>CM062568.1:28387910-30876679 GCA_031468815.1 Morus bassanus
AGGAGATTTGTTATTAAGACACTGGCCTTGAGTTTTATCGGTTATTTGGGTTTTGCATGGAAGCCGTTACTGTACTTCAGCTACCACCTCATGGAGACAATTAGCAATTATACCTCCTCCTCTGAGAGGTTCTTTATGGAGGAAATACAGAATGGCACCTTAGCTACCATCTTCTGTAATGTCTCCTCCTTCATTACAACAACTTTTCAGTCTCTTGAACATCCTTGGGTAGTTAAGATACATCTGTTGATATTCCTATGGCAGATTGTTTCGGTTTTGTCTAAGGTTAATAAGCAATTCAAGAATATCATCCAGAGATCTGCCCCAAGGCTCGATAATTATGGGTGGCAGGGTATGTGGGAGAGTATGGGCAAATGCCTGAGACGGTGGGCACCCCCAGTGTTTTGGGACTTTACCCCTGAACAAGTGCAGAATCCTGAAAAATTAGTAGAATATTTGGAGGAAGTATGCTGTCACCCTAGCAATTCTAGAGAGATACAAATCACTGCAATGTGTTGGGGCCTGGCCCATGCCTACCGAGCCCTATTCAACAGTATTCAGTACCAACAAGGGAAAATGACAGGCCCTGCGGCTACTCCAAGCCCAGCGACAAGCACTGTGGCCCCTCAAACCCCCCCAACAGGCGCTGCAGTAGCTCCAAGCCCAACGACAAGCACTGTGGCCCCTCAAACCCCCACAGCAGGCGCTGCAGCAGCTCCAAGCCCGACGACAGGCACTGTGGCCACTCAAACCCCCACAACAGGCACTGCAGCAGCTCCAAGCCCGACGACAGGCACTGTGACCGCTCAAACACCCATGACGGACACTGAAGCTGAATCAGAGAATCAACCCGTGCCAGTATCAGTTGCCCCTATACAAAAGAAGAAATCTTCAAAGAGAAAGTCAACTCGTTTAGAAAAGGATGATGGAGAAGCAGCGCCGTTACTAAGAGAGGAGAAGGAAGAGGAAGAACTTGTACAAGAGACGGAAACTACCCGATCCCTATCCTTAAGTGAGCTACGAGATATACGAAAAGATTTCGGCCGTCGTGTAGGTGAGCATGTTGTCACCTGGCTGCTCCGATGCTGGGATAACGGGGCCAGTAGCCTGGAATTAGAGGGTAAGGAAGCCAAACAACTGGGATCCCTTTCTAGGGATGGGGGCATTGACAAAGCAATTGGAAAAGGGACACAAGGCCTCAGCCTCTGGAGGCGACTCCTGTCTGCTGTGAAAGAAAGGTACCCCTTCAAGGAAGATGTTATATATCGCCCTGGAAAATGGACCACCATGGAGAAAGGTATCCAGTACCTGAGAGAATTAACTGTGCTTGAGGTGATTTATGGTGACCTGGGTAGTGAACAGTCATCCAAAGATCCAGATGAAGCGCAGTGCACACGACCCATGTGGCGGAAGTTTGTACGGAGCGCACCATCATCCCATGTAAACTCCCTGGCAGTGATGTCCTGGAAAGATGAAGAGGCACCAACGGTAGAGGATGTGATTGATAAACTCCGGGATTACGAAGCACATGTCTCTTCCTCCCTCGTCTCAGCTGTGGAGAAATTGTCCCGGGAGTTCCAGCAATTCAAAGAAGATATGTCCTACTCCCTACCTGTACGGACCAGTATCTCGGCCATTAGGAGTAAGCGTCCTTCTGCTCAAGAGAGAAGATACACACCACGGGGCACCCTATGGTTTTACCTGCGTGACCATGGAGAGGACATGAAGAAGTGGGATGGAAAACCTACCTCGACCCTGGAGGCACGGGTACGTGAGTTGCAAGGAAAAACAACCACTCAAGGGGGGACCTCCAGGAGAGTTGCTGCTCCAGTTTCCAGTAGGCAGTTCCCCAGACAGAGGAGTAGAAGCGCTGATTCTATCCGTGATCTTAATAGGGAGACTTCTGATTCCCGTTCACAAGAAGTGGGTTGCGAATTCTGCAATTGGAATTAGAGGGGCCCTGCCTCCAGCCAGGTGGAGGAAAGGGACAACCGGGTTTACTGGACTGTGTGGATCCGATGGCCTGGCACATCTGATCCACAGGAGTATAAGGCTCTAGTGGACACTGGTGCACAGTGCACCCTAATGCCATCAAACTATGTAGGGGCGGAACCCATTTGTATTGCTGGAGTGACAGGGGGATCCCAAGAGCTAACTGTTTTGGAGGCTGAAGTGAGCCTAACTGGGAATGAGTGGCAAAAGCACCCCATTGTGACTGGCCCAGAGGCTCCGTGCATCCTTGGCATAGACTACCTCAGGAGAGGGTATTTCAAGGACCCAAAAGGGTACAGGTGGGCTTTTGGTATAGCTGCCTTGGAGACGGAGGAAATTAAACAGCTGTCTACTTTGCCCGGTCTTTCGAAGGACCCTTCTGTTGTGGGGTTGCTGAAGGTCAAAGAACAACAGGTGCCAATTGTCACCACAACAGTGCACCGGCGGCAATACCGCACCAACCGAGACTCCCTGATTCCCATCCATGAGCTCATTCGGCGACTGGAGAGCCAAGGAGTGATCAGTAAGACCCGTTCACCCTTTAACAGTCCCATATGGCCAGTGCGGAAGTCTAATGGGGAGTGGAGACTAACGGTAGACTATCGTGGCCTGAACGAAGTCACTCCGCCACTGAGTGCTGCTGTGCCGGACATGTTAGAACTTCAATACGAACTGGAGTCAAAGGCAGCCAAGTGGTATGCCACAATTGATATCGCTAATGCATTCTTCTCAATCCCTTTGGCAGCAGAGTGCAGGCCACAGTTTGCTTTCACTTGGAGGGGTGTCCAGTACACCTGGAATCGACTGCCCCAGGGGTGGAAACACAGCCCTACCATTTGCCATGGACTGATCCATACTGCACTGGAACAGGGTGGAGCTCCGGAACACCTTCAGTACATTGATGACATCATCGTGTGGGGCAACACAGCAGAAGATGTTTTCGAGAAAGGGAAGAAAATAGTCCAAATCCTTCTGAAGGCTGGTTTTGCCATAAAACAAAGTAAAGTGAAGGGACCTGCACAGGAGATTCAGTTTTTGGGAATAAAATGGCAAGATGGACGTCGGCAGATCCCAATGGATGTGATCAACAAAATAGCAGCCATGTCTCCACCAACTAGCAAAAAGGAAACACAAGCTTTTTTAGGCGTTGTGGGTTTTTGGAGAATGCATATTCCAAATTACAGTCTGATTGTAAGCCCTCTCTATCAAGTGACCCGGAAGAAGAATGATTTCAAATGGGGCCCTGAGCAACGACAGGCCTTTGAACAGATAAAGCAGGAGATAGTTCATGCAGTAGCCCTTGGGCCAGTCCGGGCAGGACAAGACGTAAAAAACGTGCTCTACACTGCAGCCGGGGAGAATGGCCCTACCTGGAGCCTCTGGCAGAAAGCACCAGGGGAGACCCGAGGTCGGCCCCTAGGGTTCTGGAGTCGGGGATACAGAGGGTCCGAAGCGCGCTACACTCCAACTGAAAAAGAGATATTGGCAGCATATGAAGGGGTTCGAGCTGCTTCAGAAGTGATCGGTACTGAAGCACAGCTCCTCCTGGCACCTCGACTGCCGGTGCTGGGCTGGATGTTCAAAGGGAGGGTCCCCTCTACACATCACGCAACTGATCCTACATGGAGTAAGTGGGTCGCACTGATCAGCCAACGGGCTCGAATAGGAAACCCCAGTCGCCCAGGAATCTTGGAAGTAATCATGGACTGGCCAGAAGGCAAAGATTTTGGAATGTCACCAGAGGAGGAGGTGACACGTGCTGAAGAGGCCCCACTGTATAATAAACTGCCAGAAAATGAGAAGCAATATGCCCTGTTCACTGATGGGTCTTGTCGTCTGGTGGGAAAGCATCGGAGATGGAAGGCTGCTGTATGGAGTCCTATACGTCAAGTCGCAGAAACTGCTGAAGGAGAAGGTGAATCAAGTCAATTTGCAGAAGTAAAGGCCATCCAGCTGGCTTTAGACATTGCTGAACGAGAAAAATGGCCAGTGCTCTATCTTTATACTGACTCATGGATGGTGGCAAATGCCCTGTGGGGGTGGTTACAGCAGTGGAAGCAGAATAACTGGCAGCGCAGAGGCAAACCCATCTGGGCTGCTGCATTGTGGCAAGATATTGCTGCCCGGGTGGAGAACTTGGTTGTGAAGGTACGTCATGTGGATGCTCATGTCCCCAAGAGTCGGGCCACTGAAGAACATCAGAACAACCAACAGGTAGATCAGGCTGCTAAAATTGAAGTGGCTGAAGTAGATCTAGACTGGCAACATAAAGGTGAACTATTTATAGCTCGGTGGGCCCACGACACCTCAGGCCATCAAGGAAGAGATGCAACATACAGATGGGCTCGCGACCGAGGGGTGGACTTGACCATGGACACTATTGCACAGGTCATCCATGAATGTGAAACATGCGCTGCAATCAAGCAAGCCAAGCGGGTAAAGCCTCTGTGGTATGGAGGACGATGGCTGAAGTATAAATATGGGGAGGCCTGGCAGATTGATTATATCACACTGCCACAAACCCGCCAAGGCAAATGCCATGTGCTTACAATGGTGGAAGCAACCACCGGATGGCTGGAAACATATCCCGTGCCCCATGCCACCGCCTGGAACACTATCCTGGGCCTTGAAAAACAAGTTTTATGGCGACATGGCACCCCAGAAAAAATTGAGTCAGACAACGGGACTCATTTCCGAAATAACCTCATAGACACCTGGGCCAAAGAGCATGGCATTGAGTGGGTGTATCACATCCCCTATCATGCACCAGCCTCTGGGAAAATTGAGCGATACAATGGACTGTTAAAGACTACACTGAGAGCAATGGGGGGTGGGACATTCAAACACTGGGATACACACTTAGCAAAAGCCACCTGGTTAGTCAACACTAGGGGATCTGCCAATCGAGCTGGGCCTGCCCAGTCAGAACTCTTACGTACTGTGGAAGGGGGTAAAGTCCCTGTAGTGCACGTAAAAAATATGCTGGGGAAAACCGTCTGGGTTATTCCTGTCTCAGGCAAAGGCAAACCCATTCGTGGGATTGCTTTTGCTCGAGGACCTGGGTGCACTTGGTGGGTAATGCGGGAGGATGGAGGAGTTCGATGTGTGCCTCAAGGGGATTTGATTTTGGGTGAAAATAGCCAATGAACTGAACGGTATGCTGTTAATTGCTATATGATATTGTATGTCATCACTCCTATGGTTGCTATATGCTGTATCAATGGTATCATAGTAAGAATTTCCAAAATTAATGAAGAATGAACTTTGATTAAACCAAGCAACGTGTAGCGGTGGTGGGACAAAGACTGGCTTCAGCATGCAACAATCCAACACCACGCAGACCATCTCTCCAGCCTTGAAGGACTGTTACGGTAGATGGAGCCCAAAGTTATGGACTGAATGAACTCAATGGACATGTGTGGACCCTCTACAGATGTTCTACAGGGATGGTCCATAGACTACGGGAATGATAAATGATATCTACGTATGTCATCAAAGGATGGGGAGGCGGGTGGTGGTTATTGAGGTCATATTGGATAGTATGAGACCTGAGCATGACGTAAATGGTATGGAATAAGGGGTGGATACTGTCATGGTTTTAGCTGGGATAGTTGATTTTCTTCACTGTAGCTAGCATAGTGCTGTGTTTTAGACTTGGTATGTAAATAATGTTGATAACACCCTGGTGTTTTAGTTGTTGCTGGGTAGTGTTTACACTAGTCAAGGACTTTCTAGCTTCCCATGCTCTGCCAGATGCACAAGAAGCCGGGAGGGGAGGGGATGCAACCAGGAGAGCTGATTCGAATTGGCCAAAGGGTATTCCATATCATGTGACGTCATGCCCAGTATATTAACTGGGGGAATTGGCTGGGGGAGGCAGCGATCGCGGCTCGGGGACCGGCAGCGTCGGTCGGCGGGTGGTGAGCGGTTGCAGCACTTGTTGTTCAGTTTTGGTTTTGTTTTTTTTTCTTTCCCTCTCCTTCTAGTGTTTCCTCTCTCTCTCGCTCATTATTTTCCTTTTCATTATATTAGTATTATTGCTGTTTTATTCTAATTATTAAACTGTTCTTATCTCAACCCACGAGTTTTCTTACTTTGGCCCTTCCGATTCTCTCCCCCATCCCACAAGGGTGGGGGAGTGAGCGAGCGGCTGTGTGGTGCTTAGTTGCTGACCGGGGCTAAACCACAACAAAGTTTTAATAGGATCATTTATTAATTTGCACTTCTAGGAGTAACTCTTTGTTTAGGAGTATCCCAGCCAGTCTACAGCTAAACAATGAAAGCCTGGGACATGGGAAGGTTCCTAGAACTCAGGGATAGGCTTGATCCATTTTGTGACTTAAAATTTGGAATGAGAACCAGGCATGCACTTCCTATGCCTTGCTTTCCATGAGTTGTGAACACTGACTGTATTATTTGAAATTTCTGTTGACCCACTTTAACAGCAGATCTAACTCTCTTCTTGACTGTATCTTAAGAAAAGCATTTCCACATTTGCCACTGTCAGAGTTCAATATTCTCTGACCAGGAGGAGGCTTTAATATTTATTATCATATTTACTTATTTGATATATTTGGGATTTTGATATAGCAGTGATGCAGCAACGTACTGAAATCACAACAGAAAAATAATATACCACTTGCAGTATACTGGTTGAATCACAGTACAAACATGTTTCTCATTGCCGGTCTCTGTATGCTCACTGTCATGATGCTGGGTGCCCCATTCCCTAGGAAGGTATGCATGGGTTGAAGCCAGATCAAGCTTTCTTCCAAGTTTGTTCTATTAGTTGACTAGATTTTATACTTTATGTTGGGCTGAGCCATGTATATGCCTTCCCAGCCCTGGCACGCTGGTGTAGATAGCTCAGGAAGACATTATTCTGTGTTAATTATCTCAGGGAACCTGATGATTCAATGATGCAGCTGTCTTATCTAAAACCAGTGTTACCCTTCAGTATCCCTAGTGTTGAGAGAAATGTAGCTTTCTTTATGATACATTCTTCCCTGAGCTCATAGAGTGTTTTTGCCCTTCTCCTCTGAACTCTCCTCCACTGTGGAGGTGTGCCGGTCAGCCACAGCCACATGACAGCTGCTTTCTCCCATGTATAGATTCACAATATATTTTCTCAACAAATGAACTGCATGCAGTAGAAATATTACACCTCAGGGCTTTCTTCTGGAATGAAAGTGCACAGAAGATAGGAACAAACTGCAGAACACAGCGCCTACTCTTACCTGCTGACTCCTTCCAACTGAGTATGGCTGTAACAAGTTATTAGTTATAATTTACCTTCTGAAAATCTCCTGAAATATTAATTTTTAATTTCTTGGGGATTATATTCTACTTGGAAACACAACAATCTAAATATTATGAGAAGATGGATACCTAAGAACTCATTATTTCCATAATGCTTAGATTAACATTGAAGGAAGACAGGGAGACAATACAGATATTGACTTGAAACATCTTGCAAGAACTAATGCTTTTCCATAGGTGAGTCATATAGTGCAGAAAATCTTACAGAGAAGTCATTGCTCAGGTGAATCGAAAGACTAAGAGCATAAAAATTATGACTCTCTTGCCCCTCAGATCAGAATTTTTATTCTTTCTTTTTTTAAGTAGTGAGTGTGGAGAATAGAGAAAGTGTTGTTTTTCTAGTCTTTTTTCTCAAGAAATCCTTTCCAAAGAAAGCATGCAATAGGAGAATGCAGCATTCTAAATGGGCCACTTTTACAAATTATTTTTTAATTAATTCACATAATACAGTACGTGTTATGAAATAAGTTACAAGACTATTTCACTGGAGGTATTGCTAGATTTACCCAAAGTATGTGTCCACGTTTGCCTTTATGTTTAAGGCAATATCACTGCAGTTTCTGAGTAAGGCATCAACATACAAAAGATGAAGTACAGAGGAATTAAGGGACTCGCCCAAATACAGTCACAGGTTGTGTCCATATGAGTAAATTGAATATGCCTGAGAATATTTCCAGCAAATCAGTGTTTATTAGAATTGATTTAGTCACAGATTGGACAGTAGGGTTAGATGTAAAGCAGATATTTCTTTATAGACTGACAGTTGTTCAGGATCGTAGTCTGGAACTGTACATCATATTGCTGAACCCCTGTTTTGACTCTAAGGCTAAACTCCATGGCTGTCCAACTCACCCAGCTCTTAGAATGTCTTCATAGAAGTCCCTTCATGGGATCAATAAGGTGGGTATCTTGCAAGTATCTGTCCTCCCTAATTCCTTTCAAAACACATCTACAGGTGTTTTTCAGGTAGTTCAGAGATAACTAATGATCATTATATAGGAACTGAGTCTGAACCACAAAATCATCTTACACCTGCTCACTGTCTGCTGAATGACTACTAATGGCATGATGCTTACTTTGTTTCTGGGTCATTACTGCTGAATCTTTCAAAGCCATTAAATTGACCATCTGTTGCCACCAGAAAGGCAGAATTGGACTGATAATAGCAATGAAGAGCATTTTGTGAAGACTTCCTTTCCTTTTATCAACTAGAGAAATGAGGTTAGTTGTCACACTGTTTTAAATTATTCAAACTTCAGGTTTGTATATTAATTTTCTTAATTTGCAGCCTAAAAGGGAGGCAGTGTTGTGGTTGTATGTGAGAAATGACAATGACTGATACATCTTAGGAAAGCTGTAACTTTTCAAAGATTCTCTGATCTTTCCTTAATTTCCATAATTTACTTCACTGTAGGAAAAGTCAGGTCTGTCCTGTTTGGCTGCTCTGGTTATTGTTTATTTTCTCCTTCTAAATTAGGGAATATGTTGACCTACTTCTCTGATTAGATAAACTAAATTCTTTGCCTCTCCTTTCTTTTTGGATAACTAGTGAATCCCTTACATTTATTTTTCAATTAGTTAAACTAGGGAGGTAGAGTCTTTTATATATATGCTCTCCTGATGATAGTGGAGTTGTCTTCAGATAGTATTTTATGTCTCATTATATGTGACATGCCAACTTGGATTGTTAGGCTTCAGAGAAATACCTGTAACTGTGATTATGGTATAAAACATGTGTGAAAACTGGGATTTATTTCTCCTATTTTAGTTGCAGAGATCTACAGCCGGGATAATTCTCTTCTCAGTATCCCATACTTGAGAGAAATGAGCACTTCTAAGAAGTGATTCATCTAACCTATTTTAAATGTCCGCTTTAGGAAAAGATTAATTATGCCCTGCTAGCACTTATTTCTTTCCACTGGCAACATGACTATTACTTCAGAAATAGGCGCCTGCATGGTACACATCGGCATTATATCAATTCCTACTTCATATTATTTCTTAGCTGGAACCATAATGTGCATATATATTGTACGAGCCTGAGGTAGCAGTAGTTCCCAAATCAGATTCCACTGTCTCCAAACTGGTGCTGGGCCTGGGGCTTTGTCCCATGGCTGTGCTAGCAAAGAAGAACAAGAATGTGAGTGACTGAAAATAATTACATTTCCCAGATTGTACGTGTGTCTAACGACTACCTTGTCTCTATTTTGCAGTCTTTTGTCTGTCTTTGTTGCTACACTCTCTTAAATATACTCTCTAAATTTGAATATTTATTAACTCCATATCCTCAATTTCAAAGTGTCTAATTTAAGAGCCTTGTGCGCTGCAAAAAAATTTGTCTCCAAAGTGCATATAAAAATTCTGCAAGAAAGATAAAAGATTTAATTGCAATTTTTCAAGTCAGCCTACATAAACTATACCTCAAAGTCAGGATAGAACAAGGTGCAAATTTGCTGCTTTGAGCAATTCTTTTTTACAGATTTGTTCTGACCAATGGCATAGTTTGAGATGGACTTGTTTTGTTATGAACACTTTGTCACATTCTTATATGCTGTGAACTGAAGGTTACATTATTTTACCTCAGATGAGTGCATAACTCTATAATTAACTCTATAGTTATCTAGACTATTTCTTTAATCCAGATGTTTTCTTTAAAGATGTACTCAGGGCAGTGTAATGGCCCATTAAAATATAACACAATTCCCCCTTTCTCTCAACTGCCCCAAGTATTCTCAGTTACTTTACTTTAAAAAGCTGTAGCTCAGGGGTTTACTACTTGAAGCTGACTCTGTCATGTCAGGACTTCCTAAACATGGATTTGACTTTCTTTTCACAGGAAAAGCAAATACATTACTGAAAATCCTTTTTAGAAAGAAAAGAAGACAGAATAACAAAATCAAATGCTACATTCAATAAACAGTCATGTTTAATATTCAGCGCATCATCTGCCTTTTCTTTGCTGATTTTTAATGAGCATTTTTGTCTGAAAACTTCTATATTCCAAAGTCTTCCAACTGTATTCTCATTCACAGTTTCAGCAAAATTTATTTCTAGCAAAGGCTGTAAGGCTGAGCAGTTTATCGAAGAAGATACTTCAGATCATAGTTGTATTGGGTTTCTGTGTCAAGGATTTGGTAGCCGAGGGACAACAGGGGTGGCTTCTGTGAGAAGCTGCTAGAAGCTTCCCTTATGTCTGATAGAGCCAATGCCAGCTGTCTCCAAGATGGACCCACCGCTGGCCAAGGCTGAACCCATCAGCAACAGTGGTAGTGCCTCTGGGACAACATATTTAAGAAGGAAAACAAAAACAACCTGCATAACTGCAGCTGAAGAAAGTAGTGAGAATATGTGAGAGAAACAACCCTGCAGTCACCAAGGTCAGTCAAGAAGGAAGGGGAGGAGGTGCTCCAGGCACCAGAGCAGAGAATCCCCTGCAGCTCATGGTGAAGACCATGGTGAGGCAGGCTGTCCCCCTGCAGCCCATGGAGATTAATGGTGGAGGAGATGTCCACCTGCAGCCCATGGAGGACCCCACACCAGAGCAGGTGGATGCCCAAAGGAGGCTGTGACTCCATGGGAAACCCACGCTGGAGCAGACTCCTGGGAGGACCTGTGGCCCCATGGAGAGAGGAGCCCACGCTGGAACAGGTTTGCTGGCAGGACCTGTGACCCAACAGGGGACCCATGCCAGAGCAGTCTGTTCCTGAAGGACTGCACCCCATGGAAAGGACCCATGCTGGAGCAGTTTGTGAAGAACTGCAGCCCATGGGAAGGACTCTCGTTGGAGAATTTCATGGAGGACTGTCTTCTGTGGAAGGGACCCCATGCTGGAGCAGGTGAAGAGTGTGTGGAGTCCTCTCACTGAGGAGGAAGGAGCAGCAGAGACTACATGGAAGAAGTCAAGTAGAGGAGCCAGGAGACCTTCACAGATGGCCAAAGAGCTTCTAGAGAAACTGAAATGGAAGAAGGAGATTCACAGTATGTGGAAAAAGGGACAAGCCACTTGGGAGGAATATAGGAATGTTGTCAGGGTATGCAGAGATGCAATGAGGAAGACCAAGGGCCACTTGGAATTCAATCTGGCAAGGGATGTCAAGGATAACAAGAAGGGCATCTTCAAATACATCAGCAATAAAAGGAAGACTGGGGCTACAGTGGGCCCGCTGCTGAACAAGGTGCGTGCCCTGGTGAAGGCACAATGCAGAGAAGGTGGAGTTACTGAATGAGTCTTTGCTTCAGTCTTTAATGCTAAGGCTGGCCCTCAGGCATTCCAGCCCCTAGAGGAGAGGAGAGAGAGAAAATCTGGAGAAAGGAGGACTTCCCCTTGGTCGAGGAGGATTGGATCAGAGATCACCTAGGCAAAACGGATCCTCACAAATCCATGGGCCCCAATGGGATGCACCCATGAGTGCTGGAGGAACTGGCAGATGCTGTCACTAAGCCACCCTCCATCATCTTTGAAAGGTCATGGAGGACAGGAGAGGTGCCCGAGGACTGGAGGGTAGCCAATGTCACTCCAATCTTCAAAAAGGGCAAGAAGGAGGGCCCGGGAAACTATAGGCCAGTCAGCCTCACCTCCATCCCCAGAAAGGTGATGGAGCTGTTCATCCTGGAGGCCATCTCCAGCCATGTAGAGGAAAAGAAGGTTATCAGAAGTAGTCAACATGGATTCACCAAGGGAAAATCATGCTTGACCAACCTGATAGCCTTCGACAATAGTGTGACTGGCTGGGTCGATGATGGGAGAGCGGTGGATGTTGTTCACCTCGACTTCAGTAAGGTGTTCAGCACTGTCTCCCATAACATCCTCATGGACAAGCTAAGGAAGTGTGGGTTAGATGAGAGGACAGTGAGGTGGACTGAGAACTGGCTGAACAACAGAGCCCAGAGAGTCGTGATCAATGGGGCAAAGTCTGGCTGGAGGCCCGTAACTAGCGGTGTTTCCCAGGGGTCTGTACGGGGTCCAGTCCTGTTCAACATAGTCATCAATGGCCTGGACGAAGGGATAGAGTGTAACCTCAGCAAGTTTGCTGATGATACAAAACTGGCAGGAGTGGCTGATACACCAGAAGGCTGTGCTGTCATTCAGCAAGACCTGGACAGGCTGGAGAGCTGGGCCAAGGGGAACCTCATGAAATTCAAAAAGAGCAAGTCTAAGGTCCTACACCTAGAGAGGAACAACCCCATGCACCGGTACAGGTTGGGGGCTGACCTGCTGGAAAGTGGCTCTGTTGAGAAGGACCTGGGAGTGCTGGTAGACAGCAGGTTGACCATGAGCCAGCAGTGTGCCCTTGTGGCCAAGAAGGCCAAGGGTATCCTGGGATGCATTAAAAGAAGTGTGGCCAGCAGGTCGAGGGAGGTTATCCTCCCCCTCTACTCTGCCCTAGTGGGACCACCTTTGGAGTACTGTGTCCAGTTTTGGGTCCCCCAGTTTAAGAAGGACAGGGAACTGCTTGAGCAAGTCCAGCAGAGAGCAACAAAGATGATTAGGGGACTGGAACATCTCCCTTATGAGGAAAGGCTGAGAGACCTGGGTTTGCTCAGCCTAGAGAAGAGAAGAGAAGAGAAGAGAAGAGAAGAGAAGAGAAGAGAAGAGAAGAGAAGAGAAGAGAAGAGAAGAGAAGAGAAGAGAAGAGAAGAGAAGAGAAGAGAAGAGAAGAGAAGAGAAGAGAAGAGAAGAGAAGAGAAGAGAAGACTGAGGGGGGGATCTCATCAATACTTATATCTGAAGGGTGGGTGTCAAGAGGATGGGGCTGGACTCTTTTCAGTGGTGCCTAATGACAGGACAAGGGGCAATGGGCACAAGTTGGAACACAGGAAATTCCAGCTAAACATGAGAAAAAAACTTCTTTCCTTTGAGAGTGACAGAGCACTGGAACAGGCTGCTCAGAGAGGTTGTGGAGTCTCCTTCCCTGGAGACATTCAAAACCCACCTGGATGCAGTCCTGTGCACCCTGCACCCTGCTGTAGGTGTACCTGCTCAAGCAGGGGGGTTGGACAAGATGATCTCCGGAGGTCCCTTCCAACCCCTACCATTCTGTGATTCCATGATTCTGTGAACTGACCGCAACCCCCATTCTTTGTCCCTCTGCGCTGCTGGCAGGGATGAGGTAGAGAAAATTGGGAGTGAAGTTGAGCCCGGGAAGAAGGGAGGGGTGGAGAGAAGGTGTTTTAAGGTTTAGTTTTTATTTCTCATTATCCTGCTCTGATTTTCATTGGCAATAAATTAAACTAATTTCCCCAAGTTGAGTCTGGTTTGCCAGTGACAGTAACTGGTGAGTGATCTCTCCCTGCCCTTATCGTGACCCACAATTCTTTCGTTATGTTTTCTCTCCCCTGTCCAGCTAAGGAGAGGAGTGACAGAGCAGCTTTGGTGGGCACCTGGCATCCAGCCAGGGTCAACCAACCACACTACTATTTTGCTTAGTGTCTAACTTACTTGGGCTTATGCAATATACTTTTATTCCAGGGAAAAAAAACAAGACATTTTTGCGCTGAGAATAATAGAAGAGGCTAGAATCACAGGAGAGGGCCTGTGATGACTTTGCGAAGCCCTCTTGACACAGTCCTGCAGAAATTACTTCTGCAGAGCATAAAAACTATGCTGGATTTTAAGAAATCTCAGAAACTCACCTGCAGTTGCTGGTTCATCCAGGACTCTCTAATTTCATGGTTGTGCAATGGAGATGAACACCAGGATTAACAAGATCCTTCCTGGTTTCAAAAAACAGTAGCTAAATTTACTGCCTACCTACATAAGAGTAGTGCCACTCCTCTGTTTACAAGATGAATGTCTCTAATTGTGACCAGTAGCCCTCAAACACCATCAGAAAAATTGTCTTTTGAATTCCTTCAGACTCTATATGAGCTGAAAAGGTTCACTGAGACAAGAGACAGTTCCAATATATTTCACACTTCCAGCCTTTCTCAGTAAATGTTGGTGGCCTTTCTTGAAGTGGGAACTAAATACCTAATATAAAAGTAATTTAGTTGCCTGTAGCAAAAAAGCAAATCTGTCGCTGAAAAACAGTTAGATTTCAGCAGCATAGAAAAGGCATACTGAGTTGTATTCAGACCCACTATATCAGATGTCATTTATGTCTCAGGGTTATTTGTCTCCGTTGCTGCCTAGGAGTAAAATCCTAGCAACCACGGATGGACTGAGTTAGACACTGCAAGTGTCGTTATGTTTAAGGTAAATACCAAGAGAAATAATATATACAAAACATTCCAATGCATCTAAAATGTCTCTTAAAACTACAGAAATCTAGTCGGATGCAATGAGTTTTATATATCAAGGGGCTATGAAGTAGGACCTCTGGGAAATTCACTTTCAATGATTTCAGAAATTCGTGCCCCAAACTGTCCTCTCTACTCTTCTGGTGAATGTGATCATACTTAGAAAATTAGAGAGAGAGAGAGAAGTGAACATGTGCTGGCTCATGGCCCAAAAGGAAAACTTGCATTAAATTTTTTACATCCTGTTAATATAATGGATTAGTGAAATGGGAATAAACAGCATCCTGACACTTCAAATGCATCATGGAAGAAATTCCTTCTGTTCCAGTACTACATGTAAATGTATACTTGACAATTTTATATTCTTTTTTTTAAGAATGTTTTAGTTTTTAAGATGTATTTAAACAGTGAACCTGACTGGATGATGGACAGCAACCTCTTTATCTTGTACATCAGCCTCCCTTGTGAGCACTGATACAACGTGGATGCTGGAATTTAATTAAAATGCTTATTATGAAGATAGCTCTATAAATATCTTGTCTTCAGTCTGGTAGATCTTTAATTTATATCAAAATCTTTGTTTTTGCTGTGCAAAGTAGAGCTTTCTTCTTTTCAAAGACAAAGCAAATAAGAATGAAAACCTGTCCTTTTATTTTCTAGTGAAAGCATACTGCAGATAATGCTTTTAACAAATGTTTTATCATTAGCCTATTGCTATTGGCAGATATAAAAGCATAGAAATTTCGGAGCAATTTCTGAGTCATCAAGTTCTGTGTCATAGACAAACTGAACAAACTTACCTATAAATGCATTAAGTTCTGCTTAAAACAAGCTGCATTGAGTGCTTTGCATTGCACTTCTGGAAAAGCAAGCCTAGAGCCTCACTTTTGGACTACTAATAGTCTCCTTTTTCTAATTTCACATGTGAACTTATTCATGGTCTCCTGACACCTGTTACATGTGTTAAAGCTATTCCTTACCTTTGTTTACCTTGCCACTGGATTTGCAGCAAGCACTTATGTGTCTGTATTGCATTTACGTGGCAAGGTTTGGTAGTGGGGAGGCTGCACGGGTGGCTTCTGTGAGAAGACACAAGAGGTTGCTCCGATGTCGGACACAGCCTTTTCCAGGTGGCTCCAAGAGGGATCCGCCGCTGGCCAAAGCTGAGCCCAGCCGAGATGTTGGTAGCACCTCTGTGATAACATATTTAAGAAAGGGTAAAAAATGCTGGGATAGAAGAGTGATAATATGTGAGAGAAACAACTCTGCGGACACCAAGGTCAGTGAAGAAGGAGAGGCAGGAGGTGCTCCAAGTGCCAGAGCAGAGATTCCCCTGCAGCCTGTGGTGGTGAAGACCATGGTGAGGCAGGTTGTCCCCCTGCAGCCCAAGGAGGTTAACAGTGGAGCAGATATCCACCTGAAGCCTGGCGGAGGACCCCATGCTGGAGCAGGTGGGTATGCCCTGAGAGAAGATGGTGCTCATGGAGAGCCCACACTGGAACAGGCTCCTGGCAGGACCTGTGACCCCATGGGGGACCCACACTGGAGCAGTCTGTTCCTGAAGTACTGCACCCTGTGGAAAGGATCCGTGCTGGAGCAGTTTGTGAAGAACTGTAGACCCTGGGAAGGGTCTTAATTGGAGCAGTTCATGAAGGATTGTCTTCCGTGGGAGGGACCCCACGCTGGAGCAGGTGGAGTGTGAGGAGGAGGGAGCAGCAGAGACAACATGTTTCAAACTGACCAGAAGCCCCATTCCCCATAACCTTGCACTGCTCATGGGGAGAAGGTAGAAGAGTTGGGAATGAAGTTGAGCCTGGGAAAAAGGAAAGGGTGGGCAGAAGGTGGTTTACATTTGTTCTTGTTTCTCAATATCTTGCTCTGTTTGATTGGCAATAAATCCAATTAATTTTCCCAAGTTGAGTCTATTTCACCCATGACAGTAACTGCTGAGTGGCGTCCAGTGTGGGGCTCTTCAGAATTCAATATAAGAATAGTAATTGAGAGAGGTAATGGGCAAAACATACACTGAACTATGTCAGAGAGCAGAATAATTGTGGGGAATTTTTGTTGTAATTGTGGTGAAGGAACAAGGAGTGGAGTGTGTGTAAATTGTCCACATTTGTTGGTGTTGTGATGATGTTATTTTGATTTTTGTTGTGTTTATAGAAACTGAAGTCTTTTAAGGATGAATAATTTCATCTAAATTTAATTCTTTGACAGTAGTGGACAGCCAGTGGACAACAGATACTGAAACTTTCCAGGAAGAAAGTTAAGCACTTCCAAAAGGTCATCCTGTTTTAAATACCTGCCTTTTTTAGGCACCTAAATTACTGCAGTTTTATTGCAGACCCTTTGTTCCAATTCTTTTAGGTTTTCATTTACTGTTGTGGCCCTTTTTGAGATACTAACTTATACAGGATCTGGAGTCCTTCTGTGCAACATGTATATGTATTTCCCTTCATTTCTCTGGAGTCAGATTCAGATGGAAACACCATTATAAAAGCTATATTGTTGTATGCAAATTATTTCCTTGTTCTAAATAAAAACTTGATTTCATACCATAACAAGATATGATCTCTAGATCCACAAGTATCCATAATGTTAATCTTTATTACTGAAAAATTACATTTCTTCTTGAGACAGTTTTGGGTTTCTGACTGTGAAAGGACAGAATTCTTCACTAAAGCTGATTTATTTAAAAAACAGAAGGTAAATTCATCAGCTTCTGATGAGCCGTAATTAATGATCACTTCAAAATCTAGCTCTGCTAGAGACATTGGGCAGGATCCTCTTCTTTGAACAATTTCTTTCTTTCCTAAGCTGCACTTGTTCCTTTTTTTTCGGATCAGTAGCCAGTTCTGTTAATCTATTGGCAGATTTATCATCACCACAGTCTGTTTAACATTTTAAGTATTTTTCTTCAGCAAAAGCTGAAAGTTTACACCACTAACTTCACTTGAAAATAGATCTATTATTTCTCCAGCACATCTTTTTTTCTTTCATGAATTAGTTGTTAATTGCGGAGATGACTGGAAAACAGAGTACATTAAGAAAATTCAACCCACAGGTAACATTTAGGTGTTCCTAAGATACTAAAGTTCAAGCCAAGGTCTCTGCAACAGTGCATACATACTGCAAAACAATAAAGACTTAAAAAGTCAACAAAGTATTTTACCATAGTCAAGTTAAAATACTGTAAGCAATATATTTTTTATTGCTCAATTGTTCTATTATTTTCCTTAAATAAATAAACAAATAAATAAATAACCAAAGTTACAGATGCTGACTGGAATAATTTTTGGCCATACCAAAATCCTGCAGGGACAAATTTTTTATAGGCACCTTTAGTGGAGCTGACCTATGTTTTTATTTTCCTCATGGGCAAAAACTATCCATAATTTTTTCTCATCTCTCACTGACATTTTATATTTCTTCTCAGCTTGGTCCCAATGCTCCCATTGCACCTGCAGTGTTAATACTTTATTGTCATCAAATCATGGAATAATAGAATCATTAAGGTTGGAAAAGACCTCTAAGTCATGCAGAATTCCAGTTAAATTACTGGAGTCCTTCATAGAAGAAAAGGCCTGTTCATTTGAAGCCAGTTGTAAAACTAAGAGTCCTAGTGAATTCAAAAATTAAATGGTGCCAGTCAACATTACTTGACTGTATAAATCAATTCACTGAAGGTTGTTAGAAGAGTCCAGGCCATAAATTTGACCTCTGCCAACTAGCCAGCTCTCTCAGACCATACCTAGGAATAGACTGGGATTTAAAGCAGACCAGGAACAATTTCTATAAGGCAATTGCCTATTTTTGGAGGGTAGGGAAGTTTGACAATATGGAGACAGCTGTTCCATGCCAATTGTCCTTAGTACTGGAAGACATTTTGACTATGTTTAATTTATTGTATAGACATATCCTTAATGTCTCATGGCATAGCCTCCACTGGTGAATTACCTAAAAGTTAAGTGCTGTTTTACCACCAGTATCAATCCAACGGCTTATGGAGAGATAAGCATAACACAAATCTCATGCTAGCATTAGCACTGAACAAGGGTGTGGGTGGAAGTTTTGCTAACTGGATGCTACTGGTTTTGTCTTAGCTGCTTGCTCTCTGCAGTGTATTACCACTGATAGCTACAGGTGCCTTATCTTACAGAGACATTCATACCACAGTGCTCTAGATATACAGTACAGAAATAGTTCAGTGCTTCCATCTCAGCAAGCTCATTTGGTATATGAGATAAGCAAAACAGAGATGAGGTATTCCTATTGCACAGGGAGCAGCAACTGTAAAGAAAACCCTTTTTTGCCCTTTTTCTCACAAAAGTGTGAATGCAGTAATGTGAAGAAAATTATTCACACATCAGTACCTGATGTCAAATCTACACATTCATCCATGCTCCAGGTCATGTCCATCATCCCTCCTTTCCACTCTGTGTGTCTCCTACCGTCATCAACTACCATTTCATCAGCTCATAACATCACTGTTTCCTGACCCCTTTTCTAATTCTCCTGAGAGGAGGACCTCCTAACAGCCATCCTCTGCCTTGATTACCCTGTAACATCATGTGGTAGCTCCACCAGAAACCAAAATATGTATTGTTTCCACCAGCCTGTAGAGAACATCTTGGATGATGAAAAGATGCATTGGAAAAATCTTTATGAAGCTATGTTATAATGTTAAGTGAGGTGAACAGGAATGCGAGAATAGAGACCCAAAGGAAAAGCACTGCTATAACCTACCATTCTGTATTTGTAGTAGCATTGTACTCACTGTGCATGCAAAAGAGCAAAAGGCTTTCCTCCTTAATATATCTAGAGAAATGATGTTGTGATGATGAAAATCTAGAGAAAGATAAATAGAGACATTTTATTTCAGCTTTTACTTTGGTCGTAATACTAGCCTGGCTATTAGTGCAATTGTCACCTGCAAAATAAGGACACTGATTTTTTCAGCATAGAGTATCTTAGTGGATATCCTCCATTAAAAATGGAAAAGAAAATCCATAAAAAATATTTTCAGCTTCTGGTTGCACCAGTTAGGATAAGTGTTTAGTTCTGTAGCTATAATTTTACAGGTGAGACTAACTGCTGCTATGCACTCACTTCCAATATAAATGTTGACAGACTGGATAAACAGGTGCCTGTCATTTCTGCAGTTAGTTTATTCTTCATGGAGAGTATCTACGTAAGTTTTGCATAAAGATGAACTGACATTAAAAGAGGGAAAATAAGTTTCATTATTATTTTAAACACAATATTCAAAACATAATTACTCAACTAAATCTCACATTTTGAATGAAGTAATTTTGTGAAATTTTGTTTTATTCATAACAAGACAAGAAAAATAATTAGGATTTTATCATCTTACTTTTATCATCTGACTTTAAATTATACTGAGCTTCTGCATGCTGTATTTTTTGGGTACCTAAAACAACTCAATATTTTCTTATATTCACAAACCAAACTCTACATTACATTTAGGAATTTTATCTACTGTACAATTTGTGAAATTAAATAGGGACTGGATACCCAATATCAATAAGTACAACATGATTTAAAAAGAGGAAAAGCTAAAAAAGAAATTAAGGAAAAAGAAATATTATGCCGATAGTGACCCTGTTGGTGAACCTGCATATTTTTCAATAAGTATATGCAATTATTTGTCACCTTTTTTGCCTCTCTAAATAAGAATTTGATTTTCAAATCTTTAGAGTTGCTAAACTATAAACACAATGGCAAGAAATTTAAATTAAATTTTCTTAAGTGAGGTAGATCAAATAAGAAAAAAAACCCAGGTGCCATGTAAAGTGTCTGATCTGAGAGGAGAATACAGAGCAGGTCATGATCCATGAGCTTAGGAGAAGAGGGAGAAAGTGGTTCAGGGTGCTTCATGGAGGATGGAGGAAAGTCCTGGGATTCTGCTCTCTCTCACTGCAATATTTCTGGTTTGCCCATCTTCTATTCTTATTTTTGTAAGGTGTTGGTGGCAAGATTTTGGTGGCGCGGCGGGAGCTCCATATGTGAGGAGAGGCCAGGGTATGCCCCTTGCTGGATACAGCCAGCTCCAGATGGCTCCAAAAGAGACTGACTGCAGGACACAGCTGAGCCTGTCAGCCAAGCTGGTGGCGCCTCTGGAAAAGCATATTTAAGAAAGGGCAAAATGCCAGAAAGCATTTATTTTGGAACTGTGCTTCTGTTTCAATTTATCTCAGAGATTATCCTACCTAACAGATTACCAATGTTGATATTTCAATGCAAAGCTATTTAAGAGGTTATAAAACATTAAAAAAAAGAAAAAGAAAAAAAAGCATTATATTATAGCATAGGAATGCTTTGAGAAGTAATAGAGCAAGCTGTGTACTGAGATCTCTTCATCCCAAACCTCCCTTCCTGCTCCTTATTTAAAATTGGAACTGGCAGAAGACCCTGTTCATTGGTGTGAAGAAAGGCCAGACTAAAACACACTGTTCTTACAGGGCCTGCAAATGACCTAGAGACAAAAAAGGCTTAAGTTGAACACAGGCTTTGAGATAAACCTGAATCTGTTGAGGTGTGAAAAGTGAAAACTTGTTCCCATTGACCTCTGTTGCTAGACCTGTCCTGGTGTACATGATGGTCACTGAGGTCTGTACCCCACAATTCAGTGCAGTTTAGTGATTTCCTGAGCTGCCCAGATGGGTGTGAGTGGATCCCTTCCTGTGTTACCAAGTGGGCATGCAGGTAGTATTTCTTCAACAGGGCACCATACATTTCCCAGGTTTATTTGCATTTATTTTGCAAGTATTGTTGCGAGACTCAGATCCAAAGAAGCCCAGTTTCCTACAGATATCTTATGCAGACATGAGCTTCTCTGCCTGTGCGGCCTCTGATGCCAGGGTCACACAACTCTTCCATAATGGGGACATCAGCAGAAATTCCCTTCTCTCCCCAGCCCATTCCCACAAAACTGGTATCTTTGAGAGTTCTCTCTGTCTGTCATACCTGGTTGAAACATATTTCTCATTACTTTATATTTAGATAGCCTTTGGTTAAAAAGAGCCTAGTTTCTAGCATAAGTAAGAATATGAAACTTATCTAAGAATCACAGACACCTGATCATGGAAAAAAACACCTAGCTCTAGTGTCACTTGAACTAATGGAGCTTGGGCTCCAGCAGGTTTGTACCTTATAGTTAAATTACCTCATATCTGCTAAAGTGTGAACTTGGACCAAAGTTTTCTCATCAAGGAGTCATCATAACATCTCCTTTCCAAGCATAAACTCTTCCCTCTGGTTCTGAGTATTTGAGTCCAAAATCTCTTCAATTTATTTCACAACTTTATGTTGCTTGACAATCTTCCATCACCTCCCGTCTTATCCAAAATATGGATGATAAACAGGCAGAATTCTCACATTGTGACAGACAGGGATTTTGATTCTCCTCTGTCAGCCAAACTTCTGATACCAAGTGGAATATTTTTAATTGCAGAAAGTGAGAACACTTAGAAAATATGGGTGATGCAAGAAGTTCATACAAATGTGCTAAAGGCACTGACCGGTTCCTGAAATTACTGAGGAAACTCCCTAAAATATTATCATAAAGATATTAATACAAATATGATGTGAGCCAGACATGCTTCACTGTAGTGCAGGAGCTTCCAGTAGAATGGCTTTGAGCATTCTGTGTGTGTCCATGTGTGTGAAAATGGGGTGAGAAGGGAAGCCAGGTGACATGAAGATTGAACAATTCTGTAATAGCGGAGAGACTATCAGTGTATTGGGTTTATGTGGGAAGGTTTTGGTAGCGGGGGGATTGCAGGGGTGACCTCTGTGAGAAGAGACGAGGGTCTGCCCAATTTGGGGACAGCTGACCCACCAACAGGACACAGCTGAGCCCATCAGTGATGCTGGTGGCACTTCTGTGATAACATACATAAGAAAGGGTAAAAACACTGTGCAGCAGTTGTGAAAGAGTGAAAAAAATGTGAGAGAAACCCTTCAGACATCAAGTTCAGAGAAGAAGGTGGGGGAGGAGGTGCTCCAGGTGCTGGAGCAGAGATTTCCCTGCAGCCCATGGAGGACAACCTTGGAGGAGATATCCACGTTACGGTGCATGGAGGACCCCATGCTACAGGAGGTGGATATGGCCTGAAAAAGGTGCATCCCATGGACAGCCCACAAAAGAGCAGGCTCGTGGCAGGAGCTGCAGTCCATGAAGAGGACCCCACACAGGAACAGGTTTTCTGGCAGGAACTGTGGTCCATGGGGGACCCACACTGAAGCAATTTGTGAAGGACTGTCTCCAGTGGCAGGGACTCCACACTGTAGCAGGGGAAGTGTCAGAAAGAAAGAACAGCAGAGAGGAATTGTTAGGGACTGACCACAACCCCCATTCCCTATCCCCCTTTGCCACTCTGGGTTGGAGGTACAAGAGTTAGTAAGGAAGGAGTGAAATTGAGCCTGGCAAAAAGCTGGGGGTAGGAGAAGCTTTTTTAGTTTTGTCTTTGCTTCTCACCATCCTACACTATTTTTTATTTGTCAATGAAATAGATTAATCTTCCTGAAGTTGAGTCTGTTTTGCCCATGATGGTAATTGGTAAGTGATCTGCCTGTCTTTATTTCAGCCCACGAGCTTTTTTTCATCTTATTTTCTCCCCCCAGCCTGTTGAGGAGGGGGAGTGATAGAGCGGCTGGGTGGGCGTCTGGCAGTAAGTCAAGGTCAAAACCAGCACACACGGCAAAGTATGAGTTAGTGGAATAAATAAGCTTTGATCGCTTCCTCCTCTTCAGGAGACATTGCTGTAATTTAGTTGTCATCAACCCACTGCTCAGACCTGTGCATTTACAGAGACAGAGATTGTAGTATATTTAGCAAATGCTGAGGGTTTCCAAAGAAGAGAAAGCTTCTTGTCACTGTGATTCCTCAAAGACAGGTGTCTAAACTGTGACCTCTGTCAAGGATGCTTGGATTACTGCTTAAGGACAATATATAATGGTACAGAAAACAGGGTAGTTGCATGGTCATTATACCTGAAGTGGTGGTTATATGCCACTAGGAGGCAAATCCTGCAAGTTAAACCAGCTGGGTGCACTTCTGAAGTGTGATCTTAGACAGAAGTGCTGGCATAAGGCAAATTTTGCAAGTAGAACTGTAGGACTAACTCTTTTTCATGGTGAATGTAATCTCAAAGCAAAGAAAACTAAAGAAATAAATAGAAATGTAGATAAAAATCAAGAAAAAACATTAACTTTTATTCTGTAGCTCTTACCATTATTGTCCCTGAAGAGATGTAAGAAACCTTACATCTTACATGTGCAAACACTGATGCACTTTTCGGAATCTTGCCAGGAAAATATGTCTGCTCCTTTCTGAGCATAACCAAAACTAGGATCCTCAGCTTTTTCCTGCTTATCACTTATTTCCCAGCTGGGTTTATCTCCTGCCTACCCTGACTGCAGCAGTCCTTATGGCTGCAGCACAAGAGAAGTCATACTTCTCCCTGCTTGATAAGGGTGGGCAAAAGCTTGTCAACAGCACAAAAAAAAAAAACAAAACAGAAATGAATCAAACATTTTCACTAACTTTTCCACAGATTTTGAACACATTTAAATGTTTCCAAATGCAAAAGTAAATGAGAATGAAAAAAATCTGACTGGAATGCTTGCAACACTTAGGTTTTTATTTCTATCGGATTGCAGCAAAAATGAGTCCTTGTTACCACACAGCCATTTTGATTCAAGTGTCTGCAAGCGTCCCCAGGTCTTCATCTGCAAAGTTGCTTCTCATCAGATGGACCCCAGCCTGCTTTGTTGCGTGGAGTTTTTACAAAATGTATTTCATTAACAAAGCTCTGTCTGTTGCTGGACATTTTCATAATATTACTTTTTTAGCTTTCAATTTTTTACCCAAAGAATTACACCTTTTTATTTCTTTTTCACAAGTGAGTCTCAATACACTTCACACGTGGGAAATGCTATAATACCTATTTTGTCAGGTAAAGCAACATAGATGGCTGATAGTTTGCCCAAGATTTTTCACCACATTTGGGAATTCTGGAAAGAGAATTGAATCTTTGTGACTCCTCATCCACAACTTCTTCTCTGAGACAGAAATTATATAATTTACTAGAAACGCATTATGTTAATAGCTGGCTTCTGCCCAAATGTTATTGAGAGATCTGCCATTCATGGAAGAACTATTGTTCTTGTGGCAAAGAAAGTTAACAGTATCCTGGACTGCGTTAGGCAAAGCATTGCCAGCAAGTCGAGGGAGGTGATCCTTCCCTCTGCTCAGCACTGGTGAGGCCACACCTGGAGTGCTGGGTTCAGTTCTGGGCTCCCCAGTGCGAGAGAGAAATGGTGTTACTGGAGAGAGTCCAGCAAAGGGCCATTAAGATGATGGAGGGATTGGAATATCTCTTATATGATGACAGGCTGAGAGAGCTTGGACTGTTCAGCCTAAGGAAGAGAAGGCTCAGGGAGGATCTCATCAATACATATAAATACCTGATGGAAGGGTGTAATGAAGGAGGAGCCTGGCTCTTTTCAGTGGTGCCCACTGACAGGCCCAGAGGCAATGAGCACCACCTGAAACACAGGAGGTTCCCTCTGAACATCAGGAAACACTTCTTTATCATGAGGATGACCGAGTGTTGGCACAGGTTGCTCAGAGAGGTTGTGGAGTCTCCATCCTTCGAGATACTTAAAGTTGTCTGGACACAGTCCTGGGCCAAGTGGTACTGCTTGAGCAGGTGGGTTGGACCAGATGATCTCCAGAATCTCCTTCCAACCTCAACCATTCTGTGATTCTGTGAACTGCTCAGTGCTCGAGAGATTTTGATCTGCTGGATAGGCATTATTTCTATGTCAGTGGTGAGTGATTACTGAAAAGATGTAAGTAACTGGTAAGTAAGGTGTAGTAAGACTATTCTTGGTTAAGAGAAGGAAGAGAATCCTGGATCACAGAGCTCTGAGCCATGTGCTTCTATCTGTAGCTTTCACTCTGCTAATGTGTGTTTCATTTACACTTTCAGAACATTTTTCAAGATGGATAAACTGATTTCTGTATAATAGCAGCTACACATTTACCAGTGCTTCAATGTGAATAATTTTTTGGTCCCTGAAAATGCAAATCTTCAAAGAGTTAAAAATCATGTCAAGAAAATCATCGTGAGCTAGTCAAACATTTTGCTCATTTTTTCTCCTGTTTCAACTACAGTAACAGCTCTTTCTTTCCCAGTCAGAATTGTAGTTCTGCTTCATTAGAGAAAAACATTTCCTTATTGTCATTATGGGATTTGGTGTTATTGCCTGCTAATCAGGTTTTAACATAAACTGTGCATAAGTAATCATAATTGTAGCCATAACTATTGCTTACCTCTAACCAGGGGAGTTCTGAACCACCTGCTTTAATATTCACAAGTAATAATTTTGTTTTTCTCTACAGCTGTTGAAGTCACTCATCCTAATTTTATAATTTTGTGGAAACAGAGTTTTATTTTGGATGTGTGTATGAAAATTAAAAATCAGTTTTTATAGATGAGTAAAATGACCATTTCTGTAAACTCATGAAAATAAGAAATTTTGGGGTAAACTGTTAAAGAAATACAGGGAAATTTATTCCTGTGTTAAAAATCATTGTACCCTTGGGAAAAGAGCTTTTAATTTTTATTGGGTATAAATGCCAGCCAGCTTCCAAGCCTATGAGTTCACAACTGTAGGAAACTGCATTTTTAGGATGCTTTCAGATCATCAGGGGTTAGAAAGAGTGGCATTATAGTAAACTCACAGTGCTGACTAATTAGAAATCAATGACTAACTCAATAAAAGGCTCCCCTGTCAGACTCAGATTGAGTCAGTTCATTTGGCTGAGTGATTTTTAAAGAAGACAGAGATGAAGGACTAACAACAACTTCCCTGGGGGTCTTCCCAGCCTTTCTGGTAGGTATGTAGTACCTAAACCTGGCTGACCATTGCTTGCTATACTGTCACTTCTCCACAGGATTGCTCTGAATACACTGGTCATACATGATCTTTTCTCTTTTTCTGGAAAGCATCCTTCAGCAGGACAAGAGGGTTTGTACAGACAGTATGGGATTTAACACTGAAGTCATTTATTTTTGTTGAAATAGTGGAAAATAACAAAAACAAAATCTTTAAGCACAGCTTTGTATCTTTTTCATGACACTTTGCTTTATTCTGGTATTCAACCTGTGGCCACTCTGATGAGTCCTACTTATCTCCTGTATCTATCATACTGTCAGACAGAGAACAATGCCAGGAGCATAATGACCTTTCTGGTGCCATCAAAAATCTCAGTATTCCCTATCTTTATATTGCTTTAGTTGCACGATTTGAAATTTAGTATTGTACTTCAAACTCTATGGAGCCCTAGTTACACTTGATTTAAAGGGAAGTAGAAATGGAAATATAGGGGAAAAACACACGTGTGTCCGCTCTTATTTGAACTGTGTCTAGCCCTTTGTTTCCTAAAGATAACATCTCAATGCAAGGCAATGTGAGTCAGGATACCCTATTTATAAATGTCTAAAGAAGCTGGATTCCACAGCTGGGCTTTGCTTTTGACAAAACATTTTTTTCCTTCTTCTTGGAACATTTGGATTTATTTCTGTGACAGGTTTTTACTGGAATGTACCAGTTCTACTTAATGTCTTGTCATGAGAACTTCATAGTTTAGGTTGGTGTAACAGAAGAGTGAATCTGATCCTGCCCTCTGATTAGTTCATCTGTACAAGTTATGGAAGACCAAGGCTTTTTAAAGTGCATAGTCACACTGATCTGGGCCAAGGGTTTGACCATGCATTATATTATTCTTTAAACTAGCACTCTGTTCAAGAGGTATAGTGAAACAATAGGCTGCTACTTCTCTCAGTTTTCATGATTCTCTGCAAGATACTGCTTTTGTCACAGTAAAAACTGTGATTTTATGTTTCTTAATTTGAAGTCTTTGCACGAAAAGATTTTCTTCTTACTTCTCCTGGATTTTTCTGCCTCAGAAAGCCTGCCTGAGGAAAAGAGTGAGCTGTTCCCAGCACAGACTTCATTTTGATGTAACCACTTAGCTTGCAAAGGTATCCTCTCAAAACCCTCTCAAACATCTAAATTTTTTCTGACCCTTTACAGTCCCCATGCATGACAAGGGGAACACACTGGCAAGGTTTTAGAATGGCGGTTATGGAAATGAGCAAAATACTGTTTCAAAGATGCATCCAAAACTGCCAAGAATGAGTCAGATTTGCAAACTGCTCACAGTGAACACAAAGATAAAGTGGGATTATCTCCTTAGTTCTGTGGCTGGCAGAGAGATGCTGAACATGTGGCTGAACTTAATTCTTTTCACCATGAAGTGATCAGTATTTTGGTGTCTGCAGACATGCTAAAGAATAACAGTATTCTACTATTACAACCTCAACCACATCTTTAATACAAAAGGTAAAAGCTGGGCTTTCAATTAATTTCCAGGTGCTGCTTCCTATTCTGTTGCCAGTATAATACCAAAGCTGCTGAAAATCTCCACATAAATCATTAATTTATGCAGCTGCTTTCTATTTCTATTTGGCCATTCCACAAGATGCAGAGCACAATGGCTTGTGTACCTGTTAGCATTCATACTGAGGGCCTCGAAGACTGAGGCAGAGAAAGGGCTAAAAGGATTTATATACCCAGAGTTCACATAGCAAATGATGTATAGGAATGGCTTAAGAATTTGTGTACCTGTTAGAAGAGAAACACTCAGCATGTGTACTGAACACACTGGATTGCCATATAAAACTTTGTTTATTTCACATCTCAAATTGTTACTTGCCTTCTGTGTTCAATTTATTTCTGATCAATAATTCATTCAAGCAATTAGTTTTGAATATTTACTCTGTTAGTATAAGAACATTGGCTAAAAAACAAAGCAAACAATTTGTGTGGAATGTGAGCTGAAATGAGTAAGAGAAGTACCATTAGAGTAAAAAAGCTGAACGTGCCCATGCATATCTGCTGAGAAGCTCAGGAAGGTCAACTAATGAGCAGACAAGTGTCAGTCCTTGTGGGAGACTAGAAATGTCACCAGATTTCCTATATGATTTTGTATATATAACCTCAACTCGAAATAGACACATTTGAAATATCACTGGGACTCTTGAGAATTAATCTAATATCCTTCCAGCATGTGATTTAGCAATACACATCATTTCCATTGTTCTTAGAAAGTTGCTATAGTTTTTGTGTACTAGCTAGGCAGATGTACAAAAAACTTGTGAAGAGTCATCATTTACTTTTCCAAACAGATCATATCTGTCTATGTCTCCTTTCTATCTATCTCTTTGGAATAGCTCAGCATGAGAGTGAGGGGAATTGGATATGGCAGTTATAATAGTTGCTTGATTATTTGCTTTGTGTGCACATGATTGCAAAAACAGACAGGCAGCAGTGCTAGGGGAACACAGGAGTTACTCTCTTTGCTATGATTTTAGAAAATCAGTCTCAGACACTAAATGCTAAAGACCTTCATGACATCAAACAAAATGAAAAATAGCAATTCTGTTTTCTCCATAGCCTTTTCACCCACATGGATCTCAGCCCTCCAAGTGCACAACTGCACTTAAGAGCTCTGCACCGAGGTCTGCAGGCATCCTTAGTCGTTTCCTTAGCAACAGGAGCCATGTGCAGACTACCCAAACTGCTCATCCTACACCAGGTTTCCTTGGCAGCAAGGAAAGTTTTTTTAGAAAAGAAAAAAAGGAGACAGACCCATTGCAATACAAAGGTGAATTTTGGTGGTTCACCTGTGAAGCCCAGGCTGCAGAAAAAATGTTGCGCTCATTGAAATAAATTTTTTTGGACATCTGTGTGGAGCTGGGCTTTCCTCTGCTGAGGCTCACAGAGAAGGTGCAGGGATGGCCATGTGTGTCTGGCCCAGAAGAATGTCGTGTTGTTATGGCTGCCTGCACACCAGAGTCTCATCCCAAGAGATTTGAGTATCTGCAATAGCAACACCTGCAGGTCAGGTGGACATGGTAGCCCTGGGGAAGCAACTTGCATGTAGACTGAGCAGTTGACACCCAGAGCTGGGTGCTGCCAGTGAGCTCAGGAGGACAGCCCAGCAATTTGTGAAGGGTATTGCTTACCTTAGCAAAGTTTCTCTAGCAGGCCATGACCTTCACTACCAACAAAATAACCATTTAATCACAAACCAACCTGTGCTTGCCACTGCTTATAAGATTAGGAATAAAAAAGTACATGCACTGGCTGTTGTTGTTCACTGGCTATAAGCTTATCCACAGCACAGGCTGCAGGCTAGGTTTCCTCCATCCATCATGTAAATAACCAGGTAAGTCCAGCTCCTTGGCAAGGCAGATTAACCTCTGGATTGTTGTGCAGTACAGAGAATCAGGAATAGATGTACCAAGCCAGCTAGCCTAAAACATTTGGAAATTTCTACACAGGACTACATCTGAATTATATGCTGCTTCAGTGGTATTTTTCATTTTATGATTTCAGACACTTTAAACTTTCAATTTAATTAAAATCTAAAATACACACATTGCATCATCTAGCTATCAGATAATGAGATTTTACATTTTATTTCTCAAGTAAAACACAAAATAGAAAGTGTATTCTTTGTATTACGACTTAGGGCAACAATACTGTCTGAAACATCAAGTCATGAGGCACCCTGGAAGAAATAATGGAAGAATGCTTGATGACTAGGGACACAAAGGAGTTTTCTGGCAGCAGTTTCTTGCATCTGAACAGAATTTCAGTGGCCTTAGGGGCATCTGTTTTTAAAAATGTTTTTTATAAATGAAGGAAAATGGATTATATATATAAAATATATTTTTTTGTATATATACGAACACACAATGTTCAAATGATCAACTATTTATATTAAAAAAAGAATATTAACTTCAAAACAAAGTGAGCTTAGAAAACTATGTAAACTAACATGTATTCCAAAAATCATGAGATCATTCTGACTAATTTTTTCAGAAGTCACAGAATTTTGGTAGGAGGTCTTACTACTCTTTTTTGATGGATTTGAATCTGTCTCCACTGAAATCAGTGGACATGGATGAGATCATTAGTTCCCTCAGACTTACACTGAAGAGTTCTGCGACAGCTGTTCTGGATTTTCCATTTGCCCCTTAATAATGAATTTCTGTCCTAGACTATTACTACCCTCCTGCTAATCACTTAAGTTTGCTCAAACTTCCAGGAATATTTCTGACATTTGAAAAGGTGCCTGAGGCAAGCAGCTGCAGAAGCAGCATTGCTAATGAGAGATGACAGCACTTAGCTGCTACAGCTAAGGTTCTAGTTCAGTCAATCAGTATAGCTGCCTGAAAAAGTTGGGTGCCACAGTCCTAAAAAAGGCATGCTTTTCATTAGATCCATTCATCAGTTTGCTTTTCAAAACAATTTCTTGTAAGTGGATGTATTGTCTGTCAAAATATACCTTTTGTCTCAGATTTTTGTTGGCCTCAAATGTTGCACAATACTAATAATGATTTCTGTATGCCTCTGTGGGGATTGATGCATTTCGGGGTCTTGTCAAAGTCCTGGAGCTATCAGACATCTATGTTGGGAGGCCTATTTACAGCAGAGCTTTTAAAATCCTTTCAGAGCCTCTCATAAAAATGTACTAAGGAAAAAAGTGAATACATTTTCTTATTATACTAAATGTCTCCTGCTTAGTTGTCTCTAACATTATTTGTTTTCATGTTTTATCCTTTTGAAAAACTAACAGGAAAGCAGCGCTGGAGGCATGTATAGCTATTTGTCCTCAAGGTTCTATAATTGCAGGAACATACTGTATACACACCCTGATGTGTAAGGATTATTTTGATCACCAAAAGCACTAATGAGTGGGACTTTGAATATACTGTCACTCAGACTGAATTATAAAATTGGAAATAAGTAACAGAATTTCTGTGGCACATAAGAATGCTAAAGAGGAACTAAAGGGCAAGACTTCTGCAGCTGAGTTATGATCTCTGAAAATGCCCCTTCAGTCAAGAACATCTCTGATTACCATGCAGAGTCAGATATTTACCTCTTAGAGACTATTTTGAATTACTGCAAAAACTATCTACACAGCCTTGGACTAATGGTGGAAAAGGGATGTGATAATGCCTAAGCCCACAGAGTGCAATATGTAAATATATGTTAATGTTCCTAAGTATGAAAATGGTATTCTGGAGAGAAGGATAAGTAAAGAACAAAATCCTTCAGACATAGCATATTGTTAAAGTAGATGTTCAGATGTATGCAATCAGCAGCCAAGTTTTATTCATATTTTGAATATAAAAATTTTATTGAAGTGCCACGTTTTGTTCTTGTTTGTTTGTTTTAATTGGCAAGGTTTGGGGTGAAACCAGGAGTACCATCACAAGGAACAACTTGGAGACCTGACCAGTCACACTGCTTTGGAAGCCAAGTGTTACAGTGCTAATCCTGATCATTGACTTTTTCATCTTTCCAGGACTATAAATTAACGACGATAGCGTTTCCTTATCTAGCAGCTGACTTTGTTGAAGAACAAGCTTCTTTTTCTAGTGTGGCAGGGCTTTCCCAGTAAACATCAAAGTTTTTCATGATGACTTTGGTGGAATTTTCTACTTCCAGTATTACTACAAAGTTATATGATGGCTAGGAGCTTTGCAATATGGTTTTATTACAGGCAGTAACAGTAAAATAAACACGGATTTATAGAAGAACTGAGGTAATAATCTATGGCATTTCCATTTAAGTTTTATCACTGTTCCTGTAGTCCTACTCAAATGCCCTACTTAGGGCCTTTGGCCAGTACACTGCTACACAAATGGAAACACAATACTCTAGTAAGTACACTGTTTCTGAGCAGACTCCTTGAGGTTTTTTTGTGAGAACACCCCACTAGCAGGACAGGTTTTTAGAGACAACTTTCTCTGCATAAACTTATTACTAAAAGCAACATATATGGCATCAGGAAACCTGGTTCATGTTTTCTCCTTCAGTACATGTCTGCTGCAGCAGATCCAGTGGAAAGCTGTCTATCTGATTTACTATGGGTCAGGTATCTCTGGGTACCTTCGCTACACACAGGAAAGAGGCTTTTTATTTATTTATCTGTTTATTGGTATTAGTTATCATGCAGTTTTCAAGACTGAATGAAGTTCTTGTACATAGATATAAGGCACATGCTTTGGCATGCTTACCAGCCTCCCGAGATGTCTCATCAAATTCAAGCTGGGCAGGCAAATCTTTGATCAGGCAGAGTACAGCCATTGGCCTCTGCCCTTCTTTGTGGATTAGGATAAGTCTCACTGGCAACAACCAGCCACTCTCAAAACTGCTGTTTCCCTTTGCTATCAGCTGAATTTCTTGGTCTTCATTCTTATGATAATAAGTGTTTCTCGATTCTTCATAGACACAGAATAATCTACTTGTCTTCTGTATTTTATTTTGGTGGACTATGATGAGTACATGCTTCTTCCCTTAATAGATGATGCTGCTGACTGAAGGCTAGGTCAAACACAGCAACACTCAGGCAAAGGTAGCTTTAAACAAGCTACCCAGGGTGTGGGTAGAAGTTTAGGGACAATATCATGAACACATTTATCCTCCCTACTGCACGTGGGAACAAACCAGAAGGGCTATGGGTTGGAATACAGGACAGAAATGTACTATCCATCTTCCAAATATAAACAATATTGACAGCTGATGAAGACATAACACCAGGTCCTTCAATGGATGATATCTGCACCTCTCTTTTCTCTGCATTACACCTCTCAACAATAAAAATCATGCTTAGCTGGAAATTGCGGTGATCTACCCTTTTCAGTCATAGCTGAAGTGCTAATAGTAGCACCATCTATGATTTAGCAAATGAACTAGATCTTTTCAAAGTAGTTTTGGCATGTCTGCACCACACTAATGTTACAGTAACACGAGGTCTTAATTTTTCCTGGTGTTAGACCCCCTTGTTACTTCTGCTCCTACAGGGAAAGAAAATCAGTGCTTCTCTAGAGACGCTGGGATAGACTCCACAATCCTATCTGATCACCTTAACAATCAACTACCATTACCTTCACATGTATATAAAAAAAATAAGGGGGTCACTTAGTAGAAATACGTGTGTATTTACAGCAATGCACTTACAGAACAGAAGCTGATCTTTAAGCTATATGCAAGTATAAGAGTTGGGAGCCTAGAGTTTGGTTTGAAAGGAAATGTGGCTGAATTTAAGGATGCTATTTAATTATTTGTCATCTACACCATCCTAAATCTTGAGTCTCTTATTTTAAGGCAAAGTTGTGTAGGCTATATTCACTGATGGCATGGGGGGCGGTATTTGTAGTACCACTCATTAATAAGACTGTCAGATGTTTACTACTGGCAATTTCCTATTGCGAGTAAGAATAAACTACTTGGATTGATATTTCCAAGCGGAGTGTCTCTGCACTGTGCTGATATTTTCAGCCAGATATCTCAGTCTTTCTGAAGATTTACGCATTAAATATAGGAACACTGTACAGGAGGGAACCTCTTGGATACTTGACTTCAATCCGGTATCTCAGGCAAATACGTCACAGAATCCTGAATTTTATAGGTTTTTTCTTTCTCATCCCCTCACCCACTAACTGGAAAACCATTCAGGTTCTTGCATCTGTAAACCTGGTATTCACAATTATGTTTTCTTCTCTGTCTGTGCCAATATTGTCCTTAACTTAAACAGCTCTTCTCTCTCCTCTGGTGTTTACTTTCCCAGTGTATTTACAGAGAGCAATCATACCACTTTCAGACTCCATTTCACTAGGCTAAACAAGCTAAGCCTTTTTGTCTTATCTGAAATTGTATACTCATAACAAAAAAAAAAGTATGAATGAACATCTTAAAATAATTCATAGTGAAATTAATAATTCATTTTAAAGCACTGATTAGTGGAAATAAATAAAAATTGTTATTAATTTTATAATGCTAAATCTAACCTTGCATATGTGGGAGTGCTTCCTCATCCCAGATCTAGGTGTGCACCACAACCATATGTCAGATTGATACTGGGGACAGACCATAGTACAACCAACCACAGAAGGGAAATACATCAATCAAATCCTACATGTAATGATAGAAAGACACGTTACCATCTTGTGGAAATGAAGTCTGAATCAGCCAGGGATGGTTTACAAAAGACCATGCAAAATTATAAAATCAAATATTGTATCAAAATTAGCACTAGGCATACAAGAAGTTTTGCAAGAGCATTCCTGTTTGCTGAGCCTTGAATGTGTCTTTCAAAACATATCTGGCTCATTAAGCTTTACCCAGAGATCTCCAATGGAAACAGACAGGAACGTCAGTTTCTCATTTCTGCTTCATAGAAAATTTAGGGAAAAAACATTTTGGTCTAATTTGAATCAGAACTACACTTCGGAAGACAGCATCTCCTGTGTACCAGAAATGCAGCTGTAATCACAGAGCATGCAAACACAAGATAGAACTGATTCCAGACTCCACAAACAATTCTAATTTACTCTCTTAATTTCTAACGTTCAATTTTCAGTGTTCTTTTATCACAGTTATGAGCATGCATGTACAGTTGAATACATCTCACTATTCTGGCAAACAAGATGAGGGCTCCATTGTTCTCAGTTGTATACAGATAAAGCAGTGGAAGACTTTCAGATTTCAATAAGGCAAGAGAAGGAGGAAGAAACAGATAGAGGTATTTAGGTAGAGGGCTGTACTTCTACCACCTGTTCTGGTTCCTAAGATAGACATGTCTTTGTGGGGTCAGGAAAGCAAAGATGTAGAGCCCCATGCCTTCCAAACCTCCACTCTTCATGCTATCAGTGGATTCAAGTAGCACCTATATACTGATCGTCAACCGAAAAAAGTCAGACATTTCCTAGTAGGAAGTCTGAATATGATGTTAGTGAATTTCTTAACAGCCATGCCTCACAAGAACTGCTGTTTTTACAGAGGATTCAGGTAGACTCCCACCTTGACTTCTTTTTCCAGGTCAATCTTTTTCTTATAATTGGAAACACAGACAGAAGAGGTGTCAAGGGCACAGCTGGTGATGGGAGTGGGAATGCTTTTCAGTTGTGCTTCTCAGGGCTCCAGGACCACTCCCTGATGTGTCAATCACTGAAGGAAAGGCAGAATGATACCTGCCTACTCTCTCCTTCTTAATGGAGAATATCTTGGGAGCTGCCCCAGCGGAAGATGCTCTAAACTAGGTACACCAATGTGGTTTCAAATTTGGATCTGTAGAGTGTCCTTCCAGTAAAACCAATGCAGATCCTCCCTCCTGCCTCAGCATTTTTCTCCTTCATAAGCTAGTTCATTTTAGCAATTCAAGGGTGTCAAAGTCTCAGAAACATTAAACAAAAGATTGGAAGAGTAAGAGGCATAATAGGAATGAAAAGCAGCCTCTATTGCCTAAATCACACCTAAAAATAAAAGTTCCAACTATCCTAGAATATCTTCTTGCTAGCTCACAGTCTGGCGGATTTGTAGGACTTCAGCAGGTCTGTAGAAGAGTCATCATGATGGGGGTGGGAAGACATAGCAAGCATCTTAGTAGATGCATGGCATGTTGCTGTTGGTTTGCTACTTGTTTTCAAGCAAACAGATGACTGACAGGAAAAATATGAACTCATCCCTCTGCTCATTTCTGGTAGCTCTGTTGCTGCATTTTGGCCTACTTCAGGTTGTCTCCAGAGAGGCTGCTGGTATCAGGGCTTGAACTTCAGTCTGGCCCTGTGCTGAAGCAGTGGATTCAGCTGTGCAAGGCAGGTAGAACAGAGAACATGCCTGTGAGGGGCTGTGGGTCTCACCCTTGACTAATAATGCTGTAATGGGTCTGGCAGCAGAAAAGGGCCAGGGAACAGGTCTCAGCAATAGCCCCTGCCTTATCCAGAGCTATGTTGACTGATCTAAAAGCAACAAAAATGTGATCTGCCTTCCATGGTCTAGCTCCAGCATGGGGATCTTTTTGGGGGACAGAGCAATAAACAAGGGGTGTTTTAGCCAGACTGAAATGCATCACAGCATCTATTGGCTGCTTCAAAGGAAATAATTAGTGTAAGGATATCTGCTTGCCAGGGCTCACAAAAATGTGTGTGCAGAGGGAGCAGGTGAAGTGCAGAATGAGCTAAAGGAACTTCTGGTGGCTCTGAGGACAATACAGGTCCTGCACAGACCAACAAGCACGTGTAACAAAGCAGTTTAAGGCTAATATTTCTTGTGCTGAGGTGCCTAAACCAAAGCCTTGGATAAAAAAAATGCAGAAAAATTTATTTTCAATAAGGGTTCAAAGTCTTTCTAGGCAGTGCAGGAGAGTGACAGGAGAATGACAGGAGAGAAACAAGAGACTGCAGCAGGAGAAGTAGAGAGTATTTGTATTTCAAATATTTGTTCTAATTATATCATGAAATAGGGAATGTGGGAGGCGTTCACAGCTCCTGGTAGAAGCAGGTGGGCAGAGAAGGAGGATTTTTCATTTTTGTAAATCTGTAAAATGATGGCTTAAAACAGGAATTGGGGTGGGCAAGCACTGCTGGAAAGGACAAAAAAAAGGAGCAGTTTATAGAAGGGCAGCTTTAAAACATGATCACTAACTTCAAGGTATGTTGGAGTGGGAAACTCATCAAGAGAGAACAAATTACTTAAACTCCCTGTGATATTTTGAATGCAAAGATTAATTTAAGGAAAAGTAACAGATTAGTGGAGCTGCCTCAGACTGCTGAGCACTCCCTATTAACTGTATTAATTCACTAAACTCACAATTCTTATGTGATGGAACAGACATTACAGAGGAGGGGGTTTTTCCAAAACTGCTTGAGCATTATCCTAGAATTTATCTTACAGAGATGGATTCTTTGGGGCTTATTGGATGCCAAAGGGCCACCAAGAAAATGTTCACTGATAATAAACACTTACAAAATATTCCCCTGAATAATTTTACTGTTTTTTTTTATGAGTTTATTTTTGTTATTGAGGGGTGTTTGATGCCTCAAGATTCTCCATCTATTGGTTTTGATAAGAATCCTCATGCAATAACAGCAGACTTGTATACAGTAATATAGAACTCAGAGTTATGAGGATTTTCAAGAGCTCTCAGAAGAAAAGAAGATATTTCAATTTAGTTAAGAAGAGGTTTCTTAAAGAAAACTTAAGAAAAAGATTTCTGTTTAGTTATGTAAGCATCTCATCTCTCTCACAGGCTTTCACTGCATTGTGCTCTTGGTAAGTGACGACCTGCGAGTGTGTGGAAGGAAGGAATGAAGCACATGAGGGAGACCTTTGAAGGCAGAATTGGGAAAAAAACCAATGCAAATGCTCATTAGAGTTCATGTACTTCTCTCTTTAGTGCTCTTAATCAGTTTTCTTCATAAAGATATGTTCAAGTTTTTATTCTTGAGTCCTTCCATCATTCTTGGAAGTCAGTATATGGTATAACCAAAGAAATCCAGAGTGTGGGGGAACAAAGGACTGAGAAAGGATTCACTTGGTTTGAAAAAAAGTGACATCAGGGAAGACAGGTATTCTGTGGATTAAGAGATTCATTCATATATCATTTCTCTTGCAGTGTGATCAGGCTTAAAATTGTACATGTATAAGGGTGCTTTTGCATTCCACTTTAAATATCTGGGAACCTGTTCTTGCTATGTCCTGGTTTCAGCTGGGATAGAGTTAATTTTCTTCACAGTAGCTAGTATGGGGCTGTGTTTTGGATTTATGCTGAAAACAGTGTTGATAATGTGGAGATGTTTTAGTTGTTGCTAAGGAGTTCTTACACTAGTCAAGGACTTTTTCAGCTTCCTGTGCTCTGCTTGGGGCACAAGAAGCTGGGAGGGGGCACAGCTGGGACAGCTGACCCCAACTGACCACAGGAATATTCCATACCATATGACATCATGCTTAGCATGTAAAGCTGGGGGAAGAAGAAGGAAGGGGGGGGGCATTCGGAGTGATGGCGTACGTGTTCCCAAGTAACCCTTATGCTTGATGGAGCCCTGCTTTCCTGGAGATGGCTGAACACCTGCCTGCTGATGGGAAGAAGTGAGTGAATTCCTTGTTTTGCTTTGCTTGTGCGTGCAGCTTTTGTTTTCCTTTTCATTATGTTATTATTACTATTACTCTTTTGCTTTACCTATTAAACTGTCTTTATCTCAACCCATGAGTTTTCTCACTTTTACTCTTCTGATTCTCTCCTTATCCCACTGGGCTAAACCATGACATGCTAGCATAAGGTTAACTCCAAGAAGAAAAAAGGTGCATAAAACTCTGCACAAAATGTTTTAATGGATGGAAACTGTCCATAGAAATCTGAGTTACCTCTGCAGCAGAATGTTCCTCTTCAGAAAGTAGTCAGTATTTTTATAACATAGTATCAATACAATTTTCTGAATTTTGAGGTTCAACAAGGCAAATTCCTGCCTCAGGAACCTTCTTTTTCCCTAGGCAGGAGGGCCTGATCTGTAACACTCTCTGGGTGCCAGGTTTCCCTGTTCTTTTGAAAGGAAAGCCAGATTTTTGTGTTTTTCTGGTAAAAGGGGTAGAATCAGTTCAGGGATACAGTTATATTCTTCTTTGCATGTTGATTGCAAGTGATGATAAATATTGGCAAGCATTAATCTGCAAATGCTGACCAGGAAATCATTAATTTCCTCCTGGACAGCTATATAACTCTCATACCAATTCCTCTACAGTGTTCCTTCAGTCACTATTCAATATAAGCAGAATAAACATGGAAAATAATCTTGACTGCAAGGTGTACTTAGTAAAGGAAAATACACTTGCGGCAACTATTTGTTAGAGCTTCTACATCACTGCCAGGGAGAACTAAGCTATTCTTTATTTTTTACCAAGTAAATATGGAATACAACAGACTCAGTAGGTGCCCCAACCGACAGAAATGGCCTCCCAAAAAAACTGAAATTTGGCCCTGTATTGGGTCTGGCTGGGATGGAGTTAACTTTCCCCATAGCAGCCCATATTGTGCTGTGTTTTGTATTTGTAGCTAGAATGGTGTTGACGACACAGAAATGTTTTGGGCTATTGCTGTGCTTGCACAACACCAGGGCTGTCTCTCCAACCCACCTCTCCCAAAGGCCAGTAGGCTGGGAGTGGGCAAAATGTTGGGAGGGCACGCAGCTGGGACAGCTGACCCAAACTGACTAAAAGGATATTCCATATCACATGATGTTGTGCTCAGCAATAAAAGCTCAGGGAAAGGAGGCGGGGCTGGTGGTGGGGGGAATATTTGCTATTAAGGCATTCATCTTCTGAAGCAACCGCTATGTGTAGTGGGGCCCTACTTCCCAGGAAGTAGCTGGATATCAACTGCTGATGGGAGGTAGAGAATAAATCTTTTTTTCACTTTTCTTCCACTTACAGCCTTTGCTTTTTTTTTTTGTTCATTAAACTGCCTTTATCTTGACCCATGAGATTTTAATCTTATTTTTAATCCCTGTTCTGCTGAAGGGGGGTGAGAAAAAGAGCAGCTGGGTGGGTATCTGGCAGCCAGCCAAGGGCAACCCACCACAGGCCCCCTGACAAAGGATTGATTGGCCTCTGCTGAAGCATACCTTCAGTGTGAATGATGATAAAATCCTAGGAAAATCAGTAGGCTTGATATAATGTAGTTTAAAGATACTGAGCTCATTCATTAGCATACATTCCCCTTTGTGTTTCCTTTAGGTCTGCTTTGAATTCCTATATCTTAAAATAAAGAGAAGTTTTATTCACCTTGATGGTTTCCATCTAGCTTTTCTTTTTAATGCTTCAGCTGTTCCATTAAGAAACTATGTGCCCTACAAGGAAATTTTTCAGAGATGCTGAAAAGTTTCTCAGGTCTGAATCCTTGGTAGCAGTTAGATCTAACTGGCAGAGCTCAGCATCAGTCAGGTACTTAAAGCCTTAGACAGTCTCAGTCTCAGCCCTGTCTGTGATATAATTTTCCAGTGTGTAGCAAAAAGTAATAATCACTCACCAAAAGTTAATACTGGTGACAGAACAGACAGAAAAGTAAAATAGTCAGTAGGCAGGCATCTGTTCTAGCCTTAACGACAGCTACTCTTATGAGTTCTCATGGATATTTAATACAGGCAGTGGTGTGTGTTTGCTTTTCATTTTTACAAAGGCATAGATGAAAATATTGGGAAGACAAATATTTATGCACTTCTTTCACTTCTGTGTTTGTTCTGGTCTTGTTTGACTTATTATCTATCTTAGATATATTGGCACAACACTTAAATATTTGTAAGAGAAATTTCAGTTTCTACTCCAGACAGTATCTCCCAGAAGAACAAATTCTTGCAGATCAAAACCTGGAACATCCATCTGGAAGATGCACATTTATTTTTTTCAGGTGTACAAAACAAATAGAAATGTTCAGCTTAGCAAATTCTGTGAAATTAAATTTATCCTCTCTGAAGGTTTGAGAAGTATCTCATACATCTGTGAAACTGCAATGATGAAAAGATTTTTATATCTGCTTTTGACTGAAGAAACCTATTTCTAGGCATACCACTCCAAAGTTTCAAAAACCAATGCTCTAACAAATATTTTTTATAATATTTAAAATTCTATCCCAGTTCTTCCATTATTTCAAATCTCCATGAATCTGAAAACCAGGTTAAAATGGTTTTCTTCAGTATTATGCAAAAATAAGTTAAGAACCACTGTGAGGGTTGTCAATCAGTAGAAGAGGTTGCCCAGCAAGGTTGTTGAGTATCCATCTTTGAGGGTATTCAAAACCTGGCTGAACATGGTCTTGGGCAACCAGCTCTAGGTGATCCTGTTTGAGAGTGAGGATTGGACTAGATGATCTCAAGACATGACTTCCAGCCTCAACTATTCTATGATACTGTGACTTCGTGTGTAAACTTATGGTCTCACCTAGATCTTATTATATGTAACATTGTTTGGAACTTTAGAATTTCTAATATTCTTTTTTAGATTGCAAATAGGAACTATTTATTTTGTTTTAATTTAGGAAGTCCCAGTCTTGAAATTGTTCTCTGTACGTTAACACATTCTGTTATAAGCATAAATATATTACTGTTTTTGTCATTCTGCTATTCAGACCTTGTGAATATGTCAGGCCAGCATGAGTTTGGTATGTGGCCTAATGATACAGTTTGTATTCCTCACACACAAAGTTTTCAATTCTGCTGATTATTTTTTTTTAATTCTAAGTGCTAACTTTAAAATTGCCATTAATCTAGCTTTACTAGAGATATTCAATTTAATAAATTTTCCAAGGAGTACTGGAGAATATGTTTATTTTCTAATAATCAGCACAACAAACAGAATCAAGACATTTTTACTACATTTATACGTATATGCATAGGCACATATATAATTTTTAATCCCCTCAATAAATCAGGAAAAAAGCATCATAAAAGCAAACCTTAATTTCAGTTCTTTTCATTATCTTCTAAGGTATTTCTTCTATGTTTGAGAGGCAATTTGTGCTAATGTTATCAGCATAAGCTATTTAGATAACTGGTTGATCTTAACAAGGATGATAACTTCTACATTCCTAATTCTAGACTGTAAACATCCACATATTTTCTGCTTTGATATTTGATATCTTTACTCATTCATCAACATGTGAAGTAAAAAAACCCCAACCAAACAAATAAAGAAACCCCACTAAAATACTAATTTGTGTGTTTCTGTTTTCCTACCAAAGATGTCTTTGGTTTGATCTACCATATTTATTCAACCTTCTAAAACCAGATTTGGAAGATATTCTCAGGAAGAAAAAAAACAACCACCTGTTATTTTAATTCTGTTTAATGACTGCAATGAAATGTAAGATGTAGTGACTTCACTTAAACAAGCCTTGGAAATACTGAGCTTTTCTGAAAGGCCCATTTTAGGTGCATTGCCATTTTTCTTTCTTTTGTTTTTTCTTAGGTGACTTTTTGAGAAAGTTTTATCATGATATTTGCCATTTTACCGTAAAGAAATTGTTTTAAGACTTGGCAAATGCATAGTTTTTTCATTAAATCTCTAATGCCCTCTTAGATCACTAGCAGAAATGTTTGTATAAAATACCAACTCCATCTGTAAAAGGATGGAATCTAGAATCTTTAATATATTACCTGATTGAGTCTGATCATGAATTATGTGTGTATATTATACTTCTTCAAACTCTGGATATTTATTAAAGTCCAGTTTCTGCCAAAAATCTTAGCATTCAAGGATTCAAGAGGAAACTGAAGGCATAAGTAAATATTTTATCAGAATCCAAATTTTTGCAGGGTAAATAATATGAGGGTGTAAGATGAAGGACTTGAACAAGGAAGGATCATGGGTCAAGACTAAAGAGTGAGAGAAGTAGATTTATTTCTCTTATTGTTACACACTGTACAGAGATGTGATATTTAGGAGTCTGCTTGCTGTTTGGACTCTAAATAGCGAATATGAAAAAGAAGAAGGTCTAGAAAGCTCTCCAGAACTTTGCTATGTAAATGTCTATGCATCAATAAGATTAGATCAGAAGTAAATTCCCAAACTCCTTATTTATAGAACAGATGCTATTCTATAAGTCTGTAAGTCTATAAAAACAGGTGAAATAGTGCCAGATATTGGGAGAGGGCCTTGAAATAATTGATAGTACTTAGATACATTTGTGAAAATAGGCAGGATTTAGTAGTGTTGCTCCTGGCATCTTCGGTGTTTTCTGTTTGAAAAGGTTCTTCAGAATATTGTGTGACTGTTACACATCCTGATCTGTGCTGTGAAGATAATTACTTTTTCAGTTCAGTGGCCTGTATGCTATCAGGTCTCTTTCAGTCCCTCAGCTGAAGCAATCACCCAGCCCTCATTCAATTTCAAGAGGTTATCTATTATGTCTAGTCATCCCCTGCTGCCAGCCTCCATTGCCTATGCATTAGATTTTGCAGACCCACCTTGTGCTCTTTTGCTACTTCTTGTCCTCACTTCCCATGTTAATATCTGCAAATTTATCTCAGTCATCTGAGGAAGAAGTTATGAGGCCTAAAAGAATAAAAGAAGCTGATACAAAGCAAAAAAGCAATGCCCTGGGGTAGAAAAATCTGGTTCTAAAAAAGTATAAATATATAAATATATTACCATTTTGGTCATTCAGGTACTCATATCTGGTGAGTATCTCAGACCAATATAATTATTATATGGACTACTGACACTGTTGGCATTACTCAGACATGAAGTGTTCGATTCTGCATTTTTTTTAAAAATCATAGAGTCATAGAATCATTAAGGTTGGAAAAGACCTCTAGGATCATCAAGTCCAACCATCAACCCAAAACCACCATGTCTCCTAAACCATGTTCTGAAGTGCCACGTCTACACATTTTTTGAACTCCTCCAGGGATGGTGACTCCACCACCTCTTTGCGCAGCCTGTTCCAGTGCCTGACCACTCTTTCAGTGAAGAAATTTTTCCTAATATCCAGTCTAAACCTCCCCTGGCACAGCTTGAAGCCATTTCCTTGTGTCCTATCGCTAGCAAGTTGGGAGAAGAGACCAACACCCACCTCGCTACAACCTCCTTTCAGGTAGTTGTAGAGAGCAATAAGGTCTCCCCTCAGCCTCCTCTTCTCCAGACTAAACAACCCCAGCTCCCTCAACCTCTCCTTAGAAGAACTGCTCTCCAGACCATTCCCCAGCTTCGTTGCCCTTCTCTGGACACACTACAGCACCTCGATGTCTTTCTTGTAGTGAGTGGCACAAAACTGAACACAGGATTCGAGGTGCAGCCTCACCAGTACCGAGTACAGGGGCACGATCCCTTCCCTACTCCTGCTGGCCACACTATTCCTGATACAAGTCAGGATGCTGTTGGCCTTCTTGGACACCTGGCCACACTGCTAGCTCATATTCAGCCAGCTGCCCACAAGCACCCCCAGGTCCTTCTCCACCGGGCAGCTTTCCAGCCACTCTTCCCCAAGCCTGTAGCGTTGCACAGGGTGGTTGTGACCCAAGCGCAGGGTCCAGCACTTGGCCTTGTTAAACCTCATATAGTTGACCTTGGCCAATCGATCCAGCCCATCCAGATCCCTCTGTAGACCCTTCCTACCCTTGAGCAGATCAACACTCCTGCCCAATTTGTTGTCATCTGCAAACTTACTGAGGGAGCACTCGATCCCCTCCTCCAGATCATTCATAAAGATATTAAACAAGACTGGCCCCAATACTGAGCCCTGGGGAACATCACTCGTGACCGGCCACCAACTGGACTTAGCTCTGTTCACCACAACTCTCTGGGCTCAGCCATCCAGCCAGGTTTTTACCCAACAAAGAGTACACCTGTCTAAGACATGAGCCACCAGCTTCTCTAGGAGGATGCTGTGGGTGACTGTGTCAAAGGCCTTGCTAAAGTCCAGGCAGACAACATCCACAGCCCTTCCCTCATCTACTAGGTGGGTCACCTGGTCATAGAAGGAGATCAGGTTGGTCAGGCAGGACCTGCCTTTCATGAAGCCATGCTGGCTGGGCCTGATCACCTGGTTGTCCTGCACATGCCTGGTGAGCTCACTCAAGATGTATCACTCCATAATCTTCCCCAGTACCGAGGTTAGGCTGACAGGCCTGTAGTTCCCCGGATCCTCCTTCCAGCCCTTCTTGTAGATGGGCGTCATGTCGGCAAGCCTCCAGTCATCTGGGACCTCCCCTGTTACACAGGACTGCTGACAAATGATGGAGAGTGGCTTGGCAAGCTCCTCCACCAACTCCCTCAGTACTCTCGGGTGTATTCCATCTGGCCCCGTAGACCTGTGAGTGTCCAGGCAGCTCAGCAGGTCATAAACTGCTTACTCCTGGATTATGGGGGTTTGTTCCGCTCCCCATCATTGCCTTCCAGCTCAGGGGGCTGAATACCCTGGGGATAACTGATCTGACGGTTGAAGACTGAGGCAAAGAAGGCATTTAGTACCTCAGCCTTCTCCTCATCCTCGGTGGCAATGTTCCCCTCTGCATCCAACAGAGGATAGAGATTCCCTTTGGTTCTCTCTTTGTTTTTAGTGTATTTGTAAAAACATTTTTTGTTATCCCTTACAACAGTGGCCAGGTTGAGTTCTAGCTGGGTTTTTGCTTGTCTAATTTTCCCTCTGCAAGACCTAACGAGGTCTCTGTACTCTTCCTGAGATGCCTGACCCTTCCTCCAAAAGTGGTACACTCTCCTTTTTTTTTTCTGAGTGCCAGCAGAAGGTCCCGGTTCATTCAGGCTGCTCATCTTCCCTGCCGGTTCATCTTGTGGCACATGGGGACAGCCTGCTCCTGCGCCTTTACGACTTCCTTCTTGAAGAATGCCCAGCCTTCCTGGACTCCTTTGCCCTTCAGGACTTCCTCCCAAGAGACTCTCCCAACCAGTGCCCTGAACAGGCCAAAGTCTGCCTTCTGGAAGTCCATGGTAGTGGTTCTGCTTACCCCCCTTCTAACTTTGCCAAGAATTGAGAACTCAGTCATATCATGGTCGCTAAGCCCAAGATGGCCTCCGACCACCATGTCTCCCACCAGACCTTCTCTGTTGGTGAACAGCAGGTCAAGCGAGGCACCTCCCCTGGTAGGTTCACTTACCAGCTGTGTCAGGAAGTTATCTTCCACACACTCCAGGAACCTCCTAGACTGTTTCCTCTCTGCTGTGTTGTATTTCCAGCAGACATCTGGTAGATTGAAGTCCCCCACCAGAACAAGGGCAACTGACTGATACTTCCACCAGTTGCTTGTAAGACATTTCATCTACCTCTTCATCCTGGTTGGGTGGTCTATAACAGACTCCCAGCAGGATATCTGCCTTGTTGGCCTTCCCCCTCATCCTTACTCATAAGCACTCAACCTTATCATCACAATCGCTAAGCTCTATGCAACCGAAACTCTCCCTAACATATAGAGCCACCCCACTGCCTCTCCTTTCTTGCCTATCCCTTCTGAAGAGCTTATAGCCATCCATTGCAGCACTCCAGTTGTAAGAGTCATCCTACCATGTCTCTGTGATGGCGACTAAGTTGCAGCTATCCTGCTGCACAACGGCTTGCAGCTCCTCCTGTTTGTTGCCCATACTGTGTGCATTGGTGTAGATGCACTTGAGCTGGGCTATCGATTTCACCCCCAACCTTGGCACGCCACCCCTAGCGTCCCCTCTACTGGGCCTGGCTATATCCCCTTCCTCCTTCAAACCTAGTTTAAAGCCCTCTCATTGAACCCCGCAACTCATGTACAGGAATCCTTTTCCCCCTTAGAGATAGGTGGAATCCATCTGCCACCTGCAGGCCTGGTGCCATGTAAACCTCCCCATGATCAAAATAAGTCAAAATTCCTCTGATGGCACCAACCTCTGAGTCACGTGTTAATCAGATGAGTTTTCCTGTTCCTTTTGGTATTCTTCTTCCCTGCCACTAACAGGATTGAGGAAAGCACTACCCAGTGCTCCTGATCCTTCAACCAATCACCCCAGTGCCCTGAAGTCCCTTTTGATTGCTCTTGGGCTTCTCTCCATAACCTCATCACTGCCCACCTGCATAACCAGTAATGAGTAGTAATCAGAGGGCCATACCAGACCAGGGAATTTCCTAGTAACATCTCTGACCCGGGCCCCAGGGAGGCAGCAGACTTCCCTGTGGGATTGGTCTGGTCGCCATATTGGGCCCTCTGTCCCCCTCAGAGGGAATCGCGTACAACAATTACCCTCCTTTTCTTCTTAACAGAGGTGGTCGTAATGCGTGGGGCTGACCGACTCTCCCTAGGCACCCCCCGGATGGACCTTCACCTACATCCTTGCTTGCCTGGCCGTCAAGTTCCAGAACCCCATATCTGTTGTGTAAGGGCAGCTGGGAAGGTGAGGGAGGCCAGGAGGGGATTTGCCTGCCACCCTTAGCAGGGACCTGTTTCCATTCCCCTCATCTCTTAGGTTCCCTCCTTCTGCTCGGTGGCAAGAGAGTAGGGGATCCTCTGCTTCTTGTGGACCTTCTTGTGGAGCCTCCATCCGCTGCCCTGGCCCCAGGGATGGTAGGGTGCTACTCCACTAATCTATCTCCCTCTCACACTCCCTGATGCTCCTTAACCTTTCCACTTCCTCCTTCAGCTCTTCCACCAGCCAGAGTAGATTGTCCACCGGGTCACATCGCAGAGAGCTGCATGCACTCTGGTACGAATGCCAGGCTCCAGCACTCCCTGCAGCCGGAGACCCGGACAGCTGCATGTTTGTGTGTGGGCTCTGTCTGGGTTGCCACATTCCTTCTTGCGATGGTTCTCGGGTGAGTAGAAACCATAGCTAGTGCCTCTCCTGGGGGAGCGATGACCACTAGCTGAGTTATCCTTTAGAGCCTTTAGAGCCAGAAAAGGGACTGCGCCCTGCCCACGCGAACTGCCACATGAACTGCCATGCCACGCCCTTCTGATGCACCACGACCTGTTTGCCTGCCCTGTTTGCTGCGCTCCTGGTCTCGCACTCCCTGGGGGCTGCTTTTGTACATGAGGGGGTTTGGCCGCCTTCGCTCTTGTCCCCACCCATGCTGAGTCAGAGCTGCCTCATGTCAGGAATGCAGAAGCGTTAACTTTAAAATTGTCTTTCAGATCAATTCCTGAAGTTCTCATTTATTGTGAGAAAACTTAACCAAGGTACTTAACTACAGTGGCCAGAGCGTTTTCACAGCTGCCTGTCACACTGATCATATGGCCTCTCAATTCTTTGTTCTAGAGTTTGCACAGGTTTCTCATTCCCTGTAATGTAGCATTCAAGGTATTGAGAGCTGTTGACTGCATTAAAGGGGTTTAAGTATCTAACTATTATGCTTATTCCTTATGTTGGTTTCATCAAACCTGAAGTCTTATAGAGTTAGGACAAGTCTCATAGACTTTCTATGATCTTTTTTTATAAAATGCAATGAGAATAGCTCAGCAGTAAGACAATAATCTTTACTGCATGGTGTCTTTTCACATTTAACATCTGGAATATCATAGGAGTTATTTTTGGTTCACATCAAAGCCAGACTATTCAGGATAAAGATATGAAATATTAAATTCTAAGAAGTAGAGGAGGTATAAAATAAAACAGAATGAAGAAGAGGACAATTAGAAATTAAGCAATGTGCCTGAAAGGCTCTTACTGAAGCCAAGGTTCAAAGTAATGCCTGTGTGTTTCTAGGAGATGTATGAAAACATTGATTTAAAGAGCAGACTATGAGGACAATAAATGACTAAGAGAAACTTATAGGAAAAAACAGATGCTTGGGATACAAAAGTCTGATTCCAAAATAATATAGAGTATGGAATAAAGAAATTAATATTGTGGAGGCTTGACCATTGCTAACTGCCAGATGCTTACTCAGCCACTCTTTCACTTCCCTCTCCTCAAGCAAGAGAAGGGGAGAAAAAAAAAGATGAAATAACTCATGGGTTGAGACAAGGAGAGGGAGATGACTTATGAATAACTGTCATGGGCAAAACAGACTTGGGAAAAATTAATTTAATTTATCACCAATTAAAATAGATTTGGATAGTGAGAAACAATTAACTAAAATCACACTTTCCTTCCTGCTTTTTTTCCTAGGCTCAACTTCACTGCTTCGTTCCCAACTCTTCCACCTTATCTTAACCTTGCTAAATTTTAGTTTGAACTCTAGTCCAATTAGTTTGCTCAAAGTGGAAATACTAAGCAATAACATAAAACACCACTTACTTTGATTGGCTGTTTTCTCTGGTCATTAGCAAACACTGTCTTAAAAGCACACCAAAATTTATCGGGACTGGTAGTACATGCTTTCTGTAGTAAGAGATTCCTTAAATTGTCTGATTTATGCAAGGGCATCAGAATGAACACAAAATACAGCACAAAGAGATTAAAGAATGAATGCCCAGACTAAGCAGCTGGAGAATTCTCCATTCTTGTCCCTAAGCATGATATTTATCAGTTAACTCCCCTGTCTTATATTCAAAATGCAAAAGGACATTTCTCTAGGCACGTTCAAGGATCATCACTGTAACATTACAAATCTTGGTTTTCTCCTGTATTTTTGAATAAATATTGTGTTATTTGCTTGTAAAGTGAGGAGTGAACTCTGTAAAGTGAACTGTAAAGTGAAACTTGTAAAGTGAACTCTGTATTGATGACTTCAAGAATAATGCTTGAAGGGTTACACCCTTGTATGTGGCAGTGGCTGTACTGTGTGGTTAGGAAAAACTTACTTCCTGACAGCTAACATATGTGTGTATGAGTATGTGTGCATATGAAGTATTTGTGTGTGTATGCGTCTGCACTTGAATACATATGTATTCTTACATACATCTGTGAGAACTGTCTTTGCCTTTTGATCAGCAGGGTGTCCAGCTGAGGTGTGAGAATCCTGTAGAAAGTGCTTCTGGTAGGAGGCTGGTACACTACCCACTGCTTCAAACGAGCTAGCAGGACTTTAGATACCTTTCTTCTTTACCTTTTTACAGTTTTTTGTGAGAACTGAGGGTTTTGCTGTCTTTCCTGAAAGAACAGTTTGGTTTTGGCTAAACTTCACTCTGTGGCATTCAAGGAGAACATTCTTGCTTTGCCGACAGAGGGAAGCAGAGGCTGGTTGGCTATCGTCCATGATTCCTGCCCTGCTCTGACATATGTGTTAGACCAGCCTGGGTTGTTTGATAGACAACTCTCTACTACCCCAAACTAGCCAGAACTCTTTGCTTTCTGAACACTGTTTCTTTTTACTCCTTATAAACAGGAACCGGGGGTTGCGGGATGGTGCAAAACCTGTACCAAATTTCAGAGAGATTATACAAAAGCTTATTCTTCCACTGCAGATTGTATGACATAACACCTCTTTGCCCTGTGCAGACTTGTACTACTTTAAAGTTTTACTTGGTTTGAAACTTCTGCAGAGGGCTTACCTAAGTATAAATAGCATGAAGGAAAATCTCTGAGGGTGCATTTTCAGTATGATAGGAGAGGTAATCATTCTGATCCTATTAACACCTAACAGGATTGTTTATAAAAACTTTCCCATATCTACCACTTGCTTTAAAACTGCCTAGAGGGCTGCCCTTAAAAATCGGGAGACTTAATCCTGCTGCTAGACAAAAGAAGCAGGATCCTAGCCGCAGTTAGTAAGCAGACTTGAATGTAGCTCATGGAGGTGAGATATCTGCAAACATGGGGAAATATTTGGCTGTGTTGTCAAAATTAATCTAAATGTGGAAATCCTTAATATTTCTATCACTTGAACTCATATGGCCAATTTTGTCCCTGATAAAGAGAAACAGTCAGCGGGCTGCCACCAAGACTAAACTTAGAGAATGATTTTGTTTAAGAATTAGTAAATACTTTTTTTTTTTTTTATTTACCCTGTCTATGTATTAAGACTAGAACATAGCCATCAAGCTAGGCTGTCACCGTTGAGTGCCCTTGGTGACATTCATTTCAGAGCTTACTGAACATTGTACTCATATTACTCTCTTTCTATTTCTGCTCATTTTTTGTTTCGTTGGGTGGGTTTTTTGCATTCTTTTGCACATGTTTACACAAAATAGCTCAAGATAAAATTTCAATCATTTGATCTTTAGACAGCTTTGAAGCACAGTAAAATGAGACTCATTTGCCCTCTTCTGTTGCATACTACATCAGTATCTTGTATTTCATCTTTTGAAGTAATTCTTTTGGAAAGAAGATTTTAAGATTTTTATCTGGGTGGCAAGTACTTTGTGAATTTTAGCTCCACTCAACCTGTTTCATACTGAACTTGTAATAAATCTGATCCCCTCAATTCACCAGACCATTTGATTCTAGGTTCTCCTGGTTTCAAATCACAAAAGGACATTGCATGATGGGTTAAAAAGAGCTGTAAAATTGTGTTAAAGTTGGAAAATTACATTGAGACTCTTAAAGAGCTTAAGCTATTTAGCTTAGAGGACCGAGAAGTTACTTGATTACAGCATGTAAACATATTAGAAGGAGAAATTACCTTTGGTTCAGCTCTTTAATCCATTAGGGAGACACATATGACATCAAGACAAAGAAACAGGCAAATGCCAAGTAGAAATTAGATGTGAGTGTTTTTTAATAGCGTAGTATTTATCATAGCAAAAAGAAATATTAATCACAGGAAAAAAGTAGATTCCCCATATCTCATGTCTTGAAATCAAAGCTAGATGGCTTCCAGAAGTTGTGCTTTAGTCAACTGCAGTACAGAGGTTCAGTAGAGGGGTACCTGAAATGGAGTGGTCTCTGCTCTGCAAATAACTACTGCCCATTTTGTTACAAAGTATCTTATCTGAAATTAATCTCAGAAAATATACATGATAATTTAGATTATACAGAAAGTATCTATGGCTGTGTTAGTTCTCCATGATCCTTTTCATTATAGCTACTGGGAAGAAAAAGCACTTCTGTGGTGGAATCTTCTGTTCCTAAAGTCCTCTGTCTTTGGACATGGGAATGACACTGTAAAACAGGTTATTTCTCTCCACTGACTATAAAGAGAAGCTTGACTGATTGGTTCAATCTAAAGTTAGGTGATATAAAACCCATTTCTACCTTCAGTGGTAATAATTGTGATTGTGGTTAGCAGCTCCAGAAATGCTAGAAATGTCATTTAGGGGATTTCCTATCTCATCTATACAAAACACAAGAAGATATGCTGTTAAAACTAGTTCTGCACCTGCAAAAAGCTGAATCAGATCAAAGTAACCTTATATTTCTATATTCTTCACTTTGCTGGGGATCCTTTAGATATAAAGCATTCTCTGATTTTATATATCATGAATCCAGGAATGGTGCCCATTAGCAATCTCAGTAAACAGTTAGGGTTGTATAAATCAAATATCTCTTAAAACTTTCTCCATTTTGTTTGTTATGCATAAGTTTCTGAGCATTGGGGAAGGCTGTAACCATGTCTTTATTGCTATTGCCTAATTACACAACATTTTGGAAAAGTGCACAGTATTTCTGACTTGACTTCACAGTTGAGTAGTTGTTGGAACCACATTCATTTGTTCTTTGTGGGCACCATGTGAGGTTTTGTGATTCTTGACTCCCTACTGTTAGAAAGCATTAGCAGCTGCTAGGTACCTTCGGAGCTGATCCTGAAGTTAATATAAATTTCTCTTCCTTTGATAAGCTAAAGGACTGGGCCAGCTCCTTAGCTTGTATAGGTGTAACAAGTTTTTCCAACATGTCACTCAAGGCTATATGATATGAGGAAAGATTCTATAATCCTTATGCTGAATTTTAATTATTTAAACACAGCTACTCTCATAAGTAGTGTTAAAGATTTCAACAGATGTATGTGCTTGAGCAAATGGCGTAAACATTGAATAATCTGGATGAAAAATCTGTTTTACGTACACTTTTTAAAGTTATTTGGTAATAACATCATATTCTTTGAAATGTTTATATTCAACCTTTATTCTATATTTAATAACTTTAATTCTAAAACTTTACACAGTATTTTTCAATCTACTATGAGATTAGCAGGTTGCCTTCTTGAATCATGACCTAATTATCTCAAGTTATATTCCCACTGACTGTTCTGTGATGGGAGCTGCTTAGGAATGACAGCAACTTCTTCCTCCAACTCCAGCTAAAGCCATGTTTGAGTTCAGGCTACTCAGCACTGCTCAGAATTGAGATCATTCTTAAATTTAAATTGTTACCCCTTTGGTTCAGTGACAAACACCTTCTTCAACACATTTTAAAAATAAGGTGATGAAACAACAAAATCTGTTGCTTACAAATTTAGATCACTTGGAGTGCTCACAAGTACCCAGAATCCTGTTCAAAGCCTCAAGACACTTTTTCCTTCCTAATATACATAACCCTTAAGAAATACTGACATCTGCTGTCAATATGGGACTGGAATCAGCTTGGTATGAGCTTTTGGCTAAGTTACTACATTTTCCACCTTAGATGACCCCAAGAGTTTCTCTGTACTTCAGAGTATCTATGATATTATTTCCTCCTGAAATAAAACATGCAAGCTGTTAGTAGAAGTGAGTGTGATTTTGGGAATAATTTGGAACAATTTCCTTTGTTATCATTGGCCTAGGCGTAGCTAAGAATTGGTAACAATCAGACGTGATTTTGTTGGATTGTTAGTTTATGGCTCATATAAAGAGATTTTGCCATTTGGATTTTGCAGTCTCTTTCTAGTCTAAAGTAAGCACCCACTCCACCACATCCATAGCAGGAATTTGTCACTAAAAAACAAGAACAGTATCAACATGGAGATTTCTCCAAGCATTATAAGTTAAAATAAATGAATGAATAAATAAATAAATACATAAAAGAAAGAAAGACAATAAGTAAAATAAAAGTTGAAGATATTGTCAGGACTCTGCTTTGAAAGCCTCCATAGGTACTGATCAAAACTGTATAGTTTAAATTACTTACATATAAGTAAGAAACACTTTGAATCTTCTTGTGTAGTTGTGCTGGTTTTGGCTGGGATAGAGTTAATTTTCTTCATAGTAGCTAGTATGGAGCTATGTTTTGGATTTGTGCTGAAAACAGTGTTGATAATGCAGAGATGTTTCCGTTATCGCTGAGCAGTGCTTACCCAGAGTCAAGGCTTTTTCTGCTTCTCACCCCACCCCACCAGCGAGCAGGCTGGGGGTGCACATGAAGTTGGGAAGGGACACAGCCGGGACAGCTGACCCCAACTGACCAAAAGGATATACCATACCATGTGACATCATGTTCAGCATATTAAGCTGGGGGAAGAAGAAGGAAGGGGGGAATGTTCAGAGTGATGGTGTTTGTCTTCCCAAGTAACCATTAGGTGTGATGGAGTCCTGCTTTCCTGGAGGTGGCTGAACATCTGCCTGCCGATGGCAAGTAGTAAATTAATTCCTTGTTTTGTTGTGCTTGTGTGCATGGCTTTTGTTTTACTTAACAGACTGTCTTTATTTCAATTCTGATTGTCTCCCCTATCCCACTGGGTGGGGAGTGAGTGAGCAGCTGTGTGGTCCTTAGTTGCTGGCTGGGGTTAAACCATGGCAGTAGTGTAACTGCTCTTATTTGCTTACTAAGCTCTATGTGGGATTCATCTTTGGCCAGCTTGGTTAAGCATCTAGTCAATGATCATCTAGGATTTCCTGATAGTTAGTGGGGTAAGATAAACTGCCGTAGCAAGCATCTTAAGGTGCCCATGATATCGCTGAGAATCTCTTGCTGAATATGCCCAGGGTTTTCTTATTTGCTCTTTGCTGTCAATGCTTAAAACTAAGTGAATTAAGTTTTGAATGAAAACTGTCATTGTGGTTTGGCAATCTGAACATATAACACTATCCAGAGGTTGACACCAACTTGCTCTTTAGGGCTTGATGGCTATGTGTCTTACACAGATAAATACTTCTGGTTGGTTACTGCTTTGCTTATTATTTGAACATTATATTTTCCTTGTCCTAAAAAATATTCCTGGAAAGGTTTAGTTTTCTAAAAGATAAATATTTCCAAGTTATTTGTCAGCTCTTCATGTACTGCTGTCAAATATAACTGGAGCGTTGACATGTGTCATAAGTGCAATATATTTCACTTAGAAAGACAATCACAGAAGAGCAGATTCAGGTGCATTGGCAGTGGGGAGTCCAATAATTCTTATTATACTGCAAATATTCCAGATAACTTTGATAAGAACATAGAAGGGCAGCACAGATGTCAACTACGTATGCAATAGTTGTGGGGTTTTTTAAGGATCATGAAACTATGAACACCTATCTGATTTGCTTTTGGTTTTTTCTCCCATTTGAAAAATACCATGTCTTATAACTTCACCATGGATTTCAGTTAAAGGAATTCCAGGTCCATTCTAGGTCAAAAAAAAAATGCAAGGATAATGGAAGATATGAAAGTACAGAACAAAAATGTACAGCCACTGAATTATATTCATCATTCAGTCCATTCTTTTAATAATAATTACAAAAAATATTCTTTTAAAATGTATTTGAATTGCAGTTTGATGCATGCTGCTAACGTTATTTATGTATGTTATACTATTTTTCTTGACAGAAGAAGGACTGACTATTCTGAAAAATAAATCAATAAATCAGAGGTGACTGCAGCATTTTGTGACATATAGAGTAGAGTGAAAAGCATGTCACATAATCACTTTTAGAAAAAGGTGACATATCGTTTAAAAAGCCAGCTTATGATCTGCCTTAATTATTCCTAAAATAAGGATGCCACATGCCACAAAATAATGCCTTTCAAATGAAGTCTTGATTGTTGTTGTCAGAACACCAAAGAGACAAAAAAGTTAGCACATGAGTGTGCTGGAAACCTCTCTAATCTACTCTACTACTCTACTACTGACAGCATGACACTGGAAAATCTCCTCTTTCTGACTTTCTGTGTCTCCCTTCCTTTGCATATTGCATACCTCCATGTACGAAGTTCCGTTCTGGCCCATAAGCTTCCACCTGAAGACAAAGAATTCTGTGTGCCCTTGCAGCCCAGAAAGCCAACCATATCCTGGGCTACATCAAAACAAACATGGCCAGCAGGGTGAGGGAGGTGATTTTGCCCCTCTACTCTGCTCTGCTGAGACCGCCCCTGGAGTACTGTGTCCAGCTCTGGAGCCCTCAGCACAGGAAGGATACGGAACTGTTGGAGTGGGTCCGGAGGAGGGCCACAAAGATGGTCAGAGCGCTCGAACACCTCACCAATGAGGAAACACTGAGGGAATTGGGGTTGTTCAGCCTGGATAAGAGAAGGCTCTGGGAAGACCTTATTGCATCCTCTCAATACATAAAGAGGGCTTATAAGAAAGACAGAGAGAGACTGTTTACTAGGGCCTGTAATGACAGGACAAAGGGCAATGATTTTAAACTGGAAGAGGGTAGGTTTAGATTGGGCATAAGGAAGAAACTTTTTACATTGAGGATAGTGAGACACTGGAACAAGTTGCCAACCCTGGAAGTATTCAAAGTGAGGTTGGATGGGGCTTTGAGCAACCTGATTAGTGAAAGATGTCTGTGCCTATGGCAGGGGGTTGGGCTAGATGATCTTTAAAGGTCCCTTCCAACCCAAACCATTCCATGATTCTATGAATATCTTAATGGGAAGATGGAGGAAAATTAGACTGGGAAGATCATTTTGTCATCGTGAAAAGAGCCACAACAATGTTATCTGGAGTGTTGGGCAGAACTCTACACAGCCACTAGCACAGTAAGAAAATCCCACTGCTGTGGAGCCTTTGGCATTACCTCACTGAGGAAAGATGAGAATTTCCCATAACAGACCTTTTTCACCGTCTCAGAAAAAAGTTTTCTATTAAATTTTTCTCCATTTCTTATGAAGTCTTTATCTTCTACGATACAGGCAGCTAGCATAATCTTATAACATATATATCCATCTTCTTCAATTACGCATCTCAATTGCTGAGCTCTAAGATAAAGAAATGGTCAGCAATGTCAAAGATAAATACTGAGAGGATGCAGATGAAAGAACAACCTCTTCTTTCTAGGCTGTGGAGAAAAAAGAAAGAAGTGAGGAAAAGAATCATACATATGGGGGAGTACGGTAAAGTAGTTGCATATGGCTGAAAAGAGTGAACTGACAAGAAAGGTGAGAAGAGATAAAGAGTTATACTAAGAGCACTGCAGGGAAAAAAGGTTAGTATTACAGGATAGAGGAGACAAAGCACTGAGCATTAGTGGAAGAACAGAAGTAGATTGATGTTTACACAGATATGTTGAGTATAAAAGAGGAACATACAGGTTGCAAATGAGTAGTTGTCACAGCCAGACAATCCCCAGGTCTTCTACAGTTACACCTCTACTAGTAAATTAAACAGTGTCTAAAAACTTTCCTGGGTGCTAGTAATAATAGTATATACTTCAAAATTATTTGAATGATCCTTGAAATGGCTTTCATGCATTTCCAGGTTCAGTAGATTTGCATGCAGGAAGCGCTGTTCCCAGTAGGCTGTCTTCATGCACGTGCCCTGTTTTGGAGATAAAAATATTTCATCAGGTGTGTATGAACTGCTTTGTTCCAGACTGTGGTCCTGAGCACATTTCTTTTACCAGTATAGATATAACCAATCCCTCTTGTTCCGAAGAGCAGCAGTGGCTAAAAATCATTGTATTTCTTCCAAAGCCCTAAAACTTTATCAGCCACAAGTATATACATAAGAAATAGTCCAGCAGAGAAGTTCCCTGCGAAGCAACCAAATAGTCATTGCATGCACACAGCGATCTACTTTGCCAAACAGCATAAAAAAGAGTTGCATCTTCCCACAAGTCAGAGGGAAATTATGCAACTGCTCTGGTGTAAAGGCTATGCTGCTGTTTAGGCAGTTGGACTAGATGATCATTGTAGGTCCCTTCCAACTGAACTAATCTATTCTGTTCTGTTCTGTTCCAACGGAGACGGAGGAAGAGTCATAGAGTCATAGTCCTAGAGTCATGCAAAGATCCTCTTCCACCCGAAGCAAATAAAATGTGGTTATCTTCCCTTCCAGAACTTAATTTCTTTCTAACCCTTGAATTTTATCACTGTAGGTAATCTCCCATACTGTGTGTACACTTGCTAAAGACCTAGGAATAGGGGAATGTGCATGAGACCAATTTTTGCTTTATTCTTTCCTACTAAACTTCACCTGCCATTTTCACCAGCTCTTTCACGTAGTCATAAAGGGAGGCTGAGTCAAAGAATTAAATGCATTTCATTCTTCACAGCATGTAAAGCATAAGATTAGAAAGAAAAGGGCCTATTTGAGGTCACAGATTACAGAGGAAAGCAGCATTTACTCTCAGCCCACAAAAGGTCTTGATTTTGATTGACTTAATTTGAACCCCTAAGGTTCTGGGGGAGAAGGAGATTTCAGTTTCCTTTGTTTTGTTTTGGGGGTTTTAAAGGAGCTAGTTCCCACAGAGTAATTTTGAACATTACAGAGAAAAAGTTAAAAAGCCTTTTCAAAGACTTTATTTGTTCCATAATGAAAACATTTTAGCATTCAAAGTTCAGTCAGCTCTACAATTTAACAGCATTTTTGAAAAGGAATATGTACAAGAACTAAAGAAGAATGCTTCTCTTCCTATTTACACCAGGATTATCCTATTCACTTCAGGGAATTTATTCCCTAGGTATGTAGGAATAAACAAGAGGAGAATTTGAATTTAGCTGCTTACCCTAGATTACAAAGTCTTGTGTTGCAGAGACTCCTAGATCTCCTCATTTCTGTAAGACAGGATAAGTAGGCACGTGCTTAAAATGTTCCATAGTGCTCAAAATAAAGTTAGGCAGGAAGCTGCATATACTTGTTACCCTAAATGTGCAGAATTAAACGGATCGACTCAGGACAGTTACACTGTGTTAGACAAGGCTGGTGGGGAGCAAATGAAGAAAAAACAGCTTTGCTCACAGAGTGGACTTCCTGAGCGGACTCAAGACTTTACAGTCATCTTCTCCCTAAGGGTCATATTTCCCATCATTCAGAAACATAGGCCCTTAGGACACCTATTCAGTTTACCAGTCAAGTTATCTTATTTAGGCAATATAGTGATCAGTAAATGCTGGAACATTACAGATCAGAAGATAATATGCACTGGAGCATGGCCTCCCCTTGGGATCTCACTCCCTTTTAATACACAGTCACCCTACACAAACAGCATCACACCCCTGCCTTCCACAGCGGTACTTACTATGGCTTGGAGTATCTAGCTGTTTCAAACTACAAGTATTCAGGTTTTGTTAGTTTATTCCTCTGCTCACTCAAGCCTCTCTGCAGGCTCAACAGTTAGTTTACAAATCAGGCTTACACAGTCAAGTTGTGCATCTTCCTTCTTATCAAAATCTCCTTAACTGACCTTGCACCTCCAGTCAGATGGGTTCAGGCATACACCCACATGGGGAGACACGCTTCACGGCAAATTTTTCTATTCAGTCCGTGAGACTCATGCTAAACTCTGTACTGAGATTTCTTTTAGTATGTATTTATTACTTTCCCAAGACATACTAAATGCTGTAATGAAACAGAGGAGATGAGGTCTCTGGAAGACATCATTTTAGACAAGAAGCAAAAAACAACCCATGAGATTGAATCACTGTATCTTCTATAGTATGTTAGTAGAAGTTTTCTCTATAAAATAAAGTCCATTTATCTGAATATGAAGAATAGACTTTTTAGGCAGATTTGTCTCATTTTGAACTGTTGCATTAACGGGGGTCATGTTCTGTCATTCATGCCTTCCAGAGCCTGGAACAGTGCTAAGGACAAGTTGTAAGGAGAGATTTCATGCTACACATTTCTCCATAAGTGTCAGTGGGACAGTTTACAAAGTAAGGAAAGCATAAGCAGACCAAAGGCTTCTATGTCATGACTAAAGGAGTTTCTAGTCAAGGGATTTTAAAAGAATGAGGGCAGCTGAGTGCTGAGTTGATTTGCTTTGACAATGTACCCGTTTACCCTCTTCCTTCAGTTCTTCAAATACAGTGAGCCAGGCCAAATCTTGATGTAAATCAAGTCCGGGCTGTGCTACTCAATTCAGAACATGCCACAGGTGATGACTGTGCTAAGCCAACAGTGCTGGGAGGTTAATTAGAAGCTGAATACAGCAAATACTTAGACAGTCATAATTTGTCCATGAGAATCATGGCTGCAGGGCTCAAAATAGCATCGACAGATGCTGTCTTCTGGATCAAGCAGTGAGATTTTTACCTACCCCAACTGCTCCTCATTTATCACCCTTTGGAGATTTCCAGGTCTACAGCTTTGCTGATATCAAGGGCTGTATAGAAGTATTTTCTAACATGCAACAGATGCTGAAAACAGCTTCCTTTTTTTTTGCCTAATTGTATGTTTCCCCAGCAGAGCTGTGGCAACAGCTATACCTAGGAAAGGAAATATGAAAAATAGTGTAAGGTGGCAACATTTTAAATTGACATGGATCTTTGGAAATAAACACCTACTGACAACTTAGTAGGAGTAGAGTGGGAACCATGACATACAGTCTGCCTAAACCTTTCCTAGGAACCTGAATACTTCACATCAATAAACAGCATTGGACTGCATTTTTAGGAAAGGAAATAATCAAGTTTGAAAATATGCCTTATTTGTTGTTTGCTTAGAGCCACTAAGAAGACATTAGTCCTAGGAGGTATACTTTATATAAAATCTGGAATAAAAATAGTGTAAAACTCTATTGAAATAGCATTGAAGCCAAGGGCTTGATTTCCCTCTCTAGGTGTGCCAGGTAACTTCACACATTTTGTAAAATGAATATATATATAGGCTATATAAATGAATGGTTTTCAATTGTGCAAGGAAGCAGAATGATAAGGGCACTCCTGAGGTAGTTTGGAATCATGCTCTTAAAAATATAACTTTTTCATACATGTGTTGTGTGAGGTAGAGTATTTGAAAAGTACTGAGAAGGGATTAAGGAAAAAAAAAAAGCAGGTAACTCAATGTGATTACTAGAATGGACAAGACAAGCTGCTTGACACTGAAAAGCAACAAGATGATTGGTTTTCATTTTGAAATTTTCCTTTTGGGAAAAAAAGAAAAAAAAATCAATTCACTTGAAAGAAATTATTTTTTTTTTAATTTTAAATCATGAAAGTGTAAATTTAACTATACATCCTGAAGAGAAGAATACCAATTTAGGTCAGCTCCTTTCTGAGAAACAGTTCACTCACTGGAAATACACCATCACTTTTATGTAAAGTTGATAATTAAAAAAGATTCTTTTGAAGAGGCTGGAGCTCAGGAAATTGTCTAGTGATGGCCTAGAGCCAGAAAATGACTAATATATTTAACTGAAAATCAATTTTCAGTATGTTGTGTTCATATTGCCGTAAAATACAGTTATAAGTCTTGGTGTAAAACAGCACAGAAATTGTGGTGATACTGCTGTGTTACCTCTTAGAAAGAAAGATTATTCTTCTTTGTAGTACAAAACACACTACTTAGGCATTGGTTATTGGGATAGTTGAAAAAAGTGCAGTGAGAAAAAGAGAAACATTAAATTAATTTACGAAAAGACAAGTCATTCATAGAACTTGTACACAATTTATAGTATAAATACAATATTCTTGTATCTATTGGGGTAGAAGGGGGAGGAAGAAATGAAATATTACCAAATTGCTAAGAGGGTTTTATAGTGTACAACTTTTAGTACATCTGCTAATGATCTGACTGATAGAAAAGAATACCTGTCATAATGACTTGCCCATCCATTAACAAATAAACCTAGAATAATCATTTTCATTTTAGGTCAAGGCTTGGAAGGGTGTGCACAGCATCTCCCTTGTATTCTCCAGGTGAAATTCTGGTTTTGCTGGACCCAGTACAGCCAAGGTGTGGGTTTTTTAGGCTGGAATCAAAGCATATGAGCAATGGAGTGCAAGTACGGCCTTTTCTCCTGTGCTGTGTCTGCTGCATGCATAAGTGTTGGCCATTGCCACTGAGTTACTGAAAACCACTCAAAGATCCCATTCACACATTGAGACACTCTGTGTGTATATATGTTTGCATCCTGTTGTCATGAGCAGAACTGAAACACACACATAAATAATGCCTTAGTATACGAAGAGTACACTCAGAGCTCCTCCATGTCTCTGAAAAGAAAATGTTTACAGCGAGCTCATAAGCATAGTGCTGTCAGATGCTGAGCTAAACAACTTTTCATTTGTTTGTTTGTGTTTTAAACTAACACTTCATTTAGAGAAAAATGCTGGTTTTGTCAGCTTAAACTATTCAAAAGTAATTTCAGGACTCAAACAATCACAGACCTAAACAGTCATTGCAGCTAACATTCACATGAATTGCCAATACCTCACTGAAAGTGAGCGAGCAACCCCTTCACTGAACAGCCTGTGCTAGGCATTGGGCAAATCCTAGGGTAGCAAAGACTTTCACTAATGTTAGTGCTCTGAAGGGGAGGTGCAAAGGGAACCACCTAAATCCTTGTTTGCCAATGGTCTATCATAATGGGTGTTGTGGTTTAGCCCCGGTCAGCAACTAAGCACCACACAGCCGCTCGCTCACTCCCCCACCCTTGTGGGATGGGGGAGAGAATCGGAAGGGCCAAAGTAAGAAAACTCGTGGGTTGAGATAAGAACAGTTTAATAATTAGAATAAAACAGCAATAATACTAATATAATGAAAAGGAAAATAATGAGCGAGAGAGAGATGAAACACTGGAAGAAGAGGGGGAAAAAAAAAAAAAAACCAACCAAAACCCAAAAACTAAACAACAAGTGCTGCAACCGCTCACCACCTGCCGACCGACGCTGCCGGTCCCCGAGCCGCGATCGCTGCCTCCCCCAGCCAATTTCCCCCCAGTTAATATACTGGGCATGACGTCACATGATATGGAATATCCCTTTGGCCAATTCGAATCAGCTCTCCTGGTTGTATCCCCTCCCCTCCCGGCTTCTTGTGCACCTGGCAGAGCATGGGAAGCTAGAAAGTCCTTGACTAGTGTAAACACTACCCAGCAACAACTAAAACACCAGGGTGTTATCAACATTATTTACATACCAAGTCTAAAACACAGCACTATGCTAGCTACAGTGAAGAAAAATCAACTGTCCCAGCTAAAACCATGACAATGGGGAAGCCAGAACAGAAAGGAATGATGAATCACTTTCCGCACGCTTTGGGTAGAGTCCCTTAGTTTTGTTCCAATATATGTAATTAAATATTTACTGAAATTGATACATGTTCTTTGAAAGACAGTTCTGCATACAAGCTAGATGCTGTTGTTATCAACAAGATCCACTGGGCAGTCTGAATGGAAACACAGCATAAAATTGAGACAGAGTATCAGAAGTTCTTCTCAGTCGTAAGAACTTTCCTACCAATGTACATGCCAAATAGCTGGTGGTGCAATAGCAAACATATTATTTAGTATTTGAGAATTTCTAAATTTTTCAAAGTGTGCTAATTTAGTTTTTTTAATAGTCAACTATTCAAACAAATATTTCCACAGAAATGGTTGAGCAACGCCCATACCAGATGCCCTAGTTATCACCAACTTTTGCACTATCCAGTAACTTCCCAGGAGTAAAAAAGCAGCATTAATAAGATAGGTGCTTCAGTCAACACTTCCAAAACTGACTGTGTCCAATTATGGATGTCTTTCAATACTTTACCTCAGTAGAGGTGGCTTAATTTTAGATATGTTGAGTGATTTGTTACTCCTAATAAAGTAAAAATCCAAACCACTTATTTGGTTGGTTACAAATTGCTAGTGAAATCTCTGTCACCCAAATTTGAACAGAGGATGGGTTAATTTTAAGACATGCTCAGCATCTGATGTTCTTTGGTGCCTACAGGAAGACCTGCATTTGCGATACCTGCCTACTCAGGCAAATGTTGGAGGAATGTGAACCATTACTTATATTTAGATTTTAACTTTCAGCAGAAAAATGCAGGTGAAGCAATGGAAAAGATATTGTAAAGATAGCACAGGATGAGTATAGATTTTCTGGTGAGTTTGAGGAATCTCTGTTGCTGAGTGTTAGATGGATACCTATCAGAAATGGTTTAGGCATATCATGATGGGTTGGACTGCATTACCTGGAGTACCTGTATTCTCAGCAGCTTTATAATTCTACAGTTAGGAAAATAAATATTTGAGGTTGGGATAGAAATACAATATTCCAGTTTCCTAGGCAAGATCATATAAAGTACCACAGCTAGAACAGTTTTCTTAACATTTAATTGTTTAATTTTGAACTAATGACATTTACAAATAGAGATTTCATACACCTCATGGTATTTTTGTGTTTTTAGAAAAGGGTAATTCTTGCAAAAGAGGTCGGTAGAGCTGAAGTTCTGCCCAAAAAAGGAAATAAAAGAATCTACTGCAAGAGAGTATAAAAAGAGAAACAGAAAAATTATGATCTTCATCATCATCACTGGAAAAAGGAGTAGGAACAATTTCCGAGAGAATAATCTGTTAATCATTTTTTGCATGCATAGTGAGAAGTGATTTTCACCTGAGTTTGTATCTTCAACTTCATCAACTTAATTTGAAAAGATGTAAATTATGTGGATTTCCCCTGCCACACATGGCCTGTCTGTGGCCTTCCTCAGCAAACTGCTACTCTAGGAATGTCTTTTCTCTAAACAGTCTCCAGCATCTGCCAGTGGATGAAACTGAGAACTTCCCAGCAGAACAGCTTCTACTCCATGAGGAGAGAGGACAAAGAAGAGAACAATAACAAATCCTCTGTATTTTTTTTTCAGAACAATTAAATAACTGTCTAATTGTTCTTTCTTTGCACCTTGGAGCTTTCTTCCCTCCCTTTGACATGAAATACTTCCTTTTACTCTTCCAAGGTGGTGTGGTTTAACCCCAGTCAGCAACTAAGCACCACACAGCCGCTTGCTCACTCCCCACCTGGTGGGATAGGGGAGACAATCAGAAGATTAAAAGTGAGAAAACTCATGGGTTGAAATAAAGACAGTTTAATAGGTAAAGCAAAAGCTGTGCGCGCAAGCAAAGCAAAACAAGGAATTCATTTACTACTTCCCATCATCAGGCAGGTGTTCAGCCATCTACAGGAAAGTAGGTCTCCATCACGCGTAATGCTTACTTGGGAAGACAAACCAAGATATCATTCCCTTACTCTGGGGCAATGGCTACATGAGCTGTGGATGATAGCTCTGAGAGCTTGAGAATCTCCCACATTGTGTGCATGAGTCATGACCTGCAGATAGTCAAAGACACACTCCCAGTCATTTGTCTTTTGATTTTGACTTGGCTGATTAGTGAGAATTGATAATTCACTCCCATCCAAGGTGATGAAAATGAATCTTTCTGTGAGACCACTGTGCCATTAATTCCTTTCTACTGGTTTCACAGAAACAAGAACAAGAGAATCCAGCCATAAAGCACACGACCTGGGACATTTGCCTGTGTGAGCTTTTTCTCCTTCATATATCTTGCAATTGCATAGCTATGAGGAATTTTTAATTGGTTTTCACAATGGATGAGCCTTTATCTTGAATGTTCTGGCCTGGCATCCATCCAGATTTCAAGATTCCCTACATTGCTGTGCTCTGGAAGTCTCATCACTAATGACTAGGAATTAGAAAACGTTCATTTAAGAAAAGTTAGATTGATTTTATGTTGTTGAATAGAGTTGTGTTGTTGAGAGCCACCTCTGTCATGCCTCCAGTTTCTTCTCTTTCTCCTAAGAATCAACAGATTCAGGGAATAAGCAAAGATGAGTGAGGTAACAGGAATAACTTGAAGTGACAGAAATAAATATATTTTTTAAAAAATACTCTGTCTCAAATTACCATTATCTGTGCTCAAGACATACTCAGTTGAGTGCAGACCTCACAGGGGCCATACTGTCAGCATGCACTGGGAGGGATGATCCATGACCTGCAGATTTTATCAAGTGAAGAAGAAAAGGAGGGAAGGAGGAAACACAGACTGGGAATATGACTTACCCAAATAATTTCTTATGGCAGTAGCAGAGTGCATTTCTGTGCCAGTAGCCTGCACTTTAAGACCTTAAAAAGCTTAAATTACCTGCACCTGATATTGCCAGCTTTTTTCTCAACTGCTTGTTTGATATAACAAAGAATTTGCCACTGCAGCTGAATGCACTTAAGTCTATGGGATTCATCCTAGGGTCCTGAAAGAGTTGGCTGATGTTATTGCAAGAACTCTCTCAGTTATTTATCAATGGTCTTGGGAATCTGGAGAGGTCCCAGTTGACTAGAAGCCAGGAAATGTTGTTTCAGTTTTCAACAGGGCAAGAAAGAAGACTCTGGTAATTATAAGCCTGTCGATCTCACTTTGGTGCCTGGTAAAATTATGGAGAAGATAATTCTGGGAGTTATTGAAAAACACTTGAAAGACAATGCAGTCATTGGTCAAAGCCAACATGGGTTCATGAAGGGAAAGTCATGCCGTACTAACTTAATTTACTTTTATGACAAGGTATGGTGACCCTGGCTGGATGCCAGGTGCCCACCTAAGCCAGTCTATCAGTCCTCCTCCTCAGCTGGACAAGGGAGAAAAAATATAATTAAAATCTCGTGGGTCAAGATAAGGGCTGGGAGAGATCATTCACCAGTTGCTGTCACAGGCAACCCAGACTTGACTTGGGGAAATTAGCTTAATTTATTACCAATCAAAATCAGACTAGGATAATGAGAAATAAAACCAAATCTTAAAAATGCCCTTTCGCCCCACCCCCTCCTTCTTCCTGGGCTCAACTTCACTCCCAATTTTCTCTATCTCCTCCCAGCCAGTGGCACAGGGGAATGGGGAATAGGTGTTGTGGTCAGTTCATCATACATTGTCTCTGCTGCTCCCTCCTCCTCAGTGGGAGGACTCCACACACTCTTCACCTGCTTCAGCATGGGGTCCCTCCCACAGAAGACAGTCCTCCATGAAATTCTCCAGCATGAGTCCTTCCCATGGGCTGCAGTTCTTCACAAACTGCTCCAGCATGGGTCCTTTCCATGGGGTGCAGTCCTTCAGGAACAGACTGCCCCAGCATGTGTCCCCTGTTGGGTCACAAGTCCTGCCAGCAAACCTGCTCCAGCGTGGGCTCCTCTCTCCATGAGGCCAGAGTTCCTCCCAGGAGTCTGCTCCAGCGTGGGTTTCCCATGGAGTCACAGCCTCCTTTGGGCATCCACCTGCTCTGGCGTGGGGTCCTCCATGGGCTGCAGGTGGACATCTCCTCCACCATTAATCTCCATGGGCTGCAGGGGGACAGCCTGCCTCACCATGGTCTTCACCATGAGCTGCAGGGGATTCTCTGCTCTGGTGCCTGGAGCACTTCCTCCCCCTCCTTCTTGACTGACCTTGGTGTCTGCAGGGTTGTTTCTCTCACATAGTCTCATTACTTTCTTCAGCTGCAGTTATGCAGAGTTTTTTTTTTTTCCTTCTTAAATATGTTGTCCCAGAGGCACTACCACTGTTGCTGATTGGTTTGGCCTTGGCCAGCGGTGGGTTCATCTTGGAGAAGGCTGGCTTTGGCTCTATTGGACATAAGGGAAGCTTCTAGCAGCTTTTCACAGAAGCCACCCCTGTTGTCCCTCGGCTACCAAAACCTTGCCACGCAAACCCAATACACAAGGTTTTCTGCCTAATGGATGGAGGGAAGGCAGTGGATGTGGGATTTTTTGTTTTATTTTAGCAAACCTTTTGATAGTGTCTTTCACAATATCCTTCTGGACACAATGTCCAGCATACAGCTAGACATATACACAATATGTCGTGTGAACAATTGGCTGAAGGGTTGGGTTCAAAAATTGTAGTAAATAGGGCAACATCAGGCTGGCAACAAGTCACTAGTGGTGTTCCTCAGGGGTCTATTTTAGGGCCAGTTCTCTTCAATGTTTTTATCAATGACCTCGACACGGGAGTTGAATGCACACTAAGTGGGTTTGTCAACTATACTATATTGGGACGACCCACTGAATCCCTCAAGGGAGGCCTTACAGAGAGACCCTGATAGATTAGAGCACTGGGCAATCACCAACTGCATGAAGTTTAACAAGGACAAATGCCAGATTCTGCACCTGGGATGGTGTAATCCTCAATGTATATATACATTGGGGAACAAAAGGCTGGATTGCAGCCCTGCAGAAAGAGAGGTTTTGGTTGATGGTAAGCTCAATATGAGTCAACAATGTGCCTTGGCAGCCAAAAGGGCCAACCATATCCTGGGGTGCATTAGGTACAGTATAGCTAACCAGTTGAAAGAAGTGATTTTCCCACTATACTCAACATTGGTGCAGCCTCACCTTGAGTACTGTGTGCATTTTGGACTCCACAATATAAGAAGGATATAAAAATATTAGAAAGTGTCCAAAGGAGGGCAACAAAGATGGTGAAAAGACTAGAGGGCAAGATGTATGAGGAGCAGCTGAGGATACTTGGTTTGTTCAGCTTATAGAAGAGGAGACTGAAGGGTGACCTCGTTGCTTTCTACAGCTTCTTAATGAGGGGGAGCAAAGAGAGAAGTGCTGATCTATTCTCTCTGGTGTCCGATGATAGGATGTGAGGGAATGACTTAAAGCTATGGCAGGGGAAGTTCAGATTGGACATTAGGAAAAAGTTCTTCACTAAGAGGGTGGTCAAGCAGTGGAACAAGCTCCTCAAGGAAGTGGTCATGCCCCCAAGCCTGTCAATATTTAAGAAGCATTTGGACAATGCTCTTAGATATGTGGTTTAATGTTTAGATTGCCCTGTGTGAGGTCGATGATTCTCATGGGTGCCTTCCAACTGAGGATATACTATGATTCTATGGATCCTGGAAGTTGGGGTAGGAGAGGAAACATTTGTCTAGGAACCATAAAAAAATAATTATTTTTTTTAAATAACAAGAAATAATTGCATTTTCAAATAGCGTGGTATCTTGCCTGAATTCTTCATTTACATTTTTTAAGAATTTCAATCATATGTATGTTCAGAAAAATACATTTATCAAATGCCTAAATGTACTAATTAAGCACCTCTTCCAGCCTGATGTTGTGAGATTGATATGAACTGTTTCTATGAATCAGAACATAATGGGAATCTGATTAAAATTAAAAGAGAAAACAAAAAAACCCACCCAACTTGGTCTCTATTAATAGTAAGTTAAATACATATCTCTGTTTTAGAACAATTTTCACTTTATTCTTTACGGTTTGAACTTCTTATACAAAGAATTATAACAGATCTTATTCCTCAGTTTATATTTGGCAGCATCTGTTCTTGCAATTCTTTTTATTCTTTTCACCCAGATTGAATTTAGGGTTGTGATTTACTGTCAAATTCATTATTTAGTATTTTGTGCTTTGTAATGTAATGATGTAGAATTTACATCAAAACATTTATTACATTGACTGCACTGTATTTTCCTCAGTATTATGCATTTCAAGCTATTTTTAAGTGTGTATGAATGTCGTACATAAAACCTTTAAAAATATTCTTTTGTGCTTTCTTGTTTGACAAGGGTTTCTTATGAAATCTTCCATTTAGGTGATTGAAAGTGATTTTAAGGATTTTATTTATACTCATAAAGAGTAACACTTCATTTTTTTTTTTTAAATTAATTATATTTTCCAGTCCATCCACTTTTGGGAGAAGAAGAAAGACTTTTGAGCAGTATACTTTTTTTTTTTTATTTAGCTTTACTTTTGGGCTACCCTACCAATTTCTGTTTATAGTGTAACATGTATTTTCTAAACCATGTGAATAAATTACACATCAAACTAAAATGTCAATTTGATTAAAAAAGGACCTATTTAGGCATGATGACTTATACCTCTGAGTGGGCAAGTAACGGCTGGAACTGCCATTGTGTTTGCTTTTAACTAAAGATACAGAATATAGTCTTTAATTAAGCTCTGTTAGGATAGGTGTCTATCAAGACACAGTTACCCAATGATATTTCACAGAAGTGAACAAAGATACTCCCTTATATAAAAAAGGAAGCTCTAGAGAACGTTGCAGTGGGAAAGCTTGATGATTAATGACTGCCATTAAGATATACCCATCATATGTATATCATCCATGTTTATAGGATTCTTCTAGCTGGCCTTGAAGGCCTATTCAACCCATCTGAACACATTCTCAAACAAATCTATTTGTGGCATAAATGTAATATATTCCCAGGCAACAGCAACGGAACAGATTCCCTAGCAGACAGGCAGGAACGAGCTTGGGAGGTAATTCAGCAGCCTCTGTACATCACTATTAATTTATCACATCCTAGTGGTCCCTTTTCTTGATACAAAGGAACCAACCTGCCAGCTTAGAAATGGTTTACTGCTTTATCTCATTCTTAGAGTTTTCTGTTTGTGCCACAGAGTTTATTTGCCCACATATGCCTCAGATCTGACTAGGCTAATGAATACCCCAAACCTCTTACAATACACAAAGACCTTACCTTATGTCCCAACTGACTTTAGAGATGATAAAACCTTAAAACTATATTCATAGATACTTGGCTATACATTAGGCCTATTTGTGAAAATCCCAGTTCTATCTCATCTTTTTCACAACTAATCTTATCCTTCCAGCATTATGATTCTCAGAAAACATGGAATGGAAAGAAAATAATTCTTTCGCCCACAGAAAATTCACTGCATTAGTGCAGCCAGGGTATTCCAAAAAACAAGCCTATACGGTACACGCTCCAGAGGAACAACTGCCTAGGTATTGACAACCATTTTAGCCATTTTACCTCTTCTCTGCTCTTGAGCCTGGATGGTAAAAGGAGCACAGGACTCAGGAGGGATAATGAAACTCCCTTTACAATAACTGGGCAGATACAAAAGAGGCCTGTTGTACCCATAAATGCACAACACTGCAGACTTGAATATTAGCTTGTTTTGAACCCAAAGACAAGCACACTAATATAACATAACTGAACAAGCTAGTAAAACCACTATTGCCATGCCAGCAACAGATCTTATGCTAACTGTGCTTTATGCTAATTGTGCAAGATCCCAGTCCTGGACTTTTAGGCTTGTTACCAACTTGTTATAAGAAATTGTTGTGGGAGGGAGACCTTGATACCAGGTTTTATTTATTAAGATATACATTTTAAGCCTGGGATAACAACAAAAGCCTTCAAAATATGAGCACAGGTTGCAAGGAGACACCTGAGAATTACAACTTGCTGATGATCAGCTATTAGACAACGGAAAAAGCACAACCATGACAGATGGGGGAAAAAACGACGTCTGTTTTTTAAAAAAAGCAGCAGCAATTAAGCAATGGAAATGAAACAGTCCATATCAGAATGAGGCATCTATTGTGACCTGGGAAAATTATTCCCTTTGCCCCTGCCCCAAGTATTGTGCAGCACATAGTCCAGGGTGGAGGCCAAAGGCTGGGAACACTCCAGAAAGTCAAACATCTTACAAAGGGACAAGATCCCGAATTTGAGAGGGTGAGTGGAGCTGAGCACCCACCTATGCACTTACTGACTTCAATTCTGGCTTCTCTTATTCACGTGCTTGTGAACCTGATCACCTTGACCTCAGAAATTAAGACCATCAAGGGCTGTCACTGTCAGTGCAGACAATATGGGATTAGCCCCAAATTGCTGTAGGATTTGATTGGTAAGGGCTGACTGCTTTGATTACATAGCAGTAATGACTGAAAAGAAGAACTATTAGCATGAAGTACGTTGTTAAGAAATTTCAGTTAGAGTTCAAACTACTTTAACCTATCAGTCTTCTAATCATTCCCATCACAGAGAACTCTAATTCCCTAGCTGATATATAAACACCTATACATGTATACACACATACATAACCAACTACAACAGTTTAATCTCCATGAACTACAGTCAAAATGAAATCTTTCAATGTTCTAACTCAATGAACTGTAGAGAGCTGGCTATATTTGATCACAGAACTGTAAGGCTATCTTATCTTCTAAATTTGAGCCCAGGAAACCTTAATATTTCAATATAATGCTTGGCTCAGCCATTCCCAAGTGCAGCAAAGTGGGACTTAATGGGAAACTGCCCAATAAACTATTTTCTTTTACTTGGGTGTATTTTCATTTTATCTGTCAAGGGATCATCATTCTATATTTGTGAACTAGCACTCTGAATTAATCAATTTCTTTTGAATGGATAAATAATGACCATTTTTGAGAAAATGCATTATAGTTTTGTCTTTTTTTGCATAAATTTGCATGGCATGTTCATATTGATGCATTTGTGTTGTGTAATATGAGACACTCTGTAAAGACTTTATTTAATATTGCTTAGGTTTGCAGTAAGACTTGCAGTCAGCAGTCAGAAATTAATTTATCTCATTGACTTCACTGCATAGCAGTCCAGCATCACAGAGAACTCTAATTCCCTAGCTGATATATAAACACCTATACACCCTGTAAAGGTAATTCAAATATTAGATTTACATTCTTCATACTCATCTGTCATTGTCTATTATCACCTTTGTATCTGTAGTGCTTTATGAAATGCTCCTTGCCATCCAGATGTTTGCTAGGTTGAATGTTTAAGAAATAATGAACTGCTTTAAAAATACTTTTATGATTGATTTATTGTAATATTCATCCAAGTGGCAAGAGAGGTAAGGAAGAAAGGAAATTAAGTAATTAATTATGTCCACTTCAGCAGTGAAAACTCTTATTTTCATCATCTAATTGTTGCTTCCACAAGTTTGAAAAAGGCTTTTAAATTGGATTTACACAAATATACATTTCTGACTAGATAAAGCTTTTTAGTCTTTCAGATATTTTATGCTTTTCTATCATGCTAAGGAGTCTGGTGTTCACAGGTGTGGCATGCTCAGGCTGGAATTTGGGCATCTCTCGTATAAATGGGTGCAGAGTCACTTAGTTTTAAATGTCTGTGAAATAGATACTGAAATCTTGGGTAGTCTTCCTAAATTTCCTGAATTCCCTGTATAGCCAAAGGATGGGCAGTAATTTCATTCTAAATTAAAAGTTTAAAACAGCTCAGATGACCAGCACCATTCATGAGCCTATTTCTCTGTATTGGAAGCATTATGTTGATTAAGTCAGATATCTGTGCTGCAAGTAATTTTGTCCAAATGTAGGTGAGATGATTGTTACCCCATCTGTCAACATAAGTACACCTTACCAATGCTAAGTCTATCACATATCTTACAATCTATTTCTCCTTTTTTGCACATTGCAGAGTTGATGCTTCTCAGCACTATATAATCTACAGTGTTTCTGCTGGCTTTTTCTGCATTTTGCTGCTCTCCTGCCTTCAGTTACTGGCTTAGAAGAAATATTTAATCTGCTGTAACACATATTGGGCAAGCAAAATGAAACTAGGGGTTTGATTCACATCATTTGTATATTTTTCTTGAATGAATTAGGCCTGTGAAAACTGATGTGGAAGCTGGAGAGAACTCCATTAATGCAGCGGTACAGGAGAGTAGGGTGGGGAAAAGCACTTTGAAATCAAGCTGATTTGTTCCTGGTAAATTTTTTGTTGTGACAAGTGGCCATTTTAAAGTCATCTGGCACATAGTTCTGTTTGCCAAGCACTTCAGATAGACAAACAGCAACAAAAATACAATAAAAGGGTTCATTTTTTGCATACTTGTATCTGTGTTTATTTCCTTAGGAAATGGTACAGCCATCTTGTACTACATTCATCACTACCTCCGAAGATTGTTAGGCACTGGAAGAATTGGGAGCCTGAATAAAAGTCCTCAAAAAACAGCGTGTCAAATTTCTTGCACTTATATTATTATTGAAATCCAACAGAAACAAAATGTTCTTTGAGGTGTCAGCATGACTAAGGAAATAAAAATGAGAAGATGGGTTAACATGAAACTGCACACTGTTTTTACAGGTTCTGTTAAAGAACAGACCCTAGGTGAACTAGGAGAAAGCTCTGAATCAATGCTTACCATTAAATCCTAGATGAAAAGGGAGTGGAAAACCAAAATGCTGATCTTTCCAATGCCTAAACCATAAAGGTACCTAACCAACAAAGTAGGACCTTGCACCCCCATTGGCGTTTGGGTCCTCTTTACAGATAATTGGATCTGGCTGCCTTAGAACTGGCAGGTGAACCACCAATTTTCCTGCCCAACGTGCGGCAGTCAGGACTGTGAGGAAGTATTTTATTTGCCTTGGTATTCACACTTGAACCTTTCTTGTGGGGCTTAAATTGTACTCCTTTCCTTTTCAAATGAATCAAAGGTCACTCTTTCAAAACCTGATCTGAAATGTCACAGCTGCCTTTTCCACAGTAGCTCAAGTGTTACAGCACTCAGACAAGATGGGCAGAGCAGCATGGATTCCCTCTGCTCTCTGAGATATTTTTAGTCCACTTTTCTTTCCTCCTCACTGACTGATGTCCTCATCAGGCTACCTGGCACAGGAGCATTTTTCTCACTTACCTCTGAAACTGAGACACTACTTAAAAACATGACTTGGGATAGAGAAGAGAACATGAAGGAACGTTATCCTCTGACTCAGGTGCTTCCCCTGAAAGAAAAGCATGGGTTATTTTTCTAGCTTGAATGGTTCAGAGACATTTTATGATGCAGGCACCATGCAGTAAGCATGAGTTAAGCACTTAATGGCACAGCCATTAAGTCTAATTAGGACAACTCTGGGCATATACAGAAGCAGGCTATGGTGTCTTGTGAAATGTAATGTTCAAAAATTAACAATAATATAGTGTTTAAGCATCTCTAGGGTTAAGCAGATGCTGCTTAGCAGTTCTCAGGATCACTAGGGGCCTAAATTCTGCCAAGTCTTTCTTAAGGCACATAAGTCCTTTTTTGGATCTGGCTCTTAGCTTCATGCAGATTTCTTCCAAAACTAATTTATTTATAGCTGTCCATTATGACATATGACATACTGCATAGAAATCAAGTTACTCGGATGGGCATATGCTACATATTTTCCCACTTTGACTTGGGGAGGAGAGAGTAATACAAAATTTATGAGTTTATAAAAGTTGCAGACAAAGTAGAATTTGTGAGATGTGTAGGCAAAACTCCCAATGGGTTTTTCCTTCTGTACACTTCAAAGTCCTAATTTGAGAGAATTACTCTATTATCCATTTCTAGGAATTAATTTTTTAATGTTAAAGAAATTAGGTTTATATAAATATAAAAAATACTGAGCTTAAAAATAGTTATATATATTCAGACCTGTACTGTGGTTGCTGTTGTTTGTTACCTTTTACTCTAATAAAGTGTTTGATTTTGCCAGTTCAAATATCCCTTGCAGTATTTGTACCCAGAAAGGAGCAATAATATACCAGTTAGAGAGAATATTCAGAATGGAAAGTGAGTAGTTTCTTTTCAGAACCCATATTTAACCGGTCTAGACAAGTGGTCTGTGTGGTGGGTGAGGAACTGGCTGACAGGCTGCACCCAGAGGGTGGTGGTAAATAGCTCCTTTTCAGACTGGGAACCTGTCACAAGTGGGGTCCCCCAGGGATTGATATGGGGCCCAATGCTGTTTAGTATCTTCATAAGTGATCTGGATGATGGGATCAAGCGTACCCTGATGGAGTTAGCCGATGATACCAAACTGAGTGGGGAAGCGAATGCTTTGGAAGGGAGAGCCACCCTGCAGGAGGACCTGGATAGGCTGGAAGAGTGGGCTAACAAGAACCTTATGAAGTTCAACAAAGACAAATGTAAGGTCTTGCACCTGGGCAAACATAATCCAGGAGTGCAGCACAGGCTGGGATGTACCTGGCTGGGGAGCATCTCTGTGGGAAAGGACCTGGGGGTCCTGGTGGACAACCACCTCAATATGAGTGAACAGTGTGCTGCTGCGGCAAAGAAAGCCAACAGAATGCTGGGTTGTATCAACAAGGGCATCACCACCAGAGATGAAGAAGTCATTATTCCTGTCTACTCAGCGCTTGCCAGGCCACACCTGGAATGCTGTGTTCAGTTTTGGTCCCTGCTTTGCAAAAAAGATGCGGACTGGAGGAGGCTGGAGAAGGTCCCGAGAAAGGCCACAAAGTTGATCAAAGGACTGGGAAGCCTGCCGTATGAGGAGAGGCTGAGAGAACTGGGTTTGTTCAGCCTTGAGAAAAGAAGGCTTAGGCGAGATCTTGTCAGCATGTTCCAGTATTTAAAGGGTGGCTACAAAGAAGTTGCAGACTCCCTTTTAACAGGGAGTCACATGGAAAAGACGAGGGGTAAAGGGTACAAGTTGCTGCTGGGGAGAGTCCAATTGGACACAAGAGGAAAATATTTCACAATGAGAACAATCAGCCATTGGAAGAATCTCCCCAGGGAAGTGGTGGATTCCCCAACGTTGGACACTTTTAAGATTTGGCTGGACAGGGTGCTGGGCCATCTTGTCTAGTCCATGCTTTTGCCCAGAAAGGTTGGACCTGATGATCCTTGAGGTCTGTCCCTTCCAACCTCGTATTCTATGATTCTATGATTTTATGATTAACAAAATATAAATGTATAGCTATAATATATAATCAACATTATAGGGGTTTCAGATTTTCATCTTTAAGCACATTGTTCTTCATTCTACACAATTCAGATAAAAATTACGCCTATTAGATTTGTCATGAGACAAGAAGAATCTCATCGTTAATATAAATCTCTCACCCCTTTCCCCAAACCCTGGTGGAGCACATCCTTTAAGTCAACTAATTTTTAACCTGAGCTTTAATAAAACGTATTGCAAATTAAGATTAAAAATTACAACTTCATTTCACCTCTTTTTGACAAGCTACTTCTTTTAAGATAATTGCCAGACCATTTTTAAGGCTGCCTCTACATACGGAATATGCTCTATCTCTTGCATAGGCCATACCCACAACCCCTCATTTTCCAGAGCTCTCAAACAAAACACAGCTGTTCCACATTCTGAAGTGATCACAGACTGAGAGGTGATCAGGATAATGACACTACAAAGCTGGGATATCATTAAGCTATACAAAGAAGTTAATGCCACTTTGAAACAAATACACAGATTAAAATGGAATGTATGTAAGGCCCAGAGAAATTATTTGTGTAGCACAAACTACTGAAAATACCACTATGCACTTGAATAAACATCAGATATTTGCCATCTAATTTCTGCCTTATGTATTGTTTATTTGAGTCTGAGAAGTACCAAGCAATGTCTTTCAACTGCATTACAGTCCATAGTCATTTCTTCCAGTAATCATTCTTATGGCACAATGCTTTTATTTCAACCTCATAGAAATTAGTTTCTGTGCTTTTTTTCACCCACCCTTCCCTGGTAACTAACTACACAGCAGCCCACTCTCAGCAGCTCTTTTCACAGATGAAATATAGATCTTGTAATTGCACTACAGCTCCACTACCCTTGTACTTCTTATTCATGCCTCTGAAAATTTTACTGAAGTAGTTATCAGCATCTTCAGGTTTATATTGAAGAAAGAAAATATCCATATTTAGATGGCCAGTTTCTCTTGATTTTACTGACTCTTCTAGATGGACCACACTACCCTATAGGAGTTCTCTATCCTCTGAGATACTTCTAATACATAAAAGTCGAGTACTGTTTTTTTCTTAAATTACCTAAAAACCAATATTCAAAAGCACACACACATCATCTGATTAAGCACTCCTTGAGATCAGTGCTAAAATGCTTATTTTAGAATACAGAGGGAACAAAGTTAGACCAAAGAAAAACACATGTGAAAATTTTAACCTCATTTTTATGAATACAATATCAACCTGTCCTGAAAAGACAGGTTATTTCTAAAAACAGGTAAAGTATGAAAATTCTCTCCTACTCTCTTAAAAAAACAAAAAAACCAAAAAAAAAAAAAAAAAAACAAAAAAAAAACAAAAGAAACCACACACACAAACAAACAAACAAAAAAACCCAAAACAAAACAAAACAAAAAATTGTGAAGATAACTGTTTCCAGGCAATTTCTGAAGCTTCATGGAACCTTCCATGAGATACGTTATTACAAGGATTACTTCCTTGTAATCCCAGTCCATCCCCACACACTGTTTCACATCTGTCATATATAAGTCTGAATCACATGTAGCAGCAAAATGACCTAGCACAATCTAAAAAGATTATCTTTCATGGGATGTTTGGACTATATGTAAAAAATGTTTAATCATACTGTATATCCAGAATAAACACTGGATTGTACCTTCAAGATATAAGATAGAGGAGATGAAAGGTCTGCTGTAACCAAATATATAGAGTTTAACAACAGCCAGGAAGTAAATCATGAAATACAAACTTTCATGAGCCATTCAGTACAATTATTCTCAAAGAAATATTTGTGTAAAGTATTACATAGGACTTCTATTTATATATATATAGATTTTATTTCTACAGGCTATTTACAGATTCTTTTTCTTATGCTGGGGTGTCTTTGTTTAAACACCCATTTCTCACTAAGATGTTTTAAATCAAAGTTTGTGTCAAAGCAAGATTCAGATCTTACTATATAGCACGTTTTACTACGTATTACACTCATTTCCATTTCAGCCAGATTAAGGAAGCCCAAGCACACTGCTATTTATAGGGGACATAAATTCAAGAATCTAAAGACCATACTGAACTTATTCATGACTACCTAAAATGGATTTCTGTGATTTCTGTGGTGTCTAAATTCAGAATAGTGATTCAAACCAGATATTGCCAAAGGGTGCAGTTTCTGGCTCCGTATAGCTTCAATGCAAATTTAGTAATCTTAATCAGACTTTGGTCACAATATCTACTGATTTATTAATAATTCAGTATTAAAAAAAATATCCATTCTTCTCTCAGTGAGTCAAAATAAGGGGAAGAGGGAGTGTTAAAATTTGCAAAACCACTTTGCTTATCCTGTTCCGTGAAATTTCATGGGTCAGATGGTCAGCTGATGACAAAGGAGTTTCAGGACATAATTCCACATAATTCAGGACACAAACCATAGTTCTGTGATTCCTATTTCTTCCACAGCCATGCAAAACAATTGCCCCCCTGCTCTCTCCCTGTAAACAGAATCCATAGTTGTCTAAATCATAGGGATGTCTTCTATTTTCATAACCAAACTGGAGGAATGAAGAAAAGAAGACATTTGGTTTTATATTAGATGTTTTCTAAGATTTATATTTCCATACACTACTAGATATTTAGGCTCCTTTCTTTTTAAAATAATACAGTAAAATATAAAGTAAAATAAATCTTGGTCAATCCTTAAATGGAAATGCTGTTTCCAGAAAAAAAAAAAAAAAAATTATTAAAACAAGAATTGCAAAAATTTTGAACAAGGTATTCTGATATAAAAATATTTTTTCAATTTTTGAAATTATTTTATGAATATTTGTACTTCCAAATATTACAAGAAAAAAAAATGCTTAGCTCTGCTCCCAAAACTTTTAGTGTTCCTCACTGAAATGAAAAGGGTGAGTATAGAATTAGATCTTACATCCCCAGGCCATGCCCAAATAGCTATAAACATGCAACCAGGGTCACACAGAATGGAGTTTGCACACCACTGTCATTTGACTTTGAAAGCATCACACCAGAAGTCGTAAAGAAAAGGCAATAACATTTGTTAACTGACTTTATTGTGTCTGCTCCTGGGTGCATAGCTATGCACTAAAAAAACAGACTGCTGGTTTAGGCTAAATATATAATAAAGCAAAAACCTGGAAGATTTTGTGCTGTTTTTTCTTCTTCCCTTTTTTTTTTTTTTTTTTTTTTTTTTTTTTCCCCCCATAATAGCTCTTCTGGCTTTTTCTAAATCCATCGTCCTTACATGCGAGAATTTCTTCTTTCTAATTTTTCATCATCGTTCTGACCAAGCATCTTACAGTCTTTGTCAGACAAAAGGAGCAAGAGAGTGTTAGAGAGTAAGGTGGAATAAGAACAGGCATACAGAGAGGATCAAGTCAAAAACTTGAGGATTAAAATCTTGGATATAATGCAAAAAATACATGATTCATTAAAGCTGTGGAGGTTATTCTGGTGGCAGATGCTTGACTAGACAAGAAGGAACAGAAGCACTGGAAGGTCAATGCTGAGCAATGGAGGACTTATAAAATCCACCCTTGTTCACCTCTTGCTTTGGCGCGTATCACAAAAATTTTATCGTAAGTGATGGAGTGGTCTCAACTGAAATCTGGGTGAGATCAGTGTGTTCTCTTCCATGTTATCTTCTGGGCTTGTAAAAGACATGTAAACCACAAGCCTTGAAAAAGCAAAATACTCCATAAATTCTTTGCAAATAAATTTTTCAGAGAAATCCATTCATTTCTTAGCTACTGAGAATCTACAAATCTGATATGATTTGCAAAAGTTCAGTTCCTATTAAAAGAATTCATATTCCACTAGGAACTTAAAAATTGATTTAAGAATGCAAATTTCACCTTTAAGGATTGAAAATCCTTGTGTAGAACATGATTCATCAAAACACTGGACTTTAACCGGTAATTTTGAATGAACTGGAAAAGCAAGTTTTATAGATTCTCTTTCTTCCAAGCTAAATGACTTCAATAATTTGAAAAGAATTATATAATTTTATTTTAGTTTGGCCAAAGGTATGGCTGTCCTAAGGAGTGACTAATTGTGGGAGTCAGAATGATTACACCCTGGTATATTTACTGAGATGTGACTTTTTCCTCAAATAATTGTGTCTTTTTGAGCAACAGAGATCTACAGTATGGATTTCATAATTTTTAAGCAATTGGGAGTGTCATTCTTATGGACACTACACCTGTTTTAGTTGGGGGCATAGTTGTAGAACTGCTGTTTTTTTCCTAAAAGTGGACAAATAAATAAAAGGAAAGAAAGCACGGAAATTTGAAATGTCAATGCCAAATATCCTCCAAGCATCACTGAAACTGTGTGGGGTTTTTTCCCTTCAGACTTCAATCTGACTATATTCCAGCAGATTAGTGGTCAGTGGGCTCCCTAGAGACAGGATAGCACAATGTAATAGATGTATACTAGAATATGAAATAATTTCCATATTAGACCTAAAGCTGATTTCACTTGAAAAAAATGGATATTTGCCTTTGACTTCAACAGATGCTTTCTAGCTCTAACAATGTTCTTGTGGATACACACCCAGCAATCTAATAAACCATGCAAATGCATTACTATCCTCAACTATTTGATGTCTTCCTACTTCAGACCAGATCTATAATTTCTAAAGGAATTCAGTTAATTACAGAGAGTAGGCTCATGTTTCACATGTCAAATATCTCATAATTTAATTTAGACGAAATCAGCAGTGCTGATGACTGGGTACACAAGGAAAAGGAACTGGGGTGCACGGCACGGTGTGGCAGGAACTGGCAAACTTGCACAAGTCCTATGTTTTTTTACTTGTTATGTGTTGAGTTTTTCTGTTAATTTTGCATGTAAGATCAGTAATTATGTGCCAGAGAAGAACATAAGACTATTCATTTTCAGGATATGCATGATCACCAACAATATAAACACGTCAGAGAGACACAATGTGGAATGGACACTGGAATTCTTCCACTTTTCATTCAGTAATCATTAAATCACATTCAACAGTTCATTAAACAGAGGCAAATGTAACTTATAGCTGTTATTAGGAAATCATGTGTCTTTGTGTGTACAGAGGCATGTTTTTAAAGTATAAAGGGAACTTGAAGAAAAAGATACATGATTGTAGTTATTGCATATGTTTATTTTGAGATAGTTCGTTTTATCATAAAAACAATTACCAGTGGAATGTTTCATTTATTAAAGACAGAACAGCAAAAATTTCATTCACAATGCTAATATTTATAATATGATATAGTATGATACAAGTATGATTATGGGTATAAATTACTCCTGGGGGCATTCTGAGTGGACACAAGAGGAAAATATTTCATAATGACAACAATCAGCCATTGGAAGAATCTCCCCAGGGAAGTGGTGGATTCCCCAACATTGGACACTTTTAAGATTTGGCTGGACAGGGTGCTGGGCCATCTTGTCTAGACTGTGTTTTTGTCCAGAAAGGTTGGACCTGATGATCCTTGAGGTCCCTTCCAACCTCGTATTCTATGTTTCTATGATTCTATGATATAAAATGTTTCACTTCTACTTTACTTTAAATAGGTTTACTCCACTTTGTGTCATGCTGTTACTAGAGATGTTCGGTCATCGTGAACTCTTCAGACATTATTTATAAATATTTGTATTCAAATGTTCATTATGAGGTAAAAAATTTTCTATTTCTCTAGTTCCAAGCACGATGCAATATTACTGTTAATGTAAGTGGCAGTATACTAAGCACAATGTAACGCAGGGAAAGTGTAAGAACCAACATCTCAATGCAGTGTGCAATGGCACAGTCATTTGTACATGTTTGCATTTTCTACAACGTTTGCAAATAGTATGAAGCAGAGCTAAGCTTAATTTAATTATACCTTAGTTTCTCAGGAAGCTCACTGAATACCTAATTTAGTTTATTAAAGCTCTGCTTCTGTTTCCCATTCTCTGTCTACTTGAAATGCACAAGGTTCCCCAAACCAGAAAAATCAAAACAGGTTCATCTTACATTTAATTCTGGAAGAAACATAATTTCACCTGGGATTTGTGATGTAGATTCCTAAGCTACCTGACCTGACCGAAACCCAACCCTTCAGTCAATATGAATTGCAGTGTCTCTGTCTACTTCAGTGAAACAAAGCAGAGGGTCCAGCCTGGAGATCTCTGTGCTGCCTAGTACTGCAAAGACTATTTTCTTGTTAGTTGCTACCCTCTTGCTAACTTAGTAGGTGGGAGGGGAGGATATATGGAAAACAATGAAAAGTCTTTATTCTTTCACAGTGTTTGAAGTCCTGTTACTCACACAGCCTTCTTTGCAGATTAAAGCCAGAATGGTGTGTAAAAATGTCATTGGTCTTACCAGTGAGTATTTTCTCTGTTAGCAGATACAGAGTGAGCACACATTCTACTTTTACTCTGATGTACTGTTTTTACTTAAGATTTTATTTCTTGAAATTTAGTTACATCTGTGGAAGGAGACGAAAAAGGTTAGACAGGACATATGAACAAAGCGGTGTCTTCTCGTCAGGGCTGCCAAAGAGAACTGCACTTCTTTTGCATCATTCCAGTCTTCCTCTGGTTTGATGTGAAGGGGTAGTCTCAAGAGAATTTGATTTGACAGTGATGTCCTGAATGACACAAAGCATAAGTTTCTTTCATACCTGTTCTTAATGTTGCAGCATCTTCTTTCTTGTGTTGCAGGTTTCACAGCTGTGCAGACTGGAAAAGCAGTGCATTAAAAAAAAGAAAAAAATAAAAAGAAATGCATAAAATGTAATGCCTGTCAAAAGAAATGGAAGCCAAACCAAATAAAATCCATAGAACAGTGGTTATTAAGGCAATAAAAAAAATCCATACTTTATCTCTAAGGATTAACATTTTAAATCCAGATTATATGTATGGTTTGCTGACAGGGTTTAGAGTCACAGGGGAATTATTTTGTATCATTTCAGATTCTGCTGACTGCAAACTGTTGCATATATGACCCTCAGTTAAACACAGCAAGATCAGTGAGTTTTGACCTTGTGATATTAAATGAGTTTCCCTGTCCTGATCTGGTCACAGAGAATATGGCCTTTTGCCATAAGGGACAACTGCTTTGTCCCTTAAGTAGTAAAGCCCAGTTCTGCTTTTTCTTTTGACTCAGTGGATAGGTGATCTGTGTTTTTATGTTAGAATCTTGCCCTGTATATCACCTGAACTGGTAACAGAAAATGAGTTTGAATATCAGTTGGCCATTCATGCATAATACTCTTTCTTCTAGTTGAGCCAGGTTTGTGGGTGGTGGCCAGTCACAAATATGATGGCAACATTTCAGTGCTGCCAAGACCTGCCTTACACTAGGACAATATTTTCACCATCTTCCAGTGAAAAATTTTCTACCTCTGTGAGAGAGAGAAAAGAGAAGGTGGCTATCACTATCTCTCAGGCATAGAAAACTTTTAGTACTATCACCCTACTAAAAAGGCATTCCTAACCTCATCTATTGCAAAACTCTGTGGTCTCTGATGTCCTGACTACCTAGGTGTTGTGAAACTTGTACAATGACTGAACAATTGTGGCCATGGGCTGAGGGGGTAGGCTTCTCAACAGCATCCAAAATCCTTAGATATGGGATGGGGGAAGTGGGACCAATGCTGGGATGCACTAGGACAACAACAGCATGTGAGGGCAGGAGAAGAAGTAGCATGGGATCCCTTGCAGGACTGTCTGTCTATTTTTCTGTCAGTAAAGGTACATTTGTTTGTCAGGGGTTTCCTTCCCAAACTCACTCCAGAGTTTATGCTTTTATCCTAAGACTTCCTCTTCAAAGGAGGAAGGGGAGCTGCCTGCTGACTTTTTTTGTGAGTAGAGATGATAGTGCTTAGGGCAATTCCTGGAAATGGGGGCCCTGAGGCTTATGACCATGTCAGTCTGAAAGCATATAATTTACATAGTTCTTATGAGGTGGGTGAGTACCTTGGCCACCATGGGAGAGGGAGCTGTGGTAATGGGGCTGCTCTGCAAGGGAAGGTGGACCTGGAGCTGAGGGGTGACAAGGCAGGCTGGGCAGCGGCCCTTGGATGAAGGCCTTGTCCCATGGTACCCAAGCAAGAGGAGCAGAATAGGTCTCGTGATGGCAACCAGTAACAGCCAATGGCCCTAATTGCCTGACAAGTCTGTGGTGGTGGAGCGGGTCTGTGGCGATGGGAAGGCAAATCAACAACAGGTCTGCATGGCACAAGGCTGGGCACAAGCTTTAGCATGAGAAAGGTCCGTGAGCCAGATCTGAGTCCAAATGCAGCTCCTGAGCCCAGAGGAAACCCCCAGTGAGTCTTCTCCTGGCACTTTCTCACACAGCTCTTTCCCAGCAGCCAGACCCAAGGTTACAGCCACACTGTGCCAGAGTTGGTCTTGAGCACCCACAGCCAAAGCACTAGAGGTGGGAAGAGTCTGCAGACCCTGTTTGTGCATGCAGCTTTTTGGGAATGAATTGGTATGAACAGTCACTACTCATTCTGTTCTGCCTCTGTGCAGCTACAACTTAAACAAATAGAATAAAAAATCATGGGACAAGGAGGAAAACAACCTAATCCTGACATTATAACCTTGAGGCATCCAGCAAACAATGCCTGCAGGTGCAGTTCCACTTCCTCTTAGGGCATCTTACAGATTTATATGGCCACTCAGTGGAAAAACATAAAAGTTAATCAGGGATTTGGGATGCCTGCTGCCTTTCCTGTCTGTGCTGGATTCCAGGACAAAGCCCTGTTAAAAGGCCTAACCACTAAGGTTTGATATGAAATGTCTAAGCATTGCCATCCCTACCCATGCTGGTTTGCACTCAGGAGAGGAAGAGGCGAGGAATCTTCCATCACTAACAGGGGAGGCATCTAGAAAGCCAACTAACAAAACGCTGGCCCTACAGTCATAGATGGTAGCACACCTGAGCAGGTCAGTAAGGGTCTTCCTGGAGCATCCTCCTCAGCTTAACCAGCTAAATTCTGCCTGTGTGATACTTAGTAGGGTTGCAGCCCTCCGTGAGAAAACTTACTGCGGACTCAAGCACACATAAATCTCTCTGAGGGGTTGCTCAAGGCCAGTTCAACAGGTGGGACAATTATATTTCACTGAGGTGGCAGGGGGGGTCAGGTCCCCATCTACTCAGCAAGGATGGTGTTGGAGTTGACTGCTGCTTAAGTCTGATTCTTCTTTCAGGCCTTTAACTAGACCTTTACTTCAGTAAAATGTTCAAGTCTGATGTGTTCAGGTGTTTGCTTTTTGGCTTGCCTTCACATTTCATCCCTTTCTTCTAAGTTAACCTGCGAAGTAATAATCGTGTTTCTGATTTCCAGGTATTGCTTTCTTTTGATGTCTTACATAACTGCTTGTGTCTTCTGTTACATCTGTTCCCATTAATCAACTGTATCTGTTAGTGCTGTTACATCTTCTGCATGTAACAGCATTGTTTCAATGTGTTTCAGATCCCACTACAGATCAGTATGACAGGCCATCTTTCCTTGAAAAACCTGTCTGCAAATTGACAGACAGTGGAAAAAAGTGAGATGTTTACAGACTTACTGACATTTAAAACAGCAAACAGCTGCATGTGTAATTGTGTAGCTAGCATATCATTACTTAGTCTAAAAACATATTTTTTAAAGTTCTTTTGTACCAAAGAATATTTTTATTAACATACACTTAGCTAAACCATCAGACTGAAGGCCAAATCAGTGCCGAGAAATCACTTTGTTATAGTTACTAAACACACCACAAAGATGCAGTTTAAATTTAAAATACATAACTCCTAAGCCAGAGTAAATTTTTTACTAATGAAGGATTCTGTTTTTTTTCAAAATGTTCAGAAAAGTTCTTACCTGAACAACCTTCAATCCTTTTGATATCCAGTAAGTGCAAAATCTTTTTCTTCTCCAGATTAAACTGCTTTGTTTCAAAAGCCTGTTCTGAAGTTTGGCCCCACAGGTGTTTGACCATGGCTTTCTGGGAAATCTGCTCTGTGTCCTCTGTGGTGCCTGTGTTTGGTGGTGTGATTAAAAATAATTCTGATTCTGGAAAGATTGATTACTGCCATGGAAGAGTTCTGGTGCCTTCACACCTCACTCTGGCAACCATCAGTTCACCAGCACTGCAAGACTGGAGGGTGCTTTTTGTTTTGCTTCACTAAATGTTAACACTAAACCTCCAAATTAGATTCTTAAATGCAAATATAAAAATCATATTCCATGAGCAAACTATTGAATTTGGAAAGAATACATATTTTAAGGACTAATTCATGTGTCCATGGAATGTTTTAGTCAATATAAGAAGCCAACATGTATGTCTGTATATGAAAGATTTATCCCTAACATAAACATCAGAATTCTAAAGGTTTTTATGTAGATTATGTTTATATACAGGGATATATTTTCTGAGAAGCAGACCCTAAAAAGACCCTCTAGCCTCAACAGTAACAAAATTAAAATAACAGACATAGATACTATCTTTAGTTATGTTCCTTGAATGTTGTGCTTTAGTTTGTAATATTCATTTCCAGTGATGAAAATTAATTAAAGATCTTTTAACTAAATAAGTTAGTTGCTACTCATGATTTGCAAAAGTCTAGGCCACCCAAAAAACTTATTCACAGCAATTAAAGATGGAAAAGACATGTTAAAGAACATCTTTATTTAAATTAAATATATTAAATCCATCTTCACATTGGAAGTGTATAAGTAATTCTTGAATTTAAGATGATTAGGAAGCTCATATGCTGTTATTCTGATAATTTCTATATAGTCTCTGTGTGTGCACATGCGCATGGAAATATACTGTGAAAGAGAACACATGACTGCACATTTCTTTCACTATTTTTACACATGCAAATTAAACAGTAATATGAAATGCACATTCATCAGTCAGGAGTGGTTAAGGCTTTTGCCCTGACAGGTGGTCTGGAAGGGTTGTCAGTATGATTTTCATGATTATTTTTTATCATGGAATCACAGAATGGTAGGGGTTGGAAGGGACCTCTGGAGATCATCTCATCAAACCCTCCTGCCTGAGCAGGTACACCTAGAGCAGGGTGAGTGATGTTTATGATATTACCATTATGAAACCTGTGCTTTTCAAAAGGTACCGCATGTCAAGGTCAGTTTCTGAAAATGATGTTCTAGATCTAGAAGTAGGGGAGGAATCAGAGATGTACACAAAATAGGAGCAGTCACAGACAAAGACTAAAATGTTTTTCGGAACCTTGGAAAATAATGCTGATAATTGGAACTGGCTTTCTGGTGCTCTTACACATGCTAATATAAGCAGAAATCAGAAAGGGTCCTGGATAAGAGCCTGCTACCTATCCACTCAAGGACCTGCTTCACGGTACCACGTCAGCTGCTCTATGGTCCACTCAGTCCTAGCTACAAATGCACCTCCCCATGGCTATAAATGAATGACTGCAGCTAGAGAGATGCTGAAATGATTAACCAAGTCAGTTTATGAACAAACTAGTAGTTTCTGAAAAATTACAGTTCCCTCATGACCACAGCACTTTTCCTGCCATCACACTTCACTATATTTCAAACTACTGTCAGTAATACTAATTGTTCTTTTCCTATAGAAAAATTAATCATATTAATTACATGACAAACAAAGGTCTAAAGCAGCACAAAGGAGTGATTCACAGTATTCCTCTCATTTTTCTCTTTGTTCTATTCAGCCACCCTCTACAATACAGTAATTAGTAAACATAGGGCTTCTATACCCCTATCTATAGTAATTAGTATGCACAGGACCTCTATATTCCTGTTGATATTGCTTTGATTTATAAACTATTAGCCTATGATTTGGGTCAAGAGTACTGTCAGGAAGCATAATGGCACTTTTAAATCTTGACTGATTGCTTGCTAATCAAGCTGCCTACTTTCTATGAAGAACTGTTCTTGGCACCAGGCTTCAAAGAAGTCAAGGTGTGGAAGTGTTTGATTTTCTATAAGAGGTGCAGAACTGTGCAAGCAGATACCCTGAAATTATTCAATGCATGATCAAGAACGTTATCTTGGAGCTGATTTTCAATAAAGCCGTAACAGGTGGAATAAATCTTTAACAAGTCCTAGAATCTAGGGCCAGGTCATTAGCTTTTAATGTATATTAAATCATTAATACAATCTCTGAATACCATCTCTGCATATGATGAAGAAACCACTAGATAGAATAGCAGTTATCAACAACCTGCTGCCAAGATATGAAGATTTCTGTTGTTTGACCACTTGCAATCTCTAATGTCTTGGAATAATTTCTGTCACTTTTGAACCTGAAATTTCAAGTGGTTGGCAGCTGGAAAGAACCTCAGTTCTGTTTTACAGTGATCTGCCCCAGGCAAAATGCTTTCATATTGACAAAAACCCACTTTACAAGATATATTACACTAAAATATGTTTGGCAAGCTTTGTAAACAGAAAAAAAAGGTTCTTGCCAGAAACAAGAGGAAGAAAATCCATCATTAAAAGGAAAAAGGATACTGTATCCCATGACAGAGAAGAATTACCATGCATATATTACATAGGGTAGATGCTAAAATTAAGCACTGGCAGTGTAGTTATCTACAACAGAGAGAAAGATGCCCTTAAAAGGAATGAAGCATTTCTTCCTAAAATGGACACTGAAAGTAGCCAGAGTAATACACTTCTACTTCCTAGAGACAGTAAAGGCAGTCTAGGTAAGATGGTCAGATGCAGGTATTTACATTTTCAGCCATACATGTGTACAGTCAAATTAGAGGAATCCTATCTACAAGACCACATGAAGTTTGACACCTGTTACCTAAATCAATAAAGGCAGATGTATTACATTAAATACAAAAGGTAAAAGAAAGGGTTAAAAGTAGAAAAGCCTAGGTATTATAAGATCTAGGACAGAGATGCAGGGTCAAGGCAGATGGGATAACCACCATGTTCATTGTTCTATAAAAAACACAAGTAAAAATCTAGTGACTTAAATGATGGAGGCTGACATTTTCAAAGGAGCTTCAAGGCTCCTTGTAGATTCCTAGAATTTATAGCAGTGTTACAGGTAGGTATGTCTAATCCTACCTTACCAATAATGGAAATTGGTACCTAGGTCCCCTAGCATCGCATTTTCAAAGGCATTCAAATCAGTACAGTAGCAGAGAGCTGCAGAAGACATTTCAAGTCAACGTGCTACCACTGTTTTTTCAAGAGGCATTTCCTAGAAAAACTGCCTTTGCACAAAGCCTGAACAAAAGCCTACCCCAATCAGTTGTGCAGGGGTACTCATTATTTTGGAGTTTGTTTCACAAAAGTGAAAGACTTGAGTATCTTTAAGTGTATTTCTTCATATAAATGAAATACTTCTCTTCAACCAACACAAAATATATTTAGGCACAGATTCAACAGAGCATTTACTCTTAGTGTTGCTACTATGAATTTCAATGTCTAAAATACAGCCTTATGGAAAATGTCAAAGGATTTAGGACTGTAAACACTCTGTTGGCCCCTAGTCCTCATATGTTTCATTACATTTGTAATATATAAAGTACTTTAAATAATGCACCATGAAGGTTTACCTACCTAATTTGAAAGGGAAGCAAGACTGCAAATCCTGCTGATTCTGCTTCAGGAAGGGTCAGCTTCCTGAAAGCCTTCACATCTCTGAGACTCGTGCAATCTGGTGCTCTATAAAAGCAAAATATTTACTCTTCCAAAGTGGTGCTTAAGCCTAAGATACTGCTGCCAGAATTTCGCAATATTTAGAAAGAGTTTAATTCAAAGGCAGGACTTTTTTTATGTGACTTCCCAACAATGGGAGAAATCTCAGTGAGGGACAAGGAAGACAATACCTCCATGAATGCGTTTTCTTGAAGACTGAGTTGCAGTAAGGTTAGGCAAACCAAGACCTGCATTAGAAATCCTAAAACTTAAGGCATCCGAATACTTCTTCTTTCCTTCTACCCTTCACCCAACTTTCCACTGTCATGTGCTACAGATATTTAGCTTGCATCTTAGAGTTGATGTGTTGGGTCTGGCTGAGATGGAGTTAATTTTCCCAGTAGCAGCCCTCATAGTGCTGTGTTTCGTATTGGTAGCTATAAAGGTGTTGATAATACATCAGTGTTTTGACTACTGCAGAGCAGTGCTTGCACAGCATCAAGGCTGTCTCTCCAACATTTCCTCCTCACCGGTAGTCTGGGGGTGGGCAAAATCTTGGGAGGGGACATAGCCAGGACAGCTGACTGAAACTGACCAAAGGGATATTCCATACCATATGACATCTGCTCAGCAATAAAAGATAAGAGAAAGAAGAAGGAGCGGGGGGGCATTCTTTATCTATGACGTTTGTCTTCCAGAGCAACCACTACGTGTACTGAAGCTGTGCTTCCTGGGAAGTGGCTGGACATAACCTGCTGATAGGAAGTAGAGAATAAAATCTTTGTTTTCCTTTTGCTTCTGCATGGCCCTTTTTGCTTTTGCTTTTAATAAACTGCCTTTATCTTGACCCACAAGGGGGTATTTTTCCACCTCATTTTCTTCCCCCCGGTCCCGTCCTGCTGAGGAGGGAAGTGATAGAGTGACCTGGTGGCACCTGGTGTCCAGCCAAGGTCAACCCACTACAGTTAACATTCATGGGGTGGGGAGAAGGAAATTCATTCAGAAGGCTACATATCAAAGCCTGAAATTTCATGACGTACAGTCATCTTATCAGAGATCACTGACTCAATTTTTAAAGCATGCAGACAGTCCGTGGGCTTTCTGGCTCTTACTTATATACATATTTCTAAGTGAGTGAAGTCAATCCTTAGAGATTTTTCATGAGTCATTCCCCATCTAAATATTCTTTCTTTGGTGCTAGGCTGATTCATAAGCAGGGAATCAGGACTTCAGTTTCTTAAAGTTGACCTATGTGTCTTCTAGGCCTTCAGTTTAAAAAGGTTGATTTAAGTCTGTGCATAAAAGCCTTACTAAATGATTAGAAACAGTTTTGTCTCACAGCTGTAACTGCTGGCTGATCTGATCTATAGATTACTCAAAAGAGCTTTGAATCACCACCTGGTTGGTTCTGCTTTGTACAATTTTAAAACTACTTTTATAAGAATAGATCTGTATAGACATACATAACTGCTAAAAAACAAAAATAGAATGGTTTTACTAAGGGACTAATACTGCTTCTTATGTTCCAGGACTTTTCTGAATTTATTGCCATCAGAATTCTGTAACATCAAGCTATTCCTTTAGCATGTGCTTGCTCCCATTATGATTACATGATCTTTCCAAATCCTATTTTTTTCAAGTTCCAGGAAAAATTTCACATGCAGCATGGAATTACCTACAGACATAGATTTTTAGAATACCTATACACAGTAGTATTATATAAACCTCAGTTAAATGAAATATTCCTTCTAGCTTTATACTGGGCACTTGCAGATGTTCTGTGGATAGGATATGTACAGAACACATGCATATCCTATCTACAGATGTGTGGATTTGAAAGATCATCCTACACTTATGTCTTCCCCTATCATTGCTTTTTTGTCCTGTTGAACTTAGAAATATTCTTACTGACTTCTTATCAAACAGCAGGACACTTAAAATCATTGTGGTGCATTTTATTCAGAGGATTATTAGTATGGAAACAGGCCTTATTTCCTTGATGTTTTATACCATAAACCTGCATTTGGCGATCACTGGCTGTTGCAGACTATTTCTAAAAGATCCATAAAAGGTGACTAAGAAGTAAGCTCAGTGTCAGTGTGTTTATATCTGCTTTAAAAGGAGGAAAGTGTAGGGGTCTAGAAATTTAATGTAGCTAAAACCCAAACAAAGTTCTAAGTCCATATGCTGCCGATATATATACAGAGCTGCATATCGCTGTTTTTAATGGTGTGTAAATGGATGGTAAGTGGGAAGAAGAAAACCCAGAGACAGCTGTCAGAATGAGAACTGGTAGACGAAAATGTTCAGGCCACCGAGGACCAATGACCAGATCCATGAAAGGACAGTTGTAAGGACTGTGTATCTAGGTCATGTACCTCTGTGTGGGCAGAAATACTTCATCTGGGAGAGCAAATCAGCCCATGTAGAACTAAGGGCTACAGCTGCTAGAATTCTTATTCACAAACTATGTCATACACTACAGACATGACCTAAGTCTGCATACCACCTGTCTAATGTAAAAGGCACCTCAGTTAACAGCAAGATTTCCTGTGTGTATACAGCTTTATCTTTCTCTTTGCTCAGTCTTATCCTCCCTAGGAAGACAAATAGTGTAAGCTTAGGAAAAAACCTTCTTTTTAAACAAAATGACTTGCAAAGCTTTCCACAACGCTTTGGCAGATCTTTAATGCTGCTATTAACAGGCAGAGTTTCTTGGTCTGAAAAAATTATTTGCTGCTTTCCAAAAGCACTCTCTCTTGTTTTGCTAGAGTTCTTTTGATCTATGTATCTCATTTCCAGTTCAGTACACCAAAGCCAAAGATTTCAGAGGAGATAGCAATGTCCCTGCACTCTGCAGGTTCTATTTACTAAATAAGGAACAAAGAGCAGAGGAAGCTTTGCCAAAACCAGCTCTGTCTGGGTTCTGATCCTAATTGTATTAATAAAATTTAAGGAAACTCCTTCAGCTCTGGAGGCAAAATCCTGAAGCATCAATATGAAATACTGGTTCTGGTCTCAAAAGAAAAATATGCTTGCTATAGAAGATTACAGGTACTGAGTTCAGAATCAGTAAGTGTATAAAGCAACATTTGGACAAACTGCACAGTGACTGCTTTGAACTTCCGCCTAAAGCATTCACCCAGGACTGAACGGAAGGTGCAATGTTTATTGTTTTACAAATTTTGAAGGACTTTAATTGGATACAAGGTGTGGATTCTGCAAAGCACAGTGTTATCTTCATAAGATAACTGCCTTCTGTTATCTCTTTGGAGTGTCACTATGGTGCTGACAGGATATATAAGTTATTAGAAATAACATCTTCTTATTGTTCAGCAACGGGGTTGAAATGCCTAAGTTAGGTAGACATTTATAAGGTAGCTGCATAAGGGTGATTTTGGATAGAAAATACATAAGAGATTTGATCCACAATGCTGCCTAAACTGGGGCTGAAGTGGAATTTAGAAGTGCTAATCCAAGTATTAGATTCTCTAACACTACAGATACTCTTTTTTTATCCAGTAAAATTCCCTGAACTTCTTCCCTAAAAACTCTCGCAGGGAGTTCAGCAACTGTATCATGCTCAGGCCCCCACTGGATGTCCTATTTAGGTCCTCTTTCATTTATAACCCCTGACAGGTGCAAACCAGTAAGCAAAATTAGAATTTACCCCCACCTTTTTACAAATATCTATTTTGCAAAAACACATTAAGTATAGCAATGGTTATGTACTGCTCCCATACAATTTCCCAGTTGTTAGAGTAACTCTCTAGATGCAGAAAGCTCAGGTTCAATAACCTCCTCTGCCTGTGGGAGCACCAGAGTTACAGTTCTTAGAATCATAGAATCATTTAGATTGGAAAAGACCTTTAAGATCATCAACTCCAACCATTAATGTAGCACTGCCAAGTCACCACTAAACCATGTCCCTACGCACCACATCTACATGTCTTTTAAATACCTCCAGGGATGGTGATTCAACCACTTCCCTGGGCAGCCTGTTCCAATGCTTAACAATCCTTTCAGTGAAGAAATTTTTCCTAATATCCAACCTAAACATCCCCTGGTAGAACTTTAGGCCTTTTCCTCTTGCCCTATGGCTCGTTACTTGGGAGAAGAGACCAACAACCACCTCGCTACAACCTCCTTTCAGGTAGTTGTAGAGAGCAATAAGGTTTCCCCTCAGCCTCCTTTTCTGCAGACTGAACAACCCCAGTTCCCTCAGCCACTCCTCATAAGACTTGTGCTCTAGACCCTTCACCAGCTTTGTTGCTCTTCTTTGGACTTAGTTGTCCTTCTTTCCCATCTCCTAGAAACAGAAGTACCAGAAAGGTGACTGTGTTCTGACATGGAGACTTCTTTCCCTTTTCTACTGAACCTCCTACCCTGTGAGTAGCAGAAGTAAAGATTTGCTGGCCCAAACATAAGGAGTGAGTGGGACCTTCATTTTCTAGGAAAGTGAGCAGGACACTACTGCACCAGAGATGGGAAGAATGAGTTCTAGTCCCTGTTAAACAGACCATTTTTCTGTACTTCATATTAATCAAAAACAAGATAAGATTCATAGATCTTTCCCTAGCTAAAGGCAGGACTACTGCTTTCATGGAATTTTAAGATGTACAGTATTTCTCCTCATGAGATTCAAAGCCTTTCATATCCTGCAGTTCCACTCATGCTTTATAGAAGCACAGAGCACACTGGTTTCTTGAGAGATATTTGTGCTCATTTTGGAAAAGAGCAGTTATGCTGACCGTTTGTTACTCTGTTTGATCTGAGACTTCTTTTGTTTCTTGGGGGCAAAGCAGATGGAAATGTGAACAAAATCTGAAACTCCTCATCAGAAAGCACACCCAGATGTATATCTGCAACGAACACAGCAAATGCTTAGACCATCTAATTTAGCTGCTCTATTTGCTGCTGCTTACTCACTCACCCATCCTTCTGGAAATGTGAAAGGGTTCATTCTTCTTCTTTATGTTCCCCTACCTCATGGGCTGAAGTACGACTGACAGTCATCGTGGGTTGGTTCTGTGTATTACATCCCCTTTCTGTTTCTTGCTATTGCTTATATCAATACATAACTGAAGAAGATTAAACACTGAGCCATTAGAAGCAGATCCTGTCAGCCATTTCTTACCTGAGCAGTAATTCTTGTGTGTGTGTTGTACCATTCATTACAAAAGCAGTATTGAGGGTGCCTGCTTATGGAAGAGGTTGTTTCCAGATAATACTTTTACTATTTAGGCTGCTTTACAGAAGAAACAATGTTTAAGCAATCAACCATTTTAATATGCATGTGTGCCTGTGTGTCTACAGTTTATAATTACTTCTGTCCACCTTCAGCCAAATCTGACACTGTGGGAAAGGTCTCACAGTTCCTGCAAGTTTCATAAGCACAGACAACTGTACAGAAAACCACTCTGTGTACCTTGGCAGAGAGAAAGGTGCAGCTGGAGGTCTCTCCTTGTCCTACATTGATCACACGGATCCCAAGCCCTCCAAACATGTTAACTCTGAGTGCTGATAGTATTAGACAACCACAAAGCCAACCATTGCACATAAATATATAACAAACAAAGCTTCAGTAATTCTACCTCTCATGTAAAGGCTTGTTAATATTTTTTTTTTTCTGAAGTCCTGTCCAAACTAAGGAAATTAAATACTACCTAATTATCATTAATATAGTCCTTGCCTACCATTGGCATTAGCAGCATTTAAAGAAACAAAAGGAATAACAAACATTAACTAATATTTTTGAAATATGTCTTCTTTTCCTAATCGAGACAAAGCCTAAATAAATTATATTCTGTTCTATACAGGGTCCAGTGCAACACCTTCAGTTCTATAGCAGTCCTAAAGGAGGTCATTTTCAGCCAAACTGAAGCAAGTAGTATAGAGAGGTAGATTTCTTCCAGTGTTTAGGCTTCTTCTTGGTTATTAATATCTTGAATGACAATACAGTCTATTTCCACATTAGAGAATATAAGCATTTTGCACCAAAAATATGCTATTTGGCAGATCTGTTAACAGTGAGTCAGCCAGACTATTGTAACCCTACATCAACAATGTCTGTCAGGGTTCTGTTTGGAAAGACAGTGTTTATGAGAAGTGTAATGCAAGTTTCTCAGCTGGTGAAAATCAACAGAGACCCCTGAGCCCTCAGAGAGCTATACACAATTCAAGTTGTAGTTCTGGGCCTCAGCAAATCCCACATTACCTCCTTTTTTAATGCATGTGCCAGAACTTCAGATCCCACCAATCAAATCAGTATTGGTACATACAATGTTGGAGCTCAGAAACAGTTGGTCTAGTCCAGCATATCACAACAGCAGTTCCACATGCTGTCAGCTAATCCACACTTAGCCTATAACATCAGTAGGTGAGATAAAACAAGTATTCAGCTTGCCTCCAGACTTCTCAAACCTGCATACAGTAAAGCATTTGTGATTTCTTCACTCCTGTTGAAACACATTCAGTTGCCTATTCAGACTGAAAGACTATTCATTCCTAATTCTGCTCCATCAATAAAGTCAACAGAGCCTAGGAAATTATACAGGTGACCAAGTGTAGGTGCCTACTCTAGATGAAAAGTATTCTCCCCTCAGTAAACTGCTTACCAAATGTCCATTATCTGCTATGGAAGGTGGGACACTTACATCACATGCAGTCATCTCCATTATAGACACCTACATATAGGTGTCTGAATCTGAACTCTCCTCTTCAAGCCAAGTCAAAAGGTGTGCTCAGTGTGGTGACAAAAGTGAGAAGCCCCCCTTGTAAAGGGATAACTTTCATTGTGTCCGTGGCACATATGGGTAAAGAATTGCAAGAGAAGATTCAAATGTTTGGTAGGACTAGGGTGATAGTGAGAGAACAGCCAGACTACAGTTATCAACAACAGAGGGTTCCCTGGTGCCCTCTGAAAATCTTTGAGGAAATATGAAACGTTGAAGATGTGCACAGAAAGTGAGTGTCTACCACTTAGCAGAATACCAATGGAGTTCCGCCATGGGGAAACAGAAACAGACAAAGGAGCAGCAGTTGAAGTTGGTTACACTGTCATGCATGAGTTAATAAGGACATAAGGTCAAAGACAGCATGAATGTGTTTTATGTAGTAGTAATGGAGCTGGAACAAAGAGGATTAAGTTATGCACAAGATAAAACAACAAGGTTATATATGGCAGTCCACTGCCAGGAACCTTCCTCTGTTCTGTCATTTCTGGATGTGGCACTGGAAGAACTAACATTACTCTGGTGGCAGTCAGCTGTAGGCAGCCTGTGCAAGCAAGAGAAAAAATGAATCAGACAGTCAGTTACTTCTCACACAGAAAGATGGGATTTCATGTTAGCACTAACATTCATGCAGTATTATAAAACCACACAGTGCTTTCCAAAGTACTATGACCTATCACAGATGCAGAAAGCTTATAACCTAGCATAAAAATAGAACACCCAGCTAGGATAGGCTGTGCAAAAGTTATTGCTGAGGCTAATACTGGGAAGAAATGAGTTTAAAGGAAGAATGTGTGAGAGAGATTAGAGAGTCTTGCAGGTCATAACTGTGATGTTATTAGGTTTTTATGACTGACTTCATAGCATAGGCACTAAAGACATAGCAGCAAAAACACTGTTAAGGAAAGGAATTAGGCATAGAGCAGGAAGACGAACAGATATAGGACCAAGTATAGTGTTTGTCAATTCAGATCTAGCACAGAGGCATGGGGATTTCTAAGGATGAGTGGATATATATTAGGTAGGACTGGATGTGGATTGCACTATCTGTTCTTTTCCTTCCTAGTCTGAACAGAAAGACAGGTGAGTGATGGCATGAGGGGATTTTAATTAGAAGCTCTTCCATGAAAGCCACATTTACCTTCCTGGCAAGTGATAACCCAGTGGGCAAGGATCTTGAAATATCTCTATTTTCATGTACATAAGTCCCCTTAAACTGCAAGAAAGGTGTTAGAAAATGAACCTCTGCGACCATCAGTGTATATATCTCACACATTGTTCTTGAAAGGCTGTTCCACAAGATTTAAATATACTCTTACTTGACTGTTCTTTTGAGGTGTGATTCCAAAGATGCAGTTATCTTTGTCTCTATGTCAGTCTTAACAACTTTGCTATACCCCTAATATTATTGTGCTATAAAAATGAGTTGCTAATGCACAGATCCTACACAACTCAGAGTACCTGAGTGCCATCAGATCAGTCATGCTATTGTGTGCGTGGCCTTTTTTTTCAAGCATTATTCATTTGTCATGAACTTCTCTGTCAAGATATTTGGATAAGGCAAAAATATCGTCAATGCTTTTCAGGCATGTCTTGTTCTATGTGGATCAATTTGCATTCTAAGCAAGTGTCAGATGAAAACTCGTGCATTTGGATTTCAAAAGGCATCAACTGGTTTCTATGATAAATGGGTCTAAACTTTTCTGATAGCAGGCTACTTTATTTTGGTCATTGTTTCCCACAGCAGATGCTAGAACATAAGTTGTGAAAAGTTTACAGTCTAAACAATCAGTTTTTTTTGCTAAATTGCATGTAAAAGTTTGGAAACAGGATGAAAATGAATTTTTTAAAGGCAGAAAGCAGGAATAATGAATATAAAGTGATTCACTGGAAAGGAAAAAAAAATTGCTCACAAATGCTGTGAAAGATGGACAGCTGACACAAATCTTTCAAAACTGCAGTTTCCCCAACTGAGTATTTTATATTAGAATGAGAATTAACAGGGTGGCTCTTATTATGCCAGAAATTTAAAAAAAAACACATGGGAGAGGAGTATTTTTTGTGGACTGAGGCAACAGCCAGCCATTGTTCCAACAATGCTGATTCTAGTACTGTCTCACATCAGCATATTTGACGCAATAGCTGCCAATTGTGAACAAACAAAACAAATGGCAAGATCCTGCTTTAACAGGGTAACTCTAGAATGTAAATAAACAGCACAGGTTATACCAAAAAATATTACAAATCCAGCTTCCACAGTGCACAACATTAAAACTCCTTCCCCCTCCAGTCCTCCCCCCAAACTGGAATAATTCTGACACGAGCGGTTTTAAGGCCATATATGGAGCTCTGAAGATAGATTCCCAGATCCAGTCTCTGAGCCATTAATAAGGGTAGTTTATCTTAAAGCAACTGTAATGGATTGTACCCTGAACCACCAGCAAGGACAGTTCAGCAGCTCATTTACAGAATCACTAGCAAAGGAATCCAAAATCAGTGCCCATTTCCTTTAACTGTGGTAGGTCAGCTCTTGCTTCAAAACTGATTTATCCAACCCTGTAGCAAAAGTGGTAAGACAGCTGAACACAGAGCTGTACTAGTCATCCTTACCTGTGAACACAGAAACAGCAGCTCTTGTGATCTTTTCATTTGAGAGACTAAGTAAATTGTTCAGGTTCCTTCAGGTCTGTATACAACTGGTAATACATCTTTGCAACACCTACATTCAGCAACTATCATAACCTGTGTGAAGACATCCTGGCCTACTTTACAATAGAAATAGAAATAAACAAATAAACAGAGAACAACGAGTTGTTGGGAATTAAGAGAAAAACATTTTTTTAAATCAAGAGCCAAACTAAATGTTAAACTTTTTCCCCAAAGGTATTTCTGCCCCTTGTATGTCTCTCTGTAGCATTCTCCTGCTAAAGCCACCTACACAATTCTGTAATTCCCATTTTCCCACCTCTTTATGCTCTGCCTCTGAGGGAGGCTCTGCAAGCCATTAGCCAGCAGCATAACTCAAACTTGCAAATGTTAGACATACTGAGAGGGCAAGGGTAGGAGGAAGGAAGACAGAAGGAAAACAGCCACATGAGGGATGCTTCATCACAATAATACCTACCAGCCTTTCCCCTGAGAACTATGCAGTTTCTTTCCTCCTCCTTACAATATGCCAGCCTCTCAAATGCCACTGCTTACCACTGGAGACCAGCCAAAGCTGTCAGACCTTAAAGAAGCAGGTGTGTTATCCCTGGCCATTTAATGTGCCCTGTACCACCCAGCTGGGCCCTGACACTGAAGAAGGGGAGGCAGGAAGGACTGGGTTTGGTTTTCTTTACCACCTTGACGGTACCCACCCGACAAACATCATCCACTCAACAGTGCCAATATCCCAATTCTTGAACTGGCCCTAGATGGAGTCCCTCCCTGTACAGACTGCAGTGACCCTCTTTTCTAGGACTCTGACTCTTATTTTCTGCTTTGGAGAGATTTTTGGGGTATCACAACCACGCAGCATAGCTGAGAGGGCCTTGCTGGAGCTCAGGCAACCTCACCACCAATAAGCTGGATGGGCAGCAGTGATTATGGGTCAAGATCAGGCCCAGGGACAGTGGCTGGGGCCAGACACCATGCAGTGTTATCCCAGCAAGCCTGCAGTGTCAAGGCAGACCTGAGACCAAACTCAGGAGCTGAGCCCACTCATGTGGGTGAGCATTAAGAAGACAGGAGGCGGGCATACACACAGCTGCTGCACAGCTGAACCCTGCTCATGCTGCACTGCCTTGGCTTAAAACCAGCTCCCAAGGGAGAGAAAGGGCACGCCACCATTTCTACTCTGCCCCACAACAGCTCATGTCGTCAAGGAGCTGACCCTACACTCCGTCCACTCAACTCCTTAACTCCACCAGCGATACTCCTAGGAGGGGGATGTGCTCTGGGCCCTGACACCAACTGCCTGTAGACATAAATCGCCTTTCTTTTTGGCTAGCTAACAAGATAACACAGGGCAAAACATCTGTCTACAAATCACTCACAACAGCAGCGCGTGCCATTGCTGCTCTCTCTGGGGAGAAAAGGTGGGAGGCAGAGACAGAGAGAAAGATTATCACAACACTATTAAAAACTTGCTTTTTCTTCTGCTCTTGTCCTTAACTCTTCCGTATTCTGAGGGGGAATATGTATGTGCATTTTCATAAAGATACATGGCCTCTTCTTTCACTGTTGGTAGGAGGGAATATTACACATATTGCAGGACATCCTCAGCTACACATCCTTCTGCTGACAAAGGATTGGGATGATTTTTTAAATTTAAAAAATTAATTAAAAGCCTGGTACCTGTTAAAAGCCACCCATTAAAATAAACAGAAATCCTGCCATTTGCTACACTAAGACTGGAATTTCATCATGTGCAATATAATTGTTCTCCCAGTTACACTGGGTGCGTGAGAAATTATTTAATAGAGATTAAAGGGGAAATTAAACTTTGTCCTACCTTCTCTGCAGTAAAAAATAGACAAGATCTCTTGAAAAGTGTTACTGGAGAGAGGATTTAGGAAAAATTAGATGCAAAATTCCAGGGCTACTGATCACTGCAATCCTAAAAAACAATGAGAAAATAAAAATGGATTTTATTTAAATGCATCCAAAATGAAAAACAATTACTCCACTGCCTCTACTGATTTATGTAAAATATAAGGTAAATTACAACCTTTTTCAATTTTTGAAATCTTTGAGAAATTCCAGATCTCCTGATTTGGAAATGAGAGAAGTCAGATACTACCTGCTCAGGGCGCTTTTCAATTTGTTGTTGAAAAACCAACCAAACAAAAACCTTCCAGCAGATCAGGATCAATGACTAACACAAGGAAACCCAGTCTATAAACAGTCATGATAGAGCAAACCTTTTAAATTATTGCCCATTAGTAATATTGCTGCTTGCTAGGTATCAATTGATTACTGGCCACTTAACTCACTGGCAGGCTGTCAAACATAGTCTTTTGAAAAGTGATTCATTTAATGACTAGGAAGAGGCTCAGACAAGCCAAATAGACTGTATAAGTATACTGCTAATAATCCAGTCCTTCTACAAAAAGAAAGAAAGAAAGAAAGAAAGAAAGAAAGAAAGAAAGAAAGAAAGAAAAAGAAAGAATAGAATGTAGAAATGTCTCTGTCACTCTTCTTTTCTCTTTTTTTGCTTCTGGACAGACAAAGTCATGTGCATGACTTCTTTTCCAAAGTCTTTTTTCAGAGGACCTAATTTTTATAGAGGATGTGTTACTAATGGAAATTTAGAAATGTCTGGTGTTGAGTGATGTGAGGCCAAGAATCTTTACGTGGTACACACATTTTGACATCATACATGATTATTAAAAATTAACACCATTAAATGTAATGAACACAACTGAATATTTAAAAACTGAAAATAGGCAGCATTAAGACTAGGTTTCCTCAGATCCTTTCTTGTTTATACAAGGCATTGACTTGAGTCAAATGTCTTTATTTCATTGTTAGGCTTAATGGATAAACCTTCTATCTGCCTTTCTGTGTCCTCCTAATGAGAAGCTTCACTTTAATGTCTAGTTCCTTGTCTCAACAGTGTTCTATATGGGAAGAGTGATCTAGAACACTAATGGCAGATGATGGCCCTGAGAAAATAATTATACTCAATTAAATGTTCTCATTAGGCTTAAAGATGGACTTACAGCACTTATACTTGCTAAAATATGGTGGCAAAACTCTGAAGATGCAGGCTTGCTAAACTCTGCTTCCCTGCCTTGAAGTATCTTTGAATGGAGGCACTCAAGATAGCACTTGTTATCTCCAGACTAAAGCCTGAGAAGTCCAGGTCTCCCAAGCATTGCACAGTCTGAAAGACTGAACATATTCATTCTCCACTAGGCTGGGTAAACAGTTGAATCTCCATTTAGTGGAAGTTTTGATTTCAGAATTTCCTCCTTTGCAAAGAGATTTTTAAGGACAGTTGCATAGGTATATAGCCATCCCAAAATTACCTTCCTTTCTCCTTGGAGAATATGCAGAATGAGAAGAACGTCATACAGCTTTATAGAGAGTTGACTCCTGCCACCCTTAGAGGCTGCACAGACTGTTTCTTGTTTAACATTAACACTAGCAAGGTCATCAAGGTGGTGGTGTTTCCTGGTTCAAACAAAGCTTTGATATACAATCAGATCTTGTTAAAAGAAATAAAAACGGGAGTGGGTGAGGATAGGTCACAGTGACCAGGGTGCCTGGCTTCTTTGTATCTTGTGTGCTTTGAGCAACCTACTTATTCTCCCTCTATTCACCCAGCACTTCGTCCAACCATAAAGTGCATTATGACTGCAGCTAAGAGGAAACTCTGACAATCACTTGTTATTAAGTTGGATTTGATTTTTTTAAATGTATACACGAGAGTCCTGCCAGCAACGAGATTAGTAACTTCATAATCCCAGAGCAGAATCCAAAATGTATGATTTTGTTGAACTAATTTCTGCAGAAGTAAGAACATACAGTAATGACTTTTAGTCTGAGAAAAAACACATGCCTCAATTTTCCTTATAAGCCTTACCAAAAGTGGTTTGTTTTCTCATAGCAAGTCCTGGAGTTCCACATATATGTGCTATTTCTGGGCAACAGTAGAGATAACTTCACAAATAAACATCATTATCCTCAGAAAGGCATGATTTTGAGAAAAAAAAAGCTACACTTTGTAGACAGCCCTTCTGCTTGCTGTTTTTTCTTTGTTGAAGCATCGTTTTGCAGGCTTCTACCCTGTTTAGTGTACAACCATATAGGTTCCTTCACAGAGTGACTGATGCTCAGTTAAACATTCGGCAGCCACCCTGTTTCTCCTGGAAGAGAAGAGCCTCCTCGGGGAGCAAACAGGCAGTCAAGGCAAGCTGCTCCCACTCTGACAAGCCAAGCCGCTGCCAGCTGAGCATCTTGTAAGGCACAATATGTGTCTGTGCAGTCCTCTCCTCTGGAAGGAATGCATATTTCTAGTATGCTTTTCCCTTCAAGATGCATACCTCAAAGCAATCCCTGAAGCTAAAATCAAGACAGGACATGACAGGAACTGGATGGAAAAACACATTTTGGGGCATACATGCAATATGATTGTCCTCCATCTCACTTAGTTTTATTTCTATTGAAATATTATCCCTTAGTGCTTAATCATTTGAAACGTGTCCAACAAGACTGCAGGCTGTAGGACTGGGCTTTCTGTTATTTGACTCCGATGGCTCTTCGTGGGCAATATCTTATTTGTTTCTCTCAGCATCCCTGACTCAGCATTAGGAAGCACAAGACTAGAGATGACTGATCTAAACGTGTGTCCTGCACTTATGTCATGGCATTTCATGACACAGCCCCTAAATTCACCTTGGGGGAAAGATTACTCTGTTCAGAATACAAATATAGATATAATTATGCATCACAAAACTTCAGATGAATAAAAAAATTATTGGTCCTTTTCTGAAACAAGCAGTTTCTCTGTCTGCTGCTGTGGTCTCTGCAAGAGGCCTAGAAGCCTAGATGGATGGTGCCCTGCAAAACGAGATGAATCATCATAACTCTGATATCGAGATGGAGTCCCTATCAGTTGAATATCTTGCTTCAGAGGACAGCAGTAAGAAAACATTACATTTCCCCCATTTCCGCCCCTCCTTTTCATTCCCTCCAGCATGCTGTGCCTGTTTCCTTTACTACAGACAGATAGTTATTCTGCACACAAAGACTCAGAGAAATGTAAAATATTTTTCCTTTTATAGGCATTTTACAACTGCAGAGCTCAGCTAAACACAGTCTCTCTGTGATGAAAAATCTGTTCTTTGCCAGAATTGAAAAGGCTGGGCAGAGGACTCCATCTTCATCCAACTCGGAGAGCAACAGTGTTTACTGTGGGGTGGCTCTTGCTTAATTGTTAGAGTAACTAACAATTCTCTTTCCTCTTCCCCCAAGCACTGTTGATACCTAGGACTGCTGAATATATATGGTTTCTTTCTTTTCCTGTCCCTGTTTTCTGCTTAAGTATTGAATTGTATTCTTTGTTTGTGAAATTTGCCCCATTGGCATGTAATTCATGTTCAGAAACAGACTGTGCTGTCATGCACAGGATATTGCCGTTTTAGGAGACCATACAATTTAAGGAGCAGGAGCCTTTCTCAAGCCACTAACACTTAGAGGCAATCCTCACGTAGCCAGGGAAGATCTACCAGCAGAACTAAGGCAGACAGGGGGTAAATGTGAGTGATAGGTCTGATTTACTAGGCACGAATAAGGGCATGCTGTACATACTGCACAAACAGATCAGGACTGACTGCACATGCCTAATAAATTGTTCACTTCCTCAAAATGCCATGTCCTAATGGGTATGCAGAGAGACATGTGAGAGACAGAGACACACAGTACTCTACATTTACAAGAGCCAGTTTTGCAAATACCACTTTCTTGAGAGCAATTGTTGAAAGGACTTGCAGTTTTTCTCTATTCACAGGTGTCCAGTTCCTATAAGTAATATTACTAGTAGGCTATCAGTTTTTATAAGCACAGTGCATTTGAAATAAAAGCACAGGGCTTGAATGATGGAAAACATATTTCTATGTTCATCACAGTCATGGTCTTCACGGCAAAAAATGTAATGGAATTATTTCTGTCTTCACTGGGGGATGGTAAGTGCTGAGCCTTGTACTTTCTGCACAGCAGTCTTCTGTATTACTCATGAATGTATTAAAGTTTTTGAGCTCAGGACTTTGATCTCTGTCCTTCCAAAAATATATCTTATAATAGAGATGCCTCTGGGATGATATCAGCCAGGAAACAATAACGGGGTAGGATCATCCAGATTCAAATCAGTTAAGAATATATCATTGATTTGGCTACATTCAATTTGTTCTTACATCTCTAGATTTCATTGAATTTTGACAATTTCAGTAGAAATCTCTGAACTATGAAGTATATGTACAACTGCAAACTGCTTTTTCCTCAGATTTCCTGAATGAAGAAAAATGAATAGTAGCAATAAGCTGCTGATACCATATCTGCTTCCGTTTGTCCATCATTACATGTTCCCATTTACTGCCTTCACCATGAACTTATTGCTCAGTGAAGTTCTGGATGGTCTTAAGCCTGAAACAGACTGAATATATTTGCTGACATCAGATAAATTGGCAGCATTATCCCATGAGAAACACTCTGTGAAATCAGTTTCCAGCTGAAGTTATATCCAGATCATTGTCTTTGTAAAGGACTTCTTCCCGAGTTGAATATTTCATCCCTCTATTTATCTTGCACCTCTTACTTTACATTAAATAGAGATGTATAGTATAGCTAGGATTTTTTAGTCTTTTGAAGAACAGGCCACAAAATTTGACGTTACCTGCAGTATCTTTTATGGACATGTATACATCTCATGTCGTAATACTCAACAACAGGAACAAAAAGGACGTGCCAAAGTAAGCACGCATGATCTGTGATCTTGTTGCCCATCAAGTAAAGGCAAGTCAATAATATACACTGAAAATCCAACCTCCTGTAAAGAAAACCAATTAAAATCAAGCACACACCCTCCAAAACACAGACACACACACACATATAGGTATAGAACTTTACACTTGCTACAAAAATCTTTGTCAGTAACTAATTTGAACATTGAAATAAATCACAGTGTAAACCCATTAACAAAATACATAATTTGAGAGTTTAGAGAGTTTAATCTGTATAACATACAAACTACATGCTAAATAACAGGAAATGATTAAGTACTTTCATGTTTTTCTACCTTGGAAATAAAATATAATTTAATATTCGTATTAAGAAACATTTTGTTCACAACATTTCTAGTCCTTTCTCCTCTACAAGAGAAGTAGTTATTTTACTTTTCAATAACCACAGCTGCAAATGTTGTAATTCAATCAATGGCACTGTGGACTTGGACTCCACCAAGGAACAGAAGTCCAAATGCATAAGTTACAGCATAAGTATGTTTGCCAATGCAGAGGAACGCACACCTTACCTGCTTATACGCATGACCAGCTTATTTCTGGGTAAGTGAGCATTTTATTTGAAATACAAGTTAGATCATTAGGGTACTGACAAGTTACACAGGTAAGAGTTGTAGTGAAATGTAGCAACAATGAAGGTAATGCATCTTTATCGTTCACTGGACTTAAAAGTGTGAAATATTTTCAATCCTTTTTTTCCAAGTCAGTTGTTGATAAATTCAATCCACACAGTCTTTTTCCATCTCCATACATGGACAAAAAATGACAAGCAGAAATGTCACAAATCCATAATAAAATGTGCCCAAGTTTCCCCATATTATCTATTTGGACTTAATTTCTCATACCATTGCTGTTCCCACCATCCAAATAACGATGTTTTTCTCAGCTCAGCAGAGTGAAATCCATGTCAGCCTGATGTCATTTCTCAATTTGCATCTAACACAACAACTTTGGAATAGAAAGTATGATCAGTTTTGAAAGGCATATTTCTGTAGAGGCTCAGTCTCTAAGCACAGAAGTTATTCATTTGTCCCTGATGTTTTCACATTGGCATAGCTGCCTCACACGAACACACAGTAATGCCTCTCCAGCTCTGGTCGGCATCTAGTGTACAGTGTCATAGTGACTAGTTGTCAAAGAAGTCCTAAAGGAAGGCAAATTTTTGCTACCATGATATCACAGGAGTGCTCATGCCTGGCAGGGCTGAGAGGGACATCTGCCATGGGAGCCCAGCTGCATGACGGGGCATGCACTTGAGATTTGGATAACAGGCACTGTCCTGTGTTATGATGCATGGAATCTCATCTTTCGTGTTCGCAGAGAGGACTGAGTGCCTAATGGAGCTATGAGGTCTGTGGTACTTTGTAAAATACTTATAGGTCTTAAAGGTCTTAAGTGGAATTGGGTCCTTTTTGTGCAGCTGGTAAAAACATTGTGACTAGCCCAAAGAGTGCTCTCTAAGAGAGGACCTTAAATTAAGTTTGATTCCACTCCAAAAGCACTGCTGTCAGTATTGGGCAGAGTATCTGGACAGGGTGATGTTCCCTTTGCAAATCCTCCTGTTTGGTGAAGAACAAGTAATCAATTCTGCTTCTTGCTCAGGTACCTAGAAAAAAGGCGAAGGACAGGGCTGAACATGTGATTCACCTGGAGATGACACTGAATGGTCAGTAGGTTTTCACCATGCAGGTTATCAGTATTTCCTCACTCATTCCCATGTGTCTGGGGATGGCTGCTGGAGCAGCCATAGGAGAAGATATCTTCTTCTGTAGGAGAAAATGAAGGCCCTGGGGCAGGTGATAGGGGCAACATAATCTACAGGTAAAAAATGACTGGCCTGATCCTGCTGACTAGTCTGTGGGGTGGGTGTCCTTACTTTCTAACTCCTTGCTTTACCCCTCAAATGAAGGAAGAGCCCTTACCAGACCTATAACATGCTCCCTGCTTGTCTCTGCGTTGCATTGTCCAGTTGTGGCTAGGCTACAGTTTCACATGCTAGTTCAGGAGCAGCATTACCCCATGTTAAGGTGCACCAGAGAACACAGGACAAACACAAGCCTGAGCTGTACTTATGGTTTGCAGTGGTGACCGGGGTTCAATATAGATGGTGCAGTTACACTGGATGAACAGGTAAATTAGGTAGCTGCTGGATTTTAATTCTTTAACCTTACTCCATCAATCATCTACTAGCAAGACAACGAACAATTATGAAACCTGAATAAATCCATAGGAATCTATTCTAATTAGAGGGGTATTGTTAATTTCATAATATATTTTAAAATTTAGCTTACATGCACATCTGATTTTTAAATGCTTTTTCTCTGTGGTTTTGATCTTTTCCAGTACCTGTAGCCTTTTTCTTTTATACAGTTTAGCAATTTGTCATCAACAATTGCTGTCTCACTCACATGCAGCAGTCAACTGGAGCTACATTTTAAAGACATGAATAGTTATGTGACCATCAACAGCACGTAAAAGTTACACCTACCAAGTTGTACAAAATGCCCGATGATCTGAACTCAACTGGCAGTTCCTAAGACAACAGAATTTGTTTATCTTCCGTAGGATTTACAATAAACTCCCTCATGTCTTTTCAGTTTTTCTTAGTATCTATGAAAAGATGAAAACTTACTAAAGGCTAAGGTTTAAAAAAATTTCTTTTGTTCAAGGTAAGTCAGTTTCCCCAGCCACCTTCACCCCTGTGAACTGCTTGTGAAGCAGTTTCTCTCCCCACAGTCGGTCTGACATTAAACTAAAGTTTCATCTTTTTCTGTGTTTTGGGGGGTTTTGCCTTAAACGTTAGGCTGTAAATGGAAATAGCTTAGCACCTACTTCATGAATAGCTAGCAATCTGCACAATGGGGCAAGCATGGCTGACTAGACAGAGCAACCCCGTGAACTGTTTTACTATAAATCATTCCTGCACTTCGGCTAGACCCTTCATGGTTTTAAGTTTCTAAATCTCCAGAAACAGGCCCAGCTACCAACCTTTATATTTTTAAACACTTTAAACCTTGGCCTGAATCACTTACCCAGTAGTCTTGCTATTTTTCATTCCTGGGATGAGCAGGTCCCAGCAGCTCTGGGATGCTCAGGGGTTCACTCTCAAATTTGAGAAAAACTCAGAAACTTGAAGCAAAGCCTCAAGGAACTAATGGCCTCAACAGACACAAAAGAAAAGTGCCTGGGATGTGGCAGGCCAAGGATCAGATTGCTCCTCTCCCAGAAAGGGTTTGAACCCACCTTTTAGGAGAAGACCCTCACCCTAATGAGTAAACACTGGACACTCTTTTCTCCTTTTCCACCTGCGATTTGAAATAAAAGGCCTTTAATTCCAGCAGAAAACTCATGGATTTTGCACTCCAAGAAAATGACTCCCTGTAGGTCACTGTTATGGTCTCACATCCCTGAAAATGCCAGTTTTTAAGCTCATCCACCACAGTGACACATCTTACTGGGTGGAGACCTGTATGCTGAACTAGGGTTTTGTGGATCCCATTCTCAAAGCTTGCAACAAACACCTGCAAAGGGAGACCCTGAGCTAGTTGAGACTAGCCCGACTAAAGTCAGCCAGCACAACACAGCTCTAAACTGTATTTATACATAAGACAGGTTTGCATGTCCAGGACTGTACTGTTTTAATTATATCCATTTACAAAATAACGAACCGAACAAAACTGATAAAAAATTTGCATGCCCATTAATTCTTAGAGACAAAAATCATTGTGAAAACCTGCATGAACAGTCATTTATGAAAGTTAATTGCTTGCAAGAGCTGTCTTAAGTGTTCAAAAATGGTCTTTTTAATTTTAGCACAGAATAATTCATAAACAATTACCAAGAAAAGAACAAATTTTTGGTTCATTGCTTGCTTATGGACGACATTTGTCACATAGGGCTTCTTATAGTTTGGTACATTCATGTTGTAGTCAGTTGCAAGAAAAATCTTTCTGTTTATTCTGTAATCTTACACAGTTATATTCAGAACTTAGGAGTGCAAAGTGAACTGATCAAATGCTGGTAATTTCCTTGTTGTTACCAACTCCTTGTTACAAAAAGGTGAAATTTATTAAATACACTGCATAAGTAATCTCTGTGGATAAAAATGCATGAAAATATCTGTCCTGAGATATCTGGTCCAAACTATGAATAATTTTAAAATCCATTGATTTCATATAAAGTTTCTTTCGGTGATTGCATTTTCATCTGGATCATAGACTTTAAAGCCAGAAAGCCCATTATAATAGTCTAAAATATTTTTGTCATAAAATCATAAAATAATAACTTTTCTCTCAGTGAATATAGCAACTTGTGATTTAACTAAAACTTATATTTTTAAAAGCCTAGGCTATGATAATTTAATGATTTCCTGTGATAATGTACCTCATCTCTCAATAAATGTTCCCAGTGGTTAATTAAACATGCAGTTGTTGTTTCCAGTGTCAAACTACCTCAGTCCTATTTCCAGCCACTGGGTCTAGACTTTGTTCTAATCTTCAAGATCAAGACTCTAAGTTTTCAGTACATTTTTCTTAAAAGTTTTACAGATGAAATATTCTTCAGTAAATATCACTGAAGGCATCTTTCTTAAATTTATTCACTCAGAACGTCAATGTGGGTTATCGTCAGATAAAGATCTTCTACCAAAGTTATCATATTAATCTAATTTTCCAGACTATTTATACATCAATGTACAATTCTTATTGTTTCTTTTGTCTATTTTCTTCTTCAACATTGCTCTGTTTTGCAATACAGTTTATATATTTCAATACAGAGATGTGGAATTGGATGTATTTTTCACTTTCATTGTAGTGGTGCTAATATAAAATGTAGTCTTCTGCTAATACTTCTCTATGGATCAGCTGTTTTATTAGGCAATGCAAATCCTAAAATGCGGCTTACAATTCTCCCATTTTAGCTAGTTAAATAAGTAAAAACAGAACTTTCTGGAAACACAGTTCTGGAACCAAATATTATTGCCTTCCTAAGAATAATTTAACCAAAAATTCTCTCCTGCCTCCTTTGTTTTGCTGTTATGCCAATGATTATAACATTTTTACATTTTAGAGTCACCTTCCTTTTCCATATCAAACTACTTCAAAATTACCCCAACAAATGGTTTAATAAGTTCTTCTGATGAATTAAAAAAAAAGGGGGGGGGGGACAAGGGGGAGATGGGGTTCAAACTGTTTCTCAGCTCAGTTTCTGTTTGTATTATCCTATATTTCTTATGGGGAATTTTTTTCTGTCTTTTTAACTAGCCTGTTGTTTTCTCATTCAGTCCTGTGTACTTATTTTGCACAACCACTTTATAAATTTTCAGTAGTTCTTCATCAATTCAGCTGAAATATTTACCCTTTTAAAAGCAAAAATTAAAATCTCTTATCCTGTATGCAATGTGTCACAGTCTCTGTTTTTGTTCATTTTGAAGAAATGGCATTTCTTGATAATCTTTACATTAAACTAGTCTGTGATGACATTTTCAAGTACTCAGTGCTGTTCTCATTATCCTGTCTGAGGTCTTCTCAGCATTATCCTTTAAATTGGCTTCAGCCCTGAAAGAAAATGGAAGCTGAATATCCAAGCAGATGGCTTTAGTACATACTAAAGTATAATAGATGTATGTGGTTAATCCATTAGAAGTACATGCAAATGAAGGATATGGTTCCTCAGACAATCAGCTTTTTCCCAATTTTCAAGTAGCAACCATGGAAATTATGTTAGGGCTGTATCTGTTACACACCCATACATACTCTGGAAAACTCAAACTATGTTTTTTTCCTTCAACATAGATTTTTGGGTATGACTTACACATAAATCTCATCACTTTAGTATATTTTAAGTGTGAGTAGCATTTTCACTTATTTAAAAACAAGGAGCAAAAGTACTTCTATAACTCACTAGATGAGATAAAAACACCAAAGTTACTGAGATGTTAAAAACCTATAAATCTGTTTTCCTATGAGTACCAAAGGCAGATGGACCCTCAGAAAGACTGGATCTCACCTGCATAAACTACACCAATTCATTTGAAGTGAAAGGACACTAAAGTTGTTGCAGTTACACTCATTTTCAGACCATTTTATGCTGTCAGAACGTTGTCAGAAGTGTAAATAAACATCTGGCCTAATAAGTAACAGCTTCTTTTAGGTAGGCTTTCTTCTGATCTTGCTGGAAGTTAGCCACACCAAGAGCTAGTCCATAGCTGATAACACTCTCTTCTTTTGCCATTAGCCTCTAATTCATTCAGCTCCCATGAAGAGCAGGTGAACTGACAGAGGATACTGGGAGTTATTCTTCCACCTCCACACCAGGCACACATACTCTGACCTCTCACCAGAGAAAATGAGAAGATATTCTAGTGTCTCGGAGAAAACAAGTAGTGGATACATATTCTCGGTGGAATATTCTTCAATAAGGTATAAGGTCAACTTTAAGCTCAGTATTAGAAAATAAGGCTACAATGAATTCATAATTCTCAAAACGATAGTTTACCAAAATGACTACACTTGACAGGAAAGAAAACAAAATCTATGAATAAAATACCTTTGGCAGGGAAAAGTACTAATTCCAGTGTATTAAGTCTCTGTTTGTCTGATGTTTGTTTAATCACAGACTTCAGCTGCACCAGAAGGAAGTACTGATGATATAATTTGATAATTTTCTCCTCTAATCTTATCTCTGTTGAAACAGAGATGACTTGATGTTTGGATTCTGTCTGAAATGCCTCAATCACAGGGCATTTTATAGCTGTGCATTTTCATTAACTTTGATGGAGTTGTTCCCAATTTATGGTGGCATGAGCTAAACACAAACTGGGATTTAAGGCTGTTCTAACTTGACGAAATCATGGTAAAAAACTCTGAAAACTCTAAATGTCATGATATTCCTTCAGAATACACAACTTTTTCTGGCCCCTAAAAAACTCCTCCCTTTTCATTCTCTGCCATTGGAACAGAACTTTAAGTTTTCCATCCCTCCCTTTTTCTGCCATTTATTTTTTTCTTTCCATTTAGGGGTATGTTGGAAGCAGGGTAGCATAATAATAGCAACAGCAGGATCATTAATAATAAGCACAACAACAACAAATTCATGTAAATTAACAGGTGACAGTGGTGTCAAATATTCATTCCCTTGGAATAGGTTGCCTTTTTTTTCATTAGTTATCATAACCTATAAGTGAACTACTTGGCAAAGACTAAAGAGTTTCTTACCTGTAAAACTAACCAGCAAACAGGAGGGGCAGCAACTTGGAATTTCACCAAACGGATATGTGGAATAGATTTTAGGAAGAATTAAAAAAGACAATAGCATAAACAGCACTCTGCTAGAAATATCTTCTGTCAGGTTTGCTTTGGCCATAAACTATGAAGCCCATATCCATGTGGGAAACAAAACTCTGATTAAGGAGATTGTCATTCAATTTATCTGCCTGTGAAAATCATGGAGAGAAAAATATCCAGGGTCACAGACACTTCCTGATGCTGTTTCTGATGAACCAGGAACACCCAGTGAGCAGGTCCTCAGTGTCACCAAGTTGTCATCTTCCACCAGCTCACTCAATGCTGATGGCATCAAGAACTTGCCCCACAGGTTCCTAGCCTCACCATCCTTCCTGTTTTCTTTAAGGTTTTGCATTTTCCCATGCTGATGTTTTCCCTCTTGAAACCTTGAGATACTAACAACTTCATCTCAATGATAATATCTGTCTGTAATTTTACCTTTCATCCTCCAAGAGACCGTCACTGTTTGTTCTGAGTCATTGGGGTCAAACTTTTGCAGTTGTGCCATATCACAGCTGAACCTTGTTTTCTTGGTGCATGGGCCTCCCTGGGGAAGGGAGGTTTACAGCAGCCACAGACAGAGGTCAAACAGATAGCTGCTGCCTGTGATAGAGGAGGAAAAGCCATGTACCCTAAAGATTATGAGATCAGAGCCACTGCCCTTAGTAGGAAACAAAGTGACTCCCTTCTGAAAGGGACTGAGAAACCTATCTGTCAAACTGTCATGGTTTAACCCCAGTCAGCAACTAAGCACCACACAGCCACTCGCTCACTCCCCGCCCCTGGTGGGATGGGGGAGAGAATCAGAAGAGTAAAAGTGAGAAAACTCATGGGTTGAGATAAAGACAGTCTAATAAGTAAAGCAAAAACGGCTCACACAAGCACAACAAAACAATGAATTCATTCACTACTTGCCATCGGCAGGCAGGTGTTCAACCATCTCCAGGAAAGCAGGGTTCTATCACATATAATGGCTACTTGGGAACACATATGCCATCACTCCAAACGTTCCCCCTTTTCCTTCTTCTTCCCCCAGCTTTACATGCTGAGCATGACATTATATGGTATGGAATATCCCTTTGGTCAGTTGGGGTCAGCTGTCCCAGCCGTGTCCCCTCCCAGCTCCTTGTGCACCCCCAGCCTGCTTGCTGGTGTGGTGGTATGAAAGGCAGAAAAGGCCTTGACTCTGTGTAAGCACTGCTCAGCAATAAACAAAACATTTATTATCAACACTGTTTTCACCACAAATCCAAAATACAGCCCCATACTAGCTACTATAAAGAAAATTATGTCTATCATCTCAGCCAAAACCAGCACACAAACAGATCTGTCACCACATGAGGTGCTTCATGTCCCAGAAGCCCACATCTGACAGGTTACCAAGGCTTATTTGCCAAATTATCGAACACTATTTATTTGTGTGGACACTAATGATACCATCAGAATACTCCTGAGCAGATAGATGAAAAGTGATTCTGCCAGCAGAGCTGAGTGACAGATATCAGGACAGACTACTTCAATAAACTGAGAACTGGTAGATAAACCTCATAGGAAACAAGTTTAAGGGGCAAAGGACACAAGGAAGAACTGCCAGTTCCTCAGAGAAATTATACTGAGGACACAAATAGAAAGTCCATTCAGTGGAAAACTCAACAACAAACTCTTCATTGTCCTCAAACACAAAGAAAAATTGGGGAAATTGGCTAGATGACTGTTTGCTGTTCCTTCAGACTCAACTTTCTTTGAAGCTACTTTTACTTTATTTGCTCTCTTAGGGTTTCATCAAAATCTGAATCAGATATCTCAAAAAGGTCACATGAACTTGCATACTTCTGGATGACAACTATAAAGGAATCCCAGGGTGCCTAAAAGATGACATATCCATGTAGATTACTAAAATGATGTGGGATGAATCTCATTCACTGTGCTACATTCATGTTTCATCAGTTTACTGGATCCCAGTGAATGCTGTCACTCTGGAATATGCAAGCAGTAACTTTCTCACTCTGTTAAGATTTACTTATACAAAATGGTATAACTACAATACAGTGACACTTGCATTTACAAACAAATGTTTATTGTCTCTTGTTAAGAATGTTATCTAGAATACACAAAACAGCCATCCTAGTCACTGTTCACAGACTAACTGCTTCATTACTAAAGTGTTATTATTTTCTTTAGGTGATGGTAAGAATCGCAGAAATTTTCAGAAAGTATTGGTAAAAATGAGCACAGTTCTTACATAAGATAATAGTTCTTACGTGAGATAATAGCAAATTTTGCTTAGGATATAAGGAAAACTTGAATCACGAATTCACATCAACATTTTCAAGCTCATGGACTCAAGTCAGACATGTCCATACATCCCTTAATTTGAGAATTGGTGAATCCAACTTTTACAGGTTTAAGTAAGAGCTGTGAATGCTCACAACATTCATCAGTCTGCTCACTTTTTGCTGCCAAAGTTAGGGTTTCTGCATATATCTTTAGGCAGATTGGAAGAAGCTGGATATAGTCTGAGAACCTTCTTTTTTTTTTTTTAATTACCACTTGGAACAATATAGTACCAATGAAGAGAGCACATCTCTCACAAGTCAAAACTAAAAGCACGTCCTGAATATTTTCACAAAACTTCACTGCAGTTAAAATGGGATGTAAAAATATTGGCTATATTTTCATCATGTTTCAGTATATTACAATTATTTCTCCCCTTACATGAAGTTCCAACCAAGGAAGAAATTCAGGACACTGAATTGTATTTTCAGAACATAAATTTTGCTGACAACTGGTTATTGACTTTCCCCCCATTTTCTTATCTTGTCACAGCATGAATATTCCTAGTACTGTCTCCAAAACATTCCTCTCACAAGTACTGTCAGTTTGATTTAAGAAAGGAAGGCTCTTTTCAACTCCATCGCCCAGAATAATACCAAGCTCTTTTACACTACAAAATACACTGTGTGGGAATGCAACTGTTTCATCTTGTAGCAGAGAGCAAGCGTTTAGGTGCAAGACTGCAACCAGTATCTCCACCTCAATAACACTGACCAAGCTGGGTTTTCTTTCTGTCATAGGTATATTTGCATGCGGACCCTGCATTTTGAATGACTTTAGATGAAATCTTGCTTAATAAGCCAGATCAACAGCTTCTAAAAACGTCTGTGTTGAAAAGCCATTTCTGTGGTCTTATCCTTATAACCCCCTAAGGCAGGGCAGAAAGTTTATAGCAGACAAGGGGGGAAGGAAGGTAAGGCACAACTCATGGATTATTGTGCTTTCATTTTTTTCCCGAGAGTTTAAAAAACTAATTTTGGACTGCCACTGCACATACTGTTACAATACTGATCCTCTTACAAAGTTTTAATTCTTTAGTAGGTGTAAGAATAGAAATAAGGGAAATGCAAATAAACTCAGTTCAATAAAGGAAGACAAAGAGAGGCTAAGAAGATAAAATATTGCTGTGGGGAGCAGGTCCAGTGCAAGCACAATCCACAGCAGAGCACTCTAGCGCGGTGCACAGGCAGTTTACCAAACCAGGGGAACCTCAGGGGGAGCTGAGAGAGCCTCCAGGAGCTCACGGCTTGCACAGCAGTGGCTGACGAGTCCTGGGCAGGGCCAGGAGCAACAGTGGCCAAGCCTCCCCCCCACATATAAAAGAAGCCCTTAGGGAGTGCTAGTAACCAGGGTGGGCAAACAGGGCATGGCGCATCAGCAAGGGCATGGCGTGGCAGTTTGCACAGCAGTTCATGCAGCAGTTTGCGCGGAAGGGCATGCGGGAAGGGCACTGAAGCTCTGCCAGCTTGACCAGGGAGCAACGGTATCCACCCAGCAGAAAGCCATGCCCTCTCTAAGCTCTGCACCCACCATGACTGATGCAGCTTCCCAGATAGAGCTCCGGTGGGAACATGCTGCCACCCAGGTGTCAGGGGGCAGAGTGTGCCCTGCTCTTACGCCAGTATTGGACAGTAGTAGTGAGCACGCCTGTGGGAGGTGTGCCCAGGTAGGGAAACTCCTCTGCTTAGTGACAGAGCTCCAGGAGGAGATGGGTAGGATAAGAAGTACCAGGGAGAGCAAGAGACAGATGGACCACTGGAATCACACCCTACCTTCCCTGAGACAGGCCCAACAGGCAGACAGGACACATGTTACGGAGGATTCCCTATCCTCCCTTTGCCTGGCTGAACACAGTGACTTAAGGGATAGGGGGCAATGGCAACAAGTTCCTGCCCAAGCGCAGCAGGCAAATCTCCTCTGTGACTGCCCCACCTTCCCAGGTGTCCTTGCATAATAGGTACAAGGCTTTGCAAGTGGAACCGAACAATAAAGAGGACGACGGTTCATGTAGCTTAGAGGTGTTGTCGAGGTTAAGTTGGCCTACACCCTGCGTCAAAAGTGTTTCCATAAGGAAAAAAAAAAATGGGTCATTGTCATAGGAGACTCCCTTTTGAAGGGAACAGAAGGCCTAATATGCAGACTGGACCAGCTTCTTAGGGAAGTCTGCTGCATCCCTGGGACACAGGATAAGATGTGAAGAGAAAGCTTCCTACCCTGCTACAGCCCTCAGATTACTATCCATTATTGATTTTTCAGGTAGGTAGCGATGAAGTTGCAACAAGAAGTCTGAGGGCAATCAACAGGGACTTCAGGGCCTTGGGACAACTGGTTAAGGGGTCAGGAGCACAAGTACTGCTCTCCTCTATCCTTCCAGTTGCAGGGAATGATGAGGGAAGAAACAAGAGCCAGCAGATCAATACCTGTCTCCAAGCCTGGTGTCACCAGCAGAATTTGGGTTTTTTGATCATTGCTTGCTCTACATGACACCAGGCCTGCTGGTGACAGAAGGGGTACACCTGTCTCAAAGGGGGAAAAGGATCTTTGCACAGGAGTTAGCAGGGCTAACTAGAGATTTAAACTAGATTTGAAGGGGGAAAGGGATAAAACCAGGCTTGCTAGAGATAAGACTGGGGGCAGCATGCCAATGTTTGAGGGATGGTATGCTAGCAAGGTCCTTCAGTCTGCCATCTCAGTGGAGGTAAGGGATGGAGAGACATATGGCAGCAAAGACGCAAGGGTTATGGATGTGTTAGAAACCATGGAAGTGCCTGAGAATGGTCACAAAGGAATTAGGGCTTCTCCCCCCAAAAAGGTGGTGGGATCAATAGCCCAACTGAAGTGCATCTACACCAATGCATGCAGCATGGGCAACAAAAAGAAGGAACTGGAAGTCATTGTGCAGAGGTAAAACTATGATACAGTTGCCATCACAGAAACATGGTGGGATGACTCACACAACTGGAGTGCTGCAATGGATGCCTATGAACTCTTCAGAAGGGATAGGCAAGGAAGGAGAGGCAATGGGGTAGCCCTGTATGTTAGGGAGTGTTTTGATTGTCTAGAGCTTAAAGATGGTGACAGTAGGGTTGAGTGTTTATGGGTAAGAATCAGGGGGAAGGCCAACAAGACACATATCCTACTGGGACTCTGTTATAGAGCACACAACCAGGACAAAGAGGCAGATGAAATATTCTATAAGCAGCTGGGAGAAGTATCACAATCCCTAGCCCTTGTTCTGGTAGGGGACTTCAATCTACCAGATGTCTGCTGGAAATAAAACACAGCAGAGAGGAAACAGTCTAGGAGGTTCCTGGAGTGTGTGGAAGATAACTTCCTGATACAACTGGTGAGGGAGCCAACTAGGGAAGGAACCCTGCTGAACCTGTTTGTGATCAGAGAAGGACTTTTGGGTGATGCAATGGTTGGAGGCCATCTTGGGCATAGGGATCACAAAATGATAAAGTATTCAATTCTTGGAGAAGTAAGGAAGGTGGTCAGCAGACCTGCTACCTTGGACTTCCAGAGGGCAGACTTTGGCCTGTTTAGGAGCCTGGTTGACAGAGTCCCTTGGTAGGCAGTCCTGAAGGGCAAAGGAGTCCAGGAAGGCTGGACATTCTTCAAGAAGGAAATCTTAAATACGCAGGAGCAGGCTGTCCCCATGTGCCGATAGACAAGCCAGCAGGGAAGAAGACCGGCCTGGCTGAACAGAGAGCTTTGGCTGGAAGTCAGGAAAAAAAGGAGAGTTTATGACCTTTGGAAGAAGGGAGAGGCAAGTCAGGTGGACTACAAGGATGTCTTGAGGTTATGCAGGGAGAGAATTAGACGGGCCAAAGCCCAGCTAGAACTTAATCTGGCTACTGCTGTAAAAGGCAATAAAAAATGTTTCTATAAATACATTAGCAACAAAAGGAGGCCTAAGGAGAATCTCCATCCTTTATTGGATGTGGGGGAAACATAGTGACAAAGGCTGAGGAAAAGACTGAGGTACTTAATGCCTTCTTTGCCTCAGTCTTTAATAGTAAGACCAGCTGTTCTCCGGGTACCCAGCCCCCTGAGCTGGAAGGCAGGGAACAGGGAGGAGAATGAAGCCCCCATAATCCAAGAGGAAATAGTTGGTGACCTGCTACACCACTTAGACACACACAAGTCTATGGGGCCTGATGAGATCCACTCAAGGGTATTGAGGGAGCTGGCAGAAGTGCTCACCAAGCCACTTTGAATCATTTATCAGCAGACCTGGCTAACTGGGGAGGTCCCAGTGGACTGGAGGTTAGCAAATGTGATGCCCATCTACAGGAAGGGTTGGAAGGAGGATCTGGGGAACTACAAACCAGTCAGCCTGACCTTGGTGCCAGAGAAGGTTATGGAGCAGATCATCTAGAGTGCTATCACGCAGCCCATACAGGACAACCAGGTGATCAGGCTCAGTCAGCATGGCCTCGTGAAAGGCAGGTCCTGTCTGACCAACCTGAACACCTTCTATGACAAGGTGTCCTGCTTAGTGGATGAGGGAAAGGCTGTGGATGTTGTCTACCTGGACTTTAGCAGGGCCTTTGACACAGTCTCCCACAGCATCCTCCTAGAGAAACTGGCAGCTCATGGCTTGCACTGGCGTAGTCATCGTTTGCATGTGACACCAAGCTGGGCAGCAGTGTTCATCTGCTTGAGGGTAGGAAGGGTCTACAGAGGGGTCTGGACAGGCTGGATCAATGGGCCAAGGTCAGTTGCATGAGGTTTAACAAAGCTAAGTGCCAGATCTTGCACTTGGGTCACAGCAACCCCATGCAAGTTTTGGGGAAGAGTGGCTGGAAAGCTGCCTGGCAGAAAAAGACCTGGGGGTGTTGATTGATAGCTGACTGAATATGAGCCAGCAGTGTGCCCAGATGGCCAGAAAGGCCAACAGCATCCTTGCTTGTATCAGGAATAGTGTGGCCAGAAGGACTAGGGAAGTGATTGTCCCCCTGTACTCAGCACTGGTGAGGCTGCATCTCGAATATTGTGTTCAGTTTTGGGCCCCTCACTACAAGAAGAACATTGAGGTGCTGCAGCACATCCAAAGAAGGGCAACAAAGTTGGTGAGTGGTATAGAGAACAAGTCTTGTGAGGAGTGGCTGAGGGAACTGGGGTTGTTTAGCTGTAGAAGAGGAGGGTGAGGGGAGACCTTATCGCTCTCTACAAGTACGTGAAAGGAGGTTGTAGCGAGGTGGGTGTTGGTCTCTTCTCCCAAGTAACGAGCCATAGGGCAAGAGGAAATGGCCTAAACTTCTACCAGGGGAGGTTTAGATTGGATATTGGGAAAACTTTCTTCACCAAAAGGGTTGTCATGCATTGGAGCAGGCTTCCTGGGGAAATGGTTGAGTCACCATCCCTGGAGGTATTTAAAAGTCATGTAGATGTGGTGCTTAGGGACATGGTTTAGTGGTGGGCTTGGCAGTGCTAAGTTAACAGTTGAACTCGATGATCTTAAAGATCTTTTCAAACCTAAATGATTCTATGATTCTATTCATGGACTGTTCTCATCAGGTCCCATCAGTGCTTTTGACAGCAGTATAGTGCTGTTTAAAACCACAAATAATTATGCTTGTCAACAAATAGAATTTTTTCCTGCTTTAAGCCTAGAAAGAAACAAAAAAGGTAAATCAAAGAGCAGACTGAAATTATCTTATTTTTGAGTAGTAGACACTCCTTTACATGTTTCTTACTGATTTTGTAAAACAATTTCTAGCTCCTATTTAAGCCATTAGATTGCCCTCTTAAATCATAGCCCCTTCCATTTCAGCCACTCATTCCTGTAGTGAGACCAGTAACCCTTGAGTGATTGAATCATGCCTTGTGTTTGACTAATGCAAAACTTTCAGAGAGACATCTATCTTTGATTTAAAAATAGCAAGGAATATGCCACTTCCCTTACAGCATCTTCCAAAGCTTAATCACTGTCATTGCTTGAAACTCTGAATTTGTCTGTCTTTTGCTTTCAGCTGTCAGCTGCTAAATTAGGGAGGCATTGAGGATGGTTGTCCATGAGTCTAACTGTACCCTAGGGAGATAGTCTCCCTGGGCTCTGTCTCCAGCAGAGATAGGACCCTCCTGGGAGCAATTCAGAGCATCAGAAGTTTGTCTTCTGCTCTGAATGTCCCCATGAGCATACTATCTTTCTATACAGATTAGAGAAAAAACCTTTAGAAGCAAGGTCCTGGGCTGAGAATTAACCTGTGCAAATATCACACCCTAGAGCTCCATATATTTTTCCATGGAGGTACATGTATTCTGTAATCAGGTTGTCTTTAAGTCCCCTTTTTAATGAGACAAACAGGTTGAACTACTTAAGAACAACTTCCCTCTCTCCAATCCAAGAACTATTTATTTGGCTTTTCATTGAAATTTTTAATTTAGTTGGTATCAGAAATATATATCCATCTTATCAAATGATCTCATTAAATATTTCATCTATATGAAAACTCGCAAAGCTGTACAAAGTGGCAACTCGATGCTTCTTATTAAATTCCTACTTACAATCTCATTGTCTAAACATTCAGAAGACCCAAAAGTTAATTTGTTTGTTTAGGGTTGGGGTTTTTTTGCATCAGCACAGGGAGTTCAAAATTACTTTCTTCCTCTGGTGGCCCTGAATTTCTTTCAGAGAGAGAAGGCACCATCAGAAGAGGCCTCATGAACTCATTTACTTTGAGGCCAGACAAAGGGATCATTTGAATCTACATCATTCAGCATGAATCTATGTCTTTCAAAATCTTCTTTATTCTTATATCTCTTGCTTGCCTACACCTTCGAGTCAAGATTTTGTACATGCCTAATCTGCACATTCACTGGACTGAATTACATCAGTTATTTCTTGTTTCACATTCAGTGAACATCGAGGATAACTCAGCATCTTCTCCTCTTTAAATTGTATTTTGAAGTTGTTATATTCTCCATTAGTTTTCTCTTTTACAAACTAAACAAGCTCAGTTTTTTGCTAGTTTCCATTCTTTGGATGGCTGTCTAACCTGATTTGCCTTTTGTTGTTGCCCTTCTCCTACACATGAACCTGTCTGCCAAAGTACAATGCCCAAAGGTGGACACAGTACTCTTCATAAAACCTCTCTGGTACTAGATACATTAGAATGGAATTGATTCCTTCACAGAGTTTACACTGATGTTACTATATCCTGGATTGACATATGATTTTTTTGTGGCTTTTGTTTTTGCTTTTTACAGCAGCATGATATTTCGGACTATTATTCAATTTGTTCTAATATTATTCCCAGATCCTTTTCTGCAGTAATGCTGCTGAGACAATGAGTCCCCATTTTGTATTTATGCATTCCATTTCTCCTTTCTTTCATGAAGCATTTTGCTTGAGTCTGCATTTCTTTATTCTTGTTGATACCAAACCACCTCTCTAATTTAGCACAGTCATTTTGAATTTTCATCCCGTCTATCAGCACTTGTTAAGTGCTGATAGGAAGGAAGCCATCTATAAATTTTACAAGTCATTTCTATTGAGAGGTCAAAGTCATTAACAAAACTATTCAGTAATACCACACCAAGATAGACCTCTCTGGTACTTACTATAAATGTCCTTTTTGTCTGACAGCAAACAGCTGATAAACAGTCTTTAAGTTGCAAAATATCCTATTTCCTATGTGCTTTTTAGGCAATCACCCATTTCACTATACTAGAGATTTCAGCAAACAGATCTATATAACAAACAGAAGGGAACAAGGTACCATAAATACTATAGGTAGATAAGAGTAGAATATTTGCAATATGTAGCAGCTCATTTTTGGTTTTAGTTTATTAAAGAAATGCAATTTCTGTAATAAAAGCAATGCAAATGTATAAAAGCGATTATATAAGGAATAGTTAAACATAAGTGTTTTCCAGTTACTACTATATGATGGAAAAAACAGCACTGCTCTAGAAATAATGAAAAAGTTATCAAAATTACCCATATAGTATCTGTACAGGAATTCTCTACCAATTCCATTTTTCATCACATTGTGAATATTGTTCAGGTATTAGTTCCAGCCACTTCTTGTTCTTGTCTGCCGTATGGGCTGTCAGAGTATCAAGAAGTTAAAAACCTAGTTTTTCCAAAGAACATACACATCTCTGGAGAGAATGGAAATGTCATTACAGCTAACATTGCATTTTTCTGACTAATGATATTCTTCTGCCTCAGTGTGCAAAATCAGTAAAAAGTAAATACAAAATTGCAGGAATAATGGACCATGTTTTCCTAAAAATAAAATACAGTTAGATTAGCTTTCTTCCAGAGTTATATTATAAACAAAAATCTAATAAATTACTGTAAGGGTCTTTATAGTTATCTTGGGAAATCATAATCATCATAATGAAGTCATAACCCAGGCCTTGGTTTGTTTAAATATGTCTTTGTGTATATTTTGTTTGGAAATAAAGTACCATTTTTATGGTACTTTAGCAATTTTTATTTTTCAGTTTCTCTGGAAGAGCAGTGAGTGAAACATGCATTATAAGTTCTGAAATATGATTTAACAAAACATCAGTTGCACAGCTTTCTATTAGTATCAGGTTGTCTGGCCAGTGTGTGCAATCATGTTTTGGGAAAGAGGTATCTGATGAAACCCCTGAGCAAACCTGCTTGAAACACTGTTCTAATTTGCCAAATTGGTATGTTGAAAACATTGTCTTCTCTAATTTTCTTTTTAATTACAAATAAATGCTTTTCATAAATTTATCTCTATAATTCATATTTGATAAATACATGTCTTAGCATTGTCCAGTTTCATCCATGCCATCCCCAGTTTATTCATATAAGCATGTATGCACATGTGCATATGCATACATGATTTTAAATAACTGTGCACATACAATTATATACACCTGTGTGATAGATATGGGTTTATATTTGTGTATATATACACCATATAATTATATAATTAGCAGTGTGTGTGTTTGTTAGTAGTGACCTGGTTAGACTGAGGGCAAGGCAAGAATTACAAGGCTGGCCTGTTGTTCAGTTAGTATGAAGAATAAAGATCAGAGTTTAGAATTGCTGAGAGAGTAAAGAATTTGGAGACAGAAACTAAGCCTATGGCCAACTTTGTGAATCAAAGGAATCAACCCAAACTGCCTGCAACCAATGGAGGATAAGATCCTAGCGAATAGATAAAGTCCATTACACGAACTTTGGGGAAGGCTTTGGGAAAAACAAGATCAATGAAACAAAGGGTATTTTTGTCCAAAGGGATACTTTGTTTTGTGTTTAGAATATGAAACAGCAAAACAAAACATCTTAGCCCCATGCTATTAACATAGAGATCAGATATCATTAACCTGCTCTCTGTAAAACTACCATAACAATGGTTACTGCTATATATTACTGCTATAAACTAATATGTAGGCAGGTTTAAAAAATACACATAGTCGTCAACTATAGACTATCCTCTTCAATTAATTTTCTAATATGAAAACCACAGACAAACCACTCTGAAATCACTACGGTCTTAAGAACACTTTATGTGAAAGTGAACTGAATATTTGACACCAGAAAAAGATGCTGTTTTAGAAGAATTTGAGATCCATGTAGTACTTGCCAGGTGAATGCCAGTCTTAAATTAATTACCATAGAGATGGCGTCATTATAGTCTATGGTAAAGAGTTCATTCATTTTTTAAGAGCTATGTGTTTCCATTAAATGTGAATCAAGAAGACTTTAGAGTAAATAATTAAAAGGTGAGGTGCACTTTTACAGAGACCTTCAAGCAAAATGGAAGAATAAAAGCCTGCCTAAGGTGAAATGACAGAATTTCTCTAAGCAGAAGATCCTAATTTTATCACTTGGATTATGCCAAACTTCCCCATGCAGATATATAAACTGTGTTGGATTCTGTCATTTTCCCACTAAGTGCTGATCAGTACAGGCTCTTTGCTCAGTGTCCTCTTTGGAAAAGGGTGATGACTGGCTCGTGAACAATTGTCTGACAGGATTTCTCTAGAGTTCAGGTTAGATTTGGTGAAAAGACACAGGAGACAACTCCTGGTTAAAACACTTACTGCCTCTATTAACATAAATAGTAGAAAATGTCTCTATTGCTGAATAATAGTTTTTGTTACCTGGCATCTGAATTTAATGAGAGCTATGGGCTGGATACACCCTGCCTCATGCAAGCATCCAGAAGGTGCCTAAATATTAGGTCCTTAGTAAGACAGTATTTGTGAAGGCAGTTCCTGGACAGTCTCCAGTGCAGCCAGTGAAGAAGTAGCGCTTTAGGAGGTCTTCAGAGGAAAAGCCTCTTTACCTACACTTAAATGCATAGGACCTCCTTCTGGAAGACTTCAAGTACAGTTCCCTCTCCACCTCCATTGTAAGTAAAGTGAATGTGTGCATTTGCATTAAAAAAATTGTTTCATTAGGCACTTACAGTGTAGACACGTGCTGGGGTGTTAACCTGGGCAGGAAGTGTTATCATAAAGTGACTTCGTGGCAAGTGGCTGCTACTGGAGTGTTGAGGTGTAGATGAACAGGACAAGGTGGGCGGAGTGGGCCATGAGCAGGCAATGCTAGTTTTTGTTTCTGCAGGGGAAGTATATAGCAAAACCAAGACAATATAAACCTTCAGGTAACACTGCTCAATATCTAGCATTACAGAAAAAGCTCAACTTGTAGCTTTAATGACATGGAAAAAAGCAAACATGTCTAAAAACATTTCTCACAGAAGTCTACTGTAGTAATAAAAAGTCACTTATCACATTCAGAGCATTCTGTTATATTAGTCAGCACTCCAATGTCAGTGGAAAATAGGAAAATTAAATCACATGGGAGTTAACATCTCAAGAAACATATGACTTCCAGGCTTTGGAGTCTAAGTTCTGGGCTTTTTTAAGGAGATTTAGGCACCTAAAGATGCAGATAGAAAGTTTTCAGAATCCTCTACTCTTACAGATCTTTTTGAAAACTATTTACGTACCTGAGTATGTGGATTGTTTTTCAGTGCACATGAAGTCAATTGGCTTAATAAGGTGAACTGGTGAAAGCAATTAGGTGCCTATACACTGACTGTAGGATTACAGGATCTTGGGATAACTCAGGTTGGAAGGGAACTCAGGAGGTCTCTAATCCAACCTTCAGCTGCAATCAGATCAAGTTGCTCACAGTTTTATGCAGCTGACTCTTGGACACCTCTGAAATTGAAGACTACACAACCTCTTTGGGCAATTTGTTCCACTGCCTGACAATCTTCATAAGGAAAAAAGTTTCTCCTCAACTTAACTTAGTGTCTTCTGAACATCAGTTCTTCAGCTTGCGCCTACTGACTCTTGTCCTCCCTTGCTCCACTGTAAGCACCTGGCTTCATCATCTCAGTAAGGCACTCGAAGGCTATTAAGTCCCCTGAGATCATCTTTTCTTGAGGTTGAATGAGCCCAGCTCCTTCATCCCCTCCTTGTAGGAGAAATGCTCCAGCCCCCAACCATCTCGGTGGCCCCTTGTTGAACTCACTTGAGGTTGAGTCTTTCTTGTATTGGGGCCCCAAAAATGGATGGATTATTAAAGTGTATAATTTCAAATACTTATGTCTGAGAACAACTTTTTCTGCCACATAGCAATCCAGTATTTCCCAGTTCTTTGTTCACAACACTAGAGCTGACCTATGTAGTGCAAATGGGTCTATGCCTAAAATGCCACAGTACTTATTTCTATTCAAACCGATATTGTACAAGATAGTTTGTGTGGAAAGACACTGTGTTCCCCATCCCTGGTTGAATTTCAGTTGCATTCAGAGCAATATCTATGAATTAAAAGCATTCAGTACAGAAATGTTTACAACAAAGCTGGGCAGCAAGAGAAATATCTAAACATCATTCAGAGAAAGAGTGGCAAGCCAATCTCATTCAAAACCCTGCTTCTTCTTAACTAGAAATAGAGAGACAAAGAAAAGATGACTGAGCACCTGGGAAGTGCTGCCTGTGGCTGTATTGCACTGTGCACATCACTAGTGATTTGGGTGAACATTCAGTCAGAAGTAACTCAGATGAATATGTGCTTTAGAGGTGTCTAAAATCTCTGGTGTATATTCAAATCATAAAGGATGAAATAAGTATGCAAATTACTTGCCTTTACAAGTGACATGCTGTATTATATGCTCAGAATGAAAAATTCTCAGCAATTGGATTCTGAGCAAGCTGTTAACTTATTTTCACTCTAATTAAGTGCACAACATACCTCCCTTTTTCTCAGCCTAGCATGGACTGAGAGGACTTCTATAGCCAGAATGCTACACTTGTTGTACAGCATGAGCATACGTACACTCTTTTTTTCTACTGCAAACAAAATAATAATTAAAAAAGGACAATATAAAAAAAAAACAAACGTAAAGATAGGCTAAACTGAATTATTACTGCACTAAACATAAATTGCTGCTATGAAATAATCAGACACTCTCTGCCTTATTCTTTGGGCTCCCTTGGCAAACAAGACCCTCACTTCTGTGCCCCAAGTTTTGCAAGTAGCAAAGTTGTAGGCTCCATTCCTCTCTGACCCTTCTGAAATACATCCTTGGACTGAGGAGAATGGAGGAGGCTGTACAAAGACTGTGACCAACAAATCTGATGCTAAAAAGAAGAAGAAAAAAAAAAAAAAGATTTGGAACATCTTAGTTCCTCAACAATATGAAAAAGCTACAATTTTTTATTACCATATACCTTAGTCTTTCTTAGATTTTTCAGAGAGGATATTTTATTCTTTCAGAAAAGCAAAGAGATTGGTAAAATTATTGGCAAAAGAGGAACAAGATCCAACTTAAGGAAGGGTAAGAACATTGTTAAATGTTTTATCAGCATTTTTTCATGCATTTCTGTAAGGAACCATGGAGGTTCAGTGGCTATAAGGAAACAAGCAGGAAGCTATGTATGGATCAGAGTTGCTACCAGTTGAGAAGATGTTGGCCAACTGTTTTGTAGAATTTAGGCATTTAAAAGTAACTTTTCAAAAGATCTTACAGGCTTGAGAAAAGCATGGCAATATATATCCACTTTAGTGGTCCTAGGGACACACCTACTATCTCTGAATTTTAAGCAGTATAATCAAAATCCCAAGCAAGTTTTAGTGACTGATTTCTTTTACAGTGTTTTAATTTTTTTATACTCAAGGTGTGGGAAGACTTTATTTTATTATTATGGATTAGAAGTTTAGGAGAACATGGAGGGGGTGGGGGTGGAATATGATATATCTCGCCACTCACTTCACTGTCAGAGGAACCCAAAATATTTTACATTCAGAGTAGCCTATGGGGAGTTTTTCAAGGGTACAGGATTCCTCGTATTCTGCAAGGACAAGACTACTCTTCAGCAGTGTAACTCCAGTGGACTGATCCTGACAGAGCATTTGCCTGCACATGTCCAGAACCCAATCAACCATGCTTACACACTTTGTATTTAACTGCATGTTCACCAGTGCTACAATTTGTTAAGATTTCTAGAACTCACTAAAGATTAATCTCAATTACATTTAGGAATAAATGCTGACTTCACATTGATTTCATATTTATATTCACATTATTAGGAAATAATAGGACAATGTTTGCATTCATGCAAGAAATCAACGTTTAGTAAGACTTGTGTGATGTTCAACAGTGATATTCATATTGTTCATAGAAAAGTGAAAGGTAGATGATAGGCATGGGGAATGAAAAGACTGTTGTTTACAGAATCATAAATTCATAAAGGTTGGAAAAGACCTCTAGGATCATCAAGTCCAACCATCAACCCAACACCACCATGCCTCTTAAAACATGTCCCAAAGTGCCACGTCTACATGTTTTTTGAACTCCTCCAGGGATGCTGACTCCACCACCTCTCTGGGCAGCATGTTCCAGTGCCTGAACACTCTTTCAGTAAAAAAATTTTTCCTAATATCCAATCTAAACCTCCCCTGGTGCAGATTGAAGCCGTTTCCTCGCGTCCTATCACAAGTTGCTTGGGAGAAAAGACCAACACCCACCTTGGTACAACCTCCTATCAGGTAGTTGTAGAGAGCAATAAGGTCTCCCCTCAGCTTCCTCTTCTCCAAACTAAACAGCCCCAGTTCCCTCAACATCTCCTCAGAAGACCTGCTCTTCCGACCCTTCAACAGCATCATTGCCCTTCTCTGGACAAGCTACACCACCTCAATGTCTTTCTTGTAGTGAGGGGCCCAAAACTGAACACAGGATTCGAGGTGCAGCCTCACCAGTGCCGAGTACAGGGGCACGATCACTTCCCTACTCCTGCTGGCCACACTATTCCTGATACAAGCCAGGATGCTGTTTGCCTTCTTGGCCACCTGAGCACACTGCTAGCTGATGTTCAGCCGGCTGTCAACCAGCACCCCGAGGTCCTTCTCCTCCAGGCAGCTTTCCAGCCACTCTTCCCCAGGCATGTAGTGTTCCATGGGGTTGTTGGGACCCAAGTGCAAGACCCAGCACTTGGCCTTGTTAAACCTCATATAGTTGACCTTGGCCCATTGATCCAGCCTGTCCAGATCCCTCTGTAGACCCTTCCTCATCCAGCTTTTCCCTCATCCACTAGGCAGGTCACCTGGTCATAGAAGGAGATCAGGTTGGTCAGACAGGACCTGCCTTTCATGAAGCCATGCTGGCTGGGCCTGATCCCCTGGTTGTCCTGCACATGCCTGGTGAGCTCACTCAAGATGTATCACTCCATAATCTTCCCCAGTACCGCGGTCAGGCTGATGGGTTCGTAGTTCCCCGGATCCTCCTTCCAGCCCTTCTTGTAGATGGGCGTCATGTCGGCAAGCCTCCAGTCATCTGGGACCTCCCCTGTTACACAGGACTGCTGATAAATGATGGAGAGTGGCTTGGCAAGCTCCTCCACCAACTCCCTCAGTACTCTCGGGTGTATTCCATCTGGTCCCATAGACTTGTGAGCGTCCAGGTGGCGCAGCAGGTCAAAATATGCTTCCTCCTGGATTAGGGGAGCTAATCATGTAGCCTTAGTGTGCAAACACACTTGTATACACAGTCCAGGTAAAATAGTTAGGATATTGAACCACAGAACTCCTAACACTATTAAATATGAAAAGTTTTAAGATCCAGGCTTCCCACTCTAAAGTTCTAATGGAAGGATGAAGCAAAATATGGGTTCATCTGATTTAGACCTCTCTAACTGAGTAATGACTGAGCTTCAGAGACAGCAGAAGTGACAGTAGTCATCACCTTCAATTCATTAAACTGATGAACAGGTAAAGGCAGCAATATTCCAGCTGAGGCTCCTAAAGGCAGGTTAGCTGGAAAATACTTCAGATTCTTTGATAATAAGAGTTTAGCAACTAGAGGTGTCAATTGTGCTAAAACTGCAGGAGGTTGGTCCTTGACACAGAACATCGCAACTCAAAGCATTCAAGACAAATTGTACAAGATAGATACTTTTGATACAGCAGTAAGGAATACAGAGAAATCCAGGTTTACAGACAGTATTTTAAGCATACAACAGAAAAATGTGGATTTCTTTAAGTTCTTTAAGTGATTTAGGAGCACAGGTCTCATTGTTTTTAGCGGAACATGTGATCCTCTGGATGCTGTTTAAAATTCATTAGTTTATTGTTCTTGTGGAGATTGTTATCAAATCCAGCTGATCTCTGTGAGGCACACCTATCAAGATTTTAATACAAAGATTAATTATGGTAATTACTAGGTCCATTGTGAGAGCCATCAATTGTTCACTTTGAGCTTTTCCACATTACAGCAGTTCCATGCTATAGCACAAAAGTATACAGATGAGTATGCCTCACTTCTTGGTTTTTATATCAGATACCTACACAAAGAATCCTCTTGAGGATGATAAAACATCTACCATTGATTTTGTCAAACTCTGGGTGTTATTTTGGAAGTTGAGATTTTGAAAAATCTCAAGCAGTATAATTGAATGGTTAATGCATGCTTTCTTTTTTGGATGATGAATAATAATTATATTTTGATCCAGGCTGGGCAAATATTACTATTATGTAGACATGGTCAACTGTTTTATTAGTTAAGTGTTGCATAACCACTCTTATTTAGTTGGTAGGAAGAAAGATCTTATGACCCCTCTAATTCACTGAAAGGCCTGAAAAAATATCTGCTGCAGTTCACCAAGGAGTCACAAGGTATTATTTCAGGAATCATGAAGGAACTTCTATTGAGATAAATAAAGCTAGGTAATCTATTATCCACCTACTAAGGCATTTGTAACTTTTATCCAGAGTCAAAAGAGGTAATCAAAAGTTCATTCAGATGTGGGACATCTAAAAAAATAGTCTAAAGAATAATTAGTCTCTGTTGTGGTTTAGCCCCGGTCAGCAGCTAAGCACCACACAGCCGCTCCCTCACTCCCCCTACCCCTGTGGGATGGGGGAGAGAATCGGAAGGGCCAAAGTAAGAAAACTCATGGGTTGAGATAAGAACAGTTTAATAATTAAAATAAAACAGCAATAATACTAATATAATGACAAGGAAAACAATGAGTGAGAGAAAGATGAAACCTTGGAAAAAGAGAAAAAAAAAACCAAAACTAAACAACAAATGCTGCAACTGCTCACCACCCGCCGACCGACGCTGCCGGTCCCCGAGCCGCGATCACTGCTTCCCCCGGCGAACTCCCCCCAGTTAATATACTGGGCATGATGTCACATGATATGGAATACCCTTTGGCCAATTCGGATCAGCTCTCCGGGTTGTATCCCCTCCCCTCCCGGCTTCTTGTGCACCTCACAGAGCATGGGAAGCTGGAAAGTCCTTGACTAGTGTAAGCACTACCTAGCAACAACTAAAACATTAGTGTGTTATCAACATTATTTTCATACTAAGTCCAAAACTCAGCACTATACTAGCTACAGTGAAGAAAATTAACTATCCCAGCTAAAACCTTGACAGCCTCAATCCACTGATATTCATTAAAAAGATTGTCTGTAAATTCTGTTTCTTTAACCAGTCATCTCTGTGGTACCAGACCATTCACTCACAAAATCAGTTCCTGCTGAACTTTTTCAATCCCAGGTGGTCTGAAAGAACAAATAATGTCTTTTCTTATTGACTTTCAGTCAGTAAGAAAACAACATTCTTCCCTTCTAACATTTCTGTAAGGAGATGGCTCCTTTTTCAGTTTCTAGCTGTTCTGTATTATTATATTGAACTATACAGTAAACCCAGCTTTTTCTTTTCCTTTTTTTTTTTTTTTTACTAGTTTGTTCTCATTTTGAAGACTGAAAGCAACATTTCCCTGATGTTCATTTGAAAAACTATGATAAACAGCCATTTTTGGCTGGAATAGATCTGAAACTGGAGCAGTTTTAAGAGGAAAGAGAGCGCACAAAGTTAATAAACCAACTGTATGAATGAGTTTGCTGGTAATGTCATAATACCACTGACAGAAATGTTCTCGAATAGCTGTTAAGTACCCACAGGAGAAATAAAGCTCCTGTATTTGAAGTGAACTGTCACTGAATATCTGGGAAAATGTGCACTAGAAAAGGCAATGGGATCTCTTAGGTGGTGAAAAAAAGCAACATGGAGAGGTGAAAAAATGTATGGGATTGGGACTTCTGCCTTTCTCCAGCCCTTGAACACAAATCTACTATGCATGAATAATGTATATATGCAAGAATGTGTACACAGGCATAGATGACACACTCAACTTTGGTGTTGTTAAGGCTGCCAAAGGTACTAGATGAACTGAGGGGGAAAAAGGTGTTATTTGGTGATTTAATTGATTTAAAGCACACTAATGGCAACATTCTGAAACTACTGTTTTTACCAGACGCAGTGACTTGTGCATTTATTTTAACTTGCTTTACAAAATAAGTTTACTTACAATTATATCTGTCTTTCCCAATATTAGAGGACTGTTCTCCAACTCACCTTTCTTATAGAATTGACCTTTTATACAGGATACTTGAATAAATACCATGCTGCTTATTCCATTCACTTACCTTGTAAAGATGTTGCATGCAGGCACATATATGGTAGGCACTTCTGTAATGCTAAGTTAATATGTGAAAAATGCACATTTCTTAACGCTGATTTTTGGAAAATCATGTAAGTGTACCCTTCATTCTGCCATGAAAAGACAAGGATTATGCTCTAGCAGGCATCTAGACCATGAAAGCTGAGAACTTTTCAGTGACACTACAAGAAAACTTTTGCTCCCTTTAGTTTCACTGAGGTTTGAACTCTCCATTTGACCACAGGAGAGGCTTTCTCTTGCAAATTTACACTGCAAGTGTCTTCTGACGTCTCAGCTGTAGAACTGACTATGGGTAAAGACATTGAAAGAGCATGACTGAAGTGAAACACAGTCCTTTTTAATTTAAAATTTGAAAAGTATTGGCTTACCACCTGGTGATACTTGGAAGGAATAAAGCTGTTCTAACGTTTTGTTAAAACTCCATTTTGCCAAGTAGCCTACAAAATGCTCATCAATGTGCTCTGACCACTCTGGCTTACCATTTATTGTATCCCAGCTTTAACACTGCAGCTTATTGTTTTTGTTTACTGCACAAACTATATCCTTTTGTCATTGTTTATGAAAAACATCAGGGCCAAGGATTGATCTCATTTTGAGTGAACAATGATGCCAAGGTCATGACAAGAATACAGCATGCAGTCCATCTAACTTTTTGTAGAGAGTGCCCCTACCCATCTACCCCAGGATCAAATAGTCATAGGTTGTAATGACTGTGACCTCTGCTAGAACATCTGATGCACAGAGTCTGTACTTAGCCAAGGTGAGCCATGCTCTACGTCTCCACTCAAATGATGGATATTGACAGTGAAAATACTTTCCCTGCCCCATCAGTACCAGAAACATCTGACTAAAAAGTGGACAGGACAGAGAGAAACTGAGTTAAGCTTCAGGTGGGTGAGAAAAAGATTTCTGGCTCTACTCCTGATATTGTTTTGTTCATGAGAAAAATGTGGGATAGTGCAGATGTCACAGTGCTTTTTTACATCACCACACAATATCTGAAACATCTAGAGAACATAATAAAATGTGTTTGGCCCAGAACATGCAGAACTTTGTTTAATATTTGCTTGTTTTCAGTTCCTAGAAATCATAGAAAATAAGGCTGGAATGGGATCTTGGAGGTATTGCCTAGACTATCTCTTCATCACAACAGAGTTAACTGCAATTAAAATATTTCGGACATCTGTTCAAAGGTGAGTAGATCACAGTAATAAAGTCTTTGTTTTGTTGTATTGCCACTAACTTAAACCTGATCCTTGTGAGAAAAATTGTTTGTTTTGTCAGGCTCAGACCACTTTTTTTTTTTTTTTTTTGAGCATTTATGTCTATGTTATTTTTATGATTCTGAGACAAACCATAAAATCTAAAACACAACAACAAAAAGCCCACAAAGCCCTACTAGATTTTTGCCTTTTTTCCTTTTGTTTTGAAACCTTTATAGTGCAATTACCAAAAGCCATTAGACAGGGCCAGTTAAGTGAATGCACTGCCTAAAGAAGAATCAGTTCTGTGGGGAAAGCGTATTCCATCACTGAAAAGAGCTTTCTGTCAACAACTTCCTATCCATCATGGAGAGAGCTATCATGTTCATGTAATTAACACTGCAAATTAATCAGTAAGCAATCCGTCAGTGATATTTCCCCAAAATATACAACGTTCACTGAGGACACCTCTATACAGAATAATCACTGAGCCGTATAGTTCAGTCATTTGTGTCATTAAATGCATTAATTTGTATAAGTATAAGTAGTCTTTGTTTCTACATGCATGGAGTTTTAGCAGTGACAATATCACACCCTGTTCTCTCAGACTTTATTTGCTACGCCACATGGTACATGCACATTCCAATATGATTAATATCTTTGTATAAAATGATCAAACCTGCATATTTTCCGCATAACATACGAATAGGTATCACTAATACCCCCCTGTGGAATTGTTCTTACCAACTTCTGCAGTTCAGAATGAAAGACTAAGAGTAATAAAACAAAGAAATAATTTCAGTTGGCTACAAAGATACCCTTTTCAATCCTTTAAACCAAAAGAGAAAGCTGCTGTCAAACCAACAGCTGTTCATGGCAATGGAAATTCTCCATCAAACAAAGAATCTCTGAGCATTGCTCTCTGCAGGATTTCATATATTTTTATATGTATATATTTATATATCTTTATTTCAGCAGTTGGAAGAATGAAAAAAAATTCAATACACGCTCAAACAAGTCTGGAATCAAAGCAAATAAATAAATAAAACACTTCAGATCAAATAAACCATTGTGCATGGTCTGTGCTTTAATCTTTTTAAGCATTTTTAATAAAGACAAAGAATTGCGCTCACAGAGAGCTGACATCACATAACACTTTAAAACTTCCTGCACAGAGCACACATAAAAAGTTGGAAACAGGTCTCCTATCTCAGCAAAGAGGATAATGTACTGTGCTACCGGTGAAAGGCAGTGACATCAGGGGCACTGTCCCTTGAATTTTTGAGAACTGTATCATAATATCTCAACATTTCTATTTTGCTGTGTTCATCCTGAATTAACATGTGTTTGTGATCCACAAGGCTCTCGTTAGATAAAAGAAAAATTGCTGTATCCTATTTGGGGTTCACTCTTCTAATTCCACAAGACAAAAAATACTTCAGAAAATGTTTTTTAAGGCAAAGTTGCTATTGAAAGATAGCTTTAACAATTATTTTAAAGAATATTTTAAGAAAAAAATCAAGCACGTCCCATTTCAGATGGCACTGTCTTGGATTTCTGCAACGTGTCCTCTTACATTTTGATTTAGGCTGGTTATCACCCTACTTAGAACAAGTAAAGCATGAAGAACACATTTTATCTATTGATTTTGTGTTTTTTCTCCTTACAGTTTTTGAGGCCCTTGAGAAGTTCTTAGTATTTCATTTCAGAAATTCTATTTGAAGTAGTATTCTTGGTGCTGGTTGGAATCAGGGGTAAGTTATTATTTGCTTAGATACATACATTCCCATTTATTACTTTATTTTTATTAAAAGGGAGATAGTACCTCTGGCCAAAGGGGAATTTCCTAACACTGTCTGCTCTGGGCCACCCCCTTCACACCCTGCACATAACCTGGAACCACCTACACTTTTTTTCACAGCTGCATCACCCCCATAAATGGACATAACTCCAACTTTCTCCTGTGGGGGAGGTGGGACTCCCCAAAACATTTCTGGACAAGGGCTCTTTCTCCGTCGTGGTTTAGCCCCAGTCAGTCACTAAGCACCACACGGCCGCTCGCTCACTCCCCCCACCTCTATGGGATGGGGGAGAATCGGAAGAGCAAAAGCAAGAAAACTCATGTGTTGAGATAAGAACAGTTTAATAATTAAAATAAAATAGTAAGTAGCAATGGTAATGATAATAATAATGATTATGGTAATAATAATAGTAATGATAATGATAATATAATAACGAACGAGAGAAATGAAACCCAGGGAAAAGAAGGAAAAGGAAAAAAAAACCACAAGTGCTGCAACTGCTCACCACCTGCTAACTGACACTGCCAGTCCCCGAGCCGCGATCGCTGCTTCCCCCGGCCAACTCCCCCCAGATAATATACTGGGCATGATGTCACATGATATGGAATATCCCTTTGGCCAATTTGGATCAGCTCTCTTGGATGTGCCCCCTCCCCTCCCAGCTTCTTGTGCACCTCGCAGAGCATGGGAAGCTGGAAAAGTCCTTGACTAGTGTAAGCACTACCTAGCAACAACTAAAGCATTAGTGTGTTATCAACATTATTTTCATACTAAGTCCAAAACCTATCACTATACCAGCTACAGTGAAGAAAATTAACTATCCCAGCTAAAACCATTACATTCTCTCCTCTCCTGTGATAATGGTCCACCATCACGAATGAGCTATCCATTTAGAGAAGGCACGACTTACTGAGTTACAAATTACTTCAGCAAAAAAACACATTTTAAAATCGTAAAGTAAGTCCACATGAGTAGTTTTATTTGGTGAGGAGGCTCACCTTTGTCAGTTTCCCTTCCCTTGCATAGGGGCCATTTGCTGGCTGGATCCTGTTCAAGGGAGAGCCTTTCAGCTGGGGAGTATCTTTTTAATCTCCTTGTTCCCAGCCAGTAGAACGTCTGAGTCCTGTGGCTTGGAAATATGCCATTGCCCACAATTGCCTCCCTGAAGTTTGTTGTGTGGTTGCTTATCTATATTCCTTCTGGGCTTGTTTTTTCCATTGCACCCTACTAAGATAGACCTCATTCACATCAGAAAGTTTATAAACCAATATGCTATTCACCTCACTGAAAAGGTCAAAAGCAGGGTTTCTAAGATTATTAAACTCCAGTATTCTTAGACGATGGCATAATATTTGGGTCTATCATATGCAGACAAACAATTACTGTAGCAATTTTAATATTTAATGGTTGTTTAAGATAATTATTTATATAGAGCATTTTAACTGACTAATATAACTTTTTTGTATAAACATGGAAAATAAATGTTAGGCATTGCGACATATTTTTGTTTAAGAAGACATGATGTACAGTAATGCAACAACCTCTTGAACCAGCAAAATGTTGCCAAGTTAGAAGAAGGGCCTGTTTTCACCATTGAAAGTTAGAAATAAACAACAAACAAAACTTTGTTAAATAAGTTGGTACTTTGTAGATTAATGTATTTTGAGTATTGGACTGAATAAAAAATAAAGTTCTTCATAAATCTTTTGATAGTGATAAAATTTCACCAAAAGGCCATTGGAAATGTTATGAAACCCTGCTGTAGGAAATAAAAGCAAGTGTCTTCACTTCTTAGAGATGTAACCACTTTGCTATCAATACTGATGATATATTAAGGTTGGTTTGTTTGTTTGCTTTTACATATTTATTTTCAGGAAGCACCTTAATTCTAATATCATTTCATAGAATCATAGAATCATTATGGTTGGAAAAGGCGTCTAGGATCACCAAGTCCAACCGTCAACCCAACACCACCATGCCTCTTAAAACATGTCCCAAAGCGCCACGTCTACACATTTTTTGAACTCCTCCAGGGATGCTGACTCCACCACCTCTCTGGGCAGCATGTTCCAGTGCCTGAACACTCTTTCAGTAAAAAAATTTTTCCTAATATCCAATCTAAACCTCCCCTGGTGCAGATTGAAGCCGTTTCCTCGCGTCCTATCACAAGTTGCTTGGGAGAAAAGACCAACACCCACCTTGGTACAACCTCCTATCAGGTAGTTGTAGAGAGCAATAAGGTCTCCCCTCAGCTTCCTCTTCTCCAAACTAAACAGCCCCAGTTCCCTCAACATCTCCTCAGAAGACCTGCTCTTCCGACCCTTCAACAGCATCATTGCCCTTCTCTGGACAAGCTACACCACCTCAATGTCTTTCTTGTAGTGAGGGGCCCAAAACTGAACACAGGATTCGAGGTGCAGCCTCACCAGTGCCGAGTACAGGGGCACGATCACTTCCCTACTCCTGCTGGCCACACTATTCCTGATACAAGTCAGGATGCTGTTTGCCTTCTTGGACACCTGAGCACACTGCTAGCTGATGTTCAGCCGGCTGTCAACCAGCACCCCGAGGTCCTTCTCCTCCAGGCAGCTTTCCAGCCACTCTTCCCCAGGCATGTAGTGTTCCATGGGGTTGTTGTGACTCAAGCGCAGGGTCCAGCACTTGGCCTTGTTAAACCTCATATAGTTGACCTTGGCCAATCGATCCAGCCCATCCAGATCCCTCTGTAGACCCTTCCTACCCTTGAGCAGATCAACACTCCCGCCCAATTTGTTGTCGTCTGCAAACTTACTGAGGGAGCACTCGATCCCCTCCTCCAGATCATTGATAACGATATTAAACAAGACTGGCCCCAATACTGAGCACTGGGGAACATCACTCGTGACCGGCCACCAACTGGATTTAGCTCTGTTCACCACAACTCTCTGGGCTCAGCCATCCAGCCAGGTTTTTACCCAACAAAGAGTACACCTGTCTAAGACATGAGCCACCAGCTTCTCTAGGAGGATGCTGTGGGAGTTTGTTTCAAAGACCTTGCTAAAGTCCAGGCAGACAACATCCACAGCCTTTCCCTCATCCATTAGGTGGGTCACCTGGTCATAGAAGGAGATCAGGTTGGTCAGACAGGACCTGCCTTTCATGAAGCCATGCTGGCTGGGCCTGATCCCCTGGTTGTCCTGCACATGCCTGGTGAGCTCGCTCAAGATGTATCACTCCATAATCTTCCCCAGTACCGAGGTTAGGCTGACAGGCCTGTAGTTCCCCGGATCCTCCTTCCAGCCCTTCTTGTAGATGGGCGTCATGTCGGCAAGCCTCCAGTCATCTGGGACCTCCCCTGTTACACAGGACTGCTGACAAATGATGGAGAGTGGCTTGGCAAGCTCCTCCACCAACTCCCTCAGTACTCTCGGGTGTATTCCATCTGGCCCCGTAGACCTGTGAGTGTCCAGGCAGCTCAGCAGGTCATAAACTGCTTACTCCTGGATTATGGGGGTTTGTTCCGCTCCCCATCATTGCCTTCCAGCTCAGGGGGCTGAATACCCTGGGGATAACTGATCTGACGGTTGAAGACTGAGGCAAAGAAGGCATTTAGTACCTCAGCCTTCTCCTCATCCTCAGTGGCAATGTTCCCCTCTGCATCCAACAGAGGATGGAGATTCTCTTTGGTTCTCTCTTTGGTTTTAGTGTGTTTTTAAAAACATTTTTTGTTATCCCTTACAACAGTGGCCAGGTTGAGTTCTAGCCGGGTTTTTGCTTGTCTAATTTTCTCTCTGCAAGACCTAACGAGGTCTCTGTACTCTTCCTGAGATGCCTGACCCTTCCTCCAAAAGTGGTACACTCTCCTTTTTTTTTCTGAGTGCCAGCAGAAGGTCCCGGTTCATCCAGGCTGCTCATCTTCCCTGCCGGTTCGTCTTGTGGCACATGGGGACAGCCTGCTCCTGCGCCTTTACGACTTCCTTCTTGAAGAATGCCCAGCCTTCCTGGACTCCTTTGCCCTTCAGGACTTCCTCCCAAGGGACTCTCCCAACCAGTGCCCTGAACAGGCCAAAGTCTGCCTTCTGGAAGTCCATGGTAGTGGTTCTGCTTACCCCCCTTCTAACTTTGCCAAGAATTGAGAACTCAGTCATATCATGGTCGCTAAGCCCAAGATGGCCTCCGACCACCATGTCTCCCACCAGACCTTCTCTGTTAGTGAGCAGCAGGTCAAGCGAGGCACCTCCCCTGGTAGGTTCACTTACCAGCTGTGTCAGGAAGTTATCTTCCACACACTCCAGGAACCTCCTAGACTGTTTCCTCTCTGCTGTGTTGTATTTCCAGCAGACATCTGGTAGATTGAAGTCCCCCACCAGAACAAGGGCAACTGACTGATACTTCCACCAGTTGCTTGTAAGACATTTCATCTACCTCTTCATCCTGGTTGGGTGGTCTATAACAGACTCCCAGCAGGATATCTGCCTTGTTGGCCTTCCCCCTCATCCTTACTCATAAGCACTCAACCTTATCATCACAATCGCTAAGCTCTATGCAACCGAAACTCTCCCTAACATATAGAGCCACCCCACTGCCTCTCCTTTCTTGCCTATCCCTTCTGAAGAGCTTATAGCCATCCATTGCAGCACTGCAGTTGTAAGAGTCATCCCACCATGTCTCTGTGATGGCGACTAAGTTGTAGCTATCCTGCTGCCCAATGGCTTGCAGCAACTCCTGTTTGTTGCCCATACTGTGTGCATTGGTGTAGATGCACTTGAGCTGGGCTATCGATTTCACCCCCAACTTTGGCACGTCACCCCTACACTCCTCTCTACTGGGCCTGGCTATATCCCCTTCCCCCCTTCAAACCTAGTTTAAAGACCTCTCGTTGAACCCCGCCAACTCATGTGCAAGAATTCTTTTCCCCTTTCACCCAGTTTTAGGGTTCAGTGAATGTGCCATACTTGCACAGCACTGTGCTGCAATGCCCCTTTCTTTCTTTTCCTGAATGATGTGACTCAGTGTCTCAGAGCATGGTGAAACTCTCACGACAAGACATTTGTCTTTTTTTTGAGTCAGACAGCTTTGCTGCTTCTTAAGGTACACCTCATCTCCGAATCAAAAAAAGGCAGGGGAAGACTCAAACATGAGGTCCCTGACCATGCACACTCTTCAATTCTAAGCTTGCTCCACTGGATTTATTTTGGACCTCAGTGACTAGTTTCACTTTGTTAAGGTTCAGAGGATGGCCCACTTGCTTCCAAGTTTAGAAGTTCAAACGAGCAGTTTCCCTGAGGCTGCGCTTGTTTTCACTTCATCTTTCACAGCCTCCCAAACCTACCTTCAAAGGCGTTGGAGGTGACTAGCTGTCAGCTATACTGAGGGAGGCTAATCCATCCTGTTTGGCTTCAGTGGCAGGGAACAATGCCTGTTCCTCTTTTGTTTATGATTGTGTAGAAACAGGCTCAGAGTTTAGGCTTTAGCCATCTTAGTTTGTTCATCTAATGCTTCAGTAGATGCCCACTACTGGAGGGGCTGTTTATACAATCCTGACTTACAAATATTTACTTACAGATGTTATAAACGCAAGGACCTGCACTGCAGCCAATAAGACTATTTGGACAAATGAGTACTGTTCAACAATAGTTGCAGAATTGCATCAATACCTCACACATGTTGCTAAACACAAGGTAAAGGCCTTTGAAATCATGATGACAAGAGCAAATTCAGTGACAGTATAAGGAAAAAATCAAAATATTTCAAATTCTAGTGAAAACCATCCTGTGAGTGCATTCACAAGGAATAAAAATTGAATATAAATCCTTAGCTGAAATTTGCCTGTAAAAATGAATAAAAACTTCCGTTTTTTTAAAGCAAATCTCTCCAAATTTTATTTTGAATGTAACCAGTCATAGATGGTGCAAAACTCACTCTACAATACTGTGATTGCAGGGTTTTTTTTCTGCTAAAACATTGTTTTTTGCCATGGGAGTAAGTCAAAGTATGCGATTAATGACTTATTCTTTCCTATGAATGTAAACTTTTCTGTGTTCTTTGTTCAAAAGGAAACAAATTCAAGGACTTATATCTGTGGTTTTGGCAGACTCATAGCAGAACAGATGCCAACAAATGACATTTCCTCTTCTTTAATCACCTTCAGTCCTGTAACTGAAACAAAAAGACAATCTGGTGGAGTTCTGAATAATTGCTATAAATGAGTGTCAGACTGTCCACTCCATGCATAAACTAAGCTTATCAATTTTCCAAAACATTTTCCTTATAATATTTTGAATATATAGAGAAAAACATATTAAGCTTATTGTACTTTATCAGTTTAATATTAGCTTTGGTCAATTTTCTTAACTTTGGAAAATCACCACATTTTAGAGTTTATTCCAAATACTGAAAATAGAGGATAAATCTTTTAATGTCAGTACAGCTTTTATATTTTAAGATTGCAAATAGATACATTACCTTTGGCTGGTAGGTAGTAACTCCATGGGAGTCAGAAGTCTTCAATTTTCACTACTTTAAGGAAAATGCAGAAAATACAGACTGTAGGTCCTGCATTGGCACACTTGTGAGGAATAGGGCATAAGTATGGAATAATGAATAATTTTTTTATATAGAGAAAGAAAAGTCTTTTGAAAGGTAGATTCTTCACTTAGCATCCTGACTAGGGAGCTGGATGTTATGTGAAGGAGTGACAAAAATAAAAATAACTCCCAACAGCTGTGAGACAAAAGTAAAAACCAGTGTAAATGTGAAAAACAGATAACAAAACCTGCCAGGGTAACAGCTTGGTAGCTTTGTATCACTTCACTACATTATAGTTTATGCACTTTATTAAATGCTATGCATTTCCGTCTCTACTCAGCCTGGTCCCTGCCCAAGAGAAAGGGCTTAATTACAGAAGGAGACAGATCTACTAATGAGGAAAGAGAAGTGCCTCCACATAGCTCAGGTATCTGAGATCTACTCTTGACTTTCTGTACTGAGAAAACTTTCTGCATTTCCCAGTGCTCCTGCTAGCATGAAACAATTTGCCATAATCAGTTTGCAGGTTGTAACTCTGATGTACCATGACTTGCCTTGCCATGATATTTTAGCCTGTCTTTTTGGGGTTTGGGTTTTTTTTTTTAAGATATGCAGTCACTTACGCAAAGATTATGGAGCTGAGGGTTTCTCAATACAAAGGAGAGAGCAAGCTTTACAGGTGGCTGAGGTCTAGCCTCTGAAGATAGGCTTCTGTCCTTAAAGCCTTTATTCATGCAGAAATTGCTAAATGGTTTTTCTGTTTGGGTGTTTTTTTTATTTTCTTTAAAATGCAGAAGGGAGCCAGACTGATTAGATGATCATAACAGTTTAATAGGCATTAAAAACAGCCTGTCTAGCATTATCTCTTCTTATTCCATGCATTATGAGTGTTAGAACAAAAATGACTCACTGAGATTTCCTTTATTTAAAGTTAACATTTTTAGAAGGTTCCATCTACTACAAGCAGTTAACTGTGCACATAAGTTGCAATGTTGAGTTATGAACACCACAAAAAAAGAGAGCGACTTTTTCAGCTTGCTAAAGGCAAGGCTGCCAGCTGAGCTGTCTGCCTGGGAAGGATGGATCTGGATCCCCTCGGGCAGGGACACCACCTCAAGTCAGTGATCCAACCACCACACTCCTGAACTGATGGTAAAGCAAACCAGCCACTGCATCCACCAGCACATATCTCCTCTCCAAACTCTTGATTTAGTGTTTGAGAGGCAAACAGTGGCTGTGCTGTGTTTGTGCAGCAGCTGAGGGTGTTCGGAGAACTTGCACAATCTTTTCAAGCAGGAAATGCAGAAAACTTCCTGGTCTGCAGACCTTGCCATGAACAGGAGTAGAATTCAGTTTTGACGAATTTCATAAAATATAAGTGTTTTGCCAGCCTTAAAGTCCAAATTTTGTATGTATGTGCTTTGGTCCCTCTTTGATCCCACAGAGGTGTCCAAATGTTTGGGGTTTCTGGCACTCCAGTGACTAAAAGGTAATGCAGTTCATAAAGAAAAAAAAATCTGCATCTCTCTAAGGTCTAGGTTTTCACTCACTGACTTCTAATCATAGAAAGTTTATCTGCTTTTTCATTTCAAAGTAGAGGTTGCACATTAGATTTAAAACAGCAATCCATGGATACACTTCTTATTTGAAGTAGGAGTGGTTAGTAAAAGGTACTTGACAAAGCTGAAGGCACCATCAGTTAAAAAATATTGAATGCGTAATCCTCATTTCAGCATATCACTGAAGTGAATATCTTTAAGTACCTTGCTGAGAGGTACTCCAGCTTCTCTGGTCTGTGATAATGCTCTCCCTGCTTGGGTTTAGCATCCCTCTAGGTGTAGGACTCAGTGCTGTGTTATTTCTCCCCTTCTCTGGTTTCTCTGGGAAGGAAGACAAGATATGAGCCTCAAGAGGGAACCAGAAGTCACAGTGAAGAAGTGACAGTTTGGACAGTCAGGAGGCAAGGGCCTCAGACCTGCACAGCCTCCACCAAAAATGAGACTTACCACAGTCTTAAATTCTGAGCTGAAGAGGGCTCCACAATGATAAAGATGGATTCACAGCTATTTAATCTAAACGAGGCACAGAGAAACCGAAGTCTTGATTCTGAAATTAACACTTTTTAAAAAATTGGATGTTTTTGGGTTTTGAGGGACTGGTGGCAGTCAACAATTTCAGTCTGTGTGCTGTATAATACTGGGTCATTAAGATTACTACAGTAAACACAATTTATAAAAGAATTTGCCCACAGTTATTAAACTAAGTATTTCTGTTGACTTCAATATGTTGGCAACTAGCTCCAAAATGCATAACCTGAACCTAGTAACATGTCAAACTTTGTCCTAAACCTGGATAATTTCATCCTCTAATTGTAGTTGCCCACCATTTCTGCATACATTCAAGTAAGCTTATTACAGAGGTAGAGTATTTTTTCTGTATGCCACTTAGTAAGTACTAGGAATTGGCCATCCTTTAGCTTATTTATAGCATACACATAGGAATTCTTTATCATTATTTGTGGCGGTCAGTGTCTGTTGTGGTTTCCCTAAAAAACACATTCCTGTAAAGGAACTATTCCTTTAAAAATAATTTATAATTTAATAGTTTAAATATTATAACTTATAAATTAATTTATACTTAACATATATTATTTACATAAGTTTAAAATCATTCATTTAAAATTATTCTTTTAAAAAGGAGAAATTTAAATCCCTTGAAAAAAGGAAAAATAAATCCTTTTCCTTTTTCCTAGGGAATTGTTTCATGTTAAGTAGTATTTATACGTCAGCTCACTGGGTGATATTAAAAAAAACCAAACCAAAGTGTAATCAGTCATTTCCAGAGTTAAATAGAAATTAGGTGAATTCAGTTATTACTGTGTGAGTAATTCTTAAGAGGACTCTGCTCTGCTTTTTTCTCTTATCCTATAGCTCTTCTAGTTAAAGATGGCTTCACTGTAATGAAGTAATAAGAAGTTAATATATTCTATGTGAACTTAGTTTCCCGCGTCTTCTTCCATCCAGATTTTAGACTTGTTCATCAGTGCTTCACTATTAAATGAAGAAGAACCTACACCTCCATAACACGGTGGGAGACAGCTCTCAGTATAAGACATGTAATGAATGATGTGCATTACATACATGCCCTCCATAAAAACTCAGGAAATTTCTGTGTTTTCTTCTGGTCTTTGGCAACATGATATTCTACAGAAATTTCTCAGGGGTCCCATGTTATCAGGCATTAGTGACCCTGTTCATGTTTCTGGCCACCCTATGACTCAGTTCTGTAGTTGCTAAGGTTTTACTAGATAAGCAGACTACAATCTGTACCCAGAGAGTGAAAGAAATAGCTGCAGTAAATGAGATGAGTAAGGAACTTGTGGCTGCTCTGCCATAAGTCTTTGAGGTGCTTTTAAGCCATCACACAGAAGAGTTTATTTAGTAGGATTCACACATCATGATAGTCGCTTGTGACTGCTGCCATTCAAGGTGAGAAAGGACAAGAGGTAATTTTTTAATGGTCACACATGGCAAAGTCTGTTAGAGGTGTGAAATTCTGGCCAAGGTTCTCAAGGGCTTTTGAAAAAGATACAATAACAAAACCTCTATATTTTACATTTCATGTCATCTAGATGATTTTCAGTAGTAAATAGAATTGGAAAAGGACAATAAAGTGAATAAAAACAGCCACGATACAAGAAGAAACCTGGGAAGTCTTTTATAAAGCTAGTATGCATTTTCAGAAATCAACATCAAGGGAAGAGAACATAATAACCAAGATTCACAGCAACAACAGTAAATTCAATTGCTGACCTAACAAAAAGACATAGCTAAGCAATTAAAAAGTTGACGATATCTGAATGCAAACATATTATGAAATGTCTCAAAAATTATTGTGAATACAGCCAGTGTGTACAAGAAAAATATTCTTACTACTCTTCAAGTCAGGAAAGTGACAGCAGCTGATATATGGATTTTCTATTAAGGGATTTGCAGACCTTCTCTAATAAAGTCTGTAAGAAAAACTTTTTTTTCTTACCAGGAGGGAGGAAATACAGAAAGATGTTAGTGAGACTACTACAGCCAAATGTCCTGAATAGTTAACTTTTATGAAGCAGAAGATGAGACAATACAGACAAAATTTTTAATACTGTTGGACATTTTTCAGCAGAAGCATCCAGTCATATTTCCTACTTTCCATTAGAACCACAGGCCATAATGGCTTTGTCTATATTAATATATTAAAGGATGCCCAGGAATGTTCCCAGACACTGGTACATGTTCAGCTACACTGCCAAGCGGCTGAAATGTTCCCTGGTGTGGTTTTGGCACATGCCAACTAACACCCTAACAATTCCTAGACTTGATACTGAAGTAGAGGGTGCTGCAAGGGCCTTTTCCAAGGGCCTTTTGTATGTGGTCACTCTGATTTGGAGAATAGGAAAATGTACCAAAGGAGCTCTGCCAACTCATTGTGGTGCCTGGGAGGCACATGTAGTTTGCTGGTACGAACACAGTCGTATGTCAGCCACTGAAAGTCTATGGGACTGGTTTGCCTTGCAGTATCACTGATGCAAAACAGAATTAACCTGACTGAAAAGAAAATAAATTTTGAACTGGTAAAAGTGGGAGGAAAGTCAAGCCTCAAATTCAAATAATGATACCCAACAGTGTTTCAAATGAACTCTGTTTTCCAGCAACTCTACACAGCATGGCTGTTATTTGACAGCATCATGAGAAAGAGTAATCAGCAGAGAAACCAAGAGTGCAAATAGAATTTATTTTCGCTTAATGCAATCTGCTGGGGAAGACCACCATATTTATAATTATGTGGTGGCTGGCTCTTATAATCAATCCTCTATTCATACATTATATATGTAATATATATATTATTGTTATTATTACTGTTATTGTATATACCACATATACACTCACATATAATAGTGTGTCTCAGAAGCAACATGTCACCTTCGTCACCTTTGAGGAATACTTGACAGGAAGCTGAAATCATTTAAAGACAGAATATCCCTACAAGTTAATCTAAATGCAGTTTGGAAAGAGAAAATAAACACAACATTAGATGAAGACAATACCTAGAAAAATACTGACAGTTCAGAAAAGGAGCCATGAGTAGAAAGCAGATAACCTTGACATGGGTCCTAAAGTTGTCTTACGCAAAAAGTTAAACCAATAACTCTGAAAGCCTCTGAAATATACATACATATACTATATATCTGCATGATTCAGTGCAGGAAGCATGATTTAGCCCTGCAAGAGACTTGCTGCATGCTTCCTATGGATTGTGTATATGATCTATATATAATCATGACCCACAAAGTCTGCTTGGCAATGAATTGGCCCCAGCTTTCTTGCAAGCATATGGGAGTTTATTTTGAAAGGCTGCTTTTATCCAAAGTATTTCTGCAAAGCTTGAGATCCACGTTCTTACTTACTTGGTCTTCTGGAAGGTTAGACTGCTCACACATATGAAATAAATGCCTCTCTTGAATTAGTGCCCATTCTCTACCCTTAAGAAAAGTGGCCTGGCATGGCTCATGTCCATATGGCTAAACTCTTCTCTCCTCAAAATATGATGGCCACATCTATACTGCCTATCAAGATGAGTCTGTGGTCCATGCTGCCTCTACAACTTGGGGGAGATACAGGGGACTGAGGTCTGGGATTTGCCTGGGAGAGATCACATTCACTATATAACTGCAGCAAGGATTATGCAAGTAACTAAACCCTGTGAATAACTGCAGGATGGTGTTTGAGCCTGAACTCTGGTCCAATTCAATTTCCCAGAACCGGTGGTGCACTCCTAATGTTCTGACACATTTTGAAATTTTTAGGTCTTGTCCCTGCCTGCCTTTCTGAACATTAAGAAATGTTGTATCAGCAGACAGGATTTCAAATAGGATGAAGAAATTTATTTTCATTTTATCTAGAAAAATAGGCATGTAAAGACAGAACAATCATGGCCTTGAAAGAAGTTAGAAAATATGTTGGAATTAACGATGTTCTTAATGGAAGGAGATATCAAAAGTACCAGTCTCAAAGAAACCAACTGAATAAGGAAAAATAATTTAGCCTTTCACATTAATTGCTTTTATTTAAGCCTTTTATCTTGATGACATCAAAGACAGTATCAAACAATTTATCAGTTCTCAGTCCAGAAAACTATAGGAAAGATGAATCTAGTAGAATAACTAAAGAGCTGCTTTTGGAGAAACAGTATAATTTGAAAATGTCTAGAAACATCAGACACCTTCCAAACGGCCATAAGAATTTTTGCATGCTGAGGGTCAAATCAGTGTTCTTGATCGATGCACAAAAATCAGATCTCTGTTAGAACTTAAAGGATATCAAAACACTGTATGAACAGCAGTGAAATTATGATCCCAAAGAGACTAAGTTTGGAGGCAATTACTGTTTTTTTTTCTTTTTGTGTCTTTTCACTATTGATTCTATGAAAAACAATACTTGGATGATTTAATCTGCTTCTGCTTATTTTCTGTAAATATTTGCACATATATAAAACTATGTGTTTTTATATACACATGCAAGCATATGAAAGCTGCCTGGAGGGCATGGACCTGGGGGTGCTGTTTGACAGCTGTCTGAACATGAGCCAGCAGTGTGCCCAGGTGGCCAAGAAGGTCAACAGCATCCTGGCTTGTATCAGGAATAGTGTGGCCAGCAGGACTAGGGAACTGATCGTGCCCCTGTACTCGGAACAGGTGAGGCTGCACCTCAAATACTGTGTTCAGTTTTGGGCCCCTCACTAACGAGAAAGACACTGAGGTGCTGGAGCATGCTCAGAGAAGGGCAACAAAGCTGGTGAAGGGTCTAGAGCACAAGTCTGATGAGGAGCAGCTGAGGGAACTGGGGTTGTTTAGTCTGCAGAAAAGGAGGCTGAGGGGAGACCTTATTGCTCTCTACAACTACCTGAAAGGAGGTTGTACCGAGGTGGGTGTTGGTCTCTTCTCCCAAGTAAACAAGCAACAGGACAAGAGGAAATGGCCTAAAGTTCTACCAGGGAAGGTTTAGATTGGATATTAGGAAAAATTTCTTCACTGAAATGGTTGTCAGGGATTGGAACCGGCTGCCCAGGGAAGTGGTTGAATCGCCATCCCTGGAGGTATTTAAAAGACATGTAGATGTGGTGCGTAGGGACATGGTTTAGTGGTGACTTGGCAGTGCTACATTAACGATTGGAGTTGATGATCTTAAAGGTCTTTTCCAACCTAAACGATTCTATGATTCTATGATTCTATGAAATTTAGCAGCTATTTATACAAACATAAATCTCTATGTAGCTTCCTGCTCTTAATGGCACCATAGAAACCTGAGTAGCAAACTGCTTCTGCTACACTGATGCCATAATGAGGAGATAATAGAAGAATAGAAAAACTTTGAAATTTCAGCATGAGATATTTCTGGCAGTAGGTAAATCCCTATCATTTACTTTGACTTCCTCAAAAGTCTGATTTTTTACAATAAAATTTTCAATATTGCACTCTTCTTATGATTAACTGGCTTACTTCAAACACTGAAGTTGACCACATAGGGAATATTCTTTATAAGGTTTACTTAAAATAGTCCAAAAATTGTCTGCTGTAACCCAAAGAACATCCATTCCATAGGATAGCCATGATGACAAGTTTTAGGAAGAAAGCCAATCTATAATACTTCCTAGAAATTTGGAGAACACATTTCCTTCCTTATTTTATTGCATATCTGTATTTTGCAACTATAATTGAAGAAAATATAAAAGGTATTTCTAATTAAAAAAGATTTTGAGTGTTTTTGAACTAATAGAGCCATTTAAATAGACATTTTTTGCCTTCAATTATCAGGCAACAAAGGCATCAGAGCTGAAATTATGATGTCAAGGAGACACATGCAGTACATATATCCCTAGTGGACACAATATTTTTGGCAGTTTGTCTGAGGTTTTGTAAAAGCTATCATTTGTGCTATCTGAGTAACTTCCTTAATGAGGCAGCACAAATTATGTCCCATAATTGCCCATTTTTGAAGGTTCAGTTAATCTCTTCCTTTCAGACCCTGCCATACAAGGGTGAATGTTCCCAGAAATTATGTGGCTTAATAACGTTCATACTCCTAATCATGAAATAAATATTAGCTCACCACCAAATGACTTAAGTTATTATATGGACCAGAGACTAGTGTTGTCAGTTTATATGTTTAACTATGGAAATGAAACATTTTCAGATGCTAAACCAAATACTAGTGAAGACATATACTATAATAAACAGAGAGTGAAGACATATAATAAATGTGCACAAACACACATACTTACACACTAGCCAGGTGTGAGGAAAGTAACTGAAATGTTCCTCCAGATTGCCTGTACTTGCAAATTACTTTAAACATTTAGATTAGCTATTTGTTAAGTATAAGACTTTTTCATGGAGCTCTTCTTGGCATCTAGTCTAAAATTCAGATCATAATTACCTTGCTTTGCTACAGTTTTCCAAAATGTATATAATATATCAGATGTTCAGCAGAGTCTATCTTACTGTGCTGAATATGTAGTTCATTTCATACAGGTCCAGTTTATTTCCCCAGGAATATAATATCTAGTTAATTATAATCATATCTTGGGCAGTTAAAATCTTAGATAGATGATGCACTGAGTTTTTGGGGTACAGTCATTATTATAAAGCTTATGGCAACTGCTTACAAAGTTTGAATGCTATGTTAAGAGTTGCTTTGTATTCTGATTTAGTCTAATCAACAAAGTAAAAACCGGGCCCAAACATATTTTGCCTTATTTCCCTAATTTACAGACTTCACAGTGAGATTTTAAAACAATACAGGTTGACTTTTAAATTGTTTATTTTAGTAGACTAAAAAGCATCTAAAAGAAAACCAAAATATAGAAGGCAATGTTTGGTTTCATCTAAGGAACAAGTGTTTTAACTGTAATAAAGCTGAGTGTTATTTCCTGTAGCTAAGAGCTGGGAGGACTAAAGTGAATTGCCCCCAAATTTTATACTATTTAAATCTGAATACTTAGGTCAGTTGGCAGGAAGTCCACTTATCACTTTTCACAGATATTTTGTGGATTGTGTTTTAGTTTCATATTTATTTAACATAAAAGTCCATTGGCTAATAGTACAATATATTTCTATGTAGGATATCATACACTGTCCCTTTCCTCTACCGGATAAGTATGTCACATTTAGCTATGAGACAATTACTCCTGCTTATGGCTTACACAAGTCTAAGAAGAGTAATGTGAGAAATTAATAAGTCTATATATGATTGCTCAATTATCTGACTTGACTCAATTGGCATAGCTGAGCTATCTCTCTATTTTAGCTGACAGGGATGGCCAAAAGACCTTCATATGCTTTATATGCAAAGTAAAGTATAAAGTGAACAGATAAGCAAACCCAGCTGTGCCAGTAACACTACTTTGGGAATAAGGTTTTTGAGTAAAAGTATTGAGATCCATTCAACTATCCCCTCCACCACCAAAATTCAGTCACTATTTCATTTTATTTTTTCATGGACAGAAAACTGAAGAAAATAAAGAACCTATCCTTGGAGAAGAGAAGGAGAAACACTTTCTGAACATATAGTAAGAACACAAATATTCATTGCATGACAATACCAGCCACAAAAAAAGCTGAAGAAGTAGAGAACAGTATCTTCAGCAAACTGTGGTAATTTATTCCTTTCTTTGAAGTCGTATTAAAAAAAGTGACTATGGCTTTTTTCCTACTAAAAACCAAAGGTAGATGAGTATATATACAGGGTGCTTACACAAGCTGACTTTCTTTGACATACTGTCTACTGTGCATGAATATTTTTTATGTAGTTATTTCTTTATTTTGTTTTTCTTGACAAAACTGAAAAATGAAGAGACTGTGCATGGCAAGAATAACATCCATAACGTGAAGACACTGCCCACTCATCTGGTGCTGCTTCTGGCACCTGTCAGGACAGAGCTCAGGCCTTCTCAACAATAATCTGAAACATGTTTGAAGAAGTGTCACCAGTGTTGCTGTCTTTGATTTTGTGTTAAAAGAACTAGAATTTACTGTAGCCTTTTTGTTTATTTTTCTATTGTGAATCATAATTGTTAATTAGTTTTACCAGATTAAGTTTCAATTTATGTGTAATGATAATTTTAATTTTTAAATTTTGTTACTTCTAATTTAAATTATTCCATTTTTATTTTATTTTTTTCAGGGTGAATAAAAAGGATGGGCTTAATAAGGATTTAATCCAGGTTAGGAACTACATTGAGATTTGATTTTTAACAAACCTATATACTGAAACAATTGGCACAGAAATATAAAAGTCGTTACATGGCAAAAGAAATGAAGTTCAGCTATTGCAAATGAGATGAATGGGGCTCCATGATTCTTTGATGAGACACTGCAGACCAGATTCAGACGCTCTTGCTGCCAAAGGAAATGTCTGCTGTAGCAATGTGTAAGTGCTGCATTTGACCTGTGCATCAGAATGCTTTATTTATGGAGCAGTTGGTTCAGATTAAAAATGTCTTTTTTCTTTTATGAATTTTTTTCAAATAAATGGCTTGAAGAAGCCATCCCTTGATAAACCTGCTAGGGCTATTAAGAAACAATACCGCGTGAAATAAAAACCTTGGTTCTTGTCCTGTTGCAGGCAGCGTTTCTATGTGTGGCCCTAGGGAACCACTATGTAAATGTCTTCAGCCAGGCTGCTTCTGCTTAGCCTGTCTGCCCAGCTTTGTAACTTATACTCTTTTTCTACAGAGCACAGATGCACAACTTCAGCAGTGGGGATGGCGAGTTGCCCCTAATTAGTGAGGCATGTGCTTCATGACTGGATTTGTCTCTGGGCTAAGGAGTAGGGGAAATCAAACCCTCTCAGACTGAGCAGGACCCAGAACCAACATCTCCTGCTTCCTTCCCTCTGCCTCGGTGGAAACCCTGGGGTAAACCTCCATGGGATATGGGTACATCAGCATGACAGACACCCTATAAGCTGTTATGAGTTTGAATTCAAATCCAAGACCCAAACTCCCTCCCGACACTGAGGACTTTAAAACCAAGAAGAAAAAATTCTATGCAATTATAAAAGTGTTGAAGCTTATTGAATGAATGGGCGCACCCTAATAACCAAATAAATGAAATGTCAAAGTTAGAAGAAAAATCTGATCAAATTAAGATTACTTTAAAATGAAAAGCCCAGGTCTGTCTCAGTAATCCTTGGGAGTTGAGTTCACCCAGGAGTACAGGTTCTTTTCTTGTCTTTCAGGCACTAAAATTGTTTTGTAGTGTAATTATAGCAATTGCTTATTCTGTTGCAGTTCTGTATGATGGTTCCCGTCCTTGTATCTTATAATTTTCACACTGAATAGTTGATCTCCTGCTCATTCAAGTCATTAATACTTTCTAATACTAATAAGGAAATGAATATAATAACACTTTTCATAGTCAAAATGGTTGCCATTGCTGCTGAATGCAGTGGCACTTCAGACATAATTTTCTATCAGTCTTGGTGGAGATGCAAATTCCCAACAAACAGGAACAATTTGCCAGAAGTGCTAAAAAACCCACAATGGATGAAAGGAATTCTATGTTCAAAAATCACATATTTTCTTATTTGTGCCCAAGAACTCCTGAAGGTGCCAAGGTAAAGATAGACTTTTCTCCCTAGAAGAAATTACTGGTTTTATGCTGTTATTTATTTTTCTTAAAAAAGGAAGTGATAAGCAGACCACCAAGCAGAACAAGAGCAAGGATGTAATGAAGACAGAGCTCTGGAAGTCCGTATAATTCTCAAAATGACTACATAGACTTTTCTTTGCTTATATTCTCTAAATATAGTACAGATTTATCCCTTGTGCGCCATTAGGAAAACTCTTTTTTTTTATTGCAGCCTTAATATTAGGCCCCTTATTTTTTTCCTAAATCGAGGCTGAAATTTGATGTACTCTGGTGTTACAAAATAGCCTGGCAGGCACAGGAGTTATTCTTTTTGGAGATTCTGTGGTGAGCTAACTGCTCCTGCTTTGGCTCTTATATTTATCTTTCCTTGTGAAAAAGCATTTTCCTGAAATTCCCTGAGCTGTAGCACTCTGTAACCGTATGGGTCTGTGCTAGTTTAAAGAAAGCCTTGGATCAGTGATGTGCCAGTGGAACTGGATGTATCTCCACCTATATTGCACCTGCTGCATACCCAGGTAAATATTTCACCTTCCCATTTGTGCATAGGTGTTTTTTCACTTTATTTCCATACTTTCCAGAACAATCTTCCAGAAGACAGAAACCAGAAACCTTAAATGGGAACTTTCTACCAAGATTTGAGCATAATCCTTCCTTTTCTCCTCTCCTCAGTTTCCTTCCGCCCGACCAGTCTTGCTGTGAAGTAGCAAGAAAGCTTCTCCCAGCCACATGCTGCCTTCCTGCAACAAGGAAGAAGCAAAGCCTTGTTCACCTTGCTGTTAGTTTCTGGGTAGGCAAGCCTGTTCTTCCTAATGTTTGTGCTAAAGGAACAGCAGAGTCTATGGGCATTGATTGTGTCTCCTGGTTTGGGGGCTCACAGAACTTATCATACACCTCCAGTATAATTTACAATAAATCTAATGCAGTTCTATATGCAGTGCAAAGGTCTTTTATAGGGAACTTACAAACTTTTATGAAATGACTTCACCTAAAAGTTCTCTTAATATTTTAGGCCTAATACAATGCACATCAAAGGAATCGGATTAAATTTCTCCTCAAGCAGAAAGATAGGATTCACAGTGATAACTGCAAAACTGATGGCATATTTGTCTTTATCAGGAACAATCCTGCATTTAGACCCAGGTTTGGGGGAAGATGGAGTTGTTTGTTTGTTTGTTTGTTTGCAGATAAACATAACTTCAAAAATGGACAAATACACCCATGAGTATTAACCAAACTTGTTATTGTACCAGATTATACCAAGTTGAACTGATGAAAAAGCAATTCACATTGGATGAAATGGACAACAGTCGTGAGCTTCTTTGTGATCATCTGTGGGTAAGGATCCCTGCCAGTGCAACCCAGTATAGGTCCTCAAAATCAATTTGCACTAGGTGTGGATGAGGCTTTGAGCCATTCTGCATTGTTATGCATACTGTAATGCAAAGAAAAATGTTAAATGTTTTATGTCAAGCAATTCCACAACCTTGTTTAATGATCCCTTCTTGTGGCGCATGCTAAGACACATATCTTAACATATGGAGAAAAATGTCTGGACATTTTGAGTAAAATTTTTATACCACTGAGTTTGGCAATCTCTCTTGAACAGAATATCTGGCTGAGGTCTGCTTGGAACAGAAGCTGAGATAGGAGAACAAAGAAAATGTAATCCAGTTTTGTCAACTCTAAACTGGGGAGGAGACCTTAGTCCCTGTCAAAAGACCTATTTTGCCAAAACACGTTCTTTAGCAAAACCCCATTCAATTCTTGCCATTACTTTGTTAGAGAGTCTCATTTACCCAGCTGCTCTAAATTCCTAAAAGCCCTGCCAAAAGGTTATATATTGAGAAAGTTATTTTCTGGGGAAAGAAAAAAACAAAAAAAAGAAAAAAAATCAAAAAATAAACCCAAAACCCCAACTTTTTCACTGGCATTTCTATTATTTATATGAATAATAGGAGCTCCTATTACTTAAGAATTACATAGGAGTTACTATGCAATATCTGTGACTTACCTATGTGCTTTAGTATTGTGATGAATTGTGACCCTGGTAAGCTGGGTGAACAGTCAGAGACAGGCATAAACAGAAAAAGAAATGATGTGTAAAGAAGTGTTTCAACCTGAAATTGGCTTGTATTTTACAAGAAATGCATTACTGCGTTCACTGACCTCTAAAAAAAAAAGAATAGAAGTATATGTAAGCATTTTATGACACAGAGCACTTAATTTTGTAGCCTTAGGCAATGATCTTACTTATCACATTATATTATTACTAAAAAGCAGGCATATAGAAAAGCAGCATTAGAAATAAAACTAAAATATATTTTACAAAGCTAGGAATGTCACTTCTCTGTGAATCTAACCTGAAATATCAATATGAATTTGTTAGAAATAATGGAGATTTTATAATATACAATTATACAGAACACAAGAACATGCATTAGAAACTCAGATATGCAATATGTTAAAATATCATGGCTTGTCTCCCTCCTGTAATAGGACTAATTACTTGATTTAGAATTTCCATTGAGTTAGTCTTTGCAGTCTCTTATAATAATGGTCAATCTAATAAAAGTGACTTTTACTAAACTTTAACTGATCCAAGACTTATCACACAATTTACCTGAATAATTGAAAGAATTATAACTCTGAGAAGGTATTCCTTTTTCTCATATTCTCTACAATTTCTGTCCTTTGGGTCACCATAGGTAAAATATAACCTTTCAGAATATGTCTTGACTCCAAAGTAGTCAAACAGATGATAATTTTGCTTCCTCATAACTCATTTTAGAATATAATTAGACTTTTCTCTCTTGAAATCCAGTCCTTCTGCAAGGCAAATTTTTAGTAGTGTTCTGACTTGAACTGGCAATTTTTTTGTTAAAGGGTATTATGAAGAGCTTCTCAGACTCATATTTCTTCCTATAACAGTTTTAGTTGCTTTAGGTATTATACTTTCATGTGATTCATTTCTGGTAAGGTCTGTTCTACAAGACTCCCCGAAACGTTTGGAGGTAAACACAACTTGCCAAAATATATTCGCAATGAACCAATGTTGAAGTTGGTGCCCTTGTCGCTGTTTTGATCTAGAATAATCAAGCCATTCTGCAGCAAAATCTTGAATAATCTCCAGTCCCCATGCATGGGTCTGGTGTAAGAAGTAATTTGTGCACATGTGAACATCATTCCTTTCATAAGAAACTAAGCAGGAACTCTCCATCACATGCCCTCTAGGCCTAAAAGGGGCAGATGGATCTGAACCCGTGACTGCTCCTTTAGATATCTTCAAACAGCATGCAGTTTGGTTCAGGGAATCAAACTACATCTGGTCAGAAGTAAACACCTTGAGCCACCTGCAATGCAGATGTAGGTGTCTTTGATCTATCAACCCCGTCCTGTGGTGCTAAACTATTTGCTAAGGTAGATATAGCTGATCTACAGCCACTGAGGAATGGGGCCTGTATTTTAAAGTAAAATTGGTTACGAACTACAAGGAAATAGTAATTTAAAATGATAAATCCACTATCTACATGAGCCCTTGAATAGCAGCTGAATATCTTATGAATGGTGTCCTCAGGCTGTTGGGTTTGGTGATGCTTTTTAAGGACTTTATATATTATAAAAATCCGAAGTCCTTTCTCTGCAGCAAGAATGTCTGGGTGATTTTGGAGAAAAAGGCAGACTAAATGCCTCTAGACAGCTCTAGGTAAGAGTCTAGGATGCAGAGCATGCTGAAAACATAAAGAAGGGACATGTTCAAGTGTACTCTAAAAGTATTCCATTTGGTGAGTAATTTTTAAACCTTCATAGAGAGTGGGTTTCAAAATGTAACATGTAGTCCTCTGCTAATTACAGCTTGAAGACATTTGGCTGCGGTCCTTCCAGATTAGGTTTTTGGCTATCATTTCTAGCTCAGGAAATGATTTAATGCCTCTTGCTGGTTCTGCTGTAATATTTAAAGCCTCAGTTGAACAATATTGTTTCTACTAAGTGAAGGTTGATGCTTTTCAGAGAACAGAGAAAACCATGTGCTAAACTGCACCCTGGTCCTCCCAGGACAGATAGGGGAGCAGCTCCCTTGGGGCAGCTCTCATGGTGCACCATACTACCTGCTTTGACATGTGTATAGGGGATGCTGCATGACCAAGGCACTGTGGGTACTCTCGTCCTGTCTCCAGCTGCATCTCAGACTCCACAGCCATGAGTGGAAGTGTAAAGCACACACAACCTGTGCTGAACATCCATGCAGTGCTGCTACATCCCAGGAGATGTCGAGTCGTGCTCTGCGACAGCCTTCTCACCTCTGCTGCTCGAGGCTGCACCCCTGGGACAAAACACACTCTTTACCATTAAGATGGAACATAAATATGATATTCACTTTGAACTATATTCATTGTATATAAAAGAAAATCTGATGGTAACATCTCCTTTTAAGTACAGGTGGACTTAGAGACAACTAAATTAGGTAACCACTGGTACCCTAAACAAAACAGCACTATCCTAGTGTGAGCACTGCAGCATTTATTCACTAGCAGATCAGTCCTGATGTGTTCTTTCCCCTTGTCCTTTGGCTCAGAGAGTTTCTATCAGTAGCATTGAACACCTTTAGTTCTCACATCAGTCCCAGAAAGTTTTATGATGGCTTGTTACAGTTCCAACACTTTATCCAAAGCAGAGTTATTATCAAGCTTGAAAGGAAATTAAGAAAAAATTTTGCTTGACTGGAACCAGTGGAACAAGGGAAATATTGGGGGGGCAGGCCCAAAAATGTGCTATGTTATTTTGTGTTGTTTCTGTGATAACAGTTGTAAGATAAAGTAGTAATACTAACTCAGTCCGTTATGTTGAAATACATTTTGGAAAAAGGGAAAAGAAACCTGCAACTTTTTGTAAGTTGTTTCTGTGCAATATTTTCCTAATAATAAGTTAAGGTCTGAAAATATGGATAACAACAACAATAAAAAATATGGTAACAAAGTCAGCTGAAGCAATGAGTGACTAACCTGTACAAAAAGAGACTCTGTGCAAGTCCTGTGTGAAGGCCAACATAAATTTGTGGATGCCTGGACTGCATGCAGCAGTATGACATGTACATAAGGTCACACAGGTTAAGTAAGATAATGCATAGAAAGGTTTCATGTAAATTAATTGAAATTATCCCTGTTCTTTAAGGGTATCTTTAAGACCTAATCTACTGAGATTCATCCTCTATCTTTAGGAGCTCTGCCTGCTAAAAGACCAGAAGTTTTAATTCCATCCATCATTTTGGTGACTACACATCCAAGATTACTTCAAAAGTGCAAACTGCTTTAAGACAGGCTAAACTATTCTGTATCATAAAAGATAAAGATCATAAAATCTAATTCACCATTTTTGCTGCTTGTATTACTCCTCACACAGGTTGTGAGTTCTACCAATTTGTTTGATACTGAAAATTCATTAAGATATGAATGACCTAGTGAGAATGAAGTTCTGGTTTATCAATACCTTGCAAGCAACCTACCTAAAATGTTGTACTGAGGTTGTGACAGTCATTATTCAATACATAAGCTGTACAGGTGGTCAGCTAAATCTCGTGGCACTGCTTGCAATCTCCTGTCAAAAATGAAATCATAAAAACTGTTTCCAGCCAAACTGAATTTTTGGTACTGAAAAGAGAGAATTCATTTTGATGATTCAATGAAGTTCATATGGGCCAAATATTCACTTGACATTTCCAAGTATATGAACAAACTCTCCATCCATTCTAAAGTGGTGGCTGAATTTTCAGAAATGTACTATCAAAACCAGACACAGTACAAAGCAAAGATCTTCAGGTCTAGATGTATTTCTTATCCTCTTTCAGAGAAATTCTTTACAGACTTATTAGGGCTGGATCTTTTCTTTCTTCACTTCTATGTACTTTATTCAGATTTTTTTTTTTTTTTTTGAATGAGTGTCCAAAATGTTAATATGCTTTAGTGTGAGTCAACTGAGAGATAATATTTATATGTTTTCCAGCTTTTACAGGGTCAGGCATTTGGAAAATAGCTAGCCAGAGCATCAAATTCAGGTAATCAGATCACTGTCAGGCCACAACAACAAGCTTTGTCTACTGGGTTTTTTTGCTTGTTTGTTGTTAGCATTTGTGTATTTAAATTACCATCCATTTCTGTGAAAGATGTAAAAGAAAATTTAGCTGTTTGAACAGGCAAAAAAATCTCAAGGTTCTGGAATTAGAAATATAAATATTTTTGGGACACCTTGTATATCACATTTTTTTTTGTAATACTTCTACAGTGCCACATGTTTTCTGTGGTTTTGTCCAGTTTAGTTTCATGATTTGCAAGTGTCAAAAATTCTGCCTCTTCTACAGAGAAATAATGCAAATCCAAGTTCAAGGAGATTTCTCTCCTTTCTTTAATGGTAATCCTGTTTCCCCCTCCCTACTGCCCCTTAAAAAGTTTCTCCTCACTCCACTTATCTAGCAATCATGTCCATCATATCATCCTTGTGACCTGAAAAATTGTCTTTGTCTCCTTCTTCTCCCTGGACACTCAGACATCTGAAAGAGATGAATGGGTCAGATCAAGAGTGACTATTGTGCGTTTGTAGAGAAACTGCTCAAAGATCTAAGGTTAAAAAAGAATTGAACTTGCAACTGAAAGAGTGGGAGCAAGATGAATACAGAGCCAATTAAAGCCTGCACAGAAAAGATAAGAACATCAAAAAGCATCTTTCTCCTCAAACTAGCATTTGATGCAATGATAGTAATTTTCAAAGCAGTACACAAACATTAATTATTCCTCACAATACATCAGTGAGATAAACAAGAATCAGTTAATGCTGGCCAATGAAGTAATAAGGAAGAGAAAGACATTTTTTTTTACAAGTATATTAGGACAAAAGGTCATAGTGAGGGAATGTGCTGGAATTAAGGCTGTTTATGAACAAATAAAGGCAGCAGTGAAACTAGTGGTGATTATAACAGCACCAAGATGCTGAATTCTAGTCACTAGAAACTGGATGTCTGATGAGAGCCAGTCAGCCCAGCCTGCATTAAAAGTCCTTGAAAAAAAATAGTGACTTCTAAATATGGTTCACCCCACCTGGATTTCTATCTTTGAGCAGTTCTGGAAGTGTCCATAATTCTTTTTCGCTATGAGAAGGACCTAGCTGAGACTAGGTATTTGGTCCTGCCTTCTGCATTATTAAATGAAGAGACACAACTCCATTCCTTTGCATCTGTCTGCTGCCTTCTTCTTCTTACACTGGAAGCTCTCTGGAAAGGGCTGTGGTTTATCATGTGTTTATTCAGTATGTAGTACAGTTTGGCTTTTACCTATGCCTAGGGTTCCCAAGAGATACTGCAATACAAATACATTTCTGAAACAGGAATTTTCTTCAGAGAATTATAAAAACAAATCAGCTTTTCTGAATATGTGTGAAAAGACAAATACCTTGGGGGAAAGAAAGGTGAATGTGGCAATAACACAGCTATGTGGTAGCATAATGGAGTGTAAATAGTAATCCGTATAGTTTGAGATTACATGTGGTCCTTTTGCTGCAACTACCAAACAGTTTTGCATTTTAAAGTGAATAAAAAGTCCTTTTTAAAGTAACTAAAGACACTACTACTACTACAAAAACAAAAAACCAAAACCTAGTGAAATCCTACAAACTGCTCAAATTGTGGTATTAATCCAGATTAATTATCGTTATTGTGATTTCTAATAATTCACATTGCTGTAAACTGACTTTGCTGAAGGACAGCATCTTCTATCAAGAAGAGTATTAAAGTCATGGGGTTACTACACTGTATGTCCGGAATTTTCTTTATCTCCAGGGAAAATGCAGACTCAGTCTCACACTTTTTTCCCCAGTATATTTGACTTCACCTAGACTATGGAATACCTTTGTGCAGTAGTCAAAATACACTGTTTAATTCTTTTGGATTAAGCTAGTTAATATGTGGCATAATAATAATCTAGTATATGACTGTCCAACAGCAACATTTTTCATGCCTGTAGATTCTGTACAGAATTGCTGAATATAATTGCAGTGAAGCTCAAGTGCACAAAACAAAAAAACTTGTTAATTCATCACATTTATGCCTTTTAGAAAAGAGCAAGCCAAGGCCCAGATAGACTCTGAATATGTAATAAACGAAAATGAACATTTAAACCTAGAGTTTTCACTTTACATTTTCAGATAGGTTTTTTTTTTCTGTTTTGCTACTTATTTATTGAAAACCTCTCCTGAACTCCCATCACTGATGTATCTGAATCATCAGATTATAAATTGAGTCATTCCATTAATTTGGGCTTGATAATGTTCAGCCAAATCTACAGACAGTAAAACATACTTGTAGGCAAATTACCAGGAAGGAAACAAGAAACTAGTAGACAAACCCTATTCCTAATGACTGTAATTAGGCACCCTGTGGTTATATGAATTTTGTGCATTTTGATCCCAGTACAGTTTTTATCAGTGAAAGAACTGGTGTAACACCATTAAGAGACTGATCATTTTCTAACTGACTTCTTTGCTTTGAAACAATCCTTGTTAAACCCTACATTTTTCAGGAGAGTTTTCCCACAATATATTGAGACTAAGCGTGACAATGGAAATGCAATGGAGGGTCGGAAAACTTGCCTCTCAAAGAGACATGATGCTGCAATTCAGCTGATCTGGACCATGCGAGAAGCTGCAGCATTTGGCTTCAAGTTCAGAGCTCAGCAGCCTTTAACGAGAAGTGACTTTGAACCTTTGCATGAGCTGAGACCTCTTAAGATACTGCCTTTGCATAGTCTCTCCCTGTGCCAGCCTATCACATACCGGTCAAACTGTGGCTGGATGTGATTTTAAGTGTGCATGCTGGAGGTTACTGAGCTGCATCCTAACAGCATTGTTCTGTGTGAAAAGGCATGCCTACATGCACCAACACAGCTCAATACAGAAACACGTGAGGGAACCCCAAACACTCTTGTGTCTGTTTGGTCCTGTGCAGTGTTATTCACAGATTATATATCAGGTCTCAGATCACTGAAGCCACAATAACCTGATGCTGAGGTCAAGCTAATCTGTCTCTCTTCCATACAGAGCTCAGCATGCAGTTCCATGACAGGTAATAAAAATCTAAACCTGTCCTGCCCAAATCTTCCTCCTGCACATACCTGACCCTCCCCTTCATGAGGCACTAGTGCACCTCTCTGCAATAAACTGCTCCAGGGAGCAGCTCTGGCTGAAAACAAGTTACTTTTTTCATTTGTTTATGTTTTCTGCAGGGTTTATTTGTGGTCTGGATCAGTTCTCTCAGATGAATTACTGTATGGCCAATTTAAGCAAGAAGGCAAGAACATGAAACCATAGGTGCAGTTGGGATGTAGCTAGTGAGTACAGCCATGTGGACTCTGCTCAGGCTTTCATGGAAATCTGTTGCAATTAGAGCACCTGGCTCATAATTCCTGAGCTGGGGTACTCACAGGTGTCATTGGTGTCTCCCCACAGAGCTGTATCACAAAGTAGACATGGGAAGAATTGACCTTCTTGTGAGCTTGCTATATAGATAAGAGACACAAGAAAATGAAAATAAAGGCTGCATCCTCATGTACTTGAGGAGGAGGTAAGGGGAATGCAATGACCATAACTATTCATTAGACTCTGAGAATTTTCCAGCATAATTTTTCCAGTCTTCTGTTCTATAAAGCTGCAATGGATATACCTTCAAAACATGCTCTCCACTCAGTATAGTAAATGAAGGATTCTACACACATATACTTCGCAAAGGAATGAAGAACTTTTTATGGGGTAGAAATGAGGGGGTGCACTTCTGGCATTCAGTTGAGGATGCGCAGAATCTGCACAATTTCAGGGTTTATCTCAAAAAGAGATGGACCAAACACATTAAAACATAGGATATTATCTTCTCTTTATATGTGAACTTTCCCACTTGGTATATTGGTCTACACCATTACCCTGTTTATGTAATTTACACCTACCACTTGGAGAGGGCAATACTTACTGAAACCTCTGTCTTGAAGGCAGAGGGTCTTTAGGCAAACAAGACCTTCACAACCATTCTCCCGAACCCAACTGATTTATACACATTACCACTGAAATCATTACTATAATGTAGAAATCTTCACATCAGAAAGATATTTGAGATAATTTAGTCATGACTCAGAACTGCTAACTGTTCAAATCATTCATCATTTACAACTGAAATATATGCATGTTTCCTACTCTGTAGTGGAGATTAGGAGTAGCACTGGTTTAGGTTTTTCCTCTCCTTATCTTTTGCTCTGATGTAACACCATGTTTATAGAAATGCTTAGGCACCTGTGCATTCATATGTTTTTGTACATATCCCATAGCTAGTGTCTCCCATGAACTTTTATCAAACTCTTAAGTACAATGTCTTTTAAAAGAATGTGCAACCTAAAATAATTGTGTTTAACCATGACTTGTGCCTTGTACCTGCACCTCATTAACATGTATTTATCCTTTGTCATTAGTGAAGTCACTAATTACAATCTGTTGTAAGACCACACATTAAGGAACTCTACTATTAAACTTCCTTGGGCCTGAAATTTCTTTCAAGCAACCTTTTGTCACATCCCCTTTAGTCAGCTTCTTCTTCCTCTAAAAATTTCTTGTATAAAATCCACTTTTCTCCGATTACCTTTGTAATTGCCCACAAAGCACTGTATCAAACGCTTCATTGGAGATCTGTTAGCACATGTCCTATCGTCAATAGACTTTTAGTTGGAACTACAAAAAAACATAAAACAAGGAAGCAAACTATCCACTCTATGCATTTCAGACAATGGGAAGAAAAAGAAACAGAGGGATGCCATCTCATGAAGATGAGGTTTTTATCACTTACAACTTTTCCCACATACCTGTCTTCTGCACAGTATAATAGTGATACCAACTCGACTAAGGCACTTGCTTAGACTCCCATAAAGGGGCAGTGGTATCACTAAGCAGTTACAAGTAAGATTTTAGTTGTTTCTGTTCCTGACCGTGCATCTAGAAGGAGTTAATTTGGTCTGCCTATTTGTAAGCAGCTACAACTTTACATCGTTCTCACCAAATTCATTCACTCTTGGTGACAGGTAATGTTGCCAAGTTGAACTTCAGAAGTAAACACAGTACAAACTGCTTACACAGATGCATGAAATGTCACCTTTCCTTATCCACAACTGCAATGAGGAGCTATGGTCTCTTGCTGAGCATTTGCTGGTGCGTATGTTGTTTGAGATATCAGTTTATGAATGCTGGATCTATGATCAAATTAGGATTATATAGTGTTAGCATGGATAATACTAGAATGCTAATAATGCCACTACTAAGTGCAATGAAATACGACCTAGAAATTTCCATAAACCTCAGCAAGTTCAGTGTGAGCGGATTCTGTGGAGAGTAAGACTGCTAAACTCTCGCTCCTGTACAGTTTGCCTTTCAATGGCTTTTTATCCTTCACAGGCAACAAAATAAACTCAGAATAATGTAGGTGTTTGAAGAGCTATTTGTAGCTTTTAATATACATGAAAAGTATATTAAACATTTCTGGGCTGTTGTGAGATTACCTATCTGTCCTCCCAAGTTCATCAGGCATACCAGGGAAATTTATCAAGAATAGTTGTTACCACAATCCATTTTAATCTCACCATGCTTCATTTTTAAGATCACTTTCAAATATCTTCAGATACATTTATCAGGATGCTGAAAGTGGCAGAGAACAGACAAGAACATTTTCTCCTAACTGGAGTTTCGTAACTAACTTTAAGTCTGAACTACATTTCTTAAACTTTATCACACTGCAGTACTTTTAGAAAGGTAAAACATGTCAGAAAGTGAACTATTATAAACTGAATACTTCCCATTATAGAGAAGAAGGGATGAAAAAAGAAATATCAATATGCTGAAACCTGTGGTCATATATTTTGGAAAATTTTTACCTTATGTGTTAATAAACATAGAAATCAGAACAAATCATCATAGAACTTACAATGCTTTTTGTTTGTTTGGTTGGGGTTTTTTAATAATTAGATTTTTCATGTGGTATCTTTAATATCTTTACTTCAAAAACTTAAATTACTAGGTACGCTTCTCCATCCATTTTGAAGGATTAAGCCTGTAACAACAAACAAAATTTCCTCTCAGAACTGCAGACTGTTTCTGCATCCATGTGGTTGTCAAACTCCCTCCCAAAATGAAACATTTCTTTTGATCACCACATTTTAGACAATCAAATTAAAAAACACTTTTGATCATTAGTCTGCTTCCTTACAGCTTCCTTAGGACCTGTTCTCCAAGGTACAGTGCAGGTAATATTTTCTAACTTACCCTTTGAGAATTAACATACTGGCTTTAATGAAACACTGTCAAAATAACTTATCCCAAACTACTTCAAAACTAATTATAAGTCTAATACCATTTCATTTTAGTGCACCTTAAAACATAACATTTTCCTAATACAAATTTGACTCCAGGATCCATAAAGTAGCTGGCTATTTTGTGAAATTAGTCTTATTATCTTGTTTGGCCTGATAAAGAAGTTACACTGTAGAGAAGCATGCAAAGCATGCATAAGCAACCAAGAGCAATCCCATTACTGAAAGAAAAAGAGTAAAAGAAAAAGCTGTTATTTCTCATCAACACACAGAAAACTAGAAAAAGGGATATATGTCAATTATCTTAGGAATGAGTTTTCTTCCCACCATTTGGCACCCACAGCATAATTACTAAAACATATTCTGAGAGCAAACCCAGGAAATTTAAAGAGTGTGCAACTGAGATATTATTTTGCATGCTAATTAGTCTTTTTGTACATCATCAAAACATCTCTGAATCCAATCTGTTTGAATAACGAAAAAGGAAATAAAAGTAATTATTTTAAAGATTTCTTCTTCAGATCTCAAAAGACAGCAGGTATTTCAGGCCAGCATCTGGTAGCATATTCCTCAGGCATGTCTAGTCATGGCTACCTGCAGTGCTGGCACACTCTGGGACAGAATAATGTCTTTTTCCTGTCCTCTCATGACACCCAGACATAATCTCATCCCATGTTTTTAAACAGCCTCTGTTGATTGTGAGCCAAACCCACTTATAGAGTAATTTAGCCAAATTCCTCTAAGCCATACTCATTAATAACATAAACAAATCCAGCACCTGGTCTTATCACTAATAGAGTCCAGGAGATTTAATCAGGGGTGGACTTTCTTGGGAGCCAAATGAAGTAAGTATTCTTTGTGCCCTGTGGCCATGGAGAGCCCCTGCTGTGCCATGTGCCCTTTGCAGTTGCAGCTGCATTCAGAGGTGACTGAAAAGATATGCCCAACTACCAAAGGGAATAGCCCACCCTCACTTGGCTTTAGTGTATGGAGTTGTCCCCAGAGGCACCCCAGGAAGTGACCCACCACTGTATAACCCAATCCTCCCACCCTGCTCTGGTCCCCATCCAAGCACCCATCTGAAGTGGCTGTGCTGAAGCCTGGGAGAGCTCAGCATTGCTGACACCAGTAGGGACACCAGCCACGAAGAGCAGCTCTGAGGAAGCACCATAGACCAAGGGGAGTCACTCCTGCCCCCCTGCTCCCATACAGGTCTCTGCTTTCCCAGTTCAGACAGGCTCCCTGCAGCCCTTCCTGTGCCCTGCTGCTCTCTAGTCAGTGCTTTCAGCCTGGGTGATATAAAGAAACAGTATATCCCCAGCAGGAGCCCTTGGTTAGGAGCAGGGTAGGGGCAGGATCTTGCATCCAAAACCACACTCACCTAAGGTAACGTGGAGATGTCTCTGCCTGTCTCCCATGCACGCGCGCACACACACACACCCCTTCCACTGTCAGTCTCACACATACATAACCACAGACATATGAGACCTCATGGACTACCCACCCTTCTTTACACATACCATACTTCTAAGCCATCTCAAACTGCACTGACATACAGACGACAAAGACTTGCAGCAGATGATCCTCCCTAAACCCAAGAGGCTGGAGTGAGTTAATGTTTCTAAACCTGCTTAATGGAAGAATGTCAGGCTTGGCACTCCACAGCCCCTTGGGCACTTCTGTACCGATACTCCAGGCTTAGATAAGTACCATACTAACACACTGCAGTTACAGGTCAGGAGGTCCCCGGATCTAAATTCTCCACTTTCAGTTATTACATGTTTTTTACAGAATAACATTTGGTGGTTGAAGTATCGGTTACTGGGCTTTGGTGCTGACATATTTTACTTCAAAGTTAAGGAACGAGGAAAGAATGGACTGCAAGGAAAATGCATTCCACTGAATGAAACAAGTACATTAAAGCTGTGTGCCTGAGCACTTTCAAGAATATTGCTCAAACTCCTCATGCATTTATCTCACTTGCATATACAGGTTTCTTGTGTTAAAACTTCACAGGGAGATGTATTCTGTGCTTAATGAGGAATGTGGCCTTTTCCACGTGAAGGGAAATTAATTTTGAAGTACCTTTATTACTGTGGTCAGCCTGTGATGTTGCTAATGCAGCAGAGGAAAGAACAGTAGTGCAAACCACGTATCTGTTCCAGCAGTAATGTAATTTATATATACTTGTATGCCAGACCTGGAACAGAGCTGGTCCCAAACAGCATGAATTTCTCAGGAGAAGTAGCCATGCAGGTAGTGACCCTACTCTCACTTCACACAATAGCAGTATCTTGCCCGGAAACTTCTGCTTATCTAACCAGGAGAGAGTCATGACAGGTGACACGCTAAGTACTTAAACTTAGTAAACAACAAAGCAAAGGAGTACAGATGAAATCCAAGCTTTTTTGTGACCAAAGGGGATTTCTTCAGCCTCAGGTATGTAAGACTGTGTTCACAGCCTCAGGCAGTTACCTGAATTTAATATCTAAATCATCCTTCAAGCCTTGTGCCTGTGCCTTATGCTGTAGCCAAGAGAGGGTGATGGGCAATGTGGCAATGTGAGATGGCACAGGAGCACGTGTTGCATGGGCCAGGTGTTACAGCAGGTAAGGAAGTTTTTAAGTGGTCTTGTTTACCCCTTTTTTCCCTTTCTTCCTCAATATAACTGTCTTCTGGCAGAGAACAATTTCCTGCAAAACGGGAGAAAACGAGGCCATGCTGTGCACAAACTGTGAGTCATTGGAGACCCACTTCCCTACACTACAAGTGACCTTACATGATGCAAGTTGAAGATGTTCCCTCTTCTGAGAATTGTGGCACAGTGAAGCCAAGGGACATGTGTAAACGTCTGCACAAATGAGCATAAATGGAGCCTGTAGAAGGGGAGTCCTGCTCTCTGGACGCTTCATGGCTCCCACATTAAACATTCCAGGGCCTCTCATGTCCCAGGCAGGTACCACACTCTCTCACCTGCAGAGTTGTGCTCGTGCCTGCTCTCCCTCTGATACCAGAAGTCTGTTGTTCCCATTCCCACTGCCTCAGCTGAGGCACAAGCAGGAGCAGCATTTGTATTACCCCTTGACTTTGGCTAATGGCTAATGCATTGCAGAGCATATATCCAGCAGCACTTGCAGAGTGAAAGCGGCCATCAGGCGCCCAGCTGTTGAGCTAAGGGGTGCTAAAGGATTAAGGTGTAGAGGATTAAGGCACAGGAATGCTTACCTGGTGTGGTCCAAGTGGATTTGGGGTTGCAGGAGGGATGCAGGCGCTCAGATGGAGAAAAATTATGCAGGCTGCAAGCTGCACTCTTGGTACTAATGTACTATGGTACTGAGTAGCATGCCTATACTGCTACCATCATCCATGCTGGGGGAGCGATCCTGGAGAGCAGCTCAGAGGGTATGCAGTGGCTCTTGCCCACAATGCAGCAAGCAAGCCCCTCTAAAATTGTTTGGTCGTTCTCTAGGCAGTTGCTTTGGTGTCTTCCAAATGTTTCTTCACTATTCATGATTAATTATCTGAGAAAATCGGAGGAGGGTCAGAAACAAAATACAGGTAAATGCAGCCTTAACAATGGAAAGAAAAACATGTGTGACAGTGAATGGCAAGTTCATGAAGAGCTAAAATACTTCTCAGGATAGGTTCTCTTTATCTTGACAGCACTGCTGTTTCAAATCAGCTTTCATAGCACAAATGCATATGTTTGTATGGACCTAAGTGCACTAACTAGTTGTAGTATAATTTTTTATTTCATTTTGAAAAAGAAAAATCTTATCAAATCTCTCCCTGGGGAAGCAAAACTCCGATAATGACTTAGCAAAAGTATATTTGTAAAGTCCATCTTGATCCAAAAATAAACATACACCCATAATATCTGAGCCTCCTCAGCCAGCATTCCTATTCTCCCAAGTCAGGAGAGTCACCATTCTGGAAAGGGTCCCAACACTGTTTAAGTATTTTAAATAATGAAATGTTATTGACAGCTGGTGCAGATGAGGCCATGGCACTTAGCTGACATTTGATCAAGATTTAGACTAGAGTAACTTGTGCCAAGATGGAAGAAATACATTTACTCTAGATGGGACCCCGGCTCCTGTGCTAGTGGGACTGCTTACTGCTCTCAGTCATAAGAGTGCACCTGTTTGTGGGACTGTGCTCATTATGTTCTCTTTTTAATGGGAGGATTTCTAAACCCGAATCACTTTGTTGATTTGAAAAAACATCTGTTGAACCACACTCTCAACCTCATACTCACACACATTCAAGGAGAAGTTAATGTTACACCTGAACCTGAACATGTGATGATAAATCTACCCCAAAGAGCTGGGACATGACACACAGCTGGGAGGTGGTAATCACTGATCCCAGCATCTCACAAGCTCTGTTGTATCACTGAGTCATGTCAGACAATGAATGAACAGTTCATTTTTTTGCTGTTTTATAAATCAAGTTTCATAAATTTGCAGGAGCTGTATTTTGATTTTGCCTCCAAACTTGACAAGTTAAAGACAAGCACTAAAGCTGTGCTGGGGAAAGGAAGATACTTCACTTCTATTGTGGCATGACAAAAGGAGCACCATAAGCCAAGGCCATTCCAAACAGCCTTTTATCTTGATGCTTTGTATACAAAATTGAATAAACTGACCATATCAGTTCTATCTTTACAAGCCTTCCCCTCTACTGCCTTTTAAATGAGGTTTCCTTTTAATTTACCTTTTTATTTTTAATCTATACTAGGGATAATTTACCCTCTTTTAAAAGCAGTGCTGGGTCGTTTTTCTCCTTACTCACTGTCTGGATTAACCATCGTCTTTTCTCAATTACTTTGAGCATTTCTTCCCACTGGTTTTCCCTTGAAAAGTACCTGAGGATTTAATAGCTCTAAGGGAGACTTGTGATTTCGGAAAAGCAAATCTCAACTAAATTCACCTGTCTGATCCTGTCAGAGTTGAAACAGGAACAGATTTTTCCAGCAATAATCTGTTTTTAATCACTTAAGATGTTTGCAACTTTGGAAGTCTCAGCTTTACACATATCAGAACATATTTGATTTCTAGGTGCTGCCTTTCAAAGTAACTCATTGCCATTAAAACAGTCCTTTTTAGAACTAATTTTCTTAACTGTGTATGTTGAAGAAAATCTGTTAAGGTTCTTTTCATATTACTTTACCTTGAGGGTAGGTTACTTTTTTATATTGCTGAAAATAAACTGGGAAACAAGAATGGATTTTAAATTGCCATTCTGCTATTATAATACAGAATTGTATCTCATAGCAGACACACTCCAGAATTGCAGTAGCAATTTACCATATTAATTGCCAGCAATGGATACATATATTACTACAGAGAGAGATAGAGATTCTTGAAAATAAATATACTGTGAGAAAATTCATTACTGGCAAAAGAAACATATTGGAAGGAAAACAATGGCTGAAGAGTAGCAGAAAAACTTGCACACGTTTAAACATCTGTGCCCTTCTAGCACAATTTTAATGCTGTGTAAAATGTATGTTTAAAAACCACACAGGTGGCAGATCACTATATTGTCAATGAATGTGAACTCTGAAGAGTTAGCTAACTCTTCAAAGACTCACTTTTTTCCTCTGACAGTACTTATTTGTCTGACATATGGTTATGGATTTACCATTTCATGTTAGTTCTCTAACAAAGTGAGAAGCAGAAGGAGAAGAAACGAAAAACTGATCCACTGAAATCACTACCATTTGCACTGACTTCCATACGGACAGGTTTCTATTTATTTTGAAAGCTAAAGTATCTAATAATTACAGGTTATCTTTCCTGACACAGGATACTTCTGCCTTGACAGAACAAGGCTCTGCCTAAGCCTGTCAGCAAGAGGCTAATAGAGAATTTTGCTAGCAGTTATGATGTTGATTTTCTAGGTAAGCAATGTTTTTGTTTAACTAACATCTGGTGATATACTGGCATGGGAATAGTCTGATTCTAAACCAGGAGAAAGGATGGGTAGGGGAGAAAGGGTCATCCTCACCAGTGAAGCAAATTTTAACAGTTCCTATAAGTTTCTAGAATTGCCCCTTCCTTGGTCATTTTCAAGCTGACTGGCAGACATCTTTGGTTCTAGGAAGCATCAAAGATACCCAAAACACTCCAAAACCAAAAAGGCAGGAATTTAGCTTCCACTAAGGCTTACTACTCGTAACCTTTAACTTTTGGACAGCCCTGAGGCGGTCAGGACTTGATGTCTGTTGTATGTCCCTTCCAACTGAACTATGCTATTCTGTTCTGTTCTGTTCTGTTCTGTCTGTATCTAGTTTTTCAGTCCTGGACGACAACTGCGCTCTGAACTCAGTTGCAATGTGGTTGAATAAATGGCAAAGGGAGGAACATGCAAAGTGCCATAAATGTTCCTCATGACATGAATTAAAGCATGAAAGTAGCAGGGGCAGTTCCTTTGGGCCAGGCTGGCACCTAACTTCCTTCCCACTGTCCTTCCCCCACTTTCCATGGTGAATCTGACAAGGTGGGATGATATATTGTGTATAAACACAGAACAAATTCCAGAGGTATTTTCTGGAGTCTCTGCATTGTTTTTGTTTTTGTTTTGCTTTTGCTTTTGTTGTTGTTGCTGTTTTAATAGATAATTCAATATGCTCCTAAGGGATTAAAACAAAATACTTTATCATTCTTTACTCTCTTGCATTTGCCAATTCTTTTAAAGGGAGTTTCTTAACTCTGTTTCTCTTCTCCAGTTTTTAATCCTTGACCATTTTTCTGAATTGGTTAATATGTGGAATAAGTCCTTCATTGCTTCATCAATTTTTATAACATACTACCTGTTTGCAAGTGTTCCAAAATGGCAGCAAACTGCTTTATTTTTCTTGTTAGAAATCTGATTGGAAATAAAGGTCTGACATTTTTCTTTTTAAAGACAGCTAACAGGCTGAATACAGACCAGGGCAGAAAGGACCACTTTGATTACCCAGTCTGACTTGCAGCGAAGGACAATCACTCAGCCATTCTTGCACAGAAATTTACAGAATCTGTCTATGACACCAATCATCAGTGCATGACTCAAGGGTTACCATGCTGCCTAAAAAGCCCTCTAACAAACATAAGATGTGTCTGCTGGCTGCTGTCATGAAGTGATAAGAGTGATGCTGCCCATAGCACGTTGCTTGCACAGTACAGTACCTATGGGCAAGCAAGGACCTCTTATTCTAGACCACATATAGACATGATCTGAGAGTTTACATAAAGCACATACTGTCCCCTTTTGACTCAGCCAAGGAGGGCGTGAAACATAACACTTTGTTTTGAACTGTTTGAAATGAACAAATAGGTTAAGGAATTCATGCATAGCTTAAATAAGACTTAAGTCTACATTAGGCAGGTTCCTAAGCTGACATAGGCTCTCCTTAGATGTCTGGTATCTGCTGTCTCCCCACACACCCTTGCCCAGTATGTTCTTAGTGCCACTTGTCAGAAGGAAGGATGGTCTTGGAAGGTTTCTCAATGGGCTGGACATGGGTGACCCTTTTTGTTTCTCATTTACTCTTCTGGGTAGTACATAGAAATGGTAATTTCACCTTCATGAGATAAATGTTCAGCCCCAGCCCTGTTATTCCAACAGCCAGCCATGCCCTTATAACACATTTTCCTTTTAGATTTTCTAGTAGGTTTCCAGCCACTGGATATCAAAGACTTTATATTAGGTTATATAAAGACTTTCTGACTGTGTAGAACTTCTCAGACACAATCAAATCAATGTTTAACCCAATTCCCAAAAAGCTAAATAGACCATGAAAAGTGTTTAGGCTTCACATTATACTACCTAATTATTAGGAGCCTTGAAAGCCAAATTAATTTCTTTAATTTTCTATAAAATGCCTGGTGACTTTTCCCCCTAGATCTCTGATAAAATTATTCATAAAATTGGTTCAAACAGAAATGCTTGCAAGCCCTTAGAAAATGTCACTTTATCCATTAAACAGATATCTTCTCAGATACATTTTTTTAAATTTCTAAGTATTTTTCAAAAATTAGTCTTATATAAGATCAGATCTTGCAAAGAGATTTTGGCTGCTTTATCCAAGAGAGTGGCAAGATTTCACACAGACTATTTTCTTCAGCGTTTGCACTGCACTGAAGTGCTTAATTTTCTATGTTCAAATGACACATTTCTGGAACCAGGAATCAAATACTTCCTGTTAAACCAGGACCCAAAGACTGTCTAAACCTATCTATCTAATACATATACCTTCTGTAACAATATTCATGGCTGCAATACTTGACTAGGGACAAAAAGGTCTTTTTTCTTTTTTAATTTAATTTATGTGCTTGAATGAACCTCAAGAGGTGCTTCTTAAAATCCGGCATTTCTCAGATATAGCTGTACAATGGGTGGAGGAATTCCTGAAGGTTCATTGCACATATGTTGTCTCAGATGAATAAAGAGAAAATGTAACAAACAAGTTGAATAGTAATAAAATTATATAGCTTGTGGCTTCAGAGAAATACCCTCAAAGAAGTAAGTGAATGTTAAACTCTCTTTGAAAAATGTTAGCAGACTGTTTCCTGAGTAAGGGAACTGTTCTATCTGGTGAGTAATGATGGTCAATATTTTAAAGTTATGCTACATTTATTATATTAAAACAAATGGATGGGAAATGTAATGCAGAAACTCATTTATCTCTTCTCTTTTCTTCTGTTAACTTCTCCTTAGAAAATTATCCGGAGATCCATAGGTGAGAACAGATTAATCAATTTGGACCCAACAAATAGGTAATTGTTTTCAGTGACAAGGGAATCAAAATCAACAGAAAGCTGTCGATAAATGTAGAATAAGGCAACTCTTGGCAAGGATCAAGCTATAGAATTTAATTCCCCAACGAAGCAATTAGGACCCAATATAGAGAGGGAACATAAGCACAGGTGAAACTACAGACAGATATACTGATTATGCTTAAGAGTTTTCCTGGATCTGGTCCCTACTTCAGTTTCCTAAAAAAGACACTTTAAACAAAGAGGACATAACTGCACAGAAAGCAGGAGGCATCCTTTAAATAGGTAATTGCTAGATTCTGAATAAAATAATTCGTTACAGCAATTTTTTTAAAAACTTGCTGATTCGGTCAAGGAAAAGCAGTCTCAGCAGCTCTGAAAACTACAGAATCAGGACCAATACTGTCTAAAGCATAATTTGAAGAAATTGTAATGAAACGCTCTATGTTCAGTTTACATGAAAGGAAACTATTATTGCAATGGTCACTTTTGACAGACACCTCTTGCGTTACTCTACTTTGCTAAGTATAACATCCTAATTGCATTTATATAAATAATAGAAAAAAAATATTAAAGCAAATATTTTTGTAGGAGAGCCTGTAGTAGCTCTGTTAAGCACCCAGAGTACCAGCTGTTCCAAGGTGGAGACCAGGTCTCAGTTCTTTCTGTTAAATCAAGTGACACTGGGGGAAGCAAAAGGAGAAAAGACCTAGGAGCATGCATGTGCAGTGCAGTGCTAAGCACCTTCAGCACCCATGTGTTCCCATTGACTTTCTCTGTTATTAGCCTGACATTTAAGATACTTTTACAGCTGATATGATTCTGAAACATCTCAAGCAGAGAAGAGAACTTGTGTCTTTACTACCTTCAGTGATTTCTCTAACAAATGAGCTTTTGTAGTCAAGGAAGACATTGCTTCATCACCACATGCATTTTAAACTCTAAATCCTCTTGCTGTACACACTGATTCTTATCAAAATGGTGGTGGGGGGGGATGCTTCAGATGCTACCTCAAGGGATTAATATGAGCTGCAAGTCCTAGCAGAAGGAAGCACCTAGTAGTATCATAAGTCAAAGCAAACAATAAAATCAAAGCCACAAATGTATCCTCTCTTTTTTTCCCTGTTGACTCAGATAACTGGGTTATTTTGATCTGTATTTTGGTTCGGTTTAGAAAATCCACTGAATTACAGGATTTGCAGGGGGGTGGGGTGGGGTGGGGAGTCTTCCAGGAAAGTTTCTTCTAAGTGCTGTAATGTTGGACCAAAACATGAATCAAAAAATAAATACATGTTAGCAAATAAGCCCAGACTTGTGAAAAGAAAAATGCATAGTATCTATTACTTTACAACAGAGAGGGTTAATATAAATTAATATGACAACAACAACAAAACAGCTGGAGACAAAGATTGCTTTAGCTATGCTATTGTAGGAACAATGCAATTCCCCAATAATTCATTCTTTTCTCTTAAATGCTGAAGAGATACTTGTAATTTGTTTGGTATCAGGCTACCAAAATATGGACAAATTTGGATATTTATTGTTTTTTTCTTGTTTTTCATCCGTCTGATTAGAATAAAAGAAAAGCAACCATACAAGTCTTTCGTGAGGAGTATTTGCGAAGAGGAAATAAGTACTAAAGCACCAAATTACATGTCTTATTTAATTTCCTGATGAATTATCAAAAAGGAAATAAGCAGTAAAGCACCAAATAGTACCTTTTATTTAATTTCCTAATTTTTCATTTTTAAGTTTCATTTTTATTATCTTTGTCCAAATATTTCCTGACATCATACAAAGGAAATTGCAATTACCTGTTGAAGCTCTTACAGAAACTTTACTGACAAACACCCCTTTTGAATCCTCTTAGAACATAACTGTGAATATTTCTACAAAATTCTTACTTTTTGACCATCTCAAACCTGTCTTATGCTTTAAGATGAGCGGCTACTGAACTAAGGCTTATGACATCAAGTAAGTTCATGGCAATGATGTGGCATGAGGACCCTGACAGAAATTCAGCTCTTTGTAATAAGAATCATAATCAAAAGAGTTTAGGAGTCACTTTTCTACACTGTATACACAATAAATGGTTTTCAAGTAAATCTGATTTGTTTTTTTCTTTTAAAATCTTAAACTAAGTTCTCTCATTGTCTTTGTGGAAATCTTTAAATGCAAATAAACAGTTTACACTGTTTTGTTTCACTTTGTTACTTAGTCCTCTTGTTAAAACTTGAAAGATATTTCTTACTAATGCCTGTGAGGAGTTTCTCTATCATTAAAAGCATAGTATTCCTGTGTTGCATAACACTCTGTCAGATAATGCTAGTACTTTGCTTAGTACAGCATATTTAAAGTAAAGCTCTGTTTAATAGCAAATGCACGTTGTCTGATCTGTTAAGCTATTCCTGGGTTTCATTTTAAAACATGAATGCCTTTTTTTTTTTTTTTTTAAGGAAAAATATGCTGAATTAGTGTAAAAATTTCAGGAGATAACAAGGTTTGTCCTTTTAATATCCTGAGGGAAAGCAAGTTTTAAAGGGTGTTATCTGTTCACTTGATCGACAAAGATGTTTTCCTGACTCTTTGAATACCCATGTTTTCAAAACTCTATTAAAATGCTAACAAATTCAAAACCTGGTTCTCCTTAACTTCAAAGTGCATTTCTTAACTACCCATTTCTCCGTATACTTAAAAAGGGCTGGTCTCATTTTAAAATGTTTGATTTATTCTAGTGCCTCTAGATAAATAGTAGAGCAAGAATATTTAATTTTCACTGGTCTCGACCTAATATTATGCAGATGGAAAAAAATTGAATGGTAAACAATAGGATTCCACAAAATCATAATAAGAAACTTGGAAATAATGCTGGAAATCTGTAGAATCCAATAGGGAATGGAATACCAAATAGAGTTTAAAAATATATATTGAATTAAAATATTATTTTACTAAAATTCTATAATGTGATTCAGAATCAAGACAGAATTTAATAGTTTTCTCTGACTACTTGGACTGGCAGTATGTTTCATCTAGGGGAGACAACCAAGCATTGAACTACTTCAAGATTAGGGCAATTCTGGAGAGGTGAAAGAAACACCTGTAAGCAAATGGTAAATGAAAAAGTGAACATTAATCAGTCAACAAATATATAAGCCTTTTGAGACATCTAGGCAATTCCAAGCTTAGCTGAAATTGTTAGAATTAACATTGTGGATGCAGGTAACCAACTTCCACTTTAACCCATTCTCATTATACAAATTTTTCACTGAATCTCAACTGCAATCTCCAGTTTGACTGTACAATAGATTCCATTTTAATGTTCCTAACACAAGATGGAAAAAGAAATATTAAGTCACATAACAGAAAGTCCTGATTCAAAAAATCTGTGTGTACTCACTCAAATCTGTTCAAAAAATAGTGACTGAGAAACTTAACTTGGATGTCAGAATCAGGTATCCTCTGCTTTTTTGCAACTAATACAAAACAAACATAAAAGCATAACAGTGATCTGAACTCTAGCTAATTTGTTAAGAATGCATGTTTGTGCTCACGTCTGATCTGGATTAATTTTGTAGAGTTGCAAAACTAATGGTCAGAGGATGGTGGCCTCCATTTTTCTGATTACACCCATATTTCATACTTGAAATACTCTTTGAGATACCAGGAAAATATATGCTCAGAGTGTATCTCAGCTTCATCATAAAGCAAGATTCAAGAGCTCACCAGCTCCTGCTTCCTTGGCTGCTGTGTACCACAATTTCCAGTGAGAGAAACCTCTGAGGTGTAAGATGGAAGACTTGGCAAAACTCATCATGATCCCAACCTGGACTGTCTAAAGGCCAATGCCCAGCATGTGTTTAGGCCATAGTGATCTAAAACAGAAATCTCACTTAAAAGCAATAACATAAGGATAGCTGAAGTAAAGATAGAGAACTGACCAGCTCCACTTATGACAATAAGTTACATATTAATGGTGCATGCAGTTGCTATAAGAACTGTACTTCTCTAAACAGGATATGGGAGAAATTTTGTTCTTCTACCACAGGCAATATTTGTCTCCATATTCTTTTAAAAGTTGTGGATAGGACTAGTACAAATACTTTCATCTTGTTACACACAGCTGCAACTTGCTTAGCAGACAAGGCATGTAATAACAAGCATAACAATATGAGAAGTATCCAAGAGTCTGACATCTTTAAACTCACAGACCAGAACAGTGCAAAACATAAACAATTTCATATTCAAATCACCCATAAGTCTATGATGGCAACATTACTTGAGGAAACAGAATAAATAAATCCTATTCATTAAAGAGTTATTAAATACATAGAGTGTTCAGAAAGTGGACTGGCATATCACCTAATTTGACTTTGTGTACATCACATTATGTAATTTAATTCATTTGGTCCCATAAGGATACCAGTAACTCACATCTGACAAAATTATGTCTGCCAGGAAAGCATAGCATCTTATTTTGAAGGTATTAAAAGATGCAGAATTTACCACTTCCATATACAATTTGTTTTAATGCTTAATCATTTTTACAGATGTATTGCTCTATTTATAATTCAAATTCATTTACATTCAAATTCTATCTAGGTCTTAGCTGTAGGATTATCCTCTCTTCACTAGAGCAACATATTAGTTAACAGCCAGTATTTTTCTCTGTGAAGTTACTTGTAATTAGGTTAATTGTAATTGTTTTCTTTAATAACTTTACCAGATTAAGCTCTGATAAGAGCTTATTTTCTTTCATTGATCCATTTTCTTGGTATCCCCTGTTTTACGAATATCCTTGTAAGCATGTGCACACCAGAACTAAATACAGTATTCCAGTATTGCACTTACAGCATCTACTTCCTCTCTCCTACTCATTAATTCTTTGTAAGTACATACTAATCTTCCTTTTTTTCCACATTAGTGTGTTAATTCAGATCAGGAGTGTACCTTTGAAGTTAATCTCCCATTTTTCACCCATTTACTACACTTTGATTTGCATCATAGGTCATGGAGTGCCTGACTGGTATCCTTTCAGATGAAACCAGACTGGAAGATGGAAGCATTTGGAAGCAACTGGAAAAAATTCTAGGAGTGCACCCAATGCATCTCAGGCACAAATGGACACAGTCCTTGGGACAAGGTTAGAACTAGTTTGAAGGTGGGGAAAAAAGAAAAAACAACCCAAACAAAAAACCACAAAATATATATAGTGTGGATGTTATATCCTCAGCATCAGCTCTATCCTTTTAAAGATCCAGTTCTAGTGGTCCACTCTACTTGCTAGGTACAGCTATAAGCTTTGGGTCTTTCTCAGAGTCCTTACAGTTTAGTACACAACATCTCTTCCAACAGTAAGAGCTATAGTCCACCTTTCTAATGTCCAAATGCATTTAGGTAAAATACATTTTGTCTAAAATATCCTAAAGCAGCAAGTGATTCCAGCTTTGTGTGATGTGGTATGCTGGTTTCTTCAATACTACCCACATAGTGATGATGTCACCTTTATTAATGTAGAAATCTACCTTAGCTAACTTAGAAATAGAGAAACCAAATATTTTTAGAGACTATATCCATTTAGAGCTCATGTAAAAAATATTTCAAGTAGCATCCACCTATTCTTATCCACTATTTATCTTTGATGCTTACTGAAAGGAATAGACCTTATTAAAAAGTGAAGAATAAGATACAAAGCAGCGATCAGCCAGTACAGGGAAGATGGTCCATGAATAAGAGTAGAAATCAAAGGCATAACTGTGATTGAATATATTATCAAGCTGACATTGCTGCAATGCAGTAGAGAAACGGGGCAATGAGGATGGGAAATTTGTTGTCACATTAAAGTAAACAGAAGAAAAGAAAAATTCTCATCAGGCACAGTTGCCATAGCAGATATCTAAATAGTAATTAGCAATGATTAAACAGAGTAGGTCAACCTTAATATCATTAAATTATTTGCTGTGACAGGTTCACCGTTTGTAACATTAAAGACTTAATTGTAAAGAAATTAACTCCAGAGTTGCTTACTGAGCTGTATGAAAATATGTTTAATTGAAATTCAAATTGTCAAAAACATATTCAGATTTTTTTATCTACTTCTGCACATTCAACTACTTGACCTTAGGAATATTCTGGGATATCGGTGATGCTTGCTCACTGTTCCTGCAACATATAATAGCTTTTGGTTACATAAGAGTTTACAATTATTATAGAAGCTAGGAATCATGCTGTAGTATGGTATTTGTGTGGTTTTTGGAAAGTACATACTAGATAAACCTGGACTAAACATCTATCCTAAGTTTATTTGTAGTTGTAGGTTTGTATAATCTGCCTTTTCCCATCTAGTCCTACTTTCTCATATAATATCCATGGGATTCTGCCAAAGATCTACATGTGGAAATTCTGCATCATTTTTAGAGTATATAAGAACATAAGAATGACTAAACTGTGTCACAGAAAGGTCCATTTTTCTCACTATTCTTTGTTCAAGAGCAGCCAAAGAAAAGTAGCAGCATCAAGAAAAGTATAAGACCAGAGCAAATATGTGTATTGTCCAAGATAACCAGTGAGGTTTGACACTGAAGTTCTGGGATTAGTCTAAACATTATGGAAAAATTACCCCCAAAATGATGTATTATCATGGCTAGTTTTCCAGCCTTATTCTCTGGTCTCCATAGATAGACATGAATATCTCCACAGGACAGTACCTATTTTAGATACTTGTTTTTACATTTGACAACTTACACTCTACAAATGTCTCTGATCACTGAATAAAAAATGAGTAAAAATGGTGAACAGATAATTAGGATACGCTAAGCATACCTTTTTAATGGTTAAAATGAGTCTTTCCCCTGTATATTACCTAAAGGTTTGCTCCACCCCATTCCTAGCACAAGAAATAGTAAGACTGAGGAAAAAAAATTACAAGACTTTCTAAATTTTTACAAATATATATGATTTTTTTTCTCTTCATTAATAATAAAAATATATATAAAAAGGAATATTAACAGGCAGTCACACCTATGATAGGATTTATCTTTTTCATCTTGAATTAACCATGATTTGGTCATCCAAGATCCTGTTAATGTTCATTTCATATTGTAAGGAGAGCAAAATTTGTGGGTTTGTTGCCTTCTTAACATATAAGAGATTTTTAAAAATGTATTTTGCAATTACCAAGTAGAACAAGAATGGAGGCTGTAACTACCAAGTGTTGTGGTGTTTCAGGAGAAAATTCTAAAGAAACCAAACTGTAACTGTTAAATTAGCTTCTTTCCCTTTCCTTTTCCCTTTCCCTTTCCCTTTCCCTTTCCCTTTCCCTTCCCTCTTCTCTTCTCTTCTCTTCTCTTCTCTTCTCTTCTCTTCTCTTCTCTTCTCTTCTCTTCTCTTCTCTTCTCTTCTCTTCTCTTCTCTTCTCCTTTTCTCTTTTCGTTACTTGTTTTAAAATATTTTGCATAATTCCATGAAGCATTTTTCACAGATCACAACCCAATACAGACAATAGAATCATAGCATCATTTAGGTTGGAAAAAAACTTTAAGATCATAGAGTCTAACCATTAACCTAGCACTGCCAAGTCCACCACTAAACCATGTCCCTATGTGCCATGTCTTCACATCTTTTAAATACCTCCAGGGATGGTGACTCCACCACTTCCCTGGGAAGCTGGTTCCAATGCTTGACAACACTTTTAGTGAAGAAAATTTGCCTAATACTCAATCTAAACTCCCCTGACACAATTTGAAGCCATTTCCTCTTGTCCTGTCACTTGTTACTTGGGAGAAGAGACCAACACCTACCTCACTACAACCTCCTATCAGGTAGTTGTAGAGAGCAATGAGGTCTCCCCTCAGCCTCCTCTTCTCCACACTAAACAACCCCAGTTCCCTCAACATCTCCTCAGAAGACCTGCTCTCCAGACCCTTCACCAGCTTCGTTGCCCTTCTCTGGACACACTACAGCACCTCAGTGTCCTTCTTGTAGTGAGGGGCCCAAAACCGAACACAGTATTTGAGGTGCAGCCTCACCAGTGCCGAGTACAGGGGGAAAATCACATCCCTACTCCTGCTGGCCACACTATTCCTGATACAAGTCAGGATGCTGTTGGCCTTCTTGGACACCTGGGCACACTGCTGGCTCATGTTCAGCCAGCTGTCAACCAGCACCCCGAGGTCCTTTTCCTCCAGGCAGCTTTCCAGCCACTCTTCCCCAAGCATGTAGTGTTCCATGGGGTTGTTGTGACACAAGGGCAGGATCCAGCACTTGGCCTTGTTAAACCTCATACAATTGACCTTGGCCCGTCGATCCAGCCTGTCCAGATCCCTCTGTAGACCCTTCCTACCCTCAAGCAGATCAACACTCCCGCCCAACTTGGTGTCATCTGCAAACTTACTGATGGTGCACATGAAATTAGCGGGTGACCTCATACAGAAATTTCTATGTTCCTATATTATTTGAGTATTCAATTCACAGCTGAAAATCAAATAGAAATAAAATCTGCCACATGTAAGATGTACAAAATATAAGTTGGGAGGAACTGGAAAGTTGTTTAGAGATTCAGTTCTCTCAAAAGAGGACAGAAAGCTTCTAATGACTTAATGTAGCATTGTTTATCTTCAGAAAGCAACACCAGATGTTTTCCTTTCTTTAGCTTTATCACATAAATGTCTTTTGCTAGATCTTACTATTTTTCCAGTTTAGTCTAGACTTCTCTTTCTGTAATATCAAGTGCTTATTCAATCTTTTTGATAGGAATTACTCATCTACTTTCTCTAAACCAGACATTGCTTCTTTTAAATAGAAAATAAGTTTGTTACCATATCACTTCTTGAGGTACATTAAATTCCACTGAATCAGTAAATAGCTGTTTAAAATATTGACTGGAATTTCATCAAATTTTCAAGGCATCCGTTATTGTTGCTCCCATTACTGCACATGGTACATTGTATAACAGACGCAGCAGGCTGTAATCATGCAGGTACAGGAGCAGGAAGGCTTCTGGGTCTGTCTACTGGTTTATAGAACAAAATTAAAACATTTTTTAAAAAGTTTTGTTTTATAACATGTAATTGTCATAATCTCGGTATGTTGGTGGATAGCTTTCGTATCTGCAGTCAAAATAAGAGCAAACAAGGAGATTCCAAACATATTTAAGAAAATGTTCCCTTTATTTCCCTCTAAAGTTCCTCTAGATAAAAATATGCATAAAGGAGTGAAAATAGTCAACTAAGAGAAATAAAAAGAAAAGCCTGAGGCTGACAGGGTGTTTAGGAAGATATTGTTAGCACAGCTACAGAAGTAGGAACTTCTTTTTTGGCCAACAGAGTGGTGTATAACATGGGGAGAGATTCATGTACAATCAACCAGTGAATGTAACTCACTAATGAAAAGTACTTCTTCTTGCCATTAACAGCAGCTCAAACCTAGTGCTGATGGCCTGACACCTCATATTTCTAAGTGTAAAAAAAAATAATCTTTTTTTAAATCTAGCAGGTATCTTTAAATCACTACATTATGTCTGAGTGATGGAAAAGTTTTATTTGGTAATCTGGCCAGAGGAGAGCAGCACACACTGTTTTCCTGACTGCCCAGCCAGCTGATCAATGCAGATGAGCACTCCAACAGACCAAGCAAGAAAAGGGAATACAGTGCAGCAAAAGTGGAAGAATAGGGGGCATGCAGTGGAAGAGGTGTAGGGCAAGAGAGACAGTGAAAGATAAAATATTAGAAAACCAGGGAGCCACTGGGATGGACAGTGGGGCTGAGACTCCAAGAAGGTAACTGGAACTTCCCAATGGGCCAACACGTACTGAGTTCTGCACTGCATCTTCAGGGACCTCTGGATTGAAAACACTGAAGTTACCCTTCTTATTATAATCACTGAGGTTTGTAACAAGTACACAGAAACCAATCTTCCCTCACACTTGCATGCAGAACTCCTAAGTTTTGCAGCATGCAAAAATGAGGATTCCAGAAAAAGGGCAAGGCTAGGCTCCTGGAAATTATTTTTCAGTAATAATAATTTAAAAATCGCTAAACAGATCCATGGCAGTTTCATTAACTCTACCTATCAAATTCTATACTAAGTATTAAGTGAAAGAAATTAGCTTCATTTCAAGCGTGTTCAAAGTCTTTGCTAATAAGTTCTTCAAAAGTATTTATGTACTCCTAACTTAGCAGTACCTTTTATTCTTATGTGACTCCATTTCATTCTTGAAACACCTATTCCTATGCAAGAATAAATCCTATTAGTTATCCTAGACTGCAAAATTCTCTTCATAATTCAAACTTCGAACTTGCATCTGAGATTCAGGCATCAGGTGAACCAATCTTTCTAATTTATATTGCCATGTTTGTATATAATCAATGGATGGTGTCTCTGAGGACTTGTAAGAGAGGGACTCCTCTCACTAAATTTAACTGCCTAACTAATCCAACACCATGCTGCTCTGCTTCAAACAGTTTTCATCAAATTTAATGTTTATATGGTATTGTCTATATGGAAAAAAACATATAAAAGGAAAGGGGAAGTAAGGGACACACAAATGGAAATGGGAGATATTACAGGAAACAAGGTAGAAATAAAGATTACCGCAATGAACAGGGGAGAAACTGTGGTGCAATAGGATAAAAAACTGCCACAGATCATGTTACTAGGAGCATTTCTCCTTTGAATAAAGTAAAAATGATAAGGAAATAACTGCTTGTCCCCATTCACCTGCATATATTTGGGCAGAGATGAAAAAGGATATTTTCTGCTCCTTTGCCACTTTTGCAGGTACACGTTTCAAAGTACAACTAAGCCTTTAAAAGACAGCACAAGAACAACCTTTCAATATTGATGCTGAAGAATATTTATAGCTGACCTGGAAAAAGAAAGCTTAAGGGAGGAAAGAAAGCACTGCTTTCTGTAGCATCTTCCACCTTGAGGAGATGACAAGTACAATTTGCTAAGCAATTGCTAAGCTTCATTTTTTTTTTGTTTTGAAACTCTGGTCTTATACTATTTCAAGACAAGTTCAACCTATCTCTGGCAAATCTTAAAAGAACAGGTTTCTATGACAACAAACGTGCTTTCTGAAATTCATTGGGAGGAGAAAAACTACTATGTGATGGCAAGTATCACTGGAAAAAAAATGGATGCATTTTAGGAGCAGAGGAACTACAATAATAACAGATGAAAGTGAAACTTTTATAGGAGGATACATACTCAGTCACAGAAAAGTCTGTGCATTGGTAACCTTATAGCAAGAAATCTGATGTGGGGAACAGGTTTTGACAAATTTCAGCCAGGACTGGGACCTGGTGCTCTGGTTAAGAAATTCCTTAAGCAAGAAAGATTTTAAGCTGTCTTCTGGGATGTGAACTTCCACTCTCCCCAAAAGCCTTTCTGAATAGTTTGCCTAGGTGGGCTGCCTTCTGAACAAGCCTAGCTGCTCCACCTCTGACTGGCATAAATCTCCCCCTTTGCAATCAAGGTATTCTGAGAGACAGTCAGGATTCAAGGAAGCCAGGATTCAGAGGACATTAAATGGTCAAGGGACTTCAATATCCTGTCACAGAACTACCAGTAATGCCACAGTATTGCATGAAATGCAATCCCAAAACCAGACATTGAATCTTGAAATTTGTTCTTAATGATGCCACTGAGACAGCAATAGAACTGGAAATACCACTTGAATATTCTTGCACAAGAAAACAAAAAAATGGGAAAAGATATTATGGGAATAATAGGCAATTTCATGATTTAAAGCTTAAATTTGAAAAGGATTTTTTCCCAATATTTGCTAAATGCATTAGCTACAAGAACTCTCCAGATTTCAACATACATGGAGAGTGCTCATTGATGTCAAATTATGAAGTAATTTTATGTTATTTTCTTTTATTTTATGGATGAAAGGACTCATATGAAGTCTAAGAACTACTTCTAAGCAAAAGTACTGATTGTGACTTCCACTTGCTCTTACTTTCCCTAATAAAATTATTAGAACTGTTAGAAAATACATTTTTTTAAAGTGCATTCAGCGAAGTGGTCAAGACTTAAAATTGAACTCATAATGTACTGGGGAAAGTGACCAGGACATATTGTTCTCTCACAAAATCTTTAATTATCAGAGCACAACAGAACAATAGACAACTGTGTTTGAAAAAAATTTAGAAAAGATACCTCTGAAATATTAAGTTCTGTGCAATTTGAAAAGATCATTCCAGCCAAAGAAGCTTATCTGTTTATGAAATAAGAATGCCTTCTATTATTTCTCTTGGTAAGTGAATGGGGTTTATGTGTTTGTCTTAAAAACATTGTGGTCTGGATTCTTCCCATTTATTTCTGTGTTACGAATCATTTGATTTTTCTCTAGATTCCCCTATATTTGCTCTGGATTCCCTATATAGCCACATTTAATTGCCAATATGAGTCTTGTTCTGGAGGTATCTCACACTTTTGACTAACATTGGAGCCAAGTGTAAATCTACTCCTACTCTAATAATTTAAGTTAGAAATTAGGTGGGTTGATTGTTCCTCAAAACTCTTCCTTATTTTTCTTTATCTTATTACACCCTTGTCACCTAGCAGATAGTCAAAGTGTTGAGTCTTGTGGTTTGTGTTTGTAGGAATATCTGGTGATAGGTTAGATATGTCTTTGATGTAGTTCTGTTTGCTCATAAATATTGCATGAAGCTGTGTTTTGTAGACATTTTGGTGAGAATACAGTAGATTTTACAGTAGAGTTACAGAAGTAACAGTAGATAGTTCCTTCACTCACAGATCCAAGTTCCTTTCAGCAGTACTCCATCAAAATACAGGGGGTTTTCTGCTTTTTTTCATGTCACCCTACAAGTGTTTCCCTACAAATCATCATCAATCATCATCATCATCATCATCATCATCATCATCATCATCATCATCATCATCATCACATTTTAGAAGGGAAAGATTGTTTTCCTAATGCCAAAGCTCTGTTGTTGCAGACCAGGGCTTTTGTTCAGCTTCTAAACTTGATCTGGAATCCATGTGGCCACCATTGGGCATGAGGTGTCTGAGGCTTTTGTTTAATCCATTAACTGCCACTGACATTCACCTATGGAAAATCTGGTACTACTGAAATCTAAATGATTTAACATCTAAACATAGGCACCTCTTTCAGAATGTGGAAGGTTGCAGAAGCTTTTAACATACTTTCCATTAAACTTTTTTCCATTTTCTCCCTTTCTATATTAATTCCTTCAGGGAAAATTGCTTGAGGAAATGCTGCCTTAAAAAGTGTTTAATACAACCTTTTATATTTTGAGTTAAAAGGTGAACATCTTTAACAAATAATTCCATAAGGTTTAGTATTTAACTTAGACTTCCTTATTTTTTTCCTTTATGCTTAGAAACTTGTGTTCATTTTGAGGCCAGACCACCCAGACATTCTCTCTATTTATGTCTATTTATCTCTATTTATCTCTATTTATCTCTATCTCTCTATTTATTTCCAAATCTCGTGCAGGGAAATTCCAGGAAGAGAGGCTTCCTGCAATGTTACTGAAAAAAGATATAACTACCTCTCAAAATGTATTTTATGAACATGAGGTCCATCCTTTGTTCAACACAATACTGGAAAATGATATGCATATTTTATAAAAGAAAACAAAATCCTTGGGGTCTATGAATTGCAAAGTTTTTGTCTGTTTGTTAAACGTAAAAGTTTATCTGTGTAGTAACTGTAAGCTGTACAATATCATTTCTGAAAGACCAATTCTGTTCCCAGCCATGACTGAAATATTCCAGGTTTATGTAGAGCGCACTCTAAAACAATCTGGACAGGATGCTTTCAGAATCTTTGGCGGTATGTGAGAAGACTAAATGGCTGCCAACATGGATCCTTCTTGAAGGCCTGTAGTAATGTCTGATTGTGATTGCTAATGATATTTTGTGATTTGAAGTAAACTGGGTGTAATTTGTCTCCTTTGAAAGGCAACTTTACAAAAAGTGTCATATGCTAAAGGTCTACAGTTTTCTGCATCATCTACACAGTTGGACTGGTAACTGCTGGTGTGCACTTTCCTCCTCCACTGAATTTTGGAATATGATGGGTATACCTTAACATTTAATTATGATTTAAGTCACTTCAGTGGCAGTTTGAGCTAACCTGTCTTTCTTTACTGAGAAAAGATCTCAAAAATTCTGAAGAGTTGTAAAAAACAATGCTCTAAAATAATGGCCCATGCCATTATAATTGTTGCATATTTGTAAGTCATGTTTCTGCCTGAAATATAAGGCTTGTGCATTGGAAACAATGTGTGGTGGGCTGCAGAATCGAGGAGATAAAAGTCCTCACAATGTATGTTACAGGGAATCTCCCACCAGACATGCGTTTCTAGCTAGTGAATATCCCCTAATTTCTAAAAGTGAAAGGTCCACCAAAAATAGTTCCATGAAGAATCACATATGAAAAGAAACACTTCTCTTGAAGCTTCAGTACTGTTCCTGACCCTCTTCTTGGATACCAGTTCCTCACTGTATGCGGATTCTTGGTCTTCCAGGGAGCCTCCACTTGAACTCAAAGTGACCTTGGGGCCTAATCCTTCAGGGGTGGCATGGTCTTCCCAGCAATGACGTGGATTAGCAGGGATGTGTTCTCAATTTGTTTGTTCATTGCAGGCTTTGATGACCTCTTTATCCCAAACGCCACTTTGAGATATTGTCATTAAATCAAATGGGTCAGTATAACTGGAAACACATTGAGTAGAAAGATGTAGTAACTTACAGAATTTGTTTGTTTTTTTCACAATATTATGTACTTTTTAATAGGAAATTATTTTATTTTATAGTCAGAAAAACCCAAATATAATCTAGAAAATACTTATATGTATCAGTATGTCAATAATAAGGTACATCCTGAAACTTAATTTGAATGAATCAAGGTTTTAAAAAATAATTACATTCAATACATATCTGACATAATTTCAAAATGGCAGATTCATGTAAGTTTAGCATGGCAATTTCTAGTCATTAGACATATCTAAGAAATAAATAAATTGTTAAGATAAATATTTTATATAAAGTCTTCTCTGCAAATACATTTTTAAAAATTTAATATTAAAAATTCCCTTAGTGCTATGAAATTTAAAAATACCAAAAAGATTTAAGAATAATTTTCCTTGCTAAGATAATGCTGACAAAGCTGGTTTGTGATTTTATAAAGAAACATTAACTTGTGCTTTTATTGGGGTGGAAGGAAGAAGTCTTCAGTACTTTTACTTAGAAACAAAGCAGAAACTCCTTGTTCTGTGCACCATAATCTTTTTGAAGGACTGGGTAGGTATCAGAGTTGGCTTACAGCCACAGCATCCTAGGCAGCAAAGATGTTCGATGATATAGTACAAGAAAGCATGAAAAATGTTTTGCCTAAGGGCAATTAAATTCACTATGGAATATAAAGAACAGGCCTACCATAACACACCTTCATGAGCTGTCATGACATGCGTATCATTATTTGAACATTGTCATGAGACTTATGTATATAACATTCTCATCTGTCCCTCTTTTTCCCAATGCAAGGACCACATGTCACATTTAAACTTTAAACAAGGTTTCAAGGTGGAAGGGGATATAGCCAGGCCCACTAAAGGGGACGCTAGGGGTGGCGTGCCAAAGTTGGGGGTGAAATCGATAGCCCAGCTCAAGTGCATCTACACCAATGCACACAGTATGGGCAACAAACAGGAGTTGCTGCAAGCCATTGTGCAGCAGGATAGCTACAACTTAGTCGCCATCACAGAGACATGGTAGGATGACTCTTACAACTGGAGTGCTGCAATGGATGGCTATAAGCTCTTCAGAAGGGATAGGCAAGAAAGGAGAGGCAGTGGGGTGGCTCTATATGTTAGGGAGAGTTTCGGTTGCATAGAGCTTAGCGATTGTGATGATAAGGTTGAGTGCTTATGAGTAAGGATGAGGGGGAAGGCCAACAAGGCAGATATCCTGCTGGGAGTCTGTTATAGACCACCCAACCAGGATGAAGAGGTAGATGAAATGTCTTACAAGCAACTGGTGGAAGTATCAGTCAGTTGCCCTTGTTCTGGTGGGGGACTTCAATCTACCAGATGTCTGCTGGAAATACAACACAGCAGAGAGGAAACAGTCTAGGAGGTTCCTGGAGTGTGTGGAAGATAACTTCCTGACACAGCTGGTAAGTGAACCTACCAGGGGAGGTGCCTCGCTTGACCTGCTGCTCACCAACAGAGAAGGTCTGGTGGGAGACATGGTGGTCGGAGGCCATCTTGGGCTTAGCGACCATGATATGACTGAGTTCTCAATTCTTGGCAAAGTTAGAAGGGGGGTAAGCAGAACCACTACCATGGACTTCCAGAAGGCAGACTTTGGCCTGTTCAGGGCACTGGTTGGGAGAGTCCCTTGGGAGGAAGTCCTGAAGGGCAAAGGAGTCCAGGAAGGCTGGGCATTCTTCAAGAAGGAAGTCGTAAAGGCGCAGGAGCAGGCTGTCCCCATGTGCCACAAGACGAACCGGCAGGGAAGATGAGCAGCCTGGATGAACCGGGACCTTCTGCTGGCACTCAGAAAAAAAAAAGAGAGTGTACCACTTTTGGAGGAAGGGTCAGGCATCTCAGGAAGAGTACAGAGACCTCATTAGGTCTTGCAGAGAGAAAATTAGACAAGCAAAAACCCAGCTAGAACTCAACCTGGCCACTGTTGTAAGGGATAACAAAAAATGTTTTTACAAACACACTAAAACCAAAGAGAGAACCAAAGGGAATCTCTATCCTCTGTTGGATGCAGAGGGGAACATTGCCACTGAGGATGAGGAGAAGGCTGAGGTACTAAATGCCTTCTTTGCCTCAGTCTTCAACCGTCAGATCAGTTATCCCCAGGGTATTCAGCCCCCTGAGCTGGAAGGCAATGATGGGGAGCGGAACAGACCTCCCCTAATCCAGGAGTAAGCAGTTTATGACCTGCTGAGCTGCCTGGACACTCACAGGTCTACGGGGCCAGATGGAATACACCCAAGAGTACTGAGGGAGTTGGTGGAGGAGCTTGCCAAGCCACTCTCCATCATTGTCAGCAGTCCTGTGTAACAGGGGAGGTCCCAGATGACTGGAGGCTTGCCGACATGACGCCCATCTACAAGAAGGGCTGGAAGGAGGATCTGGGGAACTACAGGCCTGTCAGCCTAACCTCGGTACTGGGGAAGATTATGGAGTGAGTGAGCTCTTGAGCGAGCTCACCAGGCATGTGCAGGACAACCAGGGGATCAGGCCCAGCCAGCATGGCTTCATGAAAGGCAGGTCCTGCCTGACCAACCTGATCTCCTTCTATGACCAGGTGACCCACCTAATGGATGAGGGAAAGGCTGAGGATGTTGTCTACCTGGACTTTAGCAAGGCCTTTGAAACAATCTCCCACAGCATCCTCCTAGAGAAGCTGGTGGCTCATGTCTTAGACAGGTGTACTCTTTGTTGGGTAAAAACCTGGCTGGATGGCTGAGCCCAGAGAGTTGTGGTGAACGGAGCTAAATCCAGTTGGTGGCCGGTCACGAGTGATGTTCCCCAGGGCTCAGTATTGGGGCCAGTCTTGTTTAATATCGTTATCAATGATCTGGAGGAGGGGATCGAGTGCTCCCTCAGTAAGTTTGCAGATGACAACAAATTGGGCGGGAGTGTTGATCTGCTCAAGGGTAGGAAGGGTCTACAGAGGGATCTGGATGGGCTGGATCAATGGGCCAAGGTCAACTATACGAGGTTTAACAAGGCCAAGTGCTGGACCCTGCGCTTGAGTCACAACAACCCCATGGAACACTACATGCTTGGGGAAGAGTGGCTGGAAAGCTGCCTGGAGGAAAAGGACCTCGGGGTGCTGGTTGACAGCTGGCTGAACATGAGCCAGCAGTGTGCCAAGGCCAACAGCATCCTGACTTGTATCAGGAATAGTGTGGCCAGCAGGAGTAGGGATGTGATTTTCCCCCTGTACTCGGCACTGGTGAGGCTGCACCTCAAATACTGTGTTCAGTTTTGGGCCCCTCACTACAAGGACACTGAGGTGCTGTAGTGTGTCCAGAGAAGGGCAACGAAGCTGGTGAAGGGTCTGGAGAGCAGGTCTTCTGAGGAGAGGTTGAGGGAACTGGGGTTGTTTAGTGTGGAGAAGAGGAGGCTGAGGGGAGACCTCATTGCTCTCTACAACTACCTGAAAGGAGGTTGTAGTGAGGTAGGTGTTGGTCTCTTCTCCCAAGTAACAAGTGACAGGACAAGAGGAAATGGCTTCAAATTGTGTCAGGGGAGTTTAGATTGAGTATTAGGCAAATTTTCTTCACTAAAAGTGTTGTCAAGCATTGGAACCAGCTTCCCAGGGAAGTGGTGGAGTCACCATCCCTGGAGGAGTTCAAAAAATGTGTAGACGTGGCACTTCAGGACATGGTTTAGGAGACATGGTGGTGTTGGGTTGACAGTTGGACTTGATGATCCTAGAGGTCTTTTCCAAACTTAATGATTCTATGATTCTATGATTCTATATTTTCAGAACAGGGTGATTGCCTTTCTCCCATTCTGTTGATCTAGTTCCCACATATAGCTGCTCAGTATTTATTTTCCCGGATAGCATGTCTAAACACTGGAAAAAAATGTTTGTTGTTAAACCTTTCTTTCCCCATTACTGCAGTCTTCTAATTGCTAAAGAAATAACACTTTGTAAGAAGTATTGCCACCGATTCCCAAAATGAAAAATGATTGGTAGTGGAGATCCAATGTTACTGCTGGACTACAATTCCACCGTCACGCAGATCCGGGCAGCCTACAAATCCCCAGAGGTGATGCCCTCAACACAGAAAGGAAGTCTGTCTAAACAAGCACCTTCCCTGAATTAAGGATAACCCCACCTCATCTCTCACAGTTTTTGGTTTTGCAGTTTAACCAGCCTTTCAATCCTTTCAACTGGCATGGCTTAATCACGCTGCCTCTGGGTTGCCTGTTATAACTTTCTTCTCCCTTTCCATCTTCTTGTTCCTTCCACATTGTGTTTTGTTTTCAAAGATATTCTTAAGTACTTCAGGGCAGAAACCGATGCTGCTGTGAGACACAGGGTCTACTTAGCTGACCTACTTAATACAATCATTGTTAAGCAAGTGAGTGTTGTTCCCCTGAAAGATCTAGTGTTGAACAATGCTGAAACTATCAAAGCAGATTTATTTCCTTTCTTATAATAGATCCACATGTTCCTAACATGGCTGGTGTCTTACAGATGGTATGTGTGTCATGTTTAATGTATTTTAAAAGGCATTTTTTTTATGTGCAACCCTTAGGGTGCAATTAAATAAAACCAATACACACAAGAGTAGTGTATGAAGGCAATGCATAAGCACTTTGTACCCCAGGGCTGTACTATGTATGGATCCTTCTTTTCAAAATTCTTAAATTTTGTCATAAATATAAGTGGGTTTGACAGGAAGTAAATGCTTAAGCTTGCCCTTTTTTTGACCTGAGTGTCTCTTGTAGGTCTCAGTATTCTTGCTGTACATAAATAAAGATAAGTAACGATGCACAGGAGAAAAGATGAGCTCTAGAAAGTGTTCTGTACACAAATCAGGAGAAACAAAAAAATCTCTTCCAAAATCAAGGCTGAATTACCTGTCTCAAATTTATGAGCACTTACCCTTGAACATAGTCATTGTTTGATCTTCTCCTCTTCTGCTTTTCTTCCATTTGAGCTTGGGAGATTCTGCATGTCATCAACTCAATATGTATCTTATAATTGTCAATCATTTTATTTATCCTGAAATCTTTTAAAGATCATTTGGTCCTACAAGAGGGGGAAAAAAATTTGTACATGTTCCTTCTGCTGTCCCACGGATGTCACTGACAAGGTATCAAATGTGTATATTTCCTAAAAGTTGCAGAGACAGAATATTTTTTAATATTGAGGTAATAATGAGGATGGCTGGTAAAAACAGATAGTATTTGGGCACACATTTTGTTTGGAACTTTTCTTAAGTATTATCTAGTCTGATAGTATCATCATCCAAAAAGTTACATCTTCCTTACATTCTCTGACTACTGGGACTATGCCACCAGAGTAAGAAATCTTACAATGTTGGCATTTAAGTTAAAATCCAAGATGTGGATTGGTGTTGAACAACTCAAACTGTTCTGGTACCTAGAGGTAACACTGTCCCTGGGTAACATCCCTCTGGCTCTATTCTCTGTCAGTTAACATTGGCATCTGCTCTGCAGTGCCAAACGTAGACCCCTGGATGTATTACTGTAACCTTCCTGCCTCCTGGCTTATCGGCACACTGTAGGTAGCACAGGAATAGGCAAGAACTGAGATGGCCAAGATTTTCTTCCAGATAGCTATAGCAAGCACATGAAACCTTATTTATCCCTTCAGAGGGCAGGGTGAGAAAGACACTAAAGGACTACAGGAACTAAGTGATGTTTCCCAGTGTCCTCTCCCAGGAGGAGGTCAGATTTGAATGCAGTTTGCCTTAGCAATTAGGCTTAAAGAACTCAAAAAACTGTGTCAGCCTTTTCTCCTGGGTGAAAGACAGAGGAAGAATGGTATTAGGCAAAGCCTGAGTAAAAATTAGAGTTAAGTGTACAATACCAATATAATCTAAGTGCTAAATTGAAAGACTTCAGTGAGGCACAAAATTATTCCAGCTCAACAGGCTGCTTCATATTTAAAACTGAAAGTCCATGAGTAGTCCAATTAAGCACCAAATAAATACTTCTCCAGTTGTCCTGATTCACTTTAATGGAGGAAGGAAAGGCTGCCAGGTCTGAAATTAGTCCTGCCCCACTTTGTATGCCTTTGGTGCAGAAAGTAGTCAACCCTGACTGAGCCAATCGCATGAGCTAACTCTTGACATTTCATTACAACATGAAAGCAACAGTAGACAAAAGTTTTTCTGAGGTTTTCTAAAAAGTCAGTTTTGGTTTTGAAAACATGGAACACACTATATATATCCAGTAGTCTTCACCCAAAATCTTATGGAAAAAAAGGAATCGTCTATAATGTGTTCAGCAAAAGAACAAGAAGTTATACCTTTGACATGTTGTTCCTTCAAGGTAAAAGAGAGACCATGCTTTGTGTTATTCTGAGGCTGTGCCTGGTAGCTACCAGAAGATCAGATGAGTTACTAAGACCATATGGAAAAAAACAGAGTGATTATGTGGATGACGACTATGGTATTGTTAAGCAAATGTGTAACTAAGCATGATAACCTTCGATACAGCAAAGCCAGTTCCAGCCCCCTTCCTCTGAGTTTTTCTGCTCTCCATTTGTTGTATAGTTCTGTGTTTCACATCATGTTCATTGGTTTTGAATTTTCTGGTAGAAAAATAAATCTGCTGTATCTATTCACCATATATACTTATTTTTCTTCAAGGGAAATCCTTCTGTTTGTGAAGTAAAAATGAGGGTGATATTTTTTCTTGCTTGCTTCTTTTTCCCATTCAATAGTTCATTAATTTTCAGACAAAATCAAAAGCTTCCTCAGCCTTCTGAAATAAACTGATGGGCACTGTCAAAACATCCATGAAATCACGTATTTTTTCACATTAGTATAAAAAGTGCTTATCATGTTTAAATATGAAGAAATCCAGATCTGCCACTTACTCTAAGGTAATGCATCTTGCAATTGCCTGTTTTTAAAAGCTGAAGAACACAAAATGCTGCTCTATAGACATAATATTATGAACAACAAAATTAGCAGCAGACTGGCCAAGACTTCTGACACAAAACAAATCTGTTCAGGTCATCTATGACTTCAGGAATTATTGAAGAACTGCATAAATAGACTTGTAAAAGAATGAGAAATTAAGGTTACTACACGCATCTTGTGTTTTTGTTAGAAGTAGGTGAACTTATTTGACTCTCCTGTTGATTGCCATAACTGTATAGCACACATCACCTGAACTGGCCTTTGCTTTTAGGGACACTTTGTCCCTTTGTAGGTTGACACAAGAGAAAGCAAAGAGGTAACACAACCACAGTTTAGCTAGGTGCAATTTGCCTCACTTAATTTTAGACATTGCTAACGTATATGTTTACATCTCTGATACTAACACGAGGCTCGATTTCTAATCAACAGAAAGAGAAGAGAGCTCTTAAGGTGCTGTTCATTTGTGTTGCCAGTCTGTGCCCTTCAGCTACCTGCCATGCCAGTAGACAGCTCTTTGAGTTCAGAGGACTGGCCACCATGCAGACAGCCCTACCACAAGCAGAAAGAGTAGTAGTAAGGGCAACCAGCAAACCTTCGGCTACTGTTTGAGAGTAGTCAGTTAAATACTCATTTTCATCACCTCTTTCACTGCCATGGGGAACCATGTGATTGCTAATATTTAGCTACATGCTAACACTTCAGATAAAACTCTCTGGAGTTGCTTTTAAGTAGCATATGTGTTGTAGGGAAAAACAGTGTCATTTATTACATTGGGTTATATTGGCTGCTAAACAGACTAGCTTTCAGGCAAGCAAGGCCTATCTTCAGCTTCATGCACAAGAAACAAATTCCAAGCAAAGTGTAAGTGAAAAACAATTGCTCTAAGTTTAACTTAATTATGTCAAATTTGTATTCATATTTTAGCACTTGAATAAGCATTTGACAGCTTGTGAGATGGTAGGTGAGTGCAGAGGAGGCTGAGAAACAGGAATTACCTTTAAACATGTTAGCAGGAGAGCTGAGAAAATTCACAGTCAAAACAGCCTTAAGGGTTCCAAAACATGGGTGTATGATGTAAAGTAGCCTTTGGCTACTGCACTGGAGTTTGCTTTACATGTCAAACCCAGGTAGACTCAGCTGCCAAGCTCAGCTCACAGTAGGGATTACAAGTTCTAAACTCTGACTGAGGGGGTATTTGAATCTGGGCTCGGGTTTTGAACAGTGTCAATAGCAAGTGCGTTAGGCTTCAGCCTAGGCTTCTGATCAACACCAATTCACCAAACACTACACCTACCTCTCAGCAAGGGCTGAGCATATAAACATACACAGACAGTAAAAAAGATAGGATTTATACCTTTAAACACAGCAGTTTATGTAAAGAAATTAGATCAATCAGAAGTGTGATCCATTTTATCCAGGACAGTTTGACATTTCAGTTAGACATGGATAATTTACTTCCCCAAATAATTAAGTACTTTCATGTATCTAACTCTAGAGTATTTGAAGCATACAGTTCCATCAGTGAAATGTAGTAGCTATCTATTCTGAACTGGCATAACATAAATAGATAATAACTAGTGACCTACTTAAATATATGGGTGAAAACTAATAAAGAAATAATATTCAGCTCCAAAAAGACAAAGTACATGCAAAATAATGCTCCTGCTCTGCTAAATCACTGTTAATTTAAAGGATAATGTACTAATAGCCTTTCCTGATAAACTTATCTGGAGGTATTATGGATAAGGAAGGTTGGTTGCCTCATATCTCCAATTTCTCCATCAGTCTGACCTTTTGATCCTGTTGCAAGAGGCCTGTATAAGTTTTCTATTAATGTCTTAATTCTCAATATAATCTTATAGTTTGTCCTTCTTACATCCCTCTCACACTCTGGAAGGATTGCTGCTAAAAATCAGGAATGGTGTCCCATTGCCACAGTTCATACCTCTACAAATCCCTGGATGTTGCTTAACTGAGTGATCACATCATAAGTGTTTACACCTACCTCGATGATAGTTGACCTGCTGGGTAGGGGCAACTGTTCTAGATGGCTTTCTCTCGTACAACGTTATGACGGCCCTGTAAAAATGCATAATTGATCTACAAACCAACACTGTTACTAAAGTGCATGGAGCTCTCTTTACTTTTGAAAATTAGAGGTGTTACTGTTATAGCAAGGTTGTATGCCCTCTGCTCCTGATACTGGTAGTGTTTTGTCCACACATCACAGGTTATTATTTTGAAATACTCCTAGAGGTTACCACTATAAATCAGCTAATTGCCATTTCATCGCTATTGCCATTTCAAGGGTTTTACAAAAGGTGTACATATTCTGTGCAACATACCAGTGTATGTACCAGGGAGAGGTGCTGAAGGACCAGAGAGTAGCCACTGTCACTCCAGTCTTCAAAAAGGGCAAGAAGGATGACCCGGGAAACTATAGGCCAGTCAGCCTCACCTCCATTGCTGGAACGGTGATGGAACAGTTCATGCTGGAGGTCATCTCTAGGCACATAGAGCAAGAGAAGTTATCAGAAGTAGTCAGCATGGATTCACCAAGGGGAGATCACACTGGACCAACCTGATAGCCTTCTGTGATGGCATGGCTGGCTGGGTAGATGAAGGGAGAGCAGTGGATGATGCTCACCTCAACTTCAGCAAGGCTTTTGACGCTGTCTCCCATAACATCCTCATAGGTAAGCTTAGGAAGTGTGGGTTAGATGAGTGGACAGTGAGGTGGATTGAGAACTGGCTGACCGGCAGAGCTCAGAGGGTCACGATCAACGGCGCAGAGTCTGGTTGGAGGCCCGTAACTATAGGTGTTCCCCAGGAGTCTGTGCTGGGTCCAGTCCTGTTCAATATATTCATCAATGACCTGGATGAAGGGACAGAGTGTAGCCTCAGCAAGTTTGCTGATGATACAAAACTGGCAGGAGTGGCTGATACACCAGAAGGCTGTGCTGCCATTCAGCGAGACCTGGACAGGCCAGAGAGCTGGGCCAAGGGGAACCTCATGAAGTTCAGCAAGAGCAAGTGTAAGGTCCTGCACCTGGGCAGGAACAACCCCATGCACCAGTACATGTTGGGGGTTGACCTGCTGGAAAGCAGCTCTGCTGAGAAGGACCTGGTAGTGCTGGTGGACAGCAAGTTGACCATAAGCCAGCAGTGTGCCCTTGTGGCCAAGAAGGCCAAGGGTATCCTGGGGTGCATAAAAAGGAGTGTGGCCAGCAGGTCGAGGGAGGTTATCCTCCCCCTCTACTCCGCCCTACTGAGGCCACGTCTGGAGTGCTGTGTTCAGTTCTGGGCTCCCCAGTTTAAGAAGGACAGGGAACTACTGGAGACAGTCCGGTGGAGAGCTACCAAGATGATCAGGGGACTGGAGCATCTCTCTTATGAGGAAAGGCTGAGAGACCTGGGTTTGTTCAGCCTAGAGAAGAGAAGAGAAGACTGAGGGGGGATCTTATCAATGCTTATAAATATCTAAAGGGAGGGTGTCAAGATGATGGCACCAGACTCTTTTCAGTGGTGCCTAACAACAGGACAAGGGGCAATGGGCACAAATTGGAAGACAGGAAGTTCCAGCTGAATATGAATAAAAACTTCATTACTTTGAGGGTGACAGAGCACTGGAACAGGCTGCCCAGAGAGGTTGTGGAGTCTCCTTTGCTGGAAATATTCAAAACCTGCCTGGATGCGGTCCTGTGCACCCTGCTCTAAGTATACTTGCTGAAGCAGGGGGGTGTCGATGAGGTGATCTTCAGAGGTCCTTTCCAATGCCTACCATTCTGTGATTCTGTGATTCTGTATCTGGGCCTGCTTTGGCGTTCTCCATCATGAATGCAGATCTGATGACTTTTGGTGGTAATCAGACATTGTTCCAAAGCTGTATCATCTAAGAATAAAGTTTTCCACAGAGCTTCACCATAAGGATTCAGGGTTTATGAGGCATACAGGTGCTTGCATACATATTAGTGTTTCCTAGGTATTAGTATTTCAGTGGTGCAATTCAGCTTTCTCTGTTGACAACAGTAGTAGCTGACTCTGGAAATGCATGTATTTGCATAGTAGTCCTTTGTTTATTGACAAAAATGGATTTTAAAAAGTCCAGGAATTAAAAATTTAACCTTTGAAAATTAGAGATGCCAAAGAGATGAGAGGTACGATGGATCACAATCTCCACACTTCAACAAGAATATTATTATGCATGTTTTCAAGTAGTCAAGGGAGTTCAGATAATTCTTAGAACTTAAATCACTCAGGAATGTAATCATAAACACACAACTCTACAGCAGAAAGCATTAAAAAGACAAACCACCTTCTGGGTAAATGTTATGAGATAGTGGAAGAAAGCCACAATATTCCTAATTGGTACTGGAATGGAAAAGCTTTTAAGAAATGTAATTACCCCAGTACTGATCACATTTTTCTTGTCACGATGGAATTTCTAAAAGATGCTCTTCAAGGCTATTTGTCTTTCTATAAAGATAGTCAACATCATTCGAAAAGGATTGCACAGAAAACTAATAGCTTAGTTTTAATACATTAAATCAGAGAAAAATACTGCTACACCGGTATGTTCAGCACTAATGAATATTTGTCACTACTTAAGTTATTGTTAAGTTCAAAAATAAATATCTTACTTGTATATCTAGAGTAATTGTCACTGAGAAACCATACCTACGCTTTTATGATTGATTTATTTTCAAAGATTTCAGCTGAAGAACAGGAATGGTGAGGATCAATATGTAAGCTTAGAAATGAGCAAAAGTATCTGGCCTACAAATTCTTTGATGCACTACCTAGAGACTCAGTGTGAATACATATTATCAGGTGGCTGCTTCTCCTTTAAAAAAAAAAAAATTGAGACCATAAAATGCAAAAGATTCAACTTACTTGTGAGAGATGTGACCCCCACATGTACCACATTGAGATCTGGGTTCTCTTGAAGCCAGATATATTGCCAGTTCCAAATAGTCTCTGTTTAGAACTGGTAGTAAGTTTCACTCCTTCAACAATATGGGTCTTATAACTGATTGTCCGTGATGTATTTTAAAAGATTATGCACTAAAGTAAAACACCTGTAACAATTCAGAGGTTTTTTCTACACTTGCTGAACATTTTCAATGAAAAGTCACCTTTCATGTTCCTTTCTTACCAGCAGTCAAGGCAATGAATCTGCCTCAGCCTGTCTAGCAAGGGGATTGTAGAGTCGTTTCAAAAGCTTACACTGTCATAGACAGCATCTCATTAACAGAGTAAGTACTTTTTTTTGGCTTGTCTGAATTTAAGATCAAGGCTTGCAGACAACGTCTAAGGATGCCTGTGAAGTCAGTAGCCTCCCCATGCCCAGTAAGTGGAAGATTCATAAAGAAAAGACATTACCACATATTACTGCTTCTTTCAAATGACTGCATCTTTGAGGTGAAATTTCAACTGAGTTAACCTTTAACTGTCAGACAAGAGGCAAGACAAAGCCCGCTGAAGCTGTTCAGCCTCAGAGCACTGATACGCATGAAAGCTCTGTCCAGGAGACAGTCTAGGCCAGCAAGCTGCAGCACCTCTGATGAAGCATCTGCTATTGGGCTTTTGCAGCGCAGTGTTGAGAGATTTCACTTTGGCCCAGAAGTAAATGATGAACTCACCAAGTATAACTGCCAGGTAAGCCAATGGTCTACAGTTCCCAAAGACTTTGTCGAATTCTCTTCCTTTAAACACTAAAGGCATAGCTGTAGGCTGTTAACACAAAGGATGAGACCATCCTGTAGACCTCCACACCTGAGGTATCATCAAGGATCCCTCTTATAGACAAGAGACAGAAACAAGCTTTTTAATGGCATAGCTTATTTCTTTCTAATATGACCTTCTGAAATAGGCCAGATTTGGCTTAGAAAATTGTTGTTATTCTCCTTTGACAATAATTAGAGTTTGCGGTGGTAGCTCAGATGTTGGCCTTTAGTCTGTAGGCATGATTGGGTGAGATGGATGCCATAGTAGCAAATCTGAGTGAAAAAATTCAGTGAAGTCAAAGGTTTTAAGAAGAAGCAGAGGAGAGAGCTCAGTATTTGAGAGTTTATAGGATCCAGATAAAGACACAATAAGGAGACAATTTGAAAAAAACCCTGCAGTCTGAACCCTTTATTCTGAGAATCTCCTTTTTCTAATATACACATTTTCCTCTAGATAAAATGTAAAGAACGGCATGACAGGTTACTTCCACTGACCATTATGTGAATGTGTACAAAGCTAAGAAAAATAAAATTGAGTTTACCAACATGAGGCAGAAATGTGCAGTTACTGAAGTGGAGTATTTCTGTTTTGTTGATTTCGTAGTACTAGTTGGAAAAAAGCTGTGCCTCTAGAAATTCCCATAGCCAGTCCACCAAAATAAGGTTTGGATCAATATATGAGTTTTACAGCCTTTGCTATTAGGAACACAGTGAACTTTATTAAAAACTCAATACGCATAATCAGTAAATGCATGACTGGGAGCTACTAGAAACTATTTAATCAATATCAGAGACAGTGTCTTAAAATCAGCCCGGTTTAAAGCTTTAACATTGTGTAGATTAAGTTATAGCAGGAGAGAACAACCAGCTTTAGATCCCTGATATCAAGGCAGACAGCATTTTAATATCATTTCTTGGTCAGAATTACCAGGGCCATGAATTCATAAATCCAAGAATGTGGTTTAACCCAGTACAACTTATTTTAGTTTTAGATTTAGTTAAACTCAAGCAAGTGTTTCCAGGGTGACACAGTGAGAATGAAAGAAGATATGGATGGACATCACAAGGTGACCTCTGTTCCAGCATCTTGGTGTTAGAGCAGCAAATAAAATTCAAATAGCAGATGTAGCAAATGCTCCAAAAGGATTGGCGTCAGAATTCCTATTCCAGCTTCTTGCTGAAGCCTGATGAAATGTGAAAGAAAGGTGAAGATATTTTGAGATGGACCACAGAGGCAAGCCACTACAATTGTGAAGACAGAAAATTATGGCTTGTTTAAAAACATGCTGTATGTCAACAGAAGGCTATTTTATTAAGAATAAACATTCTAACTTTGTCTTTTTCACATCAAGAAAAGAATATCTGATTTTGGGGGTACTTCCTCAGGTATGGGTTTAGGGGCCTTTAAAATCAGTTAATCTAACTAATAGGACTAACAATACTGAAAAGGCAGAGAGAAACAAAATTGATTTTTCTGAAATCTCACTTTCCACTAATGTCTTGGTGGGTTAGCAGTAGCTTAATTCTTTGACATCACAAACATTATTTATACTTACTCTGCCTGAGGATTAAAATGGGCATTACATTTCAGTCTGCCTGTAGCTGTCTCTTCAAAGTAGAAGAAACAAGTCATCTTGTTTGACGAATAAACTCAGGGGAGTATGTAAACAATATCTGACCTGTTTTGGGGGCATGCCAGTAGCAATAATGAAGTACAAAATAGTCAGCTTGTTTAGATTCTTACTATAAATCCACCGAATGACAGCTTTACTAAGAATAAAGAATTTTCCTTTTTTTCATGGAGACAGAAAATTGAAAAACCTTTTAGTCACTTAAATTTTTGTCACCTAAATTTTATTCAGCACACTGTACGTCTATTTAGTTACATATAGTCAATTAAATTGCAGTCCTGGATTTCTTTTTCAATGTGTAAATGGATAATATTATTTCAAATATTTTGATGGTACCGTAAGAATGTTTTAAGATTTTGAAGGAATTACATTAACTAGACTTCTACACTTTCATATTTAGTAGTATAATTCATGTTGGTATGTAATTGGAATAACCACTGCATGGATAGAAATCCCTCATAGATATTGAAGACCCATGTTGATATGGTTACAAAATGTATGACTAACAGCAACTCAAGAGGTCTAAGAACTTCAGATGGTTGGCGTAATTATGTAATTACTGATAATTACAATTTCTCAGAAAGATAGTGATCTGCTTTGCACACTAGCCAGACCTTTTAGGGCTGCAGTGGTTTGCAATTGTTTTAGCAATAGTAACAGGAAAGTAACTCTTCCCTTGGTTGTTGTAGTAAAAACATTCCAAGGAGGCACATGCAGTCTCTGACATACTGTGGAGAAAGAGCTTCAAAAACAGCCTGTTCATGCTTTGCAGTATCACACAGTTCTGCTGCCTCAGCTTCAGTCTGTCATGCACAGAGAAAGGGAGGAAATAAGGGGTTAAAACTACAACCCCTGACAGTTCTTAGATTGCCTTTTAAAGTTTCAAACATCTTGAGACAGATAGTGAACAAGCTGGTTGCTCAAAAAAAAAAAGAAAGGAGTCTTCTGTGAGCTGACAAAATCCAGTAACTCTTCACCTCCAGAAGTGCAAGTGGGCACATTGGAGGGGTTAAAGCAGCAGTTGTTTCAGAAGAAAAAATGAACTGATACTCAAATTCTGTACCACAGCTTAAGGGAGCAATTTCACTGAAAAGTGGCAAGCATCAGTCATCTCAGGCATAAAATTATAAATCCTTCTGCCACCAATGGTGCTAACTGTCCTTCAGCTGTCAATATGATTTGCTTGGGTAAGGAGTCAAGTGCCTCCAGATCACTAACACTAGCAGATCAGCAACTGCAGCATTCAGGATACTCTTCACCATTGCTGCATGTGAACGTAGGTCTCTGTGCACAATGTCTGAACTCGTTATAGTTCTTAATTACTTGTTTGCCCCTCTGTCATCTTCCATATTCTTTTCTACATTGCCTGAAAAGTTTGTTTCCAAAAATGGCAGCATGTAGGAACTTCCAGCATTATTTTTTGCTGTATCAAAATGTAGGGAAAATGCCAACAGCAAACTTGGAAAGTCCCTTCCTTTAGGGCAAGTACAGAGATACCTTTGCGGCTTTATAAGAATTTTAGTTGATGAAGGATTAATTTCAGTGATGATCAATTCTAGAAATGATCAATATAAGATCAAAGATCAAGTTCACCATTTCAGTATTAATATTCTCCTGGGTTAAGAATACTTTCTAACTGTTTCAGACACAATGATAATTACCTGTTTCTTATGGTAATGGCTCTGAATTTAGAATTTGGTTGCCAAAGACATGTTGCTTATTTTCTTCCTTCTAATCCCTTGTACCTATTTTGCTAAGCCACACTTGGCATAGATATGATTATAGATGTCCCCTGCTCACTTAAAATGATGTTGCCTTTCCACCACCCATGAGAAAATAATCTTCCTGAGTAATAAAATTAAAAAGGCAAGATATTTTTCAGGGAAGTTTTCCTAGCAGATGGCAAACAATTATATGTCTTTGATATGGACTTGAGAACATTGCTATGTAGTGCTAGATTGTATTTCACATTTGTAGAAAGAGGCAGAGATCTGCTGCAGAGTGACTGCAAAATTAGATGTCTTATATACGGTGTTTGCAGTCTGGTTAAAATGTCATTTTCTTTCTTGGTATGATTTGGTTGGGCCCACAGTTTATTATTCACTGTATTGATTACCGTATGGATTCCTTTGTTCTTCAAATGTAAAAATGAGGAATGTCTCTAAAATTGGTTAATATTGTATTTATGAAAACTTTGTGTATCTGGCCAAAAAATTTGCATATTTGTGGGAAGAATGAGATCATTCTCCATGAAGTGAACATACTTTTTTCTCCAACTGCCATGAATAAAATGAGTTATCTGTCACCTTGGGTCCAGAGAGAGACTGTGAGGGGCAAGTACTAAAGGCAGTTGTTTTCCCTCTGCAGATCCAGATGGGCAAATGTCTCAGTAGGCTGAAAAGCATGACTTTTGCTTTATACAAAAGATGGAAAAAGATGAAATGAGGGGCAAAAGTAATGGGCTGTACCAGATGTGAGGCTAATTTAGAGAACAGTTCCCTGGTATGTTTTCCTTGGTAGCAAACGTGGCTTAAGAAGTTCTCAGCCATCTTCTCTGGCTTCGACGGCACACCAAACAGCAACATGGGGGCAGACAAGCCTTTTTTATTTTTTTTTTTTCTTAATGGGAAGCTGGAATAGTGGACATAAAAAAGAAAAGAGACTGAGTTTGTTTACTACTTGCCAATGAATCTACTAATACAAGATGACCAAGTGGGCTTTGAAACTGATATCAAATTGGTGACATGTTTTTGCCTTTAGTATTCATATCCTGTTCTTTATCCTTGGATGTGTTCACATATGTGAAATCTATAATAAAGAAGTTTTCAACCACATGGAAACAGGACTAAAGGTAACTGAAAAACTCACCTATGTTTATTGCATAAACTGCATAGATTGCAATTAATTGTTCAATAAACTGTTCAATAAATTGCATTGCAATCGTTAAAAAAATGCATAAATTTTTCAGCTGAAATACAGCCTTTGACAATGACTTTTTCTCCAATTTTCTTGATCTGCAAGTCTACTACAATATTCTGAAGTTTTCAATCTTAAAAAATAAACTTCAGGCACATTGTTAAGGATCTCAGGGAAGAGCCTAAATCTGAAGGGTTTTCTTTGTCACCAACCTTCTAGAACAAATCACTTAATTTCCTTCTGACATTGTGGTTTACCTAACAGTAAGCAGAGACTGGTTCAATGTTCAATTACCTTGGGTCGTCTGCAGTTCTCAAAGGTGCGTTGTGAGAGCTGGGATTATGTACTGGTTTCAGCTGGGATGGAGTTAAATTTCTTTGTGGTGCCTTGTATGGGGCTACGCTTTGGATTTGTGATGAGGGCGATGTTGATGGCAGGGGGATGTTTCAGTTGTTGCTGAGCAGTGTCTGCACAGCATCAGTGCATTTTCTGATTCTTGTGCTGTCCTGCTGGTGGGTGGGCTGGGGGGCACGGGAGGTTGCAGGGGAGCACAGCTGAGGTGGCTGACCTTGGCTGACTGAAGGACATCCCATACGGTATGATGTCACACTCAGCTATAAAAGCCGAGGGGAAGAGGAAGGAATTGGGGATGTTTGCAGTGATGGCATTTATCATCCGATGTAACCGTTACAGGTGATGAAGCCCTGCTTTCTTGGAGCTGACTGAACATGAGACACTCCTTACCAACCAATGATATGAAATTTACACCTGTTTTTGTGTTTCTGGAATAATGCAAAAAGCTTTACAGATTCAAACTTCTAACTGTCATCATGACAGAGCCCAGGATGAACCCGATTCAAGTTGCAGGAGATTGTTCAGTTCTGATCAGCCCCCAGTTTTTCAGATGCCAAAAGCTCTTTTGCTGAAAATCTGTTATAAGCACCGAATTTCTCAGATTTCTTTTCCACTCAGCTTCTAAATAAGATGGAAAAAATAATATAGTAGCAATTTTTTGGTGGTGGTTTAGTAGATTTTATTTCTTTGATTTACTGCAGTACTAGGAAATTTAGAGAATGTGGAGATCTGCAGCACTGGAAGAAACCAATCATTAGTTGAACACTATTAGATCTGCAAAATCATGACTAGATTGTGCTTGGATGGCAACTTAGGTCAGAACTATTTCTTGTTTTGAGTAGGAAGTTCTCTTGAACAGAAACTGATCGGTAACTCACAAATTGAATGACTGTGTGAAGAGTTTTAATAATAAATAAATGCCTGCTTTAAAAATTATTTCACTACATTAAAGAAACATATATTGATACTGATCTTTGTCCTTCATAAAATGTAAGCATGAATAAATAATAATGAATTATGAAAAAATAATTTCTCCTAACGTAGCTGGACAATTCCACAGAATCTCTTTCTGTGAATCAGGTTTTAATCTCATTTCATGGTACAAGTAACTGTGAGGTGCTTACGTTAGATTTTATTTTGATAAGTCATTCTGTAAATTTTACAATAGTAATTAACTCTCTAATTTAGCTAGTGATAGAGCATTACTTGCTATGCTGTATTTAAATACCCAGTCACAGTATACTCTGTCCTATGAATGTATTCCTTCTTCATTGAGTATGCACATACCTTTGAAACACACAAAAGGTATATTAACTGAATTATATTAATTAAAATACAGCCAGACTGATTCTTACATGCCACCTTGTGGAAAATCAATGAAATATTCTTATGCAGCAGCTGATACTAGAAATTCTGAACTCGCAAAGAACTGTTGGAAATTGTAAAAATAGCTATCACAAAGAAGGATAAAATATTGCTGCAAGAAGATATAGTTGCTGATAATACATTTGTACAGCATCTGTTAGCTACAATAAATAACCAAATGGAAAAAATAGTGCATACTTCTGTCTGGGGCTTCCTCCCAGCATATTTTCACCATGGATTTCTTTAAATGTGGCCAAAATACACTTCAGAGCTGGAACAGTTAAAAGGTGTAATTCTTAACCAATGGCCATAGAGGAAAATGTGTTTATCTAGTTAATAAGAGGTGGCTTTCAAGCAAAAATAAAGCTTTGAATATAGTATTTTAAAACCATAATTACAGTACTAGTGTTCTAATGTCACTCACATATCTTTTATTATATTTGTATAGCTCCTCTTCAATGTCTGATTAGTCTTCAAACATAATCTGCTGGAGAAATATTGAACATACATAGTTTAAATGTTAAACAATGGAAGATCTCAGTAGTAAATTTAAAAATTATTGACTGTATGAAAATCCAAGTTCCACAAGAGAAATCCAAATGATTTCAGCAGAGGCAGAATCTCACCTATTAGGTATAAAACTGAAAATATTTCCAGTTTTACTTACGCCACAAATTTGTAGCACCTTCTCCAAGTGAACTGTATGGCCTTCAAACAGGTATCTGGAAGGAAGTATTTTGTAAAAAAAAAAAAATCTCCAGCAGGATTATTATGATTTCTTCTTTGCTTAGATTTATGCACAGAAATGGGAATAGAGATATTTAATATAATTTCTTAATTTTAAAGCATCTGTGGGATAACATTGACATTAAAAATAGTCTATCAAAAATGCAGGAAAAAATATTCTCCACTTTTCAAAGAGGTTTTGATCAGAGACATTAGAACTTTGTATTTCAAAAACTGTTCAAACTATTGCTTGGTACAATATTGATGGTATTTGTCACATGGTTAATCACAAGCACCCAGGTGTCATCCCAGACAAGAGTTAAGAAGATAGGTAATAAAATGGGCATCTTGAAGGTCCCTTAAAAGACCTAAGGGAAGTCATGTAGAGCATCATAGCAGTGACTCAGGCTGAAACTGGAAAATAATGTGCTACCTTGTCAATGAGAATGACCAGCAAGTTCTTGTATTATACCCCAGATGCCTTCAGTGAAACTAATGGAATAGTTCTGTGATAAATCAGAAGAATTTACTGGTTCAAACAGTGTTTAATCCTGTTTATTTTTCTGACTACCTTCAAAACTAAAACTGCATTATTTCTCCCAACTTATAAGTACTTTTTTCTAATTACACATATTTAAAAGACTTTCTGTTTGCCTTATGTACTGAGTATTAAGTAGACAAATTATGGTAAATTATGGGTGATTTTTTTATTTCTTCACAAAAAAATCATGTAAATATAGAGTGAAACATATCTGATGTGCATGTAATTTCACACACTTCTTGGTATGCCCAGAGAAAAGATTTGAATTTCCCTATGACACCTTCAATTGCTGGGGAGGGGGCAGTTATATGGGTTTTTTCACTTGTATTTTTCATAACAATACATTGCCAAAAATATTCCAGTCTCCCAAGGGCTCTAATGAAAGGCTATTGTGTAGGTTAATGGATTATATTGAAAATCCAGTGTGTTCAAATGTAAAAGAAGGGGGTGTGTTTTTTCTTTTTCAATTTCTTTATGTCTTTTATTCTTTCCAAACCAAATGGCTCACTAATGCATTTAGAGCTCTCTCCTGTTGAAAACAGCTGTGGCTCTAGCTGTGAAACAGCCCAACCTACTCAACACAATGGTTGCCCTTCTCCCACCTCTTACACCTACCACCCCTTCCTTCCCAGAGAGCCTATATCACCCAGCTGGCTGCACGAAGAAGCCTGAAACAGTTTGAGGCCCTTTTCTGGCCTTCCTGGCTAGAAAGATAAATAATAATCTACAGCCTCCCCCAAAGTCTGAAAGCGCAGAGGAACAAATCTTCCTCTCTTCCGTTTGCTGTGTTTCTTAGCACAGATGCAGAAAAAAGCAAAACCTCTTACAAGTTGGGAAGATTTCTGAGGAAACTAAGGAGGGAAAAGGCAACATTTAAATGCCAGCAAAATACAGAGGAAGACACAGAAATCCTTTTCTGGAGGACTAACGAACCAGTCCAAATGCATACAGCCTCCCTGGTTCAGCTGCTGGACCTACTGCAGAGGGAAATAATTTCTTCCAAAGCGGCTACACGATACTTTATCATTTCTGTGCAAGTTGTTTTAAGAAGGTTCAGCCCCAATGCTCCTGAGGGGTCTTTCTTGAGGAGGTAGCTGAAGATATAAACTACAGAGAGAATGTATTCTTAAAAGGCTAAGAAATTTGGAAATCCCTTCTCAAGATTTTATCCTGACTACACATTGAGATGCCCAGTAAGATTTGTCTGGAGAAAAGCAGAAAAATTAATGTTTGAAAGACACTTTCAACATTTATATATACCAATGATCAAAGCAGTAACTGTAGGAGAAAATAATCTTTATGTATCTTCAGCAATATGCCCAGTAAATAAAATTATTATTTTCTAAGTGATGTGGAATCTTCAGCCTAATAATTTGAAGTATAATGTACCTATATATTCCTCATTCTCTGTGGCTTTGTGTCCAGGATTTACAGCATTTACTTATGAAAACAGAAACTAAATTCTCACAAACACCCACTCTAAACCTCTCTCTGGGAAGCTCTTTAAACAGATTGATGAATACTGTATTTGTCTTCCAAAACTTGGTTAAAATTGATCATCACTAAAATGCTTCTCAGTGAGGCAGTTGCTGCCTTCAGTAATTTATCCTTCTCAGAGAACCACCTAATGAAGAAACTGCCTGACTGTGTCCTGGAGATGTGCCTTTCTAAATGCAAGTTTTTCAAAGGGCTGTTATGTACCAGGGACCTGTGATCAGATCTGAAAAAGTGCACAACTATTGCAACAGAAAAGCATCTAAATTATAATGCTATCCAGACACTAACCTCCTTCCTGACATGTGCCAGATTGTTTGCCCTGAAGTATTCTCCCATTGCAAAATCACAGAGTTGGAAGAGCCACACTATAGCATAAAAAGATACATTTCATTATGAAAAGCATTGCAGGTTTGTGAACAACAACATGCCAGATGGTTTCAATAAATCTCCTGACAATCCTGGAATTTGGGAGGTGGTAATTTTCAAAAGATGAAGCAGTATATTTACGAGGTTCAAGAAAGCAAATCCTGGACACATATGAAATGATAGATAATGTCTTATTCAGCTGCTCTCTCTTCTTCTCCCCACAATCTTTTGCAAAGAAATAAAATGTAGTTGAAAAGTTTTGAGCCTGGATATCTGTACATAGGGTAGATATTGAACTGACCACTAAAAATAGCTTACTAAAACACACTCTACATGTTCGTACTTTAGATGCTGAGTAATTAATTGCTATTTGAAATTCCACTATCATTAACAGCAGCAGGAAAGCTGGACATTAAATCACTTAAGTAAAGACACTGCGGTGATTCCATACAGGACTGTACAAAAAAAGGAAAATAATTAAAATGGGGAAAAAAAACAGTTGGTAAAATTAGTCTCAAAGCTTGATCACAGGAAAAGTGCTGTACTCTCTGATGAAATTCAGTAACTTAGTTTGGCGTGCTAGGATGAACCACATATATATGTGAGTTTTCTCATTACAGTTTGTAGTACTACAGGGAACCTAGCAGGACTTTTCAATATGCCGAGATGTCTGCTGAAATCCCAGCTATCATTTGAATATTAGGGTTATTTTGCCCCCACTAACTGTATGATTGATCATTCCCCTGCTCTTTTTTTCACATAAAATACTTTTAATGCAATGATCTTCAAGAAAACAAAACAAAACAAAACCAGGTTCCTTATATAAAATTATTACATCTATATGTAAGTTTTATTGCACTATAAACAGCAATTTTATAACAATCATTCTGGGTGTTATTATTCTTACTCTTAAATCTAGCTACCTTACAAATTTTCACTTTCACTTGGATAGGCAACTCTAGTGTCTGTTAGATAAGCAATATTCCATGCAGAATATACTCAGAGAGGCTAAGCGTCTTCCCAGGTCCTAGCAACACAGCAAGACTAACAGGCAAGGGAGGAAATCTGCTGTCCCTTGAAATATGACTTTGGATGCATTCCCTCAGTTATTAATAGGTTTGCCCATCCTACCTTCATCAGTGTGTTTTGGAAGATGACATTTTAACAAAACACTTTTTTTTTGTTTTAGCAATTCTGTCCTTCACAAACTTTCCCAGTATAGTCTGGTTTTTTGAAACAAGAGATCTGAATCTTCTGTCATAAAAAACGTCTTCTAAGTACTCAAAACTCACTACTCCTTTGATTCAGTCTGATGTTTCTCCCCTAAAAATCATGGTTGTTAAGATATGTCTGTCCGAAACACACACACTCAAGCCACTCTTCCTTAGTCTATATTTACTGCAGTAGTTTCCAGGAAGCCAGACAGAATCTGAAGAACCCATTTTGCCGCACAGGCAATTTTATTTTCTTCCTTATTCACTCTAATCCCCAAGTCTTTTACTGCCTTCTGCCACTCAGCTGTAATTCCAGTCTGCATAATATGTTCTATGGTATTGTTATTATATGCAAAATTGTGAATTTATCACAATGAATCTTACATTTTACATTTTACTAATTTTGGATTTTCTTGATTTTTAGAAAGGTTGTCTATGGCTCAGTGACATTCATGTGAATATCACTGAATATTCATTCATTGTGATATTCATCAAGAAAATACTTCTATTCTATTACTACCACAGTTGGTTCCTTGTGTTGTTAACATCAGTGGCAAAAACAAGCTCTGTGGGTCTCTCTATCACCATTTTTTCATGATGACTCATTCATTTGCATTAAAACAAAACTATTCTAATCATGCCTGGAAGTTTTTGCCCTATGCAAACTTTTTCAGAGAGTTCAGTTCATGAGATCAAAGGCTTTTTCTGAAATAAGAGAAACAGCTCTTGGTTCCTTTGAACAGAGAGATTTTAATTTTTTCAGTTCTGCTTTATGTGGGATAAATCTAGTGGATTAGGTCAGAGAGAACTGGACCCCTCTTGACAGACATAATGATATAAACAGGTAATACCCTGGAGATGTTTAACAATGAAGACAAGAAGCTTGAATTTCAAGCTGGAAAAAAGCACAAAAGTTGTATATAAATTTTAGGTATATTATTTTGACTAGACTTTAAAAACAAAATTAAAAACCAAAAAAGATAGGGCAGACAAGCCAGTAAATAAAAGCTTATAGGTTTAGCTTAGCCTTCGATTAGTCACTCCACAGAATCACAGAACAACTCAAGTTGGAAAGGACCCTGGAGGTCATCTGGTACAAAGTCCACTCAGAGCAGGGTCAACTAGCTCAAATTACTCAGGGCCTTGCCTCATTGAGTTTTGAGCATCTCCAATGATGAAGATTTCTCAGCCTCTCTGGATAATCTGTGCCAGTGTTCAATCACCCTCATGGTGAATTCTTTTTTTCTAATATCTAGTCAGAATTTCCCTTGTTTCAACTTGCACCTATTGCCTCCTGTCCTGTAGCCATGCTCTTCTGAGAAGGCTGGGTCCACCTCCCCTACACCTTACCCTTAGGTAGTCATAGGAAGCAACAAGGTTTCCCTTTCACCTTCTCACCTCATGGCTGAACAAACCCAGCTCTCTCAGCCTCTCCTTGCACATCAGGTACTCCAGCCCCCAACCATCTTGGCAGCTCTCCATTGGACTTGCTCCAGTGGTCAGTATTTTTCTTGTTCTAGGCAGCCCAAAAGCAAAATATTGCCATCTCACACATGTTGAACACAAGGGAATGACCACTCCTCTTAACCTGCTGGTTACACTATTGCTCATACAGCCCCAACGCTTCCTTCTTCCCTTTCTATCAAATAGGTTTAATGTTTCTTCCCTCCCAAATTTAAAAAAAAAAATGTTCTAAGTAACAGTGGTCTCATGTTTTAAGAATAGGATATACTTTTGTATTGAAATACCTGGACATGATAAGTGAGTGGCCCATGTGTGTATGCAGAAAAAATGTAGTGTTTGACAGCAATATTAAAATCTTTGTGATGAGCTATACATTTGAAAATGTAAAACTCAGAAAAGAGAGAGAAGAAATGGAATGGGAGAAACCATATCTCAGAGCTGATATGTTCAAGAAGGATTTGGACTAGCTTAATTTATATCTTACCTTTTTGATATAAAGGGAGATATTGGACAGGTGAAACTGAGAGGATGCTAATGGAAGAGGAGCTTTGGTGGATAGAGGACTAAATCAAAGAGTTTTCATTGTCACACTTCTGTAATAGCACACAATTTGAAAGCAGAGTTTCAGTGGCAAAAACATCAAGTGAATGAGAAAAATAATAGAAGTAACAGTGTTCATGCTTATTCCTACTAGGAATGTGACATTTAATGTAAAATAATTTCTGAAATTGAAATACCTCAGAGAAAGTGGTTGTAACACAGATTACAGTTACACATTGTGGAGACACTGTATTTACATACACTCTCCACAATGCAACAAAACTATAATCTGTGTTATAATTGATCATTCAGGACATATTCAGCCTGATTTGATAATACTTATGAACTTAAGGAAAAAAAAAGATACGATAGTAGTGTGAAACCTTGCAACCAGCATAACACATTCTAGCAAAAAGTTTGACTTTCTACAGTCAAAAATAGTTACCAAAAAGATGAATTATGTGTTGTCCAACAATTAGTTTCAAAATGTAGCATCTTACATGTAACTTCAGGTGTGGTATCACCAAAATGAATAAGGTAATTTTAATTTCAATATGGTAATAGACTACCATTGTTCTCAGCTCCTAACCCTGTTAATTGCTACTCAGATGATGAATAAATAATATTTCTAATTCGAATGACCTCTGAATTCTTCACTTCTATTTAAACAAATATTTCAACAGGAATGCAGGATTTAAATGCAGTTAAATTAATTATTATGCATTTATATTCAGTCACAACAATATATATAAACAAATAAATGTGTTGCTGCAGGTTTGAAAGAAATCATAGTCCTCGTTATGCAAATAACTTGGAAAAAATAAGCCACTACAAAAAAATGAGGCTTTTCATTTAACCTAACAATTTCAGCATTGCCAGTGGGAATGAAGAAATCGAAAATGAGCAAGCAGTCTCTGAATTTGCAAATGTGGAGATTTTTTTTAAAAGCTCTGCAGAGAATGATATACCACTCAGCCCAGAGTTTTCCTTGGAATTATCTATGTTTAAAGCATCTAGATTAAAATGAGACAATGGGACAAAAGCTGGGAAGGTCTTTTCTGACTTTTAATACAGTAGCACAGAGTCTGGAGGCCCTCATCCAAACTAATTAGCTGGACAACTCCAAATTTAAGAGGTTCAATGAGGGACATGCTTAACTATCCAAATGTAATCCGCAGAGTCACTGAACCGGCAGTACCTGGAGGCTGCAGGGTTCTGTGCCTCACCCAGCTCTGCACATGCCTGGCTAGATCTGCAGGCAAGTTCTCCTTTTGTCTTCGTGTCACAGAATCCCACTCAAGAGCAGGGCAGCTGATATTTGGTCACATGCATTCTATGTCAAACTAGAGTAAGAAGTTGAATTCAAATTTCAATGTGTTTCAAATTTCTCTGCCATTAAAAAAAGAAATAATTTTTAAAAGGCCATAGAAAACTACTACTTTCAGGATTGCCAGTCTCAGACTTCTGGAACAAATCTAAGTCACAGCTCAGAGTAATTTTCTGATTAATAATGAGCAGCTACAGTGTTGGTGTCAATTTTATTCCTTAGATGACTTTGCTTAGAATAACTGCAGATATAAAATAATAAATGAATTCTAGGAAAACTAATCTCTTCCTGTGGATTTGTTATACTCCACTGCCATATCTTAGTTTCTGTCTTCCACCTTCATTCTGTATTAGTATTCCCCAGCTCAGGGAAATATCACAAAAAGGATTATTGAATTTTGTTGTACTAAAATGTCGTATCTTGCTCTCTGTTTTGACATTTTCTTGATCAATAAGTTGTCAATGCAAAAAAGGCAGCTATTTAACTTTCTGTATGCAAAGAAAGAATATGAGCTGTCAAATATGAGCTGATTTCTCAAAGGCCAAGCAGTGGGACATGAAGGAAGCAGCCCATGATTGTGGGGAGCCTTAGTGAGACCAAACGGGACAGACAAGGCAGAGAGACGCATTTGTAAATGAAGCAAGAAAACAAGGTTGAGGAAAATGTTCTTGTCATCTAAGGGTTTCTATGGACACTCAAAATGTTTTTCTCTCTCTTACAATTCAAGATGCAGTGAAAGAGGAGGCAGGTCTGGTCATATCACCATAAGAACTAATCTTTGATGCTTTCTTGCTTCTTACCTGGGTTGTCCATACCCAAATTTCCAAAACCTTGGGACACAGGCAAAACTGGATGGCTATTATCTGCAGATAGTACAAGATAGAGATACCTGACAATTCAAGGAAATATGTAGAAGGGAAGGCTGTTACGATCTGTGTCCAAACATCCTCTTGGGTTTCTTTGCTGCTAGCACGATCAGACAAAAGTCATAGCCAGAGAACATGGTTTTCCCACCTGTGTTCATCTACCTTTGCTGGTGCAACAAAATGGAATTTGCATCTCTGCTGCTTCCAGCTGTCACTCCTGACAGATTTGACTGAGGCTGCTGATTTTCAGACAGAGAGCATTATTTCATATGTACACCTTTCAATCTCTCATTGTAAAACAGAATTTTAGGTTTGATCTTTAGAGTTAGGTTCTTAGCTACTTTAGATGTCAACAGTAAAATAAAGCATGTGTGTGTGGTTCCAACAACCTGATGTCCCATTCCTTTGTAGTTACAGAAATATTGCATCACATTCTCCCCAAGGTCAGTGAGTCCTTGGGAAAGCAGCCAGTAAAACAGGGCCCTGGGAGAGGGAGAGACTTTTCTAACTCCATTTACAGAATAAAAAGGTAGCAGCAGAGCTCTGTTGTTACATGTTCACCACTGTAGTTTACAACGAAAAGTCTGATTACACTTTTAAAATACTCAGTGTCGTGGGGTTTTGCTTTTCTTATTAATGAATAATTGCACTATCATTTTCCACTCCTATATGAAGTTCTGGATGAGCCTTTTCCATTTCTGTAGCAGATATAGGGCATTATGCATGATAAGTCTGTGTTGTTCTAATTTTATTTGGATAAGATACTGTTTTCCATTAGACAATTTAAGGAAAGAAAAATACACTGCATTCAAGCAGAATTATGCCAAAAATTTATTATGCTAACTGATTTAAACGGTCTGAGTGTATAAACAGGTATTGGTTAAACAATCCTTAGCACTGGCAAGTGGGGGAAGATTGGTTTTGGAAATGGGCTAGGGAAATGAATTAGGCCCAAACACAAATCTGTGTTTTATATCTTCAGTCCTACTTGTTTCCCATTTCTAATAGAGTAAGATGTGTTTCTTCACACAGCATTTTCTTCTTCAGCTTCAAACTGATGTTCTGCTCCTTTGACTACTGGCAAATCAAAACCTGTGAATAAACTTCATATCACAAGGCACATACCTATTTTAATTACTTTTCCACATGCTGAGAGTATCTGCAGGGTGATTAATATAATTTGGTTTCATATAAAATCAAGCTAATGAGAAATTGTATCTTTCTTAGGCTATCCGCCTTTTACTTCAGAGTAGGATTACTAAACTGAATAAAAACTACAGCAGTTATATATATATCAGAATCCATTTGCACATTAAGAAACTTACAAAGCCTAAATAAAACTGGAGTAGTTACATCCAGATATTCAGTATTGTCTAATAATGAACAAAAAAGTCGGGAAATTTACTCCTATCACACTCTTCTAGATTATTACAGTGGTTTTAGTTTTTAAATGCAGGTATCTTAACACCCAATTTTCTGGATCTAGAAATTTAACAGTGAAGATTCAGGTTCTTAATGTTTGGCATTTGAGCAAGGACTTTTCAATTTTCAATTTCTATTCTTTACTTCTTTTTTAGTCCTCTTTAGCTAGAGGGAGTGGCTATTTTACTGGAACATCCACATTTGCTTTATTATTGTGCTGTACAATATCCTTTCCTGTACAAGGGAAGAATAATACATGCAAAATATGACTGAAGAGACAGAAACTGGAAAGGCAATATAAGTAGCCATAATTAAGGTGTGATAAGTAATAATAACAAACCATTACCAAAAGTCATTGGAATGCTTTTCAATCTACAAAACATGTGGTAGGTTATGACAGACTCTCTCTTACTTATTCTTTGGAAGACAATTAATTTGATGTTTCATGCAAGGAGAATTTGACAACAAGATTCAATACTTTTTATGCCAAAACCAGTCTGCATTGTTAAGCTGCACTATGAGCCACCAAACACAAATGGGGTGGAGTACACAGAAATCAAACACAGAAATCTGCATGCAGCATCCCTCCACAGCAAGTAATGAGAAACGGACATTTTAAGGATGTAACTTATCTTAAGGGAAACATTTTGAATAGTGCAGATGAATCTTACTTTAGAAGAGTTGTCTTTTCTCTAATGGGAATCTAGGCAACCAGAGTGGGATTCAGTCAGAGGTTATGACCACCTAAATCTAGGTGGTTAAGCTGTTGTACTCTGCAGAGGTGCAGACATTATCCCAGAGCCTAAAGAGTGATTCAGATGTCCAGCCACTAGATACAGGATTGAGATATGCAATGCTGGCAGTTAGGGCCATTTTACCTGCCATTGGGTATGCTGGATATCGCACTGAGAAGCAAGAAGGGTGCAAATCTCTCTGAAGTGTGTCATATTTGCCAGCCCCATGTAGCTGGCTTGGATCAACAGAGTGTTTCAAATGGCACTAGTGAAAATACTTTTAGGAAACTGAATCTGTGTTCAAAAGACGTGTAGATGTGGCACTTCAGGACATGTTTTAGGAGGCATGGTGGTGTTGGGTTGATGGTTGGACTTGATAATCTTAGAGATCTTTTCCAGCCTTAATGATTCTATGATTCTATGATTCTATGAATCCTGTCCTACCCAAATGCCATTGCCCTGCAATGATCTAATTACATGAACAAAGGACAGCATAGCAAAATCAGATGCTTCAGTGGTTTTCACACCCTTTTTAGAGTGAGAAAGAAGTATGTATGCTGGACCATTCTGAGGAATTCTTTGAGACTCTGGAAAAGGTCTGGAGCCACTTCCATAAGACACACCATAGCTAAGAAATTTGGCTTTCCAAGCAGGAGCTTCAGCAGGGGTTTCAAACTGACTGGCCAGACACACTTGAGATCCACAATAAGAAAGTCCATGCAGACATGAGATGGCACGAAGATGGCACATGCCATACTACTCCATGCTAAAAGGTCCTTTGCCTCACTCTCCTTGCCTAGTTCCTCCATGTTAGATAACAAAGCAGGAGCTATTGCTTCCTAAAGAAAAGTTGATGAGAAAGTCATACCTTTGCTATTAGTTTTTATGATATTGGGGTGCAGGATGAAAAAAACTCCCTGGGTTGATCAGGCAAGCATTAATATGGGGTAAAACAAGCATTACTTGAACAACCAAAGCAAATGTTAACAAACTGGTTCTAAATATGTGTTGCAGAACTGAAGTTTAAAAAAAAACCCAAACCCTAACTGAACTGTTGCCAACAGCAAAAATAACTCTCCTCAACTAAGAAATTTGAAAATATTAAAAGTAGGATGTGTTCATTTTCAGTTTCTGTTAAAGAGACTGGATTAAGAGCCTAGTTGCTCAAGCATAATCAATTCTATGTCTTTTTTAGCTGAATTCACTATTTCATGTGGATCAAAACTAATCCTTTCCTTTTTCTCAGGGTTTGTAGAAGCATGTCTTAGAGTTCAGTAAATGTGACTAGTGAAGTATATATTTAGAAAATGTGTTTCTTTCTTTTTGTGGAAACTTAGTGGTGTCTAGCCTGAGTATTAACTAAATGATTTTTCTCCTCCTGCAATTGCCTTTGGCTCTGCCAATTGTCATTATATACCAGTGAGAAAATTGTATCTTTCTTAATTAAATTTTCCACCAATTTGCTTGATCTTCCACTTTCAATGTCTATCACACTGATCTTCATTATACTGAGGTAGTGAAGTCATTCACATCTCATTTGACCCCCTATTCTAGTGTGCTGAAGGTTATCACATCTGCTGGATGCTATTTACTGCAATCTTTTCACCTCCAGTGAGACAGCTTAGGTGTCACATTTAAAAACTGCTCTAAAATGGCTGATTTTCTCGAAACACCTGATTTAATGCTTAAATGTGTTTATATTCTTTAATGTGTGCATATAATTTTATCATCTGAATGGACTCTTTGTACATTTCTGATTGCATAAGTCTGGCCAAATAAAATGCTTGCAACCACTAAGTCACTCCCAGGAGAAACTTCACTTTCAGACATCATCTCTTTTGGTCAGCTTCTTGCCTGCTACATGCAAACTACACATTGTTGGTCAGAAGGGGATCCTATGTATAGGACTTGCATGAATGGAGTCACATGAATGAATTAACACTGTCCCAATATAAAGTATAAAGATCCGATGTCAATCAAAAAATGGAAAAGAATTTTCATGAAGGTCACGCCCTATTTTTTCATAGAATCTGACATGAGTTTATGGAAAAACTGTGAATGCTCTAACTTTTCAGTTCTTTTTTTTTTTTAATTACAATTCCAATTCATATTAATTTTTCTCTCTAAAACTTTAGAACTAGTTTCAAATAAATTTCTACACTTGATTTAAAGGCAGGTTATGTTCCAAATTCTATAAAGTCATAAATACAGTGAGTGAAATTTTTGATCCATTGAAGTAAACAGCAAAAATCCCTTTGACTTAAAAAGTTCAGGAATCTAAGCTCTATTCTTTTCTAACATTTTCTTGAAAAATCTATATTCTCTTACCACTGGCTTGGAATTTCTCTACATAAATATTAACCTATACATGTCTCTTTTTGTTTATATATATGTGTACAGGGAGCAAGACAGAAGCAGAAATATGTATGTTAATGCACAGTGTCTAAGACAAAGATTTTTTTTTTAATAAACAACTTCTGAGATAAAGGCGGTGCTGAGGGAACTGGCCAGCGTCACTGCAAGGCCACACTATAATGTCTTTGAAAGGTTGTGGCAATCATGGGAGGTTCCTGAATACTGGTAAAACACAAACATCAGACCAATCTTCAGGAAGGATAAGAAGGAGGCTCTAAGGAACTACAGACCAGTCATTCTCACATCAGTCCCTGGGAAGGTTATGGAGCAAAACCTCCTGGATTCTTTATGTAGGGCATAAGGGATAACATGGATATGGATGGGATAATATAATAACTGGAGCTGACTGGGAGCAACTAGCATGGGCACAAAGGACAAACCCTGCTTGAGCAACCTGATAGCCTTCTGTGATGAGATGATCAGCTATGCAGCTGATGGGAAAGCAGTGGGTGTCATCTACCCTGTCTTTATTCAAGTTTTCAGGATGATCTCCCATAGTATCCTTTAAGCAAAGCAGTGATAGAGTTTCAATAGGTGGACTGTAATGTGGATGAAAAATTAGCGGGACTGCTGCTCTTAGAGGGTTGTGATCAATGGTATGAAGTCCAGCTGGTAGTGGTGCTCCTTGCGTGTCACTAGTGGGGAAGATATCTCTATTATCAATCTGGATAATGAGATAGAATGTACCATGAGGAAGCCTGTGGAAAATCAAAATTGAGCAAAATCAGCATGCTCAAAGGCAGAGCTGCTGTTCAGAAGGACATCAAGAAGCTGGAGAAATGGGCTGACTAGAACCTCACAAATTTCAGCAAGGGCAAATGCAAAGTCCTGCCCCTGGGATGGAATAACATCAGGCAACAAAACTCTCTGGGGAGGTCAGTTGTGCAGAAAAGGGCCTGGAGGGCCTGGTGGACAAATTGAGCACCAGAGGTCAAGTGCATTACTGGGCTGCATTAGAAAGAGTGAGGTCAGCACGTTAAGGGAAGTGATTCTTCTGTGTTTAACACCTGATACTGCATCCAGAGTATTCTGCACAGTTCTGGGATGCCTAACACAGAAGATTTTGAGAAGCTGGGCAAGCCTACTTCAGGGCCTCCAAGATGATTAGGGAGCTGGAGCACACAACACAGAAAGAAAGGCTCGGTAATATGGGTTTATTCAGGCATAAGAAGAGAAGACTAAGGGAGTGGATTTTACTGCTGCCTTCAGCTAGCAAAACACTCTCAGAGTATTTTGTTCCTCTAGACATTACATCTGCAACACAATTAAATGTTTAATCTATTTGTCTTCACATCATTCCAGGATATAAACTCTGATCCTGTTAACAGGACAGGCCTGGAGTGGCTGGCTGGAAAGCAGTTGTGCAAAAAAGGACTTGGGGACCTGGTGGACAAGCTGACCATGAGCCGTCAATGTGCCTTGGTGACAAAGAAGACGAACTGCCTCCTGGGGCTGCATTAAAAGCATTGCCAGCAGGTTGAAGGAGGTGATCCTTCCCCTCCACTCAGCCCTCATGAGACAGATCTTGCCTGCTAGGTCTAGATATAGGCTCCTCAGTACAAGAAAGACATGGACACACTGGAGCAAGTACAGCGAAGGGCCACCATGACCATTTAGAGACTGGAGCATCTGACATATGAGTTGGGACTGTTCAGCCTGCAGAAGAAAAGGATCGGGGGATCTTAAAAACTTCTTTAAGAACCTTATGAGGCGAGTAAAGAGGATAGAGCCAGGCTCTTCTCAGTAGTGCCTAGTGACAGGACAAGAGGCAATGGGCACAAATCGAAATACAAGAAATTGCATTTAAATGTAAGAAAAAACTTTTTTACTGTAAGGTAGTCAAACACTGGCATAGGTTGCTCAAAGAGGCTGTTGAGCCTCCATCCTTGGAGATGTGCAAAACCTAACTGGACAAGGTCCTGGGCAACCAGCTCTAGGTGACCCTGCTTTGAGGAGGGGAGGTAAAGCAGATGATGTCCAGAGGTGCCTTCCAGCCTGAACTATTCTGGAATTCTGTAAGCAGTAATGTAGGTAACAACATAAAAACCTTCAGCATGCCAGAAAATTGCAAGATTACCTCTTTCCTATAACATTCATGTTCTGAAAAACATACAAGCAGCTTTAACAGAATAATTAACTCAAGAAGTCAATTGGGTTTCTTAGAAAATCCATTTCCACAGTGCCGATAGAGCACTTGATAAAACATACCTTCATGGGCTTTAAAACAGAGTTAATAAGAGTCTCTGTGAAATGAAAAAGACTAGTTTAGTCTGACAAAATATCAATAGCAAGCAGGACCATTTTGTATGGGGTGAAAAGTCACTGAACAAACACAGTCGTGGGAAGTTCTGCTTCAGAAGAACATTAGTTTCCACACTCTTCTTTCTGTCTAGAAAGTCAATAGGAGCTTTACCTGAAAAAAAAGAAAAGTTCTACCTCATGCGTTAATTCAGCACAGACTGTGCAAGAAAACAACAGGCAAAATAGAGCAAATGTACTCTTATCTGATCTTGGGGTTTTTTGCTAATCTGAATCTGTAGAATGGACTATGGACTTCACTTATGACCTATGAATACTCCTCAAAAACCTAAGCTTAACTAGTACCTCTCTGACATTCTCCCTTTGAAGATGAATACTTTTAATTAAAAACAAAAATTAAAGAAAAAAACCCAAAACTTCCCAAATCCCCTAAATCATCTGAAAAAATAATTTCCTATAAAAATGACAAGTTGCAGAAACTTTTGAGTAGACAGTATTTCCTTGAAATAACATTTGTTCCTTTACAGAAGTGTCCTGGTTTCAGCTGGGATAGAGTTAATTTTCTTCCTCGTAGCTGGTATAGTGCTGTGTTTTGGATTTAGTATGAGAATAATGTCGATAACACACTGATGTTTTAGTTGTTGCTAAGCAGTGCTTACACTAGTCAAGGACTTTTTCAGCTTGCCATGCTTTGCCGGGTGCACAAGAAGCTGGGATGGGACAGAGCCAAGACAGCTGACCCAAACTGGCCAAAGGGATATTCCATACCATATGACATCATGCTCAGTATATAAACTGGGGCCAGTTGGCTGGGGGGCAGTGATCGCTGCTCAGGGACTGGCCAGGCATTGGTCAGTGGGTGGTGAGCAGTTGTTTTTCCTTGATTTTGTTTTTCTCTCTCTCGTTGTTTTCCTTTTTATTACAATAATTTCTTATTACTACTACCATCATCATCATTATTATTACAATATTTTATTTCAATTATTAAACTGTTCTTATCTCAACCCATGAGTTTTCTTACTTTTGCTCTTCAGATTCTCTCCCCCATCCCACTGGGGCAGGGAGGGTGAGCGAGTGGCTGTGTGGTGCTTGGTTGCTGACTGAGGCTAAACCATGTTTTTCCACAATAGCTTTATTGAAGATGATCAGCTTATTTGTGATATAGATAAAGAGTATATGGATTAAAAGCTATGGTGCAAATCTAGCAGGAACAGTAAGTCTAACAAACTAGTTTAATTCATTTGTGAGGGGATTTGTCTTTAGCTGTTTTTTTATTTACACTATTATGATTTTGGAACCTACTAACTTTTCAATACTCAGTTCTCTAAGAATACGATTCCTGTTACAACTTGTGTATTACGATTGGCCATTACGTCATAATGAATGGCATATTACCATTTTAGTTCCTGAAGTTTCTGCAAAAACAACGTATTCTATTGTGCATCATACAAAAATAAGGAAAGTTGTTAATATGATATATTAACATATATTAATTAATATGATATATTAACATATGATATATGATGTAATGTATAGGTTCTGGTTTTTTCCATGTGGTATTTTTTAAGTTTTAAAGTAGGTCTTCTCTGTTGACAAATCTGCCATTACAGTAGGCTGAATACAGAGGAAAGACACTAAACCTCTTTTTTTGCAACATTTACATTTGCTCCTCCATAAAGGTGCTTCATTTGGAATACATTGACTGAATCTGTATCTCTGATTGCCCTGTATGGGAAAATAAACCAGACCCAGGAGCTTACTATCTACAACAGACAGCACATTTTAAATATTTTAATATAACAGATAATACTATGAATTTAAGGTTACATAACAATCTTGCAATAGCCATTTCTTGGTTTATATATTAAGGAAAAACAGATGGAAGGTGAGAATTGGTGAAGAACTGGTAATTGGTGCAATGCAAACAACATGACTGAGTACAGGGAGCACAGCATGGGGAAGGCAGAGAGGTAAGAGGAAAAATATGCACAGAGTGCAAATAAGGTAGGGATCAGCAAAAGAAACTAGAAAGCAAAGAGAAAATGTAAACAGTATTGGAATTATACAGGATCAAAAACTTAAATTTGATATAGAAGAGGAAGAAAAATACCCAATAGCATGGTGCCAGAAGTTTTTTGCCAGACTACAACAACGAAAGAGTGTTCAAATAGAGACAGTACACATAAAATCAAGAATAAAACTATAAAAAAATGTAAAATTCAGAGAATTTTTTTTCCTCTATCATTTGAGTTTTGGGTAGATTTTGCAAGTTAACTAGGTGTTTGATGTAATCTCATACTTCCCCATTTCATTTGCCCATCATATGTAGTTTCAATTATCTGACTACTTCATTAACCATCCTTGTGGTTGTAACATTTTGGTTCCTTCCATCTGAGCAGTAGACAGGTGATACCCCCAAATTTTCTCCATTCTTTTCCAATCTACTTTGTATTTCCTTTTACTGTCATCACTTTCCTATACAGCTTATTTCCTTTGAATTAGTATATTGAACTAGGACAAGAAGCAACGAGCACAAACTGAAACACCAGCGGTTCCTCCTGAATATGAGGAAACACTTTTTCACTGTGAAGGTGATTGAGCACTGGCACGGGTTGCCCAGGAAGATGGTGGAGTCTCCATCCTTGGAGATACTCAGAAGCCATCTGCACATGAGCCAGGGCCACCTGCTCTAGGTGGCACTGCTTGAGCAGGGCGGCGGTTGGGACAGATGACCTCCAGAGGTCCCTTCCAACCTCAACCATTCTGTGATTCTGTGATGTATTCTCTCCAATTAATGTATTCAGTCTTCCTATTGCTTTTTTTCCATTTCATTTCTTTTATGTAGTTCTATGCTACCATTTACTACTCTGTTTTATATTCTCTGTATATCACTCTGCCCTTCTAACATACATAATTCTGATTTCTCTTTGGGAGTGTTCTCAAAGCAATTGCTGAAGGGAATAGGTGTAATGGAGCTTTCAGAAAAAGAGAATTATCAGCTAAAGTTAGAAGTATAATAGCCCAAACTGATACCATGGGGTGAGACAACTGATCCCAGTACATGTGATGAGGACTGCAGAATAGAGGGCATGAAGGACAGACATTTCAGTGAATATTTAAATCATCACTAAAATAATTGTTTTAGTTTTTTCTCTTTTCACAGCATGAAAACCTTAAGGGTTTAATTATGAAAGCTTTTGATAGATGGAAGATGCCCTCTTCTGAGAAGACACCACATGAGCCTCAACTGACAATACTCCTGAAATGTGAAATATAGTTATTCTTCTGCTCTTGCATGAGAATGGTAAACATTATTGTACTTATCCACTGAACTCCTATTTTCACTTTCTTCTTCCAGATCTTAATTTGATTTTACTTTCATGCATGGCATGCTTCTTAATTGAGATTTTTTTTTTTTTATTAAAGACTGGTATCATCTGTTATGCTTCGTATTATTTTAAAAATACTGTTGTTGTGGTTTAGCCCCGGTCAGCAACTAAGCACCACACAGCCGCTCGCTCACTCCCCCACCCTTGTGGGATGGGGGAGAGAATCGGAAGGGCCAAAGTAAGAAAACTCGTGGGTTGAGATAAGAACAGTTTAATAATTAGAATAAAACAGCAATAATACTAATATAATGAAAAGGAAAATAATGAGCGAGAGAGAGATGAAACAGTAGAAGGAGAGGGAAAGGAAAAAAAAAACAAAACCAAAACTGAACAACAAGTGCTGCAACCGCTCACCACCCGCCGACCGACGCTGCCGGTCCCCGAGCCGCGATCGCTGCCTCCCCCAGCCAATTCCCCCAGTTAATATACTGGGCATGACGTCACATGATATGGAATACCCTTTGGCCAATTCGAATCAGCTCTCCTGGTTGCATCCCCTCCCCTCCCGGCTTCTTGTGCATCTGGCAGAGCATGGGAAGCTAGAAAGTCCTTGACCAGTGTAAACACTACCCAGCAACAACTAAAACACCAGGGTGTTATCAACATTATTTACATACCAAGTCTAAAACACAGCACTATGCTAGCTACAGTGAAGAAAATCAACTATCCCAGCTAACACCATGACAGTATCCACCCCTTATTCCATACCATTTACGTCATGCTCAGGTCTCATACTATCCAATATGACCTCAATAACCACCACCCGCCTCCCCATCCTTTGATGACATACGTAGATATCATTTATCATTCCCGTAGTCTATGGACCATCCCTGTAGAACATCTGTAGAGGGTCCACACATGTCCATTGAGTTCATTCAGTCCATAACTTTGGGCTCCATCTACCGTAACAGTCCTTCAAGGCTGGAGAGATGGTCTGCGTGGTGTTGGATTGTTGCATGCTGAAGCCAGTCTTTGTCCCACCACCGCTACACGTTGCTTGGTTCAATCAAAGTTCATTCTTCATTAATTTTGGAAATTCTTACTATGATACCATTGATACAGCATATAGCAACCATAGGAGTGATGACATACAATATCATATAGCAATTAACAGCATACCATTCAGTTCATTGGCTATTTTCACCCAAAATCAAATCCCCTTGAGGCACACATCGAACTCCTCCATCCTCCCGCATTACCCACCAAGTGCACCCAGGTCCTCGAGCAAAAGCAATCCCACGAATGGGTTTGCCTTTGCCTGAGACAGGAATAACCCAGACGGTTTTCCCCAGCATATTTTTTACGTGCACTACAGGGACTTTACCCCCTTCCACAGTACGTAAGAGTTCTGACTGGGCAGGCCCAGCTCGATTGGCAGATCCCCTAGTGTTGACTAACCAGGTGGCTTTTGCTAAATGTGTATCCCAGTGTTTGAATGTCCCACCCCCCATTGCTCTCAGTGTAGTCTTTAACAGTCCATTGTATCGCTCAATTTTCCCAGAGGCTGGTGCATGATAGGGGATGTGATACACCCACTCAATGCCATGCTCTTTGGCCCAGGTGTCTATGAGGTTATTTCGGAAATGAGTCCCGTTGTCTGACTCAATTCTTTCTGGGGTGCCATGTCGCCATAAAACTTGTTTTTCAAGGCCCAGGATAGTGTTCCGGGCGGTGGCATGGGGCACGGGATATGTTTCCAGCCATCCGGTGGTTGCTTCCACCATTGTAAGCACATGGCGTTTGCCTTGGCGGGTTTGTGGCAGTGTGATATAATCAATCTGCCAGGCCTCCCCATATTTATACTTCAGCCATCGTCCTCCATACCACAGAGGCTTTACCCGCTTGGCTTGCTTGATTGCAGCGCATGTTTCACATTCATGGATGACCTGTGCAATAGTGTCCATGGTCAAGTCCACCCCTCGGTCACGAGCCCGTCTGTATGTTGCATCTCTTCCTTGATGGCCTGAGGTGTCGTGGGCCCACCGAGCTATAAATAGTTCACCTTTATGTTGCCAGTCTAGATCTACTTGAGCCACTTCAATCTTAGCAGCCTGATCCACCTGTTGGTTATTCTGATGTTCTTCAGTGGCCCGACTCTTGGGGACATGAGCATCCACATGACGTACCTTCACAACCAGGTTCTCCACCCGGGCAGCAATATCTTGCCACAATGCAGCAGCCCAAATGGGTTTGCCTCTGCGCTGCCAGTTGTTCTGCTTCCACTGCTGTAACCACCCCCACAGGGCATTTGCCACCATCCATGAGTCAGTATAAAGATAGAGCACTGGCCATTTTTCTCGTTCAGCAATGTCTAAAGCCAGCTGGATGGCCTTTACTTCTGCAAACTGACTTGATTCACCTTCTCCTTCAGCAGTTTCTGCGACTTGCCGTGTAGGACTCCATACAGCAGCCTTCCATCTCCGATGCTTTCCCACCAGACGACAAGACCCATCAGTGAACAGGGCATATTGCTTCTCATTTTCTGGCAGTTTATTATACAGTGGGGCCTCTTCAGCACGTGTCACCTCCTCCTCTGGTGACATTCCAAAATCTTTGCCTTCTGGCCAGTCCATGATTACTTCCAAGATTCCTGGGCGACTGGGGTTTCCTATTCGAGCCCGTTGGCTGATCAGTGCGACCCACTTACTCCATGTAGCATCAGTTGCGTGATGTGTAGAGGGGACCCTCCCTTTGAACATCCAGCCCAGCACCGGCAGTCGAGGTGCCAGGAGGAGCTGTGCTTCAGTACCGATCACTTCTGAAGCAGATCGAACCCCTTCATATGCTGCCAATATCTCTTTTTCAGTTGGAGTGTAGCGCGCTTCGGACCCTCTGTATCCCCGACTCCAGAACCCTAGGGGCCGACCTCGGGTCTCCCCTGGTGCTTTCTGCCAGAGGCTCCAGGTAGGGCCATTCTCCCCGGCTGCAGTGTAGAGCACGTTTTTTACGTCTTGTCCTGCCCGGACTGGCCCAAGGGCTACTGCATGAACTATCTCCTGCTTTATCTGTTCAAAGGCCTGTCGTTGCTCAGGGCCCCATTTGAAATCATTCTTCTTCCGGGTCACTTAATAGAGAGGGCTTACAATCAGACTGTAATTTGGAATATGCATTCTCCAAAAACCCACAACGCCTAAAAAAGCTTGTGTTTCCTTTTTGCTAGTTGGTGGAGACATGGCTGCTATTTTGTTGATCACATCCATTGGGATCTGCCGACGTCCATCTTGCCATTTTATTCCCAAAAACTGAATCTCCTGTGCAGGTCCCTTCACTTTATTTTGTTTTATGGCAAAACCAGCCTTCAGAAGGATTTGGACTATTTTCTTCCCTTTCTCGAAAACATCTTCTGCTGTGTTGCCCCACACGATGATGTCATCAATGTACTGAAGGTGTTCCGGAGCTCCACCCTGTTCCAGTGCAGTATGGATCAGTCCATGGCAAATGGTAGGGCTGTGTTTCCACCCCTGGGGCAGTCGATTCCAGGTGTACTGGACACCCCTCCAAGTGAAAGCAAACTGTGGCCTGCACTCTGCTGCCAAAGGGATTGAGAAGAATGCATTAGCGATATCAATTGTGGCATACCACTTGGCTGCCTTTGACTCCAGTTCGTATTGAAGTTCTAACATGTCCGGCACAGCAGCACTCAGTGGCGGAGTGACTTCGTTCAGGCCACGATAGTCCACTGTTAGTCTCCACTCCCCATTAGACTTCCGCACTGGCCATATGGGACTGTTAAAGGGTGAACGGGTCTTACTGATCACTCCTTGGCTCTCCAGTCGCCGAATGAGCTCATGGATGGGAATCAGGGAGTCTCGGTTGGTGCGGTATTGCCGCCGGTGCACTGTTGTGGTGACAATTGGCACCTGTTGTTCTTTGACCTTCAGCAACCCCACAACAGAAGGGTCCTTCGAAAGACCGGGCAAAGTAGACAGCTGTTTAATTTCCTCCGTCTCCAAGGCAGCTATACCGAAAGCCCACCTGTACCCTTTTGGGTCCTTGAAATACCCTCTCCTGAGGTAGTCTATGCCAAGGATGCACGGAGCCTCTGGGCCAGTCACAATGGGGTGCTTTTGCCACTCATTCCCAGTTAGGCTCACTTCAGCCTCCAATACAGTTAGCTCTTGGGATCCCCCTGTCACTCCAGCAATACAAATGGGTTCCGCCCCTACATAGTTTGATGGCATTAGGGTGCACTGTGCACCGGTGTCCACTAGAGCCTTATACTCCTGTGGATCAGATGTGCCAGGCCATCGGATCCACACAGTCCAGTAAACCCGGTTGTCCCTTTCCTCCACCTGGCTGGAGGCAGGGCCCCTCTAATTCCAATTGCGGGTTTCCCACTCCAGATCTTGTGAACGGGAATCAAAAGTCTCTCTATTAAGAGCACAGATAGAATCAGCGCTTCTACTCCTCTGTCTGGGGAACTGCCTACTGGAAACTGGAGCAGCAACTCTCCTGGAGGTCCCGCCTTGAGTGGTTGTTTTTCCTTGCAACTCACGTACCCGTGCCTCCAGGGTCGACGTAGGTTTTCCATCCCACTTCTTCATGTCCTCTCCATGGTCACGCAGGTAAAACCATAGGGTGCCCCGTGGTGTGTATCTTCTCTCTTGAGCAGAAGGACGCTTACTCCTAATGGCCGAGATACTGGTCCGTACAGGTAGGGAGTAGGACATATCTTCTTTGATTTGCTGAACCTCCCGGGACAATTTCTCCACAGCTGAGACGAGGGAGGAAGAGACATGTGCTTCATAATCCCGGAGTTTATCAATCACATCCTCTACCGTTGGTGCCTCTTCATCTTTCCAGGACATTACTGCCAGGGAGTTTACATGGGATGATGGTGCGCTCCGTACAAACTTTCGCCACATGGGTCGTGTGCACTGTGCTTCATCTGGATCTTTGGATGACTGTACACTACCCAGGTCACCATAAATCACCTCAAGCACAGCTAATTCTCTCAGGTACTGGATACCTTTCTCCATAGTGGTCCATTTTCCAGGGCGATATATAACATCTTCCTTGAAGGGATACCTTTCTTTCACAGCAGACAGGAGTCGCCTCCAGAGGCTGAGGCCTTGTGTCCCTTTTCCAATTGCTTTGTCAATGCCCCCATCCCTAGAAAGGGATCCCAGTTGTTTGGCTTCCTTACCCTCTAATTCCAGGCTACTGGCCCCGTTATCCCAGCATCGGAGCAGCCAGGTGACAACATGCTCACCTACACGACGGCCGAAATCTTTTCGTATATCTCGTAGCTCACTTAAGGATAGGGATCGGGTAGTTTCCGTCTCCTGTACAAGTTCTTCCTCTTCCTTCTCCTCTCTTAGTAACGGCGCTGCTTCTCCATCATCCTTTTCTATACGAGTTGACTTTCTCTTTAAAGATTTCTTCTTTTGTATAGGGGCAACTGATACTGGCACGCGTTGATTCTCTGATTCAGCTTCAGTGTCCGTCATGGGTGTTTGAGTGGTCACAGTGCCTGTCATTGGGCTTGGAGCAGCCGCAGTGCCTGTTGTGGGGGTTTGAGTGGCCACAGTGCCTGTCGTCGGGCTTGGAGCTGCTGCAGCGCCTGTTGTGGGGGTTTGAGGGGCCACAGTGCCTGTCGTCGGGCTTGGAGCTGCTGCAGCGCCTGTTGTGGGGGTTTGAGTGGCCACAGTGCTTGTCGTTGGGCTTGGAGTATCCGCAGGGCCTGTCGTTTTCCCTTGGTGGTACTGAATACTGTTAAACAGGGCTCGGTAGGCATGGGCCAGGCCCCAACACATTGCAATGATTTGTATCTCTCTGGAATTGCTAGGGTGACAACATACTTCCTCCAAATATTCTACTAATTTTTCAGGATTCTGCACTTGTTCAGGGGTAAAGTCCCAAAACACTGGGGGTGCCCACCGTCTCAGGCATTTGCCCATACTCTCCCACATACCCTGCCACCCATAATTATCGAGCCTTGGGGCAGATCTCTGGATGATATTCTTGAATTGCTTATTAACCTTAGACAAAACCGAAACAATCTGCCATAGGAATATCAACAGATGTATCTTAACTACCCAAGGATGTTCAAGAGACTGAAAAGTTGTTGTAATGAAGGAGGAGACATTACAGAAGATGGTAGCTAAGGTGCCATTCTGTATTTCCTCCATAAAGAACCTCTCAGAGGAGGAGGTATAATTGCTAATTGTCTCCATGAGGTGGTAGCCGAAGTACAGTAACGGCTTCCATGCAAAACCCAAATAACCGATAAAACTCAAGGCCAGTGTTTTAATAACAAATCTCCTAGGCAAAACATCTCTAACCACTGCAGAGCACAGCAAACTACAAAACCCAATGCCAATCTTTAACATGTACTTCAAAATCAGCATGGTGTAGGTCTGACTACTAATATCGAGAACAGATGAATCAATGCTGTGACCAGCAACTGTTATTATCTCAAACCCTTCGTGCCCCACGTTGGGCGCCAAAAAGGACTGTTGTGGTTTAGCCCCGGTCAGCAACTAAGCACCACACAGCCGCTCGCTCACTCCCCCACCCTTGTGGGATGGGGGAGAGAATCGGAAGGGCCAAAGTAAGAAAACTCGTGGGTTGAGATAAGAACAGTTTAATAATTAGAATAAAACAGCAATAATACTAATATAATGAAAAGGAAAATAATGAGCGAGAGAGAGATGAAACAGTGGAAGGAGAGGGAAAGGAAAAAAAAAACAAAACCAAAACTGAACAACAAGTGCTGCAACCGCTCACCACCCGCCGACCGACGCTGCCGGTCCCCGAGCCGCGATCACTGCCTCCCCCAGCCAATTCCCCCAGTTAATATACTGGGCATGACGTCACATGATATGGAATACCCTTTGGCCAATTCGAATCAGCTCTCCTGGTTGCATTCCCCTCCCCTCCCGGCTTCTTGTGCATCTGGCAGAGCATGGGAAGCTAGAAAGTCCTTGACCAGTGTAAACACTACCCAGCAACAACTAAAACACCAGGGTGTTATCAACATTATTTACATACCAAGTCTAAAACACAGCACTATGCTAGCTACAGTGAAGAAAATCAACTATCCCAGCTAACACCATGACTGTATAAAGAGAAGATCCCAGAAATAATTTCGTTTTGGACCTGCACAAAAATCAGAACAACTCAAAAGAGCAATTCATACATTCAATGGGTTACAACCTGAAGTTACCTGTCTCTCCCCATATTCTAATGAGAGTACCATATAAAATTGAGTTGAGTTCAACTGGGTGCCTAAAGTTATATGAGAGGAACAGCAGAACAGGGGCTCTGGATTATGAAAATCCAGAACAGCGTAGGGGCAAGAACATGGGTTAGGATTCACCTCACCAAACCCTACTGTTTGTATAAAGTAGTTGTCAATAGAGAGCTAGTCAGCCTAGTCTCTCCCTGTTGTCAATCTGCGAAGAAATAGGCACTTTGAGGGAATAGCTCATCTTTTCAGATATCTACTTCAGAATTATACAAATTGGGCACTAGAAGTACCTTCTTTGCTTTGAATATAAAGGGAGCCTAAGGGAACTAGCTTAGGTATAGATATTTACAAAGTTGGCACCAACATTTGGTCAGCTGAACCCTACCCCTTCTGTTGGCAGTGTTGGATCTGTAATTAAATTTATTGCAATCAGAAGACTTAAAGGTATTCATATATTTTCCTAAGTCTTGCTAAACAGTAGCATTTAGGAGATGGCACAAAGATATCCTAACGAGGTAATATGCTATATAAAAAAAACCTGCAGAGGAAAGTAAACAAAAAGTTACTGAAAGGAATTACACATTACTCAGAAACTCATTTGGCACAACACGGCTCAAGTCTTCATCTGCTATTTAAGGGTCATTTTCTGTTCTCTGGTTGTTTCTTGATTATTTCTAACAGTGTTACACTTTAAAGCTTAAAAATCCCTTGTGCCAATATAATTTTGCACTTACTAGAATTAATTTTGCTTTACGAGTAATGGTCCAGAAACAAGAAGTTTCTCACCACATCTAACACAAAAGCATCTTAAATGTTCAGACAAATCTTCAGTATTATGCTACAGCAAGCACCAAATGAGGAGGCGTATTTCCCAGGTCAGAACATTCCAGCTAAACCTCTGACCCATTAAGAAGCCCACAGGAAGGCAACATGCAGAGAAATTCTTGGCTTTGTACCCGAAGAAATTAGAAGGCAAAGCCTGATAAACAGAGTCGAGATTCGAAAGCTGGTGTCCTGAACCACAGCAGGTTAGAAAGGCCTGTTCTAGATGAAGAAAATTAAAAGTCATGTTTATCTTTTTGCCAAACAAAGCTTTAGCAATTTAAAAGTTCAGACTTTCCAAACACAACATAGGTTTCCATTTCTCTTTCATTTCCACAGAGATGCACCACCTTCTGCCACCTCAGTAAATCTCTCCTCCAATCCCTTCAAACACTAAACGAGTGATCTGTGTAACCTCACCTCTGTGTCAGTGAAAACTGACTCCTTGCAGTAATACTTGCAGACTATATAAACTCTTTTCCGGGCTTGCCATCAAAGAGAACAAAAAGGAGAGGAGGAAAAATACAAGAGGTATCTTCATAACAAATTACTGAATAAAGAAAATATATACAAGATGACCTTGTTTAGAGAACTGTGAGGGATATCACAGTTGACATTTTGTACTCAGCCTGTCGGAATCACAATTTCCTGGACCTGAACTTAATTTCTTCTTTAGTCTCCTTCTTTTTGCAAGTCTTTACATTCAAAAATGGAAACATAATTTGGCTTAATTTCTTGCTTCACTTTAGCAAGAGTCTGTGCAGTGTTTTTAGTTAAATGTTAACTGTGAAGTCACAAGAATAACCTCATTTATTTAAAGCAACAAAAAAAAAGTATCTCTCATTAAAAAAATCTAATAGGCTAGGCGCTTTATGAATAATTAAATTGCAGTAGGAGCTGAATCGGGACTCTTGCCGTTTTTTTATCATGGCTGCACATAAAGGATGAAATGTTGGTCTCTCACTGAATTTTCATTGACTCAGTTATGATTTAATTCTGCACATAAATCACAACCTGCTTAAGATGTGAAACAGAACATAAGAAAGCTACCCTGGTTAGTACTGGAAAAGCACCTTGGCTGGAATTGTATTTATGCTCTACAGAAGAAAAGGATACCACAATAAAAACGTTCTTAGCCCAAATTTATGCATCTGTACACTCTTACATTTCACTATAAGAGTCTGCAATACATCTGTGTATATTGTCTGATTCTCTGAATCATCTTGTAAACAAGGTGATTTTACCTCCAGTAGCAAGCTAACCCACCGTAGTACATAAAGGTAGTAAAAATAAATGATAGAACTGCCACAGCCTGATGATGGACACAAGGAAAATAACACACAGGAAAGTTTACTGGATAAAAGAATCTGCATAATTAGATGAAAATATATATTGGGCTATCTCAGAGCAGCATGCTCAGGTCACAGAATGAAGGTTGCAGCAGGCAGGTAATAAAGGTAGATCTTTTTTCCTGAGACTGGTGACTAGCTGACAAAATACAATCTTTTCACAGTTCACCAAAACATAGTTAATAAAATATCCTGTAAAACCCTAGGCTAACTGTGTTTGCTGTCTGTACAAGCAAAAAGGATTTCCATATAGTTAGCAATTATGGGAAAAGGTTAAATCTGTAGATCTGGACACGCTTTATTTATATCCATACCTTCCCCCAAAAATGTCTTCCTGTCCTCACCAGAGGGATGGGTACCCTCCAGATCTGAAGAACTACAGTTTATTAGACACTCTTAAATCAAAAGATGGTATTTTGTTTCTTAGTGCCCAATTAAAACATAATTATGATGGATGTGAATCATATGGAAACTACTTTAAAAACGTTTCCTGCATATAAAAACAAAATATCACATAAGCACCGCTATCACTAACAAAAATGTCATAATCTTCATCACGACAAAAGATATATAAATCAAATTGCTTTTAAAGATGAATGGGACACCTGGAAAATTATTCACCTGGAAAATTATTCAAAGGTAAAGTGATTTCAAATAAATTCTGGAAAATAGGATACAGTATATCTATATAATGGTGTTATTACTTAAATCAAATCCCATGACAAAAAATGTCATGGAAGAAGAAAGAAAGAAGAAGAAGAAAGAAGACCCACTTTTGCTTCTTCCAGACATTGTTTCCTGTTTAAGGCTTATTAACCTTTTGATTTAAAGATTTCTTAGTAGTAAGTTTTTCAAAGCAATTGAAGAAAACCCCCTACCAAACCGCCAGACCTTCGTATGTGGAAAAAGGAACACTATCTACAGCTGACAAATACATCCAGTGCTGGTGCTTCAGAAGCCTAATCCTTGGTTTGGTATACAGTTATCTGTACTATCTAATACACACATAGAATAAAAACTCTAAGTCTAGAGGCCTAGCATTATGATTTCTATATGACTAATACAACACCTGCATGCGATCTTCTCATTTTGACACATTATTTTTGTAAAATGTTTGTGACATAAAAAGAACTCTAATAGGTTTTAAATTATTATTTTGTTGAAAGAAGATTATGAAGGTGTGCTAACTTGTCTGATTATTAACTTCGCATTGCATTCCTGAATTGTTATAATCTCCTTCTATCTTTGGCTTAATAATGCTTTTTAAAAACCCTGTGTATGCCTGTATTTTACAGAGAAACCCAGAGACACAGCACGTAATAGGAAAGTGCTTTTGTCTCACATGGACTGCAGGCTCATGCAGGTGAAAAATCCCTGTTTAAAGGAGGTTAAAGTTTTACTGGTAGGTACCAACAGGCTAGTTTAAACAGGCTAAATTTATGTTGCATGTTACACCACTATTTCTGTTCAAAAAAAATGAGAGAACATAGAAACCGTAATTGTTGGGGAATAAAAAGTCAGGGCAACCCAACTACAGCTGATGTGCTCAGAGCAATCAATCTAGCCTAATGCTGCAGCTTGTAGCTTTGGAGTACAGAAACTTTGGCAAAGAAAGGTGCACAAAGTCAGATTTTCAGGTTCTGCAACAAAAACAACCTAGAGATCATGCAGTGCTACTGCTTCCTTTGTGGAGGGCTGAATTTCCTACAGAAAGATCCCACCAGAGCAACCAGGAACAGACTATCTGAGAAAGGCAGCTGACTCCTGCCGACATAGCAAGACTCTGCAGCCGAGGAGGTGCCTCTACCCACTGGTAACCCTGTGACTCTTCCCATCGATGAGCATGGCCTGGATCAGGGGGGGAGCCAAGAGACACACCACCACCCTGAGCCAAAGGAGAGTTAAGAGGATGTACCCACCAGAGAAGGACCCCAGCCCTCTCTCTATAGGAAATGGTGTCAAGAGAAAGCCTTATCCCACGTTTCCCTACTAACAAAAGGGGAAGACCTCATTGCCTTCTCCAGCTGCTGACCACAACCGCCTTGCGTCCTCTGCTGTATCAGCTCAGACCCTTCCCTGAGCTGATTCAATGCTCTGAGCCAACAGGGAAACATTCTCATCTTCTGCCGATTTGAACTGACTCACAGGTGAATTCAGAGCAAGGAGCAGCAGGCAGGCTGGAGGCCAGGAACAGAGTGAGGCAGAAGTGGGGGAAAAAACAGGACCTCTCCTTTTTCATGGGGATTAGCACTGCTAGATCCATCTGGTGAAACCGCAACCTCACTAAGAGCAGAAGGAATCGGACTGTTATCCATGTGCTCTGTATGGAAGTGGTTGATTGGAGAAACACTGTGTTTCCTTTGCCTTCCTCTCTCCCTCCTGTATCACGTTGCTTCGCAATGCTCATTTGTTTAATTCATTGTTTGCGAGCACAGAAGAAACATTTGCCAAGTGCCAAGATTTAATTTTCTGGGTACCTGCTAAAAGGCTTAATTCAGTGCTTTTTCAGCAAAGATTCTTGGAAATTAAATGTTCCTTATTCAGCCCCAAACTCACAAGGCTAAAAGCACATTTTGCAGGTGGGAGATACTTTACTGCATTAAATTTCAGATTTGATACTTCCATAGAGTCCTTAGGATGGGTGCTTGTATGGTAACCTTCCTCCACATGGGCACTTGTTTTGTAGGATAAAAACTGCGCAAATGGCACATACGCTCATGAATGTCAGAAACACATATGAAAGTTAAAAGAATTTAAGACACACTGCGGGCTTCAGAAGCAAAGGAGAAATCTTTCAAAAACCAAAACACTGCAGCTTGATTTTTATGGCCAAACTCTGAACTGTGGCCATGTTTACTTGTTGCTGGATGAGCAGGAAATTGATTCCCAGCTCTGTATTGCAGGGGTGCTCTAATTAAATGCTCACCAATATATCGTAACTAACAGAGACTACAATAAGGGAGAATAGGAAACAAAAGAGGGAAGAAAAAACCAGGCTAAATAACATTGCTTTAAACACAGTTCTCCACCATATTGTACTCTACATTGTCCTTTACTCCTTTACACGCCGGTAGAAAATACTACCAAGGAGTTTTTTTCCCCCATGTTGCATATAAGTAAAATTATTATGGTAATTAATTATAGCAACTCAGAAAATGCTTATTAGGAAATTGGATTCAGGCTACAAGTCTCTAGTAAGGAAATGCCTCTGTGTAGGATGTAACTACTTGAGAAATAAACACCTCCCTCCACCCCCACTGTAATTTTACATGTTCCATCTTATTTCCAGACACAGCTGTACCTTCTAAAACCATTTTATCCTTTGCTATGAAAAGTGATCATCTTGCTCAGGCAGTTAAACACTGATAAATAGAACTTGGTATGGTAATTTTTTTTTGTATTTTAAAATTCCACTTCCTTTCTTATTGTTCTGTTTATTTCCCCTCTCAACACAATTAAACCAAGTCCAGCCAGGTGGCTACCTACAGAATACAGGCAGGTGGGATGAATAGCTCGTATGTATTACAGTACTTTTCTCTCTTGCATTGCTGTTTAGAACTAGAGGGGTTTCCCTGAAGTGTTGTCAGAGGTATTTTAATCCACCTCAGTCACATCTTAGCATTCAGAAGGACTTTTTTTTTTTTTTTGCTATTTTCTGGTTTGTTTGGGTTTTTTTACATTTCCCTGACTTAAAGGCTTTCTGTTCTACTAATGTGTTTACAAATTGCTAAAGAACCCAATTGTTTTAATTACTCAAATTGTCATTCTGTTTGTCATCTACACAGCTAGAAAAGCCAAAGCTATGTCTCATTGCTATCACACAACATATTTAAGTATGGGTAAGTAAGAGCTGTAGAGAAAACAAATTGAATAAAGAACTCCAGTTTCTTCTCTGGTTTCACTCACAGGGAAAGGAAGGCAGACTTTGCTGGGAATGGACCAGTTCCTCTGGAGTTGAGGAGAATGTTGTTGCATATAAACCTATTAACGAGACACAGTCACCTCTAATCCATCCCTGGCTTCTTTGCAGACAGGACATCAACTCCCATTAACTCTCCCAGCTGAAAAAGAAAAAATCACGCACATTCTTCTTCCTTTACCGATTGTAAATTCTCAGAAAAAATAAACAATCCTGGTAGCGTTCGAAAAAGGTTTAGACAGCATAGTAGAATTATAAATTTCCAGCACTGGAGAGGTTTTATTTTTACGAAATCACTTGGATCCCTGAATCTACTTTCAAAGATCCTGACCCTGAAGTTACGAGCAAATAAGGACACCATCACACTCTTGATGCCTGCTCAGGATACACCTCCGCAGCATCTTAAGCTGACCTAAGTTGCAGTGTGATATCACTGCCAACCAGACACGCTCCCTCACATCTTTCTTTGTGCTGGTTCAGGAAGCTAACTAGATGAAAACCACCTAAAAGGAAAATTTAGGGTTTTTGCTAAATCAGTTCTCTGAACTGACTCTCCACCTGGTCACGAATGTTGGTTCCTCTGCCTGGCAGAGGACAAGACCATGTGGACAGAACACAGGACTTCTCCAGCCTGGATTTAGGCTGTTCTCAGCAGCATTATAGCACGTATATGCTCAATCCAGATTTAATCAAGTGGGCACTAAAAGCAGTCCAGCTTCAACAGAATAAGACTTGAGTGCACTTATTTCCTCAGAGGAGAAGTCCTTAGTGAAAGGCAAGAAATGAAGTACTAAAAGAATCGGTCTTTTATTTCACATCTGCATTAATGACCTTGGCTCAGAAAACAGTAACGTATTAATGAAAACTGCAGATGACAGGGTTGTACAAATCAAGACATAACAGCATATAAAAATAACCGATTTTTGAAGAGGGCAAGAATAAATATGGGATGACATTTAGCTACACAAAATGCAAGGTTACATGCTCAGAGATGACTATTACTTATTTCTAACTTAAGGTGTGGTCTCTTAGAAGCAGGGGGGTGAAAAAGCCATGAGATCACTAATGAATTACAAAATAAGCATGGGCCACCAATGTGATACAGTTGTGAAAGGCAGACACAGGAACATAAAAGGTAAATGCAGGAGATACAGGGAAATATTAATGCCATTGTACAAGCTGCTAATGAGTTTCTTCTCCTTGATCTTTTTTTTTTTTTCAGCTTTTGTCTATGTTCAAATAAGAGCAACAAAAGACTGAAAAGCTGAATTTCATGGCGGAACACTGTGCCAGTCCTTAGGAAATTAGTGACTCCAATGTGTCCATTACCTTTTGTATGGCATTTCTTCTACCTTAACCCTAATGAGACCCCAATTAAAGTGAACACAAAGTGCTTTGCCATGACCAGTCTGGCAAGCAGCATGTGATAGCAAGCACCTCAGTCCACAGTGAAAGCTGTCCTTCCTGCAGACGGGAGAGACTGGGAAAAATACAAAAGCAGTTTGGCAAAATATTTTCTACAATGGTAATACTGACAGACCCAGGGTTGGAAACATAGTCATCACCTGCATTAAAAGATGAACAAGCACTAAAGGCAAAAATTACTTTACATTTCCATGCAAACTTATTTAGTCTTTAATATAAATTAGCTTGTTGAAAGCCACAGACTAACAGAACTGGAAACTGCTGGTTTTCTGCCATGACGGTACCCGCCACCATCCAAACAAAACTCCAACTCTAGCTCCCCCATCGCAAGGGATATGTGAATGATTTTGAATATGAACAGGGATTCCTATAAAGGATTATAAGGGATGGGAATTGCTGCGTATTTGCATCCGTCCTCCCCTGCATAACTTCAACAAGGACCTGCAGAACAGGTCAGTTTGAGAGCGATAGACGGACACGGGGCCTCAAGTAACCAAACCCAACGATGAATCACCCCAACATTACACATATACGTTTGCATATGTATATATACACACATATATATACACATATACATGTGCATACATACACACATATATACACATTTGCATACATATACATACATATACACGTTTGCATACGTATATATACACATATATATACATCACACACATATATACACACATATACGCTTGCATACATATATATACACGCATATATATACACACATATTAAAAAATACACAACCACGCCCGCAGTTATATATAAGCACGCATTTTAACTCCAGCAGTCCCTCGCTGGCATTTATAACATATATAAGCACACATTCAAACGCAGCAGTCCCTCGCTGGCATTCGCTCAGGAGAAGGGGGGCTCATCTTTGTGGAACGGCCCCGCACCTCCGATCGCGCGGGCCCGGTGCGAGGCGCGCAGGCCGCCGCCCGCCCGCGCTGCCCCTCAGCCGCGCCGGGCCCGGGGCGCGCCGCCCGCCAAGCCCACAGGCCCGGCCCCTCGCCCCAGCCCGGCCCCGCTCCCTCCGCTTCCCGGCCGGGGCCGCCCAGACGTCGCTCCACGACGCCTACGGAAACGGAGGGGTCCCGGTAGTTGGGTCCTACCACCGCAGCGGAACGGCTACGGCCGGTGCCTCATTAGAAATCCTCGCCGCCGCTCTCCGGTGCGCCTCGTTCACCCCTCAGCCTCTCCCCTCCCCGCCACACTCGGGCTCCGAGACAGAACGCCCCCCGCTCCCTCCCCCGTAATGGTCGGCAGGACATGTTTAATTTTCCTTAGCGGTCAGGCGCGCCGCGGGCAGCTCAGGAGGTGGAAGGGGCAGCGAAGGCCCCCCAGGACGCCGGGCGGCGGCTGACGTGTCGGCGGGGAGCGGCGGCGGCGCTGGGGAGCACGATGTGAGTGAGGGGCGGGCAAGCGGCCCCCTGCGCTCCGCCGCCCCTCCAAACCTAACCCCGTGATTTCTCCTCGCTCTCCCCAGGTCGAAGGTCACCTTTAAAGTGACGCTCACCTCGGACCCACGGCTGCCCTACAAAGTGTGAGTGGCGTGACGTGCCGTGGCGCTGCGTGATGCCAGGAGGCCGTCAGAACTGGCGGCAGCGCCAACCTACGCGCTCCTCGGCCGCGTGGCTTTTCCTGGTCATCTTGACAGGGCTTTCGCACAGGTGGAAAAGGCATTTTGTTCCCTCCGCGTGGAGGAGAGGAAATGGCCTCAAGCTGCACCAGGGGAGGTTTAGATTGGATATTAGGAAAAAATTCTTCACTGAAAGAGTGCTCAGGCACTGGAACAGGCTGCCCAGAGAGGTGGTGGAGTCACCATCCCTGGAGGAGCTCAGAAAATGTGTAGACGTGGCGCTTCAGGGCATGGTTTAGGGGACATGGTGCTGTTGAGTTGATGATTAGACTTGATGATCCTAGAGGTCTTTTCCAGCCTTATTGATGAAGGAGAGGGGTTTTCTGGTGTTAATTCACCTGTTGGGGCTTTTCTGCTTTGTTCTCTTGCCATGCGTATCTTTAGGCTTTGATCTAGACCTTAAATAGTACACACCTGTCTTTGGCAAGAGTATTAGCATTGGTAAAAGTGAAGTTTTAATTAGAAATTTCATAGCAAATAAAGTTGCCTTTCAGTTTGTTTTAGCAGCCACGTATTTACTTATATTGTAATTTCAGGTTAAGTGTGCCTGAAAGTACGCCTTTCACAGCTGTCTTGAAGTTTGCTGCAGAAGAAGTAAGTAGAAAGTGATGACGTTGTTCTTTAACTTTTTGAACATTCCTAAAAGCAAAAGCTTTTTTTAATTGTAAAATACAATGGTTGATTCGGCACCAAGAACGCTCTTGTTAGGTACCCGTGGAGACAAGCTTTACTGGTGGCAGTGTGGGCCTGCTAAGACTTTCAGAATCCTAAACTTAGCAATTCTTGCAGAATTTACACATCAGCAGCAGGTATTGACACACTTCTTGTTCTTCTTTGCAATTAAATTAAACCATTTTATATCACTGACATAAAAATTTATGATAGTGAATCTAAATAAAAGATACTGCTATTGAATATTTACTGTTTTAAGTAGCTTATGTAGAATATCCAGAAAATTCTTTAGAGTTATTCAGGAAATTCATAAACTCTTCTCACATTCAGTTCCAGTAATCTCTGACTTTGGAAGACATATAATTTTTGGTTTTAGAAGGTATTAAGACTAGGCATAGGGGCTAGATTCAAAAAACAGACTTAAGTGAATATGACTCGGATAATGTGTTCTTTGGCTTCTGGGAGTTTGATCTTTCACATGGAATCCAAAACCAGTAGGTGCCTAAATTGCATATGTAATGTATTTGAAGAGATGCATCCTGTTTGTTTCAGATTAAGTGTACAAAGATTAAGAGATGTTCACCTGGGTGTAAACAGTAAAATAAAGAGCTCAAAAGCATGATGGCTTTTTTCATCTAGTCAGCAAACAGATTCGGCTGAGAGTCTGTTCTTCCAATTCCCCTTCTGTCTTTTTAGGAAAACTTGGGAAATTTGGGGTTGTTGAAAATGTCGTTTGTTCAAGCATTGGAATTGTAATAAAATAAATAATTAGGAAGGGTAATGGACTACATGTCCTGAGTCTCCTTATGTTGTTAGTATTATACCGCTATGTGACAGAAGTTCTTAGTGGAAACACAGCTTGTGGAGGGAGGTTGTGGGTTGGGTGTTTGTTGTAACTTTGCTTGAGCTGAACAATATACAGAATAATAAATGCTGCTAAAGATAATTTCTGATTTAATTGCTTTTTATTTACTATAGTTTATTCCCAATTATTTTTAATCTGAACTAATGCAGCTTTGCCCACACAACCCATACATAGAGACCTAGACTGAAAAGTCTAACAGACTGGTAGTATGAGGAACCAGGAAAGATTGGAGTGGGACTGAGTAGCTGGAGACACCAGGAGCGAGGGGCCACTTGTGGTGGGAGGGTTGCCATCAAACCTGTTAACTTTACCTACTCGTGGAACCACAGTGTTAGTCGGTGATAGGGCCCTCTGTGAAATGGATTTAGAGAAGAATTAATTACTTAAATATTCACGTTTAGCAAACCGTTCTTTTAGTTGATATGAGTATTTTGAGCATCCATGGGAGTTTTGCTGTTTGACCTCAGACCACTCTGTATCAGCAGAGTTTTATAGAGTAATTGTAGATGTGTTTTGGAGGCTCACAAGGAATATTGAAAATGTGTGATGGAATGTAAAAGAGCCCAGTGTTGTTAATGTTCACTAGAGTAATTCCATTAAATGCCTATACAATAAACATTTTATTTTAAAGAAAACAGAAAATACAAGGAACACTTTATTAATTCCCCTCCCCCCAAAACAGCGTGAAGCACTTTTGTATTAGCCTGTGCCAGTGTTAAGTAGAAATTAATAACATGAACCTATGATTGATTTTTCAGAATATGGCACTGGTTTTGATTGTCATTGCTGATGTGTTACTGAAGCTTTTTACATATCTATGAGGCTGAGCAGAACTAAATGCTTTGTAAACAGCGAGCAAAAAAGGCTGTTAGACTCTTCCCCAGGAATTAAGCTCCTTTGATCCTTTGTGAATTGGCATTGAAAAGAATGGGAGAGAATTTTTTTCTTATATGTATGGTTTTTGTTCCTTGAACTGCATAGTTTAACATTAACTTATGCTGTGTATTGTGATTCAGGTACCAGTTTCACAGTACCTTGTGTGAAACATATAAGGAAAAGATCAAACTGTAGCCCTGGATTTTAGACAAAGATGTTAGTTGGTCTCCAGGGGAAGTGCATTATCTCCTCAGTGATTAAAGCTCTCGGGACAGAGAAGGATTTAAGTTTCGGCTGTTTGGCCTTAGCAAGTTTCTACTGAGCCATTTTTCAGAGTCTTAAAGTTTGGCCAAATCATAACCAGAATTCCCCTGGAAGAGTAGCACTGTAGCCATGACGTAGAATGGCTGTCTTACATATCAAGTTTCAGTCACAGTGCTTTGTCAAAGATTACAGTTTTCTGAATTACTTTCATTGCACAAAAGATGTGTTCCCTTTTTTTTTTTCTTGGAAATAACTGAAATACATAACAAGATTTTTTTCTGTCATCTCTAGCACATCATGTGAAAGTTCATTGTACACAATTCACGATTGGCAGAGCTGGAAGTGAAAGAAAACTGGGTCATTAAATGGGGAGGTCTCAGGAAGTCTCAATCATTTGTAGCAGTCTCAGCTCTTTCCAATATGTACACTTGGCAGCGATAATTTGGATAATGCAAAATTAACTCTTTCCTTATTTTTTATTTTGTCTGTTTGTTACTGTATATAAAAAATATAAATTGAAATGTAGAGTATTGGAAACACTACTCTCTTCAGTTTTTATGTATTTATAGTTCTTTCCACAATTGTCACAGTTTATTGTGACAGTGTTAATGTTCTCATTTACAATATATGGTATCTATTGGATTTTTTTCTTCATTTGTTAGAGCTACTTGGTATGTATCTCAGGTGTACATTTGCACAATACTTACAAAAAACCTCTCTTATGTTTGTGGAATTATTACTAAAATAGTCATCCATTTCCATTAAATAAAGTTAAATTTTATTATTTCATAAACATGTATATTTTTGAAGCTGCTATTTTGTTATTCTAATGTTACTGTCGATAGATTGGTGCTAAAATACTACGGTTAATGCACTTATCTGCTATTCATGGCACAAAAAGGAGGTGAGCTTATTACTGTAGAGGATTTTTGTCATCATTGTAAAAAGTGAGAAAGGGTTATAATTGTTGGTATATGATTGTCATCTTTTTCTTTTAGTTTGACTGTAGATACTGACAAATGTATTTCCTAGCATTGGAGAAATAAGTTTTATGGCAGCCTCAGTTATCAGTTTATAATGTTTTTAAAGCAAACAATCCCTTTCTTTTAAGGTGTGTGAGTTTGGGGCTGGATGTTACCCAATTTTGTTTCGAAGCAAGCCAGGGTTTATCTGCTGAATACAGACCTTCTTTGGTATTTGAGTATCCATTTGACTTTGTATTCCAGAAAGCTTGTGTATTTTCAGCATGGGAAACATATGCTTAGCAGCCACAGGAAGGATTTTTGATTTAAGTAGTGAACCATATTGCACCAAATTATGTGTAATTATTTCCAACAGTAGTTTCCCTTTCTGTATTACACTTGTGATGATTTTCATGTGCTGAGTATATAGCCGACCAACTATTGCTGTTTGGCCCAGTATTTTGAGCTAAGGTAACAATGTGTTTTATTCTCTTCTAACACAGTACAATATAAAGAAGAGAATCTTGACTAGTGCTTCACTGACTGGTTGCCACACAGTTCCTGATGTGCACCTAGTGTATCGGCATCAGATAGGTTCTCCTACTGGAAAACAAAATGACACAAAATCTGTAGAGACGTCCATTAAGGATACAAAGCTACTAGAGAGTGTCCAGAGGAGGGGCACAAAGCTGGTGAAGGGTTTAGAAGAGAAACTGTACGAGGAGAAACTGTACTAAAGTCACTTGGTTTATTCAGCATGGAGAAGAGGAGACTAAGGGGTGACCTCATCATGGTCTACAGCTTCCTCACAAGGGGAGGAGGAGGGGCAGGCGCTGACCTCTTCTCTCTGCTGACCAGTGATAGGACCTGAGGGAATGGCAGGAAGATGTGCCGGGTGGGGTTAGGTTGGATATTAAGAAAAGGTTCTTCACCCAGAGGGTGGTGGAGCACTGGAACAGGCTCCGCAGGGAGGCAGTCACGGCGCCAAGCCTGACAATATTCAAGAAGCACTTGGACAACACCCTCAGACACATGGTGTGAATTTGGGGTTGTCCTTTGCAGGGACAGGAGTTGGACTCGATGGTCCTTGTGGGTCCCTTCCAACTCAGGACATTCCATGATTCTATGATACTGATAAATATGTAGCTCCTATTTTATCAACTTCATTATTCAAATCTTGCTCTGAAGACAAATTGTTACTTTCCCCATGGCCTTTCTACAATGGCACTGGTATCTAACTTATCTTTTGCAGAAATTACTGTTTTCACGTTACCCTGCAAGATGAGGAGGTGACATGGTTTACCTGCTGTGGATAAAAAGCTAAGAGAGCTAAGAGTTAAAAAAAAATCTGCTAATTTTGTGTGTCTGGAGATAAAAGAGCCAGTTTCTCAGTATATTAATAATTAAGTACTACATTCAAGCATGGTTTCTCTGAGCTTTTGCTGTTAATACATAGTGTTTCTGCAACTGAGACCTGGAAATATTAAGCTGAGCAATCAGAAGATGAGGGAAGCACAACTAGTGAATACCATGGAAAGACATGGCTGAAGTGGGTTGTTCTGCAGATGGGAGAGCTCTCCTGTTCTTCCAGGGAAGCACTCAGTGGTAGCATTCATAGTTAGCTGCCCTTTTCTTTATGCAATAAAGAGAGGAGGAGGAAGTGCTTTGTGAGGAGGTTTCACTGATACTTGCTCATTGCTGAGACACCAGTCTTTCATCTTAGGGGTTGTTCATTGTGCTAAGTAAAGGAAGCCCAAGGAGCAACCTTTGGTCCTCAGACCAACCAAGTAGCACTGATTGACTTGCACCCACCCTACCCTTTCTGTCCTGTGTGGTCCAACCACATTAGATAGTGCAGGATTTTTCTCTGGCCCTGCTTGGCTCCCTCTAGACCTGAGAAATCATTATTTTTGGCTTCCCCATCTCAGTTCAGATCTTCTGAAGTATTTTGAAGCCTGTATGAACCCCACCTGAGTAGGGCTTTTCATACTGTAAAACTAACCACGTATGATGCACGTGGAGGTGGGTTATGGTAGAGAAACATGGTGGTGGTTGAGGGTACAAAGCCTGCTTAGGCTGGTGTCAGAAATCTGAGAAGGGAGCCAGATCTGATGCAGTGCTTTTAGTGCTTCCTTTTGTAAGCAAATCCTGGAGTAAACTCTTCTCTTGGAGCAGTGCATTTGGAGAGGTCCCAATAGAGCCAGGGAGAAAGCTAGGAAATTGGTCAAGATTAGCTCAGCTAGTTCTTTCTTAACTCCTAGTAGACGTAACAGGTATGCTTCTTAGAAGTTAATTTCCATACATGTTTTAGGTCTTACTTTATTTAGTATAATAAGAACTAATATTTCTTAACTTTGTGGATTTAATTTGTTGTTTAGTACTGCATATTTCACATTCTGTATTGAAGTGTCTAATCAACCAACTTTGACTTTAAACCTTTATTTTGCTATATCTATAAATGTAGGGAATCTTTTCTCATAATTTTTTTGTACCTGAACCAGCTAAAATTATAATTGCTTTGAATATTCCCCATATATTTTCTGCTTTAACTATGCCTCTTATGTTATTTTGTCCTATTTTCTTTAGTCTTATTTCCTTTATGTCTTAATTCCTTTAGTTCAAAGTTCCTGCAGCAACAAGTGCCATTATAACAAATGGTAAGAATAAAGTTTATTTTTTTTAATAGTTTTTTTATTGTTGTTTCAGTGAAGGAGTATTGGTAAAAGCAGAATTGTCTTTTCTTTCACAACCTCTACAGACTGCAGACTTCATTTAATAATATTGCAGCATTATTTAAATTACTTATGCATGGAATGAAGGTATTAAACCACTAATATTATTAATTTGGTTTTGTCCTAACATATAGCATGGATTTTCTGTGCTGAAGGTTTCTTGTTAGCTCCTGTGATAAGGCTAGTTTTGATTATAGGAAATAGCTGCTTGAGGAACTGATGTAATAATTGTATCTTGTTCGTATATTGTATTTTTTGAGCTGTAAGTTCAGCATAGTAAATTGTATTATGTCTGTTTCAACTTCCGCTCTTTTTTCACTCTTTTTTTTTTTAAATTTTTTTTTCTAGATGGAATAGGAATAAACCCTGCACAAACAGCAGGTAAGTTATTATTTATGAAGACAAGTATTAAAAACCTCAGATACTTTTATTTTAAACTAATGTATAGCACTCAGGGTTGATTTATATTTCAAGTTTTGATTTCTTAAATGGGAGAAGCATTACCCAGTAGTTGGAAGCTACGGTCAGTGTAGTGTGTAAAAGGTTAAATCCACGGAACTGTTGTTCAACGTTTCTTTATTTAGGTCTGTGAAAAAACGACACATTTCTGTTCAGGGCTTAGCTATTCAGTCTGCAGTTTAAAAGAGCACTACTGTATTACATGTTACTGAAATACTGAAAATACTGAAATACTGAAATACCTAGTCCAGTAGTATTTGCTATTTTAGCAGCACTTCTGATGATACATGTCTAAAAAATAATACTCAGTTTTAGAGCAGGAACACTAGGTGCTTTGGAAAGCATGTTTTCAAGAAGAGAGGATCTTCCTGTTCATAGCACTCTTGTTCTCACCAAGGGACTCCAGGTGAGAAATCTCTGATTTCAACTGTGGAGGCTTGCTATGAGACAAGAGTTTCTCTCTGTCACAGAAAGTGTAAAGCTTTTCCCCATTCCCCCCGAAACACATGCAAATGTAGTACAGGTGTTGAATTGTACTAATAATGGTCTGTTGTCTGGAATTGGGCTTCTGTGGATTTGTTCTTGGAACAGTATGCTTTTAAATTAACTTGGAAGTTATTATAGTAATCTAATCTTAACCCATTTGAGACAAGAGTTATGGTGGAGTGGAGTGTCTCATTAGGAAAGAAATATTCATAACTTTCTACTATGAACATGAGCCAGCAGTGTGCCCAGGTGTCCAAGAAGGCCAACAGCATCCTCACTTTTATCAGAAATAGTGTGGCCAGCAGGAGTAGGGATGTGATCGTCCCCCTGTACTCGGCACTGGTGAGGCCGCACTTCAAATGCTGTGTTCAGTTTTGGGCCCCTCACTACAAGAAAGACATTGAGGTGCTGTAGTGTGTCCAGAGAAGGGCAACGAAGCTGGTGAAGGGTCTGGAGAACAAGTCTTCTGAGGAGTGGCTGAGGGAACTGGGATTGTTTAGTCTGGAGAAGAGGAGGCTGAGGGGAGACCTTATCGCTCTCTATAACTACCTGAAAGGAGGTTGTAGCGAGGTGAGTGTCGGTCTCTTCTCCCAAATAACAAGCAATAGGACAAGTGGAAATGGCCTAAAGTTCTACCAGGGGAGGTTTAGATTGGATATGAGGCAAAATATCTTCCCCAGAAGAGTTGTCAAGCATTGGAACAGGCTTCCCAGGGAAGTGGTTGATTCACCATCCCTGGAGGTATTTTAAAGTCGTGTAGATGTGGTGCTTAGGGACATGGTTTAGTGGTGGACTTGGCAGTGTTGGGTTGAGAGTTGGACTTGATGATCTTAAAGGTCTTTTCCAACCTAAATGATTCTATGATACTAAGAAATAATAAAAATGGCTTTAGTGCTTGTGGAACACAGTCATCCAGCGAAAACTGTGAATCTGATTTTACTCCTGCTTGCAGACGTGATGAACAATTGATGGAAACTTGCCACTTCTCTGTTTTTTCACATAAAATCTCTGCCAGGTCTCATTTATTTGTGCCCTCTGTCTGCCAGTCGTTATTGAAGATACCACACCATTTATTTTTTTTTCAGATCTAAAGCGAGAATAAGAAAGCAAGGTATTATCAGTGTACTTAGCTATGTAAGATAAACAGTATAAAATAAATCATTGCAGAGCATATAACAGTATCTGGTGGTTAGAAGAGCAATTGTTTGACATTAGTTTGGGAAATTTCTTGAGTTGTAAAAGGAACCATTTAAGAGTAGTGGCCCATTTCTGAGGTCTGTGATAGCATCAACAACATTTGAAAATTAAGATCAAGTGAGCGTTTGGCTTTCTGTTCCACTGGAGGTTTCTGTCCTTCCTGGGCTTGCCTTGGGACACCTGGATTATGGTTTGACAGATATACTGCCTCAGGCAGACTCCTCAGCTGATGCTGTCCTCATCATGATTCCATGACTGAGTGTATTAAAAACAGATAATAAAACTAATGATTTAGTTTAGCTACTAGACCATCACCCACATGCAAAGCCACGTTTTCACAAGACCACTCAAGACTACTTAGGCAAAACAGGTAAAGTCGGTTGCTTAAGTTAAGATATACTTAACACTGTTTCTGTTCCTCAAAATATACTTTCATTTTGTATTATGTAGCTCAAATTAGTTGTAGCTTAACCCTGCAAAGTAAATATATTTAGGACTACTTGACTCCTGAATGAAAACATCCATATGGTAGTTCATCATGCTTGCAGCTATGTGTATTGAATTCACGTATCCAATTGATTTGTGTTACCTCTCCTAAGTTCACATAAATGTTGAGGAATTATTCAGTAGTAGTATAAGACAGCATCTCATAGTCAAGGATCAGGAAAATGAAAAGCATCTAGATGCAAAATGTTTTCATCACAGGCTTAATCTTATCTGCAAATGTAAAATTAGGCATATGGATTGCACATGGGTTTTTTTTTTTTTAACATAGAAGGTACCATTGCCCTGACAATGCTGTGTGATGTTGCCCTTAAACTGCGGGGGGAGGGGAAACCCAAAACAAAAAGCAACCCTCCCGTCAAAAAAACCCCAACCAAAAATGACCTACACCAAACCCAAGACCCAGACCAAAATCCCTCCTCAGTTTACAAGTAAACATATATAATTTAGATATAACCCTGTGTTCAGCCTTATTAATTGATATCTCAGTAAGTTGGCAGGGTAAAACATGCTTTCCCCCCCCCCCTTCTTTTTTTTCTTTTTTTTGCATATATTAAAGTTCCTGTAGAGTGAACGTTTACTTTAGTCTCCGGAAACTTCCCAAAATAAGATGATCGAGGAATAAAATTTCAGTAATCCTTGGGGATTTCAGAGGTTTTGTACTGTTCCACTATTTCCTCAGCTTTCTGAATAAAAGTACTCCAAGTATGACTTTCTCTCATTCTCCCTACATGATTCCATGGAGCAGGGAAAATGAAAGCTGAAAAAGCTAGGCTTAGCACTTAATTCCTGTATTGTTTTCAATTTTAAATCCTCAGTAGTTCAGGGAATAGTATGCCATAACTTTAATAAAACCACTGTGATATTAATGATGGAAACAGACTGAGAGGTGGGGTGAACTGCTGTCTGCATGAGATGCAGCTGTGGCCTGTTTTAAAATGTCAGCATTTTATGATGGCCATTGCAATACAGACGCTTTTCATGTAGATTGGTAAGCTTGGTTCTCTGGTTTGCTGGTGTGACAGATTTGCGTTCAGTGGGTTTTATAGATTTCTTCAGTATGTGGTCTTGGCAGATCTCTAAAAACAGAATGTCCTCTGGTAACACATTTCTTTTGAACTGGTTTTCTAGTACTTGTTATGTTGAGTAATGGTTTCAATCCTGATCCATGTGCTGGAAAAGTGAAGTTTGAAAACAGGTAGCTTTGTTCCGATATGGTAATAACTTGAACAAATGTTAAATATCTTTATCTTTTCTTATAAGAGCACTCTACATCCATGAAATGGGGTGCTTGGGAGAGAAATACAGTTATTGTGTTTTTACAAGTCAACACAAAGATGAATAAGAATAGGTAGATATGATTAAAACCTGATATTGTAGAATTGCATATAGTCTGTTTCATGCACTAGCAGTATGAACTTAAAAAAAAGTTCAATATAGTAATTAAATAACACATCACTTCTAGCAATTTGGTTTCATTTTCAAATGTTACATTTAATAGAAGAAAAGAGCAACCTGAATGACAATCCTGAATACATACAGAAAATATTCTAGACGTCTAAGTATTAGAAACTTCTAATTTTCATACTGTGTCCTCTTGAAAAGACTATCGTGATTAAGACTATACAGTAATGAATATGAAGTTCAAGATTTTTTTTATGCTGAAATGAGACTGACTTATGCTTCTATATGTGGAGAGCCTTCCTAAAAGAAAAGTACAGTTGAGGTTCTGAAGTTAGAAACAGATAAATACTGAATGAAGACAGAATTAAAAATTAGTACATGCATGAATGACCTCAAGATAAATAATTATGGAGAAGTAAAACTTCATTTTCTGGTCTTGAAATTATGATGGCATATAAGTGAAATTCAACATTCAAGTATGGAACTGCTAAGTTTGAAAGGCGATAGCTTGCAAGTCTTATTAGATGACTTTAGGTCTGGTATGCTTAATTTAAAAATAAGAGCTCTCTGAAGTAAGAGGGATAAGATGAAATTCTGTGGAAACATAAAAAATATATTTCTGGTATTTTAGAGGAATTACTACAAAGATGTTCAATACTGGCCTAACATTATTCTTTAAATGTTTACGCTTGTTTAGGTAACATTTTATTTGGTTGGTTGGTAACACATTCTATTTTGTTTGTTTGTTTAGGAAATGTATTTCTAAAGCATGGTTCAGATCTACGGATTATTCCCAGAGATCGAGTTGGGAGTTCTTAATGTCTACTGAAAGCTTTGGAATAAGTGACGTTGCCGTGCAGCAAAGGTCTATTTATTTTGGAACTCCAAAATGCAACTAATGAATTGGCCTTTTTTAAAGCTACCAAAAATGACTTCCCAGGATTATTTTTTTTTTAAACAAAGATAAGGTTTCATTTTCTTGTTAAAATATATTAACTCATGCACTGATTCTTCCTTGACTAGTAGAAGAACGGGCTGATTCCATGTTATGTTCCTGAAAGAAAGATGGATTTCTCTATAGGTGTTACTGATACCACAAGGGTAAACACACAGCCACAATCAATAGATATTTAAAATATTGGATATTGTTGAGCCTGCTTTGTGGAAGGACGAACTGTGTTGTGATTTTGCTACAAAGAAATTGTTCCTACTGAGTGCTAAAACTGTTTCTTTTTTTTCTTTTTCTAAACGTACTTCCATATTTAGAGGAACAGTTTTCACATGGTTCAAGTATTAAGCTCAAATAGAAGGGAAATTTCAACGGTTTATTACTCAAATAAGTAAATAACTGCCAAATGTTCCAAAGTAATGATAAGATTTAATTGCTGCAAATACTTTACATACAGGAGAAAACAGAGGTTTCTGTGTGTTAAAGCTTCCTTTGATGTATTGTGAAGTTAAATTAAATGCAGTTTCAGAGAGTTTGAAACCTAATCTCACATGAAGTGCCATCAGCTGAGAAGGATTGCCGCGTAATTTGGGAATGTGTAGGTACTGGTCAAATATGTCATTCCTTTTTCATTAAACTAATATTGGTTCTTTCTAAAAGTCTTGTTTGGTTACTGTGTGTTACATGGGAAACAGCATAGAATTCACTGAAGTGTTTGTGTTCAGAGTATATGCTGCTTGTTTATAAATTGCCAGGGTGAACTATCAGTTGTGTATTTTAATTAGAGAAATTGCTGCTTTCCTTGAACTGGTAATCTACTTTGTGATTTAATATATCTGGCAAAATCTTACCCTGTTGCATTTTTTCTGTTCTACTGAGTTTAACAGAAAGAACAATGGGCAATGTAGTGCTTGGTTAAGTGAGTCTTGTCACAAATACAACTGTCCTGTGCAATAATTGTGCTCTAGAAAGATGTTCAGATAACGTGTCAGATAGTGCAGAAGTACAAAATGCCCTTCTGAGTGGGTGTAAAGTGCGTATATGGAGGAAAGTGATATTTGACTATAAACATTTTTCAGCTCTAAGATGAATTGTAAAATTCTGGATTTTCCTTTATTTTAATAAACAATTATATGAAAAAAGTGCAAACCTTGTTCCTCTCTTATATTCTTAATTAGATTTTGACAATAATTAAAAACTCTGCTCTTTAACCTTCTAATCCACATGCTTTGAGATGCATTTTAAGCCAAAAGATTCTTACTATGCAGAATTCTACAGAACACTGCCGTTAGGGCAGAGTGCATAGTTTCTATTAATCTAATGCCACAATATAATTAGGATTAGCCAAATTATTTGCTTGTAATTTTTGTCTGCAAGTCTCTTGACTGGATACCTGAAAAACCACCTGATTCTGGAATATGACAAACAGGAACCTTTTTTTTTTCTTGTCTAAGGGTGCAATATAGTTTTCAGAAGGCTATCATGGTTAAATGCATTTTGAAACTAAGATGCTTTGGTGTTTATGTAAAGGAGGGTTATGTAAAATTTCAGACGGGGGCTAACATTTCTTATGCTGTCACTTAGGTGACACAAATAGCATAAAGTATCTGTTTGACATACTGCATTGCAAGTAGTTTATGTAACGTGCAAAGGATCTTTGCATTTGGAACAATAACTGGTCTTTATAGTACTTTCTGTATTCATTACACCTTTGTCTCAATATTGGTCTGTAAAATCTGAATGTAACTTTTCCATTTGGTAACGAGGCTTGATTTCAGTGGTAAAATGTACTTAGCAGATGTTTGCAAGTTGATTTGAGGTTTACAAGTTCATTTTTTTTAATGTCCAAGTCATGTTTGACATGGTTGTACAGGAAAAATTTAAGTTTAGAACCAGACTTCTTAGGGCTTGGGAGTTGTCATAAGATTGTGAAAAGAGGGCTGTACTCTAGAATGGTACTGGTTTGTCTAACCATACTTTACAGCATACTTTGGAAGTCAACTCTGCCTGGAATTTCTTTGTGATTAACTTTGTCATGCCTTTGCAGAAGTCGGATTAAAGGGTCTTTTTTCCTGTGTTTTACATTTGTAAAAGAATGGCTGGTTTATATTACAAAGATACTCTGTGAAGAGAAATTTTGGCAGAATCATAAAGCGTTGATGTGAAAAGTCGCACCAAAACTTTTAAAGAGCTTTTGGTTTATACAACATTGTAGAAATCTTACTTTTCTTAAATCTGTTATTCAACAGAATTTGAAGATATCACGGAAGTTTTTCAGGGAGGGAAGCACAATGATTTGATGAAGTATAGAAGAACTGGAAGACTTAGGAAATGGCCCTGATAATAGTTCTGTCAGTGCTATGGCTTTCTTCCTTGTGTTCCCAAGTCACAAAATCCAACTTTATTGTGTGTTTGAGATTAAAAGACCATTTTCCTCTCATGTTGCTACTAAATAATAACCATAAAAACTGTTGACAGCAGGTCTCAAAAGTTGAGAATTTTTTTCTTTGTGTTTAGGTTGATGGTGAAAACCCAGCTCCCGCTGCTGCTCCAGTGATACAATGAGCAGTTGGAGTGAGAGAAGGAGCTGTGCCGGTACGACTGCAGAACATTAGTCGATTCCAAAGGCGCTGGGGGCACAGCAGTCCTTTGTATGGCAGCATGCGGGTGGCTGTCAAATGGAGCACTTTAATAGGGCAGTGGAAGAAAATAAATCCTGCAGTCTTCCTAGTAGTGCTGTGGAGACTGTTGCAGTGATTCTGGCAGGAGCGCTAAGCTCCAGCTGGGTAAAATTCAGACCATGTGCAATACATAGTGTTCAGTTTTAAATACAGTATACCCAACTATCCATCTCAGTAGTGAATTTCAGCCACTGTTCCTACTGATGGAAGGTAAATACTGGGGAGTATTCACAAAAGCTAGCATGATCTTTTCGAGGCTAATCTCTCCAGGCTGTTTCTTGAGGTTAATGGAAGTGAAGTTCCTCCAGAGAGAGATTCAGAGTAGCTAAATGAATCTTTGGTTCTGAATCGCCCTCTGGAGGAGCCTTCCTCTCTTTACTGACTAAAGAAAGCCATCGAGGCATTAGCCTGCAGGGGCTAATGTTAACGTTGTGAATACCTTCCCCAACAGGCACTTCCTTCTCCTGTCAATATTATATGTTATGGTATTGTACTACCTACTTGCTGTTGTTTGATTTCGATGTTTAGCACATGCTAAAGAGCTCCCAGGGACTTGTTCAAAATTACAAGAACTTGATTGCATGAAAACAAACCTACTTTTTTATGTGATATAATTAGTTGAATGTTGAATGCATCTTTTTTTTTTTTCTCTTTACAGCAGGTTCAGCAGCCTTGGTGGGAGTGTGGGGAAGGCTTGCTGTTCTTTACAAAAAGCTTTGTCAGGTTAAAATTAGTTTGATGCCAGGTGCCCACCAAAGCCACTCTATCACTTCCCCTTAGCTGGACAGGGGAGAGAAAAATATGACAAAATGCTCGTGGATCGAGATAAAGATAGGGAGAGATCACTCAGCAATTACCTTCACAGGCAAAACAGACTTGACTCGGGGAAATTAGTTTAATTTATTGCCAATCAAATTGGAGTAGGATAATGAGAAATAAAACCAAATCTTAAAACACTTTCCCCCCACCCCTCCCTTCTTCCTGGGCTCAACTTCACTCCTGATTTCTCTATCTCCTCCCCCCCAGCAGTGCAGGGGGACGGGGAATGGGAGTTGTGGTCAGTTCATCTCATGTTGTCTCTGCCGCTCCTTCCTCCTCAGACTCTTCCCCCTCCTTCTTCACTGACCTCGGTGTCTGCAGAGTTGTTTCTCCCACATATTCTCTTTCTCTCTCTGGCTGCTGTTGCACAGGGGTTTTTTTCCCCCTTCTTACCTATGTTATCCCAGAGGCGGTACCACCATCACTGACGGGCTTGTCCTTGGCCAGCAGCGGGTCCATCTTGGAGCCGGCTGGCATTAGCTCCATCGGACATAAGGGAAGCTTCTGGCATCTTCTCACAGAAGCCACCTCTGTAGCCCCCCTGCTACCAAAACCTTGCCACGCAAACCCAATACATGTCTACAACCAAAGAAGAAAATGTGTGTACTGAAGAAGAAAAAGGTTTCTACGACTTCATTTTTTCAGAGTAAAGAATTGGTCTCCTTTATCTCCCTGAAGAGGTTAAATGTTCCTGGAAAGCAGATTTTAAAGGGGTTGGAATGCATACAAATACCCACTAATAGAAAGACCAGGTGCAGGTGTTCCTGTTTATTTTAAAGAAAATCCTGAGGCTATGAGTGGGAACTGTCAGTGTCTTTTCACTGATGAGAAATACCAGATGTTGGATGTAAGAACTATACCAACCTTAGAGGCTTTTGGTCATTTTAATGGAGAAAATCACGCTTTGATTTTGAACAATAGATCATTTGTCCTGTAATCACATTCTATTTATAGATCACTATCCACAATCCCTTTCACTGCTTACGAGACTTGACAAGAAATAAGTTTGGGACAATCTGGGCATTAAAAAAGGTTCAGGATTTGTCCCTATGGAATTCTGCCTCAAAGGTGAAGTGCCAGCTGAAAAGCCCAACATCGTTATCTTCAGAAGACTTGGCTGTGATAAAGATTCATTGCTGTCTGTTGAAAAGTTAATAAATAAAAAAAAAGCAGAGGATATGCTCTGTCTTACTGTTGTGGTACATGGTCATCTTGTAGTTCCAGGCTCACATTGTATGTCTTCTCATAGCAGAAGCCACGAGATTTTAGTAGATACAGGCTATTCTGTTTGCTGTCATAAACATCTTAGAAATTCAACTAAAGAGCTGTGGGCTATTTATAAGGCAGTAAACATGAGAGAAATATGTATCCGAAGCATGTCGTCCACATCTAGTGAGCATTCTTGCTATGGATGATCAGAAATAGCTTGGTATTAGTACTGATTCATGCTCTTGGTGCTTTGTAAACACCAGGCATTACTTTGAGCTGCTTTTCATGTCTGTTTTTTCTGAAGTAGCTTGCAAGCTAGCTTTGCCAAAATGCTGGTTTTACTATAGGCCAAACTTACTGCTATGACTTTTGTAGAGTATAGAAATAGAAATGCTTCTGCACCAAGCTGGGTTTATGCAGACCTTAAATGCATATGCCTGTGTAAGTAACTGGCCTGTGCAGCTCTCTAGTTCCTTCCCTGAGGAAGCAGGACCTTGTTACCTTGATTAGTTGACCAGAATAAGTGAGCTGCAGTGGAGTATGGAGTGGTAAGTTGTGGCTGATGTCAGTAACAATGGCAGCCTCCTTTAAATACAGAGAAACTACAAAAAAGAATAATTCCATACATATATGGAGTCTCTGTGATTCTCTCTGGGCAGCAAAGTTGTTGTCCCACCTTTTGTTCAAGGCAGAGCTAAAGTCAAGTCTGATCTTAAGGGCCCTGTCATACATCTCGCTCTTACACAAGTTATTTTGGAAATACTGTTTGTATGGAGGGACTTCTCACCCAGGTAAAAGTGGTACGATCAGGCTCTTAGGATTTTCACAGGCACCATGGTGACCAACTTATTTTCCTGAAATAGGTATTAGAATTACCTGCTGGTTTCAGCCATTGTATCAGTTCTTTTGGGGTGCTGCTCTAAAAGATATAGGTTTGTTTCCTGGATATTTTTTAATATAGGATTCCAAGTCTAATTACAGGAGTCAAGAAAGGAGCAAATGTTAGTTATTTTGAATTCAAATTAATTGCATGCAGAGTTGTTGGGTGGTTTTCCCAATAATTTGTCCCTATTTGACTGCAAAAGAAACCTTTGCAATACAGCATATAGAAGTGCAGTATCCATTTCCTGCTACTTACCAAAATAAGATCAAAGGTGCAGTCATTAAGCGGTTGTCATATCTTCTGATAATGTAGACTTGATTTTATGCCCTGGCACAAAATAATTTTTAAAGGCTGTTTCAAAATATCATTGACTATTAGCCAGTTACTGCAATCCAATGAAAAAAAGCAATGAGGTTGTTCACTGTCTGTCTCAAGGAATAAATAGTGAAAATTCTGCAAACTTACAGTACTAACTGTGCAAACTAAGCAAATAACTCAGCAGGTTACTGTTCAAGAGTGGCTTAAGCAGTTCTTGTAGCCACTCAGATGTGTCTGCTGCTAATTTAGTTTTCTATTGAAATTTTTATTGTGTAGAGCTAGGCAAAAGAGCTATTTCAAAGTTCTGTCACATAAGTGTGGTAATTTCTTGCCCCAAATCCATTGCTTTTACCAGACTGTTCTGGAGACTGTTACTGTCGCAGGGTTATGTTAAGCATGTATTCTTACAGCTGCTACAATTTCAGTAGAAGCAGTCAGCATTGAACTGACTGACCTGTTCATGTCAGTGACTTCCAGAATAGTGAGGTTCCCCTCTGTGGAGTCTTTTGAGACCCCTTTGGATGTTGCCCACTGGTAAGTTACCAACTCTTTAGTTGATAATTCTTTAGAAAGCATTAAAATAAAATCTAGGAAATGTGGCCTGCTGCTCTAATATGCATGACATAGAACTGTCTCACAGGAAAAATGCTGCTGAAATGAAGGGGACTACTATTGCAGTAGAAGGGACTGGTCAGAACAACTAGACAGTTTTGCATATGGGTCCAGATTCATACCTCAAATTTGACTTGTAGGGGTTTTTTGCTAAACTTGTGAATTCCCTCAAACCAGACAGGGGGATTCCAGCCCTTGTTCTGGGAATGGTGTCTGTACAACAGCCAGCAGTTAAAACAAGGGAGAGGTCATGAGTGGATGGAGGAGAACACTGGCCTTCTAAGACAGACACGGAGAGAGAGCTCCAAATAATGATATGTATCTGTGTGTGTTCATTTTCTCTCTGGCGGTACACACCTTTTTTTACAGTTGCCCATGTATGTGTGCAGACTGCCTCCAGGTCAGGATAGCATGTAGCCTACTGTTTTCAGTATTCTCCTGAGAAATGAGAGAGGGGTTGATCTTCAGGATAAGGAGAAAATTGGGTCTTCATCTTAATACTGTAGGTGAGCCCGGGCAGCCAAACTCCTGGGAGGTAGGGGGAATGCCCTGACTCCAAACTGGCAGCATCAGAGTGAGGTCTTTGTGGTTAGCAGAGTTTTGGAGGGCTTGCAGTACAAAAGAAGGGCACTGACAAACTGGAGAAAGTCCAGTAGAGGACTACCAGGATCGTTAGGGAACTGAAGCACATAATGGAGGAGGAGAGAGTGACCAAGCTGGCTTTATTCAGCCTGAAGCAGAGAAACGTGAGGGGGAGTCTTTCAAACATCTAAGGGGTACATGTGTAGAAGATGAAGACAAAATTAAGTTAGAGGTGGACATAGATTGCAGCATGGAAATTTCTGATTAATTATAAGGAAAGAAGTATTCATAGAGTGCTTGGACACTGGAACTGGTTGCTAAGAGAGGCTGTGGAGAGTCTCCATCTTTGGTGATACTCAAAAGATGATTGGACAAGGCCCTGAGAACTGATGTAACTGAGGCTGGCCCAGGTCTGACCAGGGCTTGAATCAGATAAACCTGAGAGGTCTTTTCCAACCTAAGCTAGTCCCTGGACATTTCTTTCCTTAATCACTCTCTCCCAACTTTTTCTTGATAGAGAAGGAGCTACATCTTGCTTTACCTTAGGTATCTGCCCAGACGGCAGAGCCACAGCTCTTCCTACTTGACCACTTTTTCCTCTCCACACACCTGTACTTTCCCAGAATACCTATAAAGCATTATGGTCTTTGACCTCCTGCTGGAGTGGCAGTAAAAGTTTGACCAGAGGGAACAGTCAAAATCTTAGTATCCTCTACTGTTGCGTAGAAGCTGTGGTGCTGTGACCGTTGCATGAGAAGTTTAGAGTCTGATAGATGAAATATAAATGCATGTGTATTCATTATGATGTTAATATCAGCCATTTTGTAAATTACATTTTTAGTGTTTAAATTGAAAACAAAAAGACAATGTTGGATGTACCCAATCAGCTAATGTTTACTGCAGTAGCTTTCTAAACCACGTTTTCCTCACATGGGCAGGGGATGGAATGTAAATAGCATCACTGTAATAAAAGGCTGTCAGAGGATCCATGTTGCTTGAAAAATTAACATCTTTCAATTCATTTTTACATTGACATTTCCAGTTAGCAGTAGTGATTTAGCAGTAGAGCCCCGTTATCTTGTGACAGGGTTCTGTTCTATTGCTACGGGCTCTTGAGTAGGATACAAATAATACTGGCTAACAGTAACAGCAGCTAGGCATCTTTACCCCCAGCATGAATAGTGAAAGATTGTACAAGCACTCAATGTCAATAAGCACCACCCATGCAGAGCAGATTATTAGTACATGAACAAGGGGGCACAGCACAGCTTGCCAACTGTATGGTAGTCAATGTTATCCATTGTGGGTGACAATGAAATCAAAATGGTCCAATTATTTATGTCTGATTCATTTAATTCCCACTTCTTGACTAAATACTGCTCCCAATGAATATGTCTGTAGCACAGAGTAGGAGTGGACAGAGTGAGTTCAGGTACTGATTATTCTTATTTCATGACTCTCCAACTCTCTCTAAGACAGACCTGTTCCAGAGAGGAATTGCAGGACAGTCAGTGCCATGTGGCCTCAGGTCCAGGAATTTGTTGTTTAAAAACTGGTCTGAAGTTTACCCATTCCATTCGTATTTGTAATCTTGTGGCCATAGAAACTTAGGATGGAGATCTTCCATTGATTTTCAACCTTTAGGGTCAGGGATTGCTGAAGATTTATGCACTGTATCTAAACATCTGCAAATGACAGAGGAAAGCAATTTGAACCATGTGCTTTTGTGAATTAGCCTGGGACTTTTGAATCTCTTCTGTCCTACTGAAATGCCAGAGGAACTTAAAATGCCAGAAAAATTTGCAGCCACAGAAAAAAGGTGGGGGGTTAAAAAAAATCTCTAGAGGATCTTAAAAATGAGAGCACTTGAGTGTTGCAGGGACTGATGAGACTTGACATCCCATTTCTTTGTTGCAGTTCTCTCCAAATTTTCATTGGTGACCACTGCCCTGTGGTTATTCCATTGCCCTGATTCCAAACTCTTCCAAATATGAACTGAAGAGGTGATTGGTCTCTAAAAACCACTCTTTACTTTTTTCAGTTCTGACCATTCAGGACGTTCATCTCTCTGATATCAGTGATGCTTCCATAGGAGACAACATGTCTTTTGTCATCAAAGTAGTGTAGACTATCTTATATCTAAATTATTAAAGCAATGTAGTTGACACTGGGAAGCCCTCACAGCTAAGGAAACATAGCAAAGACATTTTATGGTTGGACTCAATGATCTTAAAGGTCTTTTCCAACCTAAGTGATTCTATGATTCTATTCTATGATTCTACACAAAGTGTCTTGGGCCCTACTCTAGAAAGAGTTAAAGTTACCAGTTACTTTTAGCTCTCTGAAATAAAATGAGAACAAAACCTGTAACTTTACCACTTTATACTGAAAGTGGCAGCTATCAAAGTAAACTATGCATTCATTTTTTCATATTGTGCTTTAAATGCAAATTTTGTTTTCAGTTTGAACACTGAGATCACCTGGAAAACAAAGCTTTATTAAATTGCTGCTGTGATATGCTTCCATTGCTTGATGACCTCAAATCAGAATGGCAAGCAAGAAAAGGCTGTAACAGCTTCCAGTTTTCATCACAAAATCAAAATGTTTGTAAAGATATTTTAACTCAGGTTTTGACTATTTAGTGGAAATGATTTTAATGAAACCCTTGAAAGCTTTTGTCTGAAGACTTGACATTTGATGGTGCTAAATGCAAAATAAATTCCTGCTTATTAATCTCAAATATTAGTTTTAGTAATGCTTCCCTGATATGAGCAAGGTATATCACTGCATACTAAATTTTCTGCATTGTACTGCAATTCGTGTTCCAGTGTAAAAGCTAAATAAAGACAAATAATTAATTCCATTATCCAATGATGGTGGATTGAAACATCAGTTCTGTCCAAAAAAACAAAGAATAACAACTGTGAGGTGACAAATAAGTAGTTATGGTATCAACAATATGTATAATCATCAACCTAAGTTCATGTGAACTTTTAGTATTAAAAAATGAAACACTTATAAGCTGGATAGGGAGGATCTGCAACTGAAATGCACTGACTCTGCTTCATTTTGGTTGTCAAAAACAGTGTTAGCATCATTCTATTTGGTTTAATGCAGAAGACTGTAAGTACAAAGAATTGTAACTTTTTTAATACAATAATCCTTCAACTATTTTTGCTGTCAACAGGCTTGCATGAATGATATGCAATCAACATATACAGAATTTCCAAAGGGGTCTACAACTGTTCTGGGAAACTGTTAAGGGTCTAAAATTTAAAAAGGCTGAATACAATTGATCTGGTTTAACTATTGGTCCTGCAATAGTTAAAGAATAAGGCAAAAGTAAGTCTTAACTGTACTAAAAAGTGTTTCTGCAAACATGTTCTTTTAAATTATTGGTAAGAAAAATGCTGCTGTCTCTGGAGGTTTTTTAGTCCAGTGTTTTTCTACACTCATTTAGAAAGTTTTTCCCAAACTCCATTTTAATTTGTGAAAATTAAACTTCTTCCTCTTTTCTCAGTGTATGTTTAGAACAACTGATGGGACCAGTGACTGTCCACAGGCATCTATTTCTAGAGTGTTTAGGAGAAACCTAGTCAATAGGTTTAGGCTAAGTGGACTACTGGCATAGGTAAGATGGATTCCACTCAGGGAGGCTTTTACAGAAAACAAACGTTCTTAATGCATCTAATGAACAGTGCAGATGTGGGAGATGATGCTTCATGTTCTCTGCAGATCATTGGTTTTATTAGCTTCCTAGCTATCCACAGTATTACTGGTCATAAACTTAGGGAGCTTAAAACGCTGTTTGAAACTAAGCTGAAAAACCCTGTAGATTCTGCTTTAATTAAACTCCTGTCAGAGGTATTCAAGCAATAAATTTATTTGCAATCTTATAAATAGCTCTGTCAATTCAATTAGCTTCTTGCATCATACATTTAAAGATGTTAATCTTTCTTCACTAAGGTGCTTTTTTCACTTTCGTTAATGCTGCCATTTTCACACTTCATTTTTCTTTTTTTTCTCCAGAATTCTCTTCCCATCAACCTTTTTATAATTTCCTTCTTCCTTTGTTTTAATCCCATTCAGATTGGCTTTCATTAGCTTGAGCCTTGTTCCATCCCAGCTGTTTGAATTCTGTTTTTTCCTTCTTCTTTTCCTGAGACCTTTCCACAGTCTTCATTTCTGTTATTTAAAGTAGCACAATTAAACTGGTCTATGTTGCTGGCTTGCTCTGAATTGCTGAACAACCCTTCTGCCTGTTCCGCTTTCTTAATCCCCAATCTACCTGATGCCTTGACTATGTTTTTTTTCTCTTCCCGACCCCAGGGCTAATTTGGTGTGTGAAGAGATGCTAGAATATTAATGTGTATAGCTGGAAGAGTCTCTTTTACACCAAATTCAGGTTCACCGAAAAAGGAAAAAAAAAGATCTGGCATGCAAAACACAGGCTCCAGTATTCTGGAAATATAATACATCAGTCTGAACAACTCAATCATGAAATTAGCTTTGTCCTTTTCCTTTAACGTGTGCTGCTTTTTCATATTCTCCACATTGCTTCAGTAGAACTAAGTTTGTGTTACTCAAAAGATTGAGAACTGGAAGGCAGTTGTGTGAGGTAGGAAAGTAGTCTGATGTAAAAAAGCTCCCCTTTGCGCATCTGGCAAACAGCTTAACCCAAAGTGAGCTTTCCATCCCATTGCAGGATGGTTTACTGCTTGCTTTCTTGAGAATCCTATTATTTCAGATCATTGATTACCCACCGCTCATCTTACACTGGAAGTTTGGGAAATGTGTATTCTTCTAAACAGTGGGGTTTTTCACATCCATAATGAAGTATGCTTTATTTTTCTGAAAAATAGATACATATTCAGCTACAGCTGTTTACTGCTTATAAAAGTCCAAGGACAGACTCTTCCACTGAGCTGGGTGGGCTTTGGATCAGGCATTTGTATGATATAGACCAAGAGTGCTGCAGATAGTTGACAGGGAGACAAAGGAACAGTAGTCTCTTTTGGCCAGAGCACTAACACTCGGGTGATTCAAGAGTTCTCCAATTCTTGAATCTGCTTTTGAGCTACTTTGAGCAAGCCAAGGCTACTTTAAGGGGCTTTGAGCAAGCCATAAACTGCTTTTGTGCCTTATTTTTCCTCTGTAGTTTTCTCTCGGTTCCTTGTTTTTAACTTTTTGGTCTGGTTATCTTCTTGGTTTTTTCTTGTTTGGTTTTTTTTTTTCTGGAATACTTCATACTTTAATCCCATTATCTTGCTTTTGTGCACCCACCCCCATATACTGCCTTTCCTCCTGCTAATTAGCATCTCCATCTACTAATTGCTGAGTAAAGTTCCACTGATCTTGAAAAAGAGGAGCAGAACCTAGTAGATTGGCACCATCCCACCTCAAATACAGTGCAAATCTGCCTTCCGTTCAAAACTGTGGAAGCTAATAGAGGGTTTGTATTGTTGGAGGGAGCAGCCCATGCATTTCATCCAGTGTGCACTTTGCAGGGGTGCACAAATTGCTGGATTCTTACTATGTTGGATCTTGCCATTTTGCAGCACACTCACGTTATTGTTAAACAGAACACTTTTTGCCAAGCTGCGTAGTTTGTTGAATAGCAGCATTCCTGTTAATAGTGGATTGTGGAAAGCAACCTGTGACAGTATTAACTTCTAGCTTTGTGGCTGACTAGCTCAAACTGAGAGTGACTGTTGTAGAAAACTCCCTAGCAATTAAACTGTCTGCCACTAAGAAATGCTAACTTAACATTTTGATCCAGCTTATAGGAAAGTGAATTAATAGACAGGTCTTCTCTTTAGTTATGGTTGTTTTCCATCTGCTGCACTTAGAATACCCACCCTTGTCTCATGCATAAACCAACATGTATAAGGTGGGATAAGGAAAGAGAGGGAAGGAGACATTAGAGCTGGTACTTTTCCAACTCTGTTCCTTTCACCTCTAACATTCCCAGTGCAGATCCCTTCTGCACATCACAGAGGAAGGACTGTAAACTGTAACACTTCCCCCCACGCCCAAGAGAATATATGCTTCCCCAGAAAATGGGGTAAAAGTGGTATAAGGGCTCTCTGACTCCAAAGATGTGATAACACTGGAAGATTTCCTCTGTTCTTTCTTGGCATGTTTCCCTTCAAGGACTGAAGTGAGCTACAGCAAGACAACTTTGTTCTAGAAATGAGAGCTATATTATTTTGGCAAAATGTGTATTGCCAGTAGTGGAAGCCCTAGGAACTTGTTATATCAGGAGATGTAAGTGTAGAAAGTAGGTAATAATATCAAGTAGGAGAGCCTGCAATAATGGAAGCATAGATGTAATTTATATACAGGTAAGAAAACAAACAGAACAGTATATGTATGAAGCCAATATAAATTGCCTTTCTAGTGCAATATGTACATCAGTCAACAAGGCTAAAGTAATATTCAGTTTCTAATTCCTTAGTGAGCACTTCCTGTGGGCTCATACATTTTTAAGGTAAGATACGGGAGCAGTCTTGGTTTTGATAATTTTTTTTCCATCAGAAAAAGCACAAAGTTGATGAAGACCTTTTTATTACAATCTCATGATGGGAAAAAAAATAAAATCACCCCACAGAACAAAATGCTTCAAAGAACTGGTGTGTCTGGACTCCTGTATAGAAGGTATGGCATGTTATTTTAAGATGGAAAGTAGTTGAGGAAGAACTTACTTTATTCCTCTGGAAATATTATGATTTATTTATACAGATCTATGACTCCAGAAGGGGGTAAAAGTGCATTCACTATGTTCCTAAGAAAAAGCAAGACAGAAGAATTTAATTAATCAAACTTTATTGATTTATTAAGCCTGCTTTCTGAGTACAGTTCTTCATGTAGCAGAGGGCAGGTGAGAGTTTAAACAAATGCTTCATGCTGTAGCTTTCTGTGAAGGAAAATGCCTTAAATGGCTACAAACTCAGTATATCTCTGCTGCTTCATTTGTCTCTTAAAAACATAAATTTTACATTTTGGCACTATGTAAAATAACAGTTCTAAGCAAGACAGACATGGCAAGAATTACAAAATGTTTGTATGTAAGGACTAGGCAAAACTTTCTGATACAGTACATTAATATTAGTTATAGCTGCCAGGGAAATTTGATTACTGTCTAGAAATCCAGAATAAATTCCTGTTTACAGAAATTAACTCCTGAAGTTGCCAAAAGCACAAGGCTCGCTACAGACTCTTGCTGGCAGAAGCATTAAACATGGAAAAGAGTTTTCTTAAAAATCTGGACGGAGCTCTCTGCCAGCATCCATGGGCAACAGGGTGGCATCATTGTTTGACCAACACCTCATCTTGTATGTCTGCTATGCGATAATTCATGAGGTAAGCGATGGCAAACTTCTTCTGTCACATTTGTTATGTGATTCATTCATGTAGGCCATGAGACCTACCTGCTATCCTTGCCTTCTGAGGAACTGCCCTAAACAGATCAGTCTGTCCCAGATGTATAGTGGAATCCAGAAAAAAATGAAGAAAACAAGGAAAAAGCAAGTCCTCTGTGATGGGACATCATCCAGGATGGCAAAGGTTTAGGATGAGGAACAGGAGTGAGGAATAGGAATGATTCTTCTCCATTGTCAACAGAGTGGGCCTGAATGACTAGTTCAGGGACAAGTATCTCCACTTCAGGGAATCTGAATCCCACCCTTTTGACTAAATTATATTTTTTTTCCCATTAAACCCATTTCTTTCAAACAAAACTGTGATTACAAATTTGTTGTGCATTCATTGAAGTGTACAGATAAAAAAAAAAATAACATTACTTATTTGAATACCTGCATTTGGGTGTGAAAGACTGAATTTAAGGGACTTACTAAGTCACCTAGGGCTGATGAAAAAAGTATCCTCAGGACACAATCTGATAAAAGACTGAGGCATCACCACATTAGTTTGGGCATCTGACCCCTGGGCAGATTTCAGACTCCTGTTTCCCATACAAGACATGCATTGTAGAAAAGGTGAAATACTACAGAGAAAGACATGAATTTAGCAGTCCTTTGCAAAATATCTGGATTATGGACTGTCGTATGAGAAAGCAAATGTCATCTAGCACATAGCATCTGACAATCTAGAATCAATACAAGGCACTGCTTAGAACTTGCCTGAGAACAATCCCTACAACTGCAGGTTTTGGCAATTGTAGAAGATGAATCTTAATGGGAAAAATGTAAAGACAGCTGTTAAAATGATAAGGAAAATGGCTAGCTTGTTTTATGAACAGAAATGTTAAAAGCCAGGCTTGTTCATTCTTGCAAAATGAAGGCTCAGAGTGGATATAATTTCTTTTTATAAATATACAAAGCAACAAACACTAAGGAGGAAACGAGCTATTTAAGCTAAAAGTCAGTATTGGTACAAGAACAAATGGATGCAAAATTGCCATGAATAAATGTAAGTTAGAATTTAGAAGGCGGCTTCTAATCTTTAGAGGAATGAGAAGGTCTGGGACAAATGTGTGACAGGAACCAAAGTAGCTGGAGCTCTTGCATAGATCTGCCTAGACCTTGTACTGGGAGTTTCCCAAGTAACGCTGAAAAGCTTTTAAACTCAAAAGGCTACAATAATACATTTTTATAAACTTGAGTAGTTTATTTTTGAAATATTGAAAACACAAAGACACTAAGTAAGATAATGAAGAATAAAAAAGGCTTTATACATAATTGTCTTGCTTGTCTGCTGTATCCTAGTGGGGCAGGTCGTTGTTTCCAGCCAGCTCAATGATAGTCTGAGTTGCAGAAATCTCCGCTCCATCCATCTGGTCTCAGGGAGGCTTTTTACTCCCTTCTGGGGCTGGCCTGGCATCTTCCTGTTCCACACTGCAGTCTTCCAGATCTTGCCTCTCCCACCCTGGAGCATCTCCCTCTACCCAAGCAGTAGGTCTCATGGGAAGGGGCAAGCTTTCCCTCCTTCCAGGTTACAGTTTCCCAGTCAACAATTAAAGGAACACAGTATTCATCTGGAAAGACATAACTGCAATGGGTACCATCCACTACACCTCTGAAGGAAAAGACAACCAAGTACCTCTGTAATTTAAAGATAGATTCAGTTAATTTATGATGTGGAAAATGAAATATGGCTGCCTGCAACAACAGAAAAGCAGGCATGCTGATGCTGGAGGTCTCTGTCTGCCGCAGTTGGGAATGTGGCAGTAAGAATGGAAGCTGATGCCTTCCCATGTTTCTGAATAAATGCTCAAACCAACATAACTGCTGAAGATTCAGAAGGAACCTATTGACATCTGTACTCAGTCCTGCCCATTATCTGCAACTGCTGTAAATGTTTGGCTTGTTAAGAAAATGCCTTCCTTAACAGGGACAGAGTGACTATGTTTCTGTCTGAATTCCCATCCCAATTTGAAGATGACTTCTGGATCCCTCACCCCACAGACATATGTGAGGGAAATGGTTTCGCTTCCCTTCCTGTAAAGGCTATCTCATAACACATGTGCAAGCAGAAGCAGAGGCTGCATAAGCAGTCCTACTTCTGGCATTCTCTACTTGACTTTATTACATTCATTTCAAACGTTATATTTTGACTAACTTAATGCAGATGAAATGTCCTGTGTGTATGCAGTGGAGATGATAGGATGCTTCAAGCTTCCAGATGAAAAATATTTCTTGAAAATAAACTTTTTGGGATGAAACCTTAAAATGTTCTTCTGGTCCTTAAACTTCCATAAAAGTTTGCTTGATGCTCAGTCTTTGCCAGTATAGGTTTGTCCATCCCAAGTTTCTGTGCAGTATGCTGCACGTCTCCGGTTGTCCATCATCAAAGAAGGAGTTGTCCTATCCCCATGGCATGCAGGGAAGTATGCACCTTGCATGTTAAAAACTAGGAAATCTTTGGGGAGCTAATATTTCTGGCTTGTTGCTTTTAAAGTCCAGTTTCTACCCCATAAACTTTTATGCCTTACTCCCACGAGTGATCGCTTCACAAAATGGAATTTCATTTGTGGTTTAGGATTGTGTGTGTCACAAAATCTGTCAGGGCCCTGAGGCACTGCCAGCCCTGCCTGTCCCTGCCTGGTCCTCCTAAGGCTCCTTCCACCCTGCCCATGGCCCCGGACCCCACGTCAGCGCCCTGGGGCCATCAGTCCCTGCCCCAGCGATGCTGCAGCAGGGCTGGTCTGCAGCTCCCTGGAGCCTTGCCAAGCCATGGGCCCCACTAAGCTGGGTCCACCCACGGGCGCACATCCCAGCCCAGTCTGGACCCATCCCCAGGGAGGTCCCTCATGCTCAGGGCTGGGGCTGCGCTGCTGCTGGCTGGGGTGGTGGGACGTCCTGCCCGGCCACCCCAGGGAGCCCTCCACAGTCACTGGCTCCCCATCCCTTAGGGAGCCACTGGTTCTCTCTGCTCCCTGACAAAATCCGCACAGGATCGAGTCTACTCCACAGACTGACACTTCTGTCAAATATTACAAATTTTTTTCAGTTATGGAAAAAATTGTCATACTTAAATTAGTTTACACTGCTGTAGAATCCTATTGACTTGACATGATTCTTAGGTCAGGCTGCAGATTTGTAATTTAAGCTATTAACAGTAAGGGATTTAAATCAATACACCTTTAATATTTCTAATATAGCACTACAGTAATTCTGAATGTTATACAGTGTATTGTTTCATTGTAAATATTAGGTCATTAATTTCCTGGTGGATATCTAGTTAGTGCAGAAAGTACCATAATTAATTATGAATCCACATCCAACTAGATTTGTTATGCTGGTCATATTTTTTAATAAGTGCTTAAAATATTTACAAATCTTTCTTTCAAAATGATCCAGCATTTGATTTGTGTTCCTTTTAGTTATTTTAATTTCTCAGTAACTCTAAAGCTTTTGAAATGTGCAAAAACAGTAACGGTGGGCAAAGAAAACTTCCATTTAGTTTTAGTGTCTGTGAAGTCCTGATAACCTTCACAATGAAGTGACTGGCTTGGTAGATGAGGAGAGAGCAGCGAATATTGTCTACCCTGATTTCAGCAAGGCTTTCTACATTGTCTCTCATAAGATCCTAACAGAGAAGCTGATGAAGTACAGGCTGGGTGAGCAGCCAGTGGGGTGGATTGAAAAGTGGTGGAATGGCCATGCCCAGAGGGTGGTGATCGGTGACATGAAGTCTAGTTGGAGGCCAGTGGCTACTGCTGTAGTCTAGGGGTCAGTACTGGGTCCAGTCCTATTTAACATCTTCATTAATGATCTGAATGATGGGACAGAGTGGCCCTTCAGCAAGGTTGCAGACAACACCAAACTGGGAAGAGTGGCTGATACGCCAGAGGGTCGTGCTGCCATCCAGAGAGTCCTCAACAGGCTGGAGAAATGGGCTGTCAGGAACCTCATGAAGTTCAACAATGAGAAGTGCAAAGTTTTTTGGAAAGAAAGAGTATGGACAGTCTCACACACACTCATATTTTGATCCAGAACACCAGCAGACTGGTCCCAAACCAGCTACTCTACTCTCATACATACCCAGTATGAGGGCTGTAATTTCTAGAATATAGAGCTGATCATGCACAACACTATGTATTTCCTGTCATGACCTAATTGTATAATTAGGAGGAAAATCAAGAATAATTCTTGTGGGTTTTTTTTGGTGTTCTTCATGTTATGGCCTGGAGCTAGGAAATCTTTACTAGTTAGTGCTTGCATAATAGTCCCACAAGAGGGAGTAGAGCCTTCCGCTTTCTGCGGTCTGTTTTGATGCACTGCGTCTAAGATGGAGGATGCTTCTCGATCATTGAAGTTAAATATGATTCCTCACACAATTGGGTTTTATATTGCACACAGACTGCTTGACAATAAACTAGAGAAATAACATCATACTTTTAATATCCTGTTTCAATTTTCTTTGGAAAGAAAGTCTATTTAATCACAAAACTAAATTCAGCCACATACCTACATTTCTTTTTGTACTGTGATATTTGTAGGAGCAGCACTATGACCACCTGATGTATTTCTACAGTTAGGAAAGAAAAAGGAATGCAAATCTGGTTAGAGGGAAATGCAGGTTAGAAGTCACAACATATTCAGAGACACTTTCTTTTCCCTCTCTCAGTAGCTCTAAAGCTTCAAAGCAACAACTGCAATTCCCAACCATACACTCCCGAAACAATTTCTTGCCCTCTCCAACAGTCCAAGGTCTTGGGAAATGTCTTGGGTTTATTTCTATGTCACTCATAGAAGTTTTTATTCTTTTGGGCTACGTATGTGTTTCCACAGACTGTATTCATTGCTGTGCCTGAACTGGACAATCCTCAACGCAGCATCCAAGACATGTCCCATATTGAAACATTTACTTAAAATTTTAATATCTCATTTGGTTTTAGTCCCCCAAATGACTCATGTCAGTGGTATCCATTTTCTTTTCTCTTCATGTTTTTTTATGACACTTGTTCCTAGAATTAATAAAGTATTTAGGAATAGGGATATCATCACATCTTCCTGTCCACAGTTACTATTTCTTCCCTCCATGCAAGTGATCTCAAAAGGGAGAGATCAAATTTATGGGTTTGTTCTATCCAGTATACCAAAAGCATGCTGATACTATGATGCTATAGTATCTAGTATTTTATGTTTGGATTTTATCTATCTGCATAGTGACATACATAGAAACTGATATGATGTTCAGGTCTCATTTATGCTGGAGTCAAAACTTCAGTCCTTTCTAGTCCTTGCTGCTCTTTGGACAATACTGTGCTGCCACAGAAAAGAAATAAAAGACAAGGGTTTTCAACAGAAGATCAAGAGTTTAATTCAACTGTTCTGCGACACTTTTTTTTCCTGCTTCCTTTATATTCTTTACTGTTCTTACCTGTTGTCCTCTTCTTGCTGGCAAAAATTGCTGGCAAGTCTTTTTCTCCCTCCTCTTTCTAGTCTCAACTGCCCTTATTTTTGCTGCAGATTCCATCCAGACCATCTCAATCCCTTTGGTGAGGTGCCAAGCAGCACAGGAGTTTGGGATCGTGTGCATAACAGTATCTTGTTGCTGCTCCTTGCTTCCTATTTGTTTTCCTCTGCTCTAGCATGGGTTCCTCCATCTGCTGCAGTCTCTCTGGGGATTTCCCCACCTTTGCATGGGTTACCCAAGGGCTGCAGCCCCTCAGGGGTGTCCCTGCCTTGGCATCTGTTGCCACAACCACCGTCCCCTCAGAGTGGACTCCCATACCTCCTCTGGCATGGAGCGCCTCCTTCCCTGAGCATGCCTTCAGCCATGTTCCCAACAATGTCTCTTTCCACATCTCCTCTGTGCTTCTCATATCCCCACTTCATTTATTCTCCTCCCAGCAGCTGATGCCCTTTCTTTAACATGTTTGCACAGAGGCACCCTGTGCTTCTGCAACAGCTGCAGTTTTGGGGTATGACAGGTTGCTCACAGCAGTTTTGGAGCTGGCTAGAAGTGGCTGTGATCAGCCCAGGGCTGTTCCTGGCCATCTCCTACAAAGTGCCCCCTGCAGCCTCCTGCTGCCAAAACCTTCCCAGCTATGCCCGTGCACTTCTCTTCAAGACATCAATCATTTTAGCTAAAAATCTACACTATTTGAGTTATTAGCAATGAAGGAACTCCCATGGTCTTCAGTGCCATAGACGATGGGTGATTTCGTGTTTTAAATGGCACCACAGCAAAGGACAATATCTGCAGATGGGCAGAAACAAAGCAGAAACCACAGTGTAAATAGGCACTGGTCTCCACTGTAAACCACCACAAGGTACATGTTTTCCCCTCCATTGTCTGAGGGCCTGAAACAGAAAAGTTACTTTTGATCCAAGGTCCTGTGTTAGGTTTTATAGGTACTTATAAATGTTGCATTTTATGTCCATGTTTTTCTGCTAAGTGTTCTTTGTGCTTGTGCCTTGGCTTGACATGTCTTGTCAAGAGAAAGACATGTTGGAAAGGGCTGAAGATGTTTCAAGATACTCCACAGATAACATTAAGCACTGCAAGTTGCTAAAACCTCTTCTCTCTTACCGGCTCACATTTTTAGTAAAACACTTGGAAAGTGCAAGGCAGCTATTTGAAGACACTTCTGAGAAATGCTGTTTACAGGCTTTAAAAGCTATCCAAAATATTACAGTTTCCTTGGATTCTGCTTTGTTGAGGTGTTCTATTATATTTTGGGGGTTATTTATTTATTTATGTGTATTGGGAGAGAGGTGAGAGATGAGTGAATGAAACAGAAACATTTTTCACTATTATTGAAAGAATATGATAAAAAGAAGAGAAATTCTATTGAAAAAGAGCTGTAGGGAGAGTTGACACCCAGGCAGTTTATATTCGCTTATATTAGTAAATCACTAAAATGATAAAAATGTCACTGCTAGGCTTTACTACAGAAATTAAGAACAAGATACATCAGTTAAATCTCCCAGAAGGAGGCCAAAAGAATAACAAAAAGTCCTTGAAGAAAACAATTTGCATTGTAATTATTGAAGGACAAATGAAGAGGGGAGTAAGTTACCTGATTAGCTAGTCCTGTGAAATCATTCACAGCTGTTCATAGCTCCTCTGTCATCATCTCCCCTTCCTCCTCCTTTCTCTGCTGATCCTGCTCCAGCTTCCACCCTTTTCCATCCTGCATCCCATGGCTCCCCTAGCCCACAATGGCCACCCTGCCCCCTTTGTGCTGCCTTCCCTCTTCTCCATCATCTTTTCTTGCTTTCTTTTAATCATGTATCAGACAGAGGGATGGAGCAACCGAGAGAGCTGTAGGCTTTCCAGGGGGTTGCATCTGCTGTTGGAGGATCTTGAGGTTGAGGGTGCTTTCCTGTGTCTTCAGGGCATGTGGGGTAGCTCTAGATCAAATCCTGGGAACTGAACTATAAAGAAAAAACCTGTAAGGTGTTGCAAATTGAGTAGGTACTGCAATGTAAGTGTGCTGAGTATGGGGAAAGTGATGTTCTAGGGACAGCTGGGGGAAATGCTGCATCCTGTGCAATGGTTTCCTTGGAGCAGTTTTGCAGTGATGTATGTTAATATGAGTCTTTCCAAAAATATCTCGGAGGCCAAACATATCTGTGCCCTCAGAAAAGAAAATGTTCCTCATCTATGAATCAGAGAAGATCTGGGGGTCAGAACAGGAAAAATATTTGCTTAAAGAAGCAAAAATGTGTTAGAAGCAAGAGAAAAGATAAGTGGGTATTTTAAAACATAGTATGGAAATGATACTTTTTTCTGTAAAGTGCTTTGAGATCAGTAGGTAAGAACTGTGTACATAACCACTATCTTATATTCAACTATAAAGCACACCTTTTGGAACAAGCTGTCAGAGCTGCTGTCATGTTACCAATAATTGTTCTTGCATTATTTACTCCTGAGAGGAAAAAGTAGGGAGAGTCAAGTTCCCCTTAAAATTAATTATTGTAAACCTTAAAATGAAAAGTAGAGTCTGATTATGAAACTGCTTACTGTTCAGAATGAAGACTGAAGTTCAAGTAGTTGCAAATGGGAACTGCAGAAGGCTTTAGGTATTGGAGGAAAAGAGTGAATTATGTTCAACACCATCTGCTTTAAAAAAATCAGGATACATCTAGCCATAAGTAAAACAAAAGCAATATATAAGTGGACAGAGTAAAACCCAACTAATAAAAGCACTCAACATTGAAGGGTCAGACCTAGGATCAGTGTTTACTTGTATAGAGGAGGAGCCTTGTATAGACTTGCCAAATTACCAGTTTCATTCTTCTGCAAATGTTGGATTGGTTTTACAGGATTTTGAGGTTTCACCTACCCTGGTATGAAACATCTGAAGAGAAGAGGTTTTAATCATTTTTTTGGGGAAATTGTTCCATAGACTGATAGACCTAATTTCAAGGAATTGTTATTTAGAGTTTCTTCTGCAGTCACTTCTAATGATACAGAATTACTTGGCTGCTGCTTTAGTTTATATAATTTGGGACTCCTTATTTTATACATTTGGTTCAATAGAAACATCATAAATAAGATAATGACAGCAGAAGTCTGATTCCAGCTGCCCATCCAGTGATATTTCTGAAGTGTGATAAAACTATCATACAAGCATACCAACCACAGAAGAGGAGACGGTGTGCACATGGGAAAGAGAAATAGATCGGTGGCTCATAATGAGCTATGGATGTAGACCTGCTCAGCTGGGCTTGGAGGCGACCTTTTTCAAAGCTTGGCTTAAATCCCACAGATGAGAAGCATTTTCATATTAAGGCTAAGATAAGACGAAGGAACAACGTATCCCTGCTTTTGTGCCAAATCCATTTCTGTTTCCTCTGACCACTCTGGGGCTTGGAGGTACTAAGGTGAATACATGCTTACAGAGGTCTCCTTGTACTTCTCAGGATATCAGAAATGAGATGGAAAGACCCCTGCCTAGTTCTGTAGACCATAATGTCCATAATAAGTATGATCTTGGTTACTGTCATGACACCACTATATTTCTAGATGAGATAGGAAGAATGATAAGTAAGTTTTGTAAGAGTTTAGTCACCATTTCTTCTTAAACGATCTTTTTAATTTTTTTTTCTTTTTGTGACACTGATCTATAAGGTTCAGATCTCATACATGGAACAGCTAGGTCTTTCTTAACCAGAGAATTATTTTACTGCATAATATAGGTACTGTTACCAAAATAATTTAATTTTCTATCATTTTGCCTCATTCCCCAAAGCATTTCCACACCCACATCCTACAACCTTTTTGTTTTGTGCCAACACAAAAAGAAGAATGGAATTTAAAAGCTAATTTTCTTTATTTATATTACACAATAAAACAGCAGGTAGTAGGAAAACAAATCCTGAAATCTTAATAGTTATCAGTCCGGAAATCCACAGAATTCAGTAAAGCTTTTCTTTTCATACATTTATTTTCATATATCAAACATAGTTATGTTACAAGATATGATTTCTTTGTAGTCAATAGAATATTTCTGTCAATAACTTTATCCTGCTTCATCTTATCATTTGTTCTATCATTTTATTGAAAAGCAGAGGACTATGGGTTTTTCAGAGGAGTCTGAAAGCTTTTAACCTTTCCACTGTTCTAAGATCCTAACTTTGACAACATAATCACCATTTTATCCAGTGATGGTACAGATGGCTAGTATCTGGTTGCCAAAGAGCGCAGGTGTTTTGATTCATTCATCTGTCTACTGACTCAAATAGCAAGCCATTACATTACACATCTACACACTGGTGGTTTAACCTAGCCCTAAGTGTATCATGTGCCTAACTCAGATGCCAATGAAAAACTACTAGAGTGAAAGCCTGGAATTTGGCTTTTCAATTAGCGGCTAGAGTGGTGAGCCATATCATTGTAGGAGGTTGTACCTCAGCCTTCTCTTACCCGTTACCCAGATTTGCCTTAGCTCCCCGTTAAATAATTGTGCCTGTAGTAGCCTGGGGAGCACGTCAGCTCACTAAATATAGATCACTTTAAGATGAGTTTAGTCACTTTCTGAGCTCTGCTGATCCTATGAGTTAGACATTTAGAGTATGTGAGACCTTTTGCAGCTGGAAGCTTGATAAAATACCTTGTAGCACCTCAAATGATGCCAGATGCCTATGCTTATGCAATTAAATTCTGGCCTAGATCTCTACTGATTATAGTAGGTGCTCCCATACTTACACTATGCTTAAATGGTGGGTATCCACCTTTACTTATACAAATGCACCAGAAGAAGGTACTAAGAAAGGTGGTACATGAAAAGTTTGATGACCATTTTGTCTCTAGTCAGAGCTCAGGGCTATACCAACAAAAATCTGGCAATATTCTGTACCTTCAAACCCAAATGACCAGCAGTCTCAGATATTTTGGGAAAATGAAGAAGGATGTCACTGCTTTCAAGATCGATTTTATGTCATAATACTGTCCAGGTAGATGCCGTTTGCAAGATTATGTAACTGTAGGAGTTGTCAGCATAATAAAATGCTATTATCTCTTTTAGTATTAGGAAAGAAGCTCATGATTGAAATGATTAATAAATTTGAATTGAAATTTTATTTTCAGTATGTATGTGTACAGAAAATAAGAGAAAGTTGTATGCTCATTAAATCTACAGCTGACTTTTAATGATGCTTTTTCTCATCTTGGATAACCTTATTAACAGAATAAATCCTTTCCTGTGATTTTCAGGTAATTGGAACAAAAAACTTTGGTCAGATATGAATTATTTGTTTACAATATCACCACTGTGGGTGGGATTCATCTTCTCTAACTTCAGTCATCTACAACATATAACATCTGAGTTATATTCCCTAGATTACCTTTGTCAGTGGAGAAAAAAATCAACACTTATGGAAGTGCATGTTTATTTTCCTTAATTACAGAAGGACTTTGTAGTGACTAGCTCAGATATAGTCATCTACATGGTAAACATCTAAGATCTTTGTTGCTAACAAGGCACATTCCCACCAGTACTAGAATGGGATGCCTTTAGGGAAACCTGAGTGTGTTGGAAGAAAACATGGTGTGTCAGGATTTCAGTCAACATATACATGATTTCCTGATGTTATTTCAGGACCAAAGTGCTCTCTTGTCAAGATAAAAGTAATTTCTTTTAGTTAAACCAAGATGTGTAGCAGGTGCTCTTGAATTACCATAAGTCTGGAGATGAAACTAGCACACTGGGTAGTTCTGCATCACTGGCTGGTCAAGAAGCTGTGGGACGATGTCAGGGAAGAGTCTAAGCTTTACTATGTTTATTGACACGGAGGTAAAATTTATTTTCTTTTGCCTTGACTACAGTTTTCCATAGTGATAGCGAACCTAAATTAGCTGTTTCAAAAGCAGTGTCTGTTTTTGTCTACTGATGACACAGATTAAATAGGAGGTGACAGCTATTATGTACTCAGGCAAGTTGTATGCATTAATAATACGTTTACCATTACCAGATAGCACATGCACTCTCTCAGGACTGCATCACTGTTCTGACTACACTAATAGCTGTTTTGTTGTGACAAAAAAGGTCTTGATTTTTAAATTATTTAATATTTTCTCAGTAAACTGACTTTCACGGTTAATGTGATTCTGATGTTCACATCCATTATCTTCTGGCAGCACAGAATGAAACCATAGAGGAGGAGCCCATTTCTCCTCTTACTTTCATATATGTCATCATGGAATAGCTCCATATTCAAATCAAATGCAGCTACAACAGTATAAAATAGGAAAAACATAAGGAGGCCAGAAGCATCCAGTTCAGCGTACATTTGCTTTCTGTATCTCTCACATGTGCTTTGTCACAAGAATTCCATCTTCCTATCTTGAGATCGAATTAGTAAATGCAATATGGTTATAAAAAAAAAAAAAAAGAAAAGAGAAAGGCAATTTCTACTTTATGTAACAAAACACATTATTTTAAAGGTTATTTTCAGTATTAGAAAAGTAATGGGAAAGGAGTTTCCCTCCTTAAGAAAAAAGAAAATTTTGTAGCTAATCATTTCTGTTGGATGCAGCTTTGTCTGTGTATAATTAGAATAAGTTCACACATTATGTGCATAAAATGAAAATGTTACCAAAAACTCTAATATATATAATTCATTAAGATTTTTTTTTTTCCTGAGTGGGTGTTTGAAAATCACAGTTCATACCTGATCAAGAGAAACTGATTTTAGTAGTAAAATCTTCAACGGATCCGTCCTCTAGCTTTATTACTCCCAGCATTAACCAGACCTTCCTGGTGCTACTCGTGAAATGTGGTAACATCCTTGGCTTTTCCATAATGTGCACAAGAAGTTCTGGACAAGTAATTTAATCTAAACTTTTAATGGAAAACTACAAACTGCATGTTTCTTATTTTCTGTATATCTAATGTGAGACACTAAGGTCTGATTTTCAGATAGAGTAAGTCAATGGCAACTGCAAATGATGTCATGTAGCATGTATAATATGTCGTACGAGCTCATATGCCCGAAAAATGAGCTTCTAATTGTTTCCAAATTGTCATTCGAAATTAGTGAAAACTCTGCATCTCATTTTCTTCATACGTTAGTTCCAGAGCCATAAAACTGAGTTTAATATCGCCTCTTACTGCTCTGAAGTTTTCAAAATGTATTGTATTAGGGCATGGAGCTATCTACACAACAACAAGAAGAAAATAAGCATAACTACTCATTAATCTGAATACAGTAACTATTCACTCTTGTGCAAGAAATGAAGGCTGGTGACCTTTTGATAATATGCAGTCATATACTTACAGACAAAATTGTTAAAAAGAAAATTCTGGCAGTCTCCAAACTGTCACTTCCCTGCTTTTGAATACTCGGCTTTGTGATTCTAATCTTGTTCTTTTGATGTGGGGGTTGGGTTTTTTTTTTTTGTTCTGCAGTTTCAGCTGCTAAGACAATAGACTCTACTTGGTATGAAGCCTCTGTTTCAATATGGTGACGTGCAGGAATTTTATGTCATCTTAGGACACGGTTTTCGTAAGAGACAAAGAGAGAAAAAGGGGTCCCTTTCTTTGGTACTCACACAGACCAGATCATCTCCTCTGTGTTGTCCAAATGAGTGGGCAATTCTTTGGGGAATAGAGTTCTGTCCTCACAGGACAAGTGTTTGTTCCCCATATGGTTAAACCTCTGGTAAATGGAAGTTCAAGAACATTGCTGGTTGGGGATTTTTTGTTTGTTTGGTTTTGTTTTTTCCTCTTAGTTCAAGCACATGTACAAACTTGTGAGCATGGAACTTACCACTCATTCTCTGGTTTTTAGTAATGTGGTTGTGCTATAATTTGTAACGTGTGATGTGATCAGAAAAACAAAATCCGGTGCTTTTCTCTCTCAAATAAGTGCTCAAACCATTAGGGTGCAACTCAAGCTACTTTTCCTTTATTTTGAAGTTCAAAAGGATATTTTTGAATTTGTGAACTAAATTATGATTTAAACTCAAGAATTCTACTGCTTGGGTCAGGGCTGTGATATAAATGATGAGTTTTATGTCTCCCATCAGTTTTAAAAGAAAAAAGAATGTGCTGCAATTTTCACTGCAGACCTTGATCCTGCCACTCCATGTAAAGAGTCTTGGGAAATCATCTGGTGGATTAAAACATTAAATAAACAAGAAGAATTTGGTTTGAAAGTGAGCTAGGACTGAGGTGCTCAGATGGGGCAGTTCTAAACAGACCTATAGCCTCACAGGAACATCAAAGCAGAACACAGATACCTATAGCGTTCAGCTGAGACACATATTTTATATATATATAAATATATATATTCACCCCCAACTTTTCTCTCTCCATCTGTTTTGGGTTTATTGTACTCTATTTTGTGCCATGAATTTGCAGTGTTGCAGGTGGGTAAAATTTCCCAGGCTTGTCAGCTGTAGGTCAAGTTGGCTGGAGACAAAACATCAGTTCTTCAGCAACCTCTGCTGACTTCATTGGCTGCACTAATGTAGGCAAGCTGGAGAGTGGACTGTGAATCTAGGAGCCAGGGGTGCTTGTCACAGCCTGTAAGCAAAGAATGCTATCTTTGGATTAACTTAATTCTTGTTGGTTGGTCTCATCTAGTCTAAGTCACTATAGTTCACAAAGTAGGTACAGCTGGCTTTTCTCAGTCCAGTGGTATAACAGTTTAGGCTGCCTAATTTAAAAAGTGTTTCTTTTCCTACTTTATGGTGGTCTTTAGCAAACAGCACACAAATTAACTACTGCTGAGATAGATGTATCATTAAATCATACTGAGTCTGTTAGAACTGCTTGCAGCTCTGAAGAAACGTAATTTTACATGTGGTAGTAATGATTTTGGCCCATCCTTCCTATATGTCATGTAAAACACTACACTCATGACTTGCAGGCTGGATTTAGAAGAATCCGATGTAGCTAATTGGAATCAGTGTGTATGCCCACATAAATTATTAATTGGATTTTGTTCAGCATAGTGAGTACTTTCAGTCACAAATATTCAGGATGCACTGGTATCCTAGATACAAAAGGGGCTTAATGATGTCAATCTCAGTTCATACTGAATCTTTCCATATAAAACCCACACAAATAGCAAATAAAAATCCTATATTCCCCAGGCCCATTTCAGAAAGCAAATAGTGATATAATGGCACTCTGATAAAAACGTTCCAGAAAAAGCAGCCATAGGCACAATTTCTTCAAATCAATGGCATTCAACTTTGTTCTTGGAGGGGGGTGGGGGGGTGGGGGGGAGGTTAGATCTTACTTTCAAATAAGTGATTGTACTAAAATTTCAGGTCGTTGAGAAACCATTGATTTTATATCTGTTAGCTTCAGTCCCACACATGAACTCCATCAGTCTTAGTTACTTGTTGGGTATAATTAATTTTGAAAGTGCACCATGCTGAATGAATCATATGACGCATTACACACTTTACAGTTATTTGCATCCATCTTCCATTCACTCTATTTTTTTGTAGAGCAACATGTTAATCCATCCTAAGGAAAGAAGAAAAGGTCAAGAAAAACTTCAATGACTGCAAAATAAAATTACCTTGTTAAAATAAAAGTGAGCCACAAGTTTCTGGCAATAATCAGAGATATTTGACAGTGGAGCCTGAGCGGGAGAGGTCCAGGCACTTGGGAACAGGCCAAAGTACAGAGAAGGAGTAAAAAAGGAGTCCCGAAGCAAGCTACTACTGAGTATATGCTGAGAGCGGTTGCCCCTAAGAAGTCAGTAGCCTGCATTTATTAAAGAAGGGATGAGCTTGCTAAACAGTCAATGTTTAATTTTAGAAGCACATTTTTAGGTATTTTTAAGCTCGGCTCAGCCTTACAAGCCTTTGACAAATTTGTCTCATGTTAATGCCCCAAATGACATTGAATCAAGATCCTCACAAAAATTGAAAGGAACTTGGATTTAACATCCCAGCTCACATTCAGATCATATTTGTCTTCAACTGATAAAAATAGCTTTTGAGCATTTTTCTCAAACGAACACCATATGAAAAGCTGCACTTCCACATGATTTGGGTCAAGGAACAAACTATTTGCAATGACCCACCAGGGTCTGCAAGCTATGGAAAGGATGTGATGGTTCCATAACAATGCAACTTCTTTGCCATTACATGACCAGACACTGTAGCAAGTGGTGTTAGCAGGGGTAAGGGAAATAAAACCCCTGTATACTCCAAAGATAATTGACCCTGCCTCCTACGAGCATATTGGTAATAACAATTCTACCTGTTCTTTACAGAGCTCCCCACCGTATACATATACAAAACCCACTCCCTTCTTCTAAAAAGAGCTTCAAAAATTTTGTGACTTCTAGAAACTATTTAGTTTACAGTTTTCTTACAAAGCTGAAATTTGAACAAGCACCAAGCCTGCAGATTAATGTATATATTTACACACCACTGTGCATTCCACTGAAACTGAGATTAAATGTTGTGTGTATAGTTAAGCATACGTATAAAGTCTTTGTGTTGTGGTTTAGCCCCGGTCAGCAACTAAGCACCACACAGCCGCTCGCTCACTCCCCCACCCTTGTGGGATGGGGGAGAGAATCGGAAGGGCCAAACTAAGAAAACTCGTGGGTTGAGATAAGAACAGTTTAATAATTAGAATAAAACAGCAATAATACTAATATAATGAAAAGGAAAATAATGAGCGAGAGAGAGATGAAACACTGGAAGAAGAGGGGAAAAAAAACAAAAAAAAAAAACAAAACTAAACAACAAGTGCTGCAACCGCTCACCACCCGCCGACCGACGCTGCCGGTCCCCGAGCCGCGATCGCTGCCTCCCCCGGCCAATTTCCCCCAGTTAATATACTGGGCATGGCGTCACATGATATGGAATACCCTTTGGCCAATTCGAATCAGCTCTCCGGGTTGTATCCCCTCCCCTCCCGGCTTCTTGTGCACCTGGCAGAGCATGGGAAGCTAGAAAGTCCTTGACTAGTGTAAACACTACCCAGCAACAACTAAAACACCAGGGAGTTATCAACATTATTTACATACCAAGTCTAAAACACAGCACTATGCTAGCTACAGTGAAGAAAATCAACTACCCCAGCTAAAACCATGACACTTTGTTATGTCAAAACCTTGTTTATTTTTTCAGACTACTCTCTTGCTTTTTAAAAAAGTAAGAGGTAGAGGATTAAACAAGGGTTTTAAGTGGGTTTAAAAGGGACATACGTGAAACTGAGTTTTACTTTGAAATTTTGAATGTTATAAGGTTCCTGTCTACATATCCATACAGTTTGAAATAAAAGGAAATTGTCTCCTAAATTCCTGTAAACTGAAACTGCAGAGATTTGCAGGTCTTGGATGAAGTCTCTATTCCCCATTGTAGGTAGGATAAAAGATTGTCTTTTCACTGCTTCTGGGTAAAAGGATTAAAGCAGTATTTATGGTATCTCTTCAGCTCGGGACAAGAATTAGTAGACATTATAGGAGACAGCTGTAAGAGAAACCTTCAAGCTCTCATACTCATATGTGGCTTACAAAATGTTCTGGAGACATAGACTGGATGAGGAAAAGAGGCATTTTGGAGAAAGATCCCAGGCCATGCATGAAGGAAACTGCTATAATTTATAGGTTTCATAAATACAGGTAGCCTGACCTTCTGTCAGACTTCACATCCTTCCTTAAAATGCCATATTCTCACAGGCGATGGTTTCCAACTGGCCTAAATATCGATTGCAATGTTTGATTTCCAGCTTCCAGGCACCAATCACAGCAGCAGTGGAAGAAGCTCCATTGCAGCACTGCTGCCTGGCTGTTCACACCTAAGCTGGTCAGGACAGAAGGTGGTTTTCCCCCTCTCTTCCTCCCACTTTTCTTAGTGCAGGGCTTGGGACATAGCCAAGCAGTGAGCCAGTGCCTGCCAGTTGCGCTCCCCTCCCCAAGCCCTCCTGAGCTTCCCACCACACTGTTGTCTCTCTTGCTTGCAGTGGGTGAGGATTTCTGCAAGTAGCACATTTTCCCAGTGGTGAATCACTGCTCTGCCAGAATGTTACAGGTTCTTTATATTTTTTTTTCTTGCTGTGTTTGTTTTCTTGTGTGTGATACATATTTGTACATAGTTAATCTCTCTTTTTTTCTTCCAATGTGTTATATGTATTTGCCCATGTTTAACCCCTTTGTTTCTGCATGGGAGATCTGCTGGCAGAGAGAAGGGGGCAGAGAACTGCTATTGCAAAATCCTTCCTGCATTTGGAAAACGGCTAATTAAGAGTAAAAAGGTCTGGATGCTAGACAAATGTGAAGCTTAACTGATTAAAGTCTAATTGGTGTAGATAGACCTATATAGGACTCTACCACCAGCTAAACAGTTTCAGGAAGAAGCGGGATCAAGGGTCAAAGACTGCCCTGGGACATTTAACTGCTGAGGACTAATAAGGTGTCAAAGTGGCTTAGAAGCCACACTGACCCCCCCACCCCTCCACAGCTGCACTTTGCTACAAGTTTAAATGTGGCTCATATTCCAAGGCTGCTGCTCTGACATGTTCTGATATCTGGGTTTTTTTCCAGTTGTCCCCATCTTTTAAAACTCAAATCTATTTGGTTTCACTTGTAGGGGAAGAGGTGAGAGGCTGAAAAAATCAGGCAAAAACACTGAAATGAACTTGCTCTCTCAGGGGAGACCTTACTGCTGTCTACAACTACCTTAAAGGAGGTTGTAGCGAGGTGGGTGTCGATCTCCTCTCCCAAATAACAAGCGATAGGACAAGATGAAATGGCCTCAAGTTGTGTCAGGGAAGGTTTAGATTGGGTATTAGGCAAAATTTCTTCACCAAAAGGGTTGTCAAGTATTGGAACAGGCTTCCCAGGGAAGTGGTTGAGTCACCATCCCTGGAGGTATTTAAAAGTCATGTAGATGTGGTGCTTAGGGACATGGTTTGGTGGTGGACTTGGCAGTGTTGGGTTAACGGTTGGATTTGATCTTAAAGTCTTTTCCAACCTAAACGATTCTATGGTTTCTATGATTTCTACTTTCCTTTATGTTAATATTTAAATCGATCCTAAAGGATCTACTGCAGAAAAGGGACAACTTTTCTCACATTAATGTCAGAATCACTTAATACATTTTCATGATGATGATGAACTTAACTTTGTTCATGTCCCTATTGAATGTGAGAATGTCTGCAAAGCATATGATCAATAAGAACTGACCTCAATGTGTCTAAAATGCACTGGAAATAATAAAATTATTTAAATTACTGCTACTAGAGTTACAGCTACTAGTTTGGGCAGTGTGTTTGGGGGTGATTCTATTCTCAGGACAAGCAATTTAAAATATCTGAAGAAAGGTTTATGTTCCCAGATAAAGTTGCAACATTAAAGGCAGCGAAAGAAGAATGGACATTACCTTCAAAAGATGTTCTGGAGGCAGGAATAAGTAACAGAGAGGAAAATAACTGTTTTGGGGAGATTTCTGTTGTCAATAAATGGTGCACAGATAATAAAATTTAAAACTTTGACAGCTGTGTTGAGACAGTATCTCTGCTTGCATAGAAATTCTCCCAAGCAAAAAAAATGCATCTACTTTTCTTATTAATCTGAATTAATTTCTTGTGTTTAGAGGGAAATATGCAGTCTCTCAGCCACTGCTGGTGTGAGTCAGTCAGTGTCTCTAGAGATTCCTTCTGCCGCATAATCCCACTGCAGCTTTGCTCTGGAACAGAGAACTTTGCATAAGAGCTGCAGCACAGTTATTCTTTGGGGTTTTTTTAATGAAAATTTTAAGGAAATGTGCACAAACATCTGGGCAAGTAATAACCTCTCACTCACCTACATGAAGTAACTAATAAGACATTTGCCACTGTTAAGGACTGTTGTGGTTTAGCCCCGGTCAGCAACTAAGCACCACACAGCCGCTCGCTCACTCCCCCACCCTTGTGGGATGGGGGAGAGAATCGGAAGGGCCAAACTAAGAAAACTCGTGGGTTGAGATAAGAACAGTTTAATAATTAGAATAAAACAGCAATAATACTAATATAATGAAAAGGAAAATAATGAGTGAGAGAAAGATGAAACACTGGAGGAAGAGGGGAAAAAAAACAAAAAAAAAAAAACAAAACTAAACAACAAGTGCTGCAACCGCTCACCACCCGCCGACCGACGCTGCCGGTCCCCGAGCCGCGATCGCTGCCTCCCCCGGCCAATTTCCCCCAGTTAATATACTGGGCATGGCGTCACATGATATGGAATACCCTTTGGCCAATTCGAATCAGCTCTCCTGGTTGTATCCCCTCCCCTCCCGGCTTCTTGTGCACCTGGCAGAGCATGGGAAGCTGGAAAGTCCTTGACTAGTGTAAACACTACCCGGCAACAACTAAAACACCAGGGAGTTATCAACATTATTTACATACCAAGTCTAAAACACAGCACTATGCTAGCTACAGTGAAGAAAATCAACTACCCCAGCTAAAACCATGACAAAAACTCATTGCACAGCTTTATACAGAGATAACTAAATCAAGTACAGGTCTTCAGTCTTAAATCTCTTGGTCTACAATTGTGTGCCAAAGGAATATAATCTGTTTGCAAGAAAAAAAAAATTAGGTAAAACCAGTTTTGAACCTTGCAAACACAGATTTTCCATGATAATTGTATATTTAGATGACCTTAATTACAAAGGCCTGGGCTTCTAAAATGTGTAAGAAAGTGTATATCTTCAAAGGAGGACAGATACAGAGCGGGGAAAAAAAAGGCTTCTGAAAAGCAGCTAGTCCTGTGGGCAGGGGTACTGAAGCTTGGTTTCCTGTGTTTTTGTGACCTGTGGTTGTAATAGCCAATACCCAATTAAATGCAAATTCCATGCAAGCCTACTCCTGGCACAGTGCGAGTTGCAAGGTCTCTTTCCTGAGGTATCTGATGCCTGATAATGTAGCTGATCTGACACTGCAGAGTTTCTTCAGCAAGCCAAAGTCTTTGTCTTCTACTCCTCTGTTTATCTCATGAAACATGTGACTGTGCCCCATACCACCGTTCATAGTGCTCAAATTTGGCTGAAATTAGCCGACAATTTCAGGAATTATTGGTTGGAGACCAGCAGACAGTTACATAGCATGACTGCACATATACTATTTCCTTGGGGAACAGCCAAAGCAATGTGGTACTTTTAATGGCTTCTGGAAAAGCAATGTACTATGGCCTTTATAGTTCCTATGTGATTCATCCTTTTTTAGCCCAGTACAAAACCACATCTGATTTACTTACATTTAAGGAGACTTCTTCTTCAGAAGTAGGTTTGGATGCCTGCCCTGAGATAGAATTCTGGACTGATCTGCTGTTATACTTCTGGTGTTCCTAGCATTAAGCTGAATGCATTTATATGAAATACATGGATAAATTTTAATAAAAAAATAAGAATTCTCTCTGACAGGGAGAGAGATGGCATCTTTTTCCTGACATTACATAGATAAATTATGAAAGTTACACAAATCTGAGCTTAAATATAGTTCATTCCTTTGCATTTGAAAGAGGCTTATTCAAGCAGACTTAGTGAGATAATTCCCAGACTTTCGTAGATGCCTAAGAGATTTGATAGATGCTTCATGGAAGCCGAATGAAATAATAAGTAATTTATCAGGTATAATATGCCACTATAACTGTTTTATACATCTTTAATTACCCAAAATGAAAAACGTTGGTGATTGATCTTCAAAATATGACTTCTTTGTAAGAAGCACGTGCTCCAATTTTTTGGTTATTCATACCAAGAGTTCTTAGGCATTTCCATATACTCTCCATTCAACATTCTGTATTCAGTTATGGCCTATGCTGGAGAATTAGCTGGTCTGTCCCTGTCATGTCATGTACCAACCAAGCAACTAGGTTTACATAACTGTTACCAGCCATAATTCTTCTGGCACTTCACACAGTTTTTTATTAGCTCTCCTATCCCTATCCCCCAATGTACAATCCACTCACTTGGTTGCATCATTTGTCCCTTGACTTTGAAATTATTCAGCTGTCTTTCTTCTTTCTTTACAAATGTCTAGGTCTTAGACTCATACTTCATCAAACTCAGACTCAGGTTTCATCATTCAGGCACTGAATTCTGAGTTGTGGTGGGCTCCTTGCAGAACAGAAGGCAATTCAGCATTGCTGTGATTCATGAACTTCAAGCACATTTGTTGTTTTATTGATCTCAGTAAAAACACAGAAAGCAGCCAAGTGCAATGCTGAACCAGAGCCATAGATAGTATGTCAATTAAATGAAAATCAAAGTGCTTTATAACAGAGTATTTCATTCCCATATTCCTCGTGGGACTTGTTGAAGGTGCACACAGGTCTTCGACAGTTACTCTTTCTTCTTATTATCTGCCTGCTTTCCTATTTCAAGGGTTCCCATTACTCTGTCAGCTGGAGCTAGCATTATTTTCTTAGTCCACAGCCAGTGAAGGTATCAGGAAAACCTAACTCAAAGCAGTAACCATAACCTGCCCTCTTTCTCAAAAGCTGTTTCTAATATGCTATATAGAATTGTAACCCTAACAATACTGGTATTGAATTCTGAGCTGCTTCAAGTTTTTCTTCCTTTTTTTCTGGAAAGAAGTGGGAATGAGGAGAGAGAGAGAGACTTTTGAAAGGTTAAGAGTGTTTTTGAGGTTTGAAAAAAATTACTTTGGACATTTGAAAAATTTTTTTTTTCCACTGGAAAATAAGTGCTTTAAAATGTTGATTTGTCAAAAAATCCCTGTTGTCTAGAACAGAAAATTCACTAACCCACTCCATATTAATAAACTGTAACAATTGCATCAGCTAAAGATTCAGAAAGACCATGCATATTCTCAGCTTTTCTCAGAACTTGTATTTCTTTCAAACAACCCACACTCGGTTGTTCTGTGACTATAATATTTTGCATGATGGTTCTTTCACTTCACCTTTAATCCTGACATGTCTGCTTTTCACTTAGCATATTTGGTTCCCTGAGGAGTTTCAGAGTGAGCTAGGATCCCATAACATTGCCCAGTGCGGTAGTACCTGTGTACCTTGTAATGGGCAAAGAGCAAAGCAACGGATGATGGAATTGGCAATGAGGGGCTTGCTGAGAATTAACAATGAAAGAGTTGTGGAGGAAGCACCTAGTTTAAGACAAAGCAATTGGAGAACTGAGGGTTGAGAAAGGAAGAAGAGGTACAAGGGATGAATCAGAAAGGGGATCAGACACTGGCATGAAGGAGGGATAGGAAGTGGCCGCTGAGTTGGTGTTTGGAGGATGGTGTTAGATGCCCTTGTATTTAGCATTAAATTAATATTTGAAAGATTGACATCAAAGCCAAATATTGATCTAAAGCCAAATGTCCATATCCACAGTATTTATGAATGCATAAAGGCTTTAGACGGTACAGCAACAGGCTTTTGAGAAATGCTTAATATAGAATGATAGATAGGATGGCTCAATTCTGTTCTTATTTTCACACAAGACTGGTCAAATACCCAGAGAGAAAATGTAATCCCCTGTTGACATTATCTCTTCCCATGAAGCGCATAACATACATTTAAGCATCAGGACAAATTACTCTAAAATATAAATGTTATGGATACATGAAAAAAGGCTGGATTACATTTTAGTTTAATTTAAAATAACCATGTTGTTATTGGATATATATGGAGTAATCCAAAATGAAGTATCCCAAACCAGTTATATATTACTTTATTTTTAGTTGCTATCCTCTCTCCCACTGATTCAAAGAACCATTAAAAAAGAGGCATTTATCTTGAAATGTCAAATTTCAATGTTAAGCACTAATATATTTCTACAATATAATATACAAAACATATTCAGGAATTCAGTTCAAATGCTCTTACAGTGCCCTCTGCTGAAAAGCAGCTAAGGCTAAAAAGCATTTGGCAATTCATTCTTGCTAGGTTATCTGTAAATTCTTGGTCCATCCTGGGTACTTTTCATTCTTTTATGCCCTACAATATCACATCATAAAATCCATAGCCCCAGTACAGAAGCAGCTATAAACTCTCCATTTATACATATCATTAAGTGTAAATGGTATCACTGAAAGGTAGGCATGTACCTAACTGTCTCACATAAGAGGATTCTAGAGGTGCTCAAGGTTTAAATTTGTTTATGTATATGCACAGCTCAAGAGCCTAATATCAGCATCAAGATTTTTACCCTCTGTCAGGTTGCCTCTGATAAAGCAGCCTAAATTTATTAAACACTATTATGTTTAAGAAAAAGTAAGCTAATATGTGTTGGCTAATAAATTTTTAAATTTACTTCAATTCCCACATCTAGAAATGCTTCTCAAGCATGTGAATAATTCTTTTACAATGAACAAGACAGACTACAAGGATTAAGGAAAGCTTTTGTAGCAGCCTGAATTTGGGCCATGTGATAACAGCCCACTTGTCTGAATTCAAAGATGATTTCTTTTTTTTTCTTTTTTTTAATCAGCAGTTAATCTGAGTTTCAAATTGGTTCTGAATTACAGCTGAATATTTTTGTGCTGCTTGCTGTGTTAAGGAGACTCATCCTTCATTCTTTTTATATTGTTTATAAATTCCTCTGGCTTCTCAGTCCACAGTGAATCAAATTTTCAGCAGGACTCACCTAAGATCTGGTCAATAAGCTCAAACCTGTGTACACGCATCTCCAGCAGAAATGCAGTGATTTTTTTTTGGTGTACCTATAGATGTACACTATCCTGTCAGTGAAAAATCAGATTGTTTTTTCCCTCCCCCAGCCCCAAGTAATGTTTGAAAATGCATTGTATATGGCATTATCCTCCTGCTTGAAAAGTTTGCAATGGTCATTTCAAGAAAAGTAAGAAAAGCTATTTCAGTAATTAATCTCAAGCTGCACACTGTAGCAGTGGACATTTCATAAATAACCAAGAGACTGAAATTCATTTTCATATATTCTTCCATGAATAATTTAGACTTCTAAAAGCCAAGTCAATCAGTAACTTACTGAAAGAGAAAAAGACTGAATTTCAATTAACTCTGTCAACCAGCATGACTAATTCTACTCACAATTCAACCGATGTAGGACATGCACAAGTTTTGCTTATAAGTACTAAGCACTGTCTCAGGATCTGGCAGGTGACAGTGTTCGAAGGTGTTTGTAATGACTTTTTTGCTAAATAAGTGATATCAGGTGTGAATAGCCCAAGCCAAGCAAAAATTACAGAGAGGTATGGATTTAAGCTTGTCCCTTCCTACTTTGCTTTTTGAGGGTTTAAATTGATATGTAACTGGATTTAGAGACCTGAGCTTATCTCCCTAAATTCTGATTACTGTAGTAAGATTTGCTTACTCCAGAGGGTAAGTCAAAATAATGGAATTTTAACTCCATTTCTGACCTGTGCTCTGGCAAGACCCTTTCCCTCTTCTCTCTTCCCTATTTCTTCACTTTAGAAGAGATATAGGTAGGTTAGCTCTTCAAACTACTTGTTTCCCTGTGCCTTTCTCTGTTTAAAGCTCTGGTAAACAGCATAGTGATAAAACACCATTTAGTAAGGTATGAAAAAGGCCTGGGGTAAATGCTCCTTTTTTGTTTCGTTACAGACTCTTTCAGTGGCTACCAACTTTGTACTGAAAAAAAAAAAATCACAAAAAAAACCTTGGGGCAAGATATTCAAAAGATTTGCATAAGTGTCTGAATGTTTGTGAAAAATTTGACAGATGCCTATGTCTGTAGGCACCTACTTAGTTGGAAATTTGAATTCAGTTTTCAAAAAATTCCATTCTGAATCAAGAAGATGTGCATTTTGCTGAACACAGCACTGTCTTCAACACATAGAAAGATATCAGCAAAGGGACTTTGGGTCAAATTAATCTGTTTACTGAAGATGGTGGGTATACCAGGGGTTCAAGTTGTTAAAGTTTAAAGTCTTAATCGGGCCACTGTGTTTATTAACCATACCCTAAAAGACTGACTGACTTCTAAGAAAGAAGTTAATTGACAACTGCTGCATATTCTGGGAGCTTTCGAAGGACTGTGAACTGACTACATGGTTGCAGCCAGCTTGATCCTGTTCTTATCGTTCCCTGCTTGCAAAAATGGATTATTTGCAATGGGCTTCATTTTGAAAAATGCCCTAACTTTTGTATTGTTGTTATAATAATAGTAACAAGAGTAAGCTTGGCTGCCTATTTTGGCTCAGAGAAACAACAGAATTATAAATGCAGCTGATGGAGAAAAAGAAGCATTACTCCAGCAAACTCTGAAATCTCCCAGAACACTGCAGTATTTAAAGAGAAAAAAAAAAAAAAACCAAACATAAATACTTCCCTAGTGTAACCATTGCTTAGCATAATGTCAGAGCCTTACCATTTGTTTTCATTTAGGTTCAGTAACTTTCACACGATTTTAGGGCAAGATCTAAAGTCCACTAAAATTCTTTGGACCAGCTGCTGTTCTACTCAGTTATTACTCTACAATGACCAAAGAGATCAGTATTTGGCTGTGGGCTACAAAAAAATCGGAAATTTTGATTTTTTGGGTACCTAATATGAGGTACTGCAGAAGATTTTGATTTTCACCCAGCGATCATCTTTGAAGAAAAGATGATCGGGTAGTTAAACTATCGGTTTGAGATGCTGTCTTGTCCTTGGGGTGCCTGCTTGGTTCGCTCAACTCACACACTACAAATGTGCTACTTCATTATTGTAAAATCTTTTGACTCCAGAGTGTGGAGGCTGATGAGGAATTCAGTGTTTCTTACAAAAAACTGCTCATACATACTCTAAAGAAAGAATTGCAATCCTTGGAATAAGATGTTCTTTAGTGGGTATATTTCTATGTGCAGTGAAGATCAGTATGGATCTTGGGGCACCATTGGCCTCAAACGTTCTTTAACAGATAATCGATCTCCAACTGTACTTCTACAGATTGACCCAGCCCAATCTACAAGCAGGTAGGAAAAGTCTTTCATTTTAAATGTCATCAGAATTTACTGTTCTAAAACCAGAAAATGATAGAGGTATTCTTTTAAGACATGCCATGGAGATAATCTTCCTGCAGTTTACCAGCCATGTCAGCTAGCTTCAAGATACTCAACGTTCTTACACTCTTCAGTCAGCTCCTGCCCTAAATTACACATTTACAACACTAATGGCTTCAGAGAGATGAAAACTCAGGGCTGAAACCTCCCCTGCCATTTTTCAGGAAGGCTGCTTTAATCCCCGCCTTGGAATTTCAGACACTTGCACTCCATCTAGGAGTTTTAGAAAAAACACTCAGCTTTGTTCATCAAAACATCATCCTACCCCTCAGTGTTTTGGACTACAGGTTACTAGAAGTCAGGGAAACAGAGTGCCTAACAAAAAATCACTTGATAGTTCCCCAAATTACACTCCTGATTATACTTAAGAAACTAGAACTCCATTACTGTTCTAGATATTACAACCACTGAGATTTCCTAGGGCTGTGCAGAAGAATAAGGAGTTAGAAGAAAGTAGGAGATAGTCCTGCATGTTGGGGTTCTGCAGGACACTGCCTGCTGCATGCCACACAGGCTATACGGCAGGCCAGAGAGATAAGAAAAGCACAGACAAAATGTACTTGTAGTTTCTACTTAAAAGGTACAGTGTATCCTCTTTTGAATAAAACAACAATATGTTCAGAAAAAAATGTGCAAAACCAAGGCTATTGGGTACATGTGTAAGAACTGAACACCTGTAATCTCTACAATCATCCTTGTGAAGCATTGTCACTTCCTTCCCTTGCTCTTACCTGTCTTTCCAGAGAGGCTTTACTGATATTTGCCTAAGCCGATGTTTAGCAGGAGCTGCAATACCTTTTTAAAATTTAACACAATAAGAAGAAAAGATAAGCTCTCAGGTATGCAGACCCTTCCTTGACTATGTGCCCAAAAGTGTGCATAAACTTGTGCTAACTGGAGGGCTTTGTTTAAAGATGTGTTTCTTCAGCTTGATAGGGAAAAGATTCAGATCATTAGCAGAAACAGGTGGAATGGAGATTTTTACAACCTGGTTTGGGTCTCATTTACATCCTTGTTGTTAATACAGATCAGATTTACTAAAATTCTTAATTGATAGGGATTTATACCAAACTGCTAAATAAGAGATATCTAAGGACCTCGGGCCTTCACTCTGGCAGTATTGTTGGGGATGTTATTAGAATTCAGATAGGCTTTGGGAAGTGTCCATGGCTCCTCAACACACAAAGCTTGAATATACTAAGGACCCATGTTTGGAAAGGCTAAGAGGAACACTAAGTCTGTGCTTGCGTCTTTTACTTGAAGTCTGTGAATCTTTATAAACCTAAACCCCTAATTATTTTTTTTTTATGCTACAATTACTTTGGCTAAGATTTCCCAAAAGAGCCAGAGGACTTCAGCCTTCCCATCAACAGCCAGCCTGCTGTGTTCTCCCACGTAATGTCCTGAGGTCACAGTCTTAGACTGTATCCCTTCCTGGTCATCCTCATTTATCTTATACAACATACAACTAAAGCGTGCCTAAATAAAATACTGCTTCCTGCTCCAGTGCAAAAGGAGTAGAATTTAACTAAGAGATTGTGGAGAATTTATTTTTAAAATTAGCTCTCAATATTAAAATTGAGCTCACTGCTAAGGCACTAAAAAAAAAGGCTACTTCTTTATATCATCATAGACTTAATTAGAAGCAAATTTAAAGGCACACTAGTGAATATTCAGCCCCACTTACTGGCTTGTACCAAGTCCTCTTGTACTGGCTTCAGTGCACTTTAATGACATTTCATTGCTAACCAGATACTTAAATATTCTGCAGAAGCAACACCTCCACTTCAGTTGCAGAATCTGCATTTAGTGATGACAAAGCCAGATTCCTTCCTAAATTATAGGATATGTAGGCTTGATTTAGATATGCAATTTTAGCAGTAAAAATTAAAGGGGATTGAGGGGTGGAGGGGAATTTGTTTGCTAAAGCAGGACGGACATGGTCTGTCTAATTCCAGTCCCTAAACAAGGAATATGTCTTTGGCATGTTTGCATAACAAATTTCAAGGTAAAACACATTTAGCAAAACCAGTCTTTCCCAGCCTTCATGGGCATATTAATCAAGTCCTGCATTTTACACTATGCTTTTCTCTCTGTACTAACCTAAAGAGATGTATATCAACAGAAAGGAAAAGGTAACATCTGGTCATACTAGCCAATGAGATTGAATTGGAATGATAGATCTATATAGCAAGCTTTAACAGCATGTTGTCAAACATCTAAATTAATAAAATTAATAGGAAAAAAAACTCCTAGTGTATATGTTTTTAAAGATTTCAAAAATGGTGAATTTTCCACTTTGTTTTTCAGAATTCTATTTCAGTGTATTGTCCAGCTCCTCATATATTTTCATAATAGCAATACTTACCACTGCCATAACAGCTTATATTTTCCTGGCTGCATGCAAACAATTACTGATGTGCATCCATATTGACACAAATTAGGCCCACATGTAGCTTTATCACGCACATACAATGTCTCTGTCATTTAATCTCGGTCATAAATGACAACTTTGGAATTCTCTGTCTCTCTAAATCTGCATTTCTCATTGAATTTAAATGGATCTCAAATCTATAAATAACTGCATCCACCCTGAATATTGCATTCAATTACTTTGAGTTTGCTGCTGTTCACATGGCATTCATGCTGGTCTTTCATGCTGTTTGCATTAGCAAACCTCTTCTTTCTAAAACAACCTCCTGTATTCATGATTAACAACTGCATCTGTGGTTGAATTTTTTAAGCTTTTTCTCTGACTTTAAAAAGGTACGACTGGTGATCTGTGGCTACAGCTCGACCACTGTTCTTTTAAACAAGACTTCATTTGGGGTCACAATGATTAGAACTGGGTCTGAACAAAAATAGTCGGTCTTTTGCAGAATGCTAACTGAAATATAGCGTAGAATAATAGTGAGAATAATAGCATCTTATTACAAGGAGACAATAGATGTAGGTGCCCAGTAAGAGAGGGTCAGGCTGTGAAATGCTTATTTCAGACAGCTGCTACTCCCCAGTAGCAGCAAAACTGGATTCACTGATTGTGCCTAAAATGCTGTTATGGAGTGGCTCTGACCAGGGATGAATTTTCTGTTTTATCTCTGGCTGTAGCAGCAGCCTCAGGGCTGGCTCTGGGGAAACACTGTGAGGAAATCTCCAATGCTGATTGTGCCACAATACACAAGGAAAGGTGCATCTCACCACCACGGACTACATGTTACACCCTGATGCTGGGCAAGGAGCCTCTGTCTAGACCCTCTGGGCTTACAAAATGTTCTGGACACTCAGCATCCATGATTATGGGGACAGAGTGCTGCCTAGCAGCTCCTCACCGTCAACTGCTGCAGGAGCAGATGGAATTTAGTCTTGCAATAAGTTTAGACTGCTCACAGGGCAGTATAAATGTGCAGAGCCTAGTCTTCCCTGTGGCCTGTCTTTCAGGTCATTAAGGACAGGCTGAGCATCCCTCTTGGGAAAAAATTAAGAGCTCCTTAATATGAATATTAGATTCACAGTTCAGATCTTAATAGGTAATGGAGGAAGATAAGATCAAGAGCAGACAAACTCAGAGGCTAATGTTAGTTCACATGAGCATAGGCAATTCTGTTAAGGAACATAGACTTGTTGGAAAGGACTATGAAGACCCATCCAGATCTACTATCTGATAAACGCCTGCAACATTCATTTAGAGCTGACCAACTCTATGCAATAAGAGCCTCTGTGCAATACAGGAGTTGATAATAAGTGGCTTTCCCAGGTAGTTAACACATTGCAACTGCTACCTTCAAAGAAAATGGGTATTTTGCTTCAAAAGCAGGGGATTATTTCAAAATCATATTGAAATTAGGAAAGAATGAGATATTAGCACTCACTGGAAGGTATTATAAAAAGCAAAGATGCAGCTAGAGTGAAACATGGAGATTTTAAATGGCTCTCCAAGGTTTCTTTGCTTTCTTCTTTTACTCACCAGTGCCTCATCTGTGCACAGATTCCCTTCTTGTTAGAGGTGTACATGTCCATCATGGTACATTGTGGTTAAGGCAAACAAAGCCACTTCTGTTTCAGACTAGGACAAACAATAAAATAAAACCCTATTGTGATTGAGGGAGAAGGCAAGTGAGACCTTTTAGCTCCATTCACTTTTCAGTGCCTGGTTTGCCTGGGTGAGGATTTCATAGTTGCTGCTAAAAGGCGTATCTTGGCTTATTGATGGGGAGAGATACGCTCAGACCCATACACAATCCATGTTCCACTTCAGTCTTTTCCAAGAGCATCAGTGGGGCCCAGACCTGCCACTGGCTCTCCTTCATTTTAGTGAAATTAATCTCTGTGCAAAGCTGGGCAAACATGGCCCAACTTGAAAAATTTCATTTTACTCTTAAACCAAAAACATCCCTGGAGGTATTTAAAAGATGTGTAGACATGGTGCTTAGGGACATGGTTTTGTGGTGGACTTGGCAGTGTTAGGTTTACGGTTGGACTCAATGATCTTAAAGGTCTTTCCCAACCTAAATGATTTTATGATTCTATGACTCTGTGAAAACAAAAACAGATAAATTTGCTATGAGCAGAATGCTTCTCAAGGCGCCGTTCCCATAATGATTTATAAACAACTGTCCAATTTAAGCTGTGTGCTATGTGTCTGCTAAAAATACTTAAAAGATACCCTTGCTGTTATGGTAATTAAACATGCATGAGATGGAAAATAACAAACATACAAAAATAGCCATAGTTGCCCAAGATGACTTATAAATATAATAATGAAAGGGTTACATTTAATAAGTAAAACAGAATACTGTGGTGACAGTGGGGCAAGAACATAAAATCCACAGAAAATAATATGCTGTGCTAAAGAGTAACAAAAAACTTAACTGTGAAGGGCAGAAAATAATAATTACTATTACTGAATGAGAAAATTAAATATTGGTGAGCAAGAGACTTCAAATGCTCAAGGCTGCATGAACAGCATGATTAACCAGAGTGATTACTGAATTTTCTTATAAATCTTCACAATGTCAGCAGTATTTCATTTCTTCCTAAGACAAGCAGAGCATTGCACAGGAAGAGTGATCAGCCAACTCTTTAGCTGGAGTAAAGGGGAGGTGAGATTCTGTACCACTTTCAGACACTTCCCCTGCAGGAATTCCCTCATACATACAATAAAGCTGTGCAGGAATTTGTCTCCAGTACAGCCTTTAGGAATAATAGCAAGGAATGCTAAAAGACCCTCAAAATCTTTAAAATGACCAGGGTCAGAGGCATTTATATATCACAATGATTTCCAGCTGCTTTGCTTTCTTTTTGTAGCTTTCCCTTTAACAAGTGTATGTAAGAACTTTTAGTTCAAAGAATTAACATCAGAGGAGAGACAAACAAGTGATTCTCATATTGTTTCACCTTCCCTCATTGAGCTTTGTGAGTGTTGCTACTGACACACCATTTAATTGTTATTATTCCAGGAAAAGGTCTACCTAAATTAAATGTAAACTATTGTAACATTCTGGATATCATCAGACATTGTCCATTTACATCATGTGAAAATTTTATTCCATATTTAAAGTCTTCTGTTCCTTAATTTCACCAATCCTTGTCTGAATAGATGAAATAGGACCAGGATCCATCCAGCTTTCAAGTTGGAAGCACAAAAAAAATCCTGAACCTTCTCTGCTTCCAGACTCGGCATAACCTCTTATTTTTGCCTTTCGCGCGTGTGTGTGTGTTATTAATGGGAGCACTGTTCGTTGGTTTAGCAAAAGTGAATACCTGTCCAGATACCCTTTTAAATATTACACAGCAGAAAGTTTATGGAAAAACCTGTTGAAAATGTGGAGGCTTTGGTTCTGCAGAGACTGATGCCACTGAGTCCCTGGAGTTAGATGTGTCAGTTCTGCATTTCACTGTCAATTGAAATTAACCCAAAACTTGAGTGGAGTTCATTCCTCTTGCCTTCCTCCTGACATCATCTCAAACAGCTTGGGCATTTGTTATCACTTGAAAGAGAGAAAGAAAGATACTTCTTATTTGCTGATGGTTAGAGCACTGTTTGCCACCTGGTGGGTCACACTCTGCTAAGGAGTCACACCAGCGATGAAGGGGAGATAAGCAAAGCTCAGCTTGCCCAGCTTTGTCAGGCTTCTTAGTTCTAACCCCAATGAAAGCCAGGATTCCTGCAAGAAGGCAGTATTGGTGGCCCATGGCATAGCCCAGGGAGGTAGAAAAGTGGCAGAGGTCAGAGGAAGGTGAGGAGGCAGCACTGCGAGGAAGCAGAACTTGGGATGTGGGAACATCAGCGCAAGAAGGCAGTGCCATGTCTTGAGCAAGGCATGGCAGCAGGCTTACCGGAGAGTGCAGGGAGCTCAATGTGGGAGAGCAGCATGGGACAAAGGAGGAGACTCTGGCAGGGGTTAGAGGGAAGTAGGAGGAGGCAGAAGCACTGAGACCTCCCTAACTGTGGTTGGCAACCACTACGGTCAGTTATCCATATGGAAGTGAAAAGGTTAAACCTTTACTCCAAATTCAGATAGAGGGATTTTACCCTGAGTCTCTAACTTCCCATCACAGTGTCCCACTTGACCAACCTAGTGCAGAATAGTTATCTTTCACTGTGTTGGATACATCCCTGGGAAGAATTTTATTTTCCATGGTTTTGCATTTCAAGTTTCCCAGACAGCTCCAGTATTTGGCTGCAGAGCTGGCTTCAGTAAATGAGTACCATCTGTCCAGGTTTTCACAGGGCTGGTTCCAGCTTTGTATGAAATTTTAAAAGCTTTTTTAACTAGCCAGGTCCAAATACAGTTTTATTCTGTGCTGCTTGGCTCAAGTTTGATGGTCATGTTATTTTACTAGTTCAGTAGAGTTATATAAAATAAAAAGAAGGCATAAACAAGAAGAAAAAAGATGGTGTTTCAACATTCTATGGGTTCGTATATATGGGTTCATTTCAACATTCTATGGGTTTAAAACAACAGTATGAAAATCTGCAGCTTATAACTCCTCTAAAAAGGTACATGTTTCCATGGATTGCAAAGTTGGCTTCTCAAAAAGATTGCTGTCTGAAAGACACAGGATTTCCCAGGTCCCATGTCAGAGTGCACATGCAGTAGAAAGAATCCAGACATGATGAAATAGGTTGATTTAACAAACTGAAATAAATATGATGTGTCAGGACAGATAATAGGTGCAGTTTTACAAAGAAACTCTCCAGCTAACCATATTTTATCAGACTTTGAAAGAGTGCACTTAAATTGTCCAGCATATTCCACTCACATGCTATGCACCAGCTCAAGTTACATATACGTAACTATGTTTTTCCTTGCACCAGCTGAAAGAGGAAGTTTGAGTTAGATCTTTTAGAAAACTCTTAGAAAAAAACCATCTTTTCTTGCATTCAAAAAGAAACACAATAAAACTTGGAATATTCAGATTTCACTCAAAACTTGCAAAAATAAAATTCATTAGTCATTGTAATTCACAATCTAATATTGAATTAAAATGTAGGTCCTGTCACCAAAGCTGGTTTATAAGACAATCTAATAAAATACTTTTGTGTTCAGGCCAGTTCCACAGGAACACACACATTCTGTCTATGTTCTCTGAGGATCAGGACTAGAACAAATCCCCCTCAGTGTGTTTTCTCAGTTTCTAGGACTAATTAAAAGCATATTTATATATATGTATGAAAGCTCTGAGGCTGAGAGCCTGGGTCAGAACTGCAATGTGCTAGATAGGCTACACTTTCTTGTGCTATTTTTAAGTGTATCTACCATCCATGACCTTTATACATGCTCCCATAGTGTTCACAGTATTAAACAAAACTCAAAAGAAGAGCAACTGGCCTAGAAGATAAAAGTAGAAAAGCCAGTGAAATGGATTGATAACGATCATGGCACGGCAGCAACATATAAAAGTAACAGGCTGACTTCTGAGAATGTCAAAGAATCAGAGCTGAGAGGGAAGACAGAAACTGCAAGAGCGATGACAAGGAGAACCCTTGGAGGGCTGAGTCTTTAATCAATGCTTCAAAGACAGGAAAGCAGGAATCAAGGGGGATTTTCACGCTACTTTTCAAAATATGATGTGTGATAAATCAAAGACAGTGAGCTGGAATAAGAAAATGAATCCCTTCATAACCCTGGGGGAAAGAAGAGGACCGCAACAGAGGTCACCATATCTAAGCCCACCTAAACTACATCTCGTCTGTAATACACAATCTTCACTGTATAAACCCTCTTACCCTTGGGAGAATGGTAATAGACACAATTATTAATTTTGACAAGTCTTGCATTTGGTGTTCTGTCAGCAAAGGTCTGATATTAGGAACTTTATAGGTTCATTCTTCAAAGATAAGAGAAATGATGCCACTTTGGCTCAAGGCTTCTATATTGAGATGTGTTCTATTTACACTGAGGCATTTTAGGTCCAGTCCAGTATCTGGTATTTACCTACAGGTTGGACTGTGAGCTCGTCTGAGTAACTCAGTTTTTCTGCCAATGATTATTGCTAGTGATTTAAGCAAAACTAGCAGGTAATAAGTTCTACAATGCACATAATGGTACTAATACCTCCTTGTCTTGAGTTCTGTACTCCATGTTAAGGGCTGATTCTGAAAAAAGATGTTTCTTTTCTCATTTCTTTGTTCATTTAAAAACTCTTTTTTTTTCTATCTTCCCTTGAAATTTATAGGTATAGGTACTATTGGGTTAGGTTTAATATGAAATGTAAAAAACTTCAGAATTCTCACTGGGAAAAAAAGAGAAAACTATTAAATTCCATGGAGTATTTTTTCAATGTTTTTAAATTGAAAAACTCTACAGAAGTAGAACATTACAAAAAGAAGAAAAAATGGTTCCTATGGAAAACCATTTTTATTAAGTGCAGTACTTCTAACTACAAATGTCAATCAACTGCAGGAAAAAAATGGCCCAGACAGAGGAGTTGTTCAAAGCAACTTTGTCTGAGGACAAAGTGGGTCTCAAAATTGCACATGAGGTATTTGGAGCCTCACACAACAGGCTTCAGTTAATGAGTTTATTCTCACTATTGTAATTTTCCCTTGTTTTATAAGCAGGTTACATTCTTGTTGCACCGTTCAGCTGGCTTCAGCCCAGCTTGACATTTTGCTGCCCTTATCATCTTTTCTCTGCAACTTCTGATTGACTGTAAATTTTTTTTCTTCCTCTCTCTGGCTTGCATCACTTTTCTCTGTTTCCAATGTGAGGCATTTATTATTGCCATTTTACTTTTGAGCAATCCTTCTTGAATACATATTAGATTCCTTTTGATCCTTGTATTTCCTTTTTGCTGAGAGATGGCTGTCTTTTCAGTCAGTCACCACTGTCAGACAGATCCTTAGCAGGCATAAATCTGCAGAACTCCACTGCCTTCACTGGAATCACTCTGCTTTATATTAGCAGGGGATCTGGCTTAAAATGTAAATATGCTTCTTGCGTTATACCTCAAGAGCAGCATTGTTAATTTCTCTCTTCAGTTTACAATCTTGTCTTTAAAGAAAAGGACTCATTGCCTCCTTGTAGTAATACAGTATATTTTAATAAGCTATACATACTTTTAAAATGAAAAATGGATTTTACAAAACCTTTTTGGTTCCACTCACTTAGGTGGTCACATTTATATCTGCGGAGATCTGTAGAGACTTTAGATAGGAGATAAAATGAAAACATGTTCTCTAACTGAGGTAGTCCTTGTGGCTTGTGAATCAATAGATTGAAAGATCTGTCAGATCACAGGAATATAGTTCAGGAGACAGCCAAGTTTCTGCTGCTCTGTACTTTCGTACTGTTAAAATTACTGTAGGAATATAAAACACAGACTAGAACAAGCAGCAAAGGCTCATTTCAAGTGAGCTGAAATGCACTTTTGAACCTTGTGGAAAGGGTGACATTTGAGAGTATTCCTGTAATACAGACCAGGGTTTCAATGAATGCACTAGCACTTCCTAACTTATCTTTAGGGTGGAAAACCAATTTCCAAACTGCATTCATGGTTGTTTCAAACACAAAATCCTCTGTAGTGAACATAATAACCCTCTCGAAAGCACAAAGAGATCTGTGTAGCTTTGTACCATGGCATTACAGGACTAAGGTTATTTGCTGTTGTTCAGGGGACATAAGCATTAATAGCGGCAAAAATCTTTGAAAAACTGTCTAACCTTTCCCCATTAAAAGACAGAGGAGAGAAAATGTTAGGAGATCAGCTCTGAACTAGAAGAATAGAGTGATTTCAAACATGCCAGAGAAAGGAAGAGGGAGAATTGCAGTTTTCTGCTGGTAAACAGGAGAGCAGTGCACCATGACCAAAGTCTCCCTGCCCTCTGGGGAGATGCCCACATGGCATCCCTGTTGAGGGAGGCACCTGTGCCTTACACACTGCCTTCCCCAAAATGATGTGAAGCTTTGCTGCCTCACGTTTGCATGCCCCGAGAGGGGACTGGGGTTATGTTCCTTTTTAGACATTGACTCAGTAAGACTTCCATTGATCAAATTAGCTGTAGGTAAGCCCTTACCCACTAACATTGGAAGTGATATTCACCACCCCAGTGTACCCCTCTGTAAATCATTGCTTTTTTCTGGAGGACTGGGCAGTGGAGTGCTCATTTCCCTGGTGAGTCTGGTAATGCTTCTGTGGAGACCACAGAGGATTCCCTCACTCTTCATTATGCCATCACGTTTTAAATAATTCATATTTATAAAGTTCTTCTGATAAAGGAATACTACATAAATCTGAATTAATAAATACTTTTTCTGCATATCTAATTTTTTCCCTTCTGTCCTGCAGAAGAAAACACCGTTAGAAAAATACAGGATGCCCCTGTATTTTTCTAATATCCCCCCAATATCCCACAAGGCTGAAATAAGAGGTATTGCTCCCTTCCTGCCTATTTTGAGTACCTTTATCTGCCAGCCATGCCAAATTGTGTTTGCTTGTGTTTCTTCAGCAGCACCGTGTAGCTGCAAGGGTCACCTCATAAGCTCTGTAATACCATAATTCAGGTGTTAGTTGCACCCAAGGTCCTTATTTTGAGCTTTGCCTGTACTACTAACAGGGCTGCCTTTTGGCCTCACAGGAGAGTAGCATAGCACACTTGTGACCATAAGAATAAACTTTATCTCCCCTAAAGTGGGCTAGTAGTTACATTTGCACTAATAGCAACGTATACAGTAAGATATCTGCAAATCAAATCTGGATTCAACCAACAACATACCACAATGTGGCAATAGTAACGGCATACAGCAGCGGTTCCATCTAAGCTTTGGACTGGAATAGTTTAAATCGTAATTAAAATACTTCTTTTAAAAATCTATTTCATGATCACATCACCAAAACGTGATTTCTTACTTGGCAACTCCTCCATTAGCTATTTTACGCAGGCTGAGGGATAAATGGGTAAAAGAATGACAGACACTTTATCCCCTTAGCTTAATCCGCAGGACCACCCTGTGACACTTCAGTTGTCTGTCACAGATAAATCTTGTAATCTCCTGGACATCCTTAGCACCATATCCAGCAACTGAACAATGACAACAACTGCCATTAGCATTCTGCAGTATGGCACGGTAGAAAAATCATTGAATGTGGGACTTGACAATGTAAGCTGATGAGTACATAGATCTTTCCATAATAGAATCACATGCATAGACATTATTTTTTTTTTTTTTTTAAATCTCACCTGTCTTAGTAAGAATAACACTGCTGTAGATATGCATTTTTACATTGTGGCATCTAAGGTCCTAGTTACAAATTTTATTTCCCTTGCAAGTTAGGTGAACTGCTAGCAATCAGATGTTTTCAGTTGCTCTTATTCAATTTAGGGGATTTTACTGGGAGGGATTTCCTAATATTAGGTTGAAATTGTCTTCACCTTAACATCCTCAATTTTTTTCAACATTTCAGTAGCAGTATTTTTTTTAATAATAGGCTGAAACCTTGTATTGATGGTCAAGCAATTTGCTTCCTTAAAACAGTGCTAATGGAAAGTATGTTACACACATTTCTTATGCCACAGCACAGAAAATGCATGAGATACTTGGGTCAGCTGTATCATCTCAGATAGCAGTAAAAGACTGGGTGAATTCTGAAAACAAAGGTAGAATTTATCCTGGATGTGCTGTGAATAAAGAATGACTGTCAGTTCCACCTGTTTGGCATTCTCTGTGGTTTTCATAAACTCTTCTTTCAAAAGAAGGAAAGAAGATTTTCACAAGAAAGAAAGAAGACTTTCATAAGAAAGAAAGGTTTTCATAAAAACTCTTTTATTACTTAATTCAAACAACTATAGGCTTTTGCCCAAACTGAAATACATCATGACTGCTCTGTGGACATATGTTTGGGCATATATAATGCATTACATAATCTTACACCAGTAAAACTTCTTTCCTGCTAAAGTGCTTTAATATCTGTCAGCCATAATTGGTTTTGGCCTATCTAGGTGGTATTTGCTGGGAATGAGCTCTTCCCAGATTTGGCAGCTGCATTCCTTGAGTGCCAGATTGGATGCTGGCTGGGCAGTAATCTGATCAGTGCTTTGTCAGCTAAAGGACCATGGCCAGATAAATTAGAGAAAAGAAAGGCCCTACCTGCCACTATCCCATGGTAACTATCAGATCCGAAACACATTTTTTCATTTTGGAAGCAAAAGTATTACATTGTCTTTCTGTCCTGTATAGGTAAAATTGTCTGTATCTTGGCACTGCCTTCCCCACAGGCTGTCATAATCAGGACAAATCAAACAAAGCAATATATATGTATGTTCTTCACAGACCCCTGGTTTCCATGAGCAACATAAATATTCAGTGTGTTCACTGCTGCTCTGTTCTTATACATGTTCTGTTTTGTTTGGGTGTGAGGACCCCAGAAAACAAAACTACCCTCACTTGTTTTGTACTCTGAGGAAAACCAGTAAAATTTACTGTGCTGTAGGGTCTATGGAAAAGGAAGCCAAAATTTGGGACTTGATCCTTTTGGGGAGAAGGTGAGAGCACATACACTCTGGGATAATGCTGGGAAAAGCTGCCCATTCTCAGAAACTTTCCCAGCATGCCAGGAAAAAAGGTATGATGTGAATGTCTATCTGTTTTCTGCCACTCACACCTTGGGGATGGTGCATTTACCTTTCTCTCACTGTTAGGGGGTGCTAAGGCTGTGACATCCCAACACAAGCACCATCCCCTCACCAGGTGGCTGCCTAACACCAAGAGTGCTGACACAAAAGCAAAAAACTGGATTTCTGTAAAATATGGTCTGGGCTTTGTCACATACAGTGTTACCCCAGTACTACCCATAAACCTAGTGCTTTTGTTGCAGTTTTCCCTCCCAATAAGTGGAGAACCATGATAACCTATATGGAATCTGGATCTATTTGCATTTGATAAAGCCAGTGACATTTTAGTTAAAGCCTTTTTTAAGACAAGAGTCTTATGTATGGCCCATATAGGCTGAATCACCTAAGAATACATATACAATCTGCTAGACTAGAATAATGAAGCTTTTGAAAGAAAAAGTGTTTGTGTGTGTATATGTGTGCAAATGGGATTTCAATCAGGAGAGTCAGTTTTCATAAAGCCAAAGGGATTTAGTTATCTTGATATAAAATTAAAAGGTTTCAGAAGTAGGTTTTCTAACAGCTCTGCAGATGAATGTTTTAAATCCTAGGAATATGGGGTGAAATCTTGACCTCAGTAAGTGGCTTGCCCTTGACTTAAAGGAGATGGGACATCATTCATAGAAACTGGAAAAACAAAGAATCTCTTAAGTCAAAAAATGTGCCTTACACCCTAAATTTTTTCTTAGAGTACACTTTCTAATCTCATTATTTATCAAATTAATTTTAAAACCATGAGGTGAAAAGATATCTATTAACTGTTTTCCATATCCTTCAAGATCTGACAGGTTATTTTTCCTACTTTTTTTTTAAACTGTATTTTCTGAATTTTCTTTTTGCTCTTGGTTGCAGCACTGTGTAAGGAAGATACTTCCTCTCCTTTTCACGACTGCACTTCAAATATTCATCCTGTAGTTACTGTTTATCCTAGCTACCTGTACTTGACACTGTATTTCCCCTTCACTGCCTGAAATCCCAGCACCTTGTCAATGCTAAGAATGAAAACAACTGCTCAGAACATCAGTTGACATTAATTAACCTTGATTTCAGGGCAGCTATGCTTTTTGATGCTGGTGAATCATAAGGCCTCAGTTTTCACCAATGAACAAAATCACATCCTAATAGAAATTAGGGACAAAACTCTTGCAAATTTCACTTAAAAACACATTAGAGGAGGGGGAATGCTTCAAAGTGAAACCTTATACAGAAATTCAAAATGCTGCGTGACAAAATATTTGGAAATGTGTATCATTTGTGATTATATCACATGTAAAGTCGTGTCAGATCTCCTGGTCCACCAGATTCTTTTCCTTGTTACAGATTTTTTAATAAAATTATGGATTTTTTAATAAAATGATGTCTTGTTTAATTTAAAACAGTACAGTTATACTCTTGAATAGAAAGTATGGCAGAATTGTACTATTTTCTTTACAAAATACTGCACGTTTAGAAAATCAGTTACCCAGTCTCTCTTGGCAAATAATTAATATCTTCTGATTGAAATTAGACATTACATATGATTCCAGTGAAAAACATCATGGGAACATTTCATTATTTATGTCTGTGACAGGTTGTGAAGAACGGGCTTAGCCACCAAAGTATAAGAGAGTAACACTAAATCTTAAGCACTGTAAGATTCTCTTTTATTATGTTAGAATGTAAAGGTCAAATCTGACTTTAAAATAGATTATAAATTCAATCTTTATTATAACTCTATGGAACTGCATGAGAAAAAGAATAAATGTGGTATGGGGAAGACAAGAAAGAAAAGTAACTGAAGCAAAGCCAAGTACTTCTAATTTATAAAAACTATTCGACCATATACTATAGAAGTTCCACCTATGGGTTAAATTTTTATTATACTGTTTAACTTGCTAGACTCCTTTTCTGACAAGATGCTGAAAATCTGTAACATCTAAAGCTATGAAATATAATCTAGTATTTATACAGTCAGTATATTCTGTTAAATTAATGTATACAACAAATGACAGTAATCCAAGCTGTTATGACGATACTAAAAGTAAATACAGTTTTTCTGCCAGTTTCCTTCTTATAGATATATCGTCTATCACACATACGCAGCAAATTTCTACTTTAACAGGTAACAAAAAACCCCACAGCTATAATGAAGTTACAGGAATGTAAAAGTCACATTAGATATTTTATTTATTGTACAGAATCTGGGCCTGTTTTTCTTCTATCTTGCAGCTTGAATAGTCATTTATATGTGTGTGAAGTGGCTGTAAAACATTAAGAAACTGAGACCATTATTTCCAGTTCTACATGTTGGGCTGTACAGTTTACATATAGATAAGTGACAGCCTGTGATACCACACGGTGATGAAGCTGGCGTACCTACGAACAGCTGCCTTCTAACAGGTATCGCTTCCTAATGCCATCAAGAATCTTTAAACAGACTGGGTCAGCATTACATTTGCTAGGTCTCTCAACATACTTTTTCTTTACTATTTTTTACAACTGCATCTGGAAGCATTTAGAAACTGTTCGAAGAAATGTCTTTCAATATTCAAGTTCTGGATGACAGATTACATCTGAAAACCAGGTGGTGACTACAGTTCACACTTGCATCACTCAACATTATCTACTAGTTTGTCTGTCAGTCTGTCTATAAAGAATTTGTTCATGGCCAAAGAAATGTAACTGTCAGTTCATTACATAAAATATTTCTATATGCTTGCTAGTAAATGCAATCATTACAGTGAAAACTCTAGGGTTTACAAAACATGTCAGAAATTTCCTTCTGAGCCTTTTGACTGTCTAATAACACTCCAGTGCAACCCATCCTGGTCCTTCATTATGATTACTGCTTGTTACACATAAAGGTTGTCAGAGATTTTGATCTACAGTGAACACCGTCTAAGCAGACTGCCATGTAGCATGGTTTTCAGCAGATTGGTATATTCTAATTCCTCAAAACACGTTGAATTTAAGAATTCCAAAAGGTGTATCCTTCTGTAGGATGGCAAAGAGCCTGATTCTGACTGGGATTGGGTGCCAGAATGACACAAAGGCAGTGCCACACAAAGGACAATTTTACTAGTTTGTCAACATCACTGGTTGGTTGGTTGGTTTGTTCCTTATTGACTTTTTCATATAATTGCTTTTTTCCCATTTCTCTGAAGTAGCTACTTTTAAATTAGACTTATATCACCACATTTTTTTATTCTTCATCACCAAAATGTGCACCTGTTGTACCATGCACTTAAGAACATGTTCTTTCCTTGAGTTAATTATAATCATAGAACCATAGAATCATAGAATTATTTAGGTTGGAAAAGACCTCTAGGATCATCAAGTCCAACTGTCAACCCAACACCACCATGCCTCCTGAACCATGTCCTGAAGTGCCACGTCTACACGTCTTTTGAATTCCTCCAGGGATGGTGACTCCACCACCTCTCTGGGCAGCATGTTCCAGTGCCTGACCACTCTTTCAGTAAAGAAATTTTTCCCAATATCCAATCTAAACCTCCCCTGGCACAGCTTGAGGCCATTTCCTCTTGTCCTATTGCTAGTAACTTGGGAGAAGAGACCAACACCCACCTCGGTACAACCTCCTTTCAGGTAGTTGTAGAGAGCAATAAGGTCTCCCCTCAGCCTCTTCTTCTCCAGACTAAACAACCCCAGTTCCCTCAGACACTCCTCAGAACACTTGTGCTCTAGACCCTTCACCGCTTTCATTGCCCTTCTTTGGATGTGCTGCAGCACCTCAGTGTCCTTCTTGTAGTGAGGGGCCCAAAACTGAACACAGTGTTCGAGGTGTGGCCTCACCAGTGCTGAGTACAGGAGCACGATCACTTTGCTAGTCCTGCTGGCCCCACTATTTCTGATACAAGCCAGGATGCTGTTTGCCTTCTTGGCCACCTGGGCACACTGCTGGCTCATGTTCAGCCTACCGTCAACCAGCACCCCCAGGTCCTTTCCACAGGGCAGCTTTCCAGCCACTCTTCCCCAAGCCTGTAGCGTTGCATGGGGATGTCTGTCTGGTCTTGTATGATGTTCTTCTAAATGCTTTACAACAAAAACCAGCATTGGTCTTGACCATCTATACTTTATCTGTCCCCTGTGTCAGCAATGATTCACAGACTCTGGAAATGGGACTCTGCCTACCTAAGGAGAAAAAGAAAAAAAAAGGCTCTCTTTTTTTCCCCCCCAAGGAACAGTATTAGTGTAAACTGTATATTCTGTAAAGACATGGGGTTTGAGCACAGGAAAGGTTGTTTTAGGGATTAAAAAAGCCCAATAGGCTCTAATATCTAATAGTGTTAAATGATTGGAGTGCTCATCTGTTGACTATTAGACCCAATCAGCTTTTCAGAGCATCCAGCTGTGCATATAAATGGGCTTTAATGTTGTTATTGATGAGACTGTGGGCAGAGCAATGCTGCTAAACAAAAGGAGAGCCTTTGAATGTGTTGCTGGTGTCTGAGTTTCTCTGCAGAGAGAGTAGCAGGATTTAATGTGATTAGAGATTTGAGCCTGGCATTGAGCCTGAACACAAAACCACAGGCATTCGCTTTGCCCCAGCAAATACCGGTTCAGAGTTCAGAAACTCTCAGCACCTGGGAGGGTAGAAAACAGATATCGGGCCTGGGCTGCAGAATTGGATAATGGCAGAGCAAAGCAACACAGCTATTTTGGACCACTGCTTATGCATTGCTTAGGCATAGTTTGTTACTGACCAGCCGAAGAATTGTGCCTGTCTACGAAACGCAGAGCAGAGTTCCTAAGGAGTATTTAAATCTGAATTGTGCTTTTTGTCCTTGTTTGGTGAAGTGCAGCTTGGGCCACATATCTCCATCTTGCATGCTCCCTTTGGCTGCAGGGAGGTAGGTTTCTACAGGCCCTGGAGAGGAGCAGCTGGCATTTTAGCTCCTGCCAAATACTTACAGTGGACAGTGACAAGGATCTTGGTGTGTCCTAGCTGACAGCTCACGCAATGATAGGAGAGGAGGGCCATGGTTTGCCCACCTGCTGAATGCAACATCCAAAACCAAGGGAAGGAGTAGGACCCCAGACTTTATGACTGCATCTATGATGCTAAATTAATTAATCTGCTTTAATAAAGGATTACTGGGCATAAGTGCTGGGGATGACTGTGTCCCTTCTGGAGTAGACTGGCCATGCCTGCTCTAAAAAGGGCTTGGTTTTGGGTCTCCTCTGCATCCCATCTGGTGCTCCTGTGTCTCGAAGCTATAACTATTTATGTGTGTGCATTTTGCTCAGAACATCTCATACGATCTGAGAGGTGTGCTGCAGCTCACCGAAGTGGCACTTCTATAGCACAAAGTGTACGATTTATGGTGCCTGTCCAGGGCAGCTTGGGCTGCCCAGGCATCGGGGACCTCCCTGGGGATGAGGCCAGGCTAGGACACGGGCTTGCGGGTGGGCCTGGCCCACTGGGGCCCGTGGCTGGGCAGGGCAGGGCTGTGGGGAGCTGGAGAGTGGCCCTGGTGCAGCATTGCTGTGGCAGGGGCTGATGGCCCTGGGGGGCTGACACGGGGTCCTGGGCCATGGGCAGGGTGGTAGGAGCCCGGGGGAGGCAGGGCTGGTGGTGCCTTCAGGGCCCTGACACCATTGCAGGTTTATCCACATTGCATTGGGGAAGGTGATTTAAGCCGTGCTGGGAACCTCGCTTGGCTCTTCCTCTGAGCTGAACCAGCCATCATGGCCAGTGGAGATGCAGGGTGAAGCAGCGTTTCTCAGACAGGGGCAGGGGGAGTCCTTATCCAGGGGGGCTGCAGGCTGTGCTATCTCCCAGTAGTTGTCGATTATTTTTCTGCTCCGTTAGTTCAATTTCCTCAGTGTGGCTGGGATGCATTCCATATATTTCTATGAACTTCTGCTAAAATATTTTTATGCAGTTAAAATTGTGGCTGCGCTGTTGGTCAGGCTATTTTTGCTCACTGTCCTCAGAGAGACCTGCTGGCCATACTGACGGGGAGCTGGGCTCATAGGTCTTGGTGTGGTTTTGTACTTTTTGTGAGCATTCAAAGGCACTTACCAGCCAAGTGTGAGAGAGAAGGTCTACCCCAACAGCTGGTACAGCCGTGCTGTATGACTGAGACTGGGAGGACAGGGTGATGTATAGCTAAGACCCTAATGTTGATTTTTTTCAAGGGCTGGTGGTGAAGAAGCAATCCATATCTGATGGGGGCGATTTTTCAGTATCCCATGAAACTGGTAATGTACATTTCTGTATTCATCATCACGAATAAATACATGTCTCGGTATTCCTGCTAGATCTCCAACATGGACAGAAAGTTTGGTCCAGAGTTCTGGCAAGACTGGCTACTAGCCACCTCCTCAAATACTTAACTTTGCAGGCAGAGATACTAATGAAGACAGCAGCAGTAGCTTATGGTATTTATGCATTCTGAGTCCTAGATATTGAAAAAGTGTGAAATAAGAGGTTATTTCTCCACTCTGTCTCTCTTCTATTTTTGCAGACCCACAAGTGTATAATTCAGTCACAGGGAAGATATGAACAACTACATTGGGAGAGACTGTCATGCATCTGCCTCTTCTAACGTGTTTGCCCATCCTGAACATGTGGGATCTTCTGTGCTTCTGAGAATTATGTGGGCCTTTGGACTGAAAGGAAGCATTTCTTGCTATTTTTTTTTTCTTCCCCCCCCGCCCCAGAAATGGGGGAGATTTAAAACTGGCTGAGGAAACAGCTGGCATGAAGATTCCTTCCACAGAAGACAAAAGAGCCTGGAACAAATTACCCACCAACGACTGAGCAATAGTGAGATGAGCTTTTTGGCAACCAGCCTTTGCAAAAGGAAATTGAAATTAAAAAGCTTTTCAGTTTATCTCATTTTAAGTAGAACTTGCCTGTACAACTCATGCAGATGAGAACTTCTGCAGTGCTCAGAGAATTGGATCTAATCATTTTAGTACAATTAGATAAAAGATACTGTACATTTTATGATTTCCAAAGTCTTACTAATTACTGATTAGTAAGGCTGAGATTCTTAATAGATAATTACTATCAATTCAGACTGCCCGTCTCTCTCAGGGAGTAATTGTTGTCCTTTGATATATTTTGCATGATCTTACAGGCACAAAGATACTTCCTGCGTGTTTGCCAAGCTCTCTGCAGACCTCATTTCTCTTAGTTCAGTTCAGCTTTATTTGACCTTCAGTGGGAAAATAAGTCCCTCTTGCATTTTTCTGTATCCTGTGTCTTTGAAGAACCCATCCCTTGTAGCTACAATTTCTTGTATTCATTTTCAGCTTCATGCCATATTTTTCTTTAAATTTGCCTGAAAATGAATTCTAAACTTTTTTTGGCAGTAGTAACTCTGGAACATTTTAGTGAGAACTGAATTTTCTCACCATTTGAACTAAGAATATCAGAAATACTGCTGGTATTGAATGAAATATTGAAGAAAGAGCTGATTTTAGACAAACAAGTGCTATTTTGAGTCTCAATTTTGGAAACAATTGTCCCAGATGTCTAAATATGAGTTGTCATTTGTGAGACCAATGAAAGCAAATGGCCTCTCCTTCCCTCACGTCATTGTCATTTCTGGTGAGAAACTGGAGAGTTTCATACTTCATTGTTGGTCTAAAGGGCATAATCTGCTCTTTTTTTCACAGCATGGCCAGATGAATGTCTGACGAGATCTGCTCCTGAAGATAGCAGCTGCTTCATAAATCAGACAGGTTTGCAACCTGCATTACAAATTGATCCTTGAGACATAAACTGTTGCAGCAGAAACTGTTCCAGCTATTATTTTTTTGTCCAGCAGTGGCAACAATGTTAACACGCCAACTCACTCCCTGTCTGGTTATAGTACTAAAGATGCTTCCACGTACAAAAAGCTTATGACTAACTGAATGTTACTGTTACAGAGTTTTTTCCTGTTTGTTGAGTCTACACAAGCTTAAATACAGAAGTCATAAAGGAGAAAAAAGACAACTGGGGAAATTAAACATCAGACTGCATGAATGTGGCATTTGCTGAGCTCCTGTTGTTAGGGAAGCCACACAGGAATGCAACCTTAAGATATGAATCCCAGGAAATTGTGCTTCATGGGGTTTACTTATTTTTATTTCATCCCTAAATGTGTGCATATGTATAGGATACCATTAATTCTTCTAGCAAATCAGCTCCCATATAGCTTTTAACCCATAGTTCAAAATATGAAGGAATTTCCTCATCACTGGGAATCAGACTTGAATGAAATATAGCAGTGAAGGGCCCACATCCTCACAAGTCACAGGCCTTTTTCAATGTCTTTTCATTTTTTGAACTCTTATTTCCTAAAGGAGGCAATAGGCAGTTTCTAAGTGGCCTGCTTTTCAAAGACATCTAAAACTAGGCAACCACCAAGACATATAAAATCACTGTTCATTTTAAAAATGTAAGCTGAATGGGAAGCTGTGCTGACAAAGAATTAAAGACTCACAAACTGAAAAATGTATCCCATCCACTACATTGTTACAGCCATACTAATATGGGAACGATGCAAAGATATTTATGCTAGTACTGCACCAGACGTCTTCTCTGATTTATAGCAAGGAATGTCTAAAGATATTTGATTATAATTGATGCAGAATGATAATATTTGTAGCAGGAATTTGTTTTTAATGCTGATGGATTCCAATATTAACCACACCAGATAGTAAGATCTTGCAAGATCTCTAGTCCTTGCACTAGAATACATTTCTAAACTTTTGACGATCATTTTCAGTTATAAAATTGCTCAGTTTTACCAAATTGAAATGCAGTAAAGTGGTCTAAAGCCTAGAGCAGGGAAGAATGATTGTGGCTGTGGAAAAGAAGAGAAAGGCAAAGCAGGCTAATCCTCAAGGTTGAGCCTTACATGGTAGGTGCATGAGAGAGGTCCCAGAATGCTGCGAGCATTTTGCCAGAGAGAGAAAGACCTCACCTGTAGGGAGGTAGCACAGTGTAATCATATTGCAAGAGAGCATTGGCAGGAGCTTGGTACGCAGAATGCTTTTGCAGGAACACTTAGATTTAGATCTTTGGGGATTCTTCAGGTGAAAGAGAACGGGTCTGTCTATATTTTAGATGGAACTGAGCAGCTGCCAGCTGGGGAGATTTTGGGATTACCTTTTCAGATCTAGGTACCCAATTCCTCTCAAATGTGGTTTTCTTAAACAGTACTGCTGTGGTACTATGAAGTAGATAGCAATCATCTAGGTAACTAAGTAGGTATCATTACAATATTAATGACAGTAATGACATGACTGCTAATTTTAATCAGTAATGAACTTTATCCATTGACAACCTTCACAGCAACAGTAATACTCTTATTTTAGAGTTTGGGCTTTGAGGCATGGAATAAATTCCCTGAGGGAGTAACTGTACAACAGCCCTTCACTAAATCAGCTCTCTCAGCTGTTTCATGCACTTTGGATACATCTAAGCCCCTTGCATTTACTGTGGGCTAAGGCACCAAACTTTGAAAATGTGAATTAACTTGCCATCCAATGGTATCCTGTTTGCTGGTCTGAGTTATAATTTCACACTAGACAACTGAGGTAGCAAAGAAAATCCAAATTCTGTAACCTTACCACTACAGCATCCTTTTTCCCTGCTGTGTAACACTGGCTTTCAAATACCTGTCTTCATTTCTCTGTATAAAATATTCAGGCCTTGTGGATCCAGATGTATGATGTATCACATCAAAACATGCCATATTCCTGCCTATATTGAGCAAATCTTTATTTTATGATTTTTATTCAGAGAACAGCTTTCAGTGTCAGGATTTTGAAGTGTTTCTATAAACAGAATGGGATTTTCTAATTAAGTGAAATGGCTCCAACTTTGTCGGAAGATTCATTGTGAGGAAGGCACATTTGTATCTAGTTCTTGTGCAATCAACAGTGCTGAATATTGGCTGTCTTCTTGGGGATCCATCCGACATTTAACACAAATACCTTTTTTACTGGCAAAAAATGATCAATACTACAACAACTTCTGCATACCTGAATATCATGACATTTATCCAGCAGAACTTTCTGCAAGTGACCCCAGCAGGAGAATCCATTTCAGCTCTGCCATTCCCAAGACTCTTACAGCCCCTTCAGCCTCATGTCAGATCACCTCCTTACAAATACAGTGCTATGCACAAGCTGGCTGTGGGGTTAATCTCCAGGGCATAGTTCAACACTTTCACTAACACAGAAAAAACTTGGTGGATCCCTGTGCTATTGCTGTTAAATCCTGACTTTCTGTATGAATGTCTAACTCCCTTTGTTCTCATGTAGAATTCCCTCTCTTCGTCCTTTTAATTATGTAAGATTATGCTTGTTTCTTCTGGAGACACTATTTGTCATTGTAAAACTTGACAGGGAATGGAGTTTTTACAGTTAATTATTTTTAAAGAGGAAAAACAACTTCAGATACAAAAAACATCTTTTAATTGTACACAGCTTCAGATCTCACAGTACGTGAGTGCACTCTGATGGACTGTTCTGGTAGTGACTGTGCACATGAAATGGTCATATTATTTAAAAGACCTGAAATTTCTGTTCACAAGAAAACAGTTTGCTTCAGACCAGTCTAGACTAGTCCTCAGGTTAAATATATTCCAAGATCTAAGTTTCTGAAACCAAGTTCTTAAAATATTAAATGCAGAAATGACATGGATTATTATTTGCAGCAAAGACATAAAAAAAAAACGTTTTTAGTAGTAGCCAAAAATCATATTACTGTGAATGTCAGAAGGAAAATGTCAGGAGAAAGAATGAATTGTTTCATTTCAAATTCTCTGTTAGTTTCTATATAATGACAAATGGTTTTCACAACAGATGGTCTAAGCTGATGAAAAAGAAGGTTTGCTATGACAAACATTTCCTTTTTCTGGAGGGCTGAGGACTGTTGAAGTGTGTATGTTACAGAGACAAGCCACTGATCTAATTCATCCTAGTACCTTCCTTATCTTTCCCTCATGGAGAGAAATGGGAACAGGGAATATTCAGATACAAAAAGGTCAGATCCCAGTTCATCCAGATGAATTTACAAGTGGTCCCAGTGAGGTCATGCCCAGCTTTCAGGTTTCACATGATTCTTTTGAATGAATTTTAAGACTGGTTCTGTGGAACCATTCAGACTTCAGAGAACAGCCCCTCTCGGTTGGCATCTATATCATTGCAGATGCAAATGTTTTGCTGAATAATGATAGGATTAATGTTCATCATGTGCTTAAGCACTTAGAGGGCCTTAGTAGAATGACAGGCAACAAGCAACGCTTAGAATCATACTGTTAGACATTGATATTGCAATACAGTGTAGTTTTGAATGTGCTTCACACACTGTAATTGCAGTGCCTTTGATGATCACTATGTTTACTTGAATCAAGCATAATCCAGTTTGGGAAAGAATTCCAACATGCATTTCTCTTAAGCACTTTAGCCTCAGTAATTAATACAGTTAGAAACCAGTAATGAGTAGAAACCTATATTTTTTCTTTTTGTTTTTTTTTTTCTTCAAACATTTAAATTATGATTATTGAGTTAATTAAAGGTCAAATCCAATATAAATAATTGAATTTGAATACTGTATTGCATATGATATACTATTGTCAGCCAGCACTGTAACCTATATGACACAGCACAGCCATGCTGCAATAGAGCTACGCTTGTGTGCATCTCTGCTGAAGTAATTCATAAACATCTTCTGTATTAGTGGTTAACTCATATATTTCTGTGGACCTGGAGTGAAAGAATCAAATTCAGTCTGTGTGGGCCAGACAGGACCTGAGTATCACTCAGTTACTCCCTGGTCTTATTAAGGCTGGTAAGAATAAATGTTTACTGGCAGTTCATTTCAAACCTCATTTATTCTCTCCTGTTATATTTGAACTCTTAAACAAAATTTTATTTCACAAAGTTGGCTAGCCTACACCCTATCATAAAGAAAGGTTTTCCCCAGCTTCAAGTACCTTCACCTTGTCCAGCCTTCAGATGATAAACAGTTAATGGAGTACACATTGCTCTTTCAAAGACAAAGGGATCTGTGAGATTTGACCCATAATGAAGGATGGCGTGAGACCCAGCATCTCATGTGAGTGCATACTTGTGCTCTAGTCAGGACACTAGGGAGGAACCGGGCCCCCATCAGGCATCCAAACTTCTTTGTTTTTCAGGAAATGCAAAAACCCTCAACTCAGACTCCTGAGGGGAAGCACAGAAAACAGACTCAAAAGGGCATTTTCGTCTTTTAGTGCCATAGATATAGAGGTCAACATGCTTCTCAGCAGAGATGGCACACAGCAGAGGGACATCTCCCTCTTCTCCCCAAGGTTCAAGCATGACTGCCTTTGCAGAAGATGGCTCACAACTTAAAAAAAAAAATGAAAACAGTGAAAAAAGACATAAAAAGGAGATGCAGAACACAGTGCAAGGTGTGATGACTGCTTAGACTGTGATTTACTTTTAGGCTGAAGGAAAGTGAAGAGAAGCCAATGCTCAGTAACTTTTATTTTGGTTTAGTCCAGATGTTTATTCCTGTTCTAGCAGATGTTCAGTGGGATCAGTTACTATGGTCAGCAAAGTCAATAATTATAGGACTTCTTACATGTTTTAAAACAGTACTGAATGTAATTTAAAACTAGCTTATCCTCTGTCACATATGAACTCCCAACTCTTTTACAATCCTCCCCCTGAGACAGACAGACTAGAGCTGTCTCTGTGAACTGTGTCTTGATAGAGACTAACAATCCCATTTCTACAAACAGGGATTTTTACAAGGTGGGAAATTAGTCTTGCGTTCAGGTCTCCCTGCTTTTTCTGAGATTGGGACTCTTGTTGCACGGAGGGACTGGTAAAGTTTTAAAGTTTCCATTTTAAAATGTTTGCAGAGTCTGCGTCCCTGTGATGCTGTGAGTCAGAATCAAAAAGATGGCATATGCTGTTGTCTCTGTCCCTGTCACAGACACTTTTGTTTTGTTTTCCTTAATCTACAAAACCAGTAATTTGGCCTGAAAATACATGGCTCTAAGGAAAAACACAGAAAAGCTCTTTCAGATAGCATTCAAAACATATTTATTTTATAAGCTTGTACAACCACATGTATGTTTAAATAAGGATTGTGATCTCCAACAATTCCGGTTTTGTTTAAAATACCCACATTTTCTATTCAGTTCAAAGAGAAATTAATTTTCATAGATTTTTCCTTGAAATGTATTAGTGTTTTTCAAAGTCCTAACATACTGCTTTTATTATCTTTTTCTTTGGAAAATTAACATTTTTATTCAGTCTTAATGTGGATTATATATGCACATTCATAGTGCTGGTCATTTTCTCTTAAATGAAAAAGGAAAAGAAGGATTCACATTTTTCTTCTGAAGGAGAAATTGCCAAGGAAATTACTGTCTGTGCTAAGCTTGGTATCTTAGGAGAGATGTACAAAAGTTCAAACTGTTCCTTAAAAGGCATAGATTAATCTCTCAGTTCACTCAGCAAATATTTTCACCACTTACTTCAGTAGGATTTGGACCCACTCCTAAGCGGACAATGAAGAACTCTGAACTGTCATTGTTTTCTGTTTGTTTTTATTTTAAACAGCAAATAATCCACCACATATTAGTTTTTATAAGACACAAATTCATAAAACCAATATTTGAGACATCTATCTGTCCTAATTATGCACTTGTCTGCCATAGCCTTGCAGTATGTCATTTGACTTCCTTTCTGCAATGATGGTGAATATATCAGCCAGTTCTGATGGATACCAGTCATTTCAATTTTGATTGACAGTAGTAGAATTAAAGTTCTTGTTCAATTCAGTCATTTTAAATGATAAGTACTTCATTAGGAGTGCATTTTCTTTTACTAATCTTTACAAAGTAATTACAGTTATGCATATTTTTATTTAGTATCCACTATCATAGGCTTATCTTTAATTCATATATGTTATATACTAAGGAAGAAATTTGATTCATCTATCTTTCTAACCACAGCTGGGTGAAGTCCCACTGCTGACAAAAGTAGCAACAAGCACAATTTTCATAGGCTTGCAAAAAAAAAATTTTGCATATTCACCTGAGAGCATTGAGAGGATGGATTAAAGCTAAATATAGTCTGTCTTGGAAAAACAAAAATCAGTAACTTTTATTCTCTTCTCAGGAACAGGAAATATTAATCCGTCAGTAAAAATAAAAAAGCATCTTTGCCTATGCCTGACCTTGAAAAATTATCAGCAGGAATCAGGGGCTTTCAAAAGACCAAAGGAGCATATATCTACCCATTTGAAAGTCAATTGGGTTTTTAGGCCAAGAGGGGAATACCCCCAAAATATGATCATTTTTCAATGCATATGGTGGGATTATCAGAATAGCATGGTGTTTTATTAGAATATCAAAACTCAGTGCTTAAAGTCTATGAAAAAAAATGTACATTTCTGTAACAACCTGCTCCTCTAGGTGTATCCCCCAGCTAAGGCAATTGATGTTGGTTTGTTACCTATATACAGATACTTTGACTTTGTATTTAGTAGTGAAATGCCTTGAAACTTGTAATGTGTAATTAATAGTATAGACAAAGTGCAGTTCATTGAAGAATTTAAGGATACTTCAACCATGGGTAATCTTCACCAGGGTACCTCCTTTCCCTCATAAGAACATAATGAAATCCTTGAATTTCTTTAGGTGCTGCAATGGATAGCTATAAACTCTTTAGAAGGGATAGGCAAGGAAGGAGAGGTGCTGGGGTAGCCCTGTATGTTAGGGAGTGTTTTGATTGTCTAGAGCTTAAAGATGGTGACAATAGGGTTGAGTGTTTATGGGTAAGAATCAGGGGGAAGGCCAACAAGACACATATCCTGCTGGGACTCTGTTATAGAGCACACAACCAGGACAAAGAGGCAGATGAAATGTTCTATAAGCAGCTGGGAGAAGTATCACCGTTGCTAGCCCTTGTTGTCTTGGGGGGTCTTCAACTTATCAGATGTCTGCTGGAAATACAACATAGCAGAGAGGAAACAGTCTAGGAGGTTCCTGGAGTGTGTGGAAGATGACTTCCTGATACAGCTGGTGAGGGAGCCAACTAGGGAAGGCACCCTGCTGGACCTGTTGTTTGCGACCAGAGAAGGACTTTTGGGTGATGCAATGGTTGGAGGCCGTCTTGGGCATAGTGATCACCAAATGATAGAGTTTTTGATTCCTGGAGAAATAAGGAGGGGAGTCAGCAGAATTGCTACCTTGGACTTCCAGAGGGCAGACTTTGGCCTGTTTAGCAGCCTGGTTGACAGAGTCCCTTGGTAGGCAGTCCTGAAGGGCAAAGGAGTCCAGGAAGGCTGGACATTCTTCAAGAAGGAAATCTTAAATACGCAGGAGCAGGCTGTCCCCATGTGCCAATAGACGAGCCAGCAGGGAAGAAGACTGGCCTGGCTGAACAGAGAGGTTTGGCTGGAACTCAGAGGAAAAAAGAGTTTATGACCTTTAGAAGAAGGGGCAGGCAAATCAGTTGGACTACAAGGATGTCTTGAGGTTATGCAGGGAGAGAATTAGATGGGCCAAAGCCCAGCTAGAACTTAATCTGCCTACTGCTGTAAAAGGCAAAAAAAATGTTTCTATAAATACATTAGCAACAAAAGGAGAGTTAAGGAGAATCTCCATCCTTTGCTGGATGCAGGGGGAAACAGTGACAAAGGATGAGGAAAAGGCTGAAGTACTTAATGCCTTCTTTGCCTCAGTCTTTAATAGTAAGACCAGTTGTTCTCTGGGTACCCAGCCACCTGAGCTGGAAGACAGAGATGGGGAGCAGATGGAATACCCCATAATCCAAGGGGAAATAGTTAGCGACCTGCTACACTACTTAGACACACATAAGTCTATAGGGCCAGATAGGATCCACCCAAGACTACTGAAGGAGCTGGCAGAAGTGCTCACCAAGTCATTTTCCGTCATTTACAAGTAGTCCTGGCTAACCAGGGAGGTCACCATTTGACACCATTTCCCACAGTATTCCAGAGAAACTGGCTGCTCATGGATTGGATGGGTGTGGTCTTCACTGGGTAAAAAACTGGCTGGATGGCTAGGCCAAAGAGTTGTGGTGAATGGAGTTAAATCCAGTTGGCAGCTGGTCAAAAGGGTGTTCCCCAGGGCTCAGTTTTGGGGCCGGTTCTGTTTAATATCTTTATCAATGATCTGGATGAGGGGATCAAGTGCACCCTCAGTAAGTTTGCGTGTGACACCAAGTTGGGCAGGAGTGTCAATCTGCTTCAAAGTAGGAAGGCTCTACAGAGGGATCTGGACAGGCTGGATCGATGGGCCAATGTCAGTTGTATGAGGTTCAACAAGGCTAAGTGCTGGGTCCTGCACTCGGGTCACAACAACCCCATGCAACACTACAGGCTTGGGGAAGAGTGGCTGGAAAGCAGCCCAGCAGAAAAGGACCTGGGGATATTGGTCGACAGCCGGCTGAACATCAGCTAGCAGTGTGCCCATGTGTCCAAGAAGGCCAACAGCATCCTGGCTTGTATCAGAAATAGTGTGGCCAGCAGGACTAGCAAAGTGATCATCCCCCTCTACTCGGCACTGGTGAGGCCACACCTCAAATACTGTGTTCAGTTTTGGGCCCCTCACTACAAGAAAGACATTGAGGTGCTGCAGCACATCCAAAGAAGGGCAACGAAAGCGGTGAAGGGTCTAGAGCACAAGTGTTCTGAGGAGCGTCTGAGGGAACTGGGATTGTTCAGCCTGCAGAAAAGGAGGCTGAGGGGAGACCTTATTGCTCTCTACAACTACCTGAAAGGAGGTTGTAGCGAGGGAGGAATCATTCTCTTCTCCCCAGTAACAAGCAATAGGACAAGAGGAAATGGCCTCAAGTTGCACCAGGGGAGGTTTAGACTGGATATTAGGCAAAATGTTTTCCCCAAAAAGGTTGTCAAGCATTGGAACAGGCTGCCCAGAGAGGTGGTTGATTCACCATACCTGGAGGTATTTATAAGATTTGTAGATGTGGTGCTTAGGGACATGGTTTAGCGGTGGACTTGGCACTGTTGGGTTTACAGTCAGATTCAATGATCTTAAAGGTCTTTTCCAACCTAAATAATTCTATACCATAGGACTTCCTTTTGGTTTACAGTCTCAGTTTTCTACACCAGTCAATAAGATGATACCACATCACATAACTCCATAAACCTCAACCTTTTGAAAGAGCTCTAAAGTCTTTTGAGACTTAGAAGTGCCTCCAGAGTGTGCTGCAAAGCAGACAGTTCAATGTTAAAGAAAAAAGTGATGGTGACACCTGATTTTATGTCTCCAGTACTCCTTGTATGAGGAGGAGAACATTACTGTGTAGATGTATTTGCTATATGTTGGGGATTTGAAGTCACCCTAAAATCTTGTAGACTACTGCCAACAGTAAGAGTGGGTGGAACAGGAAGGCGTGGAAAGTCCTCCAGCTGGCATTTTTGTGAAAAGGTCTAATCTTGTCATGGTGTGCTAGGCAAGCTCTGGCTGTGTACAGTGGGTTACATCTTCCCAGAGAATTATTCTTTCTGACATCTCTTTGGTGCTATCCTGAGCCCATGTGGACTGGGTCAATAATCTTCAAGCCCAGAGCTAGGGCTTGTGTCAGGAAACAAAATTTTATTAGTAGTGCGTTTATCTGGAGTTTATCTGGAATTTAATTACCTGGAGACCTCTCAGTTATATCTTTATTTATATTAAAAATAAGTTTCTGTTTTTTGAAAAGTGACAGGTATGTATAAATATTCTAGCATTGTTATTCATCAGACAGCAAACATTAGTCTGGCTGAGCTGAGCTAAAGTTACTGAACAAGCAACAAATCTGAACAAGCCTATCTGCCTGCAATTTAACCATCCAATTTTAACTGGTATCCATGCCTCTCCTTAAAGATACTATTTCAAGTAATGGCTCAGTATCTTTCTAGATATTTAATTTTGATAGAGTTTATGATGTGATTTTTTAAAAGTCTGGTTTTCTGCTTAATGTGCTTACCACTGTGAAACTGGTTTGTATCTATCGAGAGGACAAGAACACATGCATATGTGTTGTATGCTGACATAAACATGTTAGATAAAGCTGTGAAGGAACTGAAATCTGCTTAATGCAACTGTCCATGTTGTAGCAATAGGGTGCTGGCATCTAAATTCTAGTCTAATCTTGTGTAATGACATCACTCAAGGGATGCAACCAAAATTTTGCCTTCTTAGGAAAGATTTGCCAGATTGAACAAGAGTTAATCAATAGAATAAAACACAGGAATTTTATAATTTTACAAATAAATTAATTTAAAAAACCTCACAGAATTGAACCTCCTACAAGTCTTGCAATTTTTGTAGAGAGTTCTAAAGTGTTGACTTAATTAATTATTGGTGTAAAATTCTTTGAACATCTCTAATTTGTATTAAGGTCTTAATAAGTCTTCTATAAGGTCTTCTATGGAATGCCATAGAATATACCTGAACTCTGAGGACTAATTAAATCATTCTTTCTACCGCTTTGTATTTGTTCCTGGGCACTTAAGTTGTGCTTTAGCTGAAGTAATTATTCTTCTGAACGGTTTGGAAAGAGAAGGTAAGGAGTTTAACTGAATCTAATTTGATAAACTTTACAAGAGCAGAGAGAGATTATTACTGTTTGGCAAGAGAGAGAACCCACCTTTTTTGCAATGCATGATGGTAGGTAATTTCTGATCTGTATTCACTGCAGTTTGGAGCTATTGCTGAAATGAAAATTACCACACTTCTTAGTACCTCTCAGTAAAGCTTCACTTTTTGTCTTATCTTTTACAGACTCCTAGGTCTCAATACAGCACATTAATAGAGAATATCTTTAAAAAGTTTATGATGAGGATCTTTTATGTGCAAGGATATGGGCAAGCAGGGGAGGATTTAAAAGAGGTTGCTTTCCTGTGTTTGTTTCTAATGTGCTGAGCAGAGGCTAGCCAGAATTAAATGCCCCACCGTGACTCATCTGAAAACAGCGAGAGATAAAAAGTGGAAGATTGCAACTGAGTGAAGGTACGTTGAAAACACATGACAAACTGTTTATAATTAATACAAAATCCAATATTACTTCCTAATAAAAGTCAAAGGATGTGTTAGGAAGTTGAAACTAACAAGTCAAGCATTAGCAGGTGGATTTGATATTATTCTGGTGTAGTGTTCAGTTGTATATAATGCTGAACCGTCTTATGGCCTGATAGTCTACTACAAAGATGACAGGAATAAAATGATTAGCTGGAGGAGTGGGGGTTGCTAAGAGATTTGGTTGGGGATAAAATGAGAGAGATTTGCTAGCAACTTGCAGTCACAATTCATTAAACTGCAGCAGTTTTTCTTCTAAAGCTAAGTCCAAACATTACCCCTTAACATTAAAAAGTTTCTTTCACCTGTTGTGTGAATGCTTTGTGTGAACTGATCTCTTTTACCCAATCATGTGCTCAGGGGACACACTTTTTCCAATAGTTAAGGTATCATATATCTTAACTCTTCTGATATTCATAGAAGGCATGTCAAGACTGTACAAGAGCTACTAGGTAAGTTGACTAGACTATCTAATTATTCAGTCTACTTAAGTAGCATCAGTAAATAAAACTTCTAGCCATCTTGTTGCTTGCTGATGTTATCAAGTAACAATTAAACAAGAATGATTAAGAGTTTATAAATTGAGATAAATTTATAAATTTATCTCAATTTGATTGTCTTTATAGAGAACCAAAGATGGGAAACTCTACAGTTGTCAGTAAACAGACACAAAAGAACAATGTGAACATACTAGTGTCCAGCATAAAGAGGGATCCTTATTTTTAATGTGATTATATTAAAGAATTTGGGTTCATGGGCTGAAGCAATCTGTGGGGAAGAAAACCAATAATGATCTAGCAGAACTGCAGTTCAATCTTTTTAGGAACCTGAGAACTGGAGTTGATATTGAAATGAGAAATAGCTTTCTAAAAACAGTGCGGATAATGCTTTTTCTGGGTATAGTATAACGAAACAAAGCCTGAATTGTAGGTGCAACACAATAAAACATAAGCACAATTTTTCCTTGGCAGAACCCCAAGATGATATTGCAATAAATGCAAAAGGAATAGAGGTGATAAACAGCTATACTAGTTTAGGATACTGCTTTAATTTGTGAAGCAATGATCATAAATTAATCAATGTGGATCGCAGGAGATTGTTGGGACATGAGACTATCTGGATAATCAGCATCAAATGGGGAGTCTGATTCTCTTCTATTGCCTGAATATTTCTTCCATCTGTGGACCATAATATAAATTGCTGAAGCATACCATAAACTCAGCTTGTCTATAAAATTCTTAGCAATAAAAGTACTTGAGCACTCATAAAAATGTAAAACCTTATACTATATCAAAATCCCCAGTCAGCCTAAATAATACAACCTTTATGAAATAAACTGACAATATGAACAAAAAAATGTAAAAAATATGCATTAAGTATGGAGAAATACACTGAATCCTAACTGCTAAACTGCTAGATCATCTAAACTCTTCTTACATGAACAGCAATGCCAATAATTCTACTGAAAAAATATGCCAAAATTTCAGTTCTTAACCAGTTGTTTGTCTACAAACACGTTTTGTCTCTCTTCACTGTTTTCCCTCAGCATGAGAAAAACTGCCATACAAGAAAATACCCATATTTAACACCTGACTAAAATGCTGATCTAGCCCTTCCTAACATATCTGTGAAGCAACTACTTACAAAATAAGCTGGAGGTCCAGAAAGAACATTTTGGTATAGTTTCCCAACAATGAGTTGCAAATAGTCCAAAACACAACCTAGCAACACATCTTCTGCATCACCTGGTAACATGTCCTAGAAATCGTGGCCCAGTTCCCCAGTATTTCCCTCAATATAGGAAACTTGAGAGGATTATGTTTCTGAGGTAAACTCAATGCCCACCTTACATTTGCAAATAATGATGTAAACCAATAAAATTGTTCAGTGATATTTATATGGTCCTGAAAGATCTGATGAAGCTGACTGCCAGCTAAAATATTTGGAAGCTGGTGGTGCTTGTACTACCTACATGAGGCATCCAACTACAATAGCTGACGTTAGGGAGCCTCATTCCTTATATAGCCATTGGAGAAAGGTAGATGCTTCCAGAGGCACTTGGGAGCATCTAAATTTAGATGCACAAAGCTAAATGCTGTGATTATTTACCAGAACCCTGCGGAGTCAAGCACAGAAGACCACTTGTTTATTTTTTAACATCTGTTTTGCTGAAGAGGACACCATTTTCTAAACATGGCCAGCAGAGGGAAGTATCTCGCTATGTTCTGAACTCATGGCCTCTGACCAAGAAGGGATAGGTGAGCTCATGCTCTTAAAAAAAAAGTGCTGCACTGCTGAAGTGAAATTAGTTTAAGAAAACAAGCTGAAAGAGCTTCGGTAGTGTTTGTCTATCCTCTGCAATGGGTCACTTTGCAGACAGGACGTTGTTTATGTTATTTTAAGTTCACATGTGCCATCTTTAAAATGTCACAAAATAGCACAGTGAAAGTACTTTCTAGTGGGGGAAAAAAGAAGGTTATAAAGTCAAATAATAAACCTGATGGCTACCTTGTGTCTTGAGCAGTTCACCCAATAGCTATGTGAGACAATGAGGAAAAACCAAAATGCATCTGGCTTGTGCCACTGCATTTCTTTGGACAGGAGAGATGCTGGAAGAGAGTGACAGAGGGCAAGGCAAAACTGTTCTCAGGCTGAGGTGATACATTCTTGTGGCTGTGTCGTCTTAGCCTTGGTCATGGCATTTGCCTTCCTCAGGCAAGTTGGGTGTGAACTTCGTGGCCTGTCTGCAGAGGTCTGTTAGAAGGAATGGAAACTTTGCTGTGGCTTGTGTTCAGAGGGGCAAGGGCTCTCTTCCTCTCACCACTAGCATTATTTGGAAGCACTGCTTGTAGACTGGGACCCAGTTAGGTTTGGCACTGCAGGGGCATAAAGACAGAGTATAAAATGGAGACAGCTCCTTCATAGGCAGATGGGAGTCTACAAAACAGTGGTGATGACAGGAGGAGGTGGAGGCAACCCCTCAGCCTGTGTTCAACATTTCCAGGAGGATCAGAGCAATGGAAAATTTCAGCAACTGAGATAAAGGAGGGCACAGAGGTAGTACTGCAGATACAACCGGCTCCTCACACTGCAAATTTGTCATGCCAGCATTTGTAGGGCCTTAAGAAAGATGTATGTTGATTTTAATTGGAGCTTTTCTCTACCTCTTCTCCTAGCTCACTGTTCTTGAACCTCCAAACAAAAGCAAAAGTAGCTGGAATTTGGCCAGAGTATTATCTCTAACCTAACAAATGTTTTTCCAAGACTCTTGATTGCTATTTTGAAATGACAATCAGGCTACCAAAAAACCTATTAACCACAACTCCAGTTTTAGTTTTAATAGTGACTCAGAAAGGAGTGCACTTCTTACTGAACATCCAGGTTTTGTTCCTGCTGCACCTTAGCAGAAAACCTGCTGTCAAGACCCAACTGTGCCTACTCTGGCTTAGTTCTAGTGTTGCATGTGATTTTAGGCTAGAAAACATTTGAATGGCTGGAGTTTACAGAGGAATACTCCTTGCTTCCATACATACAGCTATATCCCATGATTAGAATTCAGCCGCCCAAGGCAGACACTAATCACCAAGAAGGAATGGCAGAGAATTACAGATTCTTCCTACACCTTGACTGGTCATAAATTAATCCTTTTTCTGTTCTTGAAGAGATAACAAAGGGCAGCATTATAGTGCCACATTTGCCACCCATAGCCAATCTTTTCTTCAGGATCAAAATGTTTACTTCCAGTAAAGATTCCTACACATTACATGGAGTCTGCACTGGTGACCTTTCCTTATCGCCATGTAGTTGCAACATTATCTTTCTCTGTGAGTCACACACTTCCTTGCATCAAAGGAATGGAGCCTTTTTTTTTTGCACTTAACTTGAAGGAGAGTGATATTTAACAATCCCATGCCTACATGAACAATTAATTAACAGGTCTTTAGGATATGGTCAAGTTATGAACTGTTTTTGAAGCCTCAGTTCTTCAAAAGAGACCAGCAGCAAACTAAGGTTTAAATTGTCACTCATCAAATAGATAATGACACTTTGGCAAGACTCTGTCATTTGATCCCTAGTCCTGTATTCGTTCTGTTAAGTACTTCTTTGGCCAAGTGTCAGGTTTAGCAAACACTGTGTAATTTAAATCTTCCAAGTAGATTGTACCGGAATGCACACCAACTAATCAGTACTGAGGAGAATAAGGAGAAAAAAAACTTGACAGTGTTGGATTTCAGCCACGTATTACTATCACTGTCTTTGTTCTGTAGATGAGGGATATTTACACAGACTGCATCTGAAAACTGGGTTGTGATGGTTTATCACAGCTAGATCTAACTGTTCCATTTCTTTTGGTCGAATGTGTGCTTTTCCATTTTAAGAGTTGGTCTGCAGCAGTTTCAAATGCTTTGCTACATCTCTGATTTATGGAGAGTTTTACTAGGTCACAAAGGAGGTCACGTCTCAGGGAAAAGGAGCATCAGAGAAGACAAGATCCTAAGATAGGATATTAATAGATAAGAGCTTCTAAAGTGGTCCTACCTGTGTTTCAGAGAGAAGTCAGGGTATCTACCTTGGAGTAACTCACCTCTTCTATTTGTGATTTAAACAAAGCCTTTTCACAACGTCATACCTAAGTTGGCATAACCAAACCAGACCTACATGGGTATGGGCACAGCACCTAAGGGAACTACAGCAAAATTAGTGTGTGTATCTGCACAAAGGGGAATGGTTTGAACAGCCATAATTCAGGACTCTATAGAAAAAATATACTGCCAGCGCAAATAGGAGCATCACACAAAAAGATCTTTCCCTGCTGTGTGCCTGCACAGCATTACCTTTGTCACAGACAATGATTTTAATCATCGTACTAGGGACTTGGAACAGATTACAGTATTCCTGCCCTTAAGAAATCTCCTTCCTAGGAAGAAAAAGCCATCACCTCTGGGTGGTTTGATTATTTTTCCCCACCAAATTCAGCCAGATAAATAAATATAGCACAGATTTATCCAGTGCCTGTAACAAAATATTTTGCAATTGAAAAATTGTATTTTAAAGCTTGCTTAAAGCTCTAGTGACTGATGCAACTCTTCCATTCATGTTTGAGACCATACACAATATATTGTCCATTTTCTAGAAGGAATATTTTCAGTAAAGCAAAATACAGGGTGCGGACAATAGCTTTTGTTCTTTTAGCCCATGCCAAGCATGAAGCTGTAAGTCATATCCCAGCTGGTTGACGCAGAGGTGAAATATCAGAAATTTTCTTCATGACAAGACCTGTGACAGAGTGCAGCTGGTGTGTACGACCACCAGAAAGCCTGACTTCACACAAGTGACCTTATAATAACAGAAGAGAGATAAACAACTTTCATCTGAAGCAAATCTCATGCTAGTAAAACTATTATCAATTCTGAAGACACTGTATCAAACACAATATTATTTTCTACTGAATTCTTTAAAAATTTCCCTGCTGTGAGGGTTACTGGGCAATTGTTAGACAACTCGCAGGCTCTGTCATTAAATACATCCCCAAAAGATTGTTCCCCTCTATTTTAAGTGCTACTTCTGTTCCTGAGATTCATGGCTTATCCTTCATCGAGCTGGTTTGGAGAAGCATTTCAGTTTTGAACTGGAAGTAATGAAGCTGCTTTTTCGGGGGAGAACTGGGGCATTCATGTGCAGGAAGAAAGAGGAGGCTGAGTTGGTCCGCAGCCCTGGGCACCGTGTTATCCAGGACACAGAGATTTCCACAGCAAAGGGAGAGACCAGTCTAATCAGGTTCTGGAAGCTGAATCTGACACCATTATCACCAGGGGAAAGCACTTGGTTTCATTGTCTCTTTCCCTAATGCAGTAGTTAGAGACTGCTACAAGATGGGATAACATGGTGTTTTCTGCACCTTATACATTCTGGGCAGAAAAAGTTTAACAGGAAAGTGCCGGAAGCCATATTTCAGAGCTCTTCCAGGGTCTGGGAATCTGTCCAGGTACATGAGCCTTGAAATCTGCTCTTTCATATTACATTACAAGGAGAAAAAAATTCTCTCATATTAGACTTTCATTCAGTAATCCAGAAGTTTTCTATGATGTGTATCTGTGCTATAAATAACTGCTTATCTCTGAAACAAAAGATAATCTTTGTGCTTTGCCTTTGTTATAACCTCTCTTTATATAACCTCTTTTCATCTACACTTGCATCACAAGGGGATGAGGGGCTTTGCAGACCTGGATTTAGTTCTACCTTTGCAAACAGTATACTGGAGATGAGATCATAGGGTTTGGCTAGGCCACTGGAAGCAGCTCAGGTATTTTTCTATCTCAGTCATGCTGGGATACTTGTGTCAGTGACAGGGATTGACAGCCAGCAGTGTGGAGGAAGTTCATCCTAAATTACACTTTATGCTATTTCGCTGACATGTAGCACTCCTCTCTCTGGCATTTTCAACATGCATATTCATTGCTACCTGAGCCTTCAGTGCTTTTCTAAGCCTAGATCTTAAGAATGAAACCCTGGTAAGTTTGGAAATGTCAGACTATGTTAGTCTCTTTGTACATCTGAAGATGGAAACCATGCTGTTGCTGCAAAAAGCTATCCTGCCCTCGACCACATATCCCTGTTGACTCCTTTGTGTTAGGATTAATGATGGTGCTGCCATGTGGTGAGCTGGACCAGTTCACTGATCTGGTTAAAAACGACCTGGAGAGGAAAGCGAGCTGATTCGCTGGCTTTGCAGCCAGGCACTGCTACAGCTGGGGTGAAGATGCAGAAACACAAAGCAGAAGTGGGAGAGGAAAGACGACCCTTTCAGTTACCTTGTAGTCTTTCAGTGGCTTACAATGGTCATGAACCTATATCCTGAGGGCCAACACGTCTCAGCCCAGCTCTGAACTGAGTTATTCCTTTCTCTGAAAACTTCTGCTAAACGATAGGTCAAGACAAGAAGACACTTCCAATGGATAAAAGGAAGGTCTGCTTGTTAATTACCAACATAGACCTATTTGGAAAGAAAATATTGTAACGCTTTGATAATTTCTTTAAACTACTATGAGGCAAATCCTTGCGAATGATGTCTTTTGCAGCAACAAGAAAACCCTCCTAGACACTGCAGTTATTTCCATAAATGACCACATTGTAGCCTCCTTCTCAACATTAAGTCCAAATGTGACATGGAGATTAGAAGGTCATAATTTTGTTACCAAGATTACCAAACTATTGCTGAATAGCTGGATACAACAATTCCTCTTAATTATGTGTAGGTTCTCTATACTCAGTCTTTTTCAGGACTTGGAGGAAAGCATGACCTTTTTCAAAAGCACCTTGTTTAACTTAGTATGGCAGTACCAGCTTCTCTGAAATTGTTGAGGTGAGATCAGTCCATACCACTGCAAGGCATACTTAGTCTTCGAATCAGTTCAGCATAATAGCATTTACTGAATTGCTACCAAAAAACATTTACAGCATTTAATGCTTTTCCTGTCATCCAAGTTCACAAAAATGTTTTTTTTTTAAAGGTAGAGTTACATAAAGATGGACATGTCAGAGATTTAATTGTAAAATGAACAAAACCGTAAAATAAATGCTTTACATTTATGTGTCACTTAGAGTAAATTAACGTTTCGCCAAGGTGCCAAGATTGTATTTTGGTTTCAGCCTACATTTATTTCAAGATATACATTGTGTTACACTAGATGTGTGACTTTGTTGCAATTATTTATACTTTACATACACAGTAGTGTCCAAAGCATTTATTGTTTTAAAGGCATTGTCAAATTGAGTTACTCTTTGATTACTGAAGCTTCCAGTGGAATTACTCAATTACCACATTAAATTAACAGAAATGTTCATTATTTGACAGAAAATAGGTAAGATCCTTTATCACTGCTGTAGCTGTCAAGCACTGCCATAATCCTTCACTGTAACCCATTCTATTCTGGGGCAAAGACTGTTAGGAGAGAGGGACAATAGTTGCAAGTTTTTCCAATTTTGTAGAATCCATTTTCCATATATTTAAATTCCTTTTTCTGTCAAAGCATATACCACTTTCTAAAAAGTTATTGCTTCCTCTGAGGAGAATGTAACTTCTGAGACATCATCATGCATTCCTCAGATTTATTAGATGCAGAGAAATAAAGGATGGAGTGTTTCCATTGCAAGCATTGGATTTGTAGACTGAAATATGCCTTGGCATGACTCATTTTTAGTCTTCTAATGCCATATTCAGGTGCAATGTAAAGCCTGTTTGATCCCTGGTTAAATCCAGTTATGAAATGTTTGTTCCTTTGTTTCATTTGTCCTTACATTCCACTTGACTTTTGATGTTTTGGAAATGTGGGAGCACTTCAGATTGGAATCGGAGACTGGGTTCAGGGTTTTCATATGACTTGTTCCATCTGATTTGTATAATTGTTCTTGAGATTCTATCCCACACTATGCTACCAATATCCACTCTTAGGGTTTTATTTCCTCACCAGTCTATCAGTATGAGCAATATTTTTTCATGGGTTTCAAGGCACTTTCTTATCTATTTGCAAAGCAATAATTTCTAGAGATGTGCCAAATCAGATTGTAATCCTTGGTTTATAGTAAAATAGTAATTGACCCTTTCCAATAGGCATGTAAGGCCAGATACAGGGATACTTAGGTATCTAAATTAACATTGATCTCATGGGAGTTCAGGTGTTTAAAAAATAAATATATTAGATAATTATGTAAAAAAAAATCTAAATTGAACATGGCACAGTTAAGTGTTGCCCTTTTTTCTAGGATATATGAGCAACGACACTCCCATCTACACAATTCTCTTTCCACAAGAGATTGTCCCCACCCACTTCTTTTATGTCCTCTGTCTTCCATCTACTTGTTCCTTCTTCAGCAGTTCCTGCCTCAGATGCAAGTCAAATTTCAAATGTCTCTTATCCTCCAGATTGGATTTTGTCTTTACATTTTTGGAAAAAAAAAACCAAACTCCTGATTTCTCCCATGTTTTCCTATTTTATCTCTTCCAAAAGAATTCCTCATCCAGGTGTGTTGCACTCCTTCAACCTGCTTTCTTCTCTTCCACCTCCAGCCTACCCTGCATTTGAATATTTCTTTCCATTAGACAGCTAGAATTTTGGGTTGTCTACACAGGTGGGCAGAGAAGGGAGCTTGTTCTGCCCATGCTCTTAGCTGACTAAATAAAATCCAGTTCTCCTCTGAAAGCAATACACCTGGATTCATTCAGCCCTGGGACTGCAGCAGTAATCTCAGCTCCTCTGCAAGGTTCACTAGCTGGGCACAGCTGCGGCCATCTCAAAGTTTTGAGTAAGATAGGGAGAAACAAATTTTGCTTCCTCAAGAATAAAAGGCTAGGGCCATCAGTGGAAAGGAAGAATTAAGCAGAAGAGAAAAAAAGGCTTTGCAGAAGCAGGAAGGTGGGAGATATACTGAAGAAAGCTGAATTTGCTGCTCCTTGGAAAGATAAAGAAAAAGGTAACAGCCATAGCTGAGAGACCACACTCCCCACTGAACAGTATCTGTTCTGCATGTAGCATGTCACTTGACCCAGATGTTGCAGCCACACTCTTAGCAGCATCCAGCTCAAATCCCCAGGGCTCTGGCACTCTCAGAATAGTCAGGAAAGTGATGGCCATAGGTTATCCAAAATAATCCACTGTCTCAAATGTCTTGCTTTGCCTGGGTCCTTCTGCTTGCTAACGTGGATATGAGTATCAAAACTGTCTGTCACCTCTCCAGCATGGAGGATAGGTGATGGAGTTCATGTCTGCCCACACCACAGCATTCAAGCTTGACAATCAAGCCTGAGAGTTTTAATACAGCAGAAAAAGGATTAAAATGTTGGGTTTTAATCTTACAAAGATACTTGAAAAATGCAAGGCAAGCAGCAGTTACATATGCTACAGTGATAGGAGAGCAATTAGACCATTTTCTAGCTATGTTTTGCCATAACCTGGTACAAGCCCTGTGTTGAGACATGATTCTGCAGCAGAGCAGCAGCAGCTATAGCAGATAATCAAACAAATACCAATTTGTTTGTATGATTGTGCATCATACTCCCTCTTTCCACATTGCTGCTCTTTAACAAATCTAATATATCTTGCTACCTGACTTGAAGAATGGTACCCAGTTATTGCTGGTGCAAGTTGGCCCAACTCCATTGGTTCCAAGGATATTTCTTTTTGAGCCTTCAACAGTACAGAAATTAGGTCATGAAATTTATATCCTAATTTTGGCTCATAGGTTTTTGTTAAGGTATCCTTGCTCTCACTAACCCCTTAAAGAAGTTGGTATATGTAGTGCAGGTATTTTTAAAGTAACTAGGTACCAAATAAAGTAATTTAAACACATGCCTTTTATAACAGTTTCATCAAAGGAATGTATACATTTCATGGTAGTCCTGACTCAAAAATTGAGTAGAAAACTTTAAACAATACATTTCAGCTAATGACATTGCTGTGACATAAAAAATAATGATTTCTTATGTAAGTTACCATGTTTTTTTTGAAGTAATACATTAAGTCCCTCTGTTAACTGTTAGTTTTCTTGATCTCCTTTTTATTTGTCTGGGTGAGGGTATATTATATTTTATCTCTAGATTTTAAAGCCCTAAAACTTTATTGGTGAAAAGCAATGAAAAAGTGACACTAACGATTTACTTTTCCATTATCATGGTCTGACCTCTCTTCAAACACATTCAGCCAAGAATTCAGACTTCTGGAAGTACTCCCGTGCTCTCCCACAGCATGCCTGGGGAAATCAAAGGGACTGAGAGCCAGTAAGCAAAACATTTAGCAATTTGATGTGTATCTGATGACTCCCATAACACTACAGTTTCTTTGGCATTTTGTTATTAAGCAGGTGTTTTTGAAGAAGGACTTATGATCAACAGTGAAACACTTTCTTATTTTTCTAGTTTTATTTCTTAATGTTCCTCCTGCTTCTGTGTTTCATGCTCAGGAATGCCAGAAAATGTATTCTCAGGCAAACACCATTGAGGAACGTCACAGGATTCAAAAGGAGAAAATGCCTCACAGGAGAAGACTATTCATATTAGTCTGCACACTTCTGTATGATGTATAGCACTAAATGCTTTGCACATTTTGTTTTGGAGATGTCAGCACTACACCTCTGCATGTCTGCTCTTCAGGACAACATTTCCACAGCCTGTTTCTCTAGCCACCTGGTTCTTGCATTTGGTCTCTAAAAACCTATTTGCATTTGAGTAGCCTTTTACACTCACTCTGCAGGCTTAGGGTTGACTTCACAAGGTGAAAAACACACTAGAATCATACACTTAAGGTTACATATTTTCCAAAATTTATGTGGCATTGCTTTGTTCCTTTTGAACAAGTTAGAAACTGACTTATGTAGGGATATCATGGAGAGATGGATAAGCAATTAGCTTAAATTGGAGTAATTATTTCATTATAAAGTAGGAGCCAAAATTATAGGAAAAAGTTTTCCTTTCAAATAGAGAAATGTTTTTACAGCTTTTAACTTCAACTTTCTTCTCTCCAAATAATGGATGTAAACACATGCCTTGTTAACAAAAATATTAATATTAGCAAATAATTTCAAAGTTTTTGGCCACATTCCACTCCTGGTGTTGCAAGACTGCAAAAGCTCACCTCACCCTTCCTTTCCTAGGACCACAGGCATGTTTATTTACCTCCCTCTGTTCAAAAGACTGGAATGGAGGCTTCTCTGGGCCCCAAAGGAGAAAGAAAAAAAACAGTGGAGACACTCTTCTGCAACTGGAACAGCTTTTCAGCCTCTGTCTGTGTTAATGAAATCTCTCCAGCTGTGGAAATTCTCTAGCTGGAACCTACAGTTGGGTGGGTTTCGTTTCCATCCCAAGAAGTCAATTGAATGGTGGATCTGGCTAGTGAAATAATAAGCCATCTGTCTCCTACATACCACCCTTATTTCTGACATCCCTTTATTTCCTGAGTCATGTCTTAACCCTAAAACTAGTAAACAGTGGGTTTTTTACAATCTCCCTGTAAGTAAGTGAGGCTCACAGAGGCATTTGTGGCCACTCACAACCAATTTCTTCCAGCTCAGTGTGTTCAGACATTAAGTTCCCAGACAAGAATTTCCTGAGACACTGCTGTCTGGATTTCCAGCTCTTGTTTCTCATGAGGGTATCAGCATCATCGGTCGTAACCCAAGTCATCTAACAATAGCACATATATAATGTATTATACTGCATGATGGCTCTGTAGGGTCGTTTTTTGACTCATGGTGTTGGAAAAAGAGTGTGCTGTAATAAAGAACAGCATGAGCCCTAGACAGCTCTCAAAGCCCTCTCCTCTCAGGGGTTAGGCTGTGGTATACAGAAAAGAGAAATTCAGTTTGACAGTCCCAGAAAAAGTATACAGAAACAAACACAAGGAGGCTTATGTTATACGAAGTTTCTTAGTAACATGAGAGGTGTTTTTAATATGACATGATTGAACATAAACAAAGGCAATTTAAGCACATTTTCTCTACAGATTTCTCTGGCGTCTTTGGAAAGTTATATGGTGACAAACTCTTTTCTTCTGAAACAGAAATATCTCATTAGGTGCAGAGGGTGAATAAAATAAACTATAGCTTTCAAACATTTGAGTTTTGGAAAGCCATAGGATAAAATGAACTCCCACTTCATTTGCAGAAGTAGTATTTTATAACTCCTTCATCCCTCCTTCTAGTCCTGTATTCTAATGAATAAAACAAACCAAGTTTGGGCTAATTTAAGAATCAGCACACAGCTTCTCCAGTGACACTTTTTCTCCCCCATCTAGATGGTATTTGAAGACATTTTCTTAGTCTTCCCGTCGCACTGCAACCCAGTCAAAATTTCAGTTCAGATTGGTCAGCCAGTCAGCCTGAGATTCTGGACATATCCGCCATTCACACTCACATTATCTCCACAGGGCTTGTGCAGCGAGAACTAAACTTTTGGGAAGCAACACAGGGATGCTCTGCCCACGGTGAGCAGTTCACACATGACAAAACCAATGGTGTTATGAACATCCTAAATCCAAGTGCCCGGTCAATGTAACACATGCCAACAACATCAACATTGGAGGTACTGCTCGTACAGGACACAGGAGAACACAGTGATATTTGGGAGATGAGGGATGTTGGGTAGAAATATGGCAATACCAGCAATGAAGGAAGGTAAAAAAAAACCTCCTGTAGGAGTAGAGTAAAAAAGAAGAGGACTCCTTACTGCATTAGAGTACTACTTCTTGGCAGTAAAGCTGTGGCCATGTTATTTACCTTTTCTGTGACTGCCTCTCTTCATATTTGCAATTGATGCACTGTACCTGAGCATAGCTTCTAAAATGAATGAAAGAGAGGAATGAATTTCATGATTTTTCATTTCTAAATAATGAACACAAAATGCTATATAAGAACAGAATAGTTTAAAATGGCTGATCTAATCCTCACGGCATTAGGCATGAACCTCTCTATCAGGTATACAAAAAGACTAAGGCATAGCTCTCTGAAAGCACTGAGGCCGAAGCAGAGGAAGGCAGACATCTGACAGTCTAGGACTATGGCTTTATTCTGACTCACCACACATATATTTTCTCACCACATATAAGGAAAGTTAAAATGCACATTAGTATGCTAACAGGTAGCAACAATATTATGTATAATCCTGATACAGAAAATAACATGTATTCTCCATTAAAAAATAAAGTTTATATAGTTTAAGGGCATAAAGTAAAGAAATCTTTATTTATAAAGAAGGAACATCAGCTCTTAAATGAAAAATGCAATGCATTTCAGCACAGATTCCATATCCTTTTCCTCTAGCCATATATAAACTAGGTGCCTAGGCTTACTATATATGCTTCTGCACTAGCTTGTTGACATAAACATGTTCATAAACATGGCAAAGAACATACCTTGTTTTCTGAACATATATTTTAGGATGAAGTAAACTGCCCTCTGGAGATATCTCTCACACTGAACTAAAGATCAGGCATTGGTCAACTTTGACCAGATACCCAAGTTTAATATGGTTGGGGTTAGATGAGATAAACTCCATTCTAACTGTACACAAATTCTACTGAGGTACAAGAATTTTAAAACCCTTATCTACCTTGTTTTATAGTTCTGTACTACGATCCTTGAATCCCACACCCTTATCTCTAAGAAATAGTTATTTTCATTCATACTGTGTGAGACATGGAGAATTTGTTCCATATTTATGCTGTGCATAAGAGGCAATCCTCTAAAACCAGCAAAACAATAAAACCAATTTTTTTATGTAATATACTGTAGTGTTATAACACTGAAGACTGCACATCATTTCTAAGAATTGAAAGTACTAGCTGTATTGTTTGGAGAATGCACAGGTGGACAACAGTAGCAGCTTGCTTTGTAGTCTGTCAGGTGAATTTTATAGTAGCTCTTCTCTGGACTGCGGAAGCACTCTGGTGACTAGCTGGCAGAATAATAATCAACAGCAATGCACCGTTCAATGAATCAAGCCTTGCAAGCTGAATCATAACTGTAGTAAGTTCTCTCTTCAGTAGAAAAACAGGTGAGCAACTGACAGATTCGGCATAACCCCACATCCAGATAGTGCAGGGCAGGGAGTAGCACTTTGCTTCCAGTCCTCCAGAAGCACAGCACGAGCCAGAGCATCAGGATCAGGAGCCCAGACTTTGAGTGCTTTGGGCATACGTTGCTGCTCAGATCAGGGACAGTTTAAATTAGCAAAACACACTATTAGTGCAAAAATTCTCCAGCTAGGAACAGAAGTTCTGGGTTTTTTTACTAGAAATTAGTATTTTGGCATAAAGCAAAACAAAAGCAATAAAAACCCCTTTAAAATGCATGTGCTGCATACTAAATTTATTCATGTAGCAGGAATTACAAATGCAGCAACTGACTAATGTCCAGATCAGTGAATTAGAGAGTTGTAAGACACCCCTGTAATATGTTCTTCTTCACCTTCATATAATGGTTAGAGGTGACTAACTCTGGCAGTTAAAGTTGATCAAATGCAATACTTTTAACTTATCTGCTGAATACTCTCTTCAAAATAAAGTCCATATTAAGAAATCCTTGCTTACATACAGACATCAAAAAATAGCATGGCTATTTTTTTCTAACAAATGTAAATGTTTGTCTGCAAGAACAACCACAGATTTTTGTCATGCAGATGCATTTCAGAGTTTAGTTAGTAAAGTTTAAACTCTTCATATATTCTGTTTTGAGTTGACTGCTAAGATTTCAAATCATGGGGTTTTTTTCTCTCTTGTTGTCTGTGTTTGCTATGTGAAAAGGACACTTTCTATCCTGGGGACAAGGGATGACCAAAACAAAGGGAATAGTTAGAAAACTACTGCTGCAACAAACATGGAAATTTGGTAGGATCTGTATATATGTCAGCTTGACAGCTACAGTGTGTGGCTCAGCTGGTGTGGAGCTACACATATTTACTAAAACCAGAAGATGGCATCAAAGACATTTGCAATAGAAAGGCCTGAAAGCACACAGTTGAAAACCTTTATTTTTGCTAACATATAAAATAATATAAGTGTGAGGAATCACTGCCCCTTTATTAGTCTTAGGAATTTGGGTTAGGCAGATTTCTGGAAATCTGTCCAGAGATAAGATCTAAAGTATTGTGACTCACTCAACCCAGATAAATTATTTTTTACAAATCATTATGAATAAATCAGCTTGTTTGGGATTAGTAAATGTATAATCCTGTCCTAATATCAGTAAATGTATATATTATCCATAAGAGTTCAGTTAGTCATCTTGGCAAACATAACAATATATACATTATCTATGCACATTATGTCTAACTGGTGCTGTCCATCTTGGCTGTTGGTCACCTAATCTGGGTTTTATCACTCCTCAGCTTGATTTTCTTCTCTGTCTCACTCCTGGATAGTACAGAAGGGCAAAGTGCCTTCTCTAGAGTAGCACCTCGTCAACCTAACCTTGATTATGACAGGCTGTACTAGAAGCAAACTGAATGGCTTGGGTTTGTGGAAAGCAATGATGATTTTCTTCACGCTGCTGAAGTTTAGAAAATTGTGAAGGAGGAGAACCACATGGCTTGAGGAGTACTGGAGGGATGACATGCTTGTACATGCCACAGAGTGAGGACAGAGGTGAAGGAAGCCAGGTGAATACTGCCTAATTTTGTTTATAAAGGGCAGTGGTGTTAGCGTGCTGGCAGAAGGTATAGTTAAGTGAGTTGCATATTATGACATCTTCTAAAATTCATACAATGTTTAGGGTTTAAAAGAACTTTTTATATAAAAATAACATTTTCAAAAGTAATGGTCTGCATAGTAAAACAAATTTTGTTCATTTCTTAAGAATGCAGCATTTGCATTTTTAATATTCAGCTGCCTTCTGTATCTAGATGTTTTGTTCATATCATCTAACTACTGAAATAATATTCTTGACTTGAAAACTTTGCTGCAGAGTTGGCAGATAACATTTGATGCTTTGTTCAAAGTATTTATACTGCCAGCTTCCCCACTCTGGCAGACTGGATGATTTTCTACTAGCCAATAAAAGTACTCAAATATGTTCAGCAAAACTAGTTAAACTACTATTAAAGTTCTTCCTCTGATTTTTCTTTGAGGTACAGTAATCTATCCATTTCCTCAGCATTGTGCCACCAGTCACAATGAATCCTAAATCTGCCTTTACGGACAAAACCTCCCTCTCATCTTTGTAGTCTTGTGTACACTTGTGTCATCACCTCACTGAAGTCAACTATAATATAAATTAATTTTAATCTACATCTGATGTAGAAAATCCATTGATAGCTTCTTATTTCTTCTCCTCTACTACTTCTTTTGTCTATTGTGGACTTCAAAGCTACAGTGTTTGCTTATTCCTTCTTGACACAAATTCAGGAGATAAATAACGTAATTCATCTATGATAATCCTGAAGCATCATCCATCACTTTATACCTTCTCTGAAATTCAAATCTTCAATTCTGCCCTCAGAACTATCCCATGTCTCCATGCTGTGTTCATCTGCTACCTGATTTACTGTCTTGAATGTTTTAAATTGTACTAACATCACTTCATAAAACTTAAATAGAAAGCTGAGTGGAGTATAAGGTGTATAATACATATTTAAGTTTTAGAGTTTTCAAGTTTATTTCATTTTTCTTCTTAGAGGATCTTACTAACTAAAGAATTTATAAATTTAATAGAATTTCTAGGGTGTGTTTTTCACCCTATTTTTGTGGCTGTTGAAGAATGAGGCATACCTGAACAAAACTTATTGACGGGAATACTAAAGCTGGCCACCTACCTGCTCCTTTATCTAAGTTCATCCTTTTACTTTCAGTTATCCTTTATATCACCATACTAACCCTTCTGCCTTTTTTGATATTAACAACATTTAGATATTTTGAGTTTTCATGTCCTGCTCTTAGTCGTTCCTTTGCCAAACTACTGAGATTTCTCCTAGCGTTCCACCGTAGACCAGCTATCTCTCTTCATTTTTATACTGCTCTTCTGACCAATCTTCAGCTGCTTTGTATCTTTCTAGCAATGTGGTGCTCAGGAACCAAGCCTCATAATTCTAGGATTTTGTGGTATTAAGTGCATAGTTACTTAAGGCAGTGTATTTCGCCTGCTCTGTCTTGTGTGCATCCATGTAAAGAGCTGAAATGCAAGGATCAGAGAGCTGCAGCCTGTCAAGGAGGAAGCAAAGGGCCGTCTGCATTCCATTCTTCAGCAGGCACATGGAGAAAGCTCGTTCAGGCAAGTACTTGCTTACCCTGCATTAGGCACCACACTTGCATGTCAGTTATTGAGTATATCATCAGATAATAATATATGGTAAAATGTGCTTTTTGCAATTATTTCAGAACAAGCATGAAATGATGAGGTAGTGAAATATAATATTGGCTATGAAGCAATTATTTGGAAGCCTTTCAAGAAAAACTGAAGGAGTGGTGTTGTCAATTTTAGTGTTAAAAGTCTGAGTTTGGTGATACGGTCTAAAAGAAACATACAGTTCAGCTCTTTTATAACAGGTCTCTTTAGGATTAACAGCTTTCTTCAACTGTATTGTAGTTTTCTGAAATCACTTGTCAGCAAAAATGCAACCCACTGACCTTACTCGATACTTTTTGAATTCTCCTTAGATTTCACAAAGAGCTTAGGAATATCATCAGTAAAGAACAAATATTTTCCTCACCTGCAGAACTGCACAAGAATATCTGAAAGAATATTTCTTCTCTACATAATGAGGTGGTTCCTCTGAGATCAGATACCAATGTGTGGCTACCAAAGAAAAGTGCTGGCTCACTTATGATGGCCACTATCAAGGGAAGAAAATCAATTAGGTTATTGTGGTGGGTTGACCTTGGCTGGCTGCCAGGTGCCCACCAAGGTGCTCTATCACTCCCCCTCCATCAACAGGATGGGGGAGAAAATATGATGAAAAACTCATGGGTCGAATAAGGACAGAAAGATTACAGACCAATGACTGTCACGGGCAAAACAGACTCGACTTAGGGAAAATTAATTTAATTTATTACCAATCAAAAGTCAGAGTAGGATAATAAGAAATAAAACCAAATCTTAAAACACCTTCTCCCCACCCCTCCCTTCTTCCCGGGCTCAACTTCACCCCCAATTTCTCTACCTCCTCCCCCCTGAGCGGCTCAAGAGGACGGGGAATGGGGGTTACGGTCAGTTCATCACATATTGCCTCTGCCGCTCCTTCCTCCTCACACTCATTCCCTGCTCCAGCGTAGGGTCCCTCCCATGGGAGACAGTCCTCCACGAATTTCTCCAACATGGGTCCATCCCACAGGCTGCAGTTCTTCATGAACTGCTCCAGTGTGGGTCCCTCCCACGGGGTGCAGTCCTTCAGGAACAGACTGCTCCAGTGTGGGTCCCCCATGGGGTCACAGGTCCTGTCAGAAAAACTGCTCCAGTGTGGGCTCTCCACAGGCTTCAGCTTCCTTCAGGGCACAGCCACCTCCTCTGGAATGGGGTCCTCCATGGGCTGCAGGTGGATATCTGCTCCACCATTAACCTCCATGGACTGCAGGGGGACAGCCTGCCTCACCATGGTCTTCACCACAGGCTGCAGGGGAATCTCTGCTCCGGCGCCTGGAGCACCTCCTCCCCTTCCTTCTTGACTGACCTTGGTGTCTGCAGGGTTGTTTCACATTTTCTCACTCCTCTCTCCCAGCTGCTGTTGTGCAGCAGGTTTGTTCCCCTTCTTAAATCTGTTATCCCAGAGGCGCTACCACCACCACTGATGGGCTCAGTCTTGGCCAGTGGCAGGTCCATCTTGGAGCTAGTTGGAACTGGCTCTATTGGACATGGGGGAAGCTTCTAGCGTCTTCTCACAGAAGCCACTCCTGCAGTCCCCCTGCTACCAAAACCTTGCCATGTAAACCCAATACAGTTTCTAAAAGATCTTCCTCTGAAAATACCATGATGAATTCTAATAATTCAGTCAAGTGTGCAGGGGGCAGGAGACAGAGAGACACACAGGGAGTTATTCCATTATTTCTCTGACCTTCATCAACTTAAATTAGCCATCTAGCCTAAATTACTCATGAAGTTAGCCTCTGCAGTTAACAGAGACTTATACCTCTATAGAGCCATTTATCCTATCTTAAGATAAACATCTAAGATTAGTAGGATAACTCTTTGCAGCTGGTCTCTCTCTCTGTTGACTTTTGGACAATTAGTTTAGACTAAGAACTTGACCTCAAGGCAGACAAATTTATGTAATTTGAATACCACCTGTAAATATTTGAGTCTTTTTATTTTTAAAAGTATACAGGTAGAAAATGTCTTTATTTCTAACATAACAGAAACAGAGCAAAAGTGGAGGACCTCAAGTTGCTGACAATCTAGGAAGTAATCTTATCACTTACATAATTCTTCAGAAAGGTAAAATTACCTTCTCTGAGGTTGATTAACCCATTTAAGTAGATTAACTTTATCAGTATTATTGAAACAAGTAGGAGCTCCAGTTATGTGCTAGAAATTTGTACTGTTAGGGCCTGTGCAACAAAAATCTAACATCAGTGCAAACAAATGAAGAGCTATCAGAAATAAGGGAAGGAGGGTGCGGAATTAGCAAGGCAAGAAAAGAGAAAAACAAGACAACTACTAAGAAATGAATGTGGCCTTCTGAGCTTGATGCATTATAAACCAGTGTACAACAGATGCATTTCATTTCATTGCCTACATTTCATTTTCAGTGGTTATGCTTTGAAACAACCACTTTAGACAATACAGGTACCTTTTGTTAGATGGTTCACTTCTGTCCAGTGTTTGTCTATGTGATCATTTTATTTTCAAAGTGAAGTGGTGGCACCCTATTGCAAGATGAACTGAGACATCAAGACGCATGGACAGAGGAGAAAGGCTGAAACATGGATCATACAGCACATTAAATACTAGGGGTGAAAGCATATGATAGGGTCTGAAGTGCAAATAATTGATAATAACAAAGCTGTTAACATACGTGCACTTGCTTTCTTCCCAGGTTTTGAAATTCCTCTCCCTCAAATTTGAGCATCCTGAGGGAAAAGAACATTTTTTCTTGTAAGAGTGGGGCTTTTTCAGCCATTTCAGGGGTGCTGGGATGAACCTTCTTGGCATCTGTGAAGCATGATGGTATTTTTCTGGGTTGTATATAAATGTTGGGGTCTAATTCTGTCTAACTGAGCAATGATGATTAGCTGATACCATCTGGCAGTTTTAGGACAGTTATGTCAGCAGTTTGGTGTGCTGAGATGTACAAAATAATCCCTTATTTTTGGAAAGTCCTTTAAATAAAGCCCAAAACCCTACAGTAACATCAAATTAAGCTTTGCACTGGGTTGACAAATTCACTAGAATTATGCCCATTGATCATTTTCCTGAACACATTAATCCTGCAACAAATATAATTCTGCCTTCATCTGTCTTTCATGAAAGCAGGTTTGAGAAGAGTCATCCATCTGCTAGTCACCTGTATGCCCACTCCCTTTAAGCAAATATGCAGGACATTACTACTGAACGCACTTAAAAAGAATTATAGCAAAGGTGCTTTTCTCTTTATAATACTGACAGTCTTAGGAAAGATTCCTTTAAACAGGCCTTTATAGCTGTTAGAAAGATTTAAGTTGGTATCGATATTTTTTTCGTGGGACTGTACCATGACAAGTGTTCTTTTGGTTAAATAATGCCATTCATGTATCACCTTAGTGACTGCATGCTTTAACTATCAAACATGCAATAATTCCTGGAAGTACACATAAGAAGAAACTGCAGATACTTGCACACTGTGAGATTGCTTATCTGGAGTTCAAGTGAGGTCAAAATATACACACGTCCCACAGGATGTTTTACCCTGGCAAAAAAAAGGAAGGCACCTTATTTCACATGGGCTCCAGAGATTAATTTTGTGACTGAAACACCATCATGTTTTCAAGCTGAGAGAGCAAAAAACCAACACACATTTCTGAGTGTTTGTGAAAGATGGTATAACCATATCAGAACTCATGTAAGTCTCCTGTTTTTTCATTACATACAAGATCACTGAAACTGTTTCTTTGGGAACTAGAACATCCTTCTGCCTGATCACATGCCAAAGGTGTTTTGGGAGTTGGAAGAAGCATGGCAAACCTTGGTCATGTCTTCATCTGTGTGTGGACTGAGGGGAGAATGTGCAAGTGTGCATGATCACCATCCTGGTCCCTTGATTGTCCAGACCAGAGACCTGGACAAAACATACCAGCATCTGCCCAGTAAGCCTGTTTTGTTAGGGTGTCTTTTGGGTTTTGTGTTTACGCAGAGACTTGTATCTGGATGCTATTCAGATGCAACAGAATTACATAGTCAAACAAATAAATAAATAAAAAAGCCTTAAAGAATTTATACAGTCAAGACTAGTATCTAAAAATAATTGCTCCTGCAATGTCTTGGTGATTGATTTTTACAAAACTGAGAAAAATCATAAACAATCTGTAAAAATCCTTAAAAACCAAGAATTAAACCTAGTTCCCCCTAGAAACTTGCTGAGAGATAAAAAAATATAAAATTAGGATACCATTAAATTCCATAAATTACAATAAAAGTGTAAATTAACCAAGTTTTGACTGGAAAATAAAATCAATTATATGAAGTTCTGAACTGATGCTCTGGTGTAACAAATGCAACTTAAATTGCACAAGAATGAATTATTTGGATTTCTTTTCAGCTGCTTTCTTCTCCAGGCACCCCAGCAAGTGTTAGCTGATGCTCTGTTTTACAGGCATTACTTGTACTGCTCTAACATAAGAATCTTGGGCTATGAAGCTCAGTTGTCACCCTAAAGAAACATAAATCTGTTTAGTGGCCACAGGCTTTTCCACAGCACAATGGACTTCTCTATTGCTTGAATGTTTGAGACACTGGGACATACGAGACTGCCTCTTCCTACCTATATGCATGGCATAAGTGGAATGCAATACAGGCTGGGCATATGCTTTCTTAGAGGACTGACCATTTGTTACCTGATGAAAGAGAGCATCTGAATTTGAGCCTGTTACTTTATTCTGTTGCTCCACCAGAATTAAAAACTGCAGATAAGGATAGCCAAAATTTATTTAATTTTTTCACTCTGTGGGAAACTCCCAAGAAGTTGGGCCAACAAGAATTTAAGTCTTTTCATGCTCATTATGAAACATTTAACATGAAGTTTTGTTTTAAAATCTGCATAAAGAACCAAGGCAGCAGGAATCAGTGAAAGAAATAGAAACTCTGAAATGAAGAAGAGAGATAACAAAGCTGTTAGAAAATTTCCTTATTTCAATAAAGTATCATGTTCAGCGTTTAAAAGCATCACCATTTAGAGGAAAATAATTTCAAATGCTCAGAATATTTTTGCATCATTGCTAAATAAATTCTACTTTGATTCTAGGTGATGTAAGCAGACAAGCAACTATTGTGATTACCCAGTGCATTAGTACACTTACAGTCTCAAAGAAACTAAGATTCGGAGATAAGGCACAGCACAAGGATGATGGACTCAAGAAGTATTGATAACATTTCTGCTTGCAGAAATGCGTTAGCAAAAATGGCATCAACTTTATGGGAGGAATGGGTTTTGTTGTGTCAATGTTGGGGTAGATCAGCAAGGAAATTCTACACAATTCTCTTCTCCTTCCCAGTGTGTGGTAACTCTAAGTAGCTCAGATATGGTCTCAGTATGAGAGAATCTTTCTACTGTATATGTTTATTCTATTCATTTCTATGTTACAAGGTAGTAGCAGCCACTGACGCACACCAGCAGGCTTGGATGAGTGTTTAAGCCAGTGGTGGCAAAACTTTTCATGTCACATGAAATGCCATGTTCTGGCATCCATGCCAGTTCTGACATACATGCCACCAGTTTGCCTTCCCCTTGCTGCTTGTGATCTAAAAACTGTGACGGGTTTAAATTAGCTAGAACTGGATAGACCAGAATAAGGGAAGATTAATTTGTTGATGAGCAAAGGTAAGGCTTGTATATTAATTAGGATACTATATATACATTTATACAGATTATTTCCTGCTTCTGTGATGTTTTCTAACTATGTAATGCTAGTGAATGATTTTACTATTTCAGAACCTTTCCTTTTACTGTTCAAAATCCAAATTAAAAAAAAAAAAGAGGTGCTAAGCTTTGTAGGTGGAGAGAAAATCTTGACAGTGTGAGAGAACAATACCCTAGAGGCCTCATAACCAGTGAGCAGATAACACGAATTTAAAATGTTTTAATAAAAAGCTGTTGAGTATTAAATGTGGTTTTCAGCTGAGGATGTCCTCAAAGTGTTTTTGACTCCTTAGGGTTGCCAGTACTGAACAGGGTTGTTCTTATGCTGGTAACTGATTGCAGAGCTACTGCAAAATGGCTGAGGCCAGAATCTAATTTGGTGTTGCAAAAGTTTGGCATGAGTTCCACTATCATCAAAATTATGAATCTGACTCTATGTCATGCACTTGTAATTTAGGCAACCTAAGGCATTGTTTTGCCTTGGTTTCTAGAAATCCTGTGTACATAGGAGGCTGGGTCCTGTGCTGTATTCTGTGCTAAAAAACATGGCATAGGGAACAGACCATGGAGAATATCAGCACACGGCATACGGTGGGGAAATTGATCCTTTTTTTTTTTAACTTGGAGCACGGTCACTCTCAGTCTAGTCTAGAAGGAAAAGTTTCTCTATCCCATGAGCCTTGAGGACCCTGGGAGAGAAAGGTGCCGAGCCCATGCTCTCCAATATATAGGTCAGTTCCTCCAAACAGCAGCCTGGCTCTGCAGTGTTCAAGCCAGCAGGGCCAAGGCAGGGCGCTCCTATCCTATCAAGCACTAAGAGTCTCTGAATTCTTGTAGGAAGCTATCTGCATACATTGGTCATGCCTCTACCCCCTCATAAAATGGCTCCCTTGTGAATAAAGAAACAATTGACATTTTGCTTTTGTGGCTTTCCCATCCTCTTCAGAGGACGGAATAGGTGAGCAAAAGGCCTTCATGGAAGGAGGCAAATTAATTAGAAAGGCAGGCCTAGGTGAAAAAATGGAAAAGGGAAGGGAGATCAAAGGTAGGATAAGTAAAGACTATAGCCACATGTATTTTCTAATTGTCAGATTATTTGAGAGAAAGCAGTGCTTTCGTCCTACCCTCAAACCTTGCCTGTAGAAGTTTGCCATACAAAACGAATGTTCTCTCTCTTTTCACATCCCATCATCAATGAGGCCTTAAGCCAAGGTCCATAAACCTACAATTGCCTTAAATCAACAGCTTTTCCACGCATCCCCAGGAACCTATATTTTTTCTCTCTGTTTCCGTCTCTATTTCTGTATTGTACTGTGCCTGCATGGGGGAGGTGGGGGAGGATGGGGGGCAGGACCTGTGTGAGTAATGGACTCGGGTACTGAAAGTCCACTTTCAAAGGTTTTCATAAGTATGAAGAGTTGATATGTAAACTATGCTACATTTGATTCAGGGGAATGCAGCAATGGAAAGCATGACAACCAGAGGTGGGTTTGCAGCACATGCAGACATTCTTCAGCTTGCTTTCATTCAGCTCTTATGCTAAATTAATGAAAATCTGGAATCACATAGATTTCAACTTGGACTAACTATATGAGGAAAGGTCCAGGATACTGAGCTGGATTTTTAGACTATGGCACTGTGCAAGTTAGCTTGAGGTAAAGCTCTCATGATTACGATATGCTCTGACTGTCTGTAGTACAGTGGATTTCATGGTTCTCTGGGAGTTATTTTATGTAGGACTACTAAATTTAGTTTGCTCAAGTGCTACCAGTAACAGGGACCAGGAGGTACTTAAGCCACACAGTAACTTATACATACAGCTCCTGACTGCTGTACCCACAAGTATAGTCCCATATGTCATCCCATATCCCACAGCTCAGTGCACAGCCTATGCTGTTAGGAACTTCTTTTTTTCAAATAATAAATATTTAATACAGTTCAGTGAGCTCTGTTCAAAACACATCCTGATAAATGGCAGTTTGGGAAGCAGAAAAGCCATTTTTCTAAAATTTAATCTCCACACAAAGTGCCTGAAAAATAGACCGAATCCAGAGTGTTTACCACCTTCCTCACCTCTGTGCCTGTGTGAAGTCATAACTAAATATAAAATTTTGCCAAAAACAGAAGGATTTTATCATGTGTACTTCAAAGACTGTGGTGCTTGCATAATCATAGGCAGCTTGGGTGGACAAAGGAAAAATTAAGTGTGTGAATGGATTTCTAGAGACAGGGAGATTTTTCTTTCTTTCACTCCAAGAATGTTGGAAAAGTAGTATTTCTTAAAACCCTTTTTTTCTGAAACACTGGAATTTTACTTGAGGAAAAAGCATGCAAAAATCTGACAACAAAGAAATGAATCGGTGAGTCTACTTCAACATGTCTTCTCCTTTATTGTCTCCACTTTAAACATGCTCTTTTCTTGCAGAAGAATTTTTTCAGTAGAGATTTATCTGCAGACACAGCCCAGATACATGAATTATGTGATTAAAACTACTGATAGGTTTTGTTTGTGACTTGTCTGCGATTCTATGGAATGTAGATATTTTACTGAATAAGGCTAATTGTTACGTTTAGGTGCCAACTCTCTGTAATGCAATGAAAAGCTTTTCAATGGCAAACTGTAACTGAGCTGTCAGATGATAATAAAAACATTAAAGTATATTGAAAACTGGGGAGGAAAAGTCTCTCCTTTCTCACTTGACATGTTCTGAAATGTGGTTGTGGAAGTCATTCAGGTCTGAGCATTCATGCATGCACACTGAGCTCAAGATTCACAATTAATTCCCATTTCCACCTCCCCCACAGCCTGGGCTATCCGTTGTGTTTGTGCAGTTCAATATTAGTTCATAGCCTCGATATTGCTTGGTGCCCCCAGGCTGTGGCTGCAGCTGCGTGGCAGATTACTTGACTTCCTTAGCAGCCCCGTCTGACAAGGTGAGTATGGAGAAGGGGAAAGGAGCTTCAGTGTTGTGCTAGAGCTGGCAGCTCTGAGACATTGCTTAGCCCCATGTTCAGAGGACCCCATCAGTTAAGAGTCTCCTGCTCTTCAAAAATGGCACCCAGCCCACAGGTCCTAATGATGACCACAAAAGCAGATTGAAGCTGATTGAAAGGCCTTAACGAGACACCTGTGCCTCGCTCTGGTCAAATCCTGTTTCACAGCAACTCTAAAGGACCTATTTTATCTTTGTTTGTTGCAGCCTGTTGCTCTCTCTAGTCGAATGAGGAAATATGCCTGAAGTGCCCTGTGTTTTCTGACCCACAACCGTGCTGTCTTACTCATCAGAAAGAAGGAACTCAGCATCTGATTCACATGCTCTGACTGCTTAGGTCTTTGGGAACCCATAAACATATTGAAACACAATAATACAGTCCATACAATGTTAAAGACAATGCAATTATGGCAAACATTTTAAACCAGCTTAGAGACATAAAATCCACATTTATTTTAGACCTTAGCAATTTTAAGGAGTTTACATTGACTTTAAATCATAACTTCTTTTCAGTAAAGACAGATCTTCATTTCCTATGATAGTAGAGCTTTTCTTAGGAAGCAAACCATGGAGCAGAGAAGTGTGTGATTTGCAAAGAAGCCATAAAGCAACTTTATTTCCACTCTGAGTTGAGGGAAGTGTTCAGAGTTATGCTATACAGGCTCAGAATCAAATGCTCAAAGACAGAGCTAAAGCTAATGTAGTTGCACCCATACCCTACACTGTTGAATTTGACCTTCAAACTATGCACAGAATTATCGGTAAAAATGCCCCCACAAATAAACCCCTGGCTTTGTGGAAGATTGGAAACTTCCTGATCATGGTAATTACAGACCACACAGCATGTCTTCATTCCCATTCAAAAGAGAGATTTATTAACAAAGCGATCAAGTTTCAATAAAGACAGAAAGAAATCCATTTCATGTTTTATGTCCTTCTTGTTGTTTTTATGTCCAAAGGTCCTGTGGGGCAGGAATTTTTCATCCAGAAAAATAAAGCTGATGCAAGATAATTTGTCCTTCAGACAGACATCCTCCTTCAGTCCTCTCTTAGAAACTTATCTGAGTTGCTGAGGCAACAAACATTTTGGTTTGCCATAGGTCACACATACAAACTGGGAATCTCATCCACAGTTGTTTGAAGTTAATAGGATTTCTTCTCCACTGAATGTTTGCTCAGGCCATGTTACAGAAGACACTGAGTCTCCATGAGGGAAATTTATTTCAGACTAGGGGAACTTGACTGGCCTTGCTGTTTCTCACTCTGATAATCAAGGACACCATCCTGTGACCAAGCAAGCGTCCCTCACTCCGAAGCATGTAGTGACAGTACAACTTAATAATTTATGATTTCGACTTGAGTGAATCAGAGTAGCTTCACTCAAGTCAATGAATGCACATGAGGAGATGGAAAGTTTCTGTATTTCTCTTCATATGCTTTGATTAGTGCAATACAAGTGTCTGAGGTGGGATTCATGTAATATGGCTTTGGCCATCTGCAAGTTAAATCCTCTGTGGTGGTAATGAGCTCACAGAATAGGATACTTAAGTGCCTGCAAGAGGTTAATGCATCCAAGCTCCACTTACAGGTACAGGAGACCTTGTTGTTACCATCAGTGCAACCAAGAGAGTGATTCAGCTGAGCAGTCACTACTTCAGGATGAATTTACATGTTCCCAAGGCTTCATTGACTGTATTGATTGACTACATTGCCCTTGATTATGATGGGAGCTTAGCCTCCTAGCACATGTGGGCAATGATATCTAGACACTAAAAACACAGGTGTTTTGGCCCGTGAGTTGGTCCCATTCATAATCGTAGCTAGTCTTCTTGGCTTTTTCTCTAGTAAATAAAGATAGAGATGTTCCTCTTGAGGTTAACTCATTTTTTCTTAAAAACAGAAGGTTTAAAAACAAAACAAAACAAAACAAAACAGACATACCACTACTGGTTATAAAGGAAACATAGGCATGCTTAGCCTAGACAACTGAATTTTGAAAAGCTACAGTTAGATGAACTGAATCCTAACCCCAAATATTTGTGGAATTTTTGAAATCTAGATGCTTGGAAGCATGAAGAACTAAGAAAACGATGTCCTAACAACAACAGCCCAGTAACTCCACAGGGCTGCTCTGTTACCAGCATAATTTCCACTGTCAGCTGTCAACTTGTCTGCTCACTTGAAGCCAAGTTTACTACAGCTTCTGTCCCCTACTCTCAGCAAAGCCACAGGGCAATACAAAATGCTCTGGCATGGGTCAGGCCGGTATGCAGGACAGCTGCCACATTGCCCCACCCCAGAGCCCAGCAAGGCACTTCTAAGATTTTCTAACTTTGAAAGAGCCTGGTCTCCATTGCCTCCCACTTGTACCCTGCCAGCTGTCTTCTTCTGCACTGCTTTTAGCAGCAGCTGTGTTTAGTGTTGTGCGGTCAGCCAAACACAGCACACACAAGCAGGGATCACCCAGGCAGAGCTGGCAGCTCTTGGCATCCAGAAGCCCAGTTACTGGCATACATTTTTTGTTACTGATTTATCAATCTGCTTTCTCTCTTTCAGAGTCTGTGGTGTTTATCTGGACTCTATCACGTAAAACAGAAAAAAAAGTATTTTGATGTATTATAATAGTGAAGCTTTTCCCTGTTCTGTTGCATTATATAAAATAATGTGTCTGATTCACAACACTGCTATGCTGTACTATTTCTGGCACTTCAGGCTAAGTCTGGACAAAGTTACATGTGATCTACAAGCAATAAAGGCAAGAAATAACTTCTGGTTTATATCTGACTTCATCAGTAAATAATGTATCAAACATTTTATGGGAATATATAAAAAACATGTTAATATTTCTGATAGCAAAGGATTGTCTGGGATTTTAGGCACTGCCAGCAGTACAGAAATATCCAGCAGGTGAATGTTAGGAATGAGTGTTATGCTTGCTCTCAAAGTAATTTTGAGTATTGTTAAAAAAAGTAAGTGACTTTGAGAGCAAGTACAAAAGCCAGTCCTGATATTCATCTGTTAGATATCACTGTCATGCCAACACTGTTTAAAATCACAGTGCTCGAGCATGCTCCGTCAGAGTGGTGAAGCTACTGTTGTAGGAGAGAACAGGATTTTGGGTTGCTAAATTTTACACATCCTGGAGAGGGTCTCGGTCTCTCTTATGATAATAAAGATTTACTCATTTCCTCTGACAACTAATATCAAAGTATATCTGATAACAAGTATCAAAGACAAAACTTTCCTTTACATAGCATGACAGGACATTGCTTTTCATAGCTGTGTGTGAAAAGGCTGATGTACACCAGCGACAATGAAAAATAAGGGCTAAGGAATTAAGACATTCAAATGCCTTTTAAAATGACTTGAAGAATGATTCATCTGTTTTAAAGCTAGTCTTTTCTTATGAAATGTACAAGTCTTTCTTTTTGTCTTCTGAGTCATTCATAACTTTTGCAAGTTATCCATCGTTCTTTTGTACGGATCTTGTTAGAGACGGCTTTGTTGAATGTTAATAATGGGACAACTTAAAATAAGACGCCAAATTCATCCCATTCACACTCTGCAGCCAGGTTTTACTTGGCTACTTCTGCCTGTTTCACACTTTTGTTTTCACACCTTCTTTTCCATAGCTGACAGGGACAGTATGAGGACAACTGTAGGCTGAGTTCCCTCAGAGAAGTCCTATAAGACAGAGCTTGGGATAAGGTGCTCCTAATGCCTTCTCTGTGGAAATTATTTTACAGTTGCTGCTATCTATGGAGCCTGAACTGTCCTCTTGGGTCATCAGTTCTTATACCAACACACACTGAAGACCCTGTGACCAGCAGGAGTGATTTTGGTTACCACATATTACAATGGATGTCATATTCCAACACACCAATACATACCAAGGCATACAAAAGTACAAACAAATTGTGAACTGAACTGCTTTCGAAATGGTGGTTTGCAGGACTCCAGCTGAATCGTAAAAAGAGTTTGTCCCTTTCCCCAGAATAGGATTAGTTTTATGCTTCTGCACTCTCTAGGTGGAGGATAGGTGTCCAGATTTACCAGTATTTCTTCTGCCCTTCCTGTTATTTGCCATTTCTGCTTCTGCCCCAGTAATAGGAACAAAAAGTCCTGTAGAACTGGCTTTTGTGGCATGTAGCCAGGCCATGCTGTGCAGGTGAGCCCAGGGACGCCTCACCCTTCCTAGCCTGAATAATACCTCTTCTCTCCTGGTACTTCCAAGAGCATAAGTATGATCCAACCCGACCTGCTCTGAGTACAGAAAAGCCTGTGAAATACTACTTGGTGTTGAATTCCAGCAGGATACACTTCAGATGTGAAGGAATGCCATCTCACTGCTATGTGAAAAGTACTCTTCAAGAACTTGCCAGGAATCGGCCTTTTATTGTCAAGTTTTCATTTACACTTTTCAGGGGCAATGTGCATAAGTGCTACTACCCTTCACTAGGCAACTTGCAGCTGAGCTGTTAGGAAGAGGAAGATTTCAGTGAAAGCTTGTATTTTTCTTCAGCTCTTGTAAACAGGATAAAGGCCTGGAGCACAGGGAAAGGCAACTTCCTATTGATGATGGTAATGATAAGCCATTATCGCTGATGAGCTCAGTGTGGAGCTGGAGTGAAAGACCCTGGCTGCTCATCAGACTGAAGGTGCAAGGCATTAAAGAGGATTAAACCAGCACAGTCTCTGCCAGCCTAATCCATTTGGCACCAATGAGCTGCAGGGAGGCCTGGATGCTTTGTACTTATGGCATTTATAAGGAGGCTTAAAAGAAAAGAAGTAGTCAGTTTAGTTGCTATGGAGACTTTTGGTGATAATTGACTTTTGTGATTCTTCCTTTCTGCCCCCTTCTCTTTTTTTGTAATCATTGATTAGAAACTGTGTTCCACTCCACTTTAATGCCTGCAAAACATAGGAAGCCTTTATTTCACAGTGAAAAATCAGAGCTTTAGGGCAGTACAAGGGCTTGTGAATATGCTGTGTATGGTCAGAGCACTGCTGCAGCACTACCCTTGCTCTGATTTTGCAGGTCCAGCTTTGTCAGGCAATGGAAACGCTCCATGAAATTATCTGAGACTGGATCCCCATAGCTTTTTCCAGTATCCAGAATGCAGTATCCTATAAACTCAAGAAGGCAGCTTTCAGTGGTGGTAGTTGTTCTATAAGGAGGAGGGAGCAGCAAGAGAAAATTGTGTCTTCTACAGTGAATTTGTTACTGATAGAGACAGTTTCTGTTCTGAATGTGGCTGATCCACTTCAGATGGCTCCTGACCCCAGTCACGTGCTGGAGACAATAATGAAAGGCTGCTTGTGTCTGAAGGGAAAAAGAAAACATTATTCTGTATAATCTATAGATAGAGACAGTCTCCTCCTGGTAAAGGTCAGAGGAGGAGCCTAACTTTTTGTGTTCCTATTTACCCGGGGAAGAACTATTGACTGAAACAAGTGCAGGGAGTTTACGTTGCAGTCACCAGTAAGGATACACCCAGCACTGTATCCAGGGAGAAATGTAAAAGCAGATGTTTTTTTCATCTGCAATCAGCAGTGAAAAATATGTAATGGTCCATCTATTGAACTGCAAACAAAAGGATTTTTTTTTTTTGAGCACTGGATATTTGGTTGCCATTTTTTTAATTACTTCCATGCATAAACCCAGAGGGTGACATAGTTCAGACTGACTCCAGCACACATATGACATGTGTGTTATTCCCTTAATTAAGCTGTTGCAAAGAACTGAAATTGCAGTGTCAGTAGGGACAAGCCTGGAGTAGTGCAGTGTTTACTAAAAGGTAATTTTTAGGGATTAATGTAACAGTGGTACTGAAGACCTTTCCTCTTTTCACTTTTATTTCTGACCTTTTTTGTCTGAACAGAGTTTTCTGATTAAGTTTTTGAAGGGTGTAACACAAAACCAGTACATTACTCCTTTGGAACAAGAAACCTGTTAAAATAATCACTGGATATATTTTATTTGTAAGCTGAAGAGAAAAAGAGAAAGACAACATAAAAAACCCACTAAACAAGCAAAAACCCAGAGGCAGTTTTTTTAGAGGCAAAGCCATTTGAAAGGCTTTCATTTTTCTTTGCTTTTGGAGTAACCATTGTGGATGTGAAGATAAGAGATCATTAGACCTACATCAGTATGTGGCATAAGGGCTGCTCTTCTGTAGCACATCAAGCATGCAATAACCCAACTGAAATTCCCACAGAGGTTAAACAATAGCCTCCTGTTTGTAGCTGCCTCCGGTTCATTTAGTAGAAAATGTATAACCCAAGTTTTATCAGATTCAGCTATAAAGACGAGGTGCTCAATATTTCCTGTGCTAAGTGGAGTTCTTTGATCCATTATCCTGCTAATTACCAATGGGGTTGACCTCTTCCTGGATTTAACTGCTCTTGCCCATTTTTTTCTGGCTCCCTGTATTTGCTTAATTAGACACAGCCATGAATGCTCCCACAGTTCAGGCCATCTTGAAGCACTTTGGCTTGTTTGTGTGGATCCTGCACCCTCCGAGTAGAGAGTCAGACTTGCTCAAGGACTAGATTCAAAGGCTAGGGAAGTCAAGGAGAGACTTTAAGTCAAATGGCCAGACCCTAGCACAGTAAACAAAACCCATCATGAGTCCAGGGAGTGTAACTGGAGCCAGGCCAATTTGTACAAGCAGAGAATTTGGCCCAAAAGTTTACCTTCTAATCTTCAATACATAGTAGCATTGTTTAAGCAATGGATGTAAGAAAGACTGAATCTGGTCCAGTGCGAGCACTCTGTACACAACATGCTAAGGACAAAAATGTTTCACTCTCTCTGAAAATGTTTCCTTGTCTTTGCATGATACATTTGTGAAACTTTGTAAGAGAGTTTATTTTTCAGAATATTTATTACTGCTTTTTAATGATTTGTAGACTTGTAGACAGCTGATCTGGAAGGGACACTGAAAGGTGGTGTAGTCCCAGCCTCAACCCCAGGGAATATGCCTGTGTCATTTCTGACATACATTTATCTGCACTACTTTTAAAACCATGATAGAGATCCCTTCTCCTTTAGCAATCTATTTCTGTGCTTTCCTGTGCTAACAGTCAGATTTTTTCCCCCTTATGTCTGTGTCTCCACAGCTGCAATATAGGCCCATTAACTTTTATCTTCCCATTGGACAGGGAAAATGATTTATTCCTTTCTTCTTTTCTGATATCCTGTCATATGTTTGAAAATGGTTATCATGGCTTCCTATATTATTCTTTTCCTAGACTAAACAAACTTCTCTAAGTCAACTTTGTCTCTATCTATGCTGGCAGTGTGGAGGACAAATTTGTAGGATGTCAGTGGAGCAGAGCTTGGGCTGGACCGAATCACTTAAGTTAATGTGAAGGCCCTGTCATATATGGGAAGTAGAAAGAGCTGTTTTTCTGCCCAAGTGTTGAAAGTCTGCTAAAACCTATGGCCTGTCTGAACTGCCTGGCCACCTGATTTTGCTGATAGTTCATGGAGGAGACACACTGCTTTCTTCTCCTAATTTCATTAGGGTCCTGGGCATCCTGAGGGGTGTAGAAAGGCAGAATCCCTTGTAGAAACTCTACAGCAGTTTGCACACTCTTAAACAAGATGCATTAATGGGGACAACTATACAGGCACTGACCCTTTTAATGCTCACCCACACGGAAGGACCAGACAGACATGGATTCAGGATCTTTCTTCTATGAGGGATGCACCCATGCAGGTCAGTCCTGCAATCAGGAATTGGATGGATTGTGTCATGTTTCACATTAAAAATGGACTGTGAGAAATTCTTCTCCAACTACATTCTGGAAGAGAAGATCTGAGATAGACCTGTTACAGCTAAATCTAAATTTTACAGGTGGGGGGAGGGAAGCAGAAGGCAGGGAATGGAAGCGGAGGACAGAAAAAGCAGAATGCCTTTTATGAAATTTCATTTTCTGCATGATTATGTGCTTGATCTGTATAAACACACTTAAGATGAATGTTTTTCTTTGAGTATGAGACACAGGCTACACACTATAGAACATGTGTTTTTTCTTTCATTAAAGATAACATTATTTTTCATTATCAGGCTTTCCTGGTGCTTGCAAAATTCGATGTGAGTATTCAGTCCACTAATTTAGTCCAGTTTTGTGTGTGAACGTATGCTAGAGAAAAACTTTTCTCAAAGCTCGAGATATATCAAAAGCATTGTTTGAGATAGCCGCATTGCTGAGTGTTAAAAATTGAGTGTTTTAACGTCTTCAGAGTACTCTGGTTTATCCCGTCTCAGCAATATCTCAAACTGGAAGCATGGAGAGTTCATAGTTGGCCTTGGTCAGGATTTGAATTTTTTACCTCTGACTATGGTGCAGAGATTATTTCAAACGTTTTATTCAGTTTATTCATATTTTAGGGAACCCATGTGGTTTCTCACGTCATGTGGTAGCTATTTCTTTAGAAAACTACACCTCCTTTTGTGAGTTTTCCAAAGTCTGTAAAAAATTTCTGGAAAACAAAAAGCATATCTATCATTTTACTGTGTGACTATCAAATGCTCTGAAAGACATGCTAAGATGTGGGATTCAGGGCATGACTCACTTCCACAAGCAAATTCTACACGCACATCTCCTTTCATCCATAGATCTCAGTGCTTATAAATACAAGATATTCCCTTACAGTTCTCCTTGTTCATTTTTTCTTAATTTCCACTTCAGAAATGGAGTATGTGTCACCATCCATGTGATACCAACAGACAGTCAAATACTAGGCAAATTCCAAAGCCATACAGCACTAATGTAGGTATGGCCTCTGTGTTCTCCTGTCTCCAGAAACCTTTCTGTTCTGGGGAATTTTAAATCTCAGACACTGACAACCTTCAGAAGAATTCAGAGTGTGTAGCGTATGCTTATCAGCAAACTCTTAATTAAGTTAAAGTGTGCTATGGCTCATGCAACAGCTACAGATGTCTTACTGTGGCTTTGTGGGTCACAGGCACCCCATGAAATCACTGAGCCAGATGGCATTTTCCTCTGCTAGTCATGAATTGATGAAAACTAGTTGCCTTTACTTCTTCTAATAAAAAAAAAAAACAAACTATTTTGCACTTTCAAAGTGAAGTTCACCAGAGTGTGTCATTAATACTTCAGCCAACTTAAGGAAGAGGTGAAATTCTTACTTTTTCATGGTTAAGAAAACTAATATGGAGAGTTGAGAGAGATGGTAACTGGATCCAGGCTACTCAGAGATAGAATAGCACTGCTAAACTGGAGTTAGGGCTTCTGGTACCAAATCTCACTAAAACAGAAATAATGTTAGCATACTGGCAAACATCTGAATGTTTTTGTTTCCTAGTTGATAGGAATTTCTTTTGAAAATGATAAATCATAGTTTACTGCTACAGAATTTCGTAGAGAATTATAACAATAATGACAGACCTTAGGGTCACGTCTTGTCAGGACCAACATTCCTGGCAGTACTGTCATGTCCCTTCTATTTATCTTTTCATTTACTCTAAATTGTAATTCTCAAAATAGCGTATGACAAAAAATACTCATCAGGTTCTGTAATTAGCTGAAAGCATTTGGGCAGCTGGCTCACTTTTTCTTTCCCAGCTAGCATCTTTACTGTTCTGCAGAGTTCAGTGGGGGTGTAATGTGAAAACACATCCATGGTGTGAGTTGGCCTTCAGATGAATAATTTAAATATAGGCCTAACTATTCTTGCCCTAAGCAAACAATTGCCTTGAAACTAACTATATTCAGATGCTTCAAAGTGCTGTACTTACATAGAAAATTTCATTGCTTCACTAAAGGTTTATAAGCAAAGAGGTGATTGAATGTGCTTGCAGGTCTCCACTGGGGAAAGAGTGGGATAGGCAGCTGTTATCATGCTGTTCTGATAGCAGACGCCAGAGAATCTATCCAAGACTCAGAATGCAATTCTTTTTTCTTTTTCAGAAGATGTAATGAGAGTTTCTGGTACTGGAAAAACTATTACAAACATCCTTTTAAAAATAAAAATAATAAAAAATTAAAAATAAAATTAAAAATAAAAATAAAAATAAAAATAAAAATAAAAATAAAAATAAAAATAAAAATAAAAATAAAAATAAAAATAAAAATAAAAATAAAAATGGTATTCCCTTTTCCTGCTTGCTGGGGAATCTAGGTGATGAAAACGAAGAACTGAAGTTACTGAGTTTTGAAAAAAAATTAATCTTGTTAGTAATACTAGAACATAGCAATCTTCTCTGTTGATTAGAATGTTACAGTCAGTGTCCAAGATCTGTTTAGGAAAAGATCCAGTGATTAAAACGTGGGAACAGAGGCAACACATCATGTAAAAAGGTAGGACTACCATTCCTGAGGCAAAGATAACTGAGGACTAAGTTACCCCAAGATCACAGTTCCAACAAATGCACAGATGTCTGTAGTCCCATCATGTGCATGCAAGCCAGACAGGAGAACAATCAAACTAATTTTTTGTTGTTGTGACTTTTTTTGTTTGTTTACTTTGGTGGTTTGTTTTTTTAGCATCTATCTGTCGTGGCACTGTGAGGGACTTCAAGGTGAAAGGAAATGTTTGAAGGTCCTTATGCTGCTAATATTAAACCACCCTTGGAATTTTCAAACTGTAGAGATGACAGTCTCCTAATTGCAAAGTACTAGACCTGAGACGGGCAAATGCTGAGTGAGAGCTCTTCAGGAGAGATAAGAAGGCACTGAGCTAACAGTCAGCCAGTGAAAGTGAGCACTGTTTGGTTATTTTCAGCTCTGAAAACAATAAAGCCACAATGATTAATACTACTCACAGAGTTAAGAATGATCATGAACTGAATCAATGCAGTGTAGGAGAGGGAAAAAAATAATACTAGGAAAAAATGATTACTTTTTATTTAATATTCTAAAAACAAGATTTGGAAAAGCAAGAAACAATCCTTTTCTTTAAAAAACCAAACACAACAACAGCTACCCCCATGGAGAAAATGGAATGCAGTCAAGAAAAAGAAATGGAAATATAAAAATGGGGAGAAAAAAAAAAGAAAGGCATGAACATAAATTAGAATCTAGTCATTGTGGGAATGTGCCAAGAGAAGAAAAACAGGTGAGTATAAAGAGTTTATCAGTGTAATTATGAACAATAAGAAGGTTTTGGCTTATTTCAATTATATCTAGAATAAAAGAAACTCTAATAGTAGGGGGTTTTTTTCTGCAATGGAAAGGGTGAAATTATCAGTACAAGAGAAACAGCAGCTGTGCTCAGAATACATATGTTTATGTCATCTAAATAAAGCAATCCTGGACAGGCTTTCTTAGACCTTTCCTTGGCCCCGAGAAGAGAGAGTATTCAAACTTATAGATTCTACTTCATCTAACTAGTTTGAATTGCAGTAGCTTATGAATTTTAACATCTGAAAAGTGATGTTTCAGCCATATGAATTATTCTACATGGTAAATCAGCTTATCTACATTTGTATAATCAAAGTATTTAAGAACATCACTATTATTCCCAAATAAAATAGAGGTCTACAATTAACACAAAAATAGTTCAAAAAAATAGAGCCTGCAAATAAGATTTTTAAAATTTCTTTACTGAAATTAGAATTTTCCACTTCACTCTAAGACTTGCATGAAGCAGTGTTATTTTTTTGGAATTGTGCAGGCAAGTGAAAAGACCTTTCCAGCTTTGTTGGTTAACAACTGAGCATTTAAGAGATAGGAAATAAAGGCAATAATGTAATGCTACAAGTCCACACCACCGAAATTGAAGGAAAATCTTTGTTATTTAAATTCCTTCTGCAGGTCTGCCGAGCTACTTTATTCATTCTATTATTGGTATGACCCTCTCAGTTCAGGTTTAAGTGTTACAAAGAAGACTAGACACCTGGGTATAATGCCAAATAGGCTCAGTAGCTCATATGAAGCATATTACCATGAAATAGCTGCACCTAATCTTCAGTCCATTTAAGAAATTGTTGTTGTAGAATCAGATAATAACTGTAAATGCCACATTAAAATGAGAAGAGCTGTAACTGCATATGATCTCACAATGTCACTCACAGCAGGTATCAAAATAAAATTGCTAACTTTTGTATTTATTTTCTTATTTCAGTAAAGGATCTTATCTTGCAGAAGGAGGCAGCATCCTTTCTAAAAAGTGGCAAAACCACAGCAAAGTTTTACCTGGCACATTTTAGGTTCATTATTTTTGCCCGTTAGGTCTAGAATGTTAACTTATTTGCTGAGAATTAGTAGAACCAGTAGCTACACTGCACAACTTAAAGACGAATTTGCCTAGGGCATTGCTCTGGCCTAGGAAACATGGTTGTTCAGAGGACATGAGCTGCAATAGCAGTGGTATGTCCGCACTTTTGTCTGAACACCTCACATTCTGAAAACAGGGTTGCCATTAGAGCATAGAGCTCAGATGACTGAATCCATCCTTCTTTTTCATCTCCTACTAACCAGCACTGCTCACACAAAGCTGCATCTTTGGCATCAGTTTTGGGGAGTGATCGCTGGGTGCAGGCTGAGTGGTTCAGATGTCTCATGTCCGTACCACTTAGGGCTAACCCCCTCTACAACAGACTATCCTGGGATACACTACACCCCAGTTTCCTCTATGATCCTAAGATATCCACACTCAAATGAACAAGGCCATTGTTATTTTTCCTATTCAAAATATCTGCAGTAACAGCACTATGCTGCCTGCAGTGTGGCTGAAGGACATGCAAAGGTATTCACTGGAAGGGTTCTGGGTGCTGAACTGCCTCCAAAACCAGGCCCAAACTGCGCCTTAGAGACATCTACTCTGAGTAGTACAACACAGAGCCAGAAAGAGCCAACAGCTATGTGGAAGACAAGGCGTGACAGTGTGAGAGTTCCTTGACCCTTTTATTTTACTTAGAAGCACAAACTTAAACCAGACCGGTTAGTTTCAAATCACCTAAAGTCTTTTATACCATCTTGCAGTGACTAATGTGATAGCTCCCTTTCTTTCAGCGTTAGGTACTGGTTTACAGTCACATTTGACTGGCTGGCTGAAGGCTAGCAGGAGCCTTCCCTACATAAATTAGTAAAGTTGGAGTGCACTGATATCCTTGCCAAATATTTCAGCTGAGAAAGCAAGGTCTTACTGACCATTCAGGATGAACTTCTCCCTTTTTCCTAAAGATGTCTTCTACATCTGCCACATCAGCATGAAAGGGGTGATAATGTAGGTCCAGGTAGACTGTCCTATTCCTGATATGCCCATCAGGAGAGAGAGATTTGGTCTTTAGAGCTGACATTTTTTTTGCACCTTTCTCTGATCACAGAAAATGCCTTTTATAATGTTTTGCCGGAGAGTAATCTTATTTTATCATTCAAATTTCTTTTAAAAGACTGTGCTGGAGTTTGTTTGGTTTCTGGCATCACCCTGTAGGCCTGAGAACAGGCTCTGTGTGTGTGGTACATGCAGCAAGGAAGCTGAGAGAATGTTTGCTAATCATACCATATTATGAACTTCTGAAGAGTTCTAAAGTATGCAAGGGCTGCGTTAAAGTTGGGCAGCAATATTATCTGCCCCTCCAGTCTAAAGAAAGCAATTATAAAAATCAAAATAAAAGCTCCAAGATTCAGAATATTACATTTTACATTTGCCTATCTCTAAATCTTGGGAATACAATCTTTTGTTCCCACTTAAGGGTGTTCTGTTCTCATGTACCCATTTACTGGAAAAGGTCCCCTCCCACCACTCAGTTCATTTTCTCTCACTTGCACTTCTATTGCATGATATTCCTCACCATTTGTTGTGGTACACATATTCCTTTTAACTCCAGTCATGTTAAAATTAAACAGCAATGGATATTATTTATAAAGCTGAATCCCTGTAGATAGCAAAGAGATGCTCTGAAAGGTTTACAGCAAAATTCAGACAGATTTGTATACATAGGATTGTAGATTTGAAAGTATGGTTGCAAACAAAGAGCAACCAAACAAAGGAAGCAGTCTTAAGCAGGGATTTGAGAGACAGTATACTAGGAATAAAAGCTGTAAAGACTGCAGTGGGGACCAGAATAGTTGTAAATCATCTGCAGGATGTGACTTTAAAATGCTACCACATGCAAATAGGTGGTAGAACAGGATTTGTGGGTGGGACCCATCTCAGGTAATGTTGATCATCTAGGAGTTGTATGTGCAATCTAGGCAGGTTGTCTAGATTCACCTTATCCTAGAACAAGTGTTAAAGGAGGAAGGATAAATTACCCTATGTGTCTCTTCCCACTGAGGGAGGCAAGGTGTTTAATATTGTCTAGGTGCTAACTTCTTGACAGCTAAAAATGGACTAGATGTACCCTGCCTTCTGTCTATAGATGCCCCTAAACATAGTGGGAAGCTTCCATCTTTCTCTTCCATCAATAATGTATATGTTTGCATATCCACAAAGCCTTGAATCAGGAATGTCTTCTGAAGAGAAAAAGCCCTGGGATACCACTGCTTATTAGGACCATGTTTTAAAGACAGCATGCATGAGATCCATCTAACTGATTATGGGTGTCTATATCTGATACATTTAGGTTCCTAATGCAGTCAGTGGAGATCTAACCATTGAAATGAGGCTCATCTACCCAAATGTAGGCTTCTGCTTTACGGGGAGATGAATCTCACCCTCAGCTTCATTAATTGGCTTCATTTCCTCTGACCATCAAAGGTACTTGCACAACTGGTTTGGATGCAGCTATTTGTGCTGAAGAAATCCACATTTGAACAGGAGAGATCAAACCCTTAATGTGTTAACGCATTTACTTTTGCTACTTATAAGAACATCCACAGTGAACAGGAACATTTGTTATACCATAAAAACACTTCATTTCTGAGTACCAATTAACTGTTTCCAGATTCCCAGGTAATTTAATAATTTGTTGATGAGAACAGGGAAAAAACTTCTGGGAACAGATGATTTCATTTGGGGATTAAAATAAGGAAGTCCACAAAAGTAGCCAGTAAAAATCATTTCTAGTTTTATTGAAAGATAAAGATCCAGTCCCTCAAAGTGTTAATTCCTATTTCTGAGAGGCTCAGCACTTCACACTGTCTCTTCAGTGAGGGTTGTACATGCTGAATCCTTCCCAGAAGACATTTAACTTAAATGCTTGTAGTCTAGACTAAAAACATCAAGCTAACCACAGGCCAGTTATACCAAACTACTAAATCAAATTTGCTTCAATGACTTGGAAACTTGGATAGGAGTAACATCCTTCTGCCCAGGAAACTGGGCCTGCCAGTTTATGACTTTGTTAAATATTTAGTCACGAATTAACAACACGTAATGCCACACTAAAACATTCCATTTGAGATCAGAGACCAGAAAGTTTACTTGAGCCTGCAGCCCTGCTTGACAAGATTTGTAGCATACATTTATAAAGCCAGTTGGTATATTCACAAAGATACAAAAAGGTTCCCCCTCACACATAGATATGCATCCCATCCATCTTTTGATGCATTTTAACTCTGCTCTTTTCAGAAATATATAACCTGATGCCAAAACATGCTTAACATGATCTACTAGAAAACCAGAAATAAAGGAAGTAAAAAAGAAGAGGTTTTGTTTGCCATCACTTTCAGAAAGTGCCTTTGGGGAGTTTGACCAGTATATTTTAAGAATTAAAACAGATCTATCACAGAGCATGGCAGTAGTCTTTTGGAGTTATTGTATTCATCCAAGGATAATTCTGAGGAAAATGGAAGGAAAGAAGAAAAAGAGCTGAAAACAGAGAGATCACTGTAAACATTTTGTTTATTTCCCCTTGTTATCTTGTGTGAATCTGTGATTGGCCTGTATGCAAGGATGTTCTGTGGGAGTAAGGGCAGCCTTCCATATGGACCACATAGGGGCTGGCCGCAGCTGTTTCCCACTAGTTAGGGGAGCAAGCAAGCTATCTGCCTTTGAGTGCATGGGTAGGTGGCAAGATCAGCAGAGGCTTCTTCTCCTTGCCTGCTAAAGTAACCTTCATCCTGGCATTTACTTACTTGTGAATGTTTGCCTTTTCAGATTTATTTGACTATTAATCTAGCAGGAGAAGGAGTAAAGGGAGGAGAGAGGGAATGTTAATGGAAAATCTTGGGTTTTTTAAAAAGGAAACTGACCCCCTTCAGGAAATCCATTATGCAGTATTATAGTGACCCATACGGTTCATCATCAGAGTTTAGCTCTTTGGATCCTTTTGAGTTAATAGTAGCACATTTGTCAACTTCTGCATAAATCAAGAGGAAGGAGGAGAGACATGTTTTGCCAGCAGTAAAGCTGACTATAGAGGAGGCTCAGGAATCCTGAATCAGTTCCAGGCTCCATTTGCTAAAGACCCTTCTGACCACATCCACATTTTGCTCCATTTCCTCCCTTGTCCAGACAGGATGGAAATCTCTGCTCTTCCCACACTACAGTTTTATTCTATCACCTGCAGGCAATACTTGGTCTCCTCTCAGTCCTCACTGCTTTCTACTTTAGTCACTTTGCTGCTTCTTTTCAGCTAAGAGCAAAAGAGAGACAGTCTTTTCAAGGCTTTGGTGCCACAAGGGCCCTTAGCAGCCAGGGAATGATTTGTAGAGCAAGCCTGGCTCAGTTCATGGTCTTTAAGAAGACAAATTCCCCCACCCCTTGCCATCCTGTCTCATGTAGGACAATGCAAGGACAATGCAAGTTCAATCCTTCTTCAGGTAATCTTCAGAAATGTTATTTGTCAACTTCTGTCAGGGTCCTGAGGGCACCAACAGGTCTTACTTGCCCTGTCCAGCCTCACATGGGACGTCCATCCCTGCACCCTCTGCCCACTGCCCCAGGGGTTCCACTGAGGCTCAGGCCTTGCCTGAGCCATGTTGTAGGTGTGCCTGTCTCTGGTCTTGTCTCATGGATGAACCTTGCACCTACATTATACATAGCTTGTCTCCTAGATGGACCCATCATACATATGTTATAGCTTGTCTCTGGCCCTGACTCCTGTTGCTTCAGACTGGGCTCCCTAGATAGGATCTGCCCCTGGTTCCTCAATTACTTCATACTTGCAGGTGGAACAACCTGCACATATTAGAAGCATAGAACGATTTAGGTTGGAAAAGACCCTTAAGTTCACTGAGTCCAAACAAGTCCACCACTAAATCATGTCCCTAAGCACCACATCTACAAATCTTATAAATACCTCCAGGTATGGTGAATCAACCACCTCTCTGGGCAGCCTGTTCCAATGCTTGACAACCCTTTTGGGGAAGACATTTTGCCTAATATCCAATCTAAACCTCCCCTGGCACAGTTTGAGGCCATTTCCTCCTGTCCTATTGCTTGTTACTGGGGAGAAGAGAATGATTCCTCCCTCGCTACAACCCCCTTTCAGGTAGCTGTAGAGAGTGATGAGGTCTCCCCTCAGCCTCCTTTTCTGCAGGCTGAACAACCCCAGCTCCCTCAGCTGCTCCTCAGAAGACTTGTGCTCTAGACCCTTCACCACTTTTGTTGCCCTTCTTTGGACACACTCCAGCACCTCAACGTCTTTCTTGTACTGAGGGGCCCAAAACTGAACACAGTATTTGAGGTGTGGCCTCACCAGTGCCGAGTAGAGGGGGATGATCACTTTGCTAGTCCTGCTGGCCGCACTACTTCTGATACAAGCCAGGATGCTGTTGGCCTTCTTGGACACCTGGGCACACTGCTGGCTCGTATTCAGCTGGCTGTTGACCAACACCCCCAGGTCAGTTTCCACCGGGCAGCTTTCCAGCCACTCTTCCTCAAGCCTGAAGTGTTGCATAGGGTTGTTGTGACCCAAGTGCATTACCCCGCACTTGGCCTTATTGAATCTCATACAATTGACCTCAGCCCATCGATCCAGCCTGTCCAGACCACTCTGTAGAGCCTTCCTACCTTGAAGCAGATTGACACTCCTGCCCAACTTGGTGTCACGTGCAAACTTACTGAGGGTGCACTCAATCCCCTTTTCCAGATCATTGATAAAGATATTAAACAGAACTGGCCCCAATACTGAGCCCTGGGGAATACCACTTGTGACCGGTGGCCAACTGGATTTAACTCCATTCACCACAACACTTTGGGCTTAGCCATCCAGCCAGTTTTTTACCCAGATAACAGTACACAGCATACAGATGTCATGGTGGCATCACAGCAGGTAGAACATTGGCAGTGGCAGCTGGTGACATCGCCAGCCCAGGACGGGTATGAAAGGGGTTGTGCCAGCCCAGGCTGGCAGATGAGCAGCCAGGTGAGAAGGGCAAGGAGGGGAGGGCATGGGACAGGGGCTGCCTATGGTGATGGAGGTTGGCTGCTTTGTACTAGAGTTGGATGTCTGGACAGTGAAGCGACCAGACTGCAGTACGCTCCTGTCCTCTCCCTCCTCAGCCACTGAGCTGTAGAATTGCCAACAGTCTACAGGACAGATAAGACAGCACCAGCCCCTACCCCATGATGGACAAGGGGAGCTCTGCACCCTTTTTCACTGGTACCCAGGGGCTGAGCTCTGGGCACTAGCCCTAGTGAAGTAGTGGCCATGTCACAGTGGGCAGAATGGTGGTGGTGGTCAGACCATGGTTGGCCCAGAACTGGTGTCTCCTGGCCATCAGGGAGGCATGGAATAGACAACCTTGGTGTGAGGCTGGGAGAGCTCCAGCCAGGGAGACAGGGGCTGCCTGTGGCAACAGAGGGTGGCTCCTTCAGTTGGAGGTTCCCCTATCTTTGACAGCTCTAGCCCCAGACAGGGATATGAGCAGGTCGTGGCACACTTCTGTCCCCTTCCTCCTCTGCCACTCAGCCAAGGAGTGTTGCAACTTTCTACAAGGATATTGACCTAAGGATAAACACCTTATCCTACACCTTATCTTGTATTGTGTGATAGATAGCCTCATGGTCCTACAGGCAGCTGGAAGGTCCCCACAGCTGTGGACAAAAGGAGCTCTGCAGCACCCAACTTCTTGTTGTGAAACTTATCACAGAATGAAAAAAGTTTGTAAATAAAATATTTCTGATTCATGAACCCATTGGCTGGTTGTTCTTGTTTGTGCTGTCTTTTTTGGGAAACCTTTTGAGACTTTTCCTTACTGTTCTTGTTTCCTTATTATATTTAATTTATATATCTTTATGTGTGTGTGTGTGTGTGTATGTGTAAATGCAGTATATACACATATTTAAATATACATATCTACAGTGTATCTACGTATAAATCAGAGTTGCACAGACTCTCCTGGGTAGGCAGTAGGCATCAGGGCTGGGCCCTGCAGGTTTCCCTGTGAGCCAGCTGCACAAGCCAACAGTCAAGGAACATATTTTATATTGCCCAACTGATATTTTCCCTGTTAGCAGCAGGATTTCTAGGTCACAGCACTGGTGAAATAGCAGAATGGTGCTGGTAAGGCTGAGAAGATAGGTGGTGTCTGAGGGGGGATATGTCACACACACCACTGCACAGGACAGAGGTCCTTGATTTAGCACTGTGGTTTGTATTGATACTTCTTAATTTGAGGCACTTAACACAGGCTCCCAAACTAAGAGAATAAACCTAATTTGGTCTCTCCATAAGCAATTAAGAGAGGTAGGCATTTCCAAAGACCAAACCAATGCAGTTAAGATCTGAATTATTTTCTGTACATGATTGTTGCTCTCCACCTCAAAAGATAAAATGTTTTACCGTGGCAAGACAAAATAAAGCTTGCTATCCAGCTGAGCTGGATAACTCGAACTCTGCCTAATAACAGACAGGACAGTGACCATGAGGACACTACCTTTCTGTGCCAGCTCTTCAGGTTGCTTTGTTGCAATGGCACAAGTAACTCTCTATTGCTTGCTGCTGCATGCTTTAGATATATACTGAGAATCATGATACCCTCCCAATTCCTTTGTGGTGCCAGGAATGGGATAAACCAAACTGATACTGTTCTTGACATGCCATGTATGGGCAATGGTGCCACACATCAGAAAGCATCTGCCAGTTCCCTGCCTTCTCAGCATGCCCAGGGTAAAGGAAAGAAGCTCTCTATGGAGCAGTTCCACTAGATAGCATATGGTGAGCTGGATCCCTATCTTCCTTTGTGGTGCTGGTCCACTACAGATGAAATGTCTCGTGTTAAAAGAAATGCATGTAAATTGGATTGCTCCAAGGTTAAAGCTTCTGAATTTTAAAATATAATTAACATGCAAGTAAGTTACAAACACTAACTAAAATGAAAAGACTTGGCAAACTACAAAAGATTAATATATTTGCTTAAAATAACAAGATTCTCAAGTGTTGAAGCTATATTTCCCGAGAATAATAAATGAGGTATTTTAGACATGGTAAAAAGGCTTGTAATGCCTTTTTAATACTATAGAATCACAATTAGATGACCTGTCTGTTCCCTCTCCAAACAGAATAAAAAAATCTGAAAGCCTATCTCAGTTCACTGTTGTCGTTGTCACTGGATATTTGTGTGTGTGCACGTGAAAATGTCAACATATTTAGGGCTGGCTGCAAGCCAACATGTGTGGGCATATGAGAAAAACCAGAGCTTCACTCTACTGTAAAGGCACTGCTAAGGTTATCAGCCCTTCCACTTGTTCTTGTACCTATAAATAGGCTGTAACTTTTAGTTACTGTACAATCCCAGCTATTAAAGAATTTCTGAAGAGGATAGTTGGGAGTAATAGAGTGGGCAGCAACAGCAAAACCATTTTGCCAAATTGGTTTAAAGCACTAAACCACTATATTATTAATGCTCAAATTAATGCTGTCAAATTACATGTAAAAATAATTCTCCATTATCTTTGCTTGGCCTGCAAATGCAAAAGAAAATGCAAGCCCTCAGCTTTAATGACCAACTATAATAGCTGTAGTCACCCCTGCATTCAAAAAAAAACCAAACGAAAACAACAAAAAAAAAACCCCACCTAGAACAGGCACAATGACTTACTTTTCATTGAGGGCTATTTTTGAGCCCTCTGCTGGCAAGAGTCTTTCTAAAATAGACATTTTTAGCTTAACACAAAAAAGTGTGGTAGAAACAATCTGAGTATACAAATGGTCACTTATGATTCAAATTATAATCTCACACCGCCTACGCTGCAACACCTTTTCCAGGAAAAGAACTACTTTCTATTTGTTTCCTTGGCCATTCTTAGCCACTATTGGGTGTTTTTTCCCCCCTCTCTCTCCTTTTTGCCTCTTAGCTTAAAGAGCTTTCAGTATTTCATAGACAAGCCTAAGGAAAACATGAGCTGTTAACATTTGGGGTGCCCAACCCTGATTTCCATCCTAACCATCCACTTGCCCTGCTGTTTATCCCTCCACCTCCTCCCATTTGCTTTGCTCACGCAGACCTGAGGCCCTTGTTCCCTGAGAGCAGCAGCAGAAGGTAGGACATGCTCATCCCTAATGGGTAGCCTCTCCTCACCTCATGCTTGTCTTGGTGCAGCTCTGAAGAAATTACTTTCTTCAGACAATGCTCAGATCTATGTTTTACAGTCTTTGGCAGCCTTCAGAAGCCACATACATCTCCACTGAGCATGCATATATGTGATTTATCAAAGGACCATGATCCAGTCAAATCTGAACAAGTTATTTCAACCCTCTTCAGCTGTTTCTAACAAAGTGACAGGCATTGTTAGTCATTCCTGGCATTACCAAATCCTCCAGCCTACTGAAATTGCCTACAATACTTCTCTAATATTTCTCTGATCTTCACCAGGCCCAAGCAGGCTAATACTAAAAATGCAGAGTGAATTCCATGTTATACCCTTGGGACTGCTTCCCATCGGAGAAGGATTCCTTTGTGTCTTCCTGGCATGAAAGCTCAGGCGTCTGACCCCATGGATCAGGCTTGAGCTGGACTGAGGGTGGAAATGCCTGCAGTGTTTGCTTCTCTGCTTCTTTCAGTTGGTAATGTTTGCAGCTCTTGTTTTGCAGTGCTAGAGGTATAGCAGAGTAGCTGAAGCCCATAATGGTGTAAGAATGAAGGACAGAAAGAAGGGTAAGACCATGAGAGCAACAAGTACTTGCAGCAAGTCAAACACCAGGGAACGGAGAAGGACCCGCAGGGCAAGGTGGCAACTGAGCTGTTTCTTTGCTTTAACAGTGAAGGGGGGAGTCCTTAGAGTGGGTTTTTTTTTTTAATGAACTGAGGCAGGAGGGATCAGGTAATAGTAGCTGATGTTGCTGACTCCTGAATCTGATAGTAGTGAAGAAGAGGAGTTTATTCCCTGGCCTGAGCTTTGCTAATGAATGTTCATCACCTGAGAAGGCTGGCATGTGTGTATTTAGGAAGGGGCTGCTAAGAGTTGACTTATATTTGACAAAGGAGAGGAAGATCTGAGACAATATGAAGGGTGGTGTTCAGGTGCCTAAACATGCCCAGTAGCATTTTTTTAGATGCCTTTGTGTATTTTATCTTGCCTCTGCTGCTCTGTAAGGCTGTAATTGCTCTTCCATAGGTCCTGTGTCATATTTACTCACCCAGTGTGATGCCTCAGATACTGCATGGCACCTAAGATAGCACTAGACACCTATGCTAGGCACTTGAAACACTCTCAAGGTCTCTAACCAAAAAGTCTGGGGGAGAGAGGATGTGGAATCAAGATATGATGTACTAAGTAGCTGATTTTCCAGCATTTTTACTTTATTTCTTTTTTAAAGTAAACTAGATTTTGTATCAGCATTTACTGAGAGGTCATATACCACCAGCATGACATGCTACACAAGTACGATCAACGTCTAACAGATAGACCCACTCCTGAGACAGAACTGAGGGTGGTCTGATTGGCCTCGGATATCACCATTCACTCTGTCTGACTGCTTGTTAGGGCAGAATTTATTGCTTGAAGTAAAAGCACATCAATTTGGCAAAGTAGGGGAAGCTTCTATGTGTATGCCTTTGGGTGAAAGGGAAAAGAGGAAAGGAGTTTAATCAGTTCTCTCCTGAGCCCTGTAGCCTACCGATCATGCTGGCTCTAGCTTACGTGATTCTTCTAGCAACAGTATGTCCTTTTGGTCAAAATGAAGGCAAAAGCAGGAGCCGATTACGAAGATAGGGTTCAGCAAAGAAAATATTCTATTTTGGCCATCTCCTCTTTCTTGGACACACTCTTTTCTTCAACTATGGAGACAAGATGAACTGCATTAGCAATCCTCTTTTCTGAGGGCACTAAAATAATCAGTCTTGTGATGTGAGCACGTGCATGTGTGGGCTGATATGCAACCAGGCAAGCACCCCCACACACCCGAATTTATACCTTTTGGCCATATATTGGGCACATTTTGGATGCTGTACAGGAAAATCAGGCAGTACAGCCCTGGAATGACTCCAGGGAAGTCTATGATCCCTCCAGCCAAAAAGCAGGATGTCATTGTTTAGTTGGCATGTAATGCAAGAGTTTAGCAAGGATTGCTAAGATATGCATCTAAGAGCCTTAATCAGCACTTCTGGAATACAGCTTGAACCACATATTTGCACTGAAGCTCAGCAAGATTAGGAAACCTTTGTTTACTCTTCTGTCTCTAGTGTCGTTTTTTTCAGTGGGAAACAGCGATACAGATAAATGTATTCAGAATTTGAAGGAAAAAATAACAAAACTCTGCCTGCTAATGAATCTAACTCCATGTGTGTAGTGGGTCCTGTATATCTACTGCTTATAAAAGTAATGTTTCATATAAAACAGACTTCATTTCTTATGTGTTCTATTTCTTTTGCATCTTCAGATCCTGTATTTTGCCACTTTTTTTTCTGTGCAAAAGCCTTTTATTAGTACAAGAGACCTGCTTAAAACCACCCAAGGAGCACACTTTTGAAAAGAAAGCCAGATTGCTAATTGTCCTGTTAGTCCTGTTTGGAAAGCAATGAGAGCGGGTATGAAATGTAGCAACTGGGAAAATGTACCAATAACTACAAACAGCAGTAAACAAAAGGCAGCAAAAGAGTTTAGCTAGTGGTAACACAGGTGTATTCTGATTTCTGCAAAGTCCAATTAGAAGGTGTCATTGATCCTTCATGCACACATACAAAGCCAGAATATTATAGAAGGAGCCACTCCCAAAGCAGCACATGTTCCATTAACTCTCTTATTTTCAGATGGATCGACTATTTTAAAAGTGAGTGATGGAAAAGAACATTCTTTTTGCCTTGGGTTTTTTTCTTATGTAAAGAAATATCTTTTAAGAGTTTATGGTAGAAATACGTGTTTTAGCATATGCAGCCTTCTGCATCGCTGCAGTCTTTCCTGTGCCACGTCAGGTGGATCTGTTCCCATCAAAAAGATTTTAACTGACATCTCAGCCTTTAGACTGTATCATTAAAGATCTGCTGGGATTTAGCTTGTCCTTCCCTGAATGCACCATGTGTGCATGGTTGCTCGGAGGCAGAGTAAGAGGTTTTGATCTGCACTGTCTCTGTTTATGATTGACTAGCAGAGATTGCATGGCCTCCCCAGGCAATATCCTTTGTTGAATTAGACAAATAGGTATTTGGTCTAGGTTGAGTTAATCCTACCCTGGGGGAGGAAGGTGGACTACTTGACCACCTGACATCCTTTTTAGTCCTATTTTTTCCTAAAATTTTCTGATTCTTTCCTGATAAGTAGGCTGCTGGGCTCTTCACAAGGTTAGGCACTGGAAAAAGATGAGGACCAAAGGCTGAACATGTAAATGTATTTAGAAGCTTACACTTCATTTATTTCTATGGAAGTTGAGATCCTAAATATTATGTAGACCACAGACCGAGCCCAGAACTATCACTTTATCCTGGGTAAAATAAAAGAGACATAAAAAGACAGAAAATAACTTAATGTTAGGATCCCTTAACTCCCCTAAGACTTGTGCAAGATCTTTTTCCTAAAGGTGTCCATCCCTTGCCAATTTTATTTATTGCTTAATATCCTACCAGATCCGTCAGTACATAGTCTACATGTCATGACTGATTCACCTTTTAGTGAAACAAAAATTTCAGTTACTACTGAAGTATTGATGCTGCCCAGGTTACACAAACTACGCATGTTGTAGGTGCCTACCTTAGCCATCGCTACCACATCTCCTGTCTGGGTGGCCCTGAACAGTGCGTAGACTAAGTGACATATTACTCCCTTAAGTTTAAGTATCATAAATGCTTGCATTAAATATCTGTATCTTTTCTACTCACAGCTATTAATTCATCCCTACTCTTTAATGGTTTTTCCTTTCTGCAGGTTTAGAATCTAATCCTTTCAATAATCCTTTCAATCTACCTATTGGTAGATTATTTCACAGGAAATATGTCATATTTAGGACCTTTTCCTCCATGTTTTCAAACTATATTTATTTTTATTAATTAATCCTTCCTTTCCCCTAATAAACTGTTTACACTACTCAATGCTACTATACCCTGTGGTTTAGCCCATGCTCCCGAAGGTTGGGAGAAGATACATAGGTTGTCAAGAGACACATAATTTGCTCTTTTAGTACTTTCCTATAAATAATTTCATATATCCTATAACTCTACCTGTCAGTATTAGAATTCCCTTTATTTTGCCCTTGTCCTTCTAGTATAATGATGCCATAACTTGCAAAAGGATGTAGTAAACTCAATAATCTGAGGTAAGGTTGGACCAGAAATTGTGCAGAGGTAGACAGTCCTTCCTGAATAGTACTTGCAGGCTTTGACCTCTGAATATTACAGCTGCAATTTAAGGTGTATGTTATAATCTACAAAGGAGAGTTATGTCTGGCAGCAAGCTACCTGAATGATCATATTTCTACAGAATGCTATTAAAGGAGTTACAATCCACTGGGTTTCCTTCACTGTTGATTCAGAAATAGGGAAAGTTTCCTGAAGGACTGATTTCAGACTGAACACCATTATATCAATGAATTAGCATACTGTGGGTTGCTGCCAGTCCTTGAAACTGGGCCTTCCCAAGGTCACTTCACATTCACAGTCACCTGGCACAGGAAGAGACCTACATCACAGGTTCTAAGCTTCAACGCTCTGTAAAAAAGGTCCTTATCAAAGAAACTATAATATAAAAAACTGAAATGCATTTAATATGACGATCTGACCATTTAGAGGGATTCATGTAAAAGTTCTACATAATATTTAAACTATTGAAATTCACTAAGTCAGAAACTATATTTCAAGTATTCAGTAAAGTTACAGTGCAATTTTACTGTATATTTACAAATAACTCTTAAATAACAGCGTCCAGGGCTGTCTTATGTTGAGATCTTTGAGATCTAATTTCTGAGCATTTTCTCCTGTTAAATATTCATGCATGTAAAATACATGTATAACAAGGCTTCCACTTCTTTATTCAAAGTATATGCTTAGGGCTCAAATTTGATCTTATCTATAGGAGTACAAAGCAGACATATTTCCAGCACAGTAGTGGTATTGGAGGGAATCTTAAAATATTTTAAAAATAATTTTAAGTAAAATAAAAAATGAGTTCTTTGGGTGGGCTTAAACACAGTTGCTTTTAGGTGTCTGCAATGCAGGTACCTACATTCCTAAGTTCTCTCTGTAATTATGAAGAAAAGTCTGTATTTTAAATTCAAGGGTCATTTGACCTGTTTTAGATTCAACTTCAGGGTTAAATTAAGTGAATTCTAGGAACATTTATTGCATTGTCTCTGAAGAGAAGCCAGAGTGACTCTCAAATGCAGACACCTACATTCAGTTAGATGAATTCTGTTCCTTAATTCACATTCTCAGTTAGAGTAAATTATCAGGCCACCCAGATACAGGAAGATGAATAAAGTCTGAAAGAGCAGAAAAAGTGCACTTCTGAACTCAGTAACAGAGAGGTTACAGCATGCTCAGCATGCTGGGTTCTTATGGGTAAAGAATTTGTGTGTATGCAGCACAGCTCCTAAGCCTGGATTCAGGAGCTGATTAACCAGGAAGGAAGAAGTTTGCTTTGGCATGACATAACAAGTGTGGTATGTTATCATATATCATGACATGTTATTCTGACTGTATATCTCAGACACCTTCCCCTTTGTCTTGTGGGTTGGTGTAAACAGATTAAAATCATATCTATATATATTTTTTTTTTATTTTTTTTTTAAGAGAAGAAGACCTGGTTGAAAGTGTCCCAGAGTTACAGAATGCTGACTTGACCAGATGAAAACGTTACCTGGAGTGAATCACTCCCAGGAAATTTGCCTTTCAAAAACTATCATATTTTGTTAGGCCACTGTCATTGATGAATTGACGTATTTTAGTAAAGTGTTATTTCCAAATTAATTTTGCTTATAGAATATTCTTATCAAACAGCACTCATTCTACAGCACTCTGATACTAAAGAATGTATTTATTTCAAGCAGAAATCTTGAGATTTAGTTAGCTCTTTGGAAGGTGCTTTTTTAAATTCATCTGTTTACACACCTATGGAGTTTGTCAGTGATGATCTAGCTGTACAACCTTGCAATAACTGAGCTACTTCAACTTCATTTTGATTACAGTGCAGCTAGGATATTAAATGAAATTTAAGATGTTCCTTTCTGAACTAGCATCTTCACATACCCAGGCTCTTCCTGAGATTTGTCCAACAATAGCAAAAAAAAAAAAAAAAAGCTGGGTCATTTGTTTTATTGCATCTGACCCTTCATCAGGTGTTTGTAACTTAGTCTGAGATGTAGTACTTCTTATGGCATTCATGGCAACTTTTGCTTATTTTATAATTCTATTGACAAAACATACTAGAGCATGAAGAAAAGGATACAGATTTCAATAGTAAATGTAAAGATTGTACAACACAGTTGTAATGTCATTTCAGTATCATTCAGTTCTGGGGAAGAGGCCTCTGAGGGCTGAGGTGATGCTGGGGCAGGAATGAGGAAAAAGCAGGGGCAGAAGAGAGAAAGAGTGTTAATCTGAAATCATACAAATGCAGTTCACTGTGGGTGAAACACTAGCTCCCAAATGTGTTGGGAAGTGGTTCTTCTTGCCTCCATTTCACAATGGTAGCATGAGGACAACTACCTTTGATGCTTCCTTTTCCTTCCTACCTTTTCCCTCATGGGTTACTCAATTCCTGCTGCTGGGAATACACTCAGGCTACTGAGCCTTGGTGAGACGCATTTTCTACAGTTCCTGCTTCCTCTAACTGTGATGCTCAGTCTGTGCTTTTGTCTCTGTTACATGTTACAGTCAATGAGATATTGTAGAGATTGTCAAACAGCCTATGGTTGCAGTAGCATTACAGCTGCAGCAGTCTCGATTACCCCAGAAGCAGGATAAATTATTTTCTGTCACGATCCATATTGCTGCATTTTCTAGTACGTAAAGTAGCTCCAGTATGGTACAATGCAGATTCCAGTGGAGGAATATTCACAAGTATAAAGGAAACTCAAACTTCTAACAAGTGTCAGAATACACTCTCAAAGTAGTTTCAGTAATAATGTAGACAAAGATTAACTGGGGCCTTTGTACTTTCATGAATGTCAAGCCAGCCTTTTTACATGTATCCTGGTTAAACTAGATAGATAGACAGACAGGCTTCAGCTCTGGCCTTTCAGTCATTATGATGTTTCTGTTTCTTAAGTCCACTTTTTATAGTTTGTTAGATTTCATTTCAGTATGTTGTTGATTTAACAGAGATACTATTAATCCTGAGTCACTTTCTGCTTCTTTCCTAACAGTTGAGCAGATTTGTTAAGCTAGATGGCTGCGTAAACACCAGAAACCAGGCAACACAAGTAACCTGCCCCCCTTTCCTACAGCTTCTTAGTTTATTTGGGTAAGCTCTAATAAAATTGTATATGCATGCGTGTGTATATATATATTATGTATATGTGCATATATATATATCAGAAAAGTATCTATGACAAGATACAGTAGACTGTCCCATTCCATATTAAACATAGTTTATTAGTGGTTGTGCTTTTGTGGTGTGCAACGGGCAAAATTTCAGACATGGTAGCCTCTAATTACGAGTGCTGTAGAAAAACCAAATTAAGAACAACAATATGAAATGCACTGTGTTTCACTGTATTTCACCAGTTACCCTCCAAAACCATTTTTATTTCTTGTAAGAAATATTTACTTTAACTACTATAATTTCGGGGCACTTCAGAATTTCTAACATATTATCCCTCTTCAAATATTAAGTGCTATTGTTCCCACTTCATAGCAGATAATGGAAAATATTAATAACCATAGACATGTAAACATTAGGCATCTGATATAAGTGATGTTTTCAGGTTCCCCGTTGTATAGCTAAGCACCAATAAAAGGCAATTCTTTCTTCATGCCTTCAGTGATCCCAGGTTTAGGATGGAGAGGATGCTCTTTTAGAGGTGTCTGTCTATTTTCATCCCTATGCTGCATCTGACCTACTCACCCAGGCTCTTCTTGCAGTAAATGGAGATAGAGAGGCTTTCAGAGCATTATTCATCTTATTCTAAAATAAATCTCTAAGGTAGGTCAGATAAATTGCAAATTAAAGCACCTTTTCTTTCCACTGATAACAAAAGGAGCCTGGAGTGATGAGCACAAAAGTACCTTCACTGCAGGCACCTGCTATCCTGTGGGAGTGCACTCACTTAAGAAGGATTGATTTTTTTTGTGAACAGTAAGAAAAGCTCCCCAAATTATTTTTTTCCTTCCTGTGACTTGTCTAATTTCCAGAGCTGAGGTCAAGGGAGCTGAGTCCTCAGTCATTAGACTGGACAGTAACAGGTTCTCCCTTCATCGGGCCCTTTGCTAGTCTAGCTTTACTGGAAAGGAGAGAAGGTGTCTCAAAAATGTTCGGTAGCCTGGCAGTTCAGGTAAGACGGAGAAACATTTTAAGTCTCTTTGACTGTCAAAAGCCTAAAATCCACCTCCAGTGCTTCCTGAGAAGGTGCTCTAACCACTAGTTTATTTGCACATATCAACTGGTTTACCTCATCCTTAAAACAAACCGACGAAAAAGACTCACGATCTTTATGGCATAACACTCACTGTCTTGTTCCTCACACCTTTATATAAAAACAGTAACAACAATGAAGCTATGGTGGATGATCTATGATCTGTGACACTTTATTTTGTAGAGATCTGTAGGGCTTTAGTTATCTGTGCATATGCTTTTGGAGTTTTTTCAGTAGATATCATACATGTGCTTTTTGTCTATGTGTTTTTGGACTATTTATGTTATTGCTTCCATTGTTTTACAGTGTTCTGGACTGGCTGGTTTCAGATCTGAGAAAGAAACAGGTTTGCTTCTCCACTGAAAACTTCACAGCTGAGGCTGCTAAGTCCTGGTGTATTCACACAAAAACAGATTTATAAGAAAATTCTCGGACAGTTACAGACTTAAGAAATATGATAAGTTAAAGTGATAGAAGAAATTTAACTTTCACAAATCCAAAATATTTCATTAGATGAAATAATGTAAACCTTCTGGGGCATTTAAATGGGTTCTGAACTAAGAGTGACCACTCAGGGCAACATTGTGTTGTGTTCATTACTGACCTCTTATCAGTCTATAGTAAGGGGCAGAAAAGCAAATCTAAACCTAGACATGTAATGCAGAGTTAACACATTACAGAGATTAAGGCTATTATATAAATTAATGGTCTGGAATACCACATGCAGAAATGGTGATGTGCTTTGTGAAGATTTTGCTTAATTCAAATGGTTTCAAAGATGAGAGACCCTAAGGAGGGAGAATTCTCCTACGGACAGATATGATGTGTTTACTGCTTATTTGGACCTTCAGTGTGGGGTTTAATCCATAATGGGATCTGAACAGACCATTTAAAAAAGAAAAGTTATGTAGTTTCTTAAGGTGTATGAGCACATACTGAAGACCAAGGGTTTAAACAGTAACAGGGAAATCTGCCATGTCTGGAAATGGCGCAAAGATACAAAGGTGCTTGTTTAAGTACAGGGTAATCACAGGTCGTATTCCAAGCAGCCATCCCCTGTAAGGGACCCAGCATTGTTTACAGAAATTCAGCGAGCATAGAAGGCCTGATGGTGACCAGCTCAAAAACACCTATGCCCTGTGGATCGAGCATGTATACCAACCATGTATACCTCACCTTCCAGCTGAGAGTCTTTCAAATAAAGCTGTCAATTTTACTTCCCTGAATATACTGGTGGAAATGCCGTAAGTACTGCAAATACTAAGGTTATCTGACTGGAAATACTTGTTTAGCTAAGGCAATTGGCAAGATCTCTCTAGGTGCTGTTGTGTAGCCCTTTCTGGAGATCTTGATTTACCTGCTTAGCTGCAGATTTACGTGCTGTAGTAAGAGTAATCTTTATGGTGGGTCAGAGACTGGTGGCCTCTGACCCCATCCCTCATTATTTGGTGAGTGTATGTTTGCTAATTGAGCTGTTAATGGCAAATAGCTTTTTTTTTAAGGAAGCATTTTATAGCTAACTGCTTCTAAAAGTGGGGAAGGTAGCTGCACATGTGTGTTCTGTCATTAAGTGGGTATAGAAACTCTTACTGCAAAATACTATTTGCTCTCTCTATTTTGTACCCATTTGGACAAATATATTCCCATTGGAGCACCTTTGATTTCAGTGGACTTGTCAGAGATGAATTTGGTTTTCCAAGTCACATAATAGAGGGACATGACAATGGTGGGCAAAGTTTTGAACTGATAGTTAACTATTTTTTACTTTCTTGTAAACAAGCCACTCAAAAATCTGAAAGTTCACAGCACCAGCCTTTGAACATGCTGCCACACCTGTGCTTTGGATTCTGTTCCGTATCAAAGCACCAAAGAGAGCTGCATCACATGCAAGTTTGAGGATGCTTAAGAAAAGATCTGGCTTCTTCAGGCATATGGGTACATATGAAGTAGCAGAACTTTGGAATTGCATTTAAAAATATGTTTAAAAAAGAATTAAAAATAGAAGCCCTGGAGCCAACAGGCTTAGAGCTTTTGAATCTCTGATAACCTGGAGTGGCATTTATCACACCTAATTTTGCAAGCCTAGGAGTTAAGTACCTAGTCTAAGCCAGGAATTTAACCTTCCCCATAGCAGGGATGGAAAGACACGAACACTTCTCAAACATCTTTCACAGGATGAGATGCTTCTAACCCCCACCTCCCTTCAGTGATTACAGGAGCAGTGTCTCTATGTCGTGGTGTCTGTCTGACAGTTGTCAAAATGTCTTCATTTCTAATGTCAAGACAGCAATAAGTGCTTCATATCTCCGCCTACTGGGGCTGATTGATAGACCCTGGTTTTACATACTGTCAATGGAGGAAGTAAGGTGCAAGGTCTAAGTCAGACACCTAAAATAAATGGCCTGAATACAGTCTTTTTATGTCCAAAGGGGTGATGAATGATACAGAACACTGGTTTCATATAAGGTTATTAAATGTATATTTGAAAGACTATCTCCTTACCAAAATGCCATAAACTCATTTTACTCCAAAATTTAAGTTAAAAAGGGAATGGACCAAAGGATCTTTCAGCTTAGGCAGCCATATTCTGCGTCTCGCACTCTACACATACATATTGAGATGGGAAATCTGAAACTGTCTTGCCCAAGTTTGGGGTTCTGCTTAAGGGCAGCCGGTTGTCATGTCCCAACTCTGTGGTGAGCACATGGTGCCCCCTTTCTCTGAGAGACTTGTACCCTGGCAGTACTGCAAATATCTTTCTCTAAACACAAATTCTTCCAGTTAACATCTATGTCGCTTGAGAGATGAAGTTAGGCACCGAGTACTTACCCGTACCTTCAAAAATCTTCCCTCTAAAATGAGCTGTATCCTGAAATTGGGATTCTTACTTGTTAACTTCTGGGTTTTGTTTGTGATGAACACCTTCTGCATTACTAGTAAGGTAAAATCAATTTGATCCAGAGGTTTTATAGCTGTTGCTCCAGAATAGCTCCTATTTTGTAGTATATGTTGACACTAATTGATGGTTCATTTGAATGTGAAAAATTCTGGAGAACTGGTTTGAAACAAACTTACAGAAGTGCCTGGAGTTCAACTTGCAACGTTACATATGCCTAATTTTGATAGGTATGCAGGTGAAACAGACATCTACAGCTATATGACTTGCATATTAACAAAATCCTCATCTGTCATATTTTAAGCTGCCTGTGACTCTTGGCAAAACTCACTGAAGACAGTATGAGGTTTGTTTGAGTGGAAGTCACAGTATCAGACCCAAAACATTAAGATGTCTGTGTACTCACCCCAGTTGTGTGCAAAGTGGGACTAAACTTAACATTGGCTAATTTAGGGAAATCTCTATGGAGGGAGGAAGCATATAGTGGTTGACATCACTACCTATCTTAAGGCTTAGTTCTCATTTGCTTGCCAGCCTGTGGCTCTCTAACATAAAGGTCAGTAGTTTATAGTCACAGGAAAATGCGTATTTGGCAGTGATACTGTTTGAATTATAATACGATGAAACTGCCTGTGTAGGGTGGTTTTGTTATGAAAACTGAAGCTACAAAGATTAGGTAAAATTTTTCTTACAAAGCGGGAGAGACAAATTACAGTGAAGGGCATCTTAAATGCGTAAACAACAGTTTCTTCAGCCTTTGATATGCAATTTTAATAGTTATCCAAGGTCAACACAGAGATGGCAGAATCATCCTTCAAAAGAATTTGTTTCATTTTATGACACATACCATAGTGTCCTGAATCATTAAGAGCATTAAATTTGGGTATACCTGACAGCTTGTTTGACCAAAGTTCCGGACTAGTTTAACAATCTTTGCCGTGGAACATGACTGTATACTACATAAAATGCGCAGTATGTCATGTTTATAGTATAGGTGTGTACAAAAATATTTAGTTGATAGAAAAGAGTTCTGTTAATAGGCAAAAATCAACATCTCAGCTCAGACAAATTCAAATAATTCTAAATATTATTACCAAATATAAATGTATGTCAGCTGCAGAATTACTGCAGTTATCAACAATTCAACTTACTCACCCACAGACAAACATACCTCCTTCCATAAGACCAGCAGCCATCCAAAACACATAAAAAAGATAGTAACATACGTCTAGATACTGCTGCAATTGTTGTGAGAAGACCAATATCATGCTCATGTTATAAAAGCCTCCCAACCACTGAGATCTCTCCTCTAGAGAAAAATGGATTGGCTCTTTGAAACACCTTAATATGATGTAAGTACTTGGTGCAACACAGTCTCTCCCCACTGCTGATCATTCAGCTAAACACGAAGCATATGCAGAAAATTACTAACCATTGTAACACATGATGGAGGAAGATCACCCTCTGAATGAAATTTCAGCTTCATCCTGCAGGAACTGCCCAACTTTTTTCTCAAGTTACTTCCTGGGCTTGTCATAAAAAAGTTAATTTTGGGCAAATATTCTTAATTCTCTGTTTCTATGGCAGGCCAGGAGATCAGATAGGCTTATGTAGTCAAAGGCTTTTCTATTTTTTCCCAGTAATTTCTATTTAATCTATTAAAAGATACTACCTTTATATACAAGTCTTCCTTTGCTTGTTTAAGGGGGTAACACTTAAATCATAATAGCCAGAACACCGCCACTACCAGTCAAAGATATTAAACTGTAGTCAACAGAGAGGAATGGACTATTCCAAAAAGTTTCACCTCAGCCACCTTTAATGAATTCAAATGAAAATGCATTTGAACTCCTACGTTTTAAACTTATAGTTCTTAATATAGAAATCAGTCATGTGGACTCACAAATAACTTTGTCATGAAAACTAAAATTTTATTCTCTCTTACTTTCTATCCAGTTGTGCACATTGCACCATCAGCTGAATAACCTTAACTCTAGCACCAAACAAGTGATCCCCGCTCTTTCAGCCATTAATGTTTTCCCCAGGCTACACTAATAAAATGCCTGTGTTGCAAATGTCAAAATGCATGCAAGCCACAGTGCAAAACAGCTTTACTGAGAAGCTATTATTCATCCTTTCTGAAAGCATAAGAACAGGGAGAGAGAGGGAGGGAGATAAATCTCTTGCAATTTTTTATAACAGGCACGCGTTACCAGAAAAAAAAAAACCACAATGTTACATGTGTCCTAACAAGAAAATATGTATTTATAGGGCATTTGTGGGACAGGAGGAGTTAAATAACTTAGCCTGGATTTGATCTCTTATCCACTAAGTAGCTTCCATTCTGTTTTCTTTTTCAAATAAGTCATGTCAGGAATGTTTCCCTCCTTATAAAATATATAAGCACTTGACTGTACTGGAATTTCAGTGGTCTGTAAATAAAACATGGCAACATAAGTTAAGAGTAGATAACCAGTATAGACACAGTTTAAAGTTTAAAAAAAGAAAATAAAATAAAAAATTGGCACTTCAGATAAATGTATTAACATGGAAGATTTCACTGTGTTGACCTCCACCAGCTCTTAAGTATTTACCCACAAGTAATCAATATCTTACCAATAATTCCTTGTTATACACGATTTCAGTTATAATTATAATTTACATAAATATAGTCTAACACAATACATACCCATACTGACATGTACCTATTCTGGATTGCATGCTGAGATGAACTTGTCATTGTCATTGGTGACAGCGTTTGGCCAGTTCCCATCAAGAACATTTCCAACCACCCACCAGTTTCATCCAGGGGAAATCTGAGAGAGGACTCAGAAAGTCTAGGTCTTTAAATATTTTTTGAAAACAGCTGTTGCTTATAGTGTCTTTATTGTTGCCTTCAATCATATCAAAGAACATGTGTGTGTGTCAGTGTACATTTAAAAGTAACGTTAGAACTTCCATAATCACAGTAAAAAAAACTTCAGAGTGTCCAAAACAAGACATAAACCATAGGTAAGGAAGCTCAATGGAACTACTTACTTATCTAGTAAATTACCAAGTCTTTTCTTATTGTTAATAGGAGATCAAGAAGTTGTGTTTTGGCTTTGACACAAAAACAGTAAGAATTATCAAAAGGCAGAGGAGAAAAAAAATATAAAGAAAACACATTGCTTCTGATGAGATCTAAAGTGGGAAGAAGCTTGAAGAAGGTTGATTTCAAAAGAAGGTTTTCAAAGAGCCAAGGATGAAGTGAAAATAGCGCTAGAGACATGGAGAGTGGGCTGGGCACCAGTGCTAGGCAGGTGAAAACAATCACTGGGGCAGCAGCAGAAGAAACATCATAAGGTACTAAGACAAAAGTCTAACAAGAGCTTTAGAAACACAAAGGGTAATTTTGGATTGGGTTTTGGAGTGAATGTTGGCTGGGTCATGTGGTCGCATTTACTGCAGGCACATGAAATGCAGAAACCAGCACTATACTCATCCCAGCATCAACAGAAAACAATTTTGTGAACAGACCATAGAAGAGTTTCCCTAGTCAAGGAATGAAACCTTATCCTAACAGAAGCCAGTGAAGTTTTTCACACTACAAACGAAAGACTTACTTGAGGCAAAGGGAAATAAAACTATGGATGCAAGATTTAGAGGCTTTGGACTTTTCAGGAACATCTCTGCCTGCAGGGCAACAGATACTTGGACTGAAATAGAAGTCATGAAATAAATGGAGAACAGGCTCAAGACAATGCCACATTTACAGAGTGTGACGGTAAAGGAGACATGTCAGGAAGAAGAGAGAGGATTCTTCTGTCAGCTGTCTGCCTCCTGAGATACTTGGCAGAAAAATGACTGTAAGTCATGGTTTAGCAATACTTTTGCATATAGCCAGGCAAAAAACTACACCCGATAATTTATAAATAGCCATTTGTGTAATAATTCACTAATGGAATAAGAGAAGAAGAAGTGAGTATGGAAGCAACAGAAAGGTTGTTGGTTAAGTACAGCTACACACAGGGAACTGAGACACTCTCTCATCTGGCTGATTTAACATCAAACTCTTACTCTGTTTGAGCAGACTATTTACGTAGGATTGTTCTTTGGCCTTTGTACACTAAATCACCTGTCATATTGTCAGTGATGAAAATTTTGTCTGTGCCACAGTAGGTACTGTACACCTTGCTTTTACATGGCCTTCAGAGTTGAACTGTAATAGCAAAATTACTTATTCGACCGATAAGCATCCAAATGCTCCCATGAATCTCATTTGCTGTTTCAACCCTCTCTCCCTGATCTCCTCATTTCCTTAGCAAGGCAGTTATTATACATTGGCAAGAGATGGCACATCTTTTTTGCACTTGGAAGTTCTGAAATACTCATGCTATCTATTTGGAAAATGTTAAAAACCTCTGCCATTCATATGTCATATTTAGTTTCCTTTCCCAATATTTAATAATCAAAATTGTTTCACTTTTTCTAATTTATTTGAAGAGCATCTCTGGAATTAATTCCATCATTAAATAAAAAACTCCTACAAAAAGTAATGTAATAACAAAAATCAGGCTTTGCTACCGTTAAGATGTTAAGATTACACCGTATCAGCAGAGGGCAGTCTTTGATAACTGTAAACGTATATGTACACTTGGTGAACAATAAACTTCTCTTTGTCTTACACAGGAATTGTGAGCGTGTAGGTTTCAATGAGGAATATAAATCTGTGATCCTTCATCAAAAGCAGAAGCCAGATGCCCTCAGAAAACGTTGCACATAAAATAAGAATAGATTTGCATTCACTTTTAAATAAACAGATGTCTTAAAATATAGATTTATCCTGCTGAACCTCACAGGTAATTCATTTCAGAATATGCACCACTAGATTTCCATGACCACACTTATTAATACTCTGTTAAATGAGCTGGTCTTCTTTGTATTAAAGCTTTCTGCTTCTGTTTAGACTCAGAGCTGCAAGCTTTCATGCAAGGATATGCAGACTCTTTTTCCCTAGTCAAATACCAGTCACTTTATTTACCAAAAATTTATTTTAAAAGATCAATGGACTTGTTATTGGGCCCAATTTGGATTTGTTACATTGACTTCAGAGACAATTGGGAGGAAAATACCCTGGATTTACACCTATGCCATTAGATCAGGATTTAGCCAAGATGAATCTTCTTCACATACAATTTGAACACAAGTGTTGGCACAAGCCAACAGTCAGGAAGCCAAGGAAAATCCTTTCAAAATTCTTATCAACTCTGTAATTTGGAACACTTTTTATTTTACATTGTGCTGGGAGAAGAAAAAAAAACATGTCTTGCACTTTGTACTTGGACTGTGGCACAAGAGCTCATTGACTTGTTTGACAAGACAGCAACTGCTAAAAATAAAGAGGACTTCTGCTGTTTGTACACAGAGATTTACTACTTGATGATGGAGATAATAGAGATCAAAGAACATGACCCTGTATCCACTGAAAACAAGGAATTTCTGTACCAGAGATGGATCAATCCCATCCCTACACTACTTTTCTCTTTTTTTTTCCCCCCAGTTAGGAAGCTAAATCTCTCAAAAATTTATTTGTTGGAATGCCCTACTCCATTCACTTTCAACATGGGTATTTCAAAAGCTATTCCTTCATCTACCAGATTTCTCCAACTCTCTTTACCAATTGAAAAGAAATGAGATCTTTGGATAAAAATCACAACAAATATTGGACTGACTTTAACAGAGAAGAGATTGCTCTGTTACAAATGCGGTTCTAAACACATCATCATTAAAGAGAAAATATTTTGAAGGTACATGTTTACCTGCTATCCCTAACAGCCCAAGAATATTGATAACTGAAAAAAATAGTGCACTTTTCATTAGATACCTTATTTTTTTTTCTTCTGCTAGGACAACAAATAAAAAAGCTAGATGCTATTTGTACGTGATTTATTACCCTTTTTCCCTACATCTCTCTCCACACACATGCATATATGCACATACAAATGAGGTTTTGAGTGGCAAACTCTGCAGAAGGGAGTCTATTTTGTAAAAAGGAAAGTCTTTCTCTCTTGAATAAATGTGAAGATTTCTACTAAACGTCGATTCTGTAAAACTTCATTTTTCTACAGCCTAAATTTGGAATCAAACTCAGATGGTACACATTTCTTTAATAAGATAAGCTATTCATGCCCAGGAAGGCAAACATGCCTTCAAATCACCCTGATGCTACCTCAGATCTCTGTGCTGGGTCATTTGGCTTTGGTTGTGTTTTTTTTTTTTTTAATTTATTTGTTTGTTTTAAAACAGAACCCAGGCCTTGACACTAGACCATTATATTTGGGCGATTCCAATTACTCCATCCCAAATATTGTCATCTCTGACAAGAAGAGCTACTAACACCATGTTTGTGAAACTATGGGAGAGCCTCAGTCCTGGGACTCCACTTTTTCTACTGAATTATCTTTCTTTGAAGCTTAGAAAGAAGACATTAACTTGCTGAAATCCAGGGTGAATGCCTCATAAGGGTAGAGAAATGGTATTAGTGTTGCTTAACTTACTAGATATCTAACTACCAGAATTACTATCTCCTGCAGCAGCATCCAAGTCCATAATTCAGTGTAGACTTGTTCAACAAAATACATTTCTGCAGTTTTCCACAGGTACGTCAATAATAGAATATAAAAGTATCTCACAAATTACAGTAATCCAATGTGGTAGAACAGATGTCCACTGATGTCCCCCTACCACAAACCAAGCTGAATTATTTGTTGGGATGAATTCTTATATGTAAACGTGGCTGACCGTGCCTACACCTGAAATTCCAAATTCAAGTTTTCCATACAGAAAACGAGATCGCATGCCATAATGTGGCTCCACCACTGAAGGATAACTTCAAAGATTATTTTAAAAGAAGGCATCACAAATTTACACAAAGTCATTTCCAAACAGCCTTGGGTCGTCTTTGAATCTGCCCCTCCTTAGTATTTTTCACTTTTCTGTTGTTAGAAACCTTTTTAAAACAGACTGTGGATCACATTTCGTTAACTAGAAAGAATTTTAGCAGCTGTGAATAAAAAGTCAGAGCCTGCCATTAGGAATTTTAAAAGGCAAATAACTCCTGCAAGCTCAGGCTCTTATTAATATGCTTTTAACTGCAGACACGAGACGGCAGAAATGCTGTGAAGCTTTTATTCACCCACTGCTGTGACTATTCACCTCCGAGGAATGAAACCGGGCATTAACTAACGTGTTTTGCCCCGGAGGTATTTATCCGTTTTCTTTCTGGCGCAAAGAAAGGCGGTGCCGGCGGGCAGGTCCCCACACCCCCGCCCCGCAGCCGCTCCGGCGGCAGCCCCGGGGCGCTTCTCCTCGCCTGACCCGCCCCGCTTTCCCTCAGGCAAAGGCACCTTTCTCCCTTTCTCACCCTTTCTCTCCCCGCCGCCGTCCCCCGTTAACCGGGGTCGGCTCTCGGCCAGCCCCGCTCCCGCCGCCGCCGGGAACCGGGCGGCCGTTACCGCCGCGAGGGGCGGCCGTTACCCGCCGCCGCTGCCGCCCCGCGCTCACCTGTCGCCCCGTACCCTGAGGGGAAGAGAAACCCCGAGCCCCCCCAGCGGCGACCCGCGGGCAGCCCCGCTCTAATTCTGCCCCAGGAAGCCAGGCTTTAAGGCGAGATCGGGGAGGCTCAGTGCGGGGGAGGCGGGGAGCCGGCGGTGCGCTCCCGCGGCCGGCGGAGGTGCGCTCCTCCGCTGTGGGCAAGCAGCGCCGCCCTCCCCCCGGCGAGGGGGCTCCGACACGGCGCCTTGCCCGCGGCGGCTGTCGGCAAGGCGATCCGCGCCTCCCCCCTTCCTCCCCGCTCCCGCACGGCCGGGGCTCAGCCCCCCGCTCCCTCGGCGCCTTCTCCTCAGCAACCTGTTGAGGGGCCGGGGGAGGGAGGGGGAGGCTGTTCCCCTCTGTCGCTTGCAAGATTGGCAAACCGCTCTGTCCAATCGCACCAGACGGCCTCGCCCCTCCGCGGGTGCCTATTGGCTGCGCGGAGGCGCAGGGCGGGGCTTCGCAGCTGGCGGGGCTCCCCTCCGGAGCGGGGCGCGCTCCCGTCAGAGCGCAGCGTGTCCGTGGGACGTGCGGGTCGCGCCGCGCCGGCGGCGGGAGCGGGGCCGCCACTCGGCCCCTGCGGAGCGCGGACGCCGCTGCCGGGGGCTCTCGGCCCTTCGCTCCCCCGGCAAGGACGATGCAGGCTTTCCCCGCCGCGCCGCCGCGGCGGCGGCTGCTGCTGGCCGGCTTGCTGCTGCTGGCCGGCTGCGCCTGGGAGGGGGCGCCGGAGCCGCCGCCGGGCAACGCCGCGGTCTCCTCGCCCTGGGCGCCGGAGGCGGCCCCCGTCGTGGTGGCCAACCGCGGGCTGCGCGTGCCCCTGGGCCGCTCCGCCTGGCTGGACCCCACGCGGGACCTGGTGCTGCAGGTGCAGCCGGGGGACCGGTGCCACCTCACCGTGCTGGACGAGGACCCGCTGTGGCAGCGCCCGGGCCGCCTGAGCCCCAGGCGCTTCCCCTGCGAGTTCGGGGCCCGCGAGGTGCAGTACTCTCACCTGGGCGGCCGCAGCCCCGCGCGGGACCGCGTCCGCCTGCAGCTCCGCTACGACTCGCCCAGCCGCGCCCTGGTGCTGCCCCTGGTGCTGGAGGTGGAGGTGCTCTTCACCCAGCTGGAGATCGTCACCCGCAACCTGCCCCTCACCGTCGAGCGCCTGCGGGGCACCAGCAACCCCCTGGATGCCCGCAGCCTGGAGTTCGACTTCGAGCCGGGCCGGCAGCGCTGCCGTGTGGGCCTGCTGTCGCCACTGGCCGGGCTGCCCCGGTACGGAGAGATCCTCAACTACCCACCGGCGGCGGTGGCCGCGGGTGGGGAGGCGGCGGGGGGCGGCCCGGTGCCCGCCTCGATGTGGGACTGCGAGGAGTTCCTGCGCTTGGGGCTGCGCTACCGTCACACAGCAGCCGGCGGTTCCCCCAACCGTGACCTGGTGCCGCTGGTGGCAGAGCTGCGGGAGGCAGCGGGAAGCGGAGCACTGCTGAAGCGCGAGTACTTCCAGGTGCTGGTGCGGATCCGGGCTGGGACTGAGAATGTGGCCCCCAAACCCAGCTTCTTGGCCATGCTCATGATGGAGGTGGACCAGTTTGTCCTCACCGCCCTCACGCCTGACATGCTTGCGGCCGAGGATGCTGAGTCACCACCAGACCTGCTGCTCTTCAACATCACCTCACCCTTTGGCCCTGGCCAGGGGCACATGGTCAGCACAGATGACCGGAGCTTGCCTGTCTCCGCCTTCAGCCAGCGGGACGTGAGGGAGCTGCGAATCGCCTACCAGCCGCCCATGGAGGACTCGGATCGGGAGCGGCTCTTTGAGCTCGAGCTGGAGGTGTTGGACCCAGAGGGTGCTGCCTCAGAGCCCTTCACCTTCGTCATTGTGGTGAAGCCCATGAACACCCTGGCACCTGTGGTGACTCGCAACACTGGCCTTGTGCTCTACGAGGGGCAGTCGCGGCCTCTCTCAGGCCCTGGTCCCAGCCCCAACCTGGTGATAAGTGATGAGGATGACCTTGAGCAGGTACAGGTGAGTGTGGTGGCAGGGCTGAGGCATGGCCACCTCACTTTGCTGGAGGACACCCCAGCACCTGCTGCCCCTCGTAAACACTTCACTGTGGCTGAGCTCGCAGCAGGTCGGGTCATATATCAGCATGATGGCAGTGAGTCTCCACTCAGTGACAATCTGGTGCTGCGGCTGGAAGATGGTGGCTCTCGCCACCGTGTTGAGTTCCTTTTCCCCATTACCCTGGTGCCCACTGATGACCAGCCGCCCCTACTCAATGCTAACACGGGGCTGGCCATGGCTGAGGGTGAAACAGTGCCCATCACCACCCGTGCTCTTAGCGCCACTGACATTGACTCGCAGGATGCCATCCTGCTCTTCACAGTGGAGTCTGGCCCCACTGCTGGGCAGCTGCTCCTCCGTCAAGCACAGCCACCTCCTGGCTGGGAAGAGGAGGAAGAAGATGAGGGCTTTTCTTGGAGGAGGGTGCCGGGTTTGGCGGGGAGCTCCCTAATCTATGAAAAGCCAGTGAGAGAGTGGCTGCAGCAGGACATTTTGGAGGGGCGTCTCTATTACCACCACTTCGGGCCTCACAGCCCTGGCCCTGGGGTTGTGTTGGACCAGTTTATCTTTAGAGTCCAGGATGACAATGACCCACCCAACCGCTCTGGACCACAGACTTTTGTGATCCGGGTACATCCTGTAGACAGATTACCCCCAGAGCTGCATAGTAGCAGCAGCCTGCACTTAATAGTTGCAGAACAGCAGGTGACCCCACTGCGGAGGAAGCACTTGTGTTACACAGACCAGGATTCAGGGGACCGCGAACTCCGCTACACCATAACCCAGCCCCCCACTGACACTGACACTAACCACCCTCCAGATGTATACGGAACCCGCCTTGGATCCCTCGTGCTGACTGAGGATCACTCTGTTGAAGTTACACACTTCACCCAAGCCCAGATCAATCATCACAAGATATCATACCGTCCCCCGCAAGAAGAACTGGGGGTGGCTCCTCATTTGATTCAGTTTCAGTATCAAGTGCAAGATGCAGCTGGCAATGCAGCTGAAGGGACTTTCACCATCTACCTGCAGCCCGTGGATAACCAGCCTCCTGAAATCACTAATACTGGCTTCACTTTGCCTGAGGGAGGCAGCCATGTCCTTAGTCCAACTGAGCTGGATGCCAGTGACACGGACACTGAACTTGCCCGTCTCAGATTTATCCTGACCCAGGCTCCTCGGTATGGCCAGTTGCAGCTTTCTGGGTACAGTTTGATTCCGGGCGGTGTCTTTGGCCTGGAGGATATCAGACAAGGGAGGGTGGTGTATGTGCACAGTGGAGCTGAGACCAACAGTGATACCTGCAGGCTTGATGTGAGTGATGGGGTTCATTTTGTGCCCATCACACTGAAAATGAATGTCCACCCGGTTGATGATGAGGTTCCTATGCTACGGTTGCCCCCAGGCACTCTTGGTTCCTACCTGGATGTGCTGGAGAATGGTGCTGCTGAAATCACTGCTAATGTTATTCAGGGCACGGATGAGGATACAGATGACTTAATGTTGACCTTCATTGTAGAGGATCCTCCTCAGCATGGGAACATCCTGGTCCAAGGGGTACCTGCAGAGAGATTTTCCCAGAGAGATCTGCTGGATGGTGCTGTGGTATATGCTCACACTGGTGGTGAAATAGGCCTTCTGCCCAAAGAAGATACCTTCAACCTTACCTTGTCTGACCTCTCCGAGGAGTGGAGTGTCAGGGGCAACGTTGTTCACGGAGTTTCAGTCTTGGTGACCATTCTTCCTGTTGACAGTCAAGCTCCAGAGATTTTTGTGGGGGAGCAGTTCATGGTAACAGAAGGTGACAAACGGGTCATTACTCCTGCTCACCTCAGGGCTGAAGATGTGGATACTCCTAATGATGATATACTCTGCACCATTGTTGCTCAGCCGACATCTGGGTATGTAGAGAACATCTCTCCAGCCCCAGGATCTGAAAAATCCAGAGCAGGTATAGCTATAAGTGCTTTTACCTTGAAAGACCTCCGTCAAGGGCATATTTTTTATGTCCAAAGTATACATAAGGGTGTAGAGCCTGTTGAAGACAGATTTGCTTTCCGCTGTTCTGATGGCATTAACTTTTCCCAAAGGCACTTTTTCCCCATTGTCATTATGCCAATCAACGATGAAGAGCCTGAAATCTTTATGCGAGAGTTTGTTGTGATGGAAGGCATGAGCCTGGTTATTGATACCCCTATCCTCAATGCAGTCGATGCAGACATCCCTGCTGATGCGTTAATGTTCACAATCACCAGGCTTCCCAGGCACGGCCACATTGTGAACCAGCTGGTCAATGGAACTGTCCTAGTGGAGAGCTTCACCTTGGATCAGATAACAGAGAGCTCCAACATACTCTATGAACATGATGACTCTGAGACAAAAGAGGACAGTTTTGAGGTGAAACTCACAGATGGTAAACATACCATTAGGAAAACAGTACTCATCCTGGTTATTCCTGTAGATGATGAGACACCCAGAATGGCCATCAATGACGGTTTGGAGATTGAAATAGGGGAAACTAGAACTATTCATAACAGAATATTGAAGGCTACTGACCTGGATTCTGAAGACAAAACCTTGACATACATTATAAGATACGGGCCAGGGCAAGGCCTCTTGCAGAGAATAAAGCCTTCAGGTAGAGTTGAGAATATCACCCTGGGGATGAACTTCACCCAGGATGAAGTGGATAGAAACTTAATTCGATACATGCATTTTGGCAAAGAAGGAGTTCGTGATCTTATCAAGTTTGATGTGACAGATGGAATAAATCCTCTCATTGACCGCTACTTTTATGTGACAATAGGTAGCATTGATATTGTCTTCCCAGATGTAATCAGCAAAGGAGTTTCTTTGAAGGAAGGAGGGAAGGTAACCCTTACTACTGATTTGCTTAGCACCAGTGACCTGAATAGTCCAGATGAGAACTTAGTTTTCACTATTACCAGAGCACCTGTTCGTGGTCATCTTGAATGCACAGATCAGCCTGGGGTACCCATCTCCACTTTTACTCAACTCCTCTTAGCAGGCAATAAAGTCTATTACATTCACACTTCAGAAGATGAGGTGAAAATGGACAGCTTTGAGTTTCAGGTGACTGACGGCTATAACCCTGTATTTCGTACTTTCAGAATTTCTATCAGTGATGTGGACAATAAGAAACCTGTCGTCACAATCCATAACCTGGTGGTGAGTGAGAATGAATACAAACTGATAACCCCATTTGAATTGACTGCAGAAGACAGAGATACACCTGACGCATTGCTAAAATTTATCATCACTCAAATACCAGTTCATGGTCAGATCATGTTCAATAACTCCAAACCAGTCACCACCTTCACTAAACAAGATCTAAATGAAAACCTAATCAGCTACAAACATGATGGCACAGAATCAGTTGAGGATAGCTTCTCTTTCACTGTTACAGATGGCACTCATACTGATTTCTATGTCTTCCCCAACACTGTGTTTGAAACGAGGAAACCTCAGACTATGAAGATTCGAATAATGGCTGTGGACAACAGTGTACCTCAAATTGTAATAAACAAGGGTGCTCAGACTCTCCGTATTCTGGCCACAGGTCACATCGGGTTTCTGATTACCAACAAGGTGCTCAAAGTGGAAGACAGGGACAGTTTACATGTTACTCTCAAGATCAGAATCACAGAGGGTCCGCGCCATGGCTTCCTGATCCACCTGGGGAGAGGCAACCATAGCATCAGCCAGTTCACCCAAGGTATTACAATACTCCATGCTTACTTTAGATCACTGGAAACATGCTTTTTCATGTTAAACTCTATAATAATTGATGGGAGAAACTTTCCAACAGCAAGCTTATTTATAATGGCTTTATTATTTTTTAGGGTTTTTTTTATTGTTTATTGCATCTGTGACAGCTTTAAACAGGAAAGGGGGTCTACTGGATGAACACTGAATAAAGGAGCATCTTTGCCTTGGAGAGCTTACAGTCCTAATAACTGTGATTTGGACTTTCTCTCAGTGATAGAAATTTAGATAACAGAATTGGGCTGCATGTGATTCTGGATCTTTAGAGGCTGAGTGCCTTCTTCAAACAGTTTTAATTAGAAAATGCTATGGAAGTGGCCAAGCTATTATTAACTAATGGCCATACCATGGCTAGGGCATCAGTTGCTATACAGTCTGAGTGCACTTAACTGTTAAAGCAAAATCATTTCCCAAACATGGGGAAATAATGTATTATGATTGCATTTGTTGCCTTAATTACACAAATCTTAACCACAAAGTGTTTGTGGTAAATTAAAAGGTAATGTAAATGTTTTAAAATTATGTCAGTGGTACTTACTTTTTACATGGAACTAAAATACTGGGTGGTATAAATAGGACGAAAACCACATGTGCCGTATGGTCTGAAATAAAGCCTCAACACAAGGTTATGAAGTAACTTTAATTGAAAGGGGAGCATTAGCTATTCTCCAGAGAATTTTCCATGTTATTTTGCACTGACTTAATAGCTGGTTAATTAAAAATGAAATGAGGTTTCTTGGAGCCTCCTGCAGCTGTGGACTGAGCAGACAGCACAACTGCATGGAGACTCAAAATTAAAGGGGCCCAGACAGGCTGGGCTTTGTAGGTGGTAAGGCTAGAGATGAACGCTTGTAGTAGGCTGTATTTCATTTCACAGAGCCCCATACTGGTATGTATCCCATGTTATAGTCTTGGCTGTAGTGATGTTCTTGTCAGATATACCAAATCTTGCAAACAGGCCTGATGAACTTTTGAATGGCTGGGATGCCCTAAGTTTTACAGTGTTAGTGCAAAAAAAGAGGATGAGGAGGGATCAAACCATGTCTAAGCTTTGGGAACCACCACAGCTCCTTAAATGTAAGGCTTCAGTAGTGAACTGCGAGTAGTATTAAGAGTATATTGTCAGAATAAGTGAAAAACAGAAGAGAAAGGGAGTGAGCAAATAAACAGATTATCACTTTTTTAGTGGCTTTTCTCTTACATTGGAGAATGTAGAATTATTGAGTGGGTGTTCCCTGAAAGCAGAGCACTGCATAGCACAGTGATATCCCATTTTTTTTTGAGGAACCAGGGGGTACTCAGGACAGGTACATATTCCATTCTCTTTTGTGCCCTGTGGCCAGGCGTACATTTGTCAGATGACCAAAATGTAGTTGTTACTTGACTTTCAAGTGACAGTCCAACCACGTGGCATGCTCACTGGTCTTCACCTAGGCTTTCTTAATATTCTGGGGCTGCCTGAGCTGAGTGAGAAGCATGCAACCCATAGGAAAAACTGGTTTTAAAGCTAGTAAGGATCCCCGGAAAGTGATATAACTTCACAGGTTCCCTGGCAGTACTGACATAAGCACTCTAATTTGTGTTTTTAAGAAATACACATTTCTTCGATAATTTTGTCTGTTGGCCTCTATGAGCAGATACCTCCTGAGCGTCTGTGTTTTTTCTGTGGTATCTCTCTTCTCAACTTCCTAAATGCTTTTTATAATGGTTTGTATTTTATGAAGCCAACACATAAAAATGTCTTATGAATGCAGGGCCAAGCACTTGAGGGAGAAGAGGTGTCTGGAAAGGCTGCATGAAAGGCAGAAGGCATCAAGCTCACACAGGGATAATAAATCTGCTGAGGACAGGGAGAGAGACCTTGCTGGAAGTCTTAGAATAACCTGGGAGTGAAAATCATGGCTGAAATGGCACTGTCTTTTCCTTTCCTTTTTCCTCAGATGCCCTCTTGTCTGTAGCTGCTTTGGGTATAGGAGGGGTTGTGAGTGGCAGGGAAACAAAAATTCTTGGCTGAACCTAGAAGGCTACAGTTTTGAGAAGTAATGTGAGACACAGAGGTCTTATGTAGACTGAGCTGCATACTGAAAACTCTGTGTATAGTTCAACTGTTGTCCCTTACCCTGTGGCCCTCTACCATTAATGTGCAAAACACTGTCAAATCCAGAGTAGTGAATTTAGGCATATTTCATGCTTATGCTATACTGAGACAAATAATTATCTAATGTTCAGGGCAGGAGTAAACAAGACCCTCTTTTGTCATATTCTTAATGCTCCTAATTTAAGTGCAGATTTTGCAACCAGCCATGAGTAATAGTTTTGACTTCGGGGTCCTCCTGTATTGACCGTTGGCCTAGCTATTATACACTTTCTTTTTATGTTTTGATCTCTCCCCTTTTTAGGGGTCCTATCCTGCCATGTGGGGCAACCTCTTACAAAATGCTAGTTTCATTAATATGTGTGGGTCCTGGTGGGGCTTGTAAAACATCATTACAGTCTTCCAATTTATGTTGGAAGGGACCTCTGGAGGTCATGTGGTCTAACCCCAGTCAAAACTGGGACAACTTTGCAGTCAGATGAGGCTGTTCAGGGTCACACACAGATGAGTTTTGAAAGCTGCTCAATAGTTTGTGAAGTCAATCCTAATACTCTACCACCTGACACTCCCATTCCTTGGTTTTGGGTCTGTGGTTGTATAAACAGGCAGCCTGACTGCTTTGAGTGAGGTAACATTAATGAAAGAAGATTCATTGTGTGCAAGCAGCTTGAGCAGTCTGATTTTCAGATTGCCTGTAACTGAAAAAGAGGGCAGACCGATTGTTTAGCAAACAGCTTTCTGCCTTATGCTTGAGATTGCTTTTCAATATCTGCCCACAAAACTTTATCAAGTGCTAGAAAGGAAATTAGCCTAGCTTGCAAGATCAGGTAAAAGCCTCCAGTTGTGCAGAATACAGTATGTCCAGGAGATTTGTTGCATATTTTGTTCAGGAACAGTGTGGGACTTTCTAATAAGTATACATCAAATACTTCTGCCACAAAGTGTGGTAGGTAATCTTTTGCTCGTGAGGCTCATAGAGTTAACTGGGATTGCTCAAAGGGGGTATTAGAGTGTGGAAGAATTAACTTCGTGATAAAAGGTCCCCAAATTCTGCAAATAGTTGGTGTTTTTTATTCTTTTCTATTTAATTGTTAAAATAATCTAAATGAGAGAGACAGGCAACTAACAGTAATGAAATAAAGTATTCTTAAAATACATTAAGCAGTTCCTAAGTTTATTCAAGTACTATCTGTTACTTCATGTTACACCTGAAAGCAGCACTTTTAATTCATTATTATTTCTTTCTGCTTTATATTTACAATTTGGTGATAGTAAATGCAGAGAAAGCTAAAAGAAAAATGCTTGCCACATGGTAATTTCTAGTCTAGTGCTGTCTTAGGACAAAAATACATACAAAGAATATTGTGTATGCATAATCACGCTGCACTCATCTCTGCAAGTCAGGGCTGGAATTTGTTCACAGCAGATATTAATTCAGATTAGATAATTTGTTTAAAAGTGGGGAAAGTCTATTAAAGAACTGCAAAGTCTTTCACATTTAAAGAAGTTTAGTGGTATATAACAAGTAGGTAGCTGATGTTTGGATAATGTTTTGAATGTACAAAGTGTGGTGGACTGCTGAGTGCTGTTTTGGGAGTCCCCAGTCCCAGGTGGGTAAATTTGTGAGTAAAAGCCAGGTCACTTCTCACAGCTCTGCAGGTGTGCTGAGGAGCCAGGAAGAACGGGAAGGAATAGTGGAGAGTAAGGATCAACCTTGGCGATAATATAACCTGGTTAATGTCTCAGCACTCCATGTAGCCTCCTGAGGCCAAAGATATCTCCATGGCTACTCCAGCCAAATACGCAGCTCTTTGCAAGCAATGATTTTATTCAGCATTCACACCGGATAATGCTTTTTATCTTCTTTTTCAGGCAAGTGTTTTCAGAGAGATGAATGAATTATGTTTTGAAGTGCATTTGTTTCTTAAAGAATATATATTAGTATATGTAACCTTTAATAACCACATCAGTTTTGCAGAATTTTAAATGGGAAATCAGTGCCCTGATCGAGAGGAGATAATTATATTTTTAATAGAAAATTACGTTGGATGGATTTCAAAATTATGTTGGAGAATTCCAATATCACATTAATATGTAGCAGGCACTGTAGTTATACAGTAATGAATTGTGCTTACAGCTAGGCAAGTTTTAGTATAACTAGCATAACCTAAACAACTGTGGAAGGAAAGTGTAGAGTTGCTCAAGTGACTCTGAACATGTTCTTAATGAACAGAAAAGAGATCATTCCTTTGCAATTCTTTTGGCAAAATTAAGATGTTTGGATAACAGGTGGCTTTTTTTGATGAGGTGGTCCTGGTCCTGCAAACACTAGCTCAAGTGCTTATCTTTATATATGTTGGAACCATGGATTTTGATAAGGCTACCCACATGGGCAGAGCTGAGTACGTGTGTAAGTGTTTGCAGGATGAAAGATTTATTTGCTCCACTGGCATGAAGAGGTATTTGTTTGCGTCCTCTTTACAGCTCCATGAATTTTTGATCTTTAACTTTCAAACATTTATGGAAGAGATTCTTCAGTGACATATATTTGCTGATAATGTTCTTAACTTGTTTGCCCTAGAAGATGTCTGGCTGCTTTTAGAACTGAGGATTTTGAGGAGCTCTAACAAAAGTGCTTTTGGCTTCTTTTTACTAATGCATATGCCCTAATGTGGGAGGAGAACTTTGGTGGTACTTGAGCTCCACTTTAATGCTATTAATTTCCAACACTTTTTCTTAAAAAAAGTATCAGACATGGATTTTTTACTAACAGCAGTCTTTCAAAGGAGGTGACAAAAACCAGTTTTTACATATTACATGCTTCTCATCACTGTTCAAGGAAACCAGAAAACACAATATCAATAAATATTTTTTTACCTTTTACATACTTTCGTTATTGCAATTGATGATTCAGAACTGTGCATTGAATTTTTTCATCCTGAAGTCTTGTCTGTCTATTTTAATTGCATCTGTTTGGGTTCTTAAAACAATAACTGAAAGTGTTTGAGCACTATTTATGACAGTTCAAATAGATTACATACCATATCCTTTGAAAACATGCTGATAGGAAGGATGGTCTGGTGGAGAGAGCATTTTTGTGGGGGACTCGAGAGATTGAGATCTCTACTGCAGAATGTGTAGAGATATCCTGTCCTAGAGGTAGACCACATGCCAGAAGTAATCTAGTTTGGGGCGGGGGGGCGTGTCGTGGACTAATTTGTCTCACCTCTTGAATGGAGGATAGAACTTAGCATAGAAAATACCCTGGGTTTTGCTCCCATTTCAGCCACAGATTTTTTGTGACGTCTACAATACTTCTCAGGATAAAGAATGACAGAATCAATATCTTAGTGGAGATACACCTCTGTTTAAGAAAATGCACCACTAAAAATATTAAATAGTTCTGACTGTTGAGCCCATGTTTTTACATTTCCTTTCAGTTCTTTTTGTAAATACGTCTTAAAAGAAAGAGGGCACTGGGGAGGGGGAAGTGAAGGGAGGGGGAATGAGTGGTATCTGTAAGACTTCAACGATGTTAATACTGAAATTCCTGAGCTCTGCTGGAAAACCTTGACCTCTCTCTGTTGAAGTGAGACTATTTAATACATGTCAAGTTTTTCTAAAAAAAAAAAACCAGTTTCCTACCTTCAGCATTTAAAATAAAATCTATTTTTCCTGACTCTTTACAGCTGATATTGATGATATGAAGATATGCTATGTTTTACGAGGGGGTGACAATGCCACCAGTGACATTTTTCATTTCATGGTTGAAGACGGTGGTGAGTACTCATAAGATCTGTGTTTTTGTTGTTCCTAAAAGAGAAACAGTTTAAGTATACTTTGGGAGTTTAAGAACATTTAATTTACTTGAGGGAAGTCCATGTTACCTCCTGGAATATGATTTTTGTTATGACTTTCCTATATCGTGGACTGATTCTGGTGATTACAGAGAGGTGTCGATAAAATGGTAATTGCATCTAATGAAGAAACACCACCAACTCTAGCAAGAAAATGAAATTCTCTAAGTCTACTCAGATACCTGGGCTTTCAGTAGTTTTACCTTTGTATTCCCTGTCCAGCCTCTTTACATATAAATGCCCATAATCTTGAGAAACTTTCTAAATTTTGATTTACAGTTGTGATTGCCTGCCTCTTTAAAGGTTCCAGCTATAAGGCTATTCATATGGACGCATTGTCTCTGATATACATGTTGCATAGAGTTCAAGTTCTGATTCTACCTACTTAACAGAATCCTCAATGGCTTGTGAAAGATCTTTGTTAGCTGACTGATGTGAATTCTCCTGACTAATATTATTTTGTAGGATTGTGGAGGATGCAAAAGGAAAGAATAAAAACAAATTGGGAATACTGGCTTATACTCATTCAGGAAAAAAACTTAGTTGTTTTTTCTTGTTTTTTCTTGTTTTTAAAGAGCAAAGAAAGAACAGTTTAAGGGGTAAACAAAACACATTAACAGGCCTTTTTTTTTTTCATCCAAAGTCTGTACTGAATGTGGATAGTCCTAAACGTAGATATTCATGTGTGTGGTAACAGGTGGCTAGATTATGTTACCTTAATGCCTTTTTAAATATGTGATATATAGCTCTGAGTACTTGGCAATGAATTTTATTTGCTGATTTAATAATATACTTCTTAGAAAAAATGCTTCAAGTTAGCTTGTTTTCAACTCATGTACTCAGCCTGTGTGACTTCTTCACAAGAAGCACAGCCAATTAACGGTATTAAGATCAGTGAACAGGGATTTGTCCTATCTGTCACAGACTGAACAGTTTTGTCACCATCTATCATTGCTGGAAGTGGAATATTAAAGCATGTTCTCCTGTTCATTGTGCTGGACAAGCACAGAAGAGACAGTACCTCTAGAGACTTTTGAAAATGTCTTTGCAAATCTTTGCTACATCAGAGAACAAGTAGTGAGATAAGAGTTTGTAACACGACTTATTTTCCTTAAATGTTTGCATTTAACTGAGATATAGGTTAGAGAAATGTTAAGCTAAGTAAAGATAATGGAGCACAGGGTGCTATATTTTCTTAGTAATACCATCATTTTCTTATGATAGGTGTCACCACATGGTGACATTGTTCATGATTTTCAAGTTTTTCTTCTAGTAGGTGAACAAATACTTGGTCTTGAGATGTTTCAGGGTTTCATGTGATGGGAGTAATTAAAGCTGAAGAAAGTTTGCTCTCAGTGAACTGATTATTATCAGTTCTTAAAACTGAGTTGCTCCTTGAGAACCCAACATTTGTGAGACTTCTCTCCATGCTATTTGAACACTTTCTAGTGGCAATTGAGTAGTTAATGCAAATTGCACTTAATATATTCCGACTCTATACCAAGAATTTTTCTTTTGTTGGAAAGCTTCCCTGCCACATCTGCCTCTACTTGGCAGAGTTGTAACAGCCTGTCAATTGTAACAGCATGCTATTTTTCATAATACAAAGAATCATTATGATAACAAGGTACTTTCTGATTTTTTAGAGCCTTTGGAAATGTGATAACATTATCATCTTGCAGACTACTTAGCTAGATGGTAAAGTGGTCTTTGCTTTCCTGAGGCTATTTGTTGATACAGTGAAAAATGAGCAGTGTTGCATTTCAGAGTATTTCTGATTTTCTGCTTGACTGAAGATGGTAAAACTACATTTAAAAGGGATGAAGTTGTGATCAAAACATTAACATTTGTCTGTCTGAAATAACTCAAATTTATTAGCAGCGTCTTTAAAGGGGTGAAAAACCCAGCAATTTAATCTAGCTGTATTTCTGCCCTCTTCAGAAAGACATCAAAGCCAGAGTTTTGCAGCTCAGGTATATTTTGGCAGAATTTCAGTGGTACCAGGACTATTGTTTTAGTGTTTCTGATTTTAAGCCAGATCATTCTAGAAGGCTAAACACAAGATCTGAGTGAAAGATGCAGCACAGACTACCAACATCCGCAGTAGAATGGCAGGCTTCAGACTTGTGTCTCCTGGATCAGGAATTTTGCAGTAGTAACAAGTTTGTGATGTTAGTGCACACAGAGCACCTAATGGTGTAAATGAAATAAGGGGGACTTCACTTAAGCTGAATTGTGCCATAGTCCCTAAGTGGTCCCATTGAAATCAGGAGAGGTTTCAAAATTTGTTTCAATGAATGGGTGTTTCTTCATATTATTCAGCTAACGTTATATCAAATAAGTAGAAAAAAAAAAATCAAGGCACATCTTGCAACCCAAGTATTTTATATCTTCCAGTTCTCTCATGCATCAGCAAGGGAAACCTAGAACACCAGTCTGGGCTTTCTTCAATTAACACGAATTAGAAAGTTGATTTTGCCCCATACCTCTAGCGTTGCCTGTAAAATGCTCTTCTATGTGTCTTGGAATGGTCTCTGAATGGGAAATAGGAGAAGAGGAGCATGACTTTCTCTAGCTCTATCTTTTGATGGTAGATCTGCCCCACTCATACTGTGACTTAAGAGAACAAATGCAGAAGATCATTTGTTGATCTCTTAAATGATGATAGTCTGATTGGGACCCAAGTCTGTTATCTCAGGCAATTGCACGGTACACGGAGTCATCAAACTGCTCCAGTGTGAATTTTGTTGTGGATATGGAATTTTGTTTATCCTCTTAAATGTGGCTAGCATTTGTGATAAGCAAATTAGGGCAACAGCAGACTAGGTGGGTAAGTGAGGGGAAAAAGAGCCAAGTCAGCACTCTGCCAGCTCTTGGCCCCTTGCCTGCTCAGTTTCTCACATCATGAGTAAGGTGAGTGCCATGCTGCATACCAAATTGTGACCTAGGGTCTGAAAACATGAAATATGGTATTGGGACAAACTTGTTTTCTTACTGGCCAAGGGAGAAACCTTCAGCCTAGACAAATGGAGAATAGCCCAGGGATTACAGCTGTCTCATGATAACTTTCAGAGTATAACTAAAGAGAACAGAAATGGGATCAATATGAAGAGAAAGGAAGGCCATTTAAGAATAAAAGGAAAAAAAAAGCCTTTAGGACTGTAATTCACAAACAAGAGCATAGGCCTTCTGTATTCAAAGCAAAATTAGAGGTTTCACCAGAAATAACCGGTTGAGGTTTTAAGCTCTGAAAGACTCTTATTGTCAGCATCAATTACCTGCATATGTACGGCTGTAGTGCTTTTCTGGCTTTAAATGGCATGTTTCATAAGAGTAATTAAAAAGTGAAATAAATTAAACACAATTCAGCTGTTTATCAGCACGAATATTTTTAAAGGTAGAAAAGTTTTAATTCTTCATGCTTAGGGATTTAGCCTCAAGGTGATCTGCTATGAAATGGGTGAGACCTTGCATTTCTGTTATACTTAAAACAAGAAGACACTGTAGGATATTGGATGCTGCTGAATTAGCTGTGTGATGTTTTGAAAGAAACTACTGTAGTTCATATTAACAATTTGATTTCTATTTTGTTTTGAATTTTGATCTTAAAATGATCATGTGGAGACCTGTTGATACTGAAAAAGTGTTATGAGTCCATTTTAGCAAAACCTTGAAGAAAGTACGGAATTTTGTTTTTCACACAGGTTGCAAAATAGTCTCAGGTGAATCTCCTTCCTCAGAAGTTGCCTCCTCATTCCATTAACAAGGCAGAGAAAAACCTCTTCTTAGCAAGTGCAAGCATGTGACAGTGGTGAATCCTGATGTTTATAGTATTAAATTTTTAATTAAATTATTAGTAAAGGCACCAGTACTACCAGAAGGCAGAAAAAAACGGATTTTTTTTCCTGTGGGAAGTTAAAAAAAAAGAAAATTCAGACTGAGAGTTGAACTCCTGGATGTATTTGTGGTATGTAAATTTGCACAGTATTGAGAGACTCACTAGACTGGAGAAAAAGATCGAGCTTGAGCCTTTTAATTAGTGAAAAACAGACCCACAAAGTAACTTAAATCTGATAGACTTAGTGAGAAACTGCAGTGTCTGCAGCAACTTCATATTAGTGAAAACTCACAGAAACTGGATATGTATGGCACTGCCAAATATATGCGTAGAGTTGGTGCTTCAGCTATGCAAAATGGCACTAATCCATATGGAATGAAAGTTGACACAGAAATTAGCTCCAGTGTGTTGAGCTCTTGTGCCTGTTTCAGAAAACTGCACACTACAATTTCACACTACATCCCTTGTGAGTTGTCTGAGGCATTTTTACTCCTTACATGAAAAACTAGCACTGAGAATGCACAGTTAAATCTGAAGTCCATTGTTTGCCTTCAATTTATGCCCTCCTTGTCTGTTTTTTTAATGTCACTGCAGTGAGTAGTAACAATTGAAAAAGAATATGGATCTAAATGCCCATCTATCCAATCTGTAGAAAATATTTTCTCATTAAATGTGCAGTTTCAAATAATGTGAAACTGGTTGAACTGGTTTAAGGCAAATTTTTGGCCAGATTTTGCTGACTCTATATAATAAAACAAACATACCCCAAAGCTGGCACTAAACTCAAACCGCAGCTCAGATGCCATGCCTCCAGAGGCAGTATCAGTCAAATACATTCTTTTGCCTAGCAAAATAGTATTGGGACTGGGGTAGCAGTAGTACAGCAATGTGCTGAATGCCGGTTGAAGAGCAGAGATTCTCTGTAAAGGACTAGGTCTTAATTTTTGCTTCACATAAGAAATATTCTTTATTCTATTTAAGTGTTGTGGATAACACTGAAATGTTCAAGTTTAGACCATGTAAAGTCAGTGAAGGAATGCTCATCTCTTCTAAATAGTGATCTGCCTCCAAAAATTTTTAAAATATGACCTTGTTCTTGACCTGCTTGTTGCTTGGCTAGTGCTCTCATCACAGTAGTCTACCTTGCTTGCGACTCCTTCTACCCTGTCTGTCTTCTGAAGTTTGGGGAACTGTCAGCCAGGACTGCAGCACCCATGGAAGAAATTCATGTTATGTGCCTCAGTATTTTTTGTTGCAAGAGGCTGGTGCCATACTAACAATGTTTTGAATTACAGAGTCAGTTCCATTAAATTTTCCTGTTTTGAGAAAAAAAAAAAAAAGAGATAATGCTGATTTGGGCCTGGAGCATTCTAAAAAAAAGATTGTGTAAGGGGGAAGCCCATTTCCTGTTCAGCCTTAATTTGAGCCACAAAGCCATAATCTGTCCCACCCTTGCCTAGCTCCCTTCTCTGCTCAGTGCTTAAGTGGAGTCCTCCAAACTGCTGCTTTAGGGCTGCTAAGTGGAATCTTGCAGTACAGTGCCTCAAGGGTAGAATGGTTTCAAAGGGGAAGTAATGACAGATTCTCATAGCTGTTTTAGGAATGTGAGGGTCACTAGGAAAGGAAAGAAACAAGATTTTTATTTTTTATTTTTTTTTTTTTAAATTTCAGGCTCATTGGGCAGCTTTTCTGACTTAAAGCCAAAGCATTGCAAAGCCAAGGCTCACTGAAACTGGTGATTTACATCATTAGCTAAATCTTATTTAAACTTTTCATTACAGATCCCTAAATGCCTTAACACAGCACTGCATTTTCCTGTACTAACATTTTCCTGTACTAACATTTGGTTAAATCCCCATTGAAGCAAAAATCTTTCTGAAAGAATTCCCTGAAGTTAGCCTTGAAACCTAATTTCTGGGAAAACTTCAGAGACTTTTCCCAAGTATGTTTATGCAAGAAATTATGTTAATTAAAGAAGCACTGTTCTACTGCTTAGAGAAAACTTCCATTACATTTGTGAGATATAATTATTTCATCTGTCATCCTTCATTTTTCTAAATAAAAAATATATTTTTAGGATTTTCACCATTCTAGTAGGCTTTATTCTTTTGTGAGAGAATAATATTACACTCCTGAGCATAATTATTAAACTAAAACAGTTGTCAGTGCTGCTTTTCAAAGCCATAACACTGGTGTGTTTTCCTGGGTGAGCTATAATAATAGTGTAGGAACAGAAGCAGACTGGTAAAATATCATTGGGAATTATTTGCAGCATCCTTGCTCGACCTCACATGTGGCATTTGGGCACACTAGTCTTGGCAAGAAATATCAACTACATTTATCTTTGGCTTAAAAATTAGGGCATCACGTGTTGGCAGTATGTTTGCTATCATTTGCCAGGTACTGTAGTGGATTCTGGTGTGTTGCCAGGCTTGTTGCTGCTGTTTTGATATACTCTAGACTGGTGCCCAAAAAATTTTCCACATGTCACACTTCTTACTGTAAGTAAGAGATTTAAATAGCAGTTCGACACTACAGTTTATAAAAAAAACCTTTTTGTAAATAAAAAACTAGTTCATGGGGGCATTGTGAATGTGGGTGCAAGGTCACAGCAAAATTGATACCTGTTAAAGTATACAGGAGTAGCTATGTGTTTTGTGTAGAGAGGACTATATGGGTCAAATAGAAAGTCTAGTACAGGCCTTACTAATCTCAGTGGAAAGATTTTCATTGTCTTCTGGTCCAGTTATATTGGTTTCTTTGTACTGATGTTTTAGACTGCTGGAAATGATTGAATTTTCCATTTTGAGCTTAAACATCACCTTATCCTCGAAATATATACATAGAAAAGAAGGTCTGCTTTATCCAGAAAAACACAGAATGTTTTTTGGAGACGAAAAAAGGTAGTTGTTTGGTTCAGCAAGATAATTTTTGTTTGTTTTTAATTATTCAGGTTCAAATGGTGGTTTTAGCCAAAAGCAAAGCTTTCCTCTGCTCCCCATCCTGGATTATTCGTCATCTTTAACAAAAGCAAAGCAGTGTAATTGAAGGGGTAGATTTAGGTACTGTTCTGGATTAGGAAGGGAGAGGCAATTGTCTTTTGAGTTGCCTTTTATACAGAAGTTAGGGCACTTTGTCCAAGTGTGGAAGAGTCGGATGCAATTCATTCCTTTATTTCAGAGGCTTTGAACCCATGCTCCCCGTAATGTGCCTTCACTTATATTCTGGCCAGTTTTTTATTAATTTTCTGTTTGTCTCCTGTGTATGTGAATTCTTAAATGCTTTTTTGAACATAGCCTGGACTCTGATGTTCCACTCTCCAATAAGTACTGTTGCCATGGGGCCAGCAAATTATCCTTTTTTGTGTGTGCTCCTCCCCTCTTTTTTTCCCCCTCTATTTCTCCTTTTTTGCTAATACCTGCTATGTTCCACAGAATAAAATGGCTTGAACAGACCAATTATGAGCAGCACATTCCAGAATAACCTTTAGGCTGGTGGTTTAGATTAGGGTTTAAGGTGGGGAGATTTTGGTTCCAGTTCTCTTTGAAGTCAGGGCCAATAATCTTGTCTTCCATGTAGAATGAGCATCCCAGCTGCTGAGTTGGTTGGATAGAAGGGAAATCTATCCACGTCATTGCTTGGTGATAGATATTCTAGTTTTAAACTGAGATCACTTGCTGAATAATCACACTTTCAAAGAACAGTGTACCTGACTATGCACTTCTCATGGATATACCTTCTGCCTAAAGTAAAAGCGCTTCTAAGCCACAGAAATGGCAGTAAAAATTCACTGCATCTTAATAGGACTAATTTAAACTTGTAGCTTGATTTTCAGATTATAATCTTGTTGCATTTAATAGATGATTTCTCAAACTGGATTTTCCCTTCATTAGTCAGGTGTACTTTGTCTATACAGAGGAAATTATTCAGCTGACAGAAGGTACTTCAATGGTCTTTAAACAATGTATCATTAGCAAGAGAGACAGCGACAGTAACAGATAAGACTGCCTAAGACCTTCCATTTTAAAAATCACATTTTCAAATGCACAAAGCTTTATAACCACTGGGAAACAAAAACTTTAGAGACAGAAAAATGACAGCAAAAATCTTTCAACTGTTTTTGACAGTGAGATTAGGAATGAAATATGTTTTGTTCCATATTATAAAAGAAAAAAGGTCTTATATGTGTTCTACCATAGACCTGTACTGCCATCACAATTGAGGATTTTAAATAGTGGGAGATGCCTGAGAACCACTTATCCCAGTCTCCCCAACACCTGAATGTCTTTTCAGACAGAAAAGCAGCTCAAATATTCTAATTTTCTGATTTAGTGATTCTAATTCTCAGCAGTTCAGTCCCAAGGTTGTGGACGAAAATGCTCCTGCTATTGCTGTTTCTAACCAATAGGAACTACTGCAAATGCCAGCAAAACTGACCAGCTCAGCTCTTGGAGATGAATCCTGCTTGCTTTACTGAGCTGAATAGTGTCATTGATTTCATTTGACCTGGTCCAGTGAGAAGCAAGGAGGATAATGCTCAGGATAGCACTATAAGTACTTAGCAGGCTTTTTACTTAAAAATAATCCACAATTTAGCTTTTATATTCTTATGATACTTAATAAGGCCCAGCTAGCAGCAAAAAAAGCATGACAATGAACAGTAAAATTAGGTCAAAATGCAAGAATTAAAGGGATTAAGGAGACACACTAGACTTAAGTGGAAGAATAGAGAACTCTCAGGAGTAACACTGATTGCCAGTGGCATGAGAACCTGCAGAAAGACACTAATTCCTAAAGTGAGCTATAATAAGCCTGTGAAATGATATTGGTTGTTGGTTGCAAATATTTTTGATTCAGACAGACTAAAGAGCTCTAGAGAGGAATGAAATGAGAGAAGGGACACTGACTGCTATCGAGGAACCCTGCTCACAGCAGCTCAGCTTGTTTGATTTCCCAACTTATTTTCACTGAGAGATTCTAAATAGCCCTCAGGATGAGTTTAGCATTTTTCATTCCACTTGCCAGTTAACAGTGTAGTGTCCCTAGAGTTCCCATAAAGGTTCGTTTGATCAGTAAATGAAATCTTTCTGGGAACTTTCTTGATTTCTTTAAAAATTAGATTACTATTTATACAAGAGGGATAAACACATCTGAAACAAAATGCAGATATGTGATAGTTTTCCACCAAGAAAAGTTAGTGAGTCTTAACCTATGGAAGTACATTAAGAATAGAGTTAAATTAAAAATGGAGAAGAGGTAATGAAGGCATACATTGTCATCAAGTTTCTGCAATTTGTGCATCTTAATTTACAACATTCTCACTATTGTAAGAAGCGCTCTCCATAGCAGTATAACCATATATCAGCAAACACATGGTGGATTTTATTGCCTGTTCAGGATCTTAAATATAAAGCTTCTTTGTAGTATATTATGTAATTAACTTGCATTTGCCAAATTGTTGCTGTGGGCTGGTAGGCATTGGTAATGTGCCGAAACTGAAACTTTATATAACCATTGAGTGATGGGGAATTAGAAGCCTGCTTGTGGAAGAGGGATCCAATATGTGTATGTAGCCTTTCTAGTACCAAATAGTTAGGATGAAGAGCAGCCATAGCAAAGAGTTTAGATGTGTGCTGGTTTAGCATCCCTTCAGCAGCACAGGGGAGCTAGTTCAAGGCAACGAACTTTGTTTGGAGTTTTTCTGTGGAAGTTAGAATTCTCTTACTCTTAAAAAGTGTGGTGTACTTGGAGGTATCTCTTCTGGCCTAGTCTTGCAAAGTATAACACGTATAAGATTATGCAGGCTGAAAAGCAAGTCTGCTGGAAAACAGAGGTATAACAATTGGTATATTCATTTATTCTGTTTGCCTTGCTAAATATTACAATATAAGGACCATTCTTGCCTTATCAGCCTCTTTGTGTACTTCCTGGGAAAAGGAAGACATTAGTTTTATTTAATAAGCCCAAACTGTGTTTGGATGATGTTCAGATTTTCCCTGAAGTTATATGGCCTGTTCTTTATAATTGGCACTGAAGAATTTAAGAAGAGGAAGTTAAGAGCCAGGAATAATACAACCAGAGTGAAAATCCTGTTAGAGTAAATTAATGAATTAGTTTGACCTGTGTTGATTTTTGTTTGGATTTGGCCTAGATGAGAATTTCTTAAGTCAGTATATTGTGGTTTGTTTTCCCTGGAGTTTTCTTCAGTTAATCCTTCTTTTACAGATTTAACTAATTAGTTTTTGGTTTTAGTAGTAGAAAGAATTTCATTTAGCATTAGACCCTTAGGAAGCTCTTTGAAAAAACAGATGTTTTCTTTTTTTTCCCCTTTCTGAAGAAGGATTTTAGCTTGTTTCAGTTCAAGTCATTAGTAAAACATTAATTCATTCAGCTTGATACAGCATTGCCCTGAATGTTTGCCAGGATTCCAATCTCAGTAACTTTTAACTTAAGTACCAGCATAGCACTTCTCTCACTCTGCTGTATAATGTGCATTTTCTTCAAGACTATAGGAATGCTGTTACCACACACCTTGCTGCTTCTTTAAAGCTTTGTAGTTAGGGTGGAACATAATAATTAGAGAGGGAATTGTAAGGATACCTTTAAAGAAACATTTGAAGCCTAATTCAAAGCCCAGTGCCTCCAGTGAGGCTCTTTGTGCCTAGAGGTTTGTGGTTTGATCCTGCATTAGTGAAACCTGTGAGAATATTTTTTTCACTTACTGCTGTGATGTTCAGGAGCAGTTTGTAGAAGACAAGATTCTCATAACTAATAGCATGCTATTATTCGCTGTCCCTAAAACTATTTTACCCTAAAAGTTTTCATTTTAGGGTCCTCAAAGTATTTGGTTTCTTATTCTGATGTCTCCTCTTCAGGCAGACCTTGTGAGCTCAAGAGCCCGAGACACTGTAACCAGTTAAAAAAAACACTGCAGTACTCTGTGTATTATTTTAAGACTTTCCTGGGCTTTGAGCTGAATTTGTTCACTGTCTACACTGCTTAATCTCAGTAATGCCCTTAAAGCTGGCTCATCATTACAGTAGAGGATTTGTAGTACTGTGGCTCAGATACAACCCTCCTGAGATAACTGTACTGAGAGTCTTTTGGATAGAGAGATCCTAATGAAGAGGAAACTAGTCATTACGTATTATTTTTTTCTGGGAGATGCACAAGTGCATCACTCTCAGCTTCTTCCTCAGGGATAGGTGCAGTATTGTACATTTAAGATCCAAATAGCAGAACTTCCCTAGTGGGCACTTTGAGTGGGATTATGTCCTGGATTCATCCTAATCAAGTAGAGGTCCTTAAAATGCTGAATTTATAGCCATAATAAATTCAGGTTCCATCCATAACCAGTGACAAAATGAGACACCTCAAGTGTGAGTAGACTTAGATGTGGCACAGGAGCAATTGCTCTGAATTCTAATCCAGTTTTGCCCATATTTCCCTTTTCATGTGTGCTTAGAATTGCGTAAATCGTGAGTATTAAACAGGCCAGCTTTCAGCAAGCTGGCAAGATTTATAGGTCACTTGGTGGCGTGGACATTTTCAAGCTTGTTGACTGATTTGGGCATTACAGTAAACCTACGAACAGACATGAGATTGCCGGTGTCTCACTTTTACTTAACAAGTCACTGCATACTATATTCATTGCTGATACTTGAGACCCGTGCTCAATTTTCTCTGATGCCTGAGGAAGCTTAGATATTTCCTACACAACTGCTGTAGCCTTTAGGCTATAGGAAATGTGAGGTGAATCCCTCTCATTGAAGTGGAGTCATTTGGCGTGGAATGAGTAACTGTTCATTGGTAAGCATAGATCAGGCTTCCTGTCCAACTGCATGAAAACCAGGCCCTTTTGTGCTGCTGCTCAACTATTTTGAGTTCTCTGCCCATCCAGCATGGTGGAAAAGTCTCATTTTCCTTCATAATCTTCCCTCAAGTGAAAGCCTGGCTCCCTGTTTTGCCTGGCCCCTAGGTGTTTCCACTTATGCCTGCGTGGGGGATTGTCCAGTTAAGCTTTCAGCTCTCTGCCCTCCATCTCCATCCAATCAAACTATTTTTTTTTCCTTCCTCTATACTTTTTCTGCCTCCTGCTTGCTGCTATAGCCTGGTTGTGCTGAGAATCATTGAGAGCTAATCAGACGGTTATCAGATGACTGGATCTGCTAGGGACAGAGGGACGCCTTTTCCTGGCAGGGACTGGGAAAAGTTGAGTTAGCCTGTGCTCCTGCAGGGTCCCATTGTTTGTACACCAGTGGCAAGTTGGAATGAGACAAGGCAAAGCATTGCTTTTGCACTGTTTTGCCACCAATGAAAAACTTGGGCAAAAAAATAAAGAGCTATGCTTGACCCTCCTGAATACATTCTGAGGGGAAGAATCCTTCACCCTTCAGAGCAGCTGGAATAGACAGACCTTAGGCATTAAATTGAAGTTATGGACTGCAGTGGTTGAAGGGGTCTAAAAATGGGGGATTGTAATTCTTAGCATTGGGACATATCAGCCAGCCCGTGAGCCCATATAGAATCATATAGCTCTCATTTTTTCCCCCACTTGAAGACAGGCATAAGGTCATTTGGTGGTAAGCCATACAGGTATTGTAGCAATAGCATAAAGTCCTGTGTGTCATTTTAAGATGCACAGTTACTGTGTTTTGTGCTTATTTTCAAATAAACTGCTTGAGGTCCATAGAAGGATGATAACTGAGCTAGATTCAAACAAGCAGGACAATTTTCATCAGCAGTGGTTCTGCCCTAAATTATACAATGCACAATTCTTGGATTGCAGTTTATGAAGAACAGAGGAACAGAGCACAACAGAAAAATGTTTTGTTTTTATTTATTTATTTGTTTGTTTGTTTGTTTGTTTGTTTGTTTATTTAAGGGAAAATCACTTTTTGGAAAAAAATCTCAGTACTAACGCACTTTCTACCTCTAAAGTATGTTATCATATGTGTACCTGTTCCCTGTTCAGCACACGCACTCACCAACCCCCATCTCTACATCAAGGTAGTGAGCCTGCAGCGATTCCTGTTTCATGTCTCCACCACCCTGAATTATGCTGCAACTTGAACTCCTTTTCTGAACTATTAGGTTCATAGCACAAGTAAATTCAAGATGATATGATTTATTTTGATCAGCTCATGAAAATATATCTGCATCATATTCCAGTTAACGACCAACAAAAGTTTACTAACACTTTAGGAAAGAGGATGAGAAAGGGAAGGGAGATATTTTTTACGGGATCACTCTGTTTTTTCTTCTTTATGGAGTCTCCCCACTACATCCTCTGAAACAGCCTAAATTTAACTAATCCCCCTTTTCTGTCATCCAAGAGAGTTGTTGCTGAGAAAACACTCTTTGCTGCTCTTAGAGTGCTTGCAAATTGAAAGAAGCCTCTAAAGAATCTACAGTTGTGAAATACACATCCATTAATTGAAATCTTCATCTTAAAGTTATAATAATTTCAATATATTGAGTAATAAGCAAATGTAGTTTTAATCTATTAGTCTCCATGTAGTTACTGCTGTTATTTATAGTAGTTTGATAGTCATCAATTATAGGAATTCTCCTTGAAATCACATGATAAAATTATTTTCTCCTCTTGATTACTACCATTACTATTAAAGCAAACAATTCTAAATATCTAACTTCTGATTTTTCATGGTTCTTTACACTTCCCTTAATTACACACGTAAACCAGACCTTATTCATTGTTTTGAAGTCCCAGATTCATCTATGCATCTGAGGAGTGTAACTTATTAGCCAACCCTAGAACAATTTCTAATTACTGAATTGTTGAGATCTCAAGTGGCTGCATTACATTCTGGAGCTGCCTGCTTATAAGGAAACCTCACTCAACTCAAGTACCTCAGAGGTTGCTCTTACGTGCAAGGAGTCTGTTCTTTTTTGATCTGATATAATTTTATTGCAGTCTTCCCTTGGTTTCCACAACTGAAAGAAAATAAATCTAGATCTTCTGTTAACTTGACTTACATTTTTAGTACGAGTAAGTGCAAAGAGTGTGTATGTTAACTCTTTGGGACAGAGCTGCATTTCCTAGCTGGGATGTACTTTTGCAAATGCAGATGTAACCTGATTTGGCCACACATGCCTTTGCTTGTTTATCCTCTCATCAATAGGCAATGGATTATTTTGATCAAAAAATAGCTTCTATGTTTTTTTTTCTGCAGTACTTCTACTTTGTTCTTTGCATGAAATAGATGCACATTGGTGCAAAAATATGTTGTAAGACATCTATAGGTTCCTTGGTTAAATTCCATGTTTTCACCCCTTTTGAGTACTACTGAAAAATAATAATTTTAGTCTGTTTTTTTGTTCATAGTATTCATTTTGACTTGTGAGGTTTTTACAGGATGCTGTCCATGTAGCTTAGTTCTTCAGATTCATTCAGTGAACTAAGTTGCAAATGACTTCCAGTTTAAGTCCACTTCTGCTTTTTTTTTTTCCTCCTGTTTGATGACTCCAGAATAAGTATAGCTATGGTGGGATTGAATATTTGGTTATGAAGATAATCACAAAGAGTTAATATAGGCTTTCTTTCACAGCATTTGACATAGCAACACATGACAAAATGATCTTAAACACTGATTTTCATAAAATGACAGTTTGGACAGCTTGAAATGTTTTGTCTGAAGGATCATGGATCTTGTCAGCTTTCACAGAAGCTGGGAAATGTAGTTTCCTGAGAGGCCATATTTCAAGAAACTTAACAATAATGGTGATTTTGCTAAACAAGGAGTCTAAGCTGCTTCTGGTCTGCTGGCAGTTCTTGAATGCTTGATTTCTATATTTCACCTGTGGTAGGAAGTGGCATAACAAGGCTCAGTGGTTGGAAGCTGAATGCATAACAATTCAGATTACAGATGGGAATGTAGTTTTTAAGAGAGAATGCTCTTAACTGTTAGCAGATTTTCAAGGCAAGTGGTGAATTCTCTTGAGGTCTTCAAGAACAGATACTGAAAAAAACCCCTGTCAAACTTCATCCAACACAAAGTTACTGGATGGAATTTTATGTTTTCTTAATACAGAAGATCAAGCTAAATAATTATATGCTTCTTTTGGCCTTGAAATCTGTGGGGCAGGAATTTATGGAAACTCAACTATTACTGATTTTGCACGCAGCTAGAGTCAGCAGCAAAGCTCACCTGGCACTCAGTGAGGAAAAACCAGAAAGAGAATATATCATTTGCAGGACAGTCTTGTCAGTGCCATTCTTCCAAATTGTATATTTAAGAAACAATCCTTACTTCTCCCTGACCCGCCTCCAAGATCCTTAAGGAGATTAAGAAGTGCTGTTGTGAAACTGGTAGAAGGACCTTTAAATCACGTAGCTGAGAAGTCAAGAATTTAAAGAAGATAGAATGAAAGCTGAATGGTACAGCCCTCAAAATCTGTGGATTGTTATGGCTTTTCATATAGTCACTAGTAACGTTATTTGCTTAGTATTTCAGCATACAATTTTCTCCCTCTCCCACCCACACACATTCTTGTAAAGTATATCTTGTAATCTTAATGTTATCTTAACATTTTTCACCCCAGGGAAGTTTTTGCAAAAAAATCTAGAAGTAAGCAGCACTTAAAAATACAACCAAAAAGAACACCAAACCTAGAAAATTTTACCAGTCTACTGAATTTTAAAAGAACCTTTTGCATTTAACAGTTAAAAAAGCTGAAATTTGCGAAATTGTATTTTATTTTTTATGTTCAAAGCCACATCACATGCCAGCTTTTTCTAAATAAATTTTTATATAAATGTAGGTGCAATATTTTTTAGAATTCCACTGTTTATCCTGTTGTTCTTAGCTAGATCAGGGTTATTCTGACATAATCAAGTGAAATAGCTCCATCCTTATGTAAATGAAAGTAGAACAAGACTAGCCAGCTTTCTCCCCTGCCCCCCACCCTACAAAATGTTTACTGTAGAGGTTATCCAACATGTGTTCTGCATGATTAGTGTGTTGCTCAGGAGAGTTCCGACATATGAGAGTGAGATTTCATGTTCATCACTCCGCTGGCTTCTCTACGGACGTGCTGTCACGTGATGCCAAATAGGGGGATATGGATGACTTTCTGCCATGATTAGATCACGTAAGTCCCCACTCCTATAGGTCTCCAGTGGCCTGTGCATAGTTACTTTACTTTTGTGTAACTATGCTGTCTTGAACTGATGGTCTGTAAGCTAAATGTTTTATAGTCTACTATAAAAGTTCTATACCTATGTGTGTGTGTCTATATATACATATATATATATGTAAAGGACTGCATATAGTCCTTAAGCCAGCTAGCCTCTTTGAGTTTATGTAGCAAGTACATATTCTAATGGGGTATCTTTCTTCACTCCCATATTAGGCTGAGGTTGATTTGGTGAGTAGCATGGTTCACAGTTAAGTCTTGAACTTTGAATTCTTGACATGCCTGAACTGGCTTTCTACCTGAAGAAAAGCAAGTATTCCTCTTTCAGTGCTTAGCTTTGCATAAACAGGTCTTTACCCTGACCTTTGCTTATAGATATTGTTATCCAGTCAGCTAGCTACACTGGAAGGCGACAGAGCATACTGTTTCAAGCAGCAGTCAGTTTTAAAACACATTAAAAATGCACATTTCTTCTGCATAAAAAAGCTCCAATGGTGATGAAAAAGAATTATTTGGCGGGGAAAGATGGTCAGGAGGTATTTTCACACTTCTACAGAATACTTTATAGGTCAACTTTTAGCTCTCACTGTTCACAGTATCTGAAACTACAGCTCTCAGGCCCAACCCACCTTTCCACTCTAGAATTGATAAGAGATCATCAAGAAGCTGATAAACACAAGCTTAAGGATTAAGAGTAAAATGAAATATTTGGGATAGGCTTTCAGTGCAAAGTGGTGTCCGTGCGCAAATTCAGATTTTTTTTGTTTGTTTGGTTGGTTTTTTTAAATAGCTTTTTCTCTGGGCTTCTTCTAAAATCCTTTAATTACTTATTGTGCAGTTTAGTAGTCCTTGTCTTATTCCTTGCTAAGGTAAAAAAACCCACTTCGTTTTCCCTCCATAAATACATTCCCTGTGTGAATTCCCCTTTGGGCAGTGGGAATGTGTTCAGCTCCATTCCAAAATACAAGGGTGTGTGCTAAATGGCATTGAATAGGATACACAGGAGGAACAAAGGTATGATTAATTGTATGTGCTAACATATTTGTTTTACTTCAAACTAGCTGCAAAGCTTAAAGTAGAAGCAGAAGCCAAAGCATGATTTCTAGCATATGTTAATCCAAGCACACACTCTCTATATGTACTGGATATACATGCTAAATAAATAACAAACATTGCTAAAACCCACATTACAATCCCTTAATTGCTAACGGTTGGGTGCTAACTAGATCAAGCCACCACAGGTACAATATCATGTAGTTGTACTAGTGTCTTAATTTTGCTTTGTAGACATGTCTTCTATTTAATAAGATTTGGCCAAGTTTGGAGGGGCTTTGTAGCATACTTCCCTGGGCAGGTTTTTTGTAAAAATGGAAGGTCTAAAGAGGCAATATATTTTAAAAGTCTGTTCATTTATTACATCACAACAAAAAATTATTCTTCTCCATGTACGGCCAAATTTTGCTTTTTCAAATTCAGAGAGACCATAAAATGGATAGATGTAATTTGTTTTAATATGTCCAAAATATATGGTTCCAAATCTAATGGTAATTTTTAGATCCTTTTATAGTTAATGGACTTGTTAATCTGATTAAGTAAGGGTGATTCATCTCAGTCTAAGAGAAGAGCTAATAGATGAGTTGAATTTCTCTCCTGAGGTGCTCGTTTCTCCAGTTATGGTAAGGGGGCCTGGTATAACTAGAAAAAATTAAGACATCTAAAGGTGAAAAAGATTAATCCCACTCCTCTTCAATTTTATTTGTGGATGCAGGTTGTAAAAAATAACATTTAAAAGCAGATTCTAAAGTATCATCTAAATTTGGATAAAAATATTGTAGAAGTATAAGGTATTTAATTTTTTTTTTAACTACGTAATATATAGAGTTGGAAGCATCTGTTTTTAAATATTGGAAGTACTTGCTTAAAGCAGTGTAAGCTGTCTTGGAGTGTAATAGAATCTCCTTAGTAATTTTCCTTTACCAAATATTTGTGTCTGTGCATTCTATTGTTAAGTGTCTGATTACATTGATATCAATGTGACCTTATCACTTTCGATAGTATCCTAGCTAGCATAACAGTATTTGTCAACTTGCCTGCTAACGCATTAATGATTGATCAGTCAGTGCTGTTGGTCACGGACATTTTGAAAAGCTAACTTTGTAATTCTGTAGTCTGGGGGCATAAATGTGTGCATCCTTGTTATGTTCTAGTTTGTACTATTTCATTCAATGTCTCAGGAATTAACTCATCATCTTTAACTTGTATTTCTTTATCAAAGTGACTAAATGACCCAGATCCTTCCCCTGCACTCACAAGTTTTTACTTCCTATGTTGCAACATTGTGTAGTTCTTAAAAGTAAGCACATCTGTAATTAAACAGTTCATTTGAATGGTTTTTATCCAGCTCAGATGTACATTGACCAGTATAGCCAGCTACATAGCATAGCTCACAGTAACCACAAGAAAGCAGTGGAGAAGGACCTGTGGGTGCTGGTTGGCAGCCAGCTGAACATGAGCCAGCAGTGTGCCCAGGTGGCCAAGAAGGCCAACAGCATCCTGGCTTGTATCAGAAATAGTGGGGCCAGCAGGACTAGCAAAGTGATCACCCCCCTCTACTCAGCACTGGTGAGGCCGCACCTCAAATACTGTGTTCAGTTTTGGGCCCCTCACTACAAGAAAGACATTGAGGTGCCAGAGCATGTCCAAAGAAGGGCAACAAAAGCAGTGAAGGGTCTAGAGCACAAGTCTTCTGAGGAGCGGCTGAGAGAACTGGGGTTGTTTAACCTGTAGAAAAGGAGGCTGAGGGGAGACTTTATCACTCTCTACAACTACCTGAAAGGAGGTTGTAGCAAGGTGGGAATCATTCTCTTCTCCCCAGTAACAAGTGATAGGACAAGAGGAAATGTCTTAAAGCTGCACCAGGGGATGTTTAGGATATTTTTTCTTTTACGAAAAATTTCTTCACTGAAAGAGTGGTCAGGCACTGGAACAGGCTGCCCAGAGAGGTGGTGGAGTCACCATCCCTGGAGGAATTCAAAAGACGTGTAGACGTGGCACTTCAGGACATGGTTTAGGGGACATGGGGGTGTTGGGTTGGTGGTTGGACTTGATGATCCTAGAGGTCTTTTCCAACCTAAATGATTCTATGGTTCTATGATTCTATAAACATACTAACTTTGCATGCACAGTTCCCTGCTTTAGATGTCTGGGGTTCTAGATGCTAGCCTTCAGTTAAATTCTCATTTAGAGTGAGAAACTCTGCAGTGTTAAAAAAAACATGCAGAAGACAAAGGTGAAAGGGAAGCACAGTCTGGGTGATCTTTACTCAGATGATGTAAAGGAAATATCCTACTATCAAAAATCAACCCATCACAAGAAAAGTACTGAAACAAAGATATCACTGAAGAAGCAAGTCCCATGAATTGTACTGTTAAATTAAAATCAATATAAAACAAAAATAAAAATTAAGAAAACAAGTGGCTGAACTTCCCTGCAGTGTAAGCACTACTTAAATCAGCAGAAAACAATCTAGAGGTTGCTAAAAGTTAAAACTATCCTTTGGTCGCAGGAAGGCATATTGCTGTTTTTTGTGTTCTCTGGAGGACAATGACCAGTAAAGCTTGCTGTAATATATATTATCATTAAAAATAGAGTATTTAAAACATTGAATGTTTTTATATTGTGTTAATACAAATCAGCTAACATTCTGTAATCCACTAGGATACCCCTGATATTAGAAAAGAGGTATATCAAAATCAGTTTTCCTCAAAGCCCTTTTCAAGCTAAACAGTCATTGTACATCAGTGAGATCAGACGTTGTTGTGCTTTAGATGTGGGTTAGGCAACAGTAAAGATTAGTAGAGATTAACTTTTAATTAACTGTTGTTACAGGATCTTAGTAATGAGGATGCTGCAGTTTCTTTCATGACGAGTTTGTGGTAATCTGTAAATGCGAGTAAGAAGCAAGGAAGCATCTTTACAAATTACAAACCCCAGAGTTGTTAGGTCTAGAGAAAACCAGAGAACTGCAGGGGTCCAATATTGTTCCTGATATTGTTCACTTACAATCTACCCGGTGTCTTGTGTCCATGTTCTTACAGCATGTGAGTGCAACACCTCGTTGAGCATCATAGGGAGGAACCTAAAGGAATCAGGGTGCAGCTTAATTTCAATGGGTCCTTGATCAAGGATAGAAGGAAGACTGTGACACCACAGTGCCCCCCAAGGAATAAGTCTACAGGATGTCTGTATGTGCAATGGAGTTGTTCACCTGAGTTGCTGAGTTCCTGCAAAATATATAGCTCCTGAACATCACTGTGGACTGTCATTGAGACGTTTGTTTTGTAAAAGAGACAGTGGAAGAATATGGTGGCTGTAAAGAAGTGATTGTTGAGAAGGTTTACTAGGGGTCCTCATATACTGGTTTTCCTTATGCAAAGAGAAATAAATAAAAAAATATTTTAAATTCATGAGAACAACACTGGTTTACACATTTTACAATGAAGCCATTAAATGTTTTTAAAAGGCTGGAATTTATAAGGAAATTAATCTAAAACTAATGATCTAGGATACTTTGTTTGTTTGTTAATAAAAAAAGATGTAAACTGAGAACCCTCCATGATGTCATGGTACATCTTGGTCATTGGTGGAAGTTAGAAAAAAAGTTGCTTCTATGCACACAGTTCCACAACTCCCACATAGAGTTTCCTTTGCCGAAATTAATGTTGTGGAAAAATTTAAGTGTGAATCGCATAAAAAACCCTAAGGATTGGACCCAATAATTGAAATCCTATTTAAAAAGAGGAATGAAATTAAATGGAGCTAAAAGTAGACATGCAGGCTTGTCTGTTTTTGACACTGGGTAAATTAAAATTGCACATGCTAGGGCTCCCGTAAAATTCTATAATCTTTCTCTCGCTAAGAAAACTCTGCAGTTCTTTTCACCTTCATGGTATTTTTATCATGGTGTGCTCTGAATTTCAGAGCGTATCAGAAGTGTCCTTTTATCAAAGTTTTTCAAAGGCTGAGGACTGTACAGTTAATCGAATGTGTCCTCTAAATTACTCCTACCTAATCTGTTTAAACAGTAATTTCAGTGCATTTGTTTACATTTTGAATATGTCTTATTCATAAAACCAAAATTCAAGTTCTGCATTTCAGCTTTCCTGATGCTTGGACATGGTCATGGTTCCACTTTATTTCTCCATAAAGTTAATTACTGCAACATAGGCAGTAGATGCTGAGAACAGTTTTAATGAGTTGATGGAATTAATAGAAGTAAGATTGTGTTATCTTTTTCTTTACTGAAAATTTGGCAAACCATTTTAATTTGCAGTGGTCATTCCTTTTATCTAAACAGTTGAGAAGGAATACAGAGATAATTTTTGGTGGAATGAAATACCATGAAGTTGTGATTCAGATAAAATAAAATGCTTAGAGATACGAGTAAAATTTTTATCTACTATATATAATCCTTTAATACACCAAGTGATTAGAGAAAATAGGGAGTTGAGCACTGAAGATTACAAAATTGAAACCAAAATACTTCAGACACTTCTTTATAAATATTTTGTTACATTTTTCTAAGTAGTTGTGTGAGTATAGATTGTCCTGACCATGTATGTTTATTTGCATACAAAACCTGCAATGAAACTAGTAGCTGGGAAGTTAAAGAAACAAAGACGTTATGTTTATATTGAATATTCTGAATACAAATAATATTCTGAGTACAAATAAATAATATGATCGAAAAAAATCTAGCATTTCCCCAGTCTTTTTGTGTCTCTAAGTGGAGAAATATGGCTTTGAGGTGAAGTTGTTAAAATAGATTTTATTCCTAATTCTTCATGCTTTGTACGTGACTTCATGCAAGCCATAGAATCATAGAGTAACAGTGGTCTGAAGGCACATCTGGAGATCATGTAGTCCAATACCCTTGTGCAGAGCAGCATCAACTAGAGCAGGTGATCCAGGAATGAACCCAGTCAGGTTTCAAGTATCTCCAAGGATGGAGACTCCACATCCTCTCTGGGCAACATGATCCAATGTTTCAACACCCTTAGAATAAAGAAGTTTTCTTCTCACATTTGAATGCAACTTGTAATTTAATTTGTCCCCACTGTTTCTTGTCCTGTCACTGGGCACCTCTGAGAAGAGTCTGTCTTCCTTTCATTACATCCTCCCATCAGGTATTTATATGCATTAGTAAGTTTCCCACCTGAGCCTTCTCTTCGCCAGGCTGAACAATCCCGGCTCTCTCAGACTCTCATTATATGTCAGTTGCTTCAGTTCCTTCATCATCTTTGTGACTCTTCACTGGACTTGCTCCAGTATGTCCATGTTTCTCTTGTACTGGGGACTTCAGAAATGGACCCAGCACTCCATGTGTGTCTCACCAGTGCTGAGTAGAAGGGAAGGATCACCTACTTCAGCCTGCTGGCAGCAGTCTTCCTAATGCAGCCCAGGATGCTGTTGATGTACATACTATCATGTATTAATCTAGAGAAACCCAGGGCTTGTACAGTGGCAGTAAGAAATACTGAGTTACCTGTTACTTCATTCAGCTGTGATGAAGCAAGACTCTAATGCTTCAGGTATACAAACAATCATGAATTTAAGTGGCTTACAAATTTTATCTGCAAGAAGCATTTGCAAATCAGTGTGAATCACTGATAGCTGAGTTGGGGCTAGCAACTGCTTGCCATACGCAACATGAAGATGAAGCATGGTTAGTAACTACTGACTGTAAGAAAAAAAGTACATCTCATAGTGCGATTGTGGGGAAATCACATAAAAGGTTGTGTCAGCAACTGACATGGTTTATTACTGTTTAATACCTTGGCTCATGGTGAAGCAGCTGCAAGCTGTCATTTTCTTACTCCCCTCTTAGAATCATAGAATAGTTTGGGTTGGGAGGGACCTTTAAAGGTCATCTAGTCCAACCCCTCTGCAATGAGCAGGGACATCTTCAACTAGATCAGGTTGCTCAGAGTCCCGTCCAGCCTGATCTTGAATGTTTCCAGGGATGGGGCACCTACCACTTCTCTGGGCAACCTGTGCCAGTGTTTCACCACCCTCATTGTAAAAAAACTGCTTCCTTACATCTAGTCTGAATCTACCTTCTTTTAGTTTAAAACCATTACCCCTTGTCCTTTCACAACAGGCCCTGCTAAAAATTTTGTCCCCATCTTTCTTATAAGCCCCCTTTAAGTACTGAAAGGCTGCAACAAGGTCTCCCTGGAGCCTTCTCTTCTTCAGGCTGAACAACCCCAACCCTCTCAGCCTTTTTTCACAGGAGAGGTGTTCCAGCCCTCTGATCACTTTTGTGGCCCTCCTCTGGACCTGCTCCAACAGATCCATGTCTTTCCTGTGATGAAGACTCCAGAGCTGGACGCAGTACTCCAGGTAGGGTCTCAGCAGAGGGGAGTAGAGGGGCAGAATCACCTCCCTCACTCAGCTGGCCACGCTCCTTTTGATGCAGCCCAGGATATGGTTGGCTTTCTGGGTTGTGAGTGCACATTGTTGGCTCATGTCCAGCTTTTCATCCACCAGTACCCCCAAGTCCTTCTCGGCAGGGCTGCTCTCAATCCCTTCATCCCCCAGCCTGTATTGATACTGGGGGTTGACCCGACCCAGGTGCAGCATTTCTACCTTTTTAAAAATGGGTGCAATGTTTCCCTTTTTTCCAGTCACCAGGGACTTTACTTGTCTGCCATGACTTTTGAGATATCATTGAGAGTGGCTTGGCAACGATATCAGTCAATTCCCACAGGATTCTGGGATGCATCTTGTCAGGTTCCATAGACTTATGTATGTTCAGGTTCCTCAGGTGGTCACAAACCTGATCTTCTCTTACAGTGGGAGGGATTTTGCTCCCCCAGTCCCTGTCTTGCGGTCCATCCACTCCAGAGGTGTGGAAAGAGAGGTTGCCAGTGAGGACTGAGGCAAAGAAGTTGTTGAGTACCTCAGCCTTCTCCTCATCCATTGCTACCAGTTTACCAGTCTTGCTCACTGTGGGGGTACACTTTCTTTGACCTTCCTTTTCTGGCTGACATACCTGTCAAAGCTCTTATTATTCTTCGCATCCCTTGCCAATTTCAGCTCCAGCCGTGCCTTGACCTTCCTGACCCCATCCCTATGCAACTGGGCAGCATCCCTATACTCTTCCCAGGATATCTGCCCCTGCTTCCACTGTCTGTGCATTTCCTTCTTGCCCTTTAGTTTGACCAACAGGTCTCGACTCATCCATGCCCATCTCTTGCCTTCCTTTCCTGATTTCTTATACCTGGGCACCAAGAGCTCTTGCGCTCTATGAAAGTGTCCTTAAAGATCTGCCAGCTCTGTTCTGCTCCCTTGTCCCTGAGGGCAGTTTCCCAGGGGGTCCCATTGTCTAACTCCTAGAACAGCTGTAATTTTGCTTTCCTAAAATTCAGGGTCCTGACTTTGCACTTCACGTGACCCACATCCCTCAGGACTGCGAAATTCACCAGTGCATGGTCACTGCAGCCCAGGCTGCCTCTGGTCTTGACATTACTGATTAGCTCACTCGTGTTGGTGACCCACAGTTTCAGTATCACATCCCCTCTAGTAGGGTTGTCTACTACCTGACTTAAGAAGTTATCCTTGATGCACTCCAGGAGTCTCCTGGATTGCCTATAGCTCGTTGTGCTACTTTTTCAGCAGATGTCGGAGTGGTTGAAGTCCCCCAGCAGGACAAGAGCCTGCCGGCACAGTGCCTTGTGTAGCTGGAGTAAGAAGGCTTTGTCAATAGGCTCCTCTTGATCAGGCAGCCAGTAGTAAACAGCGACCACAAGGTTCCCTTTGTTGCCTCGGTCTCCAATAAGCTTTCAACCTGCTCATGGCTATTCTTCAGAGACAGCTCTTCACAAACTGTCCATTTCTTGACAGAGAGGGCAACCCCTCTGCCCCTCCTTCCTCACCTGTCCCTTCTGAACAGCCTGTAGCCATCGATAGCCGCACTCCAGTCATTGGACTCGTGCCACCAAGTTTCAATAATGGCAACTAGGTCATAACTTTCTAGCAGCATGGTGGCTTCCAGCTCCTGTTTGTTGCCCATGCTGCATGCATTCGTGTAGGGGCACTTCAGCTGGGCTGTCAGTTGTGTTACCTTCTTAGAGGAACACCTCTTAATTCCTTTGAGGTATTTCACTGGTGTTTCCCTCTTGGCTCCTATTACCTCAGGAGCCCCTGGCTCATCTCCGTAAGACTTCAGGTGTGCTCCAGTATGCCCAGCACATCTCAGAGCAACAGGCTGAGGGCCCTCGTTAGCACCCTGTCCCTCTAACCTTGGCATGTCATCCCACAGCTTGTCATGGGCAAGCCTAATATTATCCCCCTCCCCCTTCAAGTCTGGTTTAAAGCTCTGTCAATGAGCTCTGCTAGCTTGTGAGCAAAGACCCTCATCCCCCTTTGAGAAAGGTGAATCCCATTCTTTGTATGAGGTATTATATGGTGGAGCACAGACATACCTATCCAGAGTGGCTGGTAAAATTAGAAGAATCACTGAGTTGGGAGGCAAACTTGGCAGTGTTAATTTTTCTTTCAATTTAACTACCTAAAATCAGAGGGCATCAAAATAATCATGTAAGGAGTATGAAAGGATATTCTGAAAGTGTCTGAAGTATGATAAGTGTACTGCTTTACAGCTGGAATGAATTCCATCCCTAATATTTAATTTAGATTAATCAATCAGATGCTGTTTGGCTGAGGGGAGTGGGAGGGGGAAAGGGAATGCATGATCCATGCCACCTAGCATAGGTTCTGGATAGCTTCTTAACACTTAGAAGTGATGCCTCCAGAGCTTTATTCAGGAAATGTAGGTACCTTTAGAGGGCATGTCAGGTCTTACGCAGGTTAAGGAGCCCTCTGGAGTTCCTTGATCCTCTCCATAATCTACTTATGTAGTTTAGAGCAGTTGGGTTCCTCCCTTAAAACATGGTTCAATGATACAGTCAAATTGACTTGATGACTTGTAGGTGGAAAAAGAGACCCCCTCTCCCTCTCTCATCCTTTCCTGTCTCATCTTACAGCAGTTTATAGCATGCTAAGTTGATTCAACTAACTGTCCTGGCAGAAAGCCAGTAGCTTTTTAGTCTAAGTGAGTGGTAGGGTGTTGCACTGATTTACTAGGCAGGCAGTGATGGGGAGCAGGGAGACCACATAGCTAGGAATGGGGAGACCAGAGGAGGTGAGAGAAAAACAAGGTTTTCCCAATTGAGGACTTTGAGCTGTTGGATTGGTTCAGCTCAGTTGTCTAGCTGTGCTGCTTCATGTTCAGTTCAGAGGGGCTTCACAGACTCCTTGAGGCAACCTGAAACTGTGCTGCCCACCAAAGGGGAAGTCCTACCTCCTCTTTTCATTTGGCTGTACCTGTTCTCTCTGTGCTGGCACTAGTGATGGTGCAGCCACACAGAAATGCATGGATCATCCTATCCACAGCATCCCATAATTAATCAGTTTAATACCAGCTTGCAACCATGCTCTTGGGCTCCTCAAGCTAAGATTTAATAATTAAATGAATAAACAGGTCTCTAGCTACTGTTATAAAAGTTTTATTGCAGATTTTACTGACTGGTGGCTTAACAGCAGAGAAAAGACAGTTTATAAAATGTTATGAGTCCACTTAGTTTGTAGAATGGCATTCCAGCATGGCATCTCCATTAGCACCTAGGCAAATTTTTCTTGGAGGTTTGAACATGCCATAAAAGATTGTATATTTTTGAATAATAATATAAAAATAAAAAGAAGAAAATAATGAATAAAATAGAAAAAATAAAAAATAAGGTGGAAAATTACACAGATATCTGTGATATTTATGAGGAAAAATCTTAATCTGTACATAAGGAAAAAATACATGTTACGTATAGCATTACACCCATTATAAAATAGAATGAGTTTTATGTCTTCTAATTTGTGATAGTCTAATCACTTTTATTAAATATTTAAATAATTTTAATTGTTCAATAAAGGAAAGTTCTAATTTTCTTTAGAATGTTTCATCAATGTTGGTGATGGATTTAGCTTCGAATTGAGGTAACAAGTCGTGAAAATATAACTTAATTTCTCTTGTGGAAGGAACATTGTGTTGCAAATTGATTATCACTAGACCAAAAGTGGATGAAACATCTTAAGTACATTACACAAGATGGTGGTTTGTGTGTTGTAGGAGGCATGCCGTTTGATTATTGAAATGATGGGTCATGCACCTATATGTTTTGGCATTATAATCCTATAAAATTTGTGCAATAGAAAGATCCAGCTGGCTATATCTTGTGTTCTACCATAATAAATGGCATCCCTTACATCAACTATTTGATTAACAGGTTGGATGTGGGACCCATGCAATGAATAGATCATTGAAACAGTATCTCCTTTTGAGACACCAAAACTTACAAGGAGTGATGAACCAAGTCATCAGGCAAACACTTCAGTGTTTGATTGAGTAAAGGCTAGTGGGGAACTACAAGGTCACAGGATTTTTCAAAAGCTGGTTCATTGTATTTGTTTCTTCTTTTAGGAAGAAAAAAAGTGGTGCATCTTCATTTTAAGAGAAAAGGTCTTGTGAATTCCAGAATGCATACGTGTTCTCTATTGCTTTGAAAACAATGTGTAAGAAATTATTAGTATTTTGTGTGTCAAGACAAAGTAGTTTCCCATCTAGTACTGAGTCAGTGGCTTTCTAGTGCTGGGAATGAAGTCAGGAGCCTGTGCCTGTAGGCCTGTGCCCAGGAAAGAAGAGCTTCTTCAGAAAGCAGCTGAAAGTACTCAGCTTCTGCCTTGAATTTGCACTGAAGAGGCCTTTCGCTTCCTGCAGGGACTTCAGGGGAAGTTACGGAGACTGGTCTCCTAACCAAGGCATCTTAACTTCGCTGCCCAAGTTACGCTGTTGAAACAGCCCTACAGAGCAGGGGCGGGTTATACCTCTGTCTCAGAGATCCGGGTAGACTGAATTAAGGCAATCAATGTTACTCACATTTATAAAAATGTATTTTTTATTTTGAAGTGAAGAATTCAATGAGCAAGGAAAACGGTTGATCCAGAAGCTCTGGACAGTCTCATTTTGCACAAACTGCTGTTCTCGTGTGACCTCCTTTTTAGTTGGTAACTGTTCATTGCTGTCTCTGACACTACTGGGAAAATCCAGAGATGTTGCTGTAATAAAACACGAAATTGCAGCATGTTTGTTCAGACATGCAGTGTCTGTGGAGATGCTAACTTACTCTGATATTTTACTATCCCTTTTGCGTAACAAAGAAAATGTTGCCTCTGGAGATTTCTTTCTGAAGACGTCTCTGTTTACAGACAGTGCTTGCAGGTGCATGCCAAATTTCCTGTTTGTGTTTGCACTTGGTGTTGCAATTTTTTAATCTAACATAATCTCATACTGTACCACAAATCACTGTACTTTACATTTTCATATGCTACAGTGATGATGCATTTGTAATTTCCCAAATAGTGTAGTAGTGAGCTATCTTAAGGCTTAATAGAGATGATTTTGATGAACAGAGCATCTGAAAACGCTACGTCAGTGTTGCAGTTAACCAGGTTATTTTTACATGGAAATAAAATGTAATCCTTTTGCACTTCTAGATAAGGTGAATTGGTAAGCTGATTTCTAAAACTATTTTGAACATTTATGGTGATTCTGAGCTGCATGAAAGGATATCTAAAGCCTCTACTCATGACGGATGCTGTGTGTAAATCACAGCAGGCTAATTGTAAGGCAGAATAATGACTGTAGGGAGGTACCTTTACTGACTTTACCATCTGAACCAAGGATGGACACTGCAGCCACAGCAGCTTGGGATTCAGCTTGGGATTCAGTACTGCATCCAGCTCTGGAGTCCTCATCACATGAAAGACATGGATCTGTTGGAGCAGGTCCAGAGGAGGGCCACAAAAGTGATCAGAGGGCTGGAACACCTCTCCTGTGAAAAAAGGCTGAGAGGGTTGGGGTTGTTCATCCTGAAGAAGAGAAGGCTCCAGGGAGACCTTGTTGCAGCCTTTCAGTACTTAAAGGGGGCTTATAAGAAAGATGGGGACAAAATTTTTAGCAGGGCCTGTTGTGAAAGGACAAGGGGTAATGGTTTTAAACTAAAAGAAGGTAGATTCAGACTAGATGTAAGGAAGCAGTTTTTTTACAATGAGGGTGGTGAAACACTGGCACAGGTTGCCCGGAGAAGTGGTAGATGCCCCGTCCCTGGAAACATTCAAGATCAGGCTGGACGGGGCTCTGAGCAACCTGATCTAGTTGAAGATGTCCCTGCTCATTGCAGAGGGGTTGGACTAGATGACCTTTAAAGGTCCCTCCCAACCCAAACTATTCTATGATTCTATGATTTATCTGCAGAAGCAGTCTGGAGTCCTAGGAGCAGCTGTTCATGCCAAGTTCTGTGTTTCCACTGCCATACATTTTTTAACTAACTAGTTTAAACTAGGTGCCATGTATCTGTATGTGCTGCAGTTGCTTATTTGGATTGCAGTGTAGGATGCCAATGCACGGTACCAAAAGTTAGGAACTGTTGATGCATAGGACCACCCTCACCTTCTCTGTGCTCAGGGTAGGGTATGATGTAGAAACTGCTGTTCCTCTGCAGCATGAGAGCGTTCTGCTCCAGTGGACCACCTGGGACGCAAGCAAGGCAAAGGAACCTTTCTGAGGGCAAGGATCTGGACATTATTTTGTTAGGTTAGCCTCTTTTCAAGTTCAAAGCTAATATTTTTGCCTTTAATCAAATGTATCTAAGCTTACTGATGCTACTTGTCACAAGTTTTGTCCCTAAGCTCTTCTTGATAGTGGGAGGATTGCTGGAGTAATGACCACATTTGAAAAAAGTTTTGACTGTCATTTACTGAGGAAACAGGTGTGGTGGTTTAATATATTACTAAATCCCCCTCTGCCAGAGGTAGCTGCCTTTTTAGAGTCAGCAGAGTGGTATGCATATGTTAGTAACTCCAGTGTCAGTCCAGCTCTGTAGCAGTGCAAGCTAAGGTGCTGAACTCCTTCCCTGGAGACATTCAAAACCCACCTGGACGCAGTCCTGTGCACCCTGCTCTAGGTGTACCTGCTCAAGCAGGGGGGTTGGACAAGGTGATCTACTGAGATCCCTTCCAACCCCTGCCATTCTGTGATTCTGTGATTCTGTGATTCTGTGAATGTGTGCTTTAGGGGCAGGGACACATACTTTGCTTCACTAACACTGCTAGAGGTCTGCCAGTAACGTAGGAAGGGGGTGGACAGCTGTGGGGGTTAGTGTCTTAAAGCTGCTATGGCAAGATTTGCCAGGGCTTGCCTGACAGATATGGTCATGAGGTAAAGATTTGTATCAGAATGTACAGTATTATGCAGTTCATTAATAACCTTTATTTACCGCTCATTTGAAGTATATGTTGGTGTGTCTGGCATGTCCAAGTTAGTACCTGCTGCCTAGAAAGCTATCCTGATTGCACACATATTTAAAACACCACGCTGAGAGTCTAATTGTTATTGAATCCACGACCCGCTTAATTGTACTGTTTCTGTATTTTCCATTGCAATTACGGACATTTGCGTGTTAGTACAATACAAATCATGAATAACGTTATGAAAAGCAATCCTGTGTTTTAATAAGCATAGACAGAAAAATGCAATTTTTAAACTGGATTTAAAATATATATATAGTTGTAACAAAGTAAAATGAGTTCAGGTTCACTTATGAATGGATTGTTCTTGAGTCTGCCTTCTTTGGTCTCTGGGCTTGAGGTAGATGCAGTCAGATTTTTGTACTTTAAAGAAATATTGCTTTAAGGTATAATATAATGAGCGTTACAGTGGTAGAAATTCTTTTTGTTACAGAAATATTTGTATTACCTATGTCTGTCATATCAAATAAAGAATATATGAAAATGTATTTATGTCTCACATGCTAACATGTAAGCAATCGTGGAATGCTTTGTTGAGAGAGAATTGAAATTTGGACATAGCGATTGCCAGGTAAAATTGTGAAGGTGAAGGGGGAGTACAAGAAGAAGTAACATGCAGCGTAAAATAGGAAAACTTTGAGCCAGTGGTTTGGAGGAAATGGAAAGATATATTGGTGTAAATGCAACTGTACACGTGAAAAAGCTTGACTTTCAGTTTTGAAGAGTTGTAAAGAACAAAGACAAAGAAGGTTATTAATAAAGAAATAAAGAGACTGAAAGGAAGGTGCCACACATCCAGAAACCACTTAGAAAAAAAGGGGGGGTTAAATTGTTATGAAATTAATTTAAGTAATAGAAGGAATTTTCCCTGGAGCAATATGAAATTGCAGTGCTTTCTGTGGCACTGCAGAAGAAAGGGTAATGATTTAGGAAGTCTACAGAATTACAGTAATCAAAATGGTACGTGAATCTGATGTAAGGATTTCTATGTAATTTGTCTTTTTTTGTAGCTCTTTCTTTGCCAGCTGGAGCTTTAAGTTATATATACACATATCTGTTCCACAACTTGCGTTTTGTGCTAAACTGGGCATTCTCTTTTCTTTAAAAATAGGGGCTTAGTTTGGAATATCAGGGTGAAATGTCATTTTTTATGATTTGGTTAATTTTTATGTATGTCTTTTGTTTCTCCTTATGTTTTTTAATGAGACATCTCTGAGTTCAGGCAGAAATATGTTATTGACAGTTTTTCTTTAAAAGGAAAAATGTCTTTCTGTGGGGTCTTTGAAGCAAATCTATCTAATGTGTAACTGAGAATATCCTTCACCTTCTACTTTCATTATCAGAAATAGGTCACACATTGCAAGAATCTAGGAGGACCTAAATCCCTTCTATTATGTGTTTGTTTGGTATATCAAGAAGTCCTTCATTAGATGAAACTAGTGGGGTTTCCATGAAGTTGATTGGAAGATTTGCCAAAGTGCAGACTGGCCATTAGAAGTCCCTGAAGGTATGTTACTGCTGCAGCTGTGACCTGGGTCCGAAAGCTGATCTCAGCATGCAAGTGATCCAGATCTGCTTGTGAGCGTTCTTATTGCAGGGCCACAGTCAACTCACAGCATGTAGCCATCCGCGCTGAGACGGCCAGAGCTGCGTTTGCAGATGGCTCTTCTGAAGCGCAGATATAGGTTCTTATGACCTCACTGAACTGAGCTGCTCTGGGATGGTTTTTCTTCCAAGTTGTGTGAGTCTCTGAACAAACTGGTGTTGAAGTGGTGTTCTTGGCTTACACAGGAGTGTGCTACTCTGTCTGTCCGTTCCAGCTATGCCAGCACCCCACACACTCCCATCACTGCTTTCTGCTTCTGGCCATTCTGTTGCTGCACCCAGAAAAACATAGAAGCGTAGTGGTACAGGAGCCTCAGAAGATGAGTAAGTTTTAGCAAGACGATCATATAGTTTGGGTGCAGGCACAGCAAGGTGGAGACAGATATTGCAGGAAGCAATGACTGCCTGCTCTCTGCATGGGGAGCTGAGCTTCTAATGCAGGTTGCAGTACTGATATTCTGACCAGTCTCACGTTGCCTCTGTTCTTGACTATTCCTGTTCAGCCGCATATCTTTTTCTGGAGAAATTTAAGCTTTGTATATATTCAGATGGATGGCTGCTTAACCAGATCAGTTCCTCGGACTGTCCTTTTGTTTGTGCTCTACCAAGTGATTACAGTATTAGGCATCCCCGGAACAAATAAACTATGATAATTAGAAATTGTACACAAGGAAATAGATCTAACTGGAGCTTTTTGAGAATATGCCATGAATGCTAGTTTGCACTAGTCTGCCAGGAGCTGTGGTTGATCAGATTGGTATCATCAAGTAAAACATAGGTGTTCTATATGGAGTTGGGGGTTGGGAGCTGTTTGCTCTTTTGGGTGCTGTGTTCTTTGGCATATGCTGCAGTCACTGAGTATGAGGCCTAGAGCTTTTGTTATGCAATTGCAAGGGCACTGCTGATTTCTATGGCCATTTCAGAGAGTTAGGAAAGTACTGTTGTCATCAGTTAGGCTACTTCCAAGCAAGCATGGAAAATAAGGAATGCTTTGTGCTTCCACATCTCTGCATGGCAGGAGGAAGAGAAGCTGCTACAATGGTGATGCTGTTAAACACTTGGCCATTTAGGTGCTTTTGGTTTTATGAGATTAGAAGAAAAGATGATAATTCATGAAAATTTAGAATAAAATCTTGTTTCTTTTCCCATCTCATGTCCATATGACAAACAACTCAAGAAAAAAAAAAAGCCCAGCAAGTTTTGCTAGCAAATAAAATGTTGTTGAAATTAAAAGTGCTGCACTGAAATTATGAAATCAAGCTGGGGGAAAGTAAAATGTGAAAGGAGACATAAAACCTGGGAATAGTACATCCCCTTGCAAGACAGTAGAGTTCTTCATTGTCCTAGAAAGATAAATTATTTTTTTGTCTTCATGCCACTTGAGTTCTGCCAGTGAAGCAGTCATCTCTGCTGGGCTCGTCACCTCCGTGCCTCGTAAAGTGGAACTGACACCTTGCTGTATAACTGGAGATCTTGGTACTGTTCTCCTAATCTCTTTGTACTGGAGATACATGTGAAGTTTCACCAAAAAGCAGTGGCTTCTGAGTCATTCAGATGTTTTTGAAAATTTTATCTGGTAAGGGAGAACTTCACAGAGGAATTCAGGATTAATTATATAAGCAAACTCACAGTTATTTGAGGGCTGAACTAATTGCTTCCACCCTGTGCTAAACTTGACCTGATGCCCTACAGAGCTGCCTGCCTATCTGCACACCATCCTCCCCAGCATGTCTCATAGTTCCCTTATTATTATTTTTCCATTTTCTGGGTTTTCCCAGGCCCCTTAACCTTAACCCTAGATAATACAGAGTTAAGTGTAATTCTGTATTGCTAGAACTGCACTTCAAATTTACAAGAGAGAACACAATGCTGGTTATATCCAGTCCTAAGTCTTAAAACTTTATGCCGTCTGATTTTTCTCCCGGTGAGAGAAAAGTCAGCAGATTGGTCTTTTGTCACAAGAGTGTATACACATACATGTGTCCTTTGTAGGATAGGATTTTTTCAGTGACTTGATTAAGGAGGTGTTTAAAAATGTATTTTTCATTTTAATAGAAAACAGATCCTACTTTAAAAAATTAAAATCAGAATAACTTATCCTGAGAAATTAATTTCTACTCAAGTCCCTTAAATGTGGTCACAGAGATACATATACAAATATTTTGTTGTAAACCTCTCTTCTCATCTCCCTCTGTCTTCACTTCAGAAGATCTTTATCTACTGTGCTTGAGGAGAAAATAAGGGCTTGGAGTAAGGCTCTAGACCAGGCTGAGATTGAAATCTCTATTCAGTTTCTCAGTTTCTCAGTCATATCTCAGCTGGCTGGTAGTCTTGGGTATAGCCCTTAGTCTCTCTGTCGTGGTTCATGTTGGTAGGAAAAAAACCCTCTATCTCCTTTTCATTGTCCTTATTTAGCCTACAACATCTTTAAACTGTCTTTCAAGGAGGGGATTTATTTCATCAAAACTTAGATTTATTTTATGTATCTATTTTGGGATGAAATGAATCCTACCCTTTCTGTTGACTAAAGACAGACATTTAAGGAACTGAAATCTGATATTTATACTGCAGATTTCTGCCTTTGTTCTTACCCTTAATATAGAACATCCTGGTGTATCCAAGAATAAAATTACTTAGGTTTTAGAATATGGCTAATAAATATATCACAAATAGAGACTGACAGCATGTATGCAAACCGTATTTACATGGATAAAAGATTTGCTTTTTGAGATTTTCTTGGACTTGCTGGATGTGTAGGATTGATTATTCAATCCAATGTAATCCAATGGAAAAAAAAAAACAAACCCACACAATGTAATGATTTTAAATTTAGCATAATATTCTTCAGGCTGCTTGCAGTGCCATGCCTTAAATTCTGACTACACTGCTGTACCATGTCTTCAGTGTCTTGGACTTGTATTATATATTTGTATACATAAAAATTTTGGAGTTGCCAATACTGATATGGGCTATAGAAAGTAAAATGGATGAGATCTGATATGATGGACTCAGGCTGAAAAGCTGCAATTTGTTAGCTAGCAGGGGAAACAGAGGTGGCCGTGGCGAACAGGTGAGGTACACATAGGTGTTCAGAAAAGGTGACCAAAATGAGGTGAGCTGTGTGTAGGAGATCTGCAGAACAGTGCTTTTCTAAATCCTGAGGGGAGTACACATGGCACTGAGCCAGGGAAACCTCACCTTTGTACTCCTGCACAGGACTGCCCTGAGGAACTGCTTCAGGAATACGTGTTTGATTTGCTTCGTGGAACTCTTAAGGGCTGTGATGAACACGTTTGTGCCGTTTATTACTGGCAGGCCTCACAAAGGAATTCTCATTTTATTTGGAATCCAGGAGTGGTTTGGGGAACTGGCAGAGGGTTGGTTAATACCTGCAAAGCCCAAGGTATGTGAAGCACTCAGGTGCCTGCTCACAGCCTAATACACTGTTTGCCAGTGGGCTGTGTCATGTCGCTTGATGGGGCATGCCAAGTCCTATGGTAAAAACTGGGCTGTGACACTAAGTTGTTGCTGGAGAATGTATATTTTAGTAGGGCTCTGTTAATCATGGCTCACTTCTAGGTTGGTTGTATCCTTGTGGCTGTGTAACATAACAACCTTTCTCTTGCTCTGACAAAACAAGCCAAATTCAGTCCTTGATTGCAGCTTGCCTCTGGGGCATGGTGTTGTGAAGCAGAAAAAGCCAGGGCATGGTACTGCAGGTGTTCAAGGTACAGGCTCAGCCATGGGGACCATGGATTGGGATTTACATGTATTTATTTTCTGCTCACTTGACAAGGTCTGTGCTCACAATAAACCGACACCTCCCTAATTAGCTAGGAAGCTCCGAGCAGCCTCCTAAAGTGAGACTGCAGCATAAGAGATTGTGTTATTTTTGCACCATATCTGGCACATTAACAATATACTTCTGTACTGTCTCTCCCCCTCCCCGTATTTTGTTTTATTTAGTGTGTAGGTCTGTGGCCACTGGAAAAGGGAACTTTAAATTCACAGCACTGCACTGTGTTCAGAATCTAGTATGGGGTGTTTACTATATTTGGGACAGATTTTTAGGCAACTAGGTAAAATGAAGGAGATAATCACCTGATTTTTAAAAACCTGAGCATTGCCACTTTTTTTTCTCAGAGTCAGAAGTGTGGAATGAGTCTTGGAAAGCACTGAAACAAATTACATTAAAGCTTTTTGGCTTTGTAATAAAAATTATACTTAAAAGTCCTCGTAGGAGCTACATTAACATTAATACTATTTTTTTCTAGGTGATGGCATAAGCATCAAAAATATTTGTTACCAAACTGACAGATATTTTGTGATTACCACCATTTCACACATTTATCGTGGTGAACATAGGATAAACATGCAACAAGCAGTGACTTTAATTCACTCCTTTTTTTTTTCCCCTGCCCTTTCTGGCATAAAGTACATAAACCTTGAAAGATAATTTTTAACCTAGGAGTTACCCATTCATTAGCAAAGTTGAAAGCAGGATACATTAAGTACTTGTTTCCTGACCTCTGAGAGAGCTGCCTGCATGCTTTCAGATCTGTGTCCAATAATTGGTTCTACCTAGGGGGAAGAAAAGAATGAAACTACACAAACTGACTGAATGACCACTGAAGGGTACTTCCAGAGTAATAGTTGGCTTCTAGCAATGCTCCTGTTCATGTCACATAGTTTGAAATACCTTTAATGTTACCCAGGGATGTCTCCTACCTTAAGCCTTTAAAAGGTCATTGTTGAAAAGCAGGAATATTGATTAATTAGTGGCTGAATCTTTAATCTTAGTTTTCATGTTGTGGTCAAAATATGTTAAAGGACTGTCAATAAGTGAAAATGTCTGTGTGCGAGAGATTTAATTTTCTGAACTTTATTATTTACAGGTATACCAGACTGCTAATAGCAAACTTTGTTGTTTAGTTACATTACTTAAATACTTTCCCCGCAGGTTAGGACTCTAGAGCTGCCTTTAGTTTGAGTCTTCCCTATGTACAAAATCTGCTAAATCCAGCAGGTTAGTGCTTTTTCCTTGAGCTGGCTTCCTTGGCAGGGAAGTCCATTCCAACTCCATTTAGTGCAACTCATCAGCTACTAACAGCCTTTGTCCTGGAGAGTCATTCTAGAGCACCTTTGGTTTTATCCATTTTCACTTAGCCTAAACTGACTTGAATGGAGCGAACTCAATTATAATGTGAGTGCTATATCAAGGGAGGAAATAACCTTAGAACTGTAAGGAATTATGCTTTTGGAAGGTTTAATATGTGTATTTTAAAAGGGATGTTTGATCAATCCTTTGAATGACATTTTTATGTTGCTCCTCTGAAGTTAATAAACTCCAAGATAAGTAGAAATAACAGCATTTGAAAAATCTTAAGTTTTTTCCTTTATGTAATTTGTTTGTAGTTTGCACTTTGCATAGCTTGATCGGCAAAACCAGACTTGGTTTTTTTCGTATCCTATATGTATAACCTTTTTCACTTCCTTACTCTCCTTGGTGTTATTTCTGAATTCCTTCTGCTGCAGTGAAAATGCTGGGATGAAGGCTATGAACAACCTCTTTAGCTCATGCTACAGATAGTGAACTTAAGGAAAAGTATTGAGAATTTACATTCCACCTCCTTTGCAGTGTATCATCCCTGCTGAATTGACAGAGAACAGGAATCAAGAGGGGCTGATATCTTACACTCCAGCACGCTCTTCAAGGGTGGTCAGCTCGCCAGACGGGTACTGTCTTTCTGCTTCCTTGTACAACAGAGACTGAACTGAGCCAGGGGTTGCACCATGTCTGCACCAAGACTGAGGGCAGGCTGTGTTCTTTCAGTGTTGGGCTGGTAAGGGAGAAGAGAGCAGGTTTGCTGCAAGGGGCAAAGCTGCAAGGAACTGGGTTGTGGTGGCAAGAAGCAGATTTCCCTTTTCATGTCAGTCACACAAGGACCAGGTATTCTGGTGACACTGAATGAAGCAGCTTTATAGGGCCTTAAGCTCACAGTGCTGGTAGGAAGTAAGTGCTATGAAACACCTGCTGGGAACTAAGATGAGAAGTTTGGAAGTGAGTTGCGGGGTGGACTGAAAGGGATGTCTAAATAGTTTAGCAGATGAGGACTTAGAAGAAAAAGAAACATGTAAGTGTACTTTTCTAAAACTATCAGGTAAGAGGACAGCTTGGCTTATACTTATTTGGCAGGTTAGAGGTGGAAGTTAATATGAAAGCACTCCTGGAGAGGGGCAACCACAGACCCTTTAGAAAGGGTTCATGCTTACAGAAGAGAAGGTAGGACTGAAAAAGAGCGAAGCCAGAAAACTGCTACAGTAGGGAAATCTTTACCTGCAATACATTCCAAATACAGCTGAGCACATGTATCTATTTTGTAGTTCTCTTCCATGGGAGAAGGCAAGATACATAGTTAGAATAAGCATCAGCAGCAGAGGTAGGGTTTCTCAATGGGCCCTTATTTTCCTTGCTGATTTAACCTCCTCTTTCTGAGCTTAGATGCATTGTGTGCCTAAAATGTTCAGGAATGGAAAATGTTGGAGTGAGCTTCCCTACAGGTGGGTTAGTGCCTTTCTGGTTAGCCAGCAGATGTCATCACAAGACTGAGCCTCTTTGTCCAGGAGCTGTGCAGCACCCTTCCTTAATCCTTCACACCCCTGCCAGCTCATGACTGGCAGAAACTACATTGCAGCACTTGAGTGTGTATTTTCTGGTTTGCAGCACATGTAGGCTAACAAAGTGGTTCAAAGTGTAAGTCATCATACGGAGGAAGTGCCACTTGCTGAGACACCTTCCAGCTCTGCACAAGAAGTGTTTGAAAGACTTCTTTCAACAGAGGAAGGTAACAATGATGCCTGTGGGAATTAGGAAATAGTAATGACAACGTACTCAGTAACATAAGGGCTCACTAGTGTCTTATAGGCAAGACTCCAGATATTCCATACACCTACAGCTGCAGAATCCAGCCTGTGTATTGTGTTCCAGAACAGAAGGGTATGATCTGCAAAAGCATCCAGTGTTAACCTAATTCTGTCCTTGCTGAATAGCAATAGGAAATTTACCATTGATCTTATCAGAGAAAAAAAAGGATTTAAAAAAAAAAATCCTTTCCTGAATTTTTAATTTTAAAAAATGTTCCCAGTCCTTGTAATCAAGAAGAGTGTTAAAGAATGAGTTGCCTAAATATACATGTCTTGCAATAGTGCATGTAGGGTAAAACCATGAGATAGCCTTCTGGCCTCTAGCTGCCCCTTCACAACAATGGAGGTTTCCATAGGTCCCAAATCATACCTGCCAGTCTGCACTGATGTCTGGTTTCCATAACCATCTTAAATTGCACTAGATGCCAGTGCTTAGACATGTGAATCACATCAATACAGTATTTTTTCTTCTGGAATCTCTAAGCATGCTATAGCAGTTAGCATATGTATGACCTTCCCTGTGTATGCATCTCAGTAAGTTAACACTGAGGCCCTCTCAGACAATCATCACAGAAGCAGCTGTGGTGGTTTAAGATATTATTGTCCTTCAGCTGTTCATTACTAAACCTCTGCTAAAGTCTGCAACCTCACAGAAGAGACAACAGAACTCTCTCTTTCTCTGCTTCAGCATAATGCCACCTAAGTTACCTTAACTTGCTGATGAAGGGGGTTTAAACTAAGCTGGTTAATTTGTGCTGGAGTAGATGAGGGAGGCCCATGAGATTTATTCATTTACATTGCTAGAGGGATGACAGCCTCCAGCAGAGGAGCAGAAACAAGCAGCCACAGTATATTAGCTTCTAATACCATCTCATTCATTTCTTTAGTGAATGTCTGGCTGCAGCCTAAAACTAAATATAACAATTTGAATAGCTGCAGTGATATAACTAATCTCCTTCATATGCTCGCTCTGGTATTTTACAGTATTGCCCCTATCCAGGACTAACTGGACACTAAAATCTCTGGCTTGCTATTTGCTCATCTCTCAGCATTCCCAGCTGCCCCTGTCTGATAAATACGTGTATACTGAAGTGTTACTTCAGTGACCTGAAACCAAAAATGCAGAGGCAACATTAAATACTCTGTGTTTTGCATCATATCCTTATGAAACAGAAATTGTATTGATTCTCACCAGAGTTTACCTGAACTCAAGAGCCCCTTCTGACTTTTGACATGTAGCTGCATCTGCTGTGGAAGTTCCACCTGTCTGTAGTAATTTGGCACCTGCCTACAGCATCTGAGTTCAGTTTCCCTTGGAGCGTGCAGCATTTTGTTTACTGACATTTGTCCATGACGAGTCCCGTGGAAAGCAATGGGGCCTGTGGAGAGCTGCCAGAGAGATTCTGGCTCAGAGAAAGAGAGGAACTCCTCTGATAGCTTTCTGACATGAATGCCTGTCTGGCCAGCTTTGCCAGCTCTCAGGAGGGCGGGCAGGAACCACCTTCTCTCAGTGTTCATTTTGTACTCCTCTGCTCTGTAGTGCCAGTCGTTCCCTTTACAAGAGGGCAAGGACTTAAAGGGCATCCTCTCCACAGTAGTGAGATGACTGCTTGTGTACTGCTTTTGTTATCTGAGGCAAATCTGAGAATGGGTGAAGACTAGTGTTGCACTAAGGACAATTTAGCAAAAGAAGGGAAAGTATCCTGGTAGGAGGAAAGTATCAGCTGCAAAGGAGAACTCATTATAGTAGTAGAGAGGACTGCTTGTATAAATGCTGCAATAAAACACGAACTTACAGGTCACATACCGTAAATTGCTTTCATGGTACTCTTTCTTCCAGAACTTTTAGGCTGCTTGATAATAACCTACTGGAGATAAGTCTTTCTCATGTATAAAAAGAAATGTTTTGTGTCATAATCCCTGTGTAATTTTTTGCAGGGACTTCATTTTTATTAGTAGAGACCAATTTTTACATCATTGCTGAAGTTTTGCAAAGTCCACATTGATTTCAGTGCCTGACCTGACTATTTGGTAAAGACTTTGGTCCTAAATGTACAAATATCACCAACAAATCTCTTTAAAGTACAGGTTATTGCTATTGAAACTGTCACTCTGAGAAATGTGATAAGATTACAAGGTCAATCATGACAGATGCTTTGTTAAATGAAAACATATGTGACACAGTAAAGCATGCAGCATAAAGTTTTATTGTCAGTTTGTTCAGCATGTAAAACTACTCATGACCATTTTGCAAGACACAGTATTTGCACACTGTATTTAGTTTCACTCATCAATCAAATCAAGTCAAGTGGTCTCTTTCCTTCCCTTATTTTATGCCTGCAGTTGGATAAGGACTACACAGATGTTGACTGTGGTAAAATCATGCAACTGTCAGCACAAGGCAAGTTAGAGTGGAGAATGGAGACTGCATTTTAGGATCAGTTTTCTGGCTGAGGATTAACATAATAATCTACTATTAAATAGGGATGGGTATCTGGAAGTTTTACAGATTACATGGTTTTGAAAACCCATCAAGAGCATTAAAAGTATTTACATCTGAACAGATGTCCAATATGGTATTCAGCTGACTTGAAATAAGAATGGAGGAACTGATAAACCTACAGAAATGTATTCTGGACTAGGAAACAGAGCTTGAAAACCACAGATGCCTAATAGAAAGCACATGCAGAAATTTGTGGAAGTTCATGTTTAAGACTGAGTTTATTGATAGCGCTCTGTGCTGTCAGTATTATTTTACATTCAGATTTCTTGTTTATTGAGAATCGAAGTTAACATTTACAGGGTTTCTTATAATGTTGTTAGGTTTAGGAAGCTGACTTGATGGATAAACTGTCAACTTCATTTACTTAAGATGTGACCTTGTGGAGATGGCAAAAAGAATGTGTTCCTGATAAAGCACAGAGCAGTGCATTGGAACAGGGAAACATGTTGGGGCATGAATGATGGTGAGGCTGTTCTCTTCTGTGTCAGTTCTTACTGCGCTTCCCCCACCCCCTTCATATACTATCCAAACACCTTTCAGTAGTACATGAACAAACATGATTAGCATCTGTCACAAAATGTTCTTTCTTTCGTCCTCTCCTTGGGGCAGAATTGTGTGTGCAGTGTAACCTAGCACCTTTTTTTTTTTTGTTAAAAATGTATATTTTACATGTTTGTTAAAGAAAAATCAAAGGTGTACACTCTGACTCAAATTGGAAGATTTGTGATGGTTCTTCATTCCCGGGGGAGTTCATTTCACAAACTCAGACCAGCTCCCAAGCAAGCTGTGTTTCCTGCACAGACAGGCTTTACCTTCAGGAGGAAAAAAAATCTATTATGCCTGAGGACTATTGACTAGCCAGTTGAACTGGAGCTTTAAGCAGTGTTTTAAATGTGCTTGGTCCAGAATAATGAGCCCCTTGAAGGTAAGGAATGGGTTTTTGTTTAAACTTAAGTCAAAATTCAGTGGGAAGTCATCAAAAAGAGTGATTAACAAAAAGACTGGTTGAACCCTTGAAAGTCTGTGTTGGTCAGATGAATGGGAGTGTTTGGTATCATTTGGCATTCCCTGTGGGCTGAAGGCCACATGTTAAAGATGGATCACATCCCTATGATCATGACAGAAGTGATAAAAACAAGTATAACTGTTTCTTCTGCAATTACTGATAAAAGCAATGCCTTGCTCAGTGACATAATCTTTCCTTCTGCCTTCAAGCATAAAACAATCCAAGTTGTTTCTGAAGAAACCTGTTCTTGATACATCAATTCTAACCAACCACTACCAAAATTAAGCCTTCTGTACCTAAGTTACCGTCATCAAAATCAGAAGTAGGCTGAATACGCATTCATTTCTTAAACCTAGTATCTTAGACACGATGAAATTTAGATTCAGTCCTGGCCAACCATAAAACCTGATTTAAAGCTTGCAGTCACAGTACAGCTTCTATGGTTAAAGTACTTGCTCTCAAATGTTCAATGCAACATGTGCTTCTGTCCACTTTCTTTAGAGATGTCACCTCTCACGCAATGATATCTACAAACAGTGCTTCCTCCATCTACTTGCTCATAAGATTTCCCTCTTTCATTCCTTCAGCATGGTAAACTATCAACTGACTTTAAAAGGAAGGTTTAAGACAGGTATACTTGTCTCCAAAGAGAAGCTGGTTAGTGTAGAGATTTTAACTCTGAATTAGGTAAGGAGATTCCCATTTGTGATTTCATAGTCATAAGGCAAACCTTCATTTATCATTGCAAAGGGACAAATTTTCAGGCTTGACTGCTGTTGTTTGTAAAGGCTGATATAAATAAAATTAAAAAGGATAACTTTAGATTACTTTCTACTCATTGAGCATGCAAGGATAGCTATTTTGCACATGCAACTTGTTCTTAAAAAGCAGATTTTCAGGACCATAAACCAGATTTGAAAGTATACTCAAGAGCATTTCAACTACAAAGCTTTTCACTTCTTTTATCTGCTTGCAGTTTTGAGAGAAGTCTGTTGTGTTGTGCAGAGGTGAAGTCTGCTTTAGTGGTGACAGACAATCTTTGCAGAAAAGAAAAAAAAGACAAAAAAAAATCTTCTCTTTTGTCCTCTGTTGATATCTATTGGCAACAGGGGTGTTATTGGAGAGAAAATGTCATATTGCCTAAGTGTGAAAGTACAAAACTTTTGGCTAGCTGGTCACCCTACTGTTCTATTTATCCAAGAACTGACATATCATTACATTGCTTTTGCATCTTCATGTTTCTTAGCCATTAGTCAGTCAGTGGTTAAAAAAAAATTAGAGCTGTTTTGCCATTGCTTACTTGACTGAATTATATGAACCACAGTTAACCCTTCTCCCCTTGCTTTTCAAAAGAACACTTGCTACCAATGTTTGGAAATATAAAATTGTTGTTTATACTTTGCTCCCCATCGGCTCTGAAAGTGTTTTTCACCTTCTAAGTATTTAGAACAATAGTTGAGAAAGGCATTTCCTTTACTCTTATTAAGACTGAAAGAAAGACAGGACAGTAATTCTGTTTCTTAATGAAAACTATAACTACTTATATGTGTTTCCAAACTCTACTATTGGAATAACCTGCAATCAAATTTTTCTGTGGAGTTTATTCTTAGTACAAAATATACGTCAAAAACCTAGTGACTGGGTGATCTTGTACTTAAAATTCTACTTACTGGAAAAGGAAGCAGGTTCTTTTTTTTTATAATGGTATTATGCTACCATGAAAAAAAGATGGACTGGAAATTGTGAAGTTTGCATGTCTGACTTTATACTTTTGAGAAGGATTTTTAATTTTTTTTTTTACAGTAATGCCCACTATATATACAGATACTCTTAGCAATACCCACATATATGTTTTTCACTTCATGAAAAAAGTAAGCATTCCTAGAGCCTGTATCTGGCCTTTATGGAAAAAAAAAAAAAAACTACTTATATCAGTCAAGTTTAATCAGCATATACTTGCTCTGTGTTTGCTATATGTGCAAATACACAATTTTCTTGTAATTTCCCTATTAAGTTAACTTTAAAAAATCACTGTAATACTAGCAAAAATTAGAGATTTTGTTTGCGTGTCTGGCAGACATTACAGTCCAGGTTAATCTCATTCAATTCAGTCACTGCAAGTTAGTTATCTCACCTACACTAACCACTTGAGCTTCCTCAGCAAGCTTCTTTAGGTGTCTGCAGAGATCAAGACAGTGTTCAAAGGAGGAAGAGCAAGCTAGTCTTTGAGATGCTTTTCTCTTTCATTGACTGCAGGAGGATTGTTTTACTTTAGATATCTAGTTTTTGGGAAACCAGACTTCTGTGAGATTAATCTCACCATCGCTCATATTTCATTTGGTACTCTTCTGTCTATAAAACAGCTCTGGATGGTAGGCAACCTTGATTCTTTTGGTGCTCTCATTGACAACTTTTGACACACCAGGGGTGTTGGATGTCGCTTTGACCATGTCTATATAACCTGATACTCTTGTCATTTTCACTGCATTCAGCAATGTGACATTAAAAGGTTTTACAAAGTTAAATTCTCATAGGTAGTTAGGATTAAAATGAAGACAGTGGCTCTTCTCCTTTTTATGGATTTCAAAGACCTCATTCATTAGAGTTAGATTAAGTGACTAAGAATCCTAGAATGGTTTGGGTTGGAAGGAACCTTTTGAAGATCTCCAAGGAGAGAGGCTCCACATCCTCTCTGGGCAACCTTATCTACAGGTGGAGCACCCTTATGGTAAAGAAGTTTTTTCTTATGTTCAAATATATCTTTTAGTTCAATTTGTCCCTGTTGTTTCTTGTCCTTGCACTTGTCACCTCTGAAAAGAGACTGGCTCCCTCTCATTACACCCTCCCGTCAGGTATTTATACGCATTAGTAAGTTTCCCACCTGAGCCTTCTCTTCGCCAGGCTAAACAATCTCAGCTCTCTCAGCCTCTCCTTACATGTCAGATGCTTCAGTTCCTGCATCATCTTTGTGAGCCTTCGCTGGACTTGCTCCAGTATGTCTATGTTTCTCTTGTACTGGGGACTTCAGAAATGGACCCAGCACTCCATGTGTGTCTCGCCAGGGCTGAGTAGAGAGGAAGGATCTTCTCCCTTTTTCTGCTGGCAGTGCTCCTCCTAATGCAGCCTATGATGTTGTTGACCTTTTTTGCCACAAGGATGCATGGCCAGCTTGTTGCCAGCTGATACTCCCAGATCTTTTTCTGTAAACTGCTTTCCAGCCAGTCTGTCCCCAACCTGTCCTTTTGCATGTGGTTATTGCTCTCCAGGAGCAGGACTTGATTGAACTTTATTTGCTTTCTGTCAGCCAATGTCTCCAGCCTGTAAAAGTCCCTCTGAATGGCAGCACACCCATCTGATATATCAGCCACTTCTCCAAGTTTTGTATCGTCTGCAAACTTGCTGAGGGTACACTCTGTCCCAGTATTCAGGTCTTTAATCATCCAGGTTAGACTGTATTGGCCCCAGCATTAGCGTACCCTTGGGGTAAACCATTAGTGACTGGCTTCCAGCTGGATTTCATACAGCTGATCACAACTTTAAACCCGGTAATTCACCCAGTTTTTAATTCAACCACACTTCCTACTTACCTAAGTCTGTAATTCATCATGCATGATTTCATCTTCGTAACTCCATACTTAATCCCCTCATCACCTTCTTGTCCTTCATGTGATTGGAAATGGTTTCCAGGAGTATTTGTTCCATTACCTTCCCAGTGGTGAAAGAGAGGCTTACCTGCCTGTAGTTCCCCTCATCTTCTGTCTTACCCTTCTTGAATATAGGCATGACTTTGTAATGTAGACTGTGAAATTCTGCTCGAAAAATACATTAAACAATTCAGAAAATGAAGATGAGAAAGCAAGCTGCAGCCATGTTACTCAGTAGTGCTAATCTCTGAAAGCACGTAATGTCACTCTGGCAAATAACTCGCAACTTCTTTGCACCTTTAGGTTAACACTGGTGTTATTGGTGCTGATTTTGAAAGCTGTTCTTTGCATACAATTTTATATTGAGATCTCACCTACTTGATGGATATGATGTTAATTACATGAGATTATAGCACTTGGTCTGCTGGAAGCAAGGTTTTTCATTCTCTCTCCATCCTTGTTCAGGGGACATCTGAGATTCCTACAGTTGTACTCCCATCACAAGGCCGTTGTGTAAGACAAGGGCCATTTGTGTAGTCTGACGTTTTCCAAAAACAAGTAGAAAATTCAAAGTAGAGAGGGAACAAAAAGAAGCCGTTTTTAGAGTGGTTTGCCTTGTTAGCTAGTTGTATTTTGTGTTTAATATTTGGATTTTTTAATGTAAACCAGAAAACATTTCATAGGATTTCTTGTATTTAAAAATACAAACTATTTTATTTTAGTATGTACAAAAGAAACCAAAAGCTAAAAATGGTATTGGAAGCAACTACACAGGTTTCCTAAAATGTGTCTGTAATTAGTAAATAGAGAAACTGATAAATGCTTGATAAACAGCCAGTAAGATGATAAAATAATAAAATCTCTTGGTCCAGATGTTGATTATTATGTTTCTTACAGTGAAGCACCGAAATTTCATGCTGGGGTCCCTTATGTAGTGCATGAATAAATCTCCTTCTGTTTTCATTGCTGTTTTTTTTAATTCATGGACCTATTTTTGTATGTGTCTGGAATGATTTCCATCACCTTTTGTGTGCAGATTGTACATGTTTTAAAGATGGATTTTTATGTGCTCCTACCATTACTGTGTAAGCAGGAAGCAAGCCTTGCCTTACTGTAGGCTCAGATTAATCTAAAAAACAGTGAAATTGAGTCAGATCTGAGGTTCGTTCCATGCCCTCCGTGACTTTGTGCAAGATAATAGGGTGATCCTCTTGCATGCACTGTCATGTACAAAACATCACTGCATTTAAAATGAACTTGAACAAACATGAAATCCTGAGATAGTTTAATTGGTGCCAAAGGTTAATGTGAAGTTTATTTTGTGTGTGTGTGTGTTAGTTACACTTACAGTAACACGACCAAGGGGAACAAAGAAAACTAAATAACATGTTGTTCAGATTCATCTTACTCAGAGTGCAGTTTCTTCACTGCATTTGCCCTCACGTCTGTCACAGTCAGACAGATATGTTTATTCTCGAATATGTAAGTAAACAATGAAAAAAGGACTTTCCAGCAAATAGCTGTTACTGGATCAATCATTCACATACTTATCTATATGAATAGCTTTAATATCCATAAGAGTACTAGGCTGAAAAAAGTCACTCATTTAAGTGTTTGCAGGGCTAGTATGTATGGAAGGGGCACTCACTTGAAGTACTGCAGAAGGGAGCAGCTAATACACAGATCACTATTTCCAGATGAGCCCCATATTCATCATCTTTTATTCTTTTGTGAACTCAAGATGTTGAATGGTTTAGTAAACAAATACAATTATAGGTACATTCAGAAGTGACTCTCTTAACACATTTCTCAAGCTAATGAGGTCTGCAAAACCAGCAAAAAAGTACATTTTTTATTTCCTAATACTTACCTGATTTTTGTATTTAGCACATTGTTACAAGGGATACACTATTAATCAGAGATATTCCTTTTTTTTTTTTTTTTTTTGGTCTTCTGCAAAGCAAACAAACCAGTCTTCTGTTCATTTAATTTCTTTTTTGCATCATACATTCACTTTAGGATTCATTATTGTGGGTGCTATACATGCTATGTTTGTGTGTTATAGGTAAGTATCTGTGGGTGTGTATGTAAAGCATGAGTTTAAGGGAATTAATTTTTAAAGTATTAGATTTTTTTTGGTGTACTTTTCCTGTTAGGACATCAAATCTCTGTTTTGTGGAGTGACTTCTTACCTATGAAGTGGGTGGCTGGTGGGCTAAGATGATTAGATGCAAGGTAGTGCCTCACAAATGATCAAAAGGAGCAAGTTGCAACATTTCAGAAAGCTCTGTCCATCAGTCACTTTAGTGTCCTGGCTAGTGGATCTGATGGAAAGTAGCCTTAACAGAAAGCTTGGGTATCTGTAGGCTTTTGTTTTTCTTGGCAAGCATTGTAAGGCTGGAACCTTTATGACCTCTTTAAATGGTTGCCACAACAACTCCTGGCTTCCATCAGGAATAATTTTCATGTTGTTAAAAGTGATGTGATTTGCGACAGCATCAAAGTGTGTGTTCCTCAGTTACACTCTACATTAGGTATAAGACTTGGGCATGAAGTTGTTTCTTAGTGGAAATAACGTGGAAAACCCACTTTTCAGAATAATGGCCAGATTTACACTAACATACTGATTTATACCAGCAAGAGCATAAAGGCTTACTTTCAGCATCAAGAGACAGCGTTGAGGCCAAACACAGCTGTCCTGTTCTCTCTCCAGCCCTGATACATACCACTGTCCTGCTGCCTCCCTTATGCTGGCACAAGCATTCTTACTGCTGTGCCATTAACGCTGGGTCAGGGAAATCACCCAAATTAAAATTAAACAATTTCTTTCCACATTTAGTTCTGCTACAGATCAGTTTCCTAGAGCGGTTCCTTAAATGGCCACACCACCACTTGTGCCAGCTCCAGGGAGGGGACAGAGCAGAGGCTGGGACTGAGAGCCCGTGGGGGAACAGGTGGTTCCTGATTTCTTAGTCTATACTTGCTGAATGCATATATGAAGCCATGGCTCAGGGATGCAGTTTCAGTCAGTTTAAGCCAATCTGAGACCAACACTAAAATGGATACTACCTCCTTCACTTCCCTGCTCTCAGTGACATGTTCCTGTCCTACCCTGTTTGCATAATGCTTCAGGCTGCCTGTTTGACACAGGCAAGCATCCACACATTAATCTCAAAGATATAGTGCCAAGAGGTAGGGCTTGCAGTAGAGTCAGATGCCTTGTAACATGAGATTTGTTTTTCAATCTGCATACTCCCCTCCCTGAAAAAAAGAAGGTTTAAAAGTTATTTGTGGGAGTTTGTGCTAGACTGAAGACACACAAAGTTAGATGTCTAAATGCAGATTTCTGAATGTGTCTAGTTGTCTAAGGTCCCATTGTGGTACATGAAGGTCTAGATGGCACAGTCAGGAATTACAAAACTATTCAGCTGATGCAGGTGTCTTCTTTAGGATCAGCTGAATAGCTCTCAAGACACGATTAGGCAGGATTCAGTTCCCTCAGCAAAGGACTGAGTGCAGTGTGAGGGGCTCCAGCCAACCTGCCTGACCTCTGTCCAACCCTGAAGAAGGGCATGGATTTCCTGTCAATCCTGTGTTATATTTGCCAGCCCTCTGCAGATGTCCTAGATACCTTAAAGCATCTCAAATGGCCCTGAATACCTATCTTTAGGCAACGGAATCCACTGACTAGACTTTCACTGGCTATAATGGATGCTTAGGATAACTATCTTAGGATACAGACATCTACAGTGTCCAAAGTTAGGTGAAACAAATCCCAATAAATGCTTTTCAAAAAACCTGTCTAATGTAGCATGAGTGTAATTCAATGCAGTAATGTCTCCCTACATAGAGAGTCCTGGAGAGAAAGTGGAAGAAAGCTTCCAGCTGCTGCTGGCAAGAACAGTAAAGGAACTGCAGTTAGTAGAACCAGGAGGTCTACAGCCTAGGTTAATTGTAAAAGGGCAAGTATTTGGGCTGTGGTTACAACTATGAGTTACATACACTCTCCCAGCAAAGCCCTCTGTGGTGAGACGTAAGCATTGTCATTCCACTAAAGGGTTGCATGAGTATCTAAGTTTAGTGGAGAGAATAGAAAAAGGAATGCCATAGGCACTGAAAAGAATTTTCTGCTTGGGAGAACCATCACATTTTTTGCCAGAACATTGCTCTCCACAATCTTTTTACTTATTGGGGTTTTTCTAGTGAGTCAAGCTGTGTGGAACCAGCAGGGGCTTAATAGTGTCCAGCCCAAAGGCTTGACGTTCTCCAGGTGAAAGTCTGAGTTATGGGAGATGACAGCTCAGTGCATTACACCAACTTAACTGCATTATTGAAGGTAGGAGACATTGCCTGACATTACTGTGTTGGGAAGGAAACAGTATACCTTTTTCACTGAAGAACAGTGTGCTCATTCTTGATTTACTGGCAGAATGGGAAGTTTTAATTGTGTGTCTTGGGAAACTATATGAACTGATTTCTCTTGTGTGGGCTGTGGGAGTCTGCTGCAGTCCTGGATAAGGGTCATGGGGAATCGCTCTTGGAATCGCTCCCTATAGGGATTATAGTGGGAGGCAGGTAGAATGGAACCATTAATATGTAAAACATGACTCTGGAGATCTGCAGTGTATTTCACTTTGCTTCATACAGTGAAACAATATTATTATCCATATTATTATTATCCATAATAATATTCTTATTGTAATCCATATTATCAATTTATTTCAGACAGCTAGAGAGAATTAATCCTCAGCCTGTTACATAGGTTCTTCCAGCTCTGAATAAAGACTTGAATTTTCTGTAAGATGAAAAATAAATCCCAATGCATAATGTGAACATTAAAAAAATGATAAATTTGCATGGAAATGGTGCTGTGAGCATATTTATTTGCATTGATGTTGCTGATACAAAGTGCATCTCACTGGTGAGCATCTGGTATAGATATCCATGCTGTTCTGTGGTGGCAGAGCAGCACAAAAAATATGGACCAGGTCTTCATCTTAATGAACAGCCGTTGCTCCATTTGCTCCAGCTAAGCTGCAGAATGAGACTGATTTTGAATATGGAGTGAATGCAGTGTACTCAATGAACTGTTTAACTAAGCGTTCAGGCCCTGTGCATTCCTACATAAATCTTTCTGTATATGTGTGTGTGTGTGTATATCTATAGGGACTTACATATACATATATGATTCTCTTGTTTAAGATATATACAGACAGAAAGAGAGAGAAAGAGGCTTGCAGTGTAGGAATATATTTATGTCCCACGTCAGTCAGATCTCATTTTAAAGAGTATTCCATGAAAGTAATGTGTCTCAATTTACTTTATAAATCTAACAATGTACAAAGAAAGCTGGCTTAAGTTCATCATGTGAAATGCATGTGGCTTCTTAAAAACACAGGATGCATAGCTGTTGGGAGGAAAGCCAGATTCTTCCCAAAACTTACATGAAAAATGTAAATCTGCATGGTCAAAAAATTTCATGTCATGCTTTTGTACATATCAGCCACAAAATTCTTTAGCATTAATGATATTCTCCCTGTTCCACACAAATCATCCTTAATGCATTGGTGTTAACATCAGTAGTCATACTGCATTGTTTGCTGATAATTGCACTTCATGCTGCCTTTTGGGCAAATTCAAACCATAGAAATGAATGCTGAACTTGAGTTCACTGTTGGTGTTTGAAATATGGTGCTGAAACTCTAGGAATGGAGGGAATGGTAGAAATTATATTTGCTAAAACAAATGTTTATAATTTTTCATCTCCTGTTAATAATAATATTCTGGCAAAGGATAAAGCGTATAAATATTATACTTACTACAGTCAAAAGATTTATACCTTGTTGAATATGTCTCTGAAAGAGCTCTAAGTACTGTAAGCTGTTTGCTTGACACACCATTTAGATTTCGCAGGGAGATAATGAAAGGTTTCACATACTGTTCTCTTATTGACCCAAATACTCTAAATTTCTTGACGGTAAAGTGTGAAAACTTTTTCTGTATTGACTCAAATATAACTTTCCTAAACATTTCTGAGATCAAATTCTGCAGCAATGGGAAGAATACTCAAGCAAATCCCCTGACACTATGCCTGTCCCTCATGTTGTGTCTTTATGGTGGAGAGAGGTATTGAATGTTGGGCATAGCTCCTAAGAGATACAAAAGGATGCAAAATACTTTTAGCATTATGAGAAGCTGATCATTTTGCCATGCTGAATTCAATATATTTAACACATAAAGCCTGCTATCTAGACTTCAGATTTCACACTGAAACATTCTTACTTTATGGGAGGAGATGATAAAAAATCTTATGGGTACTTGAAGCTATAAAACTGAGTAATATCATCTTTTAAACATTATACTCATTGATCATGTTTTTTCATTGATATATGATGCTTACTTAAATATACACTGTTATTTAGTTTTTGTTTCAGACATACTGTTTTGGGAAAACTGATAATAACATTTTGTTAAAAAAATTTATATTCATTTTGATTTTAGAAATAGTTTAGGTTTGTGTATATACACCTTATAAAAATATATTTAGATAATAGTAAGGACATAACATTTAAAACATTGTTAAAGTGTATTTCCTTTTATCAGACTTAGCTCTTTTTCCATCATGCTACATTATGATTCTTTCTTTAAAACTTTTTTACAAAATTTCCACAGGATGCTTGGTTACTGCTGACTTTATAGGTGATTATAAGGCTTCACTTCTGTGCCAACCATAGACAAAAAATTCTTATCCAAAACATTAAATATTAGATTGCAGAAAGCATTCCGGAATTCACAGGAATAATTCGCAGTAAGTTTTGCACTATTTGAATTAATATGAGTTGCAGTTTTTTTATTTTGCAAACAGTGGGTTTGCTAGAACACTAAGTGAAGGGGCATGTTTTATCATCAAATTTGATTTGGTGTAAGCAGAAGTTTAGATTTGGCAAAAGTGTATTAGTTACTCCTTCTTTTCTTTTGATACCAAAACTGATATAGGAAACCACTATTTTAATTCCTGTTCAAACTTATTCTGTTTTTTCAAATGGTTTTCTCTTCACCCCTAACACTCCTTTCTTGTGTCACATCTTTTTGTGATTTACTGCTCTGAAAAAATTATCTTCTGTCATGCTGTTGAAAGCTACTGAGGAAGCTGCATTTTAAATCAAGCCCAAATCAATTCTATCAGATCAACTCTACGACAGTTAGAATTACGGAGGAAAGTAAAATTTAGAGTCAGTCTGAAAGACAGTCAAATATGTGAGACATAAAAAAGTTCTAAAGGGAGTGAGCATTAAAACTGTAAGTATGGTACACTATGTGCATGAAAGAGGTGAATGGTCTTAATAGTTGCTTGCAGAGTAGTTGTTTTGTATTGAAAAGTGGCAGGTAGGACCATGAGTGAGATGAAATTATTTTCAGTGTAACATCAAGCTATGCTATCTTTGGGAAACACAGAGCAGAGAAAACATGTATTTGAGGATTTGGTTAGATCTGAAATGTACAGTGATCTTCCTTTGCTAAAATGAAGTCAAACTTCCTGCTTACCAGATGATTGATATGAAATAGCTACCTAGTTAAAACAAACCAAAAAAATGTATTTCAGAACTCGTGAAAAATGCTTGATATGCCAAATTAGTATTATTTATGAAATTCCTTAATTGTTTTGTCACTGATCCCTGATTTCACCATAGCTTCTTTTCACCATCTCTTTTAGCATAAACAACTGTATAGATGGCAGAATCACCCAAGATGTAAGGACTTCCCTGCTGATGTATTCCAGTCTGCCTGCTCAGGGACTTGCCCAAGCCAAGTCTGGCTTCATATGTTGTGTCTGCACAATACTCTTCTCTAGATGTTCTAGGATTTTTCTTGAAGAAGGCTTTTACAGTCAATATATTAGTACTCAGACAATGGAAAGCTGATGTTATAAAGCCAGCCTTGCTCAGCACTATAGGCTTTAAGAAGAGACTACATGTTTACTTTAAAGTTGAAATATAGTATAGCCATAAGTGGATATGCTCAATCTTTAAATGTTTTTCTGGAATATTTCCAGCATTATATATATCTACCTGTGAATAATACTTACGTGTAGTACAAATCATTATGTTGTTATGCAGAACTTCTATGCACTTCTACACAACATTTCTTTTATTCAGATCATGTTGCACACTTGGTAATGGAGCAAAGAATTAACCTAAAAGGTTATAATTTTCCCATACAGTATACTGTCTGAATCTTGTTCTCCAGCAATTTTTGAGTGGCTCTGCTCCAAGATCTCTTAGGAAGAAAAAGTTTAGCCATAGTGTGAATGGAACTCCAGGCCCACTTTCATGCCATAAAGTTTGCCACAATGTTCTCCAATACATTTAAATAACTGCTGTCTTCTGGTTATCAAAATGTGACTCAGAGAAGGCGGTGTCCTGTGAGGATGCTGGTGTGAAAACTAGCTGTGAAATTTGTCTGACGCATATTGCTGGCACCCCTCCTTGTCTCTAGTTGTTGAATAACATTAAAGGAAACCTTCAAAATAAAGGTTGGAAGACTTGGCCTGTATTATATCTCTGTGTAAGCAGTTACTGTCTTTACCACAAGAAGGTCATGTGGTGATAGACCAGAGAGAAAATTATTTCTACGGCCACACATGGGTAGGAAAGAGAGAGACAAGTGTATCCAACAACCTGTAGAGTGTACTGTGGAAAAACACTGAGAGAACTCAAGATAAAATCTACCTTCCTCATTTATTTCCTGCTAGCCAAAAATAAACATTTATGGTCTACAGAGCAACACAGTCCCTTACTGAGCTACTCAAGACAGAGCTTAATGAACTATCTCAGGAATCAGCAATCAGCAATCAGCAGGGCTGAATAGGCTAAGCAGAGAATCAAACTGGTAAAGCTTTGATTCTGGCTGGGCTGAGTCTTGTGGCATTGCCCTTTGTGCCATGGAGATATACCAGCTCAACTAGAGCTCATTTGCATGGCTCTAAGAGGATACACATACTGTGTCTTGTCCCTGTGTTCATGTGCCAAGGCACATTAAGGTATCCTGGTAATTGTAGATTGAAATATCTGTCAATAAAAGAACAATGATACTACAATATAGGCCTCTTTAATGTAAGCACAGAAGAGAGCAAATGTGTCTGCATTGAAGAAGTAGTTTTTGAGAAAGTACACTCTCAAGTTTCATTTCACTGTTCCCTCCCATGTTCTTTAACATAAGGACCTCTATCAAACTTCTCCTGGAAGTTGCTCATTAACTAGAAAGTGAAAAGAAAGTGCTTTCCCGTGGTTATGTTAGACTATTAGGCTCACTATCCTTCCAAGAAGCTACTCAGTGAGTCTGTGAAGAGGTGAAGAACGGAGCTATTGCTCATATTTCAGCAGCTAAGGAGCCTATAACATATGTGAATTTAATAACATGAGATCAGAATCATGTCCAAAGGAATAGAAATATGTTTGGACAAAGATTTTTCAAGGCCAGAATATGTTCTCTTGAAACATTTAAGTCAAAGTGCTTAAAAAAGGCTTATTGGGAGACCTCCTCTAGACTGCAGCGCCCAGTTTTAGTCAACAGTTTTTGAAGGGCTCCACCACAGGAGGTGGAGAGAAGGGCAAGAAGCCTCTGCTTTGTAGGTGGAGATTAATGAGATTTTAATGTGGAATAGCGATAAGGCTTTCTGTCGCAGTAGGGGACAGTAGGCAGTGATCTGGAAGATCCCTTTCAGTTAGATTTCCTACAGAGTTAAACAGCGGAAGAGAGATCCCAGATCATTCCTGGCGTGAAACTTGCTGGAGAAGACTGGGTGAGTTTAGACTAGAGAACCTTAAAATCAAGGTGAGAAACAGTAAGGTTACTCTACTACTGTATTCCCCTCTCTTCTGATATGAAAGATACCTAAAGAATAACTGGAATAACTAAAATATAAATGGTTATACGAGAACAGGTGGAACTATTCCTGTCAATAACCTGAACTGATAAGCGCTTGCTAGCTTGGGGCAGAGAGAGGGACAGAATTGCCATTTAAAAATAAAGGCTAGGTTTTATGTATTGAGATTTAATACCATTTTTATCCATTGGACTTTACAGACAAGGTTAGTAACATTTTCCTTCTTTGAAAAGGCAGGAAACTGAGGCCTAGATAGACAAATGATTTTCTTAAATAGGTAACACAGTAGGTACTTCTTTGGAAAGCTTAAGGCTGGAGTCTGCCCTTCCGAGTGGCAAGATAGGACTGACCAGTAGACGAAGTTTAAGCAGGAAAGTTTCTCTAGCACAGGGAAGCCTATAGCAGGTAGAAAGTCGAGGATCTGATTTAGCAAAGGTGTGGGCATTTGTATGACTAATGTTATATGTGCAAATGTTAGAATGATTGAAACTTTATTATGTATCACATAACTTTTCAGATTTATCTCTAAACGGGTAAGGTATCACTGCCATATTTTTCTTCAATATGCATCCATTTCTGTGGCATAGATTGTTTTGCACAGGAGGATCAGCAGTGGATTGCTTTCAGCCTGACCAACTGGTCACTCAGGTTTCATAGGTGGGCTCAAATGTACGTTTTTCCAGAGGTGTCAAACAATGGCCAAGCAATCAGTGACATTTTATATATTGCATAGTTATCTGTGTGAAGATTAATACTTCTGCCATCCCATCTTCTGATGTTAAATCAGTTGACATCCACACCTGTTCAGTCCTATAGAAAAGAGAAAAAAATCCAGTCAGTAATTTATGCATCTAACTCTTATGCACCTCTCATTAATCAGTCCTGCTAAGTAAGTCCTTCATTTTCTTCTGTAATTAAGGTATGAAGGGAAAGAAGTATCCTTGAAAGACATCCAGGGGAGAACTCCTCTTCCTAAACAACGAGGCTTTCTTAGGTAGCTCAATGGCAATCATTAGCTAGAAGGATCTCAGTAGCCATTTATACTTACCTGGCAGGAGGGCTGCCCAGGCTGATTTGATCTGGGATGTCCTATTAATCTCACTGAGCAACTGGTGAGCTTTGTCATCTTGTCACCTCCACCTTGTGCTCCTAACTCTGCTCTATCTGCTGTTCTTCATGGCCTTACGGTCCCTGGGGCTTCTTTGGTGTTCCTGGAATGGGCCTCCCGAACCCATGGGTCTCAATCTCCAGCATGTCATTGCATCCTACAAGGAAGAGGGATCCTAACTGGTAGGAAGGGCACTGTCAGATTTAGTAGGGGAAAGAAAATAAATATTTTTAACAGCCATGAAATCAATTAAAAATAACAAGTTTAAAACCCCCAGCTAAAAGGAGGAGGTAGGCAATGACAGCTCGGCATTGTGTCATCAACGTTGTTCAGATTGCTGCAGGCTGAGGTGAGAGGAGTCTTCCCAGCAACTTCTCAAGCATCCCCAGTTGCACTGCAGCCTGGGGAACCACTCTGGTTTGTGTGTCAGCAATGTTATCAGCTGCAGCAGGCGACACACGGGAGGCTGAGGTCGTGTCCTGACAGCTCCCTTTCAAGAAAGGGTGGGAAACACCTTTCTTTAAAACTGAGAAACATTTATGCTAGCTGGCATGTTAAACCCATTGTGGTCACACCTCCACACATTTCTGTACAAACTCTAAGGCAAAAAATGTAAACTTGAGACCACAGATACCCAGGCCTTCACCCGCCTGTGTGCAATAGCCAGGAGATTCATTGGGAGCTAGACTTGATTTGACAAAAACATTGCCTCCCTGGCCCTTGGAAAAAAGCTGAAGGATTTTAATATCTGAATACATGTGGGAGAATGCACATGGAAATCTTGATCAAGGATTTTTCAAAAGCCTGAGTAACGCCAAATAAACTTCAACTTGGCATATCAAAAGACAGACCTTGGTATTTGAAGGTCAATATGTAATTTTTGAAGAGAATCTTGCCAAACCTATTATAAATAAAGGGATTTTTATGTAAATATGCCTCTTCACTTATCAAGACATTGCAGTATTCTGCTAGATATTAAGACAGGAAATAATATCTAAAACAGTAATCTCTTTTCAAGCTGAGTAAAATGTGAACTGTGCATAAATAAATGAGTTGTTAAAATCTATTGTGTGCTAAAAACGTTTAAAGATGCCATTTTTCTACTGACGATTTTAATTTAATTTAACTACTTATCTCAAAGCATAAGTGAAGACTATATGCATATGCAGAGAGAAAGAGGGAGAGAAATAATGTGTTAGAAGCAATGTACTATCAAGGTTGAGTTATCATAATTTCACAGTCACTTCTGTCCCCTGTCCCTCTGCTTTATGTCTGTTGAGCTTCTCTCTTGGGAAACTCACAGTGGTCATATTATTCTGGAGTTTCAATTCTGCTCTTCATTTCAGAAGTACTTTCCTGTACTTAATTTTGATATTTAAACAGATTTCTCACATCTTGACTTGAATCTTTTAAGGAATTTTTGCTTTATTTATTTATTTACTTTTTTTAATCTTGCAATAGACATTGTGACTGCAGTGTAAGAATTTGACATAAAATAAAAATACAGGAGTATAATGTAATTGCTGTCTTAGGAATATACAGTTCTGTTCCATAGGATAGGCCTCAAGTAACTCTAAAAAACTTGTAATGATATTAAAAAATAATGCATTCATGCAAAAATATTGCTTTTCTCAGCAGAACTAATATTTTTTAATACCTTTTTACAAGGCTTGTCTTAAGGCAAAGTTACAGTGATTTAAAAAAGAACCCTTTTTTGACCTTGTCTATATCAACAATTTTTTATGTTTTCGTTTTTTTACTCTGCCCTTCCTGAGCAGGACTAAATCACCTGCAAAAGGTTATAGGTTTGGCATAGCTTAAAAAGGATCAAAGGCACCACAAAGGAGTTTCTCTGGTCGAATAATATTAAAAGTTAAGTATTTGAGATTGACTGGTACAATTACTCTGAAATGAATTAAAAGTAAATGTTAAATGAACCTGCCTGACATTTGTTCTCCTCCAGTCAGTCAGGCATTTTATTTGTTGCATTGCCAGAACAGAAAAGGAACCAAAATTCAAGTCTGTGGAAGTGAATTCTTAGTGAAGAAAAACAGTTCAATCACTTTGACATGGAGTTAAAAGAATAGTTTTTCTTTCAGTGCTCAGTGAGTTACAGCAAGTCCAGTTGACAAAATGGAAGCGCTGTTCCATTTTGTTTAGAGTAGGCTTTTCAAATAACAACCACCTCTTTAATCCCTCTTGCATACATTTTCCTCTTAAGGCTGTAAAATTTGAGATTTATGAGTCTGAATTGTCATCTGAAATGGAGGGGAATTCTCTGCAAAGACAGTGTTCAACAGTTAGAGTTAGAAAGTTCAACTATTTCTTCAAGGGAAATTTGCCAATTTGACACAAATACCAGTTTCAAATTCGTTATGAAAAACTGGAGGCCTCAGTTGCAAATGGCACCCACTCATGTGCCCTGGTTTTAAGCATGAGAATGGTATGAGGCACATATGAAGGAGTTTGCAGCAGTGGGTTCTAAATTAAAATGTTATTTAAAGAAAGGGAAATTTGTATATTCTTTTCCCAGAATAAAGGAATTTCTTAAAATACTACAATATTAAGCGAGATAATATTTTAATCATATTTATCCTGATTTCTATTCTATTGGAATGGCTTTCATTTGTGAGGTTGCAGTACACTTTTCTGTTAATACTCATCAGTTTCAAGACTGAGGCTGAGGATACCCCATGACCCTCAAATTTAACACTTTGCCTGATTAGGCTTTAAATGACCATAGTTTTCCTACAGGCTAATATGTGTGTAGCACTGCTTTAAAGGTATAAACCAGAATAAATTCCCGTATGGGACAGTAACTAAGCGAGTGGAGCTAAACCCGTTATTCTGTGAGACAAGGAAATGAATCTTGCTTCAATTCAGCTGGAGACTGGTTTTTGGGAGAAGTTGTCTGGCGCCACTAAACAAATTAGTAAGCAGAGACCTGAAGACTATTAAGTTTATTTTAAGAATGTGTTGCCAGAAATCTAATAAATTTACTTACTGCTGCAGGCCATGCATGCATGAAGCCTTACTAATCCAGGTGGTGTTTTTTTCCTTCAGAGGGAGGTGCAGGGTGTGGATCCTTAGGAAAAAAGGTATTCTGCTTTAGGTAGTATGGGCATTGTTTAATGATAGACATGACAGCTTGAGTGGTATGTTTGGGTTTTCTCTGTTACTACTCACAAGGAAGTTTAAATTCTTTTTCTGATGCAAAGTTAGTTTACGATTTTACAAAAGTGCTAATTAGCTTAACAATGACACAGAAATAAATTTATAATAACAGAATAATTTTTCTAAACCAACTAGATTTTTTGTTGTTATTTTTAAATATTCCAAAGATTACTTTAAAGGTGTTTGAATTTACAAGTTTACCGTATCACAGTTCAGGACTAGTCATATCTTCAAGTTTTCTCAGGACTCTCCTTTGTGCACGCATGAAAATCACATCACGGGACTTCAGTTAGCCATCTAGACTGGTGGGCTGAACACTATCCCTTTATATTAAATGGAGTGGGCCAAATATTTCCAGAGGGTAATCTAGCTGTTCATATCAGAGATACCTGCAGTTTCTGAAGATGCAGTTCTTTCCATTCATTGTGCCTAGACAGGTAGCTTAAATTAGACATATATCTTTTACATAATAAAATTAGATTATAGGAATCTTACCCTTAAGTGGCAGATCTCTTGTCTTCACCTGTGGTTGAACAGGAGCCAGCTGATTATGTTCCTGTGCACCGGGACCTGAGCGAAAACATGCTGTGTTTTGCCAGTAGTGGATTTTCACTGGAACTATTGAATCTGGCTGCTCTGAATTTTTTCTACTGAGAAGCAGTGGTCATTATTTATCCAATATGCAATAACATAAAGCATCATTTCAAAATAAGGACTTATCTATACAATAAGAACAAAGACTTCTGAGAACAAAGTGCTGCTGATACAGCAGTGTACAGACAGCCCTACCTCCTGGTACCCTCCCTTTTCTGGGTCTAGCGGCACAGGACATTATGTTCAGTAGCTGTCAACTGTTCCCTTTCAAATGCTTCCTCTCCTGTCCATCCCCTTGGTTTTGTCCTGCTTCTCTTGAATCTGTTTATATGAGTTAGTTCTCCAGAAGGAAGAGTAAGCTCCCAAACATTTTACTCTCTTCCTTGTCCTTTACTACTTTCAAATAAAGGCTATCAGCAGTGATTGCTATCTGCTGATTATTTAAAATAATCCCTGATAAGTGCCTAGCAAATAAGACAATACCAACAAAGAGACAGGTGACACAGGTTTTTTTTTTCTTACTTTTTTTCCCCCCTGTGCATCACTTTAAAAACAGTGACAGGGCAAAATAAAGTCTTTCTTTTGCTTCATTGTCTGTCATCTCGTAAATCTAGTGTAACATCAACCTTTGCATGTGCTTGCTGCACAAGAGTTTCTTAGAGGTCTGCCTTCCAAACACCAGCCTGTTGGTGACTGCTTAACCTCAAATACTGGCCAAAATCAGGTGCATTCAGCAATTCAGCATAGCTTCCTTGTCCTTTAACACGCTCACTTTCATCATTTTTAGATGTCTTCTTTGTCTTCTTTTTTTTTTTTTTTTTCTTCAATAGCATATGCAGGCTGAGAGGGTAGGGTCTGATTAGGAATTGTTTTGAGCAGATTCTGTGGTGAATGCCTCGCTCCTGTTGACATTCAATGAGACAAATTATTTCTGGAAAGAAAACATTGTCAGTTCTGATTTGTAATAAGAACAGGCCTGTATTAATTAGAAAATATACTTTCTATGGAACTGATACTTGTGGCACTTCAATTTCCAAAGAAATCTTTCCATATAAACTGTATGATGATCCAATGTATCAATGGGATTTAGATCAGCTCTTTTGGTCATTGTCATCACAGTAACCTGTCTGGCTGCACTGTGAATGCTGCAAGATTTTAAAGTGCTGTAATATGTTATTGTTGGTATGTACATAGGACAAGTATTATATATCCATTCTTTTGTGAATATATTAATATAGAAATATATATGATTAGTATAAATAATATATATGGTTTTATGTCTAATGAACTGTCATTGTTTTACTTTTAGCCTACCCTTAGTTTCATTTAAACTCCTTGCTCTCTTACAGGAAAATTTAGGCTGCATATGACATATTTTAAGTGTCTAGTTAAAAATGAGATTTATCAAATTCTGGAGTGTGATTGTCAGGAGAAAGTATTAGCTAAAGTGATTCTATGAATCCTATTTTATATATGTTCTCCATCAATAAATACTGAACAGTTGCTCAGTCTTTGAGCAGAGCAATAAGAAATTTTCTTACCCCATGAAAATGTTTTCAGATATTTTATTTTGAATCAGGACAAAAAGTCAAAATTCTTATGAAGTTTTGCAGAATAATTGAGCATAGGCTTCTCATTTTGAAAAAAAATTGAAATGTATAGTTTAGTATTTTTACTTTTTACATTAAAAATTAGTTTAAATTTGTTACAGTATTAATATGAGAAGTTATGTATACCTAAAAGACTTAAGGCAGACTGTGGAAAAAGATGAAAATTCAACATTTATACTCTACCAATATTTTCAGTAAAGAGATTAATCAAAGCCAGTCTTTTTGTGAACAACTTTGATTTTGATGGATTGGTATTTTGAGGGAGAAGAGGAATAATATGAATATTTTTTGCCCAGTTTTACTTTGTTCAGAACTTTTTGCATAGCTCAATGGCTTTCTCTTTTGCTACAATGATTCAGCAGCATATATGGGTATGTGCTTAAACATTTCAATTAGTAACATTTCACTAGTACCCTGAATCCATGAAATTATTTACCTATTCACCATGGAAACTGTAGAAGTGGGAACCATTCAGCTCCTGCAGAGCTAGTCCCTTGCTTACAGCACAGAATCCCAAACCAGCAAGTGAATCTTTTGGATTCCCTTGAAATCAGTTACAAAGCTAACCACTTAATATCTATAAAGGTTTTCAAACAGACATGGTGCTCCAGCATCTTTTTTTAGTGATTCAAACTGGATTTCTCTTTATCTGCTTTGCTCTTTTCTTTGAAAGCTCGCAGCTTCTTGGTGCAGCCGGTAGAGCAAAGGTGTCCTGGCTCTTGGTGAACTAATTTGTACTGAGCTGATTTAAACTGAAATTAATTTAAAGGCATGAAATGCAGTGGCTGAAGAGCCAGTGAGTGTTTGCTTCCACAGTTTCTGTAAATGAAAATCTGGTTAATCTCTTAATCAGAATTTGGTTAATCTGCAGAACTGGGCCTAGACTTGAATTGGGAATTCCTTTAGTTAACCCAACATGATTCTTCAGACTGTGCTTGGAGCCATCCTTAGTTACACTTAGCTGAATTTTACTAGGATCAAAATTTAATATGCACTAGCTAGTCTTTACATTCATGTCTCTTCTCTCACTTCCCCTTCTCTTTTTGTAACAAAGCAACTATACAGTATTCTTCAGATATTTTTTCTGCTACGTGACTTCAAGCATTTGTTCAGTCTAAGCCCTGGCAAATGTGGCCGTTCCAACCTGTTTCTTGGGGTAGACATAAAACAGAAGCAAAAAAGAGTTACAGAAACTACTGAAAGATGGAAACTGTCTGCAGTTCATTGGATACTAGCAATTACACTCTGGGCAAGCGAACTCCATAATGCTGGGAAGCATGTGTTTTCTCATGAGAAGTCAGAGAAAGCATTGTTTTAGTCCCTAATCACTTAGAGGCTAGCTCATGGGGTTGGTTTTGGTTGTTCTGCAAATATATTGAGTTACAGTGGCAGAGAGAGTGCAGAAGGGTGCAAAGTTCAGCAAGTTGTTTTAGTGATTGGAGTCCATTATAGTACATTTGAAGAAGACTTATAAAGGTGAAGCATTTTAATGAGTTTCTAATTGAATAAAATTAGGTTAGCTTATGCGTTGTTGAAGTCAATTCAAAACATTCTAATGGCATATTTTATGTGCTGGGTTTACTTATGTGTTTCACTTCTGCAAATAGTTTTTCTGTATGAAATTAAGGCAGTTTTACAGGATATGCCTTTTCTGATGATCTTTCACAACAGAAAGAATAGCATATGATGTGCTGCCCCAATGCACTGAAAAAAGCACATTTATTACCTATTTTATGGCGGGGGGGTTAATAGTTTAGCAGACCAGATTTACTTGAGACCTTTGCCTTTTTAACCTGGAGCTAGAATGCACTGGGACTATGTAACAGTATAGCAAATCAGAGTTGTTGAAACTATGTGTCTTGAGCTGAACATATAATATCTTCTCTGTATTTATTCTGACTAGCAGAATCACCTAAGATTACATGTTCCTTCTCTAGTGTGGCAAAAACCATGTTCACACAAACCACGACTAATTACTAGCAAATAGTGTGGAGATCAAAAAACTTGTGAAGTACTAAGGTTGGAGACAGGGAACTCCATGGCTAAATGGGGAATCGTGATGCTTGGGATAAAGATTTCTGCATTTCACAGATTTAATTTCTAATAAAACTGTTGAGGTAACCTTATCCTGGTATATATTAACTAAGTTGGCTTGGTACAGAAGGAGGCTAATCAGAGGATGAAAAGATGGAACAGATGTCTAAAGATGGACGATTCCCTTTTCTTTCCTCTCTCTGTGTCTTTGTTTTCTCTGCAGGTTGAACTCAAGTTCAGGAGTGGGTTTCCTTTTTCAGATGTTTCACGTACCTGCTGCAATGAGGAGATCCATGGGAAGGAGGATAGAGTAGTGCCAACTTCAGTAACCCTGTCTGAATGAGGCACCCAGTAGGGTAAAATATTTTGAGTCAAAGAAGAAAGACTGCAGCTCTTGCAGACATGCAAACAAATCAGCAAGCAGTAGCAGGACCTGGAAAGAACTGAAGTACAAGGGAGGAAACATATGATTTGTTAAGATGTCTTGTTATGGTTCTAATTATGCCATACAATGATTCCTGAACTACAGGTGTGGTTGTTAACATTTTGCGATTGCTCTGGTTCTCTTTATTAACCTCCTTTTGCAGTCTGTTTAGGAAGACAGATAAGAAAATAAAGGAGAAAAGACCAAGAGTAAAATTTTTAAAGGAACTCTTCTTTCTTAGTGCTTTATTTACCTTTTTTTTTCACTATCTTTCTTGTGATTGATATATGTTCTTTGCCCTGGAAGAATTTATAAAAGTTTTTTTTTGCCATTAAACAACCTCACCTAATGACTAAAGAGAGCAGAAGCTCTACAAGTACCAGTCAGCTGTGTTTGTACAGACTTATATTTTGTGGACACAGTGAGTCTGTGTGGCTATGGTTATACAAGTTAGGCACTCTTTAGCTGATTCATCTCTGACTGATTATGCCATGGATACCATGTAGGGAAGCCAATATCTGTATCAAGATACCTCAATTTCTATTGTGTCAATAAGTGAACACTGTCGTGTAGTTGTATGCTTTTGTTTGTGAATTAGGGTTCTGGGGTAGCTCCTAATGACAGCAAAGCTACAATCAGACATTCTTTGTGGAATGCCCTTCAGGTTGCCAGTGCTCAAGAGACACGATTTAATGACAGAGTTTTATTTTATACTGTCTTCACATAGCCCAGTGATTTGTGGAGAGAACTGGAACTGATTCTTTCCTTCTCTGAGCTCTTTGCATCATGATAGAAAGTTCTGTCAATCTAATCTGTATTTCTCATGGAGGTTTAGTATATTTTTAAAGATATCTGAGCAGCATGGTTAGAAAGATAAATGCTTTAAAGGAAATATTTGTTTTAATATTTTTCCCTTTAACCAGTTTACTGACCAAGTCCTCTTCCCCCTCCTCTTTTATTCATGTTGAGTAACTGAAGCTGGAGGTCCTGGATGACTTGATCTTTCTAGGAATTTCTGATTTGATGACCTATGCAAAAATAATGTATCACTGCTTTCTGACAGGTGACCGATTTGCTCACAGGACTCCTATAAAGACCAATTCTAGGTGACATCCATCTTTGACTTGTCATATTCAGGCAAACCTTTTGAGAAGGTATTGTTCTCAGCAGCCTCAGTCCATCTTGAAATCAGAGTCATGAAGTCATTTTGTGACCCACCTTACTCTAGATCCTTAACTTTAGCTCCTTACAAAGTTTTTGCCATCTCATTTCTTGTGACTGTCTCACTGCACTATGTCCCATCTAGCATCTTCTAATTTAGCACTGTTGCACTCTGATCTCTGGCAAAATTCAAGAAACAGTTTTTCATGCATCACTATAGCAATGACTTGCCAACCATGTCTCAGTGATATATAAGCAAAGTTACTTTGGATTTGCCTTGTTGTAACACCGCCCTCCTTTCTTTTGTTAAGTTTTAAAAGCACTCTAGTAATGGCTTCCCTCTCCAAACTTCTGATGTATTTGTATTACAAGCACTTGTCTGGGAGAGGAACAAAAGCAAACTGTCATTGAGGTATAGTACCTTAATTATTTGCCTAGCTGCTAAACATTTGACTAAGCCCAAGGGAAGTGCTAGTGATCAATGCAAAAGTCATTTGCCTATAGAAATATTATTGTAGGACAGATTGTGGGGAGTTGACCCTGGCTGGACACCAAATGCCCACCAAAGCCGCTCTATCACTCCCCCTCCTCAGCTGGACAGGGGAGAGAAAAAACAGTGAAAGGCTCGTGCGTCAAGATAAGGACAGGGAGAGATCACTTACCAATTACCATCACGGGCAAAACGGACTTGACTTGGGGAAATTAGTTTAATTTATTACCAATCAAATCAGAGTAGGGTAATGAGAAATAAAACCAAATCTTAAAACACCTTCTCCCCACCCCTCCCTTCTTCCCGGGCTCAACTTCACTCCTGATTTCTCTATCTCCTCTCCCCCAGCAGTGCAGGGGGACGGGGAATGGGGGTTGCAGTCAGTTCATCACACATTGCCTCTGCCGCTCCTTCCTCCTCACACTCTTCCCCTGCTCCAGCGTAGGGTCTCTCCCATGGGAGACAGTCCTCCACGAATTTCTCCAACATGGGTCCATCCCACAGGCTGCAGTTCTTCACAAACTGCTCCAGCGTGGGTCCCTCCCACGGGGTGCGGTCCTTCAGGAACAGACTGCTCCAGTGTGAGTCCCTGCTCTGGTCACAAGTCCTGCCAGCAAACCTGCTCCAGCGTGGGCTCCTCTCTCCACAGGTCCACAGGTCCTGCCAGGAGCCTGCTCCAGCACAGGCTTCCCATGGGGTCACAGCCTCCTTTGGGCATCCACCTGCTCTGGCGTGGGGTCCTCCACGGGCTGCAGGTGGATATCTGCTCCACCATGGACCTCCATGGGCTGCAGGGGGACAGCCTGCCTCACCATGGTCTTCACCACAGGCTGCAGGGGAATCTCTGCTGCGGTGCCTGGACACCTCCTCTCCCTCCTTCTTCACTGGCCTCGGTGTCTGCAGGGTTGTTTCTTTCACATACTCTCATCCCTCTATTCTGGCTGCTGTTACACAGGGGTTTTTTCCCCTTCTTAAATCTGTTATCCCAGAGGTGCTACCACCGTCGCTGATGGGCTCAGCCTTGGCCAGTGGCGGGTCCATCTTGGAGCCATCTGGCATTGGCTCTATTGGACATAGGGGAAGCTTCTAGCAGCTTCTCACAGAAACCACCCCTGCAGCCCCTGCACTGCAAAAACCTTGCCACGCAAAGCCAATACATAGATAATTAATTTAATAGGGAACCAAATTAAGATGGCATGTACAATTTTATCTCTGATGCTTTGTAATTTCTGAAAGCTATATTCTTAATATTCTTTACAGACTTTATGTTTGCATGGTGCTTGGCTCTACTATGTTGTAGAAAAGGCCCGATTCCATCTAGTTCAGGCATGATGGAATTCATCTTACCCAACATTAGATGACTATAATAAAAATGTCTACAACCTAACTGGTTACCACAGGCATCTTTAACAGCTGCTGAGGAAAAATACAGGTATTTCTGCATATTTTGAGGCACAGCTAATCTAATTATAAAATAGATGCCTTAAATAAGTCATAGCCTTACAAAGTGCCTCTTTCCTGGTTTTGGCTATAAAGACAGTTTAGGATTTCTAGCCCAAAAATAAATACCTGAAGTTAGATAAGATGTATCATATGCTACCTGCTCTATTGTGTCACAGGTGTGTAATAATAATAATAATCACAATAATAATAATCACAATAATAATAATAGTAACAAAAACAACAACAGCAACTTTGGTTTTTTTCTTTGGGTGACATTGGACTGTGAAATGGCTTGTATAATTTAGAAAACATTTCTTATAAACACAAAAACCACAAAGTGAAGAATGCAAGATCCAAAATATCTATGTTCTTTTCTTAAAATTCTAAATCTGACAGTTTTAATACTGCACATTCTAAAAGGTGAACAATATGTATTTCAGGGGCAGAAGTAGGCCTGTAGAAATGGAGGCTTGCTGGAAGGCCCCTAGAAATAATACCTTTGGTGGTGTTTTGGGGTTTTTTTACTCAAAGAAAAAATAGAAAGAAACAGCTGAAAGCAAGAAATTGATGCAATTAAGACAATATTAAATTTTTCGTGTTGCCTTTCTTATGCTTTTTGCTTCCTAAATTTCATCCTCTCATTAGATTTCTAACTCAGTATATTTCAACATTTTCCATAGCATCAGTGACAGAAATGAACTGGTTTGGTAGTTGGCTACTGAAATTTCTCCATATGACTCTTCCTTTTGAACAGCTGGCATTTTTTCTCTTGTGTAGTAATTTTGATATGTTCAGTAATTATGTGCAAATATAGATTAGTTTTAAGGTTAAACTATTTAGGACACTAGAGATGAAACATAGGACATGTGTGTGTAAGTGTGCCTGCATTCACAACACAATTAAACCATTAGTTCTTTGAACAGTAGAACGAATGATGGCAGATTTCCTATTGCTTTCCATTCCTGGCTGGAATGTCTCCTGTCTAAAAAGATACAAACTCTGCTAGAAGCTTTTCCTTCTGCTGGGGAGATTTTCAGTGTCTGACATTCTGATTTCTAGTAAACTCATGCAGCAGTATTTTTTCTCAGTAGTGATACTAATAGATCCTCTCTCTTCTGATTGGCAGTAAATTTTCATTCCTTTTATATCTTAGAAACTTTTCTCCGTCTGTCAAATTATGTTTAAATTAAGCAATGTGTTCAGGGGTGACACACAAATGGCTTTTTTCACTAGATTAAAGAACAAGATATATTCTGTGGCATTTGTCCCAGGAAACTAATAGGAAGACATAACATTTGGCTAGCCCAATGTAAATCCTGGTATAGCTAACACTATAGTTACTGGTTTTCTTGTGCTCATTATAGTTTTTGGTATGTGTTTTGGAGCCTTCCCCTTTGTCAGTAACAACAGAGATCAAAAGAGCAGAAAGAAGCAGAGCAAGGAGTGCAGCATGATAGTCCAGAAACCATTTCCCTCCCTTTGTTTACACACTACCATTGCCTTTATGTGAGATTACACAAGTATGGTTGTTTTTTTCTAGTAGACAGATCAATAAAGAAATATATAGGCCTATCTTTGAAGTAGAATGGAAGCATATGGAAGGGCTGCCTAATTTTTCAAGAAATAGAATGGAAGAAAGTGGAAGGGGAAAATCAACCTCCATTTGGCTCTTCCTCCAGTAGTTACGCCATGAGTGAGCTGAAATATTTAGATATGTTTCTCTGCTGTTCAGAGGAATTACTTTATTCACTGGCTTATATGCAGAAGTGTTAATTTCTAAAGGGAATTCCTTGCACATATCAGTCATTACCTGAGCAAACCTTGTTCTGTAGCAGCACCTTGTGGGAAGGAAATCAGACTACAGCCTTTCACACAAGCCAATGTTCCCAGAACTCAGTTACTGAGTGAGCATCTGCCTTCAGTATGCTGAACAGGTTATTTTATTCTTGCTATGGAAATTAGAGGATTTTCCTGAGTAATAACAAACACATCCAATAAGATGATATACATAACTTGATTTGCCATGCCCTTTTATCTGACAAGAAATACCTTTTTACTGTGGAAAATCAGTGAACAGATGGAGGTAAGCTGTACATGACAAAATAAAGCTATGCTATATTTTATCAGAAATGTGTTAATCTAATTTGAGATATTCAGTCTGTTGTACAAATACTTGGTTTATAGTCAGTGAAATGGGTGCTAGCTCTTTTCAGCTATTACTTTTGCAAATGAAAAAAAGCTGCATTTTTAACTGGACCTTAGAGTGCCATCTGTTTGCATTTCTTGTTTCTGGATTGCTTTTTTAGACTAAAAAACACTCCATGAAGCCTGCCATTTCAATAAACACTTCCTGCTCTTTTACAGTTGTACAAATCCCATAACTGTAGACACACAGCTTCATTTCTGCTGGGAGCAAGAGACTAGGCTGAGACATATTCAGATTTTAGGCTGAGACACACTCAGATTTTAGGCTGGTGCATAGTGTTTTGCAGCTGGAGTTAAATGGCTTCCATATAATTTCCCTCCAAAACTTTGAGGGATGCTTCCTGTATTCCTGCATTTCCTTGGCTTCAAAAAAGGGAGCCTATTTCTGCTGATAAATATATGGGTATTTTTGTTTGAGGAGGACTGTGAAGGTTCTTCCGATTATTGTAAGAGGAAATACAGTCTTCAACTTAAGGACAATGCTACCAACATCAACAACTGCGAGCCAGAGATGCTGACTTGGTCCATGTTAACCATTCGGTTTCCCTAGCTGAGTGTACTGCTTGCTGTCCTGAGCTTTCAATTCCCAGTGTTTGCACAGAAACCATCCATGTTCAGTGAGACTGCAGGGAAGCTGTTGTGCTACTGCTACAGTAGAAACCTTGGAAAGCAGACCAGAGTCTGCTTACTTCACCAGGAGCATCTTGCTACACTTGTGCCTATGTAAAAAGAACTGTGAGGACATCTTTTGGTCTATTGAAAATTGACTCTCAAAACACATCTCAGCAGCTTACTCAGTTGAGGGCATTCGTCATACCATGAAGATAGGTCATTGCAAAATGGTTTAAGAGAATTCCAGTAAGCATTTGTATCTCTCTAAATCTCCTTAGGTGACACAAGCAGTCATACTTAACCCAACAATCACAAGCATGTAAGCTTAGGAGGGCATCAGCATAGCTATAAACTGTGGCGTGTATCAGGGATGCTTCACCTTGTTGAAACCATTTCCTAGTAAGATGTGAAAGCTGTTCCTAAAATCACACAGTGCTGATGCATAAATTCTAAACCAATAAGAACAGAAATTGTTAGATTTAGTGAACAAAATGTTAAGTTTTAGAAGCAGGCTGCATGGGTAAATGCAGTCTAAGATGGTAGCTTTCATCTCCAGTCTCGCAGGATGATAAGGGTCTTCCAGTGCTTCTGGCAGTCTGATCTTATTGAGGAAGTTCTGCCTGATGTCCTACATTGTGTGTTATTTGGAAATACCAATACAGTTCTGCCGAAACTTGGATCATCCACAGTTTTTGTAATTTCTAAAAAGGACATCCCAAATATATTTTGATTAATTCTTGTTTAATTAATTCTAGAAAATTAGCATACCCTGGAATTAATGTAACTAGTTTGTATGCATCTAAGATAAAATTTCTTCCTATTTGTACCAAATGTATCATGGTTGAGTTCTTGTTATTTCTTAGTTTAAAATCTTTAAAACCTTTGGATTGTTATGTCCAGCTAAGATACATATCTTACCCAGGATACAGATTACATTAAACGCAAAAGACAAAGTAGTATTTAACAAAAGAAAAATAAATAAAGGTGTCTTTATCATTTTGTTTTCCAGGAGGCAATAAGCTGAAGAATCAACATTTTCGCCTAAACTGGGCATGGATCTCCTTCGAAAAGGAGTATTATTTAGTAAATGAAGACTCCAAATATCTTGATGTTGTTCTTAAACGGAGAGGTTACCTGGGAGAAACCTCTTTTATAAGTAAGTTGAATTTTAGCCTCATCAATTGCTTCTATAAATCACTGGCCAGCTAGTTGATAAAAGGTATCAATACACCTATATCCTTTTACTGGTGTTTGATACTAAGCAAGCTAGATTCAAAGGAGTATGTTTATTTATTAAAGCAAGTATCTTTTGTTATGCTAAGCATATGATTTCTTCAATTATATGATGAAATTTTCACTTTTTGTTTTCTGCAATTAATTTTTGACCTAACAACCCAAGACCCAGTCATTCTTTCTTTAATTTGATTGATACCACTGTTGTATTTGTTTCACAGAATACAGTTCCTGTCCAGATTTTATTTTTCCTGTAATGAGAAAATACAGTTGTAGCAATTGGAAAGACAACAATAAACATATGTCATTTTCCAGGAAGGCTATTGTGAGCTGGTCTGATTAGCAGCTAGGAGCATTAGGCTCGTTTTCTTCAGTCAATGTTGGCAGTCAACTGAGGCTGATACAGGAGGTGTTGAAAGCTGTTTGCAGTGTCTGGGGAGTGAAAAGGTGAAAAAAGATTGTGTTATCACATTCTGCATCCTCACACCTGCCTCTGGCTTCTGGATCTGTTCCCATTCTCTTCCTAGTGATGCATTTGCACCAGGGAGCATTATCCTTGTACAGTTTCATGCCTAAATGTATGGTAAACTTACACTGCTTAGAAAAGGCACTCAATTTAAAGCTGGTTTTGCAGAGATATGTAAGCGTTTACTTGGCATGGAGCACAAGCTTATGCTTAGAAATCAGGTTTCTGTTTAAGTCTCTTTCTGAATAAGAATCTGAATTTCAGGTATTGAGATATGGTTAAGACACCTATTTTGGCATGAGATTTAAGGGATATCTGCACTAACTAACTGGATCTAACTTAAAAGGCTCTGTTTTGAACAGTGAACTAGCTTTGATAATATATTTCTTTTAAAGAAAGTAAAAGAATAAAAGAATGAAACACAAAGTTAAAGATGTGTGGTTTAAATTAATTACTGGTACTGATTAACAGATACTGGTTTGACTTCTGATCCTTCAAATAGAGTGTTTACAAAATTTTCTACCTATGGATTCAAGTTCAGTTTCTGAATTGAACTGACTCAAAATCCAGCAAATGCATTTTGAATAACTTGCCTCTGACTACCTTAATCCTGCAAAATGGAATTACAGAGTTGGAGAGAACATAAAAGGTATTGGTTAAGATGCTTACTGGCCTTTCTGGTCCATGTGCAGTGCCAAAGGGACTGAAGGATTATAGAAGTTATGTAAAATATTGGCTATGACTTAGGAGGAGGCACAGGCAGGAATCAAGGAAGGTAAGGGTTGTAGGGTAAGTTGATATGTTTTAACACATTAAATAATACAGTTGGAAGAAACAGGCAGAGACGGGAGAAGTTTTAAGTTTTTTCTGAAAACCTGAGAAAGACCTTTAAGATTTGAGTGGTTCTGTAGGGTTCAAACAGAGGCCAAATGCATGAGTTGGAGATAGTTCTGAAGGACTGTCTAATTTCCATGAGGGCCTGTCAGATATCCTAAAACTGGGAGGAAAACACCAATGAAAAGACATTTTAGAGCAGCCTGGGTCTGAGGCTGTAAGGTCTGTGCTGTCTCAGTGGGATGAGCTGTGTTGGATTTTATCCCTTGGCTTTGCAGTTTCAACTTGACTTGAGTTTAATGATTGTCGTTAAGCAAACATTGAAATAAGAGGATAATCATTTTTTTAAATGCTTATTGTAGTGGGAATGACCACAATAGTTCAGATTTTACATATTATTTCATCCTTGTTCTGTATGTTTTACCCCTTTGTGTCTTTGTGTTTTCCTTAGCTTTCCCCTTGAAGGCTGAACTTTCCAGGTGTGTTTTCGCTTTTTCTAAGAGAAATAAATATTTCTGAGGGTTTCGGGCAGCATATTATTTAGAAGTTCTGGAACAGAAGAGAACCCAGAATGTTAAAGGGGTGGGGGGAAAATCTGTTGGCCCTTTGGGCATCCATAGTTGAATTATGGAGAAATGGAAACTGGACTGTAACCTCCAAGAATGTATAGTTTATCTAGTAGTTAGTTTTGCTTTGGCTAATTCCGTCCAAACTGCCTTTCATAATGTTAATTGATATGCTTCCACCTCTATCTGTGACACCAATATAAAATTGATCAAGAGTAACAGAGTTGGCTTGATGACTCAAGTTGTGAAAAGTATATTTTTCTAAAACTTTATTTTTTTTAAGATGACATAATAAGAGAAAAGTTATAAGCAATGTATTTAATGACCTGAATTTCTGATTTTGGCAGGTATTAGCACCAAAGATGGTACTGCCAAGAAGGATAAAGACTTCAGAGGAAAAGCCCAGAAGCAGGTGCAGTTTAATCCTGGCCAAACCTTAGCTACGTGGCGAGTACGGATTTTGAGCGATGGTGAACATGAACAGTCTGAGTCCTTTCAAATTGTTCTTTCTGAGCCTGTCATGGCAGTTCTGGAATTTCCTGATGTATCCACAGTGGAAATTATTGACCCAGGAGACGGTAAGAACCTTTCCAGAACTGTACTGCCAATATGTGCACATACCAAAAGATAAACTGGAGGGCAAACGCTATGAGTAAGAGTGGATAGTAAAGCTTACCTTTCCTCAGAACGTTTCTGAAGACAGACCTGGGCATTGGGTATCTGTTTGTCTTCTATCACTTTAAGTGATTAATGAATATGTAACTAAGGTAGCATGCTTTGATGAAATACCTGCATTTTTCCTATGATATATTATTTCGGGGGGGGGGGCGGGGGGAGAGGGGTGTTTTGTTCAGTTTTGTTTTCATTTTAGGTATAATAGGCTTTCGGTTCAATGTGTTTGCAAACAGAGTTTATCTGCACAGGTGGCTGGAGGCTGACTTGATTTACCATGCCATGATAATTCACGTAGGAGAGGATAGTACAGGGAAGTCCAGGCTGGTTGGTCCCAACAAGTTTGGGTTTTGGAGCAGACTACTTGCATCAGTTAGGCCTTAATATCAAGCTGAGAAGCACAGTAGGTGTAAGGTTCACTAGACCAAGTACAGCACAAGCTGTGTCAAGAACAAATAAAATTATGGTTAAATGTAAATGAAGAAAGAAGCTGATTAGAAAAAAAAAAAGTAGTAGAATGTGCTCTGGTTGCTTTGCTTTTCAGCTGCATCCAGACACTTGAATCCATGGGCCATGAACACAAAACTGTCCTTAAGGAATCTTTCAAGTATTGGATGACTGTAACAGCTTCTTTTATATAGTCTTCCCTAATTAACATCTGAATTAATTGAATTCCCGAATTAACATTTGAAGAGGACCGGGCAGGAAAATTGTCAGAGGTTTCTTAGATCCGAGTTACAAATGCAAGTTAAACCAAAGGTTATCTGACATCCATATTTAGTCACTGAGAAAAATAATGAAAAATAGCTTACTTCAAAAGCAGTATGTATGAGACACAGAAATTACTTGAAAATGTGTTAAATCCCTCTGTCTTTTCGATGGTCAGTGAGATAGCACAACTCAAGATAATTGTCTGAGTCTTCTTAATGCCAACAATAGTTTTTTCTATTTCTTATATTTACAATAAATTATAATCAACTTATTAATATTAATTAGTATTGATATTTTTCTATTTCCTATATTAAGATAAAATTTTTACAGTCCCAGAGAATTTGTAGTAATTATACCTAAAGTGAAGTTGCATCATCAATTGCAAAATCAGATGCACAACTGCAAATCAATGAATGTCTACAGGAAAAATATAGAGAGAACTTTGAGGGAAAGGACTGGGTTTCCTAATAACCTTTTAAAGCACAGGGTGTAACAAGTTCAGATGCTAACTGAATAGGAACGACCAGAAGTTTTATTCTGCTTCCAGTGAAAATTATTTTAAAAGTCATTGCTTTGAATCATGTAGTCTTAGCACCAAAATAGAAAGCTTATTTGGAAAGCTTTACCAGCCCCTTGGTGTATGGGACGTTAGTTAATGTTTTATTCCAGAAAGAGATTGCATAAGGATGTGTGTTCTTATACTAGCTGAGATGGTGTAGATCATTCTCCTTTGAGCTTTTATGTTGTTCATAAGTTCTGTTAAACTTTTATAGTGTCATTTTACTCCTAGTTGGATAATTGTGAGACAGGAAACAGAACAAATAAGATTCCTGCATTTTTTTTGAAGGATAGAATTTTTCATTTTGTCAACTTAATTCTAAAGGGAGAAATAAAAGGAATAAATTGGGGGGTTTTAGTGTTACCTTTTGTTTTAAAGCAAAACAAAAAAGTAGGGATTTGGTGTTTTTCACATTGAATTTTTGAGTTGTTGGAATAGTGAAAGTGTCTAGATCTTATCAAACCTGAATTGCAGCATTTTTAAGGCAGGCTTTTGACCTTAAGTCATGCTAGTAGTATTTTCCAGTTGCAGAAATAAAACCTGGAACATGTTTTCAAAGAAGTCACATGACAATTTTCAGAACATTGTTTGCCAAAGTATTCTGAAATAGTGAAAAGACTTGCTTTGTGCAGTCAGCTGATACCACTTGATTTGATATTATACAGAATTATATTCTGTTTGGGTTGCAGTCATATTAATAAAACTGTAAAGGTGCTTTATAATTATATGCATAACCACCTTTTGTTCTTGAGTTTTTGAGAGAACAAGAACAAAATCGATCCTGAATCCCAGTAACAGCATAAAACTCAGCAATCTGTTTATATGAGTATAAAATAATGAAGAGATTAAAATGCTTTTTAGTGTTTTTTTTCCCTGAAAAACAGATCTGACATTCTTTGAGATGATACATTTTAAGGTGAGATTGCTCTCCAGACTTCATTGCCTGGATTGGCTAGGTCTCCTTTGAGTACAACAGGAGTGTAGACATGTAGCCAACTCAAATCAAATGTCCAAGTCAGAGTAAGATAGCAGGAGCTCAATCTTGCATCCTCAATGCCGCATGATTTTCATGGTTATCTTGATGCAGTAAGTTAAAGAATGGCCTTGCAGAGCCACTGCCTGTGTGTGAGGTATGCTATTGATACTTCTGTGATTAACACTTAATAATGAAATACCGTGGAAATAATAAAAATATAGACCTTGTGGACAAATTCACCGAACACTGTCTTGCACCATTAACCCTAGATGAAGTCACATTAGAGACTACTTAGTAAGGAATTGTGAATTCAGACCTAATGATCTGATTTTCTTTTCCATTTCTGAAAGACTAAGAAACTCTACTTCTCTCACCTTCTGAGTTTTTCTTAAAATTTAGTGCCATTGCTGACAAATATGAGTTATTTGTTGCACTTCAGAATGTGCTAAAATGCTCCTAGCTATTTTACAGGTGACTTTATGAGGCCACAAATCTACATAAAGAAATGTGTCTGTTCTTTGCAGAATCAACAGTCTTTATTTCTCAGTCCACCTATACTATTGAAGAAGATGTTGGTGAATTATTTATTCCAGTCAGAAGAAGTGGAGATGTGAGCCAGGAGCTGATGGTTATCTGCTACACACAGCAAGGTAACAGAATCTACTATAGGAAAAAAAAGGCAAAACTGGAGAAGAGACAGAAAAGCAAAAAGAGATGTTCCATCTATTGCATAATAAAATTGTTTATAACTCTGTTAATTACTTTTTCATCTAAATATCTTTAGTCTCAACTGGAAATGTATTAATCTTTGCAGTCTGTCTTAGAGTATTATTGAATGCAGCTGAAAAATTATCACGTTCCAAATCTCTGCCATTTGTTAGGAGAGGATCTGTGTTCTTTATCTTTTTGCAAGATTTTTATATGCAGCCCAATATATCTGAAAGTGATCAGAACTGAAAGTACTGCAGCAATTGACCAGGATATCCTTTACTTCTTTGTATCTTGAAAAAATTGGTATAAAATAATATTGATTAGTTGCCATGCTTCTCCTTCGTCTATCTTTCAATCTCCTATTAATTATATCCACGCAGAGCATGGGGTCTCTACACCTGTGCTTTTATTATTATTTTTCATTTAAAGAGATGAAGCAACATTCTTGGTGAGGTGATCTGGAATCAAGATCATTTGCTTTCATCAAATTCTATCTGTTATGGTTAATTTCTGGTCCACCAATATCTTCAATGGGTAAAATACACTATGGGAGTTAACTGGTAATCCTCCCAGAGTCTCCTTTGTCAGTCTGTGTCTCTTGTAATAGACTACAATATTCCTTCTGACCTGAAAACTGCAACTGAATTTGAGGAGCCCTGTGCTTGCATTGCATCATATACGGAAGTAGTTTGTCCAGGGACCTCAGAAATGTAGCCTGGTTAGAAGTTTCGGCCCATCATATCACCTAAAAGTAAATAGAAATTAAAAGATAATAAAAATAAAATTCAGCCTCTGTGAGGGGATCATTATAACCATGCTATGTATAGTGACTGTTTTCCTTTTATGCCACAGGAACAGCGTCTGGCACTGCCCCAACCTCTGTACTTTCTTACTCTGACTACATATCCAGGCCTGAGGATCACAATAGCATTCTACGTTTTGACAAAGATGAACGAGAAAAAATGTGTCGGATTGTCATCATAGATGATTCCTTGTATGAAGAGGCTGAGACCTTTGATGTTTTACTGAGCATGCCAATGGGTGGAAGAATTGGTGCAGAATTCCCAAGCACTCGAATTACGATTGTACCTGACAAGGATGATGGTAAGACAACATGTAATAAAGTGATATTCCCAGTTCAGGACAGCAACTACAAATAGCATCACATCCAAATCAGCATGTAGAAATTGGATTTTTGCACTTCTTCTTGGTGGTTAAAACACATGCTGCTTCCATCTTGAGATTTTAAAATAATACTAGAAAGTTATATGGGTTTTTTAAAGTATTTAGTGTTGATATTTTATGGTTTGAGAAAATCACATGAGCAGTGATTGGAGTGAGGAGATGCACCATTCCATTCTATCACAGTAACAGGTGTAATCCAAAATATCACCCTGCATGGGCACCCTTGTATGTATGATTCTGAGGTTGTGTCCACAAAGCCTTCAGGCCCATTGCATTATGCTCCAAAGGGCCCTATTAGATGCCCTGATGGACCAGAAGCCATCTAGCAGCTGCTGAGGCAAGCTGTATTCCTTCTGATTTGATGCTGCATTTAAATTTCTGCCTAGAAGTGTCAATGTATGCTTCCTTTGTCTTTTTAATAAAGCAAATAATCCAGACAGTAATGTTGCTTTAGAAATTGCCTGAGTAAGGAAGTCCTGACAGAATGATGTCCTTTGTTCAAGTGGTCAATAGCTTTGATATACTGCACTGAAAGGGATCTTTCTGGTGGTGATTAGAGAGAGGTCTGTGACTAAGGAAGAGTAGAATCGGCACACTGTATCACCAACTGCTTATGAAAATACATGTAAATATTATTGCAGCCTCAAGCGTCTCCTTCAGCGTCCCTAGTGTTGGTGTGGCAACTCTCTAGGAGTGGTAGCAAAAAGGTTTCCTGGTACAATTGCCCTCATTTATGCATGGAGTTTGGAGGCTGACATCTCAACTGTAAATTCTGTGAAAGGAATACTGATAAGCTATTTTAGTCCCCTCTATGAGGCCATAAACCATCTATTGTGACACTGTCATATTTCCTAAAGAGTAGTGTGAGGAATTATACAGTACAGTACTCTTTGAAATTCTGATGCCAAGATAGACGGTTATTATCAGCACGGTGATTTCTCCCTAGTTAAGGATATAAAAGGCAGCTCTTAAGGGCAGGAAGTTGACACCCATCTAATTGAATCGTAAATACTCAGTTTGCCTGAAATTTCTCACGTGTAATCCTGTGACAGAGGTGACTTTGTTTTCTCTGTGGAGCATTTGGGTGATCATATAGCATTAATGAATACAACAGTTTGAAATAACGCTTCTTGTAAAGTAACAGATCATATATCGAATGCAAGCTGAAATAGAAATATGTTTATCTGACTTTGCTCTGATAGCAAATACAGGTTTATTTGTGTAGGTTTTTTACAAAAATTTGATTTTTTGAATAATTTTTATGAACTCATGAACTTTACAGTTTGTAGATAGCAGAGCACAGATTATTGGGAGAGTAGCTATAAAAAAATATATCCATGAAGAAGCTGATTACCCAGCTTTTGAAGGTGTTCTGACTGCTTAAAATGTATACGGAAAGTTTGGAATGGTGAGAATGTTTCTTCACGAGATTATTTAAAACAGAGATGAGCTGAAATTAGAGCATCTAACTTCAGTGGGAACCTCAGTGCCTGGGAGGGAACACTTTTATATGCTGGTTTTGACATTTAAAATATTATCATTCATAGGCTTATGCAGTCATTTTAACAGTAACCTAGAGTGACTTTGAATGAGAAATGATGAAAGTTAATCAATCACAACATAATGTAGAACTTAACAGTTTATGAAACTCCCACAAGTTATTAGGGGAGTTAACAAGAAACCTCTTTTATTTTAACACTGACATTGGAAAATATGAGAAATAATTTGGTTTGTATACCACCATTCAGTTTTAAGTCTAATAATTCCTGCATTTATGAGCACAACTTGCCTCAGTGCTACAAACTTTTAAACAGGAATTATTTAACAAAAAATAATAGTCTTATGGGATTTATTAAAAAAAGCTGGGAAGTGTTTGGGACATTAGAGTAGAACATTTTCATCTTGTAACAACTGAAACACCTACATTTGTTGGTAAGAGTAAACAAAATTTTGGATATTGAAATATAAGGGGGCTTTGAAGGGTAGGTTTTGTCTTTTTGCACCCAAAATGTTGCATATGTCATATTTGAAATAGTGTGACAGAACTCCTTTTTTGCTTTCTGTATCAGTGAAAGTACTTCCACAAAAAATTCCAGAGCATTCAAAAACTTACTGACAATTCACTTACCCCTAAAGTTTTCTACCACGTGCTTTTAGTTTGCACAAAAACATAATGCATGGTAACAGAAAAGTCTATATGCATTTTGTTTGATCTGAGATCTGTTGTGCTGCCTGTTCTATAAAAAGCAGAGTACAGGCTACAGAGTAGATAAATTATAAGTTATACCTTACATATTTATTTATGTATTCACACACACATATAAATATATATATAGATATGCTTATCTCAGATTGTCTATATACACACATATTTATGTAAACTGTGAGCAATTTAACACCCTGGCAGTCACGATTGAAATTCTGCATAAATAAGCAGGGGATTTTGAGCAACGTTCATTATTATTGTTTGCACTACACAGAATTCATTTTAACAAGTTAAAACAGAATGCTATGGGAAATAAAAAGGGGTTTTTTTTAGCTTTTAACAATAAAATTTAATTTGGAAAATGCCTAAGATAGAGGTAGATAAAAGCTTTACCACAGATATAATGGCCTATGAGATACAGTAATGTTATAATACTAAATTCTGTAGTCCACTTTATCTCTTTACTTCACATCTACTGATATATTTTTCTCATTGTTTGTTTAAATTCATCTTTTACTTAACAAAGTTTCTTTGGACAAATGTCACAGCATGTCATTAAGTTGTGATTTCCCCAAGTACTGGGACTGGATTAACATTATGCATTGACTCCTTCAGGTCAAAAGATACAAACAACAAAGGTCAAAGTTTAATAATACTACACCAGATCTTTCCTATGGAAGTCAAGTCAGCACTTGCAACATTACCTTATCTCCTCTGGTATTCAATGCAAGTTAATTAGGAAACATTCACCTTTGGTACCTATCATCAAAGTCTTTTCTTCTTTTATTTCTAGAGAAGGCCCTTAGGGTCTAACTAAAATAGCTGAGTTGCTATACAATAATGACAATAAACAAAAAGTAAAAGAGGTGTGCTCAACTTTCTAGTGAACCAGAGTATATTAAAGAAATTCCTGGCAACTGAATACTTTAATTGGGGATTATACAGTTATGCTGTGCTGCCAAAGCAAAATCTGAAAAAAAAATCATAGTATGTAGAACATGCATAGGTATATTTATATATTGTGAAAGGTGATTTTAAAATTGGTGCTGCTGTTGGGACATTTCTTAATTTGGAAGGGGTTTTTCATGATAGGTCCTGAAGTTGGAGACAGATAGAAAAGAAGAAAAGGATTAAGTTAATGAAATACACAGCAAAGTAAGTTGTGCATGGAAATCTTGGATTCAAAGTTATACGTGTCACTACAGTTTACGCACTAAAAAATTAAAAAAAAACATGGTTCTGTTTGAGTCAGAGGGGATAGTTACTAACCATAACCACTGGAAGAAATGCAAATCATCCACTTTTGGGGTGGCAGTAATCTCACTTGGTACCAGCCATCTATACATTTAGACATCTCATTCAAGCAGGCTATGCCAGGGTCCTTCTATAGTTAATGAAAAGAGAGATGTAGTCCCAGGAACCATCCCATCGTAGGAGAAGTATCTAAACTGTTGAGATCAATAACCGTGGGTTCCTGGTGCACTTGAATACACTGATTTCTGACAGTAGATATAAACCCTACCCTTAGAAATTTAATTTGCAATTCAACCCAAAGTCATAAGCACTACTGGGCATGAAGGATTGTTTTCTAATTTTGTGTTAAAACAGCTCCTACTATGAAATGCCGTTAAACAACAGAGAGATACATAGCTATTCCTGCTTCATAAAATAATTATGATTTCTAAGAAAAGTCTGAAAGAATCTAGTTGAAATCTAAAGAAATGAATGCTGAGAGTGTTTCAATAGGTATTTAGATGTTTAAGATAAAATCCAAAAGCAAACAAAAAACCTCAACCATTTTCCATAGAAATGTGAACTTGTGTTACTCAATCTAGCCAGAATTCATGGGCTGAACAGCTTGTCTTCATGCATTTCAAGGATCTGGGGGATGAACAGAAATTTCTGAAGAATTTGAGGTCAGTTTATTGGCTCAGGACATACCTGTCCTGCACAGAGTTCAGCATAAAGCTCATTCAGAGGAGGCACTTTACATAATAGATCAGTCTTATGCATCTAGGAAAAGGAAGATAAGGTTGCTGTGCCCTTTTCATTCCCCTTGGAGAGAGTAGTCCTGGAGCAGAGTCTCATACCCTGAAAGCACTCAGACCCCAGTCTTCCATGGAAATGCCTTAATCTGCAGGCACTTAGCAACTAAGCAATACCAGCCTGGAAGCACACTGTTTTTCCAACTGAAGCTGTGACTCTGAAATCATTTCACATATATAGAGGAAAAAATGAGATCAAACTCTTCATCTGGTAATGAGGAGCCTGTAATTACATTCCAATACTAGCAGCATTGCTGTGTTGTGTGCAATGTCTGATACAAAATGCTTTAGTCCTTGCAGGAAGGCTTGCAGTCAAAGCTCTGCTCTCTCACAGTCAAATGTATTGATTGTTGATGGGCTGCTCATTTGGACTCTTTTTTACTTACTCTGTTTTGTGTTGTGGGGCAAATTTTAAACTCGCAGTTTGTAATCACATTTGGAAACCAGAATAGAAGAGATGTGATGAATGCAGAGCTGGAAGTTTGCAGTGAAGAGAAGAATGTTTACAATTATTTTGTTTGCTTCAAGTTTTTTGTCAGTGGCTGTCTTCCCATGTGATTTTAATTCCATGCTACTGTATTTAGTGTTGCTATGAGAGCACACAGCCTTACAGCCAGGCTGACAAACAGTCATCTTGCCTTAGTGGAATTGTTGAAGCCTCATGCTGTTCACAGCAGGAAGTACATTAAATATATTTGTTCCACTTCATTCACATTAGATGGGCAAGCAGTCATTCAGACTTCTTCTTGTCATTTCTGCATCAAGGCTGGGAAAGCAAAGGACTCAGGTTTATGTTGGACCTTTGCTTACCATTTTCTTTATACCTACTCAACAGAACCAATCACTTTTATCATCCATATGATAGAGGATAGCACTATCTGGGGATATTTTACAACTGAGTAAACTGGATGATGGTATGACCATGGTATGATAATGCAGAAAGCCAATGTTAAAGGTCAAACAGAACAGATTCATTCTTTATTCTTCTGGAGATTTCTTTAAAATACTTGCTGTCACTCCCCCTACAGTTAATTGAACTTTGGAAATCCTTAGACCATGTTCTGGAAATCAGTCGCCACTAGCACTTGTCCAACTTGCTTGGAGTAGGAAAGTCCATATTGATATTCGCTATCAATAGCCTGAAAAGCAGTGGAAAGTCAGCACTACAATTCTACATTATAAACATATGCTTTGCATTAAGTGTCCCAGTAGGCATACAGTATTAACTAACTTTCAGTGTCAGTACTGAGCCAAATTTCCAGCTGATGATAAGTAAATATTCTATTAGTAACATAGCTTGTCAGAGGGACATCCTTATCTCACAAGGCTATCTGGAATCTCCTTATTTCCACTGGCCTCCGAGGCAGGTAATCAAATGTGTCTTCTTCTTTTCAACAGTAGGTGTGCCATAACCTTAAACTAAATGGGTGGTTTGTTGATCTTGATAGTTAACATCTGCTAGTCTATTTGTCCAATTTTAGTTACAACCTGAACACTATAGGCAGAGTATGCCCAGTGTTATATTACGGACTGGAGTCATGATTTGGCCAAGTATCCCACACCATTCTCTGGAGATGACTAAAATAACAAACTAGTTGTTCTTTTTAACTCTCTACATCCATCTTTGACTATTTTCTCCCATTTCTACTTTTACACAGCCTGTGGGTCTGATGCCTCTGGCACTTCTGTGCAGCTTTTAACTTCTTTGGTCCTCTCATTAGGTGAAATATCTGTGTGGCCCCTCCCCTTTCCCCAGTCTGTGGCAGGTGGCCAGACTGGCAACTAATCAAGGGGAAAAGTGGAAGACAGTCAATTTATGACACATTATACTCCCAGTTTTCTTTACTTATAGTTTCTTGTTATGACCAGTTCAAAAGAGTGAAAAATGTTCAGTTTATGATGATAGCTTTAAAGATTTTGGAAAGTCCCTGTTTGCTGTCTATCATAGAAATAAATTGATGTCATATCTTACAGTAGGACATTCTATAAAAGCAACCAGGTGCATTTATGATTTGCTTTTCCAGCATTATCTGTTACTGACAGTTTATTATATGTGTGAGTGTGCAGGTACACACTCACACATTGTATATATATGGACTACAGATGTTGGATTAATCTTATCTTCACTTTGCTGTTTAATAACTAGGTATATAGGCTAACCTTATGATCTAGGCTCCTTTAATAGGTAAGGAGGACAAACAGTACTTTGTCACATCTATTTCAGATGGCTCCTTCACAGTATAGGACTCGGCTGGTGGAGCAGCATATCTCTAAGCCTTCAATACTGCAGGTTCTTAAATGTTTAGCTCTATGCATTATTAGAGTTCTATATGAATTATAGTAGTATTTCTAGGAGAGTGTTGAAATACAAAAAACAGCTTTTGAGTTTTGTACTCGAAGCACTTAAAATAGTTGATAAGCAGAGGGTACAAAATTACATGAACTGTAGAAAATTGATACTTTTCTTTAAATCTAGAATAAGTTAAGTGAGATGGTGTTCTTACATGTACTGATGTTGTTTTCCAGAACTTAATAGATCATTTTTTTATGACAGTTCACTCAAGAGCACATTGAAAATCTTTCTCTCTACTATCTTCCTGTAGCATGTTATATTTTTTATGGCTTTGGTCTTTGTACTACAGATCTTATATTTATTATAGAGTGTTTGAAAATATAATGAATGCCTAGCAAACCATTCTAAATTAATTATTTGTTCTTGGTTGCTTGCAATTTTAGGGAGTGAATTTAGTGACCTAGTGAGTGCTTTGTGTGTTTAAGATTTGGGTAATCAAGTTGTGTAGGACATCTTGGTATGCTCAGTTTTCCTAAGGTTTCTTCAGATCATCTTGCTTCCTCTGAAGCTCCTTATACTGAGACTTTGCCATTTTGCTTATCAGTCTTTGAAGACCCAAAGGATACTGAACATCAGAATAACCGGTGTACCCCATTGGGCTTTAATGATGTTGATTCTCCTTTTGAATGTGTAAATCATCAAAGGATTAACTCAGTTATTATCTCACATTACTGTCTGTCAGGCAACTCTTTTCTCTTCTCTCCCACACGAATGGGGTCAGAAGTCCAAAAGACAGAATTCAAGAGCTTTTTACATACAGCAGAGCATATTTTCTGTCATTAGAGCTCTGCTTTTGTAGTCTGATAAGTCTGGCTTTTGTTCTATTTTCACTTCTGTTCTGTATTCTCTGCTGAGTTCCATCCCCAACATTAGCTCTGGTAAAAGGAGCACAGAAGATCTCTTGCATATTTTTCTTCTCAGACCTCAGTGGAGTAAGTGTGTTCTCATTGTATGCAGGCAGAAAAGCCTATAAGAAGTTGTTTCTGCCAGTTACGCAAACTCAACATAACTAGCATTGTGACTGAATAGTAGAGGTGTCAAAAGCTAAAGTCAGAATTGGGGCAGTGTTTCTTAGCCTCTCTTGTGATATGGTCAGGATGTCTCCAATCCAGAAAACTCTGTGTATACATTTAGGCAGAGGAAGAGATTAATAATTATCCGCAGGAATGGATAGGATCATAATTTTCTTTTAAAAATGTGGTACAAGCTGTGCCAGAAATGATATACAAACACCAACAGCCACCAGGAAAACTAAGTATTTTACATCTCTTGGTTATGCTATTCCTCTTCCATGCACCATTTGTAGTAATGATAGTTATAATAATAGTGCCTCCCTTCTTCTTCATTTATTCTTCAATGAAACCAAACACATTTGCCACTTTGATAAGATTCAGATTTGTAATTAATTTGGTTAAAATTAATTTAACAACCTCACTTCTGTGCCTGGTAATATCATCAAATAGATCCTTCTGGAAGATACGTAGAAACATATGGAAGACAGGGAGGTGATTAGAGACAGCCAACATGTCTTCACCAAGGGAAAATCATGCCTCACTAATCTAGCAACCTTCTGTGATGGAGTGACTGCATCAGTGGACAAAGGCAGTGCTACAGATGTCATCTACCTAGAGTTCTTCAAGGCCTTTGACACAGTCCCCCCCAACATTCTTACCTCTAAACTGGAGACATATGGTTTTGATGGATGGACTGTTAGATGGATAAGAAATCAGCTGGGTGGCCACATCCAAATAGTTACACTCAATGTTTCAATGTCCAAACAGAAACCACTAATGAGTGGTGTTCCTCAGGCGTCCATACTGGGACCAATATTATTTAATGTCTTTGTCAGTTACATAGACAGTGGGATTTAATGCACCCTCAGCAAGTTTGCAGTTGACACCAAGCTGAGTGGTACAGTTTATAGGCTTGAGGGAAGGGATGCCATCCAGAAGGACCTGAGGAGTGGCCCCATGTGAACCTCATGAAGTTCAACAAGGCCAAGTGCAAGGTCCTGCACCTGAGTTGGAGCAATCCTCAATATCAATACAGACTGGGGGATGAATGGTATGCCCCACCATGCAGAAGGACTTGGGGATACTGGTGGATGAAAAATTGGACATGAGCTGACAATGTGCACTTGCAGCACAGAAAGCCAACCATATCCTGGGCTGCATAAAAAGAAGTGTGGCCAGAAAGTCAAGGGAGGTGATTCTCCCCCTCTTCTCAGCTCATGTGAGACCCCACCTGGAGTACTGTGTTCAGCTCGGGGTTCCTCAGCACAAGAAAGACATGGATCTGATAGAATGGGTCTAGAGGAGGGTCACAAAAATGATCAGAGGTCTGGAACACCTCTCCTATGATGAAAGGCTGAGAGGGATGGGCTTGTTCAGCCTGGAGAAGAGAAGGCTCCAGGGAGACCTTGTTGCAACCTTTTAATATATAAAGGGGGCTTATAAGAAAGATGGAGAGAGACTTTTTACCAGGGCCTATAGTGACAGGACAAGAGGCAACAGTTTTAAACTGAAAGAGGGTAGGTTTAGATTGGACATAAGGAAGAAATTTTTTATGATGAGGTTGATGAGATGCTGGAACAGGTTGCCCAGAGAAGTTATGGATGCCCCATCCCTGGAAGTGTTCAAGGTCAGGTTGGATGGGCTTTGTGTAACCTGATCTAGTGAAAGATGTCCCTGCACATGGCAGTGGGTTGGAGTACATGATCTTTAAAGGTCCCTTCTAACTCAAACCACTGTGACTCTATGCAAAATTACTCTCAGAAAATGCACATTTTGAATTTATTTTGAATTTTAGAATATTGTTATATCCTTTTTCTCAAAGTCCAATGGCTTTCAGTGCATAAGATACCCATTTTTAGCATACATTTACTTTTATGAAGGTCCAGGAATTCTGTCTTTGCTATTGAGTCTCCACAATTTCCTTGCCATCTTCCTCTCAGCTCGTGACCAAAAACCAAAATGCTTGTTTATCATTCAAAAGCCTTACTAGTACTACTTGCCAACCAGTGGAAATCTGAGCTGGGAAGAAAACATATTTGTCATCACTATGACTTTGGGCTTTAAAATCTTAGAGACGAGGGTCATGATTTAAGTGGATGCTGTTACAAGGTATTATAAAGAAAACATTCATAGAATGAGCTATTGCAATTTTGTGGTTATGTTTCTTGATAGGAGTGTTGGTGTGAGGAACACACTTTGGAAGAGAAAAATTGAAAATATTCTTCTCAGAAAACTTCTGGTTTCGCAAATATACTCATTACACTCAGATCCTTTCTACTGCTTTTTCTGCAGGGTGCGGTAGTAAACTAATTACTCAATTAAAATGTGAAAAACATATTTAGAAATAGCTACATGCTATGTCTTTATGTAGCCTGATTTCTAAAATGCTGCTCAGCTTCTCCTACCATTTCTGTTTGTAGGAGTCCTCATTTGTTATCTCATGTATGAATCACTGACTGTGAGCTCCTTCACACTTGGCCTCCTTGTGAGGTACCTTGTGTGTGGTATATTTAAATACTACTGCCAAGCCTTCCCATTTATCTGCCTGCCTCCATTTCATCAGTTCATTGAGAATTTGTTACTGATGCCATTTTCTGGGCCTCTTACATAAAAATAATTTCATTCTTTTTAAAAATAGAACATGTAGAACCTTCTGAGTTTGTTTCATGCTTTGTGGGAGGTCTAGCCAGTAGGAAAAAGGTATGTGAGAGTCAGATGGTTGCTGCAGGCAACACCATCATGTTTGGGTGTGTCCCCGAATTCCAAAGTGTTTGTTTCTTCAGCTATTAGTCTTTATATTTTTATTTACATTGGTAAATGAGGCAGTTATCTGGATTATTGAATAGTTTGGGCAAATAATTGGAGTTTGATGTAGTTATAGCAGAAAAGATCTTTTAGCCCTGTCCTTGGACTCTGAACATAGGAAAAGCTCCTCTGACACCTGTGATAGTTCCAGTGATATCAAGTTCTGTAGGTTATATCCTGAGGGTGCGTGTAAGGATTATAACAATACTACTTCTGCTAATAAATATTTTCACATATATATAAATTTGGTATTTTGGAAAGATAGCAATGTTTCTCAGCAAACCAACAAAGGTAAATGAATTGCTTCCAAGAGAAGGTCACTTATAATAGTCAACCTCGCACATTAGCCTTTCTCCTGAAATGCCAGTTATAGCTGGGAGACAATTTAAGACTGTTCATTACCATCTTGTATGTAATAGTTAACTAATTGTTGAAAAATTCATCTTCAGTTTAAAGGCATACATCTTGAACTAGTTGAGCTACAACATGGCTTCATGCACTCAGATGTCTTTACTTTCTGTGGTTCAGGCGTACCCTGTACTTCATCTAGTTGTTACTGAACCATTATGAATTGCAACCTGACATTATGCAAAATCAGAATTAGCTCAGTTCTTCAGGCTACAAAGTACACTGCAGGCTGTCCTTGCAGCAAGGATGGGACTGACAAAAGGGAAAGAGTAGGTGACCAGAGATGGGGTATCACTGTAACCATCTTAATGCCATCCTCAGTCTTGCAGCTAGAGCTGTAGTCTATTTCCTTTACTGTGCTACTTTGCTCACATTTGAGTTTTACTAAGTCACGTAGCAGAGAGGTTAGATGAGGATTCCGGGCCTGCTAGGCAGGTGCTGCTTGTGATGGTACTGTGTGTAGAGAAACTGAAGCATGGATACACTTTACCATAAAGGGTGAGTTAAAATGTGAAGTTCTATACTGAATTAGTGTGTATCATAAATTAATTAAGAGTGAATCATATATAATGTTGTTCATAGCGGTTATTGATCTCGATTCACACTGTGTTACTCTACTGAAATTAAGGGGTTAAGTTGTGTAAAATGAGAGTAATTCAGTGATGAACCAGTCCAGTCAATGGATGGCATTGCCTTTGTAGATTAAAAAAAATTCTGCGTTTTTCTTACAAAAAAGAACTGGATTTGTTAAAATTAAATTTGCATTAATTTGTGTCCGCCCTTTTACCTGTTTTAATGTTTGCAGTATGCTTTGAAAAATCGTTGTAAGTTGCTAGACAGAAATGGGCTGTTGAGACAAATGGAAATGCAGACATTATTTGCTTGAGATAATGTGTGTGGCAATTTGACTGAAACTAGTGATTTTAATTCTGAGGTGAATTTACTTTTTGATTGCAGAAGTTATGACAACAGTGCTAAGATGAAAGCTGTTAAGATTACAACACATGAATTTGAAAAGTAATCTGTTTTGACCACATCAAATAAAAAGCTATTGGCATTTGCACAATAGGTACCTGCCCCGGAACTGAGCTCTGAGTGTAATCTTGACCCCTGTTTCTACAGCATTCAGCAAAAATAAATGACTTGGCAAATTAAATTAATTGTGCTAAATGCAAGCTCAGTTGCTTGCATAGCTTCAAGTATGTGCAAATAGCTGTAGAATGGTGCTACCTAGTTTCAGATGTTAAAGTCCTCTTTGGTAATATCGTAATATAAACATTTTGTAATGGACAGTTTTTCTGAGCTTTTCTTTTGCTCCCATTAACATGCATATATGACAGAGATTACAGAAGTTGACCTTTACCGGTATTAAACAGTAAATGCCCATTCCTTCTCAAATTTAATGGAATTCTTGTTCTTAACTGGTCTATCTACAACTCACCCACTTCACATTTGAAGGGTGGAGTCTCTTGTGTTATAGACTCAGCAGCTCAGTCATTTAATGCTAGCTGTGATACTGAAATGCAAGTAGGAATTGTGTAGGGACGTATACGTTGTCTGGGTATGAGCCAGATCAGGTCCAGAGGAAATCTGGCCATGTTTGTCCTTTGTTATGTCCAAGCTAATTAGCTGTGTCAACCATCAGGGCTCATTACTTTGGACTCAGCATTGCACTAGCATGTCTAGACTGTACCAGAACAGACTAGTAGACCTACAAAGCACTGTTTTGCACCTTCTGCATTACCACAACAGGTTTCTGCTAGCTCTGGCAGCTCATAATGTTCATATCATAGCTGTGTTTGTACTGTGCATAGAAAGAAGGAAGGCAAAACAGTTTATCATAATAAAAACAACACAACTCTACAAGCTTGGAGAAGAGTGGCTAGAAAGCTGCCCAGTGGCGAAGGACCTGGGGGTGCTGGTTGACAGCAGCTGAACATGAGCCAGCAGTGTGCCCAGGTGGCCAAGAAGGCCAACAGCATCCTGGCTTAATCAGGAAAAGTGTGGCCAGCAGGAGTACACAAGTGATTGTGCCCCTGTATGCGGCACTGGTGAGCTTGAATACTGTGTTCAGTTTTGGGCCTCTCAGTACAGAGAAGGGCAACGAAGCTGGTGAAGGGTCTGGAGCACAAGTCTGATGAGGAGTGGCTGAGGGAACTGGGGTTGTTTAGTCTGGAGAAGAGGAGGCTGAGGGGAGACCTTATCACTCTCTACAACTACCTGAAAGGAGGTTGTAGTGAGATGGGCGTTGGTCTCTTTTCCCAAGTAAGAAGCAATAGGACAAGAGGAAATGGCCTCAGGTTGCATCAGGGCAGATTTAGATTGGGTATTAGGAAAAATTTCTTTACTGAAAGAGGAGTCAGGCCCTGGAACAGGCTGCCCAGAGAGGTGGTGGAGTCAGCATCCCTGGAGGAGTTCAAAAAACATGTAGACGTGGCACTTTGGGACATGGTTTAGGAGGCATGGTGGTGTTGGGTTGATGGTTGGACTTGATCATCTTAGAGGTCTTTTCCAACCTTAATGATTCTATGATTCTATAATAAATGGCTTAACACCACTAGAAAAGATAAGCCATGAGTTGTTGTAATGACTGCTTTTCCTAGTTCCAATATCTAAATATGTCAGAATCGCAGGTCTGTTTTCTTCTGTTATTTCTCTCCTCCTGAGAATAAATACATATTATACATAGCATACATGTACATACGTATCTCTCACTGGAAGCATGTATCACTGAAAATCACTTTAGTATTAAGGCTTATCAAGGTGTCAGCACAAGAGTCTGTTCTTTTGTGTTTGTCCTAACTGTCCTGCCTTACGTATTATTTGCACTGGCAGCCCAAACCAATTTTAGCACCTGGCATATCTTACAACCAGCTTACTCTTTTGCCATGTCTCTCTAAAGCAGATTGTAAGGAAATAATTTTAAAAACAAAAGCCCCCTTGGAAATAAATGTTTTCATGCTATCGCATTGATTTTCTGATATACGTTCAAAGATAGATCTATTTCTAACAGCATGAGAAGTGTGTTTGTTTTCCTGCTTGATGACTGACTAGTGCTGTAGTTGATACACACTCTTGACTGTATAAGTACAAAGGCAAGACAAAGATTTCATTTCTGTGCCAAGATAACTGGGACTGAAGCTCCTAACCTTTCTCCTCTGATTATTGTAACTTCATACCAGTGAAATCTGTGGGTCTGAACAAAAAAACTCTTAAAAAACTTCCTCTTCTTTCTGTAAGATGAACCATTAAATTTGCAGTGTTCTCTCTTCAGAGTGATTACTAGATTAAAGATGTGCTGTAAGTGAGCCCGCAGTCATTGAGCAGAGTGTTTTCCAGCCCTGACCTGAGAAAGACAATGCCTTCCCTGTTAGTAGCGTAGCTTTGCTACTTCCCCTGGAGAGCTAACACAGCTTACAGGAAATGAATTCACAAAACATTTGTAAGGATTTGTTTCCTAGGATGGGTAATGATGCAGAATGTGTCTTTCATTGAAGATACATGCCTCAAAAAGTGTGAAAAACTCACTCTGGAATACAAGGCAACCTAACTGAGGGTTTAGGCATTTTTATGTTTGGCTGTGACTACAGAGTCAGTCAGTGAGGATTCTTCTTCAGCAGTGGTAAAGCGAGCATTAAGATAACACTACAAGAAATGAACAACATTTTCTTTTATTATCTTCCATACAGTTTAAGGCAGAACATCTAAGTTCCCTGTGTAGTCAGTGAGTAGAAGGGAATGCTTCCAGATCTCCTCAGATTTTTCTCACTGCAGTGAGTGAGCCATTCCACCTCTCCTTCTATATGCTCATTATTCTGGGAAACCTCCTGGAATGGCTTGTCCTTGTCCTTGCAAACTGAGAGCAAGCAGGCTGAGAATGTGAGTACCTCTCACTTAAGTGCTTAAAATGAGGTGCAGCCAAGTCCAGATGTAATTCCAGAACGACTGGGATATCAATATAGAGAGAACAGGATTGTAAGAATGAGATTAGACTTGGGAAAGTGTGCTAAACTTTAAGAATACTTGTTTAAGAAATGGCATGTATTAGGTTTGATAATATTTCTAACTGCCGTTATCTAACTGTTGGCATATTTATAACCATTTGGTCTTAGTAGGCATTCTGTATTTTTAACCTCTAGAGGCTGGATGAGTTTTTGTCCATCTTGAGAATTTTAGAAGATCATTGTATGTCTGAAATGGCACATTTCTTTGCAGATATAATATCCAGTTATGCAGTATCCCTGTAACTAGAACTCTCATCAAAGTTAATAGTAGTTATACAAAAAGGTCCAGAGAATATATCCTATTCACCTGTTAAAAATGTTTCAGATAAGAGCTTCGCAGTCCCAAATATAAAGGCAACTACTGACAACCCAGTCCCTATAGGAAAATAATGTAAGATTGACGTGTCTGTCTGTGCTCACAAACATACACACATCTAAATACACATAATGTTGAATAAAAAAATTGAAATTGGAACTGAAAGCCGTTTCATCTACCAAAGTTAGATATTTGCCAGACTTGTCTTTTATCCTGCAAAGGTTGATGACCTTGATAATGCTCAAGCAGGTCTATGAATCTGCGCTATTTTTCAATAAATACATTCAGTTCCATCAATTTGTTACAATCCATGATTTTAATTTTAGCAGATAAGTAGAGAGGCAGCTGCATTTGTTTCACTGATGTGGAATATTAAGGGGTTTTGTTTGTTTGCTTGTTTTTTAATAATTTATCTTGTCAGTTGTGAAATACAGGAAAAATCTTGAAAGCAGAAGAGAAAATTCTTTTCTCCAAAACTTCTGGTTTAACTCTTGAATGCAATTCCAAAATGCGTATTAACTGCTGCCTTCTCAGATGAAGTTTTGGCTTAGTAATAATGGAGTAACTACTTTATATTACTTCTGTTTACCTTTAATTAAATACCTATTTTACATTGTTCAGTTTTCTTCAAAAATAAATAAGCAGTCTACCACAGAGAAGATTGTTGCCATACGCTGTGTAGTCAGTCAGATTTTCCTCAAGTACTTCAGAAAAGCATAGGTATTTTGTCTGACTGGTTATCCTACAAGCCTCTCCAAAACCTTCAAGATACAATGTCTTCACAATATTTGGCTTTATTGAGCTCAGTTGTAGTCCAAAGCAGGTTCTTCAATTCCAAAACATTTGCTCCATTGTAACAGAAATCATAGGTTTTGCAGCATACATATAATTTTAAGAAAATTTGACTGAATCATGGAAATGATGGGCCCAACTTCCTCTGACCATTAAAAAGAATTTATGTCTCCTCCTTTGGGTAAGTTGTACCTTTTCTGTATGCTAGACATAGCTCTGTAGGACCATAAACTTTTCCAGTCATTTCCTTTGAATTTTTTTCTTCTTTTCTATGCTTGATGAAGGGAAAGCATTCATACTGCCACTGATAAAGCACTGATTAATTGCTATGATCTTCATCAACTTAATTTGAGTTGGCCATATGCTGTATGGTATTTTCAAGCTCATTTGTGATATTGTAACCTCACGATTAGAATGAATTCTCACTTGGCAACATAAGAAAATTGTGATTAAATACAAAGAGAACTTGTGTAGGTCTTCAAATTAAATCCCAACTGTTGGGGAAGGTAGGTATGCTTTCTGCTGCACAGTGGGAAAACTGAGGACTGGCTGTGTGTGCTTACTCTTATATGTTTGAAACAGGAATGGAAGGGATGGAAAAGGGGAGCTGATACACATCCAGGATGAAGCTAGGCTATGTTTTTAAGCCTGCTTACTTTGTGAAATTGTGGGTAGAAAAACTGAAAAAGGGAGGAAAAAATGAGGATAAACAATAAGTCTGTTAAGTGGGATAACGCTTAACCTCCTTTGCTTTTTCATCTTCTTTCTTATAAACTGTGGAACTTAAATATTAAGATAAAATACAATTCACATTCCAGTTTACATGAAATAAGATTGATTTAGTTTTAAATGCTACATGCGGGGGAACTAAAATTAAGTATTTGCCCCTTTGGTTAGCTGGAAAACATTTCCAAAAGCAGCTCCAGTTATATATCATGTTCCAGTCTGGTTTTAGCAACAGAAATCTGTGAGAACATTCAAGTTAAGGTTTTGTTATCTATATTCACCTTTGTCTGTTTGCACCAAAGTGAAAAATGCAAGGAATTTTCTGGCTTGCGCACAGGACTCAGATCAAATAAGTTTAATGAGATAATACATTTGGTTTTGCACACAGATTCATACCTGCTGACACACAAAGTTGAAAACGTAGGAGGCAAGAAAAAGAGCATAGCACTGATATAACAATTGCTGTCCCGAAATAGGCAAACCTATACTTGAGAAGAAGACAAAAATACCTAAAAAAAAAATCTAAATCTTAAAAAAAAAAGCTTTATTTCACTTACTGAGAAGAGCGAAGTGCTCTCCATTGTCTAATGTCAATTTTATGCTCTCTTGTTACCTTCAATGTAAGGTAAAGAAACATTTATGGACATTATTCCTTTTTCACCAGAACCAGCATTCTACTTTGGAAATGATGAATACTATGTTGATGAGAGTGCTGGCTATGTGGAGGTACGTGTCTGGAGGACTGGAACTGATCTGTCCAAAGCTGCCTCTGTTACAGTGAGGTCTCGCAAATCTGAACCTATAACTGCAGAGGGTAAGTTATTGATTTGCTCTAGTTTCATAATACATGTCAACAACAAATGCTAGTACATTTGGTCTTGATATAGATTCAGCTACGTAGGATGAAATTTATATTTCTTAGCAGATCTTTCTTCTTAGAACAAATTAAGTAGTTACAGAATTTCTCTCAAAGAAATAAGGAGTAACTGTGAAGTACAGTACTAGGAGAAATGCCTGCAAATCCTCATACTATCCCACAAAGGCAGTTGATTACTGTCTCAACAGCATACTCTGGGCAGAGTTAAAATCACTGGCAGCATGCAGTTTGCTCCTCTCATTTTTACTGTAGGCAATGAGATATTATTATCTAGTATCCTGTTCAGCAAGAGGATTGCTACAGCTGTGTGGTTCAGTGATGTTTTGACAGGACCTTTGTCTGCAGAATCAAGTGCTCATGTCCTCTTTTTTTTTTTTTTTTTTCACAAACCACAATGTTTAAAACTAAAACATTTATATAGAGACCACATAAAAATTGTCTTCCTTAGATGCTTATCCTGAGTGTAACTGAACAGTAGAGTTTATCTTCTCAACTAATTTTCAGTGAGGCAAAATTGCATAAAACTTTACTGTTGTTTCAGGAATATCTAAACATCATATATATGTATCATACATAACATGATAATATGATAAACATCATATTTCTCATTAAAAGGAAAATTATGAAGTCTGAAAAAAAAAATATGATTACTTCCTCCCTGACCTTGCTGTATATGATCTGATGTCTTTATCTCATCCTGAATATTTTCATTATTTTATTTCTGAGGAAAAAAAAAAAATCCTACCTTATAGTAAGAATCTTAGTTCATTGTGCCAGGACCTCTAGGATTCAAAACTAGAAATGACACAGCTTTTGGACTCTCTAATCTGTGGGTCACACCCTGAAAGCTCTGACATGGCTGGCTGCCTGTAAAGCCATGAACCTGGTTTTTGGTCTTACACAGTGCAGCAATGGATCTGCTGTGCTGAGCTGCCAGTCCTGGCATCCTGCCTTAGAGGCTTAGCTCTGGCGTAGAGTGGCAGGGACTCTAGGCAAGTGCCCATCTGATGATGGCCTTAAATCTTGCCAAATTTTGTCAAATTCAGAGAATTCCAAACCTTATTTCAATTTCAAGGAAACTGTTTCCCCCAAAGCTTTGTTTCAACAGCTCTGCTGCATACTCTCCCAAAAAACTAACTTTAAAACTCAGTGTTTCACTAAAGTCCTAGATAACTTTAATGCTTTTGTTCCAAGATGGAGTTTCATGTTTTAGTCAGCATCTCGTTTTGTTTGCTTTCTCATTGGCTTGTTATGGATTGGCTTGCTTTGCTTAAATAAAAACAAAACAAAACATAAAACCAAACCAAACCCAGATCAGTCTGTCTTCAACATTCATTAAGGTGCCAGACCTCACCTGACATGGTCTGAGCAGAATTTGATTCTTTTGGATTCCATTCACTCTGTTTTACACAACTCCTCTGAACAGCAGTTCTTCCTTATAGCCAGCTCACTGGCCTTTTCTCCTTCCCTTTTTACATTAGTCTCAAAAACTCCATCTTTGTTACAGAATAATATGAATTTCTTTCCAGAAGACTTTGCTTCATATCCAGAGTCTCTCTCAAAGCTTTTTGCTTACTTTTATTTCTTCCTTGAAACAAATTTTATTAGTTTTAGTGGAATAACTGTTAGTTTACAACAGAACAGAATCAGCCCCATTTTGTGACTTGAATCACTAAATAAAAAGTAGCATAATATTGACTTGTTTTATTGTATAGTCCAACTTAGATGGTCAAAATATATTTTTGCTTTATATGACTGCCAGAATGTGGCAAATTTTAAAATTATAATTAAAGAAAAAATACATTTACTTACAATTAACTGTCTAGTGATATTTTTATTTTTCATTATATGTAATGCTATTTATTAATTTGATATTTTTTATCTCTTTTCCATTGGTAGCTGGAGTAGATTATGTAGGCATCAGTCGTAATTTGGATTTTTCCCCTGGAGTCAATATGCAGACGTTTCGTGTGGTAATTCTAGATGACCTTGGACAGCCAGTGTTAGAAGGAATTGAGAAGTTTGAGCTTGTGCTAAGAATGCCCATGAATGCTGCCCTTGGAGAACCCAGCAAGGCCACCATCTTCATTAATGACTCAGTGTCTGACTGTAAGTAATAATTTTTTTTTACCTTTCCACATTTCTGGAGGAGATGGATGACTGCAATACACAAATAGCACTTGTCCTTTTGAATCACACCAAAGCCGGTGAATCTACGTGTTTCAGCTGCAGATGATGTATTAAGTCATTTGCTGTCTAGCTGCTTATGTTATATATCTGACACAATGTAACATAACTAAATTTGAAATAGTGGCGGGAAGGTATGATAACTTTTGCAATTATAGTTTACACATGCTTTTTATGTTTTTCTGCCCAGTGCCTAAGATGCAGTTTAAAGAATCTCTATATGTAGGCAATGAAAATGATGGACAGATTTCTGCCATGATATATAGGAGTGGGGATATCCGATACACATCCACGGTGAGATGCTATACAAGGCAAGGTTCAGCTCAGGTAATGATGGACTTTGAAGAACGTCCTAATACTGACAGTTCCATCATCACATTCCTTCCTGGTAAGCTCTTGATCTTATTTTAGAAGCCTTTAGTCTACCATGTTTTGTTTTGCTTTGCTTTGCTTTGCTTTATTTGTTTGTTTGTTTTCTCTTGTCTTAATTGTGTCTTCTCATAAAATAGGGCCAAAAAGACCACTCTGGAAAACCAAGCTTTTTCCCGTACACGATGGGCAGTGCACAGAAATGATGTTGTCTCTTTTTTGCTTCACTTCTGACCTAGAGCGATAATCAATAGGAACAAAAGGGACATATCTTCATATAAGTTCAGCCTGAGTGCCAAGATCTTTTTGATAGCAAAAGCAGGTTCAGCGTAACACAATAACAGAAGCACAGACCTGTTGTCAGAAAGGGTGCTTCAGAAGCTCTGCTCTTTGTTAAGCAGATCTCTGGTAAATACATTTGGTTTTCATTGAAATGAGTAATAGATCTTTCAACAGGGATATAGCTCTCTAATTTCTGTTTGAGTTTTTTTTCCCACCAAGGCTTTCCTAAGGCAGTTCACTGATATCAGGTACTTAATATCTCACATCAGACATGAAATACAAATAAACCAGATTACTACCTTGAAAGAATATTGCCTGATTCCTTCTATTTGTGCAGAAAACAGTTTAGTCTTTTAGTTTTTTAAGTTTACAAACAGATAATATTTTTACAAGCCTTAAACAAGTTTTGTCATCAGCATGAAATCCTTGGTATGCCCTTATCTGTCGACATGTATCATAGTTCTTTTGTAAAGTGAGTTGTTCAGTCTATCTTTATTTAGAGCTGGCCTCAGCTTTTAGTGCTGTAATGTACTGTATGCCTTTGCCATTTCTTCTGTGCAACCAGGAAAGAGAGTTCAACTTGTTAGGATTAACAGGTCTGGGCCCCTTGGGAAGTGACTTCCCTCTTTTTTTGAGTGTCGCTCTACCATTTCTCCCTGAACACAAGTAGCAAAGAGGTCTGCTAGGATCGTATCTTGTTTCCATAAGCTTCTTAGGCATGTTTAATATGCAGCAATTTCAGTACAGTTTTCACATTTCCTGTGTAACAATGAGCAGGATGAATATTTTGATTTTTTTTTCTCCTCCTAATGGGTAATTTATTTTCTATAGAGGGGAAAAAATGACCTCAGGAAATGAACACAGTCAGCATCCTGGTCTGGTTCTTCATCTTGAAGAGCCTTGATCATATTTGCATGTATAATGATGAAAAAATACTGTAAATTGACCTCATCTCTCTCATTTCCTGTGCTGTTCGTTTTGTCAGGGATGTAGGAGTCATTCTCATGATGATGAGCCCACTAAGTCTGACACTGGGAACTAGACACTCTGCACACCAGTCATACCTTTTGCTGCTCTTGTAGAAAGCCTAGGACAAGGCCTTTTTCCCAGAGTCTCTGAACATCTAGTAAGTCTAGACACATTGATTTGTGAGTGCTCAGATTGAGCGTTTTGCAACTCTGAAGCATTTTTAAGGCAATATTCATTGTCACTTGGAATCAGTGGGAGTTTAAAAGACATTAAAATTAAATGGAATAATATAAGTGAAGGTCCACACAGTGGGAGAGTGTCCAATCAAAACAGAGTTGAAATAAAAAACTCCAGAACAAAATTACCATTAGTATTAGTGAAAGTTTATACTACTCTGCTTCCTTGTGCAAGTATTTATTTTTTAAATGCACACTGTGGGAGAGGTCACTGAGAAGGAGTATTTCATTATAAAATAAAACAAAAGGAACAATGCATGTGAAGTGGATATACCAAATAGAAACTTGTCTTAGAGGAGTCCCAAAATGGGGGATTCCACTTTAATGAGTTTCCATAGAAAGGTAATGATTACTAATTCTGCTTTCACTGTTGTCATTACTCATTAACCTATGTGGTGTCAAGGTGGATGCCTTGGCCAGCAGAAGCAGCCTGTGTTTCCTTGAGCTTGGAGAGAAGTGCTGTAATAGAGCAAAGAACGCCTAAGTTTTGCATCATATAACCTTCAGAATTATTTCAGGTGAAACTGAGAAACCTTGCACACTGGTGCTTGTGGATGATACTTTCCATGAAGAAGAGGAAGAACTACGTCTGGTTCTTGGCACTCCAAGAAGTGATTCTTCATTTGGTGCCTCTATTGGTGAACAAAATGAGACACTGATAAAGATTCAGGATGATGCTGACAGTAAGAAATTTATTTGTTTTTATTGGCTTTTGGAAGCCCATTTGTGTGCTCTAAAACCATTTTTCTTCTAATTACAGAGGCTATTATTAAATTTGGTGAGACCAAATTTAGTGTGAATGAACCAAAGGACACAAGGCAAGTAGCAGTTGTAAAAATCCCAGTGCTTCGGCTGGGAGACACTTCCAAGGTTTCTGTTGTGAGAGTTCATACAAAGGATGGATCTGCTGCTTCTGGAGAAGACTATCACCCTATATCAGAAGGTAGGATCATTTAGATGATTATCACATCCTTCTATTTGTTTTTATTCGTGACTGTAACATAATGTTTGAAAAATGAAATAACTTTATGAATAGAGTATTTTGCAACCACATCCATTAATACATTTTGCTATTCAAATTCAGTATGGACATGGTCCCATGTGGTATGCAACAACCAAATTGCTCTGGGAATGCTAGATATCAGTGAAGATATTTACAAAAGAATTGTGACGTCTTTGAAAACATCTGTAGCTCAAGTAACTGTGGAAGAAATGTATGAGTGCCACCTTAGTAAAATATGCAAATTAAAATTCTCAAGCAATTCATTAAGCTAATGACTTTTGCTCTGTGTAGGAATTAATGTCTATTTCTGTTTGGTTTTCTACTTTCATAATTAAGGTTTCTTTCTATATCTCTGCAGTTTGCTGCCCGCTGCTCCTCACTAGTAATGAATGAGTTGTGCAACAGAATGAGAAATTTCTTAGCTGATAAACTCCTTTCCATTAATAGCCCACCCACATGGTTTAGTGAATGACTAATAGAGTTTGTAACACTATGAATTTTTTTCTTCTAAAGTTTATGATAATACACGATACTAATCTGTGTTTTAAGATTAATCGTTCATTGCTGGAGTGCTTTCACAGTTTTGGATAAACTGTTTTGGTGTCCAGTCCAGCCGGAAGATAGGACTTATTTTTGAACATCCAGCAACAACATTGGGCTTTCTCCAAATTCCGTAGAAGAGGCATTTCCCACTAGTGATACTTGAAGAGAAATATTGTTAGCAATAAGAAAATTATCAACCCAGAACTTGCTAATTCCAATCATTTGCCTCCTGCATTTTAGAGTTTTGCTCTTTCGTCCTGAAAACCACAGGAATTTTTAGTGTCAGCTAATACTTATCCTATACGCATTACCTATATGCATTGCCTTGCTTACCCTCTCCCTGCTGTGCACCAACACCACATGGGAGCAGAGTTTTCAAGGGAAACATGCTACTGCAGAACAAGAGGCTCTGGGCCTCTGCCCAGAAGCCTTTGAGAAAGGTCTGTGGTCCGTAGGATTTCCCCACAGGTTTCAGAACATCTAGGGGTTTAGGGAGCCTGCCTATTTAGCCATGGGTACAAACCCCACATCCTTAACTGGATTATCTGAAGGAGGCGTGACAAACAAATTCAGTAAAACTCATAGCTCTCACACAGGATGTTTATTGCTGCAAAGAGTGTTTCTATGGCTTAATAACACTTAAGGCTGGAAGGATCATTAGATCACTTAATCAGACTGACTGTGGATTGCAAGATTCTCCCAGTTTCCCCCAATTACTTCTGTATTGAGCTCAATAACTTTCGGTTAGAGAAAGTATATCCTTCAGAAAGGGCATCTAGTCTTGGTTTGAAGGCACTGGAGAGGATGAATGTTTCTTAGTGTTTTGCTTCACTGACCAGTCCCTATCACTTATCTGTGCCTTATTTCCCATATATATTTCAGCTCTCATCCACTACTGCTTGTTGTGTCTGTCCCTATAGAGTGCAGAGCTCTTTAGCACCTGGTGTTTTTTGTTTATGATGGTGTTTCAATATACTAATCAGAACATCACTTTCTGGAAGTCTTCTTTTTCTTCTAGTCCTCAGTTTCTATTGGTCATTTCTGTGCCATCTTCAGTTAATTTGACATCCTTTAAAAAAATAAAGATAGTAGAAATACACCTCCTATTTTCATATCACTCTCACCCATTCCATGCACAAATATTAAATACTTTCTGTACTTCTTCCTTTAGGAGTTAATACATCCAAGAATCACAGTACTCTTCTAACTCTGTCAGTGTGGTGGGTTGACCTTGGCTGGATGTCAGGTGCCTACCAAGCCTCTTTATCACACCCTTCCTCAGCTGGACCGGGGAGAGAAAATAAGACAAAAGGCTCATGGGTCAAGATAAGGACAGGGAGAGATCATTCAGTATTTACTGTCATGGACAAAACAGACTAAACTTGGGAAAATTAGCTTGATTTATTACCAATCAAATCAGAGTAGGGTAATGAGAAAAGAAAAACCAAATCATAAAACACCTTACTCCTGCTCCTCCCTTCTTCCTGGGCTCAACTTCACTCCCAAATTCTCTACCTCCTCCCTGCAAGCAGCGCAGGGGGACGGGGAATGGGGGTTGCAGTCAGTTCATCACACATTGCCTCTGCCACTCCTTCCTCTTCACACTCTTCCCCTGCTCCAATGTGAGGTCCCTCCCACAGGAGACAGTCCTCCACAAACTTCTCCAGGGTGGGTCCATCTCACAGGCTGCAGTTCTTCATGAACTGCTCCAGTATGGATCCTTTCCACAGGGTGCAGTACTTCAGGAACAGACTGCTCCAGCGTGGGTCCCCTGCAGGGTCACAAGTCCTGCCAGCAAAGCTGCTCCAGCATGGGCTCCTTTCCACAGGGTCAGCCTCCTTTGGGCATCCACCTGCTCCAGCGTGGGGTCCTCCATGGGCTGCAGGTGGATATCTGCTCCACCATGGACCTCCATGGGCTGCAGGGGGACACCCTGCCTCACCATGGTCTTCACCACGGGCTGCAGGGGAATCTGCCTGGAGCACCTCCTCCCCCTCCTTCTTCAATGACCTTGGTGTCTGCAGGGTTGTTTCTTTCACATATTCTCACTCCTCTATTCCAGCTGCTCTGCTGTTTTTTCCCCCCTTCTTAAATCTGTTATCACAAAGGCACTACCACCATTGCTGATGCGCTCAGCCTTGGCTAGCGGCAGGTCCATCTTGGAGCTCACTGGCACTGACTCTGTCAGACATGGGGGAAACTTCTGGCATGTTCTCACCGAAGCCACCCCCGCAACCCCCACACTACCAAAACCTTGCCATGCATACCCAATACAGTCAGCTAAGATTGAACTTTTTATCTGCCATGACCTCCAAATTTTTTTCAATGCTTCTCAAAATGCAGTATTCTTTTGGGTACCTCTAGTTTTTTGCCTTATTTTTGGTATATACCATTGTATTAAAATGCATTTTATTTGAGTAAGACCTGACAATACTTTTTATTTAGAATTATTCAGGCTTTTGGCCATTCACATGTTACCAACATTTATGTAATAATTCCTCCCAGATCCTTTTCAAAATATTAAGTTCTATTAGACTAAATCTGGGTCTTTGCAAATCTCTTTTGATGATGATAATGCCTCATTTTCAGTGATTTCCACGTGTGTTCACTGCTATTCATTATTATTATCAAATAGGTTTAACTAAGTATATGAACATCTGTAATTTGAAAAGTGAGTATTAACTGCCATCTCTCATGGCTGGGCCTAGACTTACAGCTTGTTATGAACAACATTTATTTTTAAGTGTCTCGTTATGTTTTCAGAAATTGAGTTTAAGGAGGGTGAAACACAGCACTTTGTCGAGATTGAAGTTCTCTTTGATGGAGTAAGGGAGATGAGAGAAGCCTTCACTGTTCACCTGAAGCCTGATGAGAACATGGTCGCAGAAATACAGGTAACAAACTTATGCAAAGTCCTCAAAACCAAAATCTGGTAAACAGACCTTTGTGCTTCCTGGCTCATAGCTTTACTCTTCTTTTAAGGTTTATGCATGCTATCTTGGCTTGTATCTTAAAAGACAAAGAGGATCATCCCAGCTGACACAGTAGCACCTACCCAAAACAGTTTCTTGCCAAGGCAATAATGTTCATGGGGTCATAGAGACAACGAGAGGCTGAAGTCTTCAAGATATCATTTCAGACACATTCTCCTCATAGAATCAGTCCTAAAAACTGATGTCCTCTTGGAAACATTCTCTGGCAATACAATATAACCTCTATGCTGTAAAAAGAGCAATCAGGTGAAATATAACTTCTGCTGTCAAAACCATGTTAATATTATTCTTGTTGTGTGAAATGAAATAACCACATATTCTCTTTATTTAGCATTATATCATACATACTTTTAATTTAAACAGTATATTCCTCTGATTCTACATAAAATGTTCTTCAAACTCTTTGGCTGCTTCATCAGTATCACACCATATATAGTCTGACTCCAGGTAGCCAGACAGCAGAGACACAGCCTTTGCTGACGACAAACACCCGGTTTCCACCAGGCATTAAAGCATACAGTGCACATTAGGGTTCTACCAGAATACTGAAGTGATTCAAGAAAGCTGGGGCACAAGGTTAAAGGGTCTGGTATCTTCAGTGTTCTGAAAAGAAAAAAATAATTTTAGCTCTTGCTTTTGTAGCCTGTGATATACTTTCCGGTGCCTTAACCCTTTCTCAATAGCTCATCCAGTTGAGGTTTTAGAACTTATTCTGGGACAATGTTCAAAGGCTAGGCATAGTCTGATCAAGGTCCAGCTTGAATCCCCTTGTTTATTTAAATGTTCACAGAGAACTGTTTCTGCCTTTCCATTGTCAGACAGCCAAGGCCATTGTTTACATTGAAGAAATGAACAGCGTGGCAGATGTCACCTTCCCCTCTGTCCCTCAAGTTGCATCCCTTTTGATATATGATGATACTTCTAGAGCCAAAGACAGAACCAGTCCCATAGCTGGCTATCCTGTCATCTGTATCACAGTGAGTATCTCTGTAGAAAGATGGAACAAAATCAGTGTATGGATTTTGTTCAATGGATTTTAGGCACTCGGTATCAATCCATATTGTTGCGAGTCACACATGAGTTCAAGCTAGAGCTGGCCTAAGAGCCAATCTAATTTGTCTGGATAACAAATCAATTTTCAGGAGGACAAAAAGCATAGAAAGATGTTTCACTTGTTCATCATTAAGAACAATTTGATACTCACACTATGTCTATGATTGCATGACCTTACTATTTCCTGCATTATCTTGCCTTGATTTGCAGAGTTAAAATCACTGGAGATAACAGATGAGCCATTGTTTTCAATGAGTGCCACAGACTGAAAAATGAGTACTGTTTTTTGAAGTACTACAGGCTTCTTTCATTGCAATTTTGCATCTGAAAAGTTTACATGAATATTCATATGCATTGAAGAAGGTTTTGGTCCATATGCATTGTGGAAGGTTTTGATCCGTCTGCATCTTCAGTTTCTTTCTCACACCATTCCTTATGCACAGGAATGGATCATATGTTGAATGGTTCTCCTAATTAAAAAACACAAAAGAAATCTTGAAATGCAGAGTATATTTGCAGAATTAGTTCAAAGGGTGAAATTCAACTTAAAGTGGCATGTGGGAGTGTAGTTTGTGCCTTCATAACTATGTTAGGTTTTCATGCATAAACCATAATTTAAAATAATATTTTTGTTTCAATAAGCATAATTACACCTGCCTTTTAAACTACCATAACAGTGCTAAAAGCATCACTGTCAAAATAAAGTGATTTCTTAAGAGATTTACTGGGGTTGTCAGTTCCATGCTGTTGAGTTTCGTGACTCTTGATAAATCAAAATTCCTTTGCCATGAAGCAAATAAATTGTTAACACACCTCCCTTATTCTGCAGGCTTGTAATCCTAAATATGAAGACTTTGACAAGACTGGTTCTATATGTGCCAGTGAGAACATCAATAATACTCTGACACAATACCGGTGGCTTGTAAGTGCACCCACTGGTCCTGATGGTGTGACTAGCCCCATGAAGGAGGTTGACTTTGATACCTTCTTCACTTCCTCCAAGATGATTACGCTCGACTCCATTTACTTTCAAGCTGGTTCTCGTGTCCAGTGCGCAGCTCGTGCTGTGAATTCAGATGGGAATGAGGGTCTTGAGCTTATGAGCCCTATTGTAACTATAAGCACATCAGAAGGTAAGACCTATTGCAAAACACCCAGACCTCCTTTGGATCCCAAATTCCATCCTAACAAAATCTGATTGCATGATCAGTGTTTTAACATTACAGTCTCAGCTTTTCTTCTGTTGTTCACAGAGGTGGTGCAAAAACTCTCTTCTTAACACAGCAGAGAATTGTGTAAAGAAAATGGTTTTCCTCTCTGCTAGTTCTCCACATGTGTAAATAGTTATCTACATACCAAACTTGTACATTCAGGAGAACAGTATATAATGTGCATTGGAATTAGTGAAACCTGGTTTCTGTTGGCTTTTGAATTCAACGGTAGTAATGTTGCAGTACAATCTCAGTTCCTATTAGACATTGGAGAACCCACATGGGAGTGCTATTATGAATGCCTAGCCAGAAGAAAAGCTTCATTTGGCATTCAGGCCTCACTGGACACCTGAGAATCAGTGTCTTCCCTGACTAAGGACTAAAGCAACTGGTGTCCAATAACAGGGCATAGACAAAATTTTTTTGTGGTTGACGTATTCATAATATTCATCCTTCTTCTTTCTCTGATACTCTCTTTGTCTCTCTCTGATTCTCTGATACCTAATTAATACTGAACTGATGCTGGATTCTGTCAGCCAGCAGAGTTACTGTAGCCTACCTCCTTTGCCCATCCAACTCTTTTCATGAAACTCATACTGAATAACTTTACAAAGAAGAGGTGAAGAACTGACATGCACATGAGTACGGTCTGAAAGCATATGCTATTTTGTTGTAGAAATCACAGGTACTTTTGTTTATTGTATAATATGGAGAATGAGTAATTATCAGCAATCAAGGTAAATTACAAAACATTGTATTTTATTACTCTTCTGCAGCCATTTTGCATTCTTTGTGTCATGTCTGCTGCTTTTGTAGCTATATTAACTCTTCTGGCTTTTGTGAGTTGTTCATTTGCAATATCATTTTCATTTTCTTGCCCTTTCCAACTAAATATTTTAGTTAAAACATTCTATTTTCTACTAAGTTAGGGCTTTAAGGAGCTTAATTAATGGAATTTCTATTTACCCCTGTCCTTTATTCCACATTTTGACTGTTGGCTCAAGTCACCTTTGTTTGCACTATCAGGAATCCTACACCCTAAAGAGGATTCTGTCTAAGGGTATTGTCTACAAGGTGCAATGTAGTGCTTGTTAAAGACAGACAACCTTGTGCTGGGTGAGCTAGTTTTGTTATGGGAAACAGACTGGCTATGTTAGTGGCATTATTTGGATTACACTTGACAGTTTAGCAGGGCCAATTAGCTCAGGCTCAGGACTGAATTGTCATGCATATATTACTTCCAGTACCTGAGTTAACTTGTGATGTGGAAGTCATCAATACTGAAGATCGTGTACAACATAAAGGGAATTTTTAGATGCTATTTTGAAAGAAGTACAATGATGAAAGCAACCTCCAAAATCCTGAATATTTTCAACTTTGAGGATGCTTGACCTCCAGTGCATAGTCCAAATTCTCAAAAGTAAGTCAGATTGTGCAAAAAATTGTGTTTAGCCTCTTTAGCACATCTTACTTGCATTCGAGAAAAAACAAACAAACAAACCCAAAAAGCTATTGTGTGCAGAAGAGAAATTTTGTTTCCTCATACCAGAAGTTTCCAACTTGGAGCCACTGAGCCAGATGAGGTCCACCAGAACCAGTAAGTTCTCCAAGAGGAGAGCCCTGTCTTCTCTTTTCTTGTAACCCCTCAGAAATGGGCAAAGAGCAGAACACGGGCAAAGGGAACTGTTTTGATTTTCCACTTCTGCTGGTTTCTTTTTTAGAGAGCCTTGTGATCCTTTGACCATCACATGGCAATGTGCTATGATTCTTGTGGCCAGAATGCAGACAATTCTGCATTGAACTATGCAACTAGAAGTTGCGGGTATCTCAAATAATATGATTACAAACCTTATCTTCTGGTCCTACAAGCCAGGACTAATACTGGAACAGGTTGAACTGACCCTGGAAAGGATTGCCAAAATAAGTTTTAGATTCTCATTTCTTGGAGGAATTCAAAATTCAGCTGAACAAGGTCCTGAGCAACTTGATCTAACTTTGAAGGTGGCTTTACTTTTAGCACAGTTTTTCTAGAGATCCTTTGACACAATTATTCTAACTACATTTTGGTCGCTAATGGAACAGGAGGCTCATAGAGTCCTATGAAGGCATATATAGGTCCGCACCCCAAGCCAGTGCCAAAACCAACTGAACACTGATCAGGTATCTTCCATAAAGCTATGTATGTGCTTAAGAGGGTGGGAGAAATTAAAGCATATGCCTCTAAGGACCTCTGTAAGAAAGTATGGCACTTGACACTGAAGTATGGTTGACACATGCAACTGAAAATGTACGGGTGCAGTATCACCTGGTGTTGAAAATGTGGTCCAGTTGATCAAGTAATGATTTCTGTTTGAATCTTCTTTTGCATAAATTCCTGTTCAAACCTCTGGCAATGCTGCTCAAAGAGTTTACCTGTCATTCAAGAAAATTCTCCTTGTTTTGTAAATTTGTACAAGTGGAAAAAAGTGCCTATAAAATAGTGCAAGGGAAAGTATAGATCATTTCCTCTGGACATAAAGTAAAGTTGCTTTCTCTTTTTTTCCATTAGGTCTTTGTCAACCTCGTATGTCAGGAGTAGTTGGAGCAGAACCATTCTCTGCCAAATTGCGCTATACTGGCCCAGAAGATCCAGATTATGCCAACCTCATCAAACTGACAGTGACAATGCCACATATTGATGGTATGATAAAGTCAGCTGTGGAGTTGAAGAAACTCATACAACAAGCTGTTATTTGAGTTATTTTATTGGTCATGTTATTTTAAATAGCCAAAATAATAATATAATCTTTTAACATATGGGACCAGAGAAAAATGTGATGAATGTACAAGTGCAGTTTGCAATAAGGTGTATAAGGTACTGTATTGATACATAGTCTTTGATATGAAGATTAAGTGTTTTCAGATTAATTGCAGAGTTTACATAAGTTGGGCTAGACCTACACTTTTTAAAACTCCTTTGAAGTACCTAGAGATATACCAAAAAAGAATTTATTTATTAAAAAAATATAAAGCCATTTAATTACTATGTGCTTCTGAAAAAATCACGCAAAATCCTGATTGAAAAATATGTTGGAGATTTAGAAATATTTTATTTGGCATTTCATAGTATAAAGACGTAATTATTGTGGATAACATTCTCATACACAGTTAGCATATCAACTTCCTTTGAATTCTAAAGTACGTTAACTGCTGTAAGTACAAAATACAGAAGCACTGCATGACATGCTTAGTGTTTGACAAACTTTGTCTAAATTAAGCAGCTCTGACCACTGAAATTTAGTGATAGTGCTATAAATTAATGTTTTTTAGGCATGCTGCCTGTTATTTCTACAAGAGAGCTCTCCAACTTTGAGCTGACACTTAGCCCTGATGGAACTAGAGTTGGAAACCATAAATGCTCCAACCTGTTGGATTACACAGAAGTGAAGACCCACCATGGTTTCTTAACTGATGCTACCAAAAATCCAGATGTGATTGGAGAGACCATTCCCTATCAATACAGCCCAATAATTAGAGGCTTTAATACCTTACGCTTCTACCGCAATCTGAATCTGGAAGCCTGTTTATGGGAGTTTGTTAGCTATTATGACATGTCCGAGCTCCTCACAGATTGTGGAGGCACCATTGGGACAGATGGACAGGTATGAAACTGTAACTTGATTTTGTACTGTGTTCTTAAAATGAAAAGTTTCCCTTATAATGCATCTGTGCTAGTAGAAATAAGTGGGTTTAGAATTAATTTAGTTGAAAATTGTACTTTTTTTTCTTAACAATAATCAGACTTCCCCTAATACCAGCTTATTTCTTAAAGCTATCAATATCCATTAAATACTAAAAGGCTGTATGTGAAATCCTTGTCCAGTTGAAATTAAGGGAATAATTTCATTTGAATGAAATTTGCTATGATTGTCTCCCAATACAGTGTTGAAGTATTTTAGGACAAACCAATCCCACTTTTACTATATACTGAGCCACCTTAGTCTTTTCTTAGAATGAAAGCCTTCTAAAGGATTGCTTTTAGCACATTGATAGTACTGGGCTATTTAGTATTAGTCACAGTGTATTTTAAAAAAGAGTTTAAAAAAATTGTGAGGAGCCTTCGTGCTGTTAACAATGGACTACAGTGTCCTACCAGCTGCTTGGCTCTGCTGATCTCTTGCCTACTGGGTAACAAGACCCGCCAGTGCAGACAGCACAGTGGTCTCACATTACTCAGCAGAAAATTCCTTTGTCAGGAAGCAAAGAGAAGCTGCCAATATGAAATGGCTGAAAAACAGAGCTGTGGAAGTGGTTGGGGAGTTAAAACAAGAGATTGGAGGGTTCTTCAGGTGTCCTTTGGAAAATTATTTCTAGAAATACATAGTAATGCAGAAACAAAAGGTTGCAGGATTTCTTCTCGTGCAGTGACAGTGAAGTTAATCCCTAGGTCTTCCTTCTATAATTACTACATAAGCCTGTCTGATCCCACTCAGGCTCTGCAGTACAAAAGCTGTAGCTATGAAGATTAATCCTTTATGACACAGAAAAGTCTTTTTGGGAAAAAATCTTACAGGCTGGAAGAAAGATTGGAAGTGCAATACCTCATTTCAGAGAAGTCCATCCACAGCATGACAGCTGTGGTAAAGCCAACTCACTTCCCTGGCTCACTAGCCTTCCTTGGTGAGCCACTGTGGAAAGGATGAGGCCACTGTGTGAAATGGCCATAAATTCTCTGCTTTTTAACAGGTGTTCATTTTGCCGGGGACCCCTCTGTTTATCAGACCTTGGTAGACTTATATGCACAAATTCTTACTTTGTCAGTCCCAAATGGCATGAGGCCTTAACAGATGAGAAAAGTGTATCATTGCCCAAAGAAACCTATGGGTGTGTGGAACAGCAAAGCTATTTTACTACTAAAAGCACTGGGGCCAATGGACATACAGATCACTAATCAGATAAGCTGATTTTTCTTTTTTTTTTAATACTTATATGCTAAAGTCCACCTTACTCTGTGGGTGTCCGCAGGTGATCATACAGTCAGTTTGCTGGACAAGAAATTGCACCAGGCTCCCTTTAGTCCTTGGTTAACTTCCTAATATTCTGCCCCTTTTAACTAGAGATTATATACTCTGTAAAGTATAAGACCAGAACAAAATGGAGGTTCTGCCCTTCTTAGATACAAAGTCCTTGATGGATATGTCATCTCAGTGCTCTGTTGTCAGTTCTGTTTCCTTGTCTGTTACAGAGACCAATTCAAGGTCTCTGCCTTGATGTTGGAAGCTCACTGTTGGTGCATCTGCTTGGGCTTGCCCCTCTGCTACAAGCATGTCCTCCTACAGGTACATTCCACTGGAACTAGGAACCTGCCAGAGGGAAGGGGAAGGCATGCAAGTGTGGGATGTAAGCCTTATACATTCCCAAAAGATAAAAATGACAGCAGTCTTTACTGTTCCTAGAACGATTGCATTTCTTCAACTTATCATTCCTTGACTATCTCCTTATGCCCATGCAATATGCAACCATATATTCTTATTTTCCACACAACACAATCATAAGCACATAAGGACACACAGCTGCCAAGCAGCTGTAGCTCCGATCCTGTGACCTATGCAAGCCACTTCTCCCACAATGAAAAGGAGGGAAGACCTAGTATGAATCCTTTCCATTTAAAGTACTTTTGTGTCCTTTAGAGAAAAGGCTGAAAGCTGATTTACACAAATGTGTGTCGAAATAGAACCTTTATATGTTTATATGCATATAAACAGAGGGTAAAATAAGCACCATTCCAATATTTTAGTAAATGAAAAGAACCTGTATATTCAGTTGTGAAGGGCATGCATAAATGGTAATGTGGCCAAGGAATAGAGCTGTATTTGCTTTAAGCTTCAGAAGCATTATGTACTGTAGGTAAGATCCCTCACTTAAGAGCAGAGAAGGATGAATGTGAGCTGTGAGAGCCATGAAACTGCAGCTGAAGTCGTCCTTTAGTGCCTTGTAGGTTATGCCTAAAAGTTTACAGTGTGTTAAGTGAAATATCAAGCTGAATTACTTCTAGCAGTGAAGCATTGCCCTGCAGCCAGTATGCGCTTCACTGCCCTCCCTGTTTTCCCCACCTCCATTTAATTCTTTTCCAAGTTTGGTCTTTATCTTCACATGACCCCCTCCAGCTGAGAGGGGAGGCAGTCAGTACCCTATCTCTGTGGTTGTCACCATTGTTGGTTTTTTCTCCTTCAGTGAACAATTAATAATCCTCCTCTGTGAGAGGAAAGCTGGCAGCTATGGTTTTCACCATGTTTTTTTAGCACACAAAGGAAACTTAAGTACTATTATACAGACAGAACAGATGCATAATAAAAACACTCTTGCCACGTCCTGCTACTACTGCAAATTTAATAGCTTGAATTTACGACATATTTTGGCTATATCTTTAAGCTCAAAATTCTGTTTCTTAATTCAAGCTCTCCAGTACCTGTGTGGTCAAACAAAGACAGCACTGTTGATTCAGACAGATTTCACAGAAGCAACTAGCAATATCTTGCATGATGTGGACCTTCACTTTATGGGAGCTCCTCCAATGGTAGGGGAAGAAGATGAGCTTCAGTCAGCAAGAAGTGAGGTGGGAGACCTGCAGCTGGTGTAGTTCTTCTGGCAGTGCTCCTAGTGTTTGCTGCAGGCTGCAGCTGTCTTAGCCAGTTCCCATGAACTCATGAACTGTCATAATACATACAGAGAAGGTCTTAGTTTTCTTTTTTTGTTCCTTTGAGGCCTTTTGCTTGTGACCCATTCTCTTTCTCAATTACTCTGTGCATGAGCAAACCCTGCGTGAGTTAGATGCAGCACTCCTTTCAGTATATAGCTTGACGCTTTGCTCCTGGGGTCTGCCTGTATTCACCACATCTGAAAAATCAAGCATTTATGTATCTAAATATGGATTTAGATGTGCAGCTTAAGGAACTTATATTTTAAAATAAAGACCTACTCCTCTTTAAATTCAGCTAATTCATTTAGATTGTAGTTCTCTTCTGGTTAAAGTTAAGGTCAACTTTGACAATTAGCAGCAACAGTTTTCTTTTGGACAACCTGCAGTCACAGCCTAAAATTCAGTGTCTGTCTTTGGATATGTATAGGCCTTAAAAATGTAGAATTCACCTATCTGAGGGCTGTCTTTCTGTATTTTCAGGTAATTAATAAAGGTTGGACTTCATGGGGACATTGTGAGAGTCAAGTACTACAGACATCTCACAGTCTCAAGATGCAGGTGCTAGAACAATGACATATTCATGAAAGGAAGTTAAAAATGTAACAGTGAAAACCAAGCAAGTGATTATCCTTTAATAAAGTATATATTGAAGTATTGGCCTAGACTTACTTGATAGAGTGTGAAGTATCATTTGACCTCATTTCCTACTGTTAATAACTGTTTGCTGCAGCCAGACAGTTTGGCCTCTGAAGGCTTCTCTGTGTTTCTGGCCAATTATTTATATGTGGATGTTGCTCTCCCTTATTCCAGTCCATTGCCAGACTTGGCACAAGGAAGCAAATTTTCAAATATTCAAAGAAATTTTGTTAACAACAACTAGTTAAGCAAGTCTTTGACAGAAACAAGAAGGTGAAGAACATATATTAAAATACTTGAACATACAGATTGATACCTTGAAGCTACTGTATTTGAGTACAGCTGAGCAGTTTGTTTTGTTCTCTAACAAAAACAGTTATTTCTGGCCAAAACTGAAAATGTCCCTCTTCCAATATGTTCAGTTCACATTTATGTGAACACATGCACACATGTTACAGTACTGAGTGTTTGAAAATCCCATCTGAAAACAGATTTTAAAATCACTAATGTATTGCCACAGCTTATACAAGGCAGCTTGCAGAGGTTTTTTATTACACAGAAACAGTATATTTCCAGCTTTAGTAGCTCTAGTTTTACCAAAATCATACTTCAAGGGGAAAAGTCAGCTCTTCTGAAAATCTCACTAGATGCTGTAGAATGAAAATAGACAAAAATGTCTATTTTCAGATTTTTATGTTCAGTGCAGCCACCACAGTCAAGTTCAAGAAAACCCTGTAACTTGTATTCCCTTGACATGGAAGCTTACTGACAGTCAAACCTTTTTTCTTCAACTGCAAATACATGCATTTAGTAAGCACTGTGAAGAAAAAACTCTACTATAAAGTTAATTTACCAGCTGTGTAACAAAGTCAGAGGTTAAATTTTTCAAGGAACTGGCATTTCAAGACTGTATTGCATTATCCTCTCCATTCAGACTTCTTTAAACAAACCTGCTTTGCATTTCACCTGTGAACTACCTGGCTGCGTGCCTTCTTGGGGCCAAATCTTAGCTTTACTATATCGGTGTTGTGTGAACAGTTAATTGATAACATTGTTAAGCTTGTGTGACTCAAATTCACAAACATAGCAAGTAAATGCAATAGAAAATGAGGTTTAGAGTAATTTGGAGGACAAAAATGCAATTTTCATGAAAAGTTTGTTTCATTGGGACTTGTATTATTTCTAATTTCTAATTCAGATTTTATCAGTACTAATAGTGCGCACACACACACACACTGCCAAGTTCTGCCCTCTGGAAACATGCACTAGATAAATAAAACACACTATAAATGTAGAACAGAGTCCATGCCTCAAAGCCTTAACTGAAAGTATTTTTTGTTGTAAATATTCTCACTTGTTACATGACAGATTCTCAAACTAATTATCTTTTTTACTTAATGAAGTTTGACAGTTTGCATCAGAAAGGGGAACAAAAGAACACCTACAGAATCTCCCATTAATATTTCCTAAGTCTTAAATGGGAATAGTCAGTATTCAAAAATAGACCTTATGATCTGTGATAATTTGTCTTGCAAATAAAATGTATGAAACTCTGCTTCTTATATCAATGTCCAGTATAAATCATGTTCTTCCCTCACACACATGAACTTTGAGATGCGCTATTTGAATGATTTGTGATCTACATTTTTTCAACTATTAACTGTAAGAGTCTCTTCCTTGCTTGGAACAATTTTTATCTTCTGTCTTCTCAGGTTCTCCAGGCCTGGCATTGTCAGAGAGTATTAGACACAATTTCCCCAGTTCAGCTGAGGTGTAGCTGAATTCTGTATTTCTCACCTGGTATGACAAGGCTAAAAGTTGCACCTGCTTATTATTGTTTAAAATTAATGTTAATGAATATAATTTTGTCAGTACAACTGCTAAAATCTCCTGTGCATAGGATGCATCGATACATGATGCACCTGTTCTGTCTCTCCACAGCAGTTAAGCTGATCCTACACTTACACATCTCTAAGTTAACATTTTGCTTTCATCAGTGTCACATTGAGATAAAATATGAACAGCTGGCTACCTTCAATAGGCTTTGCAGGCAGTGCTGGGAAATAAAGATAACTCAATGGAAAGAATGTTTTCTCATGTTTGCCTGAACAGTGTTAAGAGGGCTAGAGAAGTAAGACTCCTCCATCTGTGTAACACATTCCATTGATTCATTTGTTGGAGGGGTCTACTGACTTTGACACAGCTTTCCTCTGCAGTTAATTTCCTCTTTTTTTTTTTTTTTTTTGTTTTGTTTCTATTATATCAGAAAGATCCTCTGTATTTCATAGAGCATGTCCTGAGATTTTTCTTTCCTGCCTACTGAGGAGTAGTTTTCCCCTCGTGGCATTTTCCTTTACAGCAAGAAATGAGAGGGCCTTTGAAGTTTTAATTTACTGTTAGGAGAGAGAGAACTATCTATTCAGTAATTCTCTGGCTAGCAGTATTGTAGGTTTTTCTCCACACCTGCAAATTCATGAGTGCCTGAAGAAGGGTTTGCATAAAAACTCAATCAGCTGGTTTAGCAAGAACTCCTTCCTCTCCCTATATGCCATGAAGCACACATAAGGGCAGCTATACTGATAGAAGCACATAGACATTCATAAGTACATTAATAAATTCCGAGGCTGGGGCAAGCAGCCCTGCTGCCCAGACATCTCTTATGGGTTTTGTTAAAAGAGAAGAACTTTCTAAGTTCTAGGGTCCTAGAAACGGAGACAATTCTTTGGCACCATGGTTTCAGATTTTCCCACAGAGCAGTGGTAATGTATGGCAAAGGAGCAGTGTTTCAGGCAGACTTGCCCCAGAAGGGATCCTACTGCTATATTTCTGCCAGTACAAATGAGTTGAGCTCACTAACACTATGCTCCCATTGAATGGAGGCAAGAAAACCCTAAAATGTGGCTTACAAACCCCATTAATGGATTACTTTATGTACAGTGTACGTGAAGAGCTGATGATACCTTGTACTTGAAAATAAAAAAAAAAACTTTGAAAGAAGGTTTGTTTTTCACTTGAGGTGACACAAGATACTGAGCTAGAAGGGGGTTTGTGGATCACTCTGTCCAGGCCACTGCCTTAACTCTGTATGTAATATGGTTCCAGTAATAGTAAACTTAGTCTAAAAACTAATAGGATTTCGTGGCCTCACTGTTCTTGTTGAATGCCACCACACTGAGAGCTAGAAATTTTTCTGATTTCTAGGCTGTAAGGCCATCCTAGGCCTGTTTGTTCCCCTGTCAGCACCATCTTTCATCATCAGTGGCCCTTCTCTGTTGTTCATCTCCTGAGGTGTATAGACAGCATTCTTATTCCCTCTCAGCCTTTGTTGTACTAGGCTAAACAACTTGGCTGTTTTAGTCTCTTCTCATCAGATAGTTTTGCCATTCCTGTGATTATGTTGATTTCTTTTTCTACAGTCTACAATGCAAATTAGGCTTTTTCAAGCATGGATGATCAAAGCTGTTCCAGATAAGCTCTCACTAGTGCTCTGTATAATGGCATGCATGCTTCTAATTTCCACGCGATTCCTCAGTTTATCTTTGGATCGTATCACATGGAGAGGGTAGGAAGGTCATAGTTATGATGTGATCAAGTCACATACCCAAATTTTTTTCCCCCTCTATTGTTTCTAACCAATGTCTTTCATTTCTACCAGAAATCCCTGTCACTAGTTTCTATTACCTTATACTTTATGCTATAAAATTTCATCTCACTTCTATTATTCTAGTCCTCAAGGTCATTAAATTCTCCCTATGTGATATTCCAGTCGTCCTCTACAGTATCATTAAGCTTTATGTATGCTTCTTTTCAAGAGGATAATGGACATATATTAAATCTTCTTCCACACACCTTTGTCTTCCTCATAAGCAAACTGAATTTCAGATCTTTGACTTCAGTGTCTAATTCTTACTGTACTACATGCAGATGTAGAACAAAAACACACAGAGAAAAGCCGATATAGTTTGTCTGGGATGACTTTTCAATAGTAACACATTTGTTATACTACCAAATGTATTCAGTTCTTGATACTGTTCCAGGAAATGACAAATGTTCGAGGCTACTCCTGAATCAAAGGCAAATCATGATGCACTGTAGAGTTGCATCATAGCTATATTTTTTTTGTAGAAGTGAGAATACTGTGTTGTTATTTGGAACAATTTAGCAAATCCATGTCTGAAATAATTGTTCAGATATCTATGCAGGTATCCCAAAGATAAACTTCCAACTTAAATAGGACTAAAGAATAATACTTTTGTCTAACTTTAATTTGTCATCCAATACTTACAGAGAAGAAAACCCTTTTTTTGGTTCCAAATAGAAGTTCTTGATTGTGTTTATGTAAAACCAACAAAGAAGCATTAATATAAAATAATCTATAACTGTAGCGTCTCATATTATCTACCAGGCTGCTTTACTGCATGATACTGTGTGCTTCCAGACTGTCTACTGTCTAAATGCTAGCACATTTTATGGAATGATGAAAAAAATATAAGAGGAAGGGGTTTTGGTACCATACTGTGTAGATCAGCTAGGAACATTTGCCATAACAAACTCCTTAAGTAGTTCACAGTATTGAGCCAGTGCAGGCAGTAACTTTGTGGTCATGGTATTACTAAAAGTTCTGTCTGGCATTTGGAAATGTAAAGCAGCTGTAAGGTAATGGACATTCAGGCCCTTGACATGCCACCCCCTGGGTGAACCCAGAAATGGTTTGATTTTTACACAGCTTATAAAGTTCTTTGAATGTTGGGGTTCTTTAATAGTGCAAAACACTCTTCAGAAGCTTGTAAGTTAATCACTCCAGGGAAATGTTCAGATGTACAAATTTACATATGGAATTTCTATTGGAAGTAAATGAGAGTTCAACACCATTTATGCCTCTGAAAAGCTTCCCACTGGGAGATAATCTCAATGCCTTTCCTTCCGTGTATTTCTAAGAAAATCCAGAATGTTCTAAAAGGATCTGGATTGCACATTTCTAATCAGAGAGAGGTGAATGAAAAAGTATTTGTAAAAAAACATAAATGCAAAGTCTCTACAGAAAGGTTTGGATCCATGTATCACGTAAGAGCTATCTTAAGAGGTGACAGTTTATTGACACTGTTCTTGCCTTTTTTCATCAAAATATATATAAAGAATATGTAATTGTCTGATAATTAAATACAGTGCTATTGTTTTGTACAATATAGGCATGAAGGGTCTATTGTTACGTCTATATCAACTTGCATATTATTTTTAGTTCTTCCAGACAGTGATAAACAATATGATTTGTGTGTTTGCATGCAGTATGTTAGCTACTATCCATGCACAAAGGAAGAAATATTTCCAGAGATGAGTAAGTACAGTCCGAGGACTCAGTCTTGCAGTGAAGTCTGAACAAATTCAGGGTCTTCCAGAAGAGCTTCTTAGAGGGTAGTAATGTAAGAGTGTAAGCAAATGAGTTGGTTAAGGAATAAGGATAGTGCAAATGCAAAAGGATATTTGAAAAATTTCTTAAGCCTTCCTTTGTAGCCATGTTGTTTATGTACTTAAAAAAACATAAACAAAAATAATGAGTCAATACTGAGGGGTTTATGTTTTATCAGAACACATATTCAGTTTGAAATACAGAAATGGAACCTGAAGGGGTGTAAGTTCAGCTGAAATACGTTGAAATGTGGTGTTTCGCATTTCATCCATAATTTGCAAAATGAGAGAATGGAATTCAGTCACAATATTTATTCCAAGTTCTATTTTCTCTTTCTCTTGCATTCAGATTACCTGCACAACGCTGCCTTTCATGGCCACTAACCTAAATAAATAATTTTTCTTTTTATAGGTTCTCAACCTAGTACAGTCCTATGTCACGCTGAGAGTCCCCTTGTACGTCTCTTACGTTTTCCACTCTCCGGTGGGTGTGGGAGGCTGGCAGCATTTCGACCTACAGTCAGAGCTCCGGCTGACTTTTGTGTATGACACTGCCATCCTGTGGAAGGATGGGATCGGTAGCCCACCTGAAGCAGAGCTCCAAGGTGGGTGTTGGATTTCTTTGCACCGAACTCATGTTCTGTTACTATAGGACTATAATTTGCATACAGTAGGATGATTTTCATTCATTCTAATACTAAAAAAAACCAAACCAAAACAGTATATCATTTATTATCAGTTGCAAACAATCTGTCATTTCCTAACACTCGGAGTTCTCTGCTGGGGTGTTTATGAAAACCATGTAAAGTTGACGTCAGTTCTTTTATTGCAAAGAAGGATATTTGTCTTGTTATGTTTGAAGTACACGTGCAAAAATTATCACATTTATTTCTAATCAGAACCTCAAGGTTCACTATGTGTTCATATTGTGTTACTACCCAAGATGTTTGCACTTTAATGAAAAAAACCTGAAACTTTTGTGCAATATCATTTTTTGCTGGCCATGAGTGCAGTTTCAGAAACTTTTGATAATTTGAAAACATTAATTTTGAAACATTCAAAAGATACAGATGTATATAGTGGGTGTAATAGCCTGTCCTATGTGTTAGAGTAGTAAACTGTGAAAAGTTCTTTAAATGTAATAGATGCTGTCAATAAATGTTTGTGACTGTAATTAGTCAACAAATCAAACTCTATCATTACATAATTGATCTTTGCAAAAAGTTTATTTTTTAAAAATAATCGCATACAGATGTCTCTGAAAGATTAAAATGTATAGTTACATCTATATGCTGCTTTGTTCTATTTATGCAAATTTACTTAGTATTTCCCAGCATTAAGTTTCAGGTGTTCCATGTCTGTCTCAATCTAAGGGAGAATACAGGCACCAGCTATAATTATGTTTGTACACTTACACAATTTCAGGACTCCAGTAAACATAAAACCATTTTTTATTTCTGTAAACTCTGTATATGAACCACAGAAGTCATTGCTATGCAATTTCTGTCCTCATGTTAAGAGCAGGAAATGAGGAGTGGCAAGGGGAATCTACAGTGCATGAAGAATGAAGCACATGTCATGCCATGCCTAAAGAATAAGCCACATGCCACAAATCATATGATGTACTAGTCACCAAATAACAACCAGATCTAATTCTCAGTCTCAGCAGTTACGTGGCGCATCTATGTCACCATTTTCCCATCTTTGATGCTTTAATTTTTTTATTTCTCTGTTTAAGCAGCTGATGGCCAGGTTTTTGTTGATGCTGAACATTGGCAGCTCCCTTTGAAAACAGCCAGCACAAAACACATGATAAACACAGTGAGGTAGTGGAGGGTAGACCCCCAATATACCCTAATATGATTCGGGCAGTATTTTCTCACTCCACAGCCTTGCAGAATGAGCAGCTGTTTTTCTGGGCAGGGATGGGTTAACTAGTTTCCAGTTTATTTCCATGCCTCTGGATACATATAAAGTTTTACATAAATTCTAAGTAAAACTCTAAAGCAATCAAGGTCTTCTAAAGCCATAATTCATACATATATATACATTTCTAATTTACCAATAAATATGATTGGTACAGGTGATTTTGTACAGGTGGTATACATTCACATTGGTAAGTGTGTTAGGTTTCTGACATATTCATGGAGGAACATTCCTGTTTCCTGATTGCTCCTGGCAAGCAGGATGGTGGCACATCACTGGCTCCCTGTAAGGGAGCACTGCAGGAAACACCTGAACTCTGAAGCTTTGCAAAACTCCAGAGAAAAAGGGACTTGGCTGCAAGCTACAGCACTAAGCCACTTCTGACGTATAAACAAGACCTTGTAACCTGAAATTGGGAAACATTAGGCCTGTGTTTTGGGCCATATTCATGCCAGAAATCGCGAGCAATGCAAAGCCTGTCAGAATGAGTTTCACAGATTCAGGCACCCTCAAGCAGATTGCCATGGAAGCCACAAACTGCTACAACTAAATGCTGATGGGTGCTGCCTTGGGGCAATAGATAGGGAGGCACTGATAAAGAGTGTTTCTGAAGCAGCTTTCATTGGTAGGAGTCAGCCTGAATACCTTGTGAAAACAAAAGTATTCTTCCTTCTACAGAACCCCCTGGCAGCTGACCATGCTGTTGCCTGAACACAAGCACAGACTGTGCTTTGGACTTTCCTCAGCCTGCTAAAGCAGCTGTGTGGGTCCATGATAACATGTAAAACCATGACTTTGCAGGGAAGTTCTGTATGTGCTTTGGAAAGCTGAAGCATTGTGAAGACTCTAGGCCCCACCGTGTAAATTCTTGTTTGTGAGGAATCTTGAGTCAACCCAAAAGGTACCAGTAGGTCCCCTCCAAAACAACTGACATGACAAGGGGAAATGAAAGAGCGGGGCTGGTGTTTCATGACATTGTCATCTGCAAGTGGAATAAACCTTGTGAATTGGCCTCTGCTGCCAGGTTCCCTGTACCCAACCAGCATGCGTATTAGTGAAGAGGGGCGCTTGGTTGTCAACTTCAAGACTGAAGCCCGGTTTCATGGTCTGTTTGTGATGTCCCATCCTGGTAAGCTTAATCTACACTTTAGCAGTACTATAAAAAAAAGACACCCCTCCCAGATTTTATACTATTCATTTTTCTTAATTCTACTACTGCTATCTGAATTTTTTATGTACTGTGCTCTTCAGATAAGGATTTTTCCTCTACTTGGGATTTCTTACTTGTCATTGATGACTGTATTCAGATTGTTAAACTTAATGAAATATGCATGAATCTGATGGAAAGCAGATAGTTCCACTTGATCGAGCCTGTTTTATGAAAGGTGAAGATCTAGGCCATTCTGTCCACTGAGAATCTATAAATACATGTTTTTAATCCAAAAGCTATGATTAGCTATTTAGTTATGTTGCCCTAGGAACTTAGATAGCATTAACTTTTCTAACTTGAAGCCTTTCTAGGTTATTTAGACCTTTTTCAGAGAGTAATAAAAGGTCTTGTATGAGCATTGTATCACTCTGTTAATAAAACATTCTCACTGCCATTCAATTAGTCATTGCTGAGGACCTGATCCTGCAATTTAATCTGTTTAAATCCCACTGCCTTTATTCAGAATAATCACAGGTGTAAGACTCTGTCTACAGACATAAATCTAGGCATGAATGCTGGCCATGGAAAAGATTATCTAACTAAATTAAATCTGCTGAACAACAATGAGAAGTGAAAAAATAATTTTAAGAAATCTCTTTTAGTTTAACTGAGTTTTATTAACCTATAAAACTCCTTCATAGAGCTTCTACTTTTTCTCAGCTGTCCTCTAGCGTGTCAGGTTTTGCCTAGCAGGCAGAGCCAAAAGAGTTACACTGCTGAGAGAAATTATTTTGTGTTCCCTGGGCTGACATTCCAAGTTTAGAACAGGAGGGATTATAGATCTTTGCCATTCCATTCTCACTGTTTTGCCTGTCTGTTAAATTTAATCTTCATACATTTCTGGTTGTGTAGCCCAAAACCAATTGTTTAATAGACGCTTGAACAAGAATCAAGGGGGCCCAGCTGTGTTGACTGTAATTGATTTTGTTTGATTTTCAGTTAATAAAACCCAGTGCCCTGTAAAGGTATTAGCATCAACTATGGCACTATGGTTTATGAATTATTGGGAATGTTTTTCAGGCTCTGAGCGTTTGCAGTGAAACACTAAAGGTGACATATCTGTCTCTTGGCATGTTTCTAGCTTCATCTCTAACTTCCATGGTTATGTCAGCTGATCACCCAGGCCTGACATTTAGCCTCAGCCTCATCCGAAGCGAGCCAACGTACAACCAGCCAGTACAGCAATGGAGCTTTGTTTCAGATTTTGCGGTAAAACCTCAGTCTTCACTGTGTCTTCTGTTGTCCCAGCCTGTTAGTTAGGATGTTGGTGGAATAGCACTCTCCCTCACTCTCTTCAGGTTCGAGACTATTCTGGAACATACACCGTGAAGCTGATAGCTTGTACCACTGCTTCACATCAGGAGTACAGCCTACCAGTGATCTGCAATCCTAGAGAGTCGATCACATTTGATCTGGATATCCGATTCCAGCAGGTACCACCCCAATGATACCTTTGTCATCTTTCCTTTTTAGTCTGATTCCCAAATTGCCTTTGTTGGTCTTATAAAGATAGTTCTAGAAACTGAATTTACTTGCTTTTAAACAAACGAATTCCTAACTTGGTGAGACAACACATACTCCTCTCCTGCTGTTTAACCAGTTTTACCCAACTGGGAAAGGCTAACGTGGGAACACAAAGGTTTTTTTGTCCTCAATGCATGGCCCATCTTTGCCAGTAGGAAGCTTATTGACATTGATTTGGAGAATAGTTACTGTGATATGAACTAACCTTTGGGAGTTCTTTACTTGTCTGTTGGCTTTGGTATGAAATAGTTTTATCACATAATTCGGAAAATATAAAACTATTATCAGAAGGTTTTCATCTGACTCAAAGATCAGAGCTAGGCCTCTGGTATTAAAAGTGGGACCTCCAGAGGAAGGTTCAGTCCTAAGGTAGGACTTCCTTCACTGACTATAGAGGAAGTGTAGATAGCCAACACTGATAAAATGCTTAGCTTTATGACTCACAAAGGTGAGTGAGACAAATCCCAACCATAGCAATATGGATCATATGGTTAGTTACATGGGAGCAGGCAAACAGCATACCTTTCACAAAGACCAGCTGTAAAGCTCTGTAGCTGGGAACAAAATATGGAGAATGCTGTAGAAAGCGTTGACTGAAAAAAATCTGGGGGTCGTGTTGGATAGTTAACAGAACATAAACTGCCAGTTTACAATGTTATCAAAAGGGTTAGCGTGACCTTGGGATGTGTAAGGAGGAAGTTATATCACTTCTGTTATTTGGAGTCAATATAACTAACACTGAAACAGTGTGGCTGTGATTTCATGCTCATTAATAGTATAGATGTATGCTATTAAGTCATCTTACTGTATAAATCCAATCCAGATCAGTCAGGGATACACAATCGCTTTTCTGTTGAATTAACCAGAGTATACAAGGGAATGTATGCAGTCTTTATGCTTTCATTTGACATTATGCCAGCTATGAGAGAACACGATTCCTGATATGGCATTAAGTCCTGGCGAAGCAGAGAGATGATACATGACCTGACATGAAACCTACCTTCTCAGAGTTAACTAGCAAAACATTTTGAAAAAGTTTGAATGGAGAGGGTGAGGGGAATTTATACTAGTTCAGTACTTCAGCTTTTGTCTGGCATTTATAATCTGCCTCTAGGAACTCTAAAGCAATTCACACCAATGCTAAACCACAGCTTGTGTCTAGTCCTAGTATAAACAAGAAGATGTTGATAATTGAAATAAAATTCAAAAGTGCTGCAAAAATCATTGCAAAATGGGCTAAGTAGCCTAGGTAGAGACCTAACTCTCACCTGGAAGAAGCCTATGACTAAGAACCAAGAACTATGACTAAGACTAACAACTGCCTTGGAATAAATAAATGGATACTATAGGGGTCGTTATATCAGATAAAGCTTTACTAATACAGTATATGGAAGTTTCGGGTACATCAATTCAAAATAGGGATAAGGTACAAAATTGCAACAGTGTCATAATCACCGAGGACTGTGGCCAGTTAGTCCCCCATCACCAGCAATTTTCAAACCAAGAGCAGCTCTTTTTCTTGAGATACTCATAGTAAAAGGAATTCAGGAAATTCTGTGGCCCCTGATGTTGCTCCCTTTGATCATAGATTGAAAGACTATGTGGACTTAAAGCAGGTCGCAAAAAAGCAGCAATTAGCAGCAGTACAGTAGCACAAAATCAGTAGGCAGTGTCTAGCACTTTACCTCTAAGATTTTCTAGCCATTCTGCAAAGCTGAATAAGGATTGGTATCCATTGTTTTAGAAATAAGAAACAAAAGACAGAGAAGTGAGCATGAAACGTCAGACTGTGACGCTGGTCCTTAGACTGGGAAACACCTGATACCTTGCACAGGCGCACTGCATCCAGTCCTGGAGTCCCTAGTGCAAAAAAGACATGGACCTGTTAGAGTGGGTCCAGAGGAGAGCCACAAAATAGTTAGAGGGCTGGAACACCTCTCCTGTGAAGAAAGGCTGAGAGAGTTGGGGTTGTTCAGCCTAAAGAAGAGAATGAGCCAAGGAGACCTTATTGCAGCCTCCTAATATATAAATGGGGCTTATAAGACAGAGAGAGGCTTTTTACCAAGGGCTGTAGTGACAGGACAAGGGGCAACTGAAAGAGGGTAGATTTGGACTAGATGTAAGGGAAAAAATTCTTACAATGAGCACGGTGAGACACAGGAACAAGTTGCCCAGAGAAGTTGTGGATGCCCCCTCTCTGGAAGTGTTCAAGGCCAGCTTGGATGGGACTTTGAGCAGCCTGATCTAGTGGAAGATGTCCCTGCCCATGACAGGGGGATTGAGCTAGATGATCTTTAAACATGCCCTTCAACCCAAAGCTTTCTGTGATTCTATGAAGTCAGTGAGTGCAGGTGTCACAACTGGACCAAAATGGTTTTGACTGTAAAGTCTAAAGATGAAGTGATGGGGCAGGACAGGATTTGTTTCTCCCAATTCTTAGTCTAGTGCTCCAGCTGCTGTACTGATTTATCTTCTCGGGCTTTTTAATATGAGGCTTTTAATTTTCTGGGAAACTTTTGTTTTAATTTCCTTCACAATTGTTTTCACTGTTCATGAGTGAGGCACCACTTTAAGAATCAAACTTCAAGACAATATATTTGGTGTCTTCCCTCTGGAGATTTTGGTCCAACATTTCCTTCTTTAACATGTATCTGCCTATCTCCTTTTTCGTCTCTCTGTGGCCCCTGAAGAGGGAAGCACGTAGCCTGGAACACTAGTGAGGATTGTATTACTGCTGTCTCACTCTGGGATTTCCTGAACAGGAACAGCATTCAGCCTCCAAGCTCTACTTTATCCCAGTCCTTTCAGCATCTCCTTTCTTTAAATGTGCATGACTATTTCCTGACAGAAGCACTTCCTGAATCAGGATACTTGCTGTCCTGGGATGGACCGATACCAAGAGTTCTCTGCCTCTTGAGGTACCAAGTATCTCATGGTCTTTGGTCCCAGGGAGGTGGGGATGTCTACCATCAGTGATCTGCATTGTCCCCAAATCATCCATATGCAGAGTTGATGGGCATGGCAAATAAGCAGAATAAATTGACTGTACTCTTCTCACCCAGCAGATCCTCACAGATTATTTTTTTAAGAACTCTTGTTTAAAATGCCTCAAATGCACATGAAAATAATTACATTTAAACTACTGTCATAAATAATAGCTATGTGTCAGCCACTGGCAGGACTAAGACTTACACATAAAACTGAAATAAAAATAGTAACTTAAAATAGGATGCCTAAGAAATGTATTCATAGCTATATGCATAGTATTTACCCAGGCCATTACTCTTACCATTGTTGTAAACCGTGTGGCTGAAGTCCAGTGCCTTTAGCTGAAGACACACTTCTTGTTCCCTATTCAGTAGACATTTACTCTGTCCAGAAAGAACTTGATGAGGCCATGCTGGATTCTCTTTCAGAACCACAGCTGGAAACCAGTTGTGCCAGTCAAGTGTTTTAAGCTGTGGGACTGCAATCCAATAGCCTGAATCCCAGGCATTTAGAAGGAAGCATTCCAAGAGAATGGAAATTATTTTTTTAACTATTATTTCTGTGAAAAAGCTATGGGGGTAGGGTTCCTCTTTCTGAAGAGTAGCAGTGGGTTTATAAAAATATTTCAGCTATACATTCTTCTTACCAAATCCTGTTGCTTTGATATTTTTGGGACTCCATTGTGAAAAAGGGATTTGAAGAAGAATAAATGTGTCAGCTGTATAACTTACAGCAGTAGTTTCTGCTGATATTGTTATATCTCATTCCATTAGCCCCTCGTCCATAAGCCAGCAAGAATTTTTACTTTTCTGTTTTCCTTTCTTCCTTTCCACACACATTTGCATACATATACATAAATATACATATATATGTTAGCATTTTTTTATTTGTTTAGTGGCCTCTTGTTTTTGTTTTTTGTTTTTTTTTGTTTTTTTTAATGTGTGTGTCTTCTACATTGTTTCTTCAGGTACACTGCATCTTTTTGGACTTTGGGCTCTCCCCAATTCTTCTGTTCACTATATTCTTTCCTTTTTGTTATGCCATGTCCCTGTATAGTTTGCCTTCTAACTTCTGTTATACGGCCCAATAAGAACCTGCTGCTGATAGTACTGATTTATTTTATTCTTGAAATGTAATCAAGAAAGAACCATAGATAACTGTCATATATATAAAGATGAATATTAACATAAAAAGATGTTCAAATGGTTCGAAGCATTTTCACATCCATGATCTGATATCCTGCAGCACATCAGAAGAACTGATACTTGCAAATAAATCCTCAGCAATGTGTACTTTCAAATAATTGGCAAAGGATCAGAAGCAGAGGTGGGACTTGGGTGTAAGAATGAAAATGGAATAGAGAAGACAGGCTGTGATGAGTCAGAGGGAGACAAGTTATTGAGGGAAATATTTTCCTCATGTCACCTGCACACATAAGTTGCCTTGGGCACCTCCTTGGCTGCAATTTGGAAAAATGTGGTGGGAAGAAACTAACCTAGAATCCTATCAAATATTACAGAGGCAGGTAACCCAAAGGTTGTATGCATGTAAAATATATAGCAATTTATGCCTAGTACAAAGAAATTTTGGGGGTTAAACCGTATTATTGCATGTAGATGTGCGGAGCTGATAAATAATGTACATTGGGAGAAGATCATGCTGTGTTTTAAGAGTCATTAAAGAATACTTGTTGAAGAGCCTTATGCTGTTGTGTTTTAGGTCAGTGATCCAGTGGCTGCTGAGTTCAGCTTGAACACCCAGATGTTCCTCCTCTCCAAAAAGACACTGTGGCTATCGGATGGCTCAATGGGCTTTGGGCAAGAAAGTGATGTTGCTTTCTCAGAAGGTATAACTGTGCGCAGATCATGCACATTTAATATGTGTTCCACACTGTCAGGACCCTGGTTCAGTCAAAACAAGATAGGAGTAAGGGTTTGGGCTTGCTGCTTGTGTTCTTTTGCATTTGCCTTTCCTACCTGGCAGTTTAAATCAGAGCTGTTGGCCAATCTGCACTGAAACTGTTATGTCTGAGCTGTTAAAGCTGAGCACTTTATAAACGTTGGCTGATATTAAGAATATTCCTAGTTGATAACTGAATATTACACAGTCTTTTTGTTGTGGGTGAGTGTACAGGGTCTGGCTGGGATGGAGTTAACTTTCTTAATAGCAGCCACTATGGTGCCGTGCTTTGCATCTGTGGCTAAAACAGTGTTGAAAACATGCCAATGTTTTGGCTTACCACTGAACAGTGCTTGCACAGCATCAAGGCTTTCTCCCTTCCCCCTGTCCTCCACTAAGTAGGCTGGAGCTGGGAAGACTTGATTCAATTGATACATCTGTCAGTGGACCTAAGCAGTCACTTCATTCCTCTGCTTTCCTCATGTGCCTCTTTTGCCTATTTATTAGAGTGCCAGCACCTTGAACACACGACTGTCTTTTGTGATGTATTTGCATGGTCTCTTGAACAGCAGGTACCTGGTCTCTCTCAAAGTCTACAGTTGCTCCAAATTGTTGTAAAAGCAACACAACATTTTTCCTTTCCTTCTCCAGATTCTCAACCTTCCTAACCACTTTCCGTCATATGTATCTGACCATTGCACTCAGTATACTTTTTTTGCCTGAGTAGCAATGGCCCAGGTTATTTGTACAGGCCTGGCAAGCATGTCTTATCTTAAACATTATCAGAGAGCTGAAATGCAGTTACACAGTAGGGAGCCAAGTCTCAGAAAATGTCTCCATGACTTTTTATTATACTCATTTCACTTGTACATTATGCCAGTCTGACCAAGTATGAGTAAACTCTTATGCAGCCTGAACAGGATTCTACTGACATAAAAAAAAAAAAAAATCTCTTCAACAAATTGCATTGTCAGGAGGCCAAAACCTACCCCCTGTTCTGGTGCAGAGGAGTACATAATGTTTCTTTAACCCACTTTTTTGAATGAAGAGCCCAGTGTAGGACAGAATTAAAGCAGCCACTGAACTGGTTCAGGTTATAGCAACAGCAAATGGCCTCCTACTGCTATTACGTGGCCCAGAGTGCATGGAAGAGTGTGCACTCTGATCATGGTCTTTGACAACCCCCTACAGAAGAAGCTGGGTAGCAAGGTGTCTTTGGATATGGTCACATTGCACTGCACTAAGCTCCTTGACTAGGCTTATTAACTTAGCCTCAGTACTGTGCTAAATGTTCCAGTGCAACAGTATGTGAACTATGTGCACTGTTTACAGGAGATATCATATATGGTCGGGTGATGGTGGATCCAGTACAGAATTTGGGTGATTCCTTCTACTGTAGCATCGAGAAGGTTTTCCTATGCACAGGAGCTGATGGATATGTACCCAAATATAATCCATCCAACACTGAATATGGGTGCCTTGCTGATTCTCCATCCCTTCTGTACAGGTTTAAGATTGTGGTAAGTGTTCTAATTCTGGGAGGATGCACATACATATTTTTAATTTTTTTTCTAACTTCTTTTTTATCTCAAACCAACTGTTCTTTAAAATGTTCTCGGCGGCACCAAATTTTTGACTCGAGCTCCAGGCTAACTTGAACAGATGAAGGCAGTATCTTACCTTTCTCCTCCCTGGTTCTATTAATCTTTCTGGAGACTCTCATCATTTAGAGTTTGACCTAAGTTAGAATCCCAAGATAGGCTTTTTCTCTGCATTGTCTATATCTATTGACCATAGAGGGAGTCTTAGGAGATATGCAAGTTAAGGACTGCAATTTGTTTCATATTTATCCATCCAAAATTTAGTGTATAATGTAAAGTTAGTCATCCAGGTTGCCTCTGTAGTCAATAGGGAGAGATAGTTCTGAAGATGGCTTACAGTATCTGAGATTATTTCCCTTCTGAAAATAATTATAGCGTAAGCCTAGATGACTACAGACCTGCTGCACAACTTTTAGAGAGTTACCTTTAAGTAAGAAGATTATCGAATTGTCTAAACTAATTTATATGAATGTCTGTTAATAGAAATGAAAGGTAGCTTCTTTAAACTGGGAAATGGACTTACATTCATTTCAGACCACATTTATGCATCTTTTGTATTTTAGAAATGTAGCTATGTTGTTCTCCAATGTTTTCCCCTTGTATTTCAACAACAAAGTCTTCAGGCAAGAGATTAAATAGAAGTTAGTACAAGTCAGATATAACCACAACTGCTTCTCATGTCTTTTTTCTTGATATTACACTGGATTGCATAAAATAGCATGTGTAAATTACACAATTTATACATTGTGTATAAATATTAGTACTGTTTTCCTAGAAGAAATGAATCTGTGTTTTACAAACTTTTTTTTTCTTTTCATGACCATGTAGGACAAAGCTCAGCCGGAGACACAAGCCACAAGCTTTGGAAATGTGCTTTTTAATGCAAAACTTGCAATAGATGATCCTGAAGCAATTCCGTTAGTTAAGCAGCCAGGCTCTGATGGATTTAAAGTAGATTCAACTCCTCTATTTCAGGTACATTTTCTGTAGCTTAGAAGCAAGACTACTAAACCAGGAAAGAATCACTTGCACAAGAAGTGTTGGTAACAGCAACTCATATTGAAGCCAATAGAAATATTTATTCTGATTCCAGTGACAGTCAAACAGGATTATAAATGCTTAAAAATTTCTAGATATAAAATCTGGAGCACATATTAAAAGATTTCTTTGGGGATACTATGCTTCTCTCTTGCTCAATTCCACAGTCTAACCAGAAATCATACAAATTTTTCTTAGCATTTCTTCTAAGACCTTGATAAGTTTCTGTTACAAAGCACTGTTTTATTGCTTCCCATCTCACTTGTCAAAGACAAAAAATAAAAGCATCATAAGCATTTATAGTGAACTTCATCAAAATCTAGTTGATATTCAGCATTTTCTGTGCAGTTCTTTCCTTGCAAACTTGCACATTGTGAAACATCTAAGCGCTGAAAAGCCTAAAAATTGACAACTAAAGGGTGCAACTACTTCTTAATTAAATATAATCCTTCAGCTGTGTGCATTCATCCCTTTGATCTATATAACACAGCCAGGAGTTATCTCTTCATTATTTGTCTCTTTAGTATTTGCAAAACCACATGCAAACCTCAAGTGCATAAATTAGTAGAAAAAATATTGAGGAGACTTTAATCCTACTCCTGGCCACTTAAGTATTAAAGGTCCCATTGTAAGCAATGGAATATTTAAGAGAACAGCCTACTTACCGGTATAAAAAGGCTTTCATAATCTGCCCCCATGAAAATGAAATCTCATTTTTATATGAAGAATCCATTTCCAATAATGCAGTGATTTGTGGTCCTCATTCTGTCAAAAGAATGAGAATATGAAGAAACAACAGTACATCCTGAGAAAGACTTGGAAAAACATGAATAAAATAGAAAATGTGTTATTTCTCACAATAACAGAACTTGGCTGCAACCACTGAAATTATCAGCCAGTAGCTTTAAGACAGTATTCAGACAATCCTATTGGACCTTGTGGAGGCCAAATTTATTACGTATCCAGAAAAGACAAGACAAATTCAAGGAAGATAGCATCATCTCACACAGACTGCAGGGAATCACACAATCACAGAATGGACAAGGTTGTCGGAGACCTCTGGAGACTGTTCCAACCCCCTGCTCAAAGCAGGGTCACCTAGAGCAGGTTGTCCAGGACCGTGTCCAGTTGGATTTTGAGTATCTCCAAGGATGGAGATTTCATAGCCTTCCTGTTCCAATGTTCAACCATCCTCACAGTAAAAAATTATTCTCTTATGTGAAGATGGAAGTAGAGCCACAGCCAGGGCCTAGTCAGCTGGCGGGTTGGGCCTAGAAGGTCCTCTTCTGCAGCCTGTCTATGGCTGAGGTTCTTTGTATGGCCGTTGGTAGTAGCAGTACCAAAAAAATGCCAAGGCTATGCTTCTTAATCTGCACCTCATAGCCATAGAGTCTGGCCATGGAGAGGAATGGACACTACTCCCTCTTAAAATTTTGGCAGGAAACGTGACTCCTCTGGCACACATCGGCACATAGTGGGAGGTTATCTGTGCGTGATTTTGAAAGTATTTGTCCAGGCAATCAAATCAGAACAGTGATTGATTTCCCCTGTGTATAGTGCTGTCCAGATTGTGTATGCATGTGTTTAAATACAAAAAAAATGTGTCTTTCTAGGTTTCTTTGGGTAGGGAGTGGTATGTCCATACAATCTACACTGTACGTTCGAAAGAGAACGCTAACCGCGGAATTGGCAAAAGAAGTGTGGAGCACCAGTATCACTCGCTCTCTAGTAGTGGGAGCCCAGGAACGTCCACACAGAGACGTCAGAAGAGGGGAGCTGAGCAGGACCCAGAACTTGCAAAAGACATTGGAGTAGAAAACAACCGAGGAACAAACATACAGCACATCGCACTAGATCGCACCAGCAAGAAACAGGTTCCTCAAAGGGAGGTTGCAGTCAATGGTATTCTCCCCAGGGAACTGAATAACCAAAGTGCAGGGGTCAGCGCAGTCACAATCATTGGTGGAGCTGCTGCCATTTTCCTTGCCATCTGCTTAATTGCAATCATCATTTTGCTGCTAAAATGGAAACAAAATTCTGAGAAGAAGGAAGCCACAAAGGAGTCGGGCAGCAATGAACCAATGATGCTACCATATAATTACACCAGTGACAGCTCAGAGGTTTGATTCCAAGACTGCAGGATTCAAGCCAGAGTCTCCAGAGTGCCTCAAAAAAAACTTGAACTGCACTATGCTAGCAGCAGATCATGGTGACTCATGAGGAATGAAGAGTTCATATGCTTCTAGGTGTACTTGAAATTTTTTATCCTGAACTCTTGGTGCCATTATCAACAATAGAATAATCCATACCTAATCTCCCACTTCGCACAAAAGGCAATCCTGGCATCCCTGTATCATGCACTAATCTTAAGCAGCAATTCAAGGAATTGCATTATAAGGGAGAGATTTTTGTTTTGGTTTTGTATTTTCTGACATTTCAAAAAAGTAGAAGAAACTATCCAAAGGTGCTATATGTCCTGTCTGCAATAAGAGAGGAAATCTGTTTCTTCAGAAACACAAAATACTTGAGAGGAGGAATCCTTACACTCTTCAATTCAATTTTGTACTGTTTCTTACAAAGAACTTAATGTCTACAGTTAGTCTGAAAGGTCATGAAATGCCTTAGGCATGAATCCTCCCTCTTATAAGCTTTCAACTTCACTTAAGCTATACCAGTGATTTATTTTTATTTTTTTTTTTACTTATGTGTAACAGAACTTTTTCAAAAGACAACTAGATTAGACAGCATAATGTTATAAACAGTGCATGTCACAGGATGCAATACATACTCTTTTCCGCAAATTCTTATTCAGCTATTTAATCTGATAATTTTTTTCCTTATTTATGTTGGTACAAAGCCAAAGAATTGCAACAAATCCAGAAAGAATTTTATTTTTCACAGAAACTGGATGCTTATGTCCTCTTAAGTTTATAATAGATCATGGAAGTGTTGTAAGGTAAATTATATTTGTTAGTGCATATCCACTGCTGGAAAATGCAAGCATTAGTATTTCAATGATAAAGTTAGATTCAGAATGCAGAGGACAAGGTTCTACCCGAACTGAGCCTAGGAATCATGATACTGAATCCAGCATGTGATTGTCAGTTGCCATATTAAATGGCAGCAAAGTGAAAAAAAATTAACATTTGATTGAACGAAGTAGTATTTATTACTGTATAATCATAGCACATCTTGACAAATGTGCTGGGTATTTTGGGCATTTTTTAACAAGTGACTACTTTTACAAGAGTAATTCTAATTTTCTCTCAGTGTTCTTGATTTAGATAACATGACAGCATGATGTTCCACAAAAGCTTGGATCAGCAGTGTGCCATGTCAGTTCTTATCCAGACAGGACCTGTTCTGTCCCAAAGATATCCTGCCAAATGCTTGGCTATTAAAGCTATGTAACCTTCAGGACAGATTGTCCCATTTGTCACACTAGCATTATGTATGAATAAGTCCTTTCAAGTCAATGGACTTAAACTATATAAACTATATAAAATCTGAATCAGGCTGTTGAGGCTGTTGCTAAAATACCTGTTTCCTTCCACCATATTGTGGGGGTTAGTATGGGCAGCCCCCAAACTGCCTTTAGCTGCAATACACTTGGCATTTGGTATTCCGGGGACCATGCTGCAGAGATCTGAGTTAGCTGAGCAGGATCTAACTTGGAAGCAGCCTGGCTGTAAGCACACAATGCTGCCTCTGAACTAAAAAATCCATCCAAAAGCCTTCCTGGCCTGGCTGCAGTGCTCTGTCAACACAGATAGAGCTGCGCTAGTAATGCTGCACAATCGTCCCCTGAGCCATAAAGACTCAGAAACATTGAAGTCTACTAGCCTAGCAGTATCTGCGCTATGATTCATGGTACAGTGTGAATATGCTAACAGAGGGACTCATGCTGATATCTCTTGCTCTGGATTTATATTGTTATGACTTCACTCATTTAGTAAGATTTCAGCAGTTTTTCACCAAATTAATCAGGTCAGAATCTATCCTACCTCTTCTAGGTTTTCTGAAGACTCTAATTCAGACTGCTTAATTGAAGGATGTTTGCAGCAACCTACGGGTCAAACTCCATTACTAAAATCACGCAGTCATCTTTTATTTTAATTAATCTGAGTTCTAGCCTGAAACAATTATCCGCAAGATGTGCCCAGTGCATTAGACCTTTTCCCTAGTCACCTGACATTAATTTACTCTTCTAATGAAGTTCCTGATTTTGTGATCCACGTATTATGTGTGCAAGACTGATCAAAGACTTAACCCACATATACTTCCTATATTTACTTTAAGTTCACAATTAAGTTGCGAATGTAACCTAAGATCAAATTTGCCTTTTTGCCTATATGTGAAATCACTATGATAATGAGAAATGCAGAATTTGTCTCCTAGAACCTGCATGTGTGGATAATAGCAGTTCACGATTCTTCAATAAAATGGGACACATGTAAATAACAGAACATTTTAATATTTATAAAATGCCTGTTTTGTTTAAGCAGAGAAGATCTTTTTAAAAATATATATAAAATACAGAAATTAGGTGTTTATCAGTAGAGCTATTTTTCTGCTTTTTAATTTTAACAGACTGAAATATCATTAAAGTTGCTTGCAGGCAAAATCTTTTTTTAATTATTGTTTCTTTTTATAAAATCACATCAAAAACCATGTGTTCTACAAGCTAAATATTTAGCCCAGTAAACAACTTGATCACTGTTTTGAATAGCGTCCGATTAAAACTCTGTAAAATGTTTAGGTTGGTGGGGATTATCAGACTAATGTTTTTCTAACAGTATATAAAATAGTAGTGCAAACTGGTGATAACAAAGAAAAACACAAAGCCAACACTGAAAAGCTGGACAAATATGAGTAAGATTCATGAGTCAGATACCAAAGTCATCTGTCTGGGAAAAAAATCCCAGTGTTTTCAGTAAGGCCTGCCGGATTTGTCCCATTCTTAAGAAATTGGATTTCTTACAGTTCAGGGAACTATAAGTACATCTGTAACAGCATGCCTTTTTTATTATGGCTTCAAGGTTTTATATTTCAGCAAGATGTTTTGGAGGCTTATTAACATTTTCCCTTCTACTTAACAAGTGGCCTTGTTTATACTAACCTGAATAAGTGCCTCGTTCCCAGTTATGTGTACAAATATGTTAATATTTATCTATCCATGCAATAAACTGAGTATATTTTATATATATATTTTATCTATTTCCAAATTATGTATTCAATCCTCTTTTCCCTGGAGATGCTTATTCCGCTAACAATAATACCATTTGTTAAACCCTTTATACAGTAATTACTGTGTTTAAATTTGTTATCAGGCTGTCAAAAATCTTTCCATGCATATTTATTTGGAACAATTTTTTGCTTATGTCTATAGCTGTGATATTTGGCATTTGTATAAGGAAAAAAAAATAAAACTACTTCTGTTTTGGTTACTGATCTAAAATTTGTGTATGAATATCACACTGTGGAGAGGGGTCAGTAATGCACTGTTAAGAAAACTAATTTGTCACATTGATGGAAGAACATAAGCTTACTACTGTGTTTGCAATAAATCTCACTGCTTTGTTCCTGAGCTAATTGTTTTCTGGTCATGAAGTGTTCAGCACAGGGGTTGTTTCTTAATCATTGTGATTGCACTTATGGCTGAGAGAGGGGTTTTTATTTCAATTCCAGAACGTCAGAAGTCTCTAGATATCTGCAGGTCCTTTGTAGGTTGGATTGCCATGTTCCTGTATGCTGGCTGGGTTTATTGTACTAGCCTCATTGACAAGTGAAGGTGAGTCTGCAGAAAGCAGTTCTCTTGTTCCTGCAGCGCTGATGTTGCTGTCAGTTGTTTCTTGTGCCAGCTCATCAGATGTTTTTTCCCAGTGGCAAATGTATCAGGTTAGAAACATATGAGATGTAGACACTTATGGTGAAGCTGTTATATATATATGTGTGTGTGTATATATATATACACATACTATGTATGATGCAGAAAGAAAAAGCATCTCCGAACCTTTTCCCTCTCACCCACCCTTTGTAAACTGGCCAGGACTGGCCTTTGTGAACTTAAGCAAGCACCCGCCTCCTTCACTGTCAGAAAGGCTATACTTCATGGCTAGTTACGTGTGACACAGTGGATTTACCAACTGCTGTAAGGAAGGACAAACTAGCAGGCAGTGATTCCTGCTTTGCTGTGTCTGTTCCCTTCTACTACCTAAACTTGCTCATGTGGATTACCCTCTTAGCAGTTACTTAGGCTGAGCTGAGCCATCCAGTGTCATATCTGTGAGGTCTGTGCTGTGACCTCTGCCAGGGCAAATCAGATTGGAAGTGTTTCTGTCCTGCTCCAATGTAAATAGCTATATATGATATAAATGAATAAAGAATCTGGTCTCAAGACTATAGCACTGTCAATAAACCAAAGGGCATTAATTTCGCACTCAGAGGTCGTCCTCAGCGATCAAGTCATGACCACATTCGTTTTGGTGCTTAGTGGAATTCTGATACTCCTGAGGTGTCCAAGCATGTTCCAGCAGGTCAGGATGACTTCCTCTTCACAGCCCAAGCTTGTGGGCAGAATACCTTCTTATTATTTATCTCAAGAGGTAGTCCTTTCAGAAATTACCTTGCACTACTGTTGCTTTGGTAAGTAACCATTGACTTCCAGTAAAAACGAAGGGAACTGGAAGATTCTTAAATGACGCATCTTATTTCATTTCATGGCCAATACTCAAGCATGAGCTGGATTCCTGCTATCCCCTGTTACCTGCATTTTCATGATACAAGTTTTTCTGGGTGTGAGTTTACATGTAAAGCATGAAACTATAGCTACACAAGTTAAAGTGCTCCAGTTAAACTAGTGTAGCTGGAAGATCAGGTGTAACAACTGTAATCTCTAGTATCTTTTTGGCCATTTTTGTAGCAAAAGCTGTAACTCAGTTACCACAGAAGACAAGAGGAGGCATTCTGGATAAGTGCATGATGTACCCACCTCTTTAATAATATATTCATTTCTGCTTTTCTCCCTCTTGCATTCCTTTCCAAAAAAAAAAAATATAATGGAACTAAATGAGACAGCAAATGACAAAAAGAATGATGAAAAGGAATGTCTTCCCCACAAGGAGAGGTTAAATAGATAAGGCTCTCTTCCACTCTTCTGCCTCAGAAACAAATACCCAAGGGAGAGTATTATAGAGGTGCATTAAATCCTGAATGTTACAGAGACGGTGAGTAGGGAACAATGATTCTTGTAGTATTTCAGAGAGGTTCCACCCAACAAAATTTGCTGGCTACAAGGATGAAGCAAAGTAGACAATACCTAATCATCCAACCTAAAATTAAAATTGCGAGACTCGTTGCTGAAGGATGAGAAGTGAAATTCGTGGAAGAAAAGTCCATTACAATCAGCTATTTGTTTCAACAGCTAGTTTGGAAAGCCCAGACTAGAAAAAGCTGGGAGGATTCAGGAGACAGATCAAGTTGTTCATCTTCTCTTTCCTTTCTCTTCCCTACAACTCCACTACTGGGCACTGTCAGAGGCAGATCACCCAACTCAGAAGAGCCACTCTCATGCCCTAACAGTTGTACAAAGAGCCAGCAGTTCCAGGCATGGAATTGGTAATATAAAGTACAAAAACCGTAAATGTGGGGTTTCTTTCTTGGGGTAAGAGGGAATGAAAGATTCCATTTGTCAGCAGCACACTAGGTCTCTAACAGCTGGCTCACATGCACCTCACATCTGCCTAGACCTCCTGCTGAGGACTGCTTGAAATGGTAGCATGAGTCAATAGCCCTTTCCTGGCCTATATCCTGTGAAGGCATATGATCTGGACAGAATGAGGTAAAGCATCTGGAGAGGGGAAAGTGGGGGCAGAGGTAAAAGATACTGTTGATGATTTTATTTATCTTATAAATGTCCTCCATTTATTCTCTGTTGTTTGTAACAAAAGGGTAAAATAATATTTCTTGGGCTATCAAGTGTCTTTTTCACTGATGTATTTTTTCTTATGTTTCTAATGGCACCAAAATGATCCTGGCAAGAAAGAAAAATAAATACCAAATTCTTTAAAAGTAGTAGCTCGTGGGGATGTGGCTGGGGTTCTTTTCCATTTCTTGGCAAGACACTTGGATTTCAATACAGCAAGCTACTCTGTGCCCCACAGGGACTCGTCCCCAGTATTGTCGAGTCTGTGAAACAGGCTGGAGTAGGATCTGGCTAATTGTTCAGAACAATGAAAGCCTCTGTATTCAGGGACAAAATGATGTCGCTATGTCAGGAGGTTGAATTCATAGGAGGTGTCCTCCTGTGGCTGCATCTCATAGCAGCATCACACAACAGTGCCACAGACCACCTCATCAATGGTGTGCCTTATGCAGTCTCCTGGAGACAGGGTTCCTGGCCTCCTGTTGTTAGGATCTTGAAACACTCTCTCCCAGTAGGAGGAAGGGAAATATTTGTATCCACCCTCAAAGAGCATCAGCTGGAGAGAGATTTGTAATGGCTTTATGGGTATCAGCAGCTGCCCATGCATCACACATAGAGCAACTTTAGTGTGCCCAGGGCTCAGCAGAGGTACCACATGATGCCCTCAATATCCCATGCAACACTAATGCATCAGAGTGTGCACTACAGCACAGGCACCCTCAGGGCTCCTCTGCACCCTGGGAGACTTCTTCCCTCCCAGGTTGTAACGTCAACCACTAACTCGCCACGCTGCACAGAGGATGTGCTCATTTATGTCATGCCTTCCAAGACTTCAGAGGCAAAAGTCTCAGCAGACCATGTTCGTTTCACCTAAACTCCACTCAGATCCTAACTTAGGTGAACTCTAGTAACAAAGTCCAAAAAAAAAACCCATTTATGGACTTCATCATGATGGGCACAGACACCTAAAAGCTGCTGAACAGAAGTGCAATTCCCAGAGGAATCGCAGAGGAGTGCGATTCCCACTGCTGACTAAGGGTCTACATGCCACATGTGGTGGCAGGAAAAGCCTGGTTCATTGGCAGAGATTCTCAACACAGCAAGCTGTGCACTGGGACCTAAACCCGCCTGCAGGAAGTACCCAGAGCAGTGTGTGGCTGCAGCTGTTTCATTGCTAGCTTAAATGTTTTTAACCAGACTGGCATCTCAGAAAAGATGAGTTTCAGAGGCAGAACCCAGTTCTTGCTTTTACGTAGCCAGGCTAAACGTGAGCAATTCAATAACTGCTTTCTCTTGCTGACAGGTTTTTCTGAACTAGTTGTATAGTTAGCTTGTCCAGGAAATTCAGAGTCTGTTATCACACATTAGCCTGCAGAGGTTTGTTTGCACACCTCCTGCAAGAGTTGCTGCACCCTTTTATTACTATTTCCCCAGCTGCGGTGATTTTCCTACCCTGAAACACTGCGCTCAGAACAAGACCACCAGTAATAGCTTCTGTCTGATCTCTTTCGGCTTGGTGCACTGCAGCTTGGATTTTCCTTTCCAATTTGGCTCCCAAAATGAAGGTGCCGGGGAGATATTTCTCCCCCAGGAAATTTCAGTTTCCTCAGGAACTGTGCATTTGACATCCGTAACATCATTATGAATGGTAAGCATGATGCCAACAATTCAAAAAAATTCTTGCAGCATTTAGGCATTGCCTGTAGTTCCCATCTGGAACTGTCAGCTGTGGTAATAGGTGTTATTCCAGTCTCCTCATGAAGTGGCTGAGCAGTTTTATTCTCCAACAAAGTGATTGGACATTGGACATGATTCTCCTACAAATGACTGCAACAAGTGCACATATGTTCACACAAACAGACACACGCAGAATATGTTTTTATTATTATATAAATTTTATATAGATTTTGTTATGTATTATATATTTTAAACTTTACATATAGTTATATATGATATATTTGTGAATTTTAAATAGTATGTAATAGATACCGATATATGTAAATAGTACATATTTTATGTGTGCGTTTATATTTTTGTATTATATAATACAATTTTTTATTTATATGTAATTCCTCAGATAAGATCACAAGGATGCAGTGTTACAAGCTGGGAAGCAGAATTCAAGGTGTATTTGCCTGGAAGGAATCACAGCAGTCAGACCCACAGCCAAAACCCGAGAATGCACCTCCCAGTGCTTGGGGTCAGGAAGACTGATTTGATACACTCTGCTGGAGTCCAAAGAAAGCAAACCGGTGGCATTTAGGACTCTCTCCCAGACAGTGACTTCAGCGGTCGCAGCTCCTGGGACCAGCAGCTGCAATCTCTACTTCCAGCTTGAGCTTTTCAGTCCTGGTCTGCTGCAGGATGCCAGGGAGCAGCACAACCATTCCTCCAAAATACCTTGTGTTTGGAGAGCAGCAAGTAAATGCATTGAGAAAAAGAGACGTTAAATGATAGAAGTTCTCCAAAAGTCCATGTTTCAGTTCCTCTCCTATTTAAGTCAAGATGCTGCAGTAGCAGGATTTCCCCCTCCTGAGCGCCCACAGCCTGGAGGCTGGAAGACAGCCATGGCAGCAGCTTCTCCTTGTGCCCCTCTCCTGGGTTGCTGGTCTCTCGGCTCCCCTTCTGCAACTGCTGTGAGCTCGTTTTGCTCGCTCATTAGCAGAGCGGCCTGGAAATGCCCCCAAACAGGGGGAAGGCAGCAGGCTCAGTCAGTGAGCATGTGCCTCCACGGACCAGTGGCAGGGGATACTGCCAGCATCTCGGCCATGTGAGGCCTCTCTCCCTGGTGCCCAGACATTTTAAAAGAGTCTTTTTCATTTGGTGAAGGTTTGAAGTTAAAAGCTAATCAGCTGCCCTGGGAATAAGGGAATTTGGCTGCTAAACAAAGAAGAGCCGTCTGCTGTCAGATGCAGTGCAAGATTTCTCAAAGGGGCAACAAAGGTGCCGCTTCATTCCCACGTGAGTGCCCGTGGACGTGCGCCTTAACTCCTCGGTGGCTCCTGGCATGCCCAGCCAGGGCAGGAGAGGCGACTTTGGTCCAGCTCAGACCAGCCCTCGCCGCCCCTCTGGAGCACTCAAACCTAAATTTCAGTCTGCTTCTCATTAAACGAGCTGTGGCAATTAGTCTTAAAACAAAGTGAAAAGGAGACCTCAAGACTCAAGGAGCATCCTACCTGGTGAGTCACCAACTTTGGCTGCAGATGCATCTTTTTCGTGCCGCTGTCACACAGTGTGAGGTGAACCTGTCGCTTAAAACAGACTGTTGGGCTGGAAAAAAGAGATAAATGTGTGCATTAAAGAAAAGGAGGCAGGCCAAGAGGGTGCCTGCAGATTAAAAGGCGCTTGTTTGTGTTAACAGTTTCACAAAGCCAGGTTGAATATTTAGAAAGGTCTTAATTTGATGACTTGAGAACAAACAGTTCTGTCATCTTCTCTAATTTATTTCTTTTGGGTTTTTGCTTCATAATTCTCTGGCAAATGTAAATTCATTCTCCTTTTTGCCTGCTGCTATCTCCCATGTACCTGCACTTCAAAGGGAAACTGTCAGGGCCATGTTTGTCTTCCTGATATATATCTTGACAAACTGGTCACACTGTGTGAATTTTATCATTAAGAAAAAAACAACAGCAACAAAACCCAGAAAAAAATACACACCCGTGTTTTGCAATTTTTATAAAAGGTTATAGTACTGAAAATGAAATGCATCATAGCTGACCAGGTGTTTTTCAGAGTCTAGTAAAATCAGCCCCAATGGCATCAGTGAATTATATTGAAAAAATGGGGAAAATAAAATAAAATCATTAACAGCAGAGATATATCAAACTGGATATGGTTTGGGCTTAGCTGTCTTCTTCCTTCTGTATCCTTTCACTTTATTACCTTCTTGTTTTCCTTTTACTGTAGCTCCCTCCTGCATTTCCTTTACTGTACATTTTTGCTGCATGAAAATGTTGAAAACATGCCACCTTCTGTTCTTTTCAGCTATTGCACAGTCCCAAGAAAGCTAACCTCTGGAAACCTCCATAAAGTGAGTGCACTCGGCGCACAGAGACATGCAGGCACACGCACATAAATGTAAACCTACATATGCACGCATCTCAAATCCCTCTGAACTATCAAATTCTTTTTATTCACAGGCTCTTCTTTAGTTACACTATTTGCACTCCAGCTGTTACAATAAACATGCTCACTAAAGGGTTTCCGAGGAAACCAGAAATTAGGTCAATTCTGACCACTGTAGCTGGAAAGTAAAGGGGGAGGAGGAAAGGTGATACTTCATCCAGCCTCTCTTTAATGACTGCAGCGGGTGAAGATCTGTATCTTCTTTTTTTCCTTCTTATCCTCAACATCTTCACCTCCATGCGTACACCCACAGGTATACACTTCCCTTCAGAGCTGTTCTGGGAAAATCTCCTCCTCTCCTCTCACTGATGCAGGGGTGCTGAAGACCTTCTGCCAGGGCACCCTGGGCAACCCCACTCGCACACTACTACAAAAAAACAGTGGGATGGGGAGATTGAAACAGTTCCAGCCCCAAAATTTTGCTTCTGTGTTCATGACTTTTAACCTGAGTTTTTCTATCGCTCATAATGCTTTTCCCCAAAAAAACACAAGGGGCGTTTCTTATGCCACTACCCCTCCACAAGTTTATCCCAGTATCTTATTCTTCTGTTACCCCAAATAAAGCACAACATTATGGGTATGAGCAGATTCCTCTGCACAAATATTCCTACCCATATTTCCTCTATTACCATTTAAGGAGTCTCAATAAGTATAGATAAACTTGGACTTTGGCAAGGCCTGGCTGGCTCTCCAAACTCCAAGGTATGAGAAATGTTTTATTTTCCTTTCTCTAACTACTAATGAGTAGTGTGCTTTTTTCTAAGAAGTTAGGGCTGTGTTCAGGGGTCTTAGCTTATTTCAGTGAGGGTTTTGCAGTGGAAGACCATGTAGACAGGAGATAGTTCTGTGTAAGGTGATACAGGTGAAGAGCAGCACCCATGAGTGAGGGTAAGGGGATGTACATAGCCACAGAAATGGCGTTTGTGGGTCACCTTTGCAGACAGATAGGGAGGCAGTCAGAGTACATCTCTCAGGGCTGCAGAAAAGGAAGGAAGCATACCTTTTTATTTATCTGCATTTGAATGAGGAGTGTTTTCCTAAACTCATAGCTGCATTCTTCTGTACCTTATACACATTATCTTGCTTTTATGTGGTCTCGTACTGCTCTGTGTAGGGAATCCTGCTGGTCTGACTCCTTAGAGAGGGCACTTTCAGATATCTGAGTTGCAGATAGGGTTATTTCTTCCTTAAGAGCACTGAAAATACACTTAAGCCAGCCTTTATTTCTACTATAACCCCCGTGGCAGAAGGGCTATCTGCAGACTGTAAAGAGGAATAAGTAACAAGAATAAAATAAATATCCTTAGAAGGTGTATTTTTTCTCTGTGTTCTTTTAACCTCAGAGATACATGTTATGACAGAGAAGCCAAAGACCCTCTCTGCCTATTCCTGTATGCCAGAAAGGTGTTAGCATTCCTAAATAGCTGGTCTTATATCACAATACCTTAAGGCACTTTAATTCTCATTAGAATTGAAGCTAGCCCTCTGCCTACTGTGAAATATGGAGAGCTTAAAGATGATTTAAAATAATCTTTCCCCCTCCCTTCTAGTCGTAAGTGGAATTTAGCTGGAACAGAGAATAGGGGCCCCACATTTTCAAGGCATCTGTTTTCCCAGATAAGCCCTTGAGTCGCAGGGAGTGGGAAGAGTGTGTTGCAGTAAATCAGAAAGTCCATAAGGCGTGGAGTGGGGTCAGGCTTCTGGCTGCAATAATCACTTCAGAAAGGACACAAATGAGATAAGTCTTGTTCTTGGCAATAAACTGTGGTGGTCAGCACAAAACATTTCATCTTGCCTTCCAGGGTCTAATGCCATGAGGCTGATGTAGCTGGGTAGAGCAAAGTGTTCATAACTAGCTCTGAACTGTTCTGCCAACTGAGAATGCACTGACTTTATAAAAACTTACCCTTAAAATATGGCTTGAACAGCACTGCTTTTGCTGGTGCTTTCTCTTGCAAAATGATAGACTAGGCAGTAGGTTAAAAAGCTGGATAGAAATCTGGACTTGTATCCAGACAAATTGGGATTGGAGACAGTTGAGTAAAGGCTGTGATGTCAATAGGTGAGTGGCTTTCAGTATCCCAAAGCGAATCCCACCAGAGGTGTCTCAGAAGATAACGCGTGTTTGATTCTGAACTGCCAGTGGGTCACCTGGGACTTATTTGGGAGAGGATTATTCTTCTTTTCTCTTCTTTTTTTATACACAAATGTTTAAGCACTTCTTACAGCAGACCAGGATAGGTCCCTCTACTAGGATAACCCAAATCCCTTTTTAAAACGCTCTAGCTGTATTGACTGTCACGGAGCTCAGATACACAGCTCACGTACGAGCGGCCTGTGCTATGGAGAACCATCCGTGTGCATGTGAATCCGGAGCTGTCTCCCTGTTACTGCTAGTACCTGTCTGGGAGGTAGAATGGGGGAGGTCTCAGAAAGCAGGACTGGCAGTTTCACAGTTCTTCATGAAAGCTTGCTTCCGTGGTGGAGAGCACAGCTGCCCGCTGGATGGCACCAGGACTCTGTACATACACCACTGCTTCCCTTCAGCATCCCTGACTCTGTCCCATCACTAGGCTAAGTGCTGCTTTGCAAACAGACACAGCAAGACCCTGGAAGCAAAAGATAGGCAGAAATTACAGAAGTGAAAGCTGCCACTGAAGATGCAGAATGTTGTCACGGGTAATATTTTCAAGGGGAGATGTGATCTTTTATGCACATGCAGGGGTGTGTTACAGAGATGGAATATTCTGCAGAGTACTTCATGTTCCTTTCTATACAGGCTGCTATTTCTGAATAATCACATACAGGATAATCACAGATGTGGAATACACCTTTTCTAACCATACGATAGAGGGAAAAACATTTTTTTTCAAACTGTGTTGTTCCAAGGCTTCCTTGCTACTGTTTCAAGCTACAGTAATAGCTGTATATAGATGCTAGATGTTTAGCAGATTCTAGTTGCAATATTCTGTGTCTTAGAGTATATTAACATCCCACACGTGACCCAGATCAGAGGCATTGATGCTGTTACACTGCGTCAACACTTTTTGGTATCTCAGTGGAGAATGGATGTGGCAAAACTATAGCAGATATTTCTAGAATAATGAACAAATAAATGCTTTTAATACTCTTCTCCACAGAAACTGAAGCTGGGCTTGCTGCCTAAACGTACACCTGCAGTGCACTTGCTGAAGCCAACAAGCTTTACTGAAGTCACTGAAGAAAGGGGAGGTGTTTGGCAATTTAGCATTCCATTACATTATGTTGTAATTCTTAATGATCTCTGATGACTGATAATTTATCTATTTGTCATTGCTCAGGCAGAAATGTAAAAGCCTGTGAAATGGGAACCAGCCCCAAATTTACTTAAGAAACTGCTGGTGGTGGCAAGGAATGAGAAAAAGCCTGTAAGGCAGAGCATAGCAGCCTAAGACTGAGATGCTTGGTAGGGGCCAGCCTTGGCACCCCCATGCTGTGTATAACCTTGAGGAGGAGCCTGCCTCACCATTTGGATGGCAGAGGCCGGTGGGCTCTCGGTGCAGGACTAGACAGTGCCCAAGCCCAGGAACAGCAGGAGCAGGCAGGGAATTAGGTCTCAGACCTGGGCTTCTATCTGAGGCTTAGAGTGCCGTGGGCACCGGCTCTTTCAAGTCTGCTATTTATTGCTTCTAGCTCACCAAGCCAGAGACAGACACAACAGGCATGCCCAGTGCATGTAGAAGAAGGGAAGCTAAGAGAGATGCCCAGACGTGAATGGCACCGGCTGCCAAAGCCCTCTGCCCGCTGACCCTGAGGAGGGGAGAGCAGAGGTATGGCCCCAGCCTTGGCTTTCACAGCAGGGTTGCAGGCTGGGCGGCTGTCAGAGGTGGCAGCAGGATCACTGCTAGGACCACAGGCTGAACCAGAACAGTGCAGAGGTGTTTTAAAGCCACATTCCAATATGACTGAAAATTAATCTTCCTCATTCAGAAGTCAAGTCAAAATCGAGCATGAATGGCCTGGAAATGTGACCCACATCATAAAAATACTTAGCAGGACACATGCTCAAATATTAGCAAGGGCAGATCCATGCTCCTTCCAAGATGTGTTGACCAAACAAATGAAAACATCCTTTGTGTTCACATTTTGTTATAGTTTCACCTTTTTTCTGTAGATACAATGTGTAAACCATATAATCTAGGCAGGGTGTGTCTGAAGCAAGTACCATCAGCAGGGCTTTGGGGACATCCAGCCAGTCCCCTTCTGAAAGCATCAATATTCCCCTCTGCACCTAAGCCACTGAGAGGGCAGCTGAGTTGACTTCTTTTGTGTCATTTTGCTGGAGATAGTTTTCTACAAAATCAGGTTAGTGAGAGGGAATATTCCTGCTACGACTGCTGTGTCCAGACTGGGTACAGTACCTATCCCTGACAGTACTAAGAGGTGCATTGTTTATCCAAATAGCTGTCTAAAAAGCTGATGGCTGCAAAGGGTCTGAGCTCCGTGGCTAAATTTCTGCAGAAAGAAGGAATCGTCATACATTACCTGAATAACTGTCCCACTGAGCTGCTACAAAAGTCATCCAGATTTTATTCCTCTATCACAGGACAGCAGATGCTCTGCCTGCTGCCTGGGGAGGTACTGCAGCTTCTGACAGTGAAACATGGTGTAACTGAGCAGCTTCTCCTTTACAATAAAAACAAAACTCTCCTGACGTTCATATCCTGTCTCCTTTCCCCCTTTGTCTTTGAATTTCATCCTTGAACATTAAAACCAAGGGATCAAAAAAGAGTAGGACAGTTTCTGATCTGCCAGTAGAGTTGACCTAAACTTGCTTGAGTGCAATGGAGGTCAGAGCAGAGCCTTCTCCCAGGCTTGGGAGAGGAGAAGCTTTCTTGTGTCTCATGTTTCTCTGAGTTACTGGGTGAAGTGAATGTTTTAGATTTAATTTGCAGATCAGAACAAGGAAAGCTGCCAGTGTCAGATAGGCACACGGCTAGCTGTGGGTGTACACGGTATGTGATTTTGTTTCTCCTTTTGTTTGTGAAACATTTTTTAATACAATTGTGCAATCGTCTGAAACATTAGAGTGTTTCCATTTAACAAGTCAGGAAAAAATAGTTATAAATTACTCATCTAAATTTTGCCTGCATAAAAGGCTGGGTTTCCTTGATTTCATGGTATGCTCCCAAATCCACAGAATTGGATATGTAACCTTTATTCTTATTCTTCTCAGCTAGTTAAAATTTTAACCTTTGCCACAGGTATGTTCAAGATGCCTTTTGCTCTTTTAACTTATCTTTTGCTCCCATGAAAAGGAGAAGAATGCCCTAAAGAGACAATTATGTTCATTACAGTCCAGAAGAATGGAGAAGTTGGGAAAGATCAAAATATTTGAAATATGTTGATTTTTGTAGATAATGTGTATTTGTTACAGTTGGTAGCGAGGAAAAATTGGCTGTCTTTGGTTTTTATAATGAAATTGAACGAAAAGAAAAAAAACCACAAAGGATGGATTTGAGAATAAGACTCCAGACAGAATGTCAGGATGTTTGGGTACAATGACAATACCCCAAATACCCTGCATGATTTAGGCCAAGTTGTTTTCTTGCTCGTTTCCAGCAGTTCTTTGTTTTCACCTGGGGTGAGAGAGCTACCTGCAAACTCAGACATCTCCTTGCCTCCTGGCCATGACCTGTCCAATGGCTTTTTCTCTCAGCAAGGCTCCAGTTGGTATATTTATTAAATTTGACCTACATTTCTTAAAGGTGCCAAAAGCTCTGAGATTCTGAAGAAGGTAGTTGACAAAAAAACTGGAATGCATTATTACAGTAGGGTGAAATATTATGTCAGTAGTATAATGCAATTATTGCTTGACCTAAAAAAAATCATACTGTCTTATATAGGTCACTTTTGCAACATATTAAATTTCCAGAAACAGTACTGGTTTTGTACATTTTTACAAATCCTAAATTTTTTTTTCTTTTTTCCTTTTTTTTTTTTTTTTTGACACTGTGTTAAGAAAATGACAGAATTGAGCCAATCTACTGGGAAAATGAGGGAGGAACCCATGAGAAAAAACTGAGGCTGGTTGCTTAACCCCCCCAAAATCCAGGCAGAAAAATCCATGGATATGTTGGTTTTCCTCTTTGAAAAACAGGGTTTTTTTTTTCAGCAGATACACTTAGGAGCACTGAATGCAGAACATTTAAAGACAATATAGACAAAAAGAACAATTTTTCATGGCAAAAGCAACTAGAGCCTAGATTAAGGTTTTAATTCATGATGTAGATTATGTTAAAGAAAAAAGTAGAGTTTAAATTTACATTTTCAATTTACATTGATGCTAAAAAGCAGTTATCCTGCTGTTAAGAGGAACTTTTCAAATTAGACCCACACTTCATGGTCTGCTATTGAAAAAGGATTTCAAAATCTAATTTTCTAAATGTCAGAAGTGAAATATTGCCTTTTGTGTTTGTCACAATTCCCTGTAACTCTGCAAAGAGGATATCATCTCAGTGCTTATTTGTAAAAAGTGCTTTGTGAAGCTGTCCTTTGTACCCTTCTGCCAGGCAGAAGTGAAAGAGTGCAGGAAGAAAGCGAAAGAAGAATTCGGTCTTGTTAGTGTTTAGGCAGATTAAGGGGAACAAGCCTTTTGGAAGCACTTCAAACCAAAGAACAAAAACTACTCCTGGTGCTCAAAACACTGTGAAAGCCTACAAAGTTCAAATGAAGCTACTGAAAGGCGAAAAAGCATATATTCAAAATAAAGCAAGTCTGTCTCCCTGAGTTCAGAGTTTGCTCATACCTTCTTATAAATACATCAGTCCCAGACTGTGCTTTCCACACACTGTACTGGACTGTGGGTCAACTGAAGGATCAATAGTGTACCTGGTGAAAAGTGGCTGATGAGTAAACAAGAAAGGACTTTGCCTTTAGAAAAAAGACGGACGCATAAGTTATTTTAGGGTGAGTTTTCTGTGTTCTCTCTTTCATGCATGTGCTGGGGACCTTCAACCGAGAGAATTTTATTTTTCTTTTCCTTTTCTTTTCTTTTCTTTTCTTTTCTTTTCTTTTCTTTTCTTTTCTTTTCTTTTCTTTTCTTTTCTTTTCTTTTCTTTTCTTTTCTTTTCTTTTCTTTTCTTTTCTTTTCTTTTCTTTTCTTTTCTTTTCTTTTCTTTTCTTTTTTCTTTTCATTATTTTATTTCATTTCATTTTGTTATATTTTAATGTGGCTTTGGACTGGAATATTTTGCATTATAGTAGAAATCACAATCCCAGACAATCTGAAGAATCTATGATACCAGAGAACCAGTGCAAAGATCATTTTATACAAACCCAAAGATGGACAAATAAAGGATAAGAAATTTTAAGTTTAGTTATATAAATGGTTATGTCTACATTTTCTCTTTTGAGCTTGTGAGAAAAATCCTGTTTATTTACTGGTTTATATTTTTGAGGAAAAATGCCTTTATTATTATGAGTCAGAACACCTCCTTAAATTCAAGTATAAAATGGTTATGCAATATATTGCTATGGATAGCTATTATGTGCCCACATACATATATCCTTACTTCACAAGGAAACAAAGTGTGCAAATCCAATTAAAAACAAGTGAAAGCAAAAAGTGGTTTTTGCAAGGTCCCCTTTAAAAAGTGATCTGTGAAAATGTCTTACTGTAAGTTCATACACAGCTATTTGTATAGCTGCACAAACTGACCTCAGTCCCCTGGCAAACAAGCCAGCCTGGACAATGGAAAGCCCCTCTGTTCCCCTCTGATAAAGACTGGCCCAACAGTGAGATTTTGGTGTGACCCCTCAGTGCAAAGTTGCCTTTCTTGTGACTTCAGGTGCAGGAAATCCATGCTGGCTGTGTTGCAGTCTTCTGCAAATTGTTGACCCTTCAGCTGGGAGAACTCTGTATGTGTTACTCAAGAAAAGGGAATTGACGTTGCGGAGGTTGATTATTCTTCTTCCTATTTTTTATTTGTCTGGAGCAAAAATAAAGGACCCATTCATACTGGTTTCTTGTTCTGTTTTAGTGACTGAGATCGCTCAGTGATTGCATCAGCCCTGACCTTGGACGGCAGCCAGGTAAGACCTAGCAGTGGAACAGTCTCTGAAAATGGCAGGAGCCTTAGCATGCTCCACTGCTACTGCTGCTCTTAATTAACTTTCCCCATTATCTTCTCTTTGTTCGTGCAAAAGTGAGAAGTCTGTATTTTAACAGCTGCAAGTTTAACAAGCCTTTCCTGCTCCCTGGGGAGAGCATGAGCCCTGTTCCCAAGAGAACTTCTGCTTCCACAAAACCTTTGTCTTTGTCCCAAGCACAGACCATCTTTGTGGTGGAAATCTCTGTGTTTCCTTGTCACCTAGCTTGGGTTTGAGAGGCCAGAGACCCTGAGGAAAATGGTGTGATTTTGGCATGAAAATAAATCAGTTTTGGCAGTGCATAACTGCAAAGGGAATGAGAGGGTGGAGAGGGAGGGCAGAGTGAAAATAACTTTGGTCTTAACAATTCCTATTTCTGATCTTCTGTAAACATCTCCCAAAGAGCATGGATTTGGACCCTGGGGATCCACAGGTGCCTTTCCTCACCTTCTCCCTCCTGACTGACAGCCGAAGTAAGAGGGGAAGCCAGAACAGGAAGGGTGAAGGCAACTGACTGTTCCTTGGGGAAAAAAAAACTATGCCTAGGGCAGGCAAAACTTAGCTTTTGCTGATGTGAGTTTGAAGACAGAAACATTCTTATTGCTCCCGCTGCTGGTATTTTCTGTGACCACCAATGGACACAGAGTACTTGCCATCCATCTGGTTTTGTCTCAGAGGGAGCTACCACGCTTGTGACACAGTCAGTGTAAAATAGTGAGCTGGCTTGTTGACCCCTTACACCTTCTTCTCTTCCCCTGCCTCCTTGTCTCGAAGCAGCTCTTGCTGGAGCTGCTTATGTCTGAAGAGCAAAGCAAGGGATGTCCCCTAGGCAAGGGGTGGGGTGAGGTGGAGGTCCCTTCACCCTCACAGTGCAACAGGACTGTGGGCAGTGAGCCCTTGCTGTGAGCATGAATTCACCTTACAAATAATGGAGTGCTGATTTAAGGCATCCATTGCTAACAATTAAAGACACAGACTTAAATGTGGTGTATTAAAGGGCAGTTTATCCCCAGAACTTATGGACAGTCATGTGGTCATTTCTGGGTTTTGACCTGCCTGTAAATCAGATGGGCATTTTTCCATTCTCATGCGTCAACAAAATTATGTTTGGGAGGCAATGATCCAGTAAAGGCTTGCAAAAATGAGACCTGGTGAGAGTTTCCGTTTGTTCTTTTATTTGCCTTTGATCAAAACTGGTTCCTGCACAAACAGTTATCCCTCTGTTATCCAGATATCTTTTTTTCCCCCGCTGTTCTTGAGTATCCTGCCTTTTAAGACATTGTGTGTCTTTCCTGCAGTCTGGAATGCCTTCAGCTGATGAGTCATCTTATATGCTTATGCTAAGATGAAACTAATTACCCTCTGGAAAAGCCCTCTGTCTTGACCATAAAAGAAAATTGGACTGAGTAGCTCAGACAGAGACATGCATTTTATTTCCACTTAAGTTAAAGCAGATGAATGCCTTCAAGCACTACAGATTGGGACTGAGTTGTACAGGCAGATTTCCTGTACAGTTCTTTTGGTGCTATCTAAATCAGGAGTTTTCCCTCACCTTTGCTGGACTGCAGAGATGCCTGGAGTTAAGTAAAGGCATAGAGAAGGGACCTGTCACTTGCATTTGTCCCCATTTAGAAGTGTTTACAGCCACTCTTTTAGCCATGGTGTCTTGTTTGATTTTTGGATTGCCTTTGCAGTGTTTGTGAAAACTTCTCTGCACATGACTTTAAGTTGCTGTCATGTGAAAATATTGAAGCTGGGAAGAGAATGAACAAATAATCAAATGTAAAATTGTGGCTTAGTCCAGAATGTCTCTCCCCAGGCTATTAACCTGCGCATCACTAACATGTCCACTATTATTGGTTGCATGGTTTTGCAAGTTATTAATAAATAACCAGGATAGGCAATATTCTTTGCTGCAGTGTGCCATCAGACCATTTCTTGCAACCAGCACCTCAAGCATAGATTGACAGTGGCTGTTTGGTATTTCTGTTTTGCAGATGTTCTAGATTTTTCCAATGGAAAGGCTGGTATTTTTGATGAGCTTTTGTTCGCTGTTGTCCAATACATGGCAAGAACCATCGTAAGTACATTTTATTATTAATTCTTCACTCCTAACAAATCCCTTGAAAGAGAAAGTAGGAAATGCTAATGGTCTTGATAGAGAATCAACAAAGGCTGTTTCTTGACCCTGGAAAATTTATGTAACCTTAAATAGGTAAAAAATAAAAAGCTTAAAACTGCCCTTTCAAGGCACTTCTAAGGGGAGAGATCTCCATTCAGTAACAAAAAATTAAAAATGTTCTACTAAAGCATGATGTTCATTCTGTTATTGCTGCTTGTTCATCTTTATGACATTTACTGGATTGGAAAATTTTGGGAAAGAATAACTCTCCTTTCTGTAACTGATTTATACATTGCAGAAAGCAAAGGTTTCACATTTGGGAGAGCTTCAGGAATTTTTCCATACTTATCCTCTACTTTAGTGGAGATTTACATATGTTGATACTGGTTCTCCTGGTTGGACAAATTCCGGGGTTTGGGAAATAGATGTAACTCTCTGAGAAAACGTATAGAGTATGTTGAAGGTCCTTCAAATTGAACTTTATCTGTAGGGCAGAGGTCCGGGAGAAGAGACTTTTGCTTTGTTCCCACCAGAATCAAGTGTATTCAGGTACTTGCCATAGCCAGAGGAGAGTTTGATGAGATATTTGGGCAGTCAGGTCAAGCCTTCCCCCCCTTCCATGTCCACCCACATTTGAGGTTATCTCCAGCCCCAAATACTTATTTCTCTTTTAGCCAGGTGCAGACACCTGAGTGCAGTCTGGTGTTGACCTCTAGTGACCACATCAGCATGAAAACAACTTGATATTGGGGTACCTATGGTGCATCTTGAGGCAGGCTTCATCTTCAGTAAAGCACAGGCTTTGTCATCTGTGGTAAAACCTTAGTGGGAACGGGGACTGAGATATTTTTGTCTGAGGTAATTAGATGTGGGAAACGCAAGGTGCTGAATGTATTAGGTATATGAAACTGAATGTTATGTCAGGAAAATATCATCATGATGCTTTGAGACCAGATCTGGCTTGTGTCTGGCTAGGTGAGATTATAGGCAGTGTAGGCTAGTGACCATGTTTGTTCGAGCTATTGCATAGGTAAACTTTTAAACAACTAACTATGCCACTGTAAAAAAAAGACCCTAAATTTCTGTAGGTTATGGCAGAGAGCAAGCATTATGCTCTCTTTTGCATATGTGAAGACAGGTCTTGTGTCACCCTTTGTTAGAGCCAACAGACTCTGAGTGGGTGATGCAGTGACACTTTTAGAGTAAAACTCCTTCAATGCCGTTGAGAAAATACAATGAACACAGCTGAAAATGAAACTGTCTTCTCCACATTCAAGCATTTGAATGTATATAGATGCCAAGCCTGCCTGACTAAAGAATTAGAGAAGACAAATGATAACAATAAAGATCAGGGCCAAGCATTGCACAAGGGTAGACATAACTGAAAGACAAGTTTCATAATTCATTGTAAACTAGAACATTAAAAAGTTTTCACAAATGTACAGGTAAAAACAATAAAACATTTTAATGTTTATTGAAAACTGTTCTCTTTTTCTTTCCCAAGATCCCTATGTTTATGTGAAGATGCAGACCACTTATGATGCATTTCACTAATCATATGGAAGGAGAGAGATTATTTTTATTCTGTTTTTCACAGTGCACCATGAGTATTATCAGAAAAAAGGAAGTAAATTTGAGTTTCATTTGAAAAAAACGTATCAGATTTATCCTTTATTTCTATATCCCACCTCCCATTTTATAAATTTAAGAAAGAAGAAACATTAAAAAAATAAAAAGTAAAAAGAAGATATAGTTCAGCCAACCCATTCTGATAATGGTAAAATCATTTACCTTCCACTTTAGAAGTCTTCTGCAGAATAATCATTTTCCAAAAGCAGCTTTCTTGAGCTCAGAACTGTTCTTTGTGTACGTGCCATTATATCATTAATAGCTCTTCACATAGTTCTCTGATTTTTGTGTGTAAAAGATACTTGAAAAAAAGAGGGCAAGAACGATGATCTACATTTTAAAGGTCATGAAATTAATGACCAAGAAGCACCAGAGCAGAGTTAAGAATAAAGGAAAGTAGTAAAGAGAAAAAACTAATTCCCAACCAGTCTAGCCTCCAACTCAGCCCTTCCCAGGGTTGTGGTCTCACCTTCCATAGTCTCTCATCATCAGCATTTCACAAACAGTGACATCTGAATGAAGATCAGCTACTTGAAACCCCATACATATGTTTATATAGGAAATCGATACCTCCTGACATATTAAAGAATAAGCTGGCATAATGTAGGTGCTAGTACATGAAGATACATGACTCCATAGTATCAGATATGTATTTGTGAATACCTATTCATTGTCTCTTAATGCATGGCCTGGTTTTGTTTCCAGAAAGTTGAGTTTATAGAACCTTCTCTGAGTTAAACCAGGCTATAAATGGCAATCCCTGGGATATATTGCAGGTTTTTTTCTCTCCTATCTACAGGGACTGATCTTTTGTAGGACCTAAATGTGATGGTTGAGAATTTGGGGATCAGTTGGAGAGAAACTGTCTTCTTTTAACTTCTACTCTGACTAACAAGTGGGATGGACTAGGTGATCTCCACAAATCCCAAGCTCAACTATTCTGTGAGAGTCTGGTTTTTTCCTTAAAATTTGTATTGGTCGGACATTCTTATATTGTGCAAAAATCAGCCTACATATTGGACAATCTGTTTCTATGTTGTTTTAGATTTCTTATTACTGCCCCAAATGTGGTGCATTTGGGCATACATGAGACAGTAACAGTTCAAGTCCATGGAGCACAGCGCCCTGTGCAAGTGACTACATACTTCAAAGATGAAACAAAAAATCAGCTCCTATCAGAGAGGGTCACCTTTAACCTTGACCAAAATAACAACTACCAAGAGATGAAAAAAATAATGGTGAGTCTACCATCATAGTGATGTTTTAATCTGGTGATAAAAACCACATAATCTATACTAGGAATATGTTGGAAAAAGACAACACTGATCCCTAGAGACAGATGACAAAACACCAATTTCAGTGACAGCAGCACCATATTCACCCAACCAGCTAATAAAACAATGCTTAATATAGTATCAGTGGTGATTGTGAGTGCTCTTTCGTGTCGAACAAGCAAGCTCAAGATTTTGTCACACGGTGATGGAAGATCTTTTCATTGCTGTAGATCAGTGATGAAATTAAATTTTAAAACATGTAATTGTTTTATTACTGTTTGTTGCTCCACATCACTAAACTAAGACTGCATTCATGCCTTTGGCATACTGGCCATTTTTACAAAACAGGAGAAACCTTAAAAAATGTGCAGTCTCTCAGACCAAAGCCTGTGATGTTTCTGCAAACCTGTAAATTGATGAATTCTTCTTTACATCCTGCTTTGCATCATTTCCTTCTGACATGATTCTTTGAAGTCTGGCAGCATTTAGTTCAGGAGTATTAGTTTGGGCTATTTGGTTGGAAAACAGTACACAGAAAGACTCAGTTTAGTTCTGATTGATTACTCCCAAGGCTAAAACTGAGCTTTCAAAACAGGTTCCTCTTGAGCACGATGTTTAGAAACATCGTATTAACCTGCATGAGGTAAAGCTCTAATCTCATAGCCAAGATTTTAGCAAGTTAAGGTTTAAAGGATGCTGCTACAGCATGGTAGTATGACATGGTAACTGGAATTTAACATACATGTAGATTGAAGAAAAGTCACTGGGATTGAGTTATTGCCTTTGGACAGAAGAATGTGTACTTCTATGGTGGAAAAAGGGAGATTAGATAGTATTTCTACTTAAAAAGAAATACTCACCCAATGAGAAAAATATAATTGAGTATCTTTTGTTGAATGGTGCTAACAAAATTATTTAAACACTTTGGCTGGTTTTGGTCCTCAGCTGTGTGGCTCCAAAGTTACCAGGCTCATATCTGACTCTGTGGTGTTTTCCCTTTTGTCCTCTTCAGGTCAAGCCAAGGACTCTGCAACAGGATCTGTTCAAGAAGAAAAGTCAGCCATATGTTCTGCTAGTCACTGAAAGCAGGGAGCTTTATAAGACCGTTCAAAGCACTCGCATCCTCCTGTCTTCCAAGAAAGGCTACATTTTTATTCAGACAGATAAGCCTATATACACACCAAATTCCAAAGGTTAAAATAGAAATGCTGCATTTCAAATGTTGAATATAGATGTTACAAGGGCATGATTAGAAAAAGTAATAATGACTTGATCCTTCCTAATGTAAATCCTTCTCATTTAATCCCAGATACCTCTGTGCTCATGCACCAGTCCAGATTTTAAACTCACCTTCTTCAGCCAGGGCTTCCACAGGGTCTGCACTGGACATTGCAGCAACCCATGTGAAAATGCCACTAGAGTCAAAAAGTCATTGTCTCTTCTAACAGGAGCCAGACAAAATCTGCTGCTTTTTGTTCAAAAAGCTTAATAATGACTTTCCTTTGGAAAAAAAAAAATTTAGAGAAACCTGCAAACAGCTTCCTATATCTTCTGCTTACAATACCAGCAATAAGTATCCTTTGCACTTTAAGACCACAACTGTTTTATTACTTAACAATTTAATTAAGTAACAAGAGAGGGAAGCCAAAAAAGTTTGAGTTTGGTTGTAGGCCTTGACTGCAGAAGGAATACAAAAGTGAGTGAAGCTCCCTGAGTATTTTTTGGAATTTGCTTCAAAAATGTATGTTTGGTCATGTAACTTGCAAAGCCTATGGAAGAATGCAATTCTTTTTTGAAATTTCTCAGACTTTTTTTCATTAAAAGAAAGTGTTTTACCCTAAATTCAGTAACTCAGTTTAGAGCTTGTAATAAATACTATCTAAAAAGGCCAGAAATAAATCTGTGAACACATTTATTCTTCTGTTAAACAGTAAGATACAGGATCTTCATTCTGGACAACGCTATGAGGCCAACAGATGACACAGTTACAGTTGCTGTGCTAGTAAGTATACAAAAAACACTGTTAATGAGTGCTTCTTCAGCACAGGAACTATGAAAAACTTCCACAGAAGATCCAAGAGTAAAATGATAGCTTTGGCTCCTTTCCAGTATTCACACATTGTGAGATATGTCTAGTCATTTTTGGCCAATATCAGGAGCATGGAGGGAAACGTAACATGTGAATATTAAAGTAGGAAAGTAAGCAAAGCATTTTCTCTTCCTTAGGACTAGTATATGAACTTGAGCTTTTGGGTGTAAATGTTTGACACCTGGTGCATAATTTTATGTCTGTTTTCTCTCTTTCAACAGAATTCAAAAGGAATGGTAGTTAAAAGGACAGACCGGAAAATAAAAACAGCGTTCAGTGAAAACTTTGAAATTCCTGATGTTGCTGAGTATGTTACTGCTGTGCCTCCTGCAGTACAATGGTTCACATGTCAAAATGTCTCTTGCACCAGAACTATCTTCAAGCTAAAACCAAGAGTCTTGTCCTTCCCTTCTTTCCACTCTGCTCCCCTGTTTTCATCTCTTTTCTTTTTTTGTTATTGTGTATTGTCTGCTTTACTATTTCCTTAGAACAGGAGGTGCACTCAAGCAGACAGTTTTGCTCTGATTACACCTGGGAAACACCACCGCGCACTGTCAGCACGTGACAGCAGCATGGTTGCTCTGGAGCCAGCCCTGGAACCTCCTGCTGTGCAGGGCTCTACACCTGAGCTGGTCACCCCACACTCCCTTCTCTGACACTGGAGAGAAAGGCACATATTTAGGCTGTGATTCATCTGACCTGTTTTAGATGACTATGTCAGGATGAGATGTGCCATGTCTCAGCACTGTCTGTTTCTCTCCATTGGCTGTAGAGGAGCCTGGGGGGACCTACACAGATGAAAGACCTCACAGTACAATGTCTAAAGGGAGGAGGACTAACCCCACCTCCTAATAGCAGGATCAAACTATCCAGATCCATCCCCCTTACCTCTTGAAGTACTTAAGATTTTTAACTGCTGAATTGCTTCAATTAGCTTTCAAAATTGTCTTTCTCTCACCATGGACCAGAGATTGAGGTTATGTAAATATCTTTTTGCTTTTAAGCACCTCATCTTGGAGAGATGAGTCCAGAATTTAATGTTAATATGCTGCAATTAGCAACATTTATCCTGGTAAGGAACAGTTTAGCAAACTGCTTAAATAACTGCTCAGCCGTATGACTACATTCAGGACAACACTTCTGTAAGGTCTCAGTTTGCAAAATGTAATTAATTGCCTCTGATTCCAAAGTCAAGCTTTTACTTAATATTCAGTATGTTCTTGCATGCTAGATTGATTTTGACATCACAGTGAAGATAAGCCATAGGAAATATATGATGAGTTCTCTATTTCTGAGGGCTTTTCAAAGGCAGTGCTTGTTCACATGGTTTGCAAATATGTTATCTTGCAGGTCCTCATAAAGTCTTTTTGAGTGTTTCCTAGTGTGTTTGGAAATATGTTCCTGGCTCCTCCCAGCAAAGAGAAATCCATTAATAAATTAGTTTGGGATGAGAACAAAGCAAGGAATAGCATTTAGTGATAATTTTAATATATTAGCATCATAAAATATCTGAGGAATCCTAATTAACTATGTTCTGCTGAATCTGAACTTTAGACCTGGAACTTGGAAAATCAAAGCCTGGTTTCATCAATATGAAATGTCTAATGTTTCTGCTGAATTTGAAGTTAAAAATTATGGTAAGAGAATATTTAATTTGCATTATAAATATATGAAGTCATCACTATGTGTTAAAAGATATACTGCAGTGATTAAAACTGGCTCTAGTTAGGCACTAAGGACAAGATTCACAATGTTTCAGTGCCTCATTGCTATCTCTGATGCACAGAAGGAGAATTCTGGTTTTGTGTGCCTTCCACTTATATGTGAAAAAAAAACCCTTTATTTTTATACAGACTTAGTAACTTTAAGATTTTTCACAAAACATCCTTTTTTGGAAGGGCTCTCCTACTGCAGAAATAAATGGAGATGAGGCCTATTTTAAAATCACTGCAATTCTGGATAAAGTTTTCAGTGAAGACTAGAATGAAAAAAAAAAGCTACCTATTTTCTCTCAGTAGAATTCAGTTTGGAAGTCAATTAGAGTTGTTCCTATACTTAGAGAAGCTTTTTTAAAGAAAAGTAAGAGCACTGTGGAAAAAGTAAAAATGTAGAAATTTAACAATCTGGGGTAAGAAATGGCTTGATTTATTTGCACAGAAATTATGCTTTCTTGTAAAATTTAGTGTGGGTTTTTTGTTTTTTCTTAAAGGCAAACCTCAGGATAATGTGAAAATCTCAGTTTAACAAAACTGGTTTTGCCTTAGCTAGTGGGTGTAACAGAATAGCAGAGACTACTGCATCCTCTGCAAACACCTACATCCAGGAGCAAATTACTCTGGTTATATCTACAGTAGCAAATAGTTTGTCTTTATAGGACCAAATCGCAGAGTAACACAGCTGATGCTGAAGACCTCATGTCCACACTCAACCCATTTCAGGGTGGGTTTACTTCAGACTGCTTCTAGTCCAGGGCACTTAATGCCCATTAGCAGTTAAAGCTTATCTTCTGGCTTATTTTCATTGTAAATAAATCAATTTTGTGTGCTCGAAGACTGCTCCACTATGTGAAGCAAAGCAGAATAAGGGAAGACAATCAGGAGATTTGCTTCAGAGGTGCACTGTTGATTCAAACTAAAACATCCTCTCAGTGCAGTTGCATCCTCTCAGTAGCTGTTGCCACATACCAGGAGTTTAAGGTATGTTTGAAAGTCGCATGTCATGACCTTTTGTCTTCTTTTTTTCATGCAGAACTTCCATCTTTTGAAGTCAAACTCATCCCACTTCAGCCATACTACCACATCTCGAATGAAAACTTTGTGTTTGATATTGAGGCAAAGTAGGTGTGCTCACAGCGAGGCTGTTTTAGGAGGCAGATAAGTAGATAATGAACTTTGCAGCATCTTCCTTTTTCTTGTCATTAACAGTTAACCAGCTTCTGGCTTTACTTGAATCTGACTTTAATCTTATACTCTCTATTTCCACTACTAACTTGAGACATCAGTGTAAAATGCTACCTGGCTCCAAGTGGCAGTGATCAAAATGGAACAAGATTTTCTGAAAATTTTAGTTTACTACTAAAAAGGTGACTATTTAGGATTCTCCTCTGAGTTGCTAGGTAAGGTTCCAGGCAAACCGATAACCTGTTTTTCTTTATACTTTTTGGTTTAAATATTTAGAAACATTCTAAAGCCTCAGATGTTGCTATTTAATGTAATTCAAGTAGAGATGGATTCAAGTTTGTGTATGAAATTTTCTCAAAGCCCAGTGAAGTTTGGAAGTAATAAGTTAGTGCTTATTTGAGAGTAATGATTTTATGCAGAAATGCTTCCAGGTGAATAAATACAGTTAATCAGAGGAGTTTCCATGACCACCACTACAATACATGCATTACTGCACATTAGCGTGACACTGATCTGGATGAGATATGGCTACAAAGCTCTCAGACTGGCCAAACCATGAGGCAGGGCTCGATGGAGAATAAATTACACCTGATCCCATATCAAATTAGAATGGCATCAAACACAGAGTAACTTAGAAAGTCAGACAATGAAAATTTAACCTATAACAATATTTTGAATACTTTGGAAGAATCAGACAACCTAGACTGAATAAGTATTTTGTGGTTTGTGGCTCTGGTATTTTTGATCCCACACTGACAGATCTAAATTTGCTGTATGAACTACAGTGGCTCATCAACATATATCAAGCCTCCTTGGCTGTTGAATTTTCAAGTTTCTTAGCAGTGGAAATACTAAAACACTGCCTGTTAGGAGAATGTTCTTCCTTTATTTACCACTCACCTGAAATCCAAAATGACTAAAAATATCTTGGCCACCTTGCACATTGGGAACATGGAGAGAGAAATCAAATAGTTCTTTGGAGACTCAGCGATGTTATCTCCTTTTCACTGAAGTCACCACTCATACAACCAGAGTTGATGACTTTGGTAGGTTATATTTGTATGAGATTAGTAAGTCCAGAATCTACATGCCAATCATTTAAGTGAAGTGGTTCAGTGTGGCATTAATTCAGATGTTATAAATTTGATTTACAGTTAGATTTTAAATCCGTTTTAAAGGTGACTCAGTGCAAAAAAAATTATAGTATGAAAATGGTATCATATTGATGAAAGAGTATGTGAAGTTCCTTCATGAAAAACAATATACTAGAAATTGGCAAAAACAAACTTAATACTGCACTTGAACAGAAGTTTATTTTTGCAGAAGTCAAGGAACCTCTGCATGAAAAATTAGACATCTGAATTAGTGTCCCTAAGGTGACTAAATTAGAACTTGATACTTTTTTTTTCTTTTTCTGGAAAGGAATAAATTTTATTAAATGAGAACAGGCAGCTGGAGGCAGCTGGCCTCTCATAGTTGGGAGAAATCTTTTCAGTTTCAAGGGAGTGAGGAGACTGATCACCTTTTTGCTCACATTTTATTTTCTTGGTTTCTGTGGATTCCTAATTTTTTATATCTTTAAAGATCAGAAGATAATATTAGCAAATACTATCAAACTGAGAAGGTTTTTAGGATATGGCCAAACATACTGGATAGTTGATATGGAAGAAATATATCTCCTGAAATAAAGTACTCTGCATTATCTAAATAACTCTGAAATAGTTATTCTGTTTATTTCTCCTTATCTAGACAAAAGCTGAGATTTATTTCAGGGCAATTTTGAGGCATCAGCAGAGAGTTTAACACACAGTATCAGCAAGTAATGTAATGTCAGATCTTCACTAAGAACAGCTCCTTAAAAAACAAGTCAGCACGTCATGGGTTTTGAGGTTGATTCACCATGTTGCTTAAGATTCTTTAACACAAAACCACAAACAGGATCACACAGAATTATTGTAGCTAGCATTGTTAAATGTATTTAGTGTCAGAGGGCAAATTTTCTGTACAGTAATGATACCCAAGATAGTGGAAAGTGAACAGTGTATATTTTATTAAATAATCAGTATTTATTTTTGAAGCCTCTAAAGCTTATTATATCCATTCACTTTTAGTATTTTGACTATTAATGGTTTGTAATTAATTTTAATAATACAACATGTGACATTGTTGGGAGATGTTTTAACAGTGAAGTTAGATTCTGATAGCTTCTTAATTCTGCAGAATAACTTGTATAATTTTATCAAGGTATTTCATCAAGTTTCCTAGGCAAAGCCCCTTTGAGTGTTGCCTTTTACAAACATAAACATAATTGAATAGTATAAGAATATCTTATTGATAAGTCACTATTGGATAGTTTGTGTCCATCTCAGTAGCTGATGGGGATGGCAGAGAGGAGACAGTCAATACAGAAGGAGCAAAGATCTAGGTATAGAAATTGCTAATAAAATATGGAGATAAGAATAAAAAAGCCTGGTCTATACAAACAAAATTTGTGACTTTGTTAAGCACTGACAGTAACTAACCTTGTAAGTAATTTGGCTTACAGTAGCCTTTAGTTAAATAAGCAATAAATATTAGCATTGAACTATGCGTGTCCATGTGACTAAAGTATCATCACTACCACAACCATTTGTGTTTCATCTTGTGTTTGACTCTGGAAAGACCTCTAAACTTAGGTCAGCAAACAAATTATTATTATACTCAAACATTATTTAATATCTTTTGAGGTGTTATTTCTTAGATGTTTTCCTTATAGGAGAAATTATTCTCATACAGTAGGACCTTTGTCTGCATTTGAACATGACACCAGGAAAGATATTTGAGCCACCTGGGTAGTAAATTAAACAGTTCCAAGAAAGGTTCCTGAGCACCAGAGCTTGGCTGCCAACAGCTTAGCTCGTGCATGGCACAGGTTCGGCCTCAGCCGTACAGCACTCCCCAAATGATTCCTGGAAACTCTTCGAAAGGATGCACGGACCAAGGTCCACACCAGGTCTGCATGTGGCCATGTGGCCACCCTGCTGTGGAAGACAGGGGCTTTAGTAGAGCAGGCATGGACTGTGCTGTGCCAGCTGGCCGCAGCCTCCGAAACAGTACTGTACTCGTTTAATTTAATTTAATTAACCTGGTCCAAATGGGGCGCAGTTGATAGATTTGCTGCATGGATCCTGCCACTATATCCAAGTGGAAGACTGATCCTCCATGCCCTGCAGTTCTAGTGGGTTTTATTTCTGGTCTAAATTAATCCCTGGCCAGCTTACTCCCTATTGGTCTTCTGCTCACTGTCCTTGAGCTCTTCGCCTTGACCATGCTGATCCTTCCTTTCCCCAGCACACCCTGAGAGAGCAGACAGAACCTTGTATCCACCTCATTTTGCCTGGCTGAACAAACTCAACTCTTCTAATCTCCTTTTGCTCATCTTCACTTCTTTATTTGATTCTATTGAATAATTACTAGCTATAATCATGATTACTTGATACTGTGATATGAAGTCCTATCAGATAACTGGCTTTAATATTTTAATCCTTTCTAAAATTTTCTCTTTATGTTATTGCAGCACTCAATTTTGAATTTATGGACTGTGCAACTCCTTCATATATTCTTCAATACTGATTAATATCCTAATTATTTAAGAGGAAAAATGGAGTTGAATGAGTGGATACTGTTCTTTTGTCTATTGGAAAAGGTCCTAGTGGTGCTACACAGGCCTGCCTGACTTACATCAAAATCAACACATGGAATTTCTCATAATTCAACTTATTTCTCTGAACTGGCCATGCATGTAATGAACAGTTATTTGGTATATTGACTGTTGTTTCCTGCAGTTATTAGTTCCATCATTTTAAGCAGTTTTCATAAGAACTGCCTGTCACTTTCACTGGTGTAGATCAGTGCTGCTGAACAGGTCAATTTGAAAGAGGCTTTGTTAAAACAAAAATAAGCCATTATAGGGCTGAGATGGAGCAGGATTTCCACAAGCAAAAGACGTCACCATGCCCATGACAGGTCTCCTATAGCACATTGCAAGCTATGCTGCAGGAAGATGCCATCTGCCAGGGTTTCCTTGAGTAGGGAGCCTGCCAGGTGCAACAACATACGCTATCCTCTCTCTCCATGGACTATATGGAGAGCTCAGGGGTGTTCTGGCCAGATACCTAGCTGGCAGATGTTTCACTTACAAGAGGTCCTTGTGCTACACTGCCTAAATCCACAGGAAAGGCATGGGGTGGAGGGTGACTACTCTGCCTAATACAGGTATTAAAATTTCAGCAGGTAGGATCTGTCTCTGGAGGTCTTCAGAGGTACCAAATACCAAATATCAGTCTCTAAGATGATTCTCTGGCCCCCTATTTTAAATGCTCTGCTCATGAGGTGTGCCATACAAAAGAATTAGCTGTTCATTCAAGCTAAATAGACTGGATACCTCCCTTGCTCCCTTTGAAGGGGATGATATCTCCACATATGATTCTGCCAATGTGATTTACTCCATATATTTGTCAGCACTTGAAATCACCACTTTGTACACAGACCAGTAAAAGTCTTCATGTTTGTGTTATCAGTGAGTGTGACAATTTTTCTGGTTTCAAGATATTAGTTACAGATGGGATGCCTACAGATACCCCTATTTTATTTCAGCATAAAATTATTGGTTTGATTTATGCTTGCTTTTTATTAATGTAATGATTCATCTGGTTACTTTTCTTCTTTCCAAAGACACTCTTATGGGAAAGGGATTCAAGGTGCCGCATATGTGCGATTTGGCATAATTGATGAAAATGAGAAAAAAGTCTTTCTTCCAGGCCTGGAACAACAACTATCAGTAAGTACTGGAGTTCAGTGGAACTATTCTTATTTATCCCAGGTGTGCTGAATATTTTCAGAAATCATTGAAATATAGATCCCTGTAATACTTAGTCATACTATAAGCAACAAATTTTTAATTTTAATGGCAACAAACCAGTAAGGGCTGTCACTTTTTTTTCTTATTTTCTTTTAGATTCAAAATGGAAAAGGAAGAGTTACTTTAAATACACCACTTCTGGAAGAGAAATTAAAAAAGAGTATTTCCACTCTGGAAGGGTTTCATTTATATGTTGCTGTTACCACTGTAGAAACTGCAAGTGGGTACACTATGCCGTGGCTGATACAGTCTGTAATATTTACATTGATTTTTCTCTAGTGACATCATTCATGTGGAAAACCTTGTCCCACTGGACCAATCTTCACTGCAGAGCTTGCTCATGCTATAGTGCATGACAGTCTCATCTGACCCCTTTCTGTGCACAAACTTCCCTCGGGTGAGATTCACTTATCTGAACACAAATGTCCAGTACCAATTTAAATGCCTTATGTAGTTCTGTGTGGTCTTCCACCACTGCTCCTGCTGTGCTCAAGTCTCTTGTAAGGACCCCCCAGTAGGGTCTGTCCTATATTAAACAGCCCTGTGAGGATATCTAAGACAACCTAGTCTATCTGAAGTGGCACCAAATGCCGGTATGAATACAAATAAATTACTCCCTTTGAGATCTTGTTTGAGCACTTGCCTCAGCCATATCTACTCCTTCCATACATACAAAGTTATTAGTTGAGCTTGTTATCAACTTGCTTTGTACCTCAGCTGGTTAAGCTGTCAGTCTAAAGGTGAGGCATATGTACTGCAGCCGCAGAGAGATGCAAAAGAAGATTTAGCCATTATAAGTACTGCTTGTCCTCTTATGTCTCCCCACAGTTTTATCAGGCTCTGATACTTGGCATGTGCACAAGTACAATATAGTCCAAATAACTTGGCCTTGCTCTTCGTCTGGGACATGACCCTGGAGCATGCCTATCCAGAAGTTTTTTGGTGGCTGTTTGCCTTTGTTTTCCCAGAGGACAGATAAATACTTCCACAGATCATTGCAAGGGATTTGTGTAGATATTTGTTCACTGTAGTGCTAAGCACATTGAGTAGGCCCCCAGATATTTTAGAGCTACCCACAAGTGAGCACTGAGTTGAATTGGTTGCAGTGGTCGATGGGTTATTCGGGTTGTAACAAGTGTTACTGTTAGTCATACGAGACTAAGCTGAGAGGTGCAACTTCAGTGCTGACCCCTGAATCTGAATCTGCGATGAAGCTGACCTTTCCAACATGAGCAAGATTTTCTCTGTTGTTTATAGGGAGATTGATCCCTTTTATTTGAGATATCTGCAAGTAAAGTATGTAGTCAGAGCTTGATGCTCAGGCACATTGTATAGTCAATACAGAGAATGGATGGGATGAACCGCACCCTAGAGGTGTCTGTTCCCATTGGCTATAGAAGGAGTCTAGTTACTTAGTTTAGAATTACTACAACTCTAAAAATTCCTAAAAATTCCAAATATTAATTAGGATTCTTTAGAACTCTAAAATGAAGTCCAATGCATTGCAGCTGTGCAGTTCTTTGGTATAATCTGCTCTAGGTACTTACATGCACTATTACTGCAACATTTATTGCAAGAGCAAAAGGGGCTGAAAGACCTCCTGCTACCACAGCAGCATGATGAACATAAGATCTCATGATGTGGCATGGCCTCTACCACGCTGTGCACACTTCCTCTTTCCCCCGCAGGCAGGCTGCCTCCACACTTGTGTACTTGCTGGGTTTGGTATTAATTATATGCATGACAGGGCAAGGCTGGTGGGCTTTCCTGACACCTTTCAACCTTGGAGTGTTAAAGTGGAAAATAAAGATGTTAAGTGTATGTCTCTAAATGCACTTTGTTTAAAGTAAGCCATGTAACTGTTTCTTCTAGAAGTAGCTATGGGTAGTGGTTTAACTAGAGGTTAACTAGAGGAATCAGTGGTTTAACTAGAAGAATCTTAGATGGGAAGCAGGTGCTCAGGCTGTCTTGTAGGTGCAAAGTTGCAGAAGATATTAGGTAATATTAACTCTCACTAGCAGTCAAAAAGGAAAAAAATCTCATTCAGAAAATTAGGGATCTCAGGTCCAAACCCCTCTACTGATTCTGAGTGACTTTTATGTTGGACTTTGATGTAGCCTTCCCCCAGGAACGAAGCTCCAACAGCTCAGAAAGGGAGGTGCACGGCTGCAGTGGCTCCTGTGGTACCATTGTGCTTTGTGTTTGCAGGCACCTTATTCTGATGACGTCTTGGAGGGGAAATTTTGTGTTGTGAGTAACAAACCGCTTTGCAGGTCTCTGCATCTGAGCTGTTGGGAGCACACACCTGCCGGTGCTGGCTTGCTGGAGCACCGAACACATCACACTGCCCTGACACTGGCCAGTCTCTGGTTGTGTTCACCATCTGCCTGCACCCACCTCTTCCTCTTCTCAGGACTGAAGCTCTTTGGGGAAGGATCATATTTCAGTTTTCTTGCTATACGCTGCTAAAACTGCAATTAATCTTAAAAACAGAAATGATGGATGCTATGATAATATGAAAGTACATAGTTATTGCTCCCATAGCAACACATACTGTTTGATATTAACAGGTGGTGAGATGAGGGAAGAGGAACTCAGCAATGTGAAGTTTGTGAAATCTCCTTATGTTGTTGATCTGTCTAACACCAAAAAGTATTTTGTGCCTGGAGCCCCCTTCTCTGTTGTGGTAGGTATTATTTAGCCGACTGTGTCTGTTTGGCTCCATAACAAGGGATTTATATCTGCCCTGTTTATAAAATCCTTATCTGATGCAGTGGGAGCTCTGTAGGACAGAGACCTTCAGGATAGGTCCAACATGGAGCTGCTGTTTGTGTGTCTGGTTTGTCTCATTTCTGTACATACAGAGCCTAAGCAGGGAAACTAAAGCCAGAAAATGCTGTGTTTCTGTTCTGGAAGTCCTCTGTGCATTGTTGCACCACAAGGTTTTATAAAACATGTAGCAGTCTCTTCCTCACTTCTATATCAAAATATTAAGATAACAATGTTGTATAAAATTAATCCTGTATCAAATTAAAAATCTGAAAACTAAACCAGGTTATTGTTTTTTTTAAAAAAATGCATTTTAGTTTTTGAGTTTTTAACTTCACACCAAGTTTTTTTACAAAATTTTCTACATAGAGTTAAAGTTAGAAATTTACCTTATAATAGTTAAAGACAAATATCTCTGGGATCAGCTGAGATCTAATAGATGCTAAGAGAAAATCTGGGGCAGCTGTTAATCTATGTTCACAGATTTTTATCTTAGCTGGAGTCCAGACTGAGTCAGTTGCTACCCCCTTCTCTCAAAGCTCAAATTTTCAAATACTAATGTGTGCAGTTTTGTATTTCTTCTCAGTTTATAAAAATAATTGCTTCTTGTTTGTGGGCATTTTGTTAAAACCAGGCATTTCCTTGAAGTAACAGAAAAACATTTTTTTTCCAATAGGCATCTGTCACTTTGATTGATGGCTCTCCTGCCGCCTCTCTACCTGTCACTGCTACTGCTACCTTACCTGGAAAATCCCCAGTGAAGAAGACTGCACTTTCTAATAAAGAGGGTCTGGTCCCCTTTACATTTGACATCCCTGGAGATGCTCAGATGCTTCAAATAATGGTAAAGAAAACCCAAACATACATGTTTAAAAATATACTGCTGAGAACAGCTCATAAGACAGTTACAAATGACAGCCAAGATGACCAGTTTTCATTAAATTAGCACAGAGGGTAGAACATGATTTCCTACACCATCTGCACAGCTTTGTCAAAATTGTGTAAGATATGTTAGAGAGACCAGGGGCCTGAGGGATGTCTCACTGAAGTGAAGGACACTCACATGCATTGGAGCTTTGGGAGTACATACATTGGTGGTAGCGGTGCTTTTTGGTGGTTCGGGTGTTCATTTTCCTGACATGAAGGATGGGAACTGGATTGTAAGGAATATCGTCATGAGAAGTGACAGAAAATGATAAGAAGACAGTGAAGTAAAAGGTCCTCAGCAATACAGAGAGTAGGTCACATCTGGACACTCAGAGGGTTCAATTACTTGCACAATATAAAAAGAGGAAAAGGCTGTCAAAGTACAAAATCACTTTGTGATTTTGAGCTGTTGATTCTGATTCAGAAAGAGCCAAGCCTGACAAATATCAAGTGCAAATACATCAGGTGACAAAAGAGGGTGAGAGAATAAAGTAATGAGAATCCTATTTTTTGATGCCTGGTTCTGCTAATGAGGTTTCAGCAGTGACTCATCTCATTTCCCAGCATTTTCTGAATAACCTGGCAAGATATGAATTAAGGGTGACAGAGTATACTGTCTCCTGAGGGACACTTTACTCACTCTGTCCTTTTCTTTGCTGGCAGGTAAAGGCTGAAGAGGGAAAAGAAAAATTAGAATCACCTGAAACCAGTATCAGAGCTGAAAGATACCAGTCTGCTTCCCTGAACTACCTCAGCATCAGCATCCCACATACTGTCGTGGCACCTGGAGATACCTTACGCATCAGCTTGAATGATATTCATCAGTCTGGCAGTGGAAATATTGACTATTTCTATTATATGGTAATCAGAATAGTAGCATATCAGTAATTTCTTTTAGAAATTATACAACCCAGAGCATCTATTTAGTTACTAACACATGGGAAACTGGAGGGGGTCCAACAAAGGGCACCCGAGATGATCAGTGTCCTAGCACACCTGACCTACCAAGAGAGGTTGGGGGAACTGGCCTTGTTCAGTTTGGTGAAAAGCCTAAGACTGAGTTAATAAGAACCTAAAATTACTTGAAGAGGAATTACAGACATAATGGAGACAAACTATCCTAGGTGGTGCCATGCAATATAACAAGGTACAAAGGCTACAAATTATGGCCTGGAATATTCTTTGTGGAAAAAACTTTTCACTAGTGATGAACACAATACTGGAAGAGGTTCACTAGAGAGTTTAGAGAATTGCCATTCTCAGCAATATTCAACACTCGACTAGAGAAAACCACATCTGACCTAATCTTAATGCTGGTGATGGCTCATCTTTGAGCAGGCAGTTGGACTAGAGATCTCCATAGGTCCCATCCAGAAACTAATTCTATGATTCTGTTATTTTTATATGTTTGTGTATATTTTGAGGCATGTAATATATAAACCTTTGTAATTTTTTCCTTTGAAGAAGGACACTTAAGTACAAATTTTAGTGTGTAGTTTCTAATACAGTGTAGAGCAAATAGGTCCATATAGGGTAATGTTTGCATAATTATGTAGATATTTTTGAAAAATACTAAACTGACAGCCTTGAAAGCTGGAATCCTAGACAGATAACTTTCATGACAACAATGACAATTTGATTTCTCTTAATCCAGATCTCATTCTTTTTCCACTCCTTGCAACCAGTATTCTTTCCTCATAATCAGCTAATATTAAATATTATTTTTATTGGTCTGATTTCTATAAATACCTTTTTTTCAGCTATTACAGAACTGCCCACCTTTTTGTGGGCAGATCATACATATACACAAGATTCTGTCCCTGCAACTAGAAAACCTATTTGTATTTAGGGCACCTTGAATGTCTCAGAAAATGCCTTTTGTAGTTAACTATTGCTTATTTCATGAATAACACATGATTCTTTTATTACCGTGGCTCTATATTACCTGCACCTGATGTTAGCTAACAGGTAGGACACTGTAATTTCCAACAAATAATGTCATGAAGGATCACTGAAGGCATTGGCTATTATGGCCCTAAATAACATCCTGAAATTGGGCCTGAAAAGCAGTTCTATAGATGGAAAAGCCAGGAAACAATCCTGCTTAGCCTGGGACCAGGAATGCAAAGTATTTGTTTTGCTGAAGGAGACAAATGTGTACATGGCTACATTCCAGGAGTGAATCTGTTGAATGTCAAATGTGTTTAAATCCCTTTCTCCCTCTCTTCGTCATAATTTCCCTTGACAGCTTAAATTTCCCAGGATGATAAGCACTATGGGCACCAGTTCACATTTATTTTTAAATGATTCTGATATGTTGGAATAATTGTATCCCTAGGAGTTAAATTTAGGTTTTGGGTTTTATTTTAACTGGACTTAGCATAGGGTTGGAATTGCCACTGCCAGGCTCCAGGAAGGCACAGTGTTGGGCAGGCAGTGAGGTTGGGAGGGGTGGTGGGAGACACTGCTGGAGCTCAGCAGTGAGGCTTTCTCCCAAACTTTGGTCACCTAAATGAAGGCAGTGAGGATTTCAGATAAGGATTTTTTCTTCCTGAAGGCCATTCATTGTGCATTTAGAAAAGCTGCATGTGTTCTGTTCAGGGAAGAGCACTCAGTCCTGCCACTATGTCTGTTTTCCACTCCTCTGACAACCCATGAATACAATTAGCATAACATGGGAAGAAAGGAATTACATAGTGCAAGAGAGGCTGAAATCAGTTAAGGGCCAGGCTATGATACTTTACACTGAATAACACTTTTTGAGTGAAACCTCCTGCTCCAACCCCTCCACACCATCTGAAAGATTCAGTACTGATGGCAGATTAAATAAAGCTGATACCTTCCTGGGGGTGATGGCCTGTTATTGTAGAAGAAAAAAGTAAGACTGCCATCTTTTCAAGCTGTAAGACTGGGTGGAGGGAGGTAGATGTGTTAAAACCTGGACCACAAGACCAGAGCACCAGAGGCTTACCACCATGCTCCTGTGCTAGAGGCACTGTGTGCTAGTCTTCTCCAGGCTATTGGTACACAGGATAGGAATTAAAACTATGAGGTGTCTTCAGAAGATAATACATTTTAAATAGAAATGGTCTCAGAAAATTTTGTATGTGTATGTAACACTATGCAACATAATGCCCAGTATCATGTGTATTCAAAATACTTGATTTCTGTTTGTTTCTGCCTTGCAGGTTGTGGCAAAGGGACAAGCTGAGCTTTTGGGAAGGGCCCCCTCCTCAAACAAAATAATAAACCTTAAAATCACTGAGAAGATGGTGCCTGCCTTTCGCTTTTTAGCTTACTACTTCATTGCGAACGAGGGCCGTCAGGAGATTGTTGCTGATTCCGTATGGGTGGATGTTATGGATGTCTGTGAAGGAAAGGTACTTTCAGAGCAAGTAGCTTCTGTTATTGTATGCCAAAAGTAAAAACAAAAGCATAGGGTATCAACAGAGCAAGTGCAGGCCTGGCCTTAAGAAGTGAAAGACATGATGTAAATTTTCATTTTTATTGAAGAAGGGAGTTGTCAGGATACTTGCTGAAAGATATAGCTGGGAAAGGCTCCCAGGAGTGATGACAGAGATAGCCTTCTTCCATAGGACAGGCTGTGACTCAAAGAGATGAAAAACATAGTTTCATACAGATAAATCCTCCTCTGCAAGTGTCTATATATTGGAGAACTGTAGGGAAACACCAATAGAACTGTTAAGGGACAGACTCTCTCTAGAAGTTTGTGGCTTTGTAGTGAGGTTCATCAAATAAAAGAAAGTGAAGCAATTTATTGGAAATTAAAAAAAAAAAACAGCAATTTGAAGTAATTTTTAAAGCTTTTTCAATCCTGTTAAAAGTAATTTGCTGAGCTTTTATAGCACTTCAGAAGAACTTTAAAAAAAAAATCACATTAGAAAATGAAGTGTGAACAAAATAGGAGTCCCTCTAAACTTTTCCTTCACCTTCCCCCTCCTCTGTTTTGGTACCATAAAGTAAATAGGAAAAAATAAGACAAGAGAATTTTTCCCAATAACATGAAACACAACTGCTGACAAGTGTCAGCCATCTTAAATTATTTTTTCACTGAAAATGTTTGGTTTGGAAAAATAAGTTGATAATTCATTGGGAAAAAAAGTTTGCAAGAAAAAATATCCATCTCTAACACACAATCCAATTCTTCCTTCATAAGATGACAAAACACAGGAACATTCAAGTTGACATTTTTGTTAATAATTCCCTATTAATCTCAAAATTGCCATGGCTACTTCTTCCTAAACCACAGAAGTGTCCACATCAGATATGCACCAGATCTGAACTCAGTCATGTTGAAAAATTCAAGTGTGACATAGAAAGGAGGTAGTACTATTACAGATCGGTTTAAGTCAGTTAATTTTGTATGTTAATTAGTCTTTTACTGTATTTCATGGTGATTTTGATTCCACTGGAAAATTATGTTGAAAGCCCTAATTCAGCAGAGTCCTTACACATACTTTTAATTCCCACTGGTGCTTAAGTGTCATTGAAAGGCCACATCCAATATCCTGCAGACACATCTTTTAACCCCCCACGTTGTCCTCCAGTGGGAGATATCTGCATCTACATCTTCCAAAAGGCAGGATCCCAGGCAGAAATACCACAAAACAAGACCATCCCCCAGCCTCTAACTGCTGAGAGTCACAGCTGACAGTATTCCCTGCTCAAAAAATCTTTGCTTTTTATTAACAAATATGATATTTTTGTTTCAAAATTTTCTATTTAGATTAAGGTGAAAACAGAACAAGAGATATATGAACCAACAGACAACATCAATTTACTGATTGAAACGGACCATGCGGGAACAGTTGCCTTAGCTGTGGTTGATAAAGCAGTTTTTATTCTGAACAAGAAAAATAAGCTTACAGCCAAAAAAGTAAGATATCTGTAAGAAGAAAATATCATATTTACTAGACAAGCAAAGTTTTCCATGACTAATGAGAGGATCAAAATGTAATTAATGGCTATTAATTGCTTAATCACAGCTTTGCTAAACTTGAAAATGTTTTTGCTTTTTCAATTTAGGGTCTATTTAAGATGAATGATATATTTAAGTTGGGGATTTCCATGTTACAGCAGACAAGTTTGTAAATGAAAAAAGCATTACTTGAAAGTACTCCCCACCTAAAACATCCCTCAGCTTTAATCTCAGTTTCCAAATGCATCTTGTACCACCAGTTTGTCTTGCTTCTGTGAGTCAAAGGGTACAAGAATTTATAGATATATATATATATAAAAAAAACATTTTGCAAGTGTGTATAGTCCATCTATGCTATTTTATTTTGCAGGTATTTAATGCTATGAATTCTTATGATCTTGGATGTTCTGTTGGTGGTGGTGCAGATAGTGCTCAAGTTTTTACTGATGTTGGCCTGGCCTTTTTATCAGATACAATTAAATCCAACATTCGGGAAAGTAAGTTCAATCTGCCCTTTACTTTAGATGCCTGTACAAGACCACTATAGATCTGGGAAAGCTGACTGCTTAAAAATCAGAAACATTTTGTCATTACATTGTAAGATCTCCCTTGCCTGTGGATTTTTCTTCTGTTCTTCCACTGTGTACTGGTAGCTCAGATAGCCCAGATCTTGGCTGCTGGTCCTTTGGTGTCCAGCTCAGCTGGGGTGGGCCGCAGTTGGCTAGGGCTGTAAGGTAATTTGGCAAACTGCAGACCTTCTGTGAATGAGATGGATCCTAAGATGGGTCTTCGATGAATGACCTGAATGATCAGGCTGTTACTGTCATAGTATCATGACCAAGCTCTTCTGTTGTGATTTCCCAGGCTATAAATGTCCCCAGGTTAGCAGAAGGCAGAAGAGGACTTTGGATTTTCAGAAGAAAATGTCAGGAATTGGTAGGTCTGCTCATCTGGGTGGCCTGAAAGGCTCAGCAGGGGGAGGCAAAGAGAACTGGCTGGGATCTAGGGTGCAAGATGTGGTGAGATAGTAAAGGATATCAAGGTATTCATGGTCCCAGTTCTTGTGTTAAGTGACATAACATAGGACAAGTGTGTATACTGTGCCATGTGATCTGATGCATCATCTATCAAAACAAAACCTGAAACCAAATGGAAACTAATTCACCATCTCATAATCCCAAATGTGAAGTACTTCTACCTGATATCATGTCATGGAATCAGTCATGGATTTAAAGTTTTTTCCAAATTATTTGTGTGGCCAGAAATGCTTCTATAGGTCCTATATTTTTTTCTTGACATTCTGCTCTGAAGTTGTGCCAGCTTTGGTACTTTGTGCTCCAATTAAGAGAAGAGCTAGTATAATATTTGGTCTAAATTTAAAAATAAAGACGTTTACACAAATTGGTATTTCCTTGCCAGAAGACATGATGACTTGAAACTGGGATCTTCCTTTGAAATCGGTCTCTATATTCAAAAATGAGAACACTGCCATGGCTATTTCTATCAAGATATCTAATTCCAGTGTGCCAAGGAGGCATTTTTAATTCACAGTCTGAATTTGAAGAGAAAGCGTAGAATAGAATATCTAGCATGCCATAGGGCCTATGTTTTCCTCCTGTGTTTGTGGACTGTTTTTAGGATGGAGAACAGGTCCCCAGCTGAAGGTAGACTATTAGAATAGCAACTAATGTTAACTGCAAAGAATGACAGGAATGAGCACGATGAATACCTTTATGCTTATTGCTACTTCCACTGCACTAATGCTGGTCTTTAATTATATTGCAGCCAGCAAATATCAAAACACTGATCTACAAAAATGCTGTGAAGATGGAATGAAATTAAATCCCATGAGGTTTTCTTGTGCAAAAAGGCTAACAAAGGTGGCTGGCTCCCCCAAATGCAGAAATGCCTTCCAGGACTGCTGTGAGAAAGCCACAGCCCTCAGGAAGGAGACAAAGCGGAAGACCAGAGTGGGCTTGGCACGATGTAAAGAATGGTGGCATGCAATTGTCTAAAGAAAAATACCCTTCATATGGTGGCAAGGGAGGGTTAGGGAGCATTTAATACTGTGGGGCTGGAGGGGGAAAGTTTTCACATCACATTTCAGTGAGTCCAATATAGTCCAGCACCCATATGCCATTGCATCTTCATGACTGTACACCGTGAAGGTGGGAGTGGGATGGGATAGCTTCTTGGGGTGAGAAAAGGAATCACTTTATCCACCTTTGGCCTTGGGACAGCCTTACGGAGGAGCTGTCAGTCCCTGCATGCACCCTGGGAGGCTGTAAATGGCGGAGCAGAGAAGGGTTTGGTTGTCTCTGTTCAGGGCTCCAAGTGATCTCGGGTTGATGACTATTTTATTAGTGGTATTATTGTTATAATACCTCCCGAGTATCTCAAAAACACTACCTGATGAGAAGGGGCCACTTCAGCCAGGGACAATTTTGTCTCTTTCTTCCTTTCTTCTCCCCAAAATCTATCTCTGATCACACAAGAGCTCGTTACCAAAAAAAAAATATTTCATGTTGAAAATGACGATATTCAAACTATAATTTCTGCTACCATTTTTCTCGGAGCTCCCCTTTCATGCTCTGTCTGTCACAAAAGTGGGACTGTGGGAACACCTTTGCTACACATTACTAAAGGGGAATAATTTTCTTGTTTGGCAGCATATAGTCATTGAACTTGGACAGAAGAATTATCCTTTTGTTCAACGACAATCTTTAGTCTTGGCCTCTCTTTTTTCAGCATTTTTTTTTAATGTACAAGTTGACATCCAGATGAAGTCTTTTCATTCATAGTATTTTTCATGCTGCTTTCTCTCTAACAAACTGACTCCCTGCAAGACAGTTTAAGGTCAGCAGACAAAGACTTCAGAACAGAAATCCCACTCTTGTTTTGCAGACTATGATGACTATGAAGAAATGTTTGATGACATCTCTGTCAACTTGCGCAGTTATTTTCCTGAGAGCTGGTGGTGGAATTTTGAAGAAGTGAAAAACCCTGGAAACCATAGGTACTGTATTACCTGACTAGGTGAATATGTCTAAATTTTTACAGTAAAATGTATATAAACATCAGCTTTATGTGTTATCTGATACAGAGGACTTCAGAATATTTGCAAGTACTTTGTCTCCATAACTGAGGGAATATATTTTTTCCCTTACAATGCTCAAACTTCAGCAAATGACAATGTTTACATTTTATTCATCCCTCCTAATACATTTTATCTTGTGTTTCTCAGTGTACAAAACTTTGCTCCTGACTCTATAACTACCTGGGAAGTTCAGGCAATAAGCATATCTCCCCAAAAAGGTATAAGTATTGGGTATTTTATGTGGTTTCTTTGTACGGATTAATAGAGAACATATATTTTTAAAACAGAGATACAATATTATGTTGACAGAGTGAGACAGTCTGTACTGAAAAACACAAAGTGTTTTGATCATGACATTTACTCCTCTCTTTTATGGCATAGTAAATCCCAGATAGAATTTAAGGGATAGATATATATTTATAAAAACAACATGAAGTGGGCTCTGAAGGAGGATGGATTATAGAACCACAACTGTCTCCTCTTCTATCAAATTGATAAACCATCTCACTTGAGCTTCCGCATGGCCATGAAGCCACAAGAAATGTAGCAGTAATAACACCACTTTAATTTTAATATTTCTGGGAGTGAGTTCTGGCCATCTCAGAGAAGCATGAAAGTCTGTGGTCTCTGGAAAGCCAGAAAAGAGGAGAGCACCAGGAGACTAAGAGAGGATCAGCAAGGGCTGGACACCAGAGAGTCCAGGTTCCCAAGTGCTGCTCTCTGGAAGCTCCTGGGGGTTGACCAGGACAATGCAGGAGGGACAAAGGGTCCAGATGGTATTGCCCACTCCTGTTCAGAAAGGGAGGCTCATTCAGCAGTGCAGTGATAGGCACGGACTTTATTTACAGAAAGCAAGAAAAGGTCATTATGTTTTAAACATGGCTTTTGAAGGAAAGCTGGGCCACATTTCAATCACAAAAGCTACAAACACTCCTGCCAAATTTTACCTATCGAAAACCATGGCAGTGACTCCAGAGGGTAAATCATCTGCCCCTGAGATAGGTCTCTTGCGCAGGTGAGTTGAAATGTTTTCTAGATATGCCTGTCTCCCTCTGCTGCTCTTGACCTCAGGGGAGCCCAGGCAATGAGTTGTCATTAAACATTTAACTTTTTATCAGCAGATGTTAAGTGTGTAATTCTCAGCTCTTTTTTTCTCATCCCAGGATTTTGCATAGCTGACCCCCACACCTTTGGAGTTTTCAAAGACTTTTTTGTATCCCTGAGATTACCATACTCAGTCAGACGACATGAACAACTAGAAGTAAAAGCAGTGGTTTACAACTATCTGCCCAATGATCTCCAGGTAGTATTACCACCAACTGCTGTGCTATACACATCTAGCTAGCTAAGATGTATAGTTATGTAATAATTTAATGTAAATGACCCAGCTGCCTTTCAGTGCCCTCCTACAGCCCAGACTCAGCGCTCCCATTTTGAAAGCCTCCCCAAGGACAGGATCCAGTTCTACTTGCTAATCAAACTTCCTGTATAAAACAGATTTTATTTACCATATTACACAGCCAAATTCCTTGTCTTTGCGTATGTATTCTCCCCCTTCATTGAAGCAACCAGCTACTTTTTTGCTGCCTACCAATCTGGGCAACACCCAGCTGTTGATAAAGCAGGTACACAAGATACAGAGGTAAATTATAAGCACACAGTCCAATATGTTAGCGACAAAATTCATTGTGCATACAATGCAAAACAACTTCTTGTCTGCATGTGACACCTATCCAGCTCTGTATATGGCCACAGTTGTCACTGGGCTTAGGGCCTCCATCATCTTCAGGCTGGTGGTCTTTTTTTCATCTTTTCCCATCCTTCAGCCATCTCTTGCTTGACCAGCATCTTCTGAACTGTGTTGAATGGTGTAGACCTGGGATGTGTAAAAATGTACTATCTTACTTCCCTGTGGTTCAGGGATAGAACAAAACTATATTGCAAATTCAGTGTAATGAATAAACACTAGCTGATTTACCTTCACAGCCCTAGTCAATGTAGATTAATATTAACAGACCACAGGGTCATAGAACAGTTTAGTTTGGAAGGGACCTCCAGAGGTCTCTAGTCCAACCTGCTGCTCGGAGCAAGACCAGTTAGAGCAGGTTGTTCAGGGCCTTGTCCAGTCAGATATTGAATATCTCCAAGGAGGGAGACTCCACAAACTCTTTGGACGAGCTGTGCCAGCATTTGATCACTTCTTGGTGAGAAAGGTTTCCCATTTTATAAATGGAGAAGAGTAAATTCAGGAGAGTGAAGTGAAAAACACTTTCTGTCTTGCAAAATGTCTGCATCGCTATTTCCTTTTTAAACAAAAGCTAGTCTCCTGTTATACCTGTTTCTTACTTCCCATTCTTATCTAGACATGGTGGAGCTGGAATGTTTTTCCTGTGTGGTGATGCACTAATCCTGATCACAGGCATTGCCTTGTCCCCACAGGTTACAGTGACGATGGATGCAGTGAAGGGGCTGTGCACCGCAGAGGCAACAGAGAGGGCTGTGCAGCTGACTCTGGTGGCTAAGGGGAACTCTGCAACACCAGCCTACTTCTCCGTTGTCCCTCTGACTGTGGGAGAAATTCCAATTACTATTACTGCTTTTGACACGGTTTCTAGGCACAGTGATAGCATTAGGAAGAACCTCAATGTTTTGGTAGGTATAACTAGTTCATGGCAGGCACTTCATGACTATGTGTTTCTTCTCAAATATAATGTTCACTAAGTGTGGACCTCTTGTGGAGGGAGTGAAATCATAGAAACATGAAGCTAGAAGCAATCTCAGGAAACCTGTTTCTCAGCAAAGATTGGGCTATAGAATGGGGAAGAAATTTAACCCTGTGGCGAGCTTGTGTGTCTGTATATGGAAAGAACTGTTCTCTATGGCAAAAAGACATCCTTCTGCCCATGACATAGCAATAACTTCCTTCATGCAGTCAGTGCCCATCTCATAATCCTTATCTTCCATCTGCTTCATCAACATTTATAAAAATTATTTTCCCTTATGAAGCCAAGATTGAAGATGTCCACCTAGCAATATTTTGAGAAGGAAATACTCTCTGCTAGTCATAAAGTTAAGCCCTATTTTATTCCTTCTAGTTAATGGATCTTCAATCTTAACAATTGCATAGGTATAACAAATACAGGCAAACAAAGATCTTGTATTGATTACTTAATAACTTGGTTCTCTTTCAAAATGATGAAATGGAGGAACCTTTTAGAAAAGATGACTTTTCATGAGTAAACACTGACTGACACAGACTCAGTACAGCTCCCAATAGCCCACTGATGGCTATTTTTGATCCACACAAAAAATGTAAAATATGAATCCTTGCACCGTTAATATCAAGGGATAGCCATGTAGGTAAAGATAAGGCATGGCATGCTGGGAACCTGCTGTTGTTACAGGCCGTAACTTTTCTAGAGATAGACACAGTCTCAGAGTTCAATGTTACACCAAAACACTAAAAGTGTCTATAAAAATAGCTTTATTAAAATAGAAACTGTAGGAACAGGGATGTGTGGAAATCAGGAGGAAAATAAGTTTAAGTTTTACCAACAAGATAAACTCAGAACTTGGTGGATTTCATAGATGAGAGGTTTATAAAAGTGAACCCACCTGCGAACTTGAATTGCATCACCCACAAAACAATTTTTCTGGGTTAGTTTTGTTTAAAGGAATTTCAGCCAGGGAACTATGTCAATAATAACAAAAAAAGTCAGTAGAGTTTATTAGCATTTCAACTAGGAGAATGAAATTTTGATTTGAAGTTTCAGTTTCACCTGGAGAGAAATCTCATTCCAAAACAACATATTTCTGCCATCTGCTGGTCTAGTGCAAAGGCAGAGAGCATGGCTTTCATGCAGCTTAGTTTCAGGTGTGAGCGCTTGCAGAAGTTTTGACTTTTCTTTCCTCAATTGTACAGGCTGAAGGTGTTTTACAAAGAGAAGAACAGACCATTTGCATTAACAGTGGCTGTAAGTTACACAAAAGAATTAGATACAGATGAGGTTTGGGGTAGGGACAGAGGGTGTAAAGCTTGGTGTGAATATCTGATGGGTGCAGGGAAATACTTCTTAATGTACAAACATTTCTGTGGTTGACCAGAACTTGTCACAAATCTTTTCATCCAATACATAGCAAAAGACTCAGGAAAGAAAAATCATTTAATTCTAAATGTTTAGAATTGATTTGTATTACTTTTGTGTTTCAAGGTAGCGTTCTTTAAATATTAAGTAGGCATCTATTTCATTTACTAATGGGTCTTAAAAGGTATTAAAAACAAGCCTGATTTCAAGCCAAAAAATATTGCTAATGACTGAAAATTAATTTAAGAAAGATAAGTATATTTTTTCCATAAATTTCCATTTAAAATTTCTGATAACACTTCTGTCGCAATTGCCATCAATTGTGAGATCTTTAATGAAAAGCATGTTCTAAATTTACACAGTATGTTTTTATGTTTAAAGAGTCTAGATGTAGATCTCTATTTACTATTTATTTACAGTAGAGTCCCATACACTGGACCTGAACAGACCATCTGATATGGTACCGGGTTCTGATAGTCACGTGTTTGTCAGCCTGAAAGGTAAATGTAATTTTTTGTCAATAACTTCTCCATAGGTGACAAGAGACGTGCACCTTTGTGCTGCTCATTCCTGAATGTTTAGTCTCCATTCCTTCCTAGTTTTTCTGCTGTGACTCAAATGGTCTGTCATAAAACAAAACAGCCCCAAGGCTGATCCAGTACTTTTCCTCTTTCTAATTACTTCTTCTCATTTGTATTTTACTGCTTTATGCGGTCCATCCTGCCTCACTGTGCCCAGCCTAACTTTATGGGAAGGCCAGAGGAGAAGAGAAGAATTCAGCCTCTCCCCACACTGCATGTAGGTCTGTAGAAATATGCTTTAGTCTTCAGAAATAAGGATGCCAGACTCTCATGTACAAGTTATGGAAAGTCCTATTTTTCTAAAAAGAAGAAATGTACAATCATATATTTATTTAATCAAATAATTACATACATATATATACTTATGCATACATATTTTAAAAACATCTACTAGCAAGTACTCTTATTAATGATAAAAATATTTTTTTCCCAGAAAATGTAAAATGATGCATTCTTGACACAAAGGCTATTGCTTTCCATTTCAAATCCCTGTTCTAAAGTATGGGGATGCTTGAATTCATCAAATGAGAAAATTGCAGAGAGGAAAAAAACAAAAAAAAACTCTGCACAAAATGTTTGGCATGATTAAAGCATTATCTTTTTGCCCTCTGTGGGAGGATCAGATCTGGTTTGACAAGATTTTTTCCAGCCCGAACCTGAAGCACCGGTCTTTCCCCCTTTCCTTGCTTCCCTGTCTCTAGTAGCCTGGGGACTCTTTCTCCTCCATGCTCCTTCTCTGCCCCAGCCTCCTTTCTCCAGCTTTGCCAGGGCCTGGCACCTCATGCTTCTTCTTCTCTGGTTTTACAAAGTCTTAACTAGCTGAAAACCGTGTTTAATAATGAGAAGTATCAGGCCATGCTGGAGTGTCAATCTATAGTCAGTATCACCTTTATTCATGTTATACCATCCAGTTTCAATTATGATATATACCATGGCTTGTGTTTTTTACAACAGGGAATATTATGGACGAGCCTATTGAAAATTGTCTTAGTCTCACTGGAGTTGAGAAACTTATTCAAGTGCCCACAGGCTGTGCAGAGCAAACAATGGTGAAAATGGCCCCTGCAGTCTACGCTATTGAGTACTTGGATGCCAGTGAGCAGTGGGTGAACTTTAATTCTGAACAGCAGGAGGAAGCCATTAGCATGATTGAAAAAGGTATGCAGGAAAAAAATCCCAGAGACCAACCATCACGAACATGGTCTTTGTTATCTTTTTGCATTGCACACTAACCATTGTTATTTGCCAAAGCAGTGAGTGTTGTCTTAACAGAGCCACGCAGAATGCCTCTGACAATCTACAGACAGACATGAGAAACAGAACTGGTGAAGGGGATTTAAGTGACTAATTGCCTACATCTGACATTGTACAGTATTGACATTCACAGTCCATCCTCTCTTTTGCGTAATTTAGAAGCAGAAAGTAAAATCTGAGCTGATCAACGTCAACTCTTTTCAGAGTAAACAGACAGCAAAGGCTAGTTGATCATTTCCTTTTAATGTAGATGTGCAAAATAGATCCAGATGAACCATATCCTAAAAATGCTTATTTCTCCCCACGGATCACAGACAGTGCTTAGGATGGCCAGCTGGGCTGTAGACATCGCTGTTGGAGTCTGTAATTGGCAAGGGGAGTATCACTAAGAAAACTCCCAAAGGTAATCATGATATTGACGCTTTCTTTTCCACACTTCTGTATTCATTACATGAGCTAGAATGACTCCAACAGCCTTGGACCAACCCAGGGAGGGAGTTTCCTTAGGGAGAGGACAGCTGCAAGGCTGCTTCTTGAAGAGCCCACTCCGAGACATAAGCTGGTGTTAAATGCACAGCAAAGCCAGGACCAGAGCATGTGGAAGTAGAGGTGTTCCAGGCCACAGGCACTATCATAGAGCCCAAGAGTTATCAGTATTGTAGCAGGTACAGCTGATCTTTCTAACTGTAGTGGTGTCCACATGGCATAAAGCAATGTAATGCACCTGTCTTCATGATCTTCAGGCAACGTGACACATTTCATCAGTGGAAAATAAAGGTATGAATAGAGACTAAAAACATGCTAACAGTTGCTGAATGGAGGTCTTTGCCTATTTATCTAAGATTGCCTAAAGTGACGAGATCCTGCTGATGAGTATTTGATATTATCAGCAGCATTTAGTCCCTACGTTATGCTTTTATTGATTCTTATCGAAGTTAACTAGGGTAGAAAATGAGTTGTGTGGTTATGATACAGACTCTGTCAAGATAATAGCAGTCAAGATCAGAGGCCACAACTCATGATTTCTAAGCCTATGTTTGACCCAAGAGATGATGTTTTGTATATTTTTCATTCCATGCACGATAAAGTCAATAGCTTGAAAAGTTGTCAGTAATGGGAAATAAGTTTCCCAAGATTCACTACACAGAAAATACTTCGTAACTATAGATACATGCAGTTTTCAGATTATTCTCATGGCTCAATTAAGTCAAAGAAGACAGAGCACTTTTTAAGCCTAATGTTTTTTCTGTGTCAAAGGCCTGCTAACCCAGTCATTTCCTCCTTAATATACCAGTGAACACCTCCATATACTCTTCCACTACTCAATACTGAACATGTCCAAGTTAATACACATGACGTATGAAAATGCCCAAGAAATATGTGTATTCTCTGAACAGTTATGTGCTGTCCTGTTATGCAGGTTATACTAGACTGCTTGAGTTTCAGAAGGTGGATGGCTCCTATGGAGCATTTAAAACAACCCCCAGTAGTGTATGGTAAGTGTATTTTTCAGGGTTTTTTTTTCCCCAAATATCTTTATTACCATTTGATGCATCAGAAGTTTTTCTGGCGGGATGGATTTTCAAAATCTGGTGGGCATGGTGTTGCCTATATACTTTTGTCATGATTAGTCAGCCATGTAGGCCTCTGAGCATGTTTAGTCCTTGATGAAGGAGATTTATACAGAGCCACTGATTATTCTGCATTTGCCACAGAGCAGAAACAGAGTTCACGCTGATGTTGAATGACAACTCACTAGGTTCCAGTGAGTGCACCGTATTGAATACGAGTCTATGTACAAAATTAGTATGTTTCTTTTCCTGTCAATATACTCTTCTTTAAATATATGTCAGCACAAGTTTGGAACATTTTCTTTTGTGCAGGTTAACTGCATTCATTGTTAAAGTACTCACAAGGTGCAGAGAATACATTAGTGTCCAAGACAGTCACCTACGCAACTCGATTTCCTACTTAGTTAATCAACAGCAGGCAGATGATTCATTCTACGACCATCACCCAGTATTGGACAGGACTATGCAGGTAGGTCATCCATATTTAGAGGAATCTGTTGCACATTTAGGGCTGCTAGGGATTGAAAGGAATATTGTGAGTTGCTGAGTAACAAGAAAGATGGCTAAAGAAATCTGTAATGTAAAATGAATTTGTTAAAAAGTCTGTTATGTCAGGGGCACATAGCTAGCACTTCACCACCTTTATCTTTTGATGCAGTCTTAGATAATTTTGCAGCTGACCTATGCCTCTAGAGCACCTAGAAAATTAATTCTGAGATCTTTGTACTTGGTGAAAATTTATGCCTTTTATTGCCAAAGGCAACAGAGCCATAGAATTGTAATTTAGTTTTGAAGGTACCTCCAGAGATCATCTAGTCCAACCCCTGCTCAGAACAGGTCTAGTTAGATCAGATTGCACAGGGCCATGTCCAGCTGAGTCTTGAGTACCTCCAAGGATGGGGATCCCACAGCCTCTCTGGTAACCTGTTTCAGTATTTAACCACTCCCATAGTAAAAAAAAAAAAATCTTAATACCTAATTAGAATTTCCAACTGCATGTTAGTCTACACATCCCCAATAAGTGTCCAGAAACACAAAATTCTTACACTGTCCATGCATCTAGGATATGAAAATAATGTGCATCTTCCAAAATTCATTGAAAATGCAGGTACCTTTGTAGTGATCTTATATAAAAAAAAATTACTAATTTTATTAATATCTTTCTCAAATTACCAGTGAGGCTTTCAACCTCAAAGCCAGTTCCACAGTTGATGTAACACTGTTGGGGAAAAAAACAGCTCAAGAACTGGCCAAAGGTTTTTTTGACCTGTGTTCCTGCTGAGATACTTTATCTTCTATTTTACATTTGCTTCAGGTGCTGTGCATGATAATTTTGTACAGAGACTGAAGTCTTTCCAAGCAAACAACCTATCCTTCTCCCAAGGATAAACTTGTGGGGATGAGTGAAGGAGAAGGTTGTTGTTGAAGGTTGTTGATGATCCCAAGGTGGTTGTCAAAGGAGAGCACGGGCAAAAGAATCACAACGAAGAATAGGAATGAAAATTCAGATCTTTGCGGAAAAAAGCTAATGAGGGCAATGTGTTTAGTTTCTCAAGAGGACGAATAAGAAATGATCTAGTAATGGTGTAAAAATACCTTTACAGGAGAAAAGTTCTGTGTGTTAGAGGGCTCTTTAGTCTATAGGGAGTAGCAGACAAACAGAAAAAAAAAACCCACTAGTGCTTGGAAATTGAAGCTATGAATATTCCAATAAGAAATTATAGATTTTTAACTATAAGTTAAATAATTAAATATTTGATTACCAGCTGAAGGACGTAGTGGATACCTAATCACTTAACATTGTTTAATGCAAACTGGCTGCCATTGTAGAAGATATACTTTAGGTGGACACAAGTTATTGAACAAAATTAAAGGGTAAAACTACATAGTCTGTGGTCAGATGGTTTGAGAAGAAGGTCCTTGACTTCATCAAAAGTGATTTTCTAAATTTAATCATAAGGATATATATGTACATTTAACTTTTTCTTTCCATTTTTCACCTTTCAGGGCGGCATTAGGTCAGCAAAAGAGGATTTGGCTTTGACAGCCTTTGTAACTATAGCATTGCAACAGACTCTACAGGTCTACAAGTCACCTGATGTGGTAGGAAGCCTGACTATTTATCTTTAAGTCTGATGGCTATTGCACAATGGCATGTCCACCCTATTATCTTAAAGTATTGCAAATGAGGAGGTAAAAGTCTATTTACATCTGTGGTGGACAGGAAAAGATGCCGTGGCCTAATGTACAGCAAGGTGTTTCGAGCTACGCACTCCATCATCAATGGTTTTAATCACTAAGCAAAAATTATTAAAATTGTCTCAAAAATGGCTACAGTGAAGAATTCTAATTTCCTAGTACTCTCACCAACAGTAACAGTTAGTAGGTCTGAATGACATTTTCAAATGGATCCATTCTGTTTTCACAGGTACAAGTGGTTAGAAGAGCAGTGGCTTACATGAAAAATCAACTTTCAAGAAATACTGACTGCTATTCTACAGTCATCACTGCTTATGCTCTGACGCTTGTACAGTCTGATAGTGAAGAAGCCCGGTCCGCAAAAGAAAAATTAAGGGGCTGCTCTGTTTTTGATGCAGGTACTGGTAACCATTCTTAAAAATTCAGTTAGAAAGCACTTTTCCTAATTAAAGCACTTTGAGCACACTTACATGAACCAAACAAATTCAGGTAAATGAAGACCGTTTAATTTCGTAGAAGTGTGTATGTGTATGTGTAATATACTTAATTATTTAAATTACATAAATATTTCAGTATTGAACTTGTAATATGTAATTTGTGTAATTAATATCACTATAAAGTAACAACTTAGCATTGTGAAGTTTGGATTGTGATCTTATCTGATACTGGAATTGGAACAAAACCATGGTAAACAGTCATTTAACTTTTCTGCTTCCCTTGCTGTCTACCAAAGTTTCCACACCTCTAAAGTACATTTAAAAAAAAAAAAAAAAAAAAAGCCCAAGCCAGCTTAGAAGGATTAAATTTTTGAAGGGTGAATAGGAATGAACAGCTACATATGGGAGTAGCCCAGACTGGATTTGTGCTCAAGAGGGAAGGTGTCTTTTTCGGTGCACCTGCTTTCAAAGCCCACACGAGTTCCGAGTGCTTTGTTCCAGCTCCACATGGATGTCAACTCTTCCCCCTGCCGCAGTGTGTGGCTGTGGTCAATGCTGAGTCAGTTAGTTCTATGGCTGCACAGTCACGCTATTAATTTCTCCCAAATCATTTGGTAAATACATTATGGTTTAATAGCCATCGTTTAAGCATAGGGAAAATGCTTCTCCTTAATCAAGACTGGAGTTATGGGCGTAATTAATACTATTATCTCCTGGGGACCACCAGACACAATGCTATCACTCCATCAGACGGACATCACTGTACAATGGGATCATTAGAATGTGATGGTTGGATAAGTCAAAATTGGAAAATCATCGTTTTCCTTTTCCATTATCTCTGCTTCCCAACGGATTTGTTGTTCTTAAGACAGCACCAGTACCTTGTGGTTCTTCAGTGCTATGACATGAAATATCTACTGTGTAGAACAATAGTCATTTTTGGCAAATGTCTTTACCAAGGTGATTCAAGATTGGGTTATTCTTGCAGCAAAGCAGCAGCGCTACTGGGGAAATGGCAATGATGCAGTCTCAGTGGAAACCACTGCCTATGCATTGCTTCAAACTTTGCTCCTGAAAGACATAGAGTATGCAAGGCCTATTGCTACATGGCTGACGGAAAGAAGGAACTATGGTGGAGGATACTGCTCTACACAGGTGCCTGACCACCAATTTGGGTGGAGTTTCAGGGGGAGGGAAGAAAACGGAAGCCCCATAAAAACTTTTTCATTTGGATTTGAAAGCATCGTAACATTTAATCCTGAAATTCTTTGGTGTATGAAGCACCAAAGATTTTGGCCTATTAATAGAAAATGGGCCAAAATAAAGCAGTTATAACCGGCAAAGTTTCTTTGTCTTTATGAAGACTTATGATAATTGAAGGTCAGAACTCCAGTGCTTTTAGGATTTTAATGCTAAAAGAAGAAGCTGGGAAATGAAATGAATAGTCTGTGTAGGTAGGAACAGACAGAGACAGGAGAACTTCAAAACAGCAAAAAACATAAAACTGAAGAATAGCTCCAGGTGACTGATCATGTCATCTTACATATTGTTGAAACAAGCTGGCATAATTGTTCGGGGTTTTGCATTTCTTTCTCACCTAGGACACAGTGGTGGCCCTAGAAGCTCTGTCAGCCTACAGCATACAGACATTGAACACTGCTTCCACCAACCTGACTGTAAAACTCGGAACATCTGGAAGACAAAAAGACTACAGTATTACTCTGACTGATACTGATGAAGTGATTCAGAAGCAGCTAGAGGTACACAACCATCCATTGTCTCAAGCATTTTTTTGCTCAAACAGGAGAAACATTGGTCATCTGGCCTAGGTTTTCTCCTGTTAAGCAATCATGATGTAGCTGGTTTATAATATTTTTAAATAATGTAATCTGTAAAACAACAGAATCTTTTTAAAGAAAAAAAATCAGGTGCTTAGCAGCACACTTCAGAGGCCCCTTCCTGCCCCTTCAAGGACTTTGGTGATGTGAATCTCCCTCAATAATGAAGAGCAGTCAGGAGCCCAAGTCTTGCTAGGGAATGAGGAAGAAGGGGAATATTCTGATATTCATTGTGTTGGGACCCATGAAAATGTCAAATCCAGGCTACAGAGGAGAGAGCGAAGTGGGGAAAATATGTCTCCTGGGCCCCAGAATGGCAGGGTAAGATGCACCAGCCCAGCACATTAAAGACTTGAGGTCTCATAACTCCTTCCATAGTTAAAGGTTTTCCCTACCACAGTTCTGAGGGGTAAAGGCACAGAAGATCATCAAGATAGCAGGAAAACAATAGATCAAATGGTGAGCGCAGACTAAATCTCCTTTTTTTTTTTCTTTTTTTGCCTTGGTTTGCAGTTTGAACTTGGGAGAAAACTTGAAGTATCTGTACATGGCAGAGGAAATGGGACAATGAGTGTAAGCTGTAAATCAGAAATTCGGAGTCCAGCTGGACTTATTCTAATCCCTTTTTGGAAACAGAGTGAGAAATTACTTGCCATGGCTTCATCCTTTGTGTTCCTACTTCCAAATTTCTAAAATTCTGGGCCTACACACTGCCCCCATGGGCAGCCAATTTTTCCTGGTTTTAACTTTAAGTCCATGGAATGTCAATGCTGATAGAGGCAGATGGAATTTGAAAGACCCTTTGTGGTTGGGAATGGAGAGTTATCTCAAAGGTCCCACACCATTTGTGATTTGCACATGGGACCTCTCCTGCTTATAACCACAACAGTCCTGTGTGACCAGTCTATGCCTCCTGGAGACAGGTGTTTCTCGCCACTCTCCCATGTCCCATCAACATTTGCTGAAGTCCTGGATGAGTAAATCCCTTGTCATTTAAATGGTATTTTCAGCGGTTTGCTGTTTGTGTGTTCATCTCAGGTATTAAAAGTGTACTGGTCTTCTGAGCTGAAGAACAACATGTGTAATGATTTGATTTTGACAGTGGAAATGGAAGGGAACATTAAGTACTCTGGTGAGTGAAAACGGAAGTGGTTGGGTCTCAAAGGCGACACATTTGGCCAGCTGCTAATGATACTTAATGGCATTCCAGCCTTGGAAAGTGGGAATAAATGAATGAAACAAGGAAATAGAGAGGCCTTTGAACTCTGCCTTGCTATATTTTCATTCAGTTTATTAATATTTTTAAATAGTTTAATAACTCTCTGAATGACGGTAAGAGAAACAGGTACCTAACATATGCAAAGGTACTATTAGTAACTCTTCTTTGTTATTGGGAGGAGAGTAAGGTAAATTCCCTTCACAGTGTTCCTGGTTGCCATGAGGGGAAAGCCCAGCTCAGTTCCCTGACTAATAAAGGACTTACCATGTGGCCTTAAAAATTCTTTGGGGCAGATCTGTCATGGGTTTTTCATATGAGCAAGAATGTGTTTTCCATCCCCTGAAGTGTGTATTCATCATCCTCTCTGACTATGTCTGCGTTTTTCTTCTGTTTGAATAGCTAACTTTTGGAGGCAGGGATTGTCCTTTATGTATTTATGCATAGTCCAAACCCCATTCTTAGCTAGATCTGTTCGTTATTCTTGCTATAATTATCTCTAAAATTTGAACTCTGAATAAATTAGAAATACTGAGATGGTGTACAGCAAACTTTTATAAAACCCATAGAGATGGCATGACTGTCCACTGGTATGTATCATTACACAAAAAGGAACAAAATGACCGGGTCCTCAGTCAAATTTGTGCATGACTGATCATGTCTGTCACCTCCAGAAACTGTATACTCTGATGAAAAAGATGATTATGAGGACTTGATTGCTGCAGAAGACAGCGTGTTTGAGCCACTGTCTGAAATAGAGTGGTTTGATATCCACAGCAGAAGGAAAAGGGATGTGATCTCTCCCAGTAAAGCAGAATCACTGCAGTACAAAATCTGCGTCAGGTAGGTCTGCAAGATCAGCTCTTCATTAGAAAATGCATTCATTTCTGTTTGTAATTCTTCTTGGTCACCCTCTTCATATGCGCAAGCTCGGCATCCAACCCGGTGATCTTCTGTGAGTATCCATATATGGTGAGTCTGCATCCTCTCTCCCATGGCAGGAGAAAATATTTCCACTGAATGTATTAGGTTTAGATAATTAGATAATGTATTAGGTTTAGATAGACCTTAAACATCCATCACAGATTCTGCCCCATCAAACTCTGGCAAGACTCTAAAGCGCCTGGCTGGCTAATCATTTGAAAGAAGACTTTTATTAAATAAAGTAGATATAATTGGAATACAGTAATAACACATTTACAGAGTTTCATTGCATTCTGGAGAGATGCTGTTACTCGCTTTGTGGTCATACTCTGGCCTCACAAAAAAGAAAAGCTGTCTACTACTATTTGGGGGAGGAGAGGAGACAGAAGGGATATCCTGTTGTGGCAATCAAGAAGTAGGCAAGGGCAGAGCTAGTGACAAAGAAATCCTCCCATGCAGCATAACACTGAAACATCTGCTTTTGCTCCCTCTCACAGTCTGGCAAGGGTCGCAGAAGCATGAAGTGGTGGCTGTCCTGAGTTCCCCTTCTAGAGAGGTGCAGGGTGGCAGAAGCAGGTTTTGCTCCCCAGTAGAATTTAGCTTTTCTACTGACTTTTGATGAAGCCTTGGAGGCAGGGGTTTTTATCCCTCCTCCCAGAGAGCAGCATGAAAAATGGCAGGGGAGGACTGGAGTTATCCTAATTCCCAGGTTTCACTCTCCCTAGTTAAACTTGTATTCAGTGAATTGTGTGCTGGCTGAAGCATCATTTTCCACATTAATTGCTATGTAACATTTATCAACTCAGATCCACTGCTCTACAAGACATTACTGAGTGTTAGGGTGAGTCTTAAACAATAATGTGAAGCTCCCTTTGTTATAGTTAAGACACAGGAGAAAAACTGAAGGCACTGACTATATCACCATACTTCTTCCCTGCACTGTGGTACATCCCTTCTGGGGAAAGGAGGCTGCCAAAATAAAAGTTTCTGAAGTACCGCTAAGTGTATGTAGAATATCTTATGGCAAGGCACCCTATGTGAGTGCAGAACCATTTCATTTTCCAGCAAGGGCACAACTATCTGATTTCTGAGAAGGTGGAAGTAGAAAAGATTGGAAGTCCAATATATATACCTAATGGATAGTTAGAGCAATGAGGATTTTTACCTGTTCAGTGCAGATGTTCACTGCTGATGGTCTCCCTTATAAAGGTCCACAGGTTCCAATGCACCAAAGATGTCCCTGGTTGATCTCTCTCTTCTGAGTGGCTTGGAGCCTGACACAAAGGATCTTGAACAGGTTAGAAACACATTTTTCTGTGCAATCTTCTATAGCCTTTCCTATGGAAAATTTTTCTTTCAAAATCTTTCCAAAGTCCATAGAATGAAGAAGGGAAAACAGATTTTGGATAGATATATTTTCATTATTCTTGTTCTGATAAAATATTTGCTGGATATATACAAGAAATGAAAAGCTTGTGGTGAACAGAGATCAGCCTTCTTAGTCCCTTGTGATAGAAATTAGGGCAAGGCTCAGCAGGGCACTTAAATATGAGCCTGTCCTTAACACATATTGCTGTCCCCACTGGCACTGTTGTCCCACAACATGCCAGGACAGTGTGTCCTGTGCTTGCAGGGGGGGAAGGCAAGTACATCTTTTAGAGGCAGTTGCTGGCAGGACACAGTGACAGGGAGAGGGGGCACAGCGCTCTGCAAAGCTGACTACAGAGTTTTGCGTTCTGGAGCCTGCTCGATTAGGGGAGGTTTGCCCAGGCTCATGCTCTCAGGGACTGTCTCCTTTAGGGAGGAAGAAAGAGGGCAGAATAAAGCAAACAGCTGAACAAAGCAAACCAGAATACAGAAGGTGGTAGCAAAGGTGTTCCTGTTATGCCAGGTTTTTGTTCTGATTTTTCTTGTTTGTTTGTTTTCCTGCAGTTGGTGATGTCTTCAGACCAGTATATTCAGCACTATGAGTACAAGGAAGGAAAGGTTTTGCTCTACTTTGGAGAGGTAAGCAAACCCAATGATTTTCCAGTCTCTGCCATTTCAGATAACATATATAGACTTCTTTTTAAACGTAATCATTATTGGTTTTCACACTCTGTTACCTTCCTGTGATTTTTGTCATATATTATTATTGAACAGCTCAGTTGAAAGAGAGCAGAGGAGGGGAAGAAGGGAAACATGCACCTTCATCCTCTGCCTTTCTGTGTTCCAGGAGATGTAGTCCATGTTTAAGATTTCAGCTTCAGCCCCCCCCAAAAAAGAGAAATCCTCTCTACCCATAACAGATGCTTTTTGTCCAAGATTAACAAAGTGTTAACTGGTAGTCCTGTAAATTCTATACGGACACGTTGCATGCAAAGTTCAGTATTTCTGGATTGAGATCCATATAGGGACAAACAAATGTAAACATCAAAACCCCTAGTTTCTGTGTATATTTCTGCATATTTTGGATAATGGCTCCACCCTCCATCTACTTGAGTTACTTCACCTCCACAGCCAAAGCAGAGGAGCCCCTGTAGAAAGCACACACAGGGCAATGGTTTTTTTAGATATAAAACAATAGACAAATGAAAAAAAGTAAATGTTATTGCTGCTATGACTGTCTTAGATTATTTGTGTATTTAACATAGATTAAAAGCTGTCCCTGAACTTAGCATTTTACTAAGGAAAGTGTATATATTGGAAGCCACCAAAACAGGATAGGTTGTGAACAAATGTTACACCCATTACTCCTGTGCAAGGTGGCTTTAGGCAAAAGCTGAAAAGTAAACCACAAAGTAGTGATGTTGTGAGTCTGGATCAGACAGGTGCAGGCAGAAAAGGCCTGCACACATCTCACAAAACTACCTTTAGCAGGCTTAGCTTGTCCACAAAATCTCCCAACAAAATCATGGAAGGACATGCCTTCCTCAAGTTGAGGTTACGGCTATCAGGATTAACTCACCTATGCCATCAGAAGCAAGCATTCAACAGCTAGTACAGACATAAATGGATAAGGAACTGACTGGGGGGAAAGAGTTAGTTTACTCATCATAACTATTGTTCCTTGTTCCTTGTTCCTCCAGCTCACAAGCGGACCAGACCCAGATTGTATATCATTTGGGGCAAAGCAAATCAATCCCATGGGCTTGGTTCAGCCAGCAAATGCCATCCTTTATGATTTTTACAACCCTGGTAAGGACACAGAGAAATGATACATAACTGACTGAAAGACAGACCATCAAGAACAAACTTCAGTCTATAGAAAGGTGGTTTTGATGTAGTGTGGGAAACCACATGATTTTTGTCGAGTGTTAAAATAACCTGCCTCGAATACTGTCTTCTGCTACCATGGCTGAAGATCATCTAAACAGACATCCTCTCAGGAAGGGTCCATTAGTGCAAATGGACTGAAAATACAAACTCTTACATTCATGGATTTTTAAATCAGGTTTCCTGAGTTCCTGTTTCTTATGGTGCTTTTAAGCATGTTTGACTCATATTACCTTTTCAGTCTTTCTGTGCATCTTTCTGTCTTTCTATGCATCTAAGATAGGCAACCTTAGAGGTTTGGCTTATATACTGTGCTTGCTGGGGGAACCGGTCTCGTTCCCCATTCAAAGAAAGTTAAATGCAAATGATGCCCATTTGCCATAGTTATGTAAACAATATTTGAAAATTAGGTCAAACTTCTACCTTGCTTGAAGCTGAGGAATCCAAGACAGTTTATGTTTAAACCACTAACTATTGGTGATCCTATCTCCTTCTTCTGAAGCAGTGCGGTGCTCGCTGTAGCTCTATGGTCTAAAGATGCTTTTAAGATGGGTCCTTTCCAGAGGAAACAAAAAAAAAACACAAACCAAAAAACTTTAAAAAAAAACACCCAAAAAAACCCCAAACTGAAAAAAAATCCAAACCCCCGCCCCCCCGCAAAAAACCTCCCCCCCAAAAACCCAGAAGCAACAACCCAGATTGTTGTCCACCTGAAAGGCAAGGTGATCCCTGTACTCTAGGTGCCTAGGCCATAGGTCTTTGTGGACTGCTGATGTGCATCTAACCCCTCAGTGCTTCTCTGGACCAGGGAAAAGTTGGGCTGCAAATGTAGTTTCTCCTGCATATGCTTTTCCACCTAAGCTCTCTGAGACAAGCCATTTTGTTTCTTCTCCATAGACAGAAAGTGCAGTGTGTTCTACAGTGCTCCCAAGCACAGCACCATGCTTTCAAAGGTGTGCCACACCAATGTTTGCCAGTGTGCAGAAGGTAAGGAATGACTAAACAGACCAGTCTAAAAGAACATCGTTACTTCTATGAACCATTACCATGAGAATTGTTAAGCCCAGAAAGGACCATTACAATTATCCTAATGTGTAATACAGGACACAAAGCATCCTGTAGTATGGTGGGTACCAAGTTGAAAAAAATTTTTTCAGATATCCAGGATTGATTTGATAGATACGTATGCACATGTATATATACCTTGTATTTAACTAAAAACCCTCCACCACACCTCTAAGAGAGTTGTTCTGCCATTTTATTTTATTCTCTGTTATAATGTTGAGTGAATGAGGATATGTAAACTATATCTATCCAAATATCTATGCCTACAGATGTATCATTTATTTTCTTCACTCTAGGTCCCTGCTCAAGACAAAGATCAACTTTCAGTAAAGCTGTAACACAAACCACACGCTCTAGTTTTGTCTGCTATGACCCTATTGTGGATTATGGTAAGGCATGGAAGACAACTGTCAATTCAGTTTAAACAGAGTTCTTTTTAATAAGGATAAATTTGTAGTTTTATATGGCCAGACTTCTGAAATGAGTAGGGTTTCTGTATCTGGCCTAGAGGCTGAGGAGATGAAATGAAGCTGTGTGCTATCGCAGTCATCACAGGCATGAAAGGGAAAAGTAAAGGACTCAGAAAGATGCAGTGGGATGCTGGGGGAAGGAAGCATGGACAACATTATGTTACACGGTTTAGAAAAGACCCGTGTTGTGATCACCATCATCCCCTACATCCTTAATGGTACAGGTTGGAGATAAAGAATAAGCTTTGCATGGCATGCCATAGCTCAGCAGCTCCTTCCGTGGAGCTAGACAAATATTTTCTCCCGTGTTAATTTGCCTTTCTGGCCTCTTCTTTGGATGGAAAGTTGGAAGAGCTACTGAAGGAAAACTGGTCCAGCAGCTTTGGTAAGTTAGAGGTTAATGGAAGGACAGGAAAAAAAGTGAAAACCTAGTCATGTAGGAGGCTCTTCTAAAAAAAATACACAAAAGGAATACAAATCTAGAGGTTGTTGATTAATAGCTGACTTTCCAAAAGCATATTAAGTGTACAGGATTACTATCCTGTTGTCTTTCATATGCCCATGATTTGTGAATAGATTGGCCTCTGTATAGACATCTGATAAAAGCATACCTATTTTTCAGTTTTTGGGTGCAATTTCATGTTTCCATCTGGCCTCACACAGTTGTTGTCTGTTGCAGTGTACGAGGTGGAGCTCCTCAATAGTACACAGAAGAATGTTTTTGATTACTATGAGACCAAAATCCACAGAATCCTTAAAGCCAGTAAGTATCAAAATGTTTGGCTCCTTTCATTCACCTGTGGGAAAACCAGGTTGATTAAATGTTAGCCAGTATAAGCCATGCAATGCCTTCTATTGCTATAGAAAGTAGGATCAGATATACTTCTACAATAGGCTTGCACGAAGACAGATTTCTTGCAAGGCTCATTTGGTGCAGCTACCTCACTGTTCAGTTCAGCTCAGGGGTAGGTTGCTTTGGTTCACATTATGCAGCAGTCCCAGAGCACATGAGCTTCAATCCTTTCAGATGAAACTAAACCAGAAGACACAGTGAAGCTGCATTCAGTCTATGGCTCCAAACTGGAGCTGGTCTAAGATAAACCCTCCAAAAACATGCATAGTGTGGATATTAGGTCTTCTGCATCAACTATTTCACTTTATAGACGTCTGTTATTAAGCCACATTTTTTTTCTATTGTGGAGATATGGACTGGTCTCTGTTTTGATAGTAGATAAAGGTTTGAAGTTCTTGTAAATTAATTATTAAGCACTTGCAACCCTTGCAGAACAGGCTAAGAGTTGTCCACAAAGACTTGCATGAAGTCAGCAAACACAGGAAAGCTTCTAGAACTTTGATTTAATAATTGTGATAACAAAAAAGAGGACTTTCTCTCTATTTCTTTAGATGCAGTGTAAAGATTTGCACTGCTCTCAGACAATGTCCTTTTGCATCTCAGCTGTCCCTGTGTGAACTTTACTATCAGCAGCATCAGTGAACACTGATATTCTTCAAAGCAATTTCTGGAGAGGCTGTCAGATGACATCTCAGACTTCAACCACTGTGGTATCATGTGGTTGTCAGTTTTGAGTTTAGCAGCCAGAGATTGCCTCTAAAAAGCAACTTCAAAGATTTCAAAATCCTCCCTGTTTGGAACAGAATAATTATCTCCTTTGATCTTTGCCCAGGGGACAGGCAATGTCACCCACTACTTCATGGCACACAACTTGTGATCTGTGCCCAATGTCCTGTTCCTGTCAGATAATCAGGTGCACATTTTGTGAGTCCAGAGACAACATTGGTCATACGCAGGGCTTTCCACATGCAGGGGAATGTTAATGTACCTAGTGATCAAAACACCAGCTATAGGGAATTACAATACCATGACAGAAAGTTTCATTAATCCCTCCAGAAAACCTACAGGATCTACAAGGATTTAGAGCTCTAGGGCCCAGTGCATTTGTAGTCACAACTTGCAGGCAAGCACTGGAAAGATTTTGTTTCTTGGCAGCTGAGAGAAACATCCTTTGAATCTGAAGTTGAAGGGAAGAGATGAATTCTCCCATTCCCACCTCCTTCTTTTTGATCCCTTTAAAATCCCCTTTGGTTTGTGCTATATGATGCAGCTTATGAGCATCAGTAGGCTTTCAGCAGGCATGGGAAAGGCTGGGAAGAGGCATGAAGCCATGATGATGAAGAAAAAGCGAGGCATTGCATCTAAATCAGCTCATGACTGAACTAGAGTTGTTATCTTTTGTAATTTCTGTGGCTGTCTTGAATAAGGTTGGTCTCTGTTGCCATCATCAAGGGTGGGTGAGAATTAGTAGGGTGAATTCTCATTCTATGGACCCCGGGTATTATTTCAGTATCAATCCTTGCAAATAAAGGATTGATTCAGAAGACAGATGGAAACACTTATTTGTGTTTGGGAGTCAGCAAAAGAGAATTTTGCAATGTGCATTCCTCAGATTATGTTGATTATTAATAGAATTAGTGCATGTGTTTTGGATGGCTAACGCTTATGCTGTCCTATAAGTCCTTTAGGGGAATGGTACGGCCCATGCAAAATGGCATAGAATCTTTTTTTTTCCTCCATTATTGATTCTAAAACTTGAAGTAATTGTTTCCTTAAATTCTGCTTGAATACTTTAGAATATTATATTTTAAATTTATTTTTTTTAATTGGAGATTTAGAATTGGAAATTACATAATGACTTGTTAAAGTAATAACTGAAATGCTTATGATCCCCAGACTCTGGACCATTTGTGAAGCATATGAACCAAGAAACACCATGGTAATTTAAGCACAATGAACCTGAGACATAACATCATCATTTTCTCAAGTAGTTCTGATCCATCTTTGCATTCCTTGAACAAAATGAAAATTCAGTACACCATATAGCAAACGAACAACAGAAAGGTCTTGGGTTATATGAGAAAACCTACAGTACTCTATTATTCTTTGGAAAAATACAGACATAACACAGCATACAATACTGAAGACTGACTTTTCTCTGGCCTATAAGTACCATATGTAAAATTAATGCAAGTTTTAACTAGGAAATAGGTAAGGGTTTTAGAGCTCGGTTTCACAGATTAGCACTCTACATCAAATTCTGTGAAATCTTATTAGTGTTAAAATATTCTACTTCAGGTTTTTATTCTACTCTTAGGATTTTATTTTGAGTACTAGATTTTCTATACTTGTAATATAATACTTTAGATAGCAGAAGCTTCACAAGCTTCTGTTAACTGTGGGAAGACTATGGTGTCTTACCTGTAATTTAAGCTGGTTTAATGTTGAATTTGTCAGCACAGTTTTGCATGATATTTCACGTTATAGTTAGAAAGAGTAAGAAATTAGAATATTGCTGTTATTTGCATTTTTTTTTTCAAATGGACTTTGAAAAATGCTGTTTTAGCCAAACAACATGGTATCTTCATGACCTGTGGCTAGTCTGATGAATAAGCATCTTTCCGGCTCTCATGTCATTGCAGTACCTGAGTATTCTTCTCTTTTGCCTTGGATGCCCACTTCTGTAATGGTCACTGCAGCTTTTGAATAAATAATCTTCTAGGCCAGAATGCAGACCAGAATTTCTAAGTTATTTTAATGTAGAGAACACCAAGTGTATGTCCTACATATCAGCTTTATGGTGGATAGCATAAAAGCTAAATTGGTGACGTTCAGATCAGGTGCACTAAGGAGAGTGACTTTTTAATACTGCCTGCTGCATTGTGAGCCTCAAGCCGTTTGAATTTAGTTGCTAGCTTTTAAGACCACTAAGAGCCTGAGCAATCTGAAACATAAGATAGCATGTTTTCTTTTTCCTTTGGCTTTTCCTTCAATCTCTGAGGTTTAAACAAACTCCATAAGGCCTGAAAGGTCTCTACAGCAGAACAGGTCCTTCAATAACTACTGAGGAAGCCAAGATAACCAGCTAAGACAGAAATGGCTTACTTTTTGTCAGGTAATGTTAAAGGAAATATCCTACCACAGCATGGCCATTTACTCCCATGTCAAGCCACAACCCTTAAGTGGATTACATTGAATTACTCCACTGCTAAGTCATCACAAGGGGTAGTGTCCTGTGGGCTATGGTTCTACTCTTTACTTGAAAAGTTCATGGGGTTTTCTCTTCTTATGCCACAGCTACTGATGAAAGCATCCAAGTGGGTGCCCACCGACAGTTCCTAACACGCTCCACATGCAAGTTAAACATGGTCACTGGCAAACGGTACCTCATCATGGGGAAAGATGGGCAAACGGTTGATTGCAACAATGAGTAAGTGCAACGGTTTCTGAGCAGCAGCAGCTGCTGTTGTGGACCATGAATCCAAAGGTTACTCAAACTATTAGAACACCTCTAGAAAGCAAAGGGAGGGCCAGATTTCCTAAGGACTGATTCTTCTGGCTTTACTAAAATGCAAAGACTACCACTCCATAGGCAAAAGGCAAGCTGTGGGGAACAGCTCATCTGTCTGTGCAGAGCTTGGTTCCCACAATTCTCAGAATCAAAATCTGGCCCTTATTATGCTGGGTTAAAAACTCACAGCTAGAAAAGGAAAATGGGAAACGCTACATGGTTCCATCTACTGCAGACACCTTACACAGCTCCTGTGTTTGCAAAAGAAATGGGTGGGACTGTGTCTAAGAACAGCTCTCAAAGCTTCTGTTATATCACACATGCAAAGAGCTCATTCTTCTCATTTCTCATTGTCACACTTCAATGTAAAAAGGGAATTTATTCGAGGAGGAATTTAGTCTGACTTGATTAAGTACTCAGTGAGGAAGCCATCTTAAATGTTTAATTTCCCTGTGCTTACCTGGAGGAAGGTAGTGCCTTTGAAAGCTTCTAGGAGGGAGACTACCTCCATCGAATTGTAAGCACCACTTCCTAAAACCTTAGAAGGTCCCCTCTCTCCATGTCTGTGTGACACCGATGTGAGTGCTTAACTCGGGGGCCTGCTTGAACAGATGCCTGCTAAAGACTGAAGTCTCCCAGCAGAGGTGCAACCTCCAAAGTCTTCTCCAGTCCAGTCGTAAAATGCCAGAATCACAGAATCACAGAATGGTAGGGGTTGGAAGGGACCTCTGGAGATCATCTCACCCAACCCCCCTGCTTGAGCAGGTACACCTAGAGCAGGGTGCACAGGGCTGCGTCCAGGCGGATTTTGAATGTCTCCAGAGAAGGAGACTCCACAACCTCTCTGGGCAGCCTGTTCCAGTACTCTGTCACCCTCCAAGTAAAGTTGTTTTTCTCATGTTTAAGTGGAACTTCCTGTGTTCCAACTTGTGCCCGTTGCCTCTTGTCCTGTCATTGGGCACCACTGAAAAGAGTCTGGTCCCATCCTCTTGACACCTGCCCTTCCGATATTTATAAGCATTGATAAGATCCCCCCTCAGTCTTCTCTTCTCCAGGCTGAACAAACCCAGCTCTCTCAGCCTTTCCTCATAAGGGAGATGCTCCAGTCCCTGAGCATCTAAGTAGCTATCTGCTGGACTCTCTGCAGTAGTTTCCCTGTCCTTCTTGAACTGGGGAGCCTAGAACTGGACACAGTACTCCAAATGTGGTCTCACTAGGGCAGAGTAGAGGGGGAGGATAACCTCCCTCGACCTGCTGGCCACACTCCTTTTTATGCACCCCAGGATACCCTTGGCTGTCTTGGCCACAAGGGCACACTGCTGGCTCATGATCAGCCTGTTGTCCACCAGCACTCCCAGGTCCTTCTCAGCAGAGCTGCTTTCCAGCAGGTCAACCCCCAACATGTACTGGTGCATGGGGTTGTTCCTCCCTGGGTACAGGACCTTACACTTGCTCTTGTTGAACTTAGAGAGGTTTCCTTCGGCCCAGCTCTCCAGCCTGTCCAGGTCTCATTGGATGGCAGCACAGCCTTCTGGTGTATCAGCCACTCCTGCCAGTTTTGCATCATCAGCAAACTTGCTGAGGTTACACTCTATCCCTTCATCCAGGTCATTGATGAATATGTTGATCAGGATGAGACCCAGCACAATCCCTTGGGGAACACCAGTAGTTACAGGCCTCCAACCAGACTCTGCCCCATTGATCGTGACCCTCTGAGCTCTGCTGGTCAACCAGTTCTTTATCCACCTCACTGTCCACTCATCTAACCCATATTTCCTTAGCTTGTCCATGAGGATGTTATGGGAGACAGTGTCGAACACCTAACTGAAGTCAAGATAAACAACATCTACTGCTCTCCCTTCATCTACCCAGCCAGCCATGCCATCATAGAAGGCTATCAAGTTGGTCAAGCATGATTTTCCCTTGGTGAATCCATGCTGACTACTTCTGATAACCTTCTTTTCCTCTACGTGCCTGGAGATGACCTCCAGCATGAACTGCTCCATCACCTTTCTAGGGATGGAGGTGAGGCTGACTGGCCTATAGTTTCCCGGGTCCTCTTTCTTGCCCTTTTTGAAGATTAGAGTGACATTGGCTACCCTCCAGACCTCAGGCACCTCTCCTGCTCTCCAAGACTTTTCAAAGATGATTGAGAATGGCTTGGCAAGAACATCCGCCAGCTCCCTCAGCACTTATGGGTGCATCCCATTGGGGCCCATGGATTTGTGAGGATCCATTTTGCCTAGGTGATCTCTGACCCAGTCCTCCTCAACCAAGGGGAAGTCCTCCTTTCTCCAGATTTTCTCTCTCACCTCTAGGGGCTGGGATGCCTGAGGGCCAGCCTTAGCAGTAAAGACTGAAGCAAAGAAGGCATTCAGTAACTACTCCTTCACTGCATCCTGCATCACCAGGGCCCCTACCTCATTCAGCAGTGGGCCCACAGTTTCCCCAGTCTTCCTCTTACTGCTGATGTATTTAAAGAAGCCCTTCTTGTTACCTTTGACATCCCTCACCAGACTGAGTTCCAAGTGGGCCTTGGTCTTCCTTGTTGCATCTCTGCATACCCTGACAATGTTCCTATATTCCTCCCAAGTGGCCAGTCCCTTTTTCCACATACTGTGAACCTCCCTCTTCCATTTGAGTTTCTCTAGAAGCAATTTGCTCATCCACACAGGTCTCCTGGCTCCTTTGCTTGACTTCTTCCTCACAGGGATGCACCAATCTCAAGCTTGGAGGAAGTGGTACTTGAATATTGATCAGCTCTCTTGGGCCCCCCTACCTTCTAGAGCCCTAAGCCATGGGATTCCTCCAAGCATTTCTTTGAAGAGGCCAAAGTTGGCTCTCCTGAAGTCCAGGGCTGTAATCCTGCTTGTCACCCTGCTTCTACCATGCAGGACCCTGAACTCCACCATCACACGGTCACTGCAGGCAAGGCTACCCCCAACCCTCACCACACATCACAAACTACATGGGCTCTCACCACAGAAAATTAGGAAACATTTTGGGATACTTTGTTGAAACTAAATGCCCCTTTACTGTGTCCCACTGCTGTTCACTGTGGCTTTTTGTGCCAGTCCACAAAATTCTCATAGAAATTTAGCCCAAGCTTACCTGGTGTCAATCAAAACACAAGTACAGCCAGATTTGTCCTAGCTTGGCACTGACTCTTCCTAAACTTTATTCAAAACTCAGTTAACCTGCTGGTAGAACTAGGTTTCAGACAAGTTTCTACGCTAGTGTAACTCCTCCTGACCTCAGAGAAGCCTCAGTAGAGGGATACAACCCCACAGGGTTTACACTTTGCATTGCTCCATGTCAGCAGTAGTGACTCACCACTTTTATTTGTCCCACTTGCACTCAGGATGCAGTACGTCCTTGATGCACAAACCTGGATAGAGAAAATTCCAGACAACAGCGAGTGCCGCACCACCCTGCACCGGCAAGCCTGTGCTCACCTGCAGGACTTCATGAACATGCCTGACAACCTGTGCTTCTTCTGAACAACTGCCCTCCTCCCTACATCCTCTCTGGGTGACTAAGACTCAGCTCCTTCCTAAATTTTTCCTGCGAAGCCTGTACATCACAGTGGCACCTGAACCATTGCAGAGATGCTTTTCTGTTGCTCTTTGTTTTGCTGGATGGGGTATCTTCTTGTAGATGTATGGGGAGGGAGTGTAATACAACAAAAATTGCAGTTACTCTGCTACTTATTGTGTTTATTGTCCCTGCCACTGGTGAAGAGAGAGCAGGAATTTCTGTCTCCCTGAACCATGATACAACAGTGCAATTATCCTGCAGGGGCTCAAATGAAAAGTCAGTGGTGTTTGCAGAGCTGATTAATTCCTGCAGTCATTGTCACTAGACATTAAAGAGGCCAAGAAATTTGCATGGGTCAGAAAGAAGACTGGGCATTCATGGGTTTACCAAGCACAGCTTGTGTTATACTGCTACTGAAAGAAAAGAGATACTGACACTCATGCTTCAGTACATCAGTTAATTTCTGATTTTAATTGTGAGTCCTCATGTAGGGGAAGGAATGACCCCACTTGTACCACAGCAGGATTCCCAAATGCACTTCTGAAGCTGGAACTGTAACTGGCCCTGCATCAGGGATGGGCAACTGGACTGGATGTGTCCTGTGTCTGACCCAGGAGTCCTGCACAGGCTAGTTAGTGCTGGTAGCTCACTGAGGGCACAGAATTGCTTTTTAATTACACTTTGTAATCATATGTCTTTCAACCTTTTCTTTTTTTAGAGTTTAATTAATTTGCATTACTTTAAAAAAAAAACTGACATGACTTGTGGTTACATTTTTCTAAAGCATTGCTGCATAGCATTGTGGCTATGCAAACAGCTCTGTAGCAGAGCCATAATATCTGTCAGGGAAAGATGGGGGTTTTGCTGTCACAGTTATAAAGGCTTCCACAAATGCCAAACTAAGCTGGTGATGAAAAATAACCCCAAAACTCAAAACCCCTTTTTTGTTCTGTAGAAAATGTTTTGATAACACTGTAAGTAGACAACTTGCAAATACAGGTTTTACTTCTTTAGTTTCCCAGCAAAATGCCATTTGGCAGTCATGTCTGAAGCAGAGAAGAGCTGCAGTGAAAAGCTGTGTTTGCTGAACAGGTCACCATCCTCAGATGCTCATACACTGTCTTCATGCCAGCAGTTACTGAGTGCAAAAATTTGCAACCTGGACTACTTGTGTTACATTGTAGTAAAAATAAGAAGGGTCTGTATCAACAATATGATAAATAGTAGGTCCATGGTGATCTGGTTAATTTGGAGTCAAAAGACCCTACTGGATAGGAGGGGCAGCAGTGAGCCTTGTGTGGAGGAGACACTACATGGGAGCAGCATGTACCAGAACAGCTACTCCACAAGAGCCTTCACATTCATAGCAGAGAGCCCATCACTGTGTACCAGCACTGTGAACTGCCTAGCTATTTTTGAAGGCTGTAAACTCAAGTATCATGGTAGCTGAACTCAGATATCTGCAATGATGGGCCCTGCTCAGCTGCCAGGCATTGCATGGTTGGAGGGTGGGGAAGGCTCATTTTTGAAAACCCGCACCACCGCTTCATGACATCTGCAAGGGAAGATAAGAAACCTCCTGAAGGTGAAAGATAGACACTTAAATTAACATAGGACAACTTGTTTTCCTCAAGGTTTGCCCCAGTGTATTGGGTTTGCAAGGCAAGGTTTTGGTAGCGGGGGGGTGGTCTACAGGGGTGGCTTCTGTGAGAAGATGCCAGAAGATGTCCAACAGAGCCAATGCCAGCTGGTTCCAAGACAGACCCGCCACTGGCCAAGGCCAAGCCCATCAGCGACAGTGATAGAGTCTTTGTGATAACATACTTAAGAAGGGGAAAAAAAACCTGTGGAACTGCAGCCAAAGAGAGGAGTGAGAATATGTGAGAGAAACAACTCTGCAGTCACCAAGGTCAGTGAAGAAGGAGGGAGAGGAGGTGTCCAGGCACCAGAGCAGAGATTCCCCTGCAGCCCATTGTGAAGACCATGGTGAGGCAGGCTGTCCCCCTGCAGCCCTTGGAAGGTACTGGTGGAGCAGACATCCACCTGCAGCCCGTGGAGGACCCCACGCCAGAGCAGGTGGATACACCTGAAGAAGGCTGTGACCCTATGGGAAGCCCACATTGAGGCAGGCTTCTGGAAGGACTTGTGGACCCATGGAGACAGGAGCCCACGCTGGAGCAGGTTTTCTGGCAGGACTTGTGACCCCATGGGGGGCCCACGCTGGAGCAGTCTCTTCCTGAATGACTGCACCCCGTGGGAGGGACACATGCTGGAGCAGTTTGTGAAGAACTGCAGCCCATGGGAAGGACTCATGCTGAAGACGTTCACGGAGGACTGTCTCCTGTGGGAGGGACCCCACACTAGAGCAGGGGAAGAGTGTGAGGAGGAAGGAGCGACAGAGGCAATGTGTGATGAACTGACCACAACACCCATTCCCTGTTCCCCTGCGCTGCTTAGGGCAGGAGGCAGAGGAAACTGGGAGTGAAGTTGAGCCTGGGAAGTAGGGAGAGGGTGTTTAAGATTGGGGTTTATTATGCTACTCCTACTTTTGATTGGTAATACATTAAATTAATTTTCCCCAAGTCAAGTCTCTTTTGCCCATGATGGTAATTGGTGAGTGATCTCCTTGCCCTTATCTTGACCCACAAACCTTTCGTTATATTTTCTCTCCCCTGTCCAGTTGAGGAGGGGAGTGATAGAGCGGCTTGGTGGGCACCTGGCATCCAGTCAAGATCAACCTACCACACCCAGCTTTCAGATTAGGAAATGTGACTGTAATGCATAGGCATATCTTCTCTTCCTTTTATTACAGAGCTTCTAGAAATGTCAGTTATATGGCAAAATCCAGCTAAGGTCAGTAAAGAAAGTGCTAATTTTTACTCATATAAGATAAAGAATTGGCTGTTCTACTGACATACCAATTATCCAGTAATTCTGATAATAGTTACAAAAGAATACCTCTAAGGTTATGGGCTAAATCCTTCTTTCCACTCCACAGGACTTGTGTTAAATACCAGTGTCTGACCCTTTTGCTGTGTGTACATCAAGAGCTCAGATGTTCTTGCTTAGCAGACAAATCACCAAATAATTGCTACTCTCAAGACTGTAAAATGTGGTGAAAGCATCATTAAAATTTCATATCAGGTCTAGCATACACTTTACATATTTTATTACTTTTTATGTATTTTCTTCCGTTTCACTTGGAGATGAGTCTAAGCTGAAACTGCTTAACGCCTGAACTTTGCAAATGCAGTCTCCTAACGTGGGAGCTATGTGTGGTTATTAAACTATTTTTACTCTTATTTTTGGTACAAGGGGCAAAGCATGCTTCTACTTTAATCTTTTAGCTCTTGCCTCTCAAGCAGGCTCTAATTCAGCTGCCATTGCCCTCTGCATGGCCACAGGAATCCTGACATCTCTGATCTCCACTTGGGCCACTTTGATTCCCCACTGCTCCATCGCACTGTCAAGGATAGCCTTAGGGACAAACACACAACCCACCACGAAGAGCACAGTGATGGCAGAGAGGAAACCACGCAATGTGCCCTGCTGCTGGGACAGAAGGAAAGGCAGCACGTAAATATGCACAACAGAAAGGTGGAGCCCTCCGGGGGCACTAACATCTAATGTGGTGTGCGCACAGCGGGTACCACAACCTTATGAAACTCCTGCTGATCAACACCAGTGTCTGAGACAAGTGTCTCCTGTGTGGCTTCTCTACTCTCTCCTAAACTATGATCCCCATCCTTTTGTCAGGTGAGCACTGACCAAACTTCTCCCTTTTACAAAATAATACTACTCTAACATCCTAAAATGGCACGATGCTATAAAAGCATGTAGAAGCACACTATGGGTGAATGACACAGCACAGCCCTGCAGCACTGGCACGCTTTTCTGGGCTCAGGATCCTGGGCGCTACTGCAATGCATGTGACCACTGTGCCCCCGCTCTGCCCATGGCTGCTGTCCTGGCTGGAGAGGGATACACTCTCTCTTTTGTTTGACTATGCTTCTTCTTTGACTGAAAAGAGTAAATCAGGTTTTTGGATTTCTTCTCTGCTCCCTTCTTGGCTGCTGAACTGAAAAAAAACCAACCAACCAAACAAACAAACAAAAAAAAACCCAGATGGCATTTTAAAGCATAAAACAGCTTGGTTCTGTACTCTTTGTTGTTATGACAAGAGATACAAGTCCTGCCTTGATTAATCCTCCATCAAAGGTCTTCTCAAGCTAGAGCTTCCCATAAGCAGCAGACTTCTTTCTCACCGCTTGCAGCAGCCTCTGTACAAAGACTAAACTGATTTATTCAACTCACTGGATAATTTCAGAATTTTCATTGCTTTTTGATAGGAAATAACTCTTCTACAAGAACCTGGGGAAATACCTTTAGAATAACTCTTTCTGATTCTAAGCAATGAGCTGTATAATTGGAAAAAAACATAAAGGAAAATTTTGCTACCATTGTTGAAGAAAGAAAAAGAGATTTTTTTCTAATTTGCTACTCACTAGAACAAATCTCCATGCTTGTCCATGAATTTTGAGAGCCAGATTTACCTGAATACTGTATGCAATCTCCTCACGACCTGCCGGGAGCTGAGCCAAGCTCTGTGCACCCAGAATGTTTCTCAGGGTTGTCTGTGCCAAGAGGAAGGTAGCCACATGGACATCAGTGACGTTAGCGATGGCGCTGACAGCACTGTGGATCCTGTAGTACACCACCCCATCAACTTGGGTAGTAACGACATCTTTTGTGAGAATCTGCATTGCAGAGATGTGCAGAATTAGAGAAGGATCCAATAACACACCCTGTGCCAAGGAAGGGGAATTTTATTTTTTTCCTTTAGTGAGGAAAAGGCCCTGATAATTCAGGGAAACTAAGAATTTTGTTTGGTTTCTTTGTTATTCCCCTGAGAAATAACTTCAGGGAAGTTATTCTGCGTCACCAATAGTTTAAACCAGGGCAAAATGTTGTACATAGCCTTTAGACAACCATTTCAACAGTAAGTGAATCTCATAACCTGCATGAATTTCTTCTGCAATACTAAATGGTACTTATCCTCTTCCTCTCTGGTAGAAAGCGCCATTACTGGTTTTATACATTGCATGCAGATTGGAAGATCTGTGTTACTTCCCCTCAATAATGTATTTGTAAGAAACACCAGCAAATTAAAAAAAAAAAAAAAGTGAAAAGCAAAGTACAAGAATTTGCGAGAAGAAACTCTGAAAAAATATTTAAGTATTCACAGAGAAGTTGTGTCATCTTTTGCCAGACAAGCCCCCCATGCCTCAGCAGGCAGTTGGCCTCAGCAAAGCACTGATGATACTCCACTGTCTCTACCCTCCTCAGCATCTTTTGCCTGCAAGTAAGTGCTTCACAGAAGCCCTGCCAACAGCTCCATAATCCTTGCCAAAAGCTGCTAAGCCTTGTACAGCACAAGTACTGCAACCATCTTCCTTCCAGCCTTCTGTTTTGGGGGAGCCATTTTTCATTCTACCACATGCAACCTGCACTCTGAGAAAAGGCTCTTTCTGATTAAGGAAAGGTAATGGTCCAAGAAACATCTCCCGGGGAACACAATGGGCAATTCCAGGGGCTCAAGGGGTCCTGGGGCCATCCCGCCCCTGCTCTGCTCTTCTGTTCGCATAGGGAAGGAAGCAGCAGTGCCAACTCCACCAGCAGAAGCCTTGTACCATGGTGGGGCTTGGCCCACGTGGAACCAAAAGTTTTCCAGAAGGACAGGAATTGCTCAGAAACTGATTCTTCAGACTGAATTCTTCGGTCAATGTTTGTCAATAAAATGCCTAAAGATACGCCTCTCCATTCCTGCTTGGAACTGAATTTTGTGGATGATTGTCTGCTAATTCCTTTTAATTTAAGGAGATTTGTTATTTGCCTTTTAAGAAACATGTAGGGTGTGCATATCTTCAAGCAGCGACTGCTACATCACTGAAGGCTTTTTTGAACAGTGTGCTGCATGTCAGAACCAATTTTATTAGGACACTCTATTCTGGATATGTTACACTGGTCTATTGCTTCATTTCCATGTGTGGAATAAAAATCCTCTCCTCTTGTCCTCTGTGATTCCCATTTGCAGTTCTACCCCCCCTCCCTTATCTTTTATCTCATAGTTCTTAACATGAGCAAGAGGAGTTTGCTTGGCCTGCAATGATGCATGTGCAGGTTTTCATAGCAGAAGTTTTGTAAGCAGTTTGGAAGTCAGAAGATACAGCAAATAAGCTAAAATCTATACGGTAGCTCACAACTGCAAGAGTATAAAACACCTGCATTATTTTTGATCATGCCACAAACCAGCTCTCTTTTATTTCCATTTTAGATGGCTGCTAGAGAATAGTTACCTCTTGTGGAGGAATGTTACAGGTAACTGTTCTAATATCAACCTTGATAAATGTATCTGTACATGGCAGTATGAGGATCAAACCTGAAAAATAAAAATAATTAGATGAAACACTTGTTTCTGAAAGCTCAGTGTAGAGCCAGGTATCCTGTACAAAGCAGATGGAAATATCCACAGGGTGGGGAATAAGCCCACCTTATTACTACAGCTGTCCTTTCTGCTACAGGAGGTAAGAACAGTGAGGTTTTGCATTTTCAAATAACAGAGGGAAATGCAGATATCTGCAAATAACATGAATTTATTGGAGGTTAACAGTCTAGGGCTCTGGACTGGGAATGGGCAGATTGCAGTTCTGGTCTCAAAACTGCCACGAGACTTTTGACAAAAACTCCTTCCATGCCTTTGTTTAGTTTCCCCTTTTTAGATCATAAGCCATTTATGGTACAGTATGTGTGTCCCCAGGAAAGACATCTCTCACTTCTAGATTTCTGCACCACCTGTAGGCCCCCACATTAGGAGTGTTGTCCTACAATTTGAGCAGTCCTGTGAAGGAGTCCGCACTGTCCCTTCTCTAGAGAGGGGCACTTGACATAACTATTTTTCTAATCTCAGCACCTTGCTTAGGTGCCCAGAGCCATGCAGAACTCAGCTCCTGCCTTAGCTGCTCTTTGGACCATGTGGCTATTATTCAGGAGGGAAGACAGTATCTGGAAAAGACTTTTTCCTCTTATTTCAACTTCCAGTTTGTCCGGTTTCATTGCACAGAGGTGGTAACAGCAGCAATGAAAATACCTCATGTTGTTAGGTTTGGTTTGTATTTCTGATTTGTAACCTGATCCTAGGTGACTGTAACAAACTCTGTAGATGCAGAGTGTCCCTGCCCTGACACATTCACAATTTTCAGACCACAAGACAGCTAAAGAGCTGGCAGCAATGAGCAGTGTTGGAAGTGAGGTACAGGGAGAGTGGCCACAGTCACCCAAAAAAGTCTGCAGCGGAGCTGAAGACTGCGTTTAAACCTCCTCAGTCCCCTGCCAGTGTCTGCAGCATGAACTCAACCTTCTGTTGGCCAACCTACTCAACAGCAAAGCTGTACCAGCTATCAAGGTTCTCAGCCTTCAGTGTTGTGCTGTGACAGGGTGGGGGGGTGGCTTTATCTTCTCCTCAGAAAAACAAACAGCCTGCAGGTAAAGAAACTGCAGCAGAAAGGACCATCTCATCTCCCTCTATGCTATGAAGAAGGATTTCATGGACCTCTGCAATTCTCTATGTGGTTAGAGTGCATCAGAGTAAAATAAAAACAGTGCATCTTGACAGAATAAAACTGCATGCATTCACCTGGTCCCTTTGCTTTCTTAGACAGTGTATGTCCCAGCCGAAATACAACAGCACGTTCATACTCTCTGATAACCTAGGAAAATATTTTAAATTTAGAATTTTACAACTAACTCTATTCCTGCTCTCTGGACTGATATTTTTTTTTTAATCTTTGGCATCTGTATTAAATGTGAAAAAAAGTACAAATAATATAGGAACCAACAAAGCTGCAAGTCACTAGGCATTTTATGCCTTCTCCTCACCTCATCTTTTGCTGGAAAAACTCATATTCTGACCCTGCAAATATTTTACAAAGCAGATCAAATATGAAAGAGTTGCCACTGATCTAATGAGGCTACCCACAACTCTCTCAACACCAGTACTACACTCAGAGGAGCTGTGAGCAAAGTATATTTTCACCTCAGATAATCTACCTAACTACTTTGGTTAGTGTATTAGGACTACTCAAGGCCTGGTGTTCAGAGCAATCACTCTGGTAACTCACCCCTAAAACTTGCTTTAAATTAATCATATTATGCTCATGCCTTGAGGGGACTGTGGGGTTAGGTTGTATAGTCCCTCAGTGAAGGAACTTGCTCCATTTTTCATCAGTACCCATGTTAATCACTATTGCAGACAGCATCAAATATGAATTTTTCAGAAAAGTTTGTATATTTATTCTCCTAATGTTGTTGTAAAGCAGGGAAGTTTAAAAGATGATGGAAGTTGAGATGGGAAGAAATTAAATGAGTAAGTTGTGGTGATACAGAAAGTCAGTGGAAGAACATGGATCTCAGTCCCAGACCGCACCTTCGCTACAAGCCCTTATGATTTCCAAAAAGTGAATGTAAAGTGCCTTGTTTTAGCAAAATCAATAAATCAGTAAACATAAGTAACAACAATGATCATAGAGCATTCTTTGTATGCCCCAAATCCTACTAGCTTACCTTGATACATGTCCAGTTGGAAATAGGAAAGGTAATAAGCACCAGGAGGAAAGAAAGGAAAGTCAGGATCTAGCCACAGACACCAATTCCTTCCCACCTGTCAGCTATAAAAAAGAATAAGGAAGAAAAGCAGCGAATGCAAATTTTGAAAAGAGTTCTCTGAGGGATGCAGATCTAGCCCAGTGCAATCATGAGGGACTGCAAAGTCCAGAGACTCATTCCCTCTTACCTCCCTCCCATCGCTCAGTGACAGCTGTAAAACACGTAACCAAACATCTAACCTTATGCCTCTTCTGCTCCAGAGATTAAAAGGTTCAGAAAATACATTTTGCAACAGGAGAGAAAGCAGAAAAATGAAAAACATTGCCAAAGCTGGGGGCTGTGAAGGAGGAATAAATCACTGTGTGGAGTATCCATGGATATGAATCTCTGCCAGTGCGCCATGGCTGGGGCAAAAGACTTAGTTTGTATGAAACAGGTAATAAGGAAGATGAAAGGAACTCTTACTGCCTTTAGATGAAAGTTCTGAGGAATACTGATGTCATCCAGTTCATCTGCTGGACCACAAGCTTCAAGATCGGTGCTTGTCAAAATGCATGCCCATGCATTTTGAGCAGTTCTCTCACTGTGTTCAGCTCATCTCATCCCAAAATTTCATTATAATGAAATCAAAATATATCAAAATAATTTCATTATTTTACTGTCTGAAGGGAAGGCAGTGGTCAGTTGTTCAAGTACTAAAAGTTTGGGAGGCTCTTTGTAAGGGAAAGGTGATCAATGAACTGTTGCTTTTTGAAGAGCAGGTGGAGCTGCTGAGGTCCTCACAGAAGAGGCGTGGAAGAGGGCAAGGAGTGAAACAGGCCAGTCTTGCCACGAGGACAGAGTGCTGCAAGGTCAACTGAATTTTGCTAAATGCAGAAATGCCTTGGATCAGGAGAGTTACGAGAAAAGCAGAAGCATCAGGATGCAGGCTAGGCTAGCCCTAAGGGCTGCATGGCTGCCAGGTTTGGGCCAGAAGAGGATTTTTGCAGGCATAAGCATCAGCAGATGGGAAGCTGAATGCCACAGCCTATGTTTCCCAATGCAAGGGGAAGAGGCAGAAGAGAAGGACGAAGGCTCTGAGGTCTCCTCAGAGAACCTCCCCCATGCTGATGCAAAGATGCAGTGTGTGTTTTGGATATGTTACCTCAAAGGTACAGGGTAGCACTGGGAATTTCTGACATCAGATAAAATTCATGTGCGGATAGAAACTGATAAATAGAAAAGAAAACAATTAATTTTATACATTGTGAGAAAAAAACTCATCACCACAGTGAAACAATGTGAGGCTACCTGATCTGTAAGGCACAAGCTAACAGACCAGCAGAGCAGGACTGACAGGTTTGTCAGAAAACCCCCAGCAACCCTGGAGGAGGAGACACAACACAGCCCTCCTGCAGGTCTTTCTTCTCTTGGGTGCATAGCTGCACCACACACGCTGGCAATGAAGTCAGGTTAACTGCAAACCTGGATGTTAAAACCAAGCCCATTGCTGCTTGCAGTTTTTCCCTTCCTACTTCTGGGGTCCCCGCTGCAGATTTAATCACTCACACATAAATACTTTCGTGTCCAAGAGAGCTAAGTTTCAGGCCTCTCTTTGACTGTTTGCCCTGAGAGCTGGGCACCGAATTGCTGCACTGGGAGCCTGGCTTTCCTCCTGACCCCTTCCAACAAACAGTAATTTGAAATCCCTGGTTAGTTAATGAGGTATCATCAGCCATACTGCAATCAGGGGTAGGAAATTTGAGGAGGTCCCCTGAGTAAATTACCATGCAAACCTTAAGGCCTTGTGTTTGAAGACAGGACTTTTAAGATTTAATGTGAAAATCTTTAACGCTTTCACTGCTGCTTGTTTGCCACACAGTGATCTTCACGTTATGCTAGTGGGGTGTCAGGCTACAACAGGTACATGAAGTACCAGCGGTCAAGCGTCTTTTAATCGGTGGAAAGAGATCAGGGAAACGTGTGGAATGGGCATCATTCATAATTCTTGCCTGAAGCTTGGGGAAATTAATCATGAAGGGATCTTTTGTTCAACAGAACTCAATGTTCTCCTCTCTCTTTATTTCACCTAAATTATTAACTTACAGAAAAATGTCTGAAGATCTTTTTCTACAGTGCCAAACTTGGTCATGAAGAACTTCTTCAAAAGCAATTTTGGATTGTAACATCACCTGCCATCATCCACCTGAGACCACTGTGAATATACCTGGTAGGAATGACTCAATCCACAGATGGGGGGAATGGCTGGGAACAAATGCCCATACCCTGCCGATTGATATTCAAAAGCAGCTGAGAAAAGATAGGTCAAGATATCACTTATCACGACTATGGACAAGAAGCACACATCCAAAACTTGACAAAGTACAAGTGCATCCTTCTCCATGAGAACTGTCGTAGAGATCCTGTTGCCCACGTAAACTCCAATGAGAAAAACAGGATATGACAGTATGCCTTTTTAATGGTGAATCTAGATGTAGATCTCAAAAAAGCACGACAAATGTTCTGAGGTTATCCCAAAGTTTCAAACCATTTAACCGCAAGCAAATGTAAGATTCTAGAAAAACACAATAGTAGAAGAATAAGCATCAGTCAAAACCCAACATATCAGTGAGCTGGTTTTGCCATGCTTGTATATGGATTACAATAGTCATAACCACCAAAAACCTCACTTGGGTCTACACTCCAGAGCAAACAGAGAGCTGCAACACACCGCAAAATGTGAGAGCTCATCAATCAGCAGTTGTGGAAAAGCACCAGGCCACTCGTAAAAATCACTTCATTTTTTCCTGATACACTCATTTGCAGTTGGACTTGATGATCTTAAAGGTCTTTTCCAACCTAAATGATTCTATAATTCTATGACCATGAACACACTTGATACACAAAACCATGATGTGGGTGTCAAACTTGAAAAGCAAATGAAAAGCTCATGTCCAAGTTGTCTTGTGAAGAATAGAAAGAACAGTGAGCGAAAATCTCCCAAGTCTCCTACAGTCACAGAGAGAGATGGAGTAGCCTCAGCTTTTTGTAACCACTGTGTACCCTCCTGCTTTTTACAAGCACCCAAAACAATCCTGCTGAGACTTATGCTTGTACTACTGTACTATCCATACTAACAGACAGACAAAATGGTGAAAACAGCGCACATTGCCAGTAACAACTTTGGTCTGGCAGCAGTTCCCTTGCTTGAAGAGAAGAGAGCACCAGGTGCTCATCACACAAGTCCAAACACATCCAGTGTCCTTTTGGGGCTCAAAAACTCTTCTGCCTTCCCTAACTCGTATTTTTCCCTTTCCACCCCAGCCCTACGTACAGAAGTATATCAATAGCTGAATAAGCCATTTTAGCCCCGCGGTCATTTTGCCAGAAGGTAGATGCTGGCACATGCTGGCAGGGCAGTGTGAGATAATTTGCTCTGTCCCTCACAGTGGCAGGTGCTGAATTTTCTCTCCAGCCTACATGGGAAACATGATGAATGCCTGGATTCAAATGTACTTTTTTGTTTGGTTAGTTTTGCTCCTTTTTATTATTATTGAGAAAAAACCACACACACACAAAGCAAGGCTTACCAATTAGATGCTCAGTGTTGTTTTTCTTGGGCGTCTCTCTCTGGGGATCCATCCCTTTCGAGGGCAGCTCCAATACCCTCACGGACGAGACAGCAGCATAGCTCAAAACAGCACAACACTTATGCAAAGCGCTGAAGAGAGGGGCAGGGTGAGAGAAGGAGAAATCCCCACTTGTACGAGAGCCCTCTGGGAGTTAGTTACCCTGGTGAGGAGGGGATGTTTACAAAAATAAAGTCTTGTGGATCAGGGTTGTCTCTGATGTAATTCCATGGTCTTCTGTGGCCGTCTTCTGGCTGGGGATGCACTTGGCCAAGTTGGTTTTACACCCCACAAAATCCAAGCTGGAAATTATTTCTATGAATCAGTAGTATCTGTCACCAGAGAGTAAAAACAAGACAAGACAGAAGGAGAAGATAAAGAGAAAACAAGTGCTCTGAGGAGCAGCTGAGGGAGCTGGGGTTGTTTAGCCTGTAGAAAAGGAGGCTGAGGGGAGACCTTATTGCTCTCTACAACTACCTGAAAGGAGGCTGTAGCAAGGTGGGTGTTGGTCTCTTCTCCCAAGTAACAAGTGATAGGACAAGAGGAAATGGCCTCAAGTTGTGCCAGGGGAGGTTTAGATTGGATATTAGGAAACATTTCTTCGCTGAAAGGGTTGTCAAGCATTGGAACAGGCTGCCCAGGGAAGTGGTTGAGTCATCGTCCCTGGAGGTATTTAAAAGTCATGTAGATGTGGTGCTTAGGGACATGGTTTAGTGGTGGGCTTGGCAGTGCTAGGTTAACAGTTGGACTTGATGATCTTAAAGCTCTTTTCCAACCTAAATGACTCTATGATTTGATAAAGCCAGAGGGTGCAGATTGAGGACTGCTCCTGTGCTGTATACCTCTTATGGGGCTCAGCTACTGTTCAGATCTCAACCACTAGAAACATAAATAATCCTCCAGGTGACGTCCCCGTGCTGTGCAGAATAGCTCATCACACACTTCTTGATACTGTACATCGCAGTAGGTTGAACCCTGCTGTGCTAGATAACCTAAAAACCACAGCAGAAGCATTTCAGCTCCAAAGTCTTAAAATTTTCCCCAGTAAGAATACTTTTCCCAAAACACTTTTTAATATTGTCAGTCAAACCAAGCATAGCATTTCAGAATGGCTGAATTCAGCTGAATCCAGCATTTCTGCAGCAGCAGAGAGCAGCCTTCTCAAAGAACACAAATCTGCTGCTTATTTGGAAAAAAAAAAAAAAATAAGAGGTGGCTTTCCATGTGATTTATTAGTTTGACATACAGCTGCATTAATTATATGGCTGTTTGCTGTGGGCATCCATCATCTAGAATATCTTTGAAGATCTGGCTCCAGCTTCCTTTCACTTAAGTCCTCATCCTTGCCAGTAATCACATTGGCCCCAGATGGGTCATTCAAAGCTGACTGCTTCCCAGACAATCCTTCCTCAGCTTCACAGAGGAAACTACACCACTGAACGGATGTTGTAAATCACAGTGAAAACCATAAGCACAAACAGCCTGCAAAACTGGGATTGACAATGCTCATTGCCATACCCTCCCAAATATGTGACAACATCCATTTGAAATAATTTGTAGCATTTCACTAATTATTTGGCTTCTCACGCTGAGCTGTATGATCAAAGCTGTTCAGGACAGATGCCTACTAGTAAGGCAGCAAGGGTGAACAGTTAGAAGAAAAATGTGCTTTAATTATTGCAGAAGCAAAAACATAACATGCAAAACTACCCCAACATCTTTTTCTTTTTAATTTTAGAGCAACTCAGTTTTATTGAAAACAACTTTATTCCAAGCCATTTGAATGCCACAATCTATACAGCTGCTTACCCCTGCTCATCAAGAGAGACGAGCAAAACTTAATACAGTCTAACAGAAATAATTGCTCCCTGTTGTTTATTGATAATTCCCTGAGGTGCTTGTAAATATATCCCTTGAAAGGTGACTAAAGCTGATGGGGTTTTTCTTTTATGTTCAGGAACATCACTGTATTAGTTTCTCCGTGTTAACTTCAGCTGTACTTCTACTCCCCGTTTCAAAAATTTGAAGTCAAAAGGCAGGGCAATCTTAATCCTTCCTCCTTGGGGCTATACTGGGGCATGTGCATAACTCATGTCCCAGAGTGCTATAAAACACTCAGAGAAGAAAATACATGCGGGCTCTGGGGCAAAGCAGTTCACAAGCCACAAGTTCACTGGTGCTGAACAGCCTGGCACAGCCCTGTACCGCAGAGCAGCACCACAAAGAAAACCAGTTTGAGTCCAAAGCCACTTTAGCAGGACTTATTGACTTAGAAGCAACATTAGATGAATGTGGCTCTGGTCGGTGGCAGTTGAGCTATTTCTGCGACGTGCTGATGTAGCTAAAGCCTTCAACTTCTATTCTGAAAGCAGCACAAAGGCTCAGGTCAGGGGTGATGATTAGGTGCGCTTACCTGTAAGCAGGCCATTCTCCAACACTTCTCTGCACCACCTGCTACATTTGCAAATGGCACCAGTCCTTTACAATCTCCCTAAAGTGTCCAGTTGCTCCCACTTATCTCATCATCCAGTTGCAGAGACTTAATCCTACAGACCAAGCACCCATTTCAAAGTTTGTTAAAACCAAAACAGGTTTCTTACACACAGCCATTTCTAAAGGGTGTCAATCCCAAAGGTATCAAAAAAAGTCATCAGGCAGTCCTCACGTGAGATTTGCATATAACAAAGTTGTAGGTTTCAGTTTGTCTTTTTCCAACCTTCTTAGGCCTATAATACGTCCCCTCCCACGCACTGGGCTTTGGCCACTCCCTAAAACTTTCTCAGTCTAGTCCTTTCCTGGCCCTGAATTCTGCCCCCAGAGTAGACACTAGCCCATTTGCTTCAGGCTCATCATTCCTTTGCCCCAGACCAAAATTTAGAAGGGACAGACATAGAGAAGATTAACAGTACCGTTCTATTGCTTGTAGGAACATCCCCATATTGCTCCTCCTCCGCGTGAAAATGGCATCAGCTTTCAATAGCTGATGATGGGGAGATGACAGGAGGCACCCTTTTGGCTACACTGCACCAGAGCATGAATAAATATGACAGACTATCAGTCAAAGGGATTGTTTCCATCCCAGTCCAGAAAGGAAGGCAATTTGCAAGAAAATAAGAACCATGGCAAGTTTCCTTCCAGGCTCAGTCAAACTCACAACACTCACTTGCAAATCAGAGGAAGAAGAGGACAGAAAATTGCTCTGTTTCTCTCATATTCACTACAGCTGCAATTAAAACACTTGAAAGAAACACTGAAACTTGCATTTGCAAAAACAATCCCAATATATTCTTAGTTGTTCCGAATAAAGATTTTATTTCAAAGAACATTTCACTACACCTTATCCTTGCAGTCTGTCAGCACAGCTGAAATATAGCAGTAATAAGCAACTTGAACAATGAAAAAATCATAGTTAGTCCAGAATTAAGTCAAACAGCAACTGCCCTTTCCCAGCACAGGCTCAGTGTAAGATCCAGCATGGTTTGCCTCAGGAGCAGACTTTTCTTTGGCTTTTTAAAAATGGTGCTCAAATAAGCCTGAAAGAGCTCAGGACAAATCACCCCCTTCAGAAATTCCAAGGCTGGGTCACAGGAGTTTGCTGCAATGCAGAACACAGACTTTATTCCTGAAGAGAAAAAAATTAATAAAACACAATTTTACATCAGGAGAAATATTTAAGAAATTGAAACGTACCTTAATCCTAACCACTGGAAAGTTCAATTTACAAAATCCCACTCAGTATGAACCAGAGAGCCCACTCTAGACAAAAAAACTTGACAGTTTAATGTTTTTTAGCCTATTTGTTCAGTTGTCTTACACTGATGAAGAGCTTCTATGTAAAACTACATCAGTTGTGCATAAAAACCTCTTTTCTGGGTAAAGTGGCTAAACACCACTTAGCAAGTACATTGTTTCAGGAAAATAGCATTTAATACAGTGGATATTCACTAGTTCTCACCTGTTTTCATTTGGAGAAACAGGACTTCACAGACTCTTAGGTATCTCAGCTTTCTAATGTTCAGACAGAAAAAAAACAACTCACACCCCAAGACCATTCAACAGATGCTTTCAGAAACAGACTACAAACCGCTTACTTTTTGATAAAGCACTGCATAACAGCAGATATCTGGTACTTGTTTTTGACTACAAGGCAATGTGAATTAGTTTAAACTTTGATCGCTTGATGGGGAAACTAGGACTCAAATTGGAGATCAAACTCAGTACCTCAGTAAGGTTACAAAATAATTACTGACTTTGAACTACTTTACATCCACATCTATGAATGTTGTGAATGTAAAGCCAATGCGAAAAGCCAATTCACTCTTGAGAAGATACATATATTTTTATTTTCTCCTTCTCCAATTGATCTACAAATCTACAAAGAACAAGTAATCAAAAGAATGAGAAGGAAAGTATAATGGAAGATGGTAGAGATTTTTTCCACAGATTTCTTGAGTCAAGATATAAGGCACTGATTTTAAAAGCAGTTCAGAGTGGAGAATTATTAGAATTCAACAGGTTTCACAAAATAAAAAATGTAAAAGTTCAATATGTTTTTATCTTTAGATTTAAAGTGACATGTAAATGTGATAATTAAAATGCAAGACTACCCAACTGCTGACAAAGTATTGAGCACACTATTTAAATTTTTTTATCTAAACACTCCATAGAATATTTCTATTGCCACTCTTTAGGAAACAAATTTGATAATTCAGTATATAATTCTGCATCATAAAGAAACAGCACGAGGAAGATCAAACATTAGGAAGTGTCTTAATCAAAACAAGTTTATTCATCTGTATTTTAGGCAAATATGTAAATAGTCAGCAAAGCCTTTTTTGCCATGACTGTAAACTTTTTATTTAAAAAAATTGTGTTAAAAACCAATACAGGAATTTCCATTAATGTTCTAAAAAAGTTTGTTCACATCTTGAAAGAAAATACATTAGCAACATCTCCCAGCAGAATTCATCTTTAAAAAAGTAAAACTCTAGGTGCAGAGCTTTTCTACAGTATAGTATCCTCTACGTTTTAATTCAACCACAGGATTGAATATCATTCATCTCTATTGTCTTTAGAACATGATCAAGAGTTTATCTTAAATAGATGATATTCAATGATGTGTTACACATTGCCACAGGTACTAACATTATTAGAAGAGTGCACAACTGAATTTCACTAACAAAGCAAGACCTTTCTATATGCTGTGTCATAACCCTTCCTAACCAATAACAGTTAATTTAGCTATATGCCTTTAAAATCATGTACATTTTCCAAGGAAAAATACTAAAAAATCCATGGTCCAAATTCTGCTCCCACTTATATTCACAGGATAACATAAGCACCATCAAGTTGTGGTTTATAGCCAAAAGGTCTATAGAGAACCAGTGAGTTTATGAGTATAAGGGAGAGAAGAACTTGACCCATGCCTGTAAACATTCACAAAAGTCCTCAGTCAAAAGTGCCGGATAGGCAGCCTATCCGCAGTACAGTTATTTCATTCAGAGAGGTGTGGGGGCAGGAAGAATGTTATGGAACATTATTTTAGAGACAAATTAAAATGCTTTTATGTAGTTTGGAAAGACATATTCTCAGCTAGCTAAACCATACTCCAGTAAAACATAATCCACTTCTACCCAAGTACAGTACAGCACCATTTCCTAGCTCCTGTTCAGATTCAGACAAAGGAGTACTCAGTTCAGCAGCAAGCCCAGGACAATATTTCAGAGCATAAGAAAACCCCCACACCCCTCTGATCTAGCCTCTCCCTAACATACTGCTGATGCTAACAGGAGATCCTCACACATACGACGAAAAGATCCAACGAACCATAAACTGACCTTGACCTATGCACACATGAGAAGTGCGCATCTAGACCGAAGATCGTCTACAGCCTTAAGTATCTAGTTTCAGTCTAGATCTCGTTCTATATTAACCACATATACCATACAAAACGTAACAGAAGGATAGGTGCTTATACACGCTATTAAGTATACTTGTTCTCCCCATTCAATTTGACAGCCCATTGCTCTATTTACATAAACGTCTGTCTGAATGTTCCTGATCCTGTAAGACACCAAACATTCAACTCAAGCTAAAAGGTGAGTCAAGGATGCTCAGCAATTCACAGGATCAGACCCTGAATGAATTAAATGCAATCACAAATTAGGTTTGGCATCTGACACAGCCTCCTGGAATCATTTTACCCTCATGTTTTCCCCCTCCTTCCCCAATTCAGACCACGCTCCCACTAACGTGGAGACAGCCTTCAAAGTGAATAGGATCAGGCTCTGTCAAGCAACCACTGCAGTCTTTAAAAATGTCTGGTATTTATTGCCATCCACTCTGGGGCAGACTTGTCTGCAATGAAAATGATGTTCCTGGTGTTGACGGATAGTTAGCAAAACCTTCAGGCTGAGCTGTATAGTTCTCCAGAGCAGAAGCAGAATGTGCCTTCAAGGAAGAGAAGAAGTTAGGAAACAGCACTGATAAAAACAAAGAAATGAACAAAAAATCTAAATCAAGCAAAATTTCAGGCACAATATCAGTCCTACTCAAGCCAAAACAAAGTATAATCTGAAGTATGCAAAGAACAGAGATGAGCAATGCACCTATACGCAGGCATTAAACTGTAGTGCAACTATTGCTCTGAAATACCACAGAATGAGGAAAGCAGTTGGATTAAGAGGAAAAATGAAGGGTTAATGGCGTTTACTTTCCAGTGGAGTAAGCCACAGCTGATGTGGAAGGCATAGCTTAATCAGGAGCTGTAGTATTTCACCGACTTTGAACTTTCTTTATCTTCAGTGCTCAAGTAACGAAGTGTTAATTTTAGTGACTGGAACTTGTAAACAAGAAAACTGACCAATCTGCGTACAGAGATTTCTACAGAATAAATAAATTCCTAAACTGCAAAAGCAGCATGGCCTAGATTAAGTGATTTGCTTCTTCTGATCTATTTCGCCTGATATTCAAGATACTCGACAATATTCTGCATATTGAACAGTACTTAGACACATGCTCCATTTCAAAAACTGATGTGTCACAAAAGAGAGAAAACATTAATTCAAGACACTCAACTGCTTCTTTCAGTATTTTGTAGCAAAGGACAAATTTCCTACCAGAACTGTACAGAGGCTGTTTTTAACAAAAGGCAAACTAAACATCTAAATACAAACTCTGATGATCGTTTCAGTTAATTTATGTAGGTTGATGACTGAAACAAGTTGTTTCAAGGACAAGAGAGATGATGAAACTACACATTACCTAAAGCCACCTCAAGCTTATATTACAACAACTATATTTGTGGGAACTATCAAGAGAAAGACACAACCACAGCAGACACAGATTCAAGACAATCTGATTGTGTCTGTAGAGAGGCACATAACTCACAACAACATGGTTTTCCACAGAAATCTTTAAGTATTAAAATATCAGACTGGAGCTGAGCACACATTTTGCCACTACATGGTCAGTTCATTAGATTTAACACAAACCTAACAAAAATTTCACTTGCATGTCTTTTTTCTTTAACTCCTCCCCATTTTACAAAGAGTTTTCAAAAAGGATTTAAACACATTCATAACATCCAGAAGCACTGTACATTAGCCTTGAGTAAAAAGTTAATGTAAGTTGTTGTTCATCATCATCCTTGTAATCAGTTCTCAAAAAGGTTAGGGGTTTTAATCATTTACTGACTTAAACTAATCCCAAGAAGTTAACACGCAAGTACGTGCTCAAACAATTACTGGAAGCAAAATAGTATTAACAAATAGGGATGTTACCTGTAGTAGTGCTGACTGTGCTGCCGCACTATGCTGCAATTCCTGTAAGGAAGATTGTGCGGCACTTTGGGGAAAGCCAGGGATACCAGGGAGAGATAAAAGACCAGGGAAAACTGCATTTCCTGGTGTCTGTAGTCCAGAAGTCAAGCTGAAAGAATGTCAAGATGCAGGTATTATTAGGAACATCTGCATCATGTTTTATCCTACGTTTCTCCCTCTATAAGCTTATGTCTCTATAAATTAGAAAAGCACCTCTTTTTCTAATCCTCATAAAGGCCAGAATTTCCAAAGAGAAGCCCACCCTACCCACCTACAAATTATTCATGCACACACAAACCAAGACTGTCTGGAGCACACCTAAGAAGGGAACTCAGAATTTTTTGTACCTTGGCTGTGCCTACAGTTCGCACACAGAAAAACTTTACAGACAAAAGTTAATGCTGAGTACTTCCTTAAAAGATAGGAACATCTAAGATATTGTCTGCTATTACCTGGATGTGTCAATGGATGCCCACGTGGAATCCATTCTTGTAAAAGCCTAGGAGGTGCCAAGTATCCTCATCTGGGAAATAAGGTCACTCAGCACCTCACTGGATTAGACTGTCGCAATGGGGACTACTGAGGACAACCTATTTAGTAACTACTCTATCAGCTTCTAAAGACAGGTGGAAATCTACTGGTGAGCTAACTTTAAAAAATTAACTGTAATTAATGTTTGTAATGTAATGAGTGAAAATAACATCTATGCCTAAAGTAAAATCAGTGTTTTACTCAAGAGAAAAAGAAATGGTTTTGACTTCCTTCAGAAACAGAAACATACCCAGCCTGTGCAACAAGTGCAGAGTTGAAGTTTGAGCTAAAGGCCGAGGCAAACCCTGGCAGGACCGGAGCCGGAGATGGGGCTGTGGCAGCTGCCGGCAACGGTGCAACTGCTGCTACTGCAGAAGATGCCTGGAGGCCAGGGAAAGAAGGGAGAGCAGGAGTGACAGAGGGTGTGTTAGAGACAGGAAAACCAGGGAAGGATGGGTTTGATGATCCCAGAGGTCCCTGGGCAACAGAAAAAAGGGAAGGGACAGCACTGGACAAGTTAAGCGAGAAGGGTGGAGCAGAGACTGTTGCTGAGGCGGCGAGTCCTGAGAGTACGGCGGCAGTGGAACTCACATGAGGGGCAGACACGGCTGAAGCGGTTGTAGACGGAGTAGCTAACAAAGACCCTGGGAGAGTGACAGGTGGCGTAAGTGCTGGATTACCAGTAAAAGCAAAGTTACTGGTTAGAGACGTGAAAGGAGGAAGTCCATTGAACACAGGGGGAATGGGAGCAGAGGAGCCATGTGGGGTGAGGGAAATGGAAGCCAGAGAACTGGAATTGTTTAGAGGAGTACTCAAAGAGGAGAGACCTGATAGTGCGGGATTCAGGGAACTGGGTAAACTGACTGGCACTGAAGCTGCTGAGGTGTATGCACGCCCAAGCGCTGACAGTCCTATAGTGCCATGAGAAGGGCCAGCTGAGTGAGAAGGACCTTTGAAGGCTGAGAGGGTAGGACTCATGGGTTCTGTTTTGACCAGAACTGGGATACTTGTGGCGGCTGGGGCTGATGAGAGCTGCTGATCAGGATTAGTAGGGCTTGTGCCATGCAAGAGGGAGGCTGATGAGCCACAGTTGACTGGCATAATCGATGGTGAAGTGGTTAAAGGTGACTGTGCAGGCAATGTGGGAGGAGTGGAACTAGAATTGGCCACAGATGGGGATGGAAGACCAGGAAAAATGGCCAGCCCAGGTGTGGAGGAACGCTGTGGGGTGGGGGTGGCTGATGGAGTATAACATTTGTTGACAGAGGAAGTGGGAGGGTCAGAGCTTTGATTAGCAAGAGCAGATAAAGAAGCAAGCTCACTTGACATAGCAGAAGGTAAGGCAGATGAATTGATTAATGAAGTATCATTTGATGTCAGAAATCCTTTTAAGACAGACAAAATTGGGTTAGGCAAGCTAAGCGAACCAGGAATGGTAGTGGCAGGAGAATTAGCAATTGTAGATGGAACAGGACTAGAAATCCCTTGGGCATTGGGAGGCAAGGACAAAGGGAGGCCAGCAAAAACAGATGACAATGGAGTGGGATTATTAGCAGAAGCAATTGAAGAGGTTGCAGAGAACGGGAGGCCAGCAAATGGTACAGCAGCAGATGCAAAAGCTTCACTAGGCGCAGGTGTGGCGCACGGTGTGGAAGAACCTTGCGGAGCTGGCGTAGCAGTGGGTATAGAAGCCAGCCCAGAAAAAACTGCAGGGATAGGGGTAGAGGTTGCACTGTGAACAGATGTGACAGGAACACCAGGTAATGAAAGGGATTTGATGACAGTAGGGGTTGGGGTGGATGGCTGAGATGTGTGGATGGAAGAGGAGACCTGTCCTGGGAAAACAGGAAGGACAGGGGTAGTAGACATGTTCATCCCAGATATGAGTGGAGTTGCAGGTGCTAATGGATGGCTTATTGCCTTGACAGGTGATGGGGTAGGGACTGGAGTAGCAGCAGGTGTTGAAGGATTAGAACCATGAGGAGTAAAGAGCTGATTCGCTTGTGCAGAAAAAGCTGCAAAGAAACAAAACTGGTAAGAATACTTGAAACTGTCAGAAATGTTTGAAATCAACACAAACACATTTTATACAGCATTTCAAAATATGATACACAGGCAATAGCTAACATACAATGTCTGTATACAAACAACGAACACTGGAGCCTATGAGAACAAAACAAAAAGATACAAACAAAACACATCACACAAGTTGTACATCATGTAGGCTACCATTCCTCTTTAAAACACTTTGTGACATCTGCTACCTCTTCATGATTTCATGCAAGACAGTTAGATACTCAAAGATACTCAATAAGAATGTCTAAGTGATACAGGTAAACACCCTCCCACGGGTCCCTAACATCTGCAGTACCCAAACCAGATCTAATATTCCATTGGCATCAGATCACCTGGGCTCCTCTGCATCCACTCTCACTGAAGGTCAGAATTTCCTTCAGAACCAGTTAATTCAATGCATCATGATTTCAGAAGTTTAGTCAACAACTGAAGAAAGCTGATTTCAGGTACTGGTATTTTTCTTTCCTTCAAAATCAGGCCATTCTCTTCACTGTGTTTCCTTCAGATTTTGATTCTAGGAAGGTACACTTTTAAACTCATGTATCACACTACAGTATCAAACTAACATTGGCACTTGACCATATTATCAACAAATATTTCTCTAAGTCTGAAGTCAGGTGTCTATAATTGAGGCAAGCACCTGCCACTAGGAGTATCAGCTTATATCAACCCCACAAAGTAAGTCAAAGAGACACCAGTCAAGCTGGAAGAAAACAGGCAGGCACACTGCGAATGGCAATGTGGGGGTTAATGGAAAGAACCTGCATTTATGAACACCAGCATGTCAAGAGCCTTGATATGCCTCTATCTAGCTTCCTGTTGAATATGAATGTGATAATTAATCATTGCTCTCAAATAACCCTCGTATTTTATTTTACTTTTAAAATAATCTGCTCAACTGTAAGCAAATCACTGATCCAACCAGTCAAACCCATCACACATAACTCTGTAACAGCTTAGATTCTCTCTTGCCCAAATTCTACATACACACACACAAACCCAAAAATGGAATCTTTAAAATCTTGGACCTGAGTTAATATGACAAACTCCTGTTTTATGTATCTTGAAACTCTAAAACTAGCAAGTTTGCAAACAAACTATTTCCTATTACATTATTCTTTTCCAAAAACCTAGACCCAGATTGCTTGGCTCTGGATTCTGTCCTTTCCTCATCCTGTTTCTAAGCTGAATACTCTCCTGAAAATCACAGTTGTTAAACCTGACAGCCAAGATAATCATTAGAGAAACAACACTGCAACAGAACCCAGAGCTGAATTTCTTCTCCTAAGAGAAGATTTTATTCCTTGCACTGCATTCATTTAGCTGTATAAACTACCTTGTAAATACATGCACACTTAAAGGGGTATATATGAATAAAGCAATCCTTTGAAACAGCAACATTTCTATAGAACCACCCCTGGGCATAGAGGAGAAAAGACAAAACATAACTTTTTTTTTTCCCCTAGAAATATTTACAGGAGCTAAACTTATCATGGCCATCTCATCTATTTTGGATATTTGTTAATATGCCTGACTCAACAGTCAGTACATTCTCAGTTTCTATTTGTCAAACCTAACAAAGTATTATCAAAGCCTTTGTATAAGTAGCTCATAATGGGATTTAATATTATTATTTGTACTAAGTGTACAAAGTACCACACAAATAGAAACAAAAAAAAAAGCACAACTCTCTTCTGCAAAAAGAATTGGAATTTAAAGGGTAAGACAAAAGTGCAGGTAGACATAGTTGGATGTATCAGTCTGGAATAAAACATTCTACACATGGATTTCAACAAACTATTAACAAAGGATCTGTCTCTCTTGTATTCCTAGCTTCCCATTGCAAATAATATATGACGTTAAAATGTGAATGAGTTTTTCAAATAGTTGTCCGAAGTTTTACAACTGCAAAGATATTAATGAAGTGTTTCAGTGCACCACATTGCAAAGAATATTTTGATTTAGTTTTTTACATGATTTCTCACACCCTTATATGCTGAAGAATATAAACCTTTAATGAGCTAAAACAAAACATGGAATTTTAAGGTTTCAAGGCTTCTAAGTGCCAAATGCCTGAGATGATTTTCTCAGCTTTCAAGGGATGCTATTCCAACAGTAGTTAAATACTTAGAGGCTTATGAAAATCCCACTAAACAAGTAAGTTGTTTACATTTTCTGAACAAATAACAAAGATAAGATCAACAGAAAAATCCCCCTGTGGATTTGCAATTTACCTTGATTTTGGGAAGGTTTTGCCTGGCTGGAAAGGTCCTCATTTTCTAAACAGAGAACAACAGCTTGTTATTTAAAAGCAAATGAAACTGCAGCAGTGAATGATCCATTCACGACAATGAATTAGAAAAAATACCATTGAGATTTTTAAAGGTATGCATGCTTTACCTGATACCACTTGATTAGCAGTGTATGGCGGAGGAGCTGGTAAGCCTGGAGCTATGACATTAGCCATTGGAACTAAGCCAGCATTGTTGTAAGCACCTAAAAGAACAAATGCAATACACATCCCAGTTGTCAGAAGAACCCATATCTAAATGAACCAGCAAGTGTCTTTTCCTTTAAAAGAACATTTTCAAGATTGTAAGACATTCCTTCACCAACAAGCCAGACCAGTTAATCATCCAGGCTAGATGCTGTCTTTTGCCAATGTCTGCCTAAGTGACATGCCTTGTGACCCGAATTTTAGTAAGGGTAGTTCTCTTGAAAAAGCCTGAAAGTCAGGTTGCAATTGCTTTCAGTTCCATTTTGCCTGAAAAACTCAAAGGCAGGGGAGTGATTCAGAATGTCTGCAGCATCATTTGTTCTTTTTCTATTTCTAACTTCAAGGCTGGTGCAACTCTTCCTTTAACACTAAAGCCTTCACAAACAAAAGAACCAAACATATGCCACTGACCATGACCAGCCCTCCAACACTAGTCAGAAAATTCAGAGAAAAATGTCCCATCTCAAATACTTAGTCTAGTATTTTTCAATATTTCTTTAAATGTTAATAAATTCAAGCAGGTTAGAAAATTATTTTAATATAAAATACTTGTTGTACTTAATATATAAAAAGATACCTTTTCTTCCTCCCTTATTCTTTGGAGCAACTCAGACTGTTGTATAGCTGTGGTATGCAGTTCTGATGAAGATCATCAGAATTTAAATCACAGGAACATAAATACTCTTTACAGTGGTCCTGAACAAATATTTTAAGGGCATAAGAACTTACGCTTCATGGGAAAAGGTAGCACTTGAACCATACTCAAAGTGCAGTAATCTGTCACACACAATCCCTTCTGATTTCACATTTTCGTTATAGTTCTACCTAATGTTAAGGTTTCATGCATGACGACTCTTGGCTGAAAATCAGAAAACTAACTAACAATCATTGCGGCACCCAGGAAGGAAATATTAAACCAACATATAAAAGAGGCAGAAAATAAAACATCATTCTGACTATTGCTTGAAACAATCACATTCAATAGTTTCAGGTCAGCATTTGCAATCTCACTAAACACATTTTTTTATATATATAAATATATCATCAGTTATGAGTTCCGTTGCCACAAGAGTTTTTTTCAAAACTATGCTGTGGCCTAATAAGGCCCTCAAACCTCAAAAGCTGTTTCATATCCTAAAATGTACTAATACTTACATCCAGTCACAGGCCAAATTCTGTGCCCTAACTTACTCTGAACTGTATTTATTTAATATAAATTTGAGTTAGTCTGCAAGTTTCCTGTACACTTTCTGGGGAGCAAGCCATTTCTAGGGCACAGATCATAAGACTCACTTCAGCTACTAGTAGTGCCCCTTTTCCAAACTGACTATAAAAAGACTTGCAGGCATTAAGTTGGTTAGATGACTCACCCTTCAGCATGCATGCTAAGAGCTCTACCACACTTTCTTATCATAACGTCAGCGAAAAGCAAGCTTCCTAACCAGAGCACTCCTTGTTTTGCAGTACAGAATGGCAAGATTAAGAAAAGCTTTCAGCCGCTGCTCAAAAAGACCAGTCTGACTACATAAGTACTCCAAGCTCTTCTTCCAAAGAAATGGCAATTGCCTTGCTCCCTTCCAAAAATGTCTGGAATCAAACAACTCATGCAGCAGAGCAAAATGAGAGGAGTTTATGAAGAAAGACTCAATCTTACCTGAAGCACAAGGCTAGGAATAGTCACACCAAACACAGGAAAAGGCAATCGCTATGACCCTTCTGAGACTGAAATCTGCATGCCTAAACTTTTCTTTTAAGAAACTGTTTTCTCTCCATTGTGATGGGGAGGAAGTAAAGCTGAAGGCAACTGAGAAACAAATTACTCCTTCAACTGAGAAACAGATTACCATCCTTCAGCAAGTTCCTACATATTTCCACCCAATTCAGGGCTGTGCCTGACCTTATCCTAAGTTTGGTACAACAGCAACAAGTCAACAGACTTGTCAAGCCAAAGTCCAAACCTTGGTCAAACCTTACAACAAAGACACAGCCCTAGTCTTGTCTAACACGCACAACGCCTCCCATAAATGAAATATTTTGTCATCAGAACAGGATTGTGAATTTTCCTTATGATGTGGATGTTGCGAAAAGTCAATATATTCCTCTTTTTATCAACTCTGCAGTCATGACAGGAAGAGGTAGAAACCAGTACCCAGAGCATGCTTAGGGAGTGCAAGCCAATTTCAGATATGATCATGGTCAGAGAAACTGACACTTGACACTTATTACTTAAAAGGGGAAATGGATGAAACAATAGCATAAAGCTAAAACACATAGAAGCCTTACTTGGTGCAATAGTTGCATGTGGCCGACATGGTGGGATGGGGTATGGAACTGGTTTGTGTGGATTGTAGGTTGATGGAGCCTACATAAACAAAAAACAAACGGAAGAAGCAATAGTGAAAGCATTACCTAATGTTTCTCAGACAAATAGCTAACATTCAGATACTACTACAGACAGCTGTTCTCCACTGGAAAAACATTTGATAGCAAATTTCTTCATAATATCCATAGCGACTGCAAATATTTCACTCTTTCTGAAAAGAATGAAACAAACATCACTGTATATCTTTAGATTTTAATATAATACTGAACATGGTTCGGAAAGGGAACTCCTTCCTGCCTTATAGTTCTCACCCTCTACAGTCGTGGACTGACTTCTCATTTTAAAGATTTAGCACATTTAAAATTAACAAATACTTATGAAGTCACCTGTCCCTTTAAAATAATAGAGCTTAGTGGGAAATGTCTCATAATAAAAGTGAAAATAAAACATTTGGACAATCTTCAAAGCAGTATCAGGTTCATTGAACATTTGTCCCACATGCTTAAAAATTTTGAAATACCGATCAGCTGTGTTGTAAAGAAACAAGAACCTCCTTCTAAGGCACTGCTGTAATTCAAGTTTCTAAGATGCAGCCATTTTTTATGTTCATCTGGGAAACCCCTAGAGATTGTAATAAAAACTGCATATATTTGTATATAAAACTTCCACTAGCTCATGATGAACTACTAAAAATGCTTTTGGTTTTGTCTTCTGTTACTGTAATTTAAATTCAGCCTTCAAATGCACACACGCTGTATCCATTAGAGAATCCTATCCCTCACAGTTTTAAACCAGAGCTTCTTCTCAAGTCAAATAAAAAAATACTAGGTCATATTATCTATATAAATATCTTCTAAATAAAGAAGTTTAGCTTTGTTTAAATTGCTGCTCTACAGTCTTCTCGCAACGTAACAGCATTTTATATAAAAGCCTCATTGAATTGGCTGGTGGTTGGAATTTTTTTTCTTAAAGTTTCATTTATTTACTCGTTTATTAGACATACTGGTTTGGATGGTCCAAGTATACGGGCTGCTATTCCCTTTCCTTCATTAGTACATTCTTCTGTGTCCTTTTTGATAGGGGTTCCCTGAAAGAGAAGAAAATTAAACTATTAAGTATTAATTTAGAAGTAAATCTTGCTATAGAATTTCTGTTATATTTGATTTTTTTTTCTAAACTACATTCGAGTTTTTGAATATTCTGAAAGTTATGCTTAACCATGTTAGGAAAAAGAAACTGCATGCTAGGCTTGTAAAAGGAAAAGTAAGAACATTCCAATAGCTTGGTTTATAACACTGAGCTTTTGTAAAGAGATGCATATTAAACAGTCCATGTTTCTGACATAACTAGAATTCTGCATTTTTATTTCTGGACATGATAACTTACATTTTGCAGTCCCTTAAGTGTTCACAGGAAATACTTAACATGGGTGTTCAAGAACTACACTAAGATTAGCAGTAGTACTGTAGTGACCATATTAGGTCGTCTTATCAACCTACCAGTAAGGCTTTTTACACCTCTCCAGATTCTGCCAAATACTGCTGGAGTTTACAATGTTTTCCTTATATGAACAATGTTTTATTTACGCAGTAATCTTTACTTGAAGCAGCATAGAAAGAATGGGCAAATAAAAATAATGCAAGTTCCCTATAAATGTGTAATGGGGTAATAAAAAAAAAAAACACCTCATTCCTTTGGATTTCACTCCTCCTTCCATGTATATAAAAACTGGTGTTGTCTATACTGTAATGAATTCTAAATCAAGGATGCTGTGAAAGGCAAAAGCATAGAATCATGCTTACTGGGAAAATTCCATTTATGCGGCTTGGTTTGCCCTTGGGATAAGGGTTGCCAGGAATCATGCCACAGGATGATATCATAGCATGAGGAGCCTTACAACCCGTTTTTGAAGCCTGCAAAATAATCAAGAAAGGACATTATTTGCTATCAATTCAAAGCTTTAAAGAAATGAATTACTATTTCATGACATTTAGACTGCATGAATCAACCTACATGGAACAATTCAAAGCTTTGTCTTAAATCTTCTTCCCAAATAGTCCAAACAGTGTGAGGTTCTGCCGAAGTCCCCTTTGTTTTGAACTACTCTACTCGGACCACCTCTGCTTCTACTGAATTTGGGGCTAAGCACTTGGTGTTCTCTAAAACAAATGCAGACTGTTTCCTTCAGCGTTGGTTGCAATTATGTGCCCCTTTTTCCATACGATCCTAATGCCTGACAGAAACTTCCCCCTTTTTTTGCACATGTATTGCATAGCTCTTATCTTTTTGCAGCTGCTTCTTTCACCTTGCCTTCTACCAGTAGTTCTCAGCCGTCTTCATGGTAAGTCCTGACCCCACAATGACCGTAAGGATGGAAACAATACTGAATTTGACGGAATCAAGGATACCAGAGTATCTTGACTACCTGTTCAAGAATCCTCCTGCATCTTTTCTTCTCTGACATATTAATTCTGAACAGATCTTCAATAAGGCGATAATTCTGAGCATCAACAATATTGCTATAAATAAAGACATTGACAGACGATTACTGCCATTCCATATGCTTATCAAAAATAATGCACTACTGAAAAGTGATCAACACTTAATCAGCCAGTACTCAACAGTACATTAAAAAAACATAATTAGTTCATATTACTATTATTATTAAAATAAAACCGGGGGCTTAAATATGGACTTCATACCTGTAAGTGAAACATGGTATTAGAATTAAATATCAATATTCAGTATTAGAATTAAATATCAATAGGGAACAATGGACAACGATTACTAAACTTTATGGCAAAAAATAACTATGCTGATAAAATGAATTTTGCATCACAGCCGTTCGCTAGAAAGCTTTAATTGCTACTAGCACACAATTCCCAGCACAGCAGAAAAACAGCAGCTACTCAGTTCGCCACTGTTTCTTGCTAGACTGGCAGAAAAACAAATTTTCATCTTATTTACCCCAGAATGAAAAAGATGAAACTCCTGGCAATTCTCTCCATGTTCTGCAGAGCTAGTGAAACTGCTCACGCAGCTCCATAAAGTACCCTTCCTTTCTCCTTGCTCCTCTCCCAACAAAAACACCAGACACACTACCAAAAAAATGTGCAAGTACAAGGAACCTAATGCCTGATTCTACCTGCATTTTTCAAAACCCTGACCACAGCATCTTTACTGCTGTCAAACATTACCTGACCCATCCAAACTACTGGAAACAAAATACAGCCCCAAAAAAGACTTCTCAAAGGAGGATACTAGAAGAACTGGAATCAGCAGAATGTTGAACAAAGAAATGAAAAATACCTCAAAAAATGGTATTAAAATGTGAATGAACTTTCAGCTTTGTTCCCTAGTTTTGATCAGCAAAGTAAGTAGTACATGGATTTGGGTTAGGATTTCTAGATCACGACTCCCTTGTTACGCTCTTGCACTGTAGAAATTCAACAGCTGAAGAAGTTACCACACTTTCCCCCCACACCAGCTGAAGTGTAGCAACTAAAGAGTCTTTGAGCTCCAATCTCATTTCAAGAAGCAAAACAGGTTATTTTAATGTGCCACTGAACTTCCTTTAGGCTACCCTGTTTTGTTTTGGTCTGAAAGAGACTAGGAACATTCATACAGCTTCTTAAAGCTCAGCTCCAAAAGCAAGATCATGTCTATATCCATAAAACAAATAAGACTGAGGATATTTATATAATGAATTTATATGCCCCAAAATATTCAAGCCGGCTGTAATATATAGCATTCATATGAAAGGCAGCCATACTTAATGCAAAAAAGCCCCAACCCAAAACAGAACAACACTTCACATAAAAAAATCCCGTAAACCAGGCAGAAGAGTTCCAATATAAACATGTAAAAGACAGATCCTTTGAAGCAGCTGTGTTCAGTAAAAAACCCAACTTTCCGTGTAAGCATACATTTAGAATATCTATACATCTTTTATAGACATTAGATCTGTAAATGCAATGTGTCAATTTAAAAGATGTATTTACTTAACTCATTTTTACGTATGTGATATTTAGAGGGCTTTTCAAATGCAAAAGGGTCAATTTCCAGAATACTCTGGTCTCAAGCCTTTTACATTTCAGTGAGCAGAAATAAGCTTAATTCTCTCATTCTCTTCATTCTCTACAAGAGTTGAAGACCATTGTAAAAATATCGGCAAAGTGGCAGTTTTCCAGCAGGCAGAAGCCCACTTAGCAGCATGCTCAAGACTGTGATGAACTACAGAATTTTGCACAATGTCTACTTCTGATTCTTTTTACAGCCCCATCAATAATGGATTTGTGCTTTCCCTTAACTGGCCACAGTGCTTCCTTCTAGAAGTATCTTAAGTTTTATATACTGAAACATTAGTAAAAACAATACAACTTAAGGAAATATAACATGAGAGATACTTACGAAGCTAAGATTTCAAGGGCAATAAGTTTATCTTTACTGAATGTGAAGCAGTTGAGAATATTAACCATTTTTGATGCTGGAACTGCCACTATTTTCTGACAAGTAAGCAAGAAAGAAAAAAGTGTATATAAAATAAGACACTACAATGATTTTAAACCCAGAATGCTACTCAGTAACAGCTTCATATCACATTATTTCAGTAAACGTTTAACATTCTCTCCCTCCCACTAGGAAGGGGACTCTGTGCTAAATGCTGAACAAGGAACTGCAAAAAGCACTTGCCAAAAGCAGAGAAATTAGGAAAGCTGACAATAGTTAAAAAGGCTACATCTACTCTTGTGATGCACAGGAAAGTAAAAGATACTTTAGTCAGAAAAGACACCCTGGTTAAAGTATGACGTTTCGTATTTTGATGCCATTGGAAAAGAAAGAGATGAAGAGGAAACTTTGAAGATTAAAGGGCAGACTGACCCATCAGTTGCAAAAGCAGACATCACAACACTAAAATAAGATTAAGAGGGCAAACTTACTCTACAAGATTATGCCACAAGAACTTACATGTTGTAAAGCCTTTATTGCCTTGAGCTGTGGTTCAGCCCAGGAAAAGTATCTCAGTAACTCAACAACCTGCAACAGAAAGGCCTTCAATTAATCTTTTACATATATTAAAAAATAACGCTAACAGCATCAATATGATCTTTCAATTTTTGGAGTATAGTGGTATACTGCTAAAAAACATGTGTCTGTGACGTTTGATTACATCAGTGCCCACCAGCATCTACTGTTCTTTTCATTTCTAAGTAGGCATTTAAAAATTCTATGTTATGAGATTAAGTTTTTCTATGGAAATATTTCAAATAAATACTTCATCCTCTCTATATATTTGCATATATGCACAAAATTGCCACAGTATTAGAGTAAAAAAAAACAAGTCTTTCTGAAAAAGCTTATAAACCTTGAGTATCTCAAACAGCACATTTACCAAACATACACAAAACAGAAGAGAAAGAAACAGGATAAAAAATCTGCACAGTAGCAAAATAAGTTGGATACTTACTACTACATGCCAGCTTAGAAAATACATGCAAAATAAACCTAAATTCCATCATGATCAATTTCTCCAATATTTCCCACACAACAGGAATGAAAATGTAATGATTTTGATAACAAAATAAGTTGGAACTATTTTTAACAGATTAATGCTGATATAATAATGAGGAATTAAATATCCTCTGTTAATAAATAAAAATGCTAATACGGTTAGCCTTGGTATGATTGGAGACTCTGTCCTTCTGTATTACTAAATACACAAAACCAATAACTCCCGTTAAACCCATGACAGTGTTGACTTTTACCTGTTCACTAGAAAAATATCCATGAACATATTCAATAGCTTTTAATTTGTACTCAGTCAATACAGCCTGAAAGACAGAGAAAATAAAGATGCATAATATAGCACATTCATCTGCTAGAATAATCTACTAATCTAAAAAAATCTGACCTTAAAGTGACATTTGCATCAATTATGCTGCAATATTTCTAAGTCACAGAATACTCTCTAGATAACTGAGAGAACAATGAAAAGCAGAGATGTAATTTAATTCTTCTGTTAAAAAAAATTACTCATTTTTTGTTTTATTTCATTTTCCCTTTTTTTTGTTGTTTAGAACTGTACTGAGAAAACATCATCATCAATCTTCCTTTTGCCTCTAAGCTTTACATCAACTTTACATTAAACAAGATAATACAGTTGATTATTCATACAATCTTTTTGTATGTTCCCTGTAAAATAATTAGCAGAGCGTCTTACTTCAGTGAATTTATGAAGAGACTGGATAACAAGTCTGTACAGTCAGAATTAAGCATACAAGAAAGCTTGCTCCAGTGGGCGATGTTATCTTAGCATTACCTTCCCACAGGTCAAACGTTAATACGCAATCATACAAAACAAAGGAAGCAGAGTAGCTTAACGCGTACGGACCACCACTTCTGACATAGTGGCAAGAGAGTTTTGTTGATAACCCCGTGGGCTACCTAATAGCCAGGGCTTCTTGCCTCTCCTCATACCCAACTCGCTGATACAGGTACCAGATGTAAAGACGACAGGTAACAGCTGAATTCCTCCCCCAAACTCGTGCATGCACCTCTCTTCCCCAGTTTCCAAGGCCCCCAACTATTGCTAGCTCTCATGCTAACTATTCTCAAATCACCTCCAGCTTTACCCACACACCCATTTCTATCTTCTTCCCAATAGCCCTAAAACCTACCCCTATTCCTTCTTTTTTTGTCCTTGCCCCTCTGCACAGAGAGATGTGAAGTTCTGCAACCCGCCTGTGAGCAGCACAGACGCACAGAAACCCACTCGCCTAGGGTTCGAGGCAACCCCATTCCTTTCTGTACCTCATTTAGAGAGCAACATTACCAGACACACTGAAGTCACAGGGGAAAAAGAACTCTCTTCACGCTCATTTTTAATTCTCTCCCTACCTTCTCTTCACATATTTTGGAAAAAAGCCTGGTATGGCATATAGCAACTTCTTTACCAAAAGCAAATGTCACTCTTCCTCCTTAAGTCAACAACCGAATGACTTCATAAGAACGCAAACAGAAAGCACTGCTATGTACATTTATGAAAAAAACCCCAAACTTTATTTTGTTAATAATCATAAATATATATGGGGAAAGACAGAACTAAGCTACACATTAAGACATTTAAGTAATTGTTCCTGGTATTTGCAGGACTGAAAATGGAACACACCAACACAACTGACTTCTGAATCACGTAATAAAGAAGGTTCTACCACAGAGCTAGAAATGAAGTTTAAACAAAGACCTAGCAACAAAGGTACAAAATAAGCATTTGGAAAATCAACGTTTCACTAGAACAGCACGGCTATTATTAACACAGCACAGCACTGATTCTTAGATCAACAGTAAGTTAGGCTTACCGGAATACAGGCAGATAGCATACAGGAAGCATAATTGCCTAAAATCACATGTCAAAAACCCTTTTGTCTCAACTGTTTAGTAATCGCAGAGCGTATTCTGAAGGGCCGCACTGCAGTAGTAAGATTTGAAACATTACTCCCTCGTACCATCAATTCCCAGAGAAAGTATTAATGTGCAAGTTGTTCCTTGATTTTTTTCCCCAGATTTTCCATAAAAATTCTTAGGCTGGGAGGGAAGTCCACACCCTGAAACATCTTAGGCTGTCACATTTTCAGCCAGTTACACAGCATGGACGTACCTGTTTTATAAAGGAGAATTTATGACCATGACTTTATGCAAAAATTCTAGCAAGTGCAGTTGTGGTAACAAAGACTCATCACTGGGGCTTTTGTGCACGGTGGTTTATACCTCAATATGTTCCAAAAAAATAATACTACAACTGCAGCCGTCACTGCATCTCACGCTGAAGAGAAGCTGAACTGAAACTCGGCCCAGTACGAATAAAGGAAATTACCTCCCCTAGACAACCCCATCGAAACAAAAAACACCTATTACAAAAACGTTACGGATTCCTTTTCTGCCATAAGTCAATCTTATCTGGAACAAGCCCTTCATTTCCACACCAAGGCAGCTGTAGCAGGATACATATCCCTTCTACTGTGACACTTAAATCGCCTCTGCTTAACTACAGCAAAATATGCCATCCTGGTTTGTAATTCCCATACAAGACAGGAACCACTAAACTCAGAGGTTCTGATTTTTTCTATCTCCTTCTCCACTTTCAGCATTTGGGGAACCGTCCCAACCACTAACAGTCCCAACCACTAGCTTTCCTGTTAAAAGCAGGCCTCTGTGCAGAAATAAATGAGAGCACCTGCCAGACACTGGGAAGCCCAGGTTTGTATCTCTGCTTCCTATAACTGGTGGGTGTTTGCTCAGTGAGTTTTTAAACAGGAGATGCACAAGCACAGTTCAGAGCACGCATGAAAACCCAGGACTTTACATCCTGGAGAAAGGTGTGCACACACACTCCCGAGCTGTGGGATATGTGGCTTTGAACAAGAACAGCCGAGCGCAGCTTAGAAATTAGTCCTCTGATGTCATATTCGTGTGCTGTATCTCCTAAGCCATCATATAAAAGGTGGATGCCTCACACTGAAAGTCCTCGTCTCAAGTCAGACCAAGGACACGCAGCCCCTCCTCCCAAATAAGAGATACTTGGCTATTTTGGCTTTTCTTCCTCGTCTTCCTTGAGAGCGAAAATGCTGTGATAAACTTATTCAAATGCTTATTTCAAATGAACGCTCTTCAACCACATATTGTTAGCTCAGCGGCAGCAGCCCGGTCATTCCCATCTCAGTTTTCTGAGAAAATAGAAGTATCTCAAAGCGAGCAAACACGTCACAGCAGCTTTAGACTGTTATATTTGACATACAAAAACTAGGATACACCAGCAACAAGGGATTACAGTTCTTCACGCTGCGGGGAAACTCAGTCTTTATTGAATGCTGAAGTGATTATTAAAGAACACGAACACTTAACCTGGTGCTTTCATCAAAGGGGATATTCTAACATCAAATGGTTAAATTAACATGCGAAACGAGAAGTTACCTTTCTAATTTCATCCAGCACGGTTTCAAATGATTTCTTATCCATCTTTCTTACTTCACTCGATACAGATACTTGAACATGGAGGAAAAAAAATAAAATAAAAAATATCCAGGCCGAAGACTTTACTTAAGAGTCTTTAAGCACACAGAAAAAAAAAAAATTAAAAGAAGCCGGGCAAGAAAGGCAGCCCGGGATCTTCTCAGCCCGGGAGCTCAGCGCCGCCGCCCCTGCGAGGCCGGACACAGCGCAGCAGACAAAGGCGGGCCGCCGGGCGCCGCTCGCCGCCCCGCAGGAGGCCGGTGCCCGCTCGCCGCGCCTCCCGAGGCCGCTCCCGCCGGCGAGGGGAGCGGAACGGCGCGGGGCTGAGCGGCCGAGGCGGCGGCGGGAAGGGGAGGGGAGGGGAGGGGAGGAAAGGGGGCGGCGGCGGCGGTCGCTTTCCTCAGCACGCGGCGCCGAGGCCCGGCCGGCCCGCGCCCTCCCGCGGGTCGCCCGCAGGCCCCATGGCTCGCTGCGCCGACGCCCTGCGGTCCCGGCGCTCGGAGGCCGAGTCGCTTCCCCAGCCGAGGGGGTCGCGGGGCCGAAGCCGCCCGGGAGGCGCGGGCAGAGGCAAGACGCGGCGCGGAGCCCGGACACACCGACAGGCCGCCTCGCTCACTGCGCCCTACGTCCCCGCCGTCGCGGTCCTATGACATCACAGCGAAGGCCCCGTTCCGTGCCTGATCGCAACGGTGCCTGCGCAGAAGCGGCGGAAACTCAAGCCGGATTCGCCCCTCTTCCAGCTCCCGGGCATCGCGCCGAAACGCTGAGCGCTTGCGGAGGCGCCGCCGCTCCCTCTCCGTCCTGCCTCTGCGCTGCTGCCGCTCGGTTCGGAGCCGGCGCGGTTGTGGGCAGCCCGGCGCCGGGGGAACGAGGCCCCCCCCTTTCCCTGGGCCGGCCGGTGGCGGGAGGGAGTGAGCGGTCACGCGGCTGCCATGGCAACGCGCCCCGCCCCGCCCCGGCCTCCGTGAGGCGGAAGCGGCCGCTGTGGCCGGGGCCGGGGTTGGCGATGGCCGGCGCCCTGTTGGCCCTGCTGGCTCTGCTTTGGGGCTCGCAGGTGGGCGGCGGCCGGGGGGGGACGGCCTCCGGTTACGGCTTCTTGCCCGCAGGCAAATACCGGGGAAGGGGGGCCGGCGGCCGGCCGGGAGGGGGCTGGTGCCGCGGGGCCGGTGCCGCCGGGCCCGCCTCTCCCCGGCCCGCCCGGGGACCCGCCGGGGTTCTGCAGGGCCCCGGGACGCGGCTCGACCCGGCGCCTTCCCGCGCCCCTTCTGGCTCGCGTCGTGCCGGGGAGGGTTGTCTGTGTGACTTGACAGCCCCTCCGGGAGAAACGGGGCGCGGGGTGATGCTTTTTCAGGGGTTTTTAAGCGAGGAAAAAAACTTCATAGTCTGTGGGTGAATAGCTTCGCACTTCGGTACTGTCAGATTTTCTCCCTGCTTAACTACTCTCTGCTTTCCTTCATGGTCGTCTGGTCTTTCTTAAGCTGTTGGTCGTTCTTAGTCACCAGCTTACCCCTACTTCTAGCAAGGCAATTAACAGAAATGTGAAATGGCCCTGGTCCTTCAGGGTCACCCCTTGTTACTTCTTAGTCCTAGTCTTATCTTTCCGTTTCAGTGCTTAGATCTCCATCCAGTACTTTCCGCGGCGCAGCTGTGCTTAGCCTACATTCTTCTGCTGAAAAAATAAGACAAAGGTGGAAGATTATTTTTTTCCATTATCCTTTAAAACGTATACATTGGCCTGAGTTTTGCCGTTCGTGGTATCTTGCGCTTCCCCATTTCTAAGATACAGTGTTCTTTCTTGATCTGTATTTTCCCTTTATTTTGATTTTTCTTTTTTTATTTTCATATCTTCTTAAAGTAGTTATTGATTCTGCTCATTTGGAACCTTCTCTAATATTTACCTCATTTTGGACTGTGATTTACAGATGGTAATAACAAAGAAATTTCAGGATGTGTTTTTTGCCTTCTAATTCCACAGCTCCCCAAACCAAAGGACTTACTAGCTAATTTCCAGTTTGTTGACATTTTCCCATTTGCAGTCTAAAACCCTAGCTAGAAGCCTATTTATGTTTATCTGTTTTCTTAATTTAAATTGAATAAATCAATTTATGATGCTTCAGTACAAAGTTACTTTCTACTGTTGGTTCCTCTGATCCCACCATCATGGCATTTAACTACTAATGGATATTTATTTTTGTATTTTCAGGTTTTGAAAGCGTTTGATTACTCCTCTCCTTGGAAGGGGCAGCCACAGATGTACAAGCTGGACATAGGCTGGCCTAAAATTCCAGAATACTTCACTGGTCAGACATTTTGTGTTGCTGTTGACTCTCTTCATGGTTTGGTCTATGTGGGACAAGTGAGTGAGAATACTATATTTCTCTCCGTGTTAACCTGGCGTATTTTTGCCTTTAAAGTGTCTGGTTCAGATTAAGATATACATATATGTGTGTGTATATATATGAATAATTATTGTATCAAAATTAGTGAAAATGTAAGTATAGATAACTCTGCTCTATCCATTTTTAAAGCAGTTCTGGGCCTGTACTTGCTTGTGCTTTTAAAAGCATTAAATTTCTGTGGTATGAACGCATGATCCAGCTTAACTGAGTTACAGTAGCTTCTTCCCTAACTGTAAGGTAAACTGTGTTTCTGGGGCAACTGAATAGTCCCCTTCCACTCTTTTAGCCTTTGTCCCATGAAATCAAAAGGATGCAGCTCTTTCAGCCAGTTACAGTAATTGGAATTCCATTATTTGCTTTACCCAGTTCCATGCATTGGTATCTCCAGGTCATGGATAGGACATTCTCTCAATGGAAAGTGGTGGGATTTAATTACAAAGCACAGTATGAGTACTTGAGTGCCATGCAGCTAATGAGTACAGTTACAGTTTTTCATGCCTGTGTTATGCTTGGCATATTTTTCAGAAAGAACATAAAAACATGATTGAAAATGAAAACCAAGATAGCTGCAGGAGGTTGGCTGCTCTGAAAATCGGACTGTACGTGATTTAAGTTGAAAGTCTAGAATGAGTGGAAGGTTTTGCATGCTAAACTTAGACCTTTCTCTCCCTCTTCTTGCTGGAAAAAATGAGATCTAGCAGGCAGTCTCAGAAGACTCTCATGATTCATGAAACGTTGCAAAAATCTTACAGAGAGGAATATTCAAAAATGATTACTTGCTCAATATGTTTTCTTAATAGACCTTTTTTGCCTTTTTAGAGGGGTGATAATGTACCAAAGGTACTTGTATTCTCAGAGGAAGGCTATTTTCTTTACTCCTGGAATAATACAGTGGAGATGCCTCATGGTATCTTTGTATCGAACACCGCAACAGACAGTTCAGTCTGGATCACAGATGTTGGAACAGGTATGCATCGTGGTCATAGGAGAAGTATTAGGTGGGGAAGAAAATGCTAATATTGCAGATATTACTTTAAATGACTCATTTATTTAAGTGTCTCAAACAATTCTGAGACAGATTTGTGTATTTCTTGCCCTGAACAAACTTCTTGGGTGTTGCACAAAATACTCTGAAGGTTTGTGAGTTGTTCTGCATGTCTGCTTATAGCTTCTGAACTTAGTAAGCAAGTTTTTTTGTTTTGATTTGGTTTTTGTGTGTGTCCCCCCCCCCAACACCCACCCCTTCAGGAGAGGTATCAGGGTTAAAAAAAAAATCTTCTGGCTCGACTTATCTTCTGTCCTAGGTTTGGTGGCCCTAATACAATGGATGAATATTGTTGTAGCCTATGGATTTACTAACCCACAGTCATATTCTCACTATAGAATTTTGTCCGTTTGATTTATTAATATCACTTGTGAGTATCAGGAGTTTTTATTTTTTAATCTTTGTAATTAGTTGTAATACTTATATTTTGTTTTAAGGTGGTTTTGCACTTTTTTTTTCTTAATTCAGGGAAATATGGACACACCGTGAAACAGTATAGCCCTTCGGGTAAACTTATGCAGATATTGGGCACACCAGGAAATGCTGGTTCAAGTTTGATTCCCCTACAGTTTGATCAGCCAGCAGAGATCTTTGTAGAGGAAAGTGGAGATACCTATGTTGTGGATGGAGATGGAGGAATGAATAACAGATTGCTCAAACTATCCAACGGTATGGAAAAATGAACTTCCGCAGTAGTTGACCATTGAAAATTGAATTTTAAATGACACAGCTTGAGAATACTTTTAAGCGAGGACTAGGTAGAGCTGTCATTTAACATTAGTTTGAAGACTTTGTTGGATCAGGTCCTGTTTTACTGCTTTTCACTTCAGGAGAAATCTCCTAATTGTTCATGATAAGGGGCTGAGAGAATGAATTTGTTTGGTCTTCAAGAGAGAAGGCTAAGGAGGTTTCTTACCACTGTCTTCAGATCAGTAATGGGAGGGTGTAGAGAAGACAGAGCCACGCGTTTATTGGAGATGCACAGTGAAGAATGAGGAATGCTGAACAAAAGATGCAAGACGGGGGGAATTCCAGTCTGATTTTTCTTTGAGGGAAAGATTCACAGCAAGGGTGATAAGTCCGTTTGCCCAGAGAAGGTGTGCAGTCTCCACTCTTGGAGATGCTCAAAACTTGGTGAGTTATGAACAACCTGATCTAACTCCAGAGTTGGATTTGTTATCAAGGCTAGTCCTGCTTTGAGAAGCAGGTTGGACCCCATGGTGTCTGGAGATCTTTTATACTTAATTTTTTCCATGATTCTAAGGAAATAGCTCATATTCCCCAGTTAGATGGTCAGTGTCGGTTAGGGCTGTGAGTGAGGAGTCTGTGGCTATCTGCAGCTGGGGAAAAGTCGGGGAGCTACCATTTCTCCTTTGTACTGTCATAAAACAGTTAGTTTGCTAATATCTAGTTTGCAAAATGGTAGATTGTTAACACTCAAAACTGACTCAAAACTGCCAGGTGACAAATGTAAAAAATCAGTTTAGTAAATGAATATCATAATCAGCCGATGGTTTCTATAGATATATATTTTTTTCTTTTTTTATTACTGTGCTTAACAGAGCCTTAGACTACAGCTTTTGCGTACTAGTGGCTACATTTCTGTAACCATAATCCTGAAACCACAAATAACAATCCAGTAGCCCCTGTAGTAGTTCCAGTATTTCTTGGGTTTATGTATCAGGAGTACTGTGTTTAAAAAGCCTGGGTTTAGAAATTCCACCTTTTAGAAATTAATCAAAGTAAGTTTGCAAGGGAATGACTTAAAGCTATTTTATTTGTTGTTTTCTTACTGTGATTTTTTTTTTTTTTTTACTTTTATTTTTCATGGTGCTCACTGTTTAGATTACAAAGCGATATGGCTGACTGGAACAAATGGGACCGGCATTGGTCAGTTCAAGATTCCTCACAGTGTGACACTGGATCCTTTTGGACGGGTAAAGAATAAAGGGAGAATTTTTTTTTTCATCTTCCAACACACTTGTTTACATGTATTTGAAAAAAACAAATTGTATTTCTTTTTTAATTAAACCATTGTGATCTGGGTCATTTTATGTGGGTTACGGTGTTCAGTGTGATGGTGGTCATAAACTGAAGTTTCACACTGCACATCCTACTGTCATTGTCATTGATCCTCCATGTCCTGCAGTAGCTGGCTGCAAGGTTAACTCAAGGGTTCTGACCAGTTACGTTGCCAATGTCCGTGCAACAACAAACTGTTCCTCCTGCAGTTTCTAACAGATTGCCATTGTGAGAGTACAGGAGAATTATAGCCTGTAATAAATACCCAAGAACTTAGGTTTCTTCAGGGACTACACATTTGGAAATTTCACATAAGATGATAGTAAGGCTCTAGCTAGGTGGTGGACATCAGTCCTTTTTTACATGCAGCTCAAGGCATTCAAGAGTCTACTTCTGCCAGGTGTTAATCGTAGTCTGGCTTTTGCTCTGCTGCTCATGTAGAGGAATTATGTGGTCGCTCCTTAAGCCGTTTCAGGGAAAATAAGATTGCTGGACTAAAACATCTTAAACCACTGGTTTGAGCTAATTCTGCTGATGCTGTCTGAACCAGGATAAGGAACACATATAAAAAATCAGTTCTCTGCCAAAACTGGTAGGGTGGGAGGGAGAAGAGGAAGGGCATGGCCGCTTTGTGTTGAAGAGTTACCGTGAGTATATACATTCAAAGATAGCAATTGTGATGGGCTACAATTTTATCACCAATGTGGTGTTGATCGTCAGCCCAGGTTAGAAATAATTGTGAATTCCTAAGAAATCTAAGAGACTTGTTTATTGGTCCCTTTCGGGTGATATACCAGAAAAGTCATGAAGTTTACTTATCAGACTGCCAAGTTGTCAACAGCTAAAATTTCAGTGATTTTGTAATACAAGAGAGGCCTTTACTGGAACTGTCTAATGGTATTGCTAGCTTGCAGTGTTTGTGAACCCAGTTAGCCCAGGGTGGAACAGAGATAAGCTCCACAAAACTGATTAGACAAAATATGCTGAAAATGCTCTTAGTGTTTAAGTTGCTCAATATTTATTAGTATTTATCAGTATTAGGCATATCAGAGTGTTTGCAGATGCAGTCATCATAGGCCTGGATCATTAAATGAGACAACTGTTGAAAAACAAATTGTTAGCAGGTAACAGATCAGTATCTTTTAGAATTAAATAGGTGGGAATATGTCCTCACTGAGCAGGGGGGAAATCCTACTAAGTATTTCCATATCATAGCCACGAAAATGAAGAGAAGGCACTGATTTCTCTGTCAAAGTAGTATAAAGTAATTTGTATATCTTAACTATGTGGTGGTTTTGTTTTATATCTGGAAGTCATATGTACTTCCTTAGTTTTGAATGTGGAGGTACATTCTTCCAAGGTGTACTTCTTTTTTACTACAGGATACTTTGCTCGTGTAAGAAACGAATGCGTTTGATTTCTTCTATTTGTGAACAGGCATGATTCTGTTCTTAACAGGTGTGGGTTGCAGACAGAGACAACAAAAGAATCCAAGTTTTTGATAAAGTCACAGGGGAATGGCTCGGGTCTTGGAGCAGCTGTTTTTCAGAAGATGGACCCTATTCTGTTAGGTATTGTTGAACAGTTCTTGTAGAAGCATGCAGTTACATAAATAAGGTGTAGTCTTACTGGTGAATTAAAATGTTGATATTTAATGCCTGATGACAAGGAGTTAACCAGTTTAACTAATAGGGTGCTGGGCCCTAATCATATGCAAAGATCTGCACAGTTGTATCTTGACAGAGATATCCTGGCTTTATGACAAGCTCCATGGATTTGAGTGCAGGACTGGGAACTTAATTTTAAAGTTGTTATATGTGTTGTTGACCTTACCATTGCAGCTTTTACAGGAAGAGAGATTGTCTTGAATGAGTTTTCGGTAGCATAATCTGTCTCAGGGAGCAACAACATGTAGAGCAAGGCTTACAAGTTAATTCTCAATGTGTCACTGCATTTAGTCAGCAGTAGTCTTCAAAACCTTGACTATTATGGAGGTTTTGTTTGTTTTAAAGTGCATGGTTGTGTTAAAATGAGATGTCATATGGAGTTCATAATTCAAAAATATATTTCTGTCTTTCACAGATTTACTGCCAATTACAAATACCTGATTGTAGCTCAGCTGAATATCAACCGGTTAGCAATCTTGGCGGCGCCACTGGTTGGGTCTATTGGAGACTGTGTTATGGTCAACACAGTCCAGCTGGCAGATGAAACCAAACCACACCTTGTGGATGTAGACATGAAGAGTGGAGCAGTCTATGTTGCAGAGATTGGAGCCCAGCAAGTACAAAAATACGTACCCTTAAGCTGATGTTTTCCCACAATTACCGTGGCATGAGCTGTGTGACATATAAGAACTATGACCATGTTCCCTTGAGTTTTCTGTATTTTGTGTTTCCTTAGACAAGCACAGAACATTGTGTCCCAGAACTGTAGAACTAAAAATCTGTCCTAGCTGTTCTGCAGCCCTAGAGATGTGCTTGGTCTTGAGCTGTTACTCATTTTAGTAATGCTATGGTGGCTTTTGCTTTTGTTGCTGGGAATTGTGAAATGACTTTGATAAGCATCTTAATTTCATTATATAAAACTTTAAAAACACAGCTGCTGCTCTTAAATGTATGAGGTCATCTTGGGGCTCCTCTACTTAGCCCTGTGTGTGTTTTAAATGCAGGTCAAAACTGTCTGAAAGAAGTGTATAAATGATTTCCTGGGAAGCGAGCACCTCAATTTAATGTTTCACTTAGTTTTTGGAATCATTGTGATACTGCCCAACACTGAATACAGAGGTGCATTACAATGTTGAATAAGATGCTGCTGGATGCTGGTGTCAGCGCTAATACTGGCATCTGGTTTAGGTGATTAATGACATAAGCATTGAAATCCAAGTTTTCAGCTCTAGCTAAAGGGGTAACGTCTGTAATAAGCTTAAGTTAAATTGATATTAGGCACTTCAAACTAATTAAAAGTATGTGCACAGCAGCCAAGTACTGATTCTTAGCTAAATCAGTTCTTAACCTGATTTGATTTATATCAGCATCAGTTTTCTGTTCCCTAAGATTTCATAGTGGAACATATTGAAGTTCAACTCATTTAAGTTCTTTAAGATAAACAAATTGCAATTTGCTAGGGAAGTCTTAATCAGCATTAGGGACTGGGAGACACGTGGTTTTCTCCCAATTTCATTGAAGCTCTGTCAGTTAACAGCAGTGCATCTGTTTTGATTTGGGGATTTTAAACTGTTTTATATCCAGCACTTGGACTTCATCCACTCCATTAATGTCTAAAGTTAAGTTTCTTACACTATATCCTACCTGATGTCTCCAAGCTCTGTCCTAAAAAAATGCTGTCTCTCCATTCCCAGTCCAGAGTGGTTCTGTTTTCTTTACGTGTTGCCACAAGATTTTAAGTTTGTTCACTTTATAGCACAGAGGAAAATGGAATGGGGAAAATGGTGTGGGATAAATGAGACAGTGAATAACTGATTACCTCTGTAAAGCTGTGGAGCCACATTCCATATTTATCTACTAGGTCTTCAAAACATTTGGGAGGATTTTTGCTGTTTCTGCATGCTGCTTCTACTGTGTGAACTATTTTAATGCTAGTTACCAGCTAAGAGAGGCAGGTTTTTTTTCAACTTCCTTAGAAAGGGAATATGGGAAATGGAATTATTCTGATGGGAAATATCCACTGCAGTGAATGTCATCAAAAGCAAATGCATCTTAATTTGGCATGTTTCAACCTATGATCACAAATTTCTGGGTCAGCAGATGGGAAACTGTCCAGAAAAGTCAGATTCATGTGTTCTGTAGAAGGTAACTCAGCTGTGGAGCCTGGTGGCCTGATTTCAGTGCTATTTGAGATTAGTGCACTAAATAGAAATGCTTTGTTGTTGGCTACATCCACAATAACAAAAGCAGATCTAACCTGGCTGCCCTCATGTGAGCCTTAGAACCAGAACTTACACACTAGTAAATATGATTCATCATTCACATGGTCTTGAATGGGAGCTAGTAACCAATATTTATTAGCTGAAGAAGTAGCAGTACTTCCTCTAGACCTAGATGGATAGGTTCACATTGCTTTGCAGTGAGTTGTGTGGATTTTCTAACTAGGTCTCCACTAGCTCAGGGATCTCTGCTCTGTGTGCAGTTTATCTATTTCTCACCTACACGAGGTGGATTTTGTTTTAAAAATATTACTGTAATATGATTAACTGTATTTGAATGTATCTTGGTGGTGTAAGGAGTCCAGGCATATCTATCCTTCCTCACCACATCCTCTCCTTATTTATTTTTCCTTTGTCACATCCATTTGAAACGGGACTCAAAGCTGTCTGGGAGCATGCTTGTGTGTTCAGTAAAGGAGTAGTGCGCTTTTGGATGTTGACGAGTAAGTTATTTCTGCAAGGTTCTGTTTGCATGGATCTGCTCTCAACAACTTTATTTTTACACGGGTTTTTGCAGCCCCTAGCAATGGGGAGCATTCATCCAGTTTTCTCTGGCTTTACTGAAGTAGGCCGTGGTGCCAAAATGTGCCTTGCCTCTAGGCATTTGCGTATCTGTGGTAAGAACGGATGCTCATTCTTAACTAGTATGAGAAGCTTAGACTCCTTTTTATCCCTGCATCTATGATCACACTGAGAAAATTATTGATTTGTGCACTAACTTGCTAATTCTCTGAAGGTTTTCTTATGTATCACCTTGAAACTGATTTCTGAAAAATTGCATAGTAGGATAATTTGATAAAATAAATCGAGAATTTCCCATTATGAAAGGCTTGGGCGCTTTATTTCTGTGCTAATATCAATACATTCCATTGCAATGGATTACTTTTCTGAATAGGGGGCCCTCAGCACTTTAACAAGGTATTTAATAATTTCTGATACCAACATTCAAATGTAATCTCAAATTCCACGTTATCTTTATACATTACTATTTCTGTGGCTCATCTCTTATGCATTCTAATTTATGTATCAAAAAAGGCACATAAATATCTCCCAGATGTTTTCCTCTGAGTAATTAGTAAAACAGGAGGATGAGTTACATAAGTGTCAAGTATAAAAAAAATATTTAAAGCCTATACCCTTTTGATGCTAATAGGGAAATTAAAAACAAACTAACAAAACACTTCTTAATATAGAATCAGGTTTTATTTCCAGAAAAGATTTACCGAGCAATCTGTTTAGGTTTTAAAAGGTCAGGACGGGACTTCTCTATGGGTTAGAAATACTTGCACAAGAAGGAAAATAACATACCACAGTGTTAACTAGACAAGAAAGAAAATGTAAGGTGATTGCTAGAACCCCCCCAAAATCTCATTTTAGTTAATAGATGTCAACTTTTAAGTGTGAGAAGCAATCACTGGAGTATCCAAGTAAGGAAAATAGGAATATTCCGTGTTTTGATGTCTCCAACTTTATTTTTTTTAATTGATCCTTTTCTTTTGGCATTGTTAACTGGATGACATTCCAAGGTGGTAAGACCAGGTCTATTAATACAGTTCATCTTGATTTTTTTCTGTGATGCTAACTTGCCTTTTTTTTTTGTGTGTGTGTGTTATCGTAGTCAGCAGTTGATTAACAATATCTGTCTGGGCAAAACAAAAGAAGCCTGAATCAGGTTTGTGCTATGCACGACAAATGTAGTGAGGCTGAGCTGTCTCAATAAAAACTGAGGGGGAAGGTACACCGGTATGTCTCTCGGTCTGCTCATTACTGTTAGTAAGTTCAGCGCCTTGAAGTGGTTGTTAACCTTTCTGAAGCATTAAGTTGTTACTTAACTTAGTTGACGCTTACTTTCTTAACAATTTGTAACCTGAGAAGCCTTCGCAAGTGATCTCTCACCAAGAAGTGTTTGCAATCGCTGAAGTTGCTTGCATAAAACAAAAGAGGGCACCAAATCCCTGCTGATGCTTGGCATGCTTAGTGTAGCTATATACTAGCAAATGTAAACAGCTGGTAATTTCTAAACATTTGGAGTAAGGCAACAAAGATAATTAATTGCTCCAGACTTCCTTTCTCTTTTCAAAATAGATTGCTTTAAACATAAGCAGATAATTGCATTGCAGTCATTTTGGCTTATTACTACTGGATTTATGTCCATCTTTTATTTCCATTGTTTTTCCTAGGAAAAAAATAATCAGTAATTCAGTGTCCAGAGACAACTGGATATGGTGAATTGATTCTTCTATTCCTTATGTCATTGATTTCAATGGAATTACTCCTGATAAGTGAATTTAGAAACATAATAATTTATAATAGTATAACTGTAGCAGCATAACTATACCAAAAGAGTAATACCAGTATATTTCCTACAGAGGTGACCCTGAGTGAGATTGGATCTAAGCTTCTGGATCTGATTTACCAATTTTATTCCACCTCTCCTTTCTCAGCATTTGTCCAAAACCCTTGCTCTGATTTTTGTATTATTATTTTATTCTACTTTTGGGGGGGGTTGCATCTGCAAAAGTTGTATTTGCCAGCAGTTGCCTTCCAAAAGTTCAAACACAGACTTTTCTTCAGGTAAATGATTCAAAATACTTGAGTCTTTCAGTATTCATAAAGCATCAAAGTCATGTTGCTTGTATGAAATTTGAAAGTAGGAGCATATTAATTTATGCACACAGGGTGATTTGTTACTGCATTAAAGCCAAAGTAACACTGATACAAATGAGATTTGAATAGACATACTTTATGATAAGATCACATGTTTTGAGGCTGAGGAAACCAAATACGATTGTGCAACTGCATCTGCAAAACAGAGGTAAAAAACTGCCCAGTTACATCAGGAATGAACTAAGGTCTCTATATTGTAAGCCTTCCTAGTAGTCAATAAACATCATTATAAAGGGAAGGCTTTACATTTAGTTGGGATTTGTTTGTCTTCAACATCATGTTTTCTGTTTTCAGCTGGCTTAGAGATCTGTCTAATATGGGAAACTTTTTTCTTATCCCCCATGGAGTCATTTACAGATGATGGCTGAGTCGTCTCTTGCTCCACTCCTTGTCTAAACTGTATAGGCTGGAAAACTTGCCTTGCAGTGGAAAACTGATAAGGCTTTAATTTCAAAATGTTTTCATAGCATTTATTATTAAAAGCAAACAAATCCAAAAGAATGTTCACTGCGTGACAGGAACGCTGGATATTAGAACTGCAGCACTAAACCTATCTGTGCACTATACAGGAGTAATACTATCTCTCCATGGTTTGATGAGGCTGAATTCTTTTCTGCTCCTAGCTCTCAGTACAGTACAGTACAGTACTGTCTCTGACAGTTGTCAAAGGGTTTGGGTGACTAGGTGGTCACGGTGTAAAGGAGCCCTTCTGGAAGAAAAACCAGAATAGATACTGGGTTTTTTATGTGTGCTTGCTGCAGAAGTCCTTAGCAAACTTTTCATGCTGTTAACATTTTTTTTTTTTTGACAGGGTCTTAATCGGAAGATCTGGCTGAAACTGAAGTGTCAGTAAATGGCTTATTAAAAGAAACGGATAAGTTGCTAACAGGTGTTCATTTCATTAAGGTCATTCAATATTTTCAGAAGACTTCTGAAATACTAACTTTTGCTTAGAACTGCCTTAGTACCAGAGGAAAAAAAAATGGCAAATATGGTTTAAAGAAAGAAAAAAAAATGAAACCCACACCTGTGTGTGAGGGTTCTGGGGATATCTAATAGAATTGATGGCTGCACCTTGCCAGTTGACAGAAACCATAATGAAAAAAATAGATGTATTGGATACACAACCATGAAATCTATTACAAGTCTTTGGAAGAATCTCTGAGCATGTATGTCAGGATGATCTGGCTAATAGAGTTTGCTTAAATTTTCAGATGTTTTTCAACAGCATCCAAGTGTCCATAAAGACATTGTGTGGAATAAGCAAGAAGGAATAATCATGGATTACTAATTAAAAGATTGTAAGTGAAGTATATTAAAAACTAGTTCTGTGCTGCTCAATTTATTGATAAATGATCTGGACATTGACTTGGGAAGTCAGGGACAGAATTTACTGACAACACCAAGCTACTCAGACTAGTAAAGATAAAAGTTGCAAAAAGTTGCAGAAGGATATCATGAGATTGAATGACTAGGCAATAAAATAGCAAATGGAATACAACATTGATAAATATAAAAGCAGGTGCAATTAGGAAAAAGAAGTCTAATTTTATATATACAATGACAGCTTTGATATATTGCCATTAAGCAAATTATCCCAGGCTCGTAAAAGATGGTTCTATGAAAATACCTCCTTCCAAACTCAGCAGCAGTCAGAAAACAAAGAGAATAATGGAAGGTACTAGGAAAGTACCAGATGATCAAAGAGAAAGCATGGCAATGTAATTATGTGAATTCCTGGTGTATGCTCATTTTGAATACTGCAGGCAGTTCTGGCTTTTCTTGCCCCTTCTCATCTCAGGAAGGCTACAGTGAAACTAGAAATATAGAGAAAAGGGAAAGAAGAGTCTGTCAGAAATCCTTGACTTTATCCAGCTACCATGTTCGGTATCACCAGCATTTCATCATTTAAGGCATCTGTGTGAACATGCCTTCTTCCCTATAGCTGCTGCTCTGAACTAGTTTGGCTTCAGAACTCGGTGAGGACGTACAGTCTGCTGGTGTGCAAAGGTGGGGTGGAGAAAAGATGGGCAGAGACATGGTGTTTATTATGTAGGAGAAGTTGGCTTGAAAAGAAGGTAGGAGTTTGCAAATATCCTAAGATTTTAGTGTTGCAGGTTTTTTTTTGAATAGAACATACAGTCCCAAAGTCAGTTCATAGGTCTTACCAAAAATCAGAAGTTTTGGCAAAGGAGGCTGGAGTTGCCCTTGCTTCAGTCTGGTCAGCTTCAATGTTCTCCCCAAGGCGCAAGCTCTGGCTGCCTGTGGCACCTGTCTACTGTCCCAGAGATGAAAAGCACTATACTTGCTGGATTAGGTAATGAAATTGCAAAATATATTGGATTTTTATGTAACACATCATCACCCATGGTCTGACATAAATGTGAGGTAGCGCAAGTGCAGGTTAACTTTTGTTCAAAGATCGGAGCACTTGAAAAACCTTGGAATTAAAATGAAGGTGCTCCTTTACTAACTTCCAGCCAAGACACAACGCTGATGGTTGTGCTGGTTCATTCTTAGATGCATGGGTGTAGCTGGAACCAGCAGGCAGAAGTCTTGGCTTCCATCTGGGGCCTCCTTGTATGTCCCAGCTGCAATGTTCATAGCAGTGGGTCATTGGTCTGCAAGCAAATACCAATATTTACCTCTACAGGGATGCTCTAAAAGAGAAGGAAAGGAAGATATCATCATATTAGGGGCATGGACTTCAACATGTGTATAAATCTGACAGTGGAAATGTGTATTTAATCAATTAAGGAGGAGATGTGGAGGTTAAGGGGAAGAGGGGGGACTGATTCTACCTAGCGTATTCCACACCAGCTCTGTAATAAGGCTTGCAGCATCTTATTTCATGCCCAGTCTAATTTCAGAGCTTCTAGGAATGAAAACTCTAGAAAAATGTGAGAGTAGAAGATTAAACTATACCTAAGGGTTACCATGACTTGCCTCCAAGGTGGTGCCTTAATGGGGCTCTGTGATGGATGATGCTACCAGACAAAAACAGGAGAAAGAAAAAAGTTTGAATCAACTGTAAGACAGATAACGAGCTGGAGGAATTAAAAATATTTCGGATAACTTTTAAGGTGGCACATTTGAGAATGCTGGCCTATGTTCTTAGCATGGCCCAGCAGAGAGCACCTGATTTTCATTTTGCCCAACCTCTTTGTTGTAAATTTCCTTCTTTCTCACAGAGAATTGCATCAGGAGGGAACACAGGTGACAGCCAATATTTATTAAACACCTTTTATTAATTATCTGTTGCTATTAATAGAGTCAAGCTGTTGTTATTAATAGCAGATAACTATTTCAGAGCGCCTCCACCTCCGCTCCAAGCGCTCAGGCACGCAGCTGCCCCACCGGAGCACCATCAGGGAGGCCCATCCCAGCTCTCCCAGGAGCAGAGGGTCACCCTGGTGTGCTGGTGATGAGGAAGCCCCTCTGGGGGTCCAGCACTTCATGTGGTGCCTACATACCCTGTGGTCTCTGTGCACACAGGGCAGCTGCCACCTCCCTGGATGTGGCCAAGTTGCATGGCCACTGCTCACAGCAGGCATGGCTGGCCAGCCCTGTCCCCAGCCACCCCATGTGGATCTACCTCTGGAGCTCACCCAGCTGCAGAGGGCTGCCACACAAAGCCTCCAGCATGTACTTATCTTCTCTCTGGCCTGCTGCTTTCTGGTCGCTGTTTCTCCATCCCCACACAGTTTTCAGCAATGCACAAGTCTTCATCCCTGCACACAGCTCCCCGGCAATGTGCAGGAGAGGAAGACGGATCTCAAGTCAGAAAACCCTGACAGCACTGGAGTGGCTTATGTTAAAAAAGTCTCTTTTCCTAACCAACCTCTGCAAAGAAAGACACAGCTTATCTGAAAAGGCAGACTCGCTGGCAGTCTTGGAGAGGCCACCTCTAAAGCAGAGCCAGCCACGAGGCTGTCCTAGGAAGGCTGCCAGGTGCTTTGGAACCCGTGCAGCCCCGTGGAGCAGTTGTGTAAGGTCTCGTGCATCATGTCTGCTTCTCCCTGTGCCCTTCTTGTTCTGCACCGAACCCGAGGGCCCTTCAGTCATGACGGCTGCTCTCCGAGCACCACCACCCTTCTCTAACAGAGGAAGCAATCATGCTGCCATTGTAAAACCCATAATGAGCTGCAGGCACAAGCATGGCAACATTTGCAAGGAAAAAATAGTATCTCTCATTAGCGCAATTATGGCAGTTTAAAATGGGAGATGAGCTTTTGGGTATGCAAGCCCTTGTGTAATTATTTTTTTTCTTTTTTAACAGCTGTCTCACTAGGTATAATAAAGGGTATCACCTCCCCCAGCAAATCTCAACTTGCACAAGAAACAGAAGTCCTGTTACAAATTCTAGATTGTATGTATTGCATCTCCTAAACACGAACACATACACACATGTGTATAGATAAATATATCAGGAGAGGTGTATGTAGCGGACGCAGTAAATATAATCTAACATTCATATATATGTAATTTTTATTTAATTTTTATTGATGTAGTCTGGGTCACAGGCATGCTGGGAGAGAAGAGTGGTAACAAATGTTTCTGTAATGAAACTGCCTAAGCTACCCAATATCAGCAGTATTCCCCTGCGGTGTTTGCACTGTACATACATGCAACAAAGACAGCCCTTGCCCTGGAGCCCATTGCCAAGGAAATGGGCCGGTGTAAAAGAAAAGGAATACATGATGCATTAAAACAAATGAGCCAACCTGAAACCTCTGTGCTTTCAAAAGGAGGTTCACTTTGGTGTGAGGCATCCATTAAATCAGCTCAGGTGTCCCAAGAAGTGCTATTGCACCCATCTAACTCACTGCGTTAATTCCAGTGTATGACTTCTAATGGATTTTATGACAACCTCGGTTCTCACTGTTCTGCTTGGGGGATATTTCATCTGGGAGAAGAAAGGAATAATAGCTGCTTGACCCAAAATCTTTATCAGAGAAGGAAGATTTGCAGCTTGATCTGAAAATCTCAAACCCCATAATTATTTCAAAAGAAAAAAAAAATGCTTGGCACTATACAATACTGGAGATGAAAGCCTGTGCCTTGCCAAGAGAGCTTGACATAAGCATGTTACAGATAATGGAAACAGTGGAAAAATTAAGAGATAGGAAATTCTGAGCACCTTCTAAAAAATTTTATTATAAACGTACTTGTTAGCCTGTGGAAGGATTTATTTTTCACTGTAATGTGGTTAGAGGTGAATTCCAAGTAAACAAAGCATTCAAAATTTAAGGAGACCACAGTGGCATTTAATGAAAGTATGAGTCCATGAGACAGGCTGGAAGCATATCCTTTTTCTTAGACAAAGCTTTATGCAAGCCTAGTCAAATTAAATAGGATTACCGGTGCATACATTTAAAGAGCTAGCGCCGGGATGGAGCTATCCCTGGGATAGCGGTTTCAAATCTGAAGTGTAGATTAGGCTCCAAAGCAGGAATGGTAATTGGTGGTATTTAAATAAACTCCAGTAGGCCGAATGGCCGGTAATCCCACTGCTCATCCCACGCTAGCCCGTGCCTCCTTGGCTAGGGCAAATGACAAAATTGGATACATCCTCTGACGTGTAATAATTAAATGGGCTGAATCCTGAACGGCCAAGTGTTCAAAATGCAAATGCTGCCACTTTTTTAAATTCAGCAGAGAATTTATTAGCCTTTTATATAGATAATCAAATGCAGTGGGGAATGGATGAAGGGTAAAATTGAAGCAATGCTGGCAACCCAGAACTGGGGGACAAATGGGATTGGATTTCTTCATTCTCATTATGGGATAAGACTATTTTCGCTGCTGCAGTTGGTTTAGTTGCCTGGCCCTAGTTTTTTCAAGTGGGTGAAAGCAAACCTGGAGCCTTGTGTTGGTTCTTTACTTTTTGTTTTCCCTCCCACTCCACAAAGGAAGGGAATGAAACAAAACGGGAAGCTGGCCACTGCTCCTGTACCTGCCAGAAGCACGGGTGCCTCTCCACAGCCTGGAGCGGTCTCCAGGTACCCAACACGGGTGGTTTTGCTTTGCAGTAACCCCACTTACCCACGGACTACCCTGAGGGGACAGCACCAACCCTGGACAACTTCTCCTCCCAGTTTTATGCAGTTGTCTTAATTGGTGACAATTGTTAGACCCTAGCCTCTGGTGTCCTGTTCCTCTTCTTCAACAAGGCTGCTGAAGAAACTCCCATGGACTATGGTGGGCTTATGAAAACACGAGCTGTGTGATAGGTAAAGCGAATCGTGTCACCAAGCTGAAAGTTTCCAATATTTGCCTTTATTAGACGCTCTTTTTGTTTGCTTTTGACCTCTGAAGTTGAACTATCCAGGCTGGAATCATCCATGCAATGTATTTGCTTTATCTTCTGCTGAAATCAGTGACTTCTAAGAAAGTATATTGTTTTCCACTTATTTAGGAGAATTATAAAACATGGAGAAGCTCTAATGCCCTCCTTCTAAATATGGCTTTAAATTCAGCAAAGGGCATGTCCTCTGCGTGAGATAATTTCCACTTGTTATTCCTGTGGAAAATATGTGGATGTTTGGCAGTGCAGTGAGCCTGGAGATGTCCAAGGAATGGGGAGGTGGAGGAGGAGCATCCAGCAGAGGACACTGAATAGGACAGGAGCCCCTGGGGAGAAAATAAATTGGCAATCATGTTATTAAAGATTGTAGCCATGATGCATGCGGGGAAATGACAGATTTAGGGTAACAGAGATAGCATTAATTCTGACACCTTCTAGGTTTTTGCCTGTTTGAGTTAGTAGACTTAATAAGGTTTTTAATGTGCATATGTGCATGTAAAGTAATGTTTTTGACAATGTCCCTTTAACCTGCTAATCCTGTTCGCAGTTCGTAATACCTCGGCACACAGTATCACACAATGAAATAACTGTTGTGCAAAGTGAACCCTAAGACATAGCTGAGGAGCACATAAAATTACAATACAAAGTGGGCTTCTGGTATTACTGAGAAAGAAAATAATCCGTGTCACCAGAGGTGGGCTGTTTCTTTGGATCTTATTCTCTCTTTACAGTTTTCCTTACAGCTACATCCAATGGTGTTTCCAGTGTATGTGCTTAAGTGGAGGGGGAAAACTGTTCACTGGAAGTTTTAAGAACCTACAATAAAAACATTCTTCCTGGTTTGTCAGTTACTCGTTTTTGTTACTTCTGTAATCAGCTCTATCTTTTGCTCCTTCTTAGCTTTAAATTTTCTTTTTCTCGCCTTGCCTGTACACATATACACATACAGAAGACATCAGTGTCCCCTCTCACAGTGTCAAATTCAAAAAATAGGTTTTACTGAAATATGCTTCCAGTCTTTTGCAAACAGAAATAGTAATTTGAGTCACAACAAGAAGTATTAAACAAATAATTTCCTGTATTGAGCTACAATAGGTGTTTTCCTCTCTACACCTCTTCTAATTACTCACTATTATTCTTATTGCTTATATAGCTTTGATGGGGTTTAATGTGCTTAAGATGTTTCTCCAGAGTATTTCCCTAGATTCTGATGAGCAGAGTTATTTTACGGTTGGTCCTTTCGTCTCCTTAGTATCCTATTACTTTATCAGTTAGATTTTATAAGTAGTCCTATCTTGCTAAAATTTGCAAATCAAATTCCTTTTAATTTAAAGGAGAATGATTTGATGGTAGTGTCTGCTGGGTTCAGTTAAAATAAATCAAAACACACTCAGTGTAGCTGAAATTGTCTTGAAAGCAGAAAGGCAGTTGCACTGTAAATCTGTGGGGGTGGAGGTGATGAATTATACTGTGAAAGAAAATGAAAACCAGATGGCACTTGCCAAACACCAACACAGTGCAATTATGGATAGTGGAGGCACAACCACATAGCACATATACAAACCTTTTACCTAGATCCTCACCAGACTGCTGAGTGGAGTGAAGTTTGAGTTTTGCTGAGGTGTCTGGTGACATCGGGGTTTTGCAAGATGAAGTTGAAGCAGCAGCTTGGGCTGAATGAGCCCAGGGTAGAGATGAGATGACGGAAGGGCAGTTTGCCAGGAGCTCCCTGGCACTGATGGCTTTGCCTAGAACTGCTGCACGGTTTGAAGTCCCCACCAGTGCCTGCGGGGTAGGGAGCTGCTGACTGCTCTGATAACAGGGGGTTTGAAGTCTGAATTTGAACAGCATGATCTTTCCCACTGCCTTTAATACAGCTCAGGCAACCCTTTGGTGGCCACAGGTAGTTTTAAAACTACAACTTCAGATGCATTATGCATCCAAACTCAGTATAGGAGGAATCCAGACTTCATATAGGAGGAGAAAAAACTTGTAGAAAAGATTAAAACCCTGACTGTACTGCAGCAAGGAATAAAATTGTCATGGACATCTACAGCAGAAACAGGACTTTCCCCTATGCAAATACACCACATTTTTGTGTTGTTCCTAATATGACTCCAGTTACTAGGACTGTGGCAAACATAAACAGCCACAACCTGTTGATGAGGGATTGACATAAGAACAGACTTGGTTCTGCTGCTCCAGAGCACCCACAGTTTACAAGCTGGGGACCGGAGCTGCAAGTGAACAGAAGTTTTTGTACAGTGAGTTATTGCTTATTAAATGTTGTTAGAATTTCCTTGCAACTTTAAAGTAGATTTTCCAATCAACAGATGAATGGTTCCCCTAATCCTCTTTATTTTGCCAGTAGACAAGTAAAAAGACCCAGCTGATATACAGCTTGGCATATTGCCATTCTATGATTCAATTTACTATCATAATAGTTTGTTGTTCTCCTTTGTTTCTGTGAAATTGATGGATTATAACAATTATTTTGCATACTGTATTTCTCTTTTAGTCCATATATCTAGCAAGGTATTTGGGCTAGTTTTTCTGCAAGTGGACCACAGTAGGGGCATGCCATTTTTATTTAGAGATACCTAGGTTAATCTTTATTATCAACATCTGCTATTAGCATCATTAAAGAGGAAAATCAATTCCCAAGGAAATCTTTCTGGGCGCTTTCCCATCAGCTAAAAGGTCATGGCACCACAGAGTTAAAACCTCATCATTTCTACATGACTATTCTTGCTGGGTTTGTTCCAGTTAAAATATCTTGTGAGATGGTCATATGAGTGCTTTATGATTGAATGGAGCAGTTTATAGAAGATATGTCCCCTTTGACTGGATTTTTCCAGCCTGCAGTTGAGATACAGTAACTGACAGCATGTCTGGTGCAAAGGAAGGTACAAATCAAGACGGGAGAGGCTAACAGATCATCTAGGTATGCATTTGTAGGGGTTCTGCCATGCTGTGGCCCTGCAAGATGCCTAAGGTGAAAAAGTTTGGTCCATTTACATTGTAAAACTGAGCCCTCCTGCTCCATTGAATGTTGCATGTTGCAACACAGAAAGACTCTCCATGGGGATAGCTTCCAGATGAGATCTCCCATCTACCACGTTGTGCAGGCAAGGTTCTAATAAATCTGTCAGCTATTTTTCTTACAAAACCCTCCTGCCAGAGATGGCTAGGAGCAGGCATGGCAGCGTGTCTCCGCCTACAAGCTGGTGGTGACCTGGGATGTGCAGCTCCTGGCAGCTGCCCTGATTTACACCCACCTGATGCTCTCCATGGGAAAACAGTGTTTGCTCTTTTCTTTGGGCACCTGGAGGAGGGTCTGAATTCCAGTATCTCACACTGAAGGGCTAGATGGCAAAAGCTATGTCCACACTGTTAAAAATAACAAAACAGAGTTTTTGGTCCCTCTCCCTGAGTGACATGGAATGTCTCACATCCATGCTGCCCATAACATGTCCCTTCTGTAGCACTCCTATCCCATCCTCTCCCTGGATGTCCTTTGGGACCCTGCTGGTGCCCCTCTGGTGAAAGAATCATGATTCTGTCATGGGTGGGGAGGGATGGTGGTGTCTTTTTCTTTTCTTTTTCTTCAATTAAAATGTCTGAAATAATCCAAGGTTTGCTCTGCAGCTCTGAATGCCATGAACCTGTGAGCGAGGGTTTTATTTACACCAGTGTGCAGCATGAGGACATAAGTCAATGTTGGAGGGCCAAGTCCACCCATGGTGCCTTCTGGGAGGAGCTGCTGGGAAAAACTCTCCCCAGAAACATGCCTGGGCTTTGTCTTGGAAAAAGTTTGTTGGAGTGGTCAGGCCAGCCCGTGAGCAAACAAAAAATTCAGTCCAGTACTCAGGCTCACTCCCTGCCCCATGTTTATTTAGTGGTACTGGCATACCAGGAGTCAGCACCTTATTTTAGTCAGAACAGTGTCACCAAGTGAGCGGAAAGGGAGTGACACAAATCATATCCAACACTGCACACACTCCCTGCCAGGTAGCAGACATTCCCATCAGATGCTATTAGTTTTAATCCAGAAAAAAACCATATATATCTATCTGGCAGGCAAGGAATCTTATGTCTCTCAAGTCAAAGTGCCTCCTGGGACTTCTCTTAGGGAACTCAGCACATGCCCCACCTCCTGCTCAAGGTCCCATCCAAAATTATGGTTTCATCTTATGCAAAACACCCTAATTTTTTGGCAGAATATATGAAAATTAATACTGCAGCACAATCATGGAAATTCCTCTCTTTTTAATAGGGTTTTCTGCCTGGTTAACAAATAAATTGTCTTTTAAATGAAAGCTGCCTCTCACTCTGTTCTCCCACTGGATTCCAGCCCAGGTAAGAGGGAAGAAAACTCTGGAGAAGTTCTGCTCTCTCTGACAATGATCAATGCTGTTGAGTGACGTGTAATGGCAAAATCTTTACTTGTTTTTTTAATGATTTGCCATCATTAATCTCTGTTGCATTGCTGCCTTCTGTCTCTCCCCACTGGTTTAAAAGGAATGTTACACTTTGGGTTGTTGGTTTTTTTTCTCCTAGTGCTTTTGCCATCCACCTCTGTTGTTGTTGTTGTCTCCTGTCTTCTAGCCCTGGGGACAGTGTTCTGCCATCACCATCCTTTATCTGTTTTAGGGTTAGCTCTTGCAGTCCTTTTTCCCTAGGGGTAGGTGAATGGACAGAAAAATGGGGCCAACAATGAGTGAAAGCAGAAGGGCTGCATACCCCAGCAGGGTAAAATACTGCCTTAACCTGCACTGCTTTAGACAAATGAAAGTTTCTTCCAAGTTACCTTACTGGTCACAGTCTCTGCAGGTCATTGTTGTGCTGTGTAGACACAAGCTCCTCAGACCAACAAATATACATTTTTCTTTATCTGTGAGGCAACCAGCACAGCAGCAGTGCTTCTGAACATAGATGGTAATTCACTTCTGGCACTGTCTTGTGCTGTGTTAATATGAAAATGCAGTGCTGATTTTGTTTGTTTGTTTTGTGTAAGGAGATTGATGCTAAATTTCTCCCTGCAAATCCAACAGGATCGTTGCGGTTTAAGATAATTGCATAGCTTAGCATAGTTGTAAAACTGCAGTTGATTCTGGCACTGAGAACCTGCCTTTGATGCGCCTCAGGTTCATCTCCTGAAATTGAGTGCCAGTTTATTCAACGACCCAGCATTTATTTATTTATTTAAAATTAAAATAATCAAGATAGGTTCCCAAGGCTCTATGGATCTGCCATAATGAATTATGCAAAAATACCATTAAGCTAAACCTCAGCAGTTCAGTCAGCCAGCTATCTGCCTCCATTGTCAGCTGGAAAGTATGTCTCTACCTCCTCCGAAAACCATTTCACGTAAATATCTTTTGTAGTGTACCTGGAAAGTCAGCAAATGTGATGTCTTCAAAAGGAAAATAAGAACAATTTCCAGAGCCATGAAATATAACACTTTGCAAGTGCTGTGCTTTTCCCAGTTTCTAGATCCTAGAGCTTCTGAAGAGAGACCATTTCTTGGTGTTTCAGGCGCAGTCCACAAGAGGACTTTACCATGCACACAAAACTGAGTGTGTGAGAGGACATGACACTCTTAATCCAAATTAATGAACATGGAGAATAACGAAAACTACAAGGGAAGACCACAGATATATTCTCTCTGCTTTCCCAGGCAAACACTATAAACTCCAAGCAGACTCTGAGGCACTGAACACAGCTCCTGAGACACCAGTATCTTATGCTCCCAAATATTGTGCATGGATTTCAGCTGTTAAGCTGCATGAGGCATGTTACTGGCATCTAACCCTGAGGTAACGATCATGTGGATTGCGTTGTCAGTGTTTGTGCCCAAGAGCGAAGGCCATATGTGCTTAATGAGACACACGTAATGAAAACTGGCTAAAGAGGATGCTAACAAAGGAAGAAAAAGGTTATAAATAAAGCAGACTTAAAAAACAGTGAAATTATTTAAACTATGACTTCCTCTGTAGAAGCCCTAAACTCCCGCTTTGTCCCCTAAAGCCCACGTCCTTGGTATCTCCTAAATAACCTCCCAGAATCCTATTTCTTTCTAGTCTTGACAGTGCTGTGGCAAAATGGTCAACTGGCACAAAATGACCTACACTTATACTATTAAATTCCTTTACACCCCAAAACGCATGGCCATGTCCAGTCTGCCTATTGGCACTGCTCTTTGATGTGTAATAACTCCTGTGCTCATGAATTGTCCGGAAAAGTGCTTGTGGGCCCAGGCCAAAACCATGCCAAGGACTCTTGGCAAAAATTCAGCACATTTAGGTAATTTCAGTTGCATGAAGCACCTTCTGCCATCAATGGAGAGCAACAGGCCATGCCCAGCCAAGGGTGCTGCCCATCCAGCAAAGCTCTTGATGCGGGTGTCTTGAGCTCTGTGGCTGAATCTGGGCTTGTTGCCCACCTACATCTTTGGTCACCTCAATGGCTGTGCCTTGGGATGGACTCCAGGAAGAGCCCAAGCAGACAATGGGCCCAGTACTAAATGAGAATAAAGTACCCTTCTAAATCTGGTTCCTAAACACTAAAAAGGGAAGGGTAATAGAAACTTGATTGAACAGAGGCTAGACTTTAGCTAGATCCTTAAATCCCATTTTTACGGATCAGATCTCTAGATCTTACAATACCAAGTATAGCCAAGTACAAATACTTTCAGAAATAAAGGAGTTACACTCTCTTTGAAAATCATCCTCTGCAGGCTTCAGCCAAGGTCACATCCCAAATGGGGAGAACTGTGGGGTTCTGTCTTTCAGAGTTTCAGTAAAGAAGCAGCCTAAGGGGAATGCTAAACACCCTGGGAACAGTATTGGTTATTGTGTCATGTTGGAAGGTCACTTAGCCTCTTCAGTATTTTCTGAATGAAAGACTCAGAATGAGGAAAAGTAAAAGGCTGTGGACTGTTTCCACGTATTCTGGGATTTCAGAATCAGAAGCAGTAGCAGGATCATCTGTTAGACATCCTACTAACTGTGGCCGTATCTTGCCATTTCTAACATGGCTTTGTTGAAGCCTCTAAAACAGGTCAGCTTTCAAAGCTTGCAAGAGTGCTAAAAGATTATTCAAGGATCAGGGAGCACAATCCAGAGAACTGAAGTGGAAGAGTCTGTAACTGGTTTTGATGAAATTACCAGCATGCGTAATTAAATCACATGTATACATGCTGTACGTTTCAGCAAAGTTGCATTTAAGTTGCTTTTCTTCTTAAAAGACAGCAACAGCTCCATCTTTCCCACAGGTGAATGCAATTTAGATATGTTCATAGGTAAAGCAGACACAGCAGCTGCAGGTTTAATTAAACGTTGCCTCACCACGTAAAAAGACAGTGATATATCTCCATAGCATCTGGCAGTTTAACCATTCACTAGTCATCCTATAATTAGCATGCTGGTGAATTTAATAGAAGACTATTCTAATGTAGCGCCAGATGGTCCTTGTGACTGACAAGGGGAATGACAATTTCTGTCATGTTTACTTCAAGGGTAGCAGAACAGTCAAAAAGATCCTTCTTAGAGCACAACGCTGATGAAATAAGAGGTCACGTTTGCTCTCCTCGGAAAGCAATGGCTTTGAATGTTGCTATATGGAATAAGCATGATTCATGAACTGTCCATAAAAAGTTTTTCTTGGCTTTCCTTGTTTATTTCTCCTATTTTGTAAAGACATTAGCTTGTTTGTTATGTTTGCAGAAGAGCTTTGTGTAAGTCAGTGCTAGCATCCCAAGGTCCTGTGGGACAGGAGGAGGTGGGGGACATAAGGGTAGTGCCGAGAGGTCTGCTCCCCAGCGAGGCCTGTGAGCTGACCCCTGACCATCTCAGTGGAGCTTTAAATTAGCCCAAACACTGCACAAGTGACTTTTTGCTACAGCTCCATTCATTAGAGAAATTAACTTCTACTAAGCAACTAGTGAAATGGCTAGGACACTAAAATGAGGAATATCCATGAAGGAGAAAATTAAAAGACAGAGATGTTTCTGCTGTTGATAAATAAATACAGTTACTATGTAGCCAGTGGAGAGTTTCAATAAACTTCAGTATTGTTCTGGAGTTTATAATAGGTGTTAGTGGAATTAGTAGTCAGACTATAGCAATCTTGTTATGAAAGGATGTCTTGTAACTAAGAACCTCTGGGAGAAGATACCGTGCATGACAGATAAATCTTAGTGATTCTTTCATTTTTAAGCTGGATGCAGCCTGGTAGACCAAAGACTCCTTCATGACAGGTATCAATCATGTTCCAGCAGAGCTCCAACTAACGTTTTGAACATTAAAACGTGCTGACCGGTTTTTATTCAGCCTGTCTCCGTACAATCCCTTTCTCTTAGATAATAAAACTTTGATTGATCCATCCATCTATACTGTCAAAATGTCAGTGTAGGGACTCCTTACAGATTTTTACCTTATCAGCATGAGCAACACACTCCATACTAACATCCTAAATCCCCCTCTACAGAGAACAACTGCTCTTAACATGAGGCTCTTTCAAAATGTATCTAGACTGATGGAGACCTCAAACTACTTTTATGGGCTCCTGCAGTGATCCCAACCGGAAGACCATTGTACATCGAGAATTAGTGACCCAGGTAACAGTGAACCTGCATAGACCCAGGTCTGTGCTGTGCTGCACGTACAGCATCGCCTTCAGGCCTGTGCTGTGCTGCACCTCTCCCTCGGTGCAGGACAGGCTCAGCCAGGTGATGGTAAAGGAGGAGCCCGCAGGCAGCTCCCACTCAGCACCAGCGATTACACACCTGCGTGGCCTTGCCTTTATCTGACAGTGCAGCAACAAGTTCTCATGTGAACATCCTCCCTGTTTGACAGTAAAAATGATGAATAGAGTTGTTTTCCTGTAAGAAATCCTATAAGAGTTCAAATGACCAGAATGGCCTAATCCTTCCTACTGATGGGGTCTGCACAGTATGCTGCATGTGGATGGGAGGCCTGTCCAGTGCTGCACATCTTAGGGTTCCCAGCGTCTAAAGGGTTGTAAGATTAACTATACTATTCTCTCTCTTTATACTCTTAGCTCTAATTAGTAGTATTTTAAATCATACTTTACAGAATCCAGGTGCCTTTCTCACTGGGATCATAACCTCTTGGTGCAAAACTTTTGTTGCAGTCAGCAGGTCCCAGTGAGAAATACCTTTCTAGAGAAAGAATAGTGAGGGTGAGGGAGACCGTGTGCCTGCCTGGCCCACACAGAGTGGTGGGGGAAGCTGTAAGGCACGTAGCCCTGGTGGCTCGCATGGTGGCTTGGGAAAGCAAGGAGGGAGTGCCTGGATGCCTCACCCCAGCTGAAGCATTGGCACGTCTCAGAAATCACAGGGCAGGGAAAGGGAAAGCCGGGAAAAGCGTGCGCTGTGTTTGCTTGTGCCTGAAGCACAGCCACGGAGGAACAGGATGTCTGCTGTGGCAGGGGCAGTGGGACAGAGGCCTCAGGGGCTCTGCAGACAAGGATGGGACAGAGGGGTCAGGCCCCCAACCGGGCCAAGGAGGCCCCTTCCCACACAGTGTACATGGTGGGGGTGGGGGGATACGACAGGTGCCCACACGCTCCACACCTCTCGTAGTACACTGGGGCTGGCAAAAGAAGCAACAGGTTATGGCTCTGCCAGGCAGCAGGGCAGGGGCAATCCTAATTCACGGAAACCTGCCCCATTATCCCAGGAATGAACAGCAAATATGAATGCATTGGGTGGTGGTGTGGTGGAAGAATCATAGAATCACAGAACGGTTTGGGTTAGAAGGGACCTTTATGGCAGCAACAAGGTCTCCCCAGACCCTTCTCTTCTCCAGGCTGAACAACCCCAACTCCCTCAGCCTTTCATCACAGGAGAGGTGTTCCATCCCTCTGACCATTTTTGTGGCCCTCCTCTGGACCTGCTCCAACAGGTCCATGCCTTTCCTGTGCTGAAGACGCCAGAGCTGAATGCAATACTGCAGGTGGGGTCTCACCAGAGCAGAGTAAAGGGGCAGAATCACCTCCCTCAACCTGCTGGCCACGCTTCTTTTGATGCAGAACTAGGATACGACTGGCTTTCTGGGCTGCAAATGCACATTGCTGTCTCATGTCCAATTTTTCATCCACTAGCATCCCCAAGTCCTCCTCTGTAGGGCTGCTCTCAATCCATTTATCCCCCAGTCTGTATTGATATTGGGATTTGCCCTGACCCAGGTGCAGTACTCCTCAAGCCTGCCAGGGTTCCTCTGGATGCCATTCCTTCCCTCTAGCAAAGCAGCGGCACTCTTCAGCTTGGTGTTCTCTGCAAACTTGCTGAGGGTGCACTCAATCCTGCTATCTGTGTTACTGATGAAGATATTAAATAGTACTGGACCCAACAGAGACCCTTGAGGTACACCACTCCTGAGATTCTTGTCTATCCCATGCTAAAAATTCCCTTGTGGGGTTGACGTTTGGTCTTAATTGTAGTGCTGTGGTAAGTTTCTTGTCAGGAATGACCCTATAGCACTCAATCTAGTTGTTGCTGATCTTACCCTTCTCAAAGTTGACAATACCACAGCCCTGACACAGCAGCCTGGTCCAGTTCAAAAATTCCTCTTTTCTCCAATTACTAGGTCTCAGAAAGATGGCTGTTGGAACAGGGATCTCCCTTTCAGAGGCTGAGGCCTCACTGCTTGCAGCTTCTGGGATTACCATGACTACGTTAACATCCAAAATTGATAGTACTTTCTCTTCCCTTCCTCCTGCAGCAATCCATAACTTTCTGAATTCACCTTCAACACCATCTTGATGAACTATTGATTTTATAACATCGTCATGGGAGTGGGAGATCTGATGTGGCCAACAGGCTTGCACACTTGGGATTAATCCCGCATGCTGGGCAATACTGCCATCCTGCATTCTGGAATACAGGATGGCATTGCAGTTACAGGAAGGAAGATGTAACCACTCCTTGACAGCAGACCAAATAGCCAAGTGAAGAGTTTGGAAGTACATGGCCTTCACACTGGCATGGTCTACCAGATAAATCAACAGTGGGATGGTAAATCCTTCATAGATGCTTTCTTTCTGAAAGGACTTCAGTGAAACCTACCCAATCTGTCTCAGACATTCTTGCAGTTTCTCTGACAATTTAAGTTTTGATAGTCCAACCCATGGGTCTACATGTAGGCCCAGATATTTCTCTGAACTGCCAGAATCGATCATATTGAGGGGTGTGCCACTGAGTGTCCGTGCTGGACAGCTGATGATCATATAAGCGTCGTTAGTTGGCTTGATGTAAAATTAATCAGGGCAATAACATGATTGTCCATGTCTTTATGTTTTAGGCACATTAGAATATGAGAATGCCTTTCTGAGTTGAAAGCCTTAGCCAAGTCCACAGAGCCTACACAGAGGGGCTGGTGTTCCCTCTTGGCACAATGAATGAATAGTTATAATAGTTTTAGAAGGGAGAGCAGCAGATGTTGTTTATCTTGACTTCAGTTAGATGTTCAACACTGTCTCCCATAACATCCTCATGGACAAGCTAAGGAAATATGGGTTAGATGAGTGGACAGTGAGGTGGATTGAGAACTGGCTGAACAACAGAGCTCAGAGGGTCACGATCAATGGGGCAGAGTCTGGTTGGAGGCCCGTAACTAGTGGTGTTCCCCAAGGGTCTGTACTGGGTCCAGTCCTGTTCAATATATTCATCAATGACCTGGATGAAGGGATAGAGTGTAACCTCAGCAAGTTTGCTGATGATGCAAAACTGGCAGGAGTGGCTGATACACCAGAAGGCTGTGCTGCCATCCAATGAGACCTGGACAGGCTGGAGAGCTGGGCCGAAGGAAACCTCTCAAAGTTCAACAAGAGCAAGTGTAAGGTCCTGTACCCAGGGAGGAACAACCCCATGCACCAGTACATGTTGGGGGTTGACCTGCTGGAAAGCAGCTCTGCTGAGAAGGACCTGGGAGTGCTGGTGGACAACAGGCTGATCATGAGCCAGCAGTGTGCCCTTGTGGCCAAGAAGGCCAAGGGTATCCTGGGGTGCATAAAAAGGATTGTGGCCAGCAGGTCGAGGGAGGTTATCCTCCCCCTCTACTCTGCCCTACTGAGACCACATTTGGAGTACTGTGTCCAGTTTTGGGCTCCCCAGTTCAAGAAGGACAGGGAATTGCTCAAGCAAGTCCAGCGGAGAGCTACTTAGATGATCAGGGGACTGGAGCATCTCCCTTATGAGGAAAGGCTGAGAGAGTTGGGTTTGTTCAGCCTGGAGAAGAGAAGACTGAGGGGGGATCTTATCAATGCTTATAAATATCGGAAGGGCAGGTGTCAAGAGGATGGGACCAGACTCTTTTCAGTGGTGTCAAATGACAGGACAACGGGCAATGAGCACAAGTTGGAACACAGGAAGTTCCACTTAAATATGAGAAAAAACTTCTTTACTTGGAGGGTGACAGAGCACTGGAACAGGCTGCTCAGAGAGGTTGTGGTGTCTCTTTCCCTGGAGATATTCAAAACCCGCCTGGACGCAGTCGTGTGCACCCTGCTCTAGGTGTACCTGCTCAAGCAGGGGGATTGGATGAGATGATCTCCAGAGGTCCCTTCCAACCCCTACCGTTCTGTGATTCTGTGATTCTGTGATTCTGTGAACTGTCTTCCCCTACTTATGGTCTCTGTGACTATTATGGGTACCAGTTATTTTGCTTTACTAAAGATGTGAACAACTCTATCCCCTGTCTGCCAGACACGAAAAGGCTGGTAGTCAACACATTCACAATTCTTCCTCAGCTGCTTCTTTGTCCAGTTTTGAACAGCCACTTCTGGTAATGTATAAGGACCAATATGAAGGAATTCATTCACATTATTATTGCAAGATAGTATCCCAGCACGGCTGTCCATTTGTATTGGGTGTGTGTAGCAAAGTTTTGGTAGTGGGGAGGCTGCAGGCATGGCTTCTGTAAGAAGATCCCAGAAGCTTCCCCCCTGTCAAATGGAGCCATTTCCAGCCAGCTCCAAGACGGATCTGCCACTGGCCAAAGCTGAGCCCATCAACGAAGTTAGTAGTGCCTTTGTGATAACATATTTAAGAAAAGGTAAAAAACGCTGGGAGAGAGGATTGAGAATATGTGAGAGAACTCTGCAGACACCAAGGTCACTGAAGAAGGAGGGGGAAGGAGGTGCTCCAGGCACCGGAGCAGAGATTCATCTGCAGCCCATGTTGAAGACCATGGTGAGGCAGGCTGTCCCCATGCAGCCCACAGAGGTTAACAGTGGAGCAGATATTAACTGCAGCCTGTGGAGGACCCCACACCGGATTGTGCTAGCAAATTTGCGGGCATGAGAGAGGTTTGAGAGAGAGCATAAGAGTCAAACAGTAAAAGCACACTGAAGGTCTGAAGTAAGGTGGGGAATAGCATTGCATTAGATGGTGAGATAGTTTTTCGGAAGACTGCTTCTGATTCTGAAACCTTTTCCAGAAGATATTCAGGTGAAAACTGACTCCTTGATTCAGCCATGTCTTGAGGAAAAAGACCAAAAAGTACCTGAAAGGCAGTATCTGATCCTCTCCCACCCTTAGTCTTCCCACAGAGAAAAGATACAGAGAGTAGATAGAGACAAAAATTACATGAGCCAAATAATTTTTCTCTTTGGCTCTTCATGAAAAAATAAAAAAGAAAAACATCATGGAAAACAGCTGGATCAGTGAATATACTTTCACAGAAAGAGCTATGCCACTTAACAGTCAGAGGTCTAGGTCTCCACCAGACCCAGGTCCCAGTAAACCAGCTATTCATCTCCTAAAAGCAGGCTTGTTTTAAGTTAGCTCAGGGAAGGAGCTAGGCCACAGGAGTAGAGCCAAGAAACAGCTATAAAATTTTTATTTCTGGCTTTCTGCCCTTCCAGGACTCTCTTACAACCCCGGTTTTCTCAGTGAGGTATTTTGGCAGAGGGGATGCTCACAGTGCCTGGGATATGAACTGTGTGGGCTGCAGCCAAGAGCCCCTCAATGTGGCTCCCTGAGTCTTGCCTTGTTTTATCTCTCCCTCTGCCCCTGCCCCTGTCCCTGGGATGGCTTCAGGGTCATGTTGATAGAACCAGGGGTAACTGACTAGCTTTCACACTCATGCCACTATTTATCTGAGCAATAACAGTTATTAATAGCACTGTCAGTTATCTCCTGTGTCATTGTGAAGAACATGCTAAAAGTCACAGAAAAAAAAATCTGATTAGTATGTGGAAGATCTCAAATGATTTCAAAGATTTTCCAAAACACTCTTAGGGAATCTGGACCGATGTGGCTGCCGTACCCCACTGCCTTATGCTGATCATTCCCATGGTGGGTGATAAGGTTTCAAATGTGCTGTTTAATTTGCACATGTCTAGTGCTGAGTGATGGAAGTTGCTATAGACATTTAAGTTATTAAACATCAGTAGAACATTAGGCATTAAGTCTATGTGTAGTAGAAAATGGCTTATTTTTTTCACTGAGGTTTTAAATTTCAACTGTTGCTTTTAAACCTCTGTGTCTCAGTCCATTTTAAGTCATAATTCTATTACATATTTTGTAAGAAATATTCATATAATAGATTTGATTTATTACTATGCTGTGTGGTTGGCAGAGACAATATAACTCTGTTACGATGCTTCACAGAAACACTGCAAATATAATACATTCATAAATTATTTCTTATTGATGTAGAAGTCCCTTTCTTTCCCAGTTAAGCACGTCTGTGCTGTGAGAATACAGAATGGCACACATTTCCCTGGTGGCAAATAGGAAAACTGTATAGTCTACTGAAAGATATACTGGCAATTAGTCTGCTGAAGGGTTAGCATTTGCCAGGTAATATTCATTCTCTAAGAATTTTTAGAAAAATTCAGTGTTTAGAACAAAAAACAAAGACATTAAGTTAAAATTATTTCCCAGTCTGCAATTATTTGTTCTTTCATTTAATTTGTTAGAAATAGAGAAAAAAGGAAACGCTGAATCACTGTGTCACTTGCGTAAGCTATTGCTATTTGTTGATCCCTCCCTTAGGAAGACACAAAAGATACCACTATTCTCATCACCTCTGTTGGCTATAGAAGAACTCAGCTGTGTAAGCCAAAATTAGACATATCAAAGCACCTTTGATCACTTCATTGTCTGTCCAGTCTCCTCCAAAGCCTGCACTGTCTGCTGTAATGGATTGTATTACTTTCAAATGTCATATTTAACATGTGTTCCTTCAGATCCCTGATACTGTCTGAGGTGCTGACTGCGTAGTGCAGTGCTGAGAGCCTTGCAGGTGGGTCTATTAGTTTCAGTGTGTTCCTGTTTCTCAACAGCATGTGGTTTAATTGCAGAATTGGTGAAGCAAGAGCATTGCAAGAATTCATCTGCGTTTTTCTGTATGTGCGCAACCACAAAGTCATCCCGCAGTGTAGGTTTGAAAGACTTATGGGACCATAAAAAAATACTTCAATTCACAAGGCTATCAACTCTTTGTCATGAAACAAAAACACCTGCCAGAAGAGTTTTATTCTTACTTGATAATCACATCACAAGTAGGCATGGGACGAAGCCATCATTTAAAGGGATATTTTTATGCAGCAGGCATGCTGCAGAGCATCCAAGGCACCATGGCCTAAATTTAGTTACTAATTAGAAAAACACTTTTCACAGATGTCATCAATCACCCAACAATCTGAGTCTCTTTTAAAAAGGGAATGTTATACCCATTAGTAAAGTACCCACCACAGGATTTGTCTTCTCTTGTCCAATAGCTCCAGCAATGGGTCATTACTCATTTAAGTAACATCTTGGTTACCACTGATAAAAGTAATTCTTAGCTACCTTACGCTAATACTAAAATTTTGTCCTTGGTCAGAAATCCCACTGAAGAAACTGCAGAGATACATAATGAGTCAGCATTCTTCCATCACTTTCTAGAGTTTTATGAAATTTCCTCTTTATCTTCTGTCTTTCAGGCTGTTAGGACAAAATCAGATCTTAATTTAATATTTTCCTTCATTAATATGTGATTCAGAAACTTTATTTTTCATACATAGGAGCTCAAATGCTGAGGTATTCACATGGTTTCAGGTCCCTGAGAAGTCATTTATAGCATAAATAAAATAGCAAAGTTGGCACCTTGAAAGGATAAAATAAGTTGGAATAAAACTGCAGTACAGGGAACAGGATAAAAGTTACCAGTGGTGGGAAAATGGCTTTCTGTGTCACATGAAAAATCTTGAATTTTCAAAAAAAGAATGTCTCAAATATTTCAACCAAGAGAAAAATCTGTTGTTAAATATTACAGTGATGATTTATGTGAACTGTAGTTCGTTGGCCAAATGCACTCAATTTTTTTCTTTGTGCTGGGTCATATTTCCCACAGTGTCTCATTTTGGAGAGGAAAATGGCTCAAGAAAGTCATGAAGGATTGTATGGCCACAGGCATAATTCAGGAAATGTAAAGTGTACCTGGATACCATGGAAATGGAGAAGTATAAGGACATGAGGCATCTGTTCTGCAGCACCGCTGAGGCACACTAGTTACATATACACTGAAACACTAGGTTCCTGGCCAAGTCTTCATTCCAAGCTTTCACTCTTAAGCTCTCACCTTTCCAAAGAAAAATATATATTATGTGTGGGAAAGCCTGCTTTTTCAGGAAAAATAGAAAAGAATCTTAATTTTGAGTTTTGACAGAATTTTTTCAGCTAGCCTTGGAAAACATTAATGACACCCATCAAAAAAATCCATGTCTTTTTCACCGTTTTGGGGTATGTGTGTCCATTTCTAAGCAAATAGGATTTTATAGGTGTATTGTTGAATGATATTTTAGAAGGAACTCACTAAAACAAGGATATGATAAATAATAAGCACAGGCTTTGGGATTTGTCTTCCGGGTCATGGCAATGGGAAATATTTGTAGACCAAGTCAATCATATCTCTTAGTGAGATGAAAAATGCAACGATTTAATAATTACTTATTCTTAAAAAAACTCAGAGACTTTGACAGGCATTGATTTACTAACTGACAGTTAGGCTAAGCTGGTTGTGCAAGCTTTCCTTGTAGTTAATGGAGACAAAAGGTACCTTAAGGAGATTCATCCTACCTTCTCAGATATGTCTTCTAGATATCTGGGACAAATAGCCTGTTTTAAGAGCCATTCAGGGCCATTCACTATAAAGGGAATTGGGAAACAGTGAGGGAAACAGTGAACATTTTTGCTGTTTGTGTAGGAAACACTTCTGGATTTCCTTCTCTCAAAAATGTTTCAATGCTAATGTTTTGCTCAGAGAAAATGATTCACTTCTCCATTGTCTGATAATCACAGTTCTCTCCAGGAACACATGCTGTACAAATAATTTCTGACCATGTGATCAGCTATGTCTGTTCATTCAGGTTTTTTTTCATGGGTATCCAACCGACATTTTAACCTCATCTATATACACACAGTTATAATTTAAGTAAACACAGAGGCATGTACCTGCATTTTCTATTTTGGAAGATATCCATAAAAAGAGTTTTCTCTAGCTTAATTTTAGCAGTTTAAAGTTAAAATTAATCTGGTGCAATTCTCCCTAATTATTGGTCTGGGGATTCTTTAAGATGAGTTTGCTGAAAGGACTTAATCTTTGAAACCCGAGGCATATTGCTTCACCACAGTTGTTCACACAGATCTAGCAGTATCATTTCTGTTCCTTGGCTTAGAAGAATATCTCAGCAAGTATCAAAAGTTCAAGGCATAATTTCAGTATCTGAAAATTCTCTTTCTTTCAGTATTTTCTTACACGGACAGTCACCTCAGTAAATATTCTGGCTTCTAAAGCCATTTATTAGTACACTCCCTGAAAGCAAATCCAGACTCAATCAAAGAGGATTAGCCCTCTCTGTCCTGTGAGGTGGCCGGTTTGCTCCTAGCATTTTTCATCTCACTTGCAGCTTTCAGTTTTTGAAATTCATGTCTCAGTTCCCCTGGGAGGCAAATTCATAGATATGTTGTATACAAGAAACTCAGTAAGAGAACAGAGGATGGATTGTCTGCTAATATAAACACAGCTGTGTATGGTAAGTGGCACATAGCTGTTTATATCCAAATTCAGGCTATCGTACAACAGACAAAATAAATAAATACTTCAAATCAAAAGAAAATAAAGTTGTCATTGGTTTTGCCATTTCCTTTTACCTAAAAACACTTATGCAGATGCATGGTTTGGGATCAGATGAGAAGATAAGAAGAAATAATTTGCACACTTTTACACAAGTATCATTTAATGATGTTTCAAGTCCTAATATTACTTTAACAAACATGGGAGGCATTGACAAATCTCTGGGAATGTGTGTGATGCCATAAAAGACTAAGTGATCATCTTTCACCCTATTTTTCTTCCATTTTTTTTGTACATGGCTTGTGAGTGTATTAGATGAGAATTTCGTGCATAGTTTTTCTCAGAAATCTTTGCCAATAGTTAATATTAGCTTTCTACAGCCAGAATGCTGGAAAAATGCAATGGAAATGCTTCCAGTCCCAAGAGAGAAAAGTGTTTCTTGCCATTCTTATTTATCAGAATGAGTACTTATTTATCAAAATGAGATAGCAGTACTCATTATTCAGAATAAGACATCAGCAACGCAGTGTATATTTAAATAAATTCACCAGAGTACTGGAAGCAGTATAGCTTTTTTACTACTGGACTATATTAGACTAAGCAGCTGTAAGAGTTCAAAATTAGCTTGGATGGCTAATGTCACTGTGGCACACAGAACTAGCCCACAGCTTATATCCCGTGTGTGCAGTCAATGACCTAATGTTATCTGTCATGGCACCAGGAAGAATAATTATCAAAAGAGGACCCCAAGCATGTTACTATTTCTTGTGGAAGGCTAGTGAAAAATGTTTCTAGGTTTAATATGCAGATTAAAAGACAAAATTTAACTCCCACTTTGGGTCTTCAGTTCTGCTGTCCTTGGCAGATCCGTGAGCTGCTTTGATAGTGAGACTAGCAAAGGCCTGGTGGGGTCCGGAACTTCCTTCTCAAATAGCTCTATTGGGTCTTCACAGGGATCTCCAGAGTTAGTAATTTTTTCTTCCTACAGAGCTATAGAGAAGTTTTGAGGATAGAGCCACACAGCAGTAACAGCAGAAAAGGTGAAAATATGCATATTTAATATAGGTTCACTAACTCAGGTTAACAGATTTTGTTTCAAATTAAAATGAAGATTATGCAATTTGATAACTGTATTTAGTAACATTGTACAAAGCCTACTGGAGGGTTAAAAGCTGTAACTGAGCTGCCCACCAGTGTTACGATTAGACAAAGCAGCTGAACAAATCTAACACCTCATTGTGAGCTAAAGGAATTGTCTTGCTCCACTTTCTCCCTTCCCCTTGCATCTCTCCCTATATGTCTCCTTCCAGCTTTGTTATACTTCCTTTCTGTTGATGTGGCTGTCACTCTTCTGACCCTGTACTGAGTCCATTCAACTTGAAAATGATCAGAAAATTGTGCTTGGTTTTTTTTTTCCCTTGAATTAGTTTTCAACTAGATCAGTGAGCTGAACTTGCTCAGCATGCAGTCAGAGGAGCACTAGGGCCAATAAAAGCAAGGAAGCAGGTTAAGCAGTCATGGTGAGGAGAAAAGGAAGAAAGGAGAAGAGAGATGAGAGAGCTGGACTGCTCCTTTCAGAGACAAGCAGCCATCAGTTCAACTCAGCTCAGCTCAGCTGTATAGTCCAAACCCATTCCTTATTAATGGAGTTTATCAGCTACCTTATCAGCAGCACTATTTCAACCCAAATTGCAAACTTTGATTAGTTATTTAAGTGGAGTCATTTTCATGTTTGAAATCCTGCTACTTATCAATCAGACGTTTATTTTTACTTCTCCTATCAGTATGCTGACGGTGGGACCAAGCATTTTGGCCAGGCATGCTGGATACTCCAATACTTTATGTTGTTCCTGAAAGAACTCACAGGCTGTCCAGTTAGGACATTGCACCTAAAGTCTTCCTCTGTTTTGCATCCTATTTCATCTCAGAGGGAATCTCTCTTATCCCTTTTGAAGCCACGTTAAAAAGCCAGGCTTGGTTTTGAGATGGTACAGAGGGACTGGTTGTTCTTGGGATCCCTCCGATGTAAAATTGAACATTGGGTGTCATGGACTGCAGTGTAACAGAGCAAAACTCTCTGCTGTTCTGTTCTGACAGTCCTATATATAGGTGTCCTCAGCCAGAAGGGTAATGATTATAAAAGCTGGATTTCATAGGAGGGAAGTTAAACAGAAAACACTGAGCAGCATCCATCTGCTCCAGGAGGAATCCTTATTCCACTGTAAGAGGGGAAAATGGGTTGAACAATTAGGTAGAGACGCAGCTCTGTCTAAATTTAGTTTAAGAGATAATATAGGTGTGTCTTCTGCTGCTTGTATTCCCAGTGATGTCCCTGGAGCAGAATCAGTTTGAGTAGTGGTTAATATGTTATTCATGTTTTTATGATCCCTATAAACTATTTAAGACATACTGGGGAGGAATCTCTGTACATAGCCTCTAAGGTTCTGGGCAAGTTATAACCGACTGGTTTTTCTTTGCTTAACCCTGTTCATTAAAGAAAGCAGAACAAGAAGAGAAATCTTTCCATTAAGTCATGTATGTCTGTCCAAAAAAGCTTTCAGCAAAGATTCAGTGGATACACTCTGGGCACATGCTTACAGTGTCCTGTGGTCTGTAAGAGGGCAGGAAACACCATGCTTTGTTTTTCAAGAAACAAAGATGTGCATCAGTTCAAACGCCATCCTGACTGTAATGGGAAAAAAGCTGATAGCGGCAGGACAACATAAAAGGAAACTGCAGAAGGAGCACAGAAGCAGCAGAAGCTTGGAGAATATAGAGTGGCAATGGTGGTGGTTGTATTAGAAAAGTTGAAGGTATGGAGGAGAAAAAAAACTTAAGTTTGAGCTTAATGCAGACTATACGGAAGTGGAGAAGCAGATCAATAGTCAGAGCTGACTTGATCTAGTACTGACAACAGTCCTGCTGTAAACAGGGGTTTGGACTAGATGACCTCCAGATGTCCCTTTTAAGTAACGTTTCTGAGAGTCTTTGAATTCTTGAAGAAGGTGAGGACATGCTGCCATTCTGTGTTTTTTCTGTATTGAAAAATACCAATAGGTTGCATAAGTTTTCAAAGACATCTCCTGATGGCCTTTGTGCAGGGATCCTTCTCCTCACACAGAACAGCAGCTCACAAAGGAGCAGGTGAGATGTGCTACACAAAGATATGTAGGGATGTGACACAGGGGCTGGGGGGGTTGAAGGGAACAGATTGTAGGTGGGCTTTATAATGGGATACAGAATTGTTCATTTCTTGGAAAATGAGTAGAGAAAGCTGGTAATTATTACAAGGTGAGGAACCATTTGGTGCTCTGCGGGTGTGCCTGCCAGTCCTAGAAGGAAAGGTTTCCGGATAGTGTGCAAATGCTGATAAGGGTTCACATAAGCTGGCAATATGCTACATGATCTTCTCAGAAAGGCTGAAGCCTGGGCAGATGGGGAAAGCTCAGATCTAGCCTTTATGCTTCATGTCACCTTTCCAGAAGAAGGATGGTGCACATCCATGAGGTCACCTGAGGACACTAAGTGTCTGTTAAGCCAGAAGGGCATAGTCTTCCTGGGTTCCAGAGTAGCCATAGCTGTGGTTTTCTGTTTCCCTGCTGGCCCGGGACAGGAGACATGAAATTCACTCACACCCTGTCCCACCTCCTGATAGGACTCTCCTGCACACGAGGAGCTATTCAGCAGAGTTCAGTGCCCTTCCCTGGGGCACAGAGCTTTCACCTCCTGCTCCTGAAAGCAGCTGAGGAGCACCCTGAGCCCCTTTTCTTGTTCTCAAAAAGTAGAAACCATTGCCAGAAGTGAAAAAAAAAAAAACTGGCAAAAAGGGATGAGCAAGAAATGAAGCCTGCCCAAGGCTGGTCTTTGTTATGCATGCAGCTGTGAACAATTACAGTCACGCCCACACACCATAACACACCTAATCGTACCTTGTAGGCACAGCCCACAGCAGCCATAAGATGCTCTCAGTCTCTGTTGCAAAAACCATCCCAATTATTATCAAATCTACTAGACCTGCCACGACGGGCACTCGGTCTCCTTTCCAACACGTTCCCTGATAACCCAAGTCAATCATGAATGCATGATTTTGGTATCGCAGCACTTCAGGCAGTGCAGAAGGCAGAGGGTAACAAATGGAGAAATGCAAATACAATATCTTCTGTAGAAATCTGTATTTTCTGCAAGGGTTGTATATTGTGCCTCAGCCTAGGACCTGGGAGCTATATGAAGACTAACAGCTGCAGTGACCTAACTGTGTGTGTGTGCCTATAATTAATTCTGATGAGCTATTAAAATGAGCCTCCCTTGCTATATAAACTGTGAATATAAATAGACATGATAGTAGCAGGCTTCATTTCTATAACAGGGGGAGAATTTCCTAGCTGCCATGTTTTATGTATCCTTATTGTATCCCAGTTCAATTTTGGAGCAAGAACTGGGAATATGCTATCTTCCCAAACCCTGCATGACCTGCTTTCCATGCAAAGGAAACCAAGGTGCAAGAGACGGAAGGAGCAGCATGACCCAAAAGTATGCTATGGCATGTTGCAGTAGGTGGTCTCTACACAGCCAGCTAAGTAGGTCGTTTGTTACAGACACTTAATTTAGACATTATAGCTTCTTTCCAAATTGACTGAAAGGGCCATCATGGTCTGACAACAAGCTTTTCAAGTTGCTCATTGCTCTCTTCACTGTTAGTTTGATAAGCTGCTGAAATAAACATTTAAAGATGATGTCCTGAAAATAGGCTGGAGTATCTTCTGTAATGTTCCAAATGCAGGTCTCCTCTTCTGAAGTCTCAAATGTAGGTTTCACATTTTTAGGGAGAAGTTTTTTGGATGTTATTACTTAACTTGTGGGTGGTTTAGGTAGGATCTAGAGCACTCTTCAGAAAATGGCAGACCTGGGTTCAATTTTTTTTTGAGCAGATTCATATCTATAACTTCTGTCCTACTACCAGTATGATTTATTTTACCAAATTTCTAACTTAGCTTAGTGCCAGCACTCCCTAAATATCTCCTTGGGACTGAGTAGCTGTCCCAAGAACTATTTGAGAATCACTAAGCCAACTTAAGAGAGAAAAGGTACAAGAACGACTCTGTAGTTTGGGCGCTTGGCTGAAAAGGAGGGTCCTGGTTCCTGCTTTATGTTCTTACAGCTGTTTCTGGATTTTATTCTAGTAACTGTCTAGTATAAAACTAATGTGCATATCTAAGGAAGGGCTGCTGGGGACCGTATTACAGAAGAGAAAGCTGCAGAAAGAAGAGACAGGATAACTTAAGATACCCCTGGACCTCTGACTCACCAAATAGGTGAGATCAGACTAAATATGTGGGGCATGCTCAAGGACTGTGTTGTGCTGGGAAATGGCATAGATATCTACTGCTGTCTTGAGAACAGATGTTTGTACAGTAAAGAAATTCTTTCACTAAGCTTGTATTTCTAGCTTATTGCCATGATGTCCCTCAGAAGAAGTAATCAAGATATTCAAAGTGTTGCAGTGAGGTGAAATTCTGATAAAAAGCACAAGGTTGCAGAGGCTTGGTAGCATTGAGGCACTGTTTATAAGATGGTTGGGATGGGGAGAGTGAGGTGTTCTGGAACCGGCCTTTGGCAATGTTATTTGGATACCAGCCACAATGTGTAGGGTCTGCAATAGCACTGCTTCATCCAATCTTGCCTCGGCAACACCTGGGTTCCCCATTATAGACTGGTCTCTTTCAGTAAGAGAACTGGGCGAACTTGAGACAACCATCACCAGCAGTGTTAGCTGTCAAGACAGCGGGTAGATGTGGTAATCACCCATAATCCTGCCTTGCAAACTGCCCCCTCAGCAGAACCAGGGAACAATGGCAAACCAGTGTGGGGAAGCACTGTGAACACCATACAGCATTTCAGTACTCTTGTGGCAGGCAGGAGGTACCTGTGCTGTGTTTTCATCTGGGTTTGAACAAGACCTCTGAGATGCCATGATCTGAAAGCAGCTCACTGGAGTTCAAAAGGAAAAGCTGGAAGTAAAGGACCACAGAGGCATTAAATGATTAGATTGTGTTGGCACTGCCAGCCATGGCAGCAGATTGGATTTCCAGCATTAATGCCAATGTTTAATGAGAATACTGCAGACTTTAATCTGAAATAAATGGAGTTGATGTATCTGAATGAGATCAAGAGAGAATAAAAAGACAGGTTTTTGACAGCTCCCATTCTAGCCAGCATTGGCACAAAATTCTCCTCCATCTTGTCCAGCGTTCCAGCTCTTCTAAAACAAGCTATGCTGTAACCATGGTGCATTCAATACACCAGTGGTGACTGAAAATGTAGTCACTGGAGGTAATACAAAACTCAACAAACTGCAAAAGAGCTGTTCAAAGATTTTAAAAGAGCCCACGTATTTTCTGATTTAGTGTTCCCTTTATAAAAAACTGACTTCTTCCTTCTCATACTGAGAAGTTATTTCGACTTACTGAGTTCTTTGGAGAAAATGTTTCCATCTAAATCTGTCTACAGTCATCAGATGAATTCTGAATATACACAAGGGAAGATTTTGTTCTTTGATCAACTTAAAATTTGACTGTGTTGACAGCAAGTTATGTCTGATCTCATTTACATCAGTGCATAACTCAGTTTGCTTCACATAGAGCTGTTCTGGATTCACACCAGTGTATATCTGAAGAGAGTCTGACCTTGCTTTTCAAGCTTTTACAGATAGCCGTTCTTAAATAATCTTTCTGCAGGCTACTCAAGTTTACTTCTTCCATGCTGAATGATCGCTCACTGCCAGCCAAGTCAACTCAACCCCTCACAGGCAAGAAAGGTCAAAATTCTGTCCTTTTATTTGACTTCACACATTGCCCAGAATTGAAGCTGAGAAGGTTTCTTTTTTTGTCAGTTCCTCCAGTCTCATACCTCAAGCTGAAGCAGGAGTGCTAGCTTGGGGACCTCTCACATCCTTGTTTCCCTCCAACTAGTGAGTCAAAAAAAGCATCTGACTTCAGAGCTCCCCACCTACTGCTCAGCAGTGGAATAATGTCTGGAATACACTATGTATGTAGTCTGAGATTATATATAGGAAATTAAATATTGCCATTGATATACAAATAAATTTGCACTTGTGAAACACAACCAGAGAAGTTACTGAAATGCCCTCTCATTTATTATCTCCATTCCAACAGGAGGGAGAAAAAGAATCTCAGCTCTTTCCTTCTAAACAAGGAGGTATTTGGGTAAACATGCTAAGAATTATAAACTTGAGATATTGCAGTAAAACAAGGCAACACCTGTTCTTGTAGTTTCTTGTGCACATGCAGAATTAAAAAAAAAATAAAAAAATCCCATCAATAGAAAAATGCCTAACCTGATATATTTGGCCTGGATACAGTAGATTTTACATCTCTGAATGGACAGAATACCCCTTGCTTTTTTCCTGTCCCCACAATGTTTTAAATTTCTGTCAAACATGCTTAGCCTGGCTTTGGCCCAACTATGTCCTCATGGAAAGTAAATGATGGCTGTGCTCTTGCTACTTCACAACGATGTCAAATTAGTTATCTTTCTGGACAGTAGCTGGTAAATATATTTCAGTGTGAAATTATGTTTATCTCCAGTTTGGTGCTTCAACCCATCATGTCATCCTGAAATTGCTTAGGGACTGATCTGCTTCTGCCACAAGTGGCAATTCCTTGCACAGAGTATCTCACTGCCTGGTCCTTCCTAACTTGTCTGTGGATCTGTCTCACAGGGCTCAATCTGCAGTGGATGCAAGGAATATGCCACTGAATCCTTGGTTTCACTGCTGCTTTTCTAGAGAGAACAAGGAGTTTCTTTAATTATCCCTCGTAAGCAATCATTTTTTATTACATGTGTTCTTACGCTCTCTCTTCAATTTACTTTGTTTCAGACCCAGCAGTTTAACCTCCCTGCCAGCTTGTTGCAATTGCAGGTGAGCTTCCTTGTGCTCTGGAGAGATTTTGGGGTGTTGGAGACCACAGCAGTGATTCTGTTGTGCACTCTGCTCCCACATGCCATAAATCAACTACCTCCACAGCCTACATTGCCTGGCTGCAGAGGTAAAATCTGTGCATTTGCAAAAGCAAAACCTGTGGTCTGCTTTTAAGCCACTGTGTTGCCTAACACACCATGGTGATGTATGTGTCTGGGATGCTCTGACTGCCCCTGCACCGGGTCCCCTGCTGAATATAATATGAGGGCTGCTAAATGCCATTAGCAGACTATCTCTAAATGCTTTCTCTCAAACTGTGGCCAGAGCTTACAAAGACTTCTCAGAAGTGAGTGTTGCCACCCCACAGCTCACAGGCTGAAGGCTGGTTGGGGCATATCCCCTACTTGAAGAGGAAGGCAGGAAGAAGGGGGGTGGGGCAGGGAGGTGTGAAGAGGAGCTGGGATCTCTGCTCCTGCAGCCATGGAGCTGGGAGAGTGGGGTGGTGACCACCAGTCCATTGCATCGCCTGACAACACTAGCCACTGGCCACAGCCCTTCACAGTGACCCCGGAGGAGGAGCAGCAGCTGCTCTGGCTCTCCCATACTCTGTCAACAGCATAGCCAGCAGCAGTCACAGGTGTTTTGCCTCCCCCCAGCAGGTTGCTGCTCCAGGCAGCTACCTGCTTCCTGCTTTGCCTGTTCCCAGAAGAGCTCTGGCTTGGGTGATGAGGCTAAATTGAAACATGTTTTACTGCTGGTATATTTTTGATGTACTGGAGACGTGTAAAAATTTCTGCCCAAAGCTAGATGAGTAAATTCTTGTGACAGGTTAAAAAAAAAAGTTGGTCTTTTGTGACAACTTTATATTTAGTGGTGGAAGTCATTGGAGCTTCATCGAGTAATGAACCCCCTTGTATATTCCTTCCCCTGTACGAAGGCACAGCACAGTGCAGGAGGAAATGTGGCCTCATATCATAATCTGCCTGTTGAAAAGTAGATGTTTATGCAAGGAAATAGGTAAAAAATAAATGGTTCTGTCACACTTCCTACTGAAATGTTCTTGTTCTTTATGGACAAACTCTAGCAATTCAGTTTCAAAGGACCACACCCCAATCTGCTCTATAAATCAGGTGAGCCTCCTCAGGTCAGTGAGCCTATGAAAGAAAAAAACCTCTTGAATCATGAGTTGCTGTTGCAGAGAGTGTGCACCAGAGAACACTCCATTTTCACCACCCAGGAGCATCCAGGTCAAGTGTTTTGAGGAGGGGAGGCAATCATGCTGCCTATTTTTAAGCACCCAATTTAGGAGCTAAAATTCAAGTGTTGCTCTCCCTCAACAGCCAAGGGAGAGAGAGGTTCTTCCAGCCAGCAATCCAGAATAGATGTCTAATTAAGGTGCTGTAGATCATCCTCTGAAAGAGCTCCTTCTGCCCATTGCCTATAAGAAAAACTTAGGATGATGTCTAAAACAGGCCAGATGAGTCCTAAAATTTTTGTCTCTCTTATTGACTATCCAGGGAGCTGTGGGGAGATGAATACAATCTAGGATCCTAAGATAGGCTCTTGCGTTGGGTGGCTGAGTTTTGGCAGTATGTATAACACCTCTTCATCACCTGAATATCCCTACTCTGAGGACCTGTTTATACCTTACTGACTAGGTACAATAATAGGGTGCCAGCCATAAAGAAACTTTGAGGAGATCTTGGCAGTGAAGGGGTTAATTGGTCACTGCTACACCTCTTATTCACATTACCCAAAATATAACTCCCTAGAAATTCTTTTAAGGTCATTCCTGGAAATAGTACCAAACAAGAAACCCCTTTTTTCCATTCCCCACCCCAAATATTGTCACAAATGTGTATAGTTACTGGGTTCATTTGTAGTGTTCCTGTAATGCTAAAGGATCCACACATTGCCATTCCACCTGCTCACAGCCATCCCTGTCTCAAGGAAAAGCCAGAATACTAATGCTTAATGCAGATGATGAAAGGCTATAAATCGTTAATATGCTTACAAATAGGAGACATTGAATTCTGTAAATATTCTTATCTGTTGGTAACTGTAGTTCTTCTCTGGCTCTTCAGTCTATATATGGGCACAAATAGAGATGAACGAATGGAGATGACCATTGAATCAAATGATAAAACACAGAGAAGGTCAAAGCAGTATTTATTGCCATTATCTCTCAGAGAATATATGAGGCATTAAAATTCTGATACCGTACCGTATTCTAGTCACAAAGATTGTAACGAGCACAAGTAATGGCATCAAATGAATCTCATCTAATGACACTAGCAATAATGAGAACAAGAAAAGGTGCAAACACAACCTCCTTGAGTATGGTCCTAAATAGGTGTTTCACAGCCCATCTCAGAAAGTGGGGGCTGTGGCAACATATTAAGGAACGCACAACACAGCCAAGTTGATTAGTCATTAGTTATTGCACAACAGCTACTGTTGATTGTTCCTACTTGTCATGGTTTTAGCTGGGATAGTTGATTTTCTTCACTGTAGCTAGCATAGTGCTGTGTTTTAGACTTGGTATGTAAATAATGTTGATAACACCCTGGTGTTTTAGTTGTTGCTGGGTAGTGTTTACACTAGTCAAGGACTTTACAGCTTCCCATGCTCTGCCAGGTGCACAAGAAGCCGGGAGGGGAGGGGATACAACCAGGAGAGCTGATTCGAATTGGCCAAAGGGTATTCCATATCATGTGACGTCATGCCCAGTATATTAACTGGGGGAAATTGGCTGGGGGAGGCAGCGATCGCGGCTCGGGGACCGGCAGCGTCGGTCGGCGGGTGGTGAGCGGTTGCAGCACTTGTTGTTCAGTTTTGGTTTTGTTTTTTTTTTCTTTCCCTCTCCTTCTAGTGTTTCATCTCTCTCTCGCTCATTATTTTCCTTTTCATTATATTAGTATTATTGCTGTTTTATTCTAATTATTAAACTGTTCTTATCTCAACCCACGAGTTTTCTTACTTTGGCCCTTCCAATTCTCTCCCCCATCCCACAAGGGTGGGGGAGTGAGCGAGCGGCTGTGTGGTGCTTAGTTGCTGAACGGGGCTAAACCACAACACTACTAGATACCTGATGTATTACTATCCTAGGCTATGCCTTTTTTTCCCTCCACCACAGTTATGAAATTTCTGTTGACAGATAGTTAGGCTACCATACATAATACAAGGGAAGCTAGGTGTAAATCTCAACTGTGAACCCGCAATGACTTCAGGAGAACAGAGTAAACAATGCAACTGACGGGGCTCATATCTATTAGCTCTTCTTTAATAATATCATAATTTCATGTAGTATGTGGTTGCAGCTCAGAAACATGCTGGAGTCAGGGATCTCATCTGTCTACAGGCAACAAATCAAGGACAGGATAAATGCTTTTAATTTTATAGAATCAGGAGGACCCTGGGCAGAGTAATTCTATGCAAGATTGACTGGCAGAAGTCTGGAATTCCTCCTTGCAGGCTCCTTTCCCCAGAGCCGCTAGAAAATGTGACAGCACTTAGTAAGGCAAAGGCTGGGCTTCAGATTTAATTGCCTGGCCCTGGCAGTAGCAGCAATAATTGCAAAAGACTCTAAGAATGTATTAAAGATTCCATCTCCTCACTAAAACCGAACCAAGTTGCATTTTCATCATCAGCAATAACCAAAGTGTAGTTTATTTTACTACGAAGCCTGCCCTGACTTGGTTGGGATGTTATTTGCCTTTCTGGACATATAACTTCTTGTGAAAACTGCCTGAACACAACCAAGGGCTTGCAAATCTTAATTTGCCCCTCTTAAAAAGCAGACCAAACTGTTATTTACAGACCTAGATTATTTGGTTTTAAATTGCAATGCATGAAAGTTTATCTCTAGCTGGAAAGCTTTTAAATAGTCTCATTTGCTTTTCTATCTGCCATGCTGGCACTAGGGACAGCTGCAGACAGAAGTTCCCCAGTGCAATATGTTCCTGGAGGCAGCAAAAACCTGTAGCCATATTGGCAACTTTGCCTACACCAGAGCAGGCTGCTGCTGTGTGTGATAGATGGATCAGAGCACTTGGGGCAAGAGCTGCTGCCATGGGTGAGGGTCCTTCGTGTTCCCCACCTTGCCAGGGGCAGGAGAAGAGCAATCCCAGGTCTCCCCTTGCATCTGTGTTCACCCCTCAGGCCATGGAGAGCAGAGGTGTGGTACTCAGGGAGCATTACTGCCTTTGTAAGTGACCAGCGGGTGCTTCCAGTCCACTGCAAGGCAGTGCCAACTGGGTGAGTGTGTGGTGTTGCTGGAGGTGGTGAAGGCTGACTGCGATGGAAGGGGCCTGAAGCACTCTTCAGGCCGTCGGTCATAGCTGAGGAGGGCTATCGAAAGTTGTACTTGGGCTTATCACCACTGGGTTACCAGCTCTCAGCCGAGAGCTGTGCCTGCCTGAAACCCTGGGGATGAGTTTAGACTGTGGTGTGGACTAGCACCTAAGCAGGTATGGCACAAGCAACCTGGACATCAAGGGAAACATACTGTGGGTTAATGCACATCTTTTCTCCAGTCCCCCTTCTTTACTGAGTTTATGTCTACACTGCATTTTGTACCTAATTGTGGTGCCTTGTTGAGGCTTCAGAGCAGTGCAGCTGCCACCACGTGGTGCTCCATCTGGGGGAACATGCCCTCTTCAGTACTTTACTGGCAGCACTGTTTTATTGAGTACAGTCATACAGTGTGATCTGCTTTGGCCACCTTGTCTGCTAAACAGGAAATCCCCTGGCCAAACCTGGACTGCCAGAAATTTCTTTTGTCTACAGGGTTTTCCCAACCCATCATTGCATGATATTAGAGCTATTTTCATACGTGGTACTGAGATTTTCTGTGATATTTAGCTTTACTTTATCATGCTATAGATTTGTCTAATTTATTATTCCCTCTCCACCCTGAGTCATTTTCAGCATTATATTTTCTACTCAAAATGTGTTTGTTGTATTAAACTATATATTTCTTCAAGGTGAATTTCCGTTTACGTTTCTAGTCATTATTTGCTGCTTTGTGTGATAATGTGACCAGGCACATCTCATTTATTTCACATTCTTAGGTCAGTCTCTTTTGTTCTCAGTTATGTCATGAAGCCATCCTGCCACCTAGAAGCTCTTGAGTTATGACCCTGGCTTCAGTAGTGGCATCTACTCTAGCTTGGCAAGTTACTTAATATCCTTGCCTTGTACATATAAGAAATTTAAGACCATGTGTCAAGAGAGATTCAGCCAGTGGGGACCGAATCTGTGATCTCTGGGGTTTAATGCATGAGCTCCTATTATTTGAGAAATTCAAGTCGGTTAGTCACAACTGAGGCAAATTTATCTTTCTTTGGCCAAAGAAATACCAGAAGTAGGTGTGAATCAAGGGGAAAAGTTGTCATCATATCCTTTGAAAATCCAATGGGGAACTCATTGAGTTATTGTCTATAAATCATTTTGAAAGTGCTATATGTAATAGCAGCCATTAAAAGTCAGTATTTACCTACAGTTATGGAGTCTGAGATACCACACTACATTTCAAAACTATAGGCTGACATCAATGATTTCATGGCCACCAGTAAAAAGCTGGTACTGAAGTCCTAAATGTTACCTTCAGTATTGATTCTCTATATGTTATCTCATGGTGATAATGGTGTCATTGCTATTCCTGCTCCCCAGAAGCCAGTGAAATGCTATCCAGTGAAGGAGCTGGAGCTGCGAGCTTACTATTTCCGAGGTGGACATGATGTTGCAGACGATGAAGCAAATGAACCTTGTCCACAAACATGGCTGCAGGCACCGACAACAACTGTTTGCATGCTCGCTTTTGGCAAGAAAAGTGATTACAGCCACTATGGTTTACCACTGTATTCAGCATGAAAAGTGGTTAGTTTGCTTGTCCTGTGGATGTTAGTGCTGCCTCTGGCACAGCCAAATCCCCAGAAGAGCTGTGACTGGAAATACGTGGAAGTGCAGAAAACTGTGCTGTCTGCTGATACTGCTTGTATATTTTTTGCATGATGCATGGCAGAACTGTGATCTCCATTTTAGTAGCAGGATAATGAGTCCTGACAAAATAAAAGCTGAGTGCATTCACAGGACCTTTGTGCACAGCTGTACTTGTGCTTGGTTCCTAACCGCAGCCTGTTCTGATGTCAGTGGGTGTTCAGTGCCTAAACCACCAGTTCCCAAATGTCTCAGACAGTCTCAACCTTCTTTTTCACAAACCACCCATGAAGCCAGAGGGAATTCATAAGTTTAGAACGTTTTCCTGTGTAGTATCATTTCACAGCCCAGCTGATAATCTCTCAGCACAGACCACATGTTGGGAACCTCTTGTCTAAGCTTTATGGAGAATATGCACCGTAGTGACATCCCAGTATAGGAAGAAGAGCAAAACAAGAAGACAGTGGGACAGCACTGAGCCCACAGCTGTGAAGTACTAGGCTACAGCTTTAGCTAGGGGCAGGTCTTGATGATGGACACACAAATCCTTCTCTTACTCAACCAGCATAGACTCACAGACATCAGTAGGACTGTGCTGTAAGTAGGCCTTCATTGACCCTTTAGAGAAATTTGGATGGAGCTTTCTGTTACACAGGAAAGATTGATCTGTGTTAAAAAAGTGCTCAAGCTATGTGGTTATTCAGGCACTACCACAATACAGATAATAATGAGAATAATAGCAACCTTTCAAAGGTGAGCAATTGCCAAAGGTAAGGCTATGGAGTTTAATGGACACAGCTGCAATGTAGCTAATCTAATGGCATTCAAACATTGGGCATTAAAAGCCTTGTTCCCTTGGGTTGCTTTATACTCCTCTGCAGGTGTAAAGGGAGCAGAAAGACACTGAATCATCTTTTCTTTGGAGCAGCAAATTCTCCAGATACACGAGATATGGTTTGTCATAAGACAAGGTTGTATAACCTCACGATACAAGGCTTAAGAAGTTAGAAATGTGCCAGCTATGTCAGTGTAGCACAAGGCTCCCAGAAATCCTTCTTCCAATTTATGACAACCCTGAAGATGTGCCAATTTAGGCCAAGGTTTTCCTGTAACTAGCCAGCCAGGGAATTTGAAGGTCACAAGCCCATTGTAGTGCTTCCCCTTGTCTACAAAAGGTACCCTATTTTTTTATAGATTAAATTTGACTGCAGCAGAAGGTTTTGACTCAGGTGTATTTTGCTTTGTCTCACCCAGGGAGTGCAGATAGATTAAGGTTGGGCAATATCTGATCTAAACTTCTGAGGCAATGAGAGCTGCATGTAAAATTTTAAGACAGCACACAACTCGGCCTTGTGCTTTCCTGTGGCTATATGACATACATTTATTGAAATTCAATTTGTAGTTAGGGAACAAGAGGATTTCTTTAAGGCAGTTTATTGCTGCAGGTAATAGAAAAGACATAAATCTGCTAATGCTGAAGTTTCTGGCCAGTGATACTCTAAGCAGTTGTTACTGGGGGTGTTTCACCAACCATGGGAAATCTCAAACCAATGCCACAAATCTTTTTGTTTCACACCTACTCTGAGTCATTGTTTAAAAAAAAAAAGTTAAATTCTTATATATTTTTTTCTAATTTTGTCTTTCTCAAATCTTGGGAAAGTCACAAGTTAGCAAAGTTTAATACAAATAAAAGAGGTTGGGGAGACATTTTTGAGACCTTTTGCTTATGGTGGAAAGTACCCCAGCAGATACTTTCCTGCAAATAGCCCAGAGCAGTAAGTAATAGAATTTCCTTTCTGTAAAAAAGCTGTCTCTGAAAAGAGGCTAACAGTGCAGTTGCTATACGCAGCTGTAGTTCTTCGCTGTTAGCAGACAAGAAACACAGTATTGCTTCCAAAGTAGCTGGCAGTGGTTGTCCTCTACCCACAGGGAGATAGCAAATGTTCAATCCTGGTAAACGGCAATAAGACCTCACACGATTCTTCTCTCTCAGTGCTTGAGATGATGGTCCATGACGTGCAGTAGTCATTGCAGTGCCTGGTGGTGCAGGGGCACTGCTGGTCTGAGGCTGCAGAAAGAAGAGTCCTCAGCCCTTCATGGCACTTGGGACAAGGAGCAGGCATGAATTTCTATAGAGTGAAGCATGATCCCAACCTTTGGGAGCAACAAGCAGCAGTTTCATACTCAGTAGGTGATACTTCACAGGTCAATGCAAGGAAAATGGACACAAATGGAGGGTCTTGGTTTGCGACCGTTTGGATAAAAAATGCCCTGGTATACACGGGGAAACTGACTGTCTTCCTCCCCCCATGCAAAGTTATACAGAGGAATTGGAGTAAAAGTCTCCCACCACCCAGTGACAGGGCCACTGAACCACCTACCACAGACCAACTGAGAGCTTGGCACAACCATGATGACAGACTTTAGAGCCCTTCTGTCCACGAAAGCCATTCTAATGTAAGTGACAGACATGCATGAATAGGGAAGCAGGAGGCTGTGGCTAATGGAAGGGAATCCTGAACTTCCTGTGGCCTTAGAGGTGTCACTCTTGTGACAAGTTCCTCCGTCCCCTGATTCATGGGATGCTTCAGAAATGTACTCATGTGCAAAGAGAAATTATGCAGTACTTCTTCTTAATCCATCTTCCTTCCATTCTCTAGCGTGTGATCGCTTCAGTGTTGGCCTGTCTCCTGGCAGTGGTTTGTGTGCCTCCAAAACACTTCTTGCATCAGCTGAGAGCCTACCACCCAGCCCATCAGCTCCTTTTTCAGTCCTCCTGTACACACTGATCATGGAGAAGGTGACTTCGGAGGGACATACCAAGCCCATGGTTTGTTTGTATACAAGTCAAAGGAGAAAGCACTTGTGAAACACGTGGTGAATCCCTCCAGCTCTGCTCCTCATGTTCTCAGCATGGTCCCTCATTTTATTCCTCCTTTCCATCTTCTCTTACGTTCTTTGCCCACTTGTTGCATCTTGTCCCTAGTTAACTTGTCAGTTCTTTAAGATGAGGATAATCTTTCCTAAATATTGTACTTACTCAGCGTGACAGAAGCTTGAGAACCTCTGGGCACTCCTGTAATGAATGTAATATATAATAATAACAAGATGTCATTGAAAAATGAGCCTGGTACTGTGCAGAGTAATTGAGAATAATGTTAGTTTATAATAAGAACACTTCTTTTCTCAATGATATATACACTTTTTCAGAAACAACAATTATCAAAATGTTCAGATATGCAATTTCCCCCTTTCGTTTATTTCTGTTTCTTTTCTCCTTCATTTCATTCTCTCTCTGTTAGACTTTTTTCCTGGTTTCTATTCTAGCCTGTAAAAGATATAAAATTCAAAGTCCAAGTTAGGCTTGGCAGTTTAGGCTTAATTAAAAAGAAGGAAAATACTAAAATTTCATTTTTCTAAACATTTATTTTAATGTCATTTTTCAACCAAAGTATTTTAAGTGAAATATTTACACCAGCTGTAATAAAATTTCTTAATATTTCTGATCACTAAATATATCTCACCTTTTTTTCCCTTTTCTAGTCCCTCCCTAACCAGCCAGCCATTTTCTCCCTCTCTCTTTTCCTATTTCTCCACATCTTATCTCTCTTGCTTTCACCTGTACATGCAAACACTCGCTAACACAGATATTTTGACTGGTGCCTTTTCTGTGTGCACAGCAGAGAGGCTAAAGCAGATCCCAGATTTTACATCTCTCTATATTGTCCAGGCTCTTGTCCTGCCTTTGAGACGCTCACAGCTACACAAAGGCCTATGGGAATATAAACATTCTTTTTAATTTCTTTGGTATCTCCTCCAATAACAACAACAAAAAAATCTGTTCTCCTTCCCTGCTTTTCCAGAGATAACAAAGAAGCCATTGTCTTAATCTCTAGCTTGGCAAGTTTCAGAGGGTGAGAAAGATGGGGAAAATCCCTACCTACAAAAATAATAGTATAAATTATTTTTATTATTACAATTTTTTACATTGAATCATTACCTAAGAGGCCTTCTTAGAGCTAGGGGCCCCTTTGTGCTCTGGGATGATACACAAAAGGACTCTGCTCCAAAGGGCTTCTTTCTTTCTTTCTTTCAAGGCATTTCTGGCACTGATTGGATGCTGATGAAAAGTGCTGGCTTGGCAGCAATAGAGATGAAAGTCTCCTGTTCATCTGCAGATAGTACAAGTTCCCCCTTCCCTCTGTCCCACCTGCCATCAGTCAGGGCCATGGGAGCCCGTCACAGATTTCCAGGTTGCTGGGTAGAGTCCAGGGTGCAGGTTCAAAAGCCTCCTGGCTGATTTGGGGATTGTGGTACAAGGTTTTTTTCCCTTGGGGTAATGAAGTTCATACCCCAGCCTGAGCTCGAATCAGACCTGGTGCTGCCAGTAATGCAGAAAGCAGGCACGTGTGGACATGTGGGTATGTCACTGTCCATATGCACAAGGTGTGTGTCCTCAACCCCACCAGTCAGTGGGCTTTTTTCTCATTGACTTATCCAAGACTTCACCCTCTTCACACATATCACACATGCCTATTAGTTTACTACTTTCTCAAAATATTTTATAGGATTTCAAATGCTGTGAATCCCCCGCAGTTTGTGGGTTGGGTTTGTGTAACTCCAGTGAAGCCAATGCACCCAAACCAGTTTACACTGATGGAGAGTCTGCTCTTGATTTTCTTCTTAGGGGGATATGGCTTTGAACCTCAAGATTCCAGAAGCCACCTGCCTGTAGGGGAAGAGGACACAATAGGAAGGAGGCAGGAGAAGTCACTGAGGGATGGGAGAGGAGAAGACATCTTCTCTATTGCCTTTGGACATGTAGGGGTTTTGCAGGAAAGCAGAAGTATTTCTTCCTTCCTTTTCACACCCCCATCTCAAGATTCACACTGGTAGCTTACTTAGTGAATCTGGCTCTAACATGGTGTGGGGCACAGAGCGACTGTACACTGTCATGCAGAGGGAGAGTATTTCAACATCAGCATCATGCCCTTAAAAAAAGGGCAAAACTTATATTCACAAGAAACAAAGAAATCTCAGAGTAATTGAAGCATGAAGTTGTATGAGTCAATTTTTTTTTTCAATAGTCATTATTTTTCCTAGTGTTTCAGTGCCCAAGATCTCTTTTGTTTGCATTCCTCTGCTTTGCATATCCCAAACTATTTAGCTTCTGGTTATACTAAGTGTTTTTAAAGTGGAAAATAGGAGCTCAAATCCAGCAGCCATTCATTAATTTCTAAGAAATGTAATGTGGTTTTTAATATATGCTGTATTTCTGATAATGATGCACTTCTAGGAATTGAAAGTGTTAAATAAATTAGGCGGTCCAGTGAATCTTTTCCAGCCCAGTGTGTTGCTGGGAATTTGGACCTGGTCCATTGCATTTCTTTGAAGCTCTTGCTGCTTTTATATTTTGTTTTCTCTAATAGCCTACTTAACACAAAGCACATTTCCTTCAGACCCTTTAGTCAGCTTTGCATTTCACTTGGCTTCTATTTGATTTTTGGACTGTTTCTAATTGATTTCCATTAATAAGGTGCAAACGTATGTTGGTTTTTTTTTTTTTTTTCTGGTGCAAAAAGAAACAAGTAATATGAAACATAAAGTTTATTTGGATTCTATCCAAACAATTAACTCCTTTTAGTTTATCCCCAGTAGAGGTTTCCTGGGGGATGCACCATCATTTCATCAGCAGTTTCTCTTCTACTTCTGTATTTCTTCGATCAAAACTCTGACTACAGAGTGAACTTTGTTGCCTTTTCATGTTAAAGAGTAGCACACTTTGATAACACTCCAGGGTTATACTATGAACAGAAATCATGCTGCATTTTGCATTCTGAGCACATTTTCTCCTTCCTTTAAATCCTACATGTATGTATTCATTTGGAACTTAGTCCACGCTAATTTCCAGATATTTGCATAGCCACAGAATCTTAATTTTATTCTTGATACCATATCATCCTTTTTTCTTGACTGACTAGAGGGGGAAATTAGAAAGCAGACATGATGAAAAGCATTGTTTCTCAGTAGAACTCAGAGCAAACGATGAAACGTGATGTTATAAATAAATGATTGTAAACATGGTGTCCTGTTGCTTACTATAGATTTTAAATTGCTGTGCACTTTCATGCTTTAAAGATTATCTTAGTAAATATTTCTGACCTGGCACCTTGAGTTAGCACTTGCAACAGATAGATTTGCTCCAGTATTACTCCTGCTTTCCTCAAGGCCCACTGAAGAAGAATCAGGCTTATCTGGAGAAATACATTTAGAAAAAATCAATTTCCTTTTCCATGTATGAAATCCTCTCTCTGGCTCTGGTAGTATTAGGCTATGCCAGTCCCTTGGATTATTCCCATCTTAACCTCTGTATTACATGAGACAGGCCTAGTGAGTGGAAGAAAAAGGTATTTCCATCAGCAAACAAAATGTTTTCCTATCTGAGTGTGGATATTTGAATGTGTTCTCACTGCAGTAGTGTAGCATACTCTTTTTTGCAGCCTGTCCGGTCCAGGTTCACCACAGTGCTAATGCAGGCAGCTCCCACACCAGAGGTGTGCTGCATGTGGAGCAGCAGGAGCTCAGCAGGCAGACGGGGTGGCAGGTCTCCTGCTGCACCACCACCCCATCACCAGAAAGTGAACGTGGCATTGATTGCAGACAAATGGACAAATCCTTCCTCCACTGCGCAGTGCAGTGTCAATCCCCCAGTCTCCGTGTCCTCTTTTAGGAGCCCCAGGTCAGTGTCTGTGAGCACAGCCAGCAACCACCGCAGCCAGCCCCTCCAGCCTCTCTCTGCAGTCACTGCTCTCCCAAAAGTGCCGTGGTGCCCCAGGCTCTGCTCCAGGCAAACACCACCACTACCTTTTCTGACCCCTGGGAAGGGTTTTGTTGCTTGTCTCTGCTTGCAGAGGGAGATCATTTGGCAGCAGCACAGCACCATCAAAAGCTCACTCGTGAGCACGCTCTGTGCCTTTCCTTGGAACAGCGGGAGCTGGAAGCAAAACAGATTTCACCCGCGCTGGCACAGCATGTCCAACCTGGCTGCTTGCTCTTCACTGACCTACTTCAACAACAGGCACTCGTACTTATGAAGCCTGGGTGCTGTAATTCTTTGCTAGCCTAGCAGAAATGTTTGCTTACTAGTGCATGGTGATTTTAAGCTAAGAAATAATGTAAGCATCATACATCAGCTTTCCTGGTTATGTCCTTGAGGACCATAATGGCTGACACATGAGACGTGCACAGCAGTCACTTGCACTGCCACCCTTCATTTGGTGGAGGACGTCAGTAACCATGCCAGCCGCAGTAAGGCTGCAACATGCCTTCTCTCAACATGCGTCGGGACACAGCCTTTCTGTCTCTCCAGCATCACCTGCTGCTTGCCTCCTAACCATTGAAAAACCTTCTGCACAGCCCTTGTGTTCCCTACTGAAGTCCCTCATTTGGCAAATATTAATACTGTGTGTCACAGTGGGGGTTCTCCTGACTTTAAAGCTGGGCAACAAGCTTCTCGTTTCTTCTCTGGTTTATTTTCCAGAGTGGTTTATTTTTTTTTTTTTAAATGCTGCTGGTAATTTTGTGTTTATAATGTTTTTATAGCCTTTGTGATGTATCATTTCACTGCGACCTCACAGCAAGGCTGTGCGTGCTTTCCCCCAGTGTGATTAATTATTTTAATAGAGGCAAGAGAAAGAAAATGAGGAATTTGTGGATAGTGGTCTGACTTGTTTGGTGTAGGGAATCATTTCATTGCAGGTCATTAACATTCACTGTAGCATAACTCAGTAATAATGTGGAGAAAAAGTAATGTGTCTGTGGGCTGTGTGAAAGGAAACCTCAAGCCATGTCCAAACCTCTGAGTCACCTATGCTGCTTCTCAATGCAGCTGAGTGCTAGGCAGGAAGCACTGACCAAGCAAACACAGTGCTTAAAACCATCTATTCCAGACCTCTCACTGGGTGCTCCTTGAAAAAACTGTCCATAAGCAATTTTAGAAGTGTAGATTTAATGAGTGGGCTGAGAAAGACACATATTTCCTCCCAGCTAACACTTCTTGACCCTGTATGCCTGCTTCATACTGTAAGGCTAGGAAGCAATTTCTTGCTAACCCCTGTTGTGTCTGCATCCAGCCCTGGCTTGTTACAGTCCACACAGATGGAGTCATTTCCATATACAAACTTCACCTCTGTCTTTGTCACCTCCTGGCTTGAAGGATGCAATAATCCATAGCTTCAGAATAACTTTTGACCATCCCTACACCACCTACTATGATTGCCTATATTAAAGGTTACTACTACGGTTGTGACTATGGTCAGGACTGAAGGATGCTCATCTGCAAGACACTCCTGACATGCTGTGCTATGGAGACACTTACAAAGGCCCAAGTTCAGCTCTGAGTTACTTATACTTACAGTGACAGAATATTCATAAAAGTGTGTGGGTAGGAAAATATCTGAATGCAGAAATGATGTATGAATCAAGTAAATAATGATATCAGTCTAGAAACTGGTCTCGTCGTTAGTACTTTGTTGTAAAATGTAATGCCAGAAAATCCACACTCCAGGGTTCCCATCATTCATCTGCACAGCGCTACCTAAAAGAAACTGAACTCTTATAGAACTAAAAATTGACATTGCTCTCACAAGGAAATTAAGATTTAATTTAAAATGAAAGAACAAACCAGCCATCAGATTTGACTCACAGTGGTTTTAGGGGATTTATTACTGTCACCTCTGTTCCTGATCCACAAAGTGTGCATGTTTGATATATGGGCAAACTACAGAACTTTTAACACTTTGGACCCCAGCAACCACTTATTTGACCACTTACGTCCTGTCATTAGCCAGGCTGATGGCCTCCATGCATGGGGTTATAGGCATAAACAATCCCACTGTTACTCTCATACGTAGCAGGTCTGATTATTTGCCATTATAAGCAAACCTATTCTTTCAGTTCTGTTTAATGGTCAAGTGTGAGCACCTGATAAATCAGGGGAAGAAAAAGACATTTCTTTGCATGCTGCAGTGCACTAGAAGAGTTTATAAACTTCAGTGATGTGGTTGCTAAAAGTTTGCAAGGGTTCAAAAAGCCAGCTGAACTACACGGAAGAATGTACTGGGGTAACTACCTGCAAAGTCACCGCTTTTGGTGACTTTGTCACCAAAGAAATTTTCTCAGCCACAGTCCTGCTCAGGTATGCTGAAGAAGTGAATTGTTCTTCTCGTTTTTCCTAGGCCATTGCTGTCAGTAGCTGTCAGAGGCCAAATGTTAGGCCAGGTGAACCCATGGTCTGACAAAGCAGGGCTGTTCTGACATTGCTATGATGCATTCAGGGACCTATGGAACATCTGGCACAGCTCAGGATCAGAAATAAAAATGGGAGAGTAGGATGGATGTGGACAATTAGTCTGTGATAGGAAGGGAGCTCCAACATGTTATCAGAAAGTCTGGCCCAAGGGCGGTTGCTAGACACCGAACAGATACTAGCTCCTATCTTCAGCCCAGGTTTTATACAGCAGTGGCACTGAAGTCCAGAGAAGATCTAATTTTAGATGAGTGAAGGCAAGGCTGAATGCACGAATGTAAACATCCTCTCACCAAACAGTTCCTCTGCTGAATCCTGTCATGCTGGGTATGAAATATAGCTGCTATATCCATATTATATCAGTTCAATATCTAGAAATTATTCATCTGTGATAACTGACTACAGAGGGTGGAAGCAAGGACAGGTAGCCTGGGAGGAATACAGAGAAATTTACCAAGCAGCCAGGGATCGGGTTAGGAGAGCTAAAGCCCTGGTAGAATTAAATCCGGCCAGGGACGTCAAGGGCAACAAGAAATGCTTCTATAGGTAGGTCGGTGATAAAAGGAAGACTAAGGAAAATGTGGCCCCTGTATGGAAGGAAATGGGTGACCTGGTTACCTGGGATATGGAGAAGGCTGAGGTACTCAATGACGTTTTGCCTCTGGCTTCACCGGCAAGTGCTCAAGCCACACCGCCCAAGTCGCAGGAGGCAAAGGCAGGAACTGGGAGAATGAAGAACTGCCCACTGTAGGAGAAGATCAGGTTCAAGACAATCTAAGGAACCTGAAGGTGCACAAGTCCAGGGGACCTGACAAGGTGCATCTGCAGGTCCTGAGGGAACTGGTGGATGAAGCTGCTAAGCCACTATCCATCATATTTGAGAAGTTGTGGCAGTGTGGTGAAATTCGGACTGACTGGAAAAGGAGAAACATAACCCTCAGGCCAGTCTCACCTCTGTGCCTGGCAAAATCATGGAGCAGATCCTCCTGGAAACTATGCTAGGGCACATGGAAAATAAGGAGATGATTGGTGACAGCCATCATGGCTCCACTATGGGCAAATTGTACCTGACAAATCTGGTGGCTTTCTACAACAGGGTTAAGCTCTGGTGGATAAGGGAAGAGCAACTGACATCATCTACCTGGACTTGTGCAAAGCATTTGACGCTGTTCTGCATGACATCTTAGTCTCTAAATTGGAGAGACATGGATTTAATGGATGGACTACTCGGTGGATTCCTTAATTGGCTGGATGGTCACACTCAAAAGAGTTGTGGTCAATGGCTCAATATCCAAGTGGAGACCAGTGATGAGTGGCGTTCCTCAGGGGTCAGTACTGGGACCAACACTGTTTAACATCTTTGTTGGCAACATGGCTAGTGGGATTGAGTGCATCTTCAGCAAATCTGCTGACAACACCAAGCTGTGTGGTGCAGTTGTCATGCTGGAGGGAAGGGATGCTGTCTAGAAGGACCTTGACAGGCTTGAAAGGCGGGCCTGTGAGAACCTCAGGAAGTTCAACAGGCCAAGTGCAAGGTCCTGCACATGTGTTGGGGCAATCCCAAGCACAAATACAGGCTGGGCAGAGAATGGATTGAAAGCAGTTCTGAGGAGAAGGACTTGGGGGTGTTGGTTGATGAGAAGCTCAACTATGACCCAGCAATGTGCGCTTGCAGCTCAGAAAGCAAATCATATCCTGGGCTGCATCAAGAGAAGCATGGCCAGCAGGTTGAGGGAGGTGGTTCTCCACCTCTACTCCACTCTTGTGAGTCCCCACCTGGAGTACAGCTTTGGGGTCCCCAACATAAGAAGGTCATGGACCTATTGGAGTGAGTCCAGAGGAGGGTCACAAAGATGATCAGAGGGCTGGAGCACCTCTCCTGTGAAGACAGGCTGAGAGAATTGGGGTTGTTCAGCGTGGGAAAGAGAAGGCTCTGGGGAGACCATAAGAATTCCAGTACCTGAAGGGGGCCTACAAGAGAAGGAGGGACTTTTTACAAGGACAAGGGGTAATGGTTTTAAACTGAAAGACGGTAGATTTAGACTGGATACAAGGAAGAAATTCTTCACTATGAGAGTGGTGAGGCACTGGAACAGGTTGCCCAGAGAATTTGTGGATGCCCCATCCCTGGAAGTGTTCTAGGCCAGCTTGGATGGGGCTTTGAGCAACTTGATCTAGTGGAAGATGTCCTTGCCCATGGCAGGGAGGTTGGAACTACATGAACTTTAAGATCCCTTCCAACCCAAACCGTTCTATGATTCTATGATTCTATGAAAATAAGATAATTATTTTCAGTATTTCCTTGCAACAGGGAAGCTGTCTGGCAAAATATGCCAGACAAAACATCCATACGGAACTGTGTCAGTAACTTAAGTGTTTAGTTCATTCACATTCTTAACCATGAATAAAAGGGAGAAATTAAATGAGAATCTTTAATTGTCTGTATAATTCTTCTTAATGAGTACATTCTGGAGTACCATAACAATTGTGTATGTTTATGAAACAGATCTATCTTCCCTTAATAAGAATGAAGGAAATGATACTGTAACATTGGTTAATTATTGGATGCCCTTTCACTGTGGATTAAAGGTCTATGAAAGCTCAAACTTGGAGAAGCAAAAAGATGTAATACTTAAAAGTACAGATGTTATCAGAAAACTGAGAAGGTTAGAGGGAAAAGACCAGGAAGTGAAGGGAAAATAAACAAGGTGATACACTGTTATTTTCAGTGATAACAGTGTAACAGTAGATCCATTAAAAAATGGATCATGCAAGAATTATAAAGGTAATGGGACTGCTCTCCTGCTTAAAAATAAACATGCAGAAGTGCTTTGCTGGGTCAGGCAGAGTGCTTAGGCCTGGCAGAGTCAAACCCATGGTCAGTGGAGATAGGAGATCCCAAGTCAATGAGACTCCTCAAAATAGAGATGAGAATAAGTATGCTCGGAAGCTGAAAGCTGAAATGTTGCGAGATCTCAATGACAGTTGTTACTCCAGTTTGTACAGCAGTAGGCAATTGCCTTGCCAAAGCTCTTCAGCCACAGCCTAACTTTAGGCATGCAGAGAGTTGCATTGACTTCAGGCTTAACCAGCAGCATCTTCGTTTTCCCACCTATGCATGATTCCATGAAGCGCACGGCCGTGTGTTTCCATGCTGCCTCTCAGCTGATAGGGATTTCTCCTCATGTATCTGCAAACTTCCACTTGCTACCTACTTCAGACTGTGCGCTCTGGTGTCTCAGAGACAGGCTGTGAAGGTGCTGTGGCCATTGCTCATTAGATTAATCTGTAGGGTTCATTACTTATGTGTCCTCACCCTTTTGTCTTTTGTCTTACATTTGGATGCAAGCTGTCTGGGAGAGGACTGCTAGAGAACACCACTCAGTAAGGATTAGAGCTCCTTGAGGCTCAAATGCAAGAAAAGCAATGGATTGAGTTCCTTGATAAACTTGAGCCTAGGTGACTGCACAAAGTGAATCAGTGAAGAAGCATGGACAGTCTCTTCCCAGGCTTGTTTAAGATGACGCTTTAAACTTAGACAGATATCTAAGTGCTTTATTAAGAATAAAGCAGGAGTCAGCAGGATAGCAGAGAAAGGGAAAGGAGGAAGAAGAGTTTCTTCTATCCTTGTCTAAGATATATGCATATTTCTCGCAGATATATATCTACCTTGGATATACACCCTGAGGTGCTACCTCAGGTGTCTGCCCACACCAGCTTTCACTTAGCTCATAATGGCAAAACCAACAGATTAATTGTGGAGGGGCTTCAGTATAGCCATTACCCTCATGGGACCTTGGACACCTCTGAGGCTCATCTCCAGTGGGATCTGTGCTGCCCAGTTTACATGCCAGTGTCACTAGTGCTCATTGAATTACAGCTACACAGTGGCACATCCATCCATGTGACACCTTGACTTGCTGGACTAGTCCAACACAATTTTCACTGAAACACCTTTTGCAGGTGCTGGAAAGCAGTAAGACTTTTTCATCTAAAAAGGAGAATGGAGCAAGGAAATTGGATTTCACAACTGGAAAGAATTTTGCAAAACATCTTTTTTTCACCACCACACCTCACTTCTTCTGTGTTTCAAAGCTGGCTGTAGGCAAAACTGTGGCCTCCCTGAAGTGGAAGCTTTGCCATTGTCTTGACCAGGACCAGACCATCCCACATTATATTTCCTTTGCTGCCAATGTTTTGGACAAGACTGTGAGGTAATGTGAGGAAGTGAAAAGAAAAAAAAGAAAGTGTTCAAACCCTGTTCCTACGGTCTGGGAGAGATCACCACTCTTCTGTTACATAGCATTTTTTATGTGTTTTTTGTGAATCCAGAATGTAATATTTCAGTGGGAATTATGTGAGAACAGAACATAAGGAAATAATCACAAAGCAGGAGGACATTATTTAGAAGTACATTCTGGTGACATTTCTGCTCGAGTAATAAAAGAATAAGTGCAGTCTGACTCAAACTAAGTAATCTTTCAGGCATTTGACAAACATGGATACCACTGCACTGCAACAAAAGAAAAGAGTTAGAGCTGAGTGTTTGACCCACACATAATATGTAGTCTCTCGTCTCCTGGATTTTGCCTCTTCATCATTGTTGGTTTATTACTCCTTAGGGATGACGTGGATGCAGTAAGCAGGCTTGTGGGCCGGAGTGGCCACACAGACAGGTGTGTGTGGGAGTCCTTGGGAGGCCACCCTGAAGGTCAATGTGCTATTTAAAGATCTCACTGCAGCACTGTGATAACTCTAGATCACAGCTGGTTTCAAGCTCTGGCACTGAGCCTGGCTGAAGAGACAACTTCTAACTCAGTGTCTCCTTCCAAGCAATGCTGTGTCCTATTCTCACTTGAGGCTTTCTTTGTCAAGCCACCCTTGAGCAGATCAAAGGTACTGCTGAGAGGTGTAATTTGTATAACTTAGAAATCTGCATTATTAGTCAGATAAAAGTTTTGGGACACTACTTTAAAAAAAAAAAAAGAGAAAAGAAAAAAAAAAAGTGGTTTCTTTAGCATTGACCTGCTGGCTCAGAATTGCTTCCAGAAGGGCAGGGTGTTCTTCTGCTCAATTTGCTGAAGCAGCAATATATTTTGTGGAGGTCTGAGCTGACTCCCTGTGGCTTTGGACCATTACTGAATTAAAGCCAATAAAGACCATGCCCTCTTTTCTCTGCCTGCAAGTCAAATCCTAGTGTGGCTCAGTAGGATATCCAAGTAATCCCTGATTAAATTAGATTTCTCGGAGCAAAACGTTCAGGATGCAGCTGATGACACAAACCCACCCTCTCAACAGTCAAATAATACTTCCTGGCAAAATCGTAGGCAGTAAACAAAGGACTGTCACAGAGGCTTTAGAAGCAAGAAGAACTATTATCAATTTTCACTTACAAATGCTTCACTCACAATTTTAAGTAGGAGGAATGGCTATCTGGAGGTAAGAAGTGCAACTTAATCAGCATATTATGACTGCACCCCTACAAGACTTACTTTCTCACCAGCCTCCTCATGTGCCCCGTACCACAGCAGCACCCAGCCTGCTTGCTGAAGCTTGTTAATGCTCAAAGGAAGCAGTTGCTAGTGTTTATGTTCCACATTCTTCCATTGCTCAATATCCAAATATTTCACAATGTAGATCCAGTTTCAAAAGTTCATTTAAGAGAGAATTCTTGTTCCAAGCTGAGTTTCCTGTTGCAGCCTGAATCCCAGAGTGGGTCATGTGCAGCAGTTGGCTCATGACTCTCTAGAGATGCTGCATAGCTGATTTTATAAACAATAATAGTAGGAAATGGATGTTTCTTATTTGAATAAATTAAATCTGGCAAATGTAATTCACTCCAACAAGAATACCCGTTGCTCATGGTTTCCAGAGTATGCTGTGCAGCTCTCCCTGGGGGAACCTGGGGACAAATCTGTCTCTACACAAGCAAGACTCCCTTGCACATCTGTTGGAGTAATGCTGAACAGAGACAAGCGTTTGATCCTGGAGTCTGATTCCCTGCAGACCAGACAGCAAACTCTGACCTGAACAATAGAAAACAGCCTTCGCTTTCGGCAGCCACGCTGCATGTGAGGAGTCTCTGGTGTGGTAAAGATATAAAAACTTCAGTCCTGACAAGAGCTGCTGCCTGGCTTCTCTGGTATGCGAGAGGGAGGCGAGCACGGCTGCACTCACGATGGTTCAGAGGAAGTTTGCATCCTGGCTCCTCGTGGGAAGACAGAAATAATTCCTGCCTGCGACAGCCCCCGGCAGCATCAGGAGGCATGCAGGGAGCCTTGGTCAGAGCGTGGGATTATGTGTGTACGTACATCCCTAAAAAAGGTTTGCGGATCTGGGCCTCTGTTCAGTCTTGCGCTCAAATGTTATTCCAGTTAACAGGACAGTCTCAAGGGCTCAGTGGGGTGAATCCTTTTGTTGGCCCAAGTGACAAGTAAATCACAGTTCAAAGGCCTGTATTCAAAAGTCCTTTTTGGGACTTGAGCACATAAGTCTATAAAAAGCTAGCTCACACTGCTGTTTCTCCAGTAGCTGATGGTGGTTGTGGAGGTACTCAAGTGCAGCACGAGCCATTAGACAGCCGCATTTTGGAAGAGCATGGTCAATCTTGGCTTTTGCAGACTCTTCTGTGTGCTTAACATGGAGCAGAACAGAGATTTCTTTTGTCATTACCTGGTCAAAAGAAAAATGAATTTATTGTCCTATACAGTAGGGCCTGGTGCTCCAGTTCTGCTCCCACCTGGGCTCCCTTTGCCCTCCCTGCTTTGTTCCCAGGAGACGAGCAGCTCACTCCCTGTCAGTGTGCTTAATTGCCTGAAGGTCTGAACGTTTTTCTGGCCTGTGAATGTTGGGAAATCTCCGCAGGCTGCGAACGGTCCCAGACCCAAGCCTCCCACATCCACAGTGAGTTCACAAGCAATGAAAATGTGGGTGGCACCGACAGCATCATATCAATGGAGATGCCTTGGGGTAAGCCCAGAGGTGCCTGTTCCTCTACCCACCTATTTGATTTTAATTTCCTGGCTCTAGCTTGCTTTACCCTCAATATGTGAGTACACTGCATTGCCTTAAAAGAGATATTTGACTCCTTATATAGTCAATGAGGAGATGTATGCTTCTTGCCAGTTTCTTTATTATGGTCTTTGGAGATTTTCAGCTGTGGAGGGAGCTGGCAATGTTTCCAAGTCTGAATTTAACACTGAAAATAGTCACTAGTATTAAAAAATGCTCATCTGAAACTTAGGCATCGGTGTGCTGTGGTTAACCCAGCCCGGCTTTGCTGGGGAGTTTGGATGAATGTGTCAGTGCTGGAACTCCAGTGATCCCAGGGAAGTTTTTCCTGAAACAAATGGGTGTAAAGGAGGTCAAAATGAGGGTGATGTCCTACCACAGCCTTCTGCCAACCAAAGACCCTCCTGCTGCCAACAGTGCCTGTCCTGTTTCTCTCCCCTGACTTTACCAAGACTGCTTGTACAATCATGGCACTTCTGTGGCCACTGTGACCTTGTGATTAGCTTGTAGTGAGATACCGTGACTCACAGCACCAGGGAGGGTGAGCAGAAACCTGGAGCCAGCAGCTAGACAGCGTGGCAGGCCACCCCTTTTGATGGCAGACTGCTCTGAAAGCAGCCTAAATGTTCCGTGGAATGGCACAGCAGTCTCAATAGCTCCTATAGCTTGCTTCTTGTTAATTTGCTTTTTTTAAATATGTGTGCATACCTGCCTGTGTGGGGGTGGGTGAGGAGGAGGGGTGTTCTAGCTGTATAGTTTGTGCATGCACAAACACACACACACATACAGACACCCCTGACCCTGATTATGCCTCAGGATACATCCATTCACAGCCCGTGAGACCAGCTTATCTCTTACTCCCATGAACACAAATCCGAAGAAATTCCACTCATATACTGTGACTTCAAATAAGCTGCAGAAAGTTGAACTGGGCAAAACCAGACCCAGTGGGTGTTTGTTTTTTGAAGATTATCTGAAATAGAATAACTCTTTAATCTTTTAACAACCCAGCTTTTGGCCTTTGAGCACTGCAGCCTGTGCAAATGTACCACCTCCACTGGGAAATCTAACTTGCAACAATTTTGTACTGTTTCCCAATATTATTTGTTTAGGCATTGAATGATATAGACTTAGGGAATGAAAAAAAGAAAAGCAGAGTATCCCAGTTAGCACGGCCTGTTGTCTTCTTGTCTAGAGAAAACTGTTGCCTACAGAGAGTGGTGGCTTGCAGCCAGTGTTAACATGACCTTTTGACTCCCAAGCCTATGGAAAGCTTCTTCTGTCTTTCCCAGGAGGTGTCACTATAAAGTATCACTTTACTGCCATACAGTTCACAGGTGTACAAGGCCTGGCTTATGGATGAAACTGGCTGCCAGGAATCTGGCATGTAATTTTTCTCCAGCTCTCTTTCTGATGCTCAAAGAACTGAGAGATGAGAAGTCCTAAATATTTATCTTGCATCTTGGCTTACAGGGTTTTGCAGTTCAGCTGGGTTTCTCAGAGCCAACAGCCTCTCTAAGCTACAGAAGATCTCTGATTATTTAAGAGAAAAGGAGAGGACTGCTCAGTGTCTGAGACAGCATACAAAATCCCCACAAACAGTGATGCAAGTGCAATCCCATACTCCAGTTGCTTTACCGGAAACTTGGGCTCTCTTTCCTGTTCTTCGTACTAACTTGTTATTGGACTTCACCTCCCTGCTTCCCGATTGCCCTCATTTCTCTTGGAACCTGGAGTATTACAAGCTGTTTCTCACCACATGCCCATGAACAGCAAAATAGGGCCATGACTGTGGTTGAGATACTGACTAGCCCAAGTGGTTGCTAACAATAAAGCCTTTACATCTGCATCTGCAACACTTATGAGGAGCATCACTCACTAAAAGGCATCTTCCTCCAGGCAGATCTGAGTCCCCTTTCCAGCACTGAACAAGGAACCTACTTTCTTGCACACAAAAGAACAAGGATTTGCCTCTCTGCTTCTTTCTTGCTTCCTATAAGCCTACTGCGGGAAAGTTCTGTTTTGTTTGAATACACCATTGTTTATTTATAATTTTGTTCTATATGTGTGACAGATTCAGCATGTGTCACCCAGCAGGGAAACAATAGTAGGCTGGAGAGTTAACAAATGCACTGCAGTGAAGCCAGATGGCCTGTTTTCATAAGGAGCCTCTGAAAGATGCTCTGTTGCATAGATTTTTTTTCTTACTTTGGTGCCCAAGGTTCACAGAAACAATGTTACTGCATATTAACTCAACTGCCAAAGCATCATGGGTCCACACTCCACTCTGTATTTCATCTAACATCCCCTGTGATGAGAAGAACATACGAGCTGACGAGCTGAATCAGCTCCTCATCCTTTGTCCAGAAGTGGAGTCAATAAATAAAGGGCTCCCAAGCACCCTCTCAGTTTCAGTGCACCAGGGGTGCTGAGGTGAGGGTCTCAGGGTGCTTGTGCCCACCATGTGGCCCACAGCCTGGCTGGGGTGCCTTGCACAACCACCTCCCTCTCTCCACAGTCGACGGTTGCAGAGCGCAGCCCTAGCTGCCCAGAGAGTCCTGCCTGATTCCCCTGGGAGTGCCCACACCTGTCAAAACATCCCTGCACATCAAGGGAAGTCGACTCAATGATTAGCTCCTGGGAAGCAGCTGACTTGAAAGCAATCTCAGAGTGTGTACTAATAAAGAAGATGTTTTCTGGAAGAGTATGTAGCTGTGCTTATATTTTTCCTGAAGGACCATACCCCTGAGGAGTCAGAATTTTTCCTTTTTTCCCCAAGATATGATTAAAGAATGTTTCATCTTCTTCCTTATTTTCTCATCTCTTCCTCCTTCCAGCTCCCCACTGGGATGTTTCCCAGTTTCACAGAGCTACATGCAGTTTCCTTTGGAAACCATTAGTACCAATTTCAAGTCCTAGCCTTGACTTGAACAAGACGGGGAAGAGTCTCTCTTTTATGAACACTTATCAGGCTCACGAAAAATGGGACACGATCTGAGCTGATTAGGTATTTGCAGCATCAGTACATCAGAAGGCTGGGTAATCAAAAAAAGAGATGGGCATCCTGATTGCTCTTATACATGGTATGTCAGCATTTGTTATGATCAGCAAGGAAAATGTTGACGTTATTGAACAGGAATGATATTAGAGATGGCTTGGTTTCTCTGCTCAGCTTTGAATTGCCTGTCCAAATGCAAAGGGTTAAATAAAAAGAGGTTATAAGTGGCTTTCTAAAGAACTAAACAGCTAAAGACAAATATTTTATTATATAGATAAGGCAGCATTAATTGCATAGATTTGAGGAAGCTTTTGTAATCTTTTTCCCATCTCTACTTCAGAGGAGAAGCTATCCACCCACTCAGCTAGCCTCAATCAGCCTAGAAGTCATTATTCCTCCCAAGGCTAGGCATAGCCAGCTAAAACTGAAATTACCATGAAAAGGGACTTTTAAGGTGGGCCAAGAGAGGCTGCCCAGGGTAGATGGCAGAGAGCTTGAAACACAGGAGAGCAGGGGGTTGCAGGGATGGCTTCAGTGTGATGCAGAGATACCAGAATTAACTTAAAAGGGCTTAGTGGACACTTAAAACAGGCAGTCTAGAAATGGAAATTAGCTATCTGTATCAAAGATAACTAGTGTGGTGTCAGCTCAGGGCCTTGTAGGGCATCGCACTCTGCAGAGCACAGATACAACAGGCTCTATGAGCCACTTCCACTTGTCAGAGGTGAGCTTAGAGAGGCCCAGAGCAGCACACATGTAAGCAAACTGCTGTTGATTTAAACTTCACTTTAAAGGCTTTGAGGAAAAAATAAGTAATGTGGTGTTTTGAAGACATGGGCTCTACATTTCCACAAATAGACTGTCACAGGTTCTTGAAGGAAAAATCTTTGAAGGAAAGGACTGTGTAAATTAGTGAGTCCTTTAATATTCTTTTATTTTTGGAGTTGACAACTAACAAAAAAAAGTGTGGTTTTTTATAGACTTGAGTCTGAAATACTGGGCCAAACAATGTGGGGAGATATATTTGAAAACTGGAACTAATTGGAAGTTGGTTTTTCAACTTTTTTTTTTCAACTATTAAAAATCAAAGCAAAGGACTAAATTCAGAAAGAATTTAGGTGTCATGCACAAACAAGTGAGCAGGTCACAGTGGCTGTCAATAGTGTTGAAGAGAGCAAGGCCAGAACTGATTCTTATCACTAAAGTCTAGTGGCACCAATTGGCCTCAGTCCACACTGTTTAGGGTTAGCCCTTTCCATATAAGGTTCATCTTGGAGAGAGACCATTAAGGTATTAAAAAGAAACTGAGGGAGCAGGATTACTATTTAGCGTTGTGGTCAGTCAGGGCTGAGGCGCATTCACTGGTCTTTTATTTGGCAGTGTAGATGTAGCCACCATTGTTACCTTGCTTCCATTTGAAGCCTTATATTCAATATGCTTAGCTGGAATATATTTAAATTATTTTGCTAATTGCTTGAGAGCAAGGATTGGATATATGTCAGTTATTCTGAAAGTGCCTCAAATCCCTATTTTGGGTTAAACCATTCTCAGTCTTTCCTGTTGAGGCCGTTCCTTTTTGCTTTGCAGGCTTAAATATTTATTGGACCAAAAAAAAAGGGGGACTGGGGGGGAAGCAAAATGTTGAGAAACAGAAGTTCTTGCTAGCAAGACCTACTTAGGCTCAGGCACAGAAAAGAATTGCACTTGGATCTTCAAGCAAAGATCTTGAACATGGGACTATCAAAAACAGTCCTGGAAATGGATAAAACGGGTCTTCTAACATTTTCAAAATGTAGGAGAGGGGATGTTTTGGGGTTTTTATGTTTGCTAGTTCATTCTGGATTCCTTGGTGATTTCATCTCAGTTTAAAAAGAGTTTAAGAACCAAAATGGCTTTGTTTCAGTGGTTAAATTATTCATTCCGTTCCCTCTTCTTTCCCACTACACATTGCCCAGCCTTTTTGCAAGATCCAGAGCCCTGGTGGCCTGCAGTTTTCCACTTCAGAATATAGGGACAGGGCTGTAGCCAAGATCTTGTTCCAGGCAGAGGAAAATATGTGGTTGCACTGTAAGAAATGGAACATCCTAAGGGAAAGGAAAGATCCTGCATACACATTTGTGGGAGCAGCTATTCCAGAAAAAAATATATCCAGGTAACTGCAGGTACAGCTCTGTCAGTATAGTTACAAAATCATCAGGATGGAAAGGATTTCAAGAAGCTATCTGGTCCTTTCTTTGCTTGAGGGTGATGTCATCCATAGGTACCTCTTTCCTGGTGTTCAAAGCCTTCTATAAACTTAAATATAGCACCTATAGCACAACTTCAAACAGCGAATGCTTAAGCTTTGAAAAGCTAAACATTTAGGTGGGCTTTGAAGCAGATGCCTCCCTTAAAATGCACGTTTATGTTGATACGATTCATGTAATTGCCAAAGTGTTTTAGAAATGTCTTGAGGACATTTGCCAAAGTAGGGCCTGTTTAGGTGGAAATAACAGGAGATAGTCTCTAAGTGTTTCAACAATCTCACCTCTGTTTCTATCTCTGGCTAAGAGGCAGAGGTGCAATAAAATGTGTATAAATGAGAGAAACAAAACCAAACACTTGGGGTTTATTATAGGTATGTGAGCTTGGTTACACTTTCAAAAACATATGGATCTCCCATGGTGTCAGAGCCAGCTGATTCTTTTCTACTTTGTCTCAAAAATAGGCAGCTGCTAAATTGTACTGAAGAAAGAAAAACTAAGATGATTATTTCTTTTTATGTTCCTTTATATATACAAATACATTTAGGTGTATGAACACATAGATACATGCACACATATGAATTAATGGAAGGGACCTGCACTATTCTCTAAAGTGCATTAGTACAGGTAATAGCAAAAGCAGTTATTTGGTTTAGCGCACAGATATACAGAAACTTTTTCCAGCTTCACTGTAGGCAATCAGTCAAAAAGTAAATGTGTGGCAGGTGTACTGATATGGCAGATCATAAGGGTATTGTAAAAGCTGCTGTAGTGTTTCAGGCATGAAATAACCTTAGTTTAATTTATCCATATGCTTCCAAGCATAACTGAGTAGAGCAGCTCGGAAAAACTGCATTTCTTAGAACCAAGGATCTTCCTGGGAAATAAGAAATAAATATTGTTCAGACTGTTGAACAGGTTTTGTTGAACAGAAGTTACATGACTTCTATGGGTTGTTCCACAACACCAGTCACAAAATTATCTGCAGAAAGACAGAAAGACAGGAGTTTTTTGACAGTTAGTATTTATTCATTTTATCTGTTTATATCTACCCCTGAGGAAAAAAAATGTTTGATCACTTTTGGTCTGTATTAACTATGCTGTTGCATTGGTTCCTTGGAACACTGGGACATTGGAGTAAAACAGTGGCAGACAGTCCTAGCTGCTGTCTAGTTTCTCCTTGTTTCTCATGTGGGGTTTTTTTTAACAGCAGACACTCACAGTTTTACTGAACATGATGCAGTACACATAGTCGAGTGACTTTCTGTGACCCACTGTACTGCATACCAAGCTGCATGTGTCTGAAAGGCATTTAAAGAGAGAACATCCAAAGGCTAAGATAGGCCACTTTAATGCACAGAGGTGATCCTATACATTCTGCTACTCCTGCAAATGAATTGTGAAAGAAGTAGTCAAGTTGGCTTCCTTCCTTCTCATGCCTAATTATTCAAAGGAGTGGGTCTGCATAGAGTTTAGCTGTGTCACAGAATCACAGAATCACAGAACGGTAGGGGTTGGAAGGGACCTCTGGAGATCATCTCATCCAACCCCCCTGCTTGAGCAGGTACACCTAGAGCAGGGTGCACAGGGCTGCATCCAGGTGGGTTTTGAATGTCTCCAGGGAAAGAGACACCACAACCTCTCTGAGCAGCCTGTTCCAGTGCTCTGTCACCCTCCAAGTAAAGAAGTTTTTTCTCATATTTAAGTGGAACTTCCTGTGTTCCAACTTGTGCTCATTGCCCCTTGTCCTGTCATTTGGCACCACTGAAAAGAGTCTGGTCCCATCCTCTTGACACCTGCCCTTCAGATATTTATAAGCATTGATAAGATCCCCCCTCAGTCTTCTCTTCTCCAGGCTGAACAAACCCTGCTCTCTCAGCCTTTCCTCATAAGGGAGATGCTTCAGTCCCCTGATCATCTAAGTAGCTCTCCGCTGGACTTGCTTGAGCAATTCCCTGTCCTTCTTGAACTGGGGAGCCCAAAACTGGACACAGTACTCCAAATGTGGTCTCAGTAGGGCGGAGTAGAGGGGGAGGATAACCTCCCTCGACCTGCTGGCCACACTCCTTTTTATGCACCCCAGGATACCCTTGGCTGTCTTGGCCACAAGGGCACACTGCTGGCTCATGATCAGCCTGTTGTCCACCAGCACTCCCAGGTCCTTCTCAGCAGAGCTGCTTTCCAGCAGGTCAACCCCCAACATGTACTGGTGCATGGGGTTGTTCCTCCCTGGGTACAGGACCTTACACTTGCTCTTGTTGAACTTTGAGAGGTTTCCTTCGGCCCAGCTCTCCAGCCTGTCCAGGTCTCGTTGGATGGCAGCACAGCCTTCTGGTGTATCAGCCACTCCTGCCAGTTTTGCATCATCAGCAAACTTGCTGAGGTTACACTCTATCCCTTCATCCAGGTCATTGATGAATATATTGAACAGGACTGGACCCAGAACAGACCCTTGGGGAACACCACTAGTTACGGGCCTCCAACCAGACTCTGCCCCATTGATCGTGACCCTCTGAGCTCTGCTGGTCAACCAGTTCTCAATCCACCTCACCGTCCACTCATCTAACCCATATTTCCTTAGCTTGTCCATGAGGATGTTATGGGAGACAGTGTCGAACACCTAACTGAAGTCAAGATAAACAACATCCGCTGCTCTCCCTTCATCTACCCAGCCAGCCATGCTATCATGGAAGGCTATCAAGTTGGTCAAGCATGATTTTCCCTTGGTGAATCCATGCTGACTACTTCTGATAACCTTCTTTTCCTCTACGTGCCTGGAGATGACCTCCAGCATGAACTGCTCCATCACCTTTCTAGGGATGGAGGTGAGGCTGACTGGCCTATAGTTTCCCAGGTCTTCTTTCTTGCCCTTTTTGAAGATTGGAGTGACATTGGCTACCCTCCAGACCTCAGGCACCTCTCCTGCCCTCCAAGACCTTTCAAAGATGATGGAGAGTGGCTTAGCAACAGCATCCACCAGCTCCCTCAGCACTTATGGGTGCATCCCATTGGGGCCCATGGATTTGCAAGGATCCATTTTGCCTAAGTGATCTCTAAACCAATCCTCCTCAACCAAGGGGAAGTCCTCCTTTCTCCAGATTTTCTCTCTCACCTCTGAGGGCTGGGATGCCTGAGGGCCAGCCTTAGCAGTAAAGACTGAAGCAAAGAAGGCATTCAGTAATTCTGCCTTCTCTGCACCCTGCTTCACCAGTGCCCCTACCTCATTCAGCAGTGGGCCCACAGTTTCCCCAGTCTTCCTCTTACTGCTGATGTATTTAAAGAAGTCTTTCTTGTTATCTTTGACATCCCTCACCAGACTGAGTTCCAAGTGGGCCTTGGCCTTCCTTGTTGCACCTCTGTATAACCTGACAACATTCCTGTATTCCTCCCAAGTGCCCAGGCACTTTTTCCACATCCTGTGAACCTCCTTCTCCCATTTGAGTTTCTCTAGAAGCTCTTTGGTCATCCATGCAGGTCTCCTGGCTCCTTTGCTTGACTTCTTCCTCACAGGGATGCACCAATCTTGAGCTCAGAGGAAGTGGTCATTGAATACTGACCCACTTTCTTGGACACCCCTGCTCTCTAGAGCCCTAGCCCATGGGATTCCTCCAAGCAGGTCATTGAAGAGGCCAAAGTTGGCTCTCTTGAAGTCCAAGGTTGTAATCCTGCTTGTCACCCTGCTTCTACCATGCAGGACCCTGAACTCCACCATCCCACGGTCAGTGCAGCCAAGGCTATCCCCAACCCTCACATCCTCAACCAGACGTTCCTTGTTCGTGTCTAGTATTACATTTGCAGTGCAAGCAAAACCATAGAGAGAGACAGAAATTTCACTGGTAAGTTAAGAAACACTTTCATTATCTAAGTTGGTATATGTATGTATCTGTGTTAGGTGATTAAACATAGCTTCAGCTGATACTAAAATGCACACCAGAGAAGATGTACCTTTTGCTCTGTCTTGAAAAACTCCTGGGAAATGAAAGGTTGAGACAGACAAGGACAGCCCATCTCCCTGATATGATTGGTGTTACTGGTTTATCTGCTTCTAAAGGCAGCCTGATATCTGTAACCAACCCTCATTCTCCTCTTTTTGCATGAGCTTATTAGGCTGTGCTCTTTTTTCCTGCCTTATTTTTTGAAAAGATTGTTTTCTTAAAATAATTAGGAAAGAGGGAATTGGAGGAGAGTCAACTGCTTCCCACTTTGAGTTTGAGTAGTCATTCCTGGGTCAAATCAAAAGGAAATGTCTAATTGCCACAGGATGTTACTAGTCTCTGGTTAAGTTTTTCATGATTGTGGACCACACAACTCCTCATTACACCCCTGCGGGACACCAGAAGATGTGTACATACTGTACCAACAAATAGTCTTGATTATAACTGGTCAAAGGCAGATATCAAATTGCTGCTCACTGCAGGGAGGACAATCACCAATGTGGGAATTTCCAACCTGGAAATTCTTTACTCTTGATATGCCTATCTTTGCTTCATTACTCCCCACCCCCAACCCCTGGGCCTGGAAAGTATATTATATGTAGTAAAACTAGGATTCCAAGTGTAAGTGGCATTCGATACCATATAGATATTTCATACTAACATATAACAGTTTGTTTCATTTCATTTACTCCCTGTAGGTAGCATAGAATTATCATGTAGAACCAGCCTCAAACAGGACTCAGGGTGGTATATGATGTCTGTATACAGTGTTTCAGCAGATGGTGCACGAAATCTTCATAGCAGATAACTGGAGACTAATGGACCTAGGCAGTTTGATCTCAACCTTCTTTTGTTGGTTTGTGTACTTACACAGAGATTTCAGCTAAAAGCAAAATCTGGAGTTGAAGGTGTAGCTCAATCTGAAGGCGATGGTGTCATTTAAAGAGGGAACTCAGTCATTAAGGAACAGCTTCCTGCTGTCTCATCTTTTTCCTGTTCTAATATTTAATTCAATCTGTTTCCACCTACCATAAAATCCAGATTAAATATTCTATCAATCTAGTACATATACTTTGTCTATTAGAATGTGGTGGTAATTCTTGTCTTCATAAACTCATCATTTTATTAGAAATGTCTTTTTTGGATGATATTTTTTCTAATCACAGAACTTTGGGTGTATACTTTGAAATGGAGTAAGGATAGGCATAAATTATTCAGTAAAATAGTTCCTCTTCAGAAACAGACATTCATCTCTGATGTTCATTTCATTCTGTCCACCTGGAGCAGTTCCACTTTCTATAAATAAAGAAATAAGTAATATTTACTTGGTTAGAAAGCGGCTGTCTCTAGAACCTGGAGGTTGGGGCACACATATGGGTTGAGGGAAATGTCCCTATGTCAATGAATATTTAATTGGTTATGCAAAGTGAAATAAGTCCAAAACACAACAGGAGACCCTCTGCAGGATGGGAAAAAATCCAAAACAGGAAAATATTAATGAAGTACAAAATCTGCTTTCTACATTCCTTGCAATACGGCTGTTCTCTAATGGCTTTTGAAGCTCACAAATACTTATAAAAATAGCCACTTTCTGAACTTGGAACCTGAAAAGATCTTATTTTGCATGTAATGGTTGTTTTAGAAATCGTAAGTTATGCACATGCAAAAAGGAAGTACTTCACAGAGCGTTTTCTATTTTCATCTCCTAATACTGTGAGCTGAAATAAAAGGTAACCAGGACCACTTGAACACTTTGAAAGACTGCAACTTGCTTCAGGCCTTTCCAGTCTACCACAGCCTTCATATTTATTGTTAATCTCCACTTGAATGCAACCACTAGATAGTATACTAAAACTACCTTCTGTTCACCTTAGATGTATGAATTGCAACATGTCGTGTCAAGGGAACGACGCACAGTCTGATACTGCAAGTCCAGAGCTCCTACAAGGAAGACTGCAGGACTTCACTGCCCAATGCTGTCCTGAGAGAGGGAGGGCAAAGTTATCGGTGAACCTTTCTGCCTTGCAAAAATATATGTTACCTTGATGGTACTCAGTGGTGGAAGTTTTACTCTCAACAGGAGGAAACGGCACATTATGCTTCCCAGGAAAACTGCTCCCTCTCAGACTATCCTAACTACAAAAAGGCTTTCTGCTCAAAATGACATGCTTGAGGGTTTTTATTCAGCACTATGGCAGTCTGGAGTCATAGTATCTCTGGCTGCCAGGTTGAACTTAGGCACATGGTGTTACTACAAGATTTTTCAAACTGTTAGTCCTGTAATGCACCATGAAGGCTACCGTCAGGCTGGATTCCTTCCCACTTGTGCCTAATTACCCATAGCAGAGGCTCTACAGAGAGCTCTCCTGCATGTCTGAGAAACCAGTCCTGTCTCGTAGTAGAGTGAAGTCAAAGAACAAAATATATAGCTAAACTCTGGGTAGCACTTGTGTCTCCAGTTGCCACGCAAACAAGTTTTCATCCATATAGTCTGGCAACTGGTACAATGTCCTGGTTGCCATATAACCAAGACACAAAAGACACAAAAGATATAATGTCATGTGCCTAGATAAGTAATCTTCTGTATTATCAAGGGAGAGAGATGGGTTTCTTCAGAGGGCAATTCAGAAGAGACTGGTATTCCATGCCACCATGCAGAGAATCACAGTTTAGCCCTCTAGGCTTTATAGTTAGATACTTAAACTAGGCAGTGTGGAAATATTTTCCCCACTGGAAATTGGGCACCACCTGCTGTAAGTAACGGAGGTTCTTCCATAACATACAAATATATAGGCACTGCACAGACAGACTTATCCCATGCTTGAAAAGTGTCTTCAAGTTCATGGGATGTCCAGCCCTTTGAAAATACCTATTTCTCTATATCACATGGAGAAAACACCCAGGTGACTACCACAGATCAGATGCACAACAATGATCTGGCTGCAGGATTCAAATGTACATTAAGTAGGTTTGTCAACCATACTAAAGTAGGAGGATCTGTGGACTCCTTCAAGGGTAGAGAGGGTTTACAGAGAGAACTGGATAGACTAGAGAGCTGGGCAATCACCAACCATATGAAATTTAACAAGAGCAAGTGACAGATTCTCCACCTGGGACAGAGTAATCCTGGTTATACATACAAATTAGGGGATGAGAGGATGGAGAGCAGCTCTGCAGAAAGAGATCTGGGGGGTTGGGTTGACGGCAAGTTGAATATGAGTCAACAATGTGTCCTGGCAGCCAAAAGGGCCAACAGTATCCTGGGGTGCATCAAGCACAGCATAGCTAGCTGGTTGAGGGAGGTGATTGTCTCACTCTGCACTGCACTGGTGTGGCCCCACCTTGAGTACTGTGTGCAGTTTGGGTGCCTGAATAGAAGAAGGACATCAAACTATTAGAGTGTGTCCAGAGGAGGGCAACCAAGATGGTGAAATGTCTCGAAGGCATGATTTACAGGGAGCGGCTGAGGTCGTTTGGTTTGTTCAGCTTGGAGAAGAGAAGGCCGAAGGGTGACCTCATTGCAGTCTACAACTTCCTCAAGGTGGGTAGTGGAGGGGGAGGTGCTGATCTCCTCTCTCTGGTGAGCAGAGATAGGACACAAGAAAATGGTATGAAGCTGCATCAGAGGAAGTTCAGATCGGACATTATGAGAATGTTGTTCACTGAGAGCATGGCTGGTCACTGGAACAGGCTCCCCAGCAAAGTGGTCATGGCACCAAGCCTGTCAGAGTTCAAGGAGCATCTGGACAATGCTCTTAGTCATGGTTTAGTTTCAGGTAGTCCTGCAAAGAGCCAGGAGTTGTACTTGATGACCCTTATGGGTCTCTTCCAACTTGAGATATTCTATGATTTATAATTCTATGAATAAATGTTCCTTTGTACCTGGGAAGCTGAGGACAAGCTATGTCTTTGTGGACATGCTGGGTCCAGCATGGAGGCAACAGGGGTATGTTTATGTGCTAGGAGAGGAACAGGAAACAAAGAAGGGGACAGGGCAAAGGCATGGGCTGCTTGGGTTTTCTTGCAAAGGTGGTATTTATCATGCTTCCACAAACAAGATATGCAAGCCGTATCTCCAAAGGACTGTCTCCTGGACAGCAGAGAATCTGAAGAAGTGGGGTCACAGAGGGCAAACAACATCAGTCTCCAAAACTAAGAGAAAACAAAGTGAATGCAATCCTTCAATGCTTAAGTTCAGGACTGGCTAGTAAGCACAGGAAGACAATTTTATCTCTGTATAGGAGCCTTAAGCTATGTCTTCGTATTTATCTCTACGCTCCTTCTAACCCACCACTGTTTTCCACATCACTGTGCTTAAACAAGCCTTACACTCAACATTCAAGAACTGTGACAGGACACGTGAGTTTCCCTCATCCATGTTATGAAGAACTGCTTGGCAAGTAATCTCTAAGTATCACTAAATTCCTGATAAGCTGCCATACTTAGCCCAAGGACAAGAAACTGTACAGACATTTGCATATCAATTTTCTACTGCTGGCTGTTACATTAGGAGCTAGAGTTGGGCAGCTGCAGCATAAATTTATAAAGCTTACAGCTGTGTTCAGTGATAAGAAAAGAGGTTCTTTTGTAGAGACCACAGCAAAAGCTTTGTCAGTGACTGAAATGACACTTATCTCATCATGAAAGATGCCCTTTCCAGTGGAAGTCTAGCTGGCATGACGTGATCGTTTGAATTGGTTTTTTTCTTGGAAAGGAGAGGGAAGAAGCTTGCTGATTTATGAAGTAGTCTGACCTTTTGCATTATTATTTGTAACATTAAAAGAAAATTAACTGCAACAGAAAGATTTTATATCCATCTATAAACTTGGTTATCAGCATCCCAGTATTATCCAATAAATAAATATAACAAATAACTCCAAAGCTGGAAAAGGAATATTTAATATCACAGTGCCACAGTGGAGATGCTCTGGTTATAGCTGAGCATAAACTTGGATTAGAAAGCTATTTTTTGTGATTATTTTGATGCTTGTAATTTTCTGAAGCAGAATTTTCCCACTCTTTCTCTAAACCAGCATGCACATTTGGGTGTTTGCTGGCGACTTTGTTAAAAGTCTGTGAACTCTTTCTCAGTTGCTTGATATCAAAGAGAAGGACTGAGAAATCACCCCATAACTGTAAAGTCATCCATTAAGGAATGATTTTGTGGTTTTGATACATCATATAAATTTGTTCTCACCTAGCTTTAATTATCTGCGTTTAAGCAGATAAATTTAATTATCTGAGTTTAAGCTCATGTAGCTCTATCACTAGTGACTAATAGATATAAAGCCTAAGAGGACAACTCTTTTCACCCATGCTGACACCTACTTTTCATTCACTTTTGAAGTCTCAGGGTTGAACTTAGAAGAACTGGTGACTTAATAGATAATTTGAATTAAAAGAGATGAATTCCACCCAGAATTTAAAGAATAGCTTTGGTTTCAACTTGCAGGGGAAGGGTCCAGGACTTCTGTCTACATAGTCTGTTGAAGGGAATAAAAACAGTGGTACAATCATGGTTTATATGGTCTCTTAGGGGATGTAACCTTTGAAAATATTTGCTTCAGCCTGTCAGGCAATCATCTAATGGCTGGAGGGTGAAGCTGAGGTACAGTTTTTAATTGTGAGTAATTAAGGAATGGAATGACTTATCAAGGGTAGTGATCAGTTCGTTACTACTGGCAATTTTAAACTGAGTCCTAGCTGGGATATTTTTTTGGTTTGTTTTGTGTTGTTTCTTTTCTTATTTTTTTTTTTTTTTTTTAACCTGAAACAAGAATTGACTCCAGGAACCCCTTTGGTCTGTTATTATACTCTGTTCTAGGTTACACGAAACCGCCATACCCCCACACCATAGAATTAACAATCAGGTTTATCTCACTCGGCATTAGCAGCTTAAGGGTTGGGCAACCTATGTTATCTAGAGTCAATGGAGAGAAACAAGTACTTCCAGATAGACATTTTGAATATAATTTTTTATATATACAACAACTGCTAATGGAGGTCACTGGGCTGATCTGCATGGATCTCTGTGGAAACCATAATTCACATGCATAGACTTTATAATGATAGGGACCCTAAGGAAAATGTAAAGGCCTATGGTCATGGAAAGTGCTGAAAGACATTCCCAGAGCACCTTCAAGTACTGGCAGACCAGCTGGACCCCTGCTGCTGCTTTCCAAGACTGCCTTCCCTTGATGTGTTTATAAAATTCCACATATGATCAAAAAAACAAAACTTGCCTGTGATACTGCAAGGCAAATCATGATAAACTCAATCAAATCCTATTAGTGCAATTCAGGCAAAATTTCTGCTGAAATCCACATGAGAAACATGGACTCTCCTGATACACAGATCCTAGATTTGGATTTTCTTATCCATGTTAATTCATATTCCTTGCAGTAAAGAGAACACCTGAAACCTTTAGTCAGGTATAAAGAGAGGGATGATAAGAACTGTGCAACTCTTACTTTTGTTTAAATGAGTTAAAGGTATTCTTCACCTCCAGATTATTAAACATACTTTGCCTGAGTAAAAACTTAATATTGCAGGGTATGGCACTAACATACATAATAAAAATGACAGGTAACAGCGTGCCTCATTATTACACTCTTACATTCAGTAACAAGATAATTTACTGGCTGTGCTCTTCTGCTGTGGTCCTCACACTGTAGTCTATGCATTAGAGATCAGACCACACTTCTTGTGCTTTAATTTCAAAATCTCAGAGCTCTGTTCAGGTAACTAATATCTCAGTGGGCCAGCTACTGAAATGTCATCCATAGGTATATAGGAAGAAAAGATTTGCAGCCTATCCAACAGCATAGGTGTGAAGGGCAGAGATTTGGCCTCCTTTACTCTGGAAGTAGAGAGAATTATTCTTCTCAAGAAGATGAGGTGAATATTATTGACCTCTAGAGTTCACACTTCAACTAATGACTGTTTTTCAGAAAGCCACCTACATGAAATTTCAGGACTTTCTCCATTCCCTGGCTGAGTGTGCTGCCTTATGTATAAAACAACTTCAATCCAACATAGCATATCAGTGGGATTTTGTGTTATATTTTTATCTGTTCTCACATGGTCCTACATCCCTTGCTTCAGCAAAACTCCCCAAAATGGCTGTGCAAATTTTGCTAGGATAAGGACAGTGAGGTTGGAGAACAATGGCATGGCACAGCAGACACTGAACTAGAGCTCAAACAAAAATTGGAATTCCTTTTCCACCAGTTCTGACACTTTCTTTCCTTTTAAATGAGGTCAAAAATCTGAAAGAGCAGAACAAGCTTTGAAAACAGATCTGGAAACTCTCTAAAGTAATTTTTTTTGATACATAAAAATGAAAGGTTCTGCTGTCCCCAAATTGAAAGGTTTTATTTAAAATTAAGGTGACATTGAAGTGCATCTGCCCAAGGAGCCATGGCACACATTACAATTGCAATTGCAATGCCCAAGATCCTCATTTTCCCCTTGGATGAAGCTACTTGGCAGATCAAGACAGCCCTATGTACTAAGATGAGACAGAGGCCTCAGTTAAAAGGAAGATTTGCACAATGTTTTAACCTCAGACTGCTCATATCAAAACATTTCAGTGGATCACAGTGCTTTATTTTTGAGTAAAATCAATTTTGACTAAATCCAGTACATCTGGGATGTATTTTTTCAGAAGAAAATTAGGAAAGGCAGAAGGGTGGAGCAAGGAAAGCCAGACTTCTTCAGAAAATTATTTATTTTGCTGAAACAGCATTATCTGTAGAAAAATAATTTCAGTGGAAAATTCACAATAGTCAGAACGACATAGAATTTTTGATGCTCTCTTTCCACAAAGAAATGAAATACTAATTCATTACTAAGAGAACTGGAGGGATTTGTTGTTTGTTTTGTTTTTAAAGGAGGATATATATTCAGTCCCATTGGAATTGAAAGAACATCTCAGACCTGAATAAAGATGCATTCCAAAAGATGTCAAGAGGAAAGCTTTTGCAAAGCCGCCCTCTTCAAGAGCTTGGTACAGTCAGTGCTCTCAACCAATAGCTTTAATAAGAGCTGAATTTATATACAAACATTTAGAAAGCAAATAAATAAGTGGAGGTGAGAGGAGAACTTCACAGCATTCGGTATAATATTATGAGCACAGCATTAGAGAAAACCGTGCATCTGTTTTATAGTTGGTTTATACTCTTCTCTTGTGTATGCATTTTATGCACATAAAAATTAACAACCTTTGACTATCCATTTGTATTTATAACATCTGCAGTACCAATGGGTGCAGTTCTAGTTTCTCTGTCCCAGGCTTGCTAAGCATCCTAATTTGGAAAGAAAATGACAGATAACTCTCCAGGGGAACATTTGCAACGTCAACGTCTCTTGATTCCTAGACATCCTAATGTCACCAATGGGAAGTCTATAACGAAGGAAACCCCACTGGCAGTGAAGCAGGGTACAGATAGAAATGCCAGTCTTTGCTTTTTTGGTTTGGACCGATCAAGGTATAACTAACTGCAGTCTGAGATCAGAGTGGTCTTTCTGCTTTGGGGCAAAGAACATATTTTGACTATGTAAATGAAAAAGATCATGGAACAAGATGAGCTCAGAAAACTATATTCATGTTAGGGACTGCTCCCCTGACGGTCCTAATCAGAGCTGGTTTCCCCCAGAGACCTGTTGTTCCTGAGTACCTGGACAGTAAGGGCTCTCTACCTGTTTCTTCTCTGAGGACGCTGGAGTTCACCACTGTCTTACAGGAAAAAAAAAACAAAAACCCACAGCAAAAAATCAAGGCCTCCAGAGAACTACTGATACAAATCCCTGAATACAGATCATGGGACTATTATTGTGATAGTTTTAAGCTAATTTAAAAAAAAATAATTCTCATCTGCTACAAATGGCTGCAGTGAAAATATTCCAGGTCGTGTGCAGCTGGTTCAATTCAACTATTTCCATTTGCAGGTAGATTCTCTAGCTGTGAGGAAGTTGCTAGTTGTTTTGCTGATAAATTCAAGATTTCTTTTGAGCCTGCGGTGCTGTGGAGGAGCAGAGGAGTATATCCAGAGGGAAAATGAAAAGTTTCTGACGAGCTGCATCCAGTAACACAGTGAAACTGCATCTGCCTGGGATTGCCACTATGTACTTTTGATGTTAGCCCTTCCTCCCAGGAACAGGCAGAAGTGAAATAGTGGATTATGATGCAAAAACTGTTTTCAGAAAAGTATTAGTAAGAAAAAGGCCATGTCACAAACTTCAGGTGAACACTGAGTCTGCTGAGCTGGGAAATCCTCTTCCCAGTCTGAGGGGAAAAGTCTTATATACCCCAAAAGTGCATTGTGCAAACCAGAACATTTGATGAGGATGTCTTTGAGACTGCTGTCGAGACTGGCTCTACTCAAGCCCTGTGCCCCTACGCAGGCACTGGGGAGCACACTGGGGCTGTCTGCGGAGCCTGGCCTCAGAAGGTCTCAGAGTGCTCCAGAGGAAAAACCAACGTGGAGGCAACAATGAGGAAATAGCCAAGGCAACAATGTGACAGAGAAATATGAATTTGGGCAGAATTTCCTTCACTTTAGTCCTTCTTGTTGGCAGTGAAAACCCTGCAGGTCTACTTAGTTGTTACAGAAACTCTCCTCCACAACACTGATGGCTCCCTTGCAGATTTTACATTAGAGAAGTAAGAATTATATTTCAGCTTGAAAATGTATTTTGCCAAGCAGGGGTTTCTGTCTATTTGTTTGTTTCAGCAAGATTAATAGAACCCAACTTAAAAAAAAAAAAAGCCATGTCTCATATATTTAGTTTGTTCATGTTCACTGCGCTGTGCGGTGAGTTTACCTTGGCTAACACATGGTCACAGGAAATGAAATAAAAACTGCATGGAGAGGAATATCTCCAAAATGAGCAAAGCAATAGAGATTGTTCTAGGCAATCAATACTCATTGCGTGCAACAGTGGAAAGGAACTAGGGCTCAGCGCTACTGTGTTGCTTCTTGGCTTGGTCTGACTTACAGTTAATAAGTTATAGGAAAAAAGACAAAAGGAGTAAAGTAAAGGAAAGGCATTTCTCTCAGGAAGAATGGAAATGGCTTTTTCTGTAGAGGTTAAATCTCCCATATTATTAGGAAGCAAAGAGAAATGGCTGCGAAAGAGACAGAGCTGACTGGTGATGTAAATTGTCAGTAGCTGAAGTCAGAGCCCACATATGCTTTCCAAGGGTGCTGTCACTAAAAGCTGCAGTCTCCTCTTACCTGCCAAGCCCCTTGTTCCCCTTCCCACAGTTCCTCGTACCAAATTAAACTCGCTTTTTCTTTTTGGCATGTTAATTTTAAGTTGGAGCAGGTCTTCCCACCCCCCTTGGACCCAGGCTGTTGCAGGGGGGAAGGAGCTGCAGGGCTGGGAGTAAGCAGCAAAGCTTTTTTGGGCTGGACCCATCTACGCTGGCTTAGTTTGTCACGCACAGCCTTACTTCCAAAGTCTTGCAGGCTTGGCCTCTGACTCTTAATTAGCCTGTGTTCCCTTCAGACATCTCTGGCAGTGTAGGGCTCCTTTGCAGAGTCAGAAAGTTATAAAGGGCAGTTTATCCAACGACAGAGGCATAGAAATATATTTTTTCCCCTAATATTGGAGAGCTCAGGGTTTTCCTTATAATAGTGTTCTCCAGATAACATTAGTGCAGAGATTTGTGTGTATAGGAACCTTAGTTTCTGACTAGGCCTTAGAGAATACTAAATGTGTTACTTTACAATAATCTTCAGGAAGCAGGAAACTGTTGCTAAGATGGTACTTCATATTTTATGATGAGCTTAGCAGCTAGCAAAATGTATACATTTATAAAATTATGAATCCATTATCAAAAAGAGCAAATATCAGAAAGAATCTTCTCTGTGTTACAAAATACATCTTTGGAGGATGCTATTTAAATAACCTGAGAGAAATTCCATGCTCATTTTTCTATTGAAGTAAATGAGGTCAGACTGTACCTGGTATGATTTGTGTTGCAGAATTCTGGGAGTCCCCTTGAGAAAACTTTTCCAACTCTACAGAAGTCTTACACACAATTATACAGCATAACAGCTCTGCTTTTGCACTTACTGCATTTCTGAAACTGGCTGTTAAAGAAGTACAAAGTTGCGTTAACTAACCAGCATGTTCAGTCACATGCATGTAGCTATTTCACTGTGATTTTCATCTGTTGTCTTCAGCATGCTTTCTTCAGATTATAAGATGCTGCGTTCCAGTCACCAATCCATCCAGACAGCCAAAGTCTGCTTTTGGTCCCAAATTTGAAATAACTGAGCTCTTTTTTTTTAGCCCTTTGATATCAGCTTTAGCTTCCTGACAACGAACTTGAAAAGACTAAAAAAAAAGTTGGTCTCTTTCAGAGAACTATGGTCTAACTTTTTGCAATGTGCCCTTTGCATGCTAAGCCAGGATTTGGGGCCTGTAGTCAGCAAAATATAAAAGCACCTGCAGGGCAATCCAGTGCCACTAAAATTTGTCTCTTGACTTCAGGGTATTTTGGAAATGACTTACCATTCATATACAACAGAATATGAAAACTCGATACCTCTGTATTGCTCTTTCAGATCCCAATATTCTGACTTCATTTGACTTAAAAAATGCTTCAGTAGCCTGAGATGAATACTAAAAGCAATGAACAAAAGTTCCTGAAGGCAGAATCCAGCACATTGTTGAAAAGAATTATCACTAAACAAGCTTTAGAAAATCATTTTTGGAAAACAAGAACTTCTCCTAGGCTTTCCTATATATATCCCCATGCTTTTGAAAATTCATGCTGTCAGATTTTCTCACTCGGATGCAAAGTTGGTTAACTTTGCCAGGCTGGAGTTGGCAACTCCAGCAATTTTCTCCATCCAGTGAAGCCAGGAAGTGTGAGAGATGGGGAATTGTTTCCCCTTAAAGTATGTTTTCGACAATTCACATATGTGGTGTTGAAGATATGGGCAGAAGTCTGCTTTGCTTAGCTGAATATCAGAACTGGGCCTCCTGCCACCATCACATCCTCACAAACAGATTTGGCTCAAGTTTTAGCACTGCTGAAATGGAGGAAAACAAACCTACTTTTTATGTCTTGTGAATCAATACTTGACCCTGTGTCTTGCCTATACCACCCTAGGCTGCAACCTGTTTTAAGCATAAAGAAAAGCCATTAAAAAAACTTAAATTCCTTGATGGTAATTCTAATATGGCATATTCTTCTTCATTTGGCTGCAGGCAGAAAGCCCAGTGAATGTCTTCATAGCATGGTTTTGCCAGTTCTACCACATGCTTCTCACATTTTCAGTGACTGTACCATACATGTGTCAGAAATAACCGCAATGAATGTGAGCACCTCAGGCAATACAAGACAAGTTTTCAAGAGGATCTACAGTAGCTTTTGGAAGAGAAACATGCTCCTAGCTGTGTGCCAGCTAGCAAAAATCAGTCCACCCCTCTCCCAAACAGGGGTTTTAGTTACACTGCACTGCAGCAGATTCAGCCAATGTCTTTGAAAAGACACAACTGTCATGCCTTAAATAACAGAGACTCAGCCCAGAGGTCAAAGCCTTACTGGAACTTATGCCTGGTGCAGAACGAAAACCTGATCCCGTACAATTTGGAAGAACCTTTTGACATGATGTTTCAAAGGTCTCCTCTGTTCTGGCAGCACATCAGAGAAGAGAGTCCATTAAAATGAGTGTGCAGTTCTATGCACATTCTGCAATGGGGGGCTCACAGTAGAGTTGTTTTTTGGTATGCCAAAAAAGATTTTAAACAGTCATTAAAAGTGTATTGAATCTAATTCCTTTCAGTACTACATTCCAGGGAAGGTCCTTCCAGGGAAATCATCTTTTTCTAGAGGAATGAAAAATAAACAGAGCCTTTTTAAGCAGGAAAAAAAAAATTAAAAAGGAGGGTTAGCATGACAGGGTGGGATGTGGCGCAGGTGGGTATCTCAGCCCTGAGGGCTGCCTTTACATTTGCTGGCAGATCCAAGGTTCTCCCATGCTTCACCCACACTGGGCCCAAGTAAACTAATCTTTCCTGAACATGACCATGGGTGTGCTTCCAGGTCCATCAACTGAGAAATGTAAGTAGTTTCTCTACTCTAAAAATAATTATAATTTTGAATTAAATTCAAGTGTGGGCACAAACTAGGTTCCAGCTGTACTTCCTTTCTGTCTGCCTGCCAGGCCCCTCTCCACTTTGGAGCTCCTAGGGTCATAGTTATTTTTTTTGCAGTAACCATCCTATTGTTGAGTCACCTTCAGCTTAATTTCTCTAGGACTCTTAGATGCTTCTGCAAGGACAGCTGCCTGCTGTTCCTCTTCCAGGATCTGCCCCTTTTATTGCTTGAGTGAAGCTTGTTCTTACTGCAATCCATCCATTCTATTTATTTTATGTCTTTGAACCCATTTGTCAAGATTTTTTGAACGTTAATCTTCTCTTCCAAAAACTCTGCAGTCCTTCTCAGCTCATCTACAAAATGTCACAGTCCTGTTTTATAGTCCATTATACAGGTCACCAGTGAAACCTTTGAACAGATCCTGAGATGGTTCACTGCAGAGCCCTGATAATCCTTCCTGATGCGAACCATTAAAAATATAGTTCATTGTATGGTTTTGCTCCCAACCTGTAGGAGGACCTTCTAGGCCATATTCATCAGCTTTTCTTTTAGGGTTGAGAACAGGGAGCTCTGATATCCCATTCGCATTTTTTTATGACTTTGTGGCCATGATAAAGCCTTTACCTATATCTGTCTCATGCATTGTCAGAGAAATGTGGGTAATGCTGTTTTCTCATGTGCCTCACTGTTGTGCTGCAGGGCTTCATCACTTGAGTGTAAGATGCTCTGAAGAGAAGAACTTCAACAGTAAGAGCTCCAAATTGATATGGGTCCTAGTGGAGACCATCCATCTATACAGAGGGAAAGAACATGATTCACCTTTCATCTCCTATGAAAGCTGAACTGAACTATTTAATTTCATTACTTCAAGGAATACCAGCAAGAAAACAAACACTAAAGAAATTCTTAAATCAAGGCAATATTCATCTCCCCCCCCCCCAGCCACAACTCAGTTCAATTGCTGAGTTTGCAGAAACTCTAAATACTTTCACTTGCCTCAAAACACCACTTCTTTATCAATTTTATCTCTCAGAATTTTAAGATACTCCCCCTCAGTGCACTTGCAAACACCTTGCACTGGACTTGTCTGCCGTGCTCTGTCTCTGACTTAGAGCATAATTTCATGAATGACAAGCTATGACCTCTCTCTTGATTCTTGTGTGGGCTGTTCTCTGCTGGCTTGTTCAGCACAGTTCTGGTCTTTATTGCAGAGTGCTTCATCTTTATAGCTGTTATCAGACATTTATATCTCTTTCCTTGTATGCTGGGTATTATTGGCAGGGGGTCCATTGTACAATGCATCAAACATACACTGGAAAATTACTTTTGGCAGTGATTCTGGATTTTTTTTTTTTTGGTTCAGCAATCAGGCTGCAGCACATAAGTTGTACTTGTTGCTTTGCATGGGCTTGGGACACAAAATGCAGAAAGACAACCATGATTTTCAAAATATAAGTCTGGAATTACTCCTCACTACTCCAGTCTTAGACTGGTATGACTCAGAACGGGATCAGATGTGTCATATAAACATCTGATACCCCCCAAAACATCTGCTGTATAGATGACAGTTTTCATACACGTAAGGAAACATTCTTTAAGTATAGGTCCTCACCCTCTTGTAAATCAAGAATAAAAACAGTGAAGTTATGCCTGCTTCTTCAGCACAGCTATCACCCGCACAAAAGAACTTGTCGCCCTGTCCCTTCCTGCTCCCTTTGCCCCACTGAGGATGAAGAGGACATGTTGTACATAACATCACCCCAAAAACCACAGGCACTTGAGAACACTTTCAGTACAGATTGGCCTCCTTCCTCTCAAACCCAACTCTTCTCTTCTCTGTAGCAGAAAGCCTTACCAGAGCCTCAGACTCTGACGTTGGAGGGAACCTAGTAGATGATGTGGCTAAACCTTCTGAATAAGGCACGGATTGTCCCCCCACTTCCCCTCCCATGTGAAGTCCACCACACAGTCTTACAGAGGCTTGCCTTAGACCAAAACACCCTTGATGTCAAAGGCAGATGTTCCTGTGTTAGTTTGTTCTACTAGTTAATCATCTTTGCTGCTGAAAATTCATGTTTTACTCTTAACTTGAATTTGATTGGCATTAACAGACTTACTTTGAGTTTTATCATGTCTTTCTCTGACAGGTTAAGAAAAATAATAGTACCTTGAATATTTTCTTGTCATATTAGAATGTAGGTTGCCTCTTGGTGTTGTATGCAATGAGTAAAGTAATGTCCTTGCATTTCTCATTATCAGGCATTTCTCTATTCCTCAAAAGTTTTTGTCACTATTCTCTGCATTGTTTCCAAGTTTTCACAGCTTCTTTAGTGTATGAGCTACATATATTGCTATTTGTTTTTGAGAGGCATTGTTTGCAACTCAAGCAGTGTTTCACATTCACTGTCGTCACCACCATCCTCATTGTTGTCGATCAAAGACTATACTAACTATTCAGGAGCAGGTCATAAATTGAAGTAGTTTGGAGACTTTGCGCATCTAGGCTTCATGGCCTGCCCAGAAGCATTAGGACCTTCCATAGGTCTCCATCACCTTCCTGTTCCAATAGGTCAGACACATAGGAGGAAGTAAACCACTGATGTATCTCTCCTCACTCTCTGGTCTTTCTCTGTGAAGGAAAGAACTTTGGATCCCTGTCCCACCTGGGAAGGAGATTAGCTGACATGCCTAAAGGGTAGAGAGTCATAAACCGCTATCAGGAAAGACCAGTACCCACCTAGATCAAGAAATCACAGACAATAATGCCTGTTTTCCAGGTACTGCCCTCTACAAAAGACAGATTTTATCAGCACAATTTGGCTTCACACATTACATCACAAAAAGTGAATAAAGGCAATACATCTAAAATATTTTAAGTAGTGTCTCAAGCTGCTCACTATTGCTTTTTCCCTGTCTTTCCCCTACTCCTTCCATTACTTTGCCTACTCTAAATTCTGGTTGTAAAGTTTTTTGGAAAGGTGCTTTTTATGTCTTTGTAGAGTAGCTGGCACAATAGATCTGTCTGATCTAAACAAGGCCTTTTGAGTGATACTGCAAGGCTCATGAATAGTGATTATTGCTTCCAACCACTAGAGAACTCAGCAGGTTTTTCAGAGAAGTTGACCTACTTAAATTGTATATCCAGGTAGTGCTTGCAGCATTTTATTAAATTGCTCTAACAAACAGTCAGAGAAAGAAATGTGGAGAATACCCAGCTATCCTGCAGGTCAAGATGTGTACCAAGAAATGAGAGCCTGCAATTACAGCACGGGTTTTGTACTGAGACATGTTACTGAGAGCTTGAGACTATCCTTATGGGAGTTGAGGGATCAAATGTGAAGTACTAACACTGGGTCTTTTGCTGAAGACAGTGACTGTTTGATGGACTAAAATAGCTGGGAAATTAACTATTCAGAGCATGTCTAGCTTGTCAAATGTTGTTAATGTGACCCAGATCTAGCATAGACCCATATAGTTTGACAAGGATTTGGCTTCAGCTCAGTATTTCTCTGACCCTCTGTCATTCATTCCAAGGATTTCAGACTCTCAGTTCATCTTCAAGGCCCTGGAAGGGTATTCTGAGATTTTTGGAAAAATTATATCGTGGTCCAGATCTAGGGTTTTAAAATGCTAATAGACAACATATCTACTTACAGTCTTTCAATCTGCTTTTGCATTCCTGAATTTATCAGAAGACATGGAAAAAGAAGGTTAAATAGCAACAAATAAAAAGTGAGATGCTAAAGAACTCCCTTTTACAAATGAGGACATTTTCAGAAAGGTAGAGATAAAGAACATGTAAGAGAAAGTATAGTCAAACACTTGCTTTCCCTTAAAACATAGAATATAGATTAATCATTCTTGTGCATATGTTATATAAGCTCAATGGAAGAAAGAACAGAGACAGATGTCATACTGAAAAATAAACCACTAGGGTGCTTATCAAAACTGACAATACTCCTATGGAAAAATGTTGCTGCTCTGCTGCAACAGACATCAGACAGTGTTCCATAAGCAAAAATAATTGTCTTGATATTTAATGTCAACAATTTACCACCTCCTACAGAGATGTCAGCAAATATATACCTAATCCAAAACATTTTACATATGAAAACAAAAAGCCAAGTTAGGAAAAGAAGTATTTAGGCAGATGAAATGTAATGGATTCTGTGTGTCAGAAAATAGCTGTTGTTGAACCAAACAACTATATTTATACTTACAAGATGAGACACATGGGCTACATCTATGCTAGCAAATAAAATAGGGCAGGAAGACATGGTCATGGGTACAAAGGGGATGACACCCTTAGTATTCATATGACTACAGTCTCTTCCTCTTCCAAGGCAGAAGGTCTTATCCACTCTGCCTGTTGGGAACAATGCTTGTTTTTTGCTGTTTCCTGAGATGTGCCTCAACATTGCTTGGGAGAGTGTGAGTTGGTAGGGCCAAAGATGGGCCAGGGAGCATGATATCCATTAACAGCACAGATGTCCATGTGCAGGCATTTCTGCCGTGTTAAACTTAATATTGAAGCCTTAATCAAGGCCAGAACTGGCCACTGGTGTCTGCATTGCTATCCAGTATAAACTGTGGGTGCAAAAGACCTACAAGGGTAAAAGTGAAGAGAAGGTCAGTTGTGAGAGCTCTCTCACCAGACTGCAGAGGTATAATGCAAATGGCTACCTCTGTGGTGGTCCTTCAGGCATCCCTTCATTGACAAACAAGAACAGACATGATGTACCCACGTTGTCAGATGACTCATGGTCTTGATATACCCATTTCTCTCTACAGATTATACAGGGACTCTAGACAACTAGTTCAGAGGTGTATGTGTGCACCTGAAGGTAGGTGATATGACTCTGACCCCAAGAGATCAAAATAAAAAAAATGAGAAAGGGGTATTTCTGATAGCTTGTTTCCAAGATATGGAAAAATCACAATTATGGAAAAATGTCTCTTCAGAACTTTATCCCATAGTAAGTGTTATTCTATATTTCACCAAAGCAAGAAACCACATACAATATTAAGCAAGCTTATTCTAAAGTAACCCAGTGTCTCAAAGATATTGAGCCTTCTCCCTGCAAAAAAGAGAACCATGGCAGGTCATGAACAGTTTGAGAGTAAATTTTTCACAAGGTAATAACAATTTCCTAAGTCCTCAAGATAAAAAAAAAAAAAAAAGATCATCTGCATGATCAGTATGGAGCACAAGTTTATGTGGGTCATACTTCTGCCCATGGAGCACCTACAAATGTTTATAAAACAAGGTCAGGTTAGGGTTTGGTGGTAAGTGGAGCTACTGGTAAAAATTACATGGTACTATGTGCTCAGCCGCAGATCTGAGTGTACATTGCTAATAAAAAGGGGCAAAAGCAGGCCTACACAAATCAGACCAGATATCTGCAATAATGATTTTTGTTCCCTCACTTCTTTAGTGTCCAATGTTTGATTTTTATGGGAGTGGGAGATTTAAAGAATTTTTGCTCATTAGCAAAAACCTGAGACATGAAACATGGAAAAATAGTTGCTTGTTTCTGAAAATCTTACTTCAAAGCTGTAAGTGAAATGCCTCTTGTGTATAACAGGGCTCCTGTGTTTCCATAATGTAACAAAATGTCAGACCTATCTTTCTACTTACAATAATTTGGCTGTATTAAATATGTGGTGGTATGTCTGAGTGTTTTTTGTCCCATTTTTGTTACAGAAAAATAGAAAACCATAATCAACAGCAAGAGATGGAAAATAATAATGTCAGCAAGAGTACAAGCTCAGCGGAAGAGGAATTTCCTACCTTCTAAATATGCAGCTAACATATTAATCACAAGGCTACGTAGCCTTTGGCTAGTATCTGAGGATGGAAGATGCATTACTTTTGCCAACAGGGGACTCTCCACCTCCCCTGGCCATGAATGCTACAAAAAGATGCTGAGAAGTTCTAAGAGAACTAAGAGTACTAAGAGCAACATGGCTATAATAGATTTAACATATAAACATGAACATCCATAGCACACACCAAGTCTTAACAGCAAATATTATTGTTTACTTTCAAAAAGTGATTCAAGTATTTAATTATGTGCACAGCATTCTTACAAAACAAAAATTATTAACTCTTGGGAACACAGTGATGTATCTTGCACACAGACAATAAAAAATATGGGAAACTTCCAATTACGCTATAGCTTTCAGTGGAGTTCGAGTTTGCTTTGACTGCAAACAGTTTAAACACTGGTGCTGGAAGGCCAGGCTCTGCTCTTCTTTTAAAGAAATCTAAAGAAATCAGGACCTGGTCCATGAAGTTCATTATGGTTGTTTTTACAAGTTAAAATGAAGCTCGAGGAAGATCTCTACATTTTCTTCTATTTTATTATAAAATTACATGAGACTGAAAAAAAGATACAGCTAGGTTTTCATTAGGGACTAAAGATTTTAAGAGAAAGGCTGCTCATTTGTGTGTTTTAGAATCCCTTGTTCAACTCCAATCAATTTTCATTTAATCGTAATTGCTTTTTAGGTTTCATTTAAGAACAAAGCAAAACCAACACTGGTCTAAAAGCTCTCCAGACTTATCCTTCTACTCAGGTCAATATACATTTTCCTCCAGAGACAACATGCACAGTGGGAGAAGGCCAAATGTGTATCTCTGCAGCCCCAGGACTTCTCAGCCTTTAGTTTCTGATTAAAATCCCCCCAGGTCCTCTTATAGGCCTTGCTTGAAGGAGTCAAAGGATGCAAAACTACTTATTGCCAGCCAGTGACTTCCCTAAGCTATTCTTTCTGCTTCTGCCTGGAGAGAGGCTTGGGCAGGCCCTAGCTTCCTTAGGAGCAGACTTTCTCCTGTTCAGAAAACTGGGCACTTATAGGATACATTCTTGAATCATGCAGGGTGATGGAAGGAAGAGGGGAAGATTTTCCTTCTCAGATTCGGACACTACTCTCTCCTATTCTGCTTATTTGTGATGTCTGCTACCCAGACCTGGAGGGACCAAGAGAGGGAGAGACAGATCTTGCCAAGCCCTTGGCCAGTTGTTTCAGCTGAGGATAATTGTTATGCATATCCTGTTAACTGTGACATCTATCCTAGGAACTGCCTACTGGAGCATTACAGAAAATTTAGTCAAACATTTTAAATATATTGATCAGATTTGGCTCTAAAACTCTTTTGAAATGGATCTGGATGGCAATATGATGTGTCACCATCTGGGTTTTTCTCCTGTTTGGACATAGAGTGGGTGGGTGTTTTGGCATTGACAAAATAAGAATCTTATCAGAGCAGTCCATGTTCACGCTTCCCCAGTGAAGCCAATGCCAAATCTCTCTGGGTGAAATCCTGGCCCTCTTGATATCAACAGGAACTTTGCCATCAACTTCAGGATGGCACCCATTTTCCTTCTATCTCAAGTTAGTGTAAGCTCAAGCCTCATATCTGGAATAATCTCAGAGGACAGAACCTACAAGGAATAGATCATGATACAGCTTCTTACATGGTCTTCTGGCATTGGTATGACGGCAAGGAGTACTATTCTCTAAAGCACACAGGTGTAAAACACTTATTTAAATAAACTTATTGTATAGTCTTTCTGCCATTCAGTTCATTGTGTGCACTAGCTTGAAAACAATTGAAAATGGCCATAACTACCTGAAATGTAAATGTTTGGGTTAAAGTCCTTTATAGCATGGGGACTGGTAAGCCAACAAAACAAAAGAAAAAAAGAACAAAATGCCCTTACTTGGCATGACTTTTGACAGAGTAATGTCTAAAAGACATGAAACCAACAAATATTACAATGCATTCTACTTCCCCAGTTACATTTTCTATTTACCTTGGCTATAGTCACTTAGCACCAATGAACTTGTGACAGAGAAACAGTGATGACTAATGGATGCTATGGCAGGTGGTATTAATTTGAACTTTCCAGACATCAGGCAATAATTCCTCACATAGAGCTGTGGAAAAATATGATAAAAAAGAGACTCTGGAAGGTCCAAAGGTCTTATACTGGAGGAAAAACAGTAAAAACCAACAAAAAATGAAGATTCATGTGGCTTTCATTCTGATAATAAAGCTGCAGATGTGGACTCAGAATCCATCAACAACTAATTAGCTACATCATGGCAGTGCAAATCATGTGCTTCGAAGTAATGAATGAGAAATTTCTTGCTGTATCATGGGAGCTGTTAAAAATACATATAGCTTCAGAAGGGAATGCCAGATTTGTGTTCTTTAGTGACTCCTATTGTCATTAAGAATGCACCATTAATACAGGCACAAAAGCAAGGAAAGAAAGACTTTAAAATGTTTACAGGAGCATGTTCTTGTAACACCAAACCTTAGGCAGATTATTTAATTGAAATCTTTACATACCACGCTTCAGCACTTTTCATACTGGAGGATACAAAGTGCTTTCCACACGAGAGTTGTAGCTGCAACAGAAGCCCAACAAAAATCCTTGAAAATGTGTGAATCTAATCCCAATAAAGTCAGCAAACAGAATCATAAATTAGAGTGTGAGATCTAAGGTGGTGTTCAAAGAACAAACACCTTGTAAGAGCAAAGAGTAAACATCAATAGGAGATGGATTACGTATAAGTGAAGCAAGAAGTCCATGTAGAATCTGTGAGTCTAATGGCTAGGAAGGAGCAACTAATTGAAAGGAGGAGGTTGATGAGAATCAGGATGGTTCTCTGCCTCAATTTTAACCACCAGAACAGTGAGCAGTTCCTTGCCTTTCCTCCGTGATAGCCACAATGAGGTACTCCCAAAGAAGGAGATGACAGAAGAAGAGGTGCTGGAATAAACTCAATACTTCTGTGCCCTACACCACCAGGTCCAGGTGATTTACCCTTTAGGCCCCTTCTACACATGTTCATGCATGAAGTAGCTGCGCTGATGACTGCATTTATCACAAACAGCAGCCACTTTTCCAGAGGACTGGAAAGTAGTAGGCATTGCATACATTTTAAAACTGATACTAGAAGTCATCCAAGAAGCTACAGTTAATTATTTAGATGTGGGAATTTGGTTGAGCTGATCATGAAGCACAGAAGCCCATAAGCTTATAGACTTGGCCCACAAACTCTCATTGGCAACACAGAAGGCAGCAGCTGATCATGGTTTGCAACTCTTGTTGACCCCAAAATGATGTCCCAGCACCAGATAAAAGAGGTATAATATAATAAATAACACAGTGCCAGAGCTTCTATTCCTACTGCTTCATGATGCAAGAATGAGAGGTCAAGGAAAATAACAGGTGAGAAATTCAAATGTGCTCCTTTGCACATCTTCAAAAAGACTGCCCTGGGAATTTGCTGAGGCCAGGACTCCTGCTGGGATCCTACTCGAAGAGCAGGAACAGCCAGAACAGTCCAAATTAACAGTCTTGCAGCATTTGTAAGGTGCCTTAAGTATCACCCTTCAGAACTGAAGCTGATGGCTGATCTTTAGAGACAAGTACAAATGAGACTTACGGAGGCAGACAGTGCCCATTTGCTTCTTTCAAGGATTTAATGCCATCTGCTGAAGGCACCAATTTTTGCCCTGTCACAGGCAGAGCTAGAGACTGACCAAGGGAGGGCAATGGTCAGATCCACTGCAATGCTGCATCTGTGTGACATAAACGCTTAGCAGAGCCACGGGATGCCACCTGGCAGTATCTGTGCTCTACATCACTTGGGTGGTGGGGAGTTAAGGAAAGGATGATGGATCATAATTTTTCTTGAAGAAGCATGTGGCATGGTCTGAAAGAGCCCCACACAGGGAAGCAGAGTTCAGCATATCAAACCTAATCAGATGGAGGGCTGCTACAATTTTATCTGTGTTTTCAAGAAATCTAAGCTCATAAAAAGCCAGTTCTAGGCCCATAAGTGAAACTGGCCAGAAGTATACATGGGCCCTGGGTCCAAGTGGCCTGGCAGGCCCATGTCCATGCAGATACACTCTCTTTGCTTCACTAAGCCTCTCTTGTCACCATTTCAGTCCTCCCAGTGACAACATCCCCTTGCCCATATCAGTCCCAGAACTGTGCCTGGGTAAAGTCCAGGAAATTGCAGGCTGGCACAAACCAAAACCATGCGGAGGAGCCTGCTGAAAAAGGGTAGGGGCAACCACATGTCAGTGCCTGGGGACATGGCCTGGCCTAGGTTTTTTTCATGTGTGCAGGTGGAGGGGCTGTGACCAGGTACAGAGTTAATCTGATAAACACCATCAATCTTTTTTAGAAGGATGCACTCCCTAGGAGCATAAGTCAGGGATCATTTCATCGCAGCCTAAGGTAAGGACCTAAATTTGGATCAAGCCCTTGAAAAGCCTATTTCTCTGCACTGGCATAACAGAAAATTAGCTCAGGAGTAAACATTTATAACTCAGACACTTAGAGTTAAGTGACATGAATCTTACTATGAGACACCTGAATCTGACTGTATGAATCAAAAGCTTGTGATTTCCAGAACTGGCTCCAGTGCTGATATTGCCTCTTACTACGCATTGCTTCCTCAGTTTACCTACCTGCAGCTGTATTTAGGAAGGATTACATTCTTCTGCAGCATTGAACCATAACAAAGATTAGTTAGTGCATGTGGCTAACAATAGTTTTGCAGAGCAAAGGGGTTATTAATCAAGTCTGAATCTTAAACCAAGTCTCTCTATTGTGCTTTAACTATAGGAAAGCACACATCAAGCAACAAAAGGTAGGGGAGCCTCAGACATGCCACCAGTACATGTTTGCTCTACATGCCATGACAACCATGTTATTGTGGCTGTCTCTACCCCTTATATGTGCTCTCGTTTTAGAGGTTTACTTTGTCACCACTACTGGATTGCCAAGTTTTAGCCTCCTGCCTCTAAGTGAAGGCATCCACTCTTTTTAACCTGACCTCCCCCATCCATGTACTTGTTGGCTCTTCCTAATGAACCCATCCATCTTTGCTCGGTGCCAATTCAAACATGTCAGTTCTTTGAATGGGAGGAAAGATCTTTAAAACATTTAGGAGTGCTTTCAAAGCACTAGGATATCTTCACTGAGCTAATAACTACCCGGCTAATTTTACAAAAGAACCAGAGGAAAAGGAAATGTACATATGCAGTCAGTGATGTCTCCAATTTTTTACATCTTTGGGTAGAAATGGTATTTTGTGTTCTTATTTTAGTTCCAATTAAAAGCTATTCTGAAACATTTCTGGGAACTGGAAAAAGTGAGTAATCCTTGAGAGAAATTTAAGGAATATTTATGTTTAAGGGGAGGCAGGAAACTGTCCTTGTGTGCCTCTTGCCACACATGGCCTGTGAGCATGAAAAAGGTGATAACATTTGGGAGGAGTGGCAGAGGCATTGCATTTTTCCAGTCCAGTTGCTTGGATTTGGGAGGGTGTTTGCTCGTGACTATTCGCAGAATGCTGCCACTTGTCCCAGAGGATTTGCCTGCCTTTTCAGAAAAGACCCTCAGTCAGAAAGCAGAGAAGAAATGGGCCTGGTGTAAACTGAATAAATTTTTTTGAAAGGCTTCACTGAGGAAAGGCAGAAGAAAGACAGCTGCTGTTTTAGAGGTGATACAGGAAGAACACTTTGCACATGAAATAATTTGTAAAAGTTTTTTGGCAGCACTGGCTAAAGAAGTTGGATAAACAAGATTCAGTGTTTTGTTTTGAGCATTGATCAGTTAGGCACAAATCTCCAGGAGATTCAGCTTGTCCAGAAAAAGGACAGTCCTAACTATAGTTACCACAACAGGGATATGTACTTCCATAGGTTGCTTACATTGCCAGTGAAACTTCTGTGCCAGGAATTTCCTCCTAAGAGACCTCTAATACACTGCATTATTAAAAAGAGATGTTTTACTCTGCAGGATGATGTGTTAATGTACAGAATCTTTGATAAAATGAAAAACACAAATCTGACTACCTCTTTTCATATAAGAGCAATCTGATGGCTTGGCAGAAAATATGATTTTTCTGTGCCTTAAAATACTGTAGGACTCTCTAAGCCTTACTGATATTTCTGAAGCCCAGAAAAGAATAAAGACAATACTATATTAAATAATTTGCAGGCTAAAAATACCTTTTTATTATCAAGTATTTGTAGAGAGGAGAAACCTTAATAAATATATTCTTTAATCAATTCATTATTATTATTGCTGTTGTTGTTTTTATTGCTGTTACTGCTGTATTGTTATTCCTGTGTCTATTTTAAACCACAGTCAGGACTGAGGCTTCACTGTAATTTGTATAAGTGATTCATAAAATATACATAATAGATTACTGTTACTGCAATACATTAGAGTTTGCATGAGAGGGGACCTTTTTGCAGTGAATGTTTTCTCAGAGGACTATGGAAGAGGTCCCAAGAATAAAGTGTGAGCAAGCCTCCTGCTCCCATTTCACAGCTCTGTGGCTGCACAGTGGCCATGTGGCACAGTTTGTCAGGCAACACTTTCCTCACAAGTTTTCCAGTCAATAAAAAGTCTGTGTTTAGTGTACACTTGGACTAAGGTGGAAAAACAGAAATCTTCTCTGCCTGCCTGAACACACACCAAGATATTAGTGCCTGGGATTTCAGTGAGAACAGGGTCTTCTCAAGGGCTTAACTCTTTTTTGTACTGGCTGTGAAATCCCCTTTTTTCAAGATATGTCTTTCAACACTGGCTGCTGCCACATGCACCTGAGTCCTGCTGTCTCAGTCTAGGTTGGCACACAATTAGCATGTGCTGTGGCTCCTGTTTGAAGGATGTGTGTGAGTTCATTTGGTGTGGTAGTTAAAATGCATTGGACCAGGGGAAAGGGAGGAATGTGCCTGTCCTTTTCCCACTATGGGATCAAGACACAGCTTGGGCAGCTACATGGAAGGGAAGGTGCTCCCAGATACTGCAGTGTAGGCAGCCACTTCAATGCTAGTTATTCACCAAAATCATTAAGATGGAGAACTTTTTGCACAAATCCATTTGTCTCTATGAAAGTCAGACTGGACCAAAGCAAAGCAAACAAACCAAAGCAAACCACTTGGCTCTTACCTTGCTGTCAAATCTTTGGTGTCCATGCACTGAGCGCATTGCATTCTCTGGTGGGAGGCTACAGAACAACCAAACTCCTTTGGCTCAGGGGGTGGCCAGGGCCACAGCAGTGTTACAGCCCCTCAGTCTCCACAGCAAGAAAAACAAGGAGGGAAAAAAACCAACTTGGTTCCAAAACATCATGACTCTGATGCCAATATTTCAAATGGGAGCATATAGTAAGACCAGTTTTATTTTGTGTATTGCTCAGCCTTAGGTCATATAAAACCCCTTACACCTAGGTCATATATGAGCCCTGAATCCCTCTTAATCCTCATGAACACTTCTCTGAAACAGGGGAATAATATTTCTAGTTCCTAGGTGGAAAAGCTATAGTAAGGAGATTAATTGCTAACCACGCAAAGGGAGTGAGGAAAAATTAAAACTGCAGAGACTTTGCCAGCCTACCCAACTCTTTGAAGTCCAGAATCCCTGGGCTACCTACTGCCACAAATCTGAATATCTGTGGTGTTGGTTTAGGTCTCTTTAACGTCCTAAGGGTGGCAAATGAATCTCCATTCCCTGTATGATGTTACTGAAAATCTGTGACCATTTCATCTCCAAGCTGGTACAAAGGCCTCCATGGCACTTTCTACAGTTACCTGTTTCACTCAGATTTCCCTCCCCTCTGCATGCATCAAAAGGCTGGCAGAAAACCCTGAGACAAACTGAAATACCCTCGCTGACTTGACAAGGCTGGAGATCAGCCTGTCCTGGAGGTGAATCCCACCTGCAGATGCAGAGCTGCACACAGAGGCAGGACATGCCCTGCCATGGCCACGCAAACCTGGGCTCACCTGACTCCAAAGCATGGTGGAGAGCATATAGTCCTCTCCGAGCACAAACCTACGCATGATCACAAAAAGAGCTGTCATTGCTTTCTTGGGTGACCAGGGACAGAAAGGAACCAAAAATTGGAGAAACTACAGGAGTTGTCCATAAGAATATTTTAACATGCTCCTCACACAGCTTCAGCAAATTCATGTTGAAGCTGGGGACACAGACATGTTTCCTGACAAATGCAGAAAAAAATACTTAGAGCACAGCCCAGTGTTCAGCTGGTATATTGGAAATGGTTGACAGATGTCACTGTCACATCCTTCTGGTTTCATCATGAGGCCTTGGCAATTCTGCCATTGTCTGAAATACTGCCTGTGTCCTCAAAAAAAAAAAGCCTTGAAGAATGGAAGAATGACAGTCCCTACTCCAGCCATTGTTAAAGTAATTTCATTTTTCAGTCCCTTGGACGCTATCCCCAGAGCAGACACCAAAAGCTCTCTGTTCATAGCTACATCCCCACATTCTTTCCAGGTCCTCAGCTCACCTCTCTGTTCCCCTCTCCTCACTGGTCCTTTTCCAATATCTTTCCCTCCTGGATGTCCAGATAGTTTCTGACAGGGAAGAAATACCGGGAGATCCAGTCTGACGATGAAACTCTGCTGACCTGGGAGCACTCACCTAAACAAGCAGCACAGAAAATGTTCAGGAAAATACCCACAAATCCATTTCAGGCAATCTGGGTCACACTACAGGCATAGCATTCACTCTTCACAAAGATGATATGTTGGCTCTGATCCCTACCAGAGCCAGAGGCAAAGAAACATGATCAACAATGATGAAATAGAGTTAATTAAACATATCAGCTGAGGGCTGATCAGAACGACTTGTCTTCACTTGGCAGCCAGTCATCAGGAGCCAGAATTCCATGGACCTGTCTCTTACTCTCCCTTTTTCTCCCATGTGAATATAAACAAGCCTATAACATTCAGCAATAAAGTTTTGCTCTGTTTGAAACCTGGCTAGACCAGACATGGGAAATAGTTGCCAGTGACACCTGAATTGCAGTGAATTCTGAGCAAAAACATGGACTGACAGTGGATGGAGGGAAGGGCGAAGAATCCCAATCCTTGTATTTGCTGGCAGCTGAAAAGGCAGCAGACGTCTTCATAAAACAGCTTTCCCCCTCCTAGGCTGACACAGTGCTGTCGGATCCAAAGGGCACAAACGCCAACTGCGCTGCCTGACATGCTTCAGCAGGGAGAAATGTTGCAGCCTGCATTTGGCAGAGTGATTTGCTGTCAGAGAATTTCATAGCCTTCGGGTGCGATTACCAAAAGCCTTGGAGCTTCCCGTGTTCAGTCTGTGTTTAGGTACCATCAATAGGCGGGTACCCAGCGAAAGGCAGAAGAGCAGGATGGTGACAGCACATGGCAACCATCCTGGCCCACACAGGGGGAGCCAATTCAGCACTGGGATGTGGACGTGGTGCAGGGGCTGTGGAGCAGGCAGGAGAAACGGTGGGTCAGGTTTGGCCCAGGTGGCTGCTAAGCCTCACCAGCTGCATGCAGGGCTGGGAGAGAGGGGCTCAACAATGAACACATGCAAAAAGGCCAGCCTGAAGGTAAAAGAGGAATGGGGAGCAGAACGGGGGCTGGGAACCTTCCAAGGGAAGGGGGTTTAATCTGGGGCTTTTGTTTTATTCAAAGGGCTTTGTTCCTCTGGTGGGAAACAGATAAGGGGACTGCAAGGGGTGCTATGCATGTGTAGCGAGTTGTCAGCCCATCCAGCCCAGCTGCTGGGCTCTGCAGGCTTGGTCCCTGCTGCCCACCAACAGAATGAAGAGGCTGGAGCTGTGCTTGCCCTAAACTGGATTATCACTGGGTTGTAACCACAACCTGAGGCTTGTCTAAGTGTCTCTATTTTAAGCTAGTCAGATACAACTAATCCACTAAGGTCCTATCAGCTACCTTGGCCTTTTACAGGTGTAAGAACTGGGAAGACATGAAGACAACGCAGTTTACTTTGCTGTAAAGCTACAATGAGACGTGGCTTTCTTTTACACCCTGCATGAGGGCCTCAGAATAAAGCTAATTCCACTCTGTCCTGTGTTCAAGTTCTCAGTTCCACTGTGCACAATGCTCATTTAAATGCTCATTTAAAAGCACTCAGCAAATAACATATCAGAATATGTGTCAGATATTTTTTAATCTGAGGGTCTGGAAAATGTATGCAAAATTACCTTGAAAAAAATCATATAGTTCAGTTCGCTTGCTTATGAAACCTCTGTAGAATATTTTTCTCTGCGGTCTATGCATAGAAAAAACATAGGAACAGCTGACAATCTGTTTTTTAGACTTCCTTTACTGAAAAAATCCTGCACTGATGAGTGATGTTACTAAATATAAAAGCAGATCTCTATAGTGGCCACATTAACAGATTGCTAAGTATTGTGAGGCAAAAGTGTCTGTGCAGAGCTGCAAAAAGCAGAAGATAATGAAAACTTTGGAATCAGATAGAGGTGACCAGTGGGACCATGAGTCAGTAGGCACAGTACATGGAGTCAGAGCCAGCACAATCTGGAGGAACCAAAACAAACACTGCAGTATTTTTGGAAGGGGAAGGCTGGCAAGCATAGCTTTACCTGGGCAAGATGAAATGCAGCAGATGGGAAGATCCTGAGGGGGAGAGAAACTCAAAGGTGGGAAATTAAGCCTCATGGTCTTTGGCAGTCAACCAGGAAGTTCAGAAAACTCAATTGAAACTGTACAACAACAGCAGTGGCTTCCCCCTACACATGCATGCTCTGAAGTCATGCCCCAAGCCGATGCAGCAGTGTGCAGAGACGCAGGGGACCAGACTCAATGGGCCAGTAGCTGCGTGTTGCTCACAGAACTTGCTGGGAGTTGTGGAGGGCAGCCATCCCTCTCCTCCTTGGCACTGGAAAGCTTATTCCTATGAGGAGCTCCGCTCACCGTGATACAATGAGGAAGTCAGAGTCCAAAAATGAGAGAGTCGTGGGAGAGACTTTTGTTTTTGCCAGCAGTTAGGCAGAATGATCCTTGCACAGCTGACTCTGGTTGCTTGCAGGGCAAAGCTGTTGGTTTAGAGGGGATAGTTTTGTCTTACTGCTTCTGGAAGGTATAGAAGTGCGCGAATGCCTATTTCTAGACATCCAGAATGGTGAATGACCATTAGCTCAGCTGGCTTCCTCGGTAAAGATAGGCTGAGATCTACCCTGAAAGCTAACCTCTGTCAAGAACAGGGAGGGGAGAGTTACAGAACTGGGGAAGCCATGAGAGTTCAGGGAATGAGCAAAACATAAACGAGCAAGGAAGGTACCTGAGTCAGATATCCAAAACCAGGGACATGGGAAGGGAAGATGAGCAGAGCAGTGTCCATTGCACCCTGGTGCAATGACATCCAAAGCATCCAAGGAGATAGTCAGCCTTGCCCAGTGTGGCTTTGCCCAGAGAAATGGCAATGGTAATGAAAGCAGTCACCAGAGTCACCAGGATGGATTCCCTGCTCCCCTGCATCCATCTTGCATCAGTTTCCTCCCCTTGTTGTGAGTTGAGGTCAAGGAACTCAGTCAAAATTACTGTGGAGAGCAAATCAAGAAGAGGGTAGAACAAACTGACTAAGGGAAGGAAAGTTATTAACATGCAAATCAATGCAGGTAAGTCAGGGGGCAAGGGGAATCTGAGTTTAATTCATTTAACAGAGTGGAGATGTAAGGACCAGATCTGACAAGAATTTTAACAGAGAGATAATGCCTATGTGAGTGTTATGTGTGTTTGTGTGCTTCAAAATGGCAACAGGGGACAGTGAAAAAATATATATCCCTGTGGGCTATAACATTTGCTAAAATTACTTTTCTCAACACCTCTGAGTGCACACGTGTGCACTCTGCCAGCCCATCCAGCACCCCAGTTCACATCATCAGAAAATTACCCAGCAGATTTTTTAGGAGGAAGGTTTACTGTAACTACTTCCAGTTAAAAGCACTTAAGCTGCATTTATTTGCCAAGTAATGTTGACTTCCTGATTTTTATGTGAAAGAGTTTTTATTTCAAAGGCAAGCCATAAAAGTAGATTCCCCAGTCTCCTCAGCAGCCCAAGCAATACAGCACTCCAAATCTGTCATAGGCTGAGGTGGGTATATTTTTTCTGAAAACCTGTTGTTGGCAGCACAAGGCTGTTTTAACATCACTGATTCCAAACAAAAGCAGAGACAGACATGAGAAGATTAAAAGACTAAAAACAGGCATATTTTGATTTCCCAGGGAATACAAGATATGCAAGAGTTGTGTTTGCAGAGGATTGGCAGGACGAGGCTTTGCCGAACTGGGAGCAGCTGTCATAGCAACAACATCCAGGCAGAGAACTGGTGCAAGTCAGATGTCACCTGGAAGGAAATTTCCCTGCTCAAGAGCAACACTGTTATAGAATGAAAACTTTGGAAGCTATTGGCTAAGGCACCTTCATAAAATCTGGAAGATGCAGGTGAAGGAGTCCCTACCAGAAGGCAGCAAGGCTTCATGGGAAGGGCAATGATTTGAGAAGGAAACCTGGCTCATAGTCCTGGTTCCGCCTTTGGCTTGCACAGGCAGCTCTTGGCAAGACTACCTGAATGTCCATCTCATTTTCCCTGTTTCTCAAGTTGGGAGAACCATTCACCACCTTTGCAAAGTCCATTGAGACCCACCAGTAGAAAAATACTGCATATGCTGACATGAGCACCAGGAAAGATGCTCAAGCTCCATTAACAGCTTCTGGTTTTCTAGCAGATGTATACACAGACATATATTCAGTGGGTTCCTTTGCCTCCCTTGTGGGGTGGCTTTTGCACAGTCCCACAGTGTAGCGATGCTAAGAGCTGCTCAGCAGTGACTGCAAAGTAGGTTGCCTTGCTGCACATCTTCTGTTCTCTGTTTAATGATGTAGGGCATTTCTAGAGCCTCAGCAGAGCTGCTTTTAGCATGGACTGCCTGGGCTAAGTGAGACAGAAGGAAAGCCATGAGCTGGACACCAGTCCCCAGCACCCATCTGCACCAAACCCACCAGAGTCCCGTGCCCTGGAAGAGAGCAGGGCGGAGGCTGGGTGGCTCTGACGACACACACTGTAGTGAAGCTTTCCTCATGGCATGAGAGGCTAGCATTGTGCTCACCAAGTTGGGGACAGCACCCGCTGGGCATTCCTGGCTACCCTGGGAACAAAACCAGCTGCAAATCAGCCTGTCTCTCTAGCTCCAGCCATGCAAGATCTCACATTTGTGCATGCTGCCCTGGCTGTGCTTGTAGTGCTGTGTAGATCCTGACACTGCTGTGGGTTGTTATCAGCCCGTGCTCACAGATTTACTTTCAATTTGCATGCTCTGGTCCTCCTGCAATGTCAAACAAGAAATAAAAATCTGAACAGTGCTTTGTCCAGGCTAGTTTATATCACTTCTCGGAGTGCACATGCCCAAGGCCATGAGTCACTGTTCAGAGATGCCTTGGTATTGTTCACTTAGTGCCTTTAATTTAGCATAGCTGAGTATATAAGATATATTATTATGAGAAATCTGGTTGCTTCCCTTTAAGTTCAGGCCTTTCACATTGAGAACAAAAATGTTGTCGTTGTGCTGTACTGTAAGATGCTAAGAATGAGTGGGTACTTTGTCACCAGCAGTAACACTGTGGAAGGCAGTCCAGTTTTCTTCTTTCCTCCCTCAGGTTGCTTCTCCATTGTTAAAGCTCCCCAGTGTGTCCCTTCATCACGTTCTGCTATTTTTAGATGCCACTTCTCCACAGGCAGTTGATCCACAAATCAGACAAAACTATGGAGTCTCCCAGTGTTATGGAGATTTTCAGAGGTTTAGTCCTGAACTGAGATCAGATGACTGTTGAGAAATCCTTGACTTTTTTCATGAGGCATGGCTCACAAGAGGGAGCCCATGCTGTGCCCGTATTCCAAAGCCCCCTTAAGAAACCTCAAGTTCTGTCAGGTCCCTGAAAAGAAACATCCTCAGACCTAAGGAATAATAATGCAATGGGGCCCATCATCCTAAAGCCAGCTCTCATATTCTGTGCAAAAACATAGGTTTCTACCAGATTCTGGTTTTAATATTGGTAAAGTCAACAGCTACTCCTTGAAATGCAGTAGCATGTTTAACATGTTTGCAGCAATTTTCTGTTTCCCTTGTATTAATTTTCAGTAGAGCAGTGTGCTAATAAGAAGCCAAGAGATACAATGGAACACTGACAATGTAGGAAAGTCATTACAATATCCTTCAGCTACTTTAGGTGACATTGTTTTCCTACAAAACAAATTGCTTATCACAGACTCCATTACTCAGGAGACAGTAAACAGTTTCCACAATGCACGCCTCTTAGGCGCTAATGGGATCTTCAGGACATTTGTCAGCCTCACTTGATTTTTTGGGGGAACCTTTTTTATGTGAATAAGTCTAACTTCATGGAATATACTGAACGACATAGATGTGTTTCTTCTTCCTTTTTTAACCCATTAAGAAAACATAGGTGGCTGTAGATACTGGTGTGGATTCAGACAATTGAATTAGTAAGGAGATTGGTGAGGGGTAAACAGGTGCAAAGCTAGAGGTAAGGAGACTGGGAAAATAGTGCTAATATGGAAAACATGACCTCCTTACTTGAAGGATAACCTCTTTTTGGTGTGTCCTGGCGATCAGCTGGTACTCAGGGCAATTAGGGTGGCAGTCAGGGTCCAAGTCTATTGCCCTAGCAGCTTAGCTGCTGGCACTGTCAGAAATGTTGTCCAAGATGTGCAGAAAAGTTCTCAATCACCTCTTTTTACTTGCTTATCTCATATGTGCCATGGTTCAATGGTCTATAGTCATCAGGTGCCAAGGACTTGGCCTCTCTTGGAGCCCATGTTGTAAAGGAGAAAAAGGTCTCTAATTTACCACTGTTCCTGAGATCTCTCCCCATCCACAGTGTTGCAGCTGGTTAAAGCATCATCACAAGGTGTATTGGGAGCAATATTTGTGCTACCTAATACACGGGGCAGCTTAAAACCACCTGCCCCAGAAGCTGGGTTGTGACTTGCTGTATATCTTGAGCAATGCATTTAAGGACTGTCAGCACCTTTACTCTGCATTGATATGAAGGGAAATAAATGTTCAGATTGACTGAAATGGCTCCAAGCAGTTAAGAACATTTTATAATTGTGCTGAAGGCAGCTCTGAATGGTCCTGCTGTCTTAAGGGCAATGAAAAAGGAACAGCATACTTTCCTACTAAGTGCATTTACTTCCTGACTGTTGAAATCATCTGTCTGAATGAGGCTTAGGCAGCAATGTTTCCAAATTATGAAGGCCAGTGAAGTACCCTGCACTGAGTGCTGCATTCACAGGAGTTTTACTGTGGCTCCCAAAGGAAGTTGCATATGAACTAGACGGCTGAGTCTGTTGTGAAAAGCATTTGCCTATTTCAGAAATACAGCCCTGAAATATCCATGTATGGAGTGAGAGTATTTGCACCAGTGAATACAATGGCTTCCACCAGGAAGAGCAATATGTTGTAGGAGTACAATTAGGGGAGGAGAGAAGAAGGGAGAAGTGTGAGGCTTAATAAACATTTAATTAGACCTCAATATTGCTAATATTGGATAAGCTGGAGACAAAACCAGCTCCATTGCCTGGAACAGAAGTTATCGAAAAACTGAGCAGCAACCATCTTATGGTTATGTACATGAGTCTTCTGAGGCAGTGTTGGGAATTTCAGTACCAACTATTTTCATTCAGGTGTGTTATCAATATGCTTAAAAATAGTTTTCAGCTTATCTTATTTGCAGACCCCCATCATTTTTTCAGCAGTTTCTGTCTAGTCATCTGTTAGATCTCTCTGCTTGTTTGATAGCTGCAAGTTAAGCATAGCTACACTGCAGGCCACAGGTCACACAAAATCAGCTTCTGAAAAGGTATGCCTCAGTGATCTGATACTATTAGCTAAACTCTCTTTCAGATTCCCCTTGAGAGACAGACTGGCCCAGAAAACTGCCCTATAATTCACATTACTTGATGTTGACAGTATGCATAGGCATAACAACCTACAGACTGTGGAGCTGTGAAACTGCTCACCAGTACGTGACAAAACCAGTCACTTGTCAAAGAGAGGTGAATACCACTTCTACACGTTGACAAATGCAGATTGCTTAATATTTCATTACAGATCTAAACATTTAATGTGCTTCCTCTTTGAAATGTCACTGCACATCTGGGTATGGCTGGCTTTATTTTCTACATGCTGCTGCCTTGTAAAAAGGTAACTTCTTCCCTTTTACCACACCAGTCTGTCACCTGCAGTGTGAATTCTCATGGTGTTGTTGCCCCCAGGACCTGAAAACAAAAAAGAAAAGGTATTAGTGATGACTACTAATACATTAATGTTGTTGAATGGTCTCCAAGAGAGTGGGATGTAACAACTTTGGAAATTAAACACTTAATTTACTGCAGTGACTTGTGGCATCTTTCAGTAATGGATTATCCTGAAATGAGGTTTTCTGATGAGTTAGTGCGAAACAGCTTGAAACCTTCCAGAAGTGACAGCCATGCTCTGCAGCAGCAAGTTGTAGCAAAGGGTTGGAAAGTGTGATGTGGAGAACGGCAGCAGATATCCCACTCACAGCAGGCTTTTGAGAAGAGGCAGGGTCAGGCACTTCCTTGGGTGACTGAAGGCGCACAGACTTGCTGAAGTCAACATGCAGGAACAGGGTGAAACAGTTTCTGTGAAAAGGAGTTCTGATTTTAGCCAGAGAGAGAGGTAGTTGTAGTAAAGCACTCAGTCTTTAATTCCTGTGTGCACCATAATTAGGTATTAATCCCAGAAGTGTAGAAAACAAATGATATGTTGACAGCTACTTGAAAACAAATATCTCACATTGCAATTCTTAATACGGCCACTGAGCTCCAGACAAGAAGTATTTAATCATTTCAAATGTGTTGTCCTAATTATAGTTTGTGTTTTAACTGAGATTTCCTTTCTCTGTTTCCCTACCAAAAGATACTACTATTCAGTAAAAGAAAGTCCTTTACTAACCCTTACTCTTGCTGTGAAGAAAAGTTACTTTACTTTAGGATAGGACCCAGGACCCCTACTGATAGATTGGGAAAAATTTGTCCTAGGTGCTATACAAACAAAAAGCTTACTGATGCTTTTGGAGGTATAACATGAAGAATAACCCAAATGCTTCATATGCAGAGTTACTGAGCCACAGTGAGTCACAGGTGCGGAGCATCTACTACCACCCTGTGGTGGGGTCCTCAGTAAAACCCCCCAGTATGTGGGTACATTTCTACTTTTTGTTCTTTGTCCTTTCCATCTGGCAGTAGAAAGAGTCCCTTCGGACCCACCTAGCCTGGTCGTATCAGCAAAGAACTGCAGCCTTACATCATATAACAGATTTTCCTTTATATCCTTTGAAACGTTCGTTATGTTAGTTAATCCACTTTTCATTTTCTTCCTCTGGACAGGCAAGATAAGGATGCACAGCTGGTTTGTGTCATGAAAAAGGTGCTTTATTATCCAAATCCAGCAGCTTGTTTGTCTGCAAAATCAATACAAAACATTTTTTTTAAAGTTTCTGATCTTTGAAGACATAACTCCTAAATAAATACTAATTGCCAATATTAGGTGCCACATAGATTTTGCATTTGTAGGATCTTGTTTTCATTAATTCTCAGATGACAAGGAACATCTAGATAAGTACAAAACCAAGAAAGATATAGGGATTTTTTTGCTTATAAAATGTGTGTATGTGCATGCGCGTGTATTTTTTCCATAGGAAAAAAAGATGGACAGTTTACCGGAACATAATACAAAGCCAGCTATAGAATAGTTATGGCATTTTGCCCATTGAATCTCTGCTTGAGTTAAGCCAGTGGACTGTTTGCCATTGGCTGCTATAGTTTTTGGATCAGGGTCATGGAGTTTGGTCCAAGCCCATTGAAGTGACTGGAATCCTTAACAGAAAATGAAGCATTCACATGTATTGCTTGCTTTCCCTTTAGCAGATACCATGCTTTCAAAAGCCAAAGGTTTTGAAAAGCAGTCACATCTGGCAGAAGTTTACGGAGCAGAATAAAATTATTGGACTGGGGGCAGAGGAATCTGTAGAAAACTCCCCAGTCAGGAGTCCTGTGTAGGCAGCTGCCATCCATTACTTGATGAAACACTCAGTTCTTTGGTGACAAGCTGGAGGAAAAGTGCTTTGCAATATGACTCTGTCTACACAGCCCAACAACTTTTATTTATTAAGTGCACTTAAATATTGATTTTGCTGGCTGGTGTGAAGGAGTCAAAGTTACCTATAGCTCCTGGAGACTGAAAAAAGGATGAAGACATCATGTATGCAGAGCAGGGCGGTGTGCAGTTTTCAAAAGCACATGGAGCACATGGAGCACCTTGGCTACTGCCACTGTCTTTACCATCTGGTCTGAGCTTTACCCTCTGGAGCTGAAGCTTGGTGCAGGGGTCTCACACATGAGGGAGGCTGTACAATCTGTATGTGAGCATTTCCCTCTGCCCCAGGTGGGACTGCCTCTGAGGGGGACAAGCAAGATGGGAGCGCTCTTTGTTTTTAATGAGTTCTCTTGGGAACTCAGGCAGTGGCCTCCACACATGTCCTATAAGAAAAATGTCTGGAAAGTTACCTGAGTGGTTACAGACTCACAGTCTCACTCCTTGGGCTGCTAAGTCTTGCTGCAGACAGGAACTAGCAGCTGCTTTCCATGGTGACAGCAAACTTTCCTCCCATCCCCATGGAGAGTGTGAGGCAGCAGTTTTTGCCTGCTAACATAGACCTGCATTTGGTTTAGGCTTCAGATGAGAGGCGGCTTTTCTGTGTCCTAGCATTGCTTTACCATTCCCACTGACAAGCCAAACTGCTTTATAACCACTGGGGTGACAATCATGCTTGAGGCATGTTTGGAGATGATCATACTTCTAGTGATGCCCAGTATGGTCCACAGTGCCTGTTGGAGAGATATTTGAGGGCCACAGGATAGCCCTGTGTGATGGAGGATGCTTAAAGCAGAGTAACATATAGTTCATTTGCTCTTAGGCAGCCAGGAAAGCAGGCAACAATGCACTGGGCCCTGGTGATGCAGATATGTATAATGAAATGGTGCCATATGTTCCTTTCAGATTATAATTTTCCTTGTGATGTCTTAATTTAATATGCTCAGCATAATGTAGAATATCCCTAACATACTGATATTCTTAGCAGATACTTCTAGCAGACTAAAAGGTCACAAAACTGTCCATGGAAGTCAGAGTCCGTCTTTATTCAATTAAAATATCCATATACATTTCAATGAACATTCTGTTTCTTGGTGAGGAACATGAAAAAAGGCCACCTATTTATATTTAACCTAATAACCATCCACTGCCACTAAAAGAACTGAACTTGAAACTGTTTCAAAATTTTCCTCCTTTCCTCTGATCCCTCATTATTTAAATAATAATAATAATAAAAACACTTAATACTTACTCGAAAGCATATATTTAAAATTCTGTCTGCTTAAGGGATTACACTAAAATGTCACTTCTAAAAAAAGACATATCTAATTTCACCATTGTCTCTCTGAAATGTTAAGTATGTAGAGTAGATTTAATGCTTATGTTGATGTAGAGATTATCTGTCTTGTCATTCAGTTTGATATTTTTCACAGACTATTTCAAACTCAAGGATGACAGATAAATTGCAGTTGAAACTGATTTCTGAATTTTCTATCAAGAAAAAGGAAATAGAGGGTTTAAACCTCAGGAGCTACCTAACTCTCATTTCAAAACATTTTTAATTTTTTTTTCATAGGCATATATTTGTATTTTGGGGAGGGAGCAAAATCTACGGCATGTAGTGAAAATTTGATTCATCTGTTAACATGTAAGTCTTGAAAAGTAATGGCTTTTTTTTACAGAAAGAGCATAATGCCCTCTCAAACTCCAGACAGGGCCTTCACATGCCTTATATTTATGCAGAAAAGCTTCTCCGTGACTTAATGCTTGAATGACAGAATTTGCATTTTTGCTCTTAAAAAATACTGTGTTAATGTTCAGGACAAGAGTCTTGGCACTGCACACTATGCCGCATAGGCAAACAAATTCTCCAGCTCTCTGGGGTTTGGGTGGGAGAATTTCCTACTCAAAACGCGTTCTTCTGAAGTAATTCCCAAGGACCAAACTTATGTAAATAAAGTATTGCACCAAGTTCTTCCACCTCCACTTGCTTCACTCAAACTTATGTATGAAGTAAATTTCCAACTTCCAAAGCTCAATTTTTTTCCTACCCTTCATATTTCTAGATTTATTGATGACTATTTTTTCTGTATTTAGCCATGCAAAGCAGAAGTTAAGCACACAAGAGCAACAGGATCCCAACACCTTATTTTGACTGGTAGCCCCATATGACCTCATTTCAGTGACTGGAAGCAGTCAGCATGTATTTATCAAGAACAAACTGTGCCTGACCCACCCAGTGGCCTTCCATGGTAAAATGACTGATATGTGATTGAGGGAAGAGCGGTGGTTGTCGTTTGCATGGATTTTAGCAAGGCTTTTCACACAGGCTCCCACAGTTTTTTTGTACCCAGGTTGGGACATTATGGTCTGGATGGGCAGGCAACCAGATGAGTAAAAGCCTGGTTGGATGACAAGGCTTAGAGGGTCATGGCTCCTGGTCGGACCCTACTTGGATGCTTGTGGTAAGTGGGGTATCGCAGGTCTGGCCTGAGACCTGTTCTGTTTAACGGCTTTATCAGTGAACTGGAAGAGGTGGAGGAGTGTGCTCTCATCAAGTTTGCAGATGACACCAAGCTGGGGGGACGAGTCATTATACTGAGGGGTAGGGCTGCCATTCAGAAGGACTGAGACAGGCTGGAGGAACAGGACGACAAAAACCTTATGAAATTCAAAAGGAAAAATGCCAAGTTCTGCACCTATGAAGGAAGAAACCCGTGCAATGACATAGGCTGGGGAATCCCTGGCTGGGGACTAGCTCTGCGGAAAGGACTTGGGGACCTGGGGACAGCAAGCTGCACAGCAGCCAGCAGCATGACCTGGCAATGATGGGCAACAGCCTCCTTGCCTGCATCGGCAGAAGCAGAGCCAGTGTACAGAAGCAAGTGATTGTCCTCCTCTAATCAGCACTTGTTAGACCTCATGTGGATACCACATCCAGTTTTCAGCTCCCTGGTCTAAGAAAGACACCAACAAATGGCAGTTGGTCCAGCAGAAATCACCAAATCGGTCAGGGGCTGGAGCACTTGTCCCTGTGCAGGGAGGCCAAGAATCGGGGCTTATTCAACCTGGTGAAAAGAGGACTTGTAGTGGAAAACGGTAACCCAAGAGCAGCCACCCAGTACCTATGGGGAGGTGACAGAAGATGGAGATGAGCTCTTCTCAGTGATTCTTGGTGGGACGATAAGACAGTGGTCATTAGCTGAAACGTGAGATCAGTTATAAGGAAACCTGTTTCCCCATGAGGACAGTCACACAGCGGCACAGGCTGCCCAAAGATGTTATGCATCTCCATCTTTGGAGGTTTTCAAGGCCAGATGAGATAAAACACTCAGCAACCTGTTGTGGCCTCACGACTGACCCTGCCTGGGGCAGGAGGCTGGACTACAGACCTCCTGAGGTCCCTTTCCACCTGAATTATTCTGTGGTCCTAAGGTAGCTTCTAATAATGAACAGTCTGTGATCATACAATTTGCTTCTATATAGCTCCTGTATTAGTTAGGAGTGACGGATGAAACTTGCTGCTCACAGAGGATTTGCTGGAAGCGGACTGCAACTTCTGACATCTGCTTTGCCAGAGAACTCCAGCATACAGGGTGATCTAGACTTAAGAAGTGTCTAATCACCCAAAAAGTGAGACTTTTAAATTTCCCAATGTAGTTGTAGGGGGAAAACTGCTTAAATAGTTTTAAAATAGAGGTTAATAAATTTATGAACAGATTTATGTGATACAACTGCCAGCAATGGCAGGGACAGAATTCCTAGGAGCTTATGCAAGCTTACATCTTTTGTTTTGACGAACGCAAGGCCAAGCTCCTCATCTTCAAGAATAAATAAATGGAAAATTAAACATAGTAAATACTGTAAATATTTCATTGACACTTCATACAGTGAAATTGAAAGCAATCTTTTGCCCCGTTCAAAGTTATTAGAGTTTGTAGCTGTGAGGCTTGATAACCATGATAATAAATGGTATTTATATTCTAGTGCAAAATGGATATCAGAATCAAAATGCACAAATATGGACAAACCTAATTAAGCTGTGATTCATTTATTCATATCACAGCAGCTGAAGGCTATATGATAAACAGCTACAATGCAGGTGCAGCATATATCATTGGCTTGATTATTAAAAATTGGCATTTTATTCAATTGAAAATTAAAAAAAGGAGATTGTATACAAATTTAGAGAAAGTCAGTCATGCTATAATTGTATTGTATCATAACAAAAACCTAATTTTCTTCATGAAGTAATTGCATAGTTCCAGTTTGTCATGATAAATCAAGCCCAAATCTGAGTACAGGAAGATCTAAAAAAAGTCAAAAAGTTCTCTATGATGCATGGGCCAGAATATAATCTGAAAGGGTCAAGTTTAGAATAATAACACTTATTTTTTATAGCCAAGTCGCTGAAACTTTATACAGCAGACTGCAGTTTCAGTGGAAGGAAAGGCATATTTCCACAGTAGCATACTGAACAAAGGCAGCATTCTCCTATTGAGATACCTACCAAAGATCTTACTGGAGCCAGGGGAACCAGAGCCAAAGTTGTGTTTGTATGTCCTTTGGTTTTAATAAAGCAGCAGTCCACAACCCTAACAGGCATATTCATTCTTACTGTGAGGGTATATGGAATGCCACTGACCTCCCGCAGCAGGTTTGGGTATGGTCCTGAGCACTCACAAGAAGGGACGAGCCCTGAAACCTGGAAGCAAGAGAGAAGAGCTCCATATCCCGCTGCTGCTAAAGCCACTGAAAGAGCGTGCAGGGAGGCAAGCCCTCACGGCATGGTTGGTTTGCTTCTCAGCAGAAGTGCAGTCGGATGTGGTAGGGCTATTAGGGGCTAATCTGGGAGGGGTAAGGTACAATTTTGTTTTCACTGCACAGCACAATAATGTGAATAAATAGTGCTTAGTCTATAATGAAACTCAATAAAATTCAGTTCAGCGATATCGGGATTGATCACTGTAAACTGACATTGCTATTTCAATGTAGCTCCAAAACCTGCCCAGCATAATGTACAAAGCGACTGCACGATTTCAGAGTTGCAACATCTACAAGTGTTATTAACCAGCAGAACCACAACCAGAACATAGACAGTAACTTAGAAATACATGACAGAAATATCATATTGGGAAAACAAGAGGAGAAAAACAAATTTGAAAGGGAATAACATCAGTTAATGTCATGATTGAAAACCCCTTACAAGTTCCTGTGCTCTAAGTTCACATCATTTTTCTTAAAGAAAATGAAAGATTGTTTTTGAGTTTTGTGTGTGCACTGCCAGTGCCTTGTGCAGGGTGTACTGCCTGGTAGGCATTTGATCAGCGTTGATGCTATTAAGAAAGTAAGGTCTTGTTTCACTCACCTAAACAGGGATATGCAGCGCTGTGTGTGTGAGATGCTGAGCCCGCAGCAGCCAGGCCAGCATGGGGAAGGTCTTCCTGAAGCCCTGCAGAACACCTGATAACATCGGACAAAAATGTGAGATATGCTAGAATGATTCCAGTGGCAATAGATGTCTGTCCTCAGGCAATGTAACCAAACCCTAAATGTATGTGTTTTACAGGGAAAAAAGATACAGCGCTGTTATAAAAGTCATGATTATTTCTGAGGATTTTTCCAATGGGGATCGGGAAAAGGAACTGTTTCATCTAGTGACACGATGAGGCATTGCAAATATTGATCAAGGAAAAATTTATTTACACAGATTTTTCAAATACAAACATAAAATAGCACATATTATATATATATATATTTTACAAAAATGAATATTGAAATAATAAACATGGTACAGCACAATACAACATCAATGAGCTAAACATAACAGCAACAGAAATCTATGTCTGGAAGAAGTTTCCTGTTAGTCGTACGTAACCAACAGAGCTCTACAGTACCATGAGTGGAATTTCCAATGGACAGAAAAATGTCCATCTACTGCATTTCATAAAAGTATGAAAGGGAAAAGGCTACATATGCCAAGTAATTAGGTTGCATTTTTGTAATAATGCTGAAAACACAGAGGCTTAATAAAAGTTATATAGGGCTGAATAAGCAGTGGCTAAATGTTTGGGGAAGAAAAATGTGTAGAGAATATACAAAATACTGATAAATTGGCTTATTGGTCCTTTTATTAAGTTTAATGTATAGATTAAAAAGTGTTGCAACACTGAATTTTAAACCACCAGAGAGAAGTACAAAAAAAAAAAGGAAAAGAAAGAAGAATCGCACCAAAAAAAGTTTTCTCTCTGCTCATCTTGTGCCATGGTCAACATCTGTGCGTGCATATGTGCTTTCGGGAGCGCCGTGCCAAGGGGCTTCCGGGCGCTACCCCAGCCCCCCTCACCAACCTCTCAATTAATCGGTGCACGCAGAATTTCACCATTTGCCAAAGCAGAGTCTTCCTTGCTCATTTTTTTGTGGAGCAGACCACGGGCGGGCTTGGGTGAGAAAGCCCATCCCTGTCCAGCCCAGCCGGGTGGTTTTGCACCACCATGTACCTCCCTGCCCTCCCTGGGGCCACCCGCTGTTCCACCCCACGCCCGCTCCAGAGAGAAAGCACTTAAAAATTTCTTGTTCATTGTCATTATCCAGAAGACGTCGGCAAGCCCCTCGGGCGCCTGGCAGCGCCCGTGCCCCGGGGCCAGCTCAGTAGGGGTATTGCTTCTGCTTCTTGCCCGAGAAGCAGGCCAGCCAGGTGCACACCAGCATGGCCGCCGCCGCGCCCCCGCCTGTGCAGTAGTAGGCCCAGCCGATGTGGCAGGTCCCTGCAAGGGAAACAGAGCGACACGGCAAAGCGTTAGCTGGGGGAGGAAGCACCACCGCCACCCTCCTTTCCACCACCGAAGAAAAAAGTGCTTTTCTAGGTTTTCTAGGTTTTTCTAGGTTTCTGCCCACTTGTACATCCACCTCAGACAGGGAATGTGGGGCGTAATTCAAGCAATTAGAGAAACCAAGCTGTTTAAATGGCTCCCCTAAATTTTCTATAGCGGTTCAGCAGACAGGCCTCCGAGCTCACTTGCTTGGCCAGTTGCTGTTTTCCACACAGCGGAAAACGCCACATGAGAGCCAAAGTAGCTGCTGCTGGCATGGCGAGCGTGCCAGCCGTGGGGCGGGCGTCCCTCTGCCCGCCCGGCCCAGGGAGTGCCCGTGGCACCGCTCTCTGCAGTGGCTGCAGTCGTAAAAGTGTTTTTCCCACCCTTCTCTTTCTTCTCCTCCTCCAGGCAGCGTCTGATGACATTTTGATTATCTTTGACTGAGATTCGGAGGGTTTGCATGTAACATGGGACAGGACCTGCTCCCTTCAGAAAGGCCTGGGTGGGTCCATCTCTGCCACCTCAGTGACAGGGCTCAAAACTGGACCCAGCTACAAGGTGCTGGGTGACTATAACCCAGGACACGGCTGCAGGGAACCCGTTCATGTTCCCCTCTCACAAGCATCAGTCCTGACCAGGAGGCTCCCAGTGGCAAAAGATCATGGTGTCAGGGGTCCACCTGTATGAGGGCTGCTGTGGGAATGGAGTCCACAAATACAAAAATAGAGAAATTTCCCTATCCCCACCCCAGGTCACAACTCCTTGCTTAAAACTTCACTGATCTCTTGCCTAATGTGTTTAATAGTGTCACAATATGGCCTTGAATATATTTAATGGCCACAGTATCTTTATATGGCCAAACTCATCACCAGCTAATGGTGTTGGGGAATCTTATGGTGGACCATAAAGTGATTGCTCCCCTTCCAGGCACCACTATGCCTGCAGTAGAGGAGGAGATCAGGAAAACAGCAGATGTAGCAGGGAGGAAGCCTCCTCACAGAGATCTCCAGAAGCAAGGAGATGGCTGCTATTGCACCTCAGGATTTCAGCCCATCTCAAAAGTAATTTTCACCTGGGCTGCATCATCTTGGTTATTTTGATCTTGAGTGCTTGGGACTCATTACAACTGAGGTTTTCCCTGTGTTGCCATCCTGGGTGATATCGCCCTGCTTTGAGCAGTGAGTGCTTTCAGTAAGGCACAAGCAGCAATACATCACTTCCTTCCCACTCTCTGGAAAAAGCAGCAGAAACCATTCTCCCTGCCAGAGAACGGAAAGCAACAACAGAGTTTCCATCTAGAAAGACAGAGCTGAAACAGGTGGCATGTCCATACTCTGTCCCAATGGCATCCTTGAGGGCCAGGCTTCCAGTTCAGGCCATTATCAATTCAGATAATCCTGCCTTAGGCACAAGACACACAAGATGTCTGTACATCTCAACATGTCCAAAGCATTAGCATGCCTCAAGGCAGACAGCACATCCATCGACTCTACAGGACATTGTCAGGCCAGCTTTGTAAGGAGATGTTAGTGGGAGGCAACACTTATGCTCTTGGTCACTCTAAAGATCTCAGGTTGACACCACAGCAGGAAGCATAGTACTTGTTTCATTTTTTCTTCATAACCCTCAAAACTTTTTATTTAAAAAATGTCCAGTGAAACAAAAATCCTGACGTGACCAGTGGACCTGAGGAGCTGTAGTCTTGGCTTGAGCTCATTAGCCCCTCTCCTGCTGGAGCAGACAGAGGGATTTACTTGGTTTCGTAATCTGGTTATGCTCTGTAGATCAATACCATTCTTGGCTTCCTTACAGAAGACCACACAGAGAGTCTGACTTCCTAAAGAGAAGACCATCAGAAACCATGGAGAGCCGCCAAGTGCCTGGCAATGTCACTGATGCTGATCCTTGCCCAATCACACAGCAGTCCCTGGAGAGATCTGTCTCTGGAAAATCTATTGCTTTGCCTGTGTACACACACTGTCTATAGCTTCTGCTGGGAATTTCAAAACCAGACTTAAGCATACATCAGATGTCTAAATACATTGGATTGCTTTGAAAATGACCACTTTTATACCAGGGTGGGGTGTGCTAAAGCATTTCTTGTGATAAGAAGGAGTCCATCTGATAGGTCTTTTCAAATTGCTAAGCATTCCTAAAACTACTAGAGAATTGTAGTTGCAGCTTGACAAGGTAAATCTTTCTCATCATGATGTTTCTGGGTAGCAAAAATAAATGACAAAATCATAGAATCATAGAATGTCCTGAGTTGGAAGGGACCCACAAGAATCATCAAGTCCAACTCCCTTCCCTGCACAGGACAACCCCCAAATTCACACCATATCTCTGAGGGCATTGTCCAAGTGCTTCTTTGCTACTTTAAAAAGAGTTTAAAGATTCACCTGGTAGTGCTGCCCAAAGCTGTGACCTAAGTGGGGTAGAATGAAGTAAATTTGAACTTTTGCTTGGTGTGATTTCAACTTTTGTGCCTTGGCGGTGGGAGAGGGGGACAGTGTACCTGATACATAGTAAGAATTAACTGTTAAATCAGTGTCAGAGATGTGCTCAACAGCTAAAACATGCACATTCAGTCTTGACTGAAGAGAATAATGTTTATTTCTCCATACCATGCTCCATTTACCCTAAGGACCACTGCCCTACTTAATGCTCTGAGGCATGGCAGGCAGCCTTCATCTAACAAATGCAATGTAGTTCACAAGTGTGAGTTGGGTCAAGATGAACAAATGAAAGAATGAAAGAGTGCAGGAGAATGGATGAAAGAGCTGGGAGCCTGACCTTAGAGCAATAATAACACAGCAATAAACCTGGCCATTATGTCCAGCCTGTGTCAGGAGCAATGGGAGGCCTCGGATAAAATAGCTTGATCTGTACTTGGATGGTGCTGAGCAGAACAGCGTTTCAAGCTATTGTGCTGAAGAAGAACCCGTAGCAGGGAAGGTGTCTGAGGGTGTAGGACTTAGCTATGGTTTTCATTATAAGTATAGGTAAGCCCTCAGTCCATAGCTAAGTATAGCTATAAGGCCAGAGAGAATCCATCTCAAAGGTACCTGTTGAAATGAATGATTGCTCACACTGCATAGCCACGTGTCAAAATGGAACAATGCTACCCCTGCAGCAATATAATCCTATATTGCACAAGGAAAAAAAAAATATTTTTGAGTTAATGCTTCTGCTCTGGTGTTCTCATTTTACTACATGTATGAGCTATTTTAATCCATTGCACCCTAAAGAAAGATTGTTGGTTGTCAATAATTGGGTAATTTATTTGCAGTTTAAATTGTAAAATTACTTCTGCTTCACTTTGATATTGAACATTCATTTTAAAAGGAGCATGAAGCTTTATAAAAAGCAGGGCTGATAAGTAATTAAATGTAACACCAAATGAAAAGAAATACATCAATGGAAATGTTATATGTTAGAGAAGATAGACTTTGCTTTCTAGCTTTATATTTTTATACTGTGATAATAGGTACCATAGAAGGACCCTTTCTCGTGTTCAAATTTTATTGCACTGACATCAGTGGGACTAGTCATGTATTCAGAGGTAAGTAAATGGTTAATGGCTTTGCAGAACTGGGGCTTAAATTCATCCATCAAATAGAACAGTTTGCCTTCATGGAGCCCATCGTATTAAACATTAGAAATGTTGCATCGAAGTTTCCCATTTTTTTAAATGTCACCTCATTAAGACCTCCTCATTACTTGATAGAATTAAAACAATTAGTGAAACCATGTCAATTTTCACACACACAGAGACACAAAAGCTACTGTTTTCCTCAAGGATGCACAGGAATACATACATATAAGGCAAGAGTGTGCCAGTCCGTTGGCAGCGTGGAGGTGCGTGCAGGAATGTGCACATGCTCTTGCTCATAAAATGGGCTGGATCTGGTTTCATGCCAAAGTAAATTCCCCAGCAGCTGAAGTACTTTTCTAGCTGATAGAGATGACATGCATCACAGCAGCTTACTTCTCTGCACAGAACTGGTGTTGCTTTTAACAAATCAGTCTTTACCTGACAGGTCAGTATGGAGGGAGAAGCTGTGGCTTTTTGTTAGTTCTGGATCCTTTTTTTTTTGTTTTTTTGGTAAAGGAGAGCATAAATAATTGGAGCTCTTGGTTGCTCAGTGAAGCAGGACTGTCCAAGTTGGCTCAGGTAAATCTGTAGCCAGCTATTAAGAACTTTGTTTTCACATTTGTTTTACTGGGTTTGGCAGCAAAAGAGTGTCAGGATGAACTCTGAAATCATAGAATAACAGACTTTGCAGCTATAGGGCTGGATGGCCATTTTCCAAGCAAATAAAAGAAGGAAAGAGTGGAAACATTACAGTCCTCTCTTTTGTAAAAGGACTGAAAGAAATTGAAAGAAATCTAGTCCCCAGTGATAAAGGAAAAGGCAAGGTGAGTGAGGACTCTATCAAAAAAAGCTTCAGCAGAAAAAAGGCCCACAGAACACAGGACAATATCTGCTAGATCGAAAGAAAACAAAGAATGTGGAAGGATAGTTTTGCAGTGATGGATGGACTTATTAAAAAACACTTCCATGCCCTTTCCTGATTTCTAATGTGAACTTCAAGGCGATGATATGTGTTGCCTACATATATATAAGGCAATATATAAGGCAAATAAAGAATAAAACAAATATGGGAGTGAGTGAAATTTGGCAACAGAAAATCTGTGTATACTTGATCTACTGTGGGACTGTGCCAGGATCCAGTTGCCAAAACAGAATTTTACTAGGATTTCTACTCATGATGTCTTATAAATAATTATCACATAGAGTTATCAAGGTCCTGGAAATAACATATGATTTTCATCTAAAATAACCAATAATTGACAATTATGAAAAAATATCCAGAATATGAAAGTGTATTGGATGCAAACCTATTAATTGCAAGACTTAGTATCTTAAATATTTGTACCTTCTTTGCTGTTAATGTTAAGACTACCCTGGGCTTGCAGCCTGGAGTATTTGGCAAACTCTAATCATTTAACCTTAAGTACAGCCTATTTTCCAAGATGAAGGAAAAAAGGTTTCAGAACTATCCAGGCTGAAGAATACAAATGATATACCTTCAAAAAAATCCCCTGCAATACCTACTTGCAAAAAGTTGTGCAGGAACTCTAATTAACAGCTTCACATTAGAGTCCAGTACTACAGGGAATGTGAACTCATGTAATCAATCAAGGTGTTGGAAAGTAATCAGAGAAAAAAGTAAGGAGGGTGATGTTAAGGGATATACAGGGATTTGGAGACATGAAAGCCACAAATGAATGTAAAAGATAATCAGCTAATTAATAAGAAGGCACAATTATTTTGAAACAAAGCCAAGATAAATTAAATAGCTAAAGATTTTTTTTTCTTTACACAGTTACAATGAAAAACCGTCATGTGAAATCAGCTACAAAAGCAGGAAAAGAAGTTAAAACTTGGAATGCATCCAGGAAGGATTAAAGTAGTTATGTGAAACAAAGAAAGAACACTATATAAGGTAAAACTGCAGCCAAACAAATAGCTTGATACAAAATAATGAATTTAGTGGAGCTGGTTTCTTTGTCTGTTGCATGGATATGACTTTCTCAATGCATTTCTCTTTTTTAAAAATACATGATTTCTTATGCACGCACAGATCAAGCTACTTTGGTTACTTATAAATGCTCAAAGAAATTGTATGGGCATTTTGGTCTGTAATTAAATGCGTAAAATCTCATAAAGTTCAGAAGTGTAAAGAAGTGGAAAAAGAAACACCAACTTGAAATTCTTCAGTTCTGCTGTATGCAGACACTCACTTATATGACCAAATGCTCCTTTCTTTGGAGGATCACATAATTTTGTTTAATCAAACCTCAAATTTGCTCTAGGTGTGCATTTATCATGGAACAATGAAGAAGAAACCAATACCTTGTGTCAATTACAATGCTTAAATTCCCAAGAGCAAATAGGTTATGTCCTGCTAATAAGGAGCTCTCCCAGTCTCCTGGAGGAAGTCATCAGAAAGCTCACCTATTGCAGGGAGTGAAATTAATTTCACCTCTCTTTGGACATCCACAGTGCAGAGATCCACACTGGACTAGTTCCCCAGACCACCTCTGGAGACAACAAGGAGCAAAAGTCACTTATGAAAGTGTGTTGCATTTCATCTTAAGGTAGACATGAAAAGTACAGCAGGTGAGCCCTGCTCTAGTAGCACCTATTTTTCTCCCTTCAGCTATGAAGGGATTCCAAACAAGCAGTTTAGCTGCCCTTTTCAAGTAATAAAGAGCACCAGGTACTTGCTCCCAGGTGGTCTAAGTCCCTTTTTGGATGCTGCTGCTTATCTCCATTGACTGCAGAGGACCCTCGTATGACCATGTTCTACCTCTGGCAACAAAGGTAAGTGCCTTAGGTTAGACAGAATATATGTGGGCCTTGATATAGTCACCAAAGGCTTACAAAGATTTAAGAATGGAAGTTACCCGGGTAGCACTGAAGAGGAAATGTTTCTTGATGAAACACTTTCTTTACTCATTCATTTATCTAAGAACTCAGGAGCTGCAGCTCAGGTACACTTGTAAAGATTGTGCTCAGCCCTAGTCAAAAAAATGAACCAGTAAAATCTCTGAGCTTTTTGCAGAGGATCTATGAACAAAAAAACTGGCTTTGTCAGATAGATTGCTCATAGAAAAATACAGCTTTGAAGTCATTGCCTTTAATAGGATTCTAATAAATTGTCCTACCCTCTAAATCCTTTTCTTGATCGTTTTGGCACTATATGTCAACACTCAGCCAGATGCTGAAATGATGCCACCTAAGGCCAATTAACTAGTTGACAAAGCTTTTTTTTATATTCACTGCTTTCTGTGGGGTTTTTATGTTGTTGTTTTAGTAACTGCACTGTTTGCTTTTAAAGTGCTTTAAAGATCATTTACTCTAATATTTCTACAGCAAAAGTAATTATCGAGTCAACAGTTCTCTTCAAGATATTTCAGGCCCTCTAAAAGTGGCAAAGGGGAACCTTAATAATAATGATCTTTGGAAATAAATATCCCTCAAAAGAGAAGTTTCTGAGAGCTTTTGAGGGCAATTCAGCTGCTTGTTTAGTTCAGTATGGAAGCCAGCCTTTTAAGTGGCTCTCCAGACAGACACTTTGGCCAGGAAAGCCTTTTCACAGTGGTTCATAGATAGATAGACCACCACAGAGGTCAAGCAAAGGTGTGTATTTGGAGCCATCTGCTTTGGTTGCTGCTGCAGCTGGGCCCCCAGACCTCGGATGTCTCTGTGCATGACAGCTAGCAATGGAGTGTGACAGCCAGAGAACATGAAACAACTGGGGAGGATCTAGAAGGACTTGCAGAAGAAACAGGGTGGGAGGCTATTCCCAGCCTCATAAGGATGGCATGAACTCAAACAAGCACAGAATACATTTCAGGCAGGCTGTGGCAGCAGCTGCCAGGTGGGTAGGCAGGCACAGTGTGCCAATGGCCACACCTGAGCCATGCAAGCCTTTGCTGCTGGACCTGTGATTTTCACTACCTTTAACAGCAAAGAAAAGCATCATGAAGCTCAAAGATAAGCCCTGAAGGTAGTTACATACAGCAAACATCAAGCCATGTTTGTAGAGTGCTTCTTAGCACAAATGATCACCCAGCAGAATAAAAAAGTAGGTTCTATGTAGGAAATGTATGACACAAAAAGTAATCTCTCACAAAAAGGGGTAGGACATAAAAAATTATGGAGCATTGATCATCCAAGTTGAGTCCTGACTGCCCAAAAACCATATTTCCTCAAAGGAAGACAAAATTTTTTTCTAAATAGTTCAACTTAAAAATTGGAGTTTATCTTAAATTTAGTGTCTTCATTCTTTCAGGTTAATAAGGTAAGTACATAATATCATTTCATACATCTCGTGGTAGGGAAGTGGCAGCCGGAGGCCAGATGAAATTTTCTAGGGCACCTACAATGGCATAAGTCATCTACGTTTAGATAAATGAATCTTATTCTAGATAACCATTTTGCCGTTTGGGCTCTTAGGTATTGGTCTTCTAGTGCTGTTTCACCAGACGCCAGCAGAGGCTCAATTTTGTGAGTTAAACTGAGCATGCCCTGTCCTCTCCTTCTGTGGGATTTAGCTGCCTCCGCACCCATCACAACAGAAATGAGCATGCAACGACCGAGCAGCCCCTGCATGCACATCTAGGGAAATCAATGGCCTAAAATGAAGTCTTAGATTGATTTTAGACATTCAAAACCAATACTAATGTATTCACATGTATACACTCACGTTGCCCTTTAAAAAAGACATGCAAGTTCAGAAGATTTTTTCACACAGTTTAAGTTTTGCAAAATGTGGAAGTTTTTGCAAATATCTGATGCAGTCTTCGCTTTAATGCATACACTCACCTCAGTGCAGGGTCCCTCACTTCAATGAATTTCCTGCTAAACCCCTCATTTTTCAGGGTTATTCTTGTGTGGTACATTTACAAATGAAAATAAAATGGTATCAGTGCCTCTAGAGCTCAGCAAAACCGAATGTTTGCTATATGATACGCTATTAAGATGCTTGCTTTTGGGAAATTGCCTGCTAATTCCTTTTGCAGACCATGGGATTGTGTAGATCTGACTCACTTTCACACCCTTCACTCAGCAGCTCTGTACTGCTATGCCACGTCAGTGCTCTCCTGAATGGGCCCACAGGCAACTCCAGGGTATAAATAATGCAGCCTAACAATAATAGCTTGCATGGTGACGAGAGATTAAGATGATTTTGATCCATCCTCAGACATTTGGTAAAAGTGAAAGGCAGTCCCTTCGAGCACTGCTAGTTTATAACTCCAGTCTCCACCTCCGACATTAGCCTGGGCCAAATGCTAATTAGACTAAGGACTTTGACTGGGTCACTGGGCAAACAACTGCATTAGTTTGAAACAAAAGGATCTCTTTTCTCTTGCCCCCATGTATTTATATTGCCCTACTTCTAGGAGCTACTACCCTAAAAACCGTGGCAGAAGACTGGTCCAGTTCATGGTCTGGTGTTCTGGTGGGAACTCTGCTCCATCCGTGATCTGAGATGGGGTGCTGCAATATGGAGCAGGGCCCCAAGACCTCCCTACAGATCCTGCTGACTGCCAAGGAGCTGGGAACCACAAGCAGAGGAACATGGCAGAGACCTGTCATGGCCTTAACCCCCCAACAAGATTTGCCAGAGGTCATTTGTCAAAGCCCTAATCTATCACTGTGCTTTTTTTCATGATGGCAAAACCAGATTGCTAGAGAAGAGCAGACAGCAGGCCCCTCTACAGGTGTACCAGTCTCCCTCTGTCTATTTATGGAGGTTACTCCCCATCCTCATTAGCAAAACAGCTTATCTATTGAATGCAATTTAATCAACAAATGGGGTTGTCCTTGGCAGGGTATCTTCAGTTGAAGAATGACTCCTCTTTGTAGAGATCGAGTTGTACAAACACTTTCATTTGATTGAAAAGACTTAGCCCAATTAAATACATAAATGTTTAAGTAAACCCTTTGGACATGGTTCACTTAATAAAAAACAAATAAATATCCAATTTTAAAGAGAGCAGCAAACTGCTGGGCATTGCACAATGTCAGCTCAGGTTTTCTAGAAAAGAATACCCAAATCCACTTATACATAAATTAAAGGCATGGTTATTTTTTCTGCAGCCTTTTTAAATATTGCTTTGGAATGTACACAGAAATGTGTGTGTTTGGTGGGGGCGGAGGGAGGGGGTACCCTCTTCACAATATGGGCTATCTCAGCACTATTTGGAGTGCCTATTAGTCTAATGCCTTTTCAGAGTGCCTGAAGACATGAAGAAGCACTCCTTATCTAGCACACCCACTAAGGATTAGGCTTTTTTTATGGGTTCTTAGCATTGCTGTTTATTTATTCTATCTAGTTATGAGCATGTTACAGGGGGTTTGTCTTGTTTTGGTAAAGCAAAAATTTTCATTTAATTGCTAATTCTGGAATATTTCTGGTTAACATTACATTTCACAGTGCACAATTCAGCTGCTTCTCAGGTGAGTTCTTGCAGTCCCTCCTCTGCACCTGCCTCTTGTCTTTCTCATCCTCCTGTAATGTAGATTGCAGCTCCTGGATTACCTTTTCTACCTCCAACCTCAACCATTTTTTCGCCCCACCTTTTGCAAGTCCAGAATGAATCTCACTTGCTGCTGAACCTCCACCGTTGCTGGCTCTGTGCTCAAACCTGGTGTGCTTTGCCCCTCCTTTCCTAACCACAGGTACGTGTTCCCTGTGGCCCAAGCTGCAACAGTTGTTCTGCCATGCTTGAAGAGGAGGCTGAATGCTGTCCGCTGATCAGCATGCCTTTGAACACCTTCTCCTTTGAGAGTGGTCACATGCACTGAATTAGGCTCTCAGTGCCATCCTCACTAGCACTCACAGCAAGCAGGAGGTGCAGGACCAGCACTCCCACCATCACCATTTCTCCCATCAGCAAACCAGTGCAGGGCTCACGGCAGCTCAGCTTTTCTGAGGGCAGATTTTGAACACAGCATGTATATATGTGCTTCTTGAGACAACTCATTGCACAGACTCAGGAACAGAAAGCATACCATTGTGGCTTAATCAAATTAAATATTCAAATGAAAGCAATAATTACTTAATCTCACTAAGTCTCAAAACAAATTTAAATTTTTGAAACATCATTTTTGACCTGTAGGCTATAATGAGTAAGCCAGTCTCTAATGATTCAGCAAAGACTAGGGGGTTTAGGTTATCACCAACCAGGAGGTATTTATGAAAGATGATGAGCAGTGTCGTTACTAAACGGCCCTCGGACAGTCCTCTTCTTTACAGATGACTTTGTCTACACAGCATCAACCAGGCACTGACATTAAGTATAAAAAATCCTAGCCAAGCATTTAAATTCACTGTCAACATATGTGGAAAAGAGATGTTTAGTGGCAGAGCTGCCTGGTGGAAATTACTACAGCAAATTTCAACTGTCATTATAATCTGTTAATTAATGTGTTAATGTACGATTGCAACAGATCGGTGAGGCCAGCACTCCGGTCAAGTCCAGGCATGCATAACACGTGCCCTGCATGCTCTGGGTCCAGAAAATACAGTAATGTACATGCCTTCACAGTTAATGTAATATACCTCAGGGTCCTTATGTGTACCTATAAGGAAAGCCGCCAGCTAAAATCTTTCACATGGGTTTCTTCACTGACTTTAATGGAAGAGTGATTAAATTTATGCAAATATCTGACTTATGAGTCAAGACTGAGATGGTGAAGATGGTCTCAGAGTCTCTGGTCTGACTGTGGGCATGACTGTGTTTAAGGTCGCAGTTTGTAACTGCCTAAGTGCTGTCTTCAAGGAGCTCAGACTGGCATGACACCCATCTTCTTGTGGGTTTGCAGAGAAATAACATGGAAAGGTAACACTTTTCTGCACTCTGGTGAGAGCAACAACTGAAGTCTGGGAACAAGCACGCTGTCAGGAAACACAAGCAGGAATCACAGAGCAGAGCTGCTCACATGCTTGGTGTGAAAAAGCATGCATTGGCGTCTACCAGCAAAGGTATCCATAGCACAGAAGGATATTAGAGTTCTGAATAACAAGGTGAAGCTTCTCGAGCACATTACACATCCCCTGGGCAACACCATTAGTGGCTGCTGATAACATCAGTGGCAGTGGCAGGGACGGGTGCTGATATTAGTAATATGAATTTCTGGTCCCATGCCAGATCAAATGCACTCCAAAACTCCACAGGAATGGTATAAGGGAGGGTGACCTGGAGCATCTCTCCCAAAGCAATATTTTTTTACCTTTCAACCTCAATTAATTTGCATATCTTCACAAGAAACATCTCTGAGATGGAAACAAAACTCCTTACTCCTGAAGCCTGACAGAAATATCTGTAAAAACTAAAAGATAATGCAGCAGGTTTGTGTTTAACCTTAAGAGACCATTTTCATCCACTGTTCTTTGCATGGCGATTACTGCCAGGCTACCACAAGCCCTGCACAGGCAGCTATGGAAAGGGTTTCTAACACTAACCATAGAACTTAGCTCGCAGGGGCTGGAAATGGGGTGCTGTGCGTGCCTGTGCTTGGGAGTGGGAGCTCCCAAGCCTGTGGAGGGTCAGGATGCTCAGTCTCTCCTGCCTCTTCAGGAGGATTGCAGACCGCCCTCTTCCTCAAGCGACACAGGATTAAAGAGCATTTAAAGAGTAGGGTATCAGCAGCTACATTGATGCTTCTAGCTAAAGAAGGATCTGGATATGCATGCAAACATCAGATCCTGATTCTTCACATTGCTTAATCCTTAGCTCCCTGCTGGGCCCCTGTTTTCCATCAGCCCAATGGGCTCTCTAGAGGTGGCTCATCCCATACCACATGGCTGTAAGCCTGGCCTGGCCACATCCCTGGCTCTTGTTCAGTGCTCAGTGCAGACGTTATCATTAAGACCAGTGGCTTGTTTGGAAAAAGACTGACACAGGGAGCAAGTGACCATATGAGGAGCGGCTAAAGTCACTTGGTTTGTTCAACCTGGAGAAGAGGAGACTGAGGGGAGACCTCATTGCGATCTACAGCTTCCTCACAAGGGAAGGAGGAGGGGCAGGCGCTGATCTCTTCTCTCTGGTGACCAATGACAGGACCTGAGGGAATGGCAGGAAGATGTGCCAGGGGAGGTTTAGGTTGGATATTAGGAAAAGGTTCTTCACCCAGAGGGTGGTGGAGCACTGGAACAGGCTCCCCAGGGAGGCAGTCACGGCAGCAAGCCTGACGATATTCAAGGAGCATTTGGACAACGCCTTCAGAGATATGGTGTGAATTTGGGGTTGTCCTGTGCAGGGACAGGAGTTGGACTCAATCATCCTTGCAGGGCCCTTCCAACTCAGGACATTCTGTGATTCTATGATTAAGTGTTATTTACCAGCTTCCCAAGGATGTGAGTAACCAAAACCAGGCTCTTTAGGCTCAGGCCGTAAACAGGCCAGACTTCAAAGACAGCTAATGCACTCATTGTGAATTACCCTCACCTGTATGTGATGTGATGCCTCTGCTTACCCTGTCAAGATCTCCAGGAGTGTTAGCTCCCATATTGCAAGACTATTAAATCTGATGTCTTAAATATATATGTACATACATACATTCCTGCATTTTCTTTTATAATGTTCTTCTGGAAAATATTTCCAGCAAATCTATCTGAAATCCCCTGCCTTAGCACCATACCAGGATGATGCAATATGAATATCCTACCACAAACATCTGGGTTGCTTCTCCAAGCCTGTGCTCATGTCCTCATTTGCTTTTAGGGACAACACATAGAAGAGTCTAATGTGGCTGAGATGCTCTGGTGACTCACCCAATTCAAACTGGTTGGAAAGATTACCACAGGTTTGTCTGACTTCTTCACTGTCCCAGCCAAGAGGATAGAGGGCACAACCAGAGCCGATCAACAAACCTATGGAGAGAAAAGAAAATAGAAGTTTATACAAGCAATTGCCATTAGCTTAAACACAGGCTGCCACCTGGGAATCAAAGTGTCAAACTGCCATGTAAGAATCTCAGAGAAAAAAAAAAAATCTCTTCTTCTCCTAAAAACAGTAGAAAAGCATTTGGACTTCTACTGCTGCATTCTGCTACCCTGTTTTACAGCTGGAGGCAGCCATGGCAGTTCACCACCAGAAGCCATCCTCAGTTTCTGGAGCTTCTACCTGAGAGCTTTTAGGCTCCCCTTCTACTCTGCAGAACTGCTACATAAACTGTTTGGAAAACTCAACACGGGGTTAAATAGAAGCTGTGTTAATCACAGCATTTACAAGCTGATTGCTTCTGATTAATTAAAACAACAATCAACCATGGTCTATCAAGGTTCTAGCAGGAAAAGTAAACTGACAGTTGTGCTAATCCGTTGTCATTTTCCTTTGTTTTTCACCCTTTCAAAAGCCAGGAAAGAACAGTTTCTTGTCACCTGATCAATTCACACCACAGGTACTCACTCCACAAAGTTTCTTCAAATCATTTCAGCTAAAACAACTGAGCTCTTGAGCCATGTACTTATTATCATGCTTGGCTTAACATTCACAACACGCTTTGCTTTCTCCAGCCCTCATGCTGCCCCAAACAGATGTGTTTTGGCTAAGTCTTTCCCTTCACAAGATCTTGCTGGGAATCACCCAATGGGCCATGATTATTTTCCAGAAGTGGCATTTTTATCATATTGCATTCTCAGCTGTCATTGCAGCGGCTGCCAAAAAGCGGGCGTAGCTGGCAAAGCTTTTTACATGGACAGCCTAGAGAGAACATTTCAATGTACGCTACAGCATTTAAATGTTACGTCCTTTCTGTCAGATACTATTTGCAAGACTGGAAACAAATCACTATGTAGATAACAGGCTGGGTGCACCTGACACTACGCAGGCTGTAAGGGAAGCAAGTCGTCAGAAAGTTTGCAGGGTGGGTTTGCAGTGGTGCCTTTTACCAGTTAGGTAGAGCACAGGACTGGGACAAGGTTTCAAGCCCTACAGCTGTCACTGGCTGACTTTGGGCAAGTCCCTTGACCTCATACCACCTCACTTTTCCTCTCTTGACAGTAAGGACAATGTGCTCCCTGGCAAAGCACTTTTGCTGTCGTGCTCCTAGTGCAGCAAGCCCTGGGTGTGGTGACAGAAACACTGTGGAGGTCACAGCAGACTAACAGGAGTCCTGAGAGCGATTCTGACTCAAGGCCTGGAGCTAGCTGTGCATTTCTACTGTCTCCATCCTCAAGATACCTAAGCTTCTCATATTTCTCATGCTCCTGTAAGACACAGAAATCATCTTATTACGTTCTTGACTTGCCCAAAGACACATCTCAACAAGGCACTGAAGTCCAGAAGTGGTATCCCATCTTTCTCTTAGCATCTTAGCTGTTAGCAAAGTAGCTCAGCAATTCCTTTGCTGCTCCTCCAAGCACATCTTCCCCTGTTTAGGGCCTAATATTAGCTCCTTAGTTCTTCCTCCACTAAGTTAAAATTTCTTCTTGCTACTCAAGTCTACTTCTTCCTTTCCTTGTTGAGCAGTCACTGTCTGCTCCTCTCTCCATATCTACATCACATAATGGAAAAGAAATCCCTGAGGCAGCCCCCTCTCAGATGGTGCGTTCACCCAAGAGCTGTAAAGGGAGAAAAGCAATTAAGGACACATGAATGCTAGGTATTTTCAGAACTTTGTCTGACCTGGATATGGTTGCTTCTAATGTCCTCACTAATGGCTTTCACAGTATCATCTGATTTTTATCCCCAGGGTTGCAGAGCCAATGGCAGCTGGTAGAATCCATGTCAATGAGAGTCGCTTCTAATTAAATTCTCAGAAAGGGTGTTTCTCAGACAAGAGAACTTAGGCCAAAACTGGGTCTACATTTGTTAAAGACAGCTTAAGACTCTTTGGGGAAAAAAAAGACTGATTCTCACTTGAATTGTTAAGGCAAAAAGGGCGCTGCAAAGCGCTGACAGCATGGCTGATGTGCTAGGAACGGGTAGGACCCAATGGGACAAGGAGGAACATCACCACTGATGATGAGAATGACTGGGAAGGGAGGAAGAGCACCCAAATGCCAGAGATAGCCTCCCAGACCGTGGCAGCCCGGGCCAGTCCTGCTGTGGTTCTGACCCCTTCCTACATTGGCCCTGATGCCCATGACCTGCCTAGTGCCAGCCCCGGCAGATCACAGCTCAGAAGCTGCTCTGGCCAAAAATGAACCACCCTGGCTGAGCTGGTTTCAATCAACTTGTGTCCTTGAACAGACTCTCTGGGAGACCTCGCAAATGCTCAAAGGGCTCCATTGCAAGGGGCAGGGAGCTGTGTGCAGGCGGTAGGAGGGAAGGCAGGCTTGTGGCCGCCTGCATTGGACCAGCTGAAACAGCAGCCAGCCCTTCCTCACAAATAGGTCCTGGGAAACTCTCCTGCCCAATTCTTCCAGGAGAACACAACAGCAGCGCTGCAGACAAGTGAAAGGGCTATTAGCATAACAATGCTGCCCCTCCAAACCCAGAACAAGCTCTTACTCAGCACTTGCCAATTACTCTCCTCAGGTGGCAAGAGTGTCTAGCACTCATTGCATTCACAGACGGCTGTTTGTTTTCAGCTCCCTTTAGGTTTTGTTGCAGTAACAGGTTGTTGTTTGGGTTTTTTCCCACGAATATTGCTCACAGCACTTTCCACTGCAACCCTCCAAGCACAGCTCATCCTCTTCTGAACACCGTGTACCTGTTCGCTCTTTCTGCCTCTGATGCAACACTGGATACAGTGGCCACAAGCCTTGGCAGCTTATTTGCTTCCTTAGCCAGACCTCTTCATTCCCTTATCACACCCTCTTTCCCATTTCTGTACATCCATCTCTGTAAGCCCAAAGCCCAGCTTCAGTTAAAATAAATTCTGGGGGTCAGGCTATGTCACTTACGCTGGGTGTTTAAAATACCTCACACAAATGTGCCTTGACCTGCATTAAGCCTCAACCTCTAACTTTGGTCCAAACAGCAATTATTATCAATGAATAAGAATAATTCCTATTAAAAATAATCCTAGATTTCCTTGTTTCTTTCACAAAACCACAGAATTCTTATATACTTTATAGAGTAAACACCTTCAAACATAAGGCTTGCTTAGACAGAGACATAATGTCTAGTCCTGCCCTCTGATCAACTCACATAAATCTAGAAATATTAAATTGAGAGACAGGTGAGAACATTCTGGGAAAGTAGAATCAGGACCTTCCTTACACAAAAATCCTGGTGACACAGCCAAAACTTCATTAGCAACCCAATATACTGTGATGTTAAATTGCTCCAAAGGAGCAACTGCCTCATTCACACGTGGATGCTTGCCCTTAAAGCCAGTCCAGGTTGTCTAATAACCAGCTCACAGCACCCACCGCTGAACCTCACCATTAGCTGTGCCTCCCAGAAACTAATAAACCCAATAAGGGCAAACTAGTGTGCTATGTCAGAAAACCTCCCTAGCCCAGTGACAGCTGGCTCTGCAGTTGGGTATGGGCTTTAGCAGTGCTGAGTTTCATTTATGGAGTACCAGCCATCAAGCACTGCAGCTTCTTTTCTGCTCACAGCCTGCGCTGACTGTGATGATGAGATCAAACGGGAAACTGCTGCCTAATGCCAGTGCCTCCGCATGGCCCCAAAGCATGAGTGGCAGCATGTTTATGTGCAAAGGACAAGGTATAAGCCCACAGGCAAGCTCACACACTTCATTTAGCGAACACAAAATCTTCCAGAGACCAAAGGTGCTGCCAGGAGCACAGGACTACATTCCTGTCTGGCAAAACAGCTTATGCCTATAAATACCAATTTTGTCACAAGTACCAACTGGCCACAAGTCTTAAAGCTGTTGTTTTGACATCTCCTTTGATATCACTGGTCTTCAGCTGTTTTTGATTCACCTTCAAATATTTCCCTGTAGTGGTGTGTATGTGCCTGTTGTGGATTTAGGTCTACTGACAAAGCAGTTGTGCTCCCCAGTACTTCTTGTAGGCAAGGTGCGGGCCAAACTCAGGGATTTACCTTCAGTGTAAGACTTCCTCAAAGACTTAGAGCCTGCTAGTCAGTAAGAAAAAATTTCACAAGTTTTGCTTTATGCCCTGAGGTATGTATATATCTATGAGTGGGTGTGGGTAATGTCCCATTGCTTTCAGCAGGATTCTGCATGACTTCAACAGGGCTGATACTGCCTCAGTCTGCATGGGCAGTGAAGTTGGGAACTGGCATTTCAGCTCCCTTATTTTATGCACTAAAAGTGTGGAGTGTGCCTCAAAGCCCATGGTGTTAATAGGACTTGGACAAAAGCCCCTCAGCCCCTTTTTTCCCTTCTAATGAATCCACCCCTGTTTGTAAGCAACTAAATGTGTGGATCAGACCCTGCAAAAGCAAAAAGACTGCATACTATTACCGCTAATAATTCAGACATGCTCACAGCTGATTTGTTTAATCACGGAGAATGTAGATCCTGCTGAACAGCTGCAGCCTCCATTTAAAGATCTAAGTTAAATCCAAGGGCTGCAAACTCAACAAAAATCCTTAAGCTAATTTTGCAGCTTCAGTAGAGAGCAGTTACTGGTTTAGCTCAAGAGTCACATCCTGGCCTGCCCTATAGTTATTGTATTTAGCCAGCTATGCTACCCAGGACACCACACCCATCTTTACAGCTGCTTAAAATGCTTGGATGCCTATAACATTTCTTAAGAAAGTAAAAAAAAAAACAAAAAACCAAAACACCATGCTGTAATTACCATCATCTGTCATCTTCCATTATCCACTACAGTCATTAAAAAAAATAGAAAGGGGAAGGAAATGTGCAGGTCCAAAAATGGCAGCTTCACAAAAGGGGTTGCAGCTTCGAGGTGTGAGGGAGGCAGACAGCAGGACGGGGACAGCTGGCAGTGGAGGCACTAGTGGCACGTGGCTGCTGTTTTGGATGATGTGCCATGCACCAGTGGAGGTGTTGGCACTGTCAGAGACCAGCTCTCCTGGAGCAGTTTTGCATTCAGGAGTGAATTGGGCTCCTTGCCCTGATCTGTGAAACAGTGCTATTGCAAGTGCTGCGTCTGGCTCAGTGCACTAGCAAGGCACGCAGGAGAAAGCCACAGGGCTGACTTAATGCAGCTGGCTTCACCAATGCAAAGCTGGAATTAAGTGTTTGGCTTCAATATTTAACAGGGTCCCATTTAGCCACTAGGCTCTTTGCATAGTCCATGCGGAGAGCTGGATACCTTCAAAAAGTGAAGTAAAACCAGCCTATGTCCTGTCAAGAGCTGCCCAGACCTACAAGTTGCAAAACTACAAACCAGGGGGTCGGAGGGTGGATGTCTCAAGAGTAAACTACCCAGAGTAATCCTTGTCCATCCCAGACTGCCTTCCCTGTCACTCTTGCTGCAAGTATAATGCGTGATCATATTTTAGTAACACTTAGCACTTGAAAGATGATCTTGTCTGTCTGGAGTGGAGCTTGTGATTGAAAATAATTGCATATAGCAGGTTCTGCATATGGTGGATGCTGCTGAGCAGGGGAGCAGCAGGGAAGGGGCGGTATTTACATTAGTGGCTTGGCACAGATCTAGGTTTCATCTTTGAAGTGTTAAAGACATGATTTGTGGCATGCAGCAATCACCTTACTCCAAGAGATAAAATATTAACTGCTATTAATATCTCCAAGAATAGCTTGGGTATAGGCAAGTCTCAAATAATAAAATCAGAAGGATTAATAAACCAAGAGACATTAACCAGATTTTGCCGTGGACAAAATGACTGCACTCAGAAAGACCAAAATCAATTGGCAAAAGTCTATGCACGAAAACAGAAGCTTGCACATCCCTGTGGTGGGTGGCCCTCAGACTGTTGCTGTGGATCTAATGGAAGCCTCCACCCAAGGATCTGATGTGCTTTAAGTAACCCATGGAGACATCACACCATAAATTAGTTGTTTGTAACTGCCCTCACAGTTCAGAGCTAGCAAGTCCTGTTTTACAGACTCAGCTCTTCCTCTCACTTGTTGAGGTCACAGCGTGCCCCTGATTGCTATATGGCTCATTCTTGTTTTATTGTCAGCCCATTTGATCATTGCATCCTCAAAAGCCTGTTAAATAAAACCAAACCTTCCCCAGTGTCCTCCCTTCTCCCTTGCATGGGGTAGACCTAAGCACATGATTCAGACAAATCCAACAGGGAAAACCATCAGTTTGATCAATAAAGAGAGGTAGTGATGGCAATAAATGAGGCTCTTAGCTTTAGATTTAGCCTCAGAGTCTTGCTGCTAGAAAATGCATTTTCAAATGGGAACTAAACCGATGGTGGCTTTCCTGGATTATGGGCTTTTTAAGAGCCTTCTACATGGGCACTGGAAATTGTATTCCTATTTTGTATCTCCTCAGCTCCAGTCACAGTTATAACCTATGAATGCAGTGACAGGGACTGCCCAGGCACCATAAAGGGCCTCCTTGGCCAGCAGTTAGGGGGGCCTGGGAAGCCTCTCAAGCAGTAAGGAGCCCAGTGTCATCATAAACATTAAATTTGTATTTCCACCTAGAAAAATATGTATTGCGGAGAGAAAATAAAACCAGAATCAAATGTTGCCTTTTGTACTCTTGCTTTTTAGTAAGAAAAATCTTCTTCAAAATATCTTTCTCCTTTCTTTCCCCCCCCCTTCTACTTTTTCCCCTTACATTTTCGGACCTGACCAAAAAGAAACCTTGCTTTTTTTTTTTTTTTTTGCTAGGCATTTCTAGTGAATACTGCTCATCTGACAGATATTCAGACCATCTGGAGAAGCTGACAGATAATAATTTGGAAGTCATCCCTTTCAAGACCATTTTAATGATGATTTTTCCTTTCACATTTTTTCTCTATTAGCCTGTCTGAATCTTCAAGGATAGAAAGTTTTCACATTCCCATCTGTCACTTGAAGGTACAGTAATCTGTACAAGCAAAACAAAACCAATTTTTAGATGCAGCACGGACTTTGACTCTCTGGTTCTTGTGATTTAAAAACTCTCCTCTCTGTAATGGCTTACCTGCTATAAAAGTGAGCCTGCAGCGTGAAAGTAAAATTGAGCTGGCACATGAAGATTGTATGCTGCTTTGAGACATACCTTAGCCAACAAACAATGGGGTTAAAGAAGAATTGGTTAAAAACCATGATACTTCAGCAGACACAGCTTCTGAAGTCCCTTTTTGAGAAACTCTCCAGGAGCTGCAACCAAGCAGCAACTGCAGAGTGACAGAAGTGGGTCAGAGCAGGTTCAGACAAACTCCACAGCCTGGGCAAAGCTGCAGGACCCGCCAGAGCAAAGAGCGGAGCAGGGCCATGCCAGCTGCAGGCAGCCTGGCTCTCATGCCCGCCGGAGTCCAGCCTCAAGTCAGTCAGCAAGGGATGATGTCTTTATACTGGCAGCTCCCATCTCTTCACCCAGAAGCTTCCCCTCTTTAAGGTCACACTTCTACTGCTTTTCTTGACTTCATCACTCTGTCCACTGGTTTCTCTGTTGTTCTTCCATTAGCGAAACATTATCACATCAGTCCCTTCCATTCCTGTTAGTACCTGTCCCCAAGAAAACCCAGGCATGCACCTGACATAGGCTTTTATTAGCCTTACACATGAGATCAACACTTGGGCAACAGTTCTCCGTCAAGTTAGTAGTCACTGAACATGGGGCATTTGAGTGGTTCCTTATTGAGCCTGAACTGAAAGTGCATCGTTTGAGAGAGGGTACAATTGCCTACAATGTGAATGAATGCAATAAGGGAGTATCTTGTCTGAGTGTCCAGGCAGGGGTCTCCAAGGACACACAGACAGAGATGGCATTTATGCTGTGCCAAATTTCCTCCCAGTCCTCCTCACAAGGGTCACAGGATAGGAGAGAGCAAGTCAGTTCAGGACTTCACTCAAGGTGAAGGTGTTTTGCTACAGGCTTTGCTATAGCAGGACATTAGAGGGACTCTAGACACAAAACAAAATTGAACATAAGAACAATGACAAAAAAACGAATAAAATGCTACAACCCTCAGCTTTGCAGATCCTGCCTCCAGTTACACTGCTTCATCTTGAGCATGATGGAAATAGTACTCATGGGTTTTCTGTCAAGGGCAAAACCCCACCACCCTTTCCCTCCTTGTTCTGATCGCCAGGTTTTAATTCAATGCATTTGGCTTTGCTTACTTCCCCTCCTTCTGACTGTCAAGCCCCATCCCTCAAATGAGACTTTTCCTGTTATTTTGGGTTACTCCACACCATGAGCACTCACTGCCTGGGAGCTGCTCAGCTCCGAACCTCAGTGAACAGCCACAGCAAAAAGCTGCCACCTGCCTGCTGCTGTTTCCCAGAGCTCGTGGAAAGCAAGGCCGGTAGCAGAAGAAACCTAAAAAAAGCATTACAAATGCCTGCCAGCATCTAGCACAGCAAAGTGCTGTGTCATGGGAGAGTCACAGCCCTCGCTCTCTCCCCAGTTGCGGGCATGGGGCAGTGGAGGGTGCAGATGGGAGTTTTCCAGTAGATGAAGCATGAGTTCACTTTGATTTTCATTTGATCAAAGGTGGAGTGCTCATTACTACACAGGTGCTTCAGGCTCAGAGGGGGAAATCTCCCCACCCACAGATGCTATATTGCTACCCAAAAGCTAATGGGTTTTGTCTGCTCTATTAGGCGCTGGGTGTTTTTAAAGCAATACTGAAGGCTTCAGAAAATGGGGATGGGGGCAGGGAGAAACCCAAAAGAAACAGTGAAGGAGGAAGAGAGGAGAAATCAAACACAGAGCTGCTACTAAATGGAAGTGAATTAGTAAAAGCCATTTGGTAAAAGGACAAGTGACAGGGCCATGGCAGTGGTTGCCATGGAAAGGAAAGATTCAGCACCAGTTTCAAAGCCCTGCAAAACAGGTGCTGGTGCAGGGGGTTCCAGGAGGCTGCAGCTCCCAAGAATTCCAACCACCGAAAATCACCCCTGGAAGTACTTCCTGTAATTAGATTTTATAAAGCAGCAGTAAGCAGGCTCCACAGTCTGCACAGGTTGGCACTAGATATTAAGAAATCCAAGAGTTTAATCCTATTGTATGTATGCAGTACGAGTAGTAATACGATCTTTGAGAACTAGTTGAATTACAGTGTGTAGCTGGATATTTCACTGAAAACTCCTTTATTACCATTTATTACACAGTACCATTCACATGCAGGGGGATTTAGAGGGACCCAAGGAAACAGGTACCTGCCCGTGCAATTTATATCTTATTGGTTATGGTTAAGTAGGGCTAAGGCTGGCCACAGAGTCACAGTGGAGGATATCTGGAGGATGCACCAACTGTTAGGGAATGAATGTTTACTGAAGCAGAGACTCCAGGGTGACTCCCTTACCGCCAGATCACACAGTCCCTCTTACATATTCATTCTCTCAGCCAGTGATGATACAAGTATTTGGTGCCAAGCAGAACATCCTTCTGACAGAAGCTCCACAGATCCCAGGGGATGAGAGACCAAGGTTCAAACCAGGAAAAAAAAAAAAAAGAAAAAAAAAAGAAAAGGAGGCTTTCACCATGGCTACTTTTCCCAACCATGAGTGTTGGGTGTGGACAACTGGATATGAGAGATTCCAGCATCACCAGGTTTTCTCCTTTGGGCTTCATGCAGTATGTACTGGTTAGGTGCCCATGGATGAGGTAAATGGAGGAGTATCGAGATTGTGAATCCTCCACTGTTTAGACACAAGACACAGCACTGAGCAGTCTGGATAAGCCCAGACTTGGCTGCTTTTGTTTGTTGAAGGGGGTACTTGGAGGTATGAAAGTGATTACTGTGATCATGTGTGGTGGTTTTGGCTGGGACAGAGTTAATTTTCTTCATAGTAGCTAGGAGGGGGCTGTGTTTTGGATTTGTGCTGAAAACAGTGTGGATAACACAGGGATGTTTTTGCTATCGCTGAGCAGTGCTTACACAGCATCAAGGCCTTTTCTGCTTCTCACCCCACCCCACCAGCGAGCAGGCTGGGGGTGCACAAGAAGCTGGGAGGGGACAAAGCCAGGACAGCTTACCCCAACTGATCAAAGGGATATTCCACACCATATGACGTCATGCTCAGCATATAAAGCTGGGGGAAGAAGAAGGAAGGAAGGAGTGATGGTGTTTGTCTTCCCAAGAAACCATTACACATGATGGAGCCCTGCTTTCCTGGAGATGGCTGAACACCTACCTGCTGATGGGAAGTAGTGAATGAATTCCTTGTTTTGCTTTGCTTGAGTGAGCGGTTTTTGCTTTACCTATTAAATTGTCTTCATCTCAACCCACAAGTTTTCTCACTTTTACTCTTCCAATTCTGTCCCCCATCCCACCAGGGGGAGTGAGCAAGTGGCTGTGCAGGGCTTAGTTGCCAGCTGGGGTTAAACTACAACATCATGATTCAGGGTTGATCCTGCTTTAAGCAGAAGGTTGGACATCCCTTCCAACATGAAAGACTTTAGGAATCTGTTTTTACATCATTCAGGCACCTCAGCTTAAGGCAGCTGGGGCTCAAGTTACGTGTGTACACATAGGACTACTCGCATTTCAGCTGGGTAGCCCATATGGAGACCAGCTCCTGCTCCAGAACAGCATGGGTCTTCCTTTCTAGGTGCCTCAGATGGCACAGGGCATATCAAGCCTATGGAGATGGCTCTGCAGTGGCAACTTAATTGAGACCCTTGTCAGTACAATCAATGGAGTCTAGAAGCTATTTTTCTCATCCTAAAGAAAACATACACATAGTTCTATGATCAGGACACATCTAAGTCCACCTAACTCTAAGACAGCAAAGACATTCACGTGGGAGTGGCAGACATGACGCAGAGCCAACAGACACTCTTGGACTAGCAGGTGGAGGTGGGATAGCCAAGGGCATCTCAAATGGCACTAGACACTTGTAGTTTTTTGACTGAATTGTGCTCCACTGGCAATATCGACTCAGAGTGGGATTTGGCTGCCCAAACACAGGCACCTTCTGTCAGTTAAGTGCTGTTCTGTATCTCACTTGGCCTCCAGCTGCCTCTCCAGAGCAGTGCAAGTTTGCCCTAAGTCCTCTGTTACACCTGCCAGCCCACGCAGAGGTCTTGCAGACGCTAGGATATCTCTAACAGCGCAAAGCATGTAGATTTAGGCTAATGAGTTTCACCCTAGATATCTATTGATCTTAATGTGAGCTTGGAAACCTACCTCAAGGGAGAATATCTGTATTGTAAACACCTTCAAAAAGAGTATGAATCCATAACTGAATCCTGCCCAAAGTTACCTACACTTTATTTTGTCCCTTATCTTCTATCCTTCTGCTATCATTCTGCCCTTAAGCTGCAAATGCCTCAATTCCTGCCATGAATTCTGCCCTCCTTTATGGGAAATGACCTGAATGTTAGGGAAGAGGAGAAGATTAAAGGAAAAATTGTCTTGCTCTTGAGTGTAAACCTATATGCTCCACCTTAAAAGGAAGTTTTTTCTATGGAACAAGTTGCTGCTTCAAAATGGCCTTGATCTGCCTCAGTTGCTACCACAGAGCTAGAACAACTCAGCAAGTCTCTGCATCATTCCTCCCAGAGTTTGTCACACAACAAAATGATTGACACCTCTCGTTCTGAAAAGGATGTGACATGGTCCAGTTAAAGACAGAGTGAATCTGCAGAGTGGAACTGAAATGCTTGAAGAACCCAGAAAACACTCTGGCGTTTGACTGTCAGCTCATTTTTGTTTGGCAAGCCATGATCACTGCTTGTACATTATAAGCTTTATGGGGGGAAAGAAAAAAAAAAGCCTGAGCGTTATCACATGCCATCAGACTTCTTTATGTGACAACCCATCTGTGTACTCACCCCATCGTTTTGTGGCTCAGAATCAAATGTTTGACAGTTCAAAGAGTCTAGAGCAGCATATGGCATACGACATAGTGTATTTAAATAGAAATCATTCCATTAGAAACACAAGGGTGCCTACTGTGATTAATAAAAGGTAGTTTAATAACTAACTTCCCAAAATACATAATCCTCTATGTAGTCATAGTAGATAAGGCATATTCCTTTTCATTAATATGAATTTCAACAGCAACTGGAGGCTGGACAAAACTAGCCAGAGCCTTTGCAGAAGCTCCAGACTTGAAGGATTTCCCAGTAAATGAAATGATCTCACAAAGTACCATGAGGAGAGAGTGAAGGAAATATAGCCCATGTTAGTGAAGACACCTAAGCAGACAAATGGATAAATGGACAGGCATTGCCATATCTTTTAAATACAAACTGGGCAGACTAAGGTTCTTACAAGAATTAAGGAAAAGTCTGTAGCAGCCGCACTCCTGAGCACAACTCCAGTGATTTCTACTCTAGATTCTCCCAGCCTTTGGAAATATTCAGACAGGGATTAAATACCAAAGAATTGCTTTCCTGTGTCTATTAGTTCACTGACCTTTGAAAAACAATACTTTGTAGTTTGTAGATGCTGGATAAAGCAACAAAGCTGCCCAGCCAATTCCTTCACTTTGGTGGCATATCCCCAAAGTGACAGGAGAACTGGAACTCATGCAAAGAATACATCCAGTGGGGGAATACTGCACACCAGGCTTTTGCCCCCTTTTATTTTTTTTAGTTTGTTTCATTTCAGTTGAGCTGTCCAAGGATTAATGGAAGATCAACCACTGAACATCTCAGTAAAACTTCAGCCATACTTAAGACTTCAAAGTAGCATTTTCAGTACATGGTCTGCAGACTCTCTGGCAAAACAAGGAGTCTTTCCAAGCAAGTTCATACACGCTATTAGGCAATCTATACCTGGAAAAATGATTGAATGGGTCTGCATTTCTACTGGAGAGTCTGTAAGACCCCTCAAATCAAATGAGTTTGGAAACCACTTCTCTAGATAGGAAATATAGTAAGATAAACTGTTATAATGCTGTAAAAGTCAGTGGCAGTCACCAAACACAGATAAGAATCACTTTTCCCTTTATACTATTCTCACTGGTGCTTCACATGTTTAAGCCTTCCTCTATACTGCAAAAATGTACACACCAGCTTAGTTGATACACAGGCCTGCAGCCATCAAACACATCTGCCTCTGTACAATGTAGAGCTCTCTGATGGATAAGTCATAGACAGCTAAGTGTTGTGAAATACATGGGAACTGATAAAGAAGAGGTCAGTTTAATTTATTGTTTGTTGCTGTAGCTGCAGCACTTTTTAGCAGCTTTTTAAATACCCTCCATATCCACAAGGCTACTTGCAGAGCATGCAGCTAGGCACATGAATTAATCTATACAAGAACAAAGGTATACTCAGTGCAGTTTGCCTTTGTGCTGAATTACAGTGTAAAATCAAAAGAAATTGAGTCAAATCTAAGCAACAATAGACTCCATGTAAAATTGATCATTCGTATGGCTTCCTCAATTAAACTAAAAACAGCTATCATCCCATTCTCAGCTACTTTGTTTTCAGTAAGAAAGAAGGTTCAGCACAGCTCCAATGAGAACTGTGTGACACTCAAAATACTGTTTCTGTACTGTCAGACTGTCTGTGTTTTGTTTTGCATGATTTTTACATGCGCTAAAGTTTGCTTCATGTGACATATCCATTTATTTTTAAAAAAAAATGAGAAGTATGGAATTTTCTGTGCTTTCTCTCCGAAGGCATTCAAACTCAATAACTGACCTAATTTGCAGAGGAGAAAATACTCCATCAAGTCAATCTCCCTCAAATAGGTCCCATTTTTCAGTTTGCCACAAAATGTGATAAATCATAATTTTGGATAGGAGCTGCAGTTTGTTACAAATATATTGCACATCTGCAGCTCTGAAAAATTTGGCGCTGCTGCTTATCCTCTCCAGAGAGACTCCATATGGACAACTTTTTACCAACATCTCAAACATACTTAACTCTTTCTGGTAATGAAGACCAGTGCATGAGAGGGAAGAACTAAGTAGAAGGGTATGCTTCTCCCATGATGAGCTCGAGTAACCTTTGATCTCATTCTGAAATCCTATTCTCCCCACCCACCTGTGAGTTATCCCAAGGCAATGGAGTAATGCCTCAGCACTGTTCAGCTCTTTCTGTTGAAAGTCTTTTGCTTCCCATCTTACTCCTGTATCATTTAGTAAATTCTTTTATGCAGAGAGCACACTTAGAACATAAAAAAAAAGTCTTGGAAACTTGGGTTAGAAGGGACACCAAGAAGTCATCTAATCCATCCTTCAGTCTCAAAGTCAGAATAAGCTCTCCTTGTACCTTCCAAAAGAAAAATATTTGTTTAATCTGTTCTTAAAAAGTCTCTCACAATGGAGATCCCACCACCTTCTAAGACAATCTCTTCTTGTGGCTCTGTGTCTGCAACAGAAGCTTTTCATGTTGTCTAACCTGTATCTTCCTTCTGATAATTTAAGTTCACTCCTTAAACCATGGACTTTGCTAAACCCCTCTTGGGGCTCTGAGAGAGCCGTGTATTTTCTTCCCTCTTTGCAGCACCTTTCTCTCCAATGGATTAAGCAGTCCCAATTTATACAGTTTTTCCTGCTAGAATTGGCCATTCCATACAGCCTTCTCTATCCAGAGGATTTCTGCAGCTGCTGGCTTCAGCAATCTGTAGGAATTTTTCCTTCAAAAAACAAAAAGCAATGCCAGAATGCTATCAGAGCAGCTGAATAATGAATCAAACTCATTGCTTTCAACTGAGAGAAACCAAAAGGAGAGTTAAATCAAGTTAAATGAAGATCTTGAAGGTGACGGCAACACTAACTAGCAAAACCCTAGAATGAACTGTGTGACTCTTGGAGCTCATTACTGTTCTCTCTTCCTAAAAACTTTTCAGAAATGATGCTTTATATGCAGCAGAAGACTTTTCAAGTACATCTTTGCTATAAAGGCTGTCCTTGATAAAAGCCTATCAGTACCTTGATGCCATCCCCAACACAATATTTCTGCTCCAATTTACAAGATCATTGGCTTAATGGATTAATACTTGGTGACTGGAGCATGCAATTGCTAGATACAAGAATGCATTCTTATTCAGACCTAGGACTAGTGAGTGCTAAGGAGCAATAGTAGCATTGGCTGGACCTCCTACAAGGACTGAGAGAGTACGTAAGAAAAAAATGGAAACAAAGAAAATTAACAAGCTATGAGATGAACGTTAGATGGCTGCAGAAGCAACTAATGACGGCACTTGGACTATTTCTAAAGTCTTCAAGGAGGAAGAGGAAAAGTCCCTTATTTTACAGGAGTCCCTTATTTTACCTCCTTACAGGAGGAGTTGGAAGCCACCACGCTGCTAGAAAGCTAAGACCTAGTTGCCATTACTGAAACTTGGTGGGACGAATCCCATGACTGGAGTGCAGCTATTGATGGCTACAGGCTGTGCATAAGGGAAGGCAAGGAAGGAGGGGCAGAGGGGTTGCCCTTTATATCAAGAAAAGGATAGAGTGTGAAAAAGCTGTCTCTGAAGAACAGCCATGAGCAGGTTGAAAGCTTATGGGTAAGAATTAGAGACCAAGACAACAAAGGGAACCTTGTGGTGGGTGTTTACTACAGGCCACCCGATCAAGGGGAGCCTGTTGACAAAGCCTTCTTGTTCCAAGTACAGGAGGCATCGGGCTCGCAAGCTCTTGTCCTGCTGGGGGACTTCAACCACACTGACATCAGCTGGAAAAGTATCATAGTGAGCTATAGGCAATCCAGGTGACTCCTGGAATACACTGAGGATAACTTCTTAGGCCAGGTAACAGACAGCCCTACCAGAGGGGATGCAATACTGGAACTGTGGGTCACCAATGCAAGTGAGGTAATCAGTGATGTCAAGACTGGAGGCAGCCTGGGCTGCAGTGACCATGCACTGGTGGAGTTTGCAGTCCTGAGGGATGTGGGTCACGTGAAGAGTAAAGTCAGGACCCTGAATTTTAGGAAAGCAAAATTACAGCTGTTCTAGGAGTTAGACAATGGGACCCCCTGGGAAACTGCCCTCAGGGACAAAGGAGCAGAACAGAGCTGGCAGATCTTTAAGGACACTTTCATAGAGCGCAAGAGCTCTTGGTGCCCAGGTATAAGAAATCAGGAAAGGAAGGCAAGAGATGGGCATGGTCTCAAGAGTTGAGACCTGCTGGTCAAACTAAAGGGCGAGAAGGAAATGCACAGACAGTGGAAGCAGGGGCAGGTACTCTGGGAAGAGTATAGGGATGCTGCCCAGTTGTGTAGGGATGGGGTCAGGAAGGCCAAGGCACGGCTGGAGCTGAACTTGGTGAGGGATGCGAAGAATAATAAGAGCTTCGACAGGTATGTCAGCCAGAAAAGGAAGGTCAAAGAAAGTGTACCCCCACAGTGAGCAAGACTGTTAAACTGGTAGCAATGGATAAGGCTGAGGTACTCAACAACTTCTTTGCCTCAGTCTTCACTGGCAACCTCTCTTTCCACACCTCTGGAGTGGATGGACCGCAAGACAGGGACTGGGGGAGCAAAATCCCTCCCACTGTAAGAGAAGATCAGGTTTGTGACCACCTGAGGAACCTGACCATACATAAGTCTATGGAACCCAACAAGATGCATCCCAGAATCCTGTGGGAATTGACTGATATAGTTGCCAAGCCACTCTCAATGATATTTGAAAAGTCATGGCAGGCAGGTGAAGTCCCTGGTGACTGGAAAAAGGGAAACATTGCACCCATTTTTAAAAAGGTAGAAAGGCTGCACCTGGGTCAGGGCAACCCCCAGTATCAATACAGGCTGGGGGATGAAGGGATTGAGAGCAGCCCTGCTGAGAAGGACTTGGGGGTACTGGTGGATGAAAAGCTGGACATGAGCCAACAATGTGCACTCACAACCCAGAAAGCCAACCATATCCTGGGCTGCATCAAAAGGAGCGTGGCCAGCTGAGTGAGGGAGGTGATTCTGCCCCTCTACTCCCCTCTGCTGAGACCCCACCTGGAGTGCTGCGTCCAGCTCTGGAGTCCTCATCACAGGAAAGCCATGGACCTGTTGGAGCAGGTCCAAAGGAGGGCCACAAAAGTGATCAGAGGGCTGGAATACCTCTCCTGTGAAGAAAGGCTGAGAGAGTTGGGGTTGTTCCACCTGGAGAAGAGAAGGCTCCAGGCAGACCTTACTGAGGCCTTTCATTACTTAGAGGGGACTTACAAGAAAGATGGGGACAAACTTTTTAGCAGGGCCTGTAGCGATAGGACAAGGGGTAATGGTTTTAAACTAAAAGAGGGTAGATTCAGACTAGATATAAGGAAGCAATTTTTTTACAATGAGGGTGGTGAAACACTGGCACAGGCTGCCCAGAGAGGTGGTAGATTCCCCATCCCTGGAAACACTCAAGGTCAGGCTGGATGGGACTCTGAGCAACCTGATCTAGCTGAAGATGTCCCTGCTCACTGCAGGGAGGTTGGACTAGATGACCTTTAAAGGTCCCTTCCAACCCAAGCTATTCTATGATTCTATGATTTTCATCTCTCCTCATATACTAACCGTTATTTGCATTCTTTGTTTAGAACCAGCTGACTCCTGTGACACATCCAGCTCCTCACTGGCCACTTGTGCCGTTGATCCTTGCTTGAATCCCCTGAACTTATACTTCAGATATGAAATGAGTGACCTATGTTTGCTATGATGCAAATAAAACCACCTGCATTTGTTCCCAAGCCAAAGTTGTTTGACGGAGTTATGCATTCAGCCCAAGACTGGAGCTGGGGTGAGGTTTCTGGTGTGCAGGCTGACCCCAGCGACTTACAGAGGCTGCAATCCCTCCACTGCTCTTGGTCCCTGCAGTTGGCTCCTGCTTTCTACAGTTTTCACACAACTCTGTCCATACAAAATGCTGTTTTAGTAACGTATTCTAGAACATGAGTTCACTTCATGGCTTGGACAGGGGCTGGTGCAACTATGGCACCATAAAGGCTATGGGATATAGTTTTAGACTTGTGAAAGTATTACATTTAACATACAAAAGCACATGCGACCTTGCAGGCCCAGTCTTCTAACCTTACCCATTCAAGCAGATCTAATGGGGGACAACTGCCCCCTGTGAAATCAATCAGTTTTGCCACTGATGTCAGTGAAGCCAGAGCTTTAGCCACAGTCTTTAGCTCTCTATTTCTACAGGTAATTTCCACTGCTGGAAATTCTGCAAAACAAAATATATTGTATCATGAGAGAAAGTCTGTCCTTCCTTGGCTTTCTATTTAAAACTAGAATACCTAGTAACTGCTTTAAGGGAAGGGATATTCCCTCCCTCCAGGATCTGACAAGATTTTTACTTGTCTAAGGTATGTACTCCAGGGGCATGTCCATTGTAGCACAAATTATATCCAGAAGCATCAGAAGAGCCCTATAACTAAGTCAGAAACATGGAGATCCCTTTCATCCTGGCTTTTCTGAAATGTAAATGTTCATTTTAAAATGATACCATCACAGCTTCCAGCACCAGCTGTTCATCCTTTTTTTCTTTGTATTTTACTGCCACTGAATCCTTGTTCTGAATTATCAGAACAATAATTAGATACAGGAAGGGGGGGGGCAGGCATTCATATCCCCCTGAGAAGAAGAGATAAAAGTTTCATTTCTGAAAGCTGATGTGCCAACAGTGGATAGTGGAGAATTGGGATTCCTTCTTAACTGCATGGGAGAGTTCAGTAAAGTTTATTAATAAAACAATTTAGATAAACTCCATTTATGCATTATTTGTACAAGTATCTTGGCAACTGCTTATTTAGCGTCTTGAACACATCAGGAATTTTAAAGAGGAAATCTTGCCTCAAACTGTAAAAGCTTTGACAGAAGTGGGTCTGGGAAGTAATGAGGGTTTTTTCTTTTTCTGCTTCTCCTTCTTTTCCTCCTTCCTCCAACTAAAAACAATTTTCTAATATCCTTGGCATAACTACTATAATGAAGCATAATTTATTTGATCCTTACACAGCCCCCTTAGGATTACTTCTTGCAGATAGCCAATTATAAACTCTTACATACTTTATAGCCCTCATTATGTGTGACAGAAGCACACTAATAAATAATGCAAACCCCCTTTTATACCCAGTCTACCTTGTGAGAATACAGGGGTCTGGTATGGAGGGAAAAAGCACATTGTAATGCATTCTTGTTTCCACATGGACTGAAAAACTTTCTAGCTTCAGCTTGCTTCCTTGGGACACTTTTTTTTTTTTCCCAGACTGGACTCCCGTGGCTTGATTCATTACTAGATAAAAATCAAGTTTAACCATGATACACAAACTGTCACTGCCCTGTCACTTCCTCGTGACATCCCGTCAGCTGCAGACAAGAAAAGAGGTCTGGAAGCAGAACAGCCAGGTTGAATACAAATGAATTGATATTCAGTTGTAGGCTTTTCACAGTAATGAAGCAGTAAGGGCCAAGGTCCAAAAAGCACATTTCACCCTGTCTGCTCTGCCTCTCTGGTACAACTTCCAGACACTGCTAGTGCTCAGGTCAAGGCTCTGGAGGAAAGCAAAGCAGCTCTGACTGTCCCTCAGCTGGTAGTATTCAAAGAGCAGAGTGAGTGACTCAGGAAAGACATGGGGTTGAATATACACATATAATGTCCTGGTGGATTGCTTTATTTTTGTCTTTAATTGACATGATGCTGCTTTTTGAAACAAAAAAGCTGCAACTATAATGACTGAGAAATGTTTCCAAGATCACTGCAGAGACCTGGGGAGTCATGAAGGCTACAGCCAGCTTCTGTCCCCACTAGAGAATTCTGTGCAACCATTACAATACACATATTGTCCCTTGAAGCTTTCTTTTCCCTACATGAAGAAAAGATGACAATAGTTCCAAAAGGCACAGGGAATTCTTGCCTCTGCGTGGTGCTTGGAGACCTTGAGGGACGGGGGGTGGGAGGAGAGAAGGTGTTCACACAAGGTTTGAACTATTGTAATCCAGAACAAAAGTAAAACAAACAATTGGGTGAATTATGTCATTTTATTAGTGGACTTAGGCTGGACTCAAACTCATTCAACTTTCTTTCCTTCTATCCTTCTCTTTAACAGGGAAGGGGAACACTTAAAAAAATCAAACCAAAAAGCCCAATTTTTCCAAGGGCAGAGCCCACCACAGCCCTTGCTCCACTAGGAGTGGGCACAGCTACTTTCACAGCCTGTGATATGGTCTGCAGAAGCCTGAACATACAGCTCTTGGCACCAAAACTAAGCATTATTCACTAAATGACACATCTCTTCATCTAGTGTCTAGATGGCCACAGCTAATTACACAGTCTGATATTCCAGCAGACATCTGGGTCTACAGCATCTTCCAATATCCCCATGTGGCTTAACACAGATGTGGAATGAGCGCATAGAAAGAAGGCAGCAGGAAAGGTGGCTGTATAACACAAATAGCTTAGATGCGGTTAAGTTAAAGCCTTGCCACTGAATCCTGCTAGATTATGCAATTAAATCAGCAGCCCTTCCTAGCTGGCTGTGGGGATGGCAACGAACAAAAGAAACAGAGACATTTGCCTTTGTGTGCAGCTACAAAGAAATGATCTGCCATTTTAACTACAGGGTTTGACTAATGTACACTGAAGCACTCACCTTCAATTACCATTTAACCTAGCAGATCAAGCTGTGATCTGAAGACGCTGAGATATGGGTAAGTGTTCCTATTGCACAAGCCATAGGGACTGGCCAGAAGATGCAATAAGCAGGTATAATCCAACAGGCTGGCAAATCCTACGTTTCCAGGAATGAACAAAATCCACAGTATCTTTTCCATTTTGTACACTCCTCCACTTACGATAATCTCAGCGCCTACCTACCTCAGTTGGGAACAACATGTCCTTGGGAAACAGTGCAAAAGTGTCAGTTAAAGATACACTACCCTACGTCACAGTTTATGAATGTATCTTTTGTTTGCTCTTAAATAAGTGAAATAAGCATATATTAAATATGAGGCACTTTTTGCAGTTTGCAGGCAGCAACAACAACAAAACTTGATAGTGTAAACATCTGCTATTTTTGGTTAAAATGTCCCTGGAAATCAGCTTTTACATAAAAACTAATCGAGACAAGGTTTTGGTGTCTACCCACAGTCTGGGTCTGAATATGCGCCCTGAAAAACGTGTTAGCAGTGTCAGGGTAACTTCACCAAGGTCAGCAACAGGAACCAGAATAATGCCATCCTCCTGCCTCACTGTCATTGAGGGATAGTTTAAAAGGCTTCCTTCTCCCTGTCTGCACCCTTCTGCTCACAACTCTCCCATCATCACTTCTTCCTCAACTGCCCCAGCAGGATATTGCCACAAGCATTTACGTGGCTGCTTGGGAACTGATACAGTAGAAAATAAGTATTTTTTTTTTTCTTCCTGAGGACAAGGGGCAACATAGAGTCAGGAATGAGAGGTTGGCAAGTGATAAATACTTAAACCAGCTTAAGCTATCAAAAAAGAAAAAAAAAACCTTGTGCCACTATACCCTGCAGCAGATCACTGCGTTCCAGGTCTCTGAGTCTAATGGATCCAGCAAAGCTGCACAAACTGGAGACAGAAAAGGACAATTTGCATCCAGTCCCCCCTTCACAAGGGGCGGTTTGTTCCCTGAGGTAGTCTGTTGTGCTTTGGTCCCTGAAGCACATTGCTTTCATCTGTGCTGAACACCATGGTGTGTCCAGTCCAATTTCAAAGGTCTCCAAGCAATAAAGGTTAATGGCTTTCCTGGGGCAACTGTTCCACAGCCAAACGGATCACTCTGGTCTGACTTCAGGGGAGCAGTTAAATGGAGCCTTATATCTGTGTCTCATCAGGAAAACACATCTGCACTTAAGAGCTCTCCTAGAACAATTTTATATATTTTTTTATACATATATATATATATATACACACACATACACACACGAAGACAATGTTGCTTCCCAACACTACATGGCAATCTTCTGTCCCATCACATCAACCTTTCATTCCCATTGAGGTGACAAAGACTCAGCTTGCCCCCATCCTCACAGTTCACCAAACACTACACTGGGAGGACTAGCAGCACAAAACACCACCGACGGCATCCCCAGGCACAGCAGCCTCTGGAGCACAGCAGCTTGCCACTGCCTTCAGGAAATGTTCAGTGCCACTTGCTGTGCCTGTGTGGAGAGCTGAGCAATGGGGCTTCTCTCTCTCTCAGGTTGATTTCCAGGTGCTCCATCTCACCACACGCAGCATATGATCAGCTGCACTAACAGGCAGAGGTGGCAATACGAGGGGCATCCAACAGGACTGCTCCTCCCCAAAGCAAACTGCTCTTATGTTGGTTAATGGGCCACAAAATATGACTTTGGGGTGAATTTCATGTCACAGCTGAGCAGATCTAATGTTGTGTTGTCTCTGAAAGGGATAGTTGGACACTCCACACATTCCCAGCTACGTCCTCTTGCCCACTTCTTGCCCCTTCCCTTGTGCAATTTCAAGCTAACATGAATCAGGTCAGGGAGCTACACTAGCAAAAAAAAATCAGTTTTTTATAGGGTTATTATTCTGCTGGCATTAACTCTCCAAACTGGCATACTGATAGGTAACATAAGTGCCATGCCAAGGGAAAAGGGCCACCTCCTCTCAAGTAGCCAGTAAATCAGCTTGGGCAAATTATCAAACCCTAGTCCAGGTCAGTCTGTTTTGAGTCCTCCGTGCAATGACCCAACCAGGTCAGGAGTCCAATCTGGATACATCAAGGGAACAAGGGGCATCCAAACAGTGGTCTGGCACCTGACCAAGTCCTGGAGAGGTGGGCAGAGCCGAGGGGACTTGCAGTGCTGCCCAAGGCTGAGAGCAGCTGTGGAACAATGCGGTAAGCGGGGCTGAGGAAAAAGCCTTGGAGACAACTGCACAGGAATGAGTCAAAGAAGGAACTGAGCACTGCAAATGTGACTTTGAGGGATATTCAGAGACGCACAAAATAGGAGCAGGATGAAAGCTGAAAGCTGAAGGAGCACAAACTTTCAAGAAGATGGGAATAGCTTCTATATTAAAGGCAGTTAAAAGGCCAAGGAGGAAAAGATTGTGATAGGAGCCATAAACTTAGATTACTTGCATCAATAAGGTAGAATAAACTGTTGTGTAATACGAAGGGGCCCTGCAGTGAAAAGGCAATTGATGTTGGAAACAGGTTTCTTAAGAGATAATCCCTTCTCAGTTCTCTGATATACAGCCTGGCTACTGTACTTCTTGCATTCGTTTGTTACAATGATCTGCCTAACTGCCTAATAAGCATCATTCCGTCTGTCATCAGAAAAGGAGCTCATGACTGCAATAAAAAGCTTGGATGCAATTCAGCAATCCAAAATGCCACTGCTCTAATTTATTCATTCATTTAGTTTTCAGTGGTGCAATGACACTGGCCACAATAGTATTACATGAGGCTGGTTTAAGTATCCAAGAGAGCTCAGGGAGCAGAAAATTCAATTCCCATTGCCATGGTGAGCAATGTATACCACTGAAGAGAGCTTAAGTCCCAGGATAAGAAGGGTGGTCTCCCTGCAATATTCCTTTTGAGCACAGGCACTGTACTCACAAAGAGCATTATCAAAACTCAGAATTCATTACTCCAACTAGGGGTGAAGATCCCTCCAAATCTCATTTGGGTGGAAGCTCCTCCCAGTGAGTAGCAGCACTGAAAATATGCTGCTGACAATCATCAAATAGATTTACTGTATCATACATTAAAAAAGTCCTCTGCAAAGCTGTGCAGGGCAATGTTTCCTAATTCCTCATGAACTGTCGCAACACAGGCCTTCTGAGGACTCCCCTGTCATTACCCTGCCACTCAGCTGACACTAATTCAGCTGATTTTGGATATTTCCCAGAGGCAGAATGGCGTAGGAGCATAAACAACTTACTTTATTGACTCTTCACACCATAAAAATGAGTTGGGTGGACAGTTTGCAATGTAAAATCCCTGTGGTAGGTACAGCTCATCTTTCCTCTGCAGAGCCACGGTAAAAGGTGTCTTTGACACCCACCTTCTGGTGCGTGCCGTGACATGATGCCTTGAAGCAGGGGTGCAAAAAGCACCAAACGCTGGCAATTGCTGCATGCCCAGAGGCTGTGGTGTGGTAAATTAGGGGGAAGCTGCTTTGTACCCAGCTTTACACAGCTCCTATGAGCACAAGTCAAGACAATGTTCTTCATATAATCGTAAAACAACAGTGGCTTCCAAATGTTTACATGTTTAATTATATATAAGCCTTCCCCAGTGAGTACATCTGTCTCATTTTGCTTTTCTCTGTCAGTCAAAATGCCTCTTGAATGCAGAAGGTGAATGCTGCAAATGAATGATGAAGATGAATGTCAGTAAAATTCTCCTGTCAGCAGGGTCCATGAAAAGCGGGGACAGAGATATTGGGATTTGTATTCTCTTCTGAAGTGTTCTGCAGGCTGGAATTGCCTCGGTTTGCAGCTTGCCCTTTTTAAGAAGACCTTTTGCTTTGGTGAATGCTATGCAATTATTTTTTTTCCTCCAGCATTTGAAATCAGGGACACCCCTTGGTCTGTTATCACTACCTAAAGCAGATCCCCCATCCAGACCTCTTTCCTCAGACAGATGATGCTTTTACAGACAGAGCCATAATACTGATGCTTTTTGATGGGAGTGGAAAGAGAGAAAGGTGGCATGATATTTTACTAAAATACCAGTTATAATCAGAAGGTAGGAGTGAGCCGCCTGCGGGAACAATCTGCCTCGTACCAACAGGAGAGACAACGAAAGAAGGTCAAGGTAAGTAAGTCAAACTGTTTTGCATTTGTGGCAGGTGAAGTGTTTGCCATGGGGCTACCGCAGCTTAGTTGATATTGGGAAAATAAAGCCCTGCATATTTAACGGTCGATGTGATTCCTGTGTTTCATGGATATTTCCAGTGAGTCCATTCTGCAGCCTCCAGGATCATTAGAGAGGAGTTGACTGCACACAGATCCTGTGGAAGACAAGACTGATTTCCGTGTTCCCTTGTACCTGCTCGGTTTTCACTCATCCTCCCCAGCTATTAAAGGGGAGATGGGAAACTGGATGATCTATGTAACAGCATTTTCCAGATGAAATTCAAGGTGGAGGTGTCCAGAAACAGGCTGACGCGGTCCTTGCATGGGGGGGTGGTATCGGGCACTGGTGGCTGCTACTCGTCAGCAAGAAATGAAACGCTTAAGACATTTGCTTAGCAGAGAGTCACGAAAAACTCCAATTTTGCCCACAGTAGAAGAAAAGGAAAATCATCACAAGGTTTCTTGCCTTAACCTGTCATTTTTATTTTAATAAGACTAGTTTTTCTTGAATTTCAGTACAGGAAAATCTTAGCCGACACATTTTAGGTCAGCCAGTATGACTGATTTAATACAGATGGAAGAAGTGAGGGATGAAAAGTAGAAAAAATAAGACATTAATATACAGTAAATCCTATTTCAGCTCTTGGGAAGAATATTGCTTTCTCCAGGGAGCAAATGAAATGCTTATGTCAGAAAGAAAAGATCCAAAGAGTTTACTTGCGGGTCTCCTTCCTCACCTCAACAGCAAAAAAAGAGTTAATGCTGCTGCTTTACATCAACTTTATAGTCAAGGAGATTATCATGATCCTCTTATGGATGTAGAGCACAGCAGCACCTTTCCTAAAAGGCAGCAGTCTGCAGGCAGTGCCAGGGATGGGACAGGTTTGGTGAGCAGCCCTGCTCTCTGCCTGGCGAAACTGTGGGTAGCCATTTGACGGACAGAGCTAAATTAGGTCAAATCACTGCATCAAAGCCAGGCAAGAAAAAGCAGTGCAGATGAGGAACGATAGTTGTGTGACCACTTTTAGGGGATGTTGCAGTGTGTGCAGGGGTTGGGTTAGATTTTTGCCTAAAGTCTTGGGAGACATGGATTATTTATTGGCATTATTTTGCCAATTATTTTAATGCAATATTTATTACTGCATTAAACAATAAGCCTAAGATCTTCGTAAAGGAAGAGGAATACATTTGCTTGGTCTCAAGCAGAACACACAAGCACAGCCAGGTCCCTCTTGTCCTCCCCCAGAAGTTCATTAGTGAATGAATTGCTCCCAACAGCTCTGTCTCTCTTTCTTCCCTGCCCTCCCCCTTTCCCGTCTTGAACTTCCAGCAGAGAATCAAGTCTTTGTTATCACTCAGGCCGTTGGTGAACTATAACCCCCTCCAGCAGCCTCATGCACCCCCATGGACCATACTCCAGTCCAGCTGTGGGTGAAAACAGCCCCCCTCCATCCTGCCAGCAGGATCAGGACCCAGGGCTGGCCCATGCCTGTGTCTGGGTATGTTTCAGGGGTCTTCAGCACAGAAATGGGCTGGGGATTTGCAGCCATTGAGACGGTATCATCAGAGGATTTAAAGTGTTACTAGGAGGAAGAACGGGTTTAATGGATGTTCCTTCATTTCTAGGCTCTCTTTCCATCATATGCAGCCCAGCCTAGGTGATACGTTAGCAATGACAACGTGGGAAGAAGCAGAAGCAGCCTTGGTTCTGTGACACTAAAGTGTCTCATTAATGGAGTTTATTTTTCTCCCTCTGATCTTCTCAAGGACATTAAAAAATTGCATCAGATCCTAATTTCCTTTTCTAGACATGGAAAATGCTGTGAGGGGTACCTGCTATGCAACCCAATTACGCTAGTAATGCATCTGTGAAGCCTAATTTGCAGGCACGTTTTCAGATACAAGTCAGAAGGATCAAAATGCAGTTTATTAAGGCTGTAAAGGGAACATGCTGTGGGGTCAGTTTTTATGCTGTGGCAGCTTCAAGCGTTAAGTAGCAATGAGCTGGACTACAAGGATGGAGATGCTTTTGTCAAATTTCAATGTGCTTTGGATCATGCCTGCATTAAGAAAGGGATCACAATGGTTCTCATCAATGGTTGTGGAAACCAGATGTCACTGTTCAGTGGTTGAGGTTTTATTTCCAGGAAGCATGTAAATCCTCTATTTTATCAATGCATCTCCTTTTTATAATATGAGTGACAGATGGAGTAAGTGGAAATTGCATAATAAAATGAGCAGAAGCTGATATCAGTTTGAATTTGTTCAGACACTGATGATTATCTCGTGCTTTGAATAACAGACATCTGCATGCCTCTCATTAAAGCAGGAGTCTTTGAGCTACCATGTCACAGCTGTGAGTTTTCCTAAGTTTTCCAAATAAAATAGCTGGTTTAACCACCAAAACCTCAGTGTTGTGGTATCTCAATAAAATTGAACAGCCTTGACTTTTCAGGACTCACTGGCTCCTTTGCATTAACATCAAAGTCCCACAAAGGCAAAACCCACTGTGGGATTTATAGCGAGTAAACAGTCAAATTAATCTGGAGCTCAGTGAGAGATTAACACAAAAGGGCAGAAAGGTGCAAAGCACAGTTTAATTAGATCATCATATTCCACAATGACCAGAACATAGATTATGAAGATTCAGCTTTATTAAAGTCCTGGACTATGCTTATTTTGGTAGAGAGCTGATATTCCCATGTAATATCAAGTTCACTGAGTAATAATAATTATTATTATTACATGGCCCAGACCCAGTGTTGTCACCTTATGCAGGGACGCACCCACAGTTTAGATTTCCAGCACTCAAAAGCACTGAGTAGAAATAATTTATCTGAAGTAAGAGCTAGTGTTTCAAGACAGTGGAGAGAGAGAAACATATGTGAACATCACCAGATCGTGATCCAGTCCTAAATCAGATCTCCTTACACTGGATCTGGGCCCTAGTTATCATTATCCATGAAGTCCAGCTGAGGCTGTGATCAGTGGCAGATACGGAATGAGCTTCATCTTGCTTTCTCCACCTCTTGAGGTTTGCAGGGTCCTGGGGCTGATCAGTCAGGCCAGCCTGCAAGCTAGGTGGGCTTTTGCTAGGCAATTTTAAGAAGAAAGCTGTTCTTGAGAATAGCCTTAACCAAATGTATCAAAGTCACAAAAACCAGACACAGCTTGAAAAGGAGTGATGGGAACAAATGCCAAAGGGCTGGCCAAAATAGGAATGCTTGTAAACTAGGAAATGCAACTTTTGTAAGCCGAATAGCAGTGAGATGTGAGACAACTGGCATGAGCTAGCGAGGACATGGAGTGATGGGGAGGAGAGTTCGTATGGGAACTTGAAGTGGGTACGTGGGAACAAGGGATAAGCACAAACAAAGTGTCTGTTCAGTAGATTAATGAAAAATCAAGAAAGTAAAAAGCAAAGGATGTTATTTTTGCTCAGAGGGATAAATAAAATGCAGTTGTCCCATAGGAGTATTCCCAGATTTATCTGTGCTGCCTAATAAACTCCACGCCAAGATGCTGGGGCACGGCGTGGTGAGTGTCCGCACCATCCACCACTCTGAATCTTTAAACCTTTCCATTTGGGCCATGTTGCTCCCCTCAGAACCAACTGCGGGGTTCTGGGGGGAACCATTGATCCAGAAGCCTACCCCAAAACTTCTCACAGCTCTGCTGGTTTAGGATTACTTTTAACTGATCATAGAGGCCATCAATGCCTAACTCACTGCTCCTTAACCCCACCAAAATGGAGGAAAATATTTCTAATGCCTGTAAAATTCAGGCCCTGAGCTTCGTCAAAGACCCCAACAGCTTAGTTACTATGAATCACTCTGTTATGAGTCATTATGAAATCTGTAAGGCTGCTTTTTGTTTATCTAAGAACAATCAAAACCTTCATCACAGGACTCCCTTTGTGCAAGATCAGTTGGTGTATTGAACAGTTGCATATTGTGACATGAAATAATTTTTTTGAGAATGCTTTTTTCTTGTAATAGAATATTAACTGCATTTGTACAATACAGAAGTACATTATTTTCTGTATGGTTTTGTTTCCAGCCACATTACCAGGCAGAAAAAATACTTATCATTCACAAATGTCAGTTCTGAAAAATAATTCTAAGGCACAATAAATCATACAACAAAAATGCTCTAAGAAAGCCCCTTACTGCTTCATTCATGCCCTGGAGCTTGCTGATCATTACATATAAAACACATGCTTATTCTAATAAAATGCATTAAGATTTTATGGCACAGTGTCTTGAAATTGCTCAGAAACAACCTAGAAATGTCATTAGCGGGAGACTGTGCCATGTGAATTATAGCTTTTGCTCAGTATATTATTTCATACTCTGAGAAACTTGATCTACTCAAATCATAATTATTTTTGTTTTCATCTGAATATTAACCTTGCTCCATCTACGGGTGAATGACTAACCTGGCTCCAAGTTCGTTCCCCTCAGAAAGCAGAGCACACGCCAACACGTTAGGAAAACAAAGAGCCAGTCTCTGTTTCACGTTAAGCTGAAAACATCTGGTAAAATAGTTCTTGTTATATTTGGTACACCCTGAATGGCTACTTCAAGATAGCAGGGCAAGCACCAGTATTGCAGAGGAAAAAGGGTAATAATGTGTTATTTTCTCACTTGGCAAAGAAGATGCTAAATAAATCATGCGAATTATTCAGTGCTGAGGGACACGTTATATTTTCTGTTTCTGCTCTCTGCTCAGTCTGACATGACTTTAGTACATGCAGAGGTGAGAGAAAAAGGCCTTTCTTAATCTCTGAAATATGGTTTCCTCAATACTGATTGCAAATTGGTTTTCTCTAGGTGAATGGTCAGAATGTGGGGCAGCTGGAGCGACTACAAGGCATGACAACTCGAGGTTAAATCAACATCTCTGTCATCCTAAAGCTTCCTCTACAACTGGGCAGGTCTTCCCCATTTTCCTCCTTTTCCTTCCTGCATCTTTCCTAATGGGGTGCTGAGCCAAACACTTGTGTTGGCAAATCTCTCTGCTTCCTTATGTCACCCCAAAAGTCGCAGCGGGGAGGATGCTTACAGTTGCTGTGCTTACGTGCAGCCAAATCCCACTGGAGAGAGCATGCGGAGCGGATCCACGTGCGGTACAAGCAGCCTTCCCCTGGATATTTATGCCTCCCTGCTCAGAGCTCAGATCTGACAAAAGTTATGATACCTGAAAGTACTCTATCAGAATAGCAATAAACATTCACTAATGCAACAGAGTGCCCAACTTTCATGAAGCCTTACTTTAAACAGAGGATTACAGTCCCCTTGACGTAGCATAAATCCTGGGTGACATGCTGGATGCCGTGAATCAAATCCACACTCCAAGAGCTGCCGCCAGACAGTGGCTGGCTCCTGAAGACGAGGGGAGAGGAGTGCAGGAGGAACGCCCCTTCCCTGCCTCGAAGTGCTCATTCAGCAGGAGAGCTACAAGGCCATCGAGCTAATCAGCATCATAAAAACATGATTTCAATGTCCCTAACGTGTAATCTTTGCTATGCTGCCCTGCTAATTTGTCTCAGCTGTCTTCTTCGGTCTTCCACACTGTAAGAAATACCAGATCGGTGCTCAGCATCTCGGGTAAACCAAACCTCCCGGGACGCCTGCCTTTTGTCCTGGGACACGCGTCTGTCACCAGCTGAACCCACCCAGCAACTCCATTCACGTCTGTCTGCAGATCCACACTTTGACCACGGGACTGCGAGGACCTCCCAGCTTTCCCCTCCTGTGTGTGTGTGACTTTTGCTGTGTCCTGACTGTATGCTGGGATGGGGATGGGTATGCGCATCCCCTGGCTTAACCCAGGGACACAAGCAGGAAGGGTAACCATGGGACCAGGACCCCACAGTGCACTGGAAACACCACTGCTCTGCTCATCAGAGAGGCTAATCCCAAAGAACTGGGGGAAACTGGGGGGAAAGGGGAGATTTTTATTGTTTCACTGGCCTGTATGGTTTTCTCAAATGTACCCAGCCATATTCACAAACACATATAGGCTTGTGTTTGGGGAAGGACTCGGTCCCCTTCTCAAAGGTAAGCATTTTTTCTTACATGCAGTACACACTTGGAAATGGAAGTTGTTTTGAATTGCAAAGTTAGACCAGATGCAAACTTGGACCAGGGATTGCAACTTCAGCTGAGAAACATGTGCTTTTCAGGTGTTCTCATTACTCCTGATTTGGCTAGCTGGACACTGCTTCTTTGGCAATGACTGCAAAGCAGAGTTTTTGTAATAGATAAATGGGAATAATTCCATATAACACAAATACAAATTGATCAAGTATAAATAGATCAAATATGAACTGATGTAACAATTACAATAGACTGCATTTTGAGAAAGACTGCTTGTCTTTCTAAGAGGTTGGTTACAGTATCAGCCAGATTAATATTTCTTCCTTGAAGTCTGATTATCAAAGAACTGAACAATGGCTCAAAATACAGGTAAATGTTATACTAATGTTGTTTCTCTGTAAATGATGAGCTTGAAACTTTGAGACACCACATAAGTACCATATACCATATACTTCTGGTGTGAAACCAGAAAGCTTGTTTATTCCATGTGGACATTTGTAAAACATTAATTTTTGTATTTCAAAGGTATATAGCCTTCCTACATGATATATAGCCTACATGATGTTACAAAGTCATATAAAAAAAACAAGTCTTTGGTAAACTAAAAAGAAAGGAAAGATTTTAAGAAAAGATGTAAATGGAGGAAATGACTCAGATATGGAAGGAAATAAGTAATCTAAACAGATGTAGCGTCACAAATGCAAAAAATAATTTCAGACATAAGAGAAACATGGTCCCCAGTGATAGCTATACAGCTGTGTAGATATAAAGATGAAGAGATACAGAATTCATATTATAATGCCTTTTCCACTTGGAAAGATGCAGTCAACTTATGTCATCTTTCTTTAGAATAATGAAAGTAAAACCCAAAAAAATATGTCTCTAAGGAAAAGTAGCACTTAAATATTATCATCTTAGGTGAAAAGTAAATAAGGAAAAGTTGAAGAAGTGATGGGGAAAGACAGAGAAGATACTAGAAGAGCAGACTGAGTTTAGTTCAACAATAAAAGAAGATTCATATTGATCTGGAAATAAGAAATCAATCATCCAGTCCTTCTGTGGTGATGGTACTCTTGCTGCTACAATAACCTTGGAGCAACCAAGATGTGGAACTCAATTATAGATGGTGGAATAAAACAGATTGAACAAAATGGCTTTATACCGGTATCTGTTATTTGTCAAAGAAGAAACTTTTCCCCCCGCTTTCATTCTAAAATGTTTCTTAGACTGAAGATGGAACCACTGCACTAAAATAAGGGTGAAAGGCTTTCCTCTGCAAGGTCATGCCCCATGGTAAATTCATAGGACATGTGAACTCCAAGATCTCATAACAAAAGTTTAAATTTTCTTTCCCAGGGATGAGTGTCCCACCAGTCAGATTAGGGACTCCTACCAGACTGAGTCCTCTCTTTTTAGCATCATTTGATCTTTCTGTTCTACAACATAAAAGTCTCACAGCACCACCCAATGCTCACAGCTCACCTGCCCTTCATTTAACCCATGGTCTTTTTGTTTTTGCAAAATCTTGAAAAAATCTTATCGTTCAAAGTATAAGAATTATTTTGAACTCTCAGAAATGGAAATGAGGAAACCATGCTGCAAAACAGGAAGCTTTTTTCCCTAAACTCTTCCACACAGCGACATGTAAGAATAAGTCCCAACAGATTGAAGTCAATTTAAACACTTTCTACATTTTTTATCAGACATTTCTTTCTTGGGTTTCTGAAGAAGATATTCCTTAATGTGCCTAGTTTTTCCTTCCAGGCTGTCACACGGGACAATGTGCTAAAATTCTTGTGGATTGCTCACTCTTAGGTAGAAAAGGCTCATTTTTCTCTTTATTGAATTAGCTACAGAAAAGACAGAAGATCTTTTACACTTAACAATCTATAGTCAAATGCAGTGAGACAGCTGCAGTTTTATAGAGCATCCTTCACTAAATGAAATCCTAACAAATGAAGGTTCAGCACTTAGAAATACACATCTGTTCAAACTGTCATGTAAAATCTTTTGCCTTTAACTTCTGTTATATCAAGTTTTCCACTTATATCTAGAGCTACAAAGTCAGATGGATTGCCAATGTTAGAAATGGATGAGTCCTTTAAAAGCTTTCTCCTTTAAAATCATTTTATGCAGTCTTCAAAGCAATAACATCAGACATTAACAGTCGCAGAGGCATTATTTTAAAGACCACATAGAAGAAAGGAAAAATTTTAATATTAAAAAGTCTTTTATATAACCCTCCCCAGTCAGGAGTAGGGGGAGAACCTCTGCTAAACCTTTTCAAAGCATGTGATCTAGCTTTTGCTGCAGATCCCAGAGTGTCTCAGGCTGGGTGTCAAACTGCATTAGCTCCCCTTCCATTGCTCCATCCACAAGGAGGGAAGCTGAGCGTGTTACTGCTGATGGCATATGGACTGTGACAGCACCAGTATAGGAAGGTGTATCTTGGAAAGTACAGCAGTCAATATGCAAAATATAAATCGATTACATTTCTTTGTAGCTTTAACAGCTGTTGCCTGCCAGACTGAAGCTGTTCAGACTTGGTTACACATTCCCGAGAGCACTTGGATGATGTAGTAGGACTTGCTTTCAATAGGCTTTACCTATCTTCTGTCAAATCTTTCTTATCCTGTGTGTGAAGCTATTCACACAGCTTCACTTCCAGTAGCCACAAGCCTTTGTGAGGAAGCACACACTACGTTGTAGCAGGCTAACTTCCAACAAGAAATATTTCTCTATGACCAAACAGTTATGTAGTACTCAATGCAATGTCAACAACTGAGAATAATGAAAGATTCCCAGAACGCTCCTTAGACCTCTCTCACCTCTGATGACTCACTGTTGCATTTTTTTGAAGTTTGTGCATCACAAATGTTCAAGGGCCTCAGATCCTGAATCTGAATCAGGCTTTAACTGTGATGTGTTGAGCTGTGATGTGTTGGGAGTTGCTTCAACATTCACATATTTTCAGGAAAAAGATAGTGAACTAGTAAGAATCAAAGCAAACAGTAATTTCCACCATTACAATTGGCCTGAGAAAATTAAAAGGAAGGTTATGCTGATTTCCCCACCAAATCCATCCGATTCTTACTTTTTAGTACACATACATTTCTAAGACACCCTCAGCAAGCTTTCTGGCTAATACCAATAGATGTTATTATGTACAAGCAAGAATTCAGTATGAGATACAAGCATATTGTCCCTAACACTTCTTCCTCAAAAAGCCAAAGGTGGAGCTCATCATGTTGTTAAGAAAACACCTCTCTGAAGTAGTAGGTCTCAAATCATGCTCACTGATCTCAGTCTGTGTCCTTACCCGACACAGATATTGATCTGCAGTAAAAATGAGGACAGGGCTATGCAAAGACCCCTCCAGCATCCAGACTGAAGGGCCTCCTCACACGCTGAGGGATTATATGGAAACTAGCTCACTGTTGGTTTGTAGCCCCCTAATCTCATACTAGGTCTCACCAAGCCATAGCAATTGGACAGGATGGCACCGGTCCACTTAACTGCAGTGCTCCAGTACTTTCTTCCCACACTTCCTGACTGAAGCCACCCGTGCACAGATTTATTTCTCCTGTCCTGATTTATTGTTCATTCATGTTGCTTGAAAAATGGCCACTTCCCTTCTCTGAAAGGTGTCTAGTGTTCTCTAATATCAACTAATGGAAGTTCTTATCAACTGCTGTAATATATTTGGCATCTCCATAAAGCATCACACCTTACTGGACCACAAGAGGAAACTACAAGCCTGTAAATATCCCTGTCTTCTTTTCACTCTGCTCTCCAAGGATGCATCTGAGAGGGAGGGCGAAGGCAAGAAGCCTGCCAAAGTCTGGACCTGTGCGGGGCAGTGGGGCAAGGAGTGGGGAAAACCCACTGTGCTACCTCAGGGTTCTTCTTGTCAGAGCTGTCGCATAAGCAATCCCCAATTTCAAGTGCACGTTCAAGAGACAAATGTGAACGCTTAGTTGTGTTCCTTAAGCAAGCCGTGTGTTACGTGGGTTTGCTTTGAACTGGAAAAGAAAAATAGGGTGCTAGACATCTGGGACATTCCCACTGATGTAGCAATGCATTGCCTGGATCTTTCCCTGATTCTTTTTATTTTAATTCTGCAAAATCTGAAAGAAAAGTTCCAGTATATTTCTGACAATCTAGCTGCATCAAAATGCTCCCAGTTCTACCACCTGACCATCAGGTACTTCAAAATTAAGCTTCTGTCCTTTTCCCTCCCCTTTCCAAGGCTTTATTCGTGCCAGAGAATGTCACAAAACACCTGCAAATCAGACATGGCAAAAAAATTTGTAGAAATGCTCAGATAAAAGTTCTTCTCTAGCGTGTTAACAGATTACTGCTGAAGAAAGAAGGAAAGCATCTCTTCTCCCCCACACCACTCAGTGTTTAATAGATGTATCGTCCATGTGCTGGGAGCAGATGTCACAAAAATGGTAGGAGCTGTGGCCAGGGTGAGTAAAATGCTTTGTCATGTGCGTTCCCAAAAGAGAGGGAAAATATGGTTCACAATTATACGACAGGCAACCTGCAGGTCTTCCCAGCCTCTTAAACTTTGTTCCAGATGCAAATAGTACTCAAAAAAATCATACTCTAAAAAGAAGGACTTGAAATATAATAAGCGTCTATGAACAGCTTTAAACTTAGGAACTACATTTATGACACTTTAAATACAACAGATGGATCCACATAATTAGCATCTTATCTGCATGTATTTGTAGATAAGGAAAGAATACTCTTAATGAGCAAGCGGGGAGCCTGTATTTTCCTAAAACTCTGAAGTCTTTGGGCCACAGCTGTATCTCTGCACCAATAAAATTTCCACTGACATCACAAGGAGAGGTGCAGGTTGAGGATGCTTTAATCCTTTAAAAGTGAAGAAGGCTGTTAGATGCCCTGCCTCTTTCACCTTCCCACCTCCCCACTTTCTGTAATTCAAAATGTGAAAGCAAGAGCAAGAACAACTTTAGGAAAGAACTAACCTTATTTCAAACACTGTTAGACCATCTAGACTTAACTTTTTAAAAACTCTGCTAATTAAATGGAGCCTGATGGAGCTCCTGCTATGAACCTGACATACTCAGGTTTCTATTGTAGCCAGTAGTTTGCAGAAAAGACAAACCACTTTTGCTTGTATGTCATGATGGATGCTCCAGGCACAAGAAATACCAATGACAGATCACCTTATTTCTTCTTTCAGAGATCAAAATTAATCTTATCAAAAAAGGAAGAGAAGTCAAGAGATTATATGGGCTTATAAAAAATGTATAGAGGAGAACTTATCCCTGATTTTTGAACATTCAACTTTTTGTGCTTTAAACCAACCAGAGTTTGGGCTCCAATATTAACAGCGTTCATACACTGACTAAAATGAGCCTATAGTTCATTAACTTTCATTTATGCTGCCTTGAACCATTTAAGCAACTGAACCAAAAGTCATACATCAATAAACAACAAGCCAGTGGAAAGGTAAGAAAATAGTTGTAATGTTGTCTTATCCTTACACACATAGGAAGAATATCCACCTGAATGTTGTTTTAGGTCGCTATTGCTGAATTACCTCCACATAAGCATTGTGAAAGAAGTATTGAAGAGACACTGGAGGAGACGAGAGCTGTGGACTGGTGAGCAACTTCCATAGGATAAAGATGTGAAGGAAACACTCTCTTTTAAGGGTTGGGGTTTTTTTTTGTATTGGCCCTGTATACAGCAAAAAAAGGTCTGAACACTTATTGTAATTTAACTTGGAAACTGGACCAGTCCTTTTAATTGATGTTTTAGTAAAAACCAATTTACACTTGAAATTGTGAATTTGATAGTTTCTGACAAACTTTAGAAGGAAAGTCAGATGTAAAGTTCAGATTTGAATAATGCAAGTATGGAGCAGCAGGGACAAGTAGTTACAGATATAATGTGTTGAAGATGATTAAAGTCAGAAAGATGTGTCTGCAGCTTCAGCATAGCAATTCTTCTGCCATTTTTTTAATTTGAAGAAAATTAAAGTAGGCACCGTATGCCAGCAAGAGGAACCGCAATAGATCTATGGCTAAAACACATAATTTTTTTCCCCTTCTTACTTTCTTGTTCTTCCTTTTCTTTGTTTTTCTCCCTTTCTTCCTTTCTCTCTTTTCTTTCCTTTATTTCTCTCTTTCTTTCCTCTTTCTTTTCTCTCTTTTCTTTTTCTCTGCCTCCCTCCCTCCTCATCTCTTGTTCTCTCTCTCTCCCCCGTCTTTCTCAAAAATCCCTTTTGCTGAGAAATTGTATAAAAGGAGCAATGGAACAAAAGCAACTGCCATGCCAAAACTATACCAATAACAAGTTTGATAGTTTTTGTTATTGATTCAGAAGAATTTGAATCTCTTCAAATGTGAGTTTCAATGTATTCAAATTTTATATGATTAAAAAATCTGAAATTTTGGGCTATTTTATCTCAGTATTTTTCATCCCTGATTTTGTTTCAAGACACAAATGATAATGATTCTCTTTTGCATACTAAATGATTTAATTTTACAGGAAGACTAAACATATTGACAACGATATACCCTTCCCAAAGAACAGAAGAAACTACAGCTAATTCACCACAAGAAACCACTACTGAGCTTAATAGGGGCTTTAGCTAACACATGATAGTGCGGAGAGCGCTGCTTCTGCTGAAATAAAATTAAGGCACCTATTTTGAATGAGAACTTTTTGACAAAACCATGCATGTGGAGTGCAGACTTATTTCAGGGCTGGGTGTGCTGCACCACTCCCTCGGTGCAGGACAGGCTCAGCCAGGTGATGGTAATGGAAGAGCCGGCACCAGCGATTATACACCTGTGTGGCCTTACCGTTATCTGACAGTGCAGCAACAAGTTCTCATGTAGACATCCTCTCTGGCAGTAGAAATTATGAATGGAGTTGTTTTCTTGTAAGAAAACCCTATAAGAGCTCAAATGACCAAAATGGGGTAACCGCTGCAGAGACAGGGTCTGCATGGAGAGCTGTGCCCAGACTGGCTCCGCACCGCACCGCACAACTTGGCGTCCCCAGCATCTCACAGCAGACAAGATTATTTATGCTACTGCCTTGTTCTTTATAGTGTTTGATCCAACAAACAGCACCTGAAGTAATACTTTACAGAGCCTGAGTGCCTTTCTTACCAGGGTCATAATGAACCAGCACCTTCTGGTACAACACAGGTGCCTATGTCTGTGCCACAGAACCAAGGCTGTTCTCCCAAGAAGGCCACCTGTCTTTAAAAAAGTGGTTTTGAATGAAGCTATAGTGGGTCAGCGCCAAAGAGTGGAAAGAATAAAACTGTTCAGTGGTCTTCTATACACACAGATGCAGTTAATGTTACAAACCGTATTTCTAAGTGACTTGCAGCTAGTGAAAAGATCACATTTATCATTTTGCCCTCTGCTCTAAATTCCTATCAGCTTTTCTTATCTTTTCACAAACACAAGAAAAAAACACACGATGAAAACTGATGTAAAGAAAATAAAGAGAAAATGTCCCTTTTCAGAAAAAATAGCAGAGATCAAGCTGCTGGAAAAAAAAAAACATTTGCTGCTGGGCTTCATGTTGACATTTCTCCCCACAGGAAAAGTTAAACTCTCAGCCAGAACTTGGTGAGACACAAATAATGGTTGGAGGAAAGCAGAGAGTCGCTGCATTATTTCATTTGGCAGTAAGAGTTGTGTTACCCTCCCTAGCGACCCTCTCAGACACCTGGAGGGAGGTTTGCAGCAGCAGAACAACCTGGGCTGAGCCGCCCTGCAGCCACATGCATGGGTTTTTAGGGTTCCAGAGGGGGTGGATTTGGTGGTAGTTCCTCAGGATTGTGTTACAGTCTCTGCAGCTTCACTTACCTCAGGGGAATCGCACATCAACAAATGTCCATGGAATAAGTGGAGAGCTGACCCTCCTAGCCGATTTCAATGGCAGGCTTGCCAGGGTAGGTAAATAAACTTTACAAAACCTTATAAGGTGGCTCATTTTGCTGGTGCATGTTCAAGGACTCCAGAGCAGACACCTCAAGGCCACAGCACACGTTGCTGCCCTGAAGCTGCCACCTCTAAGCCTTGGACCATATTTTTCCCCCCATTCTCTTAGCCATGGACAAAAGGTAAAATAACATCTTGTGAACTTCCCAGCTGATGGCTGCCTGCTTAAACTAGGTCTCCTTGTGACTCTGTGTAGCTCTTGAATTCCTGGTCTACTGCCATGCAAAAGTGAGCTGATTATTTGGGGGCAGTTTCAGGAGACTCTGGTCCCAGCAATGCCGAACGCCACTGAAGATATTCTGATCCTCATGAGGGCTACTGACACCTTCATACACTGCTGAGTCCATTAAAGAAGTGACAGAATGTGCTGGTTTTGGCTGGGGTCGAGTTAATTTTCCTCATAGTAGCTAGTATGGGGCTATGTTGTGGATTTGTGCTGAAAACAGTGTTGATAACACAGGGACGTTTTTGTTACTGCTGAGCAGTGCTTACACAGCATCAAGGCCTCTTCTGCTTCTCACCCCACCCCACCAGCGAGCAGGCTGGGGGTGCACAAGGAGTTGGGAGGGGACACAGCTGGGACAGCTGACCCCAGCTGACCAAAGGGATATTCCATACCATATGATGTCATGCTCAACATATAAAGCTGGGGGAAGAAGAAGGAAGGGGGGAATGTTCGGAGTGATGGCATTTGTCTTCCCAAGTAACCATTACACATGATGGAGCCCTGCTTTCCTGGAGATGGCTGAACACCTACCTGCTGATGGGAAGTAGTGAATGAATTCCTTGTTTTGCTTTGCTTGTGCACGTGGCTTTTGCTTTACCTATTAAACTGTCTTTATCTCAACCCATGAATTTTCTCACTTTTACTCTTCTGATTCTCTCCCCCATCCAATCAAGAGGGAGTAAGCAAGCAGCTGTGTGGTGCTTAGTTGCTGGCTGGGGTTAAACTACAACACATAATTAACAAGGCTCAAAATCAGCTATAATTAGAGTTCATCTAAAACCTTCCCTTTACATCACTGACAACTCTCTGCCCTAATAGTGACTGAGTGACACTACAGCATTCACAAAAAATCTCCATCATTCATGAAAAATCTAATTGAGCAAAGTTTGCCATTAAAACAGAAAAGAGGTTAGAATCACCTGATAATTCATCTACGACACAGATGAACTGCATCCATGAAGGAGAGCTCAAATAAGACACAGTAAGCAGTTTCCAGAGTTTCCATTTTTCATTCCATTTTCCAGCTGGTCTGAGTCAAGTTCAGAAGGCACAAACGACTCATCAGAAGGGATCAGACATGAAGGAAATCATTAACTTAGGCAAGGCTGAGAACCAGCTCCTGGAGAATCAGAGTATTTTACTCTGGTGAGTAAAGAAGAACTGGCTAGTGAAATATTGATGTGGGATTAATGAAAAAGAGGAGTTGCTACATGAAATACACATAATAAAAGATTTTCCAGGCTATAAAGAGTATTGTCCAGAATATTTAGCATGTATAAACCCCCCAAAACCAGAGATGCTGACAATTATGTTTGAACGAGTACAGAGAGAGTTTTAGCACTCCCTTGCTGACTGATGTATTTTCCTTTCAGCATTCAGTTTCAACACAGGCTGGAGAGTCATTAAACATCAGGAGAGATCCTGTTTTTGAAATGAAGATGTCTGTGTGGGCGTAAGATTAAATGTTCCCCCACCTTTCAAATGACTCAATGTCTGAAAGACCCAAATGCAATATTTTGGTTGAAACGCTGCTTAATCCAAGCCTAGCCATAACTTTAACCATTCATAAAGATCTGCAAAAGGGCAAAGTACGCTATTTGTCATTATACTGAATTAGGAGATTTTATGTCCCTTCTGTTCAGTGCTTGGTTCTCTTGGCTGTGTTGTCAGGATTAAGCAAAACAGCACAGACAGCAGGATTTTATAATATCCTTGACACGGCTGCTACCACCTCTAGTTATTATTGGAAAGCTACTTGTCTGAAGCTACAATCTGTTTAGCAAATGACAAAAACACAAAGTTGGGAGAGAGAAGAGCAGGAGGGAATTTTCAGCAGAGTGTGAATTGTGGTTATGGGGGCAACTTGTATATTCAGAATTTGAAGCATTCTGTGGGATTAAATGTGGGCATGGGTCCACAAAACTTAATGTGCAGCTTGGCAAATTCAATAGGAATATGATCATGGCTTAGTGCCTGTCCTGGATCCCTCTGGTACAGCCAGGTGATGTTGCAGTGCAAAGATCCAGAATTAACGAATGCAGAATGACACCCTGATTTCTGTCTGATATCTAATTGGTGACAAGAGCTGTTCCCCCAGAGCGCGTCTGGAAACGCACACTACAGCAGGCATCACTAAGGAAATGAGGAGGGCTTAACATGCTTCAGCTGAGTCTATCCCTGGCATTAAGTGCTCAGCCTCTGAAATTCAGCCTTCTGTGAGAAGTTCTCCACCAGCAGTGAGGCAACATAATCACTGGTTACTTCTGAAATTATTGACCATGGGTTATGCCCTCTAGGTTTCAGAAGAAAGCACCTGTGCCTGCAATTTCTGGTGAGCTTCCTTCATCAAAACCGCTGCAGACCATGAAGACTAAAATATTATGCCTCGGAAACTCAGTAATTCACCCTCGAGTTATTTGATGGATAGAGTGTCTTCTTGTGTTGCGTTGACTCACATCCACCAAACTCCAGCAGCTATTAATACCTGGAGTAGCAGAGAAGGGACTACAGAGGTGGGGCAAGACTTTTCCCAGACTGGAGGAAAGCCATGAAGATGACATCCCAACCCCCTGGCATTCATAGCTCTGCATGAACTGCTGCAGGGATCTGCGGCAACGTTGCTGCCCCAGGGAGAGACCCAGGGAGCTGCCAGCACCCACCTGTAAACTCACAGCCTGTCCCAATGGGTACAGCCGCTGAGCAGCTCCAGGGCTGAGCTACGATCCTCTTTCCCCACTGGAAACACAGAGTTGTGTTCCAGACCTTCCTCGGGGCTGAACTCAGCCTGCTGTGGGAAGGCAGAGGGGAGAAGGAGCTGAGTCCCACTGACTGTGAAGCTCAAGAGTCATCAGACAGACACATTATGGAAACAATTAAAGTTTACTTTCTCTGGGGATCAAGGCTCTCAGATATTGTATTACCTTTCTTCTAGCAAAGCCCATGGTATTTATTTTCTGTTACACAGGATATACATTATCTGCATGAATCATTAGTGCTAAATAGCGTCACAAAATGAGAAAGCAGATGATAGCGTTGTTTAACAGCATTAAGCTATAAAATGAAGGCTGCTTGTCAAGTGAGTAAAACACCCGAGTTGAAATTGAAACAGTTCAGCAGTGAAAATACAGAGAGAAATAATTACTGAGTAATCCCCTATATTATTTCTAGCAGGGTTATGTCATAATTGGGCCCTGCATCTAAAATGAAAACATCATTGGCTTGGAAAAAAAAAACCCAGATAAAGCCAAAAATGTTTCATTTTTTTTAGTATTTGTCAATGAAACAAAAATCCCAAACAGATTTATTTCTGTGTCAGCACTTTGAACAATAGCAAAGGCCATGCAAAGCTCATTTTTGGCACATTTGCACCACAGCAGTGCCAATAGCCCATCAGTTCATGCATCCACCCAGGGCACCTCAGCAGCAGATTTTGTTCCTTCCTGGCCTCCCCTGCCCCACATCAGGGTCATCCTAGCCAAGTCCCGGAGCTTGGACTTGCCCCCATTTGCATGGAAAAAATAAATATTCAGTGAGATAAAGAGTGAAAGAGCCTGTAGTCTGCCTGGGAAGGGCAACTCCTATTTTTCTATCCTAGTGTAATGACTGTTTAAGTACTTTACACTCAGTAAAATAGCTTCCACAAGTAGGACTGAAACCAGCCCCCTGGAGAGCAATTTAACTCCCCCAGGAGACAGCGAGGGCAGCACCTGGCTCAAGCTCTCAAGTCCTTTCAGAGACCTTCTGCTCCTCACTCACCATCCCCCTTGGTGACCCTCATCCTGAAAACATCTTCAGCAATTTCAGGGCAAGCTCCCAAATACTTTCAGGATGACTAAAAGTCATGCTTTTCAACACGGCAACTACTCAGCAAAGAGGAAGGGGAGGAGGAATGCTGCTTGGTGCAGAGGCTTGCACAAACCAGTGAGTGCTTTATAAGCCTGGTTTTGTCGTTGTCTGGTTCACTGGCTGCCAGGGTTTCATTAATCAACAGAAAACATCATCCTTGGCTAATTTGGAAAAGTCAATCTGTTATGAGCTTTCACTTGCTAGAAATTATCCTGGATGAAGAGATCACCATGGATAGAGTGAGTTTTGAAAATAGGCTTTCAGCAGTAACGTGCATTGTCAGGTGTCAGACAGCAGAGGATTCCCCTGCTAATGCATTTTACAAGTAAATCCTCTCCTCTCCCCACACCGCCCTCACTGTAATATCTATCTATATCACTATTATTGTTTTCCTGACAATCCCTCTAGCTATCCAAAAAGAGAATTTAAATGTCCTGCTGTTCCTCTGTGAGTTTGTCCTTTGAAGCACATTAAATCTTACTCAGCTATGTATACCTTAGAGAAAATAAACTGCTATGCCATGATTAATCATCTGAGATCCAGATATATTTGTGAGGTGGAGATGCGCTGAGAATGACTGAAGACATTGAAGGCTATTAGAGCAAATCGAAAAAGAAAGAGAAAAATGAAAGCCTTCATGCACTAACTAGAAGGGGGGTGGGTTAGAAACAACCAGAAACCAGGATTAAGAAACACAACCCAAACAGAACCTCTTCCTACTACTTGTAAAATGATGACACTGAACATCCTACTGCTCTTAGGGAGAGGGTGGAAATTAAAACACATGACAATGATTAGTCACATGGAGGAGTACACTTGGATATTGCAGTGATGAGTACTATGTCAGGAAGGGAAGAGAAGATGGTCTATAAAGGAAAACAGAGCTTCTATGTGAAAAAAGAAAGGAGAAAATTGTATGATAAAATTCTGGTACTTAAAGTGAAGAGGGAATAATACCTATAAATATTAGATTCTGTCCTTTTAAAAGAAGATCTTGGTTTAATTGTGCCTGGCTTTTAAATATCCTGGGTCTAAACAACTACCATCCTAATTGACTTTGAAATTGCATTTTCCAAGCAAAAACCACTGTTGTAACAGCTGCTTCTGGAAAATTTATGTGCCTGGAATGGCATATACCTGCTATGCAGTTCCAGAGGCAGCGATCTAGCAGGAAAGCCACTGTGGAGTGAGACCAGATGGTAAGACAGAAATAGGAAGTTTCTGCATATTTTTTTTTTAAATAAAGAACAACTGGAGGAAAAGCAGAGAAAGCTAGGAAAAGACAAAATGCGGAGGAAAAAAGAAAAGAAAATGAGAGCAAAGCCTGGTGGAGAATGAAAGGGCATGCAACTTGAAATCAAGGTAAGATAACCACTCCTGATATGCACACAATTAAAACATTCCCTACAGATAACATGGACATCAAAGGCAAGCTCTGCATTTTGCAGTTTACTTGTATTCGTTAGCACAGGTTTCTTCATTCAATGACTTTTCCTCAGTTTGACTCTTCAGATGACATCCTATGGCTTTAGTACCAGATATCTGAAGTAAGAAATCACTAAATTCTTCTTTTTACTTGTAACATTCCTCTCACCCTGCTTTCCTTGTCAGACAGTTTTCACACACAAGTTTCATTCCCACAAGGGGTGCTGCTACCAAATGATTTAAAGGGTTTTCTATATGACCAAGGCCTGAATATATTATTCCACACACACTAGCAGTGCTATGGTGTTGCCCCAGAACGAGACGCAGTCCATGTCAGATCAAAAAGCCAAGAAGGAGTTTAAAAGTCAAGTACAAACCCCCTCTGAAGTGCCACGACCTTGTCTTCTTAAATCTTGTTGGTTTACCTCCTCTTTAGGGAGAGAATGCTAGTCTCTTGTTTTTATAGTTACTTTTTAAACAGTGTCCAGCGGCCACGAGGAATCCTGACTCCAACCAAAACCATGCTGCCACTGTTCCCAGCACGGATCGCAGCAGTGAGGATCACTGACAGCCGCTGACCGTGCGGTGTCTGGCACAGGACCAGCACCATTTGTCTCATTTTGTTAACTTCACAAAGGGCCTGGGTGCCTCTCGGCCGCAGAGTCACATCAGAAAATAAGATCAGATTAAAAGGCTCAGGACTGGTGCCAAAGTTATATTCAAACTATTCTGAATACCTGCGATCATCTTAAATATTATAGAACAGCAAGCTGCATCCTAATCTCCATCCCTTCTCCCACTTCATTTATTTTACATTAAGCAATAAATCCCTTAAGTTACTACTGAAATCCTTTCTCTGAGCACCATAACTAATTAATCCTTCTGCAAATGGATAGGGTTGTTCCAGAGGAACTGCAAATATGGTGCTTGTCAGTTCACTTGATAGCGCTCAATACATGTGGCAAAGCCACAACTTTGTGATCAAAGTTGCATGGACACTTATCCAAATGAAAGCCCTCTTAGATCTAAAGGGGACATATGTCCAAGGCTGTAAGCAAGCATATGAAAATTCACAGAATCACAGAATGGTAGGTGTTGGAAGGGACCTCTGGAGATCATCTTTCCAGCAGGTCAACCTCCAACATGTACTGGTGCATGGGGTTGTTCCTCCCTGGGTACAGGACCTTACACTTGCTCTTGTTGAACTTCGAGAGGTTTCCTTCGGCCCAGCTCTCCAGCCTGTCCAGGTCTCGTTGGATAGCAGCACAGCCTTCTGGTGTATCAGCCACTCCTGCCAGTTTTGCATCATCAGCAAACTTGCTGAGGTTACACTCTATCCCTTCATCCAGGTCATTGATGAATATGTTGAACAGGACTGGACCCAGCACAGACCCTTGGGGAACACCACTAGTTACGGGCCTCCAACCAGACTCTGCCCCGTTGATCACGACCCTCTGAGCTCAGTTGTTCAGCCAGTTCTCAATCCACCTCACTGTCCACTCATCTAACCCACACTTCCTTAGCTTACCTATGAGGATGTTATGGGAGACAGTGTTGAAAGCCTTGCTGAAGTCAAGGGAAACAGCATCCACTGGGGCTCTCCCTTCATCTACCCAGCCAGTCATGCCATAATAGAAGGCTATCAGGTTGGTCAAGCATGATCTCCCCTTGGTGAATCCATGCTGACTACTTCTGATAACCTTCTTTTCCTCTACGTGCCTGGAGATGACCTCCAGCATAAACTATTCCATCACCTTTCCGGGGATGGAGGTGAGGCTGACTGGCCTGTAGTTTCCCGGGTCCTCCTTCTTGCCCTTTTTGAAGATTGGAGTGGCATTGGCTACCCTCCAGACCTCAGGCACCTCTCCTGCCCTCCAAGACCTTTCAAAGATGATGGAGAGTGGCTTAGCAACAGCATCCACCAGCTCCCTCAGCACTTATGGGTGCATCCCATTGGGGCCCATGGATTTGCAAGGATCCATTTTGCCTAAATGATCTCTAGCCCAATCCTCCTCAACCAAGGGGAAGTCCTCCTTTCTCCAGATTTTCTTTCTCACCTCTGAGGGCTGGGATGCCTGAGGGCCAGCCTTAGCAGTAAAGACTGAAGCAAAGAAGGCATTCAGTAATTCTGCCTTCTCTGCACCCTGCTTCACCAGTGCCCCTACCTCATTCAGCAGTGGGCCCACAGTTTCCCCAGTCTTCCTCTTACTGCTGATGTATTTAAAGAAGCCCTTCTTGTTATCCTTGACATCCCCTGCCAGATTAAGTTCCAAGTGGGCCTTGGCCTTCCTTGTTGCATCTCTGCATACCCTGACAATGTTCCTATATTCCTCCCAAGCGGCCAGTCCCTTTTTCCACGTACTGTAAACCTTCTTATTCCATTTGAGTTCTTCTAGAAGCTCTTTGGTCATCCATGCAGGTCTCCTGGCTCCTTTGCTTGACTTCTTCTTCACAGGGATGCACCAATCTCTAGCTTGGAGGAAGTTGTACTTGAATACTGACCAGCTCTCTTGGGCCCCCCTACCTTCTAGAGCCCTACGCCATGGGATTCCTCCAAGCAGGTCATTGAAGAGGCCAAAGTTGGCTCTCCTGAAGTCCAGGGTTGTAATCCTACTTGTTGCCCTGCTTCTACCACACAGGATCCTGAACTCTACCATCTCATGGTCACTGTAGCCAAGGCTACCCCCAACCTTCATATCCTCAACCAGACTTTCTTTGTTTGTTAGTATAAGGTTCAGCAGTACATCTCGCCTCGTTGGCTCCTCCACCACCTGTGTCAAAAAGTTATCCTCAATGCTCTGCAGGAACCTCCTGGATTGTGCGCGCCTCGCTGTGTTGCTTTTCCAGCAAATACCAGGGTGGTTGAAGTCCCCCATGAGAACCAGGGCCTGCGATTGTGAGGCTACTTCCAGCTGTCTGTAGAAGGCCTTGCCAACTTCCTCTTCCTGATCAGGTGGCCTGTAGCAAATGCCCACGACAGCGTCACCCATATTTGCCTGCCCCTTAATTTTTACCCATAAGCTCTTGACTCTGATTTTACTGATTCTCTGAGCTGGCACTCAGTCTCATGTCTTTCATAGATACGCTGCCACTGCACATTACAAAGATGCCACTTCTTTGGTTTCACCTTCCCCTCAACAACAGCCTTCTTGGCAGTAAACAGAGGATGTAAAACATGAATCCTATCACACAGTGAATGTACATCAGGAAAAAGGCATTGTCCCCACCAGCCGCCATGTCTCAACTTTCAAGAAGTCCCAGGAACAACAGCATTTTGAGGCCAAGAATTGCTAAATGATTAAAACTCAACCAGATGCACTGTGCAGCAGCAGCAGCCTCTGTGGAAAATTCACAGAGGTTATCCTTTGAAAATGCTCATCAAAAGAAAAATGATTCGCTTTGGTACCAGCCACTCTTTAAAATAACAAAGAGTGTGCTCATTTGGTTTGCAAGAGTATTTGTGTAAAGACAGGAAGAACATCGGTTTAGCATAATGATGAGGTCATGTTGTCAGAAGCCAGACCAGAGGAACGTGTCCCGAGGGGCCACTGGTTTAAGGCAACAGAAAGAATCACCATACTGGACTGCAGGGATTATTTTTTACTCTGCAAACAGCACGCTTCAGTCTGCATTAGTGAAAACTAAGGTACAGAGTGCTTTTTCACAATTCAGCAGCATGTGGGCTTTGGCATTGCAGAGTCCATATCCCTTTCTAAAGCCCAATGAATAATAGGTATTGATAGGCATTACAAGAAGGACATGTACACTGTTTCAACCAAATGTGTTTGGTTTTGAGATCCAGTACTCTAGCTGAGAACACATCCCAAAACAGAGAAGGCGTTATCTTTGTTTTCTAGCAGTTCACCAAGAAATTCCCAACTTTCTCCATGCTGGTCATTCTTAAAGCTCCTAGCCATGTCTGGACGAGAAAGAAATCCCTGCTCACAGATCAGAGCGTGACCAATATTTGGAAATTATTTTTAATACAGAGCTGCCGTAGAGAGTATTGGCTGGTAATACCTTAGGTTGTGCCTACACAGGCACGAGACAGCCAAAGCCTGACTTCACTGATTCTCCATGGAGGCAAAGCAGGTTTAAGTGCAAAACTATTAAAATACGTTACTGTACAAAGAAGTGTTGCTGGGAGAGTGCAGTCCTCATAAATACATCTCTGCAAAGATTAAGCAGTGTCAACTCAAGCCCAGAGAGGTAGTGGTTTCTCCATTCTTGGAGGTATTCAGATCTCACCTGGACATAGCCTGAACAACTTGCTGGATCTGCTTTGAGCAGGGGCTTAGACTAGAGACCTCCAGAGGTCTCTTCCCATCCACGTGAACCTGTGACTCTTAAACCAGCTTGGAGCACAGGCAGAACTGGCTGCAAGCACCTGTACTCGTGCAGATACATCTCTTTCACAGAGGAAAAGAAATAGAGAAGAAGGTGCCATTTCAAACAGGAAAACACTCATCACTTAAACTTTCTGATTCCACTCAAGCAAGGTAGGTATTAGCTGCATTTTGCAACTCAGGGAACTGAGTTGCAGAGGGCTGGACTAATGTATCCAAACCCACACAGTAAACCAATGGACAGTTCTGGGTCTTGGGCATTTCAGTTGGTGGCCTTGCCCTTAATCCTTTATTCCATGCTATTTCTCAGAAGAATCAGGGATTATCAGAATATGCCAGTTAAACAGAAAACGGTTCATATTTTGACCCCTTTCAAAAGAGTTCTTTGAAGTGGTTAATTTGTTTGTGCATTGTAATTTCGTTTACACACAGTTCAAAGGTGGAGCATTCTGCTTTTTTATGTAAGCAATTAGAGCCTGTGCTTTTTTCCAATTAAGTGACCCTCGGTCTTCTTCTAAGAGGTTGTAAACCAGAATTAAGATGATTCTAGGGGTAAAAAAAAACTATAATAGCAATTCATGCTAGTTGGCCCCAGATGAGGTACTGAATTCAGATGATGAAGTGAATTCCTCTATCAAAGGGTCTTATTCAACTGAGGTGTGGGAATACCATCCTGTGATAAAAGCACATATTAGTCAAGAAATAGCTTTCAAGGATGGCTGCTGCCAACCAGCATAAATCAAGGACTGCAATTGATTAACTAATTTAAACACTAAAGACAGCTTTTGGTTGCTGTGGCAATAAAAGAAAGGTCGAAACCCTGATGACCTTGGAGGCTCATGATCCTCTGGAGATTTCAGAAACTAAAGTCTGGAAATATATTAAAAGATATAATGCTAGCCAGATTGCCTTGTAATGGCTTGGCTGTTTTGTCAGCTGGAAGACAGACTTCACAGCATGTTTCGCACTAGTCTCCACTGTGCAGCTAGCTCTGACTATCTGGTATCTTTTCAGCATCAAAAATAGGCTGGGACATCTGAGAGCCTCAGACATTTCCTTTGAGCTCCATTGTTGGCCTGTTACTTTCAAATATCAGTTCCCTTTCTCATTGAGCACTTTATTAGCAAGTTCTTATCACTAAGTTAGCTTCCTGGGTAGCTGCTCCTAAACTCATTGTACCTTTCATCCTATGTACTCCTTAGAGGTTTGATTCAGAGCTTTTTGATGCATAAAAAGCCACCTTAGAAAGTGGCAGAAAAGCAGCACCTGAACGTCCCAGGAGACACCAACACAGCCCATGGAGCTCAGTGGAGCCCCACCGACTTGCACCACCTGAGGATGTGGCTGGTGATACTTAAGAAATACCTGGCCAATACCCAACTGCTGTTTGATCTCAACTGTCTTCAGTCATCATTAGGATCCTCCCGCTTTTACCCGCCCAACCCTGAGAGCAGCAGGGAACTTAGAAACTCTGCCTGTATCAGGTCCGAATTCAGCTGTCACATTTTATTAACACGCATCTACGAGAGACAAGCAAAAATAAGATGACTCTGTGTCCACAACAGTCTGATTGTGTAAAGCATTTGCCAAAAAATGCCTTGAATTCAATAATGACATAGGCCAGCCTATTAGCCTTTTTTGGGAAACATGCTCTTCATTTCAAGACATACAAAATAGTCATGTATCTTGTGTTTGAGTACAAACACTGATTTCTTTTGTCAACACGGTAGGCAGTTTTTCTAAAAACAGAGCTGCTTCTATACAGAAGGGCTTCACTGTTTCAAAATAAATGCTGTTTCCAAGCAAAAAGCCTCAGAACATCAAGATTACCTGTTATTCCCCATTGCATTCATAAAGATTCAGATTACATTCCAATCTTACTTTCTAGAAAATATCTAAGCATGCTTTCCTCAGTTTTTAATTAAGATGTTTATCTGTAATTGGCATTACATTAGTATTGTATTGTACGTTAACCAGGGTAGCATCCACACTTGTTCTGCCTAAAACCACAGCCACCAAAATTACCTGCAAACTGGCAAAACTCCTGAAATAAATGCATTCTTGAGTACTTAATTTGTCTTTAGATTAGCCATTTAGGCTTATTTGTCTGTTTACGGGGTTTAAAATATTTTAAAAGCTGATCAATAAATTGGAGGCACATGCTTCTTACCTACTAGGGGATTTTGCAAACTTTATGAAGAACACAGAAAAAGTCAATTTTGTCTGGGCATCACAGAGGAAAGCAGGACAAGGAGTCAGTCAGTTCATTGGCTTGGTGATAAGCCAATGGTGATAAGCCAATGGTCAGTTCAAGGCAGGTGATAAGATGCATGGATTGAGGACAACGCTTGAAGTCTTGTGTTACAATGACACTTTAGACCGTACCCGATTCATCTTCAGCATGGCAGGTATAGGGCACCAGAGAGCATCAGTTCAGCTACAGTGGTCCCTTACTTTGCAGAAGGGAAAGCATCCAGTTGGCTGGCTTTACTTTTCCTAACAAGACTACGCTCTGGGTCAGCTCCATAGGACATCAGGCTCATTTGAATAATAAATATTTTAATTGCTACACATCTTTATCCTCTCTCTTTTCTTCCCTGAATCCATGAAAGCTTTTGTGACAGCTGCATGCTGTTTATTTATGTGAGAACAGATTATGGCCCACTTGGGAATGTCAGTCTTGATGCGCAGAGCTCCCTCTGCATTGCTCTAGCAAGAGCAGAGGGACTCACCCTTCCACTATAAAACTGGAGGGTGCTGGAAGGGTTTAATCTGTAAACTGTATAGCTATCAGAATATCTACGACCTTCGACCTTACTGTACAGTACTGATATGTTATAAACCTCCACCTCCATCCACAGGAGACCTGCTGTAACCAAGATATCCACCTCTTTTCCATCCTGGAGAAATAGGTTTCTGAGGAGGAATGGTAGACACTGCCCTGGTCCACCTCTGCATGGCACATCCACCCAAACCCAGTCTCACTTCACTGCCAAGCTGTGGTGATAACCAGTCTTTTCACTAGGAAAGCTGAAATTGTCACAGAGAAGTGCCAAATAGGAAAGTCTCAGGGACCTGGGTCCCTAAATTCCCCATCCTCTTCCAAGTTCCCAGCCCCAGTTCCTCCTCCTTATAACACTTCACAATCCCCAGCTAAAAAAAAAAAAAAAAACAAACCCCAAAAAACCAATACCGTCTCAGTCTTTTTAATAACATTTCTAAATCTTGGCTTTTTTCACTCATCAATAGGAAAATGGAGTAGAGCCAGGGGAATCGGCTCCAGGAGGAGGGAACCACTGTTGTGGCTGTGCAAGTGCCACCCCATGTGCATCCCTGACTTCCCCACAGTGCCTGCCCCACATGGGGCTGTTTAAATGGCTTCAGCCCTTCCAGCTGACAGAAAATTTACACTAGCCAGCAGTGATCGGTCTCTCCTTAGCATTCCCTCTCCTCTGCTTTTCCCGATACATACTATTTCATTCTCCTGCCTTTCCTCTCCTCTGCTACCAGCAGAAGATGATGGCCCGGCCACCACATGCTGCCATACCATCACAAAATAATGCATCTGGGTTTCCCCCTCCCCTCTTCCCACCTCCCTGGCTATGTGGCGCTTGCCCAAGTTTATGATGGAGGAATGTTAATAGGAAAACCCAAATGAACCAGGCAGACGTTTAGCAGATATTCCCCTCTGTGCTGCTGGCAGGGCTCCGAATGTGGAGCTGTCGGAGCGTGGGCTGTCCATCGGGGCTCATCGATCACTGGGCAGCCTACATGCAGCATGTTTTATCTTCTTGCCCAGGCGCACTGTGGCAGGAAGCAATCACGGCTGCCCAGCCGCTGCTCGCAGGTACTGTATGTGCACCCCGGGACTTTTCTACAAGCCCCTTATTGAGCACTCTGCATCCTGTGGCCGTGAAAGTGCTAGTACAACTTTTAACAACAGAGTTTTACAAGTAAAACTTGAGCTTGTGTACTTTTTTGTAGCCTTAGTGATTTTCTTCAGTCTTTTTCTTAAAATACATTTGGTCACTATAACTGTTAACGTGCAGATCACTGAGTTTCATAAAGAGCTTCTGGTTGTCATTTAATTCATTTTACTTAATTTCAGATTCCAGAGGCCTTCCCTCAGCCAAAGTTTGGACCAGTTCAGTGAGTGCATCACCTGAAGGCTGAATCCCCCCTGCAAACCCAGCTGGCCCAGCGTCTCTTCTGTGGTGACCTCAGTGAGGATGGGTATTCAAAGCCACCGCACCTGGGCAGGTGCTTAAAGAAATGAGGAAGAAAGTCCAGCTCACATCTCTCGCACCTTTCTTTGACTCATCCCTATGAAGCCAGGATGGGTTGAGAGACATCTCACTGTCACCTCACCCCTCTCCTAAGCTTGGGTTTTCCCAAGAGGAAATGCTGGGGAACAACTGGGAGCCACGTCTTATGGTGAACTGGGAGATAAGAAAAATGTTACAACAGGGGAGGATGAGGGCAGGTTGTATCTTTGGCCTGGGCTCCAACTTTAAGAGGGCAACTGATTTTTTTCTAAACATTTTATTTTCTACAGTTTTAAGCCAGGATGGGTTGAGAGACATCTCACTGTCACCTCACCCCTCTCCTAAGCTTGGGCTTTCCCAAGAGGAAATGCTGGGGAACAACTGGGAGCCACGTCTTATGGTGAACTGGGAGATAAGGAAAATGTTACAACAGGGGAGGATGAGGGCAGGTTGTATCTTTGGCCTGGGCTCCAACTTTAAGAGGGCAACTGATTTTTTTCTAAACATTTTATTTTCTACAGTTTTATTCCTCTCTGGTTCTTTTGTATTCTGTATGGAAAAGTTAAAAATACTATTTATTACCAAAGATCACCTGATCATTTCCATTTGGCAAACGCTTCCTTCTCAAGAAGTCAGTCCCAGGAGGGAGTAATACCCAGTTGTTCCCGAGTGTTTAAAAGAGCCTCTGGTTTGAGGAAGCAAATACCAGTGCCACAAGCCTGCTTTTGTCTGACGTGTTGCCTCAATCCCACTAGCAAAACTGGTTCATGTATATATGCCTTCAATCCATAATTCCCTCACATGATTCAGTATCCCTAAGCAAGGGAACATGTTATAATTCATTACTAGCCCTTTTCCCATCAATGCCAAGTTGTTATAATTTATCACTCACCCCAGGCAATTCAAGTTTATTCCATTTGTTATGCAGACTGACATACACAGTCCTGAGATATTTGATGTTTTTGCCTGAGTTTCCTACTTTCAGAATATGTTTGGGCTATATATTCAGCTGACAAATACAGTAATAATATTAAGACAAAAGTCAACTTATCAGGTTGGGCACAGGCCAGTTTATACAGCAGAATCTGATGTGCCTAAGCCTTGATTGATGCTCACCACATAAATTCCCCTAGTAATTAACATGGAGTAATAACTCTCAGCCATGCTTAGGAGACCACCTTCTTGCCCTCCCCAGCTACAGACTCATCATTTGAAGTCAAATGCCTTAGTGGCTGTTCCTGGCAGGCTGGGGAGGAATGAACACATAAGCATGTCTGAGAGTGAGAGGGAAGGTGGGGAGGAGGGAAATCACACAGCAGTGACTTCCCAGTTGATATTTTTTATTTTTGGAAGGATGCCTTGTCTTGTTCATTTTGCTGATGTGAATTAGGGAAGTGGATGCGGGATGCAGAGGGTAAGCTGAGGAGGAGGATGGAGGAATTCCAAGCAACAGAGACAAAGGAGCTCTGGAAATCTCTGGACTGATGTTAAATTTGCCTGCAGCAGTCTAGCAGGCTTGATTCTCCATTATGCTAGGAATTTCATCCTTCTCTGACAAACTAAAGTGAGCTTAGCTCACCAGCAAGAAGCTGCATTTTCATAAATAGGAAAATCCAAGAAGAAAAAAAAATCCCAAAGGTATTTAAAACCAGGAGAAACGACCCTCCTGCTACCTAAGCAGGACTCCCCTCCCCTCCTCCCTCTCTCCCTTTTGCTGTGCCTCCTCAAGGAGCAGCCACAAGGAGCAGACAGAATAAAGGCTGTCACGCTTATGGTCCTCAGGATAAGGAGTGTATCAAGGGCATAACTAGAGTATGCTACCCTCCTGTTACTTGTTTCCCAAAGCCTGTAGAACGATAAGCATAAATTAGAGCAGCTCTGAAGTAGCTATCTTCATATCAAGAGCTGGCAGGCCTTGCAATACACCCTGGAAAACACGGGACCCAGTAATTCCCCATGGTAGCTTATGCTTATCTTTACCTTTCCATGTCTTTTCCTAGCACAGAAACAGACAATTAAGCCCAGTGCACTTAGCTCATCAGTGTACGGCTCTGTTTTTATGACTGGGAAAAAGAAAAAAAAAAAGAAAATAAAGAAAAAACATGCTTTAAAAAGCACTCCAAACATACTTTAAAAGAATAAGCACAGGATTTTGCTCTTTTCTGCACACAAGTCTCCCAGGCTGTAGCAACAGTAGCATGCATCCATATGGTTAAACCAGCAAGCCACAATGTGCATGTGGAAGAGCAAGAACATCTTTAAAAATGTTTCAAGCTGACCCTCCTACAGATGGGTCTTCGGAACAGATGCAGAGGGACAGAAACTCTTCCTGAACTTTAAGACCACAATTATGGATTTACTGGGTCAGATCAAAGATCCTTCTAGTTCCCTATCTGGCCATCTGAAGAAGAACAGAGCAAGCATGTACAGACACTTCTCCAGATCATTCCTCCAGGCCTGCAGACTTTGCAGCTCAAGGACTTTCCCAGCCAGAGGCTATGTCCTTATACTCAACAGCTCTTAGGGAATTTTTCTGCCATGAATTGCTCTTATAAAAAGAGGCAGTTCAGCAGTTTCAGCAACTGCTATGGAAGTTGCTCACTACCTGTGTGAAGAAACACCTCCTTTTGTTTGTTTTGAACTCACTGCCTGCTAATATTCTTTGATGCTCTTTAGTTTTTATAATGAGTAGAAGAGTCTGCTAGTCACTTTTCCTTAAAACTCACTATTTTATAAGTCTTTCACATAACTCTTTCAGTAACCTCTTTTCCAGGCTGAATAGTCTTACCTACTTAGCCCTTATGTAGAAGCTACTCTGTAACTTTCAGCAAATGTTACCACTTTTATTAAACTCTATTTTTTTTCTTCTTCTATTACATCTTTTCAGGGAAGGAGGGGAAAGAGAACCAGTGTTAAACACAATATCCACAACCTGTGGAAACCACAGAGAGGGACTGGTATGCCCTGGAGTCTTCCTCCTAGACAAAATCTGGACAGGGCCACCCCAGCCCCTGCATCCCAGGACCTCAATAGTCAATGGTTCTGAATGAAAAAGAATATACCCAGCTATTGCAGAGGTTTAATCCATTTCCCTCTTGGCTCCAAACAACTTTCTGGTACCCCTTCCCCACAGGCCTTTGGTTCTTCCACTGGTTGTGATCTCCTCATCAAAGCTCTGAATGGACCCCCAGAAAGCCTTTATACTTCTCCAGGCTCCACGTCACTGTTCAGCACCTGCTGGGTTATCTCTGTGGTGCAGTCGATCTGTCTCTCCTCCAGACACCAACCACACAGCCCATGTCCCCTCCATACGTGTCTACCATCAAGGCACATTTGCAGTGCTTAAGGGGTCAGCAGCATGGAACAGAAAGAAGGAGCAAAGTCTTTTGACTTCCAGGTCAATTTATCAGTGAGCACAAAGAGGAAGCCAGAGTTCCAGATAAACATTGAACTAAAAGGAAACAGTGACGATCACCCCCAAAGAGTGTTTCCTGTCTCTCTGCACCAGAACATAACACTGCAGCCGTCACGAGCACACCACTTCTCATAAATGTCACCCAGGGAAGTTGCTGGAGCATGCCCAGCACAAAAGCAGTCCAGACCCTCTGGGCAGAGGCAGACAAATGCACCTGGCACTGCAGAATGTCTATGAGCTGATCCACAGGACCTGTGTCCCCTCATTTTGCAAACACTTTAAAATAATTAGTATGTGTTATATAATGTATATTATATTACATTATTATATAATACCAATATTACATTTCAGTATGTTTCACAGCCAAGCAACAATGTCATAGCTTCCATGAAATCTTTCCTCTCTCTGCATAAAAAACCTGCTCAGCTGTAAAGAGATTCCCATCGCTGCCCACACATTGTCCCTCTCACCTTCAATCCATGTAGGTGGAATCACTGAGGCAATCCACCTTATGAATGTGTGAACGTCTGCTGAAGCTGTTCCACACCATTATGGAGAATCAGGCATTAATAAAACCAGAAAGTGCAATAAAACAATGTAGACAGCATGTGAAAAGGGAATATTGATTATGCAGCTGAGGTTAAAATATTTTAAAACTGTGTTCTTTCTATTCTTGGATTTGCCCATCACCTAATTTTGAACAAAGCTTTTGTTGAATATCTTAGCTCAACTTTCTTTTTGCTGTTTGTGATCAGCTATTTAATGCTTGTGTTTGCCTTAGTGCTGGCTTTCAACAACAGGGCCAGTCAGAACATTAAGTATTATTAGTTATTGCTGTGGCTATATAAAGAGATTTGGGGCCTCTGGGTTTGTTAGGGTTTTTACATTTAATTGTGTTCACCTTGAGAAGGAGACTCACACAACAACTCCACTTCCATGCAGTTGGGATTTCTTACCTGTGAGCAGGAACTAGAGCTTTTGAGGACTGCGTTTACATCAAGGCTAATGAAAGAAAAATCATTTGATCAGAAAACTGACATTCTGATGAAAGCAAATTCGGGTGTTGTAAGCGATGTGGATTCCTCCTTGATAAATCACCCACCTCCTTTCTCATTGATTTAGCACTGCAATAAAAGACAATGGGCTACTCTTTTTTTTTTTTCTCCCACTGAGTTGTAATGATTTACAACTACTTTTTATTTCCTTTCACACCGTGCCCTGGAGCTGCCTCCAACCTTTTCCCCATAAGTACTAAGAATTCAGATCCTTTGTGCCAGGGGAATAAATGTAATATTCATCGTCTGGTGGCGTGCTAACTGGTGGGAGGCCATCCGGAGGTGCGGCAGCCACTGCCTTCCCTTCTCACTTTGAAGACGGGTTTCTCGCCTGTGTCACCAGCAGTTTGCGCTGAGGGAATAAAATCGTCCCTGCCTCAAAGGGACTGCTCTCTCCTCTTTCACAGAGAAACCAGGAGGTGCTGGGAAGTGCCCTGGGAGCACTAATAAGTTGTTGTCCTGTTATTAATTCATTTGCAGGAGCAGGGAATCCATAGTGGATGGACACAGGCATCTAGAAGCTAGAAGCCCTCTTCTTTGCAGCAGCTGAGGGAAAGGCAGCATGCTCCCTAGGGGCCTCTTTGGAGATCTGAGCCTAAAAATGACCTCCTGCTGTCGTGTATTCACAGCAGCATGGCTAGTAAGGGAACACGGATCAAACCCACCGATGTCTTTGGAGCCTGACTTCTGGAGGAGCTCCAGCTGGAAGTTAGGTGGCAAGTTCTGACCCAAATGCCTAAAGATAGCAGTGAAGCTCTTCTCCCTCCTTTTCACATGCACCTGCCCATGCCTCCCTTTTAAGAAGTCTCCATGGAATCTCTTTAAGGACTAAACAAAGCAAGGCCTGCATCATGGCATCATACCAGACAGGGCAGAATAAATGATCACCTTCATTTGCATCAATCTTTTGTCCCATCTCTCCATCCTGTCACTGAAGTCAACAAACCTATCACCGTTAGAAGCTAAAGGGTTAACAACATCATGCATTTAAATCCATATTTGACACCCAAAGGAAGAGACTTGACTTTGCAGTAGGGGCAAGAATCAGAGGGGGTTAAGCAGATTCCACAGCTCTAGATTTCAGACAGCTTTGATTTTGGATTTGAGGCAATGTCAGATTTTGGATTAAAGGTACCTGAGTCCATAAACTCTGCAGATGAAATATTCTCACTGGCAAACAAAATAGATCCAACGGAAGACAGCAAAGAGAGCATGCGTCTACTTGCATAGTGAAAAGACCTTGCCTTCCCCTATACTTAAAGCCTGATACATCATTCCAGTAGTAAACAATAACTGTAAAATCTCAAAAGCATACTGCTCAAGATAGGAAAATCCTGCACTTCTACAGGAGGGAAAACTATATTCAGCTCTCAAATGACTGAGTATGGAATTGTTCTGTAACATTGAATTTGCAATGTTGAAAACAAGTTAATCTCATGAACAAAAGACAAGGCTACAGGAAAGCAACTCATCCCTGTGCTGTTACTAATGATAAATGTGTGTGCTCTCAGCCTTGGCAATACAATGCACTCTCCCCAGATGAGTAATATGCTCAAACAGCCAGCCTCGGAGACAGAAAATGGGGCAATTTGTTTCATCTCTTTATTTAATGGTCAGCAAGCAACACATTATAATTAAAGCAGGTCCCATCTTCCGTGGCATGCCCAAGGATTTTAATCACATGGGCCTTCCATGGATACACCGTAAAGCAAGGAGGGAAATTTCTGAGAAAGTTCATTAGTAAAAATGACCTGTTACAAATGAATTAAAACGTATGTGCACAGGCTGAGACTACAGCTTGGACCACGTGCTCTTGCAAGGGAATAAGAAACTCCTCCACTCCTTATTTCCCTCCTGTGGCTTATGTAGGCACAGAATAAAAAATATCCCCTCCCTTTACAGGGTTGGTAGGCAGCCAAGAATGGGAACAGGTGAAGCCTTCAAGTCTACTGACCAGTAACATGAGATGCTTTACTGCTAGTTCAGAGCAGCAGCAAATTGCTTCCCAGGTGCACAGGTAGAATAATTGCTCTTTCTTGAATAAGCTGCTGGAAGCCACAGATGCATGCTAAAACACCACAGATCATGTCCATACCAAGGATAGCAAAGAGAAGAGAGGTGCAATGCCATGAGTCCTCCTCAGCACTGTCTTTTGGAGTCTATGCATCCCTTGGAAGTTGTTTCTTTATTTCATTGCATAGCCACTAAAAAAGTAACTTGAAGGATAATTTAAGCTATTTTTCCTGTTTTCCAGCCACTAGAACAAAAAACAGGGGTGGGTTATCAGCTACCCCTGGCTGCACTGGTTTCACATTTTTTTTTTTGGATCCTGCTCCCCGTCACTCACTCGGAGGCACATGCGATGAGCCCTCCTGTGCAGTACTCCAGACTAGGTGACAAAGGCTGGGAGAGAAGGTCCACGTGCGTGGTCTTTGCATGTATACACTGACAAGAGATCTTCACACAGTTAACTGAAGTTAGCTATAACTGTCTGAAGTTGAACTTTTAGAGCAATTCAGGTATCCAAACACACACATCTAGTGCCATTTTAGACATCTTTGCAGAGTCAAGATATCTGCACAGACCTAGCAGCTATGACACAGGACTTACCCTCCAGAGTGCCAGCCAGAGGCCAAGAATACCCTAAAGCACATGATGGGTAGTAGGCACCTATATTTTGGCACCCAAATGGCTTCCTTCACCTAAGTTAGTTGCTTAGCCTGTATGTATGGTCAACAGATAGAGACAGGCACCTCTGGAATGTGATTCATCCCATGCTGCAAGATACGTATCTTAAACATCAGTTTACATTTTTGGCACTGGCAGCACACAATATTCCCATCCCCTCTCTTTTCTCCCCAGACTTCACTTCTCCTCAGAGATGTTGGCCCAGCTTTTTGAGAGGACATTCTGTGAATCAGATGACAGAACTAGTCCAGCTGAAAAACAATGGAGAAAAAAAAAAAAGAAATATAAAGGGTGTTCTGTATGGTTGTTTCCCCCCACCCTTGAATTAGGTTAATGCATTTCAATGCACAGCCACATGAAGAGCAATACTGACCCATCAAAAGGAGAAACAAAGGAGCAGGAATGAGTAGCCAGAGCAGGAACTGCCTTAAAGCAGCTGCCAACTGCTGCCAAGAGAAATATTCAAGGAACCACAGCTTTCGGGTAGATGTTTGACCTCCAGGGAGCTGAACTGACCTGAGACAAAGCCCATCCCTCTAATCAAGAAGCCTCGTTCATTCGGACTCTTTGGACCATATAACCATTGCCTTGCCACTCACAGTGAGGGCTTTCCTGTTAAAGAAAAGGACATGTACAAAGCACAGCTTTTCCTGAGACAGCAATGGGAGTTGAGGCTTTCTAAGCCATTTGGATGGCTGTTCTGGACAGGTGGGTTTATACTGTCATTTGTCACCTGGGCACTGAACTGCAGCACTTGGGCTATATTGCTATTTATCAATGAAAACATGAGCTTCCCCTTAGTGATTCCTCGGAAATCCCAAATCTTTCAGGCTGATACAGTCTGACCATGTCACCTTGGAGTCTAACTTTACTTCCTAACAGTGTACACTTCTCTTCCCACACCATAAGAGGTCTCTGAAAATGTGCATAAGCAGGGTGTCCAGGACCTAATGTTTTATCGTAAATTAGCAAAATTACATCAGCAGGTACTGACAGGCTTGGAACTTTTTTGAGAACACTTCATTAGTCTTTGATAAAATGCACATGATTTTGTTAATCTGCTGTACCACAGGCCACAGTGCTTATAGGTTGTTCTCCTACACAGGCTAATGACAGGAGAAGAAAATTAGATTTCTCACAGTAAGATTTTTCATAGAAAGTTTACACACAGCTAAACTATAGGCACAATATGACCATCACAGGTGTAGATGAAACCTTGATTCAATTTATATAAATGGGAGCACTGCCAGTGACTTCAGCACAAAAAAGGTGACAGGAAAATTCCACTGAACTACTCTTTCCTGCAGAATTTGCTGATTCATCATTTTAAAAATGTTTCATATAGGCAAAGCTTCAGAAAGGTCCAAGGAGCTCTGCACAGGAGTCTAAGATTGGGGTTTTTTTTTGGTCACCAGCTCCTCTGCAGTCTGCCATGGGAAAAGTCAGGAGATAAGGACGCTCTGGGCTTCCAGCATCAACAGTAAAAATACATGGAGAGTAGTTAACATATTCTTTTGTTTGTTATTGGTGGCTGAAGGCAGAAAGTCTTGCCTGAAAATATCCAGGTTTTGTGAAAGCACAAAAGACCAGTATTAAAAAAAAACAACCCATGGTTATTTGGTTTTTTTTCCTTCCAGTGGAAACCAGATACTTTCTGAGGTTGATTGTTTTTGATATTGCTATGTATTAAGACAAACTGCAACATTTCCAGGACTGGTGCAGAACAATTGGTCCTTCAAAATCCCGGAGAAACAAAAAGGTACCCTGAGTTTGTCTCCTCTGATTTCCTGTTTATTACAAGTTTTCAGTTTTACTCAGATACCAATGCAGCATAGCAACAAAGACTGGACACAAAATAAATGTAGTGGTATTTACAGCAGAAAAGAACCCAGTAGCAGAGTTCAAATCTCCTCTAAAGAATAAGCATAGGACTTTAGCACTGGCCCACCACCAATTTACAGAGAAAGTAGACCTCATTACATTAATGACAGTTTTCATTTAGTTCTTTTACACAACATTCAACAGAAAAAAATTGTTTTGATATCACAAACACATTTCCCAGTCCAGCAGAGAGATGCCTACATTTCTGATGTCTCCATCTCTTCGAGCCCATCAGATATAATCTGGAAGCTATGTAGTCTTATTAGTGTGGCACAGTGCTTGAACTAATTACATACAGAGACGTGGCAGTTTTGCAGTTTCCAAGTTCAGATGGAGAATTCTCAGTTGGCTCAAGCCTATACCTACTAACATTTCTGCACATTGGTAAGATACTTAGAAAAAGCAGAAAGTGTAGCAACATATACAAATAGCAGAGAGGAATATGAGTTTGAATGGCTCCACATTGTGCAGAAACTTAAAAGCAAATATCTCACCTGGCAAAGGGTTTGCATTTTTTAGTGAAATGCTCATAGGAACAACAGACCGGACCTATTTTCCAGGAGTCTAAAGAACAGGCCAGCAGTTTTATATTTGTCTTGGTGCTTTCAAACCAGTAAAGTCTCCTCCTTTATGTTCTTCCTCCAGCCACACACTGATTTTCTCATTTCCTGAAAGCCAGCTGAATTCAAGTTTTTATTATGTTTGCTGGGTTGCAGCAGTCCATTTTCTATGGAAGAGCCTACCTTTTCCCCAACACACAGAAAGGTAGACTACACACACATATGTGTGCTGTGGTTGGCATACACTAAGAGAGGACTCCTCTTACCTCCATGTGGATGTCCTCATCTGATCTGCTCACCTAGTCTTCCTTTATAGTCAGTTCAGAAAGAGAAGTTTCTGTGCCAAAGCAAGATGATTAAAATCGGCCAGATGAATCACGGCCTGGAAGTGTCTGCTTCTTCTCCCTGAGTATAAAGGGCACCTAGCAACTTATTTCAGACACAAAACATTACGCTGCAAGCATTCAAAGATGGGGTGATGGGTCCCAACCCTAATATTTCAGCCCTATATTTTTGTAACTTACTTACACTGTTTCTAGGGCCATTGGCTATCAGTTTGACTCCACTTTATAAATATATGATACGTTCCTCCTCTCTCTGATGCTAGATATACCGAGCACAAAAAAGGAAACCTGTGAGTAGGTTTATGTCATTAGACAGCAATGCAAGGGTCAAATTCTAATACACATCTGGTTTGGCAAGAAAGCTAGAGAAATTGTGATTGAGGCCTCTACAGACACAGAAGGGAAGAGTACCTCTTCTTGGATCCTCATTTACTGTGGCTCACCACATTTGCAGTCTCTCTAAGGAGGTCCTGCTTTGAGGAAATACGCTGAAGATCAGCAAGTCATGAAGGTGGCGTGCAGAAGCTAGACTCTAGGTCCTGTTCTCTCCTAGACACTGGTCTAGGGATACAGTTCATCCCTAAAGACATAATGAAAGGTAGATTAGGTGGAAGGTAGGTTAGCTACCTTTTGGCCTTCCTCATTCAAGAAGCAGGTACAACATCTGGTCATCTGAGGATGTAGAGGAATTTATGTGGCTTTTTGGTGCCATCTAAATATAGCCATTCATGCAACTTAGAAAGAGCTTCCAAAGCAATCCTTTCAAAGCTGTCAAAACTTGGAAACTTTTCCTTTTGAAAGACCTTTTGAAACAATCTTTACAAAGTGTCCACAGACTTTAATTTCTCAATCACATGATAAGTCTGTTTGCAATAGCATCTACCACAGTGCTTTCTTAAGTGCTATCAATAAATAATGGATGACTCACCCACTGCCTTCATTCTTTTTAAGTAAGTGAAGAGGCTCTGAGCATACCAAATTACCACATCATTTGTGATGTCCTAATGGAGTCCCCACTTAAATCAGTTAGGGACAGGAAATCAGGAAAGTGCAGTGATCGGCTGAGGTTTCCAAGCATAGCATTAACATCAAAAAACCAGGCCCAGCAGTGAAATGATTTTACCATATTGTGAAAGGCTTTCCCTGAGCTCTCTGAGGCTACATGAGCCAACCCTTTACAATGGCTGCATTCTGGGCCTCAAGTAGCACTGATGTGTAGCAGCTTACAGTGACACTTCTCTTGCCAAACTTTAGTCATCTGAAAGTTAGCCATTTAATCTAAGCTACTCATCAAGGCTCCCCCTACAATCAGTGAAATGAAATAGGTGCCAGGAATGAACAAAATTACTCCAAACTATATAAAGGTTGCTCAACAAGATGCTGACTGCAGCAGGAAAAATGGTTTATAAAATTTCCATTCCCTACCACCCTTAGTCAAGTGTTCACACTCTCGTGGTCCAGTCTGCTACCTCCTCAGTTGTGCCATTACAGCTATTTATGGGACCAGGCTGTAAAGCCTGGCTGATCTGACGAGCATAAAAAGACTCTTTGTGGGGGACAGTCCCAAATCATGGAATCACAGTAATGTTGAGGTTGGAAGGGACCTCTTGAGATCATTTAGTTCAAATGCTCTGTTCAATCACGGTCAGCTAGACCAAGTTGCCCAGGACCATGTCCAGTCAGGTTTTGAATATCTGGACGCGGTCTTGGGCAACCTGCTTTAAAGCATGACATAACCGTACCTCTTGTCCAGTGGCTATGTAATGTCTGGTTTTATGAGTCATTTTGCATCCATGGAAATATGCACTACTACCAAGCGGTCTGGCCCAACCTCCTCCACACTCGCTTCCCTCACCACCAGTGCTACCATTCTGGTAGGTGCAACAGCAAAATCAAGGACATAATGTAGCTAAAAAATTTGCTATGCTTGGTAGTGCTCATTTTCTGTTCAATGATTTCCCTGACGAGTTCATCATGCAAGTACAGGAGCATCGTGCTGACACAGAGGACGGAAACACATCATTGGGCATGTAAGGGGAGAACCAGACCATCCTGTCAGAGAGGAGAAGGGAAGATGGCCCAAACCTTCACCTTTCAGTGTTAATTAGCCATTAAATCAGCTCAGCTGCCTGTGAAACTACATCCTTAATTTCCATAATAGTCTCTTGTGAGGTTAGAAATAAGCCAAATCTATTCAGTTTCCCTCTTCTAGCATGGCCCCAGCAACAGCTGCTGTACCAGTACATCCAAAGGGAGGGGAACTGCAAATTCAGGAGTGGAAGCTACTTAAGCCAGGTTTGCTATTGAAGTCAGCATCTCAACAAATTAAACCTTCAAACACACCTTTTTAGGATGAAATTAATTGTCTTTTGGAGGTACTCCTTACCCTCTACAGTGACTAAAGACATAGCCTAGATAACTAACTTGGATTAGAAAGATGACATGTAGACAGATAAAGGCAGCTGAGATGAATCCCCTTCCTGTGGTCATATCTTGCTGGTAAGAAAGCTTGGCCTTCAAACACTCTTGTATTTCACACATTTCACATGGAGAGCTGAAATACCCTGTCCCTTAGCAACCACCAGAGGCCATTTATTTAAACTTGCAAAAGCCTTTGACCAAGTCCCTCACTAGAGACTGTTATAAAAAATGAGTAGTCATGGGATGAGAGTAGCATTTCATCATGCATTGGAAAGTGGCTAAGAGACCGAGATCAAAGAATGAAAATAGTCAGCTTGCTTTTACTGTGGCAAAAGATTAACAGCAGGATGCCCACAAATTCCACGCTAGACCTGTTGATTATTGCATTTATTAATGATACAGAGGCAAGAGCAACAGTTAGCATTGACAAAATTATTTATGCTTAACCTTTCAGCAGTAACCAAGGTATGGGAAGGAAAAGCATAAGGGATTTTGTATCACATACATGTTTCCAACTGATACAGTTTTGAAAGTGATCTTCCCATTAGCACCAATATGGAGCATCCAGGACTGTTTTCAGATGCACTGACCATTGTTGCTGAGAGGATATTAGATTAAATTCACTTACAGCATCAGAACAGACAGTTGTTTGCTCCTACGTAATGTTGAAGTGGGCTACTAGACAAAGACGTAAGATTTTGGCATAGGGAAGATACCAAGAAACACCCCATAGGCTCTCATTCTAGTATTTTTTTATTTAATGGAGTACCATTAAAATAAGTAACATTGTGAAGTCTCCTGAGAAAGCCAAACTGCTTTGCCTTCTGCTGGTTTGCCATCTAATCTAGGTGATCATCATCCAAGTCTTCCACTACAGCCAGCATCTTCTTTTTCTTTTAGAGTCTCATAAGGTTTATCTGCTCTGGGGAAAATAATTAAGTGCAGCATGTGGTGGTGTTTATAGGCTGGGCTAGTCTCTAAAGCTCATAATATGCCTGGGACCCCAGGAAAGCAATTTTTACAGATGAAATAGCCCATCACAAGGAAAAATTCACATGCAATTCCTGAAGCTGCAGAACCATCACAACATAGCAATGGCCAGTCCATTGCTGAAAAATGGCAAAGTAATAACGTAGAGAATGTTTTCCCCCCTTATTGTGGTTGGACACCTCCAAAGCATTCCTTTCAGACGCAAAGACAAAAGCTGCAGAGTTGCCTATAGGGTATAATTAATCCTACATCATATTAAACCACAGGTGTAACAAAGTTGTCCCAGAACCCAGAACAAAAAATTGCCAGGCTTTTTAAAATACAGTCTGCAGGTGGCTACATGAAACCTTTGCACTTAAATGATAGGGCTTTGCCATCTGAAATGCATAAGCCTATACAAAATCTAACTACCTGCTGTAAATTGAAGCACTATAAAAATAAAATTGAACAATTACCTTTTGTGGGCAGAGTAGATTGAGCTATATATCAGCTTTAACATGACTCCAAAGCAGTGAAGTCCCACCAAATGCAGCTGAAAGGGCTCCAGCCAATGCCTTGTTTAAACTTTGGGCTGGGGGTACAGATGGGGTTCAGGAGACAGAATTATCAGAGGGATCATGGCAGTGGCAGGGGGCAGAGAAAGGCATTGTGTCACCACATCTATTCAAAAGCTTGAAATGACTGGAGGAGTTCAAAACGAAAAGAAAAAAATAACAGAGAAGCCACAAATGATGAGACCCAATTCTGCTGTCAGATGCATGCGCAAGACTCCTACAGATTTCGGTGTTCTGGATGAAGGGAAATGAAGGTGTTCGTGCTTATAATAGCTCTTCTTTCTTTCACTACTTCCTTTGATCTCTCCTTAAGCAAATCTGGGACTGAACAAAATCATTCTTCTGGGAACAATGACAGGACTTTAGAGATAGTTCTCTATTGTTAGCCAGCTCTCCACTAATTCAGAAGGTGCTTCAGTTTGTTCTTTATCTTGGTTCGTAAATTATACTGACAATTCTGCTTAGGTAGAGACAGCTGTGGCGGGGAGAGGTGGAGCTTTAGGGAGGATAGGATTTCTGCTTTTGAGCTCTGAGAGATTCTCTTTGGGATCTCACCTAGCTGTGTAAGAGTATTTTGTTACTGCAGGAGCATGCATCTTCCAAGGCAATAATGTTAACTGCAATCTTGTCCAATCTTGCAACAGAGTTGTTTAGTGCCTATCTAACAGACAGGCAGGCATAACCCTGAGCTCCACTACTCATATTATGAGCTGAGCAGACTACTATCTGCTCTGATCTTCAAGGCCTTACAGCCACTTGACTGAAGTAATGTGCTTAAACTCAGTGTTCTTGCAGGCCTTTGAGTTAATATGCTATGAAACAAGACATGTTAAACTCAAACACAACCTGGCACTAGAGCAGCTTTACAGATCCTGAAGCCATCCAAACCAGAGTGAAGGCACAAGACCTCGCCTCAGCCTGCTCTTACTTATATGGAAATGTTCCTCCTATCCACTGAAAACCAATGAGAGAAGATTAGCCCAAGGAAGGCTTACTCATAGCAGTAAAGCTTGGCAGAAACAAGACTTGTGAAGCTGAGATGGCAGCATCTCTATTGCATGCTGGTGTGGAATAATTCCCACCTTGGCCCTGACAGTCTATCTCCAGCTGGGAAAGCCCATGATCCACAGAGGACTTTGTCTAAGACAACCACCACAAAATAAACACAAGCTACCACCCATAGTCAGCTGCAGGCAACTTCAGCTTCTGTCCACATTTATGGAAATATTTCCATGTCAAAGTATGCAGTAGACTTTTTTGTTATATCTCTTGGCCAAAGATAATCAAAGAGTGGGAAAATAAAATCAATGTGTGCATGTTACCACCTATCATCACCTACAACCCTCACAGCACCTAAAATCCCTATCCGTCCCCAGGTTTTTGGCTGTTCAGGATTACGCTGATCTGGAAACATGTTTTCCCATCCTCAAAAACTCCTGGGATTTCAAAAATGCTTCCTGTTCTCCTTTAGAATTATCTCAATATTGTTTCCTGAAAAATCATGAAATGCCAACACCAAACCCCTAAACACTCTTTCCCTAGAGTAGGCAGCAGGCAGGTTGGTTACAGCTTCTGTCTTGGTCAGAAGATTGCAACTGATGTCCCAGAATCAACTGATTCAGATCAAAGACCTCAGCCAGAGCTTCTCACATCTGATTCTGATGAAATGAATGTGTGTTTTGTCAGAAAACCCCCAGCCACTTCTGCTTACTGTGCCTCTCATGTTATAATGGAGGCAGGCAAGTGTTTTTACACATGCTTTATGAGTGAATCAGCCAAGATGCAAAATTCAAGGTTTAGCTTCTCTAGGGTCATCTTGGAAGATAATGGCAAGGAGTCTTCTCAGCTAGAAAAATGCTAAAAATGACTTTGTGACCCTTTTAGAGACAATTGCTGCTGGTAAGCATTGTGTGACAGTGACCTCCAGCTGACCTGCCATCAGGCACAATTTGACTAGGTTTCCGTGACTGCAGAAGCTCTCCTGAAGGCCATTTTAGTGAGCCCGGACCTGGGAATTTATGTTCTGACATGGCCAGTGAAAATTGTGCCATCATTGAAGGGCTTCACCCTGAGGCTGGGGTTAGACAACCTGTAGCAATGTCATTTAAGCCAATGGGCAAATGCAGGCAATCCAATGACCTTTATTTTTTCCCTCCTCCCCTGTTATTTTTTTCAGCCAGACTAGTTCCCTGGCTCAGTTTGCTATGCAGTTGCACAAACACCAGCACCAGCACAAGGCTGGGGCCACCAAGATCTGTGGATGGGGACTGCTCAATGCCAGCAAAAAAGACTTATGTGAAATAGTTTGGGCTGGAGAGCACTTAGCACAAGAAGAGGATCTTCAAGCCTGATTGGAAAAACTTTCTACGGCCTGTATTTTCAAATGTGTTTGAGGCACCTACAGATACAAGATTGATTAGTTCTGAATAGCAAGGTAGACGCTACTGTGCCGTAGACTCTGGCATCGTGTTTGGCTTTGGGAGTTAGCTTGGAGTGTTTTGTTAGTACAATACCCCAAAAGCCATTAAATCTAGTAAATGGTGGTAGAGTCTATGACCTGCCCCTCAAAGAATGATGTACTTAATAAAGGTTGTCTGAGGTGCTGTCTTGCTTGTTATGGGTTTAGGTAGCAATTCAGAGACCTATAATAAATACATTCCAGTGATTGCACTCTATCAGAGTTTCCTTTGAAGATACTTTTACAAGAACTAGTAGGTTTCAATATTGTCACAAGTTTTTAAGATTGTGTTTAAATGCCTCAAGGTCGGCTCTGAACTTTTTCTCCCATGTAGGAATGTAAGACCTCAATCACACCCCAGTGAGAGAATGCACTTTTTTTCCCCTACTTAAAAATCCATAATGCCATTAAAAATGAATACATTGTTGTTAAATAAATGTATGAAGCTCAGACTAAAACTGTTTGTATTTCCTGCCCTCTGTCAATTATTAATATCGCCCATAATAGAGAGATTAATACCTACACAGTGGCGGATAAACATCCAGAAAACAATATCAGCTTTCTCTTTGGAAAGAGAATTATTTGCTCAGGTTTCACACCCAACAGGAAGCAATTCCGAAGCAAGGAGCCTGCTTTTGCACTGGTCAGCACATGACTGAGCAGAACAAGTTGCTGCTCAAAGTCTATTCACAGAAAACTGGCAAGGGCATGGCCCACCAGTGGATAAAACCCATGTGTTTGCATCCACAAAGTCAATATGGGAGGAGAAACGTATTTCTGAGAAGGAGAACTGGAGTCAGAAGCTAAGCAATTAACATTGCTTTCGTGCCCCTCTGTAATTAACACAGATCAAAGAGGACCTGAAACCATCGATTTCACCAGAAACAGGAGACGGCAGAGTAAGCACTAGCACTAGCAACTCCACAGCAGGAACAAAAGCACCTACTGCAGCCACAGGCACGAGGCTGTAACACTAACACAAAGCACTCAGAAAAAAACTTTGAAATGAAAGAACAGAATTTTAACACGCTGAGGTCTGTCAACATACGGACAGTGTATTAGAAAAGCTATTGTTTTACAAAACTAGCAAGTAGGGTTTATGCTAATACAACTCATGTTTATTATTCAAGGATATGATGAGGGAGAAAACAATGAGATGATCATTCTACAAGCAAAGGCATTAAATACAAAACATATATATTCATCGAGAGAAGGAGGGAGAAAAGGAAAATACATCATAGTTCTTTTGATTGCATGTTTACAAGCTGATTTTCTTTACTTGCATGCCTCAGCTGCATTGGTAGCAGGATTTTGTTTCCACAAAGTGCATTACATTTAAATTCAGGAGTGATGAGTTGTGTGCTTGGCACCACCAGGCGAATGTGTTTTGACTTTCCATTTGTTTGCCCATGAGAAAGCAACAAATACAGGGTGCTTTGCAATTAGGAAGCATAAAACTCAGAAATGACATGGAAAACAAATCAGAAGGCATTGTGTAGAACACAATAAGCAAGAAAGACTAACTCAAAACTGTGAAAGCAACACGCAACGGCCATACTTCTTTAAAGATGAGAATAAGAAGAAGCAAGTACTTGTCCACTGCATTCTTCCATCTCCACAACTGCATTTGAAAAGTGATGCCTGTGTGAGCTACACTCATGGGTGTTATTAAGGGTAATAAAAGTGCCACAACTACAAATCAGCAAATCAGTACAGTATACATGAAGCACAGAACAGGAGGGAATTACAGAGCAGGAAAAATTCCCACCAGGAGATAAAGGACAATAAAACAGAAACTGCTTTTGCCTGTATCTCTTATTCTTCTCTTGATACCACTTCCTGGTGTCTCTTTATCTTTCCTCTTTGATCTGAAAGGTGAAATTCTCATCTGCTCCATGTTTTTTTTTCCACTGACTCCACAGAATCATAAAACACTCGATTGGAAGGGACCAAAGATATGATCTAGCCCTTGTTCTGAGGCAGGATCAAATATATTTTACAATTTGTGCTAATTCCAGGAAACTTTGGATTGACAAGTAACTTCTGGGCCGAACACTGATTCCATCCTTTTACGTATGGCAGGTCCAATATGTGCTTTTTTGTCTAAATACAAAGAATCATAATGGATGTCAGTCCTTATTGGGATCATTCCAAGTATCATTATTAGGGTGTACTATTATGGAGCTGCATTAGCTGTTGTACACTTCACGTTGGAACAAGCAGTGGGCTTTGTTAGCTTACGCTGTTTCCTGAAGTGATCTTCATTGGCTCTGTACACACCAGGAGACTAATAATGGGCTTTACATTCAGTAAATAATATGTTGTTTGGCACATCCATGAACTTCCATGTGCAATAAATAAACATTATAGCAGTAAACGAAAATCAGTCAGATTAATCCCCTGCTTTGCTTGATCATCTTGCCACAAATACCAATAAACAAGATAAGAAATAAAAAGATGTTTAAAGCCTTTAAAATTATTCCCATTCATTGGGCTTTACAAAGGCCTGTGATCATTTACAAACTGAATCTCTTACATTATATGCCAATAACAGTTTTCTTTTGATCAGTCTGCCTACAAATGAATTCAGACCCACTGAGAGGCTTTAGTGGTAAAGCTCCTGAAAATTCCGTTAAATGCTGCTACTGAATGTTTGCATGTATCTGATCAAAAATTACCATGAAATATTTCTGATAAGTGTTTATTAAAAGCTGGAGCATGGTAAATTGCTCAGTGTACTAGCTTAAAGCAGTTTAAGCAGAATATGGCTTCTTGTCACAGTCATATATTCAGGCAGCTATTCCAGATGAAGAGACCTGTATAATCAGAGAGCTTCAGAATCAGAGAACAACCAGTTGTGTCACTTAACCTCTGTGCTCCTGCCTGCTGCCTGGGCTAAAGACAAATGCACAGCATTCAGTGTGCGCCTGCCTGCGCCAATGGCTGGCACTTTAACTATCAAGGGCTCAGCCAGTATTTTGCTCATTAAACTGTGTTTCTCTTTTACTCAGAACAATGCCACCTACTTTTATGAAAAGCTTGAAAGAGGCTTCATCAGATAAAGCATAGTGAAAGTGCAGCTGGTTCATTCTCGTCTCTTGTGAAGGCTAGTAAAAGTGGCAATTTTAAGGCTGCAGTAAAGAGTCACTTTAACCTGGCTTAAATCCAGACTGCTCAGAAGAGGTCTTCTGGCACTCCCCTGGCTCTTCTTTCCAGCTGCCTCAAGGTCTAGATCTAGTGTTCGTACAGCTGCATGGTGGGGTTCATCTCATCAAGTCAGATAATATTTTTCTTTTTTCTTCTTTTTTATTTTTTCTGGCCAAGTTAGCTTTCAGCTGCATCACTGACCTAGTATGTCTAGCAATGCAAGTGTATGAAAGCTTATGCTGCTCAAGGGAGGTGGAAAGAATGAGCCACCTGAGGCAGAGAGGAAAGTGGGCCTGCCACTCTTGGAGGCAGCACTGATGTCTCTGGGAGGAGAGAGCCTCTATAACCATAGTTTAATGTTCAAAAGGCAAAATCCCATGATGAATGTAGCATCCTCAGTGATGTACTTTCATAATTTAAGGAGGCAATCAACGGCCTCAAAAGAAAATATCTACCTTTTAGGTATGGGTTTGTATGATGTCATCATCTGCAGTAAGAGAAGACTAAACTCAGTGACACAGGAGTTTTCTATCAGTTTTACAATCTTACTGTTGCTTATTAATAATAAACCATGACTGACTTCAGGGTTGGTGCTTCATTCTAGTGACGACTGTATGGTCACAGTAAGACCAAACACAATTGCAACCCACTAAACAAAACAGGGGTAGGTACTGAGCTGAAGCTCTGGGCCACTGCTTGTCCTCTCAACTGCTAAAGTTAACACACCTCCCAGCTCTGTTTTTGCCAGCTCCAACCAGCTTTCTCCAAAATAAACCTGCTCTAGAAGTCCTAAGTATCATGGATGCAACCACTCAACACCATTTAGGCCAAGGGCCAGGGATTTCGCAGACACAAAGCCAGAAAATCCCTGCCTGAAGAAACTATGCTCTGGAGTCCCCGCTACCCAAGAGCCATGCCAGTGGGTGCACGGAGCCTCTCTGAAGTCCTGAGAGCCCTATGGGGGTACCATGAGGTGTGAGGTTTGGACCAAAACTGGGAACTAGGAACTCAGGGCAGGCCGGGAAACAAATGGCCTATAACTCCTTGGGGATCAACAGGCTTGTTCACAGGGAAGATTTGAAGGAAAAAGGAATTAAGAGGTATGGGAGAGAAAGGAAGGGAGAAAAGTGCCAACAAGCAAAAAAATGAAGAGGCAGGAAGAGAAGGTGTAAGATACAGGAATGAAAGAAGAAAAGGCTTAGGGAGAATAAAGAGTTTGGGCCAAAATGTTTGTCAAGCACTCTGAGGAGAAGCAAGACTTGACAGTAGTTTGTAAGAGCATAATGCAGCAACGTGGCAGGGTGGATCTGAGAGCAGCAATGAGACCCCAAAGAGGGTGAGCATCTGTCAGAGTCAGTCTCTGTCCAATTTCACGCTCCACAGAGAGTGGGGAAGCGCAGGCCACCTCATTTTCCACTCAACCAAGTCAGGCTGACACCCTGCGGCATGAAACTTTCCATGTTGTAGGCATTTATTCCTTGAGCTTGTCACCCCATAATGAACAAGGACCACAGCTAGTCATCTGCTTATTCGAGGGAGCGTCGGGATCCTGACAGCCTGTTAAGCAAGCAGCAAAGCTAGGGAGGAGTGGAAAAGGTGTGGAAAGAAAAGTGAGAGATCTCACAGATAATGTGGAGCGGAGGCAGCAATGCAATTATAACCCTAGTTCTATTTTCACTTGACGGCATGAAAAAGGAAGGTGAGGAGAAGCTTTTAAATGAAACATGACATTCCCTTATTAAAGTCTGATCTAGACTTCAGCACTCTTGCTGCTTTGTATACGTTCCAGTGCTCCCACACCATGGGTAGCCAAACAGTAGAAGTTTAATAAAATAAAATAAATTTAAATGGTAATTTCCTGAACAATGAGGGCTTGTTTTCTGAGCAAACAGTCCTTTTGGTGTTATTATCAAAGATGACAGAGCTAGCCATGTTGTAAATATGAGGAGAAGAGATATGGTCTCATTTATAGACTTAAAAGTCCTGTTATGCGTCTTTGTTTCCTGAGCAAACAAATCTCTTGTGGGGACTGCATGGAAAAATCTCATTATCCAGTTATGTGTGGGTTGGCCTCACTGGAAACGACTGCATTGACGCCTGTTTGTCAAAAGCGTCATTGTCCAGCATGGTCTGCTGTGGCCCTGCCGAGGTACCAGTATCCATCATTGTGGTCTGATCCAAGCAGCTTCCACTCATGTCAAAGTGGAGCACAGTCAGCAGTCCCTGCCACATCTTGGGGTGACCTTAGGTGGCAAATCTGCAGCATTTCTGGCCTGTGAACCTGGGAGTCACAGGGTTTGTTTGGGTCCAGAGACAGCAGTAAGTAATCCCTTTCAATCATTCACAGTAATCTCTCTTACGCACCATGAAGAACATCCCAAGCAGAGCATTTGTATTAAACAGGACATATGGCAGGTGGCCTTACATTTTAGAAAAACTAGAAAATAACTGAACAACTCTCAGGAACATTATTAATAATGCTTTCAGATGAGGAAGTGTGGGTTTCTGTATCTCATCAGCCTCCCACTGCAGCCATGGTTTGCCGTAATAGGATTGAAAGCTCCTCCCGAGATTGTATCTGCCCTCAAGGGTAAATAAAGTCAGAGCTGGAACTTTGTGACACAACTTTGTCACTAGCTTATTAATATTGGCAGGCAGTGACCAGAGAATGGGCAACACTGGCAGTATAGCAATTTTAAGGAAACATTTCCTATAATGAAAGTAGCAGCAGCAGCAGCCAACAATTGCACAAATGCTGTTGGGAGGTTTTTCCTCACTTACTTTTCTATGGAGCCCACTTTTCTTCGTAATGCACAGTAGGAGACTGCTTTGTTGTTGCTGAGTTCAATGGAAATTGCAAAGTTGCCACATAATTTGATATTATATGCATTTAGGGCCTGATCCAAAGCCAACTGACATCAATGGCACAACTGCTATTATAACTAGCAAGGACTGTGGTTTGGGCTCTCCTGGAGAGGTGTTCCTAAGCATAAAGCCTTACAGAAGATTATCAACTAATTAACAACAGCACTGGAAGGATGCTGTTTGGAAGGCAACATTACGCTTTCAAAATTACTCACTTTAAAAACCAGGGTTTGGTTCAGGTTTGCAAGTCAGCCTCTACCTAAGGAGTGTTATGAGCATTCTTTAATCCTTATAATCCCTTCCAACTCATACACATTTCTAAGGATGCTATTCTGGTCTCTCCTCAGGGTGATTTTTGGACCGTCTCCCAAAACTGCAACGTAGTAAGTGCACTGCTTTGAAAAAACTCTAAGAGGTCATGAGTTTATGCTTAGGTATTTTTAAATGCTTTGTTATTCAGTGCTGCAGTTAAAAAGTCCTGATGGTTGCCAAACTGAGAACATAGCTCAGGGTTTATGATGGTTACCTGGCGTGTGGATTAAAGAACAAGCTACTGTAGGTCCCAAGCCACCACTCCCACTGTAGCTGGCTCTGCATATGCTCTTCTCCCCATGGCAATACCCTGAGGTGCATCAGAGTATCTTAGTCCTCAGGGAACAAAACAAGGTACCTCAATGTCACGGTCAGGTACAGAAGTAAATACTAGTCTACCAGCACAAGTCTGGGACTGGGACTAGCTTTTCTTTCTGGCTGACCAGCCATGGAGATGAGATGGCAGGAGGGTAGTGTTGCAGAAGTGACTCTGCCAGTGCCCCCAGCTCCTGCTCAGAACAACTTGATCTTTCAAAGCTAGCAGCTCTTTCAGATATGGAATTCTCTTCACAACTGCGTAACAAGATGTATGCTGTGAGAGACAAAAGCTAATTCATCCCAGCATCATCCAAAAGCTCATCAAAGCTCTTTCAATAGTAGGTACCCTTTGCTTCTTAGTTAAGGAAGATGCAAGTCTCTTCATCCAGTGAGATTAGACCACAATGTCTTCCACCCACTCCACTGGAACAAAAAAGTCCTTTTCAGAGCAAATGCTTTGAAAATCAGGAAAGTAAATAATTCAGTATGCTGAGATACGGCAGCTTCTGTACAAGCACCCTGATAAGAAAATGATTTAATATAGATATGCAGTTGCATGCTTTGAATTCCCATACACTCCAAAGGTGACTCATGTTACGCAGAAGACCAGCTTGAAGCCTAAATGCACTAAAGACCTTGAATGGTCTAATGTCTACCTGGAATACCTGTGGTCTATGTGGGTCTTGGTCATGTGTTTGGAATCAAACGCTAGGTGCCTGCGTGAGACTTTGAGGATACACGGGTTTTGTGCTGGCTTGAATGCTGAATAACTCCCAGTGAGGAACCCTTTAGAATGTCTAAATATCAGCATTTAACATGGTTGCTTTTGAAAGAAACCAAAGATCTCCTGTAAGATTTCTTTACTAATGCAGATGTCATCAGTGTATAATGGGTTCATTAAAAGGGTTTCATTTTGTGACCTTTCACACGAAACCCTCTGTGCAATGCAGTTTGCAAAGGGTTGTGCAGGGACTTCAAAGGAGACTGAACCAGCCATGTAGCTCTGGTTTTCCTTGACAAGCGCAACTCAGACACCACCAAGCTCCAGCATTTCATTCTGCCACTGCACCCACAAGATTTGGGGGCCACAAAGACACAGGCCTGTCCCAGAAAACTTTGCAGGAAAGTTTGCAAAGATACCGATGGTGGAGCTGCAGAGACACAAGATCTGCTGCAACCTCTCCTGCAGATTCAGGTGCCCAGCAGCCCCGCAAGCTGCATCCTCCTGAACTGCTGCATCCTTTTTTGATGAGACCAGGAGGTTTCTGGTTCCCCAGAGATACAGAGGAAGGAGCTATATGCTCTGCACTGAATGACCTAATGTAATTTGGGTACAAAGCAGAGATTAATCACTTTTATTGAAAAACAGTAGCTTTATTAATAGAAAAACTGCCAGCAATGTTAATTATTCATACACATACATATGCATATTCTGTACAAAGAATGGAAAATAGACTTTCCCCTTCTGTCAGCACTGTAACTGGTAGAATAACTTCTGCAATGTGGGCATTGGTTTTAATAGTTTTAAAATATTGTTTTACATCGCCCTCATTCCCGAATTTATCTCTGCCAGGCAGCAAGGCAGGCGCAGTGCCATCCAAATGCTGTAATTAACCAGCTTGCTGATTATCTGTGTATTAACATCAGATCTGTGATAGTTTCCTATTGCTGTGCTACTTACAGAAGCAGAGAAAAAAATGAGTTGATCATAGGTTATTAAGGGAAAAATTCAATAATAGATGGATTGCATATCTGATGGCAAGAGCAAGCACTTTCCCCACATCCCCCTTGCACATAAACTGCAGCAGTTGGTGTGATTCAGCAGTTTAAACCTTCTTCTTCCTCCAGCTGTGAGAAGTTATCATGCTCCAGGGCTCTGCCCCAGATTCCTTCACTACCTGGCAGGGTAGAGTGGGTTGGAGGGGGTGGCAGGGATGCATCTGGGTCCTGGCCAGCAGCTGTCCTGCCCCAGCAAGCCCTCTGCTCCCTGGGTCCTTTTCCCTTCTACGCCATGCTGAGGAACCAATACTGACAATGAATGCTACAGGGATGTTAAGAGAACAGGTTGCCTTGGTGCTGGTGTCATCACACTGCATGGCTGCTTGTGATATTGGAGGGCTGGATTTGATGATCTAGGTCCCCTTTTGTTCTCATATAAGAGGAATGGCATTTAGGTACAGAAGAGGTTCAAGAGCAAAGGCTTCTCCTCCGTTAATGTTGAATGCTGTCACTGACGGAGAAGGCCACCTCGCCTGGTTAAACCCTTGGTTTCAAAATATGTAAATAAATCTAAGAAGTTCCACAATATAGAGGTTCCTGAGGAACTAATTACAAGCTCTTCTTTGTTCACTGTAGGTATTTTTCCATTAAAGTCACACCAAGTTTTCCCTGTGTTAACTTACATGCCCCAAAAGCCCAAATTCTGTGGAGGCTTAATTAGAGTTTCATGCTGCCAAATCCCTTTGGTGCATCTTCTTGTAAGTAGCACTTAACATATGTTATCAGCAAACTTAAGGCCCTGCAGCAACGACAACAACAACAAACAACAACAAGGACCCTGAACAGCTATTCTGCACATCTAGGAGCCTCCAGGAAAAGAATACAAAGCATTTCCAGCCAGCTTTCATACCACCCAAGTGATATCATTTATTTACAAGCCACCTTGCATTCCTCTGTGCCTGCCGCAGAGACCAGGCTGCAGAGAGGAGATATCAGCTCAGCAACACACTTCACGCAAGGACTCCACCTCACCAGCATGAGGCTACACATCCCTTGGCTATACATCTGCCATGTTACGAGCCATATGACTCGTAAATGTTTCTCACCTTTGGATAAAACAAAGCACAAAGCTATGGCACCTTGAGATGGAGTTTTTCTACAGGCAACCCTGCCTTCTCAGCACAGAGAGAGCAGCTCAGGTACTCTTTTCACAGACTGAAGCATCCATAATGCCCCTACACCCTCTGGGACCAGAGATCTCATCAAAGCTGACACATTAGGTCCTTGTGTGCCCTTGGGAAAGTCATCTGACCTCCTTAAAGCTTAGTAAACCAAGCCACAAAATGAGCTTAAAGAAAGACCTTTATAAAAAATAGACAAGATTCTTAATTAAAGCAAACAAGCTTTCTTGCACAACCTAATAATTTCCACACAAGCCACAGAATAACATAGCTGGGAGGAAAAACACCTACATGAAACAGAGGACACCTTTTTTGAGCTGTCCACCTCTTCAGAAGAGACCTGAAATATCAATACGGTGCTAGACCACCCTTCATTTTTGTTATCACGTTGAAGAGGAGAAAAAATTGATGGTCACACAGATAATTAATTGAAAAGTTCCTTTGTAGCAGCTGAAGGTGGAACCTGACCAGCTGGAGCACTAGTCTTATCCCATATGACCATACTGATATTCTAATATGATTTTTAACTAATGTGGTTAACATGTCTTAAGTTTTATACAGCATCCATCATGGGGATATCAAATCAGTATAGCTAAGCAGAGTAGTTCAGAAGTCTCAATCTGCAATGAGAAGTAAGTTTCCTTCCTAGAAAGTTAATTTCAGAAATCCTGCAGTGAGGTTAATGGGATTAGTTCTCCAGTTGCCACTGACTTTGCAAGAATAATACCAGATGAAGACTGGAGGGAGACAAGGAGGGGTGAAAGGGAACTGTGACTCTTTAAAATGCTGGTTAATTGCAAAGAATCTGCTACTGCTTAAGATGTGACTTGCTGACAGGGAGAAAAATATATCAAAGCACAGAGGAGATACATCAAAATATCAAAATTCAGCTGCATAAATCTCAAGGGATGACAGAGGATCCATTGCTTAGAACTCATCTAGGAGGATTTTTCATCCTGCTTGCATTAAGCAGTCTTTGTTCTTCTTTTTTTTTTGGCACAGTTGTGTCCTATTCCAACAAAGTGTGAACAGGTTTTTTCAAGACCCATCAGAAACTATTCCGTTCAGACCAGGAGCTGGGACTTGAAGCTAAGAGTTGATGCAGATAAAATATCCATGAAAATAAGGTTAGGGAGTTGCATATCCAGCAGGGATAGGAGGTGACTGATTGCCTACCCTTGGAAGTGCACTACATTATCCATGGTAAATGTTACTTCGAAGGCAGATGAACTTCAGCAGTCCAGAAGTAGGTGCTTTACAAATATGAATATGTCATGTTGCTTCATTTCCTGATCCCCTTCCCATGAATTCCCTGCCCTAGGCTAGGGTGAGGCACTAGTCTCATGAAAACCTGCTTCGGAGACCAAGTGAAAGTTAGGGTGAGTTTTCCCTAGGGAATCGCCTTTGCCGAAAAAGCACACAGATAATTGCTAGCTGGGAAATTTCCACCAGCCCAAATGACACGTCCAATAGTCTGAATCAGCTCAATTTCTCCACGCAAAGTTACAGTTCAACCTACTCATTAACAATCAGCAGAAATCAATACTCTGCATTGGCAATTGACATCTTCTATCTAAAGGACAAACTGTCGTCATCGTGGTGGCTCAGTGGCATCTGAGGTGACAGCAACAAAGAAGCTGAAGGCATAAAGAACAACTCATTCATCTACAATTAATTGCTGCCAAAAGTCCCTTCTTAAAGGCAGGGAAGTGCTGGGCTTAGGCTTGCTACAGAAGGGCATTTGCTATATGTCCCCCATCCCACTTACTGTCATGCACAGGTAAGAATCTGTGTGAAAGCCATCCTGCCCTCAGGAGGAAGCAATATGGAAAAAGCCAGCAGGGAAGAGTAATTTCTGGCACTGTGGTTTATCAGAGGGACTGGTTTACACCCCAACAGCCTCACTCAGTTCCTCGGGGGCAGCAAACCCCACGTTGCACAGTCTCCTAGAGCCCCTATCTGTACACCACTCTGGGGGCTGCTGCATAATCTGTATCCATGTGGTCCTCCTTCTCCTTCTAAATTTCTTTACTGGAGAACAGCTGGGGAGGATAGTTTGTCACCATCACCTTAGGCTTCCAGCAGTCAGAGTCCAGGTGACAGTTCAGAGACACAGCAGAGCATTCAGATATACACTCAAAGACCCAGAGTGAGTCACCTGGTGCAATTAATAAAAAATGATGGAACACGCATAAGCCATTTGGTTCATCAAATTCACTTAGCTTTTCTATTTAACGCTCTATTTCCTCCAAGAAGGCAGCTTATGATTTACTGAATAACACCAGTGTCTATCTACCTCGATGGCTTTAGCTTGGAAAGCCAACTGCAAATATGTTTTACTCTGTTTGCACGTACATAGATACCTAGTTTTGTTGTGAAGAACCCAGTATGCACCACCTCTCCTTCTACTCTTTACCTGTCCTTGTTGGGGGCTACCACCAATTTAGGTAATACAGATTCTTACTTTTACCACCCTTGCCACCCTCTGGCCCAACACTACATCCCAACCCAGAAATCTTTTGGCACCCAACTAAAGGAGACGAATGCGCAGGTGCATTCCCTGCCCAGCCTCCTCATTACTGCTGAAAGTTGGCATGCAGTGCCCCACCCACTTGGAAGTAGTGTCCTGAGGTTACTCCTGAACTTAAATGCCATGGTCTGGAAATAAGGAGAAAGTTTTCACAATTTTCCATTTAAAATTAATTTCCCGAGTTTTCCATTCCTACTTTCGTCTGTCAAATCCCAAGGAGCTTCTTGACCTGCAACTGCCTAATCATATTAGGGTGTGCACGCAGCGTCCCTAAGCCTCCCACAGTGTACCAGGGAAATCCGCCTTCTTAAGACCGGCCCTCTTTCCTCCTCCCAGTCCCCTGGAGCAGCCAACAGCTTTGAACAAGGAGCTCTTTGTTCAACCAAGCACTACGCTGGATATTACCAGAACTTGAAAAACAGATGTTTTAAAATTCCCCAAAGACTTTGTAATGGGGTTTCTCGCAAGGCCTCCTAGGGTCCTTTCCCTTTGCCCTAATGGACACAAGCTTCTGCAGCTCTCCCCAGAAGTAGGACTAAATTCAGTTTTCCTCACACCTTCAGAATATCGGTGGCAATGGCTAAAAATGAGGAAATCTGAGGAAATCGGAACAGGTACCACATCCTTCTTCTCCACTCCCTGACCGTAACCCATCTGATGAAAACAATGCTGCCATGCCGAAGGGCCCACTGCTGTGGTCAGGTATCTTGGCAGTTTCTCAGGTTTTGTTTTATTTCCTGGAAACTGATTTCTCAAATGCTCAGTCCTTTTAGTAAACCAGGCAACAGCTATCCCAAAGGCTTGCATTGTGAGCTGTTCTCATTAGCTTCCTTTATTTCATGTTTTTACCCACCATTTTCTTTATATTTTCACATTAAATTCCATTTGCTGCACAGTGACCCAGTTTCACAGTACATCTGACATCCCTTTGATTTCTTTTTGCTGCCTGCTCTGCACTTACAGGTAAGAGCAAATGTAAGAAGTCTGCAGCTGGTTTCTTTGTGCAGGTCATTTAGACAGATTAGAAACACTGAAGGAAGCACTAACTCCTCTTCTGTCTTCAATCAATACTTCCTCCGAGTTTGACACAAGTCCTCTCTATTTTTAAGCAATATTTGCTATGTGATACGCTGACTGCCTGATCCCTTCAGGTTGAATAGCAACTTGGCAAGTGGCACTTCAGTAGGTTGCTGCAGAACCCAAATAGCATGTCATGCCAAGTCCCATCATTATCCAGCCTTCTTTTTATGTATGTGTATATATGCTTGTTATGACAGAGGCACTAGAAGGGAGAATAAAGCTAACAGAAGGGAGAGGACGTGTCAACCTTAACCATGCTTTCCCTGACTGTAACAATTGAACAGCTTCCAGCAAAAATATTTAGTTAGTTCATTGTGTGCAGGCTTCAGTGCCTTACCATCTCCATACATTTTCTAAAGTCACCCCAATAAGTGGATGGATGCATCTGCATATTTATTCATTTCAGCTAAAATGTTCGGGAGTCTTGAGCATTACTGACGACCCTGAGGATTCAAAAGCCACCTATCAAGCCCTCCTTCATTTCCTTTCCACTGCCTGGGGAGAGGTAGGAGCCTCGGGGGCAGCGGTGGTGGCACATGACCCAGTGATCCCCCTCGAATCAGCCCTGTGGCAGGGGAAGATCAGAGGCTCAGCCATCTCAGGGCAAAGCTGCAGCTGGTCCAAAGCGACCGATGCTGGAAACAGAAGGAGACATGTGCAGGCACCTTGATTGTGATGAGGCTGGTAACCTCCCCGCTCTGTTTCCCTCAATGTGCAAGTCCTAGCTTGGAGGTCACCACACTTGCCCACCACATGGCTGCAGTTTTGTCAACCCCTGGGGCTGCCCCAGCCAGACAGGCTGCCCACCATGGCTGTCGTGCTGCCACCCCAAGCCCCCTCCACGTTCAGCTCTGCACCCTGGCATGGGCAGCACGCTTGTAGAGGACCCAGGGGACTGGTTGCCTTGGGTGTCCCTGCTCTTCCTTCCTCCTGCTTTCTCTCGGAGTGAAGCCATGTTCGTAAGAGTGCTTTAAATTCTCCCCCACCTCCACACGTTTCCAACCCCCTCCCCATGAGTCATCCCTCTCTTCAAGTCCCTCTCGATCTGCCGGGTTTCTGCAGCAACTCCCTCTGCACTTTGTGTATGAGCATTTGCCAGGACAGGGGTCCTACAGCCAGGATAACACCACACCGCAGCAGAAGACAGCTCTGCCCTTCCAAGCATTTCCTCCAGGGCTTTCCTCTCCCTGCTTTCAAGATCTCTCATCTCCTAAAAACCCTGGGGCTTTTTTCACTCATAGCTCTATACTGCCCCCACTTTTAATGTAAGTGTGAGTCAAATTCTGTTCTTTGTCACTGCCATCTCTAGACCCGGAGTCATGGAAGACCTCAATAAAGTTATGCTGGATTTACACCAGGATAATGAGAGCAAAGAATTGGCCCTTTGTCTTTGTATTTTAACTTCTTCCCATCATATTTTTTATTTGTGGCAGTGTTATTGTTAGATTTACTTTGATGTGCCTATTTGAAATTCATTAATCTACAGCACACTCTAGGAAAGCTCTTTATATTTGTTCTCTACTTAGAATATAAAATTACTTCGCTTTACAAAGTATGTTATAATATTTTAAATTTATGACATTACTATTATCTGAGGAATCTCCAGCTATTCATGCATATTCCCCCTTTGTTTTGGGCCCTTCAAAGTTAGTACAGCTAATTCTACATTTTCTTCCCTTGGCATCAGTTGCACATTATACTAAATGCTATTAAATTAGAGATCCTCACTGCTTTTCCTGGAAACTTGCTGGTTGGCAGAGTAAGATTAGATCTGCGTATTATATACAAGAGTTTTTTAACAGCTTAAGTTTAAGATGCAGATAGTATAGGAACCTTCAGTGTGATGGCATCCTTAAAAGCATTAAAAAAAATTACATTAAGCTAGATGATGTCACTTCTAATCAGAATTTTTATCCCTTTCTTTCCTGATTAGTGCAGCCTGCACAGATTTACTAAATATCTCTGCTAGCTCCAAGGTCTTCACCTCATGGCATCTTGAGTCAGCATTTCTGGCTGCAAGCACTACCATCAAGTGAAATTCGGAATGTAAATTAGCATTCAGCACTGAGACCACGGAGGTCATTAGCAAATGCTTCCAAATGACCTGTGGCAATCCCACCTCCTCACCAGGCCTGCTGTAGGAAAAATCTTACTTATTCCTGAAAGGACGGGGGAAGAGCGTCCTGGCGTTCAGCTGGACAGCTGGGCAGAAGCAACGGCAGCAACCATGCTGTGCTGTGCTGTGCAGGGTGGTGCCCACATTGTCATGCCCCACTGAGGGCTACATGTGTGTCTCTCCATGCCCAGTGGTCCCTGCAACAGCAAACCTGGCAGTCTTGGCAGCAGGGAGCTGCTTGCGATGGAGGGCATCTCTTACCCCTGCATCCTTCAGAGGAGCACAGGCTGACACCTCCCAGCCATTCCCCATCAGGAAAAAGCCAGATGACCTCGTGTGTCTGTTGATCTTTTCCTAATTCAAAAATATAATATGCTTAATATAAATTATAACTTATATTGTAATAATTCAACTATACAAGTGTGACCTGGCGCATTTGTTAATTTTTGGACTTCTGAGAATTTTCTCACTAATTTCACAGGTGCCTGCCTGTGTTTGCCCATGTCAAAGCTCCTATAAAACTGATAAAAGCAATGAAAACCTGTCTACAAATTTGCAGCCTACAAATTTATTCTCTCAAAGTTTCCTATGTAAAGTGCTTGCAGTTGCTTTCATGGTTTTGTTTCCTTTGGAAGGAAATATAACAATATTTTTTTATATATAATTATATACAAATATAATTATATAATTTTTTTAAAATACCTTTTTAAATATTTAATGTCAGCAGTGAGTTCATTAGCTATTATTTGCTTTGCTGGGAAATGCCAGGTGAAGAACAGATTGTTATTTTTTGCCAATAACAGAAAGCCCAGGACTCCATCAGATGGGCCAAAGGAGGATGCTGACAAGTCATAAACTTTCACATTAACACTGACTCAGGAAATCCCTGAGCTGCAAACTCTCATTGCAGGATAAGGAGATATTTTCTGCCCAGACATCTCTATATGTTTGCTCTTAAGTCATACTAGTCATACTTAAGATCAGACCCTACCTGGGGGAGCGGGCAAGAGGGAAGATAAATGGGATTTCTCCCAGGACAAACTAAGGCAGATCAGGGCTACCTGCAATGCATCTGCACCCTGCTGAGCTGCTGACAGCTCAGCCCCGTGTGGTGGTGGCTTGTGCTGGGGGAGATTCTCCTGGGGCGATCTAAAATAAAAATACTCTCTGTCTGCTGGTGGCTGTTTCTCCACGGTGCCCCAACCGAAGCACCAGCCTAGGAGCAGTGAGTTCCCAAGGACAGCAGCAGCAGCAGTGGTGAGGTGAGACAGCTGCCAGCTTGCCTCCATGCCGAGCATCCATGCGCCCCACTGCTGCCATCGGCACAGGAGCTGCTCTCGCCAGTGCTTCTCGTTCACAAGGGTGGGGATGAATGCAGATTTAATTTTGGAGGCTTTACCTATGGCCCTTGTTTGAAGCCTGTTCCAGCCGTGGGGGTGGAAGCTGTGCAGGAGACAGGCAGTAATTAAGGTTGGATTTTGAAGCAGAGGGATTCCTCCTCCTCTTCTCACCCTCCCCTCCAGCCTAAGTCCTGGGACCATGTTCCCAGAGCAGAGATAAAAGGGCAGGTTCCCTTTCCTGAGTTTATTAAACAAAGCACAAAGGTGGTAGGACAGGACTGCTGGTGTTGCTGAGCTGCCAGGTCGCATGGGCTGGCTTCAGGACTCCTGCATGTGATGTCCATCTGTGCTCCTCCATGAGCAGGGCAGCATCTCCCACATGTATGTAGCATGGACCTGGAGCCTCTCTCCCACCCAAAAGGCATCAGAAGGACTTGCCACCCAGCTACCCATGGGGCAGGCGAGAGGCTGCATACCCTCTCGCATTATCTGCTACCCTCCCGTCAGGACACGGGACCCAAAAGATTGTCAGAGTCCTAATTAAATGTATAAATTGTATGGAACGATGCAAAATGCATCTGTGGCTTTGAAGGACTACGACAATTTCAGGCAGATGGCAAGATAGGAATTAGCACTTCTTGCAGCACCCAGCCAGAACAGATGCAATACATAATGAGGGTCAGACAGCAATGCACAGCGTAATTCCCTTTGCTCTCCCAGGAAACACAGAAACGCTAAGTCACTATGTCACTACAGATTTTGTTGCTGGAAACACGACGAGTGTCAATTGTCAAGGTAAATTAGTAATGCTGCATAAGCAGAAGCTGGGGGTAGAAAGGGAGCCATGAAAGAGGCTGCTCTAGTGACACAACGCTTCTTAAAGCAGTTTCTCTAAACTCTTCCTTCTCCCATATGCATATTGCTGTTTGTGAGGGGTCCACAAAGTCAGTGACTTCCTCTGAAACAGTTGTTTGTTTTTAATTGCTGATAGGAAACATATTAAGTTAATTAAAAATTGTTACAAGGGCAGTGATTCATGAGGCATCCGACTACAGAAGAATAATCTACCTACCTGTCTGCCTGTATTGGTCCATTTCTTTGTGAATTGCAGTATTTTAACTCATGAAATAGTAAAACATCAGAGCAAAGCAACAGAAAGTTACTCTGTGCTTAACTGTCCAAGAATTATATTCAGGAAGAAAAAAAGTGTAGGCATAATTTGTCAGCAGGTATAAAAATAGATCTTCTTGAGGCATTATCTGAACTTGGGAAAAATGTTTAATTGGCTGCCTGGGGCCCTCCAGTATTTTAATTTTTCTAAATGAATTATAGTATATTCTTTATACAATAGGTAGCTACAAGTATGGAAGTGTTTCTGTGCATTCATTCAGTGGTTCATTCACAATTTAAAAAACAAAACCAAACAGCTGTAATGAGGAATCCCTGTTTAGGTGGTTGCATTTCTTCTTTGTTCTGCTTTTTCGCTGGCAGTATTCGAAACCCAAATCTGCATGAGTGAAAATTCTTCTCGGGAAACCTAACTCACACTTTGGGGTTCTGCTGCCATGCTAAATAATTCAAGCTGCTTAAATGGATTTGCAAGGTGGATGCTCAAATGCAGATTAAAATGTGAATCCACTTCCCAGAAAATCATCTAATTTATAAACGAGGAATCTTCAGACCTTGAGGTAGCCAAAGTGACTTGGCTTTTAAAGGAGATTACTTACAAAAGGCTCTGGCTACCAATCTGCCGGAGATTGGCTGTGTGACTCTTAAAACCCCAGAACAAAAGATCAAAGACTGCCTCAGTCAAGCAAAATATTCCACTGCTGGGTAAATAACTTCTGCTCTGCAAATAGCATTTTCCCAAATGCCATATCACGATTCAGATCTTCTGACAGGTGCAAACACAGGCTGGAAATGTGTGAGAAAACGTGTCCCATGACCTACCGACTTGTGAGAAGGAATTGGTAACCTGGGCGCACTCAGCACCTTTGGAAACTGGGTACAGGAGCCGTAATGCTCATGAGAGTACAGGCATAACCTAGCAAGGCGGTGCTAGTCAGTGGCAGCATTTTTAAGGCAGGAGCCTTCAAGATGGAGCTTTCAGCTGTCCAACCACCTTCCAACCCTAAAGGGGCAGCTCAGCAGACCTGTCCCCCAACTGTGCCCCTAAAAACTGCACCTCCATCTTCTGAGTCCCACACTGCTACATAGGAGGTCGCGTCCCCGGACGGAGGGTACAGAGAAGGAGGGGCAAGGCAAGGAAATGCTTACCCAAGAGACCTCTCCAGTGGGCACGGCCACTGGTGGGGACAACTTCGCCCCCTGAGAGAGGCAACGAGTACCCAAAGATCTCACTATCTGCAAAGGCTGTCACAGGGGCTTTGTACTTTCCTGCATCACCCCATGAGTGTACAGACCTCAGGGGCCAGATTCCCACCACACTGTGTGCGGTGTGGTCAATTTTTGCTGGTAAAATGAGTGCCTGGGGGGGTTTAAAATGCGAGTGAGGTTGTAAATAGCGCAGCAAGGCATGAGGGAGACTACAACATCTGGCCACTCATCTTCTTCCATCTCTATCAAGTGCCAGATATAATTATGAGGACAGGTAAGAAATAGACAGGAGTAGTAAGAGAGGAAGCAAATCTCTTGAAACCTAAACATGAAACCACAGCACCTTCATCCTTCAGAGGCCCAGGCGGTCCAGTAAAAAAGAGCCACATCCAAGAGGCTTTGAATCTGTCTCTTGTGACAAGTGCTATCAGCTTTGCATGGAACAACAGCGTTCGACATGGAAAATAATTATTTTCCCAGCAATCACCACTAAAGAACATTAACTGGAGAGCTAAATCATAAACCCTGTAGTGTTGAAACAGTCTTCTTGCAACCTCTGAAAAGCATATTTTGCATTCCAGCTGACTCAAGGCATGTCCTGGGTAGTGGATAAGAGCACTCAGCATGCCATGGAGAAGCCTGACTTTCAAACAGCAAGCTCTGATACTCACTGGAGAACTAACACGTCTCCAGAAGAATGAGCACAATGGGGCCTTTCTGCACTGTGCTGCTTTTTCCCTCCTGTCCACTAGTGCTCACGGCAGTGGTGGAGAAAAAAAGAAAGAGGAAGAAGAAATCAATGAAATAAACGGCAGTCTGCCCTGCAGTGTCAAGATTCTGTATAATCGTCACATCTTACTACAAAACCATGAGATGTGTCTCAAAGAAAAGCCATTTGGCCCGCTGTACCTACCGGCTTTTTGCTTGGTCTATATGCTTAAGGAGAAAATGGAGAGCAAGAGTACTTTAAAGCAGCATGGCTTATAGTCGGGTATACAGGAATGGGTTAAATCATAGTGTAAGATTGTGCAGTGGTTGCACATTTTATAATGATTTTTCATGTTTTTCTGCTGTCATTCGCAATGCCTTCCCTAGGGAAATCATTCCATCACCTCTGTGATGGTGGGATGAATGAAGACTGACCCCTGCCTAGGAAGCCAGATTTATTCATGTTAGGTGACTGCATCCATAAAATAAAAGCCATCTTTTGCCAGGATTCCTGCATGTCACACTTCTATTCCCTCTTATTACTTACATATTTTTCTCTGTCACTACCCTAGTAAATTAATCTGTATTTTACCTTTTATTTTATTGGAGGTTTTTATACAAATGTAACTCTCTCATTTTCAGGCTACATCTCCTATATCTCCGTGGATGCTAAAATTTTATCTTTATAATAAGTAACCTTTGGCCATTATAGGACAAAAATCTCTTTTAAGTTACTCCTATGCAAATCCAGAATAATCCACAAATAAGCAAAACGTGGCCCCTAGACTAGGCATGTCTGAAAATGCTTTGGTGTGAAATAGTTTTCTTAGATGCAGTGTAGAAGTAACAACCTTGTCCAGAACATGAAATTCATTTCTCCTACACCTAGTTAGCAAAAGGTTTTGCCTTTTTACCCCCTCTATGTAGGGAAGGTGTGTAGCATCACAGGGCAATTATCTTCTCTCTCCTATCATGGAGGTAGCCATTTCTCCTCATTGGCCATCTATACCAGTCAGCTTAAGCGAGATATGTACTTTTATATGTGCAATACATCCCACCAGTAAAGAGACTGTGTGGAGAGTTAGTACAGAGCCTTATCTTACCTAGGCAGACAAAAGCTTTTGTTATAACCTCCGTTCCACCAGTAAGTCTTGCCTATAAATATTAGTCACACAGCACAGAAGAATCAATTTTTATGATGATGACAAACTAAAGTGCAAAATTGAGCATTTATATGCAGGTTGCCTTTGGGCCATTTGATGATTCACCAATTAGTCCTGACCCTCCTGGATCTAACTTTAAATATTTCGCTTCAAATGTTTCTTTAACATAGCTGGAATTTGATCTGCCTACCACTAGGAAATTAGTTAACATAGCCTCTGAGTACAGAAAAAGAGATGTTTTCAAGAACAGATTCTGTTAGTTCCTGCATTCAGGAGAGAAAGATTAGTTTTATTTAGTTTTGTTGTAGGACCAGATTTCTTCACTTCTATTCAGACTGAGTAGCCCTTTATTTTCCAAGTAGCTCAGTTAAAATTAAACAAAAGTTGTTTGTCTTTTCTCAGGTTTAAACAGAAGCACACTGCATAATTTGAATTATTTTGGTTTCATGTACAGCTGTTCCTTCTAATGGCATCATATGATCCTTGCCACTGTGCTAAACCACTTCACTTAGACCTGTTTATGTTATACTGGAGTTCAAGATTTATCATCTTAAGTGTTATGCTCTTTGCTGGAAACAAGATCTGTCACCCTGACTTAGTTTTAGGATGTTCTGAGTGGATCTTTGGCAGGTACAAAGCCTCTTTGAAAACAGTAGCAGCTGAGTTTCAGCATTTGGCAACAAATAGGCACATAGGATATTTGTCTTTCTTTTAGTGGGATGTGGTCTCACTTCTTTCTCTTTCCTCCACAAAGCTGGGCAAGTGCGAAGATATTTTTAATGCACCCTTGGGAAGAAAAGAGAAAAGATTATCGAGGAATATATTGTTTGGAGTTTTCACTAAAAGCTTTGTTTTTTAGGATACAGGCATTTAGAATATGCCTGAAAGCTTCTTCCTGCTCTTCTGGTTAGGTATAGTAATTTTCAACCTTTGGTTCATGAGTTCATCCCCTAATCAGGCCTACAGCACATGTCAAGCTGTTCACTTTAAATGAAAAGCTTTTCCACACTGAAAACTCAATTTACCCCTGCTAGTGACATTAAGATAGGCAGTCCCTCAAGCAGTCCCAGTCCTTATCTGATACACTCTGTTCTTCACAGGCTCTGGCAGAAATTGAGTTTCATGTACACACATGTACACACCCTACTGAACAGGGCCTTTCATCTGCACATCAAATGAAGCTTTCCAGTAGCTCCGTTGAGCCCCATTCACTTGCTGAGTATTACCCCTGTTACAAGAGCCTATGATAATGGCATGCCTATATATCATAAAGACAAAAGATTACTGCACCGTAGGAGGTGGCTATCAATCCATTGCCTATCATCCTGTGTAATGAGTTCCCTATAACAATGTGATACTTTTTTATATCTTTTTTGACAAATGAGTTATCCCCTGGGAAAGCTTCATTAGATGTCCTTCATAGCCTCCATCACAATGCTGAGACCAATTATTTGTGTTAGTAGCACCTAGGAATTTGAGGTAGGGTGCCATGCAAACCCAGAACATGTGTGCATGCACACTATGCACATGCTGCTGTATACTTCACTGGTGTATGCCTCCTTCTATTTTCTTTCTCTCCAGCTATTTAACCTGATTCAGTCATTCTTTTATCTTCATGCTACAAAGATGCATGCCACTAAGTCTGAACAAGGCTTTGTGCAGACTTTTGCTGGAATCAAATGTAGGTAATTCTGTATGAGGGCAAGATTTCCACTCACAGGAAGCAATTAAGAACATTAATACAAGTATCTGAAACTGATCATTGAAATTGAAGTCATTAAACTAAATTAAACATATATGTAGGACCTGCCCTTTAGGCTGGAAATGGCCTTCTTTAAGGAGAATTAGCTGTGAAGGCTATCTACCACCAACACACCAAGGGAACCAAGAGTCCAGAGAACATTACACTTAGAAAGGTTTTAAAGGACTAAACAGGAGGTTCCACTTAGAAAAAATTCCACTGGGGACCTAGACTAATGAAACCTACACAGTGTTGCTGCAACTCACCTGCTAAACATATTACCAGAAACATCTAGAAAATGCAACAGAAAACAACAACCTTTTCCTGGGGATTTTTGAATAATCTCTCTGTACTGAGATGGATGTAGGTCTAATGGCATGATGCAAAATGATTCAAATTGATTTTAAAAAGGGTATTTCCGTTTCCTAAAATAGACTGCCAATTTTAGAATAGTTTTTGTAGAACCCTATTAGACACCATGTGAGAGTGTTAGCTTCATTCCTACAGAACGTTATATACATCTCCATAAGGAGGCAAGGTCAAATGCTGTGTGGAAGCTGAGCTTGGCTCTACATTAATATAGTGAATACTCCTGACAGTGGTGGGGGTCAATGTCCTTTTTGACAGAAGAACTGATTGCTCTAGGATTAGATAATTTGTATTCACTTGGCCATGGGAAAACTTGGGCTCACTCTCTAGGTGATTTGTCACCTGAAGCTCAGGATGTGCACTATAGATCATGACAGCTCTGTTGGAATAATTTCTGAGTAATGGAAGGAACACAATAGGTTTCCTAGGTAATCAGGAGGAGACAGAAGTAGTAAAGGATTGAACCACAGTAGAAGCAACAGAGAAAATGAAATTTGTATTCAAGATGGGCTAGGACTTCACTAGATCAATGTCAGATTATTATATATGCTAGATCAAGCTTCATGACAACTGCAATGGGGATCAGTAACAAGCATATCTCAGAGAATTTCAGTGTTTATTTTCTGGTTTTACTTACAGTCAGATGCTGTGATTCATTTCTCAGAATAACAGAATGCAGTATTTTCTTGCTAGAAAAGAAGATCATGCATCCACAGCACTACCCTGAAGCTGGGAAAGTATACACAGGTTCTATTTCTTCGATGAAATATCCCAGTATAGTTAACACATTGCCTCTTCAGGGTATAAGAGATGACAAGTCCTCCCCAAAATCAAATGATGACACAGTCTTTTCCATAACCTGTCAAAGCTCCTGAGAAGGGATGTCAGTGTCATGACCTCCAGGAGAAGGAAGCTGAGATACAGAGCTGTGAGAAGACTTGATAGAGGATATCCAGGACCTGATTAGAAAAGCAAGAAATCCTGATTTCCAGGCAATCCCTTTTCCAATGCTTGGGCTTGTATCCCAAGCACCTGGCAATATAGGAGAAGGGAAGGGAAGGGAAGGGAAGGGAAGGGAAGGGAAGGGAAGGGAAGGGAAGGGAAGGGAAGGGAAGGGAAGGGAAGGGAAGGGAAGGGAAGGGAAGGGAAGGGAAGGGAAGGGAAGGGAAAAGAAATCCACAGTGTGTTTTTGAAGATCTCACTTGAGCCTGTGCTTTTGCTCTCCTTTGAGCTCACATCTTATTCAATGAGAGCATCCAAGAGACGCCTAAAGTGCTCTTATTAGCTAAATGGATTAGCCTATGGTGACAGAAATCAGTTGCTCTTCGTCCATATAAGAACTAAAGGCTATATTCAGACTGCCTACAACAAACTTCATATTTCCCTCATCTCAGTTTACACACCCAGAATCTGAGAGTCCAGTTAATTAGAGCTTGAGTCAGTTGCCTAAACATAAGCATCTGGTGCCATCTGAGATTCCCTAGGGTATCTCAGATGTCTGCACAGGCCTGGCATGTATGAGATAAGGTCTATGGGAAATCCATGCAATTCTGGAGTGGCAGCTGGAGGCCAGGTAAGATTCCTTTGGGCATCTCAAGTGATGCTAAACACCTGTGTTAAAGCAACTGAACGGAGCTTTTTAGACTGGAGCTAGGCAGTTACCTGCAAAAATTGATTCAGCACATTTTAGATGAGAACTTCCCATTGCAGGTGGCCTATTTCTCATCACTGACTACAGAGGACACCTATGGCAACTACATGCAAAAGTTCAGCTTCACAGGTGCCTAAAGCTAGAAGGGATGAGGCTGGGCCGTAGCCCCTAGTTCTCTGTTGCTTGATCCCTCCTGGACTTCTCAAGTCCTCTGCCAACTGCATGGAAAATGCTGCCATTGGGATTTGGAAGAGCTTGATATCTACTTTGCAGAAGGATAAATAATTATGCAAGGCAGGGGGGAAATCAGGCGTGTTTTCTCCCCACCTAAGAGAGATATGAGAAAGACACCATGAAGAGTAAAATAGTTGAGTCGGATTAAATTTACCATGTCTGCAAAATTTTCTATTAAAAGGTTACCTTTGATATAATGCTTCAGCCTGCAGACTTCTGCTTCCCAGACATTAAATTCTGTTGTAATAAACTTTTACAATATGCATCATTATAGGAAACTTAAATAGGCTTAGCTCTTGAGTGAGACTCACAGAGACAGTAGAATAGAGAGAAGAAATGAGAGGTGTCTGGCTTCTTGAATATTTAAGAAAAGGTTCTTTATTAAATAATGCATATGAGGAGAGGGATTTGGAATTCTAAATTTTCAAGGTCAGGGTGAAAGGAGGTCTGCCTGGAGAGCCATGAATTCCTGATCTCAGCTCCTGCCTCTGCCTCTGCCTTTGCATAGCCTTGTGCAACTCAGAAGACTATCCCAAAGACTGAGCCCCTTAGTTCCAGCTGGGATTGAGCCCCTGGGGCAAATGAGCTGTTAATACTCACCCCCCTCAAAGAAGAGTCATGGCAATTGCTGTTTTTATCCTTCACAGTATTGTTCTCATATCTGTGGGGAAAGGCTTAGAAAATATAAATGGCTGGGCCTTATAGCAAAAAGGTTGTTGGTGGTTTAAAAGCAGAATTCAGGGTCTCTCTTCTGCTTATAATGAGTATTGCAGTGCAGAACGGGCAGCTGCAGAGAGTCCAAATGGGAGACAGCGAGAATCAGTCTCCTTGTTATTACAATGGTTTATGGAGACATTTGGCCTCAGGTATATTCTCCTTCCTATTCTGCTGGTAATTCATTTGTTTAAAGTGTAATATAATTGTCCACAGAGATCACGCTACACTCCTTTCTAAAGCTCTAAGCATGTTGGCTATTTAACAGACCTTCTGTCACACATGGGTGAAATGAAAATTCCTTTCCTACAGAAGAGTTACAGTATTTGTACCTCTGTTTATGAAGAAGGGGGGATTTATATCCTATTTTGTTCTTTGTATACTATTGGAACATCAGCTATCAGCCTTAGGATGGCCAGGGAGCATACATCAGCTAATGTTGCATTTCACGGCCTGGTATAAACACAGAGAATGATAGCTGATGCTCACCATGTACAATGTGGAGTTAGGGGCTGAAATTTGTCCATGCTCTTAAAATAACAAATCCTTCATCTGGTCTATACAAGGAATGGAGCAGAGACACTGCACCACCTCCAAAGTCTTCTGAGAGGCAGGAGTAGAACGTTAAGACAGAAAAAATGCCTTGATATACTCCTTTTCCAATTATTATTCTGCTTTCCCCCGCAGCCTACAGAGGGTTGCCTTAAAAAGCAATGCCCTATGCTCATCAAGTATTAGATTCCTCAGGATTTTCTCTGTTTCTGTTGCTCAGCAGACTTCAGCTATTCAGGAGTCTGTGGGCAGGCATCTTACCTGGCTGTTTGGGCCCCTGTGCATCTCTGGGGGACCTGATTCCTTCTCTTGATTAAGTGAGTACAGAGAGATCCCTGGAGTGGGGAGAAGCGAACAGAATAGCTTGAAACATCGGCTCATGATTTGCATTGCAGTGTCATTTGCAATCAACAAGAGACTCCAGTGCCCTCCATTTACGACGCTGGCTTTCCTCCCGCTAGACTCAATAATACACTTAATTCTTACCACACCCCAACACTTTATTTTATTTCTGGCAGTGCTTATTCTAAAGGTCAAAGGCCTCACTGGCTTTCTGAATTGGCAGTACTATTTTATTTAATTATATTTAACTGCAGAAGGCACACCTCTCATCTGTCCTGAGGCATTTTTGCAGACACAAAAGAACTACAGTCCACAGGGCAACCTCTGTTAATGAGTGCCAACAGGGATTCCCCAAACTAGTCCTTCAGAAAAAGCAATAGCAAATTAACAGACCTGCTGGTCAAGAAACTCAAACTCTGACTCAGACCCAGGAGTGACTATCAGCGCAAATGGTCCCACAAGTTCCCACCCAGGAGGCAAAAATATATAAATTTTTAGTGTGAGTGATATTTATTGGGTTTGGCTGCGATTAAGGGAAACAAAAACGAGAAGAATTGTTCATTAAGGTCTTCACTCTGGCTTTGCAAGTTCACTTTAAATTCAAAACACTGCCTGTCAACAGACAGGGAAGGAGACTCATTGAAAGGTGGACTCTGCTCTGTCCTTAGATGCACGTGAAGTGCTGCCACTGAAGTCAACAGAGGCCAGAATCTGGCCTTATAAATCTTGGCAGGTCCTAAACTGACGTATAATTTATTATGAAAGGAAAACTCCATTTTCCCCTTAGCTTTGGAAAAGGAGTAAGGGCTGGTTGCCATTGCAGATCCTCTTGCCCCTAAATGGTGAGATCCAGCAGACTTTTTTCCATGTTCATCATTGCCTATACTTATTGCAGACCTCAGTTTTGATGTCTTCTGACATTGATTCACCTGAGAAGGGTAATAACCATTCAAAGACTATGTACATTGTAATAAAAGGTAAGCCAGTGAAAACCCTAATTTACTCAGGCAAATAAAAAAGCTTTGGCTTAGTATAATGTGTCAATTCCTGCAGCATCCCCCCTGTTGTAGTTAACAGAATGTTACCAAGAGTGATGCTACTCTCAACGCAATATAAAATATAAAGCCTCCTGTATGGGCAGGTAAGGATCCCCCCAAGTCACTTTATGTCCCCATGTTCTCATTGCTTGGTAACTTTTTCCAGGACTTTTGCTTCAAAATGGAATATGTTGGTGATTCATCCATGTGGAGGTGCTGTCCCAGGCAAAGGAAGGGGAAGGTCTTTTTTAAACACATGGGGGAAAACAGTTCCTTGCCCTCAGCCAGGTTTGCAAACCAGTTCAGTGTTTACCTTTGGCAAGGGAGGAAGGGAAGAGTATTTGCAAGCCTCTGTTTTAGCACATTTGCCTTCCTCGCTGTTGGGAGTTGCAGACTTTGTTCTGACTGTGGGCTGGGCAGTATGGTACACGTTTGAAGAATGCCTTTCTTCTTGGCCGAATTCATTGTTTGGAAGCTGGCGGCTGCTGCTACTGCTGCTATAATTGCTGAGTTTATTGTTGCCCGAAGCAAATGAATGAGTAGGAGGAAAAGTAGGAGGAACAGAAAGTGCCATTAATCTACTCTTTGCTGAGTTTGTGGGAAAAAAAAGACAAGCATAATTCCTGTAGGCACTCAGTATGGTGATGAGCGCAGCAAAAGCAGTCAGATATTACATACTAGCATATTAGTAGGATGAAGAAGGCAAAGGAGGTCTCATGTCTTCACAGCCCAGGAAGTCTCTCACCAGGCTGTTCTGTACTGGGGGTCTCACCCAGGGCTGCACTGATTCCACGTCACCTTGCAGATCCTGTGGCAGCTCCCAGTCCCACACTTTTACTCCATCATCAAGGCAGGATGTGGCCCTGCCTCCCTGCAAAGTCAGAGCTCCCTTCTGCAAAGCACAGAGGGTCAGGTCTAAAATACATATATTAAATAAAAGCAATAAGTATGTAGGTATTGCCTTATCTGTAATCATCTTTGCTCCTAGACACGTTTTCTCAGAAAGTATGAGGTATATTATGATCTCAAATTATTTTCTTAGAAAAGACTATCAGCATTCTGTACAAGAAGGAAAATGCAAAATGTAGAAATCTATCTTGTACTGTAAAGGCCACTGAAAATTATTTTTCAAATGAAGCAAAGTTCATAAAAATAGGAACTCATTTTAAGATCAAAATAGTTTATGGAAGTGTTTTTAATAAGCCATTGATAGCTTTCCTGCTGCACTGGCCATTTCTCAACATCGTTCTGCTATAGTAGAGACCATTGAAGGATAACAGAATGGCAAAGCATGCAGGAAGAAACAAAATTTTTTATTAAACCAGCTGATATAGCTGGGGATACAGGTAGGCTTTTGAGTATCCCAGCTTTTCTTCAAACTATTTCCAGAGAGAAGCAAAGTGGTTAGCCCAGCAGTGGAAAGGCTACATGATAAAAAGTTGATTCATTTGAGAGTGAAAACCTGTGCTGATTATTGTGGAAGGAAGCCCACAAGTCCACTGTACACTTATCCAGGGATGGGAATGACAAAAGACAAGACAGGGGAGCAGGGGGGATGCCAGGCATAGTTTTTTTGCTTCAAGGGAAGCAAATGATAGGTAGTACTCCCTAAACCAGCAGGTTCAGGCTCCTATCTCTGTGTAACTTGTAATTACATGATTTATTAAGGAGTTTTTCCTTGTTTAAGTTGACAGAAGGAGATAAGCCAGGTCACTGAAACTCCACAGCCACTTCATGTGGGAGTTGTGGCACAGGAGTCCAGGCAGAGAGGAAGGAGAGCTATTTGTTTATGTTGTTGCTGATTGAATCTGCTGCTGGGATCACCATTTAAAGTTGGAAGTGTATTTAAAGTGGAATTGACTCAACCAAAACATTCAGCAAATCCCCAGAGATACAGATGCAGAACAACAGTGGCAAACTTCCAGCCTGCCATAGCAAGTGTTCAAAATCCTCTGAAAATAAATTACTTCAAGGCTTTAAAAGGATAAGAAAGAACAGCCAAGCCAGACAGATCTCAGGGCCTGTTCCTGAAGGCCCCAGACATGCATAACTTTAGCTGATCTCCAATCATGTAATCTTTCCAGGACTGGCATTAAGAGACTGCTGCTGCCTCTGTGCAAGGGAAAACATGATTGCCTTCTACCCCAGCACTGTGGTTTACATGAGGATTTATGAGTGGACATTTTGGTTCAAACAAAGGGTCTACCTAGCCTAGTTCCAGCCTCCAGCAGTGGTCATAAGCCCGTGTCCAGTGAAAAATAAGAAGTGGGAAAATGTTTCCAGTATTTCCCCTGCATACTATCTCAGCCTCTGACTATTTTCAGTCAAGTGGATTTTCTAAGCCTCATGTGTTTTGTCTGTTTAATAAACCTTTGTAAATCTTGTTCCGAGTTTTTGCCCAGTCTCTCCTCCAACTTTTGCATTCATAACATCCTTTGGCAGGGAGTCCCACGGTTTCATTGCCTGTTAAACAGAAAACTGCCTTCTGTTACTTTTGAACCTGTCTCCCACGTAGCTCCATCTGACGGGTGTTCATTCTTGCCCAGGATGAAATGGTCAATGTTTAGCCCTTATCCACTTTCCCCAGATCCAGGATTTTGTAGTTCTTTAGTGTATCCCACCTATGTTGACTTTTCCAGGCTGAAAAGTCCTAGTCTAACAGCTTCTCTTCTATTCCTTGGCCCCAGAGCTGGGCAGAGACAGTTATTTTGCCCCGGCATCTACCAGGTAGGTGCAGGTGGTACAGGTGAGCTTAAAGTTGGAAAGAGGCCTCAACATTGGGCTACTGCAAGGGAGAAGTGATTGAACCCAGTCCCATGCTCAGAAAAGCCCTGCTAGATGGCACACACACCAGCCATGACGCAGCTCTTTGGTCATCCCTGGTCACAGGACACAAAACCACACATCTCCTGCCTCGTGGTGGAGAGGGCAAAGGCTGTATGCAGTGTGACCCTTCTCCATGTGGCTGAAGACCTTTCAGCAACTGGACACAACACAGCAGCAACCTCTAACAGAGCTGGGAGCGCTCTGAGATGCTGCTGAGATGCTGAATGGTGGGATGGTCCCTTGTCCCAAAGACCGCAGTCTAAAGTGACAAATAATGATAGGTTGTAGCTTACAACTGAGTGAACAATGTTGGCTATATTTCACCTCACATGATCTCACGTGAGATATGAGGTATGTATGACATGAGTCATATAGATATATGTCTCATACATTCCACAGATACATTTTGCATTCCAGATCTATTCTAAATACCTGTGCCTTAGAATAATCATCTGTTTGTCCCATCCTATGTTTTCTTTTCATAATTGGCATTTCCCATTTAAAAAGAAGGCATGTATTTTCTATAATACAAGTTTCCAGAATCATTCTGTCTGTCATTTGTGAAATGACTGTACCTTCATTAGACAAGACAAATTATCTAGAGCCCCAGGAAAAATTAATTTCATGGGGATGCAAAAGATTGAAGACCTATTGGTAGAGTACAATATATGCTTGGCAGATGTCCCCTGCCTAAGGCATGAAGTGGCCTGACTATTATCTTGTCCATGTTTCAAAAGTAATTGTACACATTGCACACAGAGCAACACACACTCACAGAACAAACACCTAGTGATGATGGATATCACTATTGATACAATTCACATCTAAAAACTATAAGGGCTGGAAAAAGTATCGCAAATTTTAAAAGGTAGTATGAATTCATTAACTGCAAAGAACACACACAGTTGCATTCAAGGAGTAGAGCTGTGACAGTAATTGCTGAATTGAATATTTTTAAAAAGCCCTTTTGTTCTTATTGGCATCAAAGCTATTGTTGAACTGTGCTATACTGTCAGCAACATGAATATTAGGGGTTTAGATCCATGCATGCAAAAGATCAAAAGCAGTGATGAAGGGTTCTGTAATTATTAGTAATTGCTTCCCAAGTGACCATTTTTTTATAAAGATTCTTTATAACAAAGTGTTCACTAAAGACTATGGGTTGAACTCATATTTTCATAGCAAGAACATGAGCCCATGGAAATTATTTCACACATTATCATCATAGCTGGAAACTACCACTAATAAGAAATACAAATGCTACATAAAATCTGGATATCATAATTATGATTACCACTTGTAATTTTAATGCAGATTGTAATGTTACTTTTTCAATTAGAAGAATTTAAAGACTCACAAAAAAGAAGTCAGTTAAACTAGTTTCAGGTCGAGCAGTCTTCGTTTCTCTCATTCTCTGTTCAGCATTGCTTCATTCAAGTAAGATATAAATGGTGCATCAGCTGTGAACAACCCCTGACTTGTAAAAGACTTTCTAGGCTCAAGCCTCCATCCACTTAAAAGGATGTCAGTCCTTACACAGGCATATAACTACAAGCACAGACACCAAGAGAATTACAACAAAGCCAAAAAAAGGTGCAAAAGCTGAGTCATGCCCTCTTCTCGCATACCAGCACTCATCCCACTGCCAAATGAGATCAAATGTGTAACTTTAGAGCCTTACTTCATATTTGATCCCAACGTTTGCCTTAGAGCTGCTCTTGCTTATTCCAGGACTGAATTTGTCCTGAATAGATAAAAAATCAAAACCATGGCACTATTAAAAATAACTCATACATGACAGTAATAGTCCACTAAGTCTTACTGGAAAACATTCAAAATATTTATGAAATTGTGGTGTTCTGCTGTCCAGATGTAGCATGAGGCGACTTTCTCCTATCCTTTGCTGAGGATGGAGACCACCTGTGAGTACATGACATACACAAAGCCGCATCTCAGTCACGACAAGCACCAGGAGGGAACACGTCCACCCTGAGCTTGTAACTCCTGTGTATTTCCTGGTGGGGCATTTTGGTGTGCACAACTGCAGCTGTACAACTCCAGGACTTCTTCCTTCCTACATGTCAAAGCCCAAATGCAAAGAGTCAACAGACCACCAAGTACGCGAGATGCAGACAGGGGAAGGAAAGAGTTTGAGCTTTGCAAGGGAGATGCCACAGCTTTGCAGGAGTGGTACCTACCTCTCCTCTACATCTGATTCTAGAAACAACATGTATTTAATTTTAAGTGCTTGAAATGGCCTGTTAAAATCACTGCTAGGATTAATTACACTCTTATGCTCCTCAGGGAAAAAACCTTACTGTGTCTGTCTGCAAAGTGCCTGTTTGGATGCTGTACAAATTAATAAAGAATAATAACAGTGGTGCCTGCACAAAAAGCCAGCCCTTATGAATCAATCTCGTTCTGCTGAAACCAATGGCACAACTCACAGCCTTCCACTACATGCAAAAAGCAATATTCAGTATGTGGTTTGTTTATGACTTCTGAAGAAAAACACATAGAAAACCCCTTCAAGATATCCTTTAACGTGGCCCAGGTTTTTTTGTTTCAGTTAAGTAGCTTTGTTCAATATGTTAAAGCACCCTACTGAAGTCATCATGTGGCACTGTTATTTCTTATATTAAAATCTGTTATCCCTCACAATATAGCCTCCTCTACCATGCCAAATGGCTTAATTCCCTTGCAGTTTCCTTTCTGTCATGGTTCAGTCTCCCATCTCACTCATAAGACACATTGATACCATAATATATATATCTGCTGCAGGATAAATACTAATTTATCATACAGGGGAAGTGTGACTTCTGCCCTGACATACACAAAGCTGTAACAGGAGACTTCAAATAGTCAGCCCAATAGCTTCATTATTCTCCAACAACTCCCTCAATACCATCTCTCAAAATAAAGCCAATTTTTCTTCACTTTCATCAGTGCAAATCAGGAATAACACCATTGAACTCAATGCTTCCCCTCGGGTAAGGAAGAGTCAGGGCTGGTGTTTCCTATTGACAAGGTAAGTAGGGAAACAAATCATGTCACCGTTTTATTTATGCTTCATCTAATTATTCAAGGCACAGCTCGCATTCATCCTCCTTAGCGACTGTCTGTATTCTGCACTTCCCCACTGTAATTTACCCATCCTTCAGCATGGATTTTGATATCTGTTTAATATACTGTGACTTGTGCCACATCTTCCCTGCAAGTGGCGTATTCTGCACCAGGGGGTGAGGGCAGGGGGAAACCCTAAAGGAGAAGCACCGAGAAAGCCCACCAGGATGACATCTTAGATAACAAGAAACGTGGAGGCCCATTCTCCTTTCAACGCAAGGGAGATTTACACACACAGTTCCCATTACCATTAATGGTAGCCATGCGTATAATTTGTCCCATACACTAAGAGGAAAGTAAACTTGAGAGAGGAGAAATAGAGGGTATTCAAGGGGAAAATATTTAATATGTAAAGCTTGTGGCTTCCAGTTGGTAATGAATGTGGCAGGCATAATAATGGTAATAATAGGAAAAGACACCTACATATGTGAGTTAGGGTTATTGTAATATGGCATACGTACAGAGAACAAAACCATCAAGGAAACCACTAAATATCATTTTGAGGAGACAGAAAGAAAATATACTCAAGACTAAAGAGAAAGTAAAAAGGAGAGCAAAAGCAGGACTTGGAACAAGACAAGCAAAGACAGCAGAGAAATCAGAGGTGTTTTCACCTAAGGAAACAGCAGCTATCTGCGACAGTGCCAGGAGGACTGGGGAAGGGGCAGAAATAGAAGAGATGCCAGCAGCGTGAGGCAGAAGGCACAAAGGTATTTCCGTTCGTCAGAAGACAAAAGCAAACACGTTCAGAAGAGAGTGGAATAAATTAGTTTACAGGATGATAAGTGATTCAGACTGTTCGATACAGGAGTGTTTAGGTAATGAGATTATGGACCAGAAATAATCACAGAGGCTAAAGCTTACAAATCAGTATTAAAGGGGGACTCTCACGTGGTAGATCCTAGTGATTCAGATACTCCACTGGCTCAGACAGTATGAAACACAGCCAGAGGTGCTGGGATAGCACTGATGCTGCAGACACACAGACATCATACGTGAAATCATATGTCACGGTGTACCACCTTCCACTTCTTCCTGGTGCCAAACTCACTGGCATTTACTGCTCATTGTCCATTTATGTAGGAACAGCAACATAGATAAGCAATACAGATATAGCAATACAGATAAGATGCAACTGCAGCTGTGGTAGGAGTTACCACAACACGAATATCATTGACTTACACAAATAATGCATTTTAAAATGGCTCTAAGACTTAAGAAGTAATTGTCAGTGGGGAATCACCACCAAAGTAGGGTGGCTTTCAGGCAAGTCCCTGACCTTCATGCAGGAGCACCATGCAGCTGGAGCACCAAACACTGGAGCACAAATGATCAAATCTCCATCATCTAGGAAAACCATTTTAGGGTAGAATTAATAACCTCTGATCAATGAACTGCTCTCTCCTTTGACTGTAAAGAGAGACCAGGTGAGCAGCTTAAGACAGCTGTCTTATCTGCATGTGAATAAAACCCACCCTGAGTGACTTTGTCAGGATCACAAAGGAAATCTCTGGTCTGAGTCATGGTCTCGGGCATCTCTACAGCTGTCTTGTTCTGTCTCTGAACTGTTACAAGCCCCTTTCACATGAATGGGACTACATTAATTTTAAGTCGGAATTTGTTCCATTGTATGCAAAACAGTCAGAACATAAATCAGAATAATTATTCTAACACAAAATGGAGAACCCATTTAAAATACTGATGAATCTTGGTTCTTTAGAAGAAATATTACTGAGTCTAAAGCCTCTAGCTGAGGAAAACCAAAGTAAATCCAGGTTTTGGGAATTATAAATTATGAGGAAACACTGATCAGATGTTGCTTCTATAAATAATAACAGCTCATTAATTCTCACTTTGCTAATCCACATATATTTAACGAACTCATCAACCCCTTTACCCCCAAGGGGATTCATCCCACTTCTCAGCAGAGCTTTAATTTATGTTAGTAGCAAGATCTCATATTTCTAGGAATACATTACTTTTAAAAAAACCTATTACAGTATGTTTATTGGCAGGCTAGAAGATATTATCATAAATAATTGAAACTCAACTACAGTTGTTCAAGCCATTAACAAACTACATTGGCACAGCATCACACTTGAGTCTTTTTTCAAGCACATCCTTTCATTCCTGGCACAATTTCATGCCTATGGAGTGGGTCCCAAAAAAGGTCTACTTAATCCAGAATAGGGGCTTACACGCTGCATGGTGTTCTGAGTGGTCTGCTATGCAAACACAAGTTTCACATTTAATTGCCAAGCTTAATTAATGAACAAAGGATGCTGTCACTATCCATGCGAGCAAATCCACAGAGTCTCCCATCATTTAAATATACAGACATGGGGTCATCCAATGAAGATCTTGAAACCAAAGAAAATTAGTAATGTGAACCCTGATGTTAAATAAGGCACAACCTGTAGTGCCAACGTTAGCATTCATTGAGCAGAGCTCTCGTATGTGGGGATGATCTGAAGTGTGAAATGCAGCCATATAATCAATCAGGAAAACGGGCCTTCCACATGGACAGCAGGCAACCACTTCCTTCCAGAGTTGTCCTATGGGATGTACTCAGTGCAGCGGAGCATAACAGATGATAAAGGATTATGCCATGGTGTCATTGAACTGATTCTAAAAAAGACTGTGAAGTGTTTTCATGCCCTACAAAGCCAGCTTGAAGTAGAGAACCACATCAATACGTGGCATGGCTGTACTCATAGATCATCCTCTAGTCTTACAAGAGACTGACTGCTACCAAATAAGGTTGTTCAGAGGGGGCAGAATTCATTTCACCAAACTTCAGTCACCTAATAGGTAAGCATCTTATATGAGCTAATTGTCCAGGCTCTCTCAATACTGACCAGAGGCACCTCCAGCAGACTCTTTATTGTCTCTTAATATAGGTGGGAACTAACACAGGTGGGACCAGGCTCCTACTGGAGGTGCCTATCTCCCTTCACTGAACATAGAGAACCTCGGCAGCTGGCTGAAACCATACCTGAAGAACTGAGGGCTGCCAAAATTAACAACAGGAGCAACAAACTTGTGCAAGTTTGTGATAAGGACTAAAAAGGTGAGACAGATGACTGCAAACTCTATCTTATATAAGGAGGTAAAACAATTCAATATTTAAAAAAAAATACAATGCAAGTTAAGTCTGAGATTGCTGTCTATATAAATACATTAGAGCAACTTACAGCAGAGAGAGAAAATAGCTATTTAATCTAAGGGTCAACAGTGGTCCAAGAGCAAGTAAGTACATGCTAACAAAACATAAATTCATCCTGGAGATTAGAAGAAGACTTCTAACCATCAAAGGACTGAGGGTCTGGAACAGCCTTTCAGAGTAGTGAATCTCCTATTTTTGGAATGTCATTGCTTGTAGAGAAGCTGCTCTGCTACGTTTATGGCACGCTTTAAGGCATTATCATGAAGCATTTAAAACTGCTTGTGCAACCCTTGGTGAAGTACAGGATACATAAATATCAGATAACTATTCTGAACCAAGAAATCCTGCTCCAATGTGAGAGACCATGCACGTGTCAAAAGCAACTCCACATTTAATCCTAAGTGTTAGGATAATTTAGCGTGGAGGTTTAAAACTGGGCTCTTTTTGTTTGGCTGCCAATTTTCAACCTCAGCTTCCCTGCATGTCAGGATCCGACTCTGCATTATTATCACTGTCACTGAGATCACGAGTTTCCCCTCGTGCCCCACTGGTTCCATAGAAAAAGCAAGTGATCGTGGGCACCAGTTTCACAATGCGCAGCCATGCAGTAGAAGCTAACTTGAGTAGCCCATTGCAAATTAGAGATGGGAGGAGAAGGCTAAAATAGAGCATGCTGAACTTCAGCTATAATTTTGGTATTGTGGTTCTGATATTTATGTTCATCTTAAAATTACATAGTGACTTGGCACTGTCAGACATCAGACTGGATTTTAAGCAAGCAAATCTACAGCAGACCAAAGGGAGAGATGTGTAAAGAAATAACATTGCAACGTGCTTTAAGGGAGAGATTTGAAATCCACTGGGTCTCTTAGAAGGGGGTCTCATGTTTGCAGTCACTCGGAGAGCAGTGGTCCTAATTGGTGGTGCTTAGTAACATGCACTGCATGGATTCAGTTCACTCTGGGATATCAATGCAATTCTTTGTAGCTTGATAAGGTTTCTGGAGCCTCTGACACCTTCTGCTCCATTATTTGGAAACCGAAAGCTTCCAAAGGATCAAAGTCCCTGGGAACACAGACAACTCTGCCATTCTCCCTTCTGTAAATAAAAAACCTTCAATATTGCAATCCTCAGTAAACTTGTTCTTTGTGAGTTTTACAGCCACAAAGAGAAGATAGTTACATTTGGAGGACCACGCCTTAAGTTTAAAATGCAAGACAAGGAATGCAAGGCAGATTAAGTAGTGAAGCTACTAACATGACATGATGGATCAGTTTGGTGTAGTATGTAAGGAGGATGCTAACAGCATCATAAAGCAACCAAGCATAATAACAAAAACACTTCAGCTGACACGGGTCTGAAAAACGCCTTTTTTATGAGTGTACACTTTGCAAAGAAAAAGCCTCAAATTTTCACAACCTGGTTGCAGGCATTAAGTAACAATCAGCTCTCAGAGAAAAGTGCTGTGATGTATTACAGTATTAGGTCTTGCTGAGGAAGACAGACTGTATCGTGATTACATGCAAAATTAAACCTGAAAAACTGCATTAGAAATATCCATGACTTTGAATTTCAGATCTGTTTTCTTTCCTCCAGAAAATACTGTTTAAATGTTAGGTACAGGAATCCCACTGACAATCACTCCTGAGTACAAGCTTCATACCATCCTGGAAAGAAACAATACAATTGCTTCACTTGTGCTCATTAAATATACAGTGCATAAACTCTGGCTTTGGAAATCTCATCGGCAGGAGGCTTCTTTCTTTCTTCTTTTTTGTTTCGCACTCCTTGAGGATTACTGAAATCTCTACATTATCCACTGAATAATGATAATGTTCTGCAGCCTCGAGCTGTGACTAAGGATTTGGTCATAGATGCTACAAGGTAGGGAACCTAGAAGCTGCCATTGCAAAAATGCATTATAACAGAAGTTATTTCCTTTCTAAACAATTAAGTACCCAACCTTGTTTATCGCATGTACTTCTCACTTGCAGTGTGTACTCAGAAAAATCTGGCTATGAGAGACAACCTGCTGTTTTTGTGATGACACTGTTATGCTCATTGAAAAAATCCCTCACAGGTTCAGCAAGACCATTAAAACTTCTTGCTCTGTGACTCCAGCCACTGCTTCTCAGACTGTTCTGGCTGCCTCACTTATATGAAAATGCTCATTTTCCACATTCATCATCACCTGCACTTATATCTACTGTTACTCTTAAATACTAGTCCTTTTAGGACTCCACAGATACTCCCATTGAGTTCAGTGGCAGGGTCAGGCTTTAAGGCTACAAGTGCATGGACCTTTATTTGGCGAAGTATACAGTTCCTGGCTTCCTCCTCCTATCTGTGACTGCTCATTCCCACTCCCACAGCATCCTTCCAATTGTGCCAGCACAAACATTTGTGCAGCCGTGCTGGGAATCAGATAGGGGAATTGATCCAGCTAAAAATAACTTTTTTTTTTTTTTTTCCCAAGTCAATTTTCAGGCAGAGCAGTTCCTGATGTGGCAGGGTGGTGGAAAGCTGGTGGGCAGCAGGATCAGGAAGTGGGGCTGGGAGAGCAGGACACCTTCCTGGTGCCCCAAAATCTGGTTATGCTGACTTAAACTGATTGGGAGTACAAGTTTTCAAGACTGTCACTGTTATGAGAATACTAGCATGGTTGTCAAGCCTGATCTCCAGGGCCTCTTTTGTGCCCTGCTCCAGCCAAATGCAGTTATTAACCACACTTGCAGAACACAGACAAACACCAAAACTGGCAGAAGTCCTCAGGCCTTATCCAGGCATCTCTAACGCCTTCACAGGACAAAGCAACATCCAGCACCGAATCTTAACAAGGGAGCAGAGGGGCGCAGCAGCAAGTTACCATGTGAGGTGAGACCCTCCTGTAGACTTCGTGGAGCATGGACCTTGCTACATAGTGCAATGCCCCATCATGATGTGGTGCTACCTATGGTTTCTCTCCCTTGCCAGAACACAGGCATCCTCACACAACCACTCCTTGCAAAACTAAGTTCTTATGCTTGCTATTTATTGCACTGGTCCTTCAAGCAATAAATGGCTTGAATAAAAAACCAGAACATGAGGAGAACTACTGGATGCCCTTAATCATTTTCTAAAGCATTACAAAGTGTACTAGGAAACACAGGCATGGCCTGGGATGCTTCCCTCTTGAGGAAGACAGAAAATAATGAAGCATACGCTATAACCCGGAGCACACGGGTACGAAAAAAGCAAGTGACATTGTTGATCAGTGCAAGGAAAGGGATAAAAATGATGTCCAAGAGAAGCTACCTTTAACCACCTTGAAAAAGACTGAGGAAAAACAGCAAAAGTACAGCAGCCAGTGGATGAGGGACAGAGGAAGCAGAATGAAGGCAAAAAACAAGCAAGGCAACAGTGAGCGGCATTGTAGACATTGGAAAATGTTCCAGTGATGGTGGGAGGTGAGGGTTTGGCGAGCAGATGTGGTGCCAACACTTCCAGACTAAATGTCTCCCACAGGGTTGGCGGAACTGAGGTCAAGTACCAGCTGGTCTCTCGCTCCATCCTATGATCCCAAGTGCAAGTAGTGCAGAAATAGAAATCTGAAGAGACAGGTGACTATTAAAGGAAGCACCTCAGAGTCAGTCTTGTGCAGTGAAGAAAAAGCTGAGCTCCTCAGATACCAACAGGTATGCAGCATGCCAGGGATACCACAGACACTTTGGTAACAGAGCACACTTTCTCCATTGTGAGTCTTGGGGCTCATTCATACCGCCAGTAGTTGCTAAGTAATGTTCAAAGATGGCCAAAAATCTATCAACGTGTTCTGAATTTTTTAGCTTTAGGAGGAGGAAGTTACAGTGTTGTGACATGGCCCACTGGCTCAAGAAGAGGAGAGGTAGGTGTCTGGGTAAAAAAGTTGTCTGTAGTGCGGAAACATGAAACAAACTTGGTAGAAAAAATACTCCAAACCAAAGGAGCAAGACGAAAACATCAGCATAAGTGCTTCAACAGGATAGGGATCATTCACAGAACAATGCTTTGCCTCACACAGAAAGGAGTATCAAAATGTCATTTTGAGAACCCTTTCACTACTTGTACACTTCCTCGGTTTCATCTAATTATTCAGACTACTCCTCCTGGAATTATTACTCCTCACAACCAAAATTAAGCTTTTCACTCGAGGAGATGGGTAATTAAGCCCCTGAGCAAGTCTGGAATATAAAATTACCCAGAGGGAAAACAAGTTCTTTTCTCTTTTCTCAAAACATGGACTGAAGTGATTGGCATTGGACACCTGATTGTTTCTTCCCTGCAGAGCCAGCTGGCCAATATGGCCACTCTGCGATCGGTCATCGGGGTATCCAGGCTTCATTTACTTTCCAACAGTTCCCTTCATCTCCCTTCCTATTAGCCTGCTTCTCTGAAGACACAAGAAGCACAAAGCCATGCTTCTGCATGCATTCCTCATAGCCATGGATTTGCCATTTCAGCATATTTTAGCAGGGCTTGAAACTGGTTGGTGTTACAGCCTGGCCAGCCCACCTTCCGCCTGCGGGAGGAACACAGGGGGACGGTGCTGATGGTTTGGCTGTCAGGAGCTCAAACCCCATGTCCTGCAGGTGGGTCTTTCACATACACATGACCCTGCTGCAGCCAGTCGGCCATGCCGCAGTACCCATCGACCTGTTCCTTTGCTAACCCAATGGTCTCCTCGCCCCAACTCCTCGGTGAAAGAGGTGGGTTTCTCAGAAAACTTTTAGCAACAGGATAACTACAAGAGTCATAGAGGAGCCAGATGAAGCCATGTGGACCCAGGAAAGCATAAGAACCAGCACAGAGCTCCCTCAAAAGCAACCCACAAGAGCAGCAAAAAACCTGTCAACCTGCAAAAAAACTGCCAAAGGTGTGCACCCCTTCACCAAGCAGCTTGCAAAAGCTCCTTGGGCAGTGGGCAGTGTGTATGGCTGTGAGTCTGGGCTGAAATACTGGGGTGAGTGAGGCAGCATTGGTTTATTAATAAAAGCACCAGAAGAATGTGACCAAGAAGAAAGGGGCTTTAACGATCAAAAAAATTTGTAATTTCTTATAAATTATAAAAAAAACCCACCAAGTTTTGAAAGCAATTTTTGCTGTCTTTCCCTCTGGGAGCTACCTTTTTTATTTCCCAGTGCATAACTGAGTGGTATGATGAGGATGAAGGAAGAGCAGATTCAAGTCATATTAGAAATCACTGAGAAATAAGTCTGGTTCATCATTGTTTTAAGGTAAGTTCAAGGAGTTTTTCCAATGTTGTGATCAAAATCAACAGATTTTAGCCTACTGTTAAATTAATGAAAATGTTTGCTTCTTTAAACGACAAACTAAGCACACTTTTGGAAATGGTTAGTGGCTCAAAGTCATCACACAGATTTAAAGTACATTGCTCACAGAAAAAGGTATAATAAAAAAAAAAGAAAGGCAAACTGTTACCTTTGTGGACACGCAGTACAGACATCTTCAGTGATAAAATTGTCAATAAACACTTAATTTAATATCTTATTTCCATTAAGCTTAGTAACTCTGTGGATCCAAGTCATGTCCATGAAGAGTTAGGATACACACAAGTCTGAGGAAAAAAAACTCACATGGGTCAAATTCCTTTCCTTGTAAAGGGAATTGGGGTTGTGCCTGTACACCTCAGAAAGCAGGCAGGTGCATAACTGGATTTCAGTTACATGAGGCATGAACTTGGAGAAATCCCACAAGAATCAATGGCATTGTCCTAGCAGTCAACAGGTGTATAAGAGTATAATTTAAGCTGACAGGCATACACAGACTCCATCACTCCACCACTGTTTATGGCATCAAAAAAGGACGTGTTAAATACAGTAGCGTGATAAGGAATACCTTTATTCTGTAGAAAACCTTGCCTTAGAGAGGAAGTTGAAAGCACTCTTGAATTTTAAGCAGCAACAACTTCAGTAGGAGATTCTGTCTGGCAACAGTTGAAAAGGCTGAAGACATTCACACAAAAATGCATCAAATTCCAGAAACTTGACAAGACTGGGTTATGAAGCTGAACAGGATTGTTTAAAGCAGCTGGCAACTCTATAATTTATTTCACCTGTCCTTTTCATACTGCCAGGGAGAGTTTGCCACACATGCGAGAACCGAGCCACATCACTGGATGCCTGATATTATGCCAACCCTCATGAATAGCGACAAAAAAGTCTATTCCATTTAATTGCCAGGTGTCAAGCAAATTCATTACAGTGCATGGAAGGCGCTCTGTGCAACTGATCAACCTGAAGAGACTTATCTTTGTGGCTGCTGTCTATACAGTCATAATTAAATAAAAGCAGATGGAGGAGGCACTGAATAATTATGATTGCAAGATAAATAAAATGCTGGGTAAGTAACTTCAGAAGTATAATTTAAGCACCTTATATAAATAAAAAGTATCAGCATCTTCTGTGATATGTTTTCACACTGAGGTAGTTCAGAAAATTAAAATAATCAAGAAAACAATAAAGTGAAGTATTAAACGAAAAAATCAAATATACATGACACATGCATAATAGGCAACAGGTACAAAGTCATTCTGACTCACTCTTCCCACATGCAAATGCAAATTCTCTCTGTGTCCTCTGCTAACTGCATGTGCCCATTAATCTCACAATCACATTATCAGAAAACTCTGTTGTTTGGCACTTATTTCACAGCACATAAAGGAGCTGCCCCAGGTCTTCACAGGCACAGCTCCATAGAGACCCCATCTCTGGGACACGACAGAGGGTCACTTTAGCTGTGCTAGATCTTGCCTGACAGGCTCAGCTATACAGGATTTCCTGCAATTTTTCCAGCAAGGCATATCAACGCCTTGATCCTTCTTCAGGTATCAGACATAGACCCCAAGTCTACCATGCCGCGCAGTGTATCGAGGTCCCACTCCTACCAACGGTAACATTTCCACCCACATCCAAGCACTGCTGTTCCCCACCAGATGCCCCAGGTGCAGACACCAAGCCACAGCAATCAATTGTGCTGCCATGCTCCTCGCACAAGAAACTCTTGGGTGGTGCAGGGGCTGTCAGCCTGGCTGTGGGCAACTGCGCTTTCCTGCTGCCCCCCAAAATGCTGTGAGGGAGCAAGTTTGCTTCCCTGCACTGGCAGGCAGATATGGGGGCATACTTCACTGAGATTGTTCACCCTTGGCTGAGGTACTCAGCTGAGCATCCCTTCAGAAATCAGAAGATACGAAAGAAAGAAAAACTTCTCAGATTCCTGCGGCTCGAAGGTTAAAATGCAGGAAGACGGTGTGGGGGGGAGCTTTTGTGCAATGTGTTGTACCTATGTTCCCCTAACGCAGGTATATCTCAAGAGTAGTTAAGAACATGTAGGGTTTGAAGTAGGTGCAGTGCCAACCTAAAAAGCATGTTCAGTCCAGCACTGGTCTTAAATGTTTCCTTCCTTGTGAATATGACGTTGTGTAGCCTGCTGCAAAGTACTGTTTGTTCAGTACCATATAATCTGCAGAGCTATTAATTGCTCGTGTGAAAGATCCAGTTAGAAAGTGTGGCGAAACACCCTAATAATGCTTTTGAAAGAATATATAATCCACATTTCATTAATCTTCTAAATACATATTTGCACAACAGATTAAAAGTGCAGGAATTATGTATTTTGCATACACAAAAGATGACCACATAATGGCTCCATGAGATCTTTGATCTAAAATCCCCTTTCTGATCTGTGTGGCAGATCTATTCCTTGCTTTTTTGTTTGTTTGTTTGTTTACTTTTCTGGCCAGAAGCATACAGGATTATTGCTCTTTGTACACAGGGAGAACAGAAAGTCCTTAACAAACTCATCAAACACAACAAAGCAGCTCTAACCTACAAAATCTTTCAATGGAAAATTTTACGTTTTTTACAGTGATCTTTCAGTGGGTTTCAGCCTGAGACCCAAGACCGTAGGAGGTGTCGTGGACCTTTGTGAGGGGTCCACGAAAGGTAACTAAGCACAGCAAGCTTAGCCATGCCTTTCAGCAGTTTAGGGAGTCAACCAGTCAGGAAAGGTTGAAAACCAGTCATCTAAACAAGCGTGTATAATCTTTGTACATAAAAGAAGCTATGACCTCTTTTGAACCATGGGATACCATTTATTATTACAAGAAGCGCGTCACAAAGAAAAGAAAATTAGCTGTGTCTTTCAGTTAGGACACGCCTTCTGCACAACCAGACTAAAAAAAGCCATTTAATTATGGCAGCAAGGAACTCAACAGGGTAAATTGCCTTGAGAAGCAATGTGTGTTAGCTTGTGACCAACACTCCACAGTCACTCATGAGCTCAGGCTGCACAAAGTATAAATTTCTGTCTGCCTCAAAAACATCAGGCAGATAATCCTGCAGTCATATCTTAGTGTAAGGAAGAGGCACATTATTACACCTGTATATTTTAGTAGCGTTTCCATACGGCAGCTGTTTCAGTGGCTGCTCATGAGCCTAAGACTTGGAAGGCCTCTACTCAATATTTCTTTAACCACAAGTTTTATATGGTACCTTCAGTAAGTTTCTAGCCTCCTATCTATTAAATGGAAATAATATTCCCTGCATTTGTGCTGAGACGCTGTGAGGTAACGATTTTACGGAAAGGTACTTTTATAACTTACAATATTGAGTTCTGTTATTCAGCTTTGCCAGAGATGACATCAAATTGCATGCCCAAATGGTGAAGAAAAAAAAAAATAATTACGCAATTTTATGCTCCTTCAAATCTTCCTTTTTTTGCCATCCTGGTTTGCCCTCATTATCCGTCTCAAAGACTGATTGGCTTTGCTAAAGATGCACCTGCCTTCTCAGTTTTACTTGTGAGTATTTGGTGACAGGCTGCAATGAAAAATCTGATTGTAACTTGTGAATTTGCATTTAAACCTGTTGAGACCATAGGCATGTGTCAACATTTGCTTTCCATTCTCGTTTAGGTACTATTCAAGATCACTGAAAACCACGCCACCTCTCCCTTTGGTTTACAGCAGTCCCACTCTATTTTCAAAGTTAACTTGTATTCCGATCTGGAAGCAGCACCTCTCACCACCTGTTTGCAAGACAGAAGATTTTCCATTGTCCTTGTGTCTTCAGAGGTTAAGAAAAATCTCTGATATTTTAAAGAGAATCTGAGCAGTCTGGATTTAAATGGGAACAACCACTAGCATGATGACTAAGGAATGCTTGCTGGATACGGCATAAAGTACTTCAAAGAGTGTTCTGGGAGGAAAGGGGAAAAATGTGAAAAGGAATCAAAGAGATTTCATGAGAGAGACATGAATGGTTTCCAGGCATAAGATATCAAATCCAGGTCGCTGTGTCAATGGATCAGTACGTAGCTCACCATGTACCAAATTCAGAGGTAAATGGAAGTAGTAGGGGCTGTTATACTCTTGCCAAATTCTAAATTAAAACAACTTTCACAACGAGTAAGCATAAAAATATAAAAAGTTACTGGAAAGAAACTAATATGGTCCAGCCCCTCTTCCATGCCAAACTTCTTCCCCTCCTAGGTCTTCTCTAGCTACCTCGGCTTTAGCGTATGGAGTGGCAGCTGATTCTATGCAGATCCTCTTTATTTACTTTTGCCCTGTTCACTGGATTTTCTCTTCCACACTGAAAACATGGCAAAAATTTGCAGTTTCAGAACTGATTTAACAATTAGCTTATGCTCCCTCTCCACCTAAAAATGCTGGCCAGCTCCACCGCACCCAGAAGGGCTACACTGCCCTTCTGCTGGGAAACATGGAGACCCATCTACAGACACACAGTCCAACATATCTTTCTACAGACACCAGGTGTTATTAAAACAAAACTACTGCTTATCCCTGATTTAGTATTTTATTTTACAGAACAAATAAAAAACATGATTTCTTAAAAGGCATAGTCTTTGATCTGATGCTTTTTAAACTGGATCCTAACAGCCTTCATTGAAGCTGAATTAACAGTCTTTTGAAATGCATAAAGACTATCCCTGACCTATTTAAAACAAAGATAAACAAAAAAAAAACCTCTCCATGACAATTCATTCCACTTTCTTATTTTTATAGCAAAGACAGACAGTCATACAGCCCAAAATCACAACCAACTGTAAATTTTGACTATTCTCATGAGGGCCACTGAAATGAAAGCATTTGCTTGCTGAGCTTCATTGACTGAAAAACATCTTGACTGGGTACATTTAAAAATGCTGCTTATCTGCACTGCTTCAAAAGGTTAGTTTGCATATTTAATATGTTAATGTTTCACAAGTAAGAAGATTTCCAAGTGACTTATTACAGGACATATAACTCAGCAGAGCCCTGAGTCATTTAAGCTGGTACCTTAGTCAGTAAATACCAGCTACACCATTGCACACCACCTCAGAGTCTGTCTGTGGCAGTCAGCCAGTTTTGCAGATCCTCTTCCAAAATCCAGGTTAGATTCTGTCTTTCAGCAGGCTATTTCCTAGTGGTTTATATTTTCACTGTCACCAGCATGTCAGTAAGACTGCGTATCTTTTGAGTTCTGATTAATTTTGCCTTGACACTATTGAAATGCCAAGTATAAACCTTAACTCAGGTTCAGAAATGTTAATCAGTTTTGAAATATCCACAGACTGCATGTCTTGATATACATGCGGGCATGTATATCAAGCCCTGTAAATACTCAGAGATGCCTGTCAGGTTCTGCACGGCATTAGCAGTCTTGTTTCTTTCTAGCTGAAGGCCCACCAAGTCAGGTGTTGATCAGCACTGATAGTGAAATGTATCATCTTGAAACAAAAGGGCATAGACTTGTATTAAAGCCTTCTAAGATAGAAAATATGAAGACATAACTCTTCTGGGATTTACATTTGCTTGCATTTTCAGATAATCTTTTGATTATTTACTCTTTCAGACCTGCCACTGGCCACATTGATAAAACGTTTCTGTAAATATTGATGACTAAAATAATCCTGTGTATTGGATATCTGCATAATTAGATTATAATCATAATATGATTGTTGTGGTTTAAACCTCTACCATTACACTAGGTACAAATTTTATAGGAATCTCCAGACTTCAGGATATAAACTAATCATTAATTATGTGAAAGAGGAAGAAACTTCCCCCAGAGCAATTATATTGCTGAACAGTCCGCTATATTAGGTCTGCTACTTACACTGGAGCATTTTGTGCTGGAAGCTCCAAGTAAAGATCCTGAACTTCATGTCCTCGTTCTAAGACAAAGAATAATCTGTATTCTTACATTCAGCTTAGTAGGGAAAAAGGCTCACAGAAACTATTAGTTATGCCTTCATCCATAAACCAATGTACTCAGCCAACCTGGAAAAATCAAGCAAGATTTCAGTCCATACCCAAAGGTCCAGGCACTGAAACTGTGCTCTGGAAAGATGTTTTCCATCCCCAGAAGAAAGGGTGAAGCCACCTTTTCCAGCCAGATCCGAGCCAGGGCTGATTTCAGTGGCACCGTGCCGATTTGCACTGGCTGCGTACCCAGCTCACTGTTCGGAAGTGGCACTCGGAGCACACAGCACTCACAGCAGCCACTGCCCTCCAGAGACATGGGGGATGTTTGGAGACACTGCTAGCAAGGCACCCTTGCTTTCTTGGCACAGCTAAGCCTCCTCCTTCCCAGTAAACTCAAGCTACTGCCTAACATGTAAACCACAGTCAGCCTATTCACCAAAAAGATGTTACATATGTGTATGCATAGGGCTGACCAGTCCCATCCCGTGGGAAACCTCCAAGGAAGAGGGGCTCCTTGAGGAAACTCCTCAGCGGGTCTTCTCCCACCAGGAGCTACAGAGCGCAAAGGTCCCTCCTGCAAAGGAGGTGGGGAGCTGCCCATAACCTCCAGCTTTCCTGAGGTGTTTAAGGAAAACCTGAGGTGTTTAAGGAGTCTCAAGACTCTGCGCATTTGGAAATATTTTGTCTATAAAGGGACTATGGAAACCTTATGGTAGAGGAAAGCAAGATGCTCCATTAGTTAAACGGAAAGGACTTGAACTAATACCTTCTAAAGAGCATAAGGAAAATTTTCATCAATCAGAAGTCTCATTCTGAAAATGATTTATGGTCTCCCAAGCCTGGCTGCTCTTGGCTTGCAGTGAGGCACAGGTCCGTCAGTCTCTGAGCTATCCCTGGATGCGGAGCTCACTTTTAAGAACTTTTAAGCTTCACTTTCAATTAATTTTTAATAAGGTACTTCTTAAAATTTTACTGAGAAACCATAACACATTATTTTTGGATGTTCTGATTATCTCAGCAGACTGAAAAAGGGCCAGCATTTCAGAAGGGCTGGCACTTTGCAAATAAAGGCCTTTTAGAGTACACCTCAAAACCACTTATACTTAACACAGAACCACTTACACTTGCACAAATCTGCCCAGCATCTGCCTTAGACACAGACTTCAGAAAATGCTGCTCTGTGCTGGGGAGGATGTAGCAGTGATGTGAACAAGAGATGCCAGGTCCATGCTGCGGTGTTCACGTTCCCCCATCCCACCTACCAGGGACTGAGTGGATACTAAAAGGAAAACAATCATGTTTGCTCTCTGCATTCCTGCACTAACACACACACACACACTTTCATAACAAACCAGCTTCCTCATCTGTTTTTGAAAAGAAAACTCACATAGACTTGCTAAGCAGCCCAGGTTGCAGAAGGCTTGTCTCACAACCTTGGGTTGTCAATCCAAGAGCAGTCCACTAGCTCTGCTTTTAAAATAAAGCTGTGATTAGCCAGAAGGAAATAAAATTTGCCTCTTACAGCAAGCTCTTTAACTGCACTTTTGACAGTCTTCAATGATACCACCAGAGAATGAAGGGGAGCAGCTCCTTTTTGTTATCATCACACGTGAAAAACACTTGCAAGCGGACCTGGCTTCCCATATATTAGTTTTCTACGCAGATTTGCAACGGTGTCTTCCCCCACCTGCTCTGCCAAATTATTATGGTACAGGCTTTTCGCAAAAAAAGCACAATTGCTTGAAATTACACTAGAGTCAAATGTTGATAAAAAGGTGTCACAGAGGGAATGAAAACTAACTGCTGTGAAATTTAATGAAACCCACTGTGTGCCAAGGCCACAGGCAGCCAAATTGAATTTAAAAAGGTGCCAAGCAGGGAAGCTTGTAATCAGACTAGCCACTATGTTAGATGAGATAAGCAGAATGACTTTTCTCTATCACGAGATCAGAACAGACTGCAATTCTTATGCATGAGACGAAAAGTTACAGTATTTATCCTCCTAGCTTCCTGTGTTCTTAGCACCGGATCTGCGGCTTAGTGGCCTGAAATGGAATTTGCCATCTCCAGCATAAGGCTTGTCCCAGCCCTCGCAGGTCACGGAGGTCTTTCCTGACACAGTTTTTATTGCAAATTGTTATGGAAAAGAGGAACAAGCTAAACAGAGTTGTGAATGGTTCAGCATAAACTTCAGCCATGGTGTCCCCTTTCGCAGCCTGGGGAATGAACTGAAGTCAATGGAAGACAATAGGAAAAAGAAGATAATGCTAACAGTAGGAGAAGGAAGCAACAGACTCTTCAACAGACAGCTCAGTGCTCACAAGGAGAACGGTTTCCAAAGCATCTCTCCACTGTAGCCTGTTAAGAAATCATCTTCCTCTTTAATTATTATAACAGCATTATTTTGAAACAGTGTTAAGAAAAGCCTGATCTCGCAAACAGAGCTGTGCTTGCATTCATTTATGGGAGTAATCCCTCAAACTCTCGTTGAGGACAAGGGACAAAAAAGCTGTGCAGCCCATCTTCATTGGAAATAGCTTCAGCTACATTCATTATTTCAGTGGCTAGGGAAGTTATCAGTAGTTCAGGGGACGGATGGGAAGGGCACATCGGTATTTGCCTTGGCCCCAGGCCACACAGAGAGGCTCAGGGTCTGCATCTTTGCCTCACTGATGGGTTACATCATTGCAGCCTGCTCAAACTTGCAGCCTGGCCCGAATGGCCGGATTCTGCTCTCTCTGGTCTGCCGGTAGCCCTGGAATACTTTCGAGAGAGAAAGTTTATAGTTAGAGAGAAGATTTCCAGTACTGAACAAAGCTCTCCAAAGCCAGCCATCAGGTTTCTTGTGAAAGGACTTCTCGTAAAAATGTCCTGACTTTAATAACAACCTCTCAATTTTGCAGAATGCACCTGTAATGGTTTGGGGGTTTGTCATGGCTGTAAAGAACTTTATCCCAGTATTTAGTGCCATTTGTCATGTTTTTACTCCTGTGCCAGAAAACGGAATTGAAGACTAACAGAATTCCTTGAAGTCTAAAACACACTACAGCACAGAAGCCTTAAGTTTTGTATTTTCCTGCATGTAACCCATACAACATCTGAAAGACCCTCTGCAAGTCAGCAGAGGCAGAGGATATGTAGGCAGGCATGGCAAATGGAGCGTTACAAGGGGGTGAAGCTCCTCTCCCCTCGCAGCTCCCTTCTGTCCCCCTCCACCTCCTTCTTTCCCCGTGCAGCACCCTGCTCCTCTTGGTCAGCTTTGCCTACTGTAACCCTGGCCTCTGACTGCCCCCACCTCTGCTCATACCTTTCTGAGGATGCAGCTGAAGTAAAAGAGCTTTTAGAGGGATGGGGGTTATCTAAAGAGAAAACTCTACCCATGAAAGTAATACATTTGTCATTTGTTACTAAGCCAACATTTAGAGGTCCCCTTTTACTTACTCCTCTACAAAGAGCACAAGAAATTAGTCAGCATCAGTTCTTATCATATTAAAAATGCAGTAAACTCGAAGCACCCTCAATTTCCTGGTCTGACTTTGTTTCAGTTAGGACTTCTTTGGAGCAGCAACTGTCTCTGTCTCTTCCCCCAGCACGATGGATTTCTAGAATTTCCTACATTACAACAACCACCACCATAACAGAAGCAACACTGTACAACTGAGGATGTTTGTACAAATTTGCCAGGCAGATGTACTAATCTCCAAATGACAATTAAAGCTCGTAGTTATGCAGCAGCACCTGGGCTGAGTCAGAGGAAAGTTTGAAATGAAGTACAAAGAAATTTTCTCTCACACATACACTCAAATGTCCCTCAACACCATGCTACCCCAGTTTCTACAGATTCCCAAAACTAAGCAGTTTTTAGTATGCCCTGGTAACCTTTCCCAGTAACTGGCATTCAGTTGTATTGTGCCTGACCTGAATTGCTTGTGATGCTCTGAATATCAAGTTCATTCTGATTTAAAAAAAAAAATAAATAAAAAAATATATCGTAAATAGGCTGTCAGTTAGCTGCAGACTCAGACAAAAGCCTGAACTTGTGAAGAAGTCAGGCAGCGCACTCCTCAGAAACCATAAGGCTATTTCTTACACTCCACTATGTTTGCAGGTTTCATACCCTTTCACAGGGCGCTGTATTTCAGAAGCTTTTGTTATTCCAGATTGATCATTCATGGCTTTATCTCAAATCCTTTCTCCTCAATGCAAGGGACAAACTCCATATCCCTTCGCATTTATTAGAAAACCATTCTTCTCAAATCAACAATACCACTTTATATTACAAAGGCATCTTTATTGGAAGACAATGGAAGACAACTGAACTGTCAGATTGCAAAGGAAAGGGTCAAATCTTTACATTACTACAGAAATGATACAGCGTTTATCAGAACTCTGCATTTTCTCCTTCATTCTCTCTGGAGCCTTTTGGATCATGTTACAAGATAAAAATAACAATTATTTCTAATAGGTAATTGTTCAGGCTTTCTTTCATTAATATTTTCATTATTTTCCTACAAACTACTGCCAAGCTTACTTAGAAGACTGTTAGCCCAATACAGAATTGTACCTGCAAATCAATTCAAAATGGTCAGTCCCCATGAAAGACTGGGGTTTATCAGGCTTATGCAGGAAAACATGGACTCAGCTCATGGTAAAGCAACCCTCTCAAGAAAGAGTTTTGTTCTAAGGCATTAGTCCTGCTGCAATTAATATTCTATACTGGGGAATTAGGTAGGATCTGGCATCCCGTGAAGGTCTCTGCACTGCTACACAGCAGCAACCTCCTCCAAATCCCACTAGCCACAATGAGTAGCAACGGTGCTGAGCTCTAGATCCTGCCCTCCCCTGCGTCCCATGGAGGAACCTGTTGATTTCAGCAGGTCAGGCTCTAAGGAATAGCCAGTCTGGAGGGAAGAAAAGTCTGTGTCTGTTCTCAGATGTACCTGTGACATCAGGGGACTGACAGTGGAACAAACAATGTAAATGAGATCTAATCAAGCCTAGTGAATCAGCCTTATCACCAGCATTGTCAGGGTGCATTGACCATGCCCAATTTTTCATGCCTGAGAAGATACAGGACAGCTACTAGAAGGGATTTGTCAAAGGCAATATTGCACCTGTGACCTGCGATGCCTTGTGGTGGCAGAGTCATCCCAAGACCAAGGAGAGGATGTCCTTCTTGGTCCTCTGTGACTTAAGGCCATGGTCTGAATGCCACTTAGGACCTTGCACTTGGGCAACATAAGAAGCTTAACATCGCTGAAGTCAACAAAGGTATTCCACAGAGCCAAAGGAAGTCCTTGAGCAGGGAGCCAGCCAACGTGACGGCCACTGCAAGGCATGCAGCTGTGGGTGGAGTTTTGGTTGTACAAATACATCCCATGTTTCTTAATTACACCATGCTCCTTCCTAATTGCTCACTGCATGGAAACAATACCTTGGTTGCCCTCAAGTTCTACGCCTGACTTCACTGAAATGATGAAAATTGAAAACTGTCTTATTGTACTTTATAAAGGCAAAGTTAAAGAGCTTAGAAGGTAAAAAAATGTATCGGAGAAGTAGAAGGATATCAGCAAGGAAAGGAAAATGCAGGTTGCATATTGTGAAAAAAATTCCAAGTGGAATGCCTAGTCAGCTGAGTTTCCTGAGAGAAGTGAGGAAAAAACCACATTACACAGACATGTAACACCAGACTGGACAAAATCCTGGAAAAAATATGCCATTGGGAACGAATCCTGTCCTGTCTGTAGGGCATATGACATCAACTACACTGGAAAATATTGAAACATTTGAAGCCTAGATGAAGTTCCCAGTGATATTCAAATATCTCATGGAGCTCAGGAAGCCAAACAAGCCAGATCATTCAACGCAGAAACAAAATTGCTAACTCCAACCCAGATTCTGCTCTAATCAACACAAATGCAGAGGATCCAAAGTGAAGTAACTCTGAATTTACTTTGACTGTACACCAGCAAAATAGATTATTTGCTCTCCTGGCTCACGTCTTCTGAAGTTTCATTAGGTTATGCAAGCAAAGCCTTTTGAAATGAAAAGCATCACAGAAGTGCTGAGCATCATTGTTCCTCTCTAATAAAAGAGAGGGGTTAAAAAAGCAAGAAGCCTGAACTTCATTCTACAGATAAATAAAACAGCTCTCCGGGACTTCTTTAGATCAAAAATTCTGTTCTTAATGCAAAATTCTGCTTAAACCCAACATAGCTGCAGCAATATTCAAAACATCACTTTTATATTCAACATCAATAGGAAAACACAGAGAAGTAAAGAGATTCTTCCCCATACTTCAGCAGCATCTTTTATTTTTTCTAATACATCAGCATTTCCATTTTAAATGTGCTTCCAAGGCACCTAAAATCTAACTTGCAGAATAATTTGCTCCAGGCTGAAACTCTGAATGGGGTTTTTTTCCCCTGTATTTAGCTAAAATTTATACTAGGAGTAAATATAATTGAAAAAAAAACAAAAACAAAACCCAAACCAACTGAATGTGTGTTTCAAAGCACAATTCTGTATAAACAAGCTAGTTCACTCGGTAGCTCTTCAAGAAGAAACTCAGCCTCAGAACCACACCCAATTTAGGCTAATGTCACAATCAAATAATCTTACCTCTAGGATAGAAATATTAATGTCATTTGTACTAAGTGTCACTGACTTAAAAGGACACACAAAAATTTCCAGCCCGTAAGGGCCCTGATGCTTTGTTAGTAAGATTTTAAAACACCAGAAGAGTCAAGATATCTCAAGTGGCTGGGGACAGAAAGAAAAAAACAAAGACAGCTAAGTATGAAGGCTACTCTCTGCATCATTTGTCTTCTTCAAGTTGCATTTCCACTATTCCAACAGCAGTACAACTCCCTGCTTGCTCTGCGCTGCTTGTGACCTTGCTGGCAGGGATGGCCTCCTCAGAGCTACTGATTCTGCACTTTATGACCAGTAATGTTTATTACTGATTCTTCCTCACTAACATGCTTCACTGAAATGGTTGGTGTTCACTTAAATAGCAAATCTTTGCTAGCTCGGGTCTCCTTCAGCTGGACTCCTTAGGGTACAATCACACAAAAAGCTGTGCTGTTAGGTCTGTCAGGGCAGCAGCGTTTAGCAGGGCTGCAGTGGGGACTTCTGTAATCAAGGTGAAGGCAGTCATGGGAAACAGGATCCTCTCTTCAGAGCATACAGAATCTAAGTCTGTACATTTTTCTTACCTATTTCAGATAAGTACCTACTAACTTTGATTCCCCTCCAGACAGATTTGGTGGCCCATGCATGGAGGAAAGATTCAAGCAATACAGGCTACATCTGATTAAGAGAGTAGGAATCTAAGTAACGTCATTTATAAACCAAGAGTGACAGAGGATATATATTGCATCAGTTCAGCTTCAGTCCTGAATTTGCTCTTATATTTTAACTCCTGTCTGAATACAGCAGAGGGGGAGCTGGCTAATCTTCAGTAAAACATATTCTACAAAATCTGTTAAAGATAACATCACTGTCTAAATTCCCTTGTTCTGAACGTCTTCCCAAACAATAACATTTCCCTGCCTTACTCATCTGGACTCCAAACCTAAATCCAAGAATCTGACTCTGTGCTGTACCACAGTATGTGAAGGCACCTTGTAGTGCTGGGAAGCAGATACCGAACATCGGCACTAGCAGTCACAGGATGCAGTTTAGCAAACCAAAGTCAAGCCGAAAAGGGATGAAGCTGCAAAACTATAGATTGCACTTAATCTTTTGGTGGATGCCTGTAGAAAACTGGAGAGAGAACTGGTGAGAAACACAGCAGCTATGAAGCTGCTTCTATGCAGGTTGTTCTGGTAAAAAAAACACAACATAGCACAGCTTAAATGGATTAAGGCAAGCTAACCACTGGATCTTTAAAAAAAATAAAATATAATGATCCTCAGGAAAACATAATTTTGCAATGATGTATTCTTATTGCTACATTTTTTAAATTTGCATTAATGATCTGGAAGAAAAGTAGTCATTGTAAGTCACCCCTGGAACAACTTATGAAGACCCTGCTTTTCTCAAAGTTAATTAAATTCAGACTAGAAGGTTTTTTCTCAGAAATTTTACAAAGGCTGTCCTATGACCCATGCTACAGCAGACCTCAGACTAAATAGTCACAGTTCTCTGCTGGCCTTGTTATTGCTGAATCTATGAGCCTATGACATGACAATCACTCATTAGCAACATTTAACAGTGCCATGTTTCCTGTTTGCTTTTCCCCTATTACCTCCTGGTGATGTATCTGTTCCTTTCATACGCCCCTCTTGCAGTGCCTTTATATGCGCATGTATACACTGGATTAATACCCAGCCTGCAGCTTGTCTTTGTCTAGGGTGAGGATTGCCCTGTCACATGTCTACACGAGCACAGCAAAGTCACTGAAGCTTTGCATCTGACAAAAGGAAGGAGAGGAAGATGTGGCAAAACAGCCCAGAGCAGCTAACTTGCAGGTGAAAAAGAGTGTTTTGTTGGACAGAAGCAGATACCCCTCCCCAGCCTCTCCTCAGAAGTTACCCTTCTAAAAAATAATTTAGGCTAAAGAGGATGAAAGAACTAAAAGGCTATTTTTGCATGTTTTTATGCCTGGGTTTTCTTCAGGTACAAATCTCAGGAGAGGTTGGGAAGAGTGTGTATAGACGGGGGAAATGGATGAGATAGGCTTGGGAGAACTGCAGAAGAGTCTGAGATAAACATTTCCTTCCTGCAAGTCTCTTGACCATCTCAGATCTTCGCTGTCCCAAGCAAGGCTCTTCTCAGTTACATTTTCTCCTTATAGGCAGAAAATGATCCTGACCTTAGTCTTCCAGGCAGAAAGCAGAAAGTCTCACTTCAGCTGTCAGACAAAATAACAGTTACTGGTCACTGCCTGCAGTTTTTTTTCCTGCAGCTCCACACAAACCTTTCCCAGGAGTTTCTAGTCCCTGTAGTTAACTGGGACTACCCTCACCAAAGCCCTTAATGACTCTTTCTTAGCCAGTCTCAGAACCGAGACTGCCTTCGTTCTCCTTGACCCACACATTGTCTTTGACTGCCAGCCACATTTCTTGAAACATGACTTAGGTTCAGTGACTACATCTCTCCCAAGAGACTCCTCTTACTTCTTTTAACTGTTTCCCTAAGCGTTTCTTTGGAGGGACAGCTTCTCTACCAGGTGCTATGACGTGGTGTTCTTCCCTTCTCTGCCCCCTGTATTTTAGACCTCGATGGTCTCACATGCAAAGTCAGATTCAGCTAATAATATGCTAACAACTCCTTTGGATCTGTCTCTTTAAAAACTCCAGCCCAAAATCTCAAAGGCTTTCTCTAAGATTTCCTCAGAGACAACACAGAGCCATCACTCCATGCTCAATGTTATCCTCATCTTGATGGAGCACTCTTCATTATTCTGCCCTCTGCACCCAGCAAACACTTGTCCTGAGAAGCCTACGGATAACAGAAACTATAATGGCCACTATTGGCATGAGACATGTGGCAAAGGATTTTGCAGCAATTTTGTGTGCTGTCGAGAGCTTTTTCCAGAAGGCACTTTTTTTTTTCTGAGACAAAATCAGAAGTTGTTAGGATCTGTGTCCTATTTTTCTCAAATAATCAAATGTTCCTTTCATCACTCCTCCCTCCAATTCAAGAGCTCTCCATATTTTGTAACCAGCAATTCAAGGACCATAGTTTCAGGAGTTTCAGCACTCCCATGGCAACACAAGGGAAACAAGACAGAGAAATGAGGAGAGGAAGAGAAAGCGCTGCTGAAAACTTTGCTCATTTACTGAAAGGAGCAGCAAAACTTGTGCTTTACTTGAGTACAATGAGTGATGAGTAATGAACAGTACAAACCACATGGCTACCCCATAATCATGGAGAGGGATGACTTCTCACATGCCACTCCAAATCAGGGCCAAAGTGTCAGGTTCAGAGAGGTGTCTAAGGCAGCAGGTTGTTTCATGCTCTGTCCCTTGGACTCATACCCCTCTGAGCTTGGCTTGGCTGTCCTACACAGCCAAAGGAGTTCTGAGCTAGTGTAGATTTCATCTGTAATTCCTGCGCGTTGACCATTTTAATGAAAAGCTTCACCTTGCCAGCGTAACGCTCTTTAAATTGACCATCCTTGCAATACTTGTGTCTTTTGATCCACTGCCTCTCATAAAACTGGCTAACCTTTAAGTTCATTATGTTCTTAAAATTATTGCTATGTTTTTAAAATCATTGCTCCGCATTCAAAGAATGAAACTATTCACCAAATTAGTATGTCATATCTGAGCTACCTGCCTGCAAATTTCTAGTCTCCCCATTTAAGTGGAATTGACTTGCCACGGCACAATGAAAAGATCAATAATTACAGACTCCAATTTGCCATAGATTTGTTAAACTTCACTTCCTGCTGTCATGTCCTCAATAGTTATGGTCAAAGATACATCTGTGCAATCTGTTCTAGCTACTTTATATATGCCTTGGTCTTCCCAACATTCAAAGGAAACTGGCCGGAAACACTGCACTTACTGTTATCAGTGAAGACTGTATCCATCTACATAACTGTGCCCTCAAGAGGTTACAGACAGCATAACTTTCACCTCAGCTGTCAGTTCTTCAAAGCAATCCAACAGAAATGTTCGTGAAGCATGTTCTGAAACACCACAGCAGCATCTTGCTGGCCATGGACTGCAGACCACTGACAGCCACTGCAGAAATGGCTGGCCTTGGGTGTTGGCTACTTCTTGTCGCCCACTACCAAACTGCCTTCGAAAAAGCTAGAAATAGCATTGTTTTTTATGTAAGCAATTGCTGTAATGGCTACAGAGCTGCCACATGAACATGCATGGGAAAGGAAGCGGTTCCCATAATTGCAAATGGGAGGAAAAGTCTATGATGCAATCTTACTACTAGGAACAGAAACTCAGAGTGTATCATCCCAGAGTCATCTTAAAATACATGTATGCTCTGTAGTCAGGATTATCTGAAATAGCAAATATAGAGTAAGTACGTAAGATCAACCCATATCTAAAGACCCTTCTGACTCTGCGTAGATCTGCAGGTTGTGCCATTCAATTTTTATGAGAAGAGCAGATTTATGGCATAAGCACTCATGAATAATTCACTCCCCTGAGCTGCCACATACAACTTGGGGAAATCCCAGCTGTAAAACCTTGGCACCGTTTAGCTAGTGCAAGCTGCACTACTTTTATACAGGTGCTATTTCACTGGCCTGCTTGGAGTTACTCCTCCCTCACACTGCTAGAAGAGGAGGATCAGGCTGTTTGCTTACCACCTCTGGTAAGCAAACCTCTCTGTCACCTCTTGACAACAGTAAAAATGCTTCCAGTGTTGGTGTAAGTTTTAGCAACCTTAGTGCTTTGGCTCACCACAACTTCAGGGGCTTGTACATCTCTCCCACTCTTGGGCTTCCCACAATACTCCGTTGTCAACTGGCTTAGTTCCTCATCAAGTCCATGTTTTTAAATCATGTTGAGAAAATTATTTGGATCCTAGACTAATGGAACACCGCTAAAGCCGTAAACTAGCTACAATGAGCATGTCTTTATGCTGGTTTGTAACTTCCAGAGAAATATGGTTTATTCCAACACTCATCCTCTGCCACTGGAGCTGGAGCCACAGCAGGGTGTTGGTACAGGTGACTCAGACAAAAAGAAACAGAAAGTGGAACCGCCTAGCCATCTCCTTGCCCTAACACAGAGGATGAATTAATAGCATCACTCAGTGGACTGCTTATTTCCCCAGGCTTTTTCTTCTTATAAAGATAGGAACGGGTCTTTTCCCCAATCAAAAAAATATCTGTGAGGGTTTTATTTGGTTAGATCTCCAAGTGGAGGCCAATTAAAATGACAATCACCATACTGCCACTGAGCCATATTCAAAGTACGCATCATGGTATATAACTAAACCTACAACTGTAGTACAGGGAACAAAGAGCTGGCATTCCCAGTTAGTAAATAAAGTGAACAACTCATGGCTATCTTGACATCAAACAACCCAATAATTATAGTGCCTAAGTTAGACATCTGAATAAATGCAGTCATGTCATTTAAACAATGAAGCTATATTGATTTATAGCAGCTAAGGATCTGACTAAGGATGTAAGGATCTTATCTTTACCCTAATATGTCCCTTCAGTTCATCCAAATTATTGGCTTTCACCACCTGGCCTCTCCCTCGTGTCCCCACAATTACTTTTTAAGCAGGTTAATAAATGATAGGTTCTCACTTCATTCATTTCTTACACACTTCCAGCAGTGCTGAATGAAATGAGACACAACCATAAAAGCCAGTAGATGGGAAAATTAGACATGCTGTGTAACTAACTTCTGAACTGTAAGCAAAGTTGGTGGCATTTTTCGTTTCATATCACAAGTGAATTGTCACCTACCAAGGAAAAGGACTACCTGCTCACACCCTTCCAGACGGGATGGGATGCTGCCTGCTCAGCTGGGACAAGCTCCAGGGGTGGCCATGGTGCTGTCTGAAGGGCTCCTTGCACTTGGAGCCACCATCCCGCCTCGAGAAGGGTGCACACATTCAGCCCACACCAGCATCCCATGGGTGCGGGGTTCCTCCCGCGTCCCCCAGCCTGCCACCCACCGCTGGAGCTGCCGTGTTTGCTGGGGTGGCTGTAAGCAGACACAGGCATGGCCGGCCCTGCTCCACAGGCAGGCAGGGGAGCACCGCCATGAGAAAGGGGTCAAACGCAAATTAAAACCAGATGAGCCGAGCCAGCAGTTGGAAAAAAGGGGGGTGGTTAAAACACAAGCCTGTGATGGCTCTCAGTGAAAATAGCCAGACCGAGCCGGCTTGCAGAGTGTCACCGAACCGAAATCCCTTCTACCCCCTCGCTGCCCGGCTGGAATTGTATAATGGAGCAGGCTTCACGAAGCCGCAGCTCCCAGCAGAGTTAACTCTCCAGCAGCTGCTGCACTTTCAAATTGTCAGACAGATTAAACACAGGAATGCCTCTGGGTCGCAAAGCTGAGGGAAGGGTGAAGTGACGGGGTCGATTTGCTCTAACGTGCAGAAACTACTCAAAAAGTTGGAGGGAGGGCTCCCTGCAGCCGGGGTGGGGGAGCTACGCCGGCATCGCCTGGCTGGAGGCTTGGCACGAGGCCCTTTCCTTGCCTCAGTTGTCCACCCTGAGCTAGACAATAGTGGGGTTTTTCTCTTGTGCTTCCTCAGGGCTGCAGCCTTGCGATGTGTCCAGGCTGCCTTTGTGGGGTGAGTTTCTGTTTGGAGGGGAGAGAGGTGGGGGTCCCGCTGCAGCCTGCTTCTCCACGGCATGAGCTGGGGTGTCTGGCTGGGACCGGATGCTGCAGGGCACCCGAAACGCTGGCACCTGCGCTGTCCCGGCACCAAAAGCTCAGGGAAACACGTCCTCTTACGGGGGAGACTGCACGCAGGCGGTGGGGTGCTTGCACCAGGCAAAAGTGAGTGCCACTGAGCCGCATGTCACCGGTGACAAGAGAGTGATGATTTACTGGGAAAACTGCCCTATAGAAAACACGCTTGAGGATCCTGTTTACTGTCTCATACTCTTCAAATACTCCACAGTTACAAATACTCCATACAATTACAAGCTAAAAAAAGGAGGGGAGGTAATTCTCCCACCCACTGTCTAGCCCATAGACTTAACAAACCCACGGCACCCTCAGCAGGCAGTGTGGGTCAGACAGCGTGGCGGGGCTTCTCCTGGGAGACAGTGGGCCACCTCCACCAGGGATAAACAATCCCCGCTTCAAACCTGGGGCACAGACTTGTTGCCAGACCCACACAGCTGCAGAGAGCAGAGGAGGAGGGAGCTGTGCCAGTGATGGGGGTGGGAAGGAGAAAGAAGAGAGGTTGTTTCCACATAACACAGCCTCTCCTCTGCAAAACTACGATGCTCCATGGGGCCCTGCAGCCCCCACGCTTCTCCAGGTACCTCCATCCCATCTGAGCTCCACTGGAAACTACAGCCCACAAAACTGCAAAGACGCTGGCCCACAGAAGTCAACTTGCCATGCAACTCAAAGGTTGCACAAAGACCGGGCAGGGACTAAGTGCAAGAGAGTGACCACAGGCGGCTGCAACTTTGGGCCACATTCAGGCATCCAGACAACCAGCTCAACCGTCAACAGAGCCAAGTGGTCTCCCTTGCTAGCAGAAAGTTTGACTCACCCCCTCCTCGTCCCAAAGCACCAGGGGAGTCTCCACACATGTAAACCTACCGCCTGGATGTCCCCGTCCCCTCCCCGCATGAGCACTTACCCCCCAGGAACTGGATGCCTCCTGCCACCCTGCCCACAGTCCTGGAGATGAGCTCGGACACGCAGCAGCCCATGAGCGCCGTCAGGGCCACCAAGAGGAGCAGCCCGCAGCCCAGGCCCGTCACCACCGTGCAGATCCTCCACTCGGCGCTCGGGATGGCCTGGAAGGAGGCGTAGCGGCCACACTGCTCCACCATCACGGTTGTCTGGCGGCTCTCGTCCCGCACCGGGTAGGAACACCTCCGGAAAGTGCCGAAGGAAACCGACTTTTCCAGCTGAGACCCCAAGAGCCAGTAGGGCATGAAGAAGCCCACGCAGGAGGCGGCGGCACAGAGGAAGGAGAGGAAGGCCCATACGACACCGGCACAGGTGAGGCTGGAGGCCATCTTTGTATCTGCTCCAAGATCCCTCGCGATGGGAAGAAAAGCAGCTGTGTATTTTAGAGGAGGTTTATGGATAATCCAGAGTCTCTCAGCCTTGACAAATCCTCGTGCTGGGAGAAGCTCGGATGCTAACAGCCGGGGGGATGTTTCCTCCCATCATGAAGTCAAAGGTCCCTAATTAAATAACAACACACAAAAAAAAGGAGAAAAATACAAGTTCAGTAATACTGACATTAGAAAAAAATGTTTATCTGCCAGAGTGTTTGTCCTTCCTACAGGACTTTTCAGAATGGCATCTCACTTTTCTGTCCCATCCTTGCAAGCAGCCGCTAGAATCACTGTCAGCGATACCAGCTGCTGGGGATGGTGGTGGGAGGCAGCCCGGCCAGCGCAGGCTGCTGCGAGCATCCAGAAACGCTCTGCAGCCACCTTCAGGGGCTCCCCGTGTACTCGCCTACTCACTTTTCTCCACTGTATGTCTTGATCTTTCCCATACGAATAGAGAAAAAAGGTGAGGTCTCGTTTATCCTTAGCTAGTCAGGCCTTCCTCCTGCGATGCCTGGGGAATGTACTTCACATTATACATGGCCCCGCAGCTTCAGTGCAAAACCACTCACAGCGCCTAAGGCTTTTCAAGATCAGACCCTTGTGCCATAGGTAAACCTCATAACACACCCCCGAGAGAAGTGGTACGAGGTGACATTTCTTCCAGCCCTCCCTTAAGTTATTGGCATCCCTGTGCAAAAGGAGCTTTTTATGACTTGGTGTCCAGAAGTGCCAGGAACCCCAGCTCCAGGTGGGCTCCTGGTAGGTAAAGACATTGCCACATCTTTTGGATTCACCCCCACGCAACCTCAAGCAGCACGTGATTAAAACACAGGGGTCTCTCTTAATATTCCTGCTTGCACTTAGCTCAGCTCCTTCTCTTCTCTTCCTCTTCCCAGCTCAAACCCAGGAGCCTTAGCCCCTCTGCATCCTTCTCAGACAACTCCCAGCCTCTAAGCTCAGTACCAGTGTGACCAAGTGCATTTGACTGTCATAGAAACCTACGTGCTGCTTCCCAGAGGCTGGGGGTGTATTTCTTGTTAGATCCACGCTGGATCATTACTCCAACTGCATTTGTAAATTTATGATCATTTCTCACAGTTGCTGCCAAATTAATTCTGATAGCTATTTACAGGGGCTTTTTTTTCCAAGCATGATTAGACGCCAATCAGTGAATTCAATTCACGTACAGGAAACAAAATTAATACTACTTCAGCACAAGGAGGGAATGTAGTCTGTAAGTGAAATTAAGCATGTGAACCACACAAAAGTTTTGTTTACTTTTAAAACACTAAGAAGTCTCTTCTGTAATGTCAAAAAAGGCCTATGCTGCTACTCAAGAAGTATACACCCATCTACTCGTAGCCTATCTGCAGAAATGCCTTTCAACCTGCAAAACACCAAACCCCTGGGGATAAAAACTTGGGAGAGGGGCTTAGGGTGTCTTCCATCCCTCCGGGGGCATCCTCTGGAGAAGAATCTGCCTGTGTCTTGGCATGACAGCAAACGTTTAAGGCAAAGTGGGTCACGGCACTTGGGGAAGATCATTCCCTGAATCGGGGGAGGAGGTACGGCTGGAAATAGGGGACAACATGGAGGCTTCCAGGGGTAGGACCCCACAAACCCACCGGTTCCGGGGGGGCAGCAGCTTTGCCCCCCCGATCGCTGCCAGCCCACAGCCGGGGAGCTCTCCGGGGAGGCGGACTCGCCCCTCCGGCCCCGAAACCCCGCTCCTCCCCCTCCGGGGTTAGGAGGGGGCGGCGGAGAGATCCGGCTCCCCCCGAGCGAAGGCGGCGGCCGGGAACCAAAACTCGCCGGGGTGATGCGAGGGGAAGGCTGCGGGGCGGGAGGGCACCGGGCCCGTGGGGCCGGGAGGGGGCCAGGGGGTCCGGGAGGCGCGGGCTGGGGTGCAGGGGGTCCGGGGGGGATAGGGGCTGGGAGAGGGAGGGGGTCCGGGAGAGAAGGGGGGATGCGGTCGGGCAAGGGCTGGAAAGGGAAGAGTGGCCGGGAGAGCAGGGGATCCGAGGGGGCCAGGAGGACGGAGAGCCGGGAAGACAGGGGGGCCGGGAAGGGAGAGCGGTCTGGGGTGGCAGGGAGATCCGGGAAGGACGGGGGCCCGGGAGGGGTAGGATGCGGGAAGGCAAGGGGATGGGAGGGCTGGGGATCCGGGAGGGGAAGGGAGTCTGGAGGGTCCGGTGGAACGGGCAAGGGATGCGGCCGGGCAGGGTGTCGGGGCGTTTGAAGGGGATCCGGGAGGGGGTCAGGGTCCGGGGGTGCAGGGGATGTGGCCGTGCGGGGTGGGTAGGAGTCCGGGAGGGGAAGGAGGTTCTGAGGGCTCGGGGATCCGGAGTCGTGCGGGAGATGCAGCGCCCAGGGAGCGCGGGAGGGCAGGGGTCCGGGAGAGGAACGGGGTGCAGGGGGTCCGGGAGGGGCAGGGGATGGAGCCGCGCAGGCAGTGCGGGAGGGCCGGGCTCCGGGAGGAGCAGGAGGGGCCCGGGGGTGCCGGGGAGGCGAAGGGCTACTTACTGACACACGCCGGGCGCGGGGGGCCGCCCGCCGCGGCTGCCGGGAGCACATGGGCGCGGAGCCGGGGCCGGCGGGTGGCGGCCGCCCCAAGCCACTGTCCCCGCGGTCCCGGCGGGGAGGCGACGCGGGCGCTCCGAGACGGGCGGGACCGGGACCGGGACCCTCCCCAGCCCAGCCCGGCCCGTCCTTCCCTCCCTTCCTCCACACGTTCCTCTCTCGCTCTCTTTCTCTCTCTGTCTCCCCCCGTTTGATTCCTCGGGAAGCAATGCACTCCGCCGCCTCTCCTCCCCCTTCCCCCGCCGCCGCCGCCGCCGCCTCCCCGGGCGGGACCCGCCGCGGACGGGGCCGGGGGCGAGGGGCCGGGGGGGCGGCGGGAGGGGCCTCCCCGAGCCCTCCCGAAGCGGGGGGGGGGGGTGGGTCCCGGCTCCCCGAGCCTGCCTGGGGCCGGGGCGGTGGGTCCCGGCTCCCCGAGCGTTCCCGGGGCGGTGGGTCTCGGTTCCCGGGGCCCGGGGCGGTGGGTCCCGGCTCCCCGAGCGCTCCCGGGGCCCGGGGCGGTGGGTCTCGGTTCCCGGGGTCCCGAGCGGTGGGTCCCGGCTCCCCGAACCCTCCCGGCGCCGGGTCGGTCCGGGGGCGGCGGGGTGCGTGGGGCGGCGGAGCCGGGGACGGAGGGGAGGAAAGAGTCGGAGAGGAGAGGAGGAAAAAGCCGGCGGGGAAGGAGCGTTAAAGGGAAAGGGGGGAGGCTGCAGCCCTTACATGGGAAAATACGGGCTAATCTGATGGTGTGCGTGTGATAAGAAGCGTGTGTGTGTCTGCATACGAGCTGCTGATCCAGCATTTTGATGGCAACAGTTCGGGAGCCGGTCTACAGCGAGAGTAAATGTGACCAGAGTACCAAGCAGCTCATCCCGGCTGGGTTAGGTCAAGCGGAGAGACAGGAGCTCCAGTCCTTTTGCAGAGAGTCTTGAGTGGGAAAGTTTTGGGGAGGGGTTGCCTTCTGAGGGCGAGGAGGGATGGTGCACACAGAGCCTCTGGGAGAAAGAGAGATTTCCTATTCTGCTTTTTCCTCTCCACCCTGCAGCTTGAATAAATTCCTTCAAACAGAAGACAATTTTATGCCAGGTTTAAATTATGTCAGCACCAGACATGCAAAATCTCTTTGGTAATGTTTCTTTTACGGTCCTGGAACATGGCATTTGATTTAAGTACTGATCATTAATATTATTAATGCTAAATGGAAGCGAGGTTTATTGCACTCAGCCTGTGTTTACACCATTTAATAGTAACAACAGTCATGTTCAGAATTAAATTACAAAGCCACTTTACTGGATTTTTTTTTAAAATAAGACTTCCCATATTTTCCCCATTATGCAAAGCCTTAAAATCAGAACACTACTGAAAATTTTCTCAAGGGATAAAAAATGGGTTGGAAAGCAAGATCGAGTTTTCCATTCTGACATTTCAAGCGTATTCTTTAAGGAAAAGTGCTTCAAATCAAAGAGGTAGGTTGAATATAGGCTGAGTGCTAGAATGTATGCAATAATGTGCTTTGCGAGGAAGACGATGAAGGCATATCCCCAAAACAGCCATGCCCCCCAACTACCTCTAGGCTACATCCACCTAGTATACATCTATATTAGCAAGTAATGTGGATCAATCCGATCCGATCAGTTGGTGCTGAGGACCTGAATGATGTTCACACTTTTCCATAGGTTTTTCTTCAGATTCCCTCCAGCCTGGGCCTGAGGGCCCCGTCAGCACTCAGAATGCCTCAGATGCACTCCTGGCGCCTGTCTTCTGCTTTAGTGCCATCCGCATCCATTTTGGGTGCTCACCACTGCTGCGTAAACCCAAGTGTGCTAAAGTGAGGATGATCTGGAGATTCACTCCAAAAGCGTACCCTTGATCCACACCAAAACATGAATGTCAATGTGCCCACGGGGTGGCTGACAGAAAGGGAGCTGGTGTGAATTTCCCAAGGCTGAGAGCTGGAGCCTGCTTCGCAGCATACCATTCTAGCACCCTCCCCTCAAATCAGCTTTCCGCCTGGTGCCAAGCCTCCACCCCCGAGAGTGAACCAGCTCTCCGGTCTCCACTTCTGCAAGGAGCTACGCCCTTTTTGATGAGTGCAGACACTCTTCATTTACTGCTCTCATGCCTTCGCTTGGCTCAGTCAGGTGTTTTACCTCCTCCTATTCATTTTACCAACACCTGAGATGACAGGGATAGTTAAGCTCACATTGTGACATTTGAACTGTGCTCTTGGTGTAAAGATAGAGAAGAATCGAGTATTGTTATTAAATCTGCTATTGTCTAAAGGCCTGATCTGACATTCTTCCCTTAGCCAAGGGCCTCGATTATAATGAAACTGTGATAAATGTGCCTAAATTAGGCATGCGTTGGGATTAGACATGGGTAGAAATTGCTTGGCATTAAAATGGCTATGGAGAAACTTCTGTTTCACACGTGTAAACAGTTTCTCAGTTAAAACTGGCTTTGTAAAGCTAGGGAGAAGCAAACAAGGATGCATTTATTCATGCAATTTATCTCTTCCATGGTATATGCCAAGGTCCCCAAGTCAGTGTTTGCTTTGCTAATGGCATCTCTACAGCAGTTCATTTACTTCCCTTATATGGCCTTTATATTCACTCCCTGAGCTGCTGCCATTCTGCATTCCTTCATGGAAACTGTATGCTGAATTCTACATCTCTCTTGAAGCATCTTATCTTGCCAACTGTCTCTGAATGCCCCCGCAAGCTGGCTGCATAACTTAGTCACTTGTAGGGAAATAAGCTTTATTTCACAATCCATTTTCTGTCAGAGAAGGAGTTTTGTTTTGATTAGAAACAAATTAAACACATTGTGTGTATAAGTTAACATCCAAATTCTTATTCCATTTTTTTCCTAATGTTTACAATTCAACATGCTTCAACTGTATCAACATTTGCTGCCCCTTTCAGGGAACATTGTGCTTAGAAGTGTTTTTACTGGGAAAGTTAGCCGAAATATTTCAGTCCACATCTAACCTGTCTGAAAGAAAAAGGGAGTTATTACATGGTGCTTCAGGATCCACAGTCTCTCTTGTAACCACAAAAGCAGAGAAACCTCCTCAGAGCAGAGTGATAACAAAAGTCCTGGACCCCTGGGTTTTGTCTATAGTGAAATAGCAGCTGGTTTTAAAATTGGTTCTGGTGTTTTGAAATTTAAGAGAATCCATTTCTGAGAAAGCTTCAGAGTTGGTCAAGGGAGCCTCAGCCAAAGAGTCCCCACTGCTGGAACCACTGGAAGTCAGACTGGATCAAACACCCATGAACACGCTGTCAGAAAACTACCGTAGCAGGGAGACAGGAAAATATGCTTATAGATTTTACCATTTCTCTTCTCCCCGATCCATTGACTAAGCTGCTGTTACAGCTGGGACCCTACAGATTTGATGGAGCTAATCAGCGCACCAGAATAAAGAGAGAAAATCCTGTCACTGTACCTAAATCAATTCCAGCTAATACACACATCACAGGCTTGGCCACAGACTCTTGCATTACAGCATATCCTGTAAGACAATCCACTGACAAATAAAATGCTATAGGGGGAGTACATATGTTCCCAAACCCTGAGGAAAATGAAGTGGCTAGCGAACCCCTATCTCATTCTTCGGCCTTTGAAAAGGAACAAGATGTTTTTATCTTGCAGGCCACCATCTGGTTTTCTCTTGTGTGGTCCGCAGGAGAGTGATCACATCGACATGGTTCCGAGCATCTTACAAAACTGGATCTTCAGGTCGTGTCTGTACTCGATTTTAAATGAAAAAGAAAGGTATAGGCGCAACAATAGACTTGAGGCTATGTACTGGGAGCAACAGAAAGTCAACCCAATTATTCAAATACAGTCACTAAAAACCAAACAGGCAAGTACTGTTAGGGAAATCATCTGATAATTAATATATTTGCCTGAAATTATGTCCAATCCGCAGCAGCAGGAAAAAAACGTCAACTGCACAGGCAGAAAAAGAGAACCCCAAGTCTAACACCTGCGAATTTCTCAGAGGAAGGTAAGAAAACAAATTCAAGTTGCTAGATCCTAATACATCTATATGGTGTCTCTTCCAAGTCAAACACATCGCATGGTCGCTACTGTGGGTGGAACTAGGCTCCCAAGGTTTTGGGCTGTGGCATCTAAACCTGAATCCTGGCCTAAAAACTTAGCTCTAAACAAAAGATCCTCTCTCCACTTCCATTCCAATTCTATATTATGATTAGTACTTATTTTTATGGTGGTAAATTGTATAAATCCTATTACTGACAGTTCTTGAACAGAACTTAACACATTTCTGAAGGACAGTTGTCTTACTGATATAATGCTGTTGTTGCTAACATCAGTCTTTTAATCTCTGGACACACATACAAATTAAGAAGTCAATGTAAAACAAAAAAGGGAAGCATCCTTTAATTGTTTGCTATAAACCCTCCCTATGTTGTTTCATCTTTATTAAGTTATTACTTCTCATCTATTATATAAAAGCCACCAGGAGGTCTGCGTTTTGCAAGACTCTAAAATAATAGCTACAGCAAATCAAGCTACTGATTATCTCTTTTGTGTCCTGTTGCTGACAAGCTTGGTGGCTGTGGGAGAGGCCGGAGAGGTTTGTTCTGCACCAGCCCTGTGACTGAAGGGAGGAATGCCTGCTCTGCCCTCGCAAACGCTGCCAGGGTGACGGAGCTCCAGGATGACAGGTCCCAGACCTGTCCTCCTTCAACAGGGAATTGGCTTAGTCCTGTACAAACTCAGGAAGAACATGCAGATAATTTCAATCCTAAATTTCCACTGTCCCCAAGCGGACTTTGAAAAATAAGGAACGCCTGGATGAGGAATGAGCAATTTCCCAGTAAGAAATGCTCGTCTACTGGCAGACTGTTTTCTGCGCATATAGACCCAATCCAAATAATTTAATCGTGGCATCTTATTTACCAGGGGAACATCTGTCTCTCTTCCCTAGACGTTGTTAAAGACGCGGGGACTGTACACAGAGGTGGTCTCGCCACGGTGTGGTCTTGGACTTTGCCGCACTCACGTTCGGAGAAATGAGACTGTTTAACGACGCGTGCAAAAATAAGAAGATTTTTCTTTTTAATTTAAAGCCTCAGTTAGGGATCGGCTTTCTGTTGCGAGTCACATTTTCAAATCAGGGCCAGGAGCGTGCCTGGTCCCCGGGTGACGGCGGGCCCGGGGTGGGCTCGGCGCGGCGGGGGGAGCCGGAGCTCTGCGCTGCTCGACAGTGACACTCGCTGGGCGGCCGGGAGCGGGGAGCGAAGGGAGGACAGGCCTCTCCGCAAGCCCAGGGAAGCTTCACACCTCCTGGGGACATGGCACGGGTTCAGTCCTTACCCCCCGTCCCCGCCCCGAGGCGTTGGATGCGGGCTGCGGATGGATGGGGAAAGGCGTGGGATGCGGGCTGAGGATGGATGGGGAAAGGCGTGGGATGCGGGCTGCAGAGGGAGAAGGGCGAGTGCGTGAAAAGTGGAGGCAGAGAGCAGAGCTTGCTTCTGTTCCCCACAAAATTTGTGCGACTCTTATCCGCCCTGTGCCACTGTCTTGAGGTTCCTGTGGTGCATCTGCAGAACATGCGATGGGTGGCTTTATGGGCACATTTTGCGTAACCTGTGTGTATCTCTGAACGGGTTGCAAGGCAGCGCCGCGCTCCTCCCCCCGCCGGCCTTTTGCCGCAGAACTGGAGCGGAGCTGCCTCTCCCCCTGAGCTCCAGCAATCGTTTGCATCTAGGTCACCATATTAGATCACATTCCCTGGGATGAGGCTAACGATTTCTGGGGTTTTTAGAAAGGAAAGCTGAAAATCCTCTTGTTGGGGACAAAGGCCAATTCATTTTACAAGTGGAAGCTCATTTCCTCCCCGTCATACCCTGAGGTTCGTACAGATCTCAGGCACTCCGTGAAGCTGGAACCTCTGAAATCTCACACGGATTCCTTCATGGAAAAATTGTAATGCCAACTCTTGTCAGCTGAAACCCAAACAGTACCCGCTTTCCGATGTACCAACGTCCGAAACACGTTCTCAGTGGAGGAAGAACCAAGCTCTTTTTTTTTAAAGCTCTCTAAAAGGCTTGTCAATAGGAAATCCAGTACATGTATAGCATTCCTATACCTACATGGGTATGCATGTATGTATTATGCATATATACCTATACCTCCACATATTAAAAATACGGCACAGGGAGTACCTGGACCCTGACTGCCCTGCAGAGCCCAGGCTACCCGGCCCTGCACTGTGCGTGGGGAGCAATAGGCACCTATTCAGCCACAGTGGGTTGAATCATGTTCTGGCCATGCCTTGTGCTCACAGGGAAGCTGCAGCAAGCTGAAGAGACGTGTATCTTGGTCTGCATGTCTGTGTTAATCTTTGGCTTGGCCGGTGTTATCCTTCCAAAATTACAAGTTGTTCTTCCTATGTCATTCATATGCATCGTTTCCTGTTTCCACCAAAAGCTGCATGCTCTGGGAAGAGCTCTTAACTGCATGTAAAAGGGTTCTCTCTATATTATGTTGTAGCAAAATAACCTAGTCATAGATTGTGCTTCTGCAATATAACTACATATTTCAATATTCCTTTTCCTGATGAAAAAGCTAATTAGCAAAGTCGTTACAGTTGCCACTTATAAGGGGGAAGATAGTAATTCCATTAATGTGCTCACAGGAACTTCATTTATATTACCTCTTAACCTTTACAAGGATATTATCATTTCAATAATTAATTGCTTTTTGCCATTTAATTTGCAGTTTACCATTTTCAAGGGAAATTACCCATTAAACCGAGGACTCTCTTTTTTTAAAAAAAAAATCCTTCACTCAAATATACACCATAAGCTGTCCTTAGAGAAGCTAGATATTTGCTAAGCCACTTTCACGTTTGTGAAGAGAGGACTCTGTAGTAGCTCTGCTTATTAAAGAACTGCCCATCGCTTGGGCCTTTAACCATCTGGAGGAAAATGAGGCAGAATGGTGAGGGGGGAATTAATTCTAATTCTCTTCCTCCAAATTCAGGAAGGCAATGTGTCCTTCCTCTCTGATTGATGCAGTGAGAGTTGTCTTTCCTCTTTCTTCACAACCATCTTGTTTCTTCAGCTGAAGTTAATTTATGCTCCAATACCCATCCGTGAGTGCTTCTGTTAACTGCAGTGACTGAAAAAAGAAAGGAACTTTGGCTTAGCCTTGTAAAATACAGAAACTCTGGCCGTGAATCACCAAGCACTTAAGCACATCTTCAAGCCAGTGCCCAACACTTTGGAGAATGGAGCTCAACACACGTATTCCTGCTCACTCTCAAGTCTCTAGGAAAACAACTATTCATTTCAATGAATCAGACACAAGCCAATACCCCTGTGGTGGTGTATTGGCATAATATGTCCACTACTGCTAATAGAAATTGTGTCCAAACTTCATCATGCTAAAAGAAAATTGGATTAATATTGGTATCTGAGAAGGTGAGTAATGCATCCCAAGTATGCATATCTCAGAGAATGATACACATACCTCTGGGAGATGGATTTGCTTGGGAAGATGGAGAGGAGGTGACAAAATGAATAAAGAAAGGAGACGCAGCAGAAGAGGAAACAGAAGAAGCAGGTATGAACTAGACTGCACCATTGATTTATGAATGAAAATCTAAAAGTTTTTTCTGATTCAGGTGCAAAAATTAAACTAACCCTTGGGCAGTTCTACCTTTGCAAGTGGCAAGTCCATGGTACGTCACCCAAAATGATATGCGTCTGGATGATATGTCACATGCCTACAGGCACCAAGTGGATCATCTTACTGTGAAAATAAGTAATTTTATTTATTTAGTTGTAAAATCAAACATCCTGGGTTTTTTACCCCCTTCCCCATGAGTATAAGGAGAGTCTGGGTTTACACCAGCATTCAAACACACTATCTCATTTCCACAGCACTGAAGCTGGGGCATACTCTTAGCATGATTTGCAGAAAAGTCAAAAGCCACAGTCAGACCAATAGAGGTAAAAAAAATGAAGTGTCTAGTCAACAGTCCATCACACAAGCTTCCTATGCAGCCGGTGCAGAGGACTAGGTAGGAATCTTAGGATTAATTGCCTTCTAAAAGTGCCTTTCTTTCACTCCTCTGATAGGCAGGAGGCCTGGATGGTTAGCTATCGACTTCACCCCTGACTGTTAGATTGCAGAAGTCTGGTGAGATGTATGCTACCATAAATACTTAATTCTGTCTTCAAGTCTTCAGGTATCCACGTTGAAGATAGTGAGAAGAGATTCAGGACACTTAATACTCAGATCTCCCTATATCAGCAGTGGATCAGCAATCACACCACTAGTAAAGCAGAAAAATAATCTGCTTTTTGACTAATGAAAGGAAAGCCTAGCTCCATGCCAGCATGGGCATTTCTTGCCATAAGCTTTCTGCAGTGAGGCACAAATATTGCTTGAAGACAATCTGCTAATTCCTGCCAGTTTGTGCTGCAATCTGCAATCTGCTTAAGGCACCTGATCCTTCTCTTTAAGGTGTTAGTGTGATTATATTATTAAGATTCTATCACATAAAAGGCCTTGTATGGGACAGAAGTGGAAAGAAGCCACTAATCATCAAAATTAACATTAAAATATCCTTTCAAAACCTCCAGATTGGCAGTTCACTCAACATGACATTGTTTTTGAAAGGCATGTGTTCTGCATGCACAACAGTGTTTCAAGGTGTCATTGTTTAAGGGAAGTTGACAGTGATGCGTGATGTATAAACAGGCTGATGATACTCTGAAGAGATCTCTACCTGCATGGACAGGAAAGTCCTTGCTAGTTTGCTGTGAAAGGAAGCTTGGGGCCCATTCTGGGAAACTTGATAATCTCTTGTAATTAATACTGTAATTGGAGGTTGCTGGAAATTCCCGCCTGCCAGGGAATGTGAGTGCTTCACAAAGCTGTTGATGCCGTGCTGTACACCAGCCGAACCAACCTACTCGGATGCAGTAGATGCTGACACAGAACTGCTGTGTTGGCAAACCCCTCATCTGAGCAGCAAAATGCACAACGCATTTTCCTTCCAGTGTAATCACAGAGTGACATCAGTACTATCCAGCCATCTGACTGCCGTATCACTCAGTGTGGCAAGTCTGAGCTATCTTCCCTCTGCATTTCAAAGCAGGCAGCCCATCGCGGGGCTTGAGACAGGCTAAATCGCTACCACTCTGCCTGTTTGTGGCAGAGCTGTCCAGACTCATTCCAGCCTCACTGTTTCAGACTACAAATGGATAAATGCGCACCAGAGATGACGGAGTTTAGAAACAAGGTTGCTCCCTACAACCTTTGCCTTCCCTTGGCGACATAATTATTGGCTTCCAGTGTGTCAGTCATGGGGATGCCAGCCCCGTAATAATGCCATGAAGGTAGAAATGACCACCAGAAAGGGATGGCAGATAATTTTAGCAAGAAACTGCAGGCTTAAATGTATTTCTTCAGGAAGTGAGAAGATCTTTGCAGAGAAATTGTTTGCAACCCATCTGCAGTGAGTGCGACCAGTGTCAGCTGTTAAGTAATAAGTTATTTTTATCCACTGCAGCTCTCCAGCATCTCTGAGGGTGATGGCATCTCGCCAAGACTTTGGAAGGGCTGCATGAGCTGACACACAAAGACGAATGGTTGAGGCAAGCTCAGAGGACACTTCTGAGTCAACTTTACAGAACGAGTCAAATCCAAATATACCAGGTAGCTCCACACTGGAGTTGCTGAGAAGTTGTTTTGCTTCCCTCCTGACAAACGTCAGAGACTGTGACTTCTGGCATTTTGAAAACTTTTACTTTTCCTGCTATAGCAATAAAGTTCTATTAAATTAACCTAAACATAATTGCTATGAGCACTAAGGAAACCTGTTTGTGATACCTGTACCTGTAAAATTAGGTTGATGCTGTAATGCTGCTATGAAAATAGCCATGTTTGTCAATATTTTTACGTGACTTGTGCTAGCAACATCCCTAAGGTGCAGTTTCACAAGATGATGGATTTTGTGGTGAAGCTGCCCCACTCTTGCCCCCATGCCACACCATTGCTTGTCCCCTCAAGAGTTCCTTGTTCCCTCATGGTACCAGATTCACTTTTGCCTGACAAAATTGTCAGCTGCCATTTAAAATGGAGGTCCTATCCCCCAGTTTTCCCTGGCCGTATACTTTTGTCCCTTCTGGGCAAATGTGAGAATTTGTGCAAAATTTGCTGGGTTAGCAAGGTGAGAAATCTATCATCTTTTGCAACTACATCCCAAGGAACTGCTACCAGATCCAGTTGAGCAGTTATTAATGCCAAGGACTGTACTTCAGATAGTGACTATGGTAAAGAAATTGGCTGAAGCTGAGAGAAGCCAGTCATACCACCCTGCCTGTGTGGCAGAAGTGCATCAGGGGGTAGATGCAAAAAAAAGGGCAAAAGTTATACAAGAAGGGGAGTCTTTATAGCAGCCTTCCAGTATCTGAAGGGGATCTACAAGAAAGCTGGAGAGGGACTTTTTACAAGGGCAGGTAGTGAAAGGACAAGGGGTAATGGTTTTAAAGTGAAAGAGCATAGATTTAGATTAGATATAAGCAAAAAATTCTTCACTATGAGGGTGGTGAGGCACTGGAACACATTGCCCAGAGAAGCTGTGGATGCCCCATCCCTGGAAGTGTTCAAGGCCAGGCTGGATGAGGCTTTGAGCAACATGGTCTAGTGGAAGGTGCCCCTGCCCATGGCAGTGGGGTTGGAACTAGATGGTCTTTAAGGCCCTTCCAACCCAAACCATTCGATGGTTCTATGATGTTTAAAAGGGAGCTTTGCCAAAACCAAACAGGCTTCAAAACAGAGACCAGCAAATCAATGCAATAGAGAAAACGAAATGGAAAAAGCTGCAAAAATGCACTTCATTCTACATTTTGTTACTGTGTCTATATTTATGCATCTTTTGTCCTGTCAAGCAGAGTACATGCGAATCTTGTATGAATCCTGAATGACAGCAATATATGCTACTTTTATCACGTGTCTGCAGTGACTTGAATTGTAAACACAAAGCGACCACAATGGGTGGGTTCTGGGGAAAACAAGAATTGCCTAAGCTATGCAAGTATTTCAGTGATGAAAAGTTACGGTTCATCACTAGTTGTGGGGGCTTAAGGCAGTGGTCTGGATTTCCATTAAGGGATCACAATGAACAGTCTGTTCACAGGAAACACGCCAGAAAAGTCAACGGAAGAAAAAACTAAGAGATTCAACTGAGATCCGTAACACATGGACATTTGACCCACAAGTCTGGATTAAAATACAGCAATTGGAGTAGCTGTTGAAAAAGGGAACTCTGCCAAGTTTGCAGCACTTATGATCTGTGTTAAAACTTGTGCTGCTCATGTACTTACTCAAAAGGCATTTTTTCTAATGCCATCGTTCCCATGATTTATTAGATCTACTTCTGGCTTCTCATGATCCATGCCATGGCCATGTCATGATCCCATAGATGGCCTTGTGTTGATTGGCTGATGTGAGGGCAGCACCCAGTAATTTAGGTATCGTTCTCTAGTTTTTCTTTGCTAGAAACTGACCTCAGCTGAGATCAGGACATAGTGGAGGGTGCTGTTTCTTTGCCTGATGGTGAATAGTTGTATTTTTTGTTCAGTTGTTTGGGTTATTTCATCTATAAAACAGAACACATTCCAGAGACTTTTTGCCAGCAGAACACAGGCAGTCATTGCTTGAAGAGAAAGAATAGCAGGTCTGGCATACACCATCAGCATTATATCATGTGTTACTCATGTCCTGCTTCTACTCTTTTTTTGGAAAAAATATTCCCCTTCATTGCTATATTGCTGTTATCATGCTAACAATAAGCCCCTATAATACAGGTCTCATCGGCATACCAACAGGCATGTGCAAAAGAAGATAAGCTTTATACCTCTGCCACAGAGACACAGTGTCACTAAAGAGGTGTAGCTAGTCAGCCACAAGCAGATAGCAGTTCTGGCTCCACCATCTAAGCCATTTGTTTCTTCTTTTCTAGGTGAAATTTGCGCCCTCACTGAAATGATTGGCAGCACCATGACCAATGCTATTGACCTCAGCGGGGATGTGGCCCTGTAGTTTAGATGACTGCTTCTTTAGAGAAGTCCCGTATTCTGTAGAGTTCTAGAGCCAAATATATTTAGACCAAATCCTATTAGTTTTGCTGACACAGTACTTCCCTTGAAATCAATGGTTAGGTTATTTTTAGCAGGAGATGAACAGGAAGATTTCATGTGTTTGGTATGCATTAAAGTGCATACTGTACTGCTAGTGTTACCTTTTCAGTGAGTTATAACGAACAGGAATTTTACAGCTCCTCAACCAGGTGGCTGATTCAGCATCACATATATTATAGCCACTACTACTGACGGTGAGGCACAACAATAAATCCTCAAGTGAGATAGCACGAGCTAAACGAAAGCTTCAGAACTGTACATTCTTCTGGAGCTTCAAGGGACACAGACAGGTTTCACTACATGACTACAGGTTGCTGTCAGGGTGACCTTTGGCCAAATGACTCATGGAGTCATACCTTAATTTGCAGAATGGGGCCAACTCTGTCTGAGCTTTTGAAAAATTGTTAGCTCAAGGAATGGGCTGATTTAGTCTGCTGAAAAGTATCTACAATATTAACCTGTTGGAAAATAAACTGACAAAAAAATGCAACTCGAATTGACTTAAAGACGTAGAACATTTTCCTGTGCTCCCGCCTATCAGATGGATTTTCTAGCCCAACCATAACACAAAATGACATCAAAATGCTGCAGAAAGCTGATGAATAATTTGATGGCAGAGAACTAGTGAAGAACATGAGGCAGTGATGGATTTCTATTGGGGTATGTTGTGTGCAGTGGAAAGCCTGGCAGAGCCAAGTTCCACTGACCTGATCTTCTATAGGGGCTGTAGCATAAAGGGCTATTACCGCTTGCATAGGGATGGCATAGCTGAGCAGCAAGTTACTATAGCCAGCTTCCTGCAGATGCTCTTCTTCACTGCATCTGAAAGCATCAGGCCCTGTAAACTATTTAACAGCAGCACTGTCTAATTATTTTTATTTATTACACTGTAAGAAAATACAACTAATTATAGGCATTTGTGATATGACCTTTCACCTCCCTGACTTCACTTCATAATCTTTCTTGTTCTTATGTGATCTGCGCATTATACTGAGACAAGCTCTGCATTAGTCTATCCTTCCTTCCTTCCTCGATCTCTTCTATTCTTCTTTTAATGTATTTTTACATTTTCTTCTTCCTTCATCACAAAAATACTCCTTTCTCACCCTCATTTGCCTATGACAACACCGATAGCAAGGGCTATTCTTCCTTCTCTGTATTTAAAACATTTCCTTTATATCCTGCTCTATCACTCCTCTTTTGCCACAGGGTAGGGAAATTCTAGCTCCAGTCATGTCTTTGACCCCAGTCAACCTATTCATCCACTGGAGTTTTATTCTTAGCCTTTTGAGGAACAGATTCAGGTGACTACTGCAAACATTTTGGAGGTACATGCACCTCCAAGCATTTGAAAATACAACTGCATTATTAGCTTGGGCTACCTAGACAGCAGGTGGCATTCCACAGACCGCACACTCCTTGTTCTGAAGTCTAAACTGTGGTCCTGTCTGTAGTGCACCAAACGTGCTTTTTGTGAACACTTTCAGCAGCTGCATAGTGATAACAGTTATTTTGCTGTCTATTCCTGGGGAAAAAAACCCCAAACCAAACATAATAAGGAACTGAGATAAGAAAATCATGGGAGAACCCCACGCACCAGGCATTTCTTTGCTGACACATCTAGCTTTGGTAAGGGAACTTATGCTTGAGTCAATTACACACACTACGCAAACTGTCTTCCACTGATACACAGAAACTGATATTTGAAATCAAAGACCCTTCTGGCAGTTACAGATCACAAACTCCCAATTGTTTTATCCCACAAAGTACATTCAGCTGACTTAACAGGACAATGTTTGCTGGTGGACAACCAGACTGGTAAGAATGTCATGTCAAACCCACCTTCGTGACACATACAAGCCATGGCACAGCAGCTGAGTTTTATATGGTGACCTCACTGCACAATCACATTTACATTTTTGTTTAAAAAAAAAATCTGTTCTGAGGAAAAATCTAGCCTGCAAATATTATCCATATCGGAAAAAGAAAGGATTTTTTTTTTTTTTGTAGCTGCATCTAAGATTCCTGGAAGAACAAAAGATAAGTCCTGGTGTCCTCATACAAATACTTCTTTCAGTTGTGGGAGATTAAAAAATGCTCCCTTGATTATTTCTTTTCTTTTCCCCAGGATAACACATGCACAGATAGGCACATGCTGTTTCGAAATCCTATTGGTTCCTACCACCCCAATGTGTTGCGTTAGCTAGAAGCATTCTGGCTCATGAAACACATTCTTGAAAAAACACACACCCATCAAGGAGCATCTGAAAGCAGAAACAGATGCTTCAAAAGAAAATGCATGTACCAACTGATAAAGGAAAATCTTTGTGGCTCCTTGTACGCATGTGGTATAACTTGCTGGATGGGACTTGGCAATGGTCTTGACTTATCTGACACTTGTGGTTGAGATGTTCAAGTCTTTCTGACTTCAAGGTGTGCCTTCACTCTGCCAACTCATTCGATAGGTTAACAGCATTTGAAACATTATTCAAACTGCTAACAGCCAATTTATAGTTGGGAGGGGAACTTTCTAATAATAGGATTTTCTTGACATTCTTAAATACTAATTGTTCACACCTGTGATGTCTGCATGCTGTTTTATCTCTTCTGACATGGAGAAGGGAGATCCTGGCTCCTGGAAGCTTAGTCAGAAGTGAAGGGCAGGAGGTGATAACATCAGTGAAATAGGGTGGAGGAACAGAAACTAAGAAGACAAACAAGATGTCTGAAAATCCTTGCAAACCTGCTTGCTCACTAGCTAAGAGTAGAAACAAGACACTACACAGGTTGTTCAGAAAAGCTGGCCTTTTAGGTAGAGGATCCATGTGAGGAAGCAAACAAAACAAAAACTAAATAGAAAAATATCCTATCACTGTCCCCATCATGCTAAGATTTCAGGACTGGGGCTCTGGTCATATAATATTTTCTTGAGATAAATGGCTCAAACTAAAAGAAAAATAATAAGTGAATTAAAACATTGAGAAGTTCAGTGCTCCACTGTGGGCATAAAGGCAAAGGCTACTCGATTCACTTGCAGTTCTTTTTAGTAAGAGCCTACAGGGGAGCAATGTGAAGTCTCCAAACCCCTGAGGAGTTATGCTGCCACTTGAGTCTTTGCTTTTTGATCCATACACCATTCAACAAACGGAAACAGGCTTTCAACTGCATACGCAAGGCACTGTTGTTTTCAGAGCTAATGCCCTGGTGGGACCCTTGTCTTCTTAAATAACAGCTGTGTGCTATATATAGACACCTGCTTTCCATGGCATCTTACCTTTGTCTGTGTACCTGCCTTTTGTCCTTTGGAAAAGCTCACAGAAATCCCTTCATTGCACCGCAGCCCTTGACACAGGACAAGCCATGGCTGCAGCACAAGAACGGGGTGCACAGCCAGGCTCCTGCAGATGTTTGACCCATACCACCGAAGCGGCACCACTGCAGATCCCTGGCCAGGCTGTCCAGGGGATCCCACCACAGCCCCAGCTTGCAGAGCCACCTCTCCTTCGCTCTGCGGCGGGGAGGCAGCTCTGCTGCTCCGGAGCTGTGAAGAGATCTTGGGGGTAAAACCTCTGTGTCAGTACATGCACAGCCAAAACCAGACACTCTCCTCGTGTTGACACACTTTTACTGTCATTGCTATTAGCTTATACAATCGAGAGTCGTATTTATTTTTCCTTTTTAGCTATGCTCATAACTAAAGCATTTATTTCATGAAATGCATACGGCTATCCCACCTCAGGAAGTGAACCCTCTTTCACCGGAGACCCCACCTGGAGTACTGTGTCCAGCTCTGGAGCCCTCAGCAAAAGAAGAACATAGAATTGTTAGAGCAGGTCCAGAGGAGGGCCAAGAAAATGGTCAGAGGGCTGGAGCACCTCTCCTGCAAGGACTGGCTGAAAGAGTTGGGGTTGTTCAGCCTGGAGGAGAGAAGCCTGCGGGGAGATCTTATTGCGGCCTTTCTGTACTTAAAGGGGGACTATAGGAAGGATGGGGGCAATCTCTTTAGCAAGGCCTGTTGTGACAGGACAAGGGGTGATGGTTTTAAACTAAAGGAGGGTATATTTAGACTGGATATAAGGAAAAAAAAATTTACAATGAGGGTGGTGAAACACTGGCACAGGTTGCCCAGAGAGGTGGTAGATGCCCCATCCCTGGAAACATTCAAGGTTAGGCTGGACGGGGCTCTGAGCAACCGAATCTAGCTGGGGATGTCCCTGCTCATTGCAGGGGGGGTTGGACTAGATGACCTCTAAAGGTCCCTTCCAACCCAAAGCATTCTATGATTCTTTCCATCGACCCCAAATCCTTTATTTATTCCCCTGAGTGCTACCTGTACCAGGCACCAAACCTCCAGGCCTCACAGCCAGGCGCCCTCGGGCCGGGCCGGAACCAAAGCCTCGGGAGCGCGTTTCCGCCGGAGCCGGTCAGCCGCCGCCGCGGCGCTGGGTGCGGGCGGCCGGGGAAGGCCGCAGCCATGGCCGACACCGCCGCGTCGCCGCCGCCCGCCGCCCCGGCTCCGGGGCTCCCGGCTGCCGCTGGCAGCAACCCGCTGTCCCGCAAGCTCAACAAGATCCTGGAGACTCGCCTGGACAACGACAAGGTGGGCGCGGGCGGCGGTCGAGGGGGCGAAGCGGGGGCCGGGGCCTGCCCGGCGGGGCGCGGCCTGCGGGAACCGGCCGGATGAGCTGTCGGGGGCTGCGAGCCCCGATAGGCTCCGAAATCGGGAAGGGAGCCCTGCCAATGTCCTCAGTTCCGCTGCGGAGCCGCAAGCTGACGTTTGCAGCCTTAATTAGAAATAACATTCATTTTTGCTTCTCCGGTGAGATGCCACGCACCTGTTCCATCCCTTCAGACCGTGGGGAGGTTTGTATGGTTTGGCTCAGAGGGCGCTTCTCAAGCTTTTCCTGATTTGAATGTTTTCTAGCTGTGCATAAGTCATGCTTTAACTGTCTGTAGTCATACTGATTAAAGCTCTCCTAAAATAGTAGACAAAGTTGTGTGTTATAACATACAAGAAGAAGAAAGACTCGGCAATTATTTTAGTTACTTACCAGCTGATCTGGAGTGGGTTTAGGTAGTTTTTTCTCTAAAACCACATAGGAGGGTTTGGTTTGTTTTGTTTTAATAACACTATGAACTTGGGATGGTTACAGACTATATAACCTGCTTCTTTGTAACTGTCTGGGAAGTTAAGGTCTTTTTTTTTATTTTCTAGGAAATGCTGGAAGCACTCAAGGCTCTCTCAACCTTTTTTGTCGAAAACAGTTTGCGCACCAGAAGAAACTTGCGTGGAGACATTGAACGACGAAGCTTAGCCATAAATGAAGAATTTGTCCACATATTCAAGCAAGTTAAAGAGGTAGCATTTTTACAGTGTGACTAGCTATCTTGCAAGAGTACTGCTGTGTAATTTAAAGTTTTAAAAAAGAAAAAAGGATTAAGAAAGGTTTTGACTTTCCAGGTCAAATATACTTTTACAGTAGAATTGTTTCATCGTTCCCTTCATTTGATGAAAATCCGCTGCAGAGAGAGGTGTTGTTTCAAACAGATAAAAATCCCAAGCAAATGCTGATCTTTAGAGTTGCATTCTCCCCACTGATTAACAGGGAGCCTAGAGCAACTATGTTCCTTGTAACTTGGGCATCTCGTTTTGGTGGGATGAAGCTGGGTCTAGGCATGGCATTTCTGATTTAAAACACAGTTACTGTTATTTGAACTTATTTAGGAGCTTGAGAGTATAAACGAAGATGTGCAAGCGATGAGCAGCTGCTGTGAAGATATGTCCAGTCGTTTGAAGGTAATATATAAATAGAGGTGCTTTGTATATTTTTCCTTTTGAGGTGCGACTGCTTTCTTTTAAAAGGATAAATTATTATTTTGGAGGATTAACAGCAACAACGAGATGTTTCCATAGTGTGTGTATTATGTTACTTTAGAATATTAATATATTTCTTTTTACTTGTTTAGAAAATGTACTGAGGAAGTAATTTTAATTTCTTCCAAATTGCAATTCAGAATGCAGCAATATACTTACTTTGAGAATAGCGATGTGATGTCCATTTGTATGCGAGTGGAGAGAAAATATTTTATTAGACTGGATGTGCGTGAGATTAAAGGGTTAATTACATTTGTGTATTTCTGTTTAAAATTTGTGTGCCTTTTGCATTGACTACATCTGTTGAGTTATGTGTTCATATAAATACCTCAAGTACATTCATAAGAAAGTATCTTGTAATCCAAAAATCTAGTGTGCCATCTTCATTCCGTTGGTTTTGTTTTATAACATTGTCTCAGAATGCTGATATGCAACAAAACCAATCCTGTTTCATATTAATCCTGAATCAATAATATTCTAGGGGGAAAAAAAAGTTGTGTTTTGTAATGCATTACTAAGTCTGGTTTGGTTTTAGCGTACAAGTTCAATATCCAGTGATGAGTTTAAAAGGTTTATGGATGCTGAAATGTTTTGCCAAACCAAATCTGTTCTGAATATAGCACATATGTTATAGTACGTGAATGAGAATCCTTCACTAAAAAAATCTTATATAACAGTTGCTTTTTCCCTTCCTAATGTGTGTGGGGGGGCATTAGGTGTGTCCCCTTATTTAGATGAAGAGGTTTCATAGTCATTGTATGTTATTCCCATAAGAATGCTTGTAGTTTGATGAACTTGTTCCAAAAAGTGTGAAAGTACAGTGTAGCCCACTGCAGTATTAATTTTCAAATTTGGAAGGCAATGGGCAATGTACCTCGGAGGTCTTGGATGTCTTTGAACACCGTTAATGTGGATGTATTCCCTAGTGCAGTTCAGGAACTGTTTCATTAAACTCTTAGATGTGGAAATGAGTCAAGTGTCCATGCAGATTTTTGCTCTTTTCTGTCTTTGGATCATGAAGTGTAACTATCATTGTGATTTTTTTTATTTTCCTTTTTTCCCCTCGGAATAGAGCCACCCTGCAGTGATTTCTTTTTCTATTAAAGTCAGTAGGTAGTTTTGTTCTGTGCCCCACAGGAGATTTCCTGTAGAGCCCCGTAGAACTTGTAACTTGTCTCAATTCAACCCATATTTTCTTTGTTTGTATGAATGTAAAGTAAGTTAATAAGCCCATGAACTAGCACTCAGTTGTCAAATACTCTGGTATTTTGTCTGTATTAGGACATGAAGACTTGCAAGTATATGCTCAAGCTGAATAAGAAGACAAAAAATGAACTAAGTGGAGCAAATAGAAGATAAAAAGAGAAGAATCTATAGCATACAAGGCAGGAAAGCATGCTGAGAGAGCAGTATATTAAGAGAGCAAAACAAATACAAGAACAGGACTATGTACTGATAATCCAAAAAGCTTTTTACTTTTTTTATTTTGTAAGTTTGTAATATCATCCAATCCAAATAACCAGATTACTGTTAGATCTGATTTCAGGACAGTGACTTGATAAATGCAGTGGCTGAAAGGGAGAGGAGGAGGCGGCAAGTGCTGGAATTGAATAAAGTGGGGTTGAAGGATAATGAAAGTTGTAATTAGTATACTGAGGTGGGGAGAAGGAGAGAAATATTTCTATTTTGGATCTAGAGGAAACATCAAATATCAACTTCCTGATTTTTTCTGGCATCTCTGACTCTTTTCTGCCAGTTACTTTGTTTTGCTTAGATATAAGCTCTTACATGACATACATACAATAACAACAGTATCTGGCATGTATTTGAATGCATGTAAATAATGGCTTCCTGATGTATCTAGCTAGATCCAGAAAAACTGATTTTCCTTCCTTTCACCTGTCCTACTGTTAGCATTCTTCTTGGCAATTAGTACCTCTGTCCAGAAAGTACTGGAAAGGAAGCAAATTACTTCTTCTGTCTTTCTGGTTTATTAAAATCTGCAGCTCTGAAGGAAGCGGGGGGGAAAAAAGTCTGGAATTAGATTTCCATACTGAATTGTTCAGGTCCAGTCTTTTGTTGTAATAGTCTTTTTTTGTTAGGCTGAAGCATTGAAAATAAATATTATTTAAAAAAAAGTTTAAAATACAAATACATTACAAATGTAAATATTATTATTTATATCGGATAGAAAAAGCTTAAAGATATCTTAAACATTTAGTAGTTCTAAAATAATTTAGTAAATTCTGTTGAGTTTTTATTAAATTTGCATGCTAGTTCATAATGGTTTCCTTTAGAAAATTCAGCACCTGGTACCTCAGAAGTGCCTGCTGTCTATGTTCATGGAACAGCTCAGGCTCTCTCTGATGACTGAAGTGGTATTTGAGTGGTTGCCATCCTTCTTTCACCTTTCAAAGTGTTCCTGTACCTTGACTGCTTTTCCATTGTAACTGACGTAGTGTGGCAGATAGGAAGGCTGAAATGAATCAGTGTGCGTATATACTGGCATTAGTCCTCTCGCAGGTTTCAAGGCTGATATCTTCATTTTGGCAAACGCCATAATTTAGATCTGTTACAGTCTTGAAATATCTTTACAGCTCTTTCCCCTTCTTCACTTGCAATATTATTCCATACTGAATGCATTTTGATTTTGGGATTTTTTTTTTTTGTTTTTTTTTGTTTGTCTTTTTTGTTAAATCTTCTTATTTTGCTGCCTAAAAGATCACTGGTGGCATCCAGTGGGAAACCAGCAATTCCAGATTTTTTATCTTCTTGCTGAGGGATGAGTTTCTGAACTCTTTAACTTCAATTGCAGCAATCTCTTTAATCATGCAGCTGTTGTCTGTAGCAGAATTATTTCTGCATGGATTCCCTTGCATTGTCATCGCTGAACGTTTAGGGCTCTGATGGACTTCTTAAGTGCACTGCACTTGGTCCTTATGGCCCTGTAAGCTACTTGGACTGTAGAGCTAAGCTTGCCAAGTCCAACACAGACAGCTGTATCCATGTTGTCTACAATGGCTGGATGGACACTGGTACTGGGCAGTTCAGCATCCAGAGGAACTTGTTACATTTTTCATTTTGTAACAGCAAACAATTTACAGTTGATGGACAAACAAAACAATCGGAACTATTCCTAATATTTAGATTAATGCTTTTGTATTAAATAGAAATTAAAAATTAACTGTGTGGGAATATATATACAAAGATGAAAATATTTATTTTATAAATATTTGGATAAGGATATTAATTTTTTTATGCCTGAAAATAGGGAGAATTAATGAATACTTATTTCAAGAAGGCCCTTTGTCTTGAAGAGTACACTCTTTAAACTGCCTAGAGTCAGAAAGCTTCAAAACTATTATATATTTTAAAGGTAGTGTAATACGTTTGTTACATTTGTTTGTTTCACATACTTAACGATTTTAATTGTATTCTAGGCAGCAAAGGAGCAAACCCAGGACTTGATAGTAAAAACCACCAAACTCCAAGCAGAAAAGTATGTATACCACCTTATTTATTTCCTGAAGATGTGACAGTACTGATGCAATTTTCTTTTAGATCTGGTTCTGCCACTCTTGTTTTTGAGTAATGACTCCGGGGGTTTTTTTACTTTGTATTTTTTTAATGCTATCTGTGTTTGTAGCTCAATTGGAATAAAAATACTGAACTCTTAGTTTATTACTAGAGGAGACAAAAAGATAAGAACATGTGTAAGTCATAAAAATTGACCTCTTAGGGAAGAGCATCAGTTACAGTGGTAAAGCATGCTGTATATGGATGTGCTTTTGTCGGTTGATAATGTAAGTTTTATTGTTTTGGAACGGGTACAGACCTACTCAGTGTCTCATTAGTTTCACAGGCTGCTTCTTGTTGTTAATGCTTCATTTCCATTGGAAATCACTCTCTTGTTCAGGGGCTGTATGTAGGAACAGAAAGTTGGATTATAACCTGCTCTGCCATATATAAAGCTAACTGTGAAATACGTAAGTGCTGTTCAATGAGCCTGACATAGACCATTTTTCCCTTGGTTCTCCAACCTCTTGTCAGAGAAAAGATTTGTATTTTGCTCTTTTCAGTATTTTTATTGATGGGAAGGGGATAATAGCCTATGACAGATTCAAGTAATCTTTATCGTTTTTATGGCTAGGGGATCTGTTTTTACAGCTTTAGCCTCTGTCAGTGTAGAAGAATGAATCTCCTTGCTTTATGAGCTTTCTTCTGAAAATTATATACAGTTCACTGGAGATTAGAAATAATTATTTCCAGTGATAAGTTTCTAGTAGAAATTACGACTTTGGATAGCTCTGGGTGCACTTTCAAAATCAGTAGTTTCATGTTGTCGTCTTTGGTAGGAAGTGGATTATGTCCTGTGAGAGTCTGAATGTGAGGTTAGAGTTTAATCTGTACATATTTTAAGTCGAGTGTGGAATAACTGCATAAAACACAATACTGGTTGATATAAAACGAAGGATTTGGCAAAGTCACAGTTTAAGTGAGCAGAAGTCAGGTTTTAGAAAATTTGTTATTTTAAGTACGAGTATGTGAAGTTTTAGGACAGAGAAGTGGTCATCTGTTTTCGGTATTCTCAAGAAAAGACAAGCTGCTTTGATTCCTTGTTCTGAAGCAGAATGGAAGATACCAAGACCAATCCCAAGTGATGTATGTCTAATTGGCCTTAAATTCCATTAAAGGAGATTATGCAGACTGTACATCAGTATTTCTACAATATAGTCCTCACTGGCACAATAGTTTACTTTCCGCTAATTCCTGTAAGAGGCAGAACATCCCCCTAGTGTGAGGAGGAAAAAAGGTTTAGAAAGTAGCCAGTCCTTCTAAGGGTCTGACTTCAGAGTGCACACGTAGGAAAAAGTTCTCTCTTGTAAGTATACAATGAAATACTCACTAGCAGAAGCCAAACAATACTTGTGATCTTATAATATGATGGCTATGGAAGATTCATAGTGCCATTTATTAACAAAGTAACTTTTTTCCTGGCTAAACTTATGAAAAAATTAAACAAAAGCTACAACGGGAAGGCTGTCTTGCCCTGTGTGGGCCATTTGAGTCGTCTTTTCTTTTGTCTCATGACTGTTGATGCATTGCTTTGGTTTACATCAGGCACATGAAGAGGCATTGGGTACCAAATGTTAGGGGTTTCTTGAAAAGCTGAAATCTTGCCTGCAGTCAGACAAAATATGGGTCTTAACTTGCTGATTCCTTCAGCTTAACAGGTGACATTTCTTAGCCAGCAAAGGAATAAATAGTGAAACTGGGAGGGCATGCCTTCTCTGTCTTCTGAGGGTTGTCCTAAAACACTGTCTGGTTAAAATGCAGAGCTGAAAGCTGGACCCATTCAAAAAGAAGGCAATTGAAACAGTGACTCTAGAGCAAGAACAGTCAGTCTAGAACAAGGCAGTAATTGCTGAGCATATTGTCTTTTAGAGTTCTTCCTATAAAAAGATGTCTCTTATGAAAATTATAGGAGTCTTTAGATTTCATCAATCTCAAATTTCTATTTCTACTCTCTGTGGTTTTACTAGCTGTTTATTTTATGATAGGCATTTCACAAGAAAGCATGAGTTAGGTAGAAGTTTCTTGAAGTCTAGGATAATGGGAATTTGTATTTGAATAGCACCAATATAGTAGAATTTTCTGTGTAATTTTAAAATTTAACATCAACGTATATTTTAAAAAACAAATTCCTTTTTATGTACCACAGAATTTGATTTAAGTTCTTAAATCAGTGTTGAGGAATGGTATGCTTTTAAACATTATCCTAAAAAATCAGTTATGTTCTTCCTTTTCAGATTAGTGATGTTCTTCTTTTTCACAACGATAGTTACTGAAGGTTTTGTAATGGCAGAGTTAATACATTCAGTCATTTTGCTGAAACAGTTGTTTACACTGTCCTTAAGGGAAGTTATTTTGACTCTGCCATTATCACTGAGTACTACATTAAATCCTCATCTGTTTTCATGTTTTTTACGTGATTTTTAAAAATAACTTCAGAAGCTATTTTGATTTGCAGTAAATGATTTGCTGTGCTAGCTGTTGGTCAAAAAAAAAGGTCTTCTGTTATGCTTAGCATTTATCTGATTTACTTTAGCTGACCGTTTTCTTGTAGGAGGAAAATGTTATGATTTGATTCAGTGTTCTAAAACTGAAGGGAGACAGTAAACTTTCAGATGCATTTCATGCATTTATGGTAATTAGGGATTTACCTTTTTAAAAATATTTGATTTTTTTATTTAACTGAAATTTTAGGGAAAATGGGCTACTGTCTTCACTCAGGTAATACGATGAACATAGTTATTTGCCTAACTTTCTTTCTGAGTTAGTATTTCACAGCTTTTTATTTACTTCCCTTCATTTTCTAAGAATACATGTTAGCTCTGGCTTTGATCTAAGATGTCTAGTTGTCTTTCTGTAATAGTCTTAAGACTGTTTTCAGTAAATGACAGGTAGAACCTTTGGCTTAGGTAGACCCTCTTCATGCATGGTCAGTTTTTGTGGAAAGTAAATTTTGTCAAAAGGTGCTATAGTTAGGATCAAGTTTAAAGTAAACTGCAATTAAAAGAACAGAATGTTTGTTTCAAAACCAGAGAAAGAAAAGTCAATAGCCGCAGTCTTTTTAATTGGAATTGTAACTTTATTCCCCTAGCTATACTAAGCAAATAAAGGAAAGATTGAAATAGTAAGTGAACTATTTTCTTAGATTGCAACATTTTTTGACCTTGCAAATGTAAGTATCTCTTCAGAAATTTTTCCTGATGTAGGCATTTGAACCTAGAGTATGAGGATGAACACTTTAAGTAAGAAAGCTTGTTCATGCTTTCATCCTTGCATGTATTCTTTCTCTTCTGCGGCACTTGCAAAGGGGTGGCTGTCTCAGTGGTTCTGTGCAGGTTCTAGGTTTATTGTACTAAGTAGTTTTTGCATTGTATTATCACTTATATAATTAGATGTAGTTCAAGACGATATTCAGTTTCCTAAGTTTCTTACCTGAATTCCTTGTTGGTCATCCTAGTCTCTGAAATTTGTGGTTTGAAGGTATAGTGGTCCATCTGCAGTATCCTGCAGGTAATCCTGCTGAGCTGTTTGGGACTTCCTGTGTTGGTAAAATGTGTAATTTAAGACACTTGGTTAAAGTTGGGTTACAAAATAAGATGTTCATCTCAGATTTAAGTTAAAACTTCTGAATTCTCAGGTTGTTGCTTTGCAGCATTGTTTTTCTTGTAAGCTAGTGTGTGAACTTTAGACCTGATTTGGCATAAATGCTAAATAGAATGTGTTACTGAGGTAACAAATTAAAAAAGTAATCTTCCACTAATACAAATGCATTTTTGTATTTCTGAATATGTCAGAGTTGGTGTATTTCTTTAGTCAATTAGGTTGTTTGTTTTGAATTTATTTTCTCTGTAAAGACTAGTTAAAATAACTCTACTGTACGTTAGAGGCACAACAGTTTTCCTTCACATTATTTAAGTTATGGAATCTGCTTAATATAGGAACTAGGATTTTCTTTTTTTCCTCTTCTCTTCTTAAAAATGAGACTTACCACAACTTAATAGAACCATCTGGTGTGAAATAAAGTAGTCCAAACCATTCAACCCATCTCTCTATAACGTAAGGTTAATTATTCAGTACTGTAGAGTCTTAAATAGAATGTTTGTTTTAATGTATTTCATAAAAAACTTTGATAATAAAGAAAAACTGAGGTAGTTAATTTAGGTGATTTCTGTGAATTGTTAAAAATCCACTTCAGTATCTTCACTAGATTTCTATACGTTTACTTGAGCATGCTAATATTGCTTTCAGGTTGCATTAGGCTTTTTATGTATAGTAATGAGGAAATCAGTTTGTTTTCAAACAACATCTGCTGCATTTTAAAATATGTGGATTTGTTTATTGCCATTGCTAATAGGCTGGTAGAAAAAGGATCTTGCTCATTGAAGTGAGATTTTAATACAAGCTTCCTGTGACTTGTCAATTCTCTTGTTGTACCTGAGTTTAGTTCTTTTTTTTTTTCTTTGTGTGAAGCTAAAAACCTACTTGCATTACTAAACTACTTCACCTTGCATTGGGAACAAGCATCCTGAAGTTCAGTACAGACCAGAGAAATAATAGTTCAAGTCCAAAATACTGCATGCAGAATGCCAGAAGCCTGGCTTCATAGTAGTTCTACCAGCCACTTACTGGTAAGGTATTGTGCAAGATTGTTTTTGAGGTTAGCCACAAATGACAGTCCTGGATCTAACAATTGAAGAAAGAGACCAGGAGGTAATAGTTACAATATTAATTTTTATAAAATTAAATGAGAGCGATTATGTGAGTGTATGTATATGCTCAGGGAGATCACAGAAAATAAGCCTGCAGAGTCACAGTCAATTTGGAAATGACACAGGAAGTTCAAGAGTGTTTGTAGCAGGTTAGAGAGGTTTGCTTTCATCAGCATATGCTGGGAAAAGTGGTGATCCGGTGGTTTGCACTGATGAGATGTATTTTATGTCTTGACCTTTTGAAACTTGTAATTACATTTATTCCTGTGAATATGCTTCATGAGAAAAAGCAGTGATTGCCTAAACTGAATTATAATTCAGTATGGGGGAGGGTGAAGGCTTGAAATTCTGAGGCTGATTTTCTTTCCTGATTTGTACCAAAGCATAGGTAACGGGGCATAACATAGGAATCTGTGGATCTGAAAAAAAAAAAAAATCCCTAATTTGTCATATTCTAGCCATGACCAGCGGAGAAGATGCAAAGCCTTATTTCCTGCCAGCTTTTCTGCTTGGCAACCATGTACTCTGAGGCATGAAGTACTCTTGATCAGTATGAAATGAGGCATGGGCTTACAAGTTGAGAAACATTCATCAGAAGTGCAGAATCAGTTACATGATACCATTCCTGACTGAGGTTTCTCTAATCTGCTCTCAGAAGAAAAGCCCAGGAACAGAGAGCACGTGGTCTTCCCTAGAAATTTATTTTGGTTCTTTATTGTTTTTCTGCTAGCTGATTTAGTTCTCCTTTTGCTGCTGGTTAAGCTCATTTGTTCTGATCTTCTTCCAGGTGGACGTAGAGAACAGGGTGTTATTTTCATGTCTTTGGCAACATTTTTGAATTTCATGGTAAATTTGAAGCTAGGCTAAGCAGTCCCCTTTCAAATATCTTTATATCAGATTGTATAAAGGATATGCTGAAGATATCAGTCTGTTTGGTACGATAATATCAACTAGCTCACCTCTGCAAGATGAAAAAGATTCTATTCACTGGAAGTAAACTCCTTTTTAACTTAATCTCTGTTCACAAGTTAGAAACCATATCTTGTATCTTAACCGTTGCTAAACACTGATTTACCTAGTAAGTATATATATCACGACTGCTGTGAAGTTTTGCATGTGAAAATTGCTTATCCAGACTATTCTGTAGATATGTATGAATTATGTTTATAGAAAACCTGATCGGTATGTAAGTAGAAAATTATTAAATTCTGTGAACTTGTTTACAGCATGTAACCTTTTTTATTCTAGTGTTTAGTAATCTGTTTGGCTAGGTTTGAATCATTTCAGTGGAGTTAGTATGTTCTGTTGCTAAACTTTTGATTTAGCCTTTTGATTTTTATGTATTTATTTTTGAAGCAGAATGTATTATATGGCAGGGCTGCAGCATTGCAGGCTAGCTGTCTTTAGATAGCTAAAGATGGGAGAAACCTTCCACCTTCAAGTCCACTCTCCTCTGCCACCATTTGTGTGATGACTTGTATAAACTCATCAACTGTTCAGCTGTCTCCCATAGCATCCTCATAGGTAAGCTGCAGAAGTGTGGGTTAGATGAGTGGACAGTGAGGTGGATTGAGAACTAGCTGAACAACTGAGCTCAGGGGGTCGTGATCAGTGGCACAGAGTCTGGTTGGAGGCCCGTAACTAGTGGTGTTCCCCAGGGGTCTGTGCTGGGTCCAGTCCTGTTCAACATATTCGTCAATGACCTGGACGGAGGGACAGAGTGTACCCTCAGCAAGTTTGCTGTTGATGCTAAACTGGCAGGATACACTGGCTGATACACCAGAAGGCTGTGCTGCCATTCAGCAAGACCCGGATAGGCTGGAGAGCTGGGCTGAGGGGAACCTCATGAAATTCAGCAAAAGCAAGTGTAGGGTCCTGCACCTGGGGAGGAACAACCCCATGCACCAGTACATGTTGGGGGTTGACCTGCTGGAAAGCAGCTCTGCTGAGAAGGACCTGGGAGTGCTGGTGGACAGCAGGTTGACCATGAGCCAGCACTGTGCCCTTGTGCCCTTGTATCCTGGGGTTCATTAAAAGGAGTGTGGCCAGCAGGTCGAGAGAGGTTATCCTCCCACTCTACTCTGCCCTAGTGAGGCTGTATCTGGAGTATTGTGTCCAGTTCTGGGGCCCCCAGTTCAAGAAGGACAGGGAACTGCTTGAGCAAGTCCAGCAGAGAGCCACAAAGATGATCAGGGGACTGGAGCATCTCCCTTATGAGGAAAGGCTGAGAGACCTGGGTTTGTTCAGCTTGGAGAAGAGAAGACTGAGGGGGGACCTTGTCAATACTTATAAATGAGGGGTGGGTGTCAAGAGGATGGGGCCGGCCTCTTTTCAGTGGTGCCGAACGACAGGACAAGGGGCAATGAGCACAAGTTGGAACACAGGAAGTTCCACTTAAACATGAGAAAAAACTTCTTTACTTGGAGGGTGACAGAGCACTGGAACAGGCTGCCCAGAGAGGTTGTGGTGTCTCCTTCTCTGGAGACATTCAAAACCCGCCTGGACGCAGCCCTGTGCACCCTGTTCTAGGTGTACCTGCTCAAGCAGGGGGGTTGGATGAGATGATCTCCAGAGGTCCCTTCCAACCCCTACCGTTCTGTGATTCTGTGATATAGCTAGTTAATGATTTTTGCATTTTGTACATGTTGGCTGTTCTTGGGACGCTTACCTCAAAAGCTTGTTCTTTCCAGTAAAAGCTTTTCCCTAATTTCCAACCTAATTCTTGCATATAAATTGGCTGTTTTCTCATCTTGTCCTTTATCTTAAGAGCTTCCTTCATCTTCTCTCATAAATTTTGTTCTCTGTTCCCATGATCATCCTGCTAGCTGTGGTCTAATGGGAGTCCATTGCTCTTGAACACAGATAATCAGGATTGTGATCTGTTTTCCAGATGAGGTCTCACTAAAGCTTGCTGTAATATTACTGCTATTTTCCTGTATCCTGGGAACGTTACACAGTTCACTATGATTTTCTATGCCTTCCCATTTTTTAATTGAGGAGAAAATTTCATAATTATATTCTATGATTGAATTGGTCACTGAATACCTTCCCACAGTATTTCAGTTCTTTAATAAAAGATGTGTTTGGCAGACAAAATGTAGAATAAAAACACTTGTTGTCAGCATTTAGAAATGCATTTTTGCACCTGGTACGTATTCTTAAGAAAGGTTTCCTAACACTTACTTGTGTGTAGATGTTTTGTTATATAGTCCCGTATATTTGCCTTCCACAAAAACCATCACAGAAAAATAATTTTTCCAGCTGCTGCTGAAAAGCATTTATACATGTCTGTTTAAGATGGTTGTTTCTTTATGAGTTAGAAATACTCCATCTTTTTGAGGATTTAAAAATGTGCTGAATCCTCAGTACCATAAATTGAAAGTAATTTCAGAACATGCTGTTATGACTCGTCCTAGGTAAAGGAAGCTAGCAGATTTTTATGTTGGATTTGGTGGCAGGATAAAATGAAACTTTGGAAAAGCCTGTTTCTCCTCCACCTCATTTTTTGAGCTGTCTAGGTGATAATCCTAACAAATAGTGTGCATTTGTATTTGGTTCAAGGGAGAAGTGCATGAAGTGCATAGTTTTCCCAGCCTTTTGAGTTCTCTTGCAAAAGAATTCTGTCTCCCTGGCAACGATTAAAACTGGGGAAGTTGCTCTTTGTTGGAGTCCCGTCCCCCACCCAAGCTCCAAGTCCACCAGCGCTTGGCACTTCCCCCTTTGCATTGGTGCCGTGTTCCCATGATCTGTTAGTTTTGTTCCTTTATGCAGGGGTAACTTTTGTAAAAGGAAAAGAAAAGCTTTGGGATAAGAGCACAGTGTGGCCTTTCCTCTGCTGTACTGCAGTTGCTTAGAGCACAATTTAGAAATGGTTGTGTTTACAGAAAGGCCAGTGGGTCTTGAAATGTCCCAAGTGTGTGCACAGGTACCAATTGCTGTGGGCTATATGTAAGATGGCCTTACTCTATCTTTTGTTGTTACCTACATTGTGTTTTGCATAGCACTTACTGCAGTGAAATAACTATCACTCAAGTTTGCTTGAGTGATATTTTAATCTGTTTCCCTGCTTTAATAAGATTGATTAAATTCTCGTTAAATATCTGTTAGCTTATGTCTGAGGAAATAGATATATATTTATATTATATATAAATTATTAAATTATAAATAAAATATCAATAATTTAATAATTTAAAGAGTATATTATATATATTTATATATATATATAATTAAATACCTGCCTAAAAGTATTGGTCTCATTAATACAGTATACTGCCAGATAAAAGTCAAGGGTATGTAGCATTTATGTTTTGTTCCTGATCCATCATCTAGGATACAGGATCTCTTTCTCATGCAGGTTGATAACCAAGGCAACTTTCATAGCCAGCATAAGTAGAGGTGGCTAACCTGGGTTTTTAAACTGAGTAGCTTGTTTAAATCCCATGTCCTTTGTAAAGAGATGAAAATAAATATCAAAATTCAGACACATGTTTTTAGATTTAGGATAGATATTTCTCACCACTTCAGAATCCCTGTCTTGAGAAAGATAGATGAAACATTGCTGCCACCTTGAGGCTGTTTTGTGTTTACGTTGTGGAACTTGTCAGTATGCTACAGTTTAATATATTGACTCAGTTTTGTAGAAGTTAATTATTGGGAGTGCACAGAGTGGGTCAGTGAGCAGTTACAGCAGGTGTTAGCCAAAGACAGAGCCAGGGGTTGGAATGGCTTTAAAACTCAATGTTTGATTGAGCCTTGTTCTCTGAGGCAGCAAAAAAGGAACGGAGGGAGGACTGTGGAGAGAGTGAAGACTTGTAGGAGGAGGGAGGTGGAGTAGTGAAGTCTGAAGTTGTTCATTTTTGTAACCATAGGAGTGAAGGGTGCACAGAATTCCAATGTGGACTAACGAGCATGCTGTTTGTACAGTTCCTTACTCTGGTCCTTGTTCTTTGAAAGTCTGCAACCCTAGTTGCGACAAATTTACGAAGCAAACTGAAGAAACCTGTTGTGCCTTGTATATTGCACTTCTTAAAATCAGACTTCCCCCTGCCCCCAGTTTGAGGAAAGCATACATTCAAAAAATCTGAAGAACAGGAGGTAATAGTAAATGGAGATCTTCTCTAAGAGCACTTAAAAGTTTATGTGCTCAATAGATACACAGGTTCAAAGAACAGAAAAGTTTCTCAACACCTCATCTGCTCTTGTGTTTATGGGAGATCTTGTTTCAGTTGAAACCAAAGAAGATCTTGCATTTGCTTTCTCCAGTCTCTTTCCTACCTTCCTTCTTTTCCCTAAAGGTAGGGATTATCCAGTGTAAGACTTTTCAGCTTTGTGGTTTTATATTCAATTGAGATTTCCATCACAAGAGGAGAGACTCCGAACAACTATGAAACAAAGTTAATTCACCGAATTACATTGTCTGTTGTTTCAACTAATCCAGTGATGGCGACATTGATGGATTAGACTTCCTCAGCACAGTGGTGTAGAACAGGAACGTGCTGTTGAAAGCACCATCATTGGGTGAAATCTGAAGTGTCCTTGCCCGATTTTTCGATTCGAGTAGCTATGTCATATGCCTCTAGGCTTTTGGAGGGGTTGAGAGGGGAGGCTCCCAATATTTTTTATTATTTGTTGTAACTGACTATTGAAATGACCTCTTTTTATACCGCAGAAGAGTTCTGAAGTGTAGTTTTCATAAGCAGCTTCATAGCAACAGTGAACTAAGTAGTCATTGCCCCCTTGCCTCTGGCAGCTCAGTGTGCTTGCACACCCCTTAGTACAGGGGGATGCCTGTAGAGATCTTAGTACCCCACAATCCCTTAGTACAGCCCTGTGGTAAACTGAATTAGAGAATACATATAAACTACACCCCAAAAAAAGAAATAAAATAAAAACTTTTGGTGTTTTTCTGCCAGCTTTGTTCCTTGATCTGATTCACTGCGTGACAGTATAAACAACGGTTCTGGCACAGTGGAAAGGGCAGTACAGGGCAGGGATGAGCAGGGATGGCTGAGGCAGCCTGAGCAGCATGGCTCAGGCACGTTGCAATGATGGAATATATTACTACAGAGCAGACCTGATCCATCTTTCATCTGTGTTGTGAGAATGACGTAGTTATCATAAGAAAATCTCTCACAAGCCTAATATTTAATTAAAAATACTCTTTTATTAGTATCCTCCTGTGTTAATTTTTGGGAGTATGTTTTGTAGACAGCTTCTGTCTGTATTTTTTCCTCTGTCTCCAGCTGAAGCTACACCATGGCTTCCTCTCCTCAGATTTTACTGCCTAATCTTCCTGCTGAAAATTTACTGAATATGTTCAAAATTATATTCTTCCATTCTCCTTCCACTGTGGTGAGGTCTGCCACACTTTCTGTGTCAGAAAAGCATATCAGTGGGGCTGGAAAACAGTGCCAGGTCTGTTTAGGTTTGAAGATAGTCTTGCGTGTCCATACCCCAATATAAGAGATTTAGGTAAAGTTATTCAAAGAGAAAATGGGGCAACTTCAGTGCATTCAGACCCATCACTTCACACATCTCCCCTCTTTGCCCACAGAGTCTTTTGGTACTTGCCATTCTCTCTCTCTCTCCCCGTGCCCCATTCCTTGTGCTAGAAAAGTGACACCACCTCCTTGTGAAACAATCATGCTGCTTCTCAATTGCTTTTCTCTCTTCCAAATGCCTTTCTTTTCTTACTGTACTTACATTTTCTTGTTTCCAAGCTGTGCATGCATCCTTGAGCCCTCACTTTTTAGACTTCTTTCCTGTTCTTCCTCACTTGCAGTGAGCTACCACCAGATTGCTTGGAAAGTGCTATAATTTTTCAAGGATGCATCTGCTGTCATTGCCTGTTTAGTTGGCCAGAATTATCCTCCATCATTCTTGTTCCTTCCCTGAGAAAGATTCAGCTTCACGGAGACCCTGAATTTGCAATTGTAGAGTTTACTTAGAGAAAATGAAATAGACAGACAGTTGGCTTTTAAGCATTGCAAAACTGTCAATGTAAAGGCAGAACAGCCACATCTGCACTGGACCCTGGGGAAACCTGACTTACCAGTTAAAGATGTGGTATTAAAGCATATGAGTTTTTGGTTTTACTTTTTGCTTAGGTGTCTTCTGTGTAACTTACAAGTACTGGATTGCTTTCCCCTTTGATTTTTATGAATTTTACTGTTAAAACACTGTTGGATTTTGTTCCCTTCTTTCTCGCTGTTCAGTATGATAGAGCATTGACAATTGCAAAACATTTCATCTGATCTCTAAAAGAGTTTGTGGAACTCCAGGATGGGAAGGCCATCCACGTCTACAGAAGGGAAGCCAGTTTCCTGTGCTTCATACAGCTGAATGCACTAGTTGGGTAGTAGAGAAACAGTAAATAAGTAAAAGCTTACTTTTCAAGCTTTGATCTTGCAAGGAAGTTTAATTATTGCAGTCAGTATTAGATGCGTACTTGCCTGTCTTATCACCCTGTAATAACAGTGTATTTATCTTGCAGTAATTACATTGGAAGCTGAAATGTTCTTAAAGTAATTGAGTCTTGTTCTTCTACAAATAACTAAGTACTGTCTTCTTGATGTCCTGAAAAAAGTAGTCCTTATTTCCTGGAATGCTGTGCGCTCAAACCACAGTTTGAGCAATATTTCCATTGCTACAGGAATTTCAGTTCCTTCTTGTGGAATAAAACTATATTCGTTTGGGTCCTTCTGTGGTTGTAAGGTGTGTGACAAAACGTGTGCAAAAAGATGCTGCCCACAAGATGGCGTTTACATATTACATTCCTGCTGTGTTTATTCCAGGAAGGGTAATCAACAAGAGAATTAGCCATTACATTTTGATTGCTTGTGAGATCAGTAAATTTGTATGCCAACTGTATGTTGTTAAAAAGAAATGGATCTGTTCTACAGAAAAGTAGATTAATCTAATGGTTATTTTCTCATTTTGGGTGCTACAGCTTTTTGTGTCTCTCTGAAAACAGGAGCTGAAACCCCATTCTTTTCTTGATGAATTTGGAAGGAAATAACTGCAAGCATTAGAACTGTACAAGCAAGATTCTGGATTAGACAACTTGTGATACAAACACTAAAGGAATATTTTTTTTTTAAGAACTTACTAGTTTTCAGATATGGTAACTTACCTTTATATTGTCTTTACTCAGTAATCTATGTAAGCTTAATAGAAAATTGTATGTGAAGATGCAACTCAAGTGTTTGATGGCAAGAATGTACTATTAGAATTTAATAACATCTATTTCTAATGCTAATTATATTTCCAAAAGTATGAATATGCAGAATAAATCTGAGATAAGCATAAAAAGGTAATGTGCTCTTCACTTTGTTTTATTACAGTCAGAGACTAGAAATGAAAGCACAAGTTGCAGATGCATTCATAGCAAAATTCCAGCTGACGCCGGATGAAATGAACATCCTTCGAGGCACGAAAGATGAGCCAATTACTGAGGTAGCTCAATGAACATTAAAAGCTTTGCCCTGAACTAAAATGTAGAAGTGTCCTAGCCGAATTGTACATGAGATCTTACTATCAGTTTGTAATTTAATTTTTTATAGAGGAATGTACGTTTTAACAGAACGGTGAATTTCTGATGAGTCTGAAATGCATGATGAAAGATTCAAGTAACAAGAAAGAAAATCAACCTTAAATTCTAGTTTGTGTAATGAGTTTAAGGGGCAAATGAGCTATCATGTGGTTTTACACTTATAAAGACCTTTATGAAGTCTGGATTTTCAGTGAGAGTGTTTTAAAATAACTTCATAACACTCAAATAAAGCAAATGAGAAATCTGTAGCGCTTCAGTAGTATGTAGTACTACCCTTGTGCATGCATGTATGCATTTTGCATGTGCCTCTGTATAGGTATTCAGTGACTTGAAACAATATAAGCTGAGACTTTCCCTCATTATTATTTGGTTGATGAAAATATTAGGTGCTGTCACTTTTAGCCACCTTCCGAAACAAGTTTTTGAATATGTTTATGGTTTGAATAAGAAGGCACGTTGTTCTGCAGTAAAAGCAAACTGAATAATGAGAGAATTGAGTACACTTAATAGATTTTTATTATTGTGGTTGCATAGAAACCTTCACTTAAATGTAGACTACCTGCTGAGACATACTATCTTCTTTCCACAGGCATCCTGTTTGCAGTTAAAGCATTATTAAAGACATGGAACAGATAACCATAAACAGTGCTAATAAAAGCATAAATGGAATGTGTTAAATGATTGTGCACTTGAGTAATTGCTGTGTGCTTTTGTACTAACTATTACCGTGAAAGATCATTCAGGTTTCTAAAAAGCACAAGTTGCAGGGAACAGTGACAGCAACACTGTGCCATTTATTCAGTGCTTGGTTCACAGCAGAACGAGGATTAGTCCTTTTGATACTTTGATCTGTCTAAAAAATGTGCAGAAGTAACTGAGATATAATCATAGTTGTGCTACTGAAATGGCAGACTTCAGTAAAATCATGTGCTTTTCCCCAATGATAGAATCAGCCAGCATGCTTAAAACATTTGTAGTTAGGTTTCTGTTTTGGCAGTTTTTAATGTTTTTTTTCTTTTTTTTTTTTTTCCTGAAGGAAGAGTAATTTGGGTTTTTATAAACATAATCTTCAACACAGTTGATGCAAGGCAGTAGGTTAAATCAGTGTCCTAATATATATATATTTTTGTGACTTGAGCCTGAATGAAACTCTGTTTTCCTGAGGCAAACTGTTCAAGTCGCAAAAGATGTAAGAAACAGTTATATCTGAATTCGCTAGTCTCCTCCATGATGTTGGAAAGACGACTTCATAATAAGGCATGTGTTTGAAAATGCTAGTGGATTTCCATTTCCTTTCTAAACCAGTAACAAAAGAAGCTTTTGGGCCATATGTCTATGTCTTATAGGGTTTTTTTTTCTTTGCTGCTGCTGAGTTATTCAGGGGGGAAAGATTGTCCTGGAAAATCTTGGTTTGGTCTATTGCAAGTGTTCAATGTTTCTTAGAAATTGTTACCCCATTGTATGAAAACAAAAAAATCAGTGTGTAATCATTTTACTTTGTAATGTTTCAGTTTGCTCTTTAGTTGCTAACGTTAATGGGGAGATGATGATGGAATGAATAGTAATGTCCTCAAAATCTCCCCAAAGTGTTAACAAATAAATGTAAAACACACACATGCTACATAAAAGGTTAAAAACACATCTTTGCTGCTATTAATTTTTTTTTTTTTTGTGGAAGAAGGGTGTGATGCAATGGGAAAGGAAAAATCCTAAGGCTCTTACGGTGGAATGATAGGTGGTGGAGGGGGGGCTTGTACTTTAAAAGCAGTGCTTGGAACACAGACCTGCAAGGAACATAAATATGGAATTGAAATGGGGAGTATAGAGTACTAGAGATTTGAATGAGAAGTTAGTGCTTTTAAACACTGCTCCTTTATTTTTTTATTTGATTTAGGAGTTTTTCAAGGCTTTGGGAAGAGTAAAGCAAATTCACAATGATGTCAAGATTCTTCTTCGGACAAATCAGCAAAGGGCGGGGTGAGTGCTACTTAAATGAGTGCAAGATAACCATTTACTCATTAAAAGCAGAAGTTACAGCAAGGTCTTATTCTTTACTTCATATGACTATTAGGAGTATTTCACATAGAAACAAAGAATAGTGACCTATTTCTAAATTTTAATAATTTTAATAATTTTATGTTTTATTTGATTTATATGTGCCTTTGCTAGTACCTAAAATAGTATTTGCAAATAAAATCTTTTTGTCTTGTAGCTTGGAAATCATGGAACAGATGGCTTTACTGCAAGAGACATCTTATGAACGACTTTACAGATGGACTCAAAGTAGGACTAAGAATGTTTTTATGTTTATGAATATTATTATGATGATTCCTTTAATTCCTTGATGAGAATTGAACTCAGCAAAAACCCTTTTCAGGATTCATTAACAAGGCTTTGGGTTTCCTTTGTAGTGAAGGATTTGTCTAAAAGCTAGCTTTTGTGAACCAAATAGTTAATTGGAGATTCTCTCCTTTTTTGGGCCTGTATCATCTCTGTTTGTAAAACGGTATTTGTATTCTCAGATGGTTCTCCACAGAGAACAACAACTACAGTTTGATAGTCTAAACACAGGGAAGTTCCTGCTTTTGACAATTTGGTAGTTAGTAAGATCTAGTTTAGTGTGAAGAGTGGCTTATTACCTTTATAAAAGGAAAAAAAAAAGCCTTATTTTATCATGATGATCTTTTAAATGATAGTAGGCGATTATTTTTTTCACATATGTTCTCTGGATCCAAGCGTCAAGTGTTCAATGTAATATCTCGATAGTGTAAAATATAGATGCTTTTGTATGACTTCTCTTTTCTCCCAAGACATTGACAGGAAGATTTGTGAAAAAAAAACTGCTGCAATGCTATGTTATATTTGTTAGCTGTTCTTCAGTGGATGCTAAAGCCTCAAATAGGTTGTGGTTTCACCTAGTGAAAATTCATCATTTTTATGCCAGTGTTTGATACAGTTTATATGATTTCCTCAGTCTTGCATAGAATATACAAGATTATATAATTAATGTGATTAAAGTAAAAAAAACCAACCAACCAACGGGAAAAAAAAAAAAAAAAACAAACAAAAAAAAAACAGACAAAAAACAAACCCACAGCTTGCTTAAATACTTGCTCGCTTTTTTCTTAGTAGTTTACCTGGAGTGTCATAAGCAGTTATAAAGGAGCCTGAACAGAATTCTGGTGATTGAATGATTTAACATTTGTACGTGGGCGCAACCAGACACTAAGCTTTCTTTAATTTTTATTATTGTTAAGATTTCTGATGGACATCCATTTTACAGCAAAGTACTGCTTATGGGGGAAGTTAATTACATTAACAGACTAGGCCAGGTAGTGTATTCTGAAGGCTTCAATTCAAAATCCAAAACCTTTGAGGTTTTGTCTCATTTTCTTATTTGACAGCTTGTTATAAAAGGTATTACAGTGTAAAGAATGCACTTTTGTCTGTGTTGATATTTTATAGATGAATGCAGGACTTTGACGCAAGAATCGTGTGACATTTCTCCAGTTCTTGCTCAAGCCATGGAAGCCTTACAAGATAGACCTGTCCTGTATAAGTAAGTAAATGTTTGTGATTATCTCAAACAGCAATGATTATTTCCAGCCTATAAGATTTAAAGGTGGGCATGAATTACAGTGGCAAGGGTGGTGGCAATTTAGTCTTGCGTCAGATTTAAAAAACAAACAAACAAAAAAAAATCGCAACAAAACAAAACACGCATATTTCAACTTCTTTGATTTTCAGAAGTCTTTTTGACATAATTATGGTACAGTAAATGTCATTGGATTTTTTCCAACTTACTGGTTTCTAATTGTCATGGTTTAACCCCAGCTGGCAACTAAGTCCCGTGCAGCCACTTGGTCACTCCCCCTGGTGGGATGGGGGAGAGAATCGGAAGAGTAAAAGTGAGAAAACTTGTGAGTTGAGTTAAATAATTAATAGGTAAAGCAAAAGCCACGCACACAAGCAAAGCAAAACAAGAAATTCATTCACTACTTGCCATTGGCAGGCGGGTGTTCAGCCATCTCCAGGAAAGCAGGGCTCCATCATGTGTAATGGTTACTTGGGAAGACAAACACCATCACTCCTTCCTTCCTTCTTCTTCCCCCAGCTTTATATGTTGAGCATGATGTCATATGGTATGGAATATCCCTTTGGTCAGTTGGGGTCAGCTGTCCCAGCTGTGTCCTCTCCCAACTCCTTGTGCACCCCCAGCCTGCTCGCTGGTGGGGTGGGGTGAGAAGCAGAAAAGGCCTTGATGCTGTGTAAGCACTGCTCAGCAGTAACAAAAACGTCCCTGTGTTATCAACACTGTTTTCAGCACAAATCCAAAACACAGCCCCCTACTAGCTACTATGAAGAAAATTAACTCTATCCCAGCCAAAACCAGCACACTAATTAAAGTAAAATGTCAGACTGTTTTTATTTTAATCTAAATGAACTGTGAATTTCTGCTGCTCTTGTTGGGTTTTTCTGAAGAAAAAAAATGCTGTCCAAAGCATGTGACTGTCTCATTTAAATTCCCAAAGTAAAAAATTGATAAACGCTAATTAGTTTTTACTGAAGTACTCCTGATAGTAAGAATGTCTTCCATTATGGGTTGTACAATAATCTATTAAAATCAATCTACTACATATGGGCCTCTAAAGCATAGGGGTACTTACATATATATATAAAATATACTACTCTCTAGTTCTTGTTCAGAATTTGCTGAAGGGACTGCTTAATGGAAATGAAATGGTAGGTAGTAGAGACAACTACGAGGTGGCACTTAAGAACTGTTTTTATTGGGGTGGCCATACCTGATGAAGTGGTACTAACACTTCTTTGCTTTTCAGGCTTTTTTGAAAAATACATTCATCACATTTTGCAGCTATTGCAAATTACTTTTAGCCACAGGCATCTGGGACAGGAGAGTACAAGGCAGTCTTTCAAAGGCTAGCCTTGTCTTTAAGAGAGTCAAATGTGCGAAGGTGGGAGTATGTGACACTGTAAATCTCCATGGATCAATTCACGGGGAAAATGCATAGTGCAAATGGACCTTAAAAATTCTGTGGCTCTAAGAGAGAGTGTGCATATCAACATGCTCAATCAGTTCTGCTAGTTAATTTGAGGGAGAGATGGTGTCACTCGACCTCCTCAGCTATTGCATGTGGTGCACTGCAGTACATTGGGCCATAGCTGGGGATTGCAGTCCTTTCTTCCATTCTCTCCTCCAGGCTCTCTTCTACAGCTGCAAAGGATCAGTCACAACCGTGTTCACAAGATTTTGTAGGATTCTTTGTAGATACAGTTTATATTTTCTATAATAAATATTTTGCTTAATTATGTTACTTTCAAATGTCATAAAACCATTGTTTTGCTTTCTTAACATTTATGGAAAAAAAACTCCATCTGTATAAACCCACAGCTGGCCAGTTTAAAATGAACCTGCAAAAGAGACTTTATTTTTCTTCTGACATCTCTCTCGCAAACAGCAGTACTAGTATTACCAAAAGTAGAACTTGGTAGGTAGGACTTTTATTCTGCCAAAAAGGCAAAAGTAAACATTACTGTAGAAGATGCAGCCATGTGTCTCTCATCATAGATCATCATGCTTAACTACTTGCTACAGCAGTGTTGTCAAAATTGCAGTACTGATGCTTTACATTTTAAATCTCAAGATTTAGTTTATTCCCTTCCAAAATTTTTGTATACCTTTAGTACATAACAAACTGCTGAGTTCAAAATGTGAAAACTATGTCACAGAAGAAAGTAATTTTAAATTGTTGTTGGTTTTATGCATATAAGCACTGCTGTGTGAACTAAACATTTTTTCCACCGAATTACTGCCTTTGCATCTGATAAAGATTGTGATTTGATTGGGTGAAAGTGAGTAAGATGGAGAAGGGCAGGAGTTTAGAAACTAAACTACAAATTCTTATTTTCTTATATTGACTTATGCCTTGCTAGCTTAAGGTGGCAGAAAGATTGCACCATAGATTGACTTTTGGGAACTACAGTCAATAGGGATCTGAAATAAACATTTCAATTTGGTTTTCACTTCCTGGTTCTAACAGAAAAATTGAAAATTGTTTCATAGAAGATACATGGAGTCATAGCTCAAAGCAGCATTCCTCTTCTATCCTCCACTCTGATTTTCAAAGCTTTTTCTCCATCTCCTTCCTCTCTTCCCGGTGATCATTACTGGGTTTTTAAAAAATGAAGCTGGGTTGAAAAGAACCCAAACATTCTTTTCTTCCCCTCACATGAGTACGTATAATAACATAGTAGTAAACACAGTGTTTCTAGTATAAATAATAGTTATTACTGATTTTTTTAAGATGCAGGATTTTGTCATTGTTATACCCTGTTCTACTGGGAGCAAGGGGAAAATTAGTAGTTTTCTTTTTAAAACAAAATTATTATTACTAAATGATGTTTTCTAAACTAATAACAAGATCACAAGATCTGTTTTGCTGCTGTATTTTTAATGATATAGTTGTTTATTGGCAGGGGCTGGGGGGAAGGTTAGCTGGTTTCTATACACATGTGATGTTTTTCACTGTAACGCTGCTACTCCTGGACTGTAGGTAGTCAGCAGATCCCAGTTCTCTCCTGCTTTTAATTGCATAATTTTTGTAAACAGTAATTTATTAAAGACTTTTTTCATTAGCTTTTTTTTTTTTTAAATTGCAGATACTTACTCTCTGAGTTAACAAGTACAATGTACGAAGAAAAAGATCTAAACAAATTTCAGGATTCTTCAGTGTGCTTTTTTCCCCCCCTCTCAAATAGTAATGTGAATAGAAAAGAGCAAAACTGAAGGATCCTTCGGACTTTTAATAGGATAATAAAAATCTAATTGAACTTAACTTGGAACATATTTGAAACAGTATATTATTTTCTTTTGTATTTTGTTCTCCATATCTGTTTAATTGTGAATGCAATGCTCATTTAACTACAATCAGTGAGTAACATGCTTTTTATTATTATTTTTATATCTGTTCAGCTTCTGGGTGTCATTGGTAAGTGACACCATGCTTAGTCTTTGGCATTTCATCAATTATATTGTTTTTTTTTTCTTTCTCCTTTGTAATTTATGTGCTTTGTTCAAAATGCTTAAATTCAGTTTGTCAAAAAATTAGAAGTGTTCCGTGGCTTGCAAAAATCCTGTTTCTAAGCAGATGTATCAGGGATGTTAGCAGTGTTCATTTCCCATTCTTCACTTGCTGTCGTGCTTCAGCCTGAACAGGAAGGTAACCTGCTCCAAAAATGAGCCATGTGTATGTTGTTCTTGGTACCTCCTCTACTACCAGCAAGCCACTTGAGATTATGTGCTCTGGGCTGTAATTGTCCATCCATTAAACATCTAACTAAGACTCATTTGATTAAAACCAGTGAACAATTACCAAATGAAAATAACTTTTTTGCTACTAATCATGTGGTGGCCTGGAAGAAGGAGAAAGCCTTGTGTTGCAGTGCAATAAATTGCTGCTTCTGTCAGTCAACTGGACCAAATGTGAACAGGAGTCCTAGACCTGTCAATACATGCTTTTATGTACAAAAATAGAAAAGCTGATTTTTCATTTATTTTTTTATTTGGGTGGGGTAAGAGAATGGGAGGGTCAAGGAAGAGTTATCTTTAGTATCTGTTTAGGGGAGTCAAGAAAATCAGAAGGTTTTGAATGCTTCATAGTAGAAGCATTGATGCAAGATTTCTAGAACTATTAAGAATAGTTACTTGTATTAACTGTAAAGTTGAGGTAATAAACTGTGAGGAGGTGAACTATTTTGTTTTACCCGTTTTCATGTTTCAATAACAGGTACACTTTGGATGAGTTTGGAACAGCGAGGAGGAGTGCTGTAGTCCGTGGCTTTATAGATGCCCTTACTAGAGGAGGTCTGGGAGGTACTCCCCGCCCTATTGAAATGCACTCCCATGATCCTCTGAGGTACAGTACTAGTGAGAGTGTATGCTATAATCTTCCTGTTGCCTGTTGGCACTTTGAATCCCTAACACCATAAACTGCTGATTTATACGGAAATTTCTGTCTTTATTTAGGTATGTAGGAGACATGCTGGCCTGGTTGCATCAAGCTACAGCCTCTGAAAAAGAACACCTAGAAGCTATGTTAAAGCTTGTAACTATTCAAGGTAGTACTAGATTTTAAAGCATAAATTGGGAAGTGATAGGAGCTAAGTCTGTGAGAAGTCAGAAAGTGTGATTAATTTCTTAGGCTGGGCTTCAATTATGAGAGTCTGAGCTTAGATTTTCGTGTAAATAATTTCAGAATAGCTGGTGGTTGCATTTTGCCAGAAGAAAGCCCTTAACGAACAAGAGTATTTCAAAATGCACTCCTTTCATTTTACTGTGCTTATAATACATTTACACTAAACTTACAAAGGGACATTTTAGACCGTAGTTGAGAGTTCAGAAATTGTCTGTAATGTCATAGGGTTGCTGATTGATATGTTGAGGACTGCTGTTATGCTGTGCTCATTTATTTAGTAAATTTTAAAAATATAATTCCTTCTTCCTATAATTCTCTTCCTTCTACACTACAAGTAAAATGTAATTTTCTTCTGTCACGTAACATATTATTACAGATTTACGGAGGTCAAAGTAGGCTGCTCATAAGCAGATGAAGCTTTTTAATATCAAAGCTCTCCTTCTTTAACAGAACTACAGATTCTCATGCTTTTTCTTCAGCCCCTTTGCTCTCTTTTAAGTACATTGGACCTACACTTTTAAGACCTTTGTCCTGTAGAAGCTGTAATATGATTTGCCTCCACAGCCTCAGCCAAAGACTTGTTTAATAAATTAAGCATGTGTACTCAGTTGTAACAAACTCAGTGTAAGGACTGACATTTGATCTATATCTGGTGAGCTCTTCAAACTGTGTGTCTTAATTGAATTCCAGTCTGGGATTTTAAGGTAATATGCACTTTTATTTTCCTTACTGCTGGAAGTATTAATTGGCTTTCCTAATTAACGGTATAAGAGCAAGGATGCTGTTTGGGAACTGTTGTAAATCAAACCGAAGGAACGTTGTTTTTTAACTACAGTTACAGCATACTGTAGAAGTGAATTTAATAATATTTACTGACGGTATCTCAGGAGGACAGGAAAGGAGGCCTCACAATGGTTGTACGGTAGAGAAAAAGACATGGCAGTTCTTTGTAGATGACTGTCTGATGCTTCTGCTATAATTGGAGAGACCTTTGGGAAAAGCTGGCCACATGGAGGATGTTACTGTATCTGGTTCTGCTGTTGATTGTGCTACTGCTGCTGCCCAGGCCTGCATTCTGTTCTGAAATTCTCCCACCTCTTCATGCAGTGCCTTACTTAACTATTAAATCCCTTGGCCTTCTGTCAAGGAGTTACGCTGAGATGCTATGACCACATAATTAGATATGGTTAAAGCAGTTCAGCCATAGATCAGAGTAAACTATATAAGAATACTGAGAATATAAAAGTTTTGGGGAAAAAAATTCCAAAAAAATCACCAAGCCAAAACTTTTTTCCCAAGAGACTAGTATAAACAAGAGATTCCATATTTCTGTCTGAAACAAAAACATGTTTTCCTAAGCTCTTCAGGAATGGGTTTGCCATCACTGTTGTGCAGTTTTCAAGAAATGTAAAGAGGGATTCTTAGCTTCATACTGGGAGCAACAAAGCTTGGGAGATGCTGTCTGTTAACCATTCCTCTGCATCTTTGGGAAATTTTTTTGATGACAAGGATGGTTATGCAATAAGATCCATAAGACAAAATGGTACTTAATGGGATACCACTGGGTTTAACAAGAACCATTATGGGCAGTGCAGCCTTATGAAGTACCTTGAGATTATGTGCTTTATATAAATACAGATCCTGAATTGGTAGTGGCTAATCAGTGAGTACAATGTCTGTGGTACTGAGAGATTCAAACTGAATTGCCTGTACTATTGTACAGTCTTCAGGTATCTGGTTGGGCAGGCTACAGCAGAGATTGAGTTAATTTCACTTAGCCATTTAAAAAGTGGACATCTTGTTCATTTGCAGTTATAGATAATGACAGAGATTTGCATCTCCGGAGGGCAAGTCCTCCCAACAGAGGTTAGATCTAACGTAGGCATTTCTGGAGACTTCAGTCACAACTGTTTGGGTGTTTTTTCTGTTCCCTATAGAGGGAGCCCAAGCTACTAGTATAGATAAGACACCTAGCTGGGGGTCTAAAGTTAGGTCTTTCCCTTGACTCTAATAGGTCAGTCAAATGTTTTAACTTTAGTCTCAACTTGAGTAGCTTTTTGCAGATGAAACTGGTTTTATTATTTTAATTCAAGCGTCTCTGTTCTGAGTTCAGATTTCTGTTTATATTCTCCTATAAGCTCTGTGTAATTTCAGAAATACGGAGAACATGGTAAATCGCAGCTGCACAGAAACTTCCCTTCTCTTTTTAAAAAAAAAAGAAGCCTTTAAGAGAACAAACTATGTAGCCCATAGTCAAGTGAACAAGAATAGCTTTTAAAAAGTTTTAATATTTTAAGCTTGCAAATAACTGTTTAAAATTAATCTGACCAAAAATGCTATTAAAATTTTAAGCACTGAAAACACATTCAGAAAAGTTTTAACTATTTTGCATTGTACTGGCCAAGCATAAAGCACCTGGTTCTCTTCTTTGGAGCTTAGGTGTTCTGCTAACAGAAGCCTTCCAGTCTTACAGAGACTTTGTACTTGAAAGGAAGGGAGAATTGCAGGCATTCTGTTTAAGAGAAGCAGTAGAAACCCATTTTTCATCGAGTTACAGGAACCCAGCTGGAGAGCAGAAGCCAAACAAAGTCCAAGAAAGATCTCTCCCTTATAGAAGGATACACAGAGAAAAATATGTGGTGTAGCAGGCATCCAGAAATGTATCTTCAGAAACACACTTTTCTAAAAGTGATTTTGGGTCTCTAAGAATTGTTTATTCCGCAATTCTTTTATGTCAGTGTGACATACTAATACTTGCAGCAGTTATATAACACATTATGCTGGAAGATTTCTTTTTACTGTTTGCTGAATCTAAAATATTCTAATTGGACATGAAAATAGTTGTGAAGACACAAGCATGCGAAATGTCAAGATTGTAATTCCATGTCCTTTGGTATTTGAACTTGTATATTTTTGCAGCTAAAACTTTCATACCCAAAAACGTGTTGTTAAGTCAATCTGGTCTAGATGTACTATTGCAAATATGTGCTAGGTGCTTGTTACATTGATGAACAGTAGAAGTGTGACTGTTCCTACTTAAAAATGTGTAAATTGTTAGGGTGTATCTGGGAGCTAGCCATTACATAACAGACCATACATCTTGTGGTTTGTAGTCTTGCTTTCTTCCTTCCTTGATATCACTACTCAAATATATAAACATATTTTTCTTACCTTACCAATTTAGTATGCTGAAACTTCTTACAGCCAGCACACTGAATTTAGTTGTTTCTGCTTATGTGGCTTTTCACGTATCTTGGTGTAAAGAGACATTGGCACAGAGCTCTGATCTTTTGTAGTTTTTACTCTCAGAGGTAATCTCTTTTAGTCTGAAATAAGATCTGCAAAATATAGCTTCAGGTCACCTGGTTTCTATCACATGTCAGAGTCAGTTTGTTTACTGTTCATTGCATGGGTCCCATCTGAAGATGAACTCCTGTTGACAAGTTTTAAATTAGAATTAAAGTATTGCTGTCTCCATAAATCTATTCTGAGTTGTTACTGAAGTGAGAGCTTGAAGATCTGTTGCTTTCAGTTTGATTGATTTGTGACAGTACTGGTTGCCATGCAACAATTCATTTGTGTTCCATGATAAGATAGGGCAATATTCTTTTTTGTATATAGTTCCGTGAAAGATGAGTTTCAATTGCTGCTGGGGAGGAAGCATTTGTTAATGCTGCAGCACACAGCAATGTGGAGGTACATATGTGATTTAATTTGTAACAATGCCATGAGTATGTCTGTACCAAACGCTGACAGACACGTGTATTTACGGTTCAGGCCTTTCAAAATGGTGTGTACTGTTGCTCCTTGAGCATCTCAGTGGCCTTTTTTTTTTCTGTTTAGTTTCATGAAGTGCTGATATTGAGTCTTACTGTGATAGTTTCTTGCTAGACCATTTATTCTTCCCCTTGCTCCTTCTCTCTCAAATCCCTAGGCACTGTGTTGTGCTAGGAAGCAATTGCATAGCATCAGGTAATGACTCTCCAGGACTCTGTTTTGTCATGCATCTATTTCTTAATGGCTGGATTTGAAGTTCAGTGGAGGTGTAAACTAGTCTTGTGGAGACGAGAACATGCAGTTCATAACGCTTTTTATGGAGAAGTAGCTCCTACATATGTTTGTTTGTTTTATAGTCTTGAAGAAAAGAGAATTATGTTTGCATAATCTTAGCATGTGTTTGCATTAACTGTAGGTGTGGAAGAAAATATTCAAGAAGTAGTTGGGCACATCACAGAAGGTGTCTGCAGGCCTCTGAAGGTGAAGTATTTTGTTTTCCTTAGCATTCTAAATATAAAAATTCTTCTGTTGTGTTTTTTCAGAACCTCTGTCCCCATCTCTACTATGTATTTTCATCATCCTTGGTTAAGAGTTAGATTCTCAACTTTGAGAATCCTAAACCCCTTCAAAATTAAAAATTCCATAGTTCTTAGATATCTGGTTTAAATAGTCATATAGCAAGAGATACTAGGATACTACATCTATATCTTGATTTTATTTTACTTTTCCTAAAGTTCAGGAATACTTATGTACAAAAATGGAGCTTTGGGGTAAGAATATAGGAATGGCTGTAGTGGGTAAAATGAAAAATCAGTTTAACTTACTACTCTGTTTTTCCTGGTGACCATTAGCATATGTTTAGGGAAGAGTGTACAGATTGTGCAGTCATGTCACGATACCTCTGCAGAATCATTTCCTCACCTGTTTGTGGACGTACTAAGGACTCAGTAAGCCATAGCTACTGTCTTTGTATTAATAGACCTCAGTACATTTTTCTTCCTTGAATATCTCAGGTTGACATAAAATGTTGGTAGTCACAACATATCCTGCAGGAGGGAAGTGCATGGTTTAACTGTATGTTGTGTGAAAAACCAGCTCCTTTTGTTTCTGTTTAGTTTAATAACTCCAGCTCTTGTATTGAAAGGGACCATGAAGAATTGTTTCCTACGTTCCATCTTTATGCTACCCTGATTTGCTGTATTTCTGTCACATCCCTCCACATTTGTCTTTTTTTCACGATAGAGCCTTAGTCAGTTTAGGGGACCCATTTGCTAGAACTCATTAGTAATGATCCATCAAATGAACGACTGCCGTATTTATTGGTTTTCTTCACATAAGCAAAAAATAAAATAATCAAGGTGATGAAGCTGATACCAATAATTGCCTGACTATGCTAGTTCCATACAGTGTATAAAGCCAAGTGTTTTTAAAGTAAAATCTGGTGTACTAAATACGATTATAATAACTTTCTCTTAGGATGCTGTAGCTATAACAGCTGTCTTGAGACTAAGTATTTGGCAACTGAAGTAGTTAACAGGTAGGTTCTGAATACTATGCATAAGTTGTTGTTAAGAAAGAGAGAAGGTCTGAAGAGAGGTAAAAATCAAGAAAATGCCATTTAGAATATTACAGAGCCACAGAAGGGTTGAGGGTGGGGACTTCTGGAGGTCATTTGGTCCAAACCGGCTACTCCAGCAGGGCCACCTAGAGCTGGTTGCTCAGGGCTGTATCCAGACAGCTTTTGAATATCCACAAGGATGGAGGCTCCACAGCCTCTCTGGGCAACTTGTGCCAGCGCTCGGTCACCCTCAGAGTAAAAAAGTGTTTGCTGGTGTTTATACAGAACCTCCTGTGTTTCAGTTTGTGCTCGTTGATGTATAATTATGATCATCCTTCACAGCCTTTGGTTTTTGACCCATTGAAAAACACCTGTCACATCAAACAATTATCGCAGCTTTTTTGGAAGATATTTTCCAAGCTTTCTGTGTTCTTCTTGCATGCTGTAGTTCTGTTAATACTGAATGCAGATGTATGAGTTCAGTATTTCTGTTCGTTCCAACAAAGTAATTAGGGATAGAATCAAAACTTTGTAAAGTCAGAAGGAGTTTTGATCTTGATTTGAGTACTTATGATTTGTACAGTTTCATACAGAATACCTCCCATTTTGATTGCCAAACTCTTCACACTTATGCACTTGTTATCTGTAGAAATATCCCCTGAAATATTGTCAGTAGTTAGTTACTGTGCTAATAAAAATGAAAAAAAAAAACAAACAAACCATAAAAGAACAATTAAAGACTTCCCATTGTACTCTGTATCTTAATAGAATGCAACTTACGTTAATTCACTGCCAGTCTAGACTTCCCAATGTAAAATATGCAGTTCTTGTTTCCCCTGGGGAAATATTCCATAGCAAAAAAAAAAAAAAAAGGCAGAAGAAAACCCAAAACCCCCCCAAGCAGAAGAGCCTTCATACAATGAAGTGAGATAATTGTAAGCCTTCATGTTGAGAAGATCAACAAAAATAGAGTCAGTTTGGAGTAGTTTCCTACAATACATTGTTCTTTCTGAAGATTGTCCACAATAAGAAAAATAACTGCATTAAGTTCAGGGAAAACACTCTGTGTCGTAGACTTAGGGTGCCACAGTATTGTGCTTTTCTAGTGGATTTCTGCTGATGTTTGCAAACCTGTCACTTTGATTTGAGTTGATGCTGAAGTATAAAATAGCCTGATAAAAGCCTAGTCATAGAATTTCCACAAGCACTTTTAACTACTGATAGAATTATGTAGAATTTTCTTACTGGTTTATGCCTTTCCATGTGTATGTACAATATGATACAACTTCCTTACTTTTGAAGGAGGATTATGCTTATGTGCAGTATAAATTGTCCACATTTCTTACTGATAGTTGGTTTGAGTTTTAGGCATCCAGGTGAATCTTGAGTACTCACTAGTGGTAGATCTTACCACAGGCCTGTCATTTCAGATGGAAGTAGGAGGACCCTAAAAACGTTTAAATTAAGGTTCTTACCTTTTCCATAGCACTTAAGATGAGGTCAAAACTAACAAAATGTTTTTGATGCCTTACATAGACTTCAGATAGTCTTTTATGGTCAACTGACTACAGGACACTTAGGATTACGAAACGGTAAGACCTGTAAGTCCAGGACTTCCCTGAGCAGGTTAGGTTTAGTTACTTGCATATTTTGGTTCTCCTGTGTACTGAAGACTTCTGTATGGGAAGCAGCAATGCTTGTTTTTCTGCTTTGTTTTTTTAATTCTCATTTTTGTTTCCTAAACCTAAAATCTTTTGGGCTTTCTTTTTCCTCTCCTGCCTATTCTATCTCTTTCTATCTCTTAATTATTTTCTTTAGTTATTGCTGTTTTTTATTTTCTTGTCAATATATTGATTTTCCTCTTTTTCCCCTGCCTTTCTTATTCTCTTCTGCTGTACACTTAGACTATACTCAGTATCCGTGCCCAATTGACCTTTTATGCAACATTGGAGACAGGTATTTTTATCTATACCTCTGTATATATGTGTGCATTGAAGAGCAAAGTTCACCTGAGTGTTGGAATTAACATCATGCATTGAGCTTTGTGAATAAGAGTCAACAATTATTCTTTGGTTTTGGTCTCTGACTTAGATGCAAAGGGAGAGGATTGAGGAAGCACAGTCTTAGTTAATTCTCCCTACAGCTGGCTTTGACAAGAAGGCACTGCTGCACATCATGCTGCATTGAACAGCGGATGAATAACTTGGGAGAGCGGGTGGTGGCTGGTGATTTGTGTGTAGCCCTTTCACACACAGGCACGTGGGAGAACAGTGCAGTGATAAGTCACTGTCTATCACTGCTTCATGAGTGCCCAAAGATTGACCCTGGGGCAACCTTTTATGAGTGGATTGAGACTCTATGTACCATGGAGACAAGACATCATCTGTCCAAGTGTAAAGAAAGCACTGTTTGGTCTGTGTAGCCAGTTATCTCTTGGTTGAGGTAAACAGTCAACATAGCTGGTCACTAGTTACAAATGCATCTAATTACATACTGATAGCTGGTATATAATCTCTCCTTTCAGTGCAAGAGATTAATCCAGGTGAAATTTTGTCTTTTGGGTCAAGTACCTAATACTTGGGATGTTCTGAATTGCTGCATGATGCTAATGCTCAACTGTTGTAGTTTAGGGATTTTGCAGCTTCGCAGCTGTTCTTGCTATGCAGTGCTGGGGAGAATTCCAGTATGTACTAGTATTAATCCATCAAATGATCTCATTATTTTGAAATTTTCAATGACAACTTGTAACAAAAATCTATAGGGAAACAGGGTTTTGTTTTGTGGGTTTTTTTTTTGTTTTTGTTTTCTTTTTTTGAAGAATACATACACCTGCTTGTTTTCTGCCCAGAGGCTTGGCAGCCAAGAAGCACTTTAGTTCAAGCAGAATCTTATAGTTAACTAGACATTCTCTTGTTAAATTTATTTCTGCTTAAATTTATTTTTCAAAAATCAGACATATATCATACAGGTACAATTGTACAGGTTGGCTTTTGGAATGTATGACCTGAAGGGTGCTTGTATTTCTTTATTCTGCAGGTTAGAATTGAGCAGGTGATTGTTGCTGAGCCAGGAGCAGTTTTACTGTACAAGATTTCTAATCTTCTCAAGTTCTACCACCATACAATCAGGTATTCAAGATTACAAAGTATGTTAAAGGTGTTTTTCTTTTTTTTTTCGCTGTATAAAGATTAATATAGTAAAAAGTATTTTTCTGGCTTAGTTTTTGCTCTCTACTATGGAATCAAGGAGAAACATGGATAATATCATGGAGATGCCATTTATCTGTTGTCATTCCTCAAATCATATGGAATCTGCTTTGGAATATAGCATCACTTTGCCACAGAAACTTTTTCTTTATTGTTCTGTTTAGATACAAGTAGTACAGGAAAAAAAAATATGCAAATCATTTAAGATGACAAAGTCAAGTCCCCTTTGAGAAAATGCTAGAATTAAATAATTTCTAGAACTTCCATTTTTCTTTTCTTCCTCAAACAACTATGTTTTGATACTGTTTTTTCTAATTATGCATGTGCATTGTTCTGTTGGGAAGATACTTGTGCAATTTCCGTATCTCACTGTTGAAGGTGCACCAATAATCTTCCAATGTGCCAGATGCCACCAGGAACAGAGAAACTGTAGAAAAGCCAGAATCTCTGGTTTTATACATTGTGGCATTTGCAGTAATTCCTATTGGTTAGAAACAGCAATAGCAGGAGCATTTTCCTCCACAACCTTGGTACTGGACTGCTGAGAATTAGAATCACTAAATCAGAAAATTAGAATATTTGAGCTGCTTTTCTGTCTGAAAAGACATTCAGGTGTTGAGGAGACTGGGATAAGTGGTTCTCAGGCATCTCCCACTATTTAAAATCCTCAATTGTGATGGCAGTACAGGTCTATGGTAGAACACATATAAGACCTTTTTTCTTTTATAATATGGAACAAAACATATTTCATTCCTAATCTCACTGTCAAAAACAGCTGAAAGATTTTTGCTGTTATTTTTCTGTCTCTAAAGTTTTTGTTTCCCAGTGCTTGTAAAGCTTTGTGCATTTGAAAATGTGATTTTTAAAATGGAAGGTCTTAGGCAGTCTTATCTGTTACTGTCGCTGTCTCTCTTGCTAATGATACATTGTTTAAAGACCATTGAAGTACCTTCTGTCAGCTGAATAATTTCCTCTGTATAGACAAAGTGCACCTGACTAATGAAGGGAAAATCCAGTTTGAGAAATCATCTATTAAATGCAACAAGATTATAATCTGAAAATCAAGCTACAAGTTTAAATTAGTCCTATTAAGATGAAGTGAATTTTTACTGCCATTTCTGTGGCTTAGAAGCGTTGTTGCTTTAGGCAGAAGGTATATTCATGAGAAGTGCATAGTCATGTACCATCATTTAAAGTTTATGTGGTATTTATGCTAAGTATAACAACTTGACACTTGGAATAGCGAGGCATGACTTTTTGTATTTATGGAGATACCTAACATCACAATGAAGAAACAAGAGAGGTGATACCATGAGAGTGAATCTCTCAGATTATATGGAGAACTGTTCCCTGCAATTATTTGTTGTAAATTTTCAGTGTTGAAAAAGTTGTATTTGAAATGCTTTCTAAAGTATCTGAACCAGTCACATTCCCCCCCTTCAGATTATTTAATTAATCTTAATTTTGTTTTCAGTGGTATTGTAGGAAACAGTGCAGCCACACTGTTGACAACAATTGAAGAAATGCATTTGCTGAGTAAGAAGATATTCTTTAATAGCCTGAGTCTTCATGCAAGTAAACTAATGGACAAGGTTTGTTTCAGAATCATACAGCTTTCATGTTACAAAACACACATTTTCATTTCCCTTTTGTATAGTAAGATTATTAGATGAATAGCAGTTTTATACTTCAGCTTTTCCTAAAATTGGAGTTTAGTAGTTTCTATATTCTAGCGATGTAACTACATTAAAAACTTTCTGTCTATGTTTTAATTCTTCTAATAGTTTTATTTTTGTGAAAATATGGCTAAAATACTGCTGTTAGCAGCATTTTTTTACAGAGCCGCAGAGCAGTTTACATATTTTTAAAATCTATGACAAGCAAAAAAGTTAGGAAATTTCCCCAAGTGCAATATAGGAAAGTCAGCTGATTGAGCTAGATTGTATTAACGCATCATCAGTTCAGTAGTTAATTACTCCTGTGCATAATTCCTTTCTTGAAGTTATGAAGTAAATTCCAAGATGGTAAGCTAAGTAAAAACAAAACTTGGGCTTTTTTGTCTTTTATAAAAGTAGTTTTACCACATGAACATTGCTGCCATTAAAAGCAGAATATGCATTTGTTATACTAAACAACTGTACCTAAGCCAGAATCACTTTCCTGGTATCTTTTCCTCTCCTGGTGATCACCTTGAATTGCGTTTCAGTGAACTTCCCACTGTTCAGTACCTAATACAGTTCTTGTTAAATTCTCCCTGCTGTATTTGTAGCATGTTGCTGTTGGTGGATCCACCCATTAAATCTTACTTTTCTAAAATCTAAGCAAAGTCAAAGAAAATTGCTAGGCTACACATCCCTCTCCATTTCCTAGGGAAAATGGAGATCTTCATCCAGCATCTCTGACTGAAATGTGATGAGTTGACCAGGCCCTAAAACCAGGAAGAGATGCCTTTCTTTATTCCTACTTATTGCACAACCTTAGAGTTCAAAAAAGCCCTCACATTACTGTTTTTTCCAGTTTAAAAAGTTTGAAAGTGGAAAACAAGCAGCCAAGTTTTGTAAGTGTATTTCTAATTTATTTGTACTTAACCTACAAGAAAAATGAAAAAAAAAAAAAAAGTAGTTTTAAAGAAACTATTCTTTGTGCAAAGCCTTGTAGTTCACTGACCATTCAGTGGCATTTTCTGAGTTTGGTCAGTGTTCTGTGGTCTCAAAGTAGTTTTCTCATTCTGCACAGTTTGTGTCTGGTCCCAATTTCCTGTCTTTCTGCAAGGGCTGGGGAATGACTTTCTCAAAGGAGCAGTTGTTCCTCCTCAGCATCTTTTCCGTATATCCTAGTGACTCCTTTCAGTGGTTTCATTCATTCATCAGGTGACTCCTTAGTTGCTACCACAGACAGTCCGTACTGCTAAAGTCCACTTAGTACTTTGTTTGTTGTCATGGGGTATTTCCATTTGAATGCAGTGTCATCGGAATAGTAGTTCCTCTGCTACTAATGCTTCTTTCAAGGGTCAGTTAAAGCTTGAGTTCATAAGATGTATGATGGACAGGGACAGTATGAATTTAACGAAAAAAAAAAAAGTAAGTTTACAACTTGCTATGGGCATACACTAGCTGTATATGAATTCCTCAGAATATTTTGTTTCCTAATACATAAACTAAAAGAAAATATCTGTGTACTTGTTCCTTTTATGAAGAGAAATCAGTGATGGACCTTAGCAAAAATATATGACACTGCTTTACTTACAAAGAATGTGCAAACAAAGTAGTGCTTAAGGAAAGACATTTTCTTGGCTTGAAACTGCAAGACAGCTCTGTATTCATCTCTGTTGTATTTAGCTCTGTTTTATTTATCCTGCTGGGTCTTACATCTGTATTCAAGATGCGGCATAATTTTCTACTCACGTAACTCAAAATCTTTGAACTTTGTTTTTGGGTGATATGCTGTTTTCAGTTTGGAGACTTCAGGAGAAGGAGTGATATAGGAATTGTGATTCCCCCAGTTCGCAGTGTGTGTTCTCTGTATCGCCAGTATGGGGAGGTTGTGTGATCCTCTTTGACCTCTGAGTTCCCCTTCCCTCAGCCTCCAGCCTGTATGTAACTGGCTCTAAACACTGCCATTGTTTTATAAAGGAGTCTAATGTAGTTTTACTGATGTTAAATGAAGGCAGTGATTGCACTGCCACCTTCAGTGGCACTTTATTATGAATAATGAATGGCATGCCGAGCATACCATGTAATATAAGAAGATCATAGTATTGCTCTTTCTCATAAACACATTTTATAAATTAAATTTGAAACATTGAAAATTTTGCGTTGCATATATGCCCTATGAAAATCTTTCTCAGGATATAATTGAGGTCAAAAGCTTAAAGAGACTCGGAAGAGGATTAGATATATGAGTGACAAAGGCATCCACAATTATTTATTAATCTCTGTGCTTCAGGAATTGACAACGAGGTAGCTCCATGGGTGAGAAGGAGTCTTACTGTAATAGTGTGTAGTTCTTGTAACTGAGAGTTTTCGACAGTCCTTTGAAGCACCTTATATTATTTGCTTTTATGAGTGGAATACTGGATTGGTAGAATGGTGTCTTATCTCCTCATGACTGAAATTAGTTTTACTTCAAAAAAATAGAAAATTAATAGACTGAACTACACTAGGAGAAACATTAGTTTCCACAAGATAAAGACCCTGTTTTATCATAAATTTAATTCTGCTGTTACTTAGTTTATTGTGTGTTAATATACAGATAACCAGCTTTTATGCCTTTTTATACGTCTTCATTAATTTAGTAGTGAATGTCACAACGCTTTCACATTTTGAGGAATCTCAAGGTTGCTTTTTATCATACTTTTTATTAATGTGTGCTCAGATCAAAATTGTGTATATGTATTAGTAGGATTCTCTTCACATCCCAACCTTTTTACCAGCTTTTAGTTGACTATGTATGCACTGCAGCTGCTTCCAGAAATTTTTTTATTCTCAGAGAAGATGAAAGCACTTGAAAAGAGACCCTTTGTGCTTACATATGCGACTGCAGAGGCTTCGTTGCTGCTCCTCTTATGCAGAGAGAATACTCACTTGTAAAATTAGTAAATTACTTTTCACTTGGACAGTCTGGAAATCATGGTTCCTTATTTCCGCTTGTATTTTGCATCTTAAGGCATTGATAAGTCTGTTTCAAAGCATATCAGCTGTCCATTACTTTGATTAAAATATGAATCTTAAGGCAATTTAAGTAACTTCAGAAATAGATTAAAATACAAATAAGGTGTTCTTAAGTTTATAGAAATAAAAATATTTTTTATTTAAGTGCGTCTTGTTTAGATCATTAGAAAGTGGTGAGTATAGCCTGTGTGGGTTACACCATTTTAATGACAGTATTCCCTCAGTATCATCAGTTGTTACTGATAATCAGAAAATCGTAAGCAAGAAATTCTGAATGGAAGTCAGTTCTACAGTTTTTATTTAATTTAAAGAGAATTTAAGTGTTTTCTTAGTTGCTGTTTGTAGCAACAGAATTCCAGAAGACTTAGTCATAATTACCAGTGAATTTGTAACTTGACAGGAGTCTCTTTAGCTCTGTGCAAATTCTCTTATGCTGTAGCATGGGGAGAACTGTCTAGAAATGCTAGTGTGTTACTGTGTCTTCCTGTGGTATGCTTTTTTAATATCTACAGTCTATCTAGTAGTTGATAGACCAGAATAGTATTTAAGCAAATCTTTCTCTTAAGTGTAGCTAGTTGGGAACTTTTTTTAGACAAAGCAGGTTTCATTAAATATGCTAATTCCTCAAGATCCCTTCCTTTGGATGCGTAGGAATGACAGGATGGTAATTTGACTCTGATGTCCGCATCACCACAGACAATTGAATTCCCTAGGTTATTGATTATGACGATTTGAGCATTGCCTTCAAACTGCCTGGGATTTAATTGCTGAAGCACAATGGGAAACTGAGACTTCAGGCTGTTCTTTCTAGGACAAGAAAATAGCTTCCTCTTCATTTATTTTTGAGAAGAGTCCCGTAATACATAAGGAGTGTCACAAGCACGGAGCTGTGTGGAAACTTAAAGGCAGTCTTAGATCAGGATTCTCCCTCTTGGTTGTCAAGCCATCAGTGTAAATGATATAGGGAAATCCCTGGTTACTTCAAAGTACTTACTGCCTTGCTCGGAAGCACTTTCCCATGAACATTTTTTTTTTCATTACATCAGAAAATCTCAAGCATCCAGGTTGTAATCTGAAAATAAGGTAGTCAGCAGTTGTCACAACTTCAGACTCTTCAGTCTGAGAAGAACCCTTTTTATGGTGCTCTCATTCAGACTTCTCAGGTAGTTCTTTATGATCTCAAATCTATGTAACAGAAATATTCAGTATACTGCCTGGAAGTAAGTCCATTGTTATCAAAGAAAGGCAATATAAAAGGGAGTCTGGCTCAGATACTACTTCAGACCTTTTGTGAAGCTTGATAACATCATTGCAAAGCCACTTCGTTTTCAGGGTTTGAAATGCCATTCACAGCCTTGAGATTCTCAGGTTGTCATAGAGCTCAACGCTGACATCATATAGAAATTGTGCATCACCACCCTTCTCCTGTGTCACTGAAGGTTCAGCGCATCAGCTTTGACTGCAAACACTGTCACTGTTTCTCCTTTGCACTGTTGGCTCTTATCCTTCAGAGGCAGTGTTGGGCAGTCTTGCCAGTGCTTTGTAGCTCTTCTAACAATTGGTTCGTTCTGGTTGTTGGTTCAACCAGAATATTTTTTGGCCAATGTTAGTGTCCTTGTGCTGAAAAATTGTGTTTGTATTTGTTTCTTTTTAGCTTTCTTGGACCCAGCCATGCTAGTAAAGCAGATCAGAATTATAGGTTCAATCCTTATGTATCCTTTTATATGTTTTCCTTGACCCTACACTAATAAATCAAATGTTTAGGGATTTGGGATTCTACTTGTGTTACTCACTGTCTGGATCTAACGAAAAACAGCCAGGTATAGATCAGATGATGATAAATACAGGAGAAAATACTAAATGAAAATAATTGAGAACAACAGAACCTGTTCCAATGAAACTGGAAGCAAAGTTCAAAGTGCCTAATGCACTGGAGTGGATGGACTGTTCTTTCAGTTCTCTCATATTGAGAGAGTTGACATTTAAAATCGTGAGTCCACCGGTGAGGCATTTTAACAAGCCTGTTAGATTAACCTGTGCCACCATGTTTTATTGGACCAGCTAATACATTAGGAGAGTGGGAATATTCAAGCACACCTGTCCTCACTCTGACTTCAGTAGTGCTCCGGAACAATTATTAAAGGAAAGAATAATTGCAAACATTGAATTAAATGGAACAAGAGTTATCATAAGGTACTAAAGAGAGATTATGCCAAACTAACCTGTCATCTGCTGTCTCTGCTGTTAGAAGACTATTAGTGGAGTAATCATTTCTATTCCTTAATGCTGTTCTTTTTAGAGTAGATGTATGCAAATTAAATGCTGTGATCGCATTTTCTGTTAAGTTTGTCAGTGGGAGAGGTTTTAAAACATTGCATGGGAATAACTGTAAACTTCTCCCTCATAATTTGATTCCTGTCAGAATGAAACCTACTAGGTTTTTGGGAAACCAGATATGGGGCAGATCAAATGAGACTGGTTGATGTTATGGTCTGAATAATGTTGTGGTTTTGAATGGATCCATGTGAACAAAGCAAAGCTAGCAAGAATTTTTCTGTTGTCTTTTCTTCCAAGACCAGCTTGATGGCTGAAAAGAAAAGCATGTCATTAGGCATTCTACTTTGGTGATCTCTGTAGGATCCTAATAGGGTTCAAAAGAGCTTAGGACAGCTTCTCTGAAGCTCCACTGGTAGACGTGCACTCAAGTTTCTTAGACTGCTGCCATTTAACTATAGTGAATATTGTCTCAATTTGTAGAATGAACTTCTGTAGCTGGTACTAATCAGTTGTAACTGACAGGATGAAACATCCAGATATCTTTTTACAAGGTCCCACATCTGTAGTGCTTTGTCTCCACCCCCTGCCAGTGAGGCTTTTAAAAGCTAATTAAGCCCTTAAAAAAAGCCACCAACCTTTTGTTTGTCACTCTAAGCAGTGCTTTCTCTGAGGAGTTATTTGTTTAAAATTACCTTCTTGTTTTATTTAATACTAGTGTCACAGAACTGCAGAATGGATGAGTTCAGCAGGAACCTCTAGAGATCATCTAGTCCATCCATCTTGCTCAAAGAGTGTCAGCTAGAACAGGTTGCCCAGGACTGGTTCTAGTTGAGTTTTCAATGTCTCCAAGGATGGAGACTCCACAAGCTCACTGTGCAACTGTCTCCATTGTCTGACCAACCTCACAGTAAAAAAATTGTTTTCCTGTGTTTCAATCTGTGCCCGTTGTTTCTTTACCTGTCACTGGACACCACTGAGAAGAGTCTGTCTGCCTCTTTGTCGCTCCCATAAGGTATTTTTACACATTGATAACATCCCCGCTGAGCCTTTTCTTCTCCGGGCTGAACACAGCCTCTCCTTGTGTAGGAGATACTCATAGAAATGTCCTGACTTGGAAGAGATCCACAAGGATCATTGAGTCCAACTCCTGTCCCTGCATAGGACAACCCCAGAATTCACACTATGTGTCTGAGGGCGTTGTCCAAGTGCTTCTTGAATATCATCAGGTTTGACGCCATGACTGCCTCCCTGGGGAGCCTGTTCCAGTGCTCCACCACCCTCTGAGTGAAGAACCTTTACCTAATATCCAACCTACTCCAGTCCCTTTGTGAACTTTGTGGCCCTTTGCTCAACTCGCTCCAGTATGTCCATGTCTTTCTGGACTCCTAACTTTCTAATGTTCAAGTAGGATAGTATATAAATAGTTTTGATTGCTTGCCTGTATGAGCTCCTAACAAAGCTGCTTTCCTTAATATCTGCTCCAGTCCTTAACAGAATTAACTGTATTTGGTAGGAACAAAAATTGCACATTATTTTTTTTCTACTTAACCTTTGTAAATGAGAAAGGGAAACAATTAACATACATGCACTCTTTTCTTGATTTTTTTTTTTATACTGCCTTTTCTTTTTCCTGTATTTTCCTTTGCTGTTTTAAATCCTTCGAGACATCCTTTGAGCTACTTGCTCTCATAGACCAAGACGCCTACTCTGGATTGTATATTTGGAGGAAGATTACTGGCTTAGTAACTATTCCCCACTGATTGATATGCAAAACTTTAAATGAAGATACAACCTTTTATACTAAACCTTATGTACAACTTTTAGTCTCCATTGTAATTTTAAGAGAATTTGTTTCAGTTTTATATGTTGGATTTTAAAAATTGGGAATTTCTCCTTGTTTTCTTTGAAAGGCTGGTTGGCCTTGTTTCTGCATGACTGAACTGCTGGTTATAACTGATTAGAAACTTAATACTGTGTTAGAGTATGTTTTAATGCTGCTGAACTAGCTGCTACAGAACTTCTCTGATAATTTTTACATTAGCTGCTGTTTGGGTTGCATCTGAAGCAGGTGCTTCAAAAGTAGAATTCAGCATGCATTTCAAATCTATTTTTCTGGAAATAGGATCAATTATAATAATCTTTTAGTGCACATAAAACATTCAGGGCATCAATTTTTTTTATTAGAATAACAATTTAGCTCTCACAAATTGAAGTCAGTAGGTTCCTCTGTAAATTAGATATGTCTGTTTTTAAATTTTCCTTTTTAATTCTGAAAAAAACTCCAATCTATATTCATGTACAAAAAGTTAAAATTTTCAAAATGAATATAGTACTGCTTTAATTTGCCTTCCACTTACTGGTAATTCTGCCTCTATTGCAGTAGTCAGGAATTTCACGCTAACCCCAATAGAATCTAATGATCTAAACCTTTTCTCCTTGCTGTATTTTTTTCTTCCATAATGTTCCTTGCTCCCATCTAGAAGACAGTGGACTTCAAAAGAACAGACTAAATGAAAGGTGAAGCTGATTTAGAAGCTTCTGACCATCAGCTACTTCAGGAGACAAAAATTCTGTGCAAAGAAGCCTGAAATTATCATTGCCATGATCTATGTGTGTGTTGGAAGTGAAAACTCCATCAAACTCTAGTCTCAAATTAATGCCAAAATATCCCTGAACACGGTCCAGTTCAGGTCTGAGAACAGTCTGTTCAGGGCACAATCAATACCCCTAATAATAACAAGAATAAACAAGAAGAAAGTCACTCAGTGCTATAAATTTCAGTAAACTTTACTCCTAATCAGCACTGAATAATTGCCTCTTTCTGAATTACTGTTATTTCATTGCTAGAATATTTGTTCTATGCTTTCAAGACTGCTTAGGCTGAGCAACAGCTGTTCTCTGAACCTATTAGATTTAGTTTTCCATTAGTTCCTGGAATTCAGTATACTATCTCTTGGAAAGTGAAAATAGAGGAACACTTTGTATTCAGAAGGATGCAAAAAAGTTTTTGTTTGATCTGTCTTGGTAACAGTGTGGGGACATGTACCGTATCTCGAGTGTTCTGAAACACACAAAGTGTGAAAGCTAGGCCTGGCTCCAGAGAGAGTTGTTTCTTCTTTCTCTGGTGGCATGTTCATTATGTACAGATTCCTTTCCAGACGGCTCTGTAATGCTTCACTCTGAAAATGCCTGTTATGCTCTCCTTCTTGGTTTCTTTGGCCATCAGCCTCTGTCCCTTTGATGTTTGTTTTTTTTCCTTCTTCTTCGTTGAAGACTCGGACATCCATGTTCTTATGCTATTAATCAGCAGTTCTCATTTGGGAAGGTATGGAACATGTTGCCTGTGGTTTGGGGGTCCATCCAAAGCTGCCTTCTTTTCTTCTTGAGCTGGAGTCTTAAGAGCGCTGCAGAAGTGCGCACTGCCCAAACACCTTGAGTAAGATGCACAGGCCAGTCCCAGTCCGAGCCAAACTTAGTTCTCCCTACATCCTTCTGGAAAGAGATTATGCCTTGAAACGTTAGCTTATTCTGTATTGCTGGGGCTCTCCTTACTCCCACGTGATCCAGGCAGATCTGTGTTTGCCCCTCGATAGGCAGGAGACAGGAAGGTATGAAGAGGATTGTTGGCGGAAGGAAAAGAAGCCAGCAGCCTGGGGTGTAGTGAGGGTCTGGAGGCAGCAGGAAGCGAGTTTGAGGCAGCATTGAAACAGGAAGATGCAACTACATTTGGAGTGGAGCCTGAGGAATGTGGGTTGGGAAAAGAGATGTGCTAGGTTTTATATTATATAAACATTTTATGAAGCGTTTAATGGGTATTTGCCTGTTATAAAGAAGGGCTAAGGTATGTGAGCCTGTGTTAAAAATAGCATAGAATTTCAGTCCATTTCAGGTGCTCCAACTTTTCATAATTTGACTCAGTGTGTTTTTTCTCTAAGATTTACAAACTTCTTTTCTTTCCTTTTTTTAAACATCTTTGAGGTAGGCCTGCATTCTAGTTCTTGCAGTATTGTTGCAGTTTATGTACGTGTACTTGAGTTAGCTTGTACACAGTTCATTTGTGTACTGGTAATTTAAGGTACAAACTTGCTAGGGATTAAGACCGTTGCATCTGTGACTACAGCTCTCATACTCAGCATGATAGGGGCTGTGCAGCCTTGTCAAGAAGGTGACTTCATTCAGCTGCTACAATATGGCCCTAATATCCCAGAGCTCTGCCCGCACTCGGTTCTGGAGTGTTTACAGGAGGTCCTGCTCAAAGTGAACTCAGTGGTGCCAACAATGTGGCTATTCTTTGGCATCTAATCTAGCAAATGTATTTTTTTTTTTTTACTACGAAAACCAGTAGTGTTTGGGTTTCTCTAGATTATAAAATAGGCATAGTCTGAATGAATGGAGGAATTCAGTTTTGCTTGTTTGTCACTGAATGGGATGGTTATGCTGCAAGTTGTGGGCAATTATTGTCTGAAACATGCTAGATTTGTCCACTGTCAAAATAAAGTTATTTTCTGCATGGCTACATGTAATTTTATTGTTAGCGTGTTGCATTTGTGCTAACAGATTGGATGGTGTTTGCTGTAAATGAAATAAATTAAAAAAAAAAAAAAAAAAAGAAAAAAAAAAAAAAAACAAACACAAAACAGATAATCTTGTTCTTCAGGTTGAACTCCCACCTCCTGATCTTGGCCCAAGCTCTGCACTAAATCAGACGCTTAACTTGCTGCGGGAGGTTTTGGCATCTCATGACTCATCTGTTGTTCCACTGGATGCCCGTCAAGCTGACTTTGTGCAGGTATAAGAACATTTGACTGCTCTGAAGAGGAGGGGAAAAAAAAAGTATGCGTAAGTTAGACTGGCTACACAAAAGATGGGTGAAACATTAATCTGTTTGTCTGGTCCCATTTTGGAGCTTTCTACCACACCCGAGTTTGTAATGTGAATAAGAGGGTGACTAACAAAGTGGATAATTACAGTACAGTGTGGAGTGCTACTCTTAATGCAGTATCTAAATTCTGTTATCCAATTACTACTCCATTAAGTAAGTACACCCTCAAGATTGCACAATTACCAATTATCTGATCTGGGTTACTCTTCCTCCTGCTAGTATGGAATCTGTTCTTCTCAGGTTTTTATACTTTTGCCATCACTATGGTAGCTGATCACCTGCTGACAAATCCAGTAGAAAACTGCTTTCACAGCTGGAAACTCTCATTTCTCTTTATTCTACTTTGGGGAATAAATAAGTGATAGAGACAGAATGAGCTTAGAAGCCTCGTGTGACATGATTTCCTCCCTCCCCTCCATCTTTTCTGTGTGTTTGCTATTTTAGGTTTTGTCTTGTGTGCTAGATCCGTTGTTACAGATGTGTACTATGTCTGCTAGTAATTTGGGCACAGCTGATATGGCAACCTTCATGGTAAATTCACTTTATATGATGAAGACTACCTTGGCTCTCTTTGAATTCACTGATAAACGCCTAGAAATGTTACAGTTTCAGGTAAGCTTTAACAGCCCCAAAAGAAAATGAACTTATTACTGATTTTTGCAGACTATAAGTTGTGATGTGAACATATTTATATTTGATAATGTTGGCTTTGGATCAGGGAAATGGGATAAGAGGGCTTCTTTTCGGAGGCCATAAGCAAATAGCAGGTATCAGAGCTTATGGTACACAACATCTTTCATTTTAAACAGACAAAAAATATTAGAAGACTTGTTTGGTTTGGTTTAGTTGCAGATAAACCCACATCCATGAACATTTTCATTATCCTGATCGTTCTAATCTTTATCTGCAAACTGTGTGAGAAGAAGCAAATTGAAGTTTAAAGCTCAGTCAAATGGCTGACTGTATTCCGTCATATAGTTAATACTAGAGCATCTTCTAGTTTATACTAGAATATAGCATAGCTGAAAGTTATTACTTCAGTCCTCCTTTCTTTCTTTTCTCATTTGTTTGGTTTCACCTAATGTGCCGGGATAGTAGTTCATATGTGGTACCATTCTGAAATGGAAATGTAGTTTATAAACCATTGACTTGGGAAAACTTAGGCACTGCCTGTTTATAGTTTTGCTACATGAACATCCCTGCAATATATCTCAGGAGAGCTTTTGGAGCTGGGGGGCTTGGAAAAAGGTCACACCTTCTTATTTGAAAGCATAAGTAGAGATTGGCCGAGAGCCATTTTTTTTTTGCTTTCTACTCCCAATTAGAATTTTTAGGACCTTTTAGCTCTGAAACAAACAAATAGACAACCCCACCAAACTGTCTGGGGCATTTCTAATTTCCATTTTCAGAGTTTCTTTTTCACAATAAATGTTGCAATTGATTTATTCTTCAAATAAGCAGTAGAACTCAAGGATATGCATTTAATACCATTTACTTACTTCAGACATTTTACAAATACAGGAACAGACTGAAAAAATATCCTTAAGATTATACATAAGTAGGTTATTAAAGTGGAGTTAGAATGGCATATTTAATAAGAGAAACATTTTTCATAGGAAAAAAAAAACTCTCTAAGACACTTAAAATCTCCAAATTGAAATGTTAGGATTTCCCTCCTGATTTAAGAAGAAAAGTGTGTTTTTTCTAAACAATTTTAGGAAGTAAAAAGGTGAACTCTTGAAATAGCAGGCATGGAAGTCTTATATTATACTACAGTTTGCTATGTTATAAGTTTTTGCTTTTCTTTAGGATTGGAGGAAAAATAAATGAAATGTGAGGTAGTTATCTCTAAAAATGAAGTAATAATGTATATATATCCAAATATCTTTCGAAGACTACTTAGACTAAAAAATTATTACTGCTGCTGTGGCTGGATATATTGGTTAGGTTTCTTCGCAAAGAGAAGATTATGCTAAGAATGTAAAGTATGTTTATGACTTTTTTCATATGAAGATAATTAAAGCAAAATTGATAACTGTAATTTCATTGTCTATTGTTCTTTCAGTTAACTTTTTTCAAATGTTTATCAGTATTGAATTTAAAATCATTACTGATTATGATTTAGTTTCAGTTTTATTTTCATTGTGAAAGACTGTCTCTGTCTCTTGTTTATTATAAAACTGCCATGCTATTGTCAATATTTTCAGTAAAAGTTGGATGATTTTTATCACATTTTCAAAGAACTACAGCAGAATAAAATGAAATAGCAATTTTTAAGATTAGAGCTTTGGTATTCTTAATTTTTAGTGCTGTTGAATTTACAAATTAAAAAAAAATTAAGTTCTGTTAGACATGAAAGAATTATCTATATTTTAATTATTGGTTCCTTGCAGTATGGAAAATGTGAATGGATAAAATAATTACCTATTTGTGGTTTTTCCTCATTTGTTGATCACACCCCTTCTTATTTGTGTTTTTTCTTCTTATTTGTGTTTCTAGACCTTTTAATCCCAGAGCTTGTTATATTTAATATTCTCATGCACGTTTTATAAATACCTTATACCTAAAATTTCAGATTGAAGCTCATTTAGATACCCTCATAAATGAACAAGCTTCCTACGTGTTAACAAGAGCTGGTCTGAGTTACATATATAACTCCGTGCAGCAACACAAACCAGAACAGGTAAGCTTAAATAATGTACGTGTTGAGGCGGTACTGCATACTTGCCAACTAGGAGGATTTTGGCACTAATATTTTTGCAAATTAAGCTTCCTCTGAAGGCAAAAGCTTAGTAATAACTAAGCTTTTTCTAAGATTTTTCACATGGGAGCAGGACTGTTAGACAAAGGCTCCTTGCAACTACAGATTTCTCCTACGCGGTATGTTCGGCAAGCCTAGCAGGTTTGGTATGCAACAATCCATCTGTGCAGCTTATCTGTGTACCATCAACAGGCTCTGTACACCACAGACATCCTGTACATTCTCAGAGTAACTGAATAGGTATTTTAATATGCCTCAGAAAGTGTCAGCGTCAAGCTGGCTTTAAAACACAAGTACTGAGTATATATACCACTTCCATGACACCTAGAACATACTGGACCTACTGTGCATGTAGCATTCAGGTTTCTCCCATTGCATGCTATAGCACCATACATAAAGTGGGTAGATACCCTGCATGCATTAGATAATTACTGCTTTTTTCTTCTGTGAAAAATTGGCAGATGAGTTTAGTAGCAATTTGAAATAATTTCATTTATTGTCCTTATTCGTTGCTCTAGCTATTCTAGCACCAAGCCAGTGAGATTCTAAAAGTGAAAACTTGAGATTTCTTAGTCAGCTGAGAACTGGAATACAGAGCTCATGCTCTTCCTTTCTTACGAACAGCAGTTGTTATGTGACAGGTGTTAATACAGCCCCTCTTCCCTTCAGCTGTGCCTGTGTCCTTTTGTGATCTTTTGTGAAGGTGAAGAACAGTGTTTTCTGGAGAAAGCAGAACTCTGTTGGAGAGCTTTATGTTGTTTCTTCAGCCAATAATTTTGCATAAAGTGCCCAAACTCAACAGATTTTTATGTATAAAGATGAATAAATAAATGTATAAATAATCTGATTAATAACTCGGCTTGGTTTCCTATTTATGAGACTATCTCCTGTTCTAAAACCAATTTCAAATCAACCAGGGCAGATTGTTAATGGAATATAGCAATTTTCATTTATATCTGTCCAGCTGCCTGGCTGCAGAAGTGGTGATGTCACAAGATTTGCTAGGAGGTTAGGCAGCATGTGTACATTCTAATGCTGTACCAGCACAGAAGATTTACTGGGAAGCAGGCTTGAATTCTGCACGGTCGCAGAACAGAGGAATAGAGGGAAGTTGTCCTCTATAATTCTGGAACACCAAGGGTATGTGGTCAGTTTGCAGTTCAGTTTTTATGCTAGACCTTGTGGAAGGCTTTTTTTGGGGTCTGTCATTTAATGGTGAAGAAGGAAGAAAAGGAGTTGAAAGGACATATTAAGAACTCAGTATTCTGAGTTTTTAATTTGAGAGAGCGCTAGAATATCAATGAACTCTTAAAGCATTTCAGTATTGATATGGTGATTCAGTTTCCAAACATTTAAGATCCTGTAGCAAGACCAAATAACAATTTAGTACAGAACTGATTGTAGAATTTATTATTTCTTATCTTTTTCCATATGCTAGTATGACCTTTTCCCCCCACTTCCCTTTGACTACTGATTCTTAGGGTCCTCTTTCAAATCTGCCAAGTATGGATTCCGTGTCCCTGAAGGTTGCAATGGTAAGCATTTTACAATTTCTTATTATGATGGTGATGCTGTGGCATGGGAAAGAATACTATTAATTATGTAATGTAGTAGATAGTCATCTAACCAGTTATACTCTTTAAGAATAGCTAAATTACATGTCTGGGAATACTTTCTTCATTTGTAGTAATTTGACCACTTGAATTAATAAATACATAAATTATTTATGAACAGTAGTAACAGAATATTAGCTTCTAAGCCTTGGGAAGCAGACCTTTACTTACAAGAATGCAATCCCATGAGTCATCTTAAATTGCTAAAAGCAAATACTTAGCTCTAATTAGTTTTAATCACCAAAGTTTTTTTTTTTGCCTGTATGCTTTCAAATATAGGTTCTGCTATCATTTATAATTTTAGTCCTAAGGCTTTGATTTTATGCAAATAATTCAGCTAAGCTCAAAAGTTAGGTGCTGGGCATATGTCACAGTTATATTTTTTTAAGTTGAAAGCTACAATATATTTTAAAACAAATTATCCGCTGATATTTTTTCTTAGAGTGTGTGAAGGCTATTTTGCATAGAGATAGCAATATCACAGTTCAGTAGGCAATAATATATGATCTGTCACTCTTCTTGCTTAGCCAAGTTTAGCTTTATTCTGAAAGTTTAACTGTAAGGCCTGCTCATCCAGCAGTACATTTATACCCCCACGAAAAAAGGTCTTTTTAAAAGAAAATTTTTTTAGAAGAAGTTGGGATTTTTTTGTTAAATTATGTTGAATCCATCCTAACTGTATCAGTGTAGCCTGTTTTCCACTGTTCAAGTTTTAAACCAGTGATTCCCAAGCTGGTTGGATGAACAGAGCTCTGGCACAGAGCACTCGGTGGTTTACTCAGATCAGCTTGCATTCTTATCAATATTTATAAATTTTGCATTTAAAATATCTTCTATTTATCATGGTCTTGTAGACCAATGAGGAATTTAAAGACTGCAGCTTGGGGACCATCTCTTTAAATCACGTATATGTAACTCTTTTATCTATAGTGGTACGTAATAATTTCACTTGAATAGTTAGAGAAGATTCCAACTGTTTTATTTTCTTCATTACTTTGTTACTGTTGCTTGTGTGACCACACTTTAACCAGAATTGAAAACAGTATGCTGAAATCAAACCCACATAAATCCCATCTATCAGCCTGATCTGTTGGCTTCCCAGGATTTAAACCATGTGGAGGGAGTACTTGCAGGCAGATTCACTGCCTCCCAACTTAACCTGAAAGTTTTCTAGGTGCCAGCCTCTGAAGTTGTTCATATGTGCTTACAAATGGTATTCTAGTAAAGTCCATACCTCTCTCCCAGCTAAAGCTCCCTTGCTTTCTGAACAAGGGCAGATAACCCCAAAAAGCTAATTCATGAGACATGTGAGTGACTTCATTAGTCATACGTGCCCACTTTTTGCATATTTAAATGATGGATGGATGTGGATTTTAGGGTTTACCAGTTTGGGAAGATTCATCTGGTGTTCAGGAAGGTTGCCATCATTAGATAAGGTTGCTTAGGGCCTTGCCTGAGTGAATAATTCCAAGGATGGAGATTATACAGCTTTTCTGGGTAACCTGTTCAGTGTTTGATGACACTCCTGGTGAGAATTTTTCCTCCTACTACTTAATCAGAATTTTCCTTAGTGTAATACGTGTCCATTATTCCTCATGTTCCTGCCTGTGAGAGGATCTGGCTCCATCTTCTCTATAGTCACCCATGTGATCATAGAATCACAGAATGGTTTGGGTTGGAAGGGGTCTTTAAAGATCATCTAGTCCAACACCCGCTGCCATGGGCAGGGGCACCTTCCTCTAGCCCAAGTTGCTCAAAGCCCCATCCAACCTGGCCTTGAACACTTCCAGGGATGGGGCATCCACAGATTCTCTGACAGATAGTTGAAGACAGCAGTAACGTTCTTTCTTGGTGTTTTCCTCTTCAAACTACTAGAATCAAAGCACCACGAATTTTTTAACTATGTTACATGGGGAGGAGAAGTAAGCCTAGAAGCAATTCAAGGAGCCTGAACTAGGTCCCTTGCTCTTGTTTTTCCCAACATAAGTGCTCATTAGATTATTAAGCAGTGACTCCCTGCCAAAAAGTAAAAAGAAACATGTAAAAAGGAGCATGTAAAAAGAAACGTGCAACATGTCTAACTTGGACAGACAAGATTCTGTCTGGAGGCTATTGTATTCCCTCTGCACTGAATAGACTAAGTCTGGATCTTCAGAGGTGCATGCATATGCACCAGCTGCACAGGAAACTTAGATGAATAATTATGGAAGCTGGATTCTCATTATTTGCCCCTCCACCTGTATTCCTCAGAGTCAGAAAATTTTGGTGACAGAGGTGCTGAAGTTAGAGGTTTGGTTTGGACTATTAAGTTTTACCTTAAACATTTGTATATTATGTTAGGCTCTATCTTAAATATATAAAAAAAGAAAATTTTATCAAAGAAGAACGTGTCATTTTAATGTAATCACCTTTCAGAGATCTGTGTTTTTACCTGTTTTCATATAACAGCAAGTTCTTAATATGTTGATCTCATATTCTCTTCCCCCCCACACCCCTAGGCTCAGTTTGATCGCTATCTGTCTGCTCCAGATAGTCTGCTAATGTCCCAGCTGAATTTCCTTCTGAGCGCCACTGTGAAGTAAGTACCTTACCTTTGAATTTCTATTATGCCTGCATAATGATCAGAAAGATGAATTTGATTACATTTTAGTGGATCATGATGAGAATTCAGGTTACCAGCTGTGCTCATATTTGCATTGTCCTTCAGGTCATAATTCAGTTTTGATCTGACTCTCCTTTTTGAACAAGCAGTGAGGAATATGTAATTCTGTAACTTTCTGAGGTAGTCACCTGATTTAACAGACGCCATCAAAATTAATTACATTCATCTATTTTGGACATGTTCTGCTATGTCAGCAGCTTTTTCTCAACTTAGTTGTAAATTGTTTTAGAACTATTTTGTAAGCACTCCAAAGACAGATGAAATATGTAATTCTCCACTCAAGATTTCTTTTATCCCCACTGCTCCGTCAGGTCTAGAATTTTCAGCTTTGTTGTCTTCTGCTGTAGAGTATTGGCATTCTGTCTCATTGAATATTGTGCTGAGATTACTTTACTTTTCACCTAATATGATTTTTTTATAGTGATTTCTTTTTTAAAGTATGGATGTGAGAACTTTTATTATTTATCTCTTCTCTTTTTTTTTTTTAATATAACCGAATCCTAAGGCTAGGGAAAGTGCCATGAATTTCTTTCCAGTTAAATGCGAATCATGTGAAGACATTTTGTAGTACTTAAACTCAGAGAATTATATGCTGCACTGATCAAAAACTTTTCTTGACATTTATTTTTTGCACTTTTGTGAAGAATGCAGGTTACAGAATATACCAGAAATTGAGACTAGAACATCACATTTTATGTAATGTAACAATATTTGGAGTCTCATTACTAGTACCTGTCCTCAGTGGGATTGTGTTACAGCATCTTGCAATTAAAAAATGACATATATCAAGTTTAAATATTTATTGTTGGGAAATTATTAGAATAGAACAGAATAGTTCAGTAGGAGGGAACCTACAACAATCAGCCAGTCCTACTGCCAGGTTCTCCTCATCCAAAGACTTCCAGTTTCATGCCATATACCTCATGCATGGCTTGGCATGGGGGATGTTGGTGCTTTTCAGAAGGTCGTTGGGTTTCTCTGCTAGGCTTATGGTTCCCGCAGCTCAGCCAGAAGAGCTGACCCTGTTGTGTGGGAGCTGTTCTGCTCCAGTACAGATCAAACAGGGTAGCTTGAGCAGTGATGTCAGTGAAGCACTGCAACCTCTGCTTTTAGGTGTCAAGCTATTAAACCTGTATGTTAGCTTTTGGTATTTTTTTTAACGTAGGTCTATTTGAAAATCATAATAACAGTAAATGTATTTTGAAATCCTCAATTTTTCACTACTAACACAGAAGCAATTTTTCAGAGGTAGGCTTTATGCTACCATCAAGACTCAGGCACAGCAAAATTACTTTGACTTAATCATTTCTTCTGTCAGATGAACCAAGATAAACCGGTCATGTATGTACTCTTAGCCTTATCCCATTGATAAGCTTTTTAAACCTCTCAGTGCAATTTAAGGCAAATTCATGTTATCTTGCAACGGTGGGCAGGTGAGAGGGGAGCCCGTGTGAGGACGATTGCTATAGCTGCTATGGCTCAGCTAACATCCAGGAGTTTATTAACCTGCTATAACTCAACACTATAGGTCAGGTTCTGCTCAGAATTAAAAAAAACAAAACCAACCGATCAACACTCTCCCCCCCAACCAAACCTGTTAACCTGTTAGCCTTCAAACATGTAGCTTTAAATACAAGCTTTTTGAGGTTAAGATCCCTGTTTATAGAGGTGCATGCTTGTAGAATCATGGTCTTAATAGTCAATGTTTCTGTTGTAAATAAACCTTCAAAGTTCAAAATTTTCTCAAAATTCAAGCAAAACATTTAACCAGTACTATAGTTTTAATCTCTGGCTATAGCGGTTGAAATTTTCAAGTTAGTTTTGCAGACGTTTGGTGTCAATTTTGAAGACGTCTTCCTTGAAATATCATAATTATGATCTACTGTTCCAATGGTTGAGCCTGGAACCCAAGAGTTCTTTGGTTCTCGGAATCAGACCACATGCTTTTGATAACAGACCAGTGTATTATATACTCACTGGCAATATCATTTAAGCGTTACAACTATGAAAAACATTCCTTCCAACATTTGCCAGTGCATGTTTTTGTCTTTCAAATTCCTTTGCTCATTTAAAAAACTTTAAGCTATTTATTTATGTGGTTATTGGTCTTGAAAAGCTCTTTTCACTTGTGTTGGATCACAGAAGCTGAATGCTGGAATTACTATTTTTAGAAAGTGCTGCCATTTGTGTTGGTGATAAAATGTATCATGTTGTTATGGCAACTGAAATCCTAATGTACTGATTAATGACACTGACATTGTTTGATGGAAAGGCTTGTTTGATGCTGTTCGGTCCTCTGGAATATTTTCATGAACCTTTTCTTTTAATTTAATATTATTTGATGCAATACAGTTAGTTTTATACAAATTCTGTGTGCAATACTTTCTTAAAAGATAGTCACGTTACAGTAGCTTAGTGATCACAGACTGTGATCAGAGACAATTGTTTTACCTGAACGCCTTGAATATATTTCCCTTCTGATAGTGTTTCCAGACTTGATATTAAAAGGCCAGTCTTTTTTCAGGTGTTCTAATAACCTAGTAATACTGGCAGTTGATACTGTATATTAAAAAACTGGATACTGTGCATCAGGATAAAATGCAGGTTTTGTCTTTTAATCTTGTTTCTCATAGCTTCTGTTTCTTAATATTTCCTGAAAAGAGTAAGTTCTACACACTTGATCTTTCAGATTTCTTTAACTTGTCAATTCCCAACGGTTGGTGAATTCAGCCCTGATTTTAGTGGATGCAGTTTTGCTGCCTTTGTTCCTTTGCTGCATATTACAGCAGGGCTGAATCTGGTTACCTTGCATGGTTACCTTGGTTTCCTCTGCTTCTCCACTTGTATGGGTTTGGCTGTAAAATAGTTGTAACTACTGTTTCTGATAGATAAAAATGCATCTGCAACTGTAAACACATCGCCATGGTGATTAAAGAAAACTGATTCAATGGGCAATGCGAAATAAAATTATTAGTTTGTCTTCAAAAAATATCAAACTTTCCAGTTAGATTTAACATCCAATCTCTGTGCATTGTTACTCATTTAGATCCAGAAAAATACAGGACACAGACTTCATAGCTTTGTTGGTAAAAGTCTGTAGCAAGTTTTAAATCTCTGACCACTGTCACTTTCGGCTCTTCCTTTTTGACCAATTATGGAATCAGGTGCTGTCAAGATAAAGCAAATAGAATATATTTGCTGTTTAATGAAAAAAGAAGTGTGTATTTACAAAGGACAGGAGCCACAGGAGGTAGAAGGTAGATCACTAAGATTATCAGTCTTTTAAAAGATGCAGGGGAGTGCAGGTGAAAAACTAATTTATGCAAATTAAATCCTTCTATTTTTTTCATGATTGCAGAAATAAAGAAGCTAATTTCTTGGTTATCAGGATCATATATGTGAATCTATCTGTGTATGATACAAAGAGATGAAGAAGCCTTCTTTTGCTTTAAAACTTCAAGCTGTTTTCACAGTTGAAGTAAAAGGGCTTTTTAATGTAACTGACACTGATTTTTAATGTGTATTTTTAGCGTACATCTTTAATGCCTTGTATGTAGTGCAGTTATATTCCCTATGATTTGCAAATTATGCTTTTGTTTTGTTTTTTAGAGAGCAGATAATAAAACAGTCAACAGAACTGGTCTGCAGAGCTTACAGTGAGTTATATGCAGCTGTGATGGATCCTTCAAATGAATATAAGGATCCAGAAACCATACTACACAGATCTCCTCATCAAGTTCAGGCACTCCTTTCATAGTCTTGCTTCCCTTAGATTTATCAGAATCCATAATTCTGTATTTGTTGAGTATTTGCATTGAGTTATTTTTCTGTTTTGAATTTTGATGTGTAACTGTATAGTTAAAATATGTAGGAATGTGGTTTTGTTTAATCTGCTTGGCAGAAGTCTAGTCTTTCCTGTATCTTTGAATACCTTCTATAGGCCAGAAAATAGAATATAGATTAAAAATTATTTTAATGTATTCCTCTAATGGAAATGGACTGTGACAATATACAACCTCTTTGAAAAAGGAGAAAGAAGCTTTTTCCTTGCTGTACATAATCCTTTCAACTAGAGGTTGAACCAGTGTCTCTTACAACTTCACCAATATTTTTATTTGCTTTTTCCCCCTGTTCTTTCACTCTTTTTTTCAGCCTGTCATCAGTAAACGCTGATAACTGTAATTTTAATACAACTGATATACTTTGAATGTCTCAAGTCCATCACTTTTACAGCTCATAAATCATTTCAGAATATTTGATGCTGTTTTTCAAATCCTGTTGATTAAATCTTTGAGGCAAAATTTGTGTGCTTTTTTAGGAATCCATTATCATTGTTGCTAGTTCTGGTATTTTCTGTAAGAAAAAGAAATATTTTAACTACATGCATGTACATAACCTGGAACTTAATGCTTTAATTTATTTGTATAATTTTGTTTTACTGGAAGGATTTTGTTTAGTGCAATTGTTATAGCAGTTGAAACTTGCTGATCTCTTAAGGCTGGGACCAATAACAATGTAAGTTAGGAAGATGGCTTGCACAGCAGTATGGCCATTCCTCCTTCACATGTACATGTTTTTTGTTTTGCTTTTTTGTAAGTACAGAATAAGTCCATCTGCTCTAGTACAAGCATTTATTCAGTTAATAATCCACCAAGAGATTCTTGTGGTTTACATGTCTGCAGTGGTGCTCCTGAAAATTATAGTTAAGTTCACCTGTGGCAGCCACAGGTTGTCCTGGGAATTACGTGGGAGAGCTGGGTGTGTGTAGTTGTTCTAGACTGATGCGTAGAAAGCCATGAGTGAAGGTTTCATTTCTTTCCTCCTTTGGTTCAAAGCTGAACCTGCTCTGTGTAGAAACCCTAGCTATATAGAGAGTTACGATTTAGGGGACCTTTGCTTCCAGTAAAAGAGGAAAATAGATAAGCAGGACACCTGTTCTCTGTTGGGCCTTATGATAATTCTCTGCAAATTCCTTAAATAATATTCTTCTTTTAGGAAAGCCTTGTTACAGAGAAACCTTCAGGAAACAAAATGTTAATAAAAGGAATTTGGGGTGTTTTGGGGTTAGGTTTTTTGTTTGTTTGGTTGGGGTTTTTTAAAGAATAATTTAAGCTAACTGTTTTGTTGGAAGCATTTAACTTTTTTTTTCCTCTTTGTTGTTGTGTGGGTGCCACAGAGTTATTACAGTTGCCTGAGTTTACACTCATATTAGATGTGGCTTATTTATACACATTAAGGGGGAGATGAGCAGTCATTCATACTGAATAACTTACATATTTTATTTTTATCAGTAATAAAATTCCCCATATAAAATATATACATAGTGGCAGCCAAGTCTGCAGTTTAGTGTATGCTTGCAAAAGAGCAAGAAATAGAGAAGAGCAGCAGCAATACATTTTAATCTCTTGGAAAACTCATTGCACAAGATATATCCAGTGCGCTCAGAAAGCAGCTTCCTTGGTAATACCACGATAAAGCAATAGCTCCTTTTCCAAATGGGCGTAGTTTGTTGGTATAACAGAAAATAATTTGAAAGTGTAAGTGTCCTTGGAGTTCTTGGATCAGGCATAAATTGTTCTGTAAATGTGAATGTTTTAAAAACTCCAGACCTGTAAGACAGAAAATTCTAGAAGCTTAGAAAAGCTCTAATGGAAAATTATGCTCTTTTACTAGGTAAGGCACTTTAAATTACTCAGACTTTGCATTACCATAGTATACATTCAGAAGGCTGTTCATTGTTGTTTAATAACTTAATATTGCTTAATATGCCTATAATTATTATCTAATATATGAAAATTACATCAGTTGTGAAAGGATTATAAATTAGCTTGTTACTAGATTAACATACTCATAAGAGTGAACTTTTTCCTGAAATTGCACTCAACCTCAGTTTCCAATAATCAGTCAGTAGTTTGCATGAGGATTAGTAAGAAGTTGCTTCGTATCTTTGAGTCCATGTAGAGACCTATCCATGATTTTATCTTCTCTCTAATAAAAATGCAAAGGCTATAGAAGTTGTAACTTAAAAAATTAAAGTCAATCACTAATTTTGGTCTGTGCAATTAAAGTAAATGACAAAGGGTCACAAATGAGAAAGGATGTCAATAAAAGCATTCGATTTACTGACTTCTGTCTTCCATGTTGTTATTTCCTCTTGCTTGCCTTCCTAAGAGGAGGAAGGAAAAAGGTGATTAGATTTTGACCTCCCTTTTCTAGCTTGGCATTTCTGACTCTTTTGTGTTACAAATTCCCAGGATTTCCACACCAGGAACTGTGAAGCTGCAGTCCTCTAATTGCTCAGTTAAATGGATGGCCCATAAGCATTGCAGTAAATGGAACTGGGTCCATATTCAGACCAGTTACTGCAGGTCTGACTTGAGCATCACAGTGCAGGAAGAGATGCTCTCCTGGCTGCGCTGAGTTCGTCTGCACTTCTGCTGTTGGTCCTGAAGCACTTTATATGGAGGGGCATACTTTCAAAGAGTGAGTCTGTTATTCTGTGCTGGGAAGCAGCATGCTTGGGAAAGCTGGGTGAAGGGAGGTGTTTGAATATTGCCTATGGTAGGCAGCGCTCTCGGCATTTGACACTCTGACAACCCAGTTCTGAGAACAGATGCGTAAAAGGCCTCTTTTTGCATCATTGTCTGATGCAAAGAGCACTTTTGTGGGAAGTGGGAGAGCTGGGTTCTGGGCCAAAGGAGTTTGGAATCGACATTTCCTGCCTTCCTGGAGAGCACCCTTGGCTGTTGTGTAGTATGAGATGGGCAGCTCTGTTTCTTCTCTCTTGAATTTAGCAGCTGTGCATAAATCAATGCAAAATATGGGAGGCATGAGATAGAATAAGCAAGGAGGAGCTTGGCCCTGTGGCATGTACGTGAGGGCTCTCCTGAGGACTCCAGGGTCTAGATATTCCTTCAGTTGTTACTTAGGGACCTTATCTTTGACCTCCAACACATGAGTCCCTGAAACAGAATCGGCATCCCAGGACTTTTTCACCCACAGAATATCCAGCAAACAGCAAGATACAGAATTGAGTTTGGGTTGAACCCAAGGTGGTGCATCCGCACCGGTGACAATCCCTCTGTGTTCAACCTTACGTGTACAATTTTCTCCTCCCCTCTTTATAAATATGCGCACCGCTATGGAAATGAAATATAAAAGTTGTTTTAATTATAGCAAGCACACAGCAGCCCAGCCACAGTGATTTTTGTTTTCTATTATAGGAAAAGAGAAGCTTAAGGAGGTTTGGAAAGGTGATAATACATTTGTTTTGCAGCATTTCAGAGTGTTCCTCCCTATTCTCTGAGATTTATGACTCTAGCCCTGCATTTTGTTTGTTAATAGACTCAGCTATAATTATTTTTATTAAAGCTTTTGAAATGTGTGTTGGAGGAAAATACTTTCGGAACCGCTAAACTTTTCCATTCATTTAAAAAACTCTATCTGTTCTTTGATCCCTTTGCTTGCCTTGCTGAGTCACTTTGCAGGCAACCCAGGGGGTGGGAAGCTTATAAAATTTTGAAAATTAAACGAAGGGGTTAGACAGATTTCCGTGACTAAAACACACCCTCCAGAAGCAGCACAGACATGGGTGTGGGTTTGTTTGAAATCCACTGCTACCTGCTTCTGGGGGAAAATGGAGAAAAAGAGACATTTGCTTATGATGAGGGCACCCATCCAAAACAGCCATGGTGGGGTTAGATGCCATAAATTGATGTTATGTTTGAACAGTTTGGAGAATTTTCAAAATGCAGATTAGAAGAAACTGGCAGTGGAAGTAAAAAGTCATGTAACTGAACTCCCTCGCATATTGGATTTACTTGTTAAAGGTTTCCAGAACCTCTACATCTTTTCCCCACTGCTCTTAAGCACTTTGCAAACTAAACTTCAAGGCAGTCCTGCAACTGTTACACCAATTCTAACCCTTGGGCAATTTGGAGTAAAATGAGATGCTTTGAGTCACTCAGTGGCATACAAAGCAGTAGTTGAGCTAGGAGCCAATTTGTTTCTTGAAAGAATTTTAAAAAATGGGAAATGAGTATAACTTGAGCTTGGATATTTGTCCTGAAGGGTAGGAGAGGCAATGCCCTTCGTATGGCAGGGCAGGTCTCTTCAGCCATCTGCTGCACGATAGGAAGCCAACTTCAGTTTTTCAGAATCAAAATACTTCAAAAGTTTTTTAAAGGCATTTTAAAGGTGAACATGTGCTCCTGTGCTGTACTACACCGGGCATTTGCTGCCCAGCTAGGCTGCTGGGCTGGTGCGCCAGCGGGGATGTTCACACTAGCCCAGTATAGGTGGTTACCAAATGCTCAAAAGGTGGGTGAACCTCTTGTCACACAAAGGTCATCTTCTGATGCCCCAGCTATCTACATCCTTGGGTAAAGAGCTAATTTACATAGAGCTGTTGTAGGGCTGACGTAAACCCAAGACATCGCTTCTGTCCTGGTCCTTGACCGACTGTTCATCCCCTCAAAGATGATGCAGGTAAATCTTCAGTAATCTGCAGAATCCTCTGGTGCAAAGCTAGGGAGAGGCAAAGTGCAAAGGAGCCTTTTACACCCAAAAATGTACACTTATCCCTTATCTTATGTACATTGATGTACATATTTTACATACATTAAGGCCTAAATGAGGGTACGACCCCCTCACACTGCAGTTGTCACACAGACTTTGCATACAATGGGAAGATGAACCACAAAGGCTTTTCTCTTAACAACAAAAGTAGTTTATTTTGACTACCTTGCTTTAGCAGTAAGGAAACCTTAATTGAGCAAGATATGGCTGAAAGGTGTTTGATAGATTACTGCAGTGCAGCTGACAAAAAAGAAAAAGACCATTGCATTTTTCATAGTCAGACAATGAAGCTTTCATTTGCTGCCTAGTTCACAGATGTGGTATTGTCAAATTGCAGGAAAATGCCTGGCAGACTGTATCATCGACTATATTTAGGGAGAAAAAAAATTCAGAACACACTATTTATAGAAGCCACACAAATAAGCGCAGAGTTCTTATGAGCCAAAGATAACATTAGTCGTGATTTATCAAAGTAATCTTTATTTTATGGAAAATGGATAATAGGGTGTAATTTAATCCTTTGTGAATGTAATGTATATTTCAAAGGGTTCTTTTTTGTCAATAAAACCATTTGTTGTACTTGTTAAGCTAATTAGTCTTGTTGCTGTTGCTTATGACAGGATAAAAGATGCCCGTTAATGAAAACGGGGAGGAGAAGATGGGTTCAAAAGTTTGTGAAATATTTTGTACTCTTGCAAGCCAGTTTTCTGATCAAAACAGGTTTCACCTCTTTCACTGCGTGCCTGCGTTAACTGAGTTTGTGCAGACAGTACATTTTCCTTTTTTAATTCCAAAATGGATTACCCCAAAAATTCATCTCATCTCTGGGTATTTCACCTGCTACAGGCATCAGGGACTCCTCAGACTTCCCTGGGTGTACTGATGCTGGCATGAGCGGCCGTGCCTGCCGGCCCCGCAGCTGAGTGCCGACAGCAAGGGTGACAGGGAAGGTGACGTTCCTGGCTGCTTCTCCCTGCTCTTTGCATTTTTTCCACCATGTGCAAACACATTCCAGGAGCCATGAAGAAGGCAAAAAAGGAAGAAAACAGAGCTGCCTGGGCGCGTCCTGCACCGCTCCCTGGCCGGCCATGCGCCTTTTGCTGGGCGAGGGCAGGTTTTGCAGGGGCAGAGTGTGGGGCTGAAGCTGTGCCAAGTCTTGGCTCTGTGAGAGGCCCTGGCAGTGGTGCCAGGCTGCAGGGGCAGGACATGAGCTCATTCTCTGGAATGGCAGTTGACCTTGAAAGATCAGAGACAGAAGTGGGTAAGAGTCAGAAGAGGACACATATTTTACTATCATCTTTTTTTTTTTCTTAGTGTTTTTGGTGTCCTTGTTTGTAGCCTAGCAGCCTCATGAACTTTTAAAAGGAATTTATGAACGATTTTCAGAATATGACTCTTAAAAGACTGGCTAAGCTCTTGAAGGTCCTTCTCCCTTAGAAATGCCTCAGAAAATGCCCCTCAGAAGGACCAAGTCCTGGAGAAATCTGTAAAGAAAGGTCTTGTCCCTACAGTCTGTGTCAGTTCTGCATGGTCATCCCAGTTCCTTGGTTCTCTTTGTACCCTCTGTTCTACAAACTGTCCAAATACAGCACTTCTAATCCTGAATTATTGCATCCAGAAGTTTCACAGGTCCTCAAATCTCCTGGACACAGAGGTGAGAAGCCTTGGTCATGCTTCCAGCTCCCATGACCCCACTGGAGAGATCACGGAGCAGATCTGCCTTCTCCAGCCCTTCCCTATCCAAGGCCACCTGCCTACTTCAGCAGGAGAGACTTGTCCCTGTTCAAGAAGGATGATGCTTCTGCTGTCTCTGTTACCACTGTCCTGAGCACAGGGCAGTGGACTCACAGCTTGGGGTAGGGCTGTCCTCCTCCTGAAAAGAAAGAACAGGCAAATTACCGGGCAAACTACTTGGTTTATATAGATGAATTATAGCCTTCACTTCAGCAAATGCTAAGTCAGAAGTTTGACTGGCATGTCGAACCATTTTGCCTTTTGGTCAGGTGGCCCCGCTGCTCTGTACCTAAATACTGTGGGAACGACAAACATTTATCCCTATGAGGATCCATCCCCACCTGTGGCTTGGAGAGAAACCTGTGCCTCAGGTCTGGTGCTCTAGACAACAGCAGCAGAAAGGACTGCGTGTCTGCTATCAGCAGCCCTGCTCATGCTGTGAGGAGGAGCTGAAGTGCCCCAGGGACTTCCAGGACAGCTACCCAAGCAAATTCCAGGAGAAGATCAGCTTGCCAGCACTTTGACTTGGAAAGGACTCCAAACTGGAGTATGTTGTAGCAACATTGTCCTCTCTTCGGTTTCAGTAACAACTTACACTTGAACGCTGTCTTGTACTGTTCGGTTTGTTTAAAGAATACACCGATTCCTTCGGACCCCCTTCCCGAGACCCTCTTGGCAGCACACAGCAATATCACAGCAGTGATAAAAATGTGTCAGCTATCTATTTAAATGGGATCAGTTTAGAGAGTCCTTTGGTTTTTATTTTTTATATCCAGAATGACAAAAGGACTGAAAACTGTTTCACAAAGAGTGTACAAATTAGTCGTCCACGTGAGGAGTGCCACCAGTAAGCCCTTGTTCTTCTGATGAGAAGAGATGTCAGGCTATTTTCAAACCAGCTGCTTTGGGTATGCAGGCCAGGTATGGTAATGCCTGAACATAAAGCTGTGGGTCAGAGTAATGCAGAGCACTTACAGAGTGGATCCTGGCATCTTGTTGAGTCAACAGAGAGCTGGTTGGCTCCTGGAGGCCTCTGGAGGGGTGGCATTGTGGGTCCTCAAGACCACGAATCTGCTTTTCAGGCATTCAGTATCATGTCAGAGCCACTGTGGTTGCACAATGAGAAACACTGTGCAAGGTACAAGCTCCTGTTGCCACTCCAAATTTTGTTCAAGTCAAATCAGAGGGGTTTGGAGGGCTTATTTTGCTGTAGCAGATTTTGTACTGGATCAGGTTGTTTTCATGCATCCAAGAGGTTTTTAGCCATTTATTTTATGTCTTTTCCTCACCTAGACGCAAAGCTCCTTGGAAAAGGAGTTGTGCATTTTCCGTATCTTTATAAAGCATCATATTTCCAAGGTGGTGTAGCCGAGAAAGTCCTATTGAATACTAAGCTGAGACCACAGAACAGCAGTGACAAAGCTGAGCTATCTGGAGGTGAGACCATGGTGGGTACGGCAAAAGCAGCAACTGCACCAGGCATGGGGCGGTCGCTGCCCAAACCCCTCACCACTGCTGTGTGATCAAGGTCAAGGAGATTGCTGCAGGACACAGGCTTGGGATGCAGGCTCATTGCTGCCATGGTGTTTTGCCTTTCCCTCTGATTCCCCTTTTCCTTACAAAGATCACACACTGCTGAAGCAAGTGACTATAAACAAGACAGCAGTCATCACGTCCCATGTGTGCATGTCCAGCCGCCTCCTCGATTACTAAGGCAGAGCACGGAGAGGGAGGCGAGCGCCGCACGTGTAAGTGCAGAATCTGCTCCAATAATCCCTGCTGGGTGGAGGAAAACGGCAAGCTTCCTTTTAGCTTTCATTTTTATTTAAACACTGAATGATGTGGGTTTTAGTTCAGGGAATTGATACGGACTGTGAAAATTGCAGAAAGGTGAGATGCGGTATTTTTTGCCAGTATTTTTTCTGTCCTGCAGAGCCCGCGTTGTCTTTCGTAAACAGGTGAGGAGGTGTCTGTGGTTGTGAACATGTTCTTCCTTTTTCTTCTTGGAAATCCACTCTCAATTAGTCCAGAACATTGGATAAACTGGTGCTAATGAAATAAAAGGGTTTATTAGGTTACACAACGGTATGCAGTGGCTTAGGGGACAAAGTCAAATATTTATTCAGGCTAACTTTAGGAGAGAAAACAGCCAGGGAGATTGCAAATGAAACAGCTGAAAATCAAACTTTCATCTCTCAGGCAGATTTGTAAGTTAAATAGGGGGATAAATAATATAAGGGTGTTGTGTGGAGAGCAACTCATTTTTTTCTGACTCTCCATTGCAGGTCTTTGCAGTTACCACTTTCCCTCCAACCACGCGCTACATGATTGAACTCTGGCATCAGCTCTGCAAAGCTCTTCAGCATATGATTAAGATGGAGTGACTTCATGGGAACATAAACATGTGCTTAACTTTAAGTCCAACAGCTGCCTGAGACCCAAAGACAGCTCTTGCTGAGGGCATAGCTCCTAACGATGTCAGCGGCACAGGGCTGGGTGCTCAGAGTGATACGTTTTCTGATCAGGTAGAGAAAACTGCTTCAGAAGAGATTAACTGTGCTGTAAAAGTGCTTATCTCTCCCCCTAGACAATACGGTGGGAACCAGTTTGGAGTCAGCCATCTGCACCAGGTCTCTCTGAGCCCCAGGTCCCGCTTTGTTCTCCCAGTTAAGTAAGGAAAAGGCAAAATCAGAGAAAAGCAAATTGAGCTTGGCTCCGCATGGAACCACGTGGAAACTGAGTTTGCTTGGGTTGGCGTAGCTTTAAGTAACTAAAGGTCCCAGCATGGCCTAAAATACCCTTAAATGCCACAATCACAACAGAAATAAAATAATTCAGTGGACACTTAACCAGCCAGATACATACACGCACTCCTGTCTGCGTTTTCCTGGACAGAAAGTGTAGGTTGTGACCTCTCCAAGATCTTTCTGAGCACCATCTTTCTTGGCACATCCAGGATGTTGTGGGACCTGAGCTCTGCAAGTCCCAGCCATGGAGCCCTGCTCCTGAGCAGCCTGCTGCTCCACACTCCTCGTTCAACAGGTGCCCTGTGAGAAGCTCAGGTGCTTACACTGACTGCAGCTGCGGCAACGTGAGTACATACAGCAAAAAATGAGGCTGAGACCCTCTAATTACCACTGTCACCTCCATCTGAAGAGCTTGACAGCCAGTGTAAATCCCGAAGTCCTGAGCAGAGATTGCTTGGCATGGATTTAGTAGGTATCATTTCTCCCATTCCCTGAAGTCATGTTTTCTCACCTGATAAGTATGTGTTGCTGGGAAATGAGAATGGACCAGCACCAGCACCAGCATTTCTGAAAATGGTTTTACTGATCTTCTGGATGCAGAAATGCAGTGGGGTTAGAATGTGGTGTTTGTGTCCTAAGATACAGAAAAAGAAGTTTTTTAGCTTCCCAAGTATACTTACCCTGGATGCATTTTCTCAAGTCATGATGTTCTTGGTCTAGAAAAGTTGCTAAAAGCATTGCCTAAGTCAAAACCAGAGCTAGCTCAGAGCTGTGTTACAGGTAACTCTGACTTGGGTGGGATGGCAGAGGGCAAAGGGTGGGAGTGCCTGATGTTTTAATAGTTCATTTCTTAAGTAAGTTCCTGATGCTGTAGAAACTTATGCACACATTTCAGCACATGAGTAATCTTATCGCATATATATATTGCAAATTAAACAGGTGATTTCAAAGGAAGGGGTATCTGCATACATATGTTCTCATGAACTCCACCACACAAGGATGTGTAAGGCTGCAGACTCTTTGAAGTTCAGTCTCTCAGCAGAGGTATGGTCTTGGAATAAACTCTAAGAGTGTCCCATCACATCTAAGTTATTTCTGGCTGCAACTGAAGGTGAAGAAATAACATTCTTCTGGTCAAGGTCTGAACTTAATGTGCTTAGAAGAAAGCTCCCAGTACAGCTCTCTCCATGGAGAAGATCACTGACAGATTGAGTTTTTAACAAACCAATAGAAATTGATTCTTTCTGCATTTAGGTGTGTTAAAAATATGAGCAAAATTTTATACATGTATATTGGCTGATAAACTTTAAAACAATCTCTCATTAACTTCAGTTAAAACCAATCTAGTCATTGCGTTGTTTTTTTTATCCCCTCCTAAAAGGAAAAAGAGGTGGATTTAATAATACATTGTGTTAACTTGGATGTCGATGCTGCTTGCTGTTAAACAAAGGAGCACAGAACATGGAAATCCTCAGTTATGATTCTTTTCCATATATCTGTTCTCCAAAACATACATTTTATTGGTCCATATATTTAAAGCATAATCTTCACTATATGTCCTGATTTCTCCTAAGCAAATGGAAATACGTAGTGTTATGAATTTAGATCTGTATTTTTTATATGATGCCCATTCTTTTTAGTTTCAAGACATAATATATAGAACATTTGTAACTTCTTTTAGAATCTCCTATATACACATTGTTATTTAATAGTCAAGCTATTAAATACATTGCCTGTAACTGATTCCTTGTGAAAAGTCTTAACCGCAGCAATGATTAAAAGCAGGTTTTGGTCCGAAATCATGAAGGGGAAAAAAAGCAGGAGAAACCAACACATACAATGTATACTTTGAGTGTAACTGCGCAAGAGTTAGTTACTTTAATCAGAAGGTCAAAAGCAAATTGGTTTGGCAGTTTATATTTTATTGCCTGGAGATTCTAGCTCCTGAGAACAGGAAACCCTAAAATCAAGTCAGTAAAGAAGAGATTCAGTAGGATCGGAGGAAGTGTAAGGGACAGGAGCAAAGAAAGATATATGGTCTGCAGAAAGACATGATGTGGAAAATGCTCACCAGAGGCAGAGATTACTTGAGACAGAAGTTAAGATACAAGTGGCACAGAAAATATTACAGGAAGCTGCTATAGACCTTGATGCCAGAGCAAAAAGACAGAGGAAGGGCTGGTAAGTGCAGATAAAGGAGGCAGTTGCAGGCCGGGCGATGGGGACAGGGACTGTGCCGATGCTGCCGGGGCGCAGGGTGGGAGGGAAGGGTGTTTCTGCAGATAGCGGAGGCTGTTTCTTCCATGGTTTGGGGGGGCAGCGGCAAGATCAGAGGCTGCTCAGAAAGTCATTCTGAGGAATGAAACAGAGAGGAGAAATTAGCGGGGAGCTAGTGATCATTCCTGAGTGAAAGATCATGCCGTACATTAAAAATAGACCCTGGCAAGAATAAAGGCTTTTCAGGTTTCAGGTAATGAAATTTCAGACAGGCCCATCTATATCAGAAGTCGGAAACATCAATACACTGTATTACAGGTATTTACAAGCCAGGGACAAGCAAACAAAGAATCCCCTTCATTTAGAGCACACTGGAGTTATGTTCAGCTTTGCATAAGCCTCAAAACCTTGCAGCTTTTATGATCCTCAGCCCTGCTGCAGTGCAACAGGCCATATGATGAAGCCTGCAGGTGATGGAGATATATGAGGTCTGTGTCTGTCCCCTGCCCCTGTGCAGAAGGTGGGGAGGCTCCAAAGGGCCTTGGGGGATGCTTGGGAGAGGCAGTAGGGACGCACAATGCCAGCAGGACCCTTTCTGCTTTGGGCATTGGCAGCAGAAGTTAGTGAGCTCTGTGGGAAGAGAAAGGGAGGTGAGTGGGACAAATGGACAAAATGCCATGCCTGAGCCCCAGCGTCCCCACAGCAGTTGGTTGCTAATGATGTGAAGCAGTTTGCTTGGAGCAGGGGGATAAGCAAAGGAGAGGTTTGCAGACCCTGTGGCAGAGAGGTTAGTGGTTAAAGCCCAAAAGAGCAAAGCAGGAAATCTGGGTTTCTTTCCTGGTTGTCGCCACTGGTGGGGAAGTCACTTAATCTCTGTGCTTCAGTTCCCCCACTCTGGGTGTCGTGAATAGCTCAACCGGAGTCAAGAATAGCTGCCTGCCTTGGTGGGGTTAGAGGAGGCTGAACACAAGTGTGTGTGAGGAAAGGGCCTCTTCACTGTGTTTTCCCATCCAAAACCACAGCACTGAATAAGCAGATATTTTACTACCCTGATGTTCTTGGCCTAATCTGAATCTTTCTACTCTGTTTGCGCCCTTATCTGGCTGCAGCCTGCAGAAGGACAGCAAGGACGAGGCTCTGCTTAGCCCTCCTCGTGCATCCCCTAGCATCCGCTTGCAGCAGCAGATTAAATCTGCTTATCTGCCCTTCATACTCTGCCTCTCCAGCAGTGTCGTAGATGGATGCCAGGTCACTGCCCTCATCTGAAATGGCATTTAGCAAAGACTATGAGGTAGTAAGGCAGTAAGGATAGTTGTATGCTTAAATGCCAGGTCAGGTCCTAAAGCCAGAAAAAACCCACAGCCTAACATCAAATTATACAGAAGGTAGCTCAGGTCTAAAACCTGAATATGTACCTTTTGCGAACCAGAACTCTGGTGGTAAAGTCGTCAATAGGGGCATAGCTTTGGCCCTACGTAAACACCCACCTGAGGCAATTGCAGCTTTAAGGCTTTGCTTATTTTTTTGCTGCTGTTCATGTTTATTGAAAGAGATTATTTCTTCATTTTCCACCTAGCCAGATGAAAGCTTTCACTGAGAGCTGTGTCTAACGTCTAAAGAATTGTTTCTTGTACATGAGAGGAAGAGCTGGCTTTCTCCAGTTCCACACAGTGCAGGTCCACCCTACAAAGACGTTGTTAAGCTGGTCGTGGGGAGCACAGGTGGGGCATATTACACTGATATTTACCCTTACCTTTGTGGTCCTCGTAAATCCTTAAGATCTTTTACCTAAAGACTGAAGATTTGTTCTACATTAAAACATCCTTTCCTTCTTTTCTTATCTACTTCTGGCCTTATCTTTTCTATATCAGAATTACCTGACTCTCTTTATCTTGTCACTTTGGCTCCTTTTTTTCATCGCTGATGCAGTTTCCCTCTTAAACCTCTCTTCCCTTGTAAAGTCTCATTGTCTTTGTCCTCTTTTCTAGGAGCCCTGTCTTCTACTGCAAACTGGAGAGCATATCTTTTAGCCTTCTCCCGTACTGGTTGATTTTAATCCTTAGTCCTAGTCACTTGTGACTAATTAAATTGCTTTCATAAAATCATAGACATTTGCACTGGGATTTTACCCTGTGGTAATCTGAATTTAAGTAGCTCTGCTGTTTGTTGTTACTACTTTCAATCGGTTTCTTTTTACTGTGAAAAATTAGGTACAGGGTGAATTTTCCTCCAAGTTCTTTACTTTGCAGATCATTAAGTTGTATTCTCTATACCAGGGGTTATATTTTTTTAACCCTCTTTTTCATTTTGTTTTAACAGCCATGAATCCTAGGAGAGAAAGTTATGAATTATTTTCTCTCTCTTTCTGCACCCAGTAGTTGCTCAAGCCCTTTCTCCTGTTTTCCACCTCTTGGCTCCTTGCCCAAAGGAACTGCCTGTGATTTCTTTACCATGCTGCACTGGATCTTTACCAAGTAGTACAGCTTCCTCTTCTCTAAGGCCTCAATATCAAAACTCTAATTACTGTAAGCATCATGTTCTTCCTGTTTTCACTAGATTGTAACTGCTCCACTTTTCAGTGCCTATTCCACTTCTTGTTCACCATTGATTTTACCTAGACACAATTGGGAATATTTGTTGTTCTCTCATCCTGTCCGTACTGGTTGCATCCTCTGTCTTGGATTGGTCTGGGTTTTTTTTATATATACTACATGTCATACTGGTGGAAATAGCCATGCTGTAAAACCTTGGTGCACCCACAGATCTTGAATATTGTGTGCAGCTCTGGTCTCTGCATTTGAAGAAGGACTTAATGGAATCAAAAAAGCTATAGAGAACGGCAATTAAAATGGTGAAGAGAATGGCACAAGCTGCTTATGAAGAGAGACTGAAAAGGCTGGTTTGCGTCAATTTGGAAAGGAGAATGCTGAGGAAGGATATGACAGAGGCTTACAAAACATGAAGGCAATAGTAAGGTGAAGGCAGAGATATTGTTCATCTAATCCCTCAGTAGTAGAAGTGTGGGCACTCAATGAAACATGAATGAATTTATAACAGATAGTAGCAAGACAATTTTTACATGGCAAATAGACAAATTTGGGAACTTGTTGCCACCAGAGGCAACAAGTTGTGTCTTGTGGAGAGAGACAGTACCGTCAGGTGCAAAAGGACTGGAGAAAAATCTCATGTCCAACAGGCCTGTAAACAGATCCTAAAGAAAAGCCAGGACATACCCTCTAATATCCCTAATCCTACAACTTCTGTGCAGGGCACTATGAGGACAACGGGCCTCGGGTAGAAGCAAGATTTGCGTGCTTTCCCCAGAGAACCAGGACGGACAGACACTGATCTGACATGGGAAGGCATTTCCTGCACTCTCCTGTCTTTCGTGTTTATTGCTAGTGATCATTAAACAACAGGACTCATACTGTTCAGAGAGGAGATATAAGAGCAAGAGCATAACCCTTCAGGATGGATGAATGCTTAGAGGTTGGCAGAGTTACTGAGGGTCAGCAAAATTTCGGAGGGCTCAGGTGAGGCTGAGGCACCACAACCCTCACTGGCAGAAGGCAGAGGGAAGATCCAACAGTCAGAGACTGCAGCCTCACTGCAGTGGGTGCTGAGAAGAGATGCGACTCCTTCCACACTGAGCACCTTGTTAGATAAAAATTTCAAGACAGGGACAACTGATTTATAGTTTTGCCTCATTACAACTCACTGTGGGTTGCAATTGTAATAAAAATAATCCAGAAAGGAAATAGATATGATATTCCTAACCAAACCATTAACAAATAGAGTTGCTGTGTGTTAAAGGGAAAATTTGTTGCACACAAAAGGATAATTTATGATTGAAGCCAGTTTCTGGTTTTACCCAGCCTTCCTGTATGGTCCGAGGAGGGCTGCTCACCTCTTTTGATGTCAAATCTCTGCCCATTGAGTGCAGACAATACAAAACTGGGAGGAATGGCTGATACACCAGAGAGCTGTGCAGCCATCCAGACGACTGAAGAAATGGGCTGGCGGGAACGTCATCAAGTTCAAAAAAGAAATGTGAAGTCCTGCACCTGGCTGACCATCGGGAAGCAACTTGGCAGAAAAGGACCTGGGGGTTGTGGTGGACACGAGGTTGAACGTGAGCCAACAATGTGCCCTTGTGAAAAAGGCAGCTAACATTATCCTGGGCTGCATTAGGAAGACTATTGCCGGAAGGATGGGCAAGGTGATCCTTCCCTCTGCTCAGCACTGGTGAGACTCATCTGGAGCGCTGAATCCAGGTGTGGGCTCTCCAGTACAAGAGAGACATGGACATACTGGAGTGAGTCCAGGGAAGAAACACAGAGATGGTGAAGGGACTGGAGCATTTGACATGCATGGAGAGGCTGAATCCATGCTGTGATTCGGTTAAATAATATCTGTTTCCCCTGGTCTTTAGCGTTGTCTGCTCAAACTGTGAGCAGTTACAGCCAGGGACCATCTCTTTGTATCTAGTACCTGAGAAACATGATCTTAATTGAGTGTATAATACTATTTTAAAAGCACTTATTCCTTTGATTGGATGTGCTATAGTGTAAGAGTATGGGAATCCAGTAAATACTTCCATTGATGTTAAAAGTTGGGAAAATCATAACTGAGGAAAAGTGTTTTCATGTTGTGTGTCATTAAGCCATAGAAATCAGAAACAGAGGAGGCCTGACCCAGTATCTCATAAAGTTTTAAAGGACCATTGGGCAAACCTAAGTAAACAAGAATATCAGAATTTTGTCATGGTGAATAATGTTGTGCAATACTTATTATACTTCATGTTTAGAAAATCTCCATCCCATAATGGAGCTGAGGACCTTTTGTGAAGGTGGACTCCCTACCTCTCCCCTTCATGAAATCATGACAGCTTCTGCGTGGTCCTTCTCCCAGACCACTGTAAGCAGGAAAGGAATTGGCTCAGCCTTAGGGCTGGCCCAGGATGGCAGATTTGCAACTTCTGCTTATTCGTAACACAGAGAACGTCAAAACATGCAAGCATAAAATTGGTAACCAAAGAAGAGTCATTTTAAAAACAAAGATTTTTTTGTGAAAACCTCTTTCTATTGTTAGCATTTCTGCATTATTTGTATTTACCTTTTGCTAGGGAATTTCCACAATCAGTTCCAGCTAGTTTGTTTTCCAGAAACCCAGACTGAAACTTAAAAAAAAAAAAAAAATTATCTTCTAAAACCAACTCCAAAATATGCACAGAATAGGAAGAAAGGAGGGAAAGGTTTGCCTTGAACCCTGATAAAGAGGTGAAGTGTAATACTGTCCTGTTCCCTATTTACCCAGTTCAGCAGGCAGCTGCGTTTGGTCCTGCCAAGTAAAAACAGCAGCAAAATGTTCCTGTTTATATTGGTGCTTCTTTAAATCTGTTGTGGCGGCTGTTTGCTTATCTCTAATTTATCAAGAAAGACACACTGGGAAAGAGTGGTTCCAGTTGAAAACCTTGAGACAGGGATCTTTGCTGGCATCAGCGGTGCCAAATGAAGTTGTCCAAAAAGCCGGCCAAGGCTCAGCCAGAACCGAGCATTGCTGAATGCTGCACACTGAACTGGGAGGGAATGGGGAGGTTATGGTCTGGACACAAGCCAGAGGCTGTAAAAACAAGACACTTGACTCCTGCTTTACTGCAGATGCTTGTGTTAGCATCTTTCTCTCCTACAGAAACCTTCCATCTGCCGGTGTTACTTAAGACCCATGGAGAGCTAGACTGGTCCGAGCAACTAGTTCTTTCATCACTGACCCTTGCTGTAGCTCTTCTGTGGTATAAAGCTGGTGGTGTCTTTTTAAATGCAGTTCCAGCCCTCATGCAGGCAGGAAAAAAAAAAACCCAATAAACAAAAAAAAACCAAACCAGCTCAAATCCTTGTTGCTTACTATTTGAGCTGTCAGAACATCAGTGCTGGAGAAACTGGATACCTTTCACTTCAGCAATGGGGGGGCCACGTTTATCACCTCCTCACATCATGATTGAGGATAAAAAAAAAAAAAAGAAAGGGAAATGCTTCAAGTTGAATGAATACTCTGGAGGTGCTACAATTTGTCAGATTAGATCAAGGTGTTCTGAAACTTTTGAAGTATCTTCAGATTAAAGACTTTCTTGGAAACCAATGTCACTCTCTGCTGCTGGTCCACACTGCACTGTAAAATATAGCCTTAAATTCATTGTGGTTGGACAACAGAGAAAGAAATCGCAACCCCAGGATGTCATTGCCCTTTAACCTGCAGTTTATAGGAGGCAAGACTGCATATATTTGTTGGGGTAAAGTTGCCAGCTCACCTTTGCACTTTCAGCCAGTCTGTTTTGTTTCTGGGCTGTTGATTATTGCTTGGCATAGTCAATCATAGTTGTGCATAATACTGTGATTGCTACCTGCATAGCCTCTGTGATTTCAGGTTATCTGAAGAACACCATGATATTGAGATACTGCTCAAAAATGCAAATATGCACTGTGGGAATGCCCAAAAAAGACCATTTCCCATCTGATTTTTATTTTTGCAAAGGAATATAAACATTAAACAGTGGAAAGAACAAAAACATGATGGGACTTGTGAGCAGGAGGCAACAGGAGAAGATAGAAAATTTCTCCAGATGAAGGTTTTTGCAAAACAACAAATATGCTTGCCTTGAAAGTCACAGACATTGTTTTCATGTGAAAATAGCTCTCACACAGGGTCCTCGAGCTTAATGTAATCTTACAAGGTATTTTTAGACCAGGGTGGCTATTGCTACTATCAGAGTGTCTAACCTCAAATATCCATTAGTGTGCCAATTGCTTGCTTACCTTTTAAGTCTCTTGCCCTGGCCTTCAGTAACAGCTAGGATTTCTGAGTCTGTGTGTATGAGCAAGAGATTTCCCGTGAGAGAAGAGTGGAGGAATAGTGCAGTCTATAGAGGAAAAGAAAGTCTGTAAGTTCAAAGCAAGGTTTAGGAACACCAATCCATACAAACAGAGATGAAAGAAAATTTGAAGACCATTTAGAAGGCATAATTATGAAAAGGTGAACAATTCACTACTTCTCTTTTTGTATGATTCAGACAATGTGGACTTTTACAAGGAGATATTTTAGCTATGCTTCGTGTATTTAAGTCTGTCACTGCCTTAAAACAGGTCAGAGCTGTGGGCATGAAGGGTTATGGTACTTCAACTAAAGGCTACTTTGCAAAGCACTTCAATGCAACAAATCATCGCAGTATGAAAGAGAAAAAGCTCTCAGACCTGACACAACTTCAGTGTGACAATTCTGCCCTTGGAAATCACTTCCAGCCAATGCAATGGGTTCACCTACAGGGATGGGACTAGGGTCCAGAAGAAATCTGGCAGGCAAAACAATGTGCTCAGTGGAGCTAAGCCCTTACCAAAAGTGAAGGGGGGGGGGGGGGGGGGGGGAGGCACTGTGGCAACATGAGCTCTAAGCAGGCCCTTGGCAAGCCAGGCTGGAGAGCAGCCTTGAACATAAGTCCTGAAGCTATTTCAGCTATAAAAGATGTCATCGGACTGACAGATAATCGATAGCTGGTAACACCTTTTCCCTTACACTGCATGAGTCATCCTAGTTACAATTAGTACCCCAGGAGCAGCATGTAAATGAGGGGTGCAATTGCCCTAAGATGTACCCTTCAGTCAAAGAAGAGAAGAAAGAAACTCCTAAATCCATCCCAATATGATTCTGGAGGTGTGTCTCCCTTTCATAGACCATGCACCTACAGTTGTGAATCAGCTACCCTGTTTGGTGTCTAAACTTTAGTAGGACAAATTGGTTTGGAGCTTGTTCTGCAAGAGGGCAGAATGTCAGTGGTGATGAAGCAGGACATATAGCTCCACAGAGGGATGAGTCAAAGCAAGAAAAGATACCAAGGCATGGAAATAAGGAGATATGTCTGCAGCAAGGGCATGTGTTCTGCTGATACCATGTTTCCCAGTAGATCTCCTCTCCATTATTCTTCTCAAGGTTTATACAGTCCTCCCCAGCAATGTATCCAAGTGTCTTCCAGAGGATGCTGGTGACTCGAATGCCATCTGCCACAACAGGCTTGTCTGGTTTCATCCATAACCCCAAAGACAGTTTATTTCAGCTGCCTGGCATATACCTTGCAATAGTCTGTAAATCGGTGCCTTGCCTCCTTAATGGGATGGAGTCAGTGTCCAGGTCTAGTGTTATGGACCAGAGAGAGCCTTCAGAGGGTAATCCAGTGTCCCCAGACATTGTACAGCATGCTGGGGACATCTAGCTAGTGGAAACACACAATATGCATCAGTCCCACTGTGGAGCACACCTTCCTTCCTTTTTATTCTCCTCCTGATGTCGGGAATCTTGATCCATTTTCTACATGACAGCCCAGCTCTTTCAGACCCTCCAAGGCTCTGGAGAACTTTTGCCAAGAAACAGTAGAGGACAGATGTGCCTGGTGCCAGAGTGATCTTTGAAGACAAGGATGGCTTACTTTTTCTTTCCAAGAAAATTGGGGCATCGCATTCCCTCTTTAATCTCACAGCTTTCTGATATCCTTCTTGATTCCTGTAATATTTCAAAAGGTTTCAGGGGTGTTGGGGATAGCTTAAAATGGATACATTTTTATACTCCTCCCTAAGCATCACTACACCAGAAAGAGGATCTCTGGACTGCATAGACCTGTCAATTCTTGTCTTCTTAACATGCTTATATTTATTTCTATGCCAGTATTTTCTACTAGATGAAAGAACTCTTTGGTATTTTACTCTAACGTATTCACAAGGAACAAACATATCTCCTTTCTGTCTTTCATTTGCAAGACTAAGGAAGATGACAACTTTCCCTGTCCACTCATAGAAAAGGTCTCCTTTCCCTTGAGCATCCCACACTGTGTTATGCTTGGAGAAGCAGAGGGATTGCTATGAGTACACTGGTGCGCATAGACAATTACCAGGCATGAAACACTTCTGAAAAGTAGTGTGTTTTAAGGCATCCTATAATCAGCATTTTTTATTTTTCTTTCTTAACACATTGAGGCTACCTAATAAATTGGATAGATGCCCTAAAAATACTATCCCAAATTTTAAAATGAAATTTCAAGAAATAGGAAATCTATAAAACATTTGTAACTTTTTTTTTAAATCTAAACATTTTCAGTAGAAACATTTCTATAAAATATACAACCTTATGTTACAAGCGAAAACAGCATTGGTAGTTTCAAGGACGCTTTAAATTAAGCTGATCTATACATGTGTTGTTTAATATCTCTAAGCAATATTTACCTCACTTCATATAGATTTCAGGTTGCTTTTGGCAGTTTATATATAGTAGCTAACAACTCCTTAACACATTTGCGAATCTGATTAATTTACTTCTAATTGTTTATGGCAAGTTAATATGTTTCTATAACTAGCAATGATGGTAAAGCTCTCCCAAAGCATGCCAGTTACAGATGCAAGCATTATAAAGACTAAGTAGTGTGTACCATCTCATAAATTTGTCCTTTGAGATAATGCAAAATGAGGCACAGTCAGTTAAGATATTAATCGTGTATGTTTAAAGTCCCTGACAATGAAACTATTTCATGAAATAGCTTTTAAGGCAGTTATAAGAGTGGTTCTGTCTCCATTAACACCCACACACACATTTCATAAGCCTCCATTTCACTTTGATAATTTTAGAACTGGATAGCTTTGTTGTGAAGCCGAGAAAGCAACAAACTCCCTGTTCCTCTGCCTGCAAAATAGGGCAGTTGATCTCCAAAAGTGGGTACCCCTTACATAAAAGAGAGCCATGGACAACAGGGCTTGCACCCAGGTGATGTCTCTGTGTCTTCTGAGGAGCTGTCATTTTTTTACAAGGGACAATCACTTCTGGGACTCCATGTGCACATTTTGCAAAGATCTAATGGCATAAAAATGATCTGCTGATGACAGAGGTATGACTGGGTGCAAAACTGCATGTCAAAAACTGCATCACAAATGTCCATTCAAATTTGTCCTGAGGGGTATATGTGTGTGTGTGTATATATATATATATTCACATCTGCTTTAGGCGTGGAGCTTTGGTGACACACCAAGAATGAAAGTGATGATCTGAAGAGATCTGGAAGGGCTGTGGGGAAAGGCAGAGCCCCTTAGAGGGCATGCTGTGGCTACAGTAGATAATACAAAAGCTTTCCCTCCTCTCTCAGTGTTGCTTACTCTTGCAAAGCTGCTCTGCAGCTGCCACTGTTCCCCCCTGTTTATGGCTCTGGAGCTGGGATGTTGTAGGTACTGCTTAGTGAGTGCCCACATCCCAGTGGAGCTCGAGCAGGAACTGGATCTTCAAACCTCTCTCCCTCTCTTTCTCTCCCTCCCTCTTCCTCTCCTTCTCCTTTCCCCCTTCTCCTTCGCTCTTACAGCTCATTAGCTCAGCCAGCATGCTGTATTTCAATACACTGATTTCAAGCTCAGTCCCAGCAGGTTCTCATAGAGGCTGATGAGCAGTTGCTGATCTGCACAGACACATTTTTCTGTTATTATCTGGAAGGGATTGCTGCTGATTGATTGACAGGAGGGTAAACTAAGAGCCAGCAAATCCTCCCCTCCCTTGTCTTTCCCCCACTACCAGCTTTTGGGCAGTAAGAGGGAAATAGCTTATGTCACTCAACAAGGATAAGGTACCAATATGGGTAATGAGAATATGCAAAATTATATGAGATAAGAATCTTAGGCATATGCTTCAGGGGGGAAGCCCAGCTTGTGACTCATGGGAGTTCAGAAGAGACATCCTCAGCAAGTTGCAGAGTTGTCCACTCTCTGGTTTCATTCACTTGCAGCTGAAGCGAGTGCCACTGAGACAGATGAGCTGGCGGTGCTGGAGCAACATGGCTGTTGGGAGGTGACCCACAGGGGTCTGTGCCCCATGCACTGCTGTCAGATCCCCAGGCACCCTTCTGCTCCCTTTCTGGCCATCATGAGGAGGACCCTCTTGAGAAATTATCACACATCTTTTTCATTTTGACAAAAGTGTTTCTTCTCGATGCGTGCATCCATCTCAGTGTTGCCAGAAAAAACCATCAGATTAACCTCTCCAGAGTAATGCCACCAACCAGTGCCAGTGCTGCTGGGCAAATGCAGCAGCTTTGGGTTTTTTTTCAGTTCATGGTTTAGATGCTTATGAAGCCCCATATTGACCCCAGCCTGATATTTTGCTTCACAGCAGGATGAGATCCCACTGCCATGAGACACTCCAGCATAACTACAGCACTGAGGAGCAGTCACGCTTCTAGAGCATTATCTGGCACAAAACCTGTCCCCAGGCAGAGCAGAAGTGTTACTGGTTACTGCCGTTTCTGCTGGTTTTCGTGCTGGTGTCAGCCAAATGGGTTGACGATGGCACAAGGGGGAAAGGGGAGCAGCTCTCCCTCACTGGAGGTTGGAAGGGGAGTGCAAACAGCAGGCTGGGAATCAGATGTGGAAACTCAGCAAAGCAAATAAATTAGCATCCTGTATGGCCCTGTGAAAAGTATCCCTGTGCCGCTTCCACAGCCTATGGTGAAAATGGGTATTTCTGGTCCACCGCCCATCCAAAGGAAGAATGGAGGTTGGCCAGCTCTGAAGGAAACACCGCAGCACCAGTGGCTGCCTCTGAGCAGAGGAAGCCCCTATGATGGTGGCCCATGCTCTGCCCTTTTGTACATAATTATTTAGATTATTCATTTCCTAGTGTTTGCTTTAGAGTAACAGATAGATGCACCACATGATACGTACTTGCATTTTGCCTTGGTGCCAAGTTCTATTATCATGTATTCTCTGTGTTGAAATGTAATAGGGGACGCCACCTGCTTGTTAAAGCTTTCTCTCTCAGCACAGAAGTCAGACAAAAGACAGATTGTTTTCTGCAGTTTTACACATGGGAGGATGAGCGAAATGTAGGGTTGCACTTCAGCAACTCTTAAGCACATCCGCTTTACAGTAGCCTGTACTTAAGTGATACACTAAATCAGGACCTTTAGAGGCAGGCCAAAGCCTTTCAGGAAAAAGGTCCCAGTGCCAGCTATTAGATGGGAGTTGGCCAAGTCCAAATTTTCTGTCTTAATTATAGGAAGGTATTTTATTTATTAATGCATTCTTTCAAGTCATATATGTAACTCTTCCCCAAGTAATCCAGGAGATCAAGAAAATATTTTTCAAAGCTCCAAGATGCACGAAGACAATAAGAGGAAATAATTATTTTTTTCCATTAAATGGTGAAAACAAAAAGAAGGGTGCCACTTCTCTGGAAAGTCACATTGGCTCTCCTGCTTCTCTGAGGCTCTTCTAGGAAATAGGATTGGGTTCCTCCAGCTCCCTTTGAAGAGGGCAATGTCACTGAATTTCAAGCTATTCATTTGCAGAGACCAAAGACAAATATTTTCCTGAACTTTGACTACCTGAATCAGGAAAAAAAATGTTTATAAACAGACACTGATGTTACTGATGACATACTTGGCTGAAATCACAAAGGCTTATCAGTATTCAGGGGCTTCTGAAGTAGGGTTTGTAAATGCCTAAAATGTGTGTAAGTGAGCAATTTCCTGTAAATCAATGTACCTTACTTTAGACTTCAGCTTAATAGCAAACCTACCTTCCAAAACAAATGACACAATCATTGCTTTATTTCTACATGAACGCTGCCCCATACCACTTTGCTATTTTCTCTTTTTCTTTTAGCAGAAAATTTGTACTCATCATAAGCTTCAATTATGGTAAATGAGTGCTATAAAACTGGAATACCTGAATGTATAATCAGCAAACAAAGGCTGATTTCTTGGATGTTTTTATTAAGAGGATGTACCTTAATAAATAGATAGCAACCAACGCTAGAGATGACAACAGCATGGCAAAGTGGGGACTTGCTTTTTATGGTTTTCAGAGTGCCTATTCTGATCATTTAAGAGACCAGAAAAGTAAAACAGAGCAAACGCACTGATTCAGAGAGCAAGCAAAGAACACAACCCCATTCCTTCTTGGCCTTCAGACCACAGAAGGCAGATGGGTAGAGTTTCAGTATTCTGGATTTCTGGTATTAGGAATATTTTCATGGCTGGTCCCCTAAGCTGATGTGAACAGACAATATCCTGAAGTTGCTGGAGCCCAGCCAATTTATCGGACTACAGGGTGCCCTTGTCTATTTTTCAGAGCTGCTATTTGGAAAGTACGCTGTTCAGCCAAGCAGCAGAAGTTAAGCAACAGATTGAAGTAGCTCTCACACCGCCGATGAGCCTGGTCCAAAGCTCCATCTTGCACTTTATTTCCAAGTGAGTACCAGGGTCTAATGCATAAAAGTTGTCCTACAGAGCTTCTGGAGTAGACCTGTTTTGTCATTTCCCAGCCACAAAGTTGGCAAAAGGCAGTCTGTCTGTCTCTTGCAGGGCTCAGAGTGTGCCCAACTGAATTGCCATAAAGTGGGAGCCTCCAATGCCATGGCTCAGCATGAACTTTCCCTTTTATACAGAACCCAAGGAAGGCAAACAGCCCAGCCTGGCTCCTCTGTGGGCATCGGCATGCCACGGGGTCCCTCAGAAGACTGACCCTTGGGCCCTACTTGCTGTCACGTGCACCAGGTGACATGGGTAAATATGTGATGCTGTGCTCTTTGGACAGATGCTGTTTGCCAACCTTTGGAAGAGATCAAGGCTCTTGTTTCACAACCGAAGAGGGGGAACAGCTAAGGTATTTGGGAGTTGGTCCTGTCTGAGTACACAGGTTTTTGTAGCTGAATGGGACATCTAACTTGTTAAGTCTTCAGGTATCCATTTCCATCAGTAGTATAGGGTTACACAGAAACCTTTTACATGGAGCAAAAGACAAAAAAAAAAAAAAAATCCCAACAAAGAGTTAGGGATTAAGATTGCTTTGAGACCTATGAATTTTAAGTTATCTTCTCAAATTCAGAAGGGTTGCCTGGAGAGAGGGAGGAAATAGCCTGGAGCATCTCACACATCTAAGGTTTTAACCAGGGACAGCAGAAGCTAAAACAGACCTCCCTGATCAGTGACGTGTATGAAACCTATTTCCCAGTACTGCTTGCCTGTGTGGATTCTCTGATGTCCAGACAATAATGAGTTTATCAGCCACTGCCTCCCTTCATGATAATTCTCACTCAAAAGTGAAGAATTAAACCACTGTGTTTGCACATTATGGAGATAGGATAGACACACACATGCCTACAAACTTCCTAAGATTATGTATTAACCTTAGAAAACAAGGTTAATATATCTGCTAGAGCAGAAGATGGTAGAGCAGCTATTCCTAGCTCTGCAAATGTATAAAATCAGAATTGCTTACTGAAAACCCTAGCAGCATGTCTGCTGTTGTCTGAGGAATTCCTGTTATGTATCTTCACCCATACAAAAGACAAAGGATTTGCCTGCTCATCCCTCTGATGAGCACAGACACATAGCACAGCTACCCACTTCATGATGTCATTGAAATCAAAGGCGAAATCTCCCTGCACTTCAGTGGAGCAGTCAAGTGCATATTGAGCTCCTGCCCAGCCACGAAACGTAAGAGTATGAGGGTGTCAGAGTGGTGAACAAATGTAGGAAAAATCCGCACATGCTCCCCTCATCTAAACCCCTTTCCCTCTGCACTTCATGCAGGCTGGATTCAGGATAACCACCTCCTGGAGAGTTTGTGCATGGCATGCTCACCACCACTGCAAGGTGTCTTATTGCCCTGCTCTGCTGATGCTGCACTGGGAGAGCCGGACACTCAGCACCACGCTTCAGATTCCAGTGTTTCCCCCAGATACCTGTTTTTGTGCCGTTAACCCAATGAAATGTTGTCTCAGTGAAAGCAAGTGCCGTTTCCCCAGCAACCCCAGGTGGGGCGAGGAGTCCACTGTGCCATAAGAGGCCCATAGTCTGTGAAAGCTGCTTTCATGGCCATTGCTCAGCAACCTTGGCCTTGATTTTGAACAGGTCTACTGAACTTCTCCATCCCCAGGGGACGGCTGTAGTGTACTGTGCTAGCACAGTAATGCAGGTGGACCAAAGCATCTCAGGGCACTGCTCCTCCTGCCTGCATGCTGCTGACTGGGCACTACTGGTTGAGCCGTCCTGGTGCCTGGGGAGATCTAATGCCCTGGCAGGAAAGCATGCTTGAAGATGAGAAGCATTGCTCATGGCCTGCAGGTCTTCTTTGTGAAGGCTTGGTGAATGTCTGAGGTCAGGCATGAGCTCCACTGAAAGACTTAGGAATTCATTCCCTTGCAAGCTCGGTGAGGAGGATTTTCTCTGTAATATCTGAATCCTGCTTTATAATAAGAAACTAATTACCTTAAATGAAGACTCAGTGCAACTAGTGAACTAGATGTAATGTATAATCATCCCTCATATCAACAGGATAGCAAGTAATTGGCTACTTTCCTGCAATCTTCACCTCAGCGCACCTTGGTATACAATCACTTCACTGCTCTGCCTCAAACTTCCCTTCTGCACCAAGTAAATAAGAGTACAATCTTTTCCATTGATTTTAAGAGGCTTGGGAGCAAGCCCTGCACATGTGGGAACTATGGCTGCAGTGTGGTGGTGCTGCCTGCTGTCTCCTTGAAGCTCTCCTTCACAGAGCTCATCACACACCAGTCCATACACCAGGGGCCAGAAATGCACATATTAGCTCCTTGTAAATATACTTGCAATGTAATTACAGAAGGACAATGGATTTTTGTGAACCGGTATTCACTAAAAACACTGATGATTTTCACAGGTGCAGGCCACTGAGTCTGACCCAGTAAAGCAAACTAAGGTCAGGTCAAACCATTCAACTCAATCACTTCATGAGAGTGTTTCAGCAACACTGTGTTTGGGACCATTTGGCGAAATGAAGCAATTAGTGCATTTCTGATAGTTACAAAAAGCTGGTGTTTCCTTTTCTGCTCATACTCCAGGGTGCCTTAGTGTTTTCCAGGTTTACTACTGCTGTCTGCCTGGAAAAACTTGAACGTGCATTGCCTTAGCTGTTTCCTTGAGCCATGTGCCAGCCACCAGCTGGGGACTACTTTCCGTCGCTGAACCCAGTGCCTTTTCATGGAGTAATTTACTCCATATATAATATTTCAGTAATCACTGGAGCAAAGCCTGGTCCCCAGCTGCCAGTTTACCATTCCTATGGCTTTCCTGTCCTTGTCTCCCAGTTAATGTTTAAATATTGAATAATTAGTCTTTATTGAGAAATATTTAAGTGGGAAAGGTACGCTTCTGAGGGCTTTTGCAAGAGAGATGGCTGAGGTGAATTTAAAAGAGAGGGGAATTTGATTTGAATCCAAAGGTAAATCAGAGTGAAGATTTGACCTGCATCTCTCATCCCTCGAATGAATGGCCCAGCCATGGGACTACAGAATTGAAGAACAACACTATTGCACTTCACTACAGGCAGACAGACTCTTGGAGGGTATTTGTTTATTTATTTTTCAGATGTTTATAAACATGTTTATTCATGTTTATTCAGAGGCTACATCTCTGGGACCCCTCAGAGGCAGTGTCAGGACCACTCTCAGTCAAATCCAAACCCCTGGAAGTGCAGAGATGCCTCTGTAAATGACAGCATCCTGTTGTGCCTTATTGCAGCTGCCGTGGACATCAGGTACTCTCCACAGTGCGCACAGCAGCTGTGGAGTGGCTCAGCAGCCACCCTGGGCAACATCGATAGTTTTGCCCCCCAGTTTTTTTTTCAGGCAGTGAAGTCAATACATCTGCTATTTGTCTTTCAGCACTTGGAAAATTCAGTGTGCATTTGCTCTTTGGATTTTATTGCAACAAGCCCAGTTCTCTCTGACTCCACCAACCTGTTTGGTCCTAAAGCTAAATATAAGAATCAACATTTCTGTATACTCATGGTTATTTTAATGACAATTTTTTTCCCAGGGATGCATGATCGCTCTTTGAAATGGCACAGAAAACAATGGTCATACCTCAACGTCACCATGCATTTGTTGCCATATAAGTGCCCAATTCAGTACAGTAACCCTATGATATATGGCAGGCACCCTTGTCCAGCAGGCACACGTCCACAGCAATACTTTTGCTTTACTGAGATTGCAAAATGAGCAGGGACACTGTGTAGCAATGATGCAACAGGACCATGCTGCAACCTGTGCCTCCAAATTCCGGTGTGATCCTTATCTCAGCTTCAACATGGGCAGCTGGGCCCACTGGGTCAGCCCTGATCTAATGTTGCAGGAATGCTGTGGATACTGCTCTCTCCTTTGCCTTATTTAAGCCATTTTAAAGCATACATATGGCCTCTTTCTGAATGTCACTCATAGGAGCTTAATCTGGGTTCTTAGAGAAAAGTGTCAACACCCAATTGGAGCTGAGTGCCCAGTTCCCTCAGGCTCCTCTGAAAATATCTGACTTAAGTCTTATTTGCAAAGGATCCTGAAACAAGTGCAGAACGAATGCACTTGAACTAAGCATTTTTACATAGAGATGTTCCCTGACAACATTGGTGGCTTTTCTGTACTCTTCCTAGGTATAAAATTAAGAGGAACTCCTTTTCCTCTTTCCTCCATCTGACCGTGGAGCTTGCTCCATCTCTCCTTGCCACTGTAAGCCTCCACATTAGCTTCTCCACTGTACTAGGATTCGAGTGTCTCATTCAGGACACAGCAGTTGTGACTTACCTAAACAAGGATTTTACTGCATTTTTATTTGTAAAGGTGCTGAAAGGTGCACCGGAGCACAGATGTGGAGCCAGGTGAATATCTCATGGTGCTGTGTTAAACAGCAAGAGGAGGAAAGGGCAACGTCTCTCATATCTAGGCCAGTAATTCAGATGGGGGGAGAGAAAAGGAAAAGTTTCTCATGAGGAGAGCTGGTCAGGAGCACTAAGACTCTACAGTTAAGTTGTCTCCCTGAGGGATGTACGGTGAGGCCTGAAATCCAGCTGTACCCTTTCCTTGAGGTGTGCCTCAGCCATGTGCTTGGAACCACCTTCACCTGTCCTCCAACTCCCTAAGTGTCTGGAAAGTGGGACAACTTCAACTGAGAAGAGCACGACACTGACCAAAAGGTGGTCAAGGTGGTTGAAGTACTGCAGGAGGAGGTATGCTTTCAGTTTGCATCAGGCAGGGAATAGAAAAAGTCTGCCTATCCTTTGGTCTGTGAGAAGATCAGTCTGGTAGTTTGCTCCGAGGTCACCTGCCAGCTTCTTGCCATTGAGATGGGGCAGGAGAGGAGCTTGTAGATCCCAGCTTGGTTTTGTTTGACTTGTTGGTTAATGTTGTCGAAGTGTGGGCAGCTCTAGAGCTACCCAGAGCCAGAGAGCAGGCTGCTAACTGGGATTTTGCATCTTAACTTTGTTCACTGGAGCAGATTAGCTCATCATATCCTTTTGAAGTGCTGGTCCATAGTATCTCTGCTTCCGAACTGTAAAAACAGGATAGTTCCCAGCTTTTGGGACTGTTTGGAAAAGAATGACATTCCCAGCTGTGAAAGAGCTCGGAGTCAGCACCACAAAGTGTGGATTGGTGTATGTGCACATGTCTCAGTAAGTGCCTAGGATACAGGTGTTAATAGATGCCATGGATACAATAAAGCAGAAGACTTGTTCCCTGGTGCAGTGATATTTCTTTCTCTTTATTCATATTACACTTATTATAATGCTATCAGCGTGAAGAGGGTTATAATAATGAGGGCAGCAGAGATAAGATCCTGTGCCTGCACAGGCTGCTGGTGCTTTGCACACAGCTTGTTCCTATTCAGTGGCTTAGATATACTTAAACCCTAACCTAATACTTTATCACTTTAAGCCTCTTACAGCTTTAATGCTTCAAAAACACACCCTGGACCAATCAGCCTGACAAACTGGAAAGAGAGGAACAGCTGAGACTTTTGATGGCGTTTGGAGCTTGTGCCTTGCACACCCAGCCAAGGGAAGATGGGGTCCTCAGAAAAACCCCAGAGGCCAGGCAGGGTCCCCGCAGGGCAGGGGTGGGCTCCCTAACCCACATCTCTGCAGAGTGGGACAGTGCTGGGGGCATAAGTGCGGGAACACATCCCTTGCTGGGAGAGGGGGGAGGGAGGTGGGTCCATGGTACTGTAAATGAAAGCCTCTGCTGGACAGTGGGCTGTTTGAAAGGGTGAGTTCCCCTTTGGTGTTGGCACCCTTTCTCTTGGAACAGGCACAGTGTCAGACATCCATGTCACTGGCATTTTAGGGTAGAAATTTTGGGATAGGGATTATTTTCTAGTCTGTGTGCTCACATTGCTTGGCATGACAGAGTCCCCACTCTGGCTGGAGCCTGCATCTTGGACTGGAATATGAAGAAAGAAAAATGACAACAACATAGCGACTCTTTGGGAATGGGGTTTGTTCTGCAGGGTGATCTTTTTTGCCTCTAAAGTTTGAGCACTGCGGGTTGAGGGAAAGGCATTATTATGTACCATAGTTCCTTTCCTGAGATGAAATAAGACTTCAGGATGCTTGGCATTAAAGGATGCTTTTAAAATGTTCTTTTGCAGTATATTTTGTTTCATATATCCACCAAGTAGGGGAATAAAATGCCATACTTAAGGGTTTACTCATCATGCGGCTTCTCTTGTTTCAATGAAAATAATTGATCCCAGGCATGTACATGCAATAGTGCTTTGCAAGGAGCCACATACTGTACCAAATGCTACATACTGTACTCACAGACTAGAACTTTGTGTCAACCCATGTGAATTATTTGCAAGGCAAAATACAAAGGAATTCTCTCCAGGGTAACACTGAGGTTACAGCAGTTCATTTAGCAAAGGGGAATCAGTTTCTGGACTGGAAAGAAGTGTTATAAGATCTGCTTGTGGGGTGGTCCTGGTTCAAATATGAGTGTGCCAGGAGCAAATACTAAAAGGAAGAGTAAAATACATATTACAGAAGATCAGCAGCAGTGATTGTATTCCAGTGCACACTGCAGACAGCCTGCCAGGGATGAGCTCCTGCCATGGCTGCACAGGGATGCAGCACACAGTAATGCTGGACTTCGACTGCACCACGGTGCTGGGGATACAGGCTGGGCTCGCTCCCTTCTCCCCCTCACTTCCTCATCCCAGCCTGCTTGCAAATGTAGCTCGATGTACTTGAGGGGGGCAGAACTGCTGGGATGACAGGGCAAGGGCACCCACGCACCCTTCCTACAGGTGATGATAGAGACACACGAGGAAGGAGCATGTTTTTGGGTTAGATGCTACCTCCCCACCCCTGCCCACTCTCGTGACAGCACAGCCTCTTCAACCTTTAAGTTCAGATGCCCTGATTCACCATGAAACTTGTGTCATGTTGCAAAACCCTCTTATGTTGTCAAGTCAGACCTCACTGAAAGTGCTCTCTGTGGGGTAACGCGCATAGATGCCATGCACATCAGTGAGAGTACGCATGCGTCAACCCAAACTATGCACCTGCCAGATGTATCTAGACCCAAACTGCTGTCACCTAATTTGATTTTTTTTTCACACTGAGAGTTCTCCAGCCACATGTCAACCCTGTACAGCAGACTGTGGCCTCTCTAGTGCACTGAAATGTCGACTCGGTGCAGCTCAGATCCCAAAATCTATATGGTGTGTGTATGGGGTGCCTTGCAGCCCTGCCCCTCAGACTTGTACCACACTCCTCCTCATGGTAAAGATGCAGTGCCATCAATGTTAAGTCTTACTCCCACTCTGCCTTCCATCTTGGTGAGAGTTCATCTCTTCTCAGGGAACCCCATGGGCTCGTCCAACTCCCTGACCCCCCATGCCCAATGGGAGGGCAGACAACAGGGGAGGAACTGCAGAGAGAGTGCCTCTGTGTGGAGGGTCAGAGTTACCAAGGATCCAATAGCAACAAACCATGGGAGCTGTAGGGTGCTCAGCACTGCACAGCAGGCAGGCTTGATGTGTTTCAGCAATGGCTAAAATGAATACACCCCATAGTTAGTAGCAAATCTGGGGAAATCTAGATTTCCCTGAATTGTTTAAGAGTTACATAGCCTTTCTGACAACATAAGTCAACCCCAAATTTGCACTAAATAGAAAAGGTTTTTGTTTGTTTGCTTAAACTTTAAATTACTTTTTTTTTTTTTTGTTACCTTCATGTCCTTGCTTTGTCTTTGTTTCTGTTCCTGTTTTCTCAGCCACCATTCCAGCACTGGGAGACAGCCTACCTTCGTAATATTTCTGATGTGACTCAAGCCAGAAAGGGCTGGCTCTACATGACAGAGACTTCCAGACTCCATAGGTGTTTCAGAACATGAACTACAATTCTCACATTACCTTCCCTTGCCAATCAACTGCCCAAGAAATCCCAACATTTGAAGATGAACAAACATTTTCTGTACATGTTGTCCTAGAGAAAGGGAGAAGTCCAGGTACGGGTACTGAGTAGCACTGTGCATGAAGTCTGCTGAGGACATCAGCATTGCAGAGCCAGAGATGGGCCTCTCATTCCAGCTGGTCCATCCCAAGAATTGTATGCATCTGCTACAGTATGTATAGCTATTTTTGCTCCCTTTTTTGAGCAAGTGTAAGGATGCCTTCCTTCAAAATAGCTCCATATAACACGACAGTGTGTGCAGGGGTGTTTCTTACTAGATACTTGGATTTCTACTGAGTTAGGAAAAGTGATGACCTACAGAGAATTGGCATGATCTTCTATCACCTGCATTGTGTGTTGACACCTAATAATATTATCCTTTTGTACTCTGTAACAGTTTGTGAATTCTGCCCCTGTCCATCTTCTGAGTTTGGTTCTGGGGACCAATTCTGCCTGTGTGTATCTTTGTCAAGCTTTAAAACTGGTGCTTATTTTGCCTTTGTGTGTGTGTACACCCTTTTTTTTTTCTTTTATCCTCTTTGACCTTACGTATGAACTCCTGCAGCCATAGGAAATGGAAGGAAAATTCTTGCATCAGGTATAGAGATGAAAATTATCTTCATGAATATTGTTCTCTGAAAAAAACAAACAAACAAGCAAAATGATGGCATCCTGTGACAAATCAGATTTTCCCATCTGAGCCAAGTGCTGAGGAGGGTCTGGGTGGGAAGGGTGGCTTCATCACTCCCCATCTCTGCTGCAAAGTGGGAAGGAAACAGAGGAAGGGAAAAACATCCAGGTGTTTTATTATGTTTAGACCTCTTGTGTCTTTCTCAGGCTGGCTTAACCATCTGCAAGGCAGAGTCACCACTGCTTGAGCAATCTGGGGCTGGGACAGCCCCAGGGAGTGTCTGTGCCCCATGTGTGGCGGGGCTGTGTGATGAGGGTTTGCACAACCTGGGCCAGACAGTTTCCGCCGGTGCAGAGTGGGGTGAAGCAGCTGTTGTGAGAGCCAGCTGGGTGGCAGTAAGCTGAAGGCAAGTGAGACCCTCATTTCCCATCCCCTGCTGCCCCCAGACACAACCTGACTCCCAGCCTGGCACTGCAGCTCCTCTCGTGTTGGAGTTCATGCCTGAAGAGGAACTGCTGCACCAAACCAGGGATGCAATGGGATGAGTGTGGCAAAACCAGAGCCTCTCAGCCTCCTCTTCAGCCCCTTCGCCCCTTCTCCCCCTCTTCCTTTGCCCAGCAAGTGCCTGGCTGGGTTTTTTGCAAACATCTGTTTTCTAAAAATGACATGACCATTCATTCTTTCCATTTCTAGACATCACTGAGAAATGGAGGGCTGGGAGGGAAGCTGCAGCCACTCAGTGCAACTCCCAGCAGCTGTGGTAAGCCACTTGGACCTGAAGCAAATACAAGGACATCTGCTCCAGCCTCCTCATACCAGAAGCCACAAAAGTCCCTGCAAGATGCTAAAACAAGCTTGAAGACTTCAGTGACAAAGACTCAGATGCTTAGAGACTTCAGCACAGCTAGAAAGCAGGAGGGGTCATCTACATCTTAGGTCCTTTCAGTGCAAGTAGATCATGGCCAAAGTTGCTGAGAAATAAAAACAATCCTTTCTACACTCCAACAGCCAAAGTCAATATGAGGGCAATAGAGATGTATCTCAGAGATTTGGAAACATGGACTGTCTCCTAAATTGTACTGTCAATTTTCCTGCAAGAAGTAAACATGACTGGTCCCATACATTGGCAGCCACAGGTTAGAGAGCTTCCCTCGTGTCTTGGTTTACATGTAGCTGAATACATGCAAATTTCCCAGTAGCTACTCAGCACGCTGCCAGGTCTTGGTAGAAAGGTGTGTTTTAAAGTGGGCTTAAGAAAGTTAATGCATCTGAGGTCAAGAAGATTAGCAGTGAAATTTTGTTTAGCTAGACAGATCATTAACTACACTGTACTGCAAGATTTTCAGTTTAGCTGGCCTGGCCCAGCTATTGAGGTAACAGGGCAGTTTTGCACCTTTCAACAATGCTGTGGGTTTATTTCCCAGCAGAAATACTTGAACTCTGTCCAAGTGAGTGATTGAAACTGCCTCTTGCTTTTCCCCCTCAGCACAGGAGGACAAGCAAGCCCGCTTGGAAGAGAGCTTGCATTTCTTTCCTCCTTGCTCTCTGAAGGCATGTCAGCTCAGCTGCATCTTATCACTCCAATCTCTGTGGGTCTGAGTCTCTGGTGTTAAGGGAGTTCAGGACCACACAGAATCAGATGTTACATTAGATGGATGAGACAAGGACCAAAGCTGAGGTTAACCCTGAGAATTGTGCAGTGGGAAAGCCAATATTGCGTTAGCTGCACGGCTAATGCATCATGGCTGATGCTTTCAATACATGCTTCTTCAATACCATGATGGTTTTTTTTGAATTTTATAAAAACAATTTGAAAACTTTAGTGAGATATTTGGCAAAATTCTGCTAATTAATTTTGGTATCACTGTGTCTTTCTTCTTTTTTTTTTTTTTTAATCAGAATGTTACCCTGTCACTTATTGCACCATAACAATCCTTTAAAAAGGGCTAAAAAGATTAAATCCACTACTCCAGTGTCAAGGAGCTAGACTATGAAAACATAATTTTACGAGCTGCTGCCAGACAGTGAGTTATGAAAGATTCACCATGACCAGCGAGGAGACCAGATATGACCTTCTCTAAAAGTCTTTGGAGTATAAATATTTTGTATATCAGCTGTGTAAAATAATAATGCAATGAGCGTGTGTAAGAATGCTGACCAGGCTGCAGCACGTCTGACTGACCACAAAGGCGGCCTGGGCTGTGATGGATATAGGCTGGGAGTCTTCTGCCTTGAGACAGGCAGTGACAAAGGATTTCTAGGATTATTCTAAAAAATAACATCACCGACTCCTGAATGCAGAAGAACTCTGATAGCACTTGCACCCCCTAAAACTTGCTTTAAAAATTGGTGGTGTTCTGTTTACTTAAACACCTCCCCAGTCTTAAATAAGTACAGATGCAGATGTCCTCAGTACAAGCAGCACCAAGGTTAAAAAATGACGTATTGGTAGCTTAGAGAGATTCTCCCAGTGCTGGTCACCTCTACTGTGGGTCCAGGACTGCTCCAGTTGTCACCAGGCAAAAGCTGTCAGTGGTCTTTGATGCACATTTTTTTTTTTACAGCCTCCACCTCCATGTATGTTATAGAAAAAGTAAGAATAAGCAATACCCTACGTTCACTGAACTGGCAGTGAACTAGCTTAATTAGAGGGATTTTCCATAATTTCAAGGTCCAGTTTAGCATTTCATTTTGGCACTTGTTTGCCTTGATTTATCAGGGAAAAAGGCAATCCAGTGCTAGCTAGCTTGGAAAGCTTTTGTTCCCTATGGCTTTGACAAGATCCTTGCTTGAAAGTTCTTTGTCTTTCTACACAATTGTCTTCTCTTCCCATTTCCTTCCTAACTGCTTTTGCCCAAACTTGAAAAAACCCACACCAAACAGCAACATTCTTTTCACTCAAAAATATGGATTCCTAACAAAGTTATCTCTGAAAGCACAAGTGGCTGAGAACGGCTCAACAGTAGCTGTGTCTCTGCTCACAGATGCAAAGGGGACCAGCCAGCTGTAAAGATACTCCAGAAGGGCTTTACTCAGTCATGATGATGGTGAGAACTGTGATAACCAATAGCAGAAAGGTTCAGTGCTGTTTTCGTTCAGTAAATCATCCGGTATTTGTAAGATGTAAGGCATGTTTGAACCATAAGAGCACCCATACATGCCCTGACCAAAGCTCTCTGTATCTCAGCACCCTTTCTCTGCTAGTGCAATCTGTAGGTCCTCAGCGAAAAGGGAGAAGTATTTCTCAGATGCACCCCCGCCAAATTCCAGCTGTCCATGGCTCAGGGAACCAAAGATGTCCTTATTCATGAACTCTTCTTCCATGGATTGGTGAAAATTGGTTTACTGATGTCCCACTCCCTTTTCTCCCATGTCTGAAACCAAAATACAAAATGGAAAGTTCAAGACAGAGAATGAGGAGCTGTGGGTCATGGTCTCAGATGGCAGCAGGAGTGCTGGGAAAAGAGTGAAAAAGAAAGGAACCAAAACAAGTTTGCTGTGTGGCATCATGCTATTTTATGGCTTAGCAATGTCAGAATCGGCTCTCCTGCTTGCAAATTCCAAGAGTTTCAAAGATTATGTTTTCAAATATTGTTATTTCGGAGAAATATTTATCAAACATATATCTGTATATTTTCTAGTTGAGTGCCGGCTGTCTAAAGGAGGCACAGGACAAATACTGCATGACTTAAGTAACTGATTACACTTCATTAAGGACAACTATTGTATATCTAAAAAGTCCAGGGTAGGAGCAGCCTACAGGAAAACACATTCCCGTAATCCTTAAAAATAATCAACCAATTCCCAGAAATTAGGGAATGATTGGAGGGCTACACTGATTGAATGATTTAGCCAGAACAGATGATTTGGTTACTCTAATTAGCAAAAATATGTGGAGAGAAGCTTGAAAACCACTTAGCTGCTGAATTGCTTAGCCCAGCGGTGGTTGTTGCTTGTTTTTATTGGCCATTAATTAACTGATACATTTTAAAAGGCTAAATATAAAAAGGCCCCTTACAAAAAACGACAGCGGCAAACCGAGTGCTTTGTTTCACAGTGACAGCTGGAGTAAAGGTCTCTGAGTAATTATTGCTGTCACCCTAACTCACTCATCTGGAGCCTTCGCTGCAGTTTTACCTCTGCCTGCTCTGGGCTCAAACAGTCCTTGTCCCAGAGCTGTGTGTCCCGGTGAGCCACGGTGGGCGCTGGGAGCAGCACGGGGCTGTGGCTGGGATATAACCTGCCTGTATGCTGCATGCAGCTTTTCCCCGCACCAGCTGTAGAGATAATTTAATTTGGCCACAGAGCTGTGGTCATGCTTGTCTGCACTTCTGAGCGCTGGCAGCTCATGCTGCTTGGCACCCCAGCAGAGCCAATGGCAGACGGGTGGTCGGAGTGGGCTGCAGGCATTTCTATATGTATTCATAACTGCACAGTGCTCTGAGATGGGAGGCACCTGACAACAACATCGAACAGGAGTGTGCCCAGGACCCTCATGCTTGCTCTGCCGCTAGCCACTGTCAATCAGGACGCTGTGATTTAAAATTCATGAGTTAATCTGGTTCTGCAGTGAAATGTCTCTCAACTGGAAAATGCTGGTTCCATGAAGGCAAAATGTTTTGCAGAAATTTTGTTTTCTTTGATGGAAGTTATTTTCTAAAAACTGGTCAAAAGCCACCAGTCAAAAGCATTCCTCTTCAGCTTCTTTGAGACAAAATTTGATTTCCCATTTCAAAGCAACTTTTCTATTTTGTATTAAGAACTTTTCAGATGCTCTAATTCCCAGAAAAACACAGTATTTTCATTTCTGTCTCCCCAAAAATTATCTGAACAGAAGCATTCTTTTTCTCTTTTCAATTTTGTCTCCTAAGCAATTTATGGGTTTTTTAGTCTTTTTTTTTTTTGTTCCATTCCTAAAAGGAAAATTTTTTGAATCACCAACTTTCCTTTGAAATGCCAAAAAAATTGGTTCCCACACAACCTTTTTAATAGAGGGAATGTGTTTCAGCAAATGTTCCTACCATAAGGAACTTCCAGACAAAACTGATTTAAAAGTAATTTAATTTTGCTTTCCTTTTCTGCACAAGCTTCTGCTAGTGCTCACTATTGTTTCTAAATCTCTGTTCTTCATTCACAGCAGGCTCATACTGACCTCAAACCCCTCTTTCCTCTATGCCTGGGAACAAAGATTCACAACTCCACTGGATATCGAGTACCATGGATTTGGTGGAGATACTGGTTTTACAGCCTTCCATGATCCTCCTCTCCCCCCTAAAGTCTCCCTGTCCCAGAGGCTGTACATTAGGAAACACATTGCCTCTCTTTCCCTACTGTTCCCAACGACCTCCTCTCCAATGCTTTGATAAATATCTTACTACACTCAGGGCAATTGCTCACAATCCGTATTTAGCTTTGGAATTTGCTGCTTCCATTTCAATGCTGAAAAATGGCTTGCCTACTTGAAAGCCTGTAGGCTTTCTCAAACTACACTTGTTTGTCCAGTAAGAGATAGTATCTCTACCTACAGACTTTGCCCTGCCTTTTATTACAGCTATATTTTACAACAAATATTACTCACAGGGACAGATATTGTGAAGAAGAGCACGAGACAGCAGGAGAAGAGTAAAACACCATCATCATGCCAATAGCCCCTGTGTTGTAGGCACTGGGATAAGATTCAGTGGACCAAATACAGGCATCTCTGTTGTTTGCATCCACTGTCTGCTGAGATGGTCCTGCTCTTGGTGTCAGTATAAGGCCAGGCTACTTCACAGAGTGAAACCTTGTCCTTCCATAAGATCCCACTAGAAACTGAGAGAACTGCTCCCCTGTGACTTCTTCAGCTTGAAGTGAGATATTAAAATAGGGCAAGAGGGTCCTCTAATTTGGTGAAACCGGTGCAACTAGGGCAGAAAGTCCTTCTTCCAATATCCAGCAAAGAACAAAGCTAAAACCCAATGGTCTTTCCAACATTTTAACAAACAAGCCTGTTTCCAATCCTCCATCAGATAAGAATGTTTTGTGTACATTGGACCAATTTATTGTGGAGCAGGAAAGTCTGTAGCTACACACAGCCCACCCCTCTGTTTCCTGTGGGAGTTGCTGAAAAATCTTCTGTCCTTCCATTCCCCTGACCAAAATATTTCTAAACGTTCTGGGAGGACCTTGCAGGCAACCATGTGACTACATTTAGGAAGCAAACAGCCAAATGCAGGCAGTCACCAGAGGATGCACATTCATTCCGCGTATATCTTGCTGAGGTTTTTATGAAAGAGAGCTTAACCTTTCTTTGGCTTGCAGAGCTCTAACCAATTAATAGCTATTTATACAAGCTAATTTTTTATAATTATAATAGGAAAAATTTTCCCCCATCCAAATCCTTAGGGGGCATAAGGAATATAAGAACAAAAAAGAGCACCTAGCCTTGAATATTTGACCTATTCTACTGAATTTTAGAATCAGAGTGGAGTAATTCTTCCAGGATAAAATCACGTCTATTTCAGGTGAGAATGTGTACCTAGGGAACTATAATGGCACCGTGCAATATGTTGCTCATTTCCCCCATGTAGGTAAGACCTAAATCTTATTTTCCTACAGTTCCTCAACTACCATCTTGCTTCAGGAATAGTTTAAAGAAATGTGAATTCATTCCATGTTCATGAAATCTTCTGCCAAATGAAACTCAATGGGGTATTCTGTTTGTAAATCTTAAAAACTATTAAGTGGTGTAGATGATTATTCAGCAAATCTCAGAGATAATGAATTAACTTGAGAGCTATATAGAAGAGCATCATCCAAATAAGATAAATTATCAAGTAAAAAGTTTGTAACAAAGGAGATGAAGCTGAAATTAAGCCTGTGGGGAAATCTTTTTTCATAGTTTGAAGTTTTCTTCTCTTCCTAAGCCTGTTTCATCATTATAATGTGATTAACAATAACTGGCTCAAGTAAAGGTCTTAGGGTCCATGAGCTTCATTTTGGTCTGCACCAAGAAAGGAGCTGGGTCCTGAGAAAGCAATGCCTGGATTGCCTCCATCTCTGCAGAAATCTCCTGCGGGCACCGGGTGTTGCTTCTTCTGGAGTGCACATCTATCCTTCACAGATATTTTAGAAGTACTAACTGTAAGAGCTCTCTGCAAAGCCTGGAGCAAGTCTTTAGTGGAGTGTCTGAAGAAAGTTGCAACAATGGAAGGGAGTCATGCTCGCTTTAGCTTTGCATGAAGAGGTGGAGGTGTAGGGGGTGACCCTTGTTATTCTGTGCCATAACCCACTTCCTTGCACCAATAACTCCCAGTGGGTCCTGCAAGGGAGGTTTCTCCAGCACCCAGATTGTTCTGGGGTACAGGAATATGGTGGCTGCAAGGTGTGCATTATCTGAGCAACCCCAAAATTTCTGTGTGAAAGTGATGAAGCACTGCAAGGCAAGTGCTGTAAAACAAAACATGGCTTTCAGTCCAGATTGAGTGCCTTGCCAAGGCCATGAGAGGGCTGCAGTGGGGGGCATGACCAGATTAACACAGGTCCCATGAAACAACACTTCTGCAGGGTTTACAGGAGACAGGATCTATCCTCTCCTCTGCACACAAAGATTTAACCTTGCATGTTTAGGTTCAGTCGTGGATGACAGCCTAGGAATGGAAGGATATAGCCAAACTTCATCAAGAGCCTCAGAGGAGCAGCAACTCCCTGAGGTTCAACTCTTGGGCAATGACTGATCCAGGCAGGAGCAGGTGAGAGTCCCCCTTCTCCTGGCTAAGACATGCAAGGTTTCCAAATCTCATGGCTGCAAAAACCATGAATCCTGCAGTGTTCCTCCTCTCCCATGACAAGGGCAGGGTCAGCCTCTTCCCCTCACACTGCAGTCAGTTACAGGAGCACTAACAGAAAATGCTCTTATCCCAGAGCTATCCTCCACCTCATTGGAGCCTTTTCTAGCTCCTCCCTTACCCAGACACCTGCCACACTTCAGAGAGACCAGCCACCTCCTCTACCTATTTTTACTATACAAGATCCATGAACTAAAGACACTCTACATCTCTAGTATGGTTTCATCTCCAATTCATCAAGCAGGAATTTCCCTTCTCTTAGTGCTTTGCCCTTTCCTGGGCAAGGACACTCAACAGACATTGAAAAACAGCTTCACTTTTTCTGTCTATTTTTTTTAAAGAGGAATTTCATGCTTTCTCTAGTTCCAACCTACAGGATCCCTCTTCCTGTCACCTATACACACTGTTTTGTTACTAAATACAAAACATGACACATACAGCTAGAATAGCCACCAAGCTGGTTTTACACAAGCAAACCTGTTTCAGCCTGAAGGACCTGGCTTCGGCCTTTTCCATCTATACTGTGCGGGGCTGTGATTCAGGCTAAGACAGTTAAATGACTCTGTTTTGGAGTTGTGTCCTTGGCCAGAAGGGACAAGTTAGTATATTTTTTGGACCTGTACAAGGAGCAGGGAAGCCTGCTGAAAGTCCAAAGGCAGCACTTGTTCCTCCAGAACCAGAAATGGAGCTCACCTGTGAACCTGTTGAGTCTCAGCCTGTTGTAAAAGCCTCTCTGGCCAATGTTAGAGGAGACATGAGAAAGTCCAAGTGTGCTGCCACATCCCCCCTCCTCCAGCAGCTCTGCCTTTCCCTTGGGCTACAAACTGCCTGGAGCTGCAAAAGCAAAATGTTTGCAGCACTGCACCAACTCTCCTGCTTTATGCATCAAGAAAGAGATCAGACCCAAACACCTCCTGCCCCTTTGTTTCTCATTCCCCTCCCTTGTTCACTATCTCTGGAGATGAAGACTTCCACCACCCCCAGCCCTCTGCTTTCTTTTTGCTTTGGACTGAGGTAATAAGCTTTGCCATGCCATGGGAGCATGCTGGCTGGGAGGGAAGGCTTGCAATAGCATGGTTTGTGAAGCCTTTGAACTTGCAATAACTGTGGCTGGCATCGTGAGAGGAAGCACAGTTCCTAGGTCCCTGCCACACAGGTGAGTAGGGGCGTGAGATCTGCCCTCACACAGAGAGCTGGCACGTGTCCTTGGCCTCACAGAGGCTTTGGTGAAAGGAAAAAACTAATCTGCTCACAGCCAAAGCTTTTGGCAAAGTTGTCTGAGTATCTGTTTGCGTTCAAGCCAGCACATCATTAACAAACAGCTTTATATATTTCATGGGGAGATGGGGATAGAGTCTATCAGTCCTGATGCAGTGGAGCTTCTTGGATGGCAAAAGTGGGAAGTACTCAACCCCAGGAGATAAAGGGAGAGGACTAACTTACTTAGCACTATATCCACTCCAAATGCTAAGAGGCATCTAGTAAGGCTGAAGATAATTACATAAATTAGGGTGTGCCCAAAGGATTAACGCTTCCTGTCTTCTTTGTCTCTGGTTGTTTCTTCATTATTGTCATAGCAGCAAATACGAAACAGTTCCAAGCACTGAAACTATATCACCCACCCTCTGAAATAATGGCTAGGTCCATCCTCTCATGCCTGACAGGTGGTATCCACTCGAGCAATATCAAAACCCATCAGATTAGGCTTAAGTTTCTCTCTCTGTGACCTTTCAAAGCAGCATTTACTTCATTACAGTTGGGAAGAAACGTTAGCCTGAGATCCAGGCCACCTTTCAAGAAAACCCACCGTTGATAGGTGGGGCTATCTCCTGGTAGGAAGAGTCCTCTAGACCCCACTGAGTGTGTTGATCACAAGGCCACCATGCAAAGGCAGGCTGAGGCATCAGAGGTAGAAAATGGATGCACCCAAGATCTGGCCTTACGTCCCTCTAGTCTCTGTGGAAAAGGTGGACACCCAGCTAGGCAGACCAGATCACTCTCTAGCTCAGCATTAGGGCAGAGCCAATCTCCATTGCAAGTCTCCAGAGGTATCTGCTTCTCTCCACTGATTCTTCAGGTGGTCATAATAGATAAGTGCATTGGTCCCTTTCTACCCCAACCCAGACTTGCTGGACAATAGCCTAAAACACTGGCAGTAGTGTCAAAGTTTGGTACCCTTGGCAGGCAGACTAAATTTCCCCTTGGATTTTTCCATAGGATGCCCTCAACCCAACCATAGCGTATTATTTTGTTCTCTTTAGCATGTGGCTTTCCTTGTTGGGAACATTCAGCTTGTTTGCCTCAGGAGCGGTTGTGCAGCTCTAGAAGTTAACCTGGTCAACCTCAACCTCACCACAGTCATTGTCTGCTCCTGCTGGGCCCTTTTTCTACCTTCCTACCCCTTGTCCTTTCAGCCTCTCCAGCAACACGTCTGCAGCCATACCAAGAAAGCTGCCATGGCAATTTAGTACTGCTGCAGTGACAGTTCTGAACACTGCATAATTTGAGCAAACTTACAGAAAAGTTATAGCAAGCTTGCAGCCAAGTCGTAGGAGTTGGTATATGATTAAATGATGTGCTGTAAATCCTTCTAGGCAGGACAATCGGGAGACCAGTTTCTGAATGCTCTGAACTGTAGCCAAATAAATCCTCCAGAACTGCAGTATATAAAAAAAAAATATCAGAGCCATTGTCTTAGTTTCACAGATATGTGATAGCAACCACCACATCTCTTATTTCACCATCGTCATAACAACTCTATCCTCAGACAGGCACTACTTTATTCACAAGTGTAATGCACGGAATCAGATGTAAGTCTGGATATGTAACAAAATAATTCATATTTCAGAGAAGTACCATGTAGTTGAAATATCCAGGGTATCCCAGATTATCCTAAAAATGTCGAAGGAGGTCTCCTGTGAAAGTCGAGGAGTTTTGCTGTTGGCTTCAAGGAGATCAGCACGTAACCTTAAAAGCATGTTCAAGAAGAAAATCAGAGGTCACCAAGTTTTTGTGACAGTTTTAAGGTGCTTCTGCTACAAAATAAAAACCTCTCTGCTGCCATTAAAACGCCATCCAAAACATGATAGCCTTGATATTGTTGAGTCTGCACCAGAATATAAACACACTCTATTGGCAATGTTGCATGAAATAACTGCCTTCAAGTGACCTTCAGAGTGGTAACACAACAGATCATATTCTTCATTATTATTATTTCCAGGCTGTTCACCATAATATCTCAAGTATGAGTGAGATAAGCAAAGTTGCATCCCACTGAGATGATTTTTAATGTCTTGATTTGTCAGGTAATAGGGTGGCTGTTGGCATACATGATTCTCATTCACATACATTGGTGCTAATTGCAGGAGAATATCCTGAGCAGCTATTTTCCAAGCACTTAATGTTCACAATTATTGTGAAGAATTTCCCAGCCTGTCCTGGATATAATTAACAGCTTGAGTGAAACATTGTACTTACTGCTATTGCTAAGCTCTTCTGAATACACTTCCAGTTTCAGGGTGGTGAATTGACTAGTGCATGTAATCTTTAAATGATCAGATTCATAGTGCGTACTAAAAAGACAAAAGCCTGTCTTTGACAAGTAACGAGAAGAAACATAGTTTGCAGGTTTCAGTGAAGAAGTGCTTCAGCTATTAAGAGGAATAAATGGCAATGTGTGGTGGGCTGTATTTTAACTCTGTGTATGGACTTGATCAGCAGCACCGGAAAACTCTTTTAAACAGTAATTCACACAGTTTGGGAGGGGAAAAAAGGCTTCTGTTCATTGTTTGCACATTAGAGTAAATAACATTTGATGACAGGAAAAGGAACATTTGGCTCTCTCCACCCCAGGACTCTGAATTTGTCTTTTAAATTAGTCACTTATGGTTATGCAGTGGATTCTTTAATGCCTTTTTTGTAGCATCCTGTTTTCGGAGGCTGCTGTATTTTCTTTTAATTAGCGCATCCCTGGCCCACCTCGGGATGCTCGGCAGGGACTGGGAAAGGTACAGTGGCTGAATTGATGCCCGCCTCTGCCCCACAGGAGCTTTCAGCTTTTAAAATAACCATGTTTGATTACAGGATAGCTGTGGAGTTATTGACTGCAAGGGCCCAGCTTGTTAAAATTGGACTTGAATAATATAGCTTGACCCACTCACACAACCCAAATGTTCACTCACTATTTTTACAGAGAAACCCTGGAAAATGCTTAGAGAGGCTGAGTGAGGTCCCCAACCACCCCTGGGGGGGAGGTGGGTTATTCTCTCCAGCAGCTTCTCCTCTGCCTCTCACTGACATTTTTTCACTAAAATTGTCAGGTTTAACGTACTGGTATTTTCTGATGAAAAAAACATTTTGCCTCTCCAAACCCTGGCCACTTCTCACCTGCACGTCTCCTCAGCAGGAGTCCCCTTTCTGGGGACTTGCACTGGGGTCATGTATGGGCAGTGCCACCTGCAGAGCAGACTCACAGCCATAGGACAACAGCTGGGGTAAAAGCATTTGATTGTTATTAATGAGCACTCAAATCTTATGCTTAAATTTCGCTGTAAAATCTCCCCCTCCCTTCTCCCTCATTTCTCCCAGAGGAGAAGATGGCTGCCAGCCAAGCTGCTTTTCTAAGCCATGTTTTTTAGACAGGTGCCTATAGATATTTTTTTTTTTTTTGGGAGGGGGAGGTAACACAGAGGAAGCCATAGCTGCTGAACCTGTGCTGGGTCACGTAGACTTTTCAGCGGTCTGCGTCCCAGGAGGAGCTCAGTCCCGTCACTGGAGAACCTCTGCACCGACACAGAGCTGCAGTGTGACTCACAGTCACCCCATCAGGAGTGTTTGCATTCTTGTTTTCCTTAACCATTTTCTTTAAAGTTAAAAAACAAACCAGCCATAAATCTTTCTATTGGTTTTGGTGCCTTTTTTTTTTTTTTTTTTTGCTCCAAACCCCAAATATAGAGCTGAATCGAACCTGACGTGTTTTCTTTATGTTCATCATAATCTTGCTACAAATTCACCACATGTTATGCTGGAAATCTGCCTGACAAGTGTTTTTAATTTGAAGGGAAAATACCAGAAGTAGTTATATCACTTGCAAATTGATGAATGTGATTTTTTTTTCTTTTTGCAAAATGATTTGCTCTGATTTCCAACACCCTCTTCTTGCAGATGTTATCAGTATGAGAAAATCAAGGTAATGCTGGAGTAGGCTGTTCACAGTTCAGCTAAGTACACCTCTGTCCCTTTGCATATTTTTTTTTTGTGTGTAAGTGCATGAATGGTTTACAAATCAGCAGTATCCCAGAATGTGACTTGAGACAAGATTCTGCCACTTTGTCTCCCATTATATACTGTGGTATTGCACATTGCAGCTCCACATACCATAACCTGGCTAGCCAAGACTGTTAAAATCACTTAGGTACCTCACTCCTGTTGGTGATCTGGACCCTCGTTCTTCCTGAAGCCCAAAGTGCCCTAAATAAGCATCCTTTGTTATACCTGTTTTCTCCAAAACTGTGGATTTCCACACCTGAGACCAGTTCTACAGGGACCTAGGAAGTCAAGTGGAGAGACAAAACTTTTTAATTGTACTAGTAGAATAATTACAATAACTTGTGTTCACACGACAAAAGAAAAAAAAAAAAAAACAAAACAGGAAGGGGGTGGAGGGAAAAGGACTTTGAACACATTGAGTAGCAAAATAAAAATCCACTAACAAAGCCAGAATGAACCCTTCAGTGAAGATCATTAAAAAAATAACTGGGAAACATAAACATATGCTCATCTCATCTCCTTTAGGGGCCTGTTGGAGAGGAAACGCAACTACGGAGGAACTTTCAAAGCAAAGCACAGGATTTCTGGTCCTCCTCCTATTTTTCTCTCTTGGCCACAGACCAGAGCAGCACAGTGGTATTCATGATAAATATTCCTTGTTGGTCAGTGCTAGCAAGAGTTACGATATAGGTCAAGTCAAACGGCATGACTGACCTCCTGGCCTGCCCCTGGCATCCAGCACCCTCTGCATGGGGAGAGGTGGCAACTGAGTACGACCTACCTGTATGCTCCTGCAGCACCATGCAAAGCAAAGACATGAGAAAGCATTTCTTATATGGGTATATTTCCCATATCTGTGTTGTGTTTGGGCAGAAATTATCCTTTTGGTCAGATTTTTGAAACGGAGCTTCTGCCGCAGGTCAGGCTGTATCTGTAGGGCATGACAAAGGCTAGGGAGGCAGGGAACGTACCACATGCAAATAAAACATCCACTCAAAATCTGGCAAGGGGTTGGTGAGTTATGCATTTACTAACACATACATTATTTTTTAACAGAAACCCCATTGTATTTTGGCTCAAGCACTTTAATAACACTCTAATAATATAAACTGCTGACAGTAAAATTCAGTTCAGTAGCTGCTGAAGAAGCTGTCTTCACCCAGGAAAGGAAAGAGTCTCTTACAAAGCTTGCTATTGCTGCACTGTAATGAGTTAATACAGACTGCAGCTTGTTAAAAGGGCTGAGATGAACCAGCAGATATATGCGGGGAGGTTTATGCTAGCACCTACTCCTACAGGGTATGAGTCAGGGCAGTGCTGTTGCTTTTTCACTTTTATAAGCATTAAACTTTGCAAGCATTTGAGCTACTCTGAAATTTCAGGTACAGATTTTTTAACTGACTAATGAGCTAAAATGTCTGCAGGCTGATAAAAATGCAAAACAATCTTTAAAAAAACCTAACACAGGTAAGAAAGCAGAAAAAATAATGATTTAAAAAAAAAGAAACAGGTGGGTCCATGTAGGAGTCACAGTGCAAGAGTAAAACCAAAGGTCTGAATGTTGAATGCTTGAGGTATTATACAGATGTATAATGTTTTAAAGATGATTTACTAACTTGTCTCATTCAAGGATTTGCTTATTAGCTGTAATCCAGTCCAGCCTCTTTCTTAATTTGAGCTCTGACCTCTGGTGTTTAAGATTATATACATTCAGTGGGTATCACTCTCTTTTAAAGTAAACAATAAAAAAAAACCCCTTATAACATTGATCTAAGCATGGCAACATGCAGAGGAGATGGGACACATCACCTCACCCCACTGCTCTGAAGAGAGAAGTGACTGCTTGAAGGATGCAGGAAGGTGAGAGCAAAGGCTTGTGTTTGAGTCACCTTCTCACCGTGGCTAAAGTAACTATTCTGACTCCTTTGACTTGTGAGGAAGCTGAGGAGAAGCAGGAAAGTCAGCCTCCATTTTCAGGTTTGTGTATCATCTTGTTTCTGAACTCATTGCAACACAGTCTGAACTTTCAGAATTTGCTTCTTTTCCATCAGGTTTCTTTTCCTTCAGACAATTAAGTATTATCAGTAATTTTTATTTAGCTGCTTTTCCTTACTATATACAGTTAGAAGTAATTTTTAATTCCTCTTCAAACCCCTCTAGAATGTACATATACATGGAAAAGGCCAGTTTAACTTCAGAGGTATATTTAAAGTTAAAGGGATGCTAATGGTACCCACCACCTTACACATAATATATGTGTAAAAATTGGTGATGTTTGGGACAAATTTGAGGTTTAGAAACTGCCCCCAACCCATCAGCAAGAAATCAGAGAGCACATAAGCATAGGTCTGCTACAGATCCTCGTCACAACATGACCCAGACCTCCTGTGAGAGGACCAGCACCACAGCCCTCTCCAAATATCCTGATGGAGGTACCAAGCCTGGTGGTTATGGCACTCCTGAAAGAAAGGGAATTGTGTGCCTTCATATAGTCTTTAAGCCTGGTTCCCAGGAGCTATGTACCTGGCTGGGAGGTATTTGAATAAGGCAATCTCATCCATACTGCCAAAACTGGAGTCCTGCACAACCAGGAAGGTGAACGCTGAGCAATCTGTAGCAGCTGGCAGAGAAAGCACAGGAAAATGAGGACCATATCCTAGTGAGCCATGGGTTGAGAGACATCCTCTGGGAAGCTCCTGCCAAAAGACAGAGGGCCAGAGGTGGCATTCCTGGAAGTTTTAAAGGGGGTACAAGTGTGCAGAAAAAAACACAAAAGACCTGTGGTGTAAGAAGAGCCAGGACTTTCTGAAGAATATTTTTTCTGACACACCGTTTGTTTCTCTGTACTCAGCCATTTCCAGTTTCGAAGCCTTTGTGCCTTTCTTCCTTCACACATAAAACTTCAAGTAATAATACTTTTAAAAGTCTACATGTCAGATGAAATTCAACACCTCTCCGGGTAAATACATCCCACTGTGCCCCGTAGCTTTCATTGTGAATCAGAAGAGATGACTAATGCCATAACTGCTTATTAAAAAGAAAATTAATCATTTCTTTGTGAGCTAAAGTCTTAGAATTTTTTAACACTTTAAAACCAAGGAAAATTGGTTTTGATGAGACACAGCAGAAGCATTTGGTTTTTTGCAGATGTAAAAGAGCATTTTGTTCTCAGTAGCTATTGCTGATTTCTCTTTTTGCTTGACAGATGAGCTTATCAAGTGTCACTGACATTTTTGCAGTACCGTGCTAAAATATGCTTCATTTGCTACTCATCTGAGAACTTCAGATATGTGTCATTCAGAAGGCACTAAAGGATTGATCCAACAAATCATGTGGGCTGGAAATGCCTCAGTTTCCTAGAGACCTCTTCATTTCACTCTCAGTACCTACATCAAGAGTAGCAGATAACCTGGAGCTCTTTTCCAGGCAGTGGGAAGTGGTGATATGAGCATCCTCATGTCTTTCACCACCTGAGATGGAAAGCAGTTATTGACTTTGCTCACTCTGTAAGGAAGCTCAAGGACGTGCTTAGACATTCGGTGCTTTTATGGGCAAGAATAAACTTAATGAAGAGGGCCTGCGTCCATTGCTTACCCTCTGCATCCATGACCACTTCACCCTCAAAAACCTCCAGCAATTCTAAACAATACTGCAACTGGGGCCTCAAACAATAATACCGGACTGACAAACTAAGTAGAAATTAATAGAAAAAAATAGGATGATAAAAACCACCGCAGTCACCTCATCCAGCCCTGTTCTCAAAAGAGAGCCAACTTCAAAGCTAGATTAGAGGCTGGAGGGTCCTGTCCAGTCAAGATCTGATTATACCCAAAGATGCAGATTTCCCCAGCCTCTTTGGACAACCACCCGAACCGGACACAGTTCTACAGGAGTGGTTTCACAAGTGTGAAATGGAAAGGAAAAATCACTTCCCTGAACCAGCTGGCATTTGCTGATGCAGCTCAGGATCCTGGTGACCTTCTTCACTCAAATTTGTTGTCCACTTAGACCCCCAGGTTGTTGTCTGCAGAGCTGCTTTCCAGGCAGTTTGTCCACAGCCTGCAGTGGTGCTTGGTGTTATTCCACCTTTGCACTCACCTTTGTTGAACTTCATGAGGTTTCTGTCAGCTTGTTTCATCAGCTTGCTGAGACGTCACTGAATAGTAGCCTGACTTTCTATTTCCTCTCCCAGTTTGGTGTCATTGGCATACTTGCTGTGGGTTCCTTCTGTCTCATCACCCATGCCATTAGTAAAGAGATTAAACAGTATCAGCCCCGTTATCAAATCCTAAGGAATGTCACTCATAACTGGTCACCAGTTCAAGCCATTGACCTTTATTCTTGAAGTGAGGCAGCCCAGCCAGATTTTTTCACCATCCTTGCCTTCCATCCACCTAGTCCAGACCTCCCCAATTTGACCACAGCAGTGTTATGGGAGACTGTCTGAAGCCTTGCTAAAGCCTTGCTAACAGTTTTCTTTTGTTTTCTGAGCCAGCCATCTCATCAAAGAACACAATCAGGCTGGTCAGGCATCATTTGCCCTTGGTAAGTCCATGCTGGCTGTTCCCAGTCATCTTTCTCTTTTTCATGTGCCTGGACATGGCTTCCAGGAAAATTTGCTCCATAATCTTCCCAGGGACTAGGGTTGGGATGATCCTGACCAATAATCAATTAGCTGGTTTGTTACTCATTTCATTGCAAAGTTTCATACTCTCAAGTCACTCTTTTGTCCAGAGTTGAAGCTAGCCCCTCCTCACCTCCTCTCTCTGACCTTCCTAAAGACAGTCCATGGCACCAGCAATCAGTCAAGCTCCCACTGCATCTCTGTGATCCCGATGGCATCATAACTGTGACTGAGCATGGACTTCTAATTCCCTCTTCAGTTTCCCATGCTTTGTATTTTGCCATTTAAGAACACAAAATGAAAAAAAAAAAAAAAAAAGAAATCAGGCTCTGAAATGACTTACAGAAATACAGAATTGGTAAAAAATGTCAAAGTACAGAAGGATTTTTTCATTAAAATGCCCATGAAATTGTTCATATTTTTGCTCAGCCTATTCTAAAAACCTCGTTTCCTTTTGCAAAGAACTGAGCTTTTCAGGACAACTATTTCTGCTATGGCTAAGAGATAATAGCTTCATTAAGTTATACCGTAAACCATTTAAATACACACAAGAAACACTAAAAGATTGTAACAAGGATGCCATTTGCTACTGAGCATTTCTATTTCCTTCTCTCTTAGCAGCAGACCTAGGCTCAAGAAGAAAACATTCAAAGGGTGATATTTAGTTCCAGAGGTTATATTTGTAGTTTCTATTATGAGATTAAAGCACATGAGCTCCTTTGCCCTCCAGTACTGGTTTTCATGGGCTTTGCAGAATTTGAGGACTCTTAACTGCTGGAAAACAGTCTTAATATATCACATCTCTGCCAGTAAATGTATCCTTTCATTGAATAGATTTGGTTGTTAAGATTCTTTATGAAGATTGATGAGGTTTACCTTACACTTAAGGCTATGCAAATAATTGATTTTGCAGTTCAGTGGCAAAACACAGCTAAAGCCAAAACCAATATTTTGGGGATTTTCTTGCCAAAATGAAAAACTGAAATATTTCATTTTCTTGTTGAAAAGAACATTGAGCTCAACCAGAAGCCAAATGTTTCACTTTGTTTTATTTTTAATAAAAACAAAAGAAAACTAAGGGATAGAGTCACAAAACCAGCATGGAGGAAAATTTCCATTTTTACCTGGTTTCCCAGTGTTTGGCAGACCTTTTCAGATCACAGAATGTCAGAATCTTTGAATTTGGAAGGGACCTCTAGAGATCATCTAGGCTAACCCCTCTGCTTAAAGCAAGGCAGCGGAGAGCAGCTTAATCTGCAAGGCAGGTTCTATACAGGTCACACTTTCCACAGGATCTGGATGTGGACAATCCCTCCACCTTTCTTCCCACATGTTTGGAATCTTACTTAACTTGCACCAAGCCTGAGTGACTGCAAGAAGGTTGAGCAGGAGGTGAAATTCACTTCTGCAGGAAGGTTGAGCCAGAGGTGAAACTTCACACAGGGACTAGGAAATAGGTTGTTACACTAGCTAATAGGTGGCAATCCTTCTCTAAAAATGTCTTCTGTTATAGAACAACGGAAGAAGTCTTAGTTATTCTGCTACTTTATATTCTTTTGCTGCAAAGAGAAGATACACAGTAGAGAACAGGGAAGACAGCGCAATTCCCACACTACTGAAGAAGGTTACATAAAGCAGGCTATTCATGTCTCTTACAAAGCATAAGACTTTGATTTTTTACTGTTTGGTACTGATTTCCCATAGTGAGACTATTTAAAATGAAGAACACACTCTTGAGTGGCAGGGTCTGATCCTGCAGCACTCACTCCCCTCTTGCTCCTGGTCAGCAGAAGAGGAACTTTGTATTGGAAGAGGCTACATGGGCAAGGCTTTTGCTCCCACAGATGCCGGGTCACGTGCTACTGTACGCTTGTAGCCAGCCCCAGATTCAAGGCTGACTCTAAATGTGATTCTCAGAGTTCAGGGCACCCTGAAGCTACAGTGCTTTGCATCTCTCATTATCATAAGTTTGGCCAGAGGTGAACTCTGGGAGAAAGACATGACCTGGCCACTTCGAGGACATGCTGCTAATACAGCAGAGGAGCTGGCTACTGAAACGAGCACAGCCTCAGCTTTCACACTGCTGAGCAAGAGGTTTGACTACTCTTTTCATGTACCCTGCCTTTAGCTCATCCCTGGAGAAGGAGACCAGGCATGCCTCATGGGTTTGACACACTACTTGGTAGTACCAGATCTACTCACTCCTCTGCATATGCTGCATCTTTACCTGGCTCCCCTTTTTTAATAAGGAGGTCGCATGGGGCAGCCTATTTCCACACCTGAACTGTCGCACATTTCAACTGGAAATTCCATTTGCGGAATGGGTTAGGCCAATGTTTGTTGGGAAAGAAAGGAACTGCTGCTCTGGTGTGGTGTTGGTGGTAATGGTGGGGAGTAGGCTGGATAGCCTAGATGAATTCTGCAAGCTCTGTTTCCTATGATTCTTCTCTTCAGCTCTACCATGAACCCTCTCATCTTTGTTTCTCCTCCTCCACCATACATTCAGCTCTGATGCTGGCAAAAGGCACTGTCGAGAATCTACAGCCATTCCAAAGGTCTAACGTGTAGGCAGAAGAAGCAGAGCTGAAGGGCAACTCGTCTACAAGCCTAAATCCAGCTTCCTCTAGTGCCATAGTCACAGCAATCTGTTCATGGTATCCAAAATCTCTGTGGCAAGTGGTGAAGGGGAGAATTGCTTTTCTATTTAGTTTTGAGTTATATCTGAAGAACGTAAGACTACTAGGTCTACCATATAAAACAGCACTACAGTGACCTCAGAAAGAACAGGAATTTTGTCAACAGCCCCAAATTTTAAGCTTTATTTCTTCAAGATGTTATGTACACACCTCAGATTGCCAATGTGGCGGCATGGGGATAGAGAAAATGAAATGACTCCTCACACAGCACTTTTCAGTGAGTCATTAGCAGGGATGGATATAGAAATCAAGGATCCATGATGCTGAGGCCTGCACGTTAAACCACTTGTTGTCACTAGGTCATAAATTTTTTTTGGCCTCTATTTTAGATATGACTATAATACAGTTTATAAACAATGTTGCAGAAATGAACAGCATGACTTTTTAAAGTAGTTTTACTGAAACAGAGAGAAAGTGTTAAAGCTGGTAGCAAGTGCTTCTGATAAGTGATTCAGAAACTGTTGGACTCTACAAAATTAGTCATTTATTAGAAGATGTAAGAATCATTTCTTAACCTATTAATGAATACACCCTACCGTAAAGCGTGACTAACTTCCCATAAAAAGAGATCAAAATTGTGGGTGCACATAGTCACTTTGTTATCTTTCTGCCATAATTCAGTCTGCTTCTGTGCTGTGCATGGGCACATCCAGGAACCGAGTCTGCAGGTGCTCGAAGGCACTTGGCGAGGGCTGACGGACTTGCTCCTTGAAGGGAAAACTTTTCTCGGAAAATCTTGCTCTGTACTTATTTGGAAGACGGGGAAAGCAACAGCAGCCTTTCTCATCTGCTTCACCAAGCCTAGGCCTGTTCCCAGTCATGCTATTAATCTCGGCCTCTTTTTAACTCTTGTGGTTTTTTGACCCAGTCTTTATTTTATATTTAGGCCATTTTCTTGTAATGAGTCACAGCTGTGACTGTCATTTTACTACAGTGAAATGTGTCGACAGGACCAAGAATAGCAGCTGTCTGTCAGACCTGCACCTAACATGTTAATAGAGATACTAAACACTGGAAACAAAATGAAAGGCAGCAAAACGGAGAATGCGACTCTACAGTGGAAGTCATCTTTAAAACAGCATGCTTATTTTTTTCTTCCCTAAAAATGACAGTACAGATTTTTAAAAATGAAGCTCACTGAGGCTTATCCTGCCCAGTTCAATCTAAGGTAATGGAATCTACTGGGATAAACCCTCTGCTGGGGGGAGTGGAAGATCCAGGGTTATCTGTACCTCTTCAGCATCACCCCAGCAAGCTATTCTGATTGACATCAGCTAAGAACTCGTCCCTTCCAGCTTCATTAAAAAATGCATATATGGACTGGAAGTGTAGTGTGAGACCTCAGAGGGAGATTGGCTCAGCTGTAGTACCTTCTGCATCCCCTGAGGTGCTACAGCTGCCTCAGTTCTGGGCAATAAATCTTTTCAGGCACAATAACAAAATTTTTCAGGAACTTTTCAGGCATGGTTTAGAAGGCATGGTAGTGTTGCGTTGATGGTTGGACTTGATGACCCTAGAGGTCTTTTCCAAGCTTAATGATTCTATGATTCCATGATTCTAAAAACTTTCACTTCTGCAGGAGCTGCTTAGTTTTGAGATGTTGTGGTCAGTGGTGCAAAGGCCAGTTCTCACTCAGTAACTACAGGGGTCCCTAAAGGATCAGTACTGTGACAAGTACTGTTTCTTCATGTCTTCATTAACAATCAGGATAACGGGACAGAACATGCTCTCAGCAAGTTTGTGGGCCACAATTCAGAGGAACCTGGACAGGCTGGAGAAAAAAGCCAAGAGGAACATTGTAAAGTTCAATAAGAGGAAATCTTGCATCTGGGATGGAAGCAGGACAGTCTGAGAGCAGTTTGTCTGTGAAAGACCTTTGCATAAAAGGATCTGGTGGACAACAATGGCAACATGCTCTTGCTGCAAAGAAGGTCAACACCTCCTGGGCTGCCTTAGCAAGAATCTAGCCAGATAGGTCCAGGAAAGTGACTGTTCCCCTCTCCTGCACTTGTGAGACCACATCTGGAGCACTTGGTGTCTAAGCTCAGGCAAGGGGCAGAAAACAGGAATTGTCTTGACTAAGCTCCTTGAGGACCTCCTTTAATGAGTGCTCTCAGAGCACAGCTATTTCATGTTAGCAGGTTCAGTGCAATAGGATTGCTAATGGCAGAGGTCTCTGGGTCTTCAGGTGGTGTCATGCTGGTGTTGCTTCTCCTATTACTGGCAGTAGTGTTTCATCGTTATTATTCTGGGAGGAAAAAAGGCCGACAAGTGCCTTTCAGGCCACAGACTGAAGGAGATCTTGAGGGGTTTAAAGGCAGCTATTATTGCTGAGGTGAAGTTACCTGATCAAGCTGGGCTGAGGCAATGCAGAGGCTGATGTGAAATCCAGATCTTTAGCTACAGGTGGAAGTGGCCCAGCAAAGGATAATTCAGTTTCATTCCTACAAGGGAGCCTGAGACTGCTGGGCACTACTATTATCACTGACCTGCAAGTGGTTTTGGAGCATGCCTGTCCCTCAGTTGCTATGGTATGTGCCTGGTACCCCTCAGTCCCATGTGATTTGGATATGCAGCTTGGCGCTGAGGAAGCTGTGAATGTCTGCAGGCAGCCAGAGAGCAGAACCCAGTGCCATCCTGCACTGACATAGCTCATCCTGCCTCTACTGAGGCTGCTCCACTTCCCACTTCCCGCTTCTCCATGTCCACTCATGGAGCTGCACTCCCCTCCACTCCCCTGGGAACGATGCAAAATGTGAAATGAATATCTAAATGAAGAGAGAAAACACAGGAAGGAGCGGCAGGTCTGGCACTCACTTTGGAGGAAAGAGCCCTGGGTCCAAGATCATTCCCCTGTTCTGGTCAATAAAAAATAATTCAAAGAGGAATCCTTGACACTGGCCTTTCGTTATCATCTATCCCTGAGCTAGCGTTTATCAACTTTAATAAGACCTCTGCTTAGTGTTTGGCTATTTTGGATCCCTTTCCAGGTTTGATCAACTTTCCCAAGCACTATGTAGGGTCTATGCATCTCACACTGGGTTATGGATTACACTTTGAAGCTGAGTCCTTAAAGCTGGACCTTGTAGCACCCTCATTGGTCAGATGCACAAATCTTTTATTCAATCTGCTAATCAGTTTCTGCACACAGAAAACTTTTACTAAAGTCACAAAGTTTTCCATGGTTTTAAGGACTAGTGTGTAGTAGTAATAGCCTACAGATGATGATGACAAATGATGATTAAGTGACCCCTCAGTATCTGTCAGGAAAATTTCAAATGCCTTGACAAATCTTGCTTCCTGAACCCAAAAATAACCCATAGTAAGTCAGTAGGTTGGGAGGAATTAGGCACGAGCAAATAAGAGAGTCTGCATTAGCCTGTCTGAGTCACTAGTGTTGGGACAAGTTTGAAAGGCTACAGGTTTCCTGAGGCGCAGACCCAGCAGAGGTAGCTGAAAGCACTTCCTTCAGAATCTGGACTGATGCTCAAGTGGTTCATGCTAAAAGAATTTAGATCAGGGTTCCTGAAGTTTTCTTCTGGGAGGACTGTTTAATGAGCAGAACATCAGGCTGGGGCCAGATAACAAACTTCATGTGGAATGTAATTCCTTTCTGTTTAAGAATGTAATGTAACATGCTTTACTAATTGAAGAAGCTGAAGTAGAGCAAAACCAGGAGTATTTTTCCATGTTTGAGGGAGATGTGTGTAGGTGACTTCATTGCCAATAATTTGAGACAACTTATATTCAAAACCTGCCTCAGTTTGAAGGACTGAGCAAAGATAGTCCTCAGCGAAGCTCCCTTAAAGGAGATTCATCCTGATCCCAGCAGCACAATGTGTCTGGAACAGACCTTGAAGCAGTTTGTTAACACAGCAGGGGGTAACAGGAGGGGTCAGAGGAGTGCTTAGGGCCAGAAAAGTAGCAGAAATTAATTCATTATTGCCCTTTTTGGGAGCCAGCCTGAACTCATCAGTTTCATACAACATTGAGGTGTTTTGTGGTAGGAAATGGAAAAAAAAGAGTCGTTCAGTAATTTATGCTCTGCCTTTTAAAGAAAGAAAAAACCATCAATAATTACTCTTATGTTCCTCTTGATCATGCAGAGAAAGAGTGTGCCAGCTTCAAGGGCACATTCCCTCTAGTACTGATGGAAGTGGAGTTTGTTCAGTCCTAGAAAGTACCACATGAACATGATGGACCTAGTTAATAGATTCTGAGAGTCTAAAACCAGGGGAAACCCGAGACCTTTTGTGAAATAGCCCATAGTGATGCATTACATCACCCTTAATGAGGTTCAGCACTTGGGTCTGGCTGAAAGCTTAATTTCAGAATGATATCCAGAGATGGCAAAGCCATCACTACTTTTCATAGCTTGTTCCATTGATTAACTATATTTCTCTTTTGAAATCTTGGTGTTTCTGATCTGAAGGCCTCTGACTTCTGCATCTGTACATTGTCCTGAATTCTCAACTAGACTGAAAGCCCTCTTTATATGATACTTTGCCTTCCCAAGAGACGATAGTACGTATTATGGTAATTCTCCACAAAAGGGGTCACATTTAAGCCTTGGTTTTGCTAAGCAGACCTAGATCTTCAAGGCTTTCCCTGTAAGGCATTTTCTCCAGATCTTAAATTTTTTTTACGACTCTTGTTGTGATCTTGTACACAAATACTGTGCTCCAGGGAACCTCTGGAGAGTGAGGGCTGAACCCATAACAGCACAGCTCTGCCTCAGATATTCCTCTAAGAGCTGGGACAAAAAAGGTATGTGTTCCCCAGGAACGGCAAGTGGTTCCTTGAAAGGTAAGTTTCAAAGCAAAGCCTGGCACACAAGATGCCTGTTCCTAATCTGAAATACCTGAAATACTGAAAGTATCAGAAATACTGTCATTTCAGCAGAGAAAAAAAAAATCAGATCCAATTCACTATGCAAAGAGTTAAATCAGGCAACACAGACAGATAATAACTAAAAAGTGAACTTGTATTTATGAGCTTGTGTTCACAACCACCATTGTCAACTGATTGTACCACGTGCCAGTAAATAACAGGCAATGTTGAGATCACGCTCTCCTATTATTAGAAGTGTAATAGTCATATCTTGTTTAAAAACCTGTTTTTAAATCTGTTGCCACCTGGAAAACTAGACTAAACAGATCAAGAGTTAAGGTTATCTACAAATATTCTGGGCAGAAACATAATTAGGGCTGTAATTAGGATTATCATTTAGTAGGCAACATAGACAAGCCTCGGAAGATAAGCCACTATCAGTTGCTGTTGAGGGCTAAAGTGATTATTAAGCTCGTAAGTTTGGGCCATGTGTTTTCCTGGCAATGTGGAAATAATGTTGAACAGCTTCCAAAAACACAAAGCAGGACTGCAGGTTGTTTCTCCTAAAAAGCTCTCCCAGCGTGGCACAATCAGCAGACAGGTAAGGTGCTTGCATGTGCCAGAGCCTACTTGCAGCTCTCCCGCACCAGGTCAGTGGAGCATGGAGGATGAGGCTGTAAAGTGGGGCTTCAAGCTGCTTTCTGAGCAGCCCCCCACTAGTTCCTCCTGGTGTGACCCCCCCTCAAGGCCCATATTTTCCACCACCGCTGATTCACTCACATTACTGGGACACAAAGCACCCAGCACTGCTGCAGAGTACCTGCAAGGTCAGGCTGAAGACTTCTCTCTGCAATAAGAAGGAACTCCAAGCTAAGATGGAAGAGCAAAATAATTTTTAGAGCAAACCACAGCAAACAGGTTGAGCCCTTAAACGAACATGTTGCAGGATGTATAATAGTCAGGCTGAGCAATACCTGCTCCTGCAATGCATGACTGGAGGACATGTGGGAACTCCACTTGGAGCATCTCCCAGTTTGCTGTAAGGTGACAGTAGAGGGCAGCACCAGATGTCCTTCCTCTCTGTTGCCTCTCGCCTCTGCCACTGGGACAGGCAACTCCCCAGGACCCTCACCCTTCCTTGGAGCTGCATTTCCCAACTTTCCCAGGCCTTTACCTCACCTGCCACCAGGGATCCATTGCCGTAACCTCTTGCCACACAGAAACCTGCAAGGGATTAGATACTGGGACTTGCATGCTTCCACTCCACTCCCTGGCACCTGCAGGGGAACCAGCAGCACCTTATCTGCCATTCAATGTCTGCATTGCACCAGGGGCACGGGGGAGTCCCCAGCAGGGACCTTCCAACACACAGCAAAGAGCAAAGAGCTGGTAAATAGCAGCTTGGTGCCACAAGCAGCTGGCAGAGGTCAGCACGTCTCCATGGGGGCTATAAGGGCTAACGTGGCTCTCTTTTACTCAAACAGGCTGACTAATCCAGAAGGCATAGGCAGGTCCCTGGCAGCCCTCTCTTTCTGCTGCTGTGGCTGAAAACAGCCCAGGAGAGTTTAGGAGGGAGTTAGGAAAGCAGCAGGTTTGAGGGGCTTGGTGGACTCTTCCCCAAACAGTCCTGTTCCTTGGTGCAGACCAAGCACTCCTGTTGAACGGAGCAAACCAGTAGCAGCCCCCTGTTTCTTTGAAGTTGCTGATGTTTTGCAGCTTGCTGAGCTGCTTAGTGAGAAACCCTCATTTTATTTCCAGAAACAGAAATAAATTGAGTCAGAACTTGCTTTCCTTCAGATAACTGATCTTTTTCTTCCTCTGGAAATACTCAATGGACCTGTTTTTATCTGTGCGGTGTTTACTTTCCAGGAGGCTTTGCCATGTTTGCAGCACCATGGGTTTTTTTACCTCAAGCTTCTCCACAAAATACACAGAGAGCCCAGAGCCCGTCTCTGCTGTTGGGAGGGTAAATCCGATCACAAGACAGAAACAATGGCCCTCCTCATGATTTTTTCTTTTCTCGGTTCTGTTTTGACATTTTGTCTTCCTTCATGCTACATGAACAGGAAGCTATAGGAGCAGCCGCAAATCTCTCTGCCTTACGTCCTTCAGCTCCACTATTTTTAAACTGTCAGTTGTTTTTATACATGTGCCTCTACATTTATGGGATAAAATGAAGATGGCAGAACATCTCTTATTACAAATTCCATTGTGTGTAAGAATGCCAAGTGCCGTTCCCCTTATTCAAGCCTAGCCAACAATCTTTACTACTCTCAATTTATAGTAACCATAATTCCAGAAGATCCTCAGATACCTCACAGTGTTTTTTTCAGCATGAATAGGTTTTACAGCTGGGTGAGGTCTTACATTACAGAAAAATTTATGCTTAAACATCTGCTCTTAAATGTCCTTCAGCTAGTCAAGGTGGTTACAAATCCATCCACAGCACCCACTGGAAGATATAAAAAATCTACTACCCTAGTTTAATGTACCAAAGTATTTGTTATTCCACCAACAGTCTGGATAGCAGGAAGGAAGATGTCAGGAATCTTTAGATTCATATCAGACCTCTCAATATCTGGTTATTTGTCAGTCATAGGGAAAAGGACTCTCCTTTTTATTTTCCTTTTGTACAGCCTATGAAATGTCCTCAGAAGTTGAACTAGTTCAGTGTTGTTGTGAATACACAGTCTTACAGGTCCTAACAGGTAGAAAAGCATGTTCACTTTTTTCTGCTTGCCCTAAAACTTTTGATAAGAATTTGATGAAGCTCATTGTGGCAGGCCGACTCTACACACATAATAAAAACTAGTCCTTGACACAAGAAGTGCATAGCTGAGAGCTGAAACCTACAAAAGATTGTGTATATATGCTGCCCTTTGGTGCCACAAATTGTGCCTTCTTTGAGAGAATAGGGTAAGCATACCTGTAAATATTGCTGATTTACTGAATTACTAAATATTTTCCCTTGCATATCTTTGCTTCTTTTTTTTTTTTTTTTTAAAAAATAAGGCAACCAAACCTGGAGACTCCTCTTCAAGTAGACCAGCCTGGCTTCATATGGTTGCCCACCTGAATGACGTCCTATGCAGTTACTCTCCATGGAACAAGTCTTCCCAGTGGTTTTCCTGGTCTAATGGCCCGATTTGTTACTTAATTTAGCAGTGTATTGATACAGACCTCATCACTGTTTTGTTGGTCTTTACACTAAGATAATCCATAGAGCCTTCTTCAAATCTAATGGCATAAAAATTCCTTGTTACATAAAATTTCATCCTGGTAGATTTCTAGCATCAATATGTAATGTCAAAGAAGTCATGTCTGTCATTGTGAAATTATATACATTTTGTTAGAGTAATTATGTAAATTGAACTGAAAAATAGCAATCTTTACATCTGAAAATGTAAACTTCTCTAGGTTGGCCTCATTGGGGTTCTGTAAATGCTCAAAATAGTTTTTTTATTTACTATGCCACAGCCTCTTTTTTTTTTCTGCCAGCACGTTTATACATGAATAGCTCTTTTTACAATGCTGCTATGGAGTTTCTACATCTGCAACAGAGCCAGATTCAACTTCATGGTCTCTTTGAGCATTTTATATAGTGATTTTCTTCTTTAATCAGTTCATTCAATGTTGAAATAAAGCTAGCACCTCACATGGGCTAGACATTCAAAAGGGTAGGCTGGTGGAGCTCCAGATGGAGTTATGCCAACAGACACCAAGCAAGGATACAGCTCTTATAATCTAAAATCTCTGCAGTAAAAGACTAGAGTCCCACACAACACTGATTAAAGCCATTTGGATTTTTCCCATTAACTTTAACAGTACATATATTAAGCTGTCACATTTTTTCTCCTCTTCTCTCAGCAAAAATCTCTTTGGTGTACACTGTGGCTCCCTTGTATGTGATGAAGAGCTGTGTAAGACATTCTCCACTATTCTTTATTTGATTCTTTTGTAGGCTTTTGCTGTGCTGGCATGTGGGGCTTCTGTGACTTGTACAAGTGCAGAGCTGGCAGAAGATGCTACACTGTGGATGCAAAGGAAAAATAGCAAGCAATGTGTGTCAGGAGGAAGAATTTCCGTATTAAATTCTGACTGCTTTGCCAAGCTGCAAAAATGTCACTGTCTGGAAATAATAGATCTCCATCTTTTTCTTTCAAAACTTATTTGGTATTTGTTAATAAAAATAGAATATATATAATATAAACAAACTCAACATGCCCAGCACTGAGAGAGTCTAGGTGGAGGTTATAAAGCTTAAAAGGAGTGATTGACTTTCTAAATAAGCCTTAAAACAATGGCTAAAGCTGTCCTGATTTTAGGGATGTAAAATCATACTGTAGAAGAGCAAAATTGGAGCCTGAATGCTACGCTAGGCTAAGCTCGGTCTAATCAAATTAATTTAACCCCATTATTTTCTTCCTCGTGTATCAAAGATGAAAACAATGGAGCCCTCTTGGCAGGAGGCCAACCCGAAGCCATCTATTACCGTCCATGCTGAAGTTCTGACAAGGAGAACAAGGCAGCTGTCCTTATGGTAATTGATATTAATGACTGAGGTTAGAGCCCATCGAGCCAGCTTGGGACTTAACAACAGACAAAGAGAAACCCCAGCCCAGCTCTGTAGCAATAGGGACAGAAGTAGTCTGAAGACAAATCAATTAAATGGGAGCACAGCAGTGCTGTCCTTTCATTTTCAAACTTATTTTGTCTTGGAAATTATTTAGATGGGACATCAACATACACTAAATGAGAAAAAGAAATTAACAGTATCTTGCTTTGCAATTTTTCTGCCATGTCCTGCACCACCTTTGGATGGGCTGGAAGAGGTGGAGGTGAGACTAGCTACTCCCCCAGCATGGGGGCACAGCGGCCGGGGGGCTGCAACCCCAGGCACAATGCAGTGCAGGGGCGAACTGCCTGCAGGCTCAGCCCCAGCTGCTCCCCAGCAAGCCCTGGCCTGAGCCCGGGTCCTGCCCCAAACTCTAATCCCAGGCTTCTTATGACATTCCTGGTAAGGTCATTTTCAGTGTTTTGTTGAAGTCTGTAATAATTTCATCAGATGCCTGCAGATTTCACACGTTTTTGTGCGTTTGTGCAATGCTGAACATTAGTTCTTGCTTTCAAATCAGCTGGAGTTATTTTAACCAGCAGAACAAGTGATTTGCATTCGTGAAAACTGAAGTGATTTTACCTACTTAATTTTACCTGTAACAGGCTCTGCTTAATTGCTTTCAGGTTTACTTTTTTAACACAGAAGCATGTTAAAATGAGTCTATTAAAATGAAAAGCCCACCTCCCATGAAAACTAGGATTACGTGTGGCTCCAGGTTGAAATGAAAGGATGAAAGGATAGAGAGGCAGCCCTCACAGTACAAGAGACAGTTTTTCTACCCAGGAACAAGATTTTTCGCAGAGGTGCTCGGTTTAGTTTGTGACAGGCTTTGGGTTTCAGTTCACGAAGGGAAAAGAGGTCAAGGGGACAACTGGGTGTGAGAGGCCTCTGTCATATCAACGCAGGGACAGCCGCCATGCTGTGACCCTGGGAGTGATACACCACTGAGTGCCCTCTCACGCCTAACTTGGGTTTCCCTGGTCTTGATGTTTTATTCTCTCTTTCTGCCTTAGTCTACTTTTAGCTTTTATAGCCTTCAGCCCCAAAACTGTCTTTTGACGGGGGAGTCACAAAAAATCCAACACTGCTGGGCTCCTAAATCCCACCTCAGTGCAAACAGCAAGCAAGAAGGACTGGGTTAGAGCATGACTATTTCAAATCATTTTCTCACTGTGAACCATAATGGGCAACTAGAGGTTGTGGGACAGAGAGCATCTACCTTAGGGGCAGCAATGACCTCAGCAGAAGATGCTTTCGCTGGAGGGTCAAGAAGATCATGCAAAGTTATTAGCATACACCACTGTTCTGCTTCCTGGAAGTGTTGTGTCTTTTGTCTACCTTATCATCAAGGTGTTGAGAAGTTCAGCATTGCAACATATGCTGTATTAAAAAAAAATGTAGTGTCTATGTTGTTGCTGTTGTTGTTGAGTAAAACACTTTCCTAAGCAGGTCCTTGAGAAATACATTCTCTTCTTGACCCAAATCTCTTCAAAGGACTGAGAGATACAGTCAAGTGTATCACACTTCTGAAATGAAAACAGCACTCAAGCTTGCTCTATAATTTCTGGTCTCTCATGTAAACAACTGGTGATGTTCCCTTCCAACCTTCCCTGCTTTGCCACCTTTGGAGTTTTTTAGCACAAAGTGAAAAGAATGGAGTCTTTCAAAATGGAAATATGTCTGTACGTCCCCGCTTTTCAGGAAGAAAGCAAATCCCTGAGTTATTACACAAATATCAATATTTGAAATGCTCTTGCTCTCCTAGCCTCTTCTCTACTGTCATTCCTCTGAAGTCCAAATAACACAAAGCATTTGCTCAGTATAATTTGTCTGGGCTGATAATTATTTAATGACGCAATAATCTGAAATGCCAAGACACAATTATAATCTGATTCCAACAGTTATCTTTAAGCCTCTGACACAAGAGATTCAAAACCATGCTATAGTCTCCTATGAAAGAGAGTAGAGTTAAATTTCAGGAAGCAAATACTTACCTGGTAGGGGAGACACCATGTTCAAGTAGGTGGTTTTCCCAGGGCAAGGCTTATTCCCTGCACTATTCTATTTTTTTTAAGGTCATGGAGCAGATCCTCCTGGAAGATATTTCAAAATATATGGAAGATAGGGAGGTGATTATAGAAAGCCAGCCTGGCTTCACCAAGGGCAAATAGTGCCTGACTAATTTAGTGGTCTTTTAAGGTGGAGTGACTTTATCAGTGGACAAGGGAAGACCTACAGATGTCATCTACGTGGCCTTCTGTAAGGCCTTTGGTATGGCCCCCACAACATTCTTACTTCCAAATTGGAGAGATACGGGTTTGATGGGTGGCCTGTTAGATGGATAAGGAATTGGCTGGATGGACACATCCAAAGAGTTACACTCAATGGCTCAATGTCCAAGGGTATATACTGGGTCCAATATTATTTAATATCTGCATCAATAACATAGTGGGATTGAGTCCACCCTCAGCAAGTTTGCAGATGACACCAAGCTGAGTGGTGCAGCTGACACACCTGAAGGAAGGGATGCAATCTAGAGGGACCTTGATAGGTTTGAGGAGTGGGCCCACGTGAATCTCGTTAAATTCAACAAGAGCAAGTGCAAGGTCCTGCACCTGGGTGAGGGCAATCCCCAGTACAGACTGGGGGAGGAACAGACTGAGAGCTGCCCTGCAGGGAAGGATTTGGAGATTCTGGTGAGTGAAAAATTGGACATGAGCGGGCAATGTGCACTTGCTGCCCAGAAAGCAAATTGTAACAGGAAGCATGGCCAGCAGGTCAAAGGATTTGATTCTCCCTCTCAGCTCTCATGAGACCCCACCTGGAGCACTGCATCTGGCTCTGGAGTCCTCAGCACAGGAAAGATATGGACCTGTTGGAGCGGGTCCAGAAGAGGGCCACAAAAATGGTCAGAGGGCTGGAACACCTCTCCCATGAAGATAGGCTGAGAGAGATGGGATTGATCAGCCTGGAGAAGAGAAGGAGCCAAGGAGACCTTATTGCAGCCTTTCAATATATAAAGGGGGCTTATAAGAAAGACTGAGAATGATTTTTTACCAAGGCCTGTAGTGACAGAATGAAGGGCAATGGTTTTAAACTGGAAGAGCATAGATTTAGATTAGATATAAGGAAGAATTTTTTTATGGTGAGGGTGGTAAGACAATGGAACAAATTGCCCAGAGAAGTTGTGGATGCCCCATCATAGGAAGTGTTCAAGGTCAGGTTGGATGGGGCTTTGAGCAGCTTGATCTAGTGGAAGATGTCTCTGCCCTTGGCAGGGGCATTGGACTAGAGGATCTTTAAAGGTCCCTTCCAACCCAAACCATTCTAGGATTCTATGAAATCTACTATGTATGTGTATGTGTGTATACATATATATATATGTATAGTCCCAAATAGTTCCAGACATTTGGTGCCTTTTTTTCCCTTTCCTTGTCCTAGCACAGTGCTTGATGTATTTTGGAGACATTGTCATTGTCTCTAGGGACACCACAGTTAGACTGTGTTAGAAGTTAGTTAGAAGTGGTAAGTAGAAGCAGTTCATTCAGTCATGGTTGTAAAATTCATGGGCACAGACTCAATGGTATAGCATGACTTCTGGGTCAAAAGCAGCTTGTGAGCAGTTCATACAAGGCCAACAGGTCCACCATCTCCTGCTGAGAACCTCTCCTAGAGCATTCACACATCTCGGCTCTCTGAGGTCTGCCATAACTGTCTTGTGGTTGCCAAATGTGGAGATCTTGGCTGTGATTTTTAGAGTAGAAAAGGTCACTATCCATATTGGGTTTGTGTGGCAAGGTTTTGGTAGTGTGGGGACTACAGGGGTGGCTTCTGTGAGAAGATGCTAGAAACTTCCCCTATGTCCGACAGAGCCAATGCCAGATGGCTCCAAGATGGACCCGCCACTGGCCAAGGCCGAGCCCATCAGCGACAGTGGTAGCACCTTTGTGATAACATATTCAAGAAGGGAGGAAAGTTGCTGTGCAACACCAATTGCAGCCAGAGGAGAGGAATGAGAATATGTGAGAGAAACAACCCTGCAGACACCGAGGCCAGTGAAGAAGGAGGGGGAGGAGGTGTCCAGGCACCGCAGCAGAGATTCCCCTGCAGCCTGTGGTGGTGAAGACCATGGTGAGGCAGGCTGTCCCCCTGCAGCCCATGGAGGTCCATGGTGGAGCAGATATCCACCTGCAGCCCATGGAGGACCCCACGCCAGAGCAGGTGGATGCCCAAAGGAGGCTGTGACCCCATGGGAAGCCTGTGCTGGAGCAGGCTCCTGTCTGGACCTGTGGAGAGAGGAGCCCACGCTGGAGCAGGTTTGCTGGCAGGACTTGTGACCGGAGCAGGGACTCACACTGGAGCAGTCTGCTCCTGAAGGACCGCACCCCGTGGGAGGGACCCACGCTGGAGCAGTTTGTGAAGAACTGTAGCCTGTGGGAAGGACTCACGTTGAGTTCATGGAGGACCCTATGCTGCAGCAGGGGAAGAGTGAGAGGAGGAAGGAGCAACAGAGGCAATGTGTGATGAACTGACTGGAACCCCCACTCCCTGTTCCCCTGCGCCGCTCGGGGTGGGAGGTAGAGGAATCAGGAGTGAAGCTGGGCCCGTGATGAAGGGAGGGGTGGGGGGAAAGTGTTTCTAAGATTTGGTTTTATTTCTCATTTTCCTACTCTGATTTGATTGGTAATAAACTAATTTCCCCAAGTCAAGTCTGTTTTGCCCATGACAGTAATTGCTGAGAGATGTCCCTGTCATCTCAACCCATGAGCCTTTCATTGTTTTTTCTCTCCCCTGTCCAGCTGAGGAGGGGACTGACAGAGCAGCTTTGGTGGGCACCAGGTATCCAGCCAGAGTCAACCCACCAGACTATTCCGACTGTATGTGACACCTCTTATCCCCATCTTAGCAAGTTCATCTTGCTCACTTTTTATAGCTCCCTCCTCCACCTACTCCTGAGCTTTGGCTCTCCTTTCTTTTTAGATTTGCCTTTTAATCTTTATTTACACACCTTTTCACATTCTGTCCTCTGGGTTCAGAGCTTCTTTCCCAGGGGAACTTGCAATACCTCCTTTCAGATCTCTCTATAGAAGTTCCCCCTTCTAGGAATTGCCCAGGTACAAGTCTAATTTTTTTTAGCTCAAATGTTCACAGACAGAGCCTTCCTTTGTGTCTCAAGTGAAGTCTTCACAACAAAATTGTTGCCATCATTTACAAAAGTCCAGATTGTACATTTACATGAATTGTCCATTTGTGTCAGATTCTGTTAGAAGCAGCTCACAGGACAGTTAGTTTAAAAAAAAAAAAAAAAACTTCCAAAAATTAATGAAAAAATGACAATCTAAAAAAAATTTCCATTTTGGAAACAATGGCATTTACTGTCTGGAGATCTGGATCTTCCTACTTAAATTGGTTGCCTATTTTTTAAGCACTGTGGATGCCTGAAGGCACTGTATGAATGTCATCCATTTGCCCATGTTTTTCTGAGCAAAGGTGGATCTGTTTCACTTTTGTTTTAACGAGGTATTTGGCAAGTACTGAAGTGTCTTGGTGTAAGAGATGGTCATGCTTTAGCCTGGATTTAAATCTTAAGGCTCACAGACAACAGTGAGCCCACTGTTACACTATTGGTGTTCAGACATTTTTCATCTTACAGTGATACAAATGGGTCCCAGCCTGACATCTTGTCTGATCCATGACCACAAGACAAATTCTGAGTCATGACTGCCTTTCAAGGCCTGGAATTTGTTTGTGATGGGAGCTGGAAGAGAGGTGTAAAAAACATGTCCCTAGTTGCTTGGTTAGGATTTTGCTGCAGATTAGGGTAGGTTGTTACTGATGAAAAAAACCTTACTCACAAGGCTTGGCTGTGCTGGTGAAAGCCTGTCAAACACCATTTCATCCAGAGCTCTGCCCTCCAGATAATGTAATGAATCTTGTAAATGGAGTAACTGATATACTTCTCAGAGTATCACCTTCCAGCTAGTCTTTAAAAGATGAGAATGATACTGATGCTATTAGTAGGGACTACATGATTATAGAATCAGTAATGAATTTAAGTGCACTGCTAGTATTAGAAAGGTCATAAATAGCTATCAAGAACCTTTATCTCCGTTTCTGAGAAGATTTAAATACCATTAAAGTGAGCAGTGAAGCAAAGTTTTTACCACCTCCTACTGTAGTAGCCCATTAAAAAAGCCCTTGGTGTTAAAGGTCCAGGTTTTGCTGGACTGTTATTCCCATCAAAATAATTTAATTCTATCTGGCATGGATTTTTAGATCTGTTGCTCACAGAGGTTTATAAAGATTGCATATTGACTGGAGAAGGGAAGCCCTCCATTTTATTACTTGCCTGCCAATAAATCAACCAAGAGGATATAACCTACAAGCATGTATATGGATAGTTTGCAGCGTTTCAAGCCCATTGTCATGTCTCAAGGGTGAATTGAGTTAATGTGTAATTTGGAAGAAGCAGTTTCTTTCCTGAAAAGATGAGGGGACACAGTCCCATGGTATCGCTTCTAGCTGAGCTTATTCACAGTTACACACTTGATAGACTTTAGATGATAATTTGTACAGCTGGATTTCAGTGTCCATATGATAATTATTTTTTTGTTTAGTGGTTTAAACTGCTTTTGATTACTCCAGCTTACTAGCACCTCAGATGAAACATAGGTTTTAACATATTGATTGCTGAAGCTGGATCTGGGCAAATAGTGCAATGAATTTTGCTGATGTAGATTTAGAAAGCTTAGGTGCAGAATTTTGGTTTCTACTCCCTTGGCACAAGGTTGCCAAAATTACTGAAGCCTTACCAGTGTAAGATAGGAGCAAATTTTTTCCCCTGATGTTTTTTATTTGGTAGACATACGCACTAGCAGGAACTCAAAGTCCCTTTTCTTGTAAAGACGTGACGTGCAAAATGTTAGGCTATAGAGTTACCTGGTATTATAAAGCCTTCCAAAGCAGGCAGAGTCCAGTGAGTTCTCAGCAAAAGGGGAACAGTGGCTCATTCACGTCACAGGTATATGCTATTTTTGGCATACAGTTGATTTTTCCTTATTAGGATAATAAAAACTATTCAGATAGAAAGTTCTTCTTGCTCAGTATATACACCAATTTGGCTGCTTTCAGCCAGACTGACTTCCTTTCACCTGCAAAAACTTACTTTTTTAAAAGTCTGCAGCACTCTGTTTGAGGCCAGTTCATTTCAAGCTCTCTCTGTTTCTACACTTCCTCTCTGACTCTGGAAAAGGGTTATCCCTTGAGAATGATGATGAATTTGGTTATGTGCTCAGAGGAGAAGGAGTTAAGGTAGACAAACGAAGGGTGGTGAACACACAGACTTCATTTGGCTTTCCGTGAGCAAAGCACATACCCATGTACAGAGGTGGCCACGTATGGGAGAGTCTGCGGGGATGCCACATCTAGGCAGTGTGTCCATACCACTCTCAACATGTCCCTCCTACATAACTTCTCCTTCACTTGAACTTCTAAAAACAAGCTCTGGAGCTGGCTGGGCCAAGGATTTTCAAAGAAGAACTGAGACAATGTTGATTTTGTGCCTTCCACAGAGATTAAGTTTTATTAATAATGTCTGGAAACCTTGTTCTGGCTCTCTTTTCTTGTTTTAATTAAATACTGCATCTGAGCATTAAAACAAGTCCTGACTGAGGGCAAATCAGTTCTAACAACATCACTCCAAGAGAGGTTTTGCTCCATCCATACCAATCCATTTTTGCACAAAGGTAGCAACTTACTAAATTAATACCTACTGACACACATCAGCATAATATATAAGCATTAAGAAAAGCTGTGTCAGTCTATTCTTTATAGACTTTACTGAGGGGATGAGATTATACAGTTATTGTACAACATGACTTTTCCTTATTAGGAGAATAGCATCGCTTCTATTGGAAAGCATCTCTTGGTCATCTCTTAAAGTACTTCAGATTTTCTCCAGTCTCTTCTTGTTATTTAGAAGGAATATAATTCACATCCATAATGGTCATGGGTTATTTTCTGGACTAGATCTCTGCCAGGATGGCAGGCATACCTTATACAAAGTACAAGCATCAGTAAAATCATGCAAGGCCAAGTGTAGCTTCCATTTTGTTCTGAATGAACAGAATGATAAATTAAAGATGTAAAGCTCTTTATTTCAGTATGTGTTTATGGTCCCAGCTGGAGATCAGCTCCCTTCCAGATTCTCTTAACACAGAAAGTGGAATTGAATTTGGTTCAAATCATTCAGGATTTTTTTTCTTATATTGAATCTAAACTGCTTTCTGAAAGTTTTGTTAGGCTTAACCAGAACTAAACAGGAGCAACATCATCCACAGCTGAGCCTGAACTGGAACTGACCCAAAATAGATGCTGCTTTGACTTCCCAGCTCACAGATGAGGTTTTGCATGTCCTGATACCCCTTGAGTACTGCGGGACCTGGACCTCTTGTGAGATTTGGACTGAACAAGGTCTTAGTTGTGGTTGTTCCAGAGTATAAGTATTGCTTTAGTGTGATGCTCCATTTAAAGACTGATGACTTCATGAAAAGAGGGATTCATCTCATCTCAGATTGGACATTTGATTTAGGCTAGTTGTCTTCTCCATTTACAGAGACAGACAGAGGCATATCCAGGGGAAGATTCACAGAGAGAGCCCAAAAGACTTTAAGGCCACAAAAATGATCCAAACGTGGATCCTCTCCTACGAGGACAGGCTGAGAGAGTTGGGGTTGTCAGCCTGGAGAAGAGAAGGCTGCAGGGAGACCTTATTGCAGCCTTCCAGTACTTAAAGGGGGACTACAGGAAGGAAGGGGGCAATCTCTTTAGCAAGGCCTGTTGTGACAGGACAAAGGGTAATGGTTTTAAACTAAAGGAGGGTAGATTTAGACTGGATATAAGGAAAAATTTTTTTACAATGAGGGTGGTGAAACACTGGCACAGGTTGCCTAGAGAGGTTGTGGAGGCCCCATCCCTGGAAATATTCAAGGTCACTTTGGATGGGGCTCTGAGCAACCTGATCTAGTTAAAGATGTCCCTGCTCACTTGAGGGGGGTTGGACTAGATGATCTCTAAAGGTCCCTTCCAACCTAAATCATTCTATGATTCTATGATTCTAAGACTACTTTAGACTAATTTCATGATTTTCAGGAGAAAGTTGGATGAAAATTTCACAGCTGAAAGGTCTACACATGTACAGACACCTTGTTGATATTTCAGTCAACTACTTCTTTGTTCCATCTCTCTCCAGCTGACATCTTCACTCTTCCTGAGGCACCTCTGGGAGGTAGCAAGAGCTATGTGAAGTGGCTGGCTTCCATGTTGTGCGGAAAGTTCACATTTTTCAAAAGATGACTGTTTTTCCTCTGTTTCATCACAAACTGGCAGCACCAGTCTGAACAAAGCCAATGGAAAATATACACTGGAAAGTCATCATGAACTAGCAGAAGAAGGGACAGAAGGAGATTGTTTGATTTTTATTTTAATTTAAATTTCCATGATTGCATGAAAACAGGGTGGTAAGAATCCGTCTCCCCTTTCTCCTCAACTCTTGTTCCATCTGTAACCAGTCAAGAAGAGATTACAAAGAAAGAATGGGTTGTTCAAACTTATTTGCCCTTGAAAACATCTGCTGCAAGAATTTTTTTTTTCTCTCAAAGGTCTAAAATGCTTCATTTTACCAACCAGACTGGATGAATGCTGTGAAGTAGTTATACAAAAATAGTTGAAATGTTTACAATTGACCCACTTATGTTTGCATATGCTTTCATTTTGTTTTCCACAAATATTAATGCAATTCATTTTTTTAGAACAAGGTCCTTCTCAAAGTTAATATTAAGTTTGAGCACTCAAATGTATGTGCAAAGGGAATTTTACATTGCCTTTCTGCAAGACTTCAGAAAAACAAAAAACTCAGAAGTATTAGGCTTATTCCTGCTGTCAAGGAACAGTGAGAACACAGAGTAACTGAAGTGACACATCCAAACTGAAAAAGCCAGGTCTTATTTCAGGGATGAAATCCCAATTCCCCTGAATTCAATAAGAGAATGCCTGTACATTTCAGTGTGACAAGATTTTATAATACTTCTAAGGTACTGAGTCCACTTCTTTTTGCCTAAGGGTTAATTAATGCTGACTTAATAAATTCAAGAAAATCCCTTTATATTTTGGGGACTTTTAAATAGCACAATAGAGTAGACAAATCATCCTTTTCCATTACTGTTCTAGATTCATTTTAGAGAAATTACGGGCTGTGTCACTGCCGAAGGAGATGTTTCGCCAGCCCTGGCTATGCCCTCCCATTCCTTCCCTCACACCTGGCACTCTGGTTGTTTTGTTTAGCTAGACCGAAGAGCTGAGGCAGCAGAAAAGAAGGATTGTGTGTTTGTTTTGAGAAAGACTGGTTTCATTGTGATGAGACCCCTGATCTGGCTGGCAGCTTGTCTGTACAAAGAGAGGTGTCTGTAGAGGGGAGGTAGCAGGAACACAGGGTCTGGGGGGGCAGCGTGGCTTGGGACTGCCTCTAAATTGCTTTTAAGCCAGCTGCATCCTTGCCGCCTGAGATAATCCCTTAGCAAGAATGAGCAAGAAGTGTGGAAAGACTCCTTTAGCAGCTCCTGTGACTCTTCTGGATGTCTTGTCTCAAGAAGAGGGAAAAGCAGAGATGCCATTTCTATTTCCAGTAGTAGATGAGGGATATTCAGGCAGCAGGCTGCAAAGCAGCACACAAAAACATGCTGCTTCAGAAAATGAGGTTTTTTTCAGCCCTCTCCCAGAGTCAGGGAGGCATATTCTCCTCCTTCTTGGTATTGCCAACATTTGTTAAAAGAGAGAGGCATGTGCCAGGGGCTTCGCCTCCATCCCACATGCTTGACCCTTGGGGTATGCCTGTGCTCTGAGGGGGCTGCAAGCCCCAAACCTGGCTGGTGCTGCAGGGGCTACAGGGCTCCACACAACCCATCCATGGTGCCATGTTGCAGCCTCATGGGGAAGAGTTCTGTGCTCCTTTCCCTGCTGCCACAGCACAGCCTGCCAGGCTGGTTCCCCTCCCCTGCTTTCAAGGGAACAAACACACTGCCACTGAACTCAGGTGGGTGTTATTGGATTCACAGCTCTGTTACCTATCTTGGCATTAGGAAATAGCCCTGAACTGCCTCTCCCAAATGTCAGATTTGAAGTCAGTGCCTCCACAGAAGCAGGGCAGCTGCCTCTTTCCACTACCAGTGGAAATCTCTCCAGCATCAGGATGTGCAACCTTTGGCCTTTATCTAATCTTGCCCATCCACCCCTTCCCACCATTCACTATCGATGTCTCCACAGCTGTAGAAGTGTTTTGCCGGAGCCAGACTTAGGCATTTCAGGATCCCACAGGAGTACTGTTTCTAGACCCTTATAATTTTCCATTGTGCCTCTGTTGAAATAGAGAATACTGGAAGTCTTTTATGAAGGAGGCTTATAAAATATGAACATCTGTTTGTTATGAAACTTAATGCTGACAGCTTGTAAGAGCCATCTAGAAAAGTATTTAACTCAAAGTGTTCTTTGTGTGTGTTGGAACAAAAGGTTTATATAGGTATATTGGAGGACACATCTGCTTCAGGTAAGATTTATTTCAAGATAGTGTCGTTAGGGGCTTAGATGGGATTCAAATCAGAGAATGTGAATTCCCCAGAGACTCCTCTCCAAGGCACACTTAAAATGACAGATTTTCTTGGTTCAAGACCACTATCAGACATGTTTTGTTACCTGGATTTCTTCAGTTCTGGCTTTCTACTGTCTGAGACAGTTGCACTATGAAGTGAAAATCACTGGCATTCACCAGCTGCGTCTGATGGTTCACAAGGTTATGTGTTAATATTCTGTGACTACAAAGAGCTGCCTCAGATAAGTTAATTCCAATGGAAAGTTAACGACATACTTATTTTTGAAGTGATGCTATTGAATTACATTTGGTGTAGCAGTCTGTTTTATACCTTGGTTTTACATCATACCAGTTTAATAAGCAGTGTGAGAACAGGGAAAGAGTAAATAGTGAGCTTTGTTCAAGGCATTCTTCAATTCATCTATGTATCCAAGGGGGATGAGACAGTTACTCTTTTCTAAAATGCATCTGTCATATTAATAGACCATTTGGTACATTGCCATATGTGAGTGTCAGATATTGCCAAAGGCAATATAATATTGTTAATCGTGGGATCCTAGAAATTAGAAATGGAAGAAGCTTATTAGATTTACAGTCTGCCCTTCTGTCGATATACTGCTAAATCACTTTCTCTGGTGTGTTCTGCAATTGCATTTTAAATAAGTCCAAAGTTATACTCTGTTAGTCAGCCATCAGGGCTGAGGAACTCAGAGCCAGGGGAAGTGTGCAGGTTAAGTCTCAAGTCAGAAGAATTTGTTCCCAGTGGAAATAATATTATTTTGCTGAGACTGATTATTGTTTTGCCATTGATTCAAATAGAGCCAAGAAGACTCAAATTGACAAAACGGCGCCTCAAAAATAAAGTGCAAAACAAAACATGCTGGTGGTGTTTTAAAGCAATGCTGAAATATAATTGAAGTATACTGTGGCTTTATGCTTCCCAAGTATTTTTGTATTTCTGTCATGATCTTTGTACTTTTTTCCCCTTTCCCTTTTTGCTTTATGACCAACCAAGAAAAACAGGGGAGACACAAAATAACTGCATCCCACACCCGGAGTTAAAAAAATGAAAGTTTATTCTAACCTAGTGTAGTTGGCTTATCTCAGGTGTAACTTGAAACACTAGGACACCCAAACGGAAACTGAACAGAGTGTAATTTTCTAAGTTTCTAGTGTCCACTTGAAGAGATGGTACAAAATATTTCAGCTTAAACTTTGACTGACCTTAACTTGTGTGCACATTGCCAGTTTAAACACTGGTGTAAGCAACATCATTCAAAACTCTAAGCACAACATAGCCCATAACACATTGTCTTTCATACCACCATATGAAATGTCAGCTTAGTAAATACTACTCTTTTGTAGAATTTGCTTTTTGTCTTATAAACCAAGACAAGCCTCTGGTGACATGGACGATCCCTGTTCACAGTGGCTGGACCACACATGGGCGGATTTATTTGTGAGATATGAGTGCATATGTATGCAGGACATACAATATCTCCTGTTATTAATAATGCACTGATATGATTATCCCTGGGTCTGGTTGGACTGCTATTATTAAGCTTCCTGATGTGCTATCTTTCAACCTTTTGTAGCTTTGATAGCCTTAAATCCCTGAACACACCTAAGAGATTTCTAGGTATAGGTTCATCCTGAAGGGTACCACAGCCCTACCAGCCAGGAGATCTATGGAAATACATTATACCCCCTCCCCTTGCATCCCAAAAGATGCAATGCGGTGAGGATGTGCACCCAGGTCTGAGCCTCACAAGCAGCAGGACTGTGCTGGGCTGTGCACTGCAGACTAGGGCCTCAGGGCGTGCAACGGTTCATCTGCCTGATGAATTGTCCAGAATGGCATAGAGAAAATGAAAGGTTGCTACCTTAGTTTTGTGGTAGGCAGACCTCCTCTGCCGCCCAGCTTGTTGCCTGCTTTACTAACCCCCAAAGCCTCTCAGAGATGCACCCCCAGTTTGCAGCCCCATGCTATGCGCTCCATAGTATAGCACAAAGTCAACTGCGCTTTAGCATGTAACCACGTTAAATGAGATTATTTTGCTCATACTAAACCTCCTTCCAAATAAGCCAGGCTTCAGAAAATGAGAAACTACAAAAATACCTGAAGCAATTTATTTTTTATTGACATGATGCTACCAACTACAAGTGCCAGTTTAAATTAAAACTCCCAATGATGAAAAGATGCACAGCCAGCCCACTGCTTGCAAAGCTCCTCTCACTCGTGATGTTTTGAAAACAGGAGTAGATGAAATCCAAGAGATTTCTTACAGCCTTCTGGCTGTATTTAAGGCTTTGGGGAATGGGCCTTCATCACAGTTTCAAACCACAGCATAAACAGCAGTTCTTGTTACCGAGAGAAATTATGGAGAGTCTTAAAAGATCGGGTGAAGGAATTAAATATAGAAGTCTCTACCTTCCTGCAATTATTCAATATATTATAGCTTATATTTAGTCAGAAAAGAGCTCATGATGAACATACTTACAGCAAAGACAGTTATAGAGCAGAAGAGGCAATAAAGTGGATTACTGATTTCTTTGCTTTTTGAATAATCAGTCTTGGTTATTTGCAAAACATTCCCTGGGGATGTCACTTAAAATACTTCTCTAACAGTAAAAGTGATGATATTTTGGGGTTCTTTTCACAAAAAATGCATCAGAATGGCTAATTCTATACACTAGGGAGGGAAATTAAACTGTGGTTACTGATACACTGCTTTGCTTACATTTTTCTTCATTTTCTCCTGGCAGTACTCAGGGAATAAGGGCTGGCTTCCATTCCGGACTGCTGAACTCATTTTGGAGAAACAGGGTGTCCTGGACTGTGCATAACTCAGACCAACGTGAAAGATGATCAGGGCCAGTTGGGTTTCAGAGGCTTCATGAGTATTTGCAATATACTCTCTTCTGCTGCAGTCATCTTTGCATGCATCCTAAGGAAGAGGTTGGGCCCAGCTCTAAAAGGGTCTGTATTCAGTGGAAATCTTGTTCCCTTTTCCAGCTGCACAAAGCTTAGTAGGAGTCTGCAGGGTGGCTCAGCAGCCACCTGGCCATACAGAGAAACTTAACTGGAAGCTACCTGCTGCAAGTCAGCCTTGCTTCCAATTTCAGGCTACATGGGGCAAACAGAAACCAACCTGGGGGTGTCTCGTCCACTCTGCCTTTTGGGAGCAAAACCTGGAGTAACTCCAGAAATGCACAGAGCTTCATTGCAGCCAGAACTAGTTGATACGCTTTGAGAGAGAGTCGAGGAGTGAACAAATGCATTCGTACCATGGATGCTTTGGATGACCATGTGGATGATAGGCACACAGGGACCTGGGACTGTTCTTGGGACCTAAGCTGTTTGGCAGTGTACAGTTGTGACCCATTACCAGACATGGCAAACCAGATTAGATTCAAAACCTCCTGCCCCATGCATCTTGCCTATGTGCAGTGCTCTATAACTGGTAGCCATCTTGGCAGAATCAAAAGAAACAGCTAAAATTCTGCACATTTAAATGCTCTCCAGGCAAGACTCTCTTCCTAGATCAGTAGATGTCAGCACTCAGCATTGATGTTTTGCCTTTCCTACATGTGAAGATCTCGCACAGTTGACAGTATCAAAGAGCAGATATCAAAGCTCAGTGGTGCCTTGCGGATCTGAGAAAAGTACTTTGCCCCCTCACAGCAATTTACACAAGGTGCAATGTATACTACACATGGAAATGAAGCTGTCATTTTCATAAGATTCCTTGTGATATTTCAAACCTTGAGAGTGAACCCTGAGCAAAGTATTCATGTGGCTGGAACCCCTTTGTGCATACAGTCTCTTGCTTTCACACATTTTGGGGCTCATTGGATATTCCTCTTACCAGTGAATCAGGTATTTGAACATCAAGCTTTACAGAAACGGCAGGGTATAGAAATTTTTTATCTATTCAGGTCTAAGTACTCTTTCATTTCCCTAATTTTGAATTTTTTCCCCAGGCCCTTTTGTTCCTCAGTGTTTTTCACACTGCTGTTCTGAAAACAAATACAAACTAGATAAGACTCTTTCTATCTACCAAAAATTAAGTCTAACCAGTGGAAGGAAAAAAAAAAGCAGCATAAATACACTTGCAGCCATACTTTAGGGGAAACTTCAAAGTGACTCCATGTGGGGCTCCTGGAGGTAGTTTGCTTGGGCACAACACATAGAGGCAGCAGCTCTGTGCAGAGCTGCATACATGAGCATAAGCAAAATGTTAGGCTACTTCAGTAATTTATCTGCAACTTTGATGTAGCTCTCATATTGCTAATGATATGTGTGCCATGCCACTTGGGAACTGTATTTTACACTACTAGGCCAATATTCATTGGTATGTCTTCTGGCCCTTGGAAGAGGCACTTCTATGAGAGGCAAGCAAAGCAGAAAAGGACATACATACCAGGCTATATATTTTTTTCATCTGAGTACTTCTAAATGCTAATATCTCTGAATATGTCTTCTGAACACCTGTATTCACCTACTGAGAACCTGCTCCACAAATAATCTCTCTCACTCTGTAAAAATTCCTTCATTATCCAATTTGAGAGAAAAAAAAAATCTCAGGTAAAAATTCCTGTTCATTTCGCTCCCTAGTTTTTCCATAATAAGCCTCAGGAGAAAAAAAAATGAAAAAAAGATTCCTTCCCAGACAACTCTCTTTTTCCAGGCACTCACATCAATGTAAACATATTAACCTCAATAGGAGAAGAGTTAGCCCCACTGGCTCTGCTGCCAAGGCCTTACAATCAAAGGACTAGTCACGGTACAGATATTGCTTCTACTGTATCCTCAATGGAGAGCAAAACACATCCTTCAGGGAGGAGTGAAAAAGAAGACATAAAGCATAAGGAAAAGGTAGATGTGAGAAAAAGCATTCAGGAAATTCAGATGCAAGAATGGAGACAGCTATTTCAAGTAAGCATGACATGAACAGGCACAAACTGATGCCCAGGGCAATGCCAGGCAATGGGAAGGGGCAATATTTTAGGACTTTAATTTGTTTTGGGATGATTTTGCCAGAGTCAAAAGGACAAGGTTGGTTACCATCAGCATGATGCCTTTCCCTGGTTGTCTGACTATGCAGAAACTGTTGCCAAGGTCTCTGTTGTAGGTCTATCTGAGCTCCTGCACTGACCTCTAAATAACTTCACATTTCTTAGGCTTGGGAGGGATCTTCCCTGCAATGCAATTTGATGAAGATGAATGGAAGCACAACATAAAATCCTTTTCTAGTGATGTTTCTGCAATGTCAGGACTTACTTGAAAAATGTTAAATTCCAAACTCATCACTGTCCTCTCTCTTCCTCTGTCCCACTCCAGTGGCAGAGGAATATGAAATCCTAAGTCTTCTCATAGGATCTGAGATTCATGGGCCATAGGTTCCCAAACTCCGTGAGAAGCAAACCATGCAGGCATGTCCTGGGGATGACTCCTTGGCACATAGATGCATTTGTGTCACACCAATGGAGGCAGAAATTGCTTTGATTTCATATGCACTTAACTACACCAAACTGCCACAGCAGAGAGACCAGGTAATGCAGAAATCTGGACACTTTTTGCGTGTTACAGTAGAAATAGGGAAATAAACAATTAAGCAAATGCATTGTATCAAGCTTGAGGTCCTGATGTTTTGAGAGAGAATCTGGTGAATGCAGTAAAAGTACAAATTATGCAAATGAATTTTTTGATTGTTGTAGTTGAACAGGTGATTGCTTACCAGACTGAGCAATAAAGATATCAAAAATGCTTCAAACGTATCTTGACTAACAGAAGTTAGGGAAAAACTACCGTATTTATTTGTTGAGCAGAGATTTACCATCTACAACAGCTAAATCTCTTCTGTCTTGAAATGTCAGTAATCAAACTTCAAAGAACAGATCAGGCAAGAAATGAAAAGGGATAGGAATTTCCTGGAGACACACAGTTAGATTTTTTGATCCTCAGAAAGTTTTTATTCCTTTTCTTCTTTTGTTAAGTTGTTACTAAAGCAAAGCCTCCTTCTTCTGTGGCCTGTGGTAAACATAGCCCTTTCTGGACTGTCTCATTTCCATTAACCCGACTATGTATTGGATATACAGGAGTCATTTGTTTTTCCTGTATTTTAGCATTTCATATCTCTTCCTTCCAACAAACACTCATACATAAGTGAACTTCAAAGAAAGCAGCATCTGCCCCTTTCTTAGGCAGCTTTATCTTTAAACTTTGTCCTCTCACCTCCTTCCAAAATGGTGATGAGAAAGTACAATTCTATCTGATGTACAGTATGATGTAAACGTAAATAACGAAGTGTGAATAATGCAACTTAAGTCTCACTGCTTCCTTCTGCAAAGATTAGTCAATGCTGGCAACTGTTCCAGTTAGGCAGGAACCCATTACAGTGGTTCCGATTGGTAGGATTTCTAAAACACAATATCACTTTTCCATTCATCCTCCTGGCTCGGTCTCTGAAGAGCTACCAAAATGCTGTGGCCTAGAAAAAGAAGGAATAGAAAGGAAGGGCAACCCCATACTCCATCAGGAATTACTCCAAACCTCTGCAAGTATAGTGGGAAGAGGGGGAGGTTGAAATATCAAGCAGAGGTAAACAACAGTAAGTACAAAAAAGAAAACCAAGAGAGAAAACTGTAGTGACAGTCGATGGTCACAATATCTCAGCAAGAACTATCACTTTTCCTCTGCTGAGAATTGCGTGTTTTGCTGGTAAGGTAATACACACAGACATAATTAAAAAGAGCTGGATGAGATCTCCAGGACTCAGGCATATCATCCACCCTGCCACACCAAACAGCCTATGACTCAGACCTGTGACACCATTTAGTCTCCAAGTCCCATTCAGTAATATTAAAACCAATTTTGAGGACTATACCCTTGCAATAAAATTTCTCAGCAGCAGACACTCACCTGGATCTTACTGATACTTTCCCATTCTTCCTGTCCTCGGGTTTAATTTCCCAAGCCCTCTTCTTTCTCTTCATTACAATCTTACTTTCCAGTGGGTTTCATTTGGGGGAACAATGCCGGGTCTGTCCTTCTCCGAGAACAAATAATATGATATACTTCTGCATATGATATGAGACCCAATTGCATTTTTGCTTGCTTAGCTGTCCAAGGGAACTCATTAAAGAACGAGACAAAGATCTCACTCTCCAACCAAATAAACTAGGTCAAGTTTAGCACAGACCAGTAACTAAAGTGCTGTGTTCTGGCTCTGTTGCTCAGGTAGACAGTAAGGATTCACCCAGTAAAACAAACATAAACCATTAACATGGAGTTGTGAACTCTAATAGGCTTTGGCTTATTGCCTTTGCAGGAGCACACTGTGCCAGTGAAGTACAGAAATTACGCATTCAGGCAAATGGTCCGGGGGATGGTGGCAGAGTGCGATCTTTCAGACCTTTGGAGCTATTTAGCTGCTCTCAAAACACACACACAACAACTCTGATAATTACACTCACTGCAAAACCTAGGCATGGAGCACTGGAAACCTTTTAGGGGCTCTTTATCATTTCCTGCCTTTGCCAGAATAAGGCTAATTTACTCCTATTTCAGTGGGCTCAGGGAGACTGAGAGAAGGCAGACTGGATTGTCAGCATTATTGAAAAGATTCATGATTAGTCACACTGACTTGAAGACAAGTTACTTGCCAGACACTACACCGCTCATTAAAAGACCTGCAAACTGGCAGCCCTCCAGCAGCTGCAAAACGGCTCCAGGGCTGGCAGGCCCAAGAGGACCTCGAAATCCCGTGCTTTCCCGCACGCTGGAGTGCAAAAGGCCAGTTCAAGCATGCCTGGGTGCAATTGGCACCTGAGGAGTTCAGCAAATAGGTCTCATGTTCTACAGCGATGAAAAAAAATAAAATATTTGGGAGCCCAGCTGGTGCTAATGTTAAGGTAATGCTTTTTGAGGTTAGTCTGAAATTTTTTGCCTTTGCACAGTCCACGTTTCTCTGCAAGGCTCATGCTTGGGTGGCCAGAAGAGTCTTTCAGTGACCTGGAAACTTGAAGTCTTTTTTAACCTGCTTCAGCTCTGATCCAGTTCCTGCAGGAGACATCAAGGTATGTTGGAAATGCCCTCCTAGCTCAGGCCCACAAGAGCCAGTTCCCCATTTGCAGTTTCATTTCCATGCCCTTGACTTTGTCATTGTTTTTATGTGAGGGGAAAGGGGAAACAACATCTCATTCCTCTCCCTCACACACCTGAGTGTGCATCTCTCTGGGTTTGCCCCTTCTTGTTCAGCACTAGCCCAAGTCAAAGTGTCCCAGTTTTTCCAGCTTTCACAGCACTTGATGAATGTTGACTTCCCACCCGCTCTCCAGAAGCATCAGAAGAACCAGACATTCACATGTCCCTTGCAGATTATTTTGAAAGAGGAGATGTAAGAAGCAGCATTAGCAACCCACGTTTAGCTCACTTAACCCAGGCACTTCGTAGGGTGCACAGGGCTGAGGGTTGGTGAGACGGCCAAGCCAGTCCAGCAGCTCCCCGGCTCCCATCTGCACAGTCCTCTTCCTCTCCCTCCCTCTTGTCTCATCATCACCCACTTCAGCTCTCCTATTCCCCTCCTAACTCCAGCTCTTGCATTCATCTGATGCCTCAAATATTCAAAAGGCTAACCAAGCCCCACCAGCTCCCACAGAAGTCCACACAGGGAGAGAGGGGCAGCTCCAGGGAGCTGGTCAAGCCATATCCACCACAGCAGAGGGAGATGGTCCCTGCCCTCAGCACCTCGGGGAAGTCCCTGCAGCCCGGTGGATCAGCACGGACCTGTGCCAACATGCGCCTTATTCTAAGCTGAGGGCTGAGCCAGAAAAGACATCTGAAGGACTTATGTCCCAAATGGAGAAGAGCATGTGTGAGTGCGTATGGGGAATAATTACTTCTCCTAATAATCTGAAGCAAAGTAGAGTTTCCACGGGGAAAAGTTCTTTTTAGTTAATCCCTCTTGCTTTTCCCTATCCCTCTCTTGTAAGCAAGCTTTTAATAGAAAACTAGTGCACAATATGCTCCTATTATGCTAGATTTGTATATTGCATGTGCAGGGAGGATTCATCTTCATACTGAAGAAGTCAAACTGAAGTGTTTGAATAGCAGTCCCCACAGGGAAAAAAAATCCTCTTCTTCACCCATCAGTAGCAAGTTTAAACCTTGAGTGGTTGCACTCATGCTCTTCTCCTGTCTGCAGTGGCACTGTCTTGCAATATTTGCACTGCACAAACACCTCTGAGGAGCCTCACAGCAAGGTGGGGATGGCAGGGCTGATCTTGTCCCCTCCATCGTCCCACAGATCTCAGTCCCAAGCCACTCCCCAACAAAAGGTGAGGGAGGACCATTACCATCACTGAATCCCTGATGCCACCTCTTCCCCTTTTCTGGCCATGTGGTAGCTCTGAAGGACTTCTTGTCAATTTTCACATGATGGAGACTAAGCATTATAGGTTCCAGCTTGAGTTTTTATGTACTCAGTGCTCGGTACCTCCTGGGCTTGTGCAGGTTTAGGAGCCGTGCTAGTCACACCTCATTTCTTCCAGCCATCTGCTATCATTCTCATTAGAAACAATCCAAGAGTGCTTCTAGGCCTCGCAAAAGGTTGCCTCTGCTTTGTGGAGACCTGGTGCACACCAGAAGTCACATAATAACTTTCTCCAGTGGTCCTCATTTCCACTCCTTGGGATATTATTCCTTGTCCTTGCCTCCACCCTTGCCTCCCAGAAATACTGATCATGGGACTGCACTCTGAAGTGACTCAGTGAAAAATAATCTATTTCCCTATGTATTCATCTACCTACCTATCTGTTTATCTGCCTATCATCTCTTTGTGGGCAGATTAATTTTTTTAGCCCTATCCTTGCACCGACGCAGCTTCCTGCCTATGGTTGTTCTGGCATAACTGAGGAGGTGGTGAGCAATAGGACTGGTGGGACACAGGAGCATGGGAACATTTTAAGCTGGATTAAACCACTGAGGTCAATATACTGTGTAGCAACATTATGCCAGCCCAGCTGCGCGACACTCCTGGCAGTGTGTGCTACCCCATTGCTTGCCCTGTAATTGCACATTTTGACTTTCCATGACAAACCTGACTAAGAGCTTCCCACACCTGCCCACTCCCAGCTGCTTGCTTCTGCATCCTTCCCAGCTGCCTTCCCAGTGTGCAGATGCAACTGTGCCTGTGGCTACTATCTAAAAATGGATGGGTGTTGTTTTCTTTTTTTTCCTTTTCGGAAGGAAAGGAAGTGATTTGGGTCATTATAAGGAAATGTACCGAGCTGAGAAGCAGTAAAATTGGAGCTGAGGGGAAGGGTTTGGGGAGGCGGGACTGTGAGGCAGGACAGAAACATATGATTAAGATAAAACATGGAAAAACACCTGGAGAGGCTTAGCCTTCTATATTCGTGCAGAAACACAAAAGAAATTAGGAAAATACTGATGTAAAGTATAACACTTTTCTTTCCATTACTGGAGCTTCTTTTGACATCTTTATTCCATTTGGTGACTCAAATCAGAGTTATGAAGGTTTTGGATTGAGCACATATTCCTTGTAAAATATTACCATATTTCAACAAGTGCAAATTAGCTTCTTCCATCTCTTGTTCCTAATCCATTAAAAACTCCACAGGTGACACGTGAGATACAGCAGCCTGGGCCCCTTCAGCTGAAAGCAGTCTGATTCACCTCCAGTACTTACGCACAGCACTACAGTGGGCTTCCATCACTCCAAGAAACAGCTTTTAAAAATAATATAAACTCTATTGTGGAGAAAAATAAGATTTAATACAGAAGTTTTCTCTAGCAAGAACCTACGTTTGAAAGATTATATCCTCTTCCTTCAAGTATACTGTGCTACAGAAATTCCCAGCTGCGGGGCTCAGGAGTGTGGTTGCAGGAGTCAGGGTGGTGGGTGGGACCATTCACATTCGAGAGTGCATATTCATGCACTTGTCTAGGGAGTGCATATTAAGGACATATTTTAGAGAGCTGTTAATGTTGGTGCAACTTAGACAACATTTTAAAAGGCAGTTGCCCCCTCTCCTCTCCACAGATGCATACAAAACACTTACAGTTTTTGATACAGTTTTTGAAACTTTGATAAAGTTTCTAACCATTTCCATGAACAAGTGACCTTTATCATCCCTAAAAATCTACTTTTCTATTCCATCCCCCTTTGCTGTCAGCATGGATGCCGGCCACTTGCTTGATCCCACACTACCGCGCTGGATTCTCCCCATTCAGGAAGGATGCTTTCATTCTGTCTAGAGGGTCTTACTGGCCAAAGCTGAACCTCTTGGTCACAGATTCATGTCCAGGGCTTTCTGGAGACTTCTGGAAACACCACAAAGCCTGCCACAGAGCTGCCACGTTCCACAGAGTGGAGAGGGAGCCTCCAGTCTGTGTTGGGCAAGCACTGGTACGTTTTCAGGAAGCGGAGGGCAGACAGCAAGCGCGAGAGTGTAGGACGTGTGAGCCGCAGCAGAAGGTTAGCGATGAATACCAAAGAATCCCAAAATTATGAGTTGCAACCCACAAGCGGTTCCAGGGGAGTTTCCATTTGGGGCTGTGACTCAGCAAACCTACTGTCACAGACAATAGCGTATCGGTCTCAAATCGCCACTAAAACCAACTTTGACGATCGGACTCTTCTCAGATGAGTGATTGCCTTGCCCCCATGGTTTTTCATAACTACCATTTTGCTCTCACATAAAATGTTGACAAGGCAAGAAACCAGAAAACTCTAGGCTCTGGCAGAGTTGGTTTCAAAGTTAAAGCACAAAACCGATGGTAAAACATCTCGGCTTCTTCTGGAGCTGCAGGCACGACTTGTTGAGAAAACATCTGCTCAGGAGCAACCTGGCCTGGAAACTGGTTGCAAGGTAGGTTAGCTCAGCATGCTGGAGACGTGCAAAGTTCACCATGAGATGGCAGCCTTCCCCACTGCCTTTGTACACCCCGCATGCTGCAAAGAAGATGTGCCAGCCCCAGCTTCAGCACAGAGCAGTTCTGTCTTCCTGGCAGAGATGGGCTGCCAAGAATTTAACAAAAGGCTCCCTCAAAAAAAAAGAAAAGAAAAAGAAAAATCAGCCCTGCTTTGCAATACATATAGTGATCCCTTGGTGAAATCCTTTTCTTTCCTTCAAATAAAACCCAAATTTAATAATTACACATTTTCAGTGCATGTTCTCCCCACACAAATCTACCAGCTGCAGACTGTCCCCACAGCTGAACTTGGCAGTCCTCAGCTGTACTGAGCTCAGGATCCGCATGGCACATCGCTGTCACCCTGGTGCTGCTTTGCACTTGGTAAAGGCCCCCATCTGCTGCCAGCCATGCCACAGCTAGAGGGGCTTCTTCATGGGTTGAAAGACAGCAGGAGGTGGGGTGGACAGGCACTATGATACTCATTTTTCCCATGGCTCTAGCACCTGCTGGAAGCACATTCAACATGATGTTGATGGAAAATGCTGGCATGAAGGGGTAGGAGTAAGAGGGCTATCGGCCCCATAGCAATCCAGCAAACTCAGCTGGTGTTGAGGAGACCATCAGGACTTACACAGTGGAGCAACTTGTGCCACCACTTCCTTAAAGGACACAGAGGGACCAGGCAGAACTCTACCTCATGCTGGTCACACCTCACACCTGTACGTTATATCACAGAGAGGATCCAGACAGATTTGGAAATATCAGAATATCTTCCTACTCTCCTGGTAGTTGTGCAAGTAGGAGATAACCCAGGGGACATAGATACCACAAATTTATGGGGAAATAAAGGAAGAAATCAGCCACTGAGCTGCGTTGTCTCTTACCTTAAATAAGAGGGGTCACTCCACATGTAGGGCTGTGTCAATTTAAGCTTGTTTCAGTGAATTTTGATTTGAAAGTGCACCAGTGTGAATCTGGAGAATCAGCCTTGCCTTGGATGAGTCAGACAAACTCTCATGTGTCAGATGCTGACTTCAGTCACAGCACTGTGAATTTGGGCTCACACCTCTGCAGGCAGTAGTGTGATTTCAGTGGGATAATTGTGCAACTCTGATCAAAATCTGCGCCGCTCACCTCATGGTGTTGTACTGGTATGACTGACAGCAGCGTCTGACCTCTTGCAACTTCAGTCTTCACTGGGTTTACGTGTGAACAGAGGTTGGCCACTAAGCACGCCGCTGACAACAGGAGGAGACAGAAAGATAAATGAGCAGGACTCGCCTCTATATCAGCTTTACTTCAGCTCCTGTATGGCTGCATCAGCAGGGTTATAAATGTGGCACAGCCTGCTCCCCTCTCCAGGATCTCCAACCTTCATTTCAGAGCTAGATCCAGAGCAACTTCATTGCCTTCAACAAGGCGATTCCCAACTGGCCTTCACATAAAGAGGGGCTGAATCTGTCCCTCTGGTTTTTCAATAACACGACACTTGATGGCTTTCTAATTGTGCTAGTGAGTCCCACTATGCCTCTCTCAGTTTTGTTCAGGCTATAAATACAGTGGGCAACTTTAAAATCACAGGCAGCAGCCAAGCTTGTATACTGAAAACATTCAAATATAGATGACTTTTCACCTTTACTTGCCAGAGGCCAAATTCTTTCAAACAATGATAAACCTTATTTAACCAGGAAGTCTTCGAAATTCTGGAGTGGACCTAAAGGTCATGAGGTCTGAGATGACCTTGAAAAGTGACTTTTATCTCAGTGGACATCCTGGTGACTCAAGGCTTAAACAAATATGATCTGATATCTAATTCTCCCAAGAGCAGGTCTCTGGTACCAAAGGTTATATACTTGGTGAAGTATTCTGTGCAGACATGCAGAGCTGGGAGCCATTGTATGTATTTCCTCATAATTAACAGGGATTACTCCTAATTAATAAATACAGGTCTTTAGGAGGAGGAGGATTTGGAACTTCAAGGATATGCAGGCTTCCTGCAAAATGCACGGCACTTGATATAATGATTACACACGATCAGAAGATGCAAAGCCAGAGGCAGAAGGATGATCACAAATCTTTAGGTCTGAGCATAGAGATTTTGTTATTTTGGAGGAAAGCAAGCAAATAACATGGATGCAATTGCACCAAGGGCAGTTATGCACAGAGGAGAAGCTGGCAAGCCGTGCATGAAGCTGCAGCTATTCCTTGTCATGCTTATGGAAATAACACATGGGCCAAGCAAACAAGGTGATAGAGGCAGAAGCCAAATGAGGGAGCAGGGTAAGAAAAGGCCTGCGTTAGGGCTGGAGCTCTGCAACCACCTAAAAGATGTGGAAAAGAGAGAAGCGGCAGCAGAGTTAGGAGGCTGCAAGCCTCCGGCATCTCAAGACACTACATGAGTAACAGGCTAAGCATGCAGGGCTGGGTGGAGCGCCACTGGGCCGTCACCCAGGCAGGGCAGCCCCGCTGCAATTCCATTCATCTGAGGGCACTTCAGGGATTAATTGCGGCAAGAACCACAAAGGTACAAAGCTGCTTTTGAGGCGCCTGAGTATTGCTGGGCAATCCGAAAAGGCTCTGTCTGACCCTGTAGGTACTCTGGCATTCAGAAACATCTACCCCTCTCTGACATGTAGAAGTGGTGTCCTTTTGCTTGTGACTGGAGCATCTTGCTCCATTCACTTTGGCATTGCAGTCTGAAACACTGTGATACCTAACCCTGCATCCTCTTCTATATTCTTTGGCTTGTGTTGAGCCTGGCCAGAAATGAGACCCCTGCAGTGCACCCAGCAGCTATTCACATGCATAGGTTGTGTGTATCTATAAAACCCCTGTGATTCCTCACCAGCATGGATTATAAACATGTGCAGGTAATAAGCTCAGAAGTTATCTTCAGGGCTCCTTCTCTGCAACAATTTCCTTGCTTTCCTGCTCTTCCTTGCCTGCTTTCTCTCCTTTGGTTCAGGTCTCTTATCTGTAGACATGTATGTCAGTCATATATGTGAACATTGACATTTCTACTCCCTAATAATATGCCACTTTTATCACAGCCAGAGTAGGAATTTAGAATGTGCTTTACTTAATCTTTCCTGTGTATGTTGCAAATGAAAGGATGCATATCAGAAACCACAGGCTGGTCTTCAAGATCCTAATCATTACTACAGAAAGTAATGGAAAGACTTGCCTTAAAACAGCTGTTCTGTTGCTGTAGATCAGTCCCACGTCATAAGTTCAATGCTGAGGGTGCCTGTGAAGTGAATGGGGGAAAAGAGCAATTGCCAGCAAGTTGCATGGGGAACCACCTTATCTCACTAATAGGATATGCCATGTAGAAAGCTGGGTCTTAAATCCTGTCTCTGTCAAAGACTTGAGTGCTTTATCCTTGTCTGAAAAGGGGTATTTCCTTCCACTTAGAAACCACAGCTCTAAATCTTTTTTCTGGAGTTGGTCGTTTAAGCCCTTTAAAATTTCTCCCAAAGAAATCTGACAAAGAAGGTGGGGTTCACACCTACATCATTCTCCTGTCCATTAGCTCGACACTTAGAGCACAACTAAATCCCCTAACTTCCCTAGGCAGTGGAGGGAACTAAGACCATTCCCCCCAGGCCAGCCCCACCTGCTGCGTGACTAGGAGGGGAGAGCCAGCGCTCACCAACCTGTCATCACCACTCATTGTTCTGAGCCCGCACCACTTCAGTAAATCCTGCTAATCCCACTGCCAAGCTGGGCTGGAGGTCAGACAGCACAGGACTGGAGGGTATGATCAAGGCAAATCCTGAGGTGATACCACTACAGTCAAGATGGAGCCCTTTCTGAGCATATGCGGGCAGAGCTGTGCTGGAGATAGGTTGGTCCCATTTGATTAAATAATGGCTGAAATCAGAGATAACATCCAAACTACTTGTTACAGTCCCCCTCTCCTTTGTTGCTGCTCTTTTACCTTTGACCGTATCATTAGTCTTCATTTCAGGAGGCAGCTCCTTTTGCTCTATACAGTCTCAGACTCAGACATGGATGGCTCTGCCCCATCTCCTGCAGCTCCACTTCATGTCTCTTCCCTTGTGTCCCTTCCCCAAGGCCTCTTGCTCCTCTTTCTGAACAAGGTGATCTTGAAAGGCTGAAGTGCTCCTGTGAGCAGAAGCAGATCCTGAGACATTTGGGGAACTTTACTGTTGAGCATGAAGGTCCCCGGGGATGGCAGGTGCTGCCAGGGTTCAGTGGCAGCACATCTGGGCATTTGAGAGTCATAGTTTTGCACACAGCATCTAAATCCTCCTGTAGCTCCAGCCACAAACCTTAAAGTCTAAGCCCCCAGACAGCACAAACCTGGTTCAGAGGGGATATCGAGTGGCTGTGCCACCTGTATATTTCCAGGAGAATTGTGTGCTATGCTGGTCCTCTGAAAAACAGGGACATCCGAAGTAAAAATTTCTCAACAAAGTACTGTCACTGAACTGGTGAAACAAAACCTGGCTATATTATTTTGTATAATCAGACAATACCATTCTGATACAGACTGATAGCCATATTCAAGGCATGCAAACGGCAGTGTTACTCATCTAGAAAAAGGGTATCACAGTCTGGTTGCGAGGCTGGGCTCGTTACTTTTGCTATACATCAGCAATTTACCTAGCAAAGGCTTCACTTCATTTAACAGCAGAGCTCATTCAAAACAGGTCAGTGTAAGATACTGTATTTATAGGGCAGCCAGCTTGCCTTGTAGTTCGGTATCACATGTGTCACACCAAATTTATACCTGTAAATTTCTTCTTTAAATTCTCCTGGCATTTTTATGAATTTTATACCCTATCAGTTCACCAGTGTGTTTAGATACCCTTTCAATGCTTAGATTGGTTTTTAACTCCAAAGAATTGTTGAGTCAAAAAGTTCTCTGAATGATAAAATGCTAATCAAAGACTAAGCAGTCTTTGCACTTGGTAGAAAATGGCAATAATCCACTTTCAACAGATGTTTCTTTTCCTTTGGGCACACACGCACATAGACACATCCTAGTATTAGCTGTGTCAGATAAATCTGGGAGTAGGTAGGCTAAGCAAGATAAATATGATGGTGTTGATAGGTTAACTTTCAGTGGTAAGGTCCAGAGCTAAACAATTTTTTACAATATTCAGCCCTATTATATTCAGCCCTAAATCCCACTGCTGGTTTTATTTGTATGCATCAGGTTTTCAAGATTTCTGAGGTATGGGAAGTAAATAGGAAACTTGGTTGTGTGTAATAGCAAGTGGAGCCTCCAGCCCTCTCAAAGGCTTTATCTGACCTGTGCTTGGTGCAATTGCAGAAGTACCCAGGGCACCAGGCATGGTGGAGGGGAGAGGTACTGATGTGCTCACCTGCACCCTGCTCTGACAGAATGGGAGGACATGGTCAGAGAGCATATGTGGAGATAGAGGTTTGCAAGCTCCCGTGGGTTTGCTGCTACAAACCTAGCCTGTGAGAGGTGCTCCTAGCTGTATCTACATTGTTTTGTAGAGCATAGCTGGGACTTAGTTGACACTGTGAAATCATCTTTTGAGGGGCTGATACATATTTACACTCCTCAAGGTAGCACTAATAACAGTAATAACAAATAATAATGAAACAAGACCATTCTTTTGGGAAGGAGAAAAAATGTATTCACTGAGACACTGAAGAGATTTATTGCCAGAATAAAAATTATGGTAAATGTTATAGTTGAAATCAATTCTGAGGTGAAACATTTCCTCCTCATCATGAAAGGTTATTGATGCACTTAGGAAGGATGCGTATACAAAAAGGTTGTCCACTTTTCACATTCTAACAGTTGTCTTCTAGAGGACACCATAATTCTTCACTTATTTATATCCTTGTACTGTCCTGGCTACACCAACTCTACAATATGTGTTTGCATTCTCGTATACATAAGTGGTGATGGAAAGTCTGGGGGAAAAAATAGTTGCTAAGTTTGCCCCATCTTTCTCATTAAGGCTTTTATTTTTCCTCCATAAATTCATTTCAGCTTTAGAGCTGGACTTACAAACATCCAGTGTCTGCCTCAAACTGACTGAAACCTCATCTAGAGAGTGAATCAGCTTGTGATTCATATTAGAGCTAGGAGAATAAAGGCAGGGGCTGTTCAATGCCATCCCCTCAGAAGCCCTTTTGGCATATCCATATGGTTATTCCACCCTTAGCTTCTTTGCTGGATTGCCCCATAAAGAAGCACCACCTAATTCTGGCAATATTTGAGAAATGGGTGCTTATCACAAGGAACCGGCTAGATTTTGGTTCATTTGATACACTCAGCCAAACTAATCCACTATGAGTTGGCGGTAGTGTCTGTCGGAGTAGCCTGGTTGGACACGGTGATCTTAAAGGTCTTTTCCAACCTAAATGATTCTATGACCTACAGGGTAATAGTCTGTTTCTCCCTTCTCCCCTGCAACACTGTGTTAGGTTTGAAATTAAATTGCTCTGAATGAATGTACTCCACTGATTGCTATGGTGAAGGTATTTTGTGTCATAAATTCTGCCCTCTTACTCACCACAGACAGATTGTCCTTTGGTGGCAGTACTGCAAACCTAGGCTGAAGATGAGGAGTATTCCTCCGTGGCCAGTAAGGCACTCTCTGTGTGCAGCTTCCTGTGGAGTCTTGGGGATCACAGATTTCTAACGAGTTTTTGTGAGTGTTAAATGTCCTTAAACAAATGAAAATGTTTCACAAAATGAAAGACAAAGAAGGACTCAGAATGAAGAGAAATTCAGTTATTTTCCCCACAGAAAACTCCATATTTTTTTGTCTGTAATCAGAATGAATGTTATTGCATTAACATTATTTGAGGAATGTCAAGTTCACCCAAAATTGTTTCTTAAATGTAATACTAAAATGTTTCAATGTTGATAACTAAAAGAAAGTGTTTGGCTATTTCCAAATCCATATATTTCATTCTGTATGTCAATGCATTTCACCGATGGTCAATTCAACTTAAGTTACACTCAGTGCCTCGGAAAGATCTTGGTACTCCTCTGCCCTTTGTTGTTCTTTTTCCCCACTGGATTAAACTTCCTAGACAAACTCTACTTCCTATAATGTGTCTGCAAGGACTCCCTTGCAGCTACAGCACTCAGAAGGCATAGGCAGTTTAATGGAACATTTCTAAAAGAAACAGACGTTGATTTTCCTGAAGGAGACATACAGAAAAAGAAGAGTCATGGAAAGTTAAGATTTTGTAGAAACTGCAATTTCAGTGGAAGTTTTCCAGGTGATCAAGAGCAAAACCAGCTATTTGTAATGTTGAGAGTAGGCTGAAAAGCTAAGTAAATAGACCTGGACTGCCACATGCCCTGCCCATTCCACCCACAATGGCTTCGTCCTCATTCTTATCTGTGGCAGCATTTGCCAGCCCTAGACCTAAGTTGTGACTCTCCTAAAAGGAAAGCAAGCAGGTGTCTAAATTACAGGGGGAAAGGAGGAGGAGGAGAAGAATGAACTTCCTGGAGGTTTCAGTTTCCATAGCTCTGCTTCTTATGCAGACAAGAGGCAGAAATGCAAGTACATGAGCTAGGAGTAACTGAAGAAAATAAAGAAAAGACTGCTCTGAGTTCCTGCTTTAATCTATTCTCTCAGACAAAGGTTAAATTACCATTTGAATGCCACTGTAGAAGAGCTAATAATGTTGCTTTTATGTTCCAAGGATCCTCTCTCTTGATAATACAGTCTTTTCAACTCCAATTAAGGAAGGCTGTGGTTCCAATCATGTCTATGCTGAAGATCCCTGGTTTTGCTGTCCAAGAGCTGGTTGCCCCGTTGCTCCCTCATCGATCTCCTGCAGTGCTTTAGGTGGTGCTTCAGAAACAGCTGACTGTGAAGGTATGCTCCTGTAGTTAGAGGACAGAGCTATACTTTGAGGTCTTTATGAAATTATTGCAAGTGGCTTGTGATTTCCAACTTCTGGACCCCAGGGAGAAATCTGAAGTCCTGGCTGAGCGCTGAACGAAAAACATTGTACTGTATTACTGTCCAAGAAAGCATTTTTGGACTACATTTGAAAATACACTCTCCCTCCTGATTAGGATACTATGTTTTCGTTGCCATTTAGAATGGATTTAGCTATCTATGGAGGTTATCCTGCAGATTTTCCAGGCTTTCCCATTGTAAGTTATGTGTACACTAAGGAGGAAATCAAAACAAATGCATATTTGTCTTCAGCACTGACAATGGTGTCAAGTGGATGACAAACACAGCCAAAGCAGCAAAAGGAATAACAAAACTACTTACAAAGAACTGAGCCAGTATACATCATTTTTAAAAGGGCTGCTAATTGTACAGCACAAAAATCCCCAGCACTGCAGGTTGCAGTGGGAAAGCGTTTGCAGAACCGTGTATCAGGGTCCAAGTGAGGACAAGGCACAGTCCATCCTATCATAGGTGTTTGCTCCTGACTTTCCCCATCCTCACAAGCCACTGCTGACAATCCTCTGTCTCAGAGGCCCCGTTGGAGCTGTATTACCTTCTTCTGCAGTTGGTCTTAACACTGCTTTGAATGAGCAGGGAAGAATGTGTCCAGCTGACAAGGGCCCCAGGTGGGGAAAAGCCCACCCCATTTCTCCTGAATGCCTTAGTCAGCTTCTGAGACGTTTCTCTGTTCATGAGTATTGAATAGGCTGAGCACATCTGGGAGGACATTTAAGACAACTCTGAGTCAGGCCTGTGCTTCTCTGGCTCAGGAACCTGCCCCTAAAGGGAACCTGCATCCAGAGACAGTTATTTCCCAAACCAGCAAGGCAGAAATTCATGTAGGCCCTCTCATATATTCTTTCTGTGAAGGTCTTCTTCGCTGCTAGCTCAGAATATTTACATATTCCATATTCCCACTTATGAACCCTTTATGAAGATAAGAGCAACCATGAATGAGACTCTAGGGACAGATCTGCTGGAGGTGACGCTGGAGAAAGTAACAGATCCTCCATCACACTCCAGGTGCTGATGGCATGACCCCTTTCCCAGTGCTCAGGCCTTCTCATAGAGGTCAGGGTGGAGCTCTGTTCTGACTTTAGTATATTAATTAATGGCTGGAGCTGACGTGACTTGTGGAAAAGGAACAGGGCCTGAAGCTACTTACAGTCTCTGTTCAGCTCTGTGTCTACCCTCTACAATTTGGGAAGCTCCTATGAACACTACCACACTCATCTCAAAGTCCTGAATAGTTCCACACCTACACACTGCACAAACAGACCAGGAGAAGTGGACTGCAGCGCTCCCAATTGCACAAGATGCCTGTCTAACCCTTCCATGAATCCCACAAAGCTCTTGGCTTTTGGGATGTGTGGCAATAAGTTTTGCAAGATAGTTCTGTGAAAGGTCAAAGACCTCTTTCCTGCAGCTGAGTACATGAAACTATGCCTACTCATAAATGCTGTCATTATTACATTGCAGTAGCATTGCAAACACTATGGCCTTGCACACACTAGGAGAAACTACAGTATTCCATTTTATGGCTCAGCTCCACCTTTGGTAGCATTGCTGAGAACCACCAAATCAGCAGCAGGGAGCTCGGCTCCTGCATGGTAAGCATATGGCTAGCTGGAGGCAAACCCCAGAAAGCCACAGGCAAAAGAAAAGCTCCTGCTGGAGAATCTCAACACCTTGCTCAGCCTGAACCCAACTGGCAGCCCAGAGCTAGAGGTTCCTCTGCTGTTTCCCCAGGGATGCTGACCCAGTGAGGCACATTCTGTGCATCCTCCCCACAGGCTGACTAGGTTGGAGTCCATGCAAGATTCAGTGGCAGCTGCTCAGAACATCACTGAAGGAAAAGCATCACTAACTGTATCCCTTTCTTATATGCTTTAGTTAACTGGCTAGAAATCTCACCCTGAATGAGGCCAAGTAAAAATAAATTAAGCCCTCCCTCCTTTTCAAAGAAAGACTTAAACTATTAAGCTACAGGAGAGCTTTGAACATGCTATGTATGAAGGAATGGATGACTGAGGAAGGGGGCAAGAATCTCCAGCCTCACATTTGATATTCTCCCTCCACTTGAACACGGTTTTCCAATATATAGTAAGATACTTAGCCATTGACAGAAATGGTTGATGTCCTCTTCCTTTCCTGGCCTGATTCATTAATAAAGGAAAGCATAGAAACCCAGGGGTTTACATCTTTAGGAGGTGGCTCACATGGCTAGCCTAGGAATCAAGCATTACAGAATTTAGCATAGCAGCACCCCAGTCAACCTTTGCGTCTGGCTCCCTTCCATGTACATGTGAATATCTGTTATCTGAGGGCTCAGAGGAAAAGAAAGAGGTGCATTCCCACATGGCAGCTAGTTTTTCTGAAGACAGTGTAGGACATTCTGAGCAGTAATTTTAAACATATTATGACAGAAATGGCCAAAAAGTAAAGTTCTTTTTAGGTTTGCACTGCAGTAAAGTAAAACAGTAGCTAGCCATATAGCAAAATGAGCATCAGAATTTAGCTCTAAGCTCTCTGACTAATACAAATAGCTACAGACCCTTTAATTATTTTCAGACCCTTTAATTTATTCTTTGGTTTTCCTGCTAAATTCATCTATGCATCTGTCAACTCACAATGCAAAAACTCACAGGACTTCATGGCCAATTAAACTCTTCTGGCAGAGGAGAAGATCCTAAAATTGAAGTAAATTGTATTAAAAGCTATTATAAAGCCTTTCCACATTGTCACAATGGGGAAAATAAAACTTCAGCTTGTATTTGGATCAAGACACTTGCAAAAAACTCACTATATTCAGTCAAAGATCTTATTTATCTTAATGGTGTCTTTGCTTTCTGTGATGGGTTGAGAAAGGAAACCAAGTAGTTTTGTGAGAATGGATAACAATGATACCTCATATTCCACAGATCTGTGTTTTGTGGTTTATGGTAATCTCTAACTAGGGCTATCACTGTGCTTGGGGCACCCATATGGTCTCCTTTTGCTGATAACATATGAATTCACTCACCAAGCTTCCTCTACTTGGGACATCCGTAGGAGGTATTTGTTGAGTTTTGCACCTCCACCTCGGTACTTACATTCTTGAAATAGCAATGTAATCTCTCTCACATCTGCCTTCCTTTGTTATCTAGGGTTCAACTTGGCCAAGAATAGAAAAGTGTTTAGTGAGGGATGATCAGACAGACTGATCACACCACATGATCCCATCATTCTCATTTCACTAGGAAACCAGCCTAAAAACTGAAGAGTTATCTATAAACCAATGATGTTTTATTGTGACTTCATAGACTGCATCTTACCTACCAACTTTAAAAATTTCTCTGGAAATACATTTGAAGAAATACATGGCATTAGATATTTGACTCTTAGGAGTCACACTTGCCTGGACAGAGGTAAGCTGATCCACCCAGGATCACAAAGGACATTTTCTTCACACAATATGTTAGCAGCAACTGGGATTTTTCTTTTTTTTTTTTTTTCCTGGAACAATGAACAGGAGTTATCTGTTACATTCAAGTGAACATGGCCCCACAACATTTCCTGCATCAATTCCCTATGGAGAAGGCAGGATGTTTAGGAATCATGATGCTGAGGACAAAGGTTGGTCAAAATACCCCACCAGCCCACTACAGGAGTGGAATAATGGCTTCAGTGGTATTTTCCATTGGAGAAAACCAAAAATAAAAGTAGTTCAACTTTGTTCAGTGATGAGCCAACAAAAATCACTTTCGCCTCTGACAGAAACCTGTCTCAAGTCCAGGACATGTCCAGACAAGGGTGTATTTCTCACTTCCCTGATCTCCAATACAAGGCTAATAAATTTTCGAAAAATCTGTGCCACAGTCAGTTAACATACATATTGCTCAGTGACAACACAGACTGTTTGATCTTTGCTCTAAGGGTAAAGCACCATTTCAGGGTTGCTTGGCAGCTCTGTTTTCCTTCCCTTAGAAAAAGAGATGGATTCATTTAGAATCGTGGGCCATGGAGAAGGGAGCTCAGGTGTGGCAGAAATGGCAGGTGGCTAGAGCTGACTTGACAGCAATTAAATGTACAAATCTTTGATTAGGCTTACGGGAACGGAGTCATTAGCTACAACGAATGGACCAGCTTGCTTTCCACTGCCTCATTAGCCATAATACTGATATTACTTTAAAAAGCCTGGAAAAAAGCCCTCCCACACAGAATTAGGAAAGTTGAGTTTCAGGGGAAAAAATATGCTAGCGCAAGCATTTTCTAGCCGAACAAACAGAGCCTGGCTTTTCTGCATGGTCACTGACAAAAAAAGCCTCATGTTTGCTGTACTGTGAGATAGCCCCATACTTAGTGTTGCAAGCAACGCATTCACAGAGATCAACAAGTTGCTTTTGGCCACTGAAATTTAGTAATGGCCTCATCAGGCAGCATCCTGCTGTGCTCCAGCTCTGAATATCGGTGCCTTTAACAACATCCTACCCTGCAAGTGAAGACCTTTGGTCAGTCGCACAGAGGAATTATCAGGCTGGATATAAGTTGCACATAAATCTCCAAACTAGCAGGCTTAGCCCAGGGGAAGAGTTGGCTTAGGCTTTATTTATCTTCCTGTAACATGACTGGTTGAAGAAGGGCTGCAATAACAACATTCTGCCATAAATTAATGTCTTCCCACCCCCGACTCTACCCTTGCTATTTCACGGAAAGTTCACAATGAAATAATTTGTACCCACTCGCCCTTTCTCTTCCACACTTTCTTCGGTACTCTCTATCCCACCAACTTAATTTCTTGGGCCTGCTAAACCTAAGAATCCTCTGAACAAAGAGAATCAGAAGAAGTGCTCTCCCCCAGTGCCCTCATGTAGGAGTTGAGGCCACAAGTTGACCACACAAAAGCAGTTCAGGATGTAGCAAGGGCAGTGGCTTCTTGCCTCTCACATTTCTCGAGCAATAGGCAGCACAGCTGAATCAGGGGCAGAGGAAAATCGTGTTTACGGATCAGCGACAACACTGCTGGGCCAGGGCTTCACCCTCTACAGCAAGAGCAAGATGAGAAAAAAGGATGCCACACTTCCTTGGGATTAATACGGTCCTCTTGTAACATGGGGCACTGAAGTGTTATGTCCTTGTTACACCATTCCTCACTTATTTGTGAAGTCTATGTTCAGGCACCTCTGGATCCCACAGGTCTGTTCCTCTGTCCCAGTGCTTGGAGAATATTGCCAGTTCCCTGACTTTCTCCTTCCAAGGTTTCACAGGGACAGGATGCTATGAGAGATCTCTGTGCCACAGGTGACTTACCCACATAGGCACTGGGTGGAAAATTTCAGTTTTCACACTGGCATAGTTTGCAAATAATAATCCAGCCTCCCTGAAGTAATAACCATACACTTCACCTTCTTTAGGTGCATTTGTTCTTCACATGCCTTTTGAGATGCAGGAGCTAGAAGTTTATGTATATACTGTATATATGTATGGTATATGAGTATAGAAGAGGAACTGAGCTGAAAAGGATGCTTCCTCTGAAGAAGGAGGTTCATATAGTTAAAGAAAGGGATTTTAAAATATGTTGGTACAAATCGTCTGCTGGAGTTACTTGTAGAGAGACAGGTAACTCTGTTGAGACAGAAGCTCCAGCCTAATCTCAACGTCTCAGTGACTGCCAAGGTCAGTTGAAACACATCCCATGTTAGCTGACCAGCTGACACTTAAGCTAGAAGACTCCCATCAGCATGGGCTTTCCCACAACCATGCTAGCAGAGGACCAACTGGATCTTCCTAGTCTGAGATGGTATCTAAGCAGCTCAGAGAGCAAATACAGAGCAATCTCATCAGCCATGCAGCACTGTTTTTCTTTCCAAAATGGTGATGTTAAAAATACAAGGCGGGATTCGGTCAACAATATCCCTGGGGTGTCTTTGTTTTATTTCAGTGAGCAGTGAACTTCCATGTTGAAACAAAATATGCTGTGAAAAAAAAGTTGTGTTTGGGGGAAGGGAAGTCCCAGGAAAGAGGGAATGATGAAGAATAAGGATAAATTTAAAAGGAAGGAGAAAATCCGAAAAGCTGCTAAACAGCTTTTAAATGGTTCTGCAGTAGAAAATATAAACTGCATTGCTTTTGCTCTTTCAGTGTCTGCCTCCTCTGCATTTTCATGACAGGCATTTTTATAAGTCTTCTTTGATTCCTACCAGCTTATGTATGCACTCAATTTCCTTTGTGGGCCTGGCCTTGAGTGATTTCACTTTAGAATCAGACCTCTGAGGATCCTGCGTTGCACCACGGGTCACTTTTTACATGGGCATTAAAGCTTCAGCAAGCTCTGATAGATGCAGAGGAGAATACCAACCTAAGTTGTTCCTACTTCTCCTCCATGCCCCTTGGTGCTTGCTTCTCCCCAGAGCAGTCAACAGCAGGAGGCTGACTCCACTTCAGCAGTGGCAGTTCATCGCCTGATTTCTTAATGGAGTTGCTGAGGCACAGGCACAGGTCCTCTTCTGCTGATTTTGCTGTGGGGATGGTAACTTCCAGACAAGGAATGGAAAAGACATTGGTGGGCTGCAATAGCTGAAATTGCCACACAGAGTTTCTCTGGAGATCATTTGTCAGAGTGCTAAGTGATTTAAAAGCCTTGGAAAAGTTCACCCTCTATGACTTAATATGGCTTTTCCATCTCTAACTTCTGTGGCTCTGAAGAAAGCGCAAAGGGTGTAAACAGTGCAGCAGAAACCCTTTCCAGTCTTTTTTTTTTTTTTGTTTCCCATTCACAGCAAATGTTTTGGTAAAAAGACCCACTAAAACAGAAGAAGATTAAGCAATATCCAGAGCTGCGACTCTAAAACTTGCAGTCCTCCACCATCCCATTGCCCAGCCAAAAGCTGTGGCACAGCCAGGATGGAAACAGGAGGAAAACGTATTTTTCAGCATCTGTTTTGACTCTGCTCTAGGGCTTAGATAACCTGTTGGTAAAAATGCCTGCGTCCTGTCTCCACAACAGATATATCAGTTGTAAATTATCTGTCCAGTTTTGCCATTGTGAGTAGGGCCCAGCGGGAATTAATGGCACTGTTTTATCGTTGTTGTTGGCGGATAGCCTCAAAAAAACCCTGACTTCCCTGCCGCTGGCTGCTGGGCCTCAAACACTGTTGTTGGGAATATTTCTATTTGGTGCAGTTCTGTGTTTTGGGAAGAGGTCGGAGGGGCAGGGGTGCTGAGCTCTCCGGTGGGTGCCCCCCACCAGCGCAGACAGGAGTGCCTGTCCCTCCCGCTGCCAGCTTGCCACCTTGCTGCCCGGCATCCCACTGCATGCGGTGGGGGCTGGGGGTCAGGGCGGGGAAGCGAGGCAATTTGTAGTCATGTTACATTTCCTACTTCAAAACTGTGTTTTTACAACTATTGGCCTCGCCTGCCCCAGGAGCTCTGGCCTCCACAGCAGGCTGTGTTGTTTCATTTCTGTCAGCAGTGGGTCTTTTCTCTTTGCTCCTGCAGGAAGGCTTTTGTTTCATGTCTTTCCTCCCCTGCCGCATGCTGTGCTGGCCAGGCAGCCTGCCACGTGCTCGAAAGCCTCCTTTCCGCTCCTCTCCCCTGCGCCGCCGCAGCCTCACGCTCTGCTCGCCGTGCAAACACTTATTAGGTGGTTCGGGTGCAGATGCTTGGGGCCCGCTCCTGTGTTTGACCACAGCGCGATGTGTGATAAGAGGGTGGACACCTGGACGATGGCCAGTCCAAGCATTACAGCCCTCTCTCTTACGCTGTTTACTTTTGTGACAGTTTCTCCTTTCGATTCTCATGTCTGCAATGTTGATCTAGGAGGGTGGCCATCTGGATTCCTGCCTCCACCGCTAGCCACGGCTTGGTCTCCACCTCCTCACTTCTTCTCCAACCAATTTTAACAAGTTTGCCTCCAGCTGCCCCCCATGGCAGGGCTCACCATGGCTGGGAGGACCCAGCTTTCATTTCTCACCCTTGCTTTTTGCCCTCTTCGGGTTACGCTGACCACAAGGAGCACACGGGGGCCATCTCGGCTCTGTGCCACATCGGCGGCTACAGCCCAATCAAGACTAACCCTCAGGTGATAATACCTCAGACCCATCTAACCCTCAGTCCAGAAAGGGGCACAGACTATCATAAGGGATGGGAAGGGAATGCACAGACTCACTCTGTTATTCAGATTTTCATCCACTGGGAGACCCTGACTGGGGCTTTCCTTTGCCTTTCCCCTCAGAGCCACTGCCTCTCTGTCTCACAAAGAGTTTGAGCAGAGCACAAAAAGCGTCTGACCTCATCTGGGACCCCAGGGTGTGGGGCATTTTCAGAAATTATTGCAGCAAGTCAAAATAGCAGAGAAAAGTCTGCATGACTTTTTTTTTTCCCCAAAAAAAATTTGTCTTAGGAGAAAGAAGCAGCCTTTCAACCCACCAGCTCCAGCTATTCTCCTCAGTCCTCAGCTGGCCTCTCCATGGGTTTTGCTGCCAGGGTCCTGGGCTCCTGGGAAGCACTGGTGGTATGTCTGCAGCACAGCATGGATACAATGCAGATATCTGCACTGACTGGGACTGAATGAGAGCTGCAACCCATGAAAGTATAGCTCTATCAGCATGGCTCCCTGCCCAGCCTAATTAGACCTGCCAGGAAAGGCTAATTAGCTAGGCTCAGTGCCACACTGATGTGACTATATTGCTTTCAAAAACCAGCAAGTATCATGCACAGCTCGCTTTAGCATGGAGATCCAACATGAAGCTGAACAGGCAGAGTATACATTCACAGGGCTTCCCTCTCCAGCGTGAGCACACTGAAGTTGTAAGAAGCAATTGCACAAGCCAGTGTTCATTTAGGTGGTAAGGGGGTTTACAGCGGGATCTCCGTGAATTAAGCTTCATGATGCCCGCAGTGAAATGAAGTGCAGTAGATCTTCCCCTTTGCCAAAGAGGAAAACCGGAGCGTACAAAGCATGAGCCGCTTGCTGGAGTTCACAGAGGGAACCGGTGGCCAGGCTCATCTCGCAGCTCAGCCTGTCCGCCTCGCCCTTCCCCTGCCCACAAAACCACCCTGCCCGCCTGCCCAGCAGCACTTGGCTGCCTTCCCCGCCCCTGTGCCACAGCCTTGGCCGCTCCTGCAAAGCTCACAGAGGACGGCTCTCGAACGTGCTTTGGACCCTTCTCAGGCCTTTCCGAGGATCCCTTCTCCGACTTGATGAACAGTCACACATTGTATTTTTCTCCTGACCTCTGCTGCCACGTAAAATGCCATCCGCAGCTTCGCACACTTTGGGGGGACGCTGGCCGCCCGCGGTAGGGCACCGGTTCCACCATGTCTGCGGTTCCCCACGGCCGTAGGAGGGTGGAGAAATTTGCTCTTAAAGTGCGTAAGAAGGTAGTGAATCATAGGAGCAGCAAGCTCTTGTTTACCAACATCTTGCTTCGTAAAGATTTCTTTAACACAGCAATTTGTGAGATAGCCAAAGTCTGGCTTCCAGCTGAGACAAGCTCACACTGTGCTTGTCTGGGGGAAAGGTTCCTCTTGGCTGATGTGGTGGGGACACTGTCCATGGACCATGATGGCCTCAGCTCCTCCCATGGATGGGATCTTGTGCGAGACACACACACACAGTAACACACACAGAGGGACCCCTGCTACTAGAGGAAGGGCTCAAAAAATTTGTCCTCTTCCTTCCCAGGTTTGGCTGACAGTCTGGCAGGAGTAAAGTAAATGAGAAGGAGCTTATAGAGGTAGTAATATTCCTACCGTTGGACCATCATGTAGAGGTACAGCAAGAGCAAAGCATGGGTTACACACACGCTGAAATACCGTGACATGTATTACAGTGCTGCATAATCCACACAAGTATAACAGCAACTCGTTACCCTAACTGAAGGCTACGGTGTAATTAGCTTAATTACAATGCCATTGGCTGAATTCACTTGAGAAGTATGCCATTCTCTGTGCCCTACAGGGTAATGCATAATCCCAAATACCTCATCTATTGAAAGTGAGCTCTGAGATACATTTGGGCTGCAGTGCAGTCCCATAGCCAGGCTTTTGTTTAATGTTATTTTTCCCCAGCTGGCCAGAGGCTACAGTTGGTGCCACCAATGCATTTACTCACTTTATCAATTGTGGGGAGAGATTGTGACACTTTCTTTTAGGGATGGAGCTGCATTTCACTCTACCATACCTGCAGAAGCCACAGGCTGCAGAGACTTCTGAGGGACTGCCCCAATAGATATTAATGTGAAAGTATTAACTTTATAGCTGCTGATCAGGCCAACTAAAACAACTAAGCACAATATACAATTGTTTCCCGTATACCCACGCACATCTGCATACCATATAGCCTGCACCCCAAATGCAGCCATCCTGCTTTTCGGAGGTGAAAGCCACATGCTCCGTAAGACAACACGCTCCATTGGGTGCAGAGCTGAGGCGAAAGCCACATGCTCAGTAAGACAACACGCTCCATTGGGTGCAGAGCTAAAGTCGGGAGCGGGTCAGGAACGCAGCCCAGGTGCTGGTGGCAGCGGGGCCACAAGCACCAGCAACTGCCCACACACAGGGCACGGCTCCATCCTTCCCAAAGGGCTTACGGCACAAGCAGCCTGAGCAGAGCAGCAGTACTCAGCTGGCCCACAGCTGGGCTGTGCAAAAGGAGCCCAGCCCCTAGTTGCTATCCTGCTGTAAAACAATAACTATCCAGGGTGGCTTCAAGACCTGATCAGCCATAATCCCATACTTACATCGCTATTTGGTCCTTCATGAGTTGCTAGTTTTCATCTTCAGCTCTGCCCCCCCATCACCTTTCCCCACATGTGCTGTCCTGTGAAAATTCACCTCATTTCCCAGAAAAAATTAATTCCCAAGGCTTTTTCCTAAAGAGCAGTAGGAATAACTGGCTTTTGAATTCAGCACAGCAAGCCTACAATTAAAAAAATGTTTTGGGTTGACAGGAAATGAAACTGTATTTTCTTGGTAAAACAATAAAACCCCAAAATTCCACTTCGGATCAAGCAGTGTTTGGTTCAACCTGAAACAAAACACTTCATTTTTGTGTTTAAACTTTTCACCCCTTTTTATTTATTGCAGGCAGGAAAACCTCAAAACAAAAACAAATGTTTTGAACTGAAAAGTTGAGCTGTTTCACTTTGAAATCATCACACTGCATTGACTGCAATTTCTCAGAATCACCCTCTTTGTCTTTGGCTGAAACTGCTAGATTTTGGGCTTAATTCACAAAAAGTTTTGCACAACACAAAACAGCTTCTTAAGGATTTCACCTGGCCCCACTTACCTATTGTTTGAAATCGCATGCCTGAAAAAAATTGAAGTAATAATGTCATTTTGCCAACAATATTCTTAATACCAATCCCCTCTCAAAACCAGGTCCTTCCCAAGAATATATTGCTCTCCTTTTCATAATACCTCATGCAGGGGATGAAAGAGAGAAGGGGTCTTGCCTTTGGTTTGGTCCTTACGTGACCTGAAGGCAGGACCAAAGAGCAAATATCAACCTCTAATGCACTGCAGGCTGCGACCGAGATCCACAGGCTGAGCTGCACGCAGTGCCACCTCACGCTGGGCATGTGGCAAGTGGGATCCAGCTGTGCAGTGCCGGGAACTGGGTGCGTCTGGGAATGATCTCCAGACTTAGGTCCAGGAAATAAGGAGCTACTCACCCAGCCTGCTTTTGTCTTCCACTGCTCATCAGCCAGTGGGAAAGTTTAACTGCATGTTGGTTTTGTTGGGCTTAAATCGGTCTCCAGGTTTTGTCTATTAGAAATAGAAGGAAAACAGCCTCTTGAGATGTTTTATTATTTCCATTTCTAATTTCATATGAAAAAGCAGAACAGGGAATAGATTTGGCCTTTGACCCTAAAAGAGTTTGGGGCAAAGATCCCATCTGTTCTGCATTTTAACTGGACCTATTCACCATTTCTGGTAACATCTGGTTACGTTAATGCTTTAAACAGTGGAAACAGCCTCCAACACAGATCTCTCTGCCTCTAAGCAAAAATGTGTCTTCCTTATCCTTATACCTCTGCAGAATCACCCAGTTCGTAAAACACACATTAAACTGCCTGGTCATAAGCAGGTATGCAACAGAATGAGAGGTTAAAAGGGAGGAGCAGAAGTGAAGGAGTTAAAAAAATGCTACAGTCTCTCCCAGTGTTTCCTTGGGTGGAGTGTGTAAAGGTTAACGATTTCTAAATATTCAGGAGTAATAAATGATCTAAGTAGTTTTCTGGCGGTACCTCATGTTCCCAGAGAAACAAATGCTTCAGGGATACGCACCATTTCAGAAGAATGTGACAGAGAGAAGGAGAGATTTATTTTAAAAACTTGAGATATCTGTCTCATCACTGATAATAAAGGTGCAGGTTCTTTCCACCCAGAAACACCACCAGCTAAACAATGAAGAACACGGTGCCTTAGGATTTATGTCTCACCATTGAAGGTCTTAAAATTACATTACATGAAGTTTTTCTGTTTCCTCCACATATGTCTTCAAAATTCTCCATTCTTCCATAGAGCCTTTCTCTTGCAAATTGTTTTGGCAGCACACTGGGTGTTATGTCATTTCAACCAAAAAGATATCAGCTGAAAGAATCAAATGGGAGTAAAAAATCTTGCAGACATTTGAAGTGTGGTCACTCCTGTCCCCAGTTACGGGGCTGGGGTGGCGGGGGAAACTTTTGTAGGAAGTTAACTGTCTTCACAGCTATCCTATTGCCAAGCCTGGATGAAACCAGTCAATCACTGAAGAAGCAACTGAGGGAGTGAAACACAGAACACATCTCCAAGCTGAGCTGTAGCATTTTTTCTTGCTTCCTTGACAAAAGGAAAGAAGACTGTTATCTCTTGTACAGCATTTACCTCAGGAATAGAGTAAAGAAAGGGCCAAGGAGTGTGGGAGGTCAGGTTAAGACCTGGGATGGAGAGCAGCACTGGCTGTCCTTCCCCTACTTTTGGATGTGAGGCTGGAAAGGGGGAAGGAAAAGGGATGTAGCTTGTGGCCAAGATAAGCATCAGTAACATGATTCGTAGGTGATGATACAGCAGCAGTAGGAAGCAGGACACATGGGTAGAGCAGCTCCTTGGAGAAAGGGCAGAGCAAGGTATACCTCCCACGAAACAGGAGCAGGGGCAATGTGAGGGTGTGTTGAAATAGGAAGCTCAGGACCTGGCTGCGATTATAGGAGAGGTGCAAGTGAGTATATGCATTTATTTATTTTAATCTGGCTGAAACCTGGGCATTTGACTAATGGAAAACCCACAGTCAGAGAGCTGATAGTTTGGCATCTTCACAGCCCATACCCTTGTTAAGTGAGCAGGAGATGGTGACCATGCTTACCTTACACACAGGGATGCTATCTGATAACAATCCCTTCTCAACCACGAGCAAGAAAACTTGGGGTTTCTTACACAGGATGCAGCCACAAGGAGAAAAGGCCTTCAGATGATTCAGGGAAACCTGGATTAGGTCACTGTGGTTAGTGAGGCAAATACTGGAGAGCCCAAGCTAGATTAGTGTCCATGGGGAAGGACCCATCCTACCCACTACATGTCAAATCTTAGCTTCTTATCTGCCACTTCCAGGCTTTCACCCACCTCTAAGTGCACTTACACTGTATAATACACAGCACATGAAAGATTGACCTAGTTGGGTGCTAAGTACTGTGACACCGATCTGCTTCAGTACATGCTGCACCATGGGTGTAACAGCTCCCCTGGCTCTGCAGACATCCCTTTAGGTCATGCTGAGTTCACTCAGCTGCTGCTGGCAAACCCTTGGCTGAGCATTTAGTGAAATACTGTGGGATCAGCCCCTCTTCTGACCAAACCCTTACTTGTCACTGGTATGGCAGCAGGAGCAGCGAGGGACGCCAGCCAGATAACTCCCAGCTGTAGCTCCAGGGTCTTCTCATGGCAAGAGAACCAACAACTGCTTTCAGGGCGGGTTGTTGGGACAAAAAAGCTACCTACGACCTCACAGTCCCCTCAGAATACATGACTTAAGACAGCCCCTTATACCACACAGCCTTTTGCAGAAACTGGGTGATTGGCACCGAAATGAGTGCGGTGGGATGAACCCTTACCTGTGCGATCTGCGCAGATTGGGCTGCTAGAACAAGCCCATAGCTGAGTGCTCTGCGCACACCTCTCTTGGGTAACAGCTGGGCTGAGGTCCAAGGAATCTGTATAAAACATGCTCAGGACTGCTCAGCCAATTAATCTTTTGTAACTTGTTGGGGGAAAAAATGGCATGTGATCATGTAATTAATGGTTGGCTCCTAAGGTGTGTGTGCTAATTAAGGTTCAGGCCTATGGTTGCCCAGCAACTGTGTTTGCAGCATTTTCTAGCACTGAAATACTTGACTTTACGGCCTCAATAAATGTTCTTTCAGGCCATTTTGTGTGTCAGTATTTCTCAACCAAAAATGAAAGAAGCAGACAAAACAGGCAGATAGCACTCTAGAGCACCCTCTGTCCATGTTGGCCAGGACAGGTGGGACTTCTTGCTCTCCTGTCCAGACCCCTGCTGCGAGGGCAGATAAAAACTGATAGCAGGTTGTTGCGTTCTGCAACAACTCGTGCTGCTGGAGAGATTATACCTGTCCAGAGTGTTTTGCAGACTGTAGCTGATAGCAGAAGAATGGTAGCACCAAGAGCTTGGGGGTCTCTTCCCAATACTGCAGCAGAGCCTGTTAGAGGGTAACAACCTTCTGCCTGAGTCTCTCCAGGCTTGGTTCTTTCTTTCCCATCCTCTTCAGCCTGTCACTGTCACAGGCTTTCTTCTCCTGCCTGCTGGTTTCTCTCAGCCCTCTGCAAACTTGCTGTTTGTCTCCCTTCTCCACCTCAGGTCTCTTTCGCTCTCCCCTCCACACATCCCTCTTTTTCAATGCCTAAGGGTCAGCAAATGGAGAGAAGCACAGTGAGCACCAAAAAAAATGCAGGAAACACACAGAGAGACCCACGATGACCCCAGCATATCCTGTGCCCATGATTGCAGGGAAATGGGTGTTCAGCCCATGCTTCCATGGAGGGGGGGACAGGACGTGCTCTGAGCATTCAGAGTCCTTTGCAGCCAGCAGTCTACAAACCCTTTTTCAAAGGCTCATAACTTGGCCAAATTTGGGCAGATTTTCCTGGACACAGCAAACAATATATGCCTGCTTCAGAGGCCTCCTCCTGCCAAATTTCAAACCTTTTCCTCTTCCCTTGGGGGAATGCAGGCACTTCAGAAAGAAAAAGTTCACTGGGATATAATACAGAGACAGATTTCCCTTAAACTCTCAGAAGTGCTTGGAACAGTCTGGCAATATCTCAGACAGACACTCAGCATGGAAAATATCAACTTAACTGTAAAAGCCCAACAACATTACAAAATCAAATAAAAACATGCTTTATAATGGGCAATGTGAAGGTAGTTGGGCACTGATATGAAGGTACCAACACTCAAGATATTACCAACTTCATTCACATTAAACTAAAAGGCATTAGGTGGAATTGAAACTGGTGATTGTATACTGTCTAAAACATGATGGAACTTGATGGATGGATCTGTTAATATATTGACAAAGAGAGCAGGTAACTTCTCCCCAGATTTCATTTTCATTCTCTATGTAATTTACTGAAGTTTTAATCAAAAAGAGACACTTTCTCACCGAAAACCCTGAACAGCCTGAGCGACCAGTCCCCCCAGTCCCTGTGCTGGACCACAGCCAGGGACAAACCGCCACTGTGGCTCCCAGGAACAGGCACATGCCAGAGGGCGAGTTTCTGGTGTAATTTTTCTAGTGTAATTCGCTGACAGGCCCTAGCAGCCTCCTGAGAAGTTTACCTAACACCATCCCACCGTGACACTGTGCTACAACAAGCTGTCCTGAAAGGAGTCACCAGAGAAAGTGCTTGCAGTACCAGTGCCAGCCACCTTTAGGCTCCCTTTCCAGGGTCTGTCTTGAATTGAGGATTTTTGGTAGGTGAGAGGAAGATACTGAAACCTAGTTTGGATGTGCTGAGTTTTAGGCTATGGTTTAACTGCCCTTCAATTTTTCTCATCCCCAGTTAAGATCACAGGCCAATAGCCCTCAACTGTATTATTTAAGCCATTCATTGAATACAGAACAAAAGGCTATGAAATCCATCTGACTTTGTTTATACTGTGATCATCATTATAGCATACAAATATGTGAAAGACAATGTGTTCGGTAATCATACCAACATAACACTGAATTGCCCGTGAACCACGCAGCTAACATTTTACACCTAGAGACTTGTGTGAACTGAATTCCAATATTTTTCAGCAAAAATCATTGCAAAGCTTTCAGAGACTTTGAACTGGAAACTCATTGCGAGAAATGAATGTTGGGATTTTTTTTCCCCTTCCTCTATAGCGCTGTTCGTGCTTCCCCAGCTTGAACAAAGTACAATCTGTACTTATTTTTGTTGTTGAGATGTACTCCTTGAGGTTGTCTGTCAGACTGCTCATTTGAAAGAACATTCCTATGTTAAAAACAAAATAAAACAAAACAGATAATTTATAATTATTCCATTCAACTCCAGCCTTCTACTATCTAAATTGGAAATTTTATACAGCCTGATTTAATGGAAAATCAACATTTTTGTTACAGAATGGAAAATTTTACCATCAACAAGCTGAATATGATTTTGCAAAATTTAACTCAGTCTGAAGCTATCAGCCACCACTTCTGCAGTTAAGAATCTAATTGGATTTTACAAATGTTATCAAATGACACAGGATTCACTGCTGGATATAGCCAAGAAATACAACATGATTTCTTTAAAGAAAACTGCCTTTCTGTGTGTGCAGAGGTTTGGGGGAGGGGCTGTTAAGACTGGATGGAAGGACTTTAAAAATAGGTTTTAAATTTGGAATCTCTTCACCTTCTCACAGATGTGATGAAAACATGTTTTAGCAGTTACGGCATGTCTGCGTCTTTTACCACTGAGTACACCAGAACGTTAAAGAGTTCTAATATGTATGTTTGAATATGCTGTTGCTGATTACATACTGAAATGTCATTGTTCACTCAGAGTGGGCAGTCATTTATTTTGAGACCCTTTCTTTCCCATAGGGCAGTCTGCTGGAAATACCTGAGATCATCACTTGCTTATGTTCACATAACTCTATTGGCTTCTCAAAAATTGTCATCCTAAAGAATCAGTGAATACAGAAAGGCTGAAATTTGCTGTATGTATGAATCTAAGTCCCATAAATCTCACCCACAGGCAGCCAAATCCTAAGATCTTTCTAGATTCCCTTCATAATTAATGAAGAGGAAATTCAATCCCTCCAGAGGGAAATTGCTTCCAGTTGTACTTAATACGTATCTTTGAATAAGGGAAGTACTCGCTGGAGTTGCAACTCTCCCTCTCTTCCTCTCTCTCCCTCCACAGATGATGGAAGAGATGCCTAATTTTTCAAATATCCAAAGTCGCTTGGGATAAGTTCTATTCTTAAAGAAGACATACTCTGGCTTCAGCATGGTGACTCATGGGTGAAACCACAGTCAAGCTCAAGCATCAACTTGATCTGGACCAAAACCTATGATAAGGAATATGGACATAACTTTTATATAAAAGGCACAAATATATATCTATCCTTTGTGGGAAAAGGTATTAAGACCCCACTCCTTTATTTCTTCTACTGATTCCTGTACCCAGGTGTGTTATCTGTGAAAGTGCAAGTCTTCCTGTACAGCAGGAAGGGCAAGTTCCAATCAACATAGGATGCAAATGAAATGCAAATTATGCATAAGCCATATTTTATCAACCTCAAACACTTTTCCATGAAAATAAGGCAACATATACACCCTCACTGCTGCAGAATGGTTTGCAGCTCAATGTTCAGTGCAGATTAGCAAGTACAGAACAGAATTTTGCTGGAATTACTAAGCGCTGCTTGTCTCCAAACTTCTTTGAAGAGTATTATCCTTTGATCACTTTTCAGCTGCATCTCATGTTTTGTGAGTCTGTGAGAGATAGTATTCTGAACTTACTTATATAACTTGCTGGATTTTTGTAATTTATACTCATTTGCCAAGGAAGATTACCCTCTCAGTGAGCAAGCAATGGTCAATTGATTTCAAGAGCAAATCCTGTTGGTACTTAAGACAGAAATTATTAGACCCCTTGTTATCAAAGTCCCAAGGTCAAGTCATCAAATATGACTGATTATATTTTCTAATGGTTTTTCTATGCTCATTAAAGTGCATTCAAATATTCAGAATCACCTCTGATCATGACATTCAAAACCTGCTCTGATGGCTCCTGACAAGCAGAAATGTATTCTCTAATCTTTAACCACATAAACAATAGATAACTGCTTGTAATTGGGTTCAAATTGATTTCAGGTGGCTTCAGAGAAAAGCAATTTCTACAACAGATTAACCTTTTAATTAATGTTTATTAAGGATATTACCAGGTGCAGGAATCCTCCTAAAGCAGAAAATTACACTTCATTGACATTCATTTATGATAAAATAGCTGATCCACTCCTAGGTCATTATTCATGTATTTATCATCATTTCTTGCTCTTCATGAAAATGCCATAAACTCTAATTAACTATTGTAACACTGTATGTTTTAAATACATTTTTCTATATTGAAGAGAGGAATGGGCATATGAAGATCAGGATGTCCTTTGGCACAGGTTTTTAGAGAAGGAGCCAGCACTCTTTACCAAATGTCACCATGGGCAGGATATTCAGCTCTAGCACCAGCCTTCTCTAAAGGCTTGTGAGATAGCTCATTCATGAAGGGAACGCAAATGCATGAAGAACTCTTGTCAGAGTTCATGCACCATAAAGGACTTCATCCACTGAGGAAAGATAGGCTGCTTCCTTGAGATGAATATAACCTGGGCTACAGACAAGTTTATTTTGCCATGTTTGTCGTACATTAATTCTTCAGTGATTAAGTGCCCGAATCCAGATCATAAGGAAAGTGATCTCCCAGATAGCTTTGGAAAATTCCAACTTTAACTGAAGTTCAAGGCGATTTACCTGAGGCTGATGGTGATGCCTTCTCTGGATACATCTCTAACACTAAATTAAACAAAGGCCCATTATTTTCTGGATACAGCTATAAAACTACATTTTAAAAGGGTCAATTATTGGTCATACTGTTCAGCTGTTAGCTCTTTCCCTGGCTTTGCTTTGAACAGTTTCAGCTAGCTCTCCCCAAGACACATCTGCCATGGAGAGGGCTGACCCTGGCTTATGTGGATGTAGACCAGCATGTACCCTTTGGCTTTGGGGCCAGGATCAGTCCCTGATCCTTGTTCATGTAACAGTGTAGATACCAACCCTGTGGCTATTGCTAATTCACTGCTGCCCAAAAGAAGTTCCCACAGCCTCAGGCCATTCTTCTGATGAGCAAATTGACAAGCCTTGTGTTCTCAGGGGGTTGTTTTATGTTGTTTTGTTGTAGTCATGGAAGGAGTCGCTCCCAAGCATTGTACATTACTTCTCTACCCACGGCTTCAGTTCAGCACATTATATAGGCAATATGCAGTTCAGGCCCCAAGTAAAAAATTGTCTTGAAAAGTTCTCATTGTTCCAGTGTGCTTCCCATTCTGTAAAATTATGTCAATTTAAAAGTCTTTTTGGTAACAATGAAATAAATAAATAGGTATACAAGTCCTTTAGATCTCTTTAATGCTAAAGCTTGTAATTTTCTGTGGAAAGCTTTGTTTAGGTACTGGTAGTGTATGATTTCCTTCCAGCATCCTTTCTTACTCTCTCAGTTCCAAATGAAAGACATCAAAACACTACTTCAACTGATAAAATAAATTTCCTTCAAATAAATAAAAGACGGTTGATACTGGATTGGGGAGAACTCCTGGGCAGACACAGGCAGGGACTCTTGTCCAGAAATGGGAGAACTTGGTCAGTTTATGGCTAGAGTATCTCTTCCAGAAGGTGAGGGCTCTGCCACCAGGAGAGTCAAGCTGACTTTGGAATGTCAGAATTCACACCAGAAGATGCTTGCAGCAGATGACAATATTCTCCACATCTCTTTGTGACTGATAAGTAACTGGACACTCTCCCAACTAGTGTTACCTTTTCTCTGTTATCTCATATAGTGGTACCCCATAAGCTTCACATAATATGCTTTACTGGATGGACATCTAACATACAGACAGGCTAATCACAAACCAGTACAGTCAACAGAATGTTTGAGGGATCTCCTGCAAGTGTCTTAAAAGTTCAGGCATAGGAGACCCCATTTAAGAATTTGTCTGAACTTTATATATATATATATAAAAATATATATATATGTTCCTACATTTCAGTACTTCAGTTTGTCTTTACTAGAAAGCTTTTCATACAGAAAAAAACTGTAAAGGGGTTTGGTAACATTTCTGTACTTTTTTAAAAAATATAGGTTTCCTGATGCTACGAAATTCTATCTACTTCCTAAAGAGCCTACTTTCAACCAGTTTAAAATTAAATTTCTACTACCATTTCCATTCAGTTTCTCTGTTTCCTTAAAGTCTGACAAATTTTTTTAGATATCCCGGAACTATGGAGTTCATTTTCACCCAGTGAAACACAAAGGAGAGTTATTTTTCTCTTTGTTAAACTTATCTGAACTACAGAAAGAGAAAAGTGAAGTCCTCTGCAAGATTTACACAAGAGTACTTAAATAGCACAAAGGAAAAAAAGTCTATGAAGCTGTATTACTAGGCTCTGCTTAACAATATGCCGCTTCCTGATTAATATCATTCAACTGTAATGCATGAATAAATTGTAATTTAGATGATTGCACATATGCACCATCATATCAAAAACAAAATGAGACACTTAGACAATCACAGCTTTCTCTTTTCTTTTTTTTTTTTACTCCACATCTTCCCCCCTCTAACAAGGGGATTTGTATGTCACACATTTATTCTAAGATTGTCTGTAAAGGCAGGACTGGTTACAAGGCCGAACACTGACAAAATGGGGGAAAAGGACTATATAGGCACAGATGCAACCAGTTTTGTGGACCAACAAAAGCATGTTACAACATGTTAAACAAAAAGAGAAAGGAAAAGTAAGCTGCTGCTGTTAAGGCACCACCCAGGGACACACAAGAGCTGGATTTAAGTTCCTTCTGTGCAAGAAAATTCCTCTGAGTCATCAGACACATGCTCTCTGCAGTGGTTTGTGAGATACCAGCCAGAGGGAGAACTGAAATAACACATCTGGGCTTTGAGGATCTGTGAACTAGGTTGCATACCTTTGCAGGGTCCAAATATAATGCACAGTGTCCTGGAAAAAAGCTTGTGACTCAGTTGTCCATCCTTCACTGCTCTCGTTCCAAAGAATCACAAACTGTTTGGAGACCAGAGCCTTACAGTACTGCAGGTACCAGAACAAGGCTCGGTGCAGGGCTGAGCTACAAACAGGCACCAGAGATATAAGTTCATGGACCCCATAGTCACTGAGCCAATTTGGCAAAGTAAGGATTTATTTAAGAGAAACAGGACTTCCCACTTGATCAAGCCCAGCTCTTGGGTATCTGAGGCACCACCTCTGATAACCTTTTCCTCAAGCAACCAAATTTCGTCTGAGGCAGGTTGCCCACCTTGAGCTTACCCCTGGTTCTGATACTAACTGTTAGGTGGGACTATCCATTGTCTTTCTTTTGCCTTATGCCACTGTCCCCTTAGCCAACCTTTCTGTTTCTCCTAGGTGCCACATGGCCATCTACTGATTTTCCCACACTTCTTGCCACTACGAGGGGAAAAAAAAAAGATGCTTATATATTTAAATGAATGTCTCTTCACTGAAGGAGGAGAAGTGACATAAAACAAGACTGTTTACTTAATGGAAACTTCCAATGTCATTATGTTTTTCAACCATAGGATCTGAAGTTCTCAGATGATAACAATATTGATTGTATGGAAGAAAAATCAGAAGCCTAAACTGATATTCTTTATACATTTATTTTGGAACAGCAGTTAACTGGTTGGTCATCTAATTGTTGGGGAGGCAGCAGGAAACATGAAGACTCTGGGTAGGCTACAATGTAGCAGGTAGTATTGGGATGGTCCTTGGCCTGACCATATCGAAGATATTTGAGCTGAAGAAGCTGTTGACATAGGACATCAACTTGGGAAAAATTGCTTTAATTTAGTTAAATGTCATTGAAGTTTTTGTGATTATTATAGCAAATGCACCCGTTGTGTGTATATTATATCTTGTGGTCTGCCAGGCAGTCTGTGTTAGACATGGTATCATTACAGGAGAACCACAAAAATGCTTTAGATTCTTTGGAAAACTGAAGGGGGGAAAAAACCTCAAGAGATCCAAGGCGGGGGTGGGGGGGGCGGGAAGAGAGAGAGAATAAAAGGTTTGTTATCCATCCTGTTCTTGGAAACGGAACCAACAGGGATAAGACAACAAGAGCGCATATTTATAAAGCACAATAAAAGGCCTCTGTGCAGTCATGTCTGCACAAAGCAGATGAGCAGTGGAGTTCTGGGAAGAATTACATAAGGCATCTTGTGTACACGTGCCTGAGAACACAGAAACACGCATTTGCACACATACCCACAGTGTGTGCCCAGATGATGCCCCTCTTCACGTACAAAACCTCTCAGTCTCAGTCAAGAAACTCCACAAACACTTCAGATGCAGCACATGAGAAGTCCTGTTTCCTGTGGTGCCAAACCACCCAAGTTATAAGCAGCCTAAGAGCAGGACTGTGAGTAACTTTTCTCAGAAACAAGGCTATTTAGCCTGGCTTCAGCTCAATAAATCCAAGAGCAATTATACACAGACATTTAAGTGGATGTTGTAGACTTGACAGGCTGGAGGAAAGGCAGCTTACATGCACAGCTATTCAATAGTAGCGTAAATTAGAGAATCTGCTAGCAAGATGCTTTCAGATGGATTTTTTGTGTGTGTCCATAGCAGCTTGCCATGTCTCCCATCTGCAGTTCACAGAGCTTCCAAAATCTCAGTGCAAGCCTTGTGTCCAAGTAATAACAAGACTGCATCTTCTTTGAGAGTTGAATGTCAACAATTAGAACTATCTGGACACACCAAAGCTCTTACGCTCTCTTCCCCTCTCATACCCCTCCTGTCCAGTCTCTAATTATTCTGTTGTGCTGACTACCTAGCATAATATTTCCTCCATCTGAAACCTCAAACGTATACCTTTTCTCTACATAATGAATGCTGTCTGGACATATACCATCCCAAAGGTGGCCTTCTACACATCCATTTTCATCTTCTTCCCTTGTACAAGCTTCCACATCTTTAACTATCTCCTTGCCAGATGTAATGGTCTGTCTTAAAACAGTCCTTGATTTTCCTGATAGCTTTTACAAAATTAACTTCTTATTTCCCCTGAGTTTTCAGAAATAGGTGATCAGTGATGTGTGATAAGATGATGCTAAAGAATCTTGCTTTTCCCTCTCTCTGGGTCACCTACAAGTTTTCTACTCTGCCCTCTTGTCTTTAGATGCCTTTAACAGCAGACAACTTCTGCCCTGTTAGATACAGCTCCATCTCCTCACTCTGCTAACATCTCCCTGGGAAAAAAAGTCAAGTTTCCATCCACAGCAAACTCCCTCCACATGCATACCATCCCTTCCAGGTTGCAGAAGGAAATGAGAAGGACATGAGCTGCTTCTTGGTTAAGCTCTCTTGGCACTCCAGATACTGCTGACATCTGCTCTGTCTAATGAGGTAGCTATGAGTCTCAGTTCCCTCCAACCAGCAGCATTCCCCAGCATGATTCCCCCTTCCTCCAGGAGTTAATTAATTTGTGCACTCATTAGCTAGGCTTAGAGTTAGAGAGCTATTTATATTGCCAGTTGGCTACCATCTCTTAGCTGTATAATGCCACTGTACAGTCTTGCAGGCCCTACAAGTGCTTCTGTGTTGTAGCCCTTGGAACCTTTCAGAGCCCAGAAATGCACCTTTGGTCCAGAAGCATGAAGGTGTTTTTAAAGGGCCTCCTCTGAGCAGCTAGGGCTGATTATAAGAGGCCAGTATCAGATTCTTGGAGAATTAGAGTGAACTTTTAAAGAACCGCCAGACCATAGTTGGAGGTTTGAGCTAAGTGTAGATCCTGGAGGTAAATGGGCACTTCTGTCTTACCTGGATAGTTTTCCGTAAGAACTACAAATTCTCACCTCAGAGTATCTCAGCTCCCTCCCAAATCAGAGCGTAGACAGTCAAAACACCTCAGAAACATTTGCAGAGGAAATCAGTAACCTAACAAGGTAGAAATCACCTGGCCAGTTGTAGATATCTAAAACAAAATAGGCTTTCTTCATAGTCAGTAGAGGACAATATGCACTTTAGGGTGCAAAATATGTGGTATTCATTAACATGAGACAGATTTTGTCTTACAACAACCTATTTCTCTCAGTGAGCCACAGAGGAATGACAAAATGACCAACTCAAACACAAAATATACTCTAGGCTTCCGATAAGTCAGAGCAAGGTAAAACCCACCTTAATGACAGGCTGGTCCTCTGCATATCTATGCTGACATTTCAGTCAGAGTGCTCAGGTTGCTTTTTCCTGTGTGCATGGCATGATGGGCTGACGCATGGGAAGGGATTTGGCTGGGAAAGGACCACAGCCCAAGGCTGATGCTGGGGAATGTGCCAGCCAAGCTGGGCACCTCTGAGCTCAGAGGCCAAGAACCTCTCTACTGATCTGAGATCCCATATAACTAATCCACACTTTTCTCTAACTTTCAAGATTCCTCTTTTCTCCATCTCTATATCCTTCCTTTCTCTACACCTCCACTTCTTGATTCCCTCTTCTATGATATGTAGCTCACTGTGGAAACCCTGAAAAGGTGGTGTCTGCAAGACATTGCAGGAAGGAGGAGGTAAAGAAGATGCTGGCATGACACAGGAGAGTGCTGGACAGTAGAGTATGACGCTGTTGCAGCGAAGGAGTTGCAAGGCCCTCCACATACTTAGTTACTATACAGGCTATGAGTAATTGTTCTGGCTACTTTCCCAGGCTCTTGCTGTGGGTGGTCTCACCCCACAGGGTGGGTGGCAGATCAATGCATCCCCCAACCAGCTGTGCTGGGTGCATGGGGCCACTGGGCAGGAGGGAAAGCCCAGTGCAGTACTGTGTAAAGGTGCTGGACTGTGTCCCCTTTGCCTGGGTGCTGGGGCAGGAGCCATTGGGGTTAACATCCCCTCTATGGAGGGCAATTCACACAAATTCTGGTTAATGCCAGATTTTTACTTTGTATATGAAGCCAAAAAAATCAGACTCCCTGTGCTGCAGACTGCTCCAGGCACTTTCTGTCTTCCAGTGTTACCTTCTCTGAAGGATATTCTAAGATAAGAAAATAGATGAAGTATCACCAGCCAGACCATTTCTGCACAAGGAGTGCACTGTGTGGGCCTGACACCCAGATGCTCAGGTCCCGTACACTTACCGACTGCTAACTGCAGCCAACACAAATCCCATGTGCTGTTTGGACTTTGTTTTTTTACACATAGGCTGAGCAGAAGATTTCAATCACTTGCCTGGGGCTTGACTTTAAGGAGCAGCTGCAGGAAAAATGAAGCGACTGTGCCATAAAAACCCCATAATATTTCCATATTACGTGCCCATGAGCTACGGAGCAGCAATATACTCCACTCAGCCCCCTGTGGTTGCGGGTAGCTTACCCAGGCAGTGAAGGGTGGAAGTGAGGATCCATGCCAGGCTCCCCAAGGGAGCTGGGGAGAGCAAGGACCAGCTCTTGGTGTGTAATAGGACTTTAGAAAATGCCGCAGCAACGTACATGGAGTTCAGGCCTGGACATAAATGTCAATGGTGCTAGCATTGCGTATGTCCATCCTTAACAGGAATTCTCTAATTAGGGCTGAGTAACCTAAGGAAAAGGCTATTTGCAGACACAGTCCAAGAATGACCAGCCTCAGAAAGCAGCTGCAAGTGGTTTTGCAATATGATTTTATCTGGGCAGAATGAGTTCATAATTGGAAACTGCCCCAATTTTCAGTCAGCTGAATCCTTACTTCTTTTGACCAGATGTCTATCACGTAAGATGTTTCTTCAGCCTACTGGGTGCAAAACCCCCTGCACGTCTCTTCCCTGGGTGGAGGAACAGGAGTGCGAGAGGGGTGAAAGACAGAAGGTTTTCATCCAAGTCTCAGCTATCCGTCCATTTGAAAAACCAAAGCTGGTACTTGCTGGCCTGGCCAGCACCTCAGAGTCAGGCTGTAGAAGTTGATCCATAAACCTCAGTGGCCTATCCTGTGCCAACAGCATGAAACCAAACCACAGGATATGGGTACGGCACTTGAGAATGCTAACCCAGGGGAAACAACTCATTGAAAAATCAAACATAGCAATGGACCTTCAGAAAGAGCAGCTTTTGCCTTGATCACTTCTCTAATATACATCACAGGCATTTCAACCAATTGATTTTTTGGCTATATGTCCTGCACCCCAACAAGTCAAGTGGAGCTGGCAGCATTTGGTCAGGCAGGAATGATTAACCAGGTGACTTCAGCTGCAAGGGCTGACATCTGACAGTAGCAAAAACAGATGTGGAAGAAAGAGCCCAGTGTTCTCGATCTAAAATACTGGCTCTGTTCTTCCTGGGGCTAGCAGTTAAAAAAATCAGAAGAAAAAGTATGCCTGCTAAAGCTAATTTCACGACTCAGAAGGGTCAGATAGCAGGAATTCAATTCTAGGCAAAGGTCTCCCCCTGAAGATTTCTGGTAGGCAGAGGCTTGTCATTCAATTTCCAGCTCCACTGGCTTCCTTTCTACATCAATTTTCCTGACTGTAAGTGTCTGAGGACTGTGCTCATGACTGAGTGCACTGGAGGGCTACAAGGCTGATAGTGAAAAGAGCAGCTGCAAACATGCAAATTACTTCCTTTGAGGAACAGAGGGAAGACATTGGGCTAAAATTTTTACTTCCTGAAGGCAAGTAGCCCTATCTTTCCGAATCCAGCTTGCCAGCTCAGACACTTGCAATAAATGCCACAGATTTTTTTATTTTCTATCACTCTGGTGATTAGGACTTGGCAACTGGAATAATTTTTTTGTAATAAAACATTTATGAACAGGCCAGAATAACAGGCCAGAATGAGTGCTCTTTGTCTCTGATTAAGTTTTAGACAACATTGGCTTCAAGATGAAAATGGATGTGCCAACTTCACAGATTTCACATAGGCAGTCAAGTTACTGCAAAGAATATTTAGATTTGCTTTCAAATTACAACTGAAATCAGGTTTTAGTGTCACACACGTGTTTTGAGACTAGCTGAATATCAGTATTTACAATAAGCAAGGGAATTAGCCTCCAGATTAGAGGAATTACCATTCAGTATTCATTCTCATGCTATAAATCTTACCCAACTAGGAAGTAGAAATTATTTCAAGTGACATAAACGGCAGATGAACATGAAAAGCCAGATATTAAACTTGCTTAGATCCAATATGTTTTAATGAAATTATACTAGTCTTCTCTTAGTTAAACCAAAGGATATCTACTTTTTATTTACTCTTTTCTTTGAATTCTCTACCACGTTTGACTCTTGTTCCTGTTGATTCTGCTTGGGCATTCATACCTCTGCCATCTCATACTGGTTGTTTTGCACTTGACTACAGCTGGGACAAAAACTCTCAAGTTTTCCCCAATAGCAAAGACAACATGTTAAAAAACAACAGTTTGGATGAGCTCTAATTCTGATGCTGGTTCAACTCACTAGGCCAGTCATTTAATCCCTGAAAGTGGGAACAAGAAAAATTCTATTCCTCCTATATTCTTTGATTCAAAGAGCACTAGGAATTGTTACATTAGATGTTATTTCTAAAGCATATTCTAACCTGTGGTTGAGTGTGGCATGTTTTGTATTAGACAGAGAAATTGATAAAATGCATGGTGTATTTTACGGAAGGTGAAGGTAAATTATATTCTTTTTATTTAAAGATCACACTCTGCTTCCCTCTTTCTCCCTCTTTTTCCTTCAAAAATGTAGCTTTTTTTATTTTTGCATGCTACAGCCTCAATATAAATGGAGAATATATAACACTCAACACATATCAACATTTTGTGAGACTAATGACTGGAACATGGACCCAGGAATCTTGGCCGGTATTAACTGAATATGAGCTTTTAGCATAATGTGGTGCCTAAGGGATCTGCTTTTATCTTTGGGTGTATAAGCTGGGGAAGGTTATGCAGAAGTAGGAAAGCAATATTTGGAGTTTTTTCTAGTGCTAGAGAGACAATTACAAATTTTATTCAGTTTTGGTACACATATTTCAAAATGGATTATGAAACTAGAGAAAGGAGCACTCAAGAGCTAATGTTCTGGATAACAGTGATGGTGAGAATCACCTCACCTAATTTCAGCCACCAAAAAGCTAGATACCTACACCAAAATAGAAATGCAATCCATGGAGGCAGATAGGTGTTTCCAGAGAATGATTCATCTCATTCTAAGAGAAGTGTCTAATATGAGTTGGATGAGTCTTCTGAATGAATCATCTTTCCTCATTGACTGCAGGAGGGCTGTACAAAACTGCCTTAGACTAGATGCTTCTCATGTTTAGGTAGCAGAATATACATCTCACCCCAAGTGACTACTTTCCTCCCATGCATTTAATTTAACCAAAAGGAGTCTGCAGTTGATTTCATTATAGATACCATCCTGAGGAGATACAAGGGTTTGGAAGAATCTTAATGAAGGGCATGGGGGGGTTCTTCCTCATGTGAAAATCCCAGACTAAGAGATGTGCTCTAACTCAACAGCAAAATCTGAAGGTGGTGCAGGATACATCAGTGAAATCACATGCCCCAGATTATGGAGGTCAGACCAGATGGCTGAAGTAGTGCATCCTAGCTTTTAGCTCTGTCTCATATCTATGAACAGTGGTATTCTGTTTATAAGATGATACCCCTCAGAGCAATGGATATAGGCAAAGCATGAAATAAACTAGTGGACGCTTTGTCAGAGAAAAATCCATACATCTCTCGTAAAACTTAATTGTGGGGCGTTTCCCTGACACAAAGATAAGTGTTTGCAGTTTTGCGAAGGTTATTTTAAAATATCCTTGGTTTACCGCACAACTCTAGTCCTATATCCTAGAGAAGCTAGCTACATTCCCAATGGGGAAAGCAGGCTTACCTGGGTTTACAGATTAGTTTTCAGATTAGTTTTTCTGGTCTGAAAGTCAACACCAATTGGTGCCTTTAAGGATAACCAGCCACTGCTGAGCAAGTTAATTATATGAGGGCAGCTAATCATTATTCACAAATGATTTTGGGGTTGTAAATCCACAGATGTAGTGTCCTTCAATGAGAGTGTATTTTTAGCTGTGGAGCACATTGGCCTCTCCTGTCTCTGTTTGCTCTAAAATTAACATTAATCAACTTTTGGCTCTATGCATGCAGTATCCCCCCAACCAAGTAATTACAGTAAATATCCAGAATAAAGAAAAAAATGTCAAGTTTAAAATTCTTTGCTTCCAACCTTCAGTGTTTGGTCACTCATTTCTTTTGGTATTGAGTCTAGTACTCATTAGTCACGTTGAAAGTCAAGGATGTGTGTGCCTAGAAATGTGTCATTTTCCCTAGCACATCAATCAGTTAGTACAAGCTATTATCTCTCCCTACACACCTGGCCTCTCATAAAAATGATGAAACATAGGCTGCATGCAAAATGCTCTGTGAGGCAGGAAAATCATCCCAGAACTCTTCCATGGGCTGACATCTTTTGCGGCAGCAGTCTTACTTGTATGTTGGTGAGAAAGGATATATTTAGCTGTTATATTACAGGAAAATTGTATGGAGAAAAGCAATAATATTTCAAATTATTACCACTTAGAAACCATCAAAATAGTTACAAACAGACACAAACAAACCTACACATCTTGTTTCTTTCTCAAAGTTTAGAGAAAAAGCTGGAACCTCAGTGGTAGAAGGCTTAGTTTAGTTGAAAGATGCTATAACCTGTGGCTGTGGGAATCTCTGTGGAGCCACAAACTATGGCTGGTAAGTATGAGATAAATTATAAATGCTTGTTTTAGCAAAACAGACAAACACCACCACTACTACCACTACCCCCCAAAAAAAAAAAAAAAAACAAAAAAAAACAACCAACCAAAAACCACCTAAACCAACAAACCAGAAACAAAAACCCAACAAAAAAGAAACCGGCCATATCTTCATGGAAAATCTTGCTTCCCCTCCCAGCCAGCCACTGCAGGTGAAGGAAGATTTTCACTCATTGCTCATGATAGTCACTGCAATTTGTATTTTTTCCCCATTCTTAGTTAGTGAATAGAGTGAAAATTGATATTAAGCAAAAGTTTCCAGCTCTGGATCCTCTGCAGCACATTTTTGTATATGGAGTCCATGTGTGGAACAATGTTGCTCTTGCTGACATTTATAGGAAGAGCATTTCCTACTCCAGATAGGGTATTTTGACAATTGACAGTTTTTGTAGGGTTAGCCCAAAAGTGAGCACGACAGCCTACACAGTGAAGCCTGCTATTCTTCCAGTATTTCTAACACAGACTTAACATGTCTGCCTCACCTCCCTGACTGTTGCACCATTCTGTGTATTTCTTGGACTCCACAGGCTATTCAGCAAGCTTTTCCTTCACTCTCAGATATATCTAATTGCACAGGGCAAGGACCTGAGCAGTGTAGGCTAGTTTTGATCATAACTACTTCCCTGCCTCTGCCATTGGGCTAATGCCTGTTGTCCCTACATCACTTTTACATCTCTGAAGTCCTCCTGTGACCCACACTTTCAACCCCAAAAAGCCCCCCACACCCAGCATAAGCAGAGGCAGCGTAACCTGCTTTTTTGAGAATACTTCGCTTTGTTGTATTTAGCTGTAAGAAGCTCTACATCAGGTTTTCTTAGACTTGCTCCTGTACCAGGCTCCTCACTGCCACCAACACAGCCATGAGTGCACAGAGGCACTGAGCCTTGCAGGCAAATGGCAAGCCAAGCCCAACAAAGTGTAAATTCACCTCCAGGTCTCTGTCTTTAAACAGCCAACCATCCCTGAAGGACTTTGTTTCTCAGACCTTCTGCCACGTTCTTTCCTCACACGATTTGTGAAAACTCTGGATGCCACAAGGTAATTTTTTGTCATAGCAAATCAGCATATCAGAAGACAAAGAAGTTCATAGCCTCACCCACTCAATGGGATGCGTGACTCAGGTAGTGATAACTGGTGAATCATCTAAAAGTCACCTGGAGTGCTTCTTGCATGAGCACTCAGAGGGGAAACCTTTTGATAATTGATAGGTGTTTCTTCACTTTCTGTCAATACTGAAAGTCAGCTAATGACACTATGTGGCATAGAAGGAAGGGGGAGATTGGCTGCTCAGTTTTCAGGTTTGTTACTGAACTGAGATGACAGTCATTACAGATCCAGAAATTTTAAAATTATTACTTATCTGAAGAATAACATTTTTACATGACATTTTATCTCAGATTTATTAATAATGATTGCGTCCATATTACTTGAAAATTCACCTGGTAGGGGACAACATAGATTCTTGACCAGATTAGAAATGTCACCCATTATGATACATGCAATAAGCCCTTAACACTAAGCTAAAAGAACAGAAATTTAGGAGTATTGATTATGAGAAAATTGAGTATTATACCAGACACAGGTGAGAAAAATAAGTGAATCTGAAACCTATTTCTAAAAATTACTAAAATCTAAGATTTCCTCTTCACTGGCTCCTGCAATGGATTCGCCACCTTCTCCAACACTCAAGAACATTGCAGGTATCTCATGAACCAAACTGCCTTGTTCCTTTCTTAGGAGTGCCATCCATCTGATTCATAATAGTCCTTTTTGTTACTGGTCCCAGAGAAAACTTAACAAAACTTTTAATTAATTCATCCTATCTGGAAGCATAATCATTCTATTAAACTGTTCTTGCAGATCTGCAAAGCAAATATGTTGTTTTGCCACTGTCTTTCTTTAACATGGAGCTGCCAGGTTCCTTAATCCCACATGTTTAGCTCTGCCTTTTCCTTGCCACTTACACAATGAACTTTTGAAAATGGCTTACCAGCCATTTTTCATGTTATCTGGAAGAGAACACCTATTTGTCATTTCCTAAAGTGACTGGAATATCTATCCTCAAATACAGTGTTTTGCCTCGTCTTTCCTGGATTGCCCTCCAGTTCATCTTCACCTAAATAGCTCATTGCTGATGATCCCTTACCTTGCCTGCACCTCATTACAATGTATGTCATTCATTTCAGATCTAAATTTATCCCTCCTGCCCACAGACATAGTATTATCTGACTGCAAATTACTGAAATCAGAAATGCTGAGTCCTAAGTCTGAGGTTATGGAAAATTTAGTACATGTTAAGAATAATCCCATATAATTAAAAGCTTTCTCTGCTATTTTTGTCATGTTCCTCATTTAAAGTATCAGTTACATACTTCACAGGTCAGTGTCAAAAAATATTAGGTTTTTGGCAGTTTCAGAAAGCAGGGTGGGCCACAAATTGTCCCACTAAGTAAATCCTAGCGGATGGCTGACAGTAATGAGATACAGAGTTTGTTTCTAGGTCACTCACCTCAAATAGACTCTGTTTGCCAGTTTCTGAAATTCATTGCAATCTAATGATGCTCTGTGTACATCCAAAGGTAAACGATTTGGTCATCTTACTCTGCTCCAACTAATTTTTATAGGCTTTATCAGTGTGACCAAGGTTTGAATGATCATGTAAATGGAAACTCAGCATCGCTCCTATAAGCGATAGAAGTATTTTGACAGAGGTAAAGCTTTTAGAAGCTCTGTAGTGTAGAATGTGATTGTATGGGGACTGAAGGGTATTGTAGTAGATGGTCTATTAATCCTTCCTCTTATGGTCCATTACTCCTTTCTCTTGTGACCCAGTGCTGATAGAGAAACTATTGTCACCTTAGTCCCCTTTTCCCACTCTTTCTTCCTCCCTGTCTTTCTCTGTTGTTAAATCCATCTCTGGGTTGAAGACTTCCATGGCTGCACTAACTCCCAATACTTGCCTGAGATGAGCTTTGCGCCCATGCCTTAACCAGTGTATTAAGGCAGGCCTGTAATTTTTCTACTTGCATAAAATAATTCGAACAGACAAAACTGCACATGCCAGGAAGCGAAACTTTGCGAGTGCAAGTACGATTTAATTAAAGCTGTAACGGGGCCTGAAGGAGAAAAATATTATTAGCAGCTTGAATCTGGAGCTGGCCATAGGTCTGTATGACAAGCCAGCTGCACTGTTCGTGTGAAAAGGAAGCTGGCCAGTGGCCTTTACCCGATTCAGCTACAGTCTTCCAAAACACACCCTTTCTCATGCCTCCCATCCTTGTGACACACCTAGCATTAAAAAAGCTTCCAGTAATATTGTGCCTCTGGCCTGTGCAAAATGAAAGAAATTCAAGTCTAAACTTGCCTGCTCTTGCTTTCGGAGGTAATAAATGAACCCTACTATGCTAATAGGAATTCTGCTGTACAACCACAAGGAGAAAGCCTGCCGCTTCTGAGCAACAAGCATTTTTCCCCTTTAGCTGCCTAATTATTATTTTTTCTGATAGTTACCAGGCACAGAATCTACTAGCTACTTTCATGGTGTACCATGATGACAAGCTTTTGTCCGTACCACAGATATTCAAAAGGCTGAAAGAACATCTTGGACCCTGTTGCAAGGTTAAAGACACAAGCTGGAGCCAGAATACTCTGTACCAACACTGCTGGAAAGCTATGGGATGTTAACCAAGTTGCCATAATGTCAAAAGAGACAGCTGATGAGAATCTACTCAACCTTTTCCATATTCTCTGAATCAAGTGAATAGCACAGTCCAGACCTAGCACTTTAAAAAGAATAAAATTTGCAACCATGATTGGAAAGAAAGTTGGAACTGCAATGGTCACCAACAACTTTCATCAAAGAACAACTCCAGCTTGTCATCTTCTCAGCCTCTCTGCTCCAAACTCATCTGCTTCCATCCTTCTCTTTGAGTTCTTTCCACGTAATTGAAGAATGTTACTGAAGAGAATGATATTTACAATTGCCTAACTTGACAGTCAGGCAATTATCTGGTTTTTTTTTTCCTCACTGATCATCTGGAATGAAAGAAGATGGGGAGGACAGCAAAAGGAGACCTTTTAGAAAAGGGTGCATGGAATGGATTCATTCAAACCACACAATTCTGTTTTTGTGTGTGTGTGTGCTTTATTGCAGATGAGAAACAGAACTGGAAAGGGCAAAATACACCTTGTATAAGATGTGTTCTATGCATACTTGTATAAATTAACCCACTTAATACACTCATGGGTAATAAGGTGTCCTTTACACACGTTACATAAAGGACATTCCCCTGAGAGAAGATTTCTGAAGAACCGGATGGCCACAGAAGTTCACACCTCAACTGGATCACACATCTGTCACTAATTGATGCAAGATTGAAAAAAGGGCTACTAGGTGGCATTTCCAACAGCACAAGCTGACAGTAAGGACCATAAGGATCAGGGTAGCCTAATGTCTGGGTCAGCCACTGAGGGTAAAAGTAATGCTGGTTAACTAAGAGTTTAATAAGATGGAAATGTGGGACTAGACAACTGGTTCTGTGCCCACCAGGCAGTATGGACAAGACCAACCTGTTCCCAGTTGGAAAGAAGGGAGCTGAGGAGAGGTGAGCCATGCTGTGCCACTCTCTCTGGGCAGATGACAGGCCCTAGTCCTGTGTAGTTTACTAGCACAGGTATAGCCAAAGATTTCAGACCAGTTGTCCCATGGAATCATGGGTCCCTCTTTCCCCTCTGATGCCTTCTCTTCCACTTTGTGATATCTTGCTCATTGTAGCTCATTCTAAGTTAGACAGTATAGCCTGTTTCTAGAGGAAGGACCATGTCCTGAGTTGTTACTCAGGTGTAACTCTGCAGGGCCCCAACATATTTCTGGCCTTCTGGAGTATCTCTCACTGTGAGTCACAATAGTAGTTGTCTCCTGGTCTATTAAACACAAGTTCCGTTTACACATATTTGAGATAAACTTGAAGCCTGAAAGCAGTGTTTATGGGATGGAGCGCAAAATTAATACATCCAGGTGTATGGAGCAAACCTTTTCATCATCACTTCTCACTTTGTGACTTTCTTTGGACTCTGATCATGAAAATGCTTGTGCATGGACTTCCCCCCCAAAACTAAGTGTCATTTCTCAAAAACAGAAAGTGAAGTATACACCAGTATGTGTTATATGGATATAGGTAAAACATCTATGGCTGTAGAGATAAGGCATAGTATAGACTATGCATTGTGAAAAGAAGTCAGCTCATGTAAGCTCACTCCTGATGTCTCCAAAGAGAGGGCAGATGAAATACAAAGGGTAAGAAAATTAAGAGTTACCACAGGAAGGAAATGCTGAGGAAAGAATAGAAAAATGACAATTATCAGGGAAAAGGAGAGAAACAGACAAAGGGTGATGCAGAGCAAAAACTCCTTTGTTTCTAAATGAGTGCAAATTTTCCCACCAAATAGTTTCCTGTTTACTTGTTGCTATGAGATTCAGTTAATGGGAAATACAATAAATGTCAGTCTGCTAGAGGATGGAAAATAAGTTTTGTCAAACACCTTTCAAGTCATTAGAAACACAGAAAAAATAAGTATGGAAGGAACTTTAGGGTTCATATCATCACTGAAGCATTGTTTAGTTGGCGAAGGTAATTCAGTACATAGGATAGACCATAGTGTGTTTGACTTAGCACAACATGCCCATTAAAGGGCAGTGCTACACAATAGCTGGCTCTAACTTTAAAGCTGGCCTTGTTTTGAGTGGGGGTTAGACCAGATGAGCTCCAGAGATCTCTTCCAAGCTAAATTGTTCTATGGTAATACAAATAGAATGATGATAAATGAGCAAAAGATTAGTGGAGGGAAGATCTCAAGAAGTCATGAATGGAGATCATTGAATATAGGTTCCTACGGGGGTGGATGACAGGCAAAATGTTCTGCAACATTTTGACAATGACCTAAGATCTAATACAGTACTACTCCTGGCAAAATTTGTAGATGATACTGGTGGGAGAAAGGTCAGACAATTATGCTGACAGAACTCTCAGGACAATCATCTGGCTTATTTTTTAAGATGCTCTAGTACAGTCAAGAACAAAATTATGCATGTAGCAACAATGATTGCAGGCTGGACTGGCTGAATTGGGGACAATAACATGGACAGCAGTAAGGCTGAGAAGGACCCCAAAGTCAAAGTGTGAAAGCACTGCTGCAGAAACTGCCTTTAGGATTTTGTGATCAGAGGTGCAGCTACAAAACCTGGAAGGAAGGGGAGGAGAAGATTGGTACAACAATTAGAAGTAAGGAGGTGAAGGGTGGTCCTCAGGGAAGTAATCCCGAGAATAGAAAAGAGCTACAAAAATTATTCAAGGGTTGGAGAAAGTGCCTTACAGTGTGATTTTTAACAAGATCAACCTGTTTACCTTCTTAAAAAGAAGACTAAGAGGTAATTTGATTGGTGTGTAAGCACACTCACAAGAAGACAATACCAGATAGAGAAGGACTTTTAAGCAGAGAAAGGCAGAATGAGAACCAGTGCCTGCAAACTGAAACTAGGCAGATTGTCTCTATGAGATACAACTTACCTTCTATGGTTCTTTCTTTTTCAACAGGAAATATAAAGGTGACAAAATGATGACAACTAGCGAGAGCAGCGATTGCTTCTCTCTTTCCTGGATAACATTCTGTGTGATAAGAGTAGAGGATAACAGGTTCAAAATAAAGTAGATGGATAAACTGTAATAGCCTATTATTTATGGCTAAGATTCCTGGCCTTGCAAATTAATTTACATTTACTCTTATGCTCTGCTTTTTTTCTTATTTCTGGTCTTTTTTAGAGTTGTTTGTTCCCACCAAACAACTTACTTGTCAAATCCTTCATGACGTTGGGACTGAAGTCCTAAGAGTAGAGAAAGTCGTGTTATTGAACAAGAGGGTGAGTGCTACTTAGGGCACAAAACAGTGACGTAGGCCATCCTTGCTTTGCCTCTGTTTTCTTTTGTGACTTTGGATAGATCACTTGGGTCCAAATTCTCAGAGGTATTCAGGTGGCTTAATGCCCTCTGAAGCCAAGGATTATTTTAATAGGAGCCAAGTGTCTCTATAGCTTTCAAGACTTGGGTCTGAAATCTCTCTGTACAGCAACATACCTTCACTTCAGACACTTGCCAAGGAAACAGCACTGTAATATTTTGCAGCATCTCCAGCGAGTAGAGTATCCTATAACATGCTTCATATGTTACGTAGGTCACTTGGTCATAGGTTGGTACAAATATATGTGCCATACATGATTAAAATCATAACCTGCCTCTAGCAATTTCCTCTGTCTTCTCTGTTTTATGAAATTTAAAAAAAAAAAAAAAGAAAATAAAGAAGTTTTCTCTGAAAGTCAAACAGCAACATTTAATTAGGGCTGTAATTTTGCCCTGGCATTTCTTACGAGGTGTCACCGGGTGTTTAGGTCAAAAGTCATGGAAACATCAACATATGAACCATAGTTTTATCTCCACTGTTTTGAACCCCAAATAATCTCTATTTTTTCACTGTAGTATGAATTGGCAGGCTCGATTATATTCTTTCAACGCCAAGCATCAGATAGGATCATTTTCATACCGGAGCCAGATTTTCAAAACCAGCTTTATTCCAAACTCAAGGGAAACATCAGTGAGATACTTAGGATGGAGATTCAGAGCACTGGTGGTGTTAGGTGTCTGGTGTCTGACTTGTATGTCAGGTATGGAGCTTCAGCTGGAAAAAACCCACTCTTCAGAACCTGGTTAAAAACACATTGTGAAGTTTGCTAGAACTGAAGATGAGTTATATGTTTTGCCTTGACAAGACTTTAGCAGGGCTTTTTGACCTACTTTGCTAGCATGTTTTTCAATCAACATGGATCAGATATCCTGGAGAGATTTTCAAAAAACATTAAAATAATGGAATTTGTGAAAAGTTAATAAAAAGTTCTAGCTTATTTTTGTAGCTCAGGATGCCTCAGTAATCATTTATTTTAAACAGATGTCCTAAACACATGTTAAATTAGATCAAAGATATATGTGATATCTGAATTACAAATTATTGACACAACAATCAAGTGGCAAGAATTTCTCACTATGAGTTTGAGGAGGTCACATTATTCATGAGTGGCAAAACCACCAATGACTCATAAAAATGATCCCAGATAAGTACCAAGTTATGGGGCAGTAGATGCAAATTTCAAAGTCTTTGCTCATGTTAGCAACCTGTTACTTCTCCAGGTATTCCCAGTGGTTTCAGCATGAGTCAGAGCTTGTCAAACTAATCACTCCTGCACAAAAGTACTCTCTCAGGTGTAGCTTCCTACACCCATTGCCACAGTATAGTGTACTGCTTTAAAACTCTTGCATTAAAAGTCCTCTCAGGACAAACCACCAAGTTGGCCTGTAACTTCAGCCAAAAAATCTAGATTACAAAGCACTGTATATAGCTTGGAAGATGCCACATGCATTACTCCAGCTCTCCTCAGTCTGTTCAGCTAGTATTTTACCCCACTGTTCCTTAAAAGCTGTCTGAGTCTTGGGTTTGGACTCTGTAGAACAGCTTCCACATTCCCATCTTGCAAGCTCCACTCCCAGAACATAATCCTGGTGTTTGGGACCCATAAGCACCCCAATTCATGGCTCACCTGACTTTCTGCAGATACTGAAGATGCTCCTTCTAAGAGACATTATGACTTATCACGTAGACCAAGTCTGCAGACGTGTATCCTCAGATACTTTTGAGAACAGAGTATCAGAACAGCGGTACTTGGCCAGACAAAGAGTCGATTTGGCAAATATCTTCTGAGAACAGCCAGTGGTGGACACTAAAAGAAAACGTAAACAAACAGCTTCAGAATAGAAATCCTTTCCACATCAGTTGGTATATGGACTTTCTGAGCCAAAGCTTGCATCTGGATTGTCTCCTAAGTATTGAAATAAGACTGGAGAAATAGATAATCTAAATAGGAGAATAGTCCACTGATATCTTTCCTCTCCCATTTTACCTGCTTACACACCTTTGAATTTCATATGTTGCACATCCTTTTCACTCTCACAACAAAGAAACATGCAATGATCTCTAACACAACTCCAGGATTAAACAAAATCAGCTTTCCCAAACTATCTATTCATTTACCCAAACAAAAAGCCCTCCATGTGTTCTTCTGAGAAAAAAAGCACACTGTGATACTGTTTTAAGATTATGAGTTTGACCACCTCAGTTCTTCTAATAGAATTGCTGTCAGTTTATCTGGAATTTGATTATATCATTGACATATGAGAGTGGTATTCTTTTATAAAAAAAAAAAAAAAATTCCTGACCTCAGCATGACAATATATATGTTTTTTTAAGAGTTTTCCTCATAATTATTCCTCTTCTAATGATGTGGATTGTCCCATTCAAGAATTAGGCTCATCCTCCTTCCAGGCACTCGACCAATTCATTCATGCAACATCTGTATCCTCTGATATTTCCTGAATCATGAGGGTTATTTGAGGTTCTCTCCAATTTCATATGGTATTCACAAGCCAAGTTTGCCTTGAGGGTTTCCTTTCAGGCATAGTTACCAAATATGTTCATGGTCTAACACTTCTATAGGATTTCCTACTGTCCTTGCTAAGACAAAAATTTACTTCCCGGAAATAGTAACCGGAATAACACTTTTTGTTGCGTTGCAAATTCCTGTATTCTACAGGTTTTGTTTCTTCTGGATTTCCAAACCTCCCTAGAGTTTCACTTTCCGGGTCAATAAAATGGTAACTGCTATCTATTTCAGTGAGTTGGTCATTTTCTCACAGGCATTTCTATATGGGGATGAGGGGAACATTCTAGTAAAGGAGGCTTAAGGTTTAATCCAAGAAAAGATGCCCATATTCCAAAAAAAGGAAATAAGCCTTTGGGAGAGGTTTAGACACCTTAATTGATGAATACATTCCTCTGCAACGTATAATGAGAAGGCTACAGGGAATGGAAGAAAAAGGATCAATCAGCAAAGCAAGCTGTTTCTCAGCTGACATAGAGTGCAGGAAAAGGATAGGAACTGCCAAGTTTCGAGCTCATCTAGGCCAGCAAGGGAAATTAAAATGTACTGCAAAAAACGACAGACAGCTTTTCATTTGGGAGGAGACAGAGGCACTGTAGGTAATCCAGATATGACTATAGAACTGACACCAATCACTTCCATTGCTATCAGGACAAAGAAAAGAGTTTGGCTTGCTTAGCATTAAAGCAAAAGCAGTCCAGGGGCAGTAGTGCTTTCTACAATAAGCGAAGAATACTTCTCAAGGGAAAACACATTTGCTGCAGGAAAAGAACAACTGATTTATAAATGGAGAGAGGCTGGCTATGCATACATTGAAAATGTTACTTGGGAATAAAGTGTCTTAACCATCAGAAAAATAAGGCTGCAGAACATCCCCTCTTTCTAAATACTGTGGTAAAGAAACTCACTATTCTTAAGACAGAGGTGAAAGGGGTTCTCTTTGATATGACTGACCAGGGCATTGAACACGATAGACCAGCAAATTCCTTCAAGTTTTATACTGCGAAATAAAAGCAAAAGTGAGGAACAAATAAAGCAGAAGTGTTAGTTGAGATGCACACTGCATCCATGATTTTCAAAAGCAGCAATTTGCAGCATCTTCTGCACAGACTACATGCTCAAAAGAGCATACGCACATGTTGCAGAGCTTAATCCAAAAATTATTTCCTCTTTACTCAAAGGGGAAATTGCTCTGATTGCTAAGGTAACTCTAGCTCTCCAGGCACCAGTGTGTGTTAATAGATACCTTCCCAGACCTTCTGGCATGATACAACTCATTCAACCATTTCCTACCTTTGTTTTTGCCAACCCCAACCAGCAGTTCAACAGTGTCTGTGAACTTGTTCACATTGCACTGTTGCAGCTTCAGTGCCCCATTGAGCTCATACTGTGCTTAGCTGTATGTCAGAAATTTTACATGGCAGCTGCTATGGAATTGCATCAGGTACAAAGAACAGAACTGAAATGTGTGTGTAACGTACTTTGCATAAAAGGCCACCATCAAAAACTTGAATATCATTAAATATCATTACTTGTTTGAAAAAAATTCCCCAAACTTGAAATACTGCAAACTCCAGGATTCCATAATAAATTCAAATATGTTTCTAGCTCTGCACTCAATAACACAGACTGTATGGAATCCTAAGTTGCCTAATAGAAAAATCAGAGGCAGGCATCACAATTTGCATTGCATTAGTTCCACCTCAAGAAAAAAACAGGAGAAAGGTAATGAAATGGAACAGCTCTCATATTAAGCAGCTAGCTATTAAAGCTAGAAGAGGAGTAGAAAATAAGATGAGATGAGAGAAATTCATTAAATCAAAACTACTCATTCAACAGCTTAATATCTGAGCAGATTAATGTTATTGAAATGGTGGTGATTTTTGATCATGGGGATGAAGATGGCAAAAGTTTTTTAAGATTTTTTTTTCATTCCAGCATTCATGTTAAAGAACGAAAATTATGTGTTGATATAGCCTTACCATGGAGCTGCTCAGTTTGAACACTGCCACCTCCATGATCCCAGGCAAGTTACTGCCCCTCCATGTCCAAAGACAGCTGTGTGTTCCCCTGCTTGGTGCTACAAAAGCTCTGGACTCCCCCTAATCTTCAGTGGAAGACTGAAATAAGGTAGGGTAACGTGACATTAAGTAAAATAACATAACATACTGAGTCAGACCAAGGATATAAGTGACCCCATATCCTGCCTCTTAAGATGCCCAACAACATAAATAAATAAAGTGTGTAGTGGTATTCCTACCACACGATGACCTATGTCTCAGGTGTTCTGCTCAGCTAAGAAGAAAGCTTATAGATTGTATTGAGTGCCTCTGGCAAGATTTGGGGGGGTGGGGGAGGTGGGGAGGCAGTGCTGCAGGGGTGACCTCTATGGGAGGAGGTCAGGGGCTGCCCTATGCCAGTCACAGATAGCTCTAGCCAACTCCACAACAGTCCCTGGAGGACCCATGCCAGAGCAGGTACTCCCTGAGCAGACTGTGGCCCATGGATGACCCACACCAGAGCACAGGAAAAGAGTAAGAAGGAAGGAGGAGCAGAAGAAAAGAGTAAGGAATAAGGAGTGGCAGAAGGAAACCGCTACACCCTGACCCTAATGTCCTGTGCAACCCATGCCTTGCCAATGGGACTGAGTGTAACCTGTGGTGATAACAGGAGCAAGAGACTAGGAAGGGGAGAGGAAAGGTGCTTTCCCTAAGTGTTTGAATGTTTGTCATTGTTTCTCAATACCTGAATCAGTGTCTTTATTTAGACCCGTGAGTTTTCTTGCCCCTCTTCTTCCCCCATCCCACTTGGGGGTGACTGAGGGAACAGCTGGATGGGTGCTTAGCTGCCAGCCACCCATGTGGGGTCACCACCACACATTCAGCAGCAGTAAATTTTAATGAGGAAACATATTGTTTCAAAAGTCTAAGTGTGATTTTACTGATTAGTCTATAACAGTTGAGTCTTTTGTCTCTTCTGCTCTTTCAAAGTTTCATTTCAGATACCAAAGTGTTATGCTCAGTCCTGCTTTTACCATAGAAGAGTGTGACATCTGTGGTCCGAATGGCATTGTCTTCATAATAGATCTCTACCACACAACCAGTATCTAAAGGTAAATGCATTAATAGCTGATATGATCAAGTATTCCTGTGATGGTTGGATGAGTTCCTAAAGCAGATGCATTGTATGAGCCAGATCCATTTACGGACTAAATGGCATAACTCCATTGGTACCTTCCAATTTATCTACCAGTGGGAGCAGAATTCACAAGCTCTGTACTCTCAGGCTCACTATATGAAGTTCTGTTGTTATAATAAAACTAGTCACATTGACCTCTTCTCATTTGGATCTTGCTGAAGAGAAGCACACATTCAGATATAACACCACCAGTAATGAAAGACAGATGGGGGGAAAAGACGTTATGTCTGGTCAGAGTAGATTATGCATGTGCTCACTCAGCTCTGTGGTGATCATTGAAAAAGAATGGTTCATTTTTAGTAAAGTTAAGAATTTTTGGTCATCACCCCAGGGGCTGACTCTTTAGATCTTACTTGCACTGAACCAAAGTCATGGGATCAAAATTGACTTGCTGGACAAGATTATCAGCTGCTGGAAATTGGCATAGATCCACTGAAATTAAATGGAGCTATGCCAATTTATACCATCTGGAGACCCAGCCCAGCATGAATAAATGCTAAACAAGCTGGTTTTAAACTAGGAAAATTATTCCAATTCTGACTCACCTTCCAACCCATCCTTAAGAAATTGCCTAAATGAATTACATGGTAATTAAAAGGAAAATACCTGCCCAATGAAAACTTTCTGCATCTGTCCTTTCAAATGTTTTGAGGACTTCCTTCTTGTAAAAGAGATCTTCATTTCTTTTGTCAGGCCATTGTGAACATCCTCAGAAAATTCACAAGCTCAGGAATGTCTCCCCTCCTCATCTTCCATTGTGAAGGCAACTAACCAACATAGGACCAACACAGATTAATCTGTAATAAATAGCAAAAGTGCGAGGGTTACAGTGATGCCTTGGGCCTCAACTCATGGAACTCGGTGTTCAGCTGCATATTATTGTCACACTTTGCATTCAGATGCGCCTGGGACATGCTCCTTTGTGGGTAACATTAAGTTATCTCAAGGGAACAAGAGGGAATTTCAGAGGACTATAAAAGGAGATAAATTACAAGGGTACACAAATATACAGTATAATCACATCATTTCACTCTCTCCAGGGAAAGCATCTAGGTTTAAGTTGCTTACCAGTGGAATTTTACAGCTCTTGTCAATGTAAATTTTCTCCAGTTCCAGTGACAAGAAGATATTGAAAAAAGGCATCCTTCAAGGAAGATAAAACTGAAGCAAAAGCTGTGAAGTACACAAAAGATAGATAGGCTTATTCAAAGGGTATGTCCTCCATAGTGAATGCTGAATGAAAATTAACTACGCTCTGGGGAAGAAAAGGAGAAAAAAATATCTCGAGGATAAAAGCCTCAACCAAATATTGCTCATGGACAAAATATAATTTTAGATAACCACAGAAACACTCTGAAAATTGTCAGAAGGAGAAACCAAGGTGATGACTGGAACTGGTTGACTAATGTGTCTCAAACCTTGTCATTTGTCATATCAGGTAACTAACTATTCATGAGCAATATTTTCTCCTAGCACTTGACTTATTCTTTTTATTATGTGGTAGCGCCAAACCTCAGTGCAGCTCACAACAGATTATTTCTGGATACTTTAAAGGGTTTTCTCTAGTGAGTCTCAGTACCAAAGACACAGGACCACTAACCACACTAAGGCACTGGACTGGCAAACTGTCTAGGATGTCCAGAAATAGAGCAGCCTGACACTTGTCCTTTCAAGTGAACAGAAAGCAGGTTATCCTTTTTTTTTTTAATGGATACTTGAAAATGTGGAAAAATGTGCAATTAGTTCTGCAGTGTGGTGAATTATTAGTATTAATGTTATTCTTATTTATACTTAGAGAGTCTATTTTGCTTGGTATTGTTATATGATGAATGATAAACAGACGATGACCTTGAGTGATAACCAAACAGTGATAACCTTGAGCATCACTATAAGATGTATTTAATACCTGACCTTGCCATCCTATGACATGCAAATACAGCTGTGGTAACTAGAACAGCACAGGTAGTAACTAGGAACATAATAAGGGCACTTGCTTTTATGAATTTGCTTTCTTCATATATGTAGAAATTGTATTTCTCTAGAAATGTAAAGAAATCAAATAATACAACTATATATGCAAAAAACGTGACTACTGTGAAATCAGAAATGTCAAAATTTATACCTTTCTGACTCTTGTGGTCATTTCAGACTAATCTTAATGTTTAAAGCAATGTCAAATTAGAGGATAGTATTTGTCTTCAAGTGTTTGGCATACATTTTTCTTCATTTCTTCCAAGTTCCATTGATGAGTGGAAATACAGCAGATTTCCAGTGGTGTAAAAGCAATGCACAGCTACAGGCACAGCCACACAACCCAAGACAATCAAATTACTGGGGCTTACTGCAGTATGGCCTGTTAGATAAGCAGAAGCAATGGTGTCAATGCCCAAGCTTAGCATCTTCTCTGAGGTTATATTCCTGAAACTGAATGGAGGCTTCTAAAATTTACTGGCCTTTCCAGAGAAAGTGCCTTAATTTTCCCAGTTCCAAAATGCAGACAGTGCTAAACCAGGTTCCCTTTAAAGTGCTCTGAAACATAAAGAACTATATCAAGACTTCTGAGACTGTATTAACGAATTGCAATAAATTATCCACTCCCTCCTCACTGGCTAGCGTTTAGTACAAGATCTGAGATGTGGTTGAAACATTTGAAGGTTTGAGAGGGAACAGATTCATAGACTTAAATGCTGTTTCCTCAGTACTACCAAGTGATAAAGACATATCCTATGCTGAACTTGGTGCACGCCAAGGTAGATGTTATATGACTTCTCATTTAGATATTTAAAAATAAACTAGCACTATTGCAAAATCTATGTGCCATTATTTACAGCAACAAGCCGCAGAACTATTTGTTTCAGCAAACGCCACCCGAGGGAACTTTCAGTAAAGAGATGAAAAATTTTATAGCTTTTCTTTTTATCTTTGCTTAATTGTGTCTCCATTTTACACTACACTCTTTATTCTCTGCCCTTTTGACATAGCCAGCTGCCTTTCAGAGCCCTGTGAAGAAGCAGGCTGGCTTCACGCTGTAACAGGCACCAGCTCCCAAAGCCTGGTTTATTGATGAGTCACATTGCTTGTGTGTGCCTGTAAGCACATCGCACAAGTTCCTATGCCGTTTCCTCTCAAACTGCTGGGGAGGAGGTGGGGAAAGTGTGTGTGAAGCATAAACTACAAAAACAATGTTGGTAGTGAAGTCTCCTGCCCCACGGTAGAGCACAATAACCAGTGACACAGTGGAATGTCTGGTTCAGAGGCAGTGCAGGTTCATCCTGTTATCGGCCCGGCAGCCCAGGGAAGTGACGTCAGGCACACAGGGCTCTTGTTTGAAGGCAGGGAAACACACCGAGATGTTTCAACACTTCTACCATGCAGGAAGTCTCTTTTTTAAAGGTTGGGCTGTGCTCACGTCAGTCCCCCGAGCCATCTCTTTCCCCAGCTGGCCATCCCTAGCTCAGCCCAGGACAGGGCTACCACTCTCGGCTTGGAGAACACAGTGCCTTCAGTGAGGCTCAGTGCCACTACAGCCAGGCTTGCTCCAAAGAACACCAGCCAAGCTGTCAGGAGGAAATATTCTCATGCAGCCCTTGTTCTGCAAACTCTTCTTTGAGCAGAAATTCCCCATAAATTCACAAAGGCTAAGTGGAGAACGTGCATGCAGATCAGCCTCTCTATTATCGCACTTCAAAATTGCAGCTACTCAGAGCAATACTTGTAATTACACCATAACGCACATAGTGTGTACACACATAATGTACAGATGTACACTGCAGCATCTAGCCTCAAAACCAAAAACTGCACCTGCCAGACCCTGCTGATGCACTCTCCTGCATGAACGTACACCCTGAGGACTTCTGTTTTCTCTATCACTTGGCAGTATCCAAATACCATAACAGCATTATGAAATGGTCACTACTGAACATTCCCCTTCAGATCAGCACTGTGTGTGGAAACACACATCACAGCACTCTTGGCACTTACCAGATTTGTCTGTGTGTGCTTAATGAGGCTTTCCCTCTCCTGTTTCCAAATGCCATTCCACGACTCTTGCAAGAGTCAGACCTCACTTATAACTTGCAGTCACTTCATCCCCAACAAACGCAAATGCTTATTCATACACAGAGCCCCGTGGCTGCTCAGACAAGGTGCAGAACAACCTTTCAGGAGGCCAAGCCCTCTTCTGCTCTTTCGGGTGTGCCAATGTGTCTCTAAATAGTACCGATACTTCTGCCCTTTTCAGAGCACATCTTTGCTCATCTAAAACAGAGTTGAATTTAATAGCTTAGGTTAGGACAGTGTGAACTTTTAGTAACTAGTAGCAGCAGTCCCAATAGCTGCTTTGGACAGCCTGGTTCAGTTAAGCCCTCTGTGAAGTCTCACTCATAGGTGCCACAGGTGAGAAAACATACTTCATATAATCCATCTCTCTGTACTGCCGGAAACCAGGCAGCCTAGCAAATGCTGGTTTAAGGGGTGACAGTCTGCTGGCCAAAAACAGGCTTTAATGAAGTTTCCCTTTTCACCATGAGATCAGTAGAGGATCCAAAGTATTTCTGGAAGCTTTAACATGTTTTCTCTTACTACACAGTCCAAGAGAGAAAAACTCGGAGAGTCTCTTCACCCTCCTCACCCTTTAACATTGCTGCCAGCAGTGAGGTATCTATCTGAGCTACAGTGAGGGGCCAAACAGCAGCCCTGAGTTAAGAGCAGCAAGGGCTCTTGAAAGCACAGGATTATTTCTGGTGTGAAATTCAAAGACTGGTCTGGTAAAATTGCAGGGGTATTTTTGACAGACTCCCCAACAGAAGTTCAGCCTTATACCTTCTACCTCACCAGCAAGGCACTGTGAGATAAAAGTCAGGGCATGCGTACCATCCTGAAAGCCTCAGGTTCCTCTCTGGGCCACCAGAACAGGTGAGGTAGAAAGTGTCCCTGGTGACGTATATGGCAAGGGTGTCCTGAAGTAGCCACACATTACACTCTGCAAAACCCTTGCTACCAGAAGATGTGGAAATGCCTGATAACTCTGGAGAAGCAATGGTATGTACTTCACGGTGCTCACAAGGAGTGTGCAGAGAGTGGTGACATAGATTTCCCTTGGGGCCACAGCAGGTGAGTTAAGCGTCTGTAACCCATCCAAGGAGGATATCATGGTGGCATCAGCAAGCATATAACTACATCAGTGCTTTCCAGTTTGCTGTTTCTTGAGATGAAAGCATCCTGCAAAACACCCACTGCACTCCAAGTGGTTGATCCACCAGCAGCCCTGTGCATTGAATTATAGAATAAAGTTGTTATGGTATTTAAAAGAGACTTTTTCTCCCACATAACCCAAAAGCTGGAGTTTAAAATTCCTATTGTATGAACATTAATATGAAAAGAATGCTGTCTCCTATTATGGAATTGTGTTATAAAACTGGAATGCTGTCCCCGCCCCGTCTGGCTCGTGATCATCCAGACTTTGCCAAAAATCATCCTGTACTACAGAGTGTGTGTGTGTCTCACGACGGGAACTGCCTCCTGACTCACAAAGACAAGAGGCCGAGAATGTGTAAAGCTGGCAGAGGGTTTTTTTTAATCTGTCGGTAACAATCAGGCGACTTGCTTAATTGTTCTGAATTCTGATCTCTACTCTATGTGCAGCCTCCCAACCAGCAAACCGCAGCTGTGCGCCTCTGCTTGTGAACTGCACCCATTGTCCCTCCCAGGAGACTGAGAGGAGCTCCAGCTAATACGCCTTTGTCTGCCCTTCTTGCTGCTCTTGGCTTTTAAAGCAATGACCTAGAAATGTAATGCCCAAAGTTCAGAGCCTTGGAAAGCTGTTGGGAGCCTTCCTCTTTGGTGCTTTGTGCCTTAGCAGCACACCTTGAAAGAGCAGCGTATGTGAAGGGATTTTCAGGCTTTCTTTGCATGCAGCAAGGCTTGTCTCTAAAATTCCTCTTTCAGAGCACCAACTGCAAAAGGAGATTTCAAAGGCCAAATCCTAACTCCAGCAGTGCCCATGGTTGGAACTGAGTTGCTCTGGATACAGACTGCTCGTAACCCACTGGAGTTTGTTTACTGCATTAGGGATTGCTTTCCTCTGGCCATGCTCTGAAAAATCAAGATGTGTTGTTTTTTAAATGTCTGTGCATGTCTCTGCTTCACCAGCTTGTTTCTTGCTTGAGATTTTTCTTTCCCTACCATTTCAAACCCCAAAGTTATCAAATTAGCTCAGGAAATGCCTCCTGGGAGGGCTTTTTCCTCTCCTGCCCACAGGGCTACATCACATGCCTCATAACCCTGAACAAGAACTGGTAAAATTGCTGGGGTATTTTTGAGGGAACTTGTTCAATTACACAGAGCACATTCTAAGCCATACAGCCAAGTCCTCCTCCGCACAGGGATGATGTAAGCACATCCAGGAAACCTGGGATGCCAAAAATCTCAAACTCTGGAGGAAATATTTGCAGGTCGACATGGCTGCAAATTGGTCAGAGTTTAGCAGCCTCGGGAGTGTTCCACTCACAACTTCAATCCAAGTCTGGAGAAGACCAACACAAACAAAGACATAGTTGCACTGGTCAGATATCAGAACAGAGCCTTGCTGAGATGGGCTGAAATGCAGCTTCTCAGACCAGGGCTGAAGAAAGTAACATTTTTTCCCAGCTTATGTGTCAGGAGGGTGCACAAGGAAAACTCACAAGGTTAAGAAGATGGAAATTGTCGGGATTTTGCACTGATGAAGCTGGATAAAGTATTTGAATAGAGGAACGCTGGATGTAAATAAAAATAGGATTATACTACTCTGACAGCACTGGAATATATGCCAATGGCAGATACCAAGGCAATAGGTGGTCAGGAAATATGACACATGGACCCACTTGATTACTTGGTAGATGCTTTTTAAAGCCTCTTGTCTGCCTTCATCCAAAGTTATTTCCGATGTGGTTCCCAAAACGAAGGAATCTCTGGCAAAGATAAACAAGACTGAGCTGCCTTCCTCTGCAGGCTAAAGCAAAGATCAGAAAATACAGCACAAGCAGAGAAAATTAAAACACAGAAAAGGAAATGCCAATCATTTTCCTGACTAATAAATGCTAGGAAGAGAAATCCAAGGTTCACCGAAGGACCCGTGTCTCTATGGAGTCTGTACATTTCTTCCCTCTGCAATTCTCTGAACTCCACAACACTGACAGTTCAGTTTTGCCAATTATGCAACTTCTTAATGCTTTTGTTGCTTTTATGACATGTGTCAGCTGAGCGTGCAATCAAACCAAATAAGACTACAATAATAAAATAACCCACATTAACTAATTATCTTAATAACAACCCTGTTAAGAGTGAGACATCTGATAGGAGAGATAGAAGCAATAATAAAAGGGCACTGTCACTGCATGAGCAGACTTGCGCTGCTTCCCAATGTGATGCTCCAAGGATATTAACCCCTGGAGTCCTGGGAGACAAGTCTTTGGAGACACCAGAGGGTGAGGTTTTCCAGAGACTCTAAAGGAATCCAGACCACAGGGATCAAAACTACAGTTTTGGGACAGGAATGAGATAGGAAAGACATGCCTAAGGGATATTTCCTCTGTTGTCTGTGAGCTGCCCTCTGCAGCAGTGTGTTATTGAGCACATGGGCTGCTGAGGATGAGCGGTACCAGAAAATAAACACAGGATTTATGGAGCAGACTATGCTGTGAACTCAGACTTAATACATGCAAGGTGTGAAGGGTCATCCCAGGAAATCTTCCTCGCCCTTCACCAGGCCCTGCTGACCTCCAGAGTGCAGGAATACTGCTGTCCCTAGAGCTTGCAACAGCACCAGCTTCCCAAAACTGAAGGAAAAGCACGCTGATGTAACATTGACCACCAGGTCCTTCAGACCTGGCATGTAAGCTGGATCAAGACAGAGACACCCAGCGCCTCGTTTTCTCCTGGGAATCTTTCAGAGGTCTTCCAGGACTATCCCCAAGGGTGAGAGCAACTCTGCCCTACACACACAGCCAGCACAATCTGTTCCACACTTTGGAGCCTGAAGTTGTGCCTCAGTGGCTGAAAAGTGACCTGACTGATGAAACAACTGAACTGTGCTTGTCAGGAAGACAGACTAGAGAAACTTGAACACCTCTGATTTTTCTTCCTGAAGATATGACCCAGAAGTTCATTCTGCAGTGAAAGCTAAAATAAGAATATGTCCAGGCGAAGTCTTCTTTCTCTGATCACTCCTCCTCATCGTGGTACCTGTGTTGCTCTAGTGGCCTGAAACCATCAGAAAGTCCACTTAGACAAAAGTTAGTCACTTTAATTGGGCTGGAGGATGATCTACAGAACCAAACAGATCCAAAGGAACCACAATAGATCTGAGGGAGGATTCACACCACCAACTTAGAGGAACTTGCTAACGTGCCTTCACTAAGCATGCCCCTCTATACTCAGCCAAAAGACATGAAGTCTCCAAAGGTCAAGCAGGAGTAACTCATGGGTGGGCTGCTGTCTTTCTTCAATGACTATGGAGGGAGCCTAGGGCAATAATCACAAAGGCTAACATTAGCCTGAGAAGGCTAGTCTCCACAGGTTTCCTTTGTAATCAATGGCAGGTGAGAGGCAGCTTTGGCAGGAATTTCATAGCACCTAATAGCTCTGCACAGCTCCTGCACAGAGTCACCCTTCTCCTCAGACTGTTCAAAGAGGGAGAATGACATCCCTGGATCAAACATACTCTTTATGAATAGCAGCCTCAGATACTTATTTACGTCTGCTACTTTAGTCCATAGGAATACCTCAGCCCCAAATCCAGCCACAGTGGGTTGTGCTAGGGATGGCCAGTTATGATCACATCAATGGGAATAGCTGCTGTGTGTGGTTCTGCATATGCCAGTTTCCTTTGGACAGGTAAGTAACAGATTGTGCATCACGTGTCATATTGCTACATGGCCCCGTGCAATATAGCTTCTAGGTATTCAAACAAAATCTTTATTTCTCCAGCTCCTGCCTCTTCCCCAGCTGTCTTGTTGGCTTGCACTGGAGTAGTGTGGTCAGTGTATGCCATGTCTCAGAGGCAGATGTGCTGTAGCAGGTGGGCGGAGGAGGAAGGCGAAGGGTCTGCGTAGCACTGCCACTGTCACTGTGACTGCACCCAGCTCTGACCACACCCATTTCCTGCCTGGTTTTGGCATGTTTCTCAGGAAACAGTACCCAGGATGTCCTCCTGGTTCAGACATTTTTCCAGATAACAGGTGGGTAGTGCTTTTAGGAACAAACACCTGAGTCACTCCTCATAGCCACTGCATGTCTGAATGCTACAGGTACAAGCCTTCAAGTGAAATTAGATTTTCATGTAACTAAGGCTTACCCAAGACTTAGGCAGGACTTCTGTAAAAATCACCTGTTCTGTCCCTTCAGCCCAACCCACGTTCTGGGGCTTTTCCACCACCAGAAACATGAGTGCATCACACTTGTGAAACTCCTGAATAGGCAAGAGGCTTCCTTCTCATCCTGCAGAGTGATCTTCATTATGGTAAATGAAACAGGCTAGAGGAGCATCGACCTGCCTGCTCAGGACTTTCACAAGTGTGCTTAGCCGCAGGGCACAGCCCAGCAGTCCTTGGGCCCGCTCTGAGGTGACAGAGCTGCAAGGCCAACTGCAGCCATAGCCACAGTGCAGGGAGCTGCAAGGAGACCCCCTCCCAGGACAGGCAGTGCTAGTGTTGAGACCGGTCAAGCCCTAATGCTGCTTTTACCTCCTGGGATGCATCTGTGCCCACAAGACTGTTGGGTAGATTGGGTATGTCACATTTCCATCTCCAATGGCTAAGCAAATACAGACTTGCATCCCACAACACCTCAGTTTAAATCAGGACAGCACAAAAATCAGCGTGGGTCTCATCCTCGAGCATGTGGAGAACCCATGTGGGAGAGGATGTGTGAAGGGGAAAAGGCCATCCTGAAGACAGTGTGAACTGAGTGGGTGAGAGGACTGGGAGTTTGCTTGCCCAGCCAGAATTTCTCAGTCTTTCCTGGGTACAGCTGCTACTTCTACCTGAGGGTTGCTTACCGTGTTCAGAAAGTACTAGGAAATGGAGGTGTCTGTACAGAAAAAATGCCAAACACCAAGCAATGCAGCTCCAGAGATTTCTGTGTCACTCCAGACTCTCTGTTTCAAGACACTTTGGGGATATTCTGTGACCAAAGTCTGTAAAAATATGTATGTGCAGAGAAGCCAGGGAGTTAGCTTAAAGCCTTAGCCATATGGTCCCTCCCTCTCCTCTTTCACACACATACCTCATCATTAACGGGATACAGCAAAGTCTTCACCCCTTGGTGACCAGGCAGGAAGAGGACAGGTATCACAGAGCACCTTCTCCCCAGAAAGGCATGCCTTCAAAATCTTGCCCCAGTAAGATGAGGTCTGATTAGCTAGTGGAACAGACCCAACACTCTTCCTTCAAACCCCATGCAATATTTTGCAAGGTGGCATTGGGAGAAAGGCCATCGTGTGTCTCAGAGGCTACACTTGTTTTGGGAAGCTAACCCAGGCCAGGGCATAGCTCAAACATGAGCATGAAATCATCAAAAGAGTTTAATGGTTTCCATGCTCCCTTGTGCAGTTTGCTTGCTTGCCATCTAGCCTTCTCCCAGGCAGTGCCCAGGCATGATTCAGGCACAGGGTAGGGATCCTTCCTAATAGGAAACATGGATGAGACCACCCACTTTCTGTTGGCAAAGAAGTTTAGCCTTATAGATAGCCATATGTAAGCCATGCGGTACCACTTGCCCTCAGAGTCACAGTGGATCTGGGCCATTTACTAGAATAGTCACAGCCAACAGATTCATCTCATTGAGAGGCAAATGCTACTGTCTCAGACTGCCTGCAGACTCAGGCAGCCATGCACTGGTGACAAGTAGCCCACATCTCTACGTTTTTTTCACAGCCATCAGTTGTCAAAATGTCTTTTTAAAAAGACAACATCTCATGGAGAGTATATTCTCTTCTCTTCCCCTACCCCAGCTTCTTCCCTCCACAGTCTCCCCAGTGAAGGGATAAAATCCCAGTGATGCCAACAGCCCCCGACCACATGCAACACTAAACAAGGAAAATATTTGCACTGTTGACATCTTTTTTTCCCTGCTGTTTGATAGCTGGAAATGGAAAGCAGACATATGAACAATCAGAATGTCTTCGGCAGACCAACTTTGTTTCCTAGGCTAGCATCTAAGGGACCTTCTTCTATACCAAGCAGGGAGGTGATGGGCAGCCTTTAAACCAGAACTGTGTGCCTCATTTATCTTTCTTCTCTTCTAAGGCCTGAAGTCAACAGGGGCTTTTTACACTCTAGTGACTGTAATTTGGAGTTGCGAAGGCTATACGTGTTTAAGTAGTGTTGGACTGCACTGCAAACCATTCAGCACAGGGTCAAGCCCACTTTTCCCCACGTCTCAGAAGTGTGGATTTATAAAGCCTTTCACAGAAAAGGTCAGTCATGGAGAGAATAAATATGGTAAGTACAATTTACTCCCACCAGAATCAGATTTATTCATACCTATTAATTAGCCTTAATTATACAAAACATAACTGATAGGCAAGAATATAGGAGTCAGTTGTAATATTACTTGTGGCAAAAACAATGGCATGAAAGTAGAAATCTGCCCCCCACTCGCCAGAGATTATGCATGGACCATCTCAACATGCATTCTGGCAACCCAGTTCCTTCCAATTAAATGACATCAGGAAAGCATTAGAAATAGTGTGGGCCCTTTTTCATTGCTGCTTATGACTAACTGAGGTAATGCTGAACTGTTTATCACCATAATCCCAACCTACATATCCTAACCACTGAGTCAGTATTTAACCGAATCTCTCAAACCAAAACAGTTATATAGCAAATACTGCATGTGGTTTTCATCCCGTGGGTTCAGAAACTTTGAAAGATTATTACTTATATTACTCTAACAACATGGGTCAGTCCCCATGTGCTGGCACTGGGCAGGGTCATTGCACTGGGTGAAGAGATAACAAAGATGCCTTGCACCCCAAACAATATATATTAGAATGGTTTCTCAAGAAAAAGCTAGCAAAGGGAGAGCATGAGGTTCAGAGACAGCTTGAACCACCATCTACTTTCACCATCACTGTGTTTATCAGAAGTTTGACATACAGGATTGCTCTGGGAAAGCAGCCTGAAAAACAGAGCTGAGAGTTTCCTGCCTTAATTCTGTGATGTATAAGACAAACTGCTGCTGAACTGCAGCACACACTAGTCATCAGATGTCCGCTACCTTATCCATGGCAGGTCTGAAGTTAACCTTCTCTCTGAAAGATGATCTTCCTACAGGGAGCATACCTTTGGTATGCAGAACCATGATCGGCTACATGTTACCAAGGCCTGTGGTGCAGACCACAGTGGAAACTTAGGCTACATCCACCTCACATTTCTTCAAGTCTGGACCTATCCCAACTAGTAGGGAGCCAGTGAGGGCACCTGGAAGATCTGCAATAACTGTTTGAGCCATTTATTGTTCCTGAAGCATCATGGGTGCATTCAGAAGAGGGTGATTGGGGTTGCTGGCCCAGAGGATTCAGGGTAAGAGGGCAAGATTTGAGCTGATCAGAACAGGCAGATGTTTACAGTTAAGCCCACACTGTCGAGTGGGCACCATAAAAACCACAGGCTCTGGTCCAAGCCTGCTCTGAGGACCAGACCCACGCACCGCTCATGTTGTTAACAGCTCATGGGAGGTGAGGAGCCAGAGCACGCCCACTCCATATGTGGATCCGTACTCGGCCATTCAATTGGCCTGCAGGAATCAAAGGCAATGCAGGAAGAATCACACCCCAAGTGACCATTTTGAGAAGGGCTTCGTGTCCTCTGCAGCAAGGCAGAGTGGGTCTTTCCCAACACGAAGGGGAACGCTACGCAGCTAAGCCACAAAGGCAGACAAACTGTGGCCAATCCAACCCAAGCAATGAAGGCAGAAAACATGAGGGCAATATGTTTGAACACGTCTAAGCCTGCCCTCAGGCTCTTCATCCCACAGAGCAGTAGATAGGTGTGAGGGGTGGGCTGGGAGGAAGCTCAGACCCCCAGCGCACTGATCTGGTGTGTGTCGTGGGGCATCAGAGGCAGGACAAAATCTGGGGCATGCGAACAACTAGTGGCTAGTGTCTGCCCTGGCACAAACAGGTTTCAGCTCTTCCTCAAGTCGATGGGTGTGCCCCCAGCTCTTGTCAGAGCCCGAGGCTGCCCCAGGCACCGCAGCCCAGGGAGGATGACAATGAATGTGAGTAATTCTTGAAATTTGTGGGAAGACTATTCAGACGTCTGACTTCCTGCTTCTGCATGTACAGAGGAGATGTTTTTGTCTAAAGGCGTGGAAACAGCTTACGCTGATATAAAGCCTCCTGTGCTGGGGCAGAGCAGCAAAGAGCCCAAGAACACTGCAGCCAGTGAGGAGACAGTGGGGGGAAAACATGGCAAACTCTGCGAGGGGGCAGTGCTGACCCGGTGCTCAGAGGGAAGTAACGTCGGCTGGGAAGGAGCTCATATATAGGAATTCCCCCTGGACCAAAGGGAAACCAGCCACTGAAGCGAGACTCTGAGTCACAGCTCATTTCCCATGGTACTGCTGGCCGAGGCAATCACACGGTTACCCCCGCCTTAAGGTCAGATTGCATTATTTCAGTCCAGCCTAAAATCCTTTTAATAAAGGTTAATCTGGATGGCAATGCCAACTTTATAAAACAGTTCATCATTTAAACATGATCAGAAGTTCTCAATGGAGTTTGAAAGGCTGCAAAGAAGGAAAACATTTTGCTTTGAATGCAGCCAAAAAATTAGATAGGATTTCTGTCTGTGGAAGCTATTTGCCTTATTCTCCAGGGCACCATAGGTAAAAGGAGAACACTTGAGGTTAACAACAGTAATACTTTTTACAATTTGATCATGCAGAATCTCTTCCCAGCAACTGGAGCCACTTTAATATGAAATGCATCATTACAGCAGTAGGGCCCTGGTGATGGATGACACTGAGAGATCACCAGAGTAACCCTGATGGGAGCTGGTGCTCAGAGAACGCACCACATTAATTTACAAGCCTGTCATGATTGCTCTGGGTTTATTTTTAACTAAAATATCCTGGCCTTCAGCAATCTATGCCAGGGATACCCTGACTCTGCAGAATGTGCAGAGCAAGAGCTGCAGCATATGCTCTTGTTTTCATCAGCAAAAGGATTCAAGTTAGGAGTACTCAATATTAAAGTAATGGCTGGTTTTTTCCACCTCTGCTCTAAGGTTAACATTCAGTAGACCATCAATACGTCCAGATAATACATTCATCAACATGACACTGAAACACAGAGTGGATAAGGAGTTAGAGAAAGATCATCTGGTCCATCACCCTTATCCCAGTACAGGATCTTGTATATATCACTCATTCCCAGCAGATTTCTCTCTAGTTCAAAAACATATTAATACCACAGGGCTGGACACCTACAAATACCCTACTTCTGTCTTACATGCAGAATTACCTCCTGCCTACAAAAGAAAGTAATCTTCAACTTGTCAACTACCACAGCTCAGCCAGGAGAGCTGCCACATTGTGACAATGAAAAAGCTCATATAGGTGTAGTGCAAGTGTCTTGACAACTGCACAGCAAGAGAGCAAATGAAAGCTGGGGAAGAAAACAGGAAAAACAAACAGCTGCTCCTCAGTTCATGGCATGGGGAAAACACAAGAGGCAGTAAATACTTGTTGACTTAAAGGCCCCACTGATTTCAAAGTGACCAGCTGGCAGCAAGTGTTGATATTTGGGCCATTTAAGCAATTTTCAGATGATGACACAAACATATCAATTGCCTTGGGGACCTACTGGCAGCTTTCCTGTATTGTAAGGAATCACTTACTGGAACAAGAGACATTGCAAGTGACAATCAGAGGAAAGTCTTTGCACAGTACAGTCAGGTGGCAAAAGGGATACAGACCCAGGACAAGGATGTTGGGGCAAGTGAAATGCCAGTTCACCATGTTCACATATACTTTGGCACTCATGAGAGGAAAGAAATACCTCAGAAGGCCAAGGCTGTATGGGAGAACTGTTACCTACAACTTATACCCAGAGCTAAAACAGTGACTGCATTATTTTACAGACCAACTAGACTGCCACGACGGGCCTGTTGGCCCCTGGGACAGGAATGGGGTGGAAGTACAAGGCCATGCAGAGCAAGGCCCAGTGCAAAACAGAGCCACCTCAGAGACAAAATATGGTCAGCAGAAGCTTGGAAGGACAACTGCCTAGCTTTCTTTCAGCAAAATCTCCATCAGGGCATTTGGAGTCAGCACTGTGTGAAGACTGCCTCAGTTATTAAGTGAAATTACCTTCTTTACATGCTCCTGGCCTCCTGGTTCAACCCTTGTTGTTCATCAGTTTCTGTGAGTTAAACTGTGGATGCCATAGGCTCCGTGGTCCCACAGGACCGAGGCCACCCATGAGTTTGCTAGTAGTAGTGTGAAGAATAAACAGGTACTTGCAGGAGGTTACAGAGCTCCCTAGTCAGCTGGGATGCTTGGGTAGCATTTGTCTCATTCTGCTTAACATGACAATACCAAAGACACCCATACATGAGGCAATGGGCTAGCATCCCTTTATAATTACTGGTAGAAAACCAGAAAATTTTTAGCATGCAAGTCATCTGGGCTGCTTTGGACATCTGCATGAAGATGTAATAAATTGTACCCAAGAGGTGCTATTTCTCTCCATGGACTGAAGGCAATGATACTCATGGGGATGGAAGAGCAGGAACACTGCCCATCCATCCGCCAGTGCTGTAGGGAGGACAAGGAAGGCGACCACTCTCAGAAACCTCTTGGGTCACCCCAGCATGAATCAGCAGAACTCATGAAAATGTAGCAAAATTCATGGGCAGTATTTCTTCATGTCTACAAGTACAACTCTCATTAGATCTGTAAGGCAGCTGGATATTTGTGGATCCATGAGCTGATGAGGATATACATACTCGAACCACTTCATAAACAGGTGGGTGTGAAATAGATAGCGAGTGCAAGAAAATCTCTGCGTCTAAAGGTGATTTTTACTTTGTGGTGTTATAAATGGTGAAAACACTTGTTATATAAGCTAAATTTTTTCAACAGATGGTGAGAAAAAGAAATATCTAACAGTAAAATAAAAGGCAGATATTTGCCAAACTTATACACAAGGACCTTAAGGAAGGAAAATGTTCTTCCTTCTGCCCTGCATACAGCCAAGAAGCAAATGAAGATATAGGCTTTGATAACCATATAAATGAAAGCCATGTGTCACTATTGAGTTTGTGGACCTGGAATAGAAAAAATAAATAAACACAAATAAAACAGAGGCTCTCATCATGACTGGTTTCTGGTTCAAAGACAGCTCCCCAGCAGCGTATAACTCACAGAAAGTGAAGCTAAGAGGAAGTCCAAGTTTCCATGAAGCAACAGGGAATACAGCATTGTGCAACAGCTTTTCCAAACCAAATGTACACTCAGGCATTGCCCAATCAAATGATAGCCAACAATGTATGCAATAAAGAACTGATTGAATCTTGCTATAAGACACAACCCAAATGACGCTATTAAATAGCTTAATGTTGTAGCTGACAGAATTGTGGCATGGCGTTTTGTGAGTAGAAGTTATAATGAAGCAGTGGTATTACACACACACACACTCTTTCAACTTCTAACACAAAACTGGAGGCTGAAGGAATGGCATGTGGCATCATCAGCCAAGATTTTTCAGGCATAAGGAATTTTCTCACACAACCAACTGTAGGTTAGGAAACTGTCCTGTTAATTATGGCTGATGGAGAAGGACTTATCTTCAAGCACTGAAAATTTTCAGTCAGTATTTTCAACCACACCGGACAGTCTTCATGTTTGGGATTGACCTGGTGACTTTGTAAAAAAGCAGAGCAGCCCAAACCCCACAAAAATTGAAGATCTCTGTTATGTCTCTCTGCCAAAGTCCATACAGAAGACCGGAGAGCACCAAACCAAGTGCTCTCCATTAGAAGGGATCCTCAAAGACATCAGGGAGGACTGCGATCTTTCTCCTCCCATTTCTATGACTAAGTCTGAAGAGGATTTTCATTAAAATCAATGAGAAGAGACTGAGTGCAAAATAATTAGCATGAAATTATGTAATGTACTGAACAGCAGTATTCTCACAAGAAGGACAGATGCATTTCGGGAAAACATGAACTAGTCAATCACAAGTTACTGGAATGCAGATGGAGATACATGGAAGTGCACAGTATCTACATGGTCACACCAGATGATCTGATAGTCCTTTTCAAATCTATGAATCTATTAATTGCCTGACAAGGTTTCAGGAGAGGACAGCAAAATACTCTATTATAAGATCAGCTGCTCAGTGACCACACTGACACTGTCAAGACCCAGGATCTTGACCAGGTTAGTAGCACACAGCCTGACTCTGGTGGGTGTGCTGTGCACTCTCATGGGAGGCAGCTTCCCTGGCACACCAGCTCCCAGGGCTTCTGGGAGCAGACCTGCCTACTGTAATTTCCATTATACTCTCACTTACCTGATGCCAAACCTCTTAACATTGTCTCGATCCATTTAGAACTGGCCTTATAGAAGTGGTGTTTGAAGAAAACTGTGTTTAAAAACAATCCATGCTGCACAGATGAATAATGCTGGATTTCAGGCAGTTTTCTCTGCAAACAGAAGGAGTTTAAATTTCTTTTGGTAATAACCCCTTTTGACTTGCCCACATGTAGACGGTAATTATTACTGCTTTTTACGGCTAGGGTATTTTAATCCCAACACATCTCATTCCCTCTCCCACATAGACTGTCTTTGAAGCAACAATAACAAGTACCAGCTTCCCTAGGCCAGTTTGCAAATTTGCCTCACGGCTAAAACAGTCAGAGCAGGCTTACTAGGTCAGAATTGGATTTCCCCAATATGAACCATTCCAGAAAAAAGTCTCTTTCTTATTGTTAACTTATTAATCATTAGAGAAAAAGAGAAGCGTTGGGGGTGGGGTGGGGGGGGTGGACGTCCCCCTGAGTGAATTATATATGGAAAATAACTGCACAAAATGCTCTGACTCTACTGAAGTCAATGGGAGTTTTGCCACCGGTTTCAGCAGAGCCACAATTTCATCCACTGGCTCCAGAGCGACATCTCCTATGTCACCATTTACTAGCAGCAGCAAAGAGTTCACCACTGGAACTCCCATTACCATATAAAACATAAAGGAAAGCTGAGGTGTCTCTGTGGGGATCTGGCAGCCTCACAGAACTCATCCAGATTTGTTTGCTTTTAATTACCATTACAGTCAAGGGCACTAAAAGCTGTGTGGAGTCTGGGAACAAAGTGTTTTTGTTGCCCTCAGACACACATTATCCCAGCACAGCCCTGGCAGCAGCACGGTAGCAGTACCCAGCTGGAGGAGCTCCACTGGGGGGGCACCTCATCCATTTCCTACCAAAACGGGGACTGACACCTCTGCTTCCTCCCATATCTCTAGGCACCGTCCTAGGACCCACACAGGGGGTGATGTATCTCCCTGCATATCCAGGGGTGCTTGTTCAGGCTCTTTTCTAAGTTCAGGCTGAATGCTATTGCTGTCAGTCCCTAGCCAGATGTGCTACATGTCCCCTCAGCACGCACCTTGGGCACAGCAGGCTCAGGGAACATGAGCCTTTGGATAGGCTGAAGGAAAGACAGAGAGAACAGGCAAGCAGCATGATACAAGTCACTGATTAATTTGTTAAAGGCTAGTCCACAATGGGCATGACTTTGTTATCACACCTGGAGCTGCAGCCGTTCAGTCCCTTGCTGACAGACCCCAGTTAAAGCCCCCATTCATCCTAAGCTGGAGCATTTTGTTTCTCCATCTCCTAATGCAGTCAAACCTTCCTGATGAAAAGCACCCGAGCAGATATATTGCCATGAAAAAGTTGCTCTAATGAACTGGCAGGAAAAACAGTTTCACAGAAAGAAGATCCTTGAGCAGCCCCATTCACAATTGCCCCTCGCATCCACAGGCTCTTGTGCTAATTAGGAGTGACACCTTTAATTGCCAGTATTGAAACCCACAAGAGCTAACAGATCGCAGCTTACATCTGTGATATTGTTAACCCAGGAGGCAGCTCAGCAGTTTTTTTTTTGAGTCAGTGGCTTGTTTCCCTATGACGCCTTGAGAAAAGATTTACTTGTGTAATGTCTACAAACCTAAATTAACAGGGAATATTTAAATTGAGGTAGAGGGCAATTTAAAGCCCAGCTAAAACTCCTCTGCTGAAATCTCTAATGGTAGGAGAAATGTGCATTTCCAACACGTAATTAGGAAGAGACAAATAGAGGGTGTGGAGTCTTACTACGGAATGTTAATTACAAGCAGATCCTGAATCCCTGGGTTGAGTTCCAGCCAGTTGAGGACACACATTGAAATGTATTTAGTGATATACTCATTTCTACTTAATTACTTGTGAGACAAAGTGCTCGCAGCCAAAGGATATTTCTTTAGGATACAGAGGAGAGCTCTGAGAAGGATTGATAAGTGTAAAAGATACATGAAGCCATATCAGTCCACCTACCTACTTGCCAATTAAGGGTATTTCACAACAGCATTTTTTCCAGTGTTCTGTGTTGCCTATTTTAATGTCCTAAGTGATAAGGTTTCCACCACTTCCCTTGGAAGATTAGAGATGTCTCACAGCCAAGATTTTTTCTCCCTGTGATATTCAGCCTCCATTGTCTTCTGTTTTACTATAGTACAACTGTTTTTTTCAGCAAAAAAATTACCCTAAATAATTTCTCTCTCCCCTCATTGCCTACACCCTGTTGGCAGACACAAGGGTTACACTGCAAAGGGTATCTAGAAAGACATTTTGGTTTAATCAAACTCACTCTTTTCCAGCCATGGGTGCTGGAGCAGCAACTAAGCAGAGTAAAATACCTGGGTGGGAAGATGGAGAAGGCTCCCTACAGCCTGTCTTATTCTCCAGACCTCCCAAATTTCATAGTGTCTGAGATCCCTGTACCATGTACTCCACAGAGCACAGTGGATACATTCTCCTGTGCTTCAGATAATGCAACAGGGATAAGTGACAGAAGATAGCTGGTGAGGACTGACGGATAGGCTACTCATCCTCACCTGCAGACTGGTACCACAGCCCCTTTAAAACATATTCCTAGATGGACTCTGTCAATTGACCTAAAATGGTAAATGATGAGTCAAGACAACAGCTGCATCAGCTGCAGTGATGATGGAGAGGCTGTGCTGCAAACACCTCAGACTGAGGTACGAGGGCAGGAGCCAGTTATGTGAGCCTCAAGAGCATGGCACAGGTCTGCACTGTTTGCCTTGCACATAGATTCAGGCTCAATTTTGCCTCAGCATGAGTTACTAAGGACTTTGACCTGCTGCCCTTATCCTCCTTCCTACCCTACGCTTTCCTCTAGGAATTTTTCTGCTGCAGTTAACAGAGCTATCTGGATGGTAAGACTGAGAGTCAGACCTAGACCCCTTCTTAGTCAAAGGAGACATTTAGCTTTGTCATATCAAAATCAGACGAATCAGAAGTGGCAATGCTGCACCAGCCATAGATGAAACCTATGTCTGTAATTACATTCAAAGTCAAGTGGGAAGAATCACATCTGACGTGATCAAAGTACAATATCAGTTGACTGCCATGCAGCAGGCAGCAGAAAAATCCAGGCAATTTATTGCTCCCAAATGTGTCATGGAGCTCAGGTGGTAGTCAGGACCTGGAAGTAACCACCAGTGTCCTAAATCCACTTGAAGACAGCATGTTTCCACAGGCTGACAAAGCAACAAGCTGCACTTGGAAGCACAATGCATGATGGCTCAGCTGGCGTGTTGTACGAGGTACAAGATAGCATTGCGCGTGTTCCCCAGTCCTCCTGGGAAGTGATAGGCTGAGAATGCCCCCCTGCACTTGTGATCATCTAGGTGAGGAGAGTCCTCCCTCAGGGCATGTGGATTTGCATTACTGCCTGTTTGTGCTGGTTGATAAGAGACATCCAGAGGATGCATCTCTTTGTCAGTAAGTGTCTGCTTGGCTTTAGAGTAAGTGCAAGATCGGACATCACCGGGAAAAAAACAGGGAGTTGGAAATTACCAAAAAATAAGACAGGGAGAAAAAGTAGGAAAAGTATAGTGTAGATAAAAATCATTATCCATTCTTTCTCTAAATCTGCCACCCCTTTATTACCAAAACCGCTTGAGCAAGAGGATACTGACTCCTAATATCTGAGTCAAAGGCCACAAACATCTCTGAGGTCCGTACCAAAGAAGCAACAGAAGGCATCTAAACAAAATGCTAAGGCATGTGGAAAATAAGGAGGTGATTGGTGACAGCCAACATGGCTTCACTAAGGGCAAATCATGCCTGACAAATCTGGTGGCCTTCTACAATGGGGTTACAGTGTTGGTGTATAAGGAAAGAGCAATTATCGTGATCTATGTGGATTTGTGCAAAGCATTTGACACTGTACTGCATGACATCCTTGTCTCTAAATTGGAGAGACATGGATTTGATGGATGGACCTCTTGGTGGATAAGGAATTGGCTGGATGGTCACACTCAAAACCTTGACAGGCTTGAGATGTGGGCCCATGAGAACCTCATGAAGTTCAGGAAGGCCAAGTGCAAGGTCCTGCATGTGTGTCAGGGCAATCCCAAGCACAAATGCAGGCTAGGTGGAGAATGGATTGAGAGCAGCCCTGAGGAGAAGGGCTTGGGGTGTTGGTGGATGAGAAGCTCAACATGATCCAGCAATGTGCGCTTGCAGCCCAGAAAGCCAACTGTATCCTGAGCTGCATCAAAAGAAGCATGACCAGCAGGGTGAGGGAGGTGATTCTCCCCCTCTACTCTGTTCTTGTGAGGCCCCACCTGGAGTACTGCATTCAGCTTTGGTGTCCCCAGTGTAAGAAGGTCATGGACCTGTTGGATTGAGTCCACAGGAGGGCCATGAAGGTGATCAGAGGGTTGGAGCACTGCTCCCATGAAGACAGGCTGAGAGAGTTGTGGTTGTTCAGCCTGGAGAAGAGAAGGCTTCAGGGAGACCTTATAGCAGCCTTCCAGTACCTGAAGGGGGCTTACAAGAAAGCTGGAGAGGGACTTTTTACAAGGGTATTTAGTGATAGGACAAAGGGTAATGGCTTTAAACTGAAAGAGGATAGATTTAGATTAGACGTAAGGAAGAAATTCTTCATTATGAGGGTGGTGAGGCACTGGAACAGGTTGCCCAGAGAAGTTTTGGGTGCCCCATCCTTGGAAGTGTTCAAGGCCAGGTTGGATGGGGCTTTGAGCCACCTGGGCTACAGGAAGGTGTCCCTGCCTATGGCAGGGAGTTGGAACTAGATGATCTTTAAGGTCCTTTCCAACCCAAACTGTTCTATGATTCTATGAAAACCAAGGAGGACATTGGTTTCTTGACCACTAAGGCCAACCCAAAATCCCACTGGCAACACTCTTTTGTTGACAAAGAAAGTCCACCCACACAGGCAGTGGTGAATATGGGACAGCACAGGAAAGTAGAACTAGGATCTGAATGTTAGGATGTGGCTGCAGACATGGTTTTCAGCCCTGCCCCTGTCTTTTACTTTCCCAGCATATTTTAGTCTTGCTGCTCAGTCTGGGCTCATCTCTCACAGCAGTCAAGGCCTTCTAAGTCGCCTTTGCCCCTCTGTTGTTCCACACCCTGGACATGTGGGACAACAGAGTCCCAAAGAGGAATCACAGGGATGAAATGGAATTAGGGTAGAGGGCGTAAAAAGAAGCAAAAGACAGATCACCCGCACTGCAGTGGGTAATGTTGAATAGCTGAAAGGATCATGGAAAAAGTGAGTACAGGCAAGCTTAGCAGACAAGCTGGAGTGCCTGATCTTGTTCTTTTCCCTTTGAACAGACCTTGGTAGAGTTAACAGTAGTCTAGAAGCCAGAAGGCTTCTTTCTTCTTTCTGATAGCTCCCCATTAGATTGTCTTCTGGTCATTAGCCTCATCAGTTCCAAACTCAAGCTAGAGCTGTCTGAACATCTAATGACGGACCTCTCCATCTCCAAGAAAGTCCATTAGCACAATTTTTCTGGCAAGTTATGACATTATGCTCCCATGACAAGAGGCACATCAGTCATAATGAACTTCCACCACTCTGATTTCTGCTAACCTAGCAAACTTTCTTTAAAAATCAAACATGACCAAGGGCAACACCCAGGGGATGACATAGTCTGTCAGTGGAGTTCCTTACAAAGGAAGTGGCATGCAGAGAGGAGAAAGGTGTTGGCTGTGTGAGATCATCCTTCTGATGACTACAATACAGGTCCACACGGGATGTCAGTAGTTCAAGTTCTACGTCTTTTCATGATTTCTGGCTCAACTTCCATACACTCTCCTAATCGTACTTGGTTTGAGCAGCTAGGAGGAACAAAGATGGCACATTATGCTATCTAACCCCTGGCTAACCTGTCCACCATCACAATAACTTACTTCATAGGTTGAATATCTACACCTTATGTGAGTAACAGGAAGTAAAAGCAGAGAACAGAGTTCAATGCAGAGGATTCAGATGTGTCAATGAACCTAAACAAGCTACCTAGAACTTAGATTCAAGGATGCAGGAATAAATCCCTGTTCTCATGTCACTATTGCTTTCCCAGTGCAGATGAGTGGCAGGCAACATCCAGAACAATGCTACCATTTGGTGGCCAAGGTGAGCTAACACCAAAGGAAAGAAATTCATAGCTAGCAGGGGCCAGTACAAAGTACTATTTCTGGATCTATTTGGAGGACAACCTCTTAAGTGTCAGAATTTTTGGAGAATGGTTTCAAGTACATTATGCCTGAAGAGCCTGAAAGCAGACTGTAGCCTTAAATAAATTGTTGGGCTGTATTTACCTACATGCCTTGGTGGATCAGCTTAAGAGCTGAGAACAGAATAATGGACTCTGTCAGATGAAAAGATGGAAGCAATGGACTTCCTTTCAATACTTAGAGGGGGTTTATAAGAAAGATGGGGACAAACTTTTTAGTAGGGACTGTTGCGATAGGACAAGGGGTAACGGTTTTAAACTAAAAGAGGGTAGATTTAGACTAGATATAGGGAAGACACTTTTTACAATGAGATTAGTGAAATACTGGAACAGATTGCCCAGAGAGGTGGTAGATGCCCCATCCCTGGAAATATTCAAGGTCAGGCTGGATGGGGCTCTGAGCAGCCTGGTCTAGTTGAAGATGCCCCTGCTCATTGCAGGGACTAGATGACCTTTAAAGCTCCCTTACAACCCAAACTGTTCTATGATTCTATGATTCTATGACATTTTAGGGTTTTGTCATTTGCCAGCATCTGAGACACAAGCATTTCTTTCAAGTTTTCCCATCCTCCTGCCCCATGTCAGAACACCTGCCAGCATATCCCCTCTGAGGAGGACCATTCAAGAAACTGCCACCACAGGAAAGGGGTTTTTTCAGCCTAACAAAAACTTGCACAGAAGACATCAACTTTCCCCATCTATTTATGTGCTGATGATGCAAAACTGGGAGGATCTGTTGACACTCTCAAGGGCAGAGACGCCCTGCAGAGAGATCTGGACAAAATAGAGAGCTGTGCAATCATCAGCCATATGAAGTTTAACAAGGGCAAGTGCTGGATTTTGCACCTGGGGCATGGCAAGGTGGTACCCTGCATGTACATACAGACTGGGGAACGAGAGGCCAGAGAGCAGCCCCATGGAGAGGGATCTGGGGGTTCTGGTCAACGGCAAGTTGAACATGAGCCAGCAGTGTGCCCTGGCAGCCAAGAGGGCCAACTGTGTCCTGAGGTGCATCAAGCACTGTATTGCTAGCCACTCAAGGGAGGTGATTTTTCCACTCTACTCTGCACTGGTGTGGCCTCATCTTGAGTACTTTATGTTGTTTTGGGCACCACAGTCTATTAAGGATACAAAGCTACTAGAGAGTGTCCAGAGGAGGGCTGCAAGGTTGGTGAACGGTTTAGAGGGGAAGCCGTACGAGGAGCAGCTAAAGTCATTGGTTTATTCAGCCTGGAGAAGAGGAGACTGAGGGGAGACCTCATCACGGTCTACAGCTTTCTTGCAAGGGGAAGAGGAGGGGCAGGTGCTGATCTCTTCTCTCTGGCGACCAATGATAGGACCCAAGAGAATGGCAGGAAGATGTGCCAGGGGAGGTTTAGGTTGGATATTAGGAAAAGGTTCTTTACCCAGAGAGTGGTGGAGCACTGGAACAGGCTCCCCAGGGAGGCAGTCACAGCACCAAGCCTGATGATATTCAAGAAGCACTTGGACAATGCCCTCAGACACATGGTGTGAATTTTGGGGTTGTCCTGTGCAGGAACAGGAGTTGGACTCGATGATCCTTACGGGTCCCTTCCAACACAGGACATTCTGTGATTCCCAATGAAAAACTGAAGGTTTCAAGAACAGAAAAACTGCAACCCCAAAACTGCCAAAGCCAAACAGTTCTTGGTCCAAACCCAGAACTTCTTTAGCCAAAAAATACTGAAAATTTTGCTTAGATTTTTGCCACAACTCAGAAAAAGCCCACACTAATTTGTGTTACTTCCATTTGTTCAGTTGGTTTCAATCAAAAACCAAAATCTTCTGCACAAACCAATTCTAAGCAGCTCTCCTGTTACTCACAGAAACTGCAGCATCTTCTCACAAGTTAATCAGGTTAACAGAAAGAGGTCTAAATACACTGAAGGGGTGAAATTGAGAGAAGAAAACACTTGCTGAAAACTCTTCAGTGCTTTAACGTTTGTCCTTGACCTTTTAACACATCAGTAAAGGAAGGAAGCGGAAGGGACAGATTGCCATTAGTGTTATTTTATACTAAAGCTAATTTTCCCAAGTTCATGACCAGCACTGACATTGAACTTGTCTAAGGAAGGCTGGGTTTTGCAGTACCACAAAGCTAGAGACTCAGCAAAAACAACAGCTTGCTATTCTTCCTGCTTCCCACCATCACACACATCTCTCCAGTACCTAGATTCAAGCATAAATCCCAGCTACATCCTAACCCTATAGTGGGGCAAGACTGTGGTGTGCAGTAAGTCCCTTCTGCCTTCCCAAACTACAGTTTCCATGGAAGAGAGGGGCCGCTTCGATGTTATTTGGGCCGCAAATCCCCAGGTAAGCTGCAGCAGGCATCAAAGGTACATTTCTAGATACAGGCACCAAAAAACACCTCCCCAATGGTGCAGAGTCTGTGGGAACCCAACAGTGACCCATGCTCCTTATTTGCATCCTCCCTTGAGATTTCTCTCTTGCTTCCTTTATCTGTTTCAGAATGACTCAAGCAACAGCACTCGCTCATCAAAGACAAAGCATTGCCTGGTCAAGCTGTACGTTAGGATCTGGTCTCATACTCAGCACTTGCACAGCAAAGCACTTGTAACAATAATGCTTACACCAGAACAGTGTTTCACTTGCAAAATTAAGAAACGCCAGATTTACCTTTGTTTGAGCAACTTTAATCCTTTCCTTTCTGATTCAACCCTCTGATGCGTGGAATGAAGCCAGGTTTGCCCCTGCCTGTGAAGCAGATGACAGATAACTTCATCTTACAGGAGAGAAGCTGTACCAAGGAGCTTAAATGAGACACACAAATGACAAGTGAGAGCCACCACTGAGCAGACAAGCTATGTCTATACCAATAAATTAAAAAGCATGAGGGACCTCTCTCCCTCCTGCCAGGACAAGGGGCACAGCCTGGCTCACATACAGGCTGCTAACAGTCAAAGCCACCTCAAAAGCCTGCCTGTGACCACTCCACTAAGAGCTTGACCATGGGTTTCTCCTGGGCCCTATCTGGTGTCCCACTGGCCATAAGATACAACTATTAATTCTGTGTAATAACCCAAGGACTGTCCTGAATCCCACTGGAGTAGTGTTTCTATAGCACAGTCCTGGGGGACGGGGCGTGTTGCATACCCTGAGGTGGAGCAGGCACTTGCAGGCACTGAAGGTATGACGTTGGCTGGGGTGGTATGGGAGGGCTGGGGGGAATCTCACCTAATGCTGGTTCATTTGTGGGGCTTGCTGGGAGCAGTCCTAGGGTGAGTCATCCCCAGCTTGTTCCCTGCAGTGTGGGCAGTCAGGACTGATGTTCAGTTTGTTCCCTGGCTTGCTTTTCTTTAGGGATGCAAGAGCACCCTCAGGGACTGTGTACCACCTTAAATGCCACTAAGCAGGACTGTCCAGAAGCAAAAACAACACTGTCAACAATAAAAATCTTCCCAACATTCAAAGATGAAAACCTGTCATGCTGAATCACTGAGATTTTCTCAGGCCAGGTTTTGGTTTACTTTTCCTTCTCTCAGGAAGATAGTTTGTAACTAGTTTAATTTATAAATAGATATAAACATAAATAGCTTTTGTTCTCCATTATCCCTTCAAAATCCCTTTGGCCAGGCTTGTCATACCACTGCTTAATCTTAGTTAACATATGTTGCTTATGTATTCTCTTCATTTTCCAGTTTTCCTCTTTGATAGGCTTCTGTCTTTGAGCAGCCAGGTAGAGTCTTGGGTCTCTCCTAATCACAAAGACTTAATTTATCCAAGAATCTTTCTCTATGTACAGTTCTTGTTATAGCACCCTGTTGTTGCTGACAACAGGCTGCAGCAAAGGTGTGAAATCATTTACCATTTATTAACAGATCCCAGCAGAAACAATTTTCCTGTTTGCATACAATGTGTGCCTTGCCCTCTGACTTTTCTATTGCATCAGAGCTCTCAGTGAAATGTGGAGCAAACTATGTGTTATAAGGTTCATGGTCCAGCCACATCACAACACAAATGACATTCCCATGCAGACTCATCCCATTCAGAATGCAAAACTGAAAACATCAATCTTTTAAATCTCTAGAAATATAAGTATTAGAGATCTCATGAGAAACCTTAAAAACTAATTTTCAGCACCACAAGCAATGCTTCCTGCCTGACCTGAAAGCAATATAAATGGAGCAGGGAGTTGCTTAGAGATTATTCAGCAAAGGAATATTTACAACAGGTAGCTTTATTTAACCTAAGCTACTCAGGACCCCTTTCCATTGAGTAAAACTACCTTTTGTGTTGGACAGAAGTGTAGCATTAAGTTAGTTAAAAGCACCACCCATTCCAGCTGACTCTGCAAATCCTGCACATCCAGCAAGTTACCTGTAATAAAACAAGTGAATCCCAAGTGTGACCCAGCACTTACATCAAGCCCCAAATTCAGTCATCAGTGCAAAGTGCTCCCAGTATTTTTGCTACTTTTGTGAGACTCTACAACCTGATTATTCCACTACAAAAACTAAAATAAATGGCCTGCCAGCCAGTAATATTAATAAAGTACCTTTAGATAAAATGAAAACTCTCCCTATTAACCTAACAAGATGACTATACCATGTATGATTGTGGGTAAGTACCAACACTGCCTCTTTGCCAGTACCTGACTGTCTGTACTCCGGGGTTTTGATATATTAAGAGCAGGGGATGAAAATTACTCTCATATGACCTGTGTATTACCTGACTGGGCTGAATCTCTGGGTACTCCTGAAGCATAGTTGGGAAACAAGGAAAGCTGCACATCCCTGTGAGAATCCCTCCAAAGCATGGGGCTGTCACAGGTGGCTGTGTGTTCTGGTATCTCTGCAGATGTATCTGCTCTGTGAAATAGTGGGGACAGACAGAAGCCAGGGTAGACACCAGCTCCCAAAAATGAGTTGGAGAGGTAGAAATAGTCAGATTCCCCTTTCTCTAGAGAGCCTGGTCTAGCGCAGCACACGAGCTGCACCATGTGCCGCATGTCGGGGAAAGCCCTTCTCAGCTGTTTCATGAGGGCGTCATCCCTGCAGAGACTCTCCTGGAACCTTGGTTTATCTGTGTTTCCAAGGGGGGGTTACTTTGTATGTCAGATAAGGATAAATATTATTTTCTTTTTTTCCTGAAGCCACGAACTCCAGTTTTCCTGACCTACACAGCTGCCTCAGTCCTGAGACTGGGATGAACCTGCCTTGCTGCTCCTTAGGCCAGCCCAACTTATTCCAGTGGGTTTGTACCTGTCTTACACATAGGAGGGCAGACTGTAGCAGCCTGGCAGCAGGAATTCCTTTTTGGTAGCTAAAGCAACTCACTGGGAGGGAAAATGCCATAGCTGTATGCCAGACTTGCCAAGAGCAGTTTCACTACTGACTTCTGCATGGTCAAACCAAAGACAAAGATACTGCTTTGTACCTGAGGCTGAGAGCACATTTACAGATCACTCGGAACAGCTGCCTAGCCAGACCAAGAAGTTCTTTCCTAGCCACACAATAAATACATATTTTTAACAGCAACAAAAATAGATCTCAACAAATGTCTTTTAAAAACAGATAGCATGTCACATCCCTCTCTGATATTCATCAGGGATAAAAGGTCCTGGGCTTGCACTCCACTTAGTGTGGGGACCCCAAATGCTGTGAGCACATCTGTCAATGGAGAGTTGCATAACATAACACAAAATAAACGTCACGCAGAAATATCATTAACCAATGATATTTTTGACACAGGAATATTTTGGACCATAGCAGTGCTGCAAACCAGGCTGTGCATGGAGGCCATTCATTCTAGGGCTACATTCTCCCCTCCCCTTCCCTTTGAGCCATCAGAAGCCAGACACATTCACTTTCAGATCAAAGGGCTGCAAAGCTCATCTCCCCTTTTGCTGGGTGCTAGGGGAGGATCAGGGTGTAAAGGCTGCTCAGTGGGAGACTGGCATCCTTGATCTGTTACCTGCAGGACTTGTGTTAGCCAGAGAGGGTGGCAGTGTGGGAAGTGGGTCTGCTATCACATCCCTGTGCTGAAAACCAGAGCAACTGCTGCGAAGTTTTGAGTAGCATGGAAAACTGAAACCATACTGTTTGAGGGCAGACTCTGCCAGTGTCTCATCAAGTCAGCTCTTGAGCTTTGAGCTGCCTCTTTGAAACCCATGTAGGAAGGCATTACTTCAGGAGTAAGACATCCTCACAGTGATAAAAGGAGGTGCAGCAGCTGTCTTAAAGGCTGGATTATCAGCAGTGCTTTGGGATTGTAACTAGCCTGAATTTAAACGGTGGCTGCAGAGAAGAAGGATGGGATTGAAGACAGAGTACAATGCAGACATCCCAGGACTAACTGTCATTGAGGTAGCACTGAACTGGAGGCAGTATAAACACGTCAGTTCAAAGTTGCACCAGAGAGAAGGAACCCTGCCAAGAGACCCGTGAGCCTAGAGTCATGCTGGGAGGACACACTGGGTCACTTGGTGTGCAGCCAAAGATTTCTACATCACACTCTGCTTGGCTGTCCCATGGAGGAGGTAGCAAAATGAGGACGATAATGGGTATGTGGCATTTGCTGTTAGCATGGTCATCAGGCAGAGATGCAGAGATACTTGTTCCTTGGGACACCTCTCATGCATGGGGGCTGCAGGCTGAAGAAAATCCCTTACCCTTTTGACAAAGAGTTACCTGCCTGCAACAAAACCCCCAGAGACATTTTAAAAAATGCAGAGCTTTTACTAGCATGTGACAGCATCCAGAGCACGCCTAAGAGGTGAGGAGCTGAGATGTGTGCTGCACAGAGAGAAGCTGGCAGGGAGGTCAGGGGCCACCACCCGAACTCTCCACCAGCCCCCTGAGCAAAGTGAGAAAGATTTCTGAATTAGTGCTGAACCACTGCTCTGGTATTGGGACCAGCATGAGGGACCACCTAATATGCAAAACTTAAACTTAGATCTTTTTTCAAGAGGTTTTGTATGGGGTCTAGTTAACTCTTCTAACACAGCCAAAACATAAATCTGGACAGTTCAACTCACATTTATTTTCCCACTAAATAAACAGTTCCTCTTTACTGTCTCTGCTTGACTGCTGTGCATTGCACAAAACACTGCTCCAAATTTTGTGGCATTTCCCAAGAGGAGGAACTTGCTTCTTACGTACCCTCCCTCCTTGATATGGTCGCCACGTGGCCTGATGAAATGCATTGCAAGTGTAAAGTGTTCCCACTCTTGCCTGAAAGAGTCTCTTCTAAGGACTGAGTTTTTGTATCATACCCCGAGTGTGATTTCTAGGCTCTATTTTCACTCTCTTAGGCAAAACTTTCGAGCTTTCCTAGCACAGATAACAAATGTTAACAGCTGGTTGAAACACAGCCTCACAGTACTGTTGGGTAGATTTTATTCTGGTCAGAGCATTTGATAAGACCGGTAAAAACAGGGGGAACCACAGGTAAAAATTGCATGGAAAGGGATCTTCACAATAAACAAAGGAGACTCTCCTGAAGCAGGACCTCTAAGGGACTTTCATGGCTTGCAAGCATGGACAGGTCTACTTTGCATCTGTGCGCACACACACACATATACATAGACATGCACAGATATATTTATACACACATATTCATACACACATTGATGACTATATATACACACATTTATATGTGTGTGTGTATAGGACTGACTGCGCTTGTGTCTGTGCATATATAATTTATTATGTTCTGCTGTATTTTTGACATTTGTTGTGACATCTATAATTTGTGGTTTGAGAAGGCTGAGCCATGAAATGTGGTGAGCCAAACTGGTTTGAATGTCTTCACCGAAAAATAGGGGTTAGATTTAAAAGAAATTTCCCCAAAAAAAGTAATTTTAAAATAATTTAAAAAAAATCTATCCTTTTTCAATTTTTAAGTTTTCATGTTGCAAGGGGAAAACATGCTCTTTTGCACACTATCTTTCTCTTCTTTTTTTTTTTATGCACTGACCAAAGGCAGAAAAAGAAGCGAAAGCTAAGAAGCAGACATAGGGTTTGGTCTTGGCTATTTTATATCTCCACTTTCTTCTTTTATATTCCTAAATGAAAAATAGGAGGTGATATTTTCGGAGTAACAGAAAGCTGGCCTGCCAGTTTGTTTTCTTACCATCAGAATGATATCATGTTTTCCTAAACAAAAATAATTCATGAAAAATTTCCAACAAAAGAAAAAGTCTCTCAGGTTTTTTCCATGAAATGAGTGTTTACTGAGCAGCATTGCCGTGAATACTCCCTGCTCTGACTACCAAGGAAGACGTCACAGGAAGCCCGCGGATGAGCAGGACAAACACTGGACTTGGGATGAGTAGCAGAGCTCTTGGCATCCAGGCATTCAGCATTCACAGAGGCATCCAAGGGACTTGCAGCCGAGGAAAGTGATGATCATACCTTTTCCCATCATCTGCTCAGGTCTTCATGCCATATATGAGAATCTTCCAAAGGAGAAAAACAGAGACCTGATGAATGTCTATCAGGTCCCAGCCCAGTCCTTGGGAAGAAAAAACCATAAACCTCTGTCACTCCTGGAGGATGGGAGGGCAAAGACATATCATTTCTACATGCTTGGAAAGCAGCAAGGTTTGCAGTCATACTGGGCTGAGTTCCATATTCTTCGGGGTACCCCTGGGAATAGCCCGACTCCTTCACAGAGATGATCTCTGCCACAACAGGCAACACTATCATCCCCAGAAAGGACTCATCATGATTCAGGGAGGTGAAGCATTACTTAGAAATAATGCAGTCCTTTAGAGATCCCAACAGCAAACCTTTGAGCAAGGTGAAGTCTTCCCATCTGCACTGTAGCATAAGAGGCCAGTGGGAGGAGCAGAGGAGAGGTGAGCAGTGCCGAGGGAGGTACGTCCCTCACCAACACCACAGGTAGCATTTTAGCACTGGCGCTTTTAACCTTGGAACAACTCAACCACCATTGGGCAGGAGGTAGAAAAACAATATACTAACAAAAGCTTGGATAAGACAGACCCTCCTGTGCCATCAGGCAAGGCAGAATACAAAAATGCCTGTGAGAGAAAAAACTATGCAGGAAAACAAATGTTAGCAATGTATGAGTCCTCTCCTTCATCAAGAAGAGATATTTGATTTTTTTCAAACTAATCCCTGTGTATTTGAAAGTAGAGGTAGACAAGCTCATCCCACCTAAGACGCCCTCATCCAGATACCAAACATTGCCTTTGTAGATTAATATTTGAGCATCAATATCATATTAAGCATCAAGGCACTGCTGTGTTAGGCATAATAAAATGGTTATTTATCCACCAAAACCACAAAACCTAGATTAATAATGCGAGAAGTAAAGCCAGATTGCTGGGATGGTAGGTGGAAGAAGAGAAAATACACAGGAACAGTAAGTGCGTTAATGCTTTGAATTGTCTTTAAACTAAGTTTGTTCTCCTGAATAAAGTTCTTGATGGATAAAACTATTTTATTCATTACAATTGATTTATAAAGCCCTTTATTCTGTTTTGCTTAACTACAAAAGTTTTTTTCTCTTTGAAAGAAAAAGTTCTGTAGGAGAAGACAGTCATGTTCATATCCTCTTATTTCAATACCTAATTCATCTTCTGTTCCTGTTTTCACATCTAGGAAATTAAAGTACAAGAGCCCAGAGAGAAAATGACATTCACAGAAAAGGATACCCTTGCATTTCTGGTCAAAAGAAGGAGACATACTAATTACTGAATTACAATGAGGCTTTTTACCACCCTCTGAATCTCTAAGAGGAATAAAAAATACACCCCAAATCAGAGCCGAGATATCGAGTAATCGGCTAGCTTTGTTCAGACACAACAAGGGCAGATGAAAGTAAAATGTCTGAATTCTTTCAAGTGAGGAAAAACACAACTCTTTTTCCTAAGGGGAGAAATCAAATTGTTATGGTTTTGGTTTTAATTTGGCTCCTTCATGGGCAAATTTATTTATGTGCAGATTATCACTGTTCCTACAGACATTTCAGCCCATTTTTTCCAAAGCCCATGCTGGAGGACAGGGGCCCAGCTCACGGTCGCTCTGCCATAGGATCTCTGTCAGCCAGTAAAGCTTAGGGGACATGACACTCCTTCTGTCCTACCAGGACAACACTATCCAAGTATCCACCCACCTCCAAGGAGATTCCACCTTCCTTGCGCCATCCACCACACGTTGTGTCAGGGCTCCTGGAGATGGTTTTCAGCAGCGCCATGGCTCATTTCCTGTGGACAGAGATGCATGCTCCTGGCTCTGCCGGGTGCCAGCAGGCAGCTGTGGCTGCATGGCAAATGCTTCAAAACATGCTCATGTGCATGTGTTGCAGCCTGAGACCAGCACGATCCCAGGGAGTTGGTGGACTCCAGGATGCCAGGTGGCTTTGGGCAGTTCACAGCAGCAGTGACCCACCAAAGCCCCTGGAAATGCAATACCTGCTACAGATATGTCTCAGAGCTGGATTTAGCAGCTGATCTAATATGGGTTCTGGAGAGGGGCAGGTTCCTCCTCCATTTCCATAATTCACTTATCATACAAGACCTATTTGAGGCAATACTTTCTACCAGAAGCTGCAGGATTTTGCAGCTCCAAAGGGAATCTGAGACTTTTTGTTCCTGGGCACCATGTCATGACAAAGTCCATAATGGAAAAGTAATGACTTTGGAATGGGCTTCTTTAAAAAAGGAGGGAAAAAAAGACTTTTAGAGATTAAATAAAATCTGGGCCCTTATCCAGGTAGAGATCTTAGCCTGGCATTCCAGCTACATTCTTTCTGTTATTAAAATAATTTAGGAAACCAGGCAGCCTGCTCTGCATTCAATCATGTTAGCCCACGCTGTGTCAATTTGAATTCTGCCTGTGGTGATAACAGTTGAAAATCTGATGGGCCAGATACCGAACTGACAAAAATCGGCGTTGCTCCATTACAATCAGTGGGGTTTTGCCAACTTACCCTTGTTAAAGATCTGGACCTCTACTTCTAGGCAGGCATTTTTCCAGACAGAAAACAGTCTCCTACCTCTTTGGCAAAGGAAAAAATAAAGGAACAATTTTGTGATACTTTGGAGAGTGACACGACCATGATAATGCAACTTGAAAATTATGTTCTTGGCTCGTTTTCAGCATACTCGAAACTTAACTAGAACCATGTCCGGGATCTTCAATTGTGATCAATAGATAAAACGCGGTACCATTTTGCAGTGTAGATGCTACCAGCTTCCAAACTGAAGATTACTATTTTTCAATTTTAGTTCACTAAGATGTCTTAACAACTCTGTTAAAAAGCCCCCTCTGATGAAAACACCAATATTTGCATGTGTAAGCAGCCACCTAAACATATTTCATCTGCCATCCAATTGCTTTTTCAAGACTAAAAATTTTTTTGAAGTTCATCTTTATGTTAGAAAGTCCACAAGCCTTGGGAAATAATGCTTTTAAGTATTTGGCACTTAGCTGATCAGCAATCAGGACAGCTTAGCTTTATCCTGTGCACCACCCTGCCGCAGCTCATGTGACAAGAGAACGGGGCAGGGCAGTCCCTTCCCCGTCCACATAAGTTACTTCTATACCCAAGCAGTGTTTCTCCTGGCCTTCCTCAAGATGACTCTACCACTCTGCAAGATGGTCCTACAATAGTCATTACCTGGAGAACTAGTCAAAAATCTTAGAAGACTGCAGTGTGTGTCACATTGCTTTCACCAAGAGGCAAAACCTGAAAAGCCTTAGTGTTTACATCTCCCCTTATCCTGTTGTCATCTGCCATTGCAGAAAGGAGAGGGAAAAAGAGTGGAAAGAAGGGATTCTGAACTTCAGGGAGAGGTATTTTCCACTGAAACATGACAGCTATTTTTCATTTGCGAAAAGAGAAACAAAAAGCAATACATTTCCTACAAGACTAGTTTTATCAAAAGATTTGAGCTGGTTATAGCTGTTGCATAGCAGCAGGGACTCAGCAGTGGCCACAGTTGTCTAAATGCAGGTTTAAAACTATCCTGAAGGACTTGGACTCAAAGGCCACAACTCCACTACTGAAGAAAAGGGCCCAGGATTTGTCTGTGGCTCTAATAGTAAATGACAGAGCAGAGCTCACTTTCATTAAGCTAAACAACCTTCCCCAAGGGCTTCACCCACAGCAGTCTCTGCTGTCCCATGAGCCAGGCCCAGGTGTTGTCGGGGACACCACTAGTGAGAGCCAGCCAAACCTGTGCCAGGGAGCATGCCAAAAATTCAACAGCATGGACAGTCACAAGACCATGCTAAAGCCTGTGCCTTCACCCTATTTGGTTTAGTAGCATAGACCTGGCCAGACAGGACAACAGGAATCTGGTCAGTTTGCATGTATGTATATGCATGTATATAAGCAACATTGACTTTGCAAGCAACAGTCCTGAACAACACCTGTAGGCACTGCCATAGCTAATAATGACACCGAGCATGCACTGGAAAAAGTATTTGAATAGTTACATTCAACCATTTCCCCAACAGTCATTTGACACCGTTTCCCACAGCATTCTTCTGGAGAAACTGGCTGCTCATGGCTTGGACAGGCACATTCTTCACTGGGTTAAAATCTGGCTGGATGGCCAGGCCCAAAGAGCGGTGGTGAATGGGGGTAAATCCAGTTGGCAGTGGGTCACAAGTGGCGTTCCTCAGGGCTCAGTGATTGGGGCCAGTTCTCTTTAATATCCTAATCAATGATCTGGACAAGAGGATCGAGCGCATCCTCAGTAAGTTTGCAGATGACACCAAGTTGGGCAGGAGTGTTGATCTGCTTGAGGGTAGGAAGGTTCTGCAGAGGGATGTGGAAAGGCTGGATCAATGGGCCAAGCTCAACTGTATGAGGTTTAGCAAGGCCAAGTGCCAGGTCTTGCACTTGGGTCACAACAACCCCGTGCAACGCTACAGGCTTGGGGAAGAGTGGCTGGAAAGCTGCCTGGAAGAAAAGGTCCTGGGGGTGTTGGTCAACAGCCGGCTGAACATGAGCCAGCAGTGTGCCCAGGTGGCCAAGAAGGCCAACAGCATCCTGGCTTGTATCAGGAATAGTGTGGCCAGCAGGACTAGCAAAGTGATTGTGTCCCTGTACTCGGCACGGGTGAGGCTGCACCTTGAATACTGTGTTCAGTTTTGGGCCCCTCACTACAAGAAAGACATTGAGGTGCTGGAGTGTGTCAAAGAAGTGCAACAAAGCTGGTGAAGGGTCTGGAGAACAAGTCTGATGAGGAGCAGCTGAGGGAACTGGGGTTTTTTAGTCTGGAGAAGAGGAGGCTGAGGGGAGACCTTATTGCTCTCTACAACTACCTGAAAGGAGGTTGTAGTGAGGTGGGTGTTGGTCTCTTCTCCCAAGTAACAAGTGATAGGACAAGAGGAAATGGCCTGAAGTTGTGCCAGGGGAGGATTAGACTGGATATTAGGCAAAATTTCTTCACCAAAAGGGTTGTCAAGCATTGGAACAGGCTGCCCAGGGAAGTGGTTGAGTCACCATCCCTGAAGGTATTTAAAAGTCGTGTAGATGTGGTGCTTAGGGACATGGTTTAGTGGTGGACTTGGCAGTGCTAGGTTAGAAATCACAAAAGATTCATTGTGCTCAAGAATTTCAAAATATGAAGCTCTTTTATAAATTTGTGTCAGATAGCAATTTGCTGTCTGGGAAATGTAAATCAGTTATTAATGAGGCAAATTGCTAACATCAGACCTGATATCTATACGTAAGAAAAAGACAAAAATATTTCACAGGCTTATAAAGTTCTACATGTACTAGCCTGAACAATTTTGTTCCCTGTTTTCTGTATTGAGAGACATCATTTGTTGCAAATACTGTTGAAAAACTGAATCTCATTCTACAGCAATACCTCCATCTGATCCACGCACAGTGTTGTAGGGCTTTGGAAGCAATGATCTGCACATTAATAGCTGAAAAACTATCCTGAAAAAACTGACCTACTGCATTTCAGCCTTTGTAACCAGAAACTAGATTTTTGGTTCAGATGGATGTAGTTCTAGCACAGGCTTAAATCAAGGTGAGAAGACAGTCAGATCCAAAGCAAGTGGCAAGGCAAAGTCTACAGCCTCTGGTAGAACTGTGCAGGCTCCTCAACAGCTTCAAGCACAGCTCAGAGCTCAACACCTACCCCAACAATCCTGCCCTGATCTGAGCCTCTGCTCTGAATTTCAGAGCTGTTCCTTGAATATATAACTGCACAAAACAAAAATCTTGGATTTTAGCAGCTTCCATTTGTTAGGATCCTAGCTGAGCTCAAGCACATTGCTAGCTGTTCTTGAAATCTAATTCTGTTGCTTTTTTTCTGAGTGTATTAAAAAAAATCTATTACTATTGTTAAAGACTGCAAAAGGTGGTGAGTAATACAGCGTGGATTCTGGGGAAGAATTTGCAATGCAGCTAGAAACCAAGTATTTAGATTTGAAATCACAGGTCATTATTGAAATTAATTCTGAATGCCTTCAACCCTTTGCTAATGCCTTCATAGAAAACTACATAGTTTGCATCACTATGAGATTACCCAATTCCTTCACTTGCACAATTGCTCAAATAATCAAGAGTGGACTTAGCCTCTGCAGGTGCAAGAGCATCTCCAAATAACACAAATGGTTCAATAACTGAAATGGATCTTATTTGTGGGAGAAGTAGTTTACAGGCTACTGGTTCTTCTGCTTACTGATTTTTTGAGCAGAGCTTAACAGATTTGAATGGAATTGCCACAAAGATTTAAATTTAAATGTAGGGCAGAGGCAGATAACCTGATTAATTAACTGATCAATTCCATAAGGAGCTTAAAGCATATCTTGTAATTTACAAAGGAAGGCATGGGATGCAATACTGGCTTGACAAGGGTATCCCCCCACGTAGGAGTGTGTCCCATGAATAAAGCAGTTTCATTTCCCTCCTATCACTGATGCAGCTTCAGAGGAGTGCAGATGGAGAGTTTGCCTCCTGCAGCACCATGTGCCCTCCATGTCCAAGTTTGCCCAAAACACAGAGAGCAAAACCAGATGGAGAGACAAAGATTTGTTGTTTGAGGCTCTCAAAGGACAGCTTCAAACCAGAGCTCCTTCCAGTCATCGGTGTGCAGGAGTGTGAACTCTGAACCGGGATACGTACAGTACAGCTGTCTCACTTGCACACAAGCTGTGGCATGTATTTGCAAGTCAGTCGGGACCATGTTCAGACCATCTCCTTTAGGTGCCTGCCTTTGTTGCCATGACAACTGGTAAGACAGTGATGGGCAATTCGGGCTCCCCACGCTCCATGGCTGCCAGACTCTATTCCTTATATAGGCAATAGAGAGAAGTAAGCATCTAAGTTAGGCATCTAAAATCAACATGCTGACTACACCCCCACACACACTCCCACCCCCAGCCAGCTGCTAGATTCCTGGCTGGTCCCCACAAGCGAGAGGGACCCACTACACACTCACCACTACTGAACCCGCTTCCTCATTTGACTTCCTCTTCCAATGTGTCATTCAGAAGTGACAATGCGACATCTGGGAAATGGTCCAAATCTACACATCTTTAAAGTGAAGTGCTCAGTGGCAGTTAAACAGCCAGAGCTTTCTGCTCATCATAATATTAGAAACATTCATGTTTCTTTGCATTTCAGCTGAGAACAGTGAACTCTATCGTTGCACCTGAAAGGATTTTTTCATACACTTCCAGGTCTCTCATGCTGGAAATGTATTCCACAGATATAGAATCAGACAGATCTCCTTTAAGCTCCAGAATAAAGATGGAATACTCAGGAAAAAAAAGTTACCCATTTCAGTCAGAACTGCCATAAGTATAAGATCTTGAGACAGCTCCTAGTCCTGGAAGTAGAGAAAACCATTCTCTCCAACTACTTGTGCAAATTCAAATGCATTCCAGGTCAGTTCACAGTTCTTGGAAAGATATCAAGCCTCTTCCCATCTTCAGTACCTCCTCCATTTTTATGGGTTCTTCCTTTGTACATGTATAACTCCCCATCAGACCTTCAGCAGTGTCACTAGCACCAGTCTTGAGGTGTCTTTTTCATCTCCTCTGCAGGTGAAATACATGCAGCAGAGTGTCTTACGTTGGTAACCTGTGATTTTTTTGTTTGTTGGGCTTGAAGGTCTTGTTGTTTGGTTGCTGTCACACAGGCATTTTTTTTGAGCTATTTAATTTTGCAACAGACGTGCTACTGTGCATTTATGATAGCGATGGCCAAAGAAATGACCTAGCAAAGAAATGGACCTTACACTTGGACCAGAAGGAGGTGCGATTTGTGACTTGCCTTAATTCCTGAAGGAGTTAATTCCAGATGTTCAGATAACAGGCTGAAGCTTGTTTCAATGGCCAGGAATTTCATTATTCCAGCAGAGTGAAATTGTGACAAGGGTGACCACTCAGGAACTTCAGCTGTTCAAACAGCCTTCAAGAACATCCAGAAAGGGCAAGTTCAGGCACCTCATTCACACTGACTTCAGCTGGGATTCAGTCCTCTTACCTCACTTGACCCATCTGAAAGCTTGGTACCTCATCTGAGCTCAGGGTCTAAGCTTTCCCAGCTGCCCATAGAGAGAGACAGGCTTCTTTAGGGAACAAAGAATGGAGATGCCTCTTCCTCTACACACTGACTACAGAGAATTGACTTACATAAGATGCCCAGCTGTTTGGCAGCTAAAGGGAGGAACAATGAACCCCATGCTCAGAGGCAGTGGGAATTAGGCACTCTGTAGGAGTCAGGGATCTCAGTATGCTTCTGGGCCTCAGCAGGAGATTTTGAGTTTGATTTGATGATCTATGCAAAGCCAGTGGGGAATGTGGAGAGGTCTGAGCTGGTCTGCAAAGCCTGTGCTGCTGGAGAGACCCACTGCTCTGTTCTGCAAAGGGCTAGGTGCAGAGGACTTCATTCCCAGACCATCTGAATCACCACAGTCCATCCAAGACGTTGTGAAAACATGGGCAACTGCTATAAGTTTATTCTTGACAAGGGTGGGATGCAGGCTCTGAGACAGTTCAAGCCCATGGGAAGTGTTATTCACTGATGGTATTTTGCGCAGGCAGGAATTTAAGTGCATTCTTTAACTACAGGCAGATCTGATCAGTCCCCAATATGTCCCTTCATCCAGCTGAACCTTCACCAAGGCTACAAAATGCACTCACTCTGCTCATCAGTACTCTTGCCTTGCTCAAATTCACCTGCAGCCACCTGGTCTTCACTTGCACCTGAGCCATTCCAAGACACAAGGTTACAAGGGTGACAGCAAACGCAACTAGCACGTGTGTCAGTCCCCTGCTGCTAGCACTTGGATTAAAGTTAACAAAGCTGCTTATCTTCTGAATATTAAAAAGAGGTAAGAAAAAGACTGGTTCTTGTGGGAATCCACCAATGAAACGCTTAGTGGTAGGGACATGATTTCCCATCACTGCAGTATTCCAAGGATACCCTCCTACTCTGAGTGCTTTAACACATCTGAGATAAGCCAATAATTTCAAATTGTATTTCAAAGTCATTTGTTGAACATCCGTGGGCCATTTTTTAATATTGATTTTATTCAGGAATCACAGAATAAATGGAAGGGTAATTTGAAGCCAGAAAAAGGCAATGTTTTGTGAATGTGTCAGTCACCCTTACCCACTTGCTCGGCATGGAGGGGTCACTTTGGCACACCTGGACTGAAATCAGTGACATCCACTGCTTGAGTCAATATTCCCTGAAAAGAGTGGAGGCTGCCGAGCCAGGCTCTTTGATGTAACGGTTTGGTTGTTGTTTTGTTGAAATGCCATCCTCTGTGATATTCAAGGCAGATACACAAATAAATTAAAGGAAGAGATTATGCTGAGTGCATGAAAATGGCACTTGTGCATTTAAATGGACATGGAAGCTGCATTTGTACGAGCATTTTATCCGCAACAGACAGGGCTTCTTGACAAGATGCCTGCCATGACACAGGAACAAGCTGCTAAGGCAAAAGGCATATTCATCTATTCTAATGTGTAATTGCAAAATATAACCTTTCCCTTCAGTTATTATTTATCTAATTGCACAGCCAAACTCAGTCAGTGCATTTCAAAGCATAATTAATTGCAATGCACTTAGTAACGTTCTATTCTGCAAGTCAAACTGCTGTAAGACAGATTTGATTTTTGGAAGGGTTTTCATCACACTGTGTGTACTGAAAATAATTAGTGAGCCAGGAGGGCAGTTACTTTTATCCTGCTAATTGGATATGCTGGCAGTTCTTATGCCCTTGTGGTCAGATGTTGGCCTCATTTGCACAGTTCCAACCAGTGGGATTAGATCACTTGGGTGGTCGTGTGCATATTTAAGACATAGTTCACTTTTTTCAGTTTTGTAGGAGTTGAACTGGTTTGTGTGAGCCATGCCTTTGCTTTAAAGGGATCAGAATTCATGTTGTCTTAATACAGCACTACCTATGGTTTAGGCAGTAGTAGCTCTCACAAGCTTTTGTAGCAACCACCTTTAAAAGCATTCAGCCTGGTCTGAAGGGGCCTTCTCCTCTGATTTTCACCATTTTCTATAGTCTTATAAGATTTTGAAGAAAGTGCTTATGGAATGTGACACTGCAGTTTCACAATAATTTGGCAGCAGTATCAGCTTAAGAAATTTCCCTCTCCCTTCTCCTGCCTTTCCACTGCAGTTCCTTGACCTCTTGGTTGTGCCAACACAACTGTTTGTAAAACAGTGCGATATCCTGGATGAATGACATAACCCAGGTTAAACTGCCTTCTTTTCTTTTCCTGCTTTTTGCTTTTAGGGAAGAAAATGGCAAAAGGGGATGTAAACTTTGGTGAAAGAAGGAGTGGCTGGGGAGGGAACTGTCTAAACCGGAATTGCCACTAAAGCCTTCAATATTGTGAAACTGCTATTCTGAACCTGGCTTGTTGGTGTTCGGGGTTTTTTTCCAAAGCAGAGATCATGCATACTAAGTAGAAGGAAAAAGTTGGCAAAAAATAAAAGCACGAGGCTCTTATGTCTTTTTATCTGCTTCAAGTGCAGATTAGTTGTTGGAAGACTACAATGCCCTCTGTCAACAGTTCTCTGACATGTTTGGGGTTTATTTAATCCATGGATATGTTCAGCCACTAACTTTCTCATCCTGTGGTTTGAGAACTACTGCTATGGCAGTTCGAACACTAAGCACATGGCTCCACAGAACATGCCTTTGGTGCACACATTGCGGACGAAGCCCTGGGGGAGAGAGGAAGCAGGGCCAACAAGGAAGGGATGGGGCCAGGGAGAAAGGACCCCAGACAGGCCTCAGCTCAGGAGGCAAGGAGTATTGGGCTGCTGGAACCTGGTAGGGAAGGGACTGGGACTACTAGAGGTCCTGGGAGAGAGGACAGTCACGGCCAGGGTTGGCTGGCAGGTGACACTGAAGTTGAAGAGATCCAGGAGCTCCATGTGCTATGCTTACTAGGAGACTGGTAAACCTGAGATTTTTTCATCTGCTTTTGGGAATTTACCTCTTTATTCCCACTTCTTAATGGGAATTCACTGGTCATCTGAAATGGCCAGGAGGCAAGTTAACCTGAAGGGAAAAAGAAGGGGAATATGAACGGCATGGAAGAAATACATTGCTGAGGAAGTTAACACAATTTAAATTTGCTAGAAAACAGCTTTCAGTACAGATAGCTTAAGAACAAATGGGAAGCAAGATCAGCACCTCATTAGGTCTTATAAAAAAGTAATACTTATTTTCAAGTACTGGTGCTAAGGGGTTTTTTTACATTATTTTTCACTGGAATAAAACTTGACAAGTCCAGCAAAACATACCTGAGAAAATTTTCCTCAAAGCCTATCAGATCTTAGCTGGAAAAGGTATACAATTCCCAAAAAGAAAGCAAGATGGATTGCAGAAAGGAAGGAGAAAGAAGAGAAGTTTTGACACTCTTTTGACACAGAGCAAGAATACATTGGCATTTAGTTTTTGGTTTTTCAACAGCAGCTTAAAATTGTTCAGAAGTCCAGAGACTATAGTTTTTTCTGTTTTTTCACAAGGGAAGTGAAATCTCTTTTCCAAACTGATTCTAATACTGATGATTGTAATGTCTTTTACAAGCAGAGCTCTCTGTGCATGAACTATTTCCATCAATGCAATAAGGACATAATGAAAACAGAGGTAGATATTAATGTGAGCTAGTTCCAGCAACATACATAGCAATGGTAGTAGTAGTACTGGAAGCAGTCATATCTCCTAGTTTATCTCAGCACCGACATCCATTCAGAAATCATGAAAAGTATATTTATTAATCCAAAATATAGAGGGCTGCTTTCAATTCCAGACTGTGTTTGGATGGTGGAGCTACTAAATTTTGAAAATGTAATGATCCATTTTACAAACAGAACAATCTCTTTGACAGATTTAGACTCACTAGCTTTGAAATGCAATAAAATGCAATAAAATAAAATGCAATAAACTAGAATACAATAAAAAGTGTTAATAAAAATACTAGCTGGAGGAGTAAGAACAGATGGCTTAGAAGACAAGGAAATAGTCGTCTTTTTCCAGTAACTAACTCAGGCAGGATCAAGGTTAGCAAGAACAAGAGTGATGTGAGCCACTTGGATGCTATCTAAGCTAGCCTCTTCTTCTGCTTGAATAGCAATCAGAAAGAGGGCAGAGATTTTTAGAAAATAGCATGTTATCCATAATGACCCAGCAAATATTTTCCATAAACAAATGTCAGCCTGTTCGCTGTGGGTAGTGACTTAAGAACTCATCATGGGCAAGATGCAGAGAGTGACTGGCCTTCAGAGACACATGATGGTTTTCCTCCTCCCTGACTTGGATGGTAAAAATTCCAGAGTTCTTCAGGGGGTAGGATTGAAACCAATTTCTAGAGCCAGCAGCAGGGTTTGCAAACTTTACCAACTGCCAAGCTTTCACCTGTAGTTTGGCAGGTATCACACAAGTATTTGCACCACAATAATGCATTTGCTTGTAAAATATTCCCATATAAAATATTACTTGAAATACTGTTTATGGAAACCAGCTAAAAAGGGTTCTGAAAGCCAAAGCAAGTTTGCAAATCTTTGTTTGCAAATATTTTCTTTGGTATTCATCCAGCTCTACTGGGAGAGATCTGCTTCACCTAATGCTAGCACTCTAAAAGTTAAGTAGCTAGTTTAAGCATGTAATTTAAAACATCTTTCTGCAGGTGATGGAGAGAAATAGGCCCTTTCAGAGGGAAATTCATTCTGTCTCTATTAGACATCCCTTAGAGGATGATGAACCACCCCCTGGAGATACATGTATCTCTTGATTGCAGAGGGAGTGCAGACAATTAGTTTGGAGAAGATACTGCTGAGTCAGAATACTGTCATACTGACTTACCTTTTGCCAACTGGCACACCTTTGATAGGACTTCATGGAAGAAATCAGCTGCTGTGGTCCCTTTTATTGAGTCCAGCCACCCTTCTCTTCTATTTGCGTGCACACCCATGGGGCAGGTGGGCCCAGTTTTATTGCAACTCTGCTTTGGTTAGGACTTAAAGTTCTCAATGGAGTTAAAGTTCTTCACTTAAAGTTCTTCATCTCTCAAAGGAGAGACCTCCACTAACAATGATCCACATTCAAATAACCAGCCATCCTGTCAGACCTTGGCTTTTAATAGGGCCAAGAAGGAGACTTTAAGCTTTTATGAAAAAAATCCCTACATTAAGACAACCACAGCATGCAAGTCAGAGAACGTTGCCGTCAACCAAACTAGATGCTGAGGCTTTGTCTAGTTCTAAGTGCCTAAACAGGGCCAGGGAGCTCATGACAATCAGAACTTACTCGTCTTTGCTGCTAAAACAGTCTCTAGCATGGCTCATGCCCCTGCCAAATAACTTTCTCCATGGCCTGATTGTGGGAGTTAGGACGAGCCAGGATCCATTCTCAACAGGGAATTTGGATGCAATCACTAACTGGAGGGTAAGAAAGCTTAACAGCATGGACATAGGTTACTGTGTGCCAGCTTACCCAAATGCAAGAGAATGGTCCTAAAATTAGATAAAGGTGTAGACCAAAGTACACTAACAAAATGCAACCTATGAGGTTAGACAGTAGACATAATATTCTATGTAGCACAATATTCCATGCTGAAGTTGGTATTTCCATACTTGTGGCACATGTATTTTGATATACAGCAGCAAAGCTTTGCTCAGCACTCGTACAACATTTTCCATCGTTTTCCATTTTATGACTTTTATCTTTATGTTTGTAACCTTCCAGCCATTCAGCTTTGACTTAGGAGCACCACCTCACAAAGGTTCACCTGTAGCAACCACCTGCTGAGAGGAAAGATTACCACATAGCTGACAGCTAAGAGCAGTCCCATGACTGCCTTCTGCAGTCACCTACAACAGTCATTTTCAAGAGAGGGCTAAGGGACAATCCAATAGCAGCCAACATGAAGGATAACTAGCAAGATGATGAAGCCAAACTGTTTTTAGTAGTGGCAGATTATATAGCAAGGGGCCACAACCAAAAATAGCAGCTTGGGCGGTTCAGGTAGGACATTAGGAAAACTTATCAACCAGGAAAGGCATGCAGCACTGGAACAGGCTACCAAGACAGGTTTTGGGGTCTCCACCTCAGGCAGTCTTCCAGGCTTGGCTGGAGGAAGCCACAGCCAATCTAATCTAGTACCAGTGATATTCATGCTTTAAGCAGGCAGCTGGACTGGATGAGCTTGAGAAATCCCTTCCAACCAGCATTTCTATAAGCAGCTGAAAGTTTCTCAGAAAATTCTTCACTTGAGAGTGCTCTCTTCCAGTTCTTCCCTCTGTGCTCTGCTCAGGTCAAGCAGCAGCTCCCAGAGGTCATACAGGAAGGATTATTTCCTCGGTATGCCTTCCTTTTCCTCAGACTCCTTCTTCTGACCTCAGCAGAGCTGCGCAGGTTTGCCTAAAGAAAGAATGTGACCTTTTGACAACAGAGTCATCCAGCAATTTGTTCTAGTTTGAAGCTATTTCCCGCGATTCCCTCTTGGTTTTTTCCTCAGTGTCTTTGCCACCAATGGGAAGGTTTGCTATGCCTGGAATGCAAAGTTTTGGTCACCACTCACTGCGATATAATTCCCAGTTCAACAACACACACCAGAAATTGTGCTTTTCTCTTATGCAATGGGTTGTGCTTCAACAGAACTTGCCAAACATTTTTTTGAGGGTTTTTAAAGTAGAGAAAGGTACGTTTATTAAAAAGCATGCATTGCCTCATGAGAAAGCAAGTATGCTGGGCTGAAGCAATAGTGATGGCATAGGTAAACATACTACTAGTTATGAAGTTCGTATGTTTAATTCATATTATAGATATGTGTTGTGTACATTTATAAGTAAACAGATATACATACATTTCTAATTATAGAGAAATATGTGTTTACATGTCGATATATGCATATATAAGAAATCAACAGAAGTATTTGTGCTGATTAACTGATTTCTAGGTATACCCTTTGTGGTTATGGTTGCAAAAGGCAGGCACTGCATAGTAATGCAACGTGTGTGGTAAGCCACTTGATTTTGACTACCTTACCTGCTCTTTCTACAATAATTCACTTACACAGCATTTGTACTAAAATTCAGTCTGGACAGCTTCACATCACTGATATTTAATACAAATACAGAGCAAATAACCACGTGCCAAGATCTTCTTTGTTCCATTTCAGTATCTTGCAATGCCACAGAAGTCAGGCAGTACTCAGTATCCAGTAATCCACTATGTATAAACTGCTAATCAACATTAGGATGAAATCGGAGACCTTACCCAGAGTTGAGATCAGACATGAGTTAAAGATGCAAATCCTTTACTTTACAACTCATTTTCCCCCTAGACATTCCCCAAAAACAATTGACATTCTTTAAATGAAATGTGAATCTATGTAATCAGAAGGAATTTCTCACAAACAGATACCTTTCAGAATGGAAGACACTTTTTCAGGTGACAAATCTAGTCAACCTTAAAAATGTAATCTTATTATATACATATAAAGCTTTGATAGATATTTTGAGCTAATATTTTTACTGGCCGTAAACTATTATTCCCTGCCAGATCGAGACAGTTAGCCTGAGGGGGAGAAATGTTTGGGTCTTAGAAAGTAAGGCACATGAAAAAAGAAGTGGGAAAATGCTATTTTTAAAAAGACTGAGCATTTTTGTAATAGGTTTTGTGTAAAATATGTTGCAGCCACTGAGCACATTGTGCGTCAGAGAGCTTGGATTGGTGTTCCTTTGGGATGTCTTGCACAATTTGCTCATTTTTTTTTTCCAATACAAATCACTAAGATTTCCCAGAAAAACAAATTACCTCTGTTAAAAAAGGAGGGGGGATTTCACTGTTAAGTTTTCATTTATTGGTAGAGCAAACATTAACGATTTAAGTGTTTATAATGGATGGACAATTCAATTGAGTTTAATTCAGCAGAAAACCCAGAGCATCCAGAAAGGTTTCATGATCAGGAATTCAATGGAGCACACCAGCTGTTGCTATCACCTTCTCTGTTTTTAAGCTGTAGGCCTTCCTTGCACCTGACCTGTAGGCTCCCAAGGACCTGCCTGCTGCCAGGAATCAGTCTGTCCAGCTCCACCAGGCTGAAAGGAAGCCTGGTAAGAAGTGTGGCTATCAGACATACAGCGCTATGCCGGTTGGGGCCCTTTTCCTAACCTGCCTTCCCCTCCCTTAATGCACAAGGTGGGTATTGCTGCATAGTTGCACTGTTCTCCTTGTTCAGCTTGTAGTGTCCTTCCCTGAAGGACAACAAGGGGAATATGACCCACCAGCTCCAGTGCAGGCAGGAGCAGCCCTGTGCCACTGGTCACCATCCCTCTCCCTCTCTGGAAGCCTTCAATCTGTGGAAGCCTCCCACGCCCTTTGAACACAGACTAACACATTCACACTGCCTGAGCAGAAGCGCCAAAATCCACATTTTGGGCTCCAGTGCTTTGTTGTCTCTTCCCACATATGCTGTGCCCTTCTAGGGCATGTTTATGAGAACAAAACAGCACATGGCTTCATCAGCCTTTGAAGATGGAAGAAGGAAGAAACAGGTAGATACACATTTATATCACACATCTTCTTGGACTCCAGGTATTAAGGTTGCTCCACCTCCATGCTAACTGGAGATATAAGGGGTAGGTGCCTGTGAGAGCCCACTCTTGGTCCTCATCATGAACAGCACTGTGCTGTTTTCAGCATTGTCACTGGTTTGTCTGGTGAAGATATATCCTGGAGTGAGCTCGCCGTGACATAAAAATTACTCAGGACAGAAACAGACACAAAAACCATCCACCTTCAAAGTCAGAGTCCTAACCAATTAAGAAAACAACTCCAGAATCCTGTCATCATCAGCTGCTTCCAATTGCATCCTGAATTTCCAAAACATTGCCTTCCCCACCACACAAGCCATAATGTGGAGAGCATGAAGGAAGAGTGGGGAATTAATGGTTAGTCCTCTCTGGAGGAACCAGTGATACAGAAAATGGGAACAAACCCTCCAGGAACAACAGCTAGGGCTGGATTATAGTCCCTCTCAAATCAAAATCTTCTATCAACTACTGTTAATTTTGGGAGGGCTTTTCCTACACAGAAGCACAGTGTCAAAAGGAAATCCTTCCAGAAGAGAGGACCTTCCTCCATCTGCGAGCTTGCGAGTTTCTGCAGGCCGGTGACTTGAATGATGTTCATTTGTGAAAACAGTCAGAAGCCAGCAGTGTTTTAGGAACCTGTCAGGAGACTGTTTAATCCCCTATGGTGCCTGGGTTTCCTCAACAATATTTTGAGGCTTTAGCTGAATATTAGTGTTCTGTGCACACAGTGACACACCAACCCCATTGCTTAGCTTGACTAAGGACACCAACAAGAGACTGAAAGAAAGAATATGCAATCAGTTGGCTGTTTATTGATGTGGCCTCCTTATCCATAATCTCCACCCACTTCTGTGCCCCAACACCATGAAACAATGTCCTATTGTATTCTTTCAAAATGGGCAGTTCCTCAAAGACAGACATCTATTTCTTGAAGCACAGGGATCTGCAGTTCTCTCTACAAGCACAGGCAATTGGTAAAGTTCCCATTTTATCCTGTTCCAGTTTTCTTCAGTGCATTTGGTAACAGATCAGCCAGTGAATCCAAACGGTGGTATTTAAAACTCTCAGAACCTCCCTTGCATCCTAATCTTCTAGATAATTAAATTCTGCGCACATATTCTCCCAGTATGTCAGTATTAACATTGAAACAGATATTCCCCCCTTCTTATGGATTTTTTTAACAGATGTTCCAATATCCTGAAGAAAACTGAACTGTAAGCCTCAAATATGTGTATATTATAACATACTCAAAACAGATTAGAGACAAAATGTTTTCCATCTAGCAGCTACTGCTTGTCGTGGAGGCAGAGGCAGCTGTATGAAATCCTTTGTATGGCACCCACCATCATTTACAACCCTAATGTCAAGGTACCCCAAGGCAAGGCACATCCTTTGCCACTTGCAGCGAAGCACTGGGGCCTCCGTCCTGCTCCATATCTCCTAAACCAGGCAGGTGAAGCTGGTGGAGCCTCTGCCAGCCAGCTACAGCCAAAGGATGTGTCTCATCGAGGCCTGCAGCTGAAAGGTCCTTGTTGGAGGGTCACAGCCCAATGCCACGGGCTGCTGGGGGTCTTCTGCACCACACCACACAGTGTGCCAGATATGCCATGGCAGCATCAAAGCTCAGGACATGGGTGGATGGCTTTGTTCACCCAGTTTTGTGTGTCAACACACTGTTCTGCAGAACATTAGTCATTGTCCCAAATGGCTTTAGACTGGGTTTGGCTCCTAATTAATATCTGTCATCTAGGAGGTGAATTTACTGGGTCAGAGTTTGGCAACAGTGTTGTTCCCATCCTCCCCAGAGAAGACAACTGAGGGATCTCCCAAGCCCCCAGACACTAGGAACATTGCTCCCCTTCCTTCCCTAAACATAATCCAAGCCAGAAGTTGTCAGAGGGTCCTGCCATGTGTATGAACTGTGGGAACACCTTGCTTTTTGGACTTACTGAGTAAAACAAGACCAGAGATGACTGCAGAGTATACAGTTTTGAGTTTTCCCTTGGATAACATGACACAGTGTCCTGCATTTCCAAGAAAGTACTTAGAAAATAGTTTAATCCTCTTATTCAGGAAGCACTGGGGAGTTGTTAGAGGTAAGAGCATACAACAAAGTAAAGGAAAACCACTTTGCAGCTTACATCACAGCCAGGAGAATTTGGGTCCAAAGAGCATCAATATTCTTACACCTTGATGTGCAGATGACTCAGAGAGATACCTTATAAAATAAAGCCTTTTTTCTCCCTTTTAGCAGGTCATTATAGAGACAGGTGATTCTTGATTTTTCATAGGTGGAGTACCTTGGTTGGGGACTAACCAAGCTGGGGGAGCAGCACAGGTCTGGAGCCACAGCAGCTTCCTCCACTCAGGGCTGCCCTGTGCGTGTGCCCGACAATAGTTATGTCTCCAGCCTCTGTTTCCTTTACAAACCTTCACCGCATTGTCAAACAACTTGCCTTGTATCAGTTCAGTTCGATTTCAAGCTTTGCTTTTTGGGGGTTAATTTCCCTTTTTCTCTTCCTGTTGATCTCACAGGTGAGACATGCGGTAGGTAGAGCAACTTTCTGTGCAGGGTCTGCTCTGCAGCAGCCTGCCAGCTGCCCCGTAGATGCACAAGGTCAGCTAACTGGTGATAACGAGGTGCTGTCATGGAAGACGCAGGGAGCCTGGCAATCACCTATTAGATCTTTATTAGGCAGGTGCTGTTCTCGCCAAGCAGAGGAAAATGATAGTCAAACACAAAACTGTATGATTTTTTTCTGCCCATAAGACAAGCTGCATACACTTCCATGCAAAAATTTCCAGGCAAAAATTTTCAATCACAGAATATTTTCCAAGTGAAAATTCCTTCTGCTGTCAGTTTTGTAGCTTTTTCTCTCACAGACATTTGGCTTTTGGCCTCCTCCAGTACTAACTGCTGCTAGCTTCTCTCTGGATCATGAAGCCATGAGGGGAAGGCACTTAAATGCACATGTAATTAGGAAAATAGCCAGGAACATCACTAGGAGAATATTTCCAGTTTTTCCTAAGAGCTGTATTCTGTCCAATATCATGATTTACCTGTACCTATAATTTCACAGGGAAAAATTCCAAAGGGCATGTCAGAAGAAGCTGCTCTGTGGCCTAAAAGGAAGTGTCCAAACCTTCTTCACACACTTTCTGGGAAAACGTAGCCTTTTCTGGAAATCCTTTTTATGACATTCCCTGACATACAGCCTGGCTTTCCTCCTTTCCATGTGCCAAGACCCCAGATGAACTCCCAGCACATAAGCTAAGAAGATGCTGTCACATTCATGGGGGACAAAGAGACTTCATCGGCCCTCCACTTTAGCAACACTTCCAGAGAAAGGGGCAAGACCAAGTTATTGCAAGCCAGCTCCTGGTGAGGAGAGTACAGCCTGACTACACCTGCTGGAAAGCTTGACCAGTGTGTGTTCCCCTTCTGAGGAGAAGCCAAGAGCACAGGAACATGAAAGTTGCTGGGCCTGGTCACATCCATCAGGCTCCACATACTGAAGCAAGATACGAACAGTGGCCATTTTGGGCATTTGCAAGCCAAAGCCCAGGCTTGACAATGACCCCAGACATTGTCCTTATGTCCTTTGTCATAGAGGTAGATAGTCTGCTCCAGTGAGGTCAAGAAAAAGGCAGAGGCGTTGGGAAGTAGAGGGAGTGCCCTCTTGCTGAGATTCAGACCATGCTTCAGACAACATGAAAACCCACTTTTTAAAGTTTTGCTCTTTTCCTGGTGAAGAGCAAGGTGAGAGTAGGTCTAGTTTCAAAGCAGCAATCTACTACCCTCAAAGGGACATATCCTGAACGAAGTCCTGCCACATGTTTCACCCCAAAATGCGACTCTAAACCTTAATCAGATCTAAAATGAAATAAGGTCACCTACTACAATGCTTCTCTCACCCAAAGGAGTTATGGAGCTTGCTGAACTGTTTTGTCCCATCTGACCCTGCAAACACAGCACCAACACTGTGATTTGGGCCATCTTCACCTCCTTGGGCACAACCACTAGAAGGAAAGGCTTGTATTGTGATATGAAGGTAGCAGCTCTACCCTGGCTGAGCAAAAGCATTTTGGTGGTTCCCCAACACCTCAAGGGTGGGGGACTGAGCTTGTACAGGTTCAACACTTTCAGGTGTACTACAGTGTGGGAATCCTTGTTTCATGGCACTACATGAGTCAGCTGCCTTTTGCAAGCTTATCAGTTTAAATCACTATTTTCCGGCATCTCAGCAGGGTTTGCTCAATATGAAAACAGACTGCACAGGGCATTAACTCGTCTGTCCTGGAGCTGCTCCAGCAAAATACAGAATTGCTGGTGTGTGAGAAAATTCCAACCAGGAATACCTCTCTCTGAAAAATGGCTGTATCCAGTGTTGGTCTCTTGGGTTTTTTGCAATGAATGCGTTTGAGCTCAATATAAGCTGTCAGCAGCACATTTTTGCAAAGAACAGACCCTTCAAGAAAACATTTCAGGATACATTGAAGTTTAGACTGAATTCTGTAACCTTCATGAGGGAACATTGTTTGACACATCCTTACTAACTCAAAACTCAGAAGCAAGTTTCCACATAGGTTCACCAGTGTTTTTACATTTACTGAACAAACTGGGACTGATGGGCAGGTTTGCATAAAAATAAAGGAAGCATCTCATTTTTCACATAAAACTAGAGGGTGAAAGCTGTGGGCTCAGGCCCAAGATCCAAATCACTACCAGTGTGTTATCAGTTAAACTGGCACCTTTGGCCAATGACATATGCAAAGTGATGTGATTGAACTCTATTTCATTGTGAGCTAAGGTCAGAGAATCAAAATACCTCGTACTTGTCAAAGGCTGAAAGTGCACTCATGGACGGTTACTTTCAATGTCTTACAGTAACTTGTTATGGCACTGTTGAGTGGTATTGCATCTGAGCTTTGAGTTTGCTTTGAGATTTTGCAAATGTTTCAGCTGCTTGCAATGGACCAAATCACATACCATGGAAAGAGAAAAAGCATTCAGACATTTCACCAATAAAGAGGTCCATATGGGCCCATCAACTCATCAATGCATTTGAAGTCGTGTTGTTTTACAGAGTAGCGACAATTATTTAAGGTTTCAGTACTTTCCATTTGAAGTTTTAATGCATTATTTTTGATTGCATTAACCAAAGAGAACAGTTTTCATTAATAATTGCATATTCCAAATGCAGATTTACTGGGGGTTCTTCCCCCTCCCTGCCCAGGGGTTGCCACCCTTTTGTACCTCCAACAGTACTGCTCCGTGTGACATGCAAGGTGCACTGTGGCTGCAGATGAGCAGTCATGCTGTCATCCAAATCACAGTAGGGTTGTCTCCAACCTCATGCATTGCCCTGCTCCCAACAAGTGAACATGAACCCCAAGCCCTGTACATCACTGCAGCCTTTGCAACACAGCCCTAAGTTAAGAAATGGGCATGTTTCCATCTTCAGTCTGCTTTTGCAGGGCCACATAATCACACCCACATGCGCCCATCTGCTCCTGGTTATGTGACCACACTGCCATTTAAGTTTCATCCTCCTAGGCCACAGCACTGGGCTAGCCGAGGTAGGGATGCTGGCAGTCCAAACAACCCAGGGAGGAGCTGGGGAGGGAAACATGTCCACAGACAGCATTAGCAGCTCCCATGTGGCTAGCCCTGCCCAGCCCTAGCCCTCACGGCCAGCCAGGGACAACATGCCCTGGCCCCAGGCATGCCACTGACATCACGGCCCAAGCTTACCCATGCATCCTTCCCCTCTTGCTCGCTCTTTCTTTTCCCCTCCAATTTCCAACACACATAAGGAATAAACATGCCCTGGGCAGCAAGCTTCTGGGAGCTTGCTACCCTACTCAGATGGTGGGAATCATGAGGATTTTGGCACCTTGCCCAGCAACAGACCCTCAGTGAGTAATAAACCCCCCTTTTCCCTGCAAGACAGCCAAACCACTTGCTTCTTATTGTCTTTTTATTTTTTCCCCAAGGCATTTCAAAATAAATAAAGACAGGTGCCAGAGTTTATTTCCTCTCACCTCTTAATCATTTTGCATTTATTGTAACACAGGCCAGTGCTTTATTACATGGGTTGCCTATTTCCTCACATAGGCATCCCATACCTGAACCTCTAACTCTCTGCCTAGAAAAAACACTCCAGGGCAAAAAGCAGAAAGGGTTTTCCTTTGCTATTTCAAATCCATTGAACAAACACCAACAGCTTCACCAGTCCCAAAGGAAAAAAATGAATTTAATATTTCCTGGGATAAAAGGCTGTTGTTCAAAGGGTTCTTCCCCCTGCCATTTCTGCTTGCCCAAGTACTCCCTAAAGTAGCGTAAGATAAAAGTCTTTGGGCAACCAGGAGCAGAAAGAGCTCAGAAAAGGCCACTGTTTCCCCTTCAAGGGGAATACCCAGACTGAAGATCCTCCTTTCAAAAAGGTAGGAGTCTCCCACAGATCAAAGTTCACTTCCCAAAAATATGCAGCTGGTGTTCAGGTTTGCTCTGCAGAGCAGCAGCTGTGCCTTATGCTAAGCTATTTTAGCAAGTGTTGCTATTGCATTGGTCAGAAAAGCATCTCCCAGCCCCTGCCATTCATTACATGACCATCCAGCAAGGACGCCTGGCCCTGCTGCTGTTTGCTGGCAGTGGCACTGGCTGCGGATGCACTGGCACCATGCAAGCAGCACTGCCACGTGCCACCGCCACGGGAATTCGGGAATCCCACAAACCCCGCAGGGATGCTTTCGCCTTGGAATTCCCCCACCCTTTCTTAGGCTACTTCCACTTCATTATCTGTAAGGAGGAGAAAGGGATTTCCCCACATTTCAATCCGCTCAATCCAAGACCACACCATGAGACATCTTAGTAGGACATGTGATGAAGGTATTTCCAAGTGTGGGGGAAAAGGAGGTATCTCCAGGCAGAGGAGGTAGCTCTGCAATGCTGTGACTACCAGCATGTCTATCCAGAATTTCATGTGTGATATGGAAAAATTCACACTGTCATGTAAGGGACCAATCCTGCCTCTTCAGTGGCCTTCTGCCTTCTTGTTTGCACTGAAGGCCTTTAGTATAAAACACTCGTGGACCATCATTTCACTGGACCGTTTGTCTGATGAGCTTCAGCCTCTCCACTAGCAAGAGCTGCTATTTCAAGGCTGAGAGCTTGATTCATTTGCCTAAGCACAGGTGAATGGTGCTATTTCCAGCTGCCTACAGCATCTGAGGCATCAGCACAGAGACAACAGTACCCTACTGGAGAGACAGCGAGAGGCCATGCCAGCCACCCAAGGGTGCCTTGGATGGCACTAGATGTTTGAGTTTAGGCAACTGAATCAGGTCTACAGCGTGTATGCAGCAGGCATCTTGTCTAGGGCAGGATAGAGAGTGCTGGCCCTGTGTTTAACTCAGTACAACCTCAGTTCAGAAAAGCAAACCAGAGAAGTCCGCATGCTTTGGAAGGATGATAAAGTGCATTTTGGGTTGTCCAAGCCATGGTCATGGCGGTGTGGCAGGAAGAGCTTCAGGTCCAAGAGCCCCCATTTGAGGGAGTGCAGCCTGAAGTTTTGGCACACACAGAGCACCAAAAAATACCGGGGCAAGGTGCTGGGCTAGGAGCTGTAGGCTGATGCAGCAGCCTTTGCTTTGGTTTCTCTCACTAGTGGGTTTACTTCAAAGATTCTGATGCTATTTTAAAGTGTTGCCTTATATTTATTTCTCCTTTTTATCTGTGTGATGAGTTAAAAAATGCCATATGCCTGTTTTTATATTCCTTGGGCTTCACCCCCACGCACACTCCGTACACACACACAGAGTTTCCAGTTGACTAAGGAATGCTAAACATTTATCTGTGGCTCAGCACAGCCACTGGTATACCAATGCATACATCCAGTGTGGGTGTACTGAGAGATATAGATGCCATATGGAAACCACATCTGACACATACAGCTTGGGACAAATGGGAGAGAAATCTGTGCCACTCACACTCACCATGCAAAGAACTTTTTCTGAGAATCGTTTGCTTTGGCTTTATATCTCTCTGATACACCAAAGCGCAGATGCCGGTTTGTTATCAGAATGGAGCTGGAGGGAGTGATGGGGCTTGGCTGTGGCACAGAGGGAGAATTGGTTGCCCTCAGCTTCCTCCCCTCACCAGGATTTGCAAACGGGCTGGACCCAGCCTAAGGAGGCAGCTGCGCTACGCCCACCCACCGACTGGCAGCTCCACATTGGCATTCCCATGACTGCCAGGAAAGAGCTGGCTGCTGTCCTGCCTCCCAGAGCTCCCTCCCTTCAGGGGACAATATACACTTCACCTTCTAAAAACTGGATTCCCAGATACTTTATACAGCCAAATGATAACTGATAGGCAAAGAAGAGCAATCAAGCAGGGCAAGGAGTTTAAGGTGGGTTGAGAAACAGATAAGTTAGAAATAGGATTTAATTATACAGATGTTATGGTGATTAGGGTCATCTGAGTAGGTAGATGGATTTGCAAATCCAGGAAGTTTTGCTCCAGTGGCAATAATTTCTTCCCCCTCCATCCTGCCTCTTCTCAGAGCTGGTCTAGACAGCACAGTACCTGGAGTGCCTAGAGGTAACTGACCTTGGCAGTCCCCCTGCTGCTAATGGCAAGCGGGGTTGTACCAGCGCTGATGCAACTTGTTCGAATGCTCAGGGCAGGCTCAGCCCCCAGCAGCGCTCAGGCAGTCTGAAGGGAGGATGCTTTTCCAGGGGTGGGGAGGAGGAGAGACGTGATTTATGAAGGAGGCTGGCACCGATCCACAGAGAGGTTTGCAAGTGGGAGGCTCTATCACCCACTCTATGCAAAGAGACTCATACCGCCATCAGTGGAAGTCTGGCGGAACAAAGACCCAAGGGCTGGGCTGGCAGAGGGAACATGTTGTTCTGCAGCATGAAATGAATGCAGAGCCAAAAAGTTGGTTTCAGGCGGAGCTGGGGTGGTCATGCCTCTTGGTGGGTGTGGGAGATGCAGGCAGCAGCAGTCCCCTCAAGCCCTGCAAGACCAAAGCTGCAACAACAGGAACCGAACTGGGCAAATTCGTTTGTTTAACCCCTAAAATTCAGCTTCTAGCTGGCTGCAGTTGCTCATAAATCATCTCAGCTGAAGTGAATAATGACAAAATGTCACAGGTTTTTTTGCCTTCCCAGCATCAAAGCGGTTTCCAGTACTTACAAACTGCTGTGGAGTGGTGGTGGCAGCAGTTGTTGTCATTTCTCAGGCGAACATTTCTCTCAGCAACCATTATTCTTAGTCAATCCAATCCGACCTGAACACCCTAACACCAGCACAGTCCTAGAGAGAGGACTAGTTCACGTCCATCAAAAGGGGATGGAGGAGGAGGAAAACGCCAGGAGACAGAGGCAGTCCAGGTCACTAACACATGGAGGGGAACTAAAAAGTCTTACAAAACAAGAGCCAAGGAACGTGCCTGCTCTCCTTCTCCTTCAAGCAACTGCACAGTAAGGTGCTGACTGTAAAAACAAATACAACATTACAATGGAGAGGCAGGAAGAAACCAAATCCCAATCACACAGAGGCAGAGAAGAAAAAAATTAATCAAGTAATGCCAAACCTAATAATAACATAGTCCTCACCATCAGCCTCCCCAAAAGAGAGGAAAGGAAAACAAAGGCTCTGAAACACTAAACACAGGAATTAATGGAAAATATCAAACAAATGTAAGAATAACAAGGAGTGCAAGACTGCACACCAGCCTCCACTTCCCTTTTCCCCCTTATGTAACAGAAACAGAGAGGGAAAGCAAGCACCATTCTCTAGTCATGGTATTTCTGGAGTTGGTACATTGGAAAATTATTTGTAAGCCATTTGAACCAAGATAGCTAAATTTTACTCTTCTGAATGGTCTTGATGATGTCATTCTACTGAATTAGGCATGAGGTCAATGTGATCATATTTGAACCCTGCTCTGAACCCTTATACTGAATTGAAGTTAGCAGTGTAGGCAATCCCCTGGTCAAGAGGTGATTGCTTAGAGAGAAAGAGGTCTTACTGAAAAGTAAAAGGCTTGGGCCCTCCTGGAGGGAGGCACCCCATCCTGCATTGCTAATGCCAGGGTTTCCTACACCCTCAGTTTGCATGCCATACCAGCTAAGGCCTGGAGTGAGAGAGAGAAAGCCATCCCAGCAGTCTGTTTGTACCCAGAGGTGGTTGTGGGAAGAAGTTCTTGGATTTTGGCTGTCTCACGCTCGACAAGCAGCAGCTCGAGACAGACAGTGCTGGAGAAGGGAGCCAGGAGAGCAGATGTGCATGCCTGGACATCTGGTGCTCTTGGGGAAAAGCCTGATGTGGAGCATGTTCCTCCCTGCTCCTGAACGGCATGCTCCAGCCAGGTGTGAGGACTGGCACCCACTACCCTCTAACCTCTGCCAAGCTGGTCCATTGGGGCCACAAGGTTTCATCCTACCCAGCGTGGTGCCCAGGCTCAGACTGGTGTCTTTGGCACCAGTCCTGACTGAGGGATGGGATTCATTTCACCTAACTGTAAACCTCTACAGAGGAGATGTTTCCAGCTGAAACAGTCACCCAAGGGCTGCCCTTGGTATGCGCTGCAAACAAACCTTTCTAAGGTGAGATTCATCTCACCTTAAAGGAGGTGTCTAAATTAGGTCAATTCAAGTCTCAACAAGTACCAATTGCTCTCCATTGCCTATTAAGGGACCGTAGGTGTCTAGTTCAGGTGAAAGTGTATGGTTATATCAGATTAACTCCATCCCTGGTGACCTTTGGTGAGTCTCCACTTCAGTTTCATCTTCAGACTAGCAATACCTATCCTGTTCTGATACCTCTTCTCCAAGTACAATGCTATATAATACTGAGCTTTGATTATTAATATTATTGTCCTTTAAGAAAATAGTAAAAGTCTCTCCCACTTCAAGGTGGGGGGGGGGGGGGTGGTGTTTGTTTTAGCTGCATTTATTTTAGCTCCTTAATTTCCTGTACACATATTCAGGGAATGTATTTATTTATATTTACTTTATTTTCACGGATCAAAGGAAGAGAGAGAAGGAAAGCGGACTCTTCTCAAGTAATGAAATCCACAGCTCATATTTGCCTTCCCTTTTATCTCCCAAGCCTCTTTCTGTGGCCCTTTTTCCAACCTCAGCCTCCCCACAACCCCACCATCCTTTCAGGCACATGGTGATTCCTCCTAAATCTCCCCTTTCCTTTTCAATCCCTTCCCACTAGCTATCCAGCCCACCCAGCCCAAGTTTCCCCAACCAGCCCTCTCACTCAGCTCTCCCAAAGCTTGTCCCTGCTCCCCCACTGCAAAAGCATTGAGACTACAAGAGAAATGCAATCACTACTTCCCATGTCTGCGTTTGGACATGGACATGGCAGGGGAGGCAGCAGTCAGGCTGGGGGAGGAATCCCTGTTCACTGAGTCGCTCTCCTCAGCACAACCATGCGGAAAGGAGCAAAGCCTTTATGGATGTAAGTTACAAAGCCTCGCTGAGCCAGCTATTTATAAAGGGATGAGAGTTTTGCAATCACCGGCAGATTTCCATACAGATACAAAGGTACATCCCTAATGCAAGACCACTGTCCTGCCAAATTTTGAATCCATGTCACAGTGTGGGGGAGGCAAATGTTCTCAGAGAAAAGGCCAACAGAGCTTTTTAATATTGATGAAATAATATTTATTTCCCCAGTGTTCCTCTTGGAAACTGATGAGTCTGGCTGGGTTTTTTCCTTCCTCACATCCCTTGACATCAAGGTAAAACACTTGAGGCAGGTGAGGAAATTCTGAGATGCTTATGAAGACTATGTCCGGCAGCTTCTGTAATAGCAGGGCTGTTCACACTGCTGTTTACAACTAATAAAACACAGCATAGCATTGTTTACTCACAAACTTCATTCAGCTCCAAAGCTCAGCTTCTCTAACTTTCTACCCCTGCTTTCCAACAGACAAATTCTGCTCTCACAATGAGATGGACTTTACAGCCAAACACGCCAAATCCTGTGTAAACAAGGTCAAAAAATTGCCCACAGCTGGTCTTTATCTGATTTATTCCTGGCCCCAATTCAGTAGATGTGTAAGCTGAAACACTGAGTCCACACAACCCACATTTTGGGGAAGTTCAGCTCGGTACCCACACATAATGGCTTGCAGCATGCCTTTTCCACAGAAGCCACAGTAATATTCCCAAAACTCATTAAGAATGCAAGAATGACATGAAGAAAAAGACTGAAAAGCTAGGAGGATATCCTCATATACCTTCAAGGAGAACTTGTTGTATATGAGCATGTGAACCTGCTCCCTGTGTTCTGGTGGTCCACCCTGGTCCAGTTTCTGTTCACTTCCCACACCTATGAAACCCTACACTTGGTATCATATCAGCCATTTTTTTTCTCCCACAGCATCACAGGCCAGTCATTAAGTTTCTCCAAAGCAAGGTCACCCCTGTCTGCATACCTCTGAGTGTCCAACCTGTACCAAAAGTTGGGGATCCACATCTTCCTCACACAACCTCCTGCAGTACTTCACTATCCCCACTGCTGATCTAACCTCAACATTCTTTGCTGCTGTTTAAACCCAACTTATCCTCCCCACCACAGACATGGAAAACAGATGGCTTCCATTATGCATCAGTCTTACAGATATCTGAAGGCTGTTACCATCCCCTCCACTCCCCAATACTCTTTTCTTTCCATTAAAGCACGCCTGTAATTCAGATTTTCTTCACAGCACAGGATTTCTAGACCATTGACCACTGGCATGGCTCTCTTCCGAATTCCCTTCCATTGACCACTGGCATGGCTTTTGTCTTGAAGCCCAGTCTCCAAAACCAGATATATGTTATAGCTGAGGATTCACTAGCAGTGGCTAGGATGGACAACTGATGGAGCGTGCCAGGCCAGACTTCTTCATGCACATCAGAGAGTGGAATCATGTCTAGTTCATCGTATGTGCCTTGCCCTGAGGCCTGCATTGTTACCATGAACCTTACAGCTCTGTCAAGGCTGTATGGCAGAAATCAAGTTATAATTTTAACGGAGGCACTTAGCTTAGCCTGCCCAGGTGGTGAGAGAAACAAAATATTCCATTCAGGAGGGAATGAAGGAGGGCGGGCAGAGTGCACCCTGGACCACCGTCTCAAGGAGCTGGCTAAGAGGTCCCAAGGTGTGACTTGTGATTAAAGAGTTAGAGGACGTTAGGTTTTTGTTCATGGCATGTAGAACAAGTGCCTTGCAGAGAGGATACCTGCCAGACCTCACCTGGGAGCTGATAATCCTCACCCGATGGCACCACTTGGGATCCTGCATCTGGACCACAAACTGTAGAAGGGCAGCTTGCCAAGTGGCTCTTTCAGGGTATCCACGCACTTGGTGCGGCTGTGCTTACCAGTCTTTAGCAGGCTTTGAGCCTTTCCTCACACCATCCTCTTCTCAAACCACAAGGCCTGGCATATCTCTGCTTCTGCTTATATAATACTCCCAAACTGGCTTTCACATTCTTTCCAAACCTCACACAAAACCTTTGTCTTAGAGCAAAACACTCCTCTCAGGCAACGAGGAACTGGAGCAGGTGCTGAGGTTACAAGACTGGACTCCCACTGCTCAGTGAAGGGCAGCCCCATGCCACAGCATCCCCTGCATGCAGGGATTAGCAAGGTGCATGAGCAGAAGCAGTTTTTCCCAAAACACCTGCTGCTCACCCAAACTCCCCCGCCTCAACCTCAGCATGCATATAAATTGTTGCAACTATGTCAGAAGACCAGGAATGCATCATGGAAACCCTTCCCCTGTAACCGTAGATGAGTGTAACGTTTGCAAGTGTTAAGCGCTTATGTTTGTGCAACAGTGCTTCCGTACACCGTGTTCCACCTGGACCACGGGAAGAGGAGTTCACCATGACCCCATCACAGCATCATATTTAGGCACAGTCACACTCTCCTGCCATGAAGGAGATGCAGGAGGGAGCAGGGAGCTGAAAACTCCAGTTTAGTGCCAGCTGAAGCAGTAAGTTGAAGTGACAAAATTCAGGTTCCCACCCACTTTCTTCTAAATTTGACATTTTGCTGCTATCATTTTCCACAATTTATCTCAGGAAAATATACATTTAGAAATAGCAGCATGAATCCAGTCCATAAAAGTCAAATTAAAGAAATCAAGTCATTTTATTGAAAAATGTGCCAAAGCAGCAGTGCAGGCAGTTCAGAGGGGGCATCACTAAGAAGGACTTGGGCTGCCAGGACACTGTAGAGGTTTCTGCAGTGGACTGCAGGAGAACACATAGTGATTGTCAGATTGTCAACAAAAACACTCAGATGCACTTCAAATTCCTTTGGTCAAGGGGGAATCTGGTATTATTCTAATAAATTCAGGATAAACTCTACTTAAGTAAGGGATAGATATACCTCTATTTAATCTCCACTTAAGCAGAGATAGAGAATGCTTTTATTAGATCAACTGTCTTTTAAGTGCAGCCACTACGTGGCACATGGCAAAACAAATGGAGGAGAAACCAAGCAGCAAAGAAGGCTGAGCACTCACCTACCATTTGTCAGTTTTGAGACTCATGGATTGTGTTTAAACAGCCAAAATACACTGGCAGAGCAGTAGGGAGTTATTGAAACAAATGAAAATGCTGCACAGATGGAGTGACCTGCAGCTAGGTGTTGTGTTGGGGTTTGGAGCCAGGACATGCACTGAAGCCCAAGGGTCCTGGGAGAGCTATGACGAGGTCTCCCTCAGTCCTTGGCAGAGATGCCCCTCTCTGTGAAACAGCTCAGTGCTCCATGGGAGGAAAAAGTGCCTAGGGAAAACAGGGACCGACCCTACAGACCGAGTATCAGAGCATTTAAGCAGGGATGGAGGGATCCAGACAGCCTTCACAGTTCCAGTTAATCACTCCATGCAAAGTGGAACAGCCTGAACATGAGAAATTAGAAAGAAACCATCCCAAAATGCTCAACAACCTGGTGACTGGAGGAACATTCAGATCCCATAAGTAAGCAAAGGGAGCAATAATCACAGCTTTCAGATGAAGAGTGGCACATTGCTCCCGCCATCATTTTGTGTATCTCTCAAGGGAAAGTTTTCCACCGCATTTGTTCCATTAATTTAAGTAAAATTTACAGAATATTGGAGTCAGCTCAAAACTGCATTTCTCGATTGTTAAATTATTGGTCATGAAAAAAACAGGGAGGGGAAGGGAGAGGGACTGTGCAATCCCAACCTGCAGCTCTTGGAAGCAGATGAAGCTGAAGATTACTTCAGAGAGCGGAATCAGATGATTCTTCAGTACCTGGGGAGCTCAGGGAAGTGGAGGCATTGTAGCAGCATCCTACTCCTACTGCTGCTGCTGCTTCACATGACAGCAAAGACAAGAGCTTGTGGCCCCCCTGCTTTGCTGAAGTTCCAGCTGCAAAGGTGGGTGATGCTGGACACATCTGCCAGGGCTCCATCAGTGCTACTACACCTAACAGCTGGGTGAAACCCTTTCCCATCCTTATCAGAAGCATTTTGCAAAGGAATAGCTTGGAGTTTTGTCCTCCACTTGGCACTTATCCTGCCTCCAATGCAGTAAGAGTTTTTTTAACATAAATATGTTGCCCCAGTTGAAAAAACACCATAATCAGAGTTTGTTCAAGCTTACAGATTTTGCCAAACAAAGCCTAAGTAAAGATCACAAGACTTTTGTAGCAGAAATCAGAATTTGCTGTTTGTCTACATAATGCCCCATGCAGTGGGGTTCAACCTACCTGGGCCCTCCAGATGCTCTGAAAATAAAATAGGATACTTAAAATATTGATATATTTCAATAAAGCTACTGGTGTTACTGATTATACTGCTATCATATCAATACTCCTACTGATTATTAGTACGAATAATTATAAGAGCAAAGTAATAATAAGCACAATGGAACTAAAACTAACTTTTTAAAATGGAGATTCCTGAAACCTCTTGCATTTTGAGCTGAAATTCGGGAAACAGTCCCATCATCTTTATTTGCTGAACAAATCGATGTTAGCCTGTGAAGGAGCAGCTCATTTGCTAACAGGTCATTGGAAAGGCTGACAAAAGTCAGTACACCGAGCATTAATACATTTATAATAGTACCAAAGGACAGTATCTGGATAGCCAGCTTTAAACCTATCCTTATACTACCTATTTTCCTAAAAATAAATCAAAATAGTCTCCTTCAGTAACTAAAAATAGGTGCTCTCAAGGGTTTAAAAATCTAGTATTGACCTAGATGGTCCAAATGCAAGAAAAAGTCAACACTGAGAGGGCCCAGAGCAAAACCTCAGACCTGAATAACTCTGGTTTTAGAGAACTTCTAAGTCTGGTTCGTATAGATGTTTCACATAAGAGGGAGGTGCTTTCTGAGCTTCCTTTGTCCTCAGGACTTTCGCAGCCCTGCTAATAGTGATGTGCAGCTTGCACCTATATAACAGGGCACTTACCCAGGCACGCAAACTCAATCACCTACACCACAAGGATGGTTCCTGGTGTGCTTTTGGCTCTCAGCCACCAGCGCCCAGGACTGGCTCAAGAGCTGTCTGTGTTATGGAGGTCCCTGAATAGGAAAGTGCTGCTCTTGGGGGTGGCCTTGCATGGCAGGCACCTGTGTTCCCCCATCTGTCTGCCACTGCAGAAATGAGCTCCATGATGTGAAGACGTGCTCAGGCCTTCCCATCACTTGCAGCCCTGATGCTCACTTCAGCCTCCAGCTGTCTCCTGTTGTTGTTGTTGTTGCTGCTTCTTTGGAGGAGCATGGGAGATGTCACCACCCATGTATGAAAACAAAACTCATTTTATGCTACATCAGTAGCCTATTGACATGGAACAGCGCAGTAAGCTTTCTTGCTGATAAATAAAAATGATTAGCCTAACTGATTGTTGTATATTCATCATTCTTGATACCTGGCAAACATTCTGGTTGTCAAGCAGGTAATATCTGATACATCTACCCTGCTGTTTATCTCTCAGGCTACACTAACTCAAGCACCCCGTCCTTGTCTTCATTCTTTGCCCACTCTCTCAAAAGGCCTGATGGAAAGTTTGGCCATATTTGTGTATTTTTAATGTATTTTTTTAAACTGCAACAGTACTAGGCTAATGGTGGACTTTTGAAAGCTTATAAAAACTGCAGCTTATACTTAGTATTATTAATTCCAACCATTTGCTACCTGCTAATATAATAAACACTTGCTTAGGGCTATATTCAGACTACCTAAAATAGCACCTAACAGTCCAGCTTCGGAGTCAAAGCTCAGGGGAGCAGGAGCAGTTTGGGTTGGCTCCCCACAGAACCTTTGGAGATAAATAGTCACAGTGTCCACATTAGGCACTTTGTAAGTACCAGTTAGAAAACACAGCCCCTACATCTCTGTTGGCTGGATAAAAAGCTGGCTCTGCAGCCCTGGATAGCAAGCAGCTTGTTCAACTCAGCTCCCTTGAACTTATGGTTTGTAATTGGCATGTAAGCATAGCTCATGTGAGGCACTCTAAAAGGCAGACAGGATACTGCTTGAAGGACCACATTCAGATAAAGTGGAATTTTAGCTAAGTTTGTATCTAGAGTCAATAAAGTCTGACAGGCACTTACAAAACATTTTCAGGGCAATTTAGAGAGCTTACTTAAGGTGCTGAGTGCCATCTTGCTACGTTATTGGCATAGATTCAGAAGGTAAACAGTTCTTACGTGATCATGACCATTTCTGAACAATTAAACTATGTTCTGTACATCTAAAAATAAATTAAATGTGCCTCTGATCCATTTTCAGCTTTTACAATCTACAAAGACAAAATTGTGGTTCTTCACCCTTCCACCAAGATACAATTAATTTTCTTTTGGAACTACTGAAAACAAGAACAGCAACTGAAATATCAACCTTAAAAGAAGATTGTTTTATACCCTAATTACTTTTGCAGCAACTGGAAACAATGCATGCAAAAAAATAGAGAAGATCTTCAGTGCTTGGTCTCACTTGGGACTGGGTCTCAGCCTCCCAAAATAGATGCAATGCCATACGCTTTGTCCTGGAATCATTACTTTTCCCAGTTCTTCCCTCAAAATTGCCACAAGGTATAGCATGACCCCAACCTAAACATAGAAAGAGAGAGACAGAGGGGAACACTGACATTTTCAGAGGATGAGTGGACAACCAGTTGTGCCAGTCCTAAAGCAGGAGGGTCTCAGGGTAGGCAGGAATAGAGTAGACAGGGTTGTAGGACCAAGTGGAGACAGATGGCCTCTGCCTGCTCCCCACAGAAGGGAGACTCTGGGTAGTGAGGCAGGAGGAACAGTATTGTAATTGGCTAGGCTTTTTCATTTCAGAAGTAGCAACTCTAATGCTAGGTGATGCTTTGCTGACCATATAACCCCTGCCTCTGACACAGCTGGTTTCTGCAAGGAAACATGCAGATATGTATCCCTTTGGCTGAACTCATGTCAGGCAGCCATTCTGCATGAACTCCACACTACACCAGGATTCTGGGCCCTTGCTTATAGCTTGCCCAGATGGGTACAGATCACAAGGAATCCAGGGAATCTGATTAGTACTGGAACCCATGCATGGTGAAAAACCCTCCCTGCCTCAAGCAAAGGGGAGGATGGATTTTTACTTCACCTATTGTTTTCTCCACCTTAAAGAGTCCTGCCCTTTCTTTTGCAAGGGATGATGACTGGAATGAGCAAGACTGAGAGACAGAAATTGAAAGTGTGTAGAAAAATAGGAAGGACAACTGGAAACCAGAGAATGAAAAAAATGCCTGAAACTGGAGAAAGAGATGGAGAGAGCCCCTCGCTTCCCACGATTGACTATGAAATGGATGGCTGAAGGAAAGGCAATGGACAACCTGACAAAAAGCCATGTTGCACATGAGAACTGGGCCTAACTGGGCAGATTCACACTGGGCAAAACACTGACATTAGACAAGCAGCCACAGAAGGACACTAGCCCATGGAGCTAATCTGGAGAGATGACCAGGAGCACAAGTGAATATGGGGAATGATGAAAGGGAAGAACTCAGCAGCAAAGAGAAACTGATGGCAAAATGAAAGTGCCACAGTACCAAGTGGGAATGACTGGTTCCAGTCAAAACCAACTGGGGAATCTGCAGTGGGAAGTCATTGGAGGACCTGCTGAATGAGGAAACTGGAACTAGAAATAGGAGAGCTGAAGATGAGAGAATGAAGCTGGCTAGATGTGGAGAAAAGGATTGGAACAAGCAGCCAGATTTGGCACAGGACAAGGCAGAACGATATGTTGATCCTGTACACTGAAGTAAGCAGTGCTTCTGAGCCCTCCATCAGGAAGTTAAAGACTGTGCCAGGAGATAGACATAGGAAATTATGATTAAGTTAAAAATCCAGAAGCAGCCTTCACTCTTGGTCTAGCTTGGAAGAGCTGAATTTTGCAGCCTTGGAGTTCTTGTAATGTGCTTTGTACATGTGTACATTTGTACTTTATAGCACAGGATGGATTCAGCCTATTCTATGCCAGAAGCCAAGAGTGCGAAACCAGGGCTTTCCTTCTTTGTGATTTACCGCTTCTGACTCTTCAGCTGGAAAAGTTCATTGGCCTGTCTTGTTTGTGCTCCACATTACAGTACCTAATCTCACGTCTGATCAGTTGTCAGACAAGGCTTGTCAGAGCTGTCTCATCTCCATTACTTGTCCCCCATCCTAGTTTTTCAAGCTTACTGCTCCACCAGTTTCTCCTTTCTGTGGGAGGAGACCTTACATCACCTCTGGAGGACTGGCTTATTTTTACCTACATTGAATTTAATTGTGCTATGTTTTCCACATATTTTAAACACTGATGTATCTCTTACTTATTGTTTTTCTTTTCTCAGTGGGGCTTAGATCATCAGTTTAGCTTCCTCTGGAGATGTCACCTTCAGCCATGAGCCACCATTCAGCAGAGTCCTTAGCAGACCACTCCTTGAGGGTACAGGTCTTGGAGGGCACCGGCTAGCCAGGTACTACTGAAGTCTCAGGAGAACAGACCTGACAGCAGTACTAAGAAGAGGGCAACAGTACATACAGCCCCAGCTCTCCAGTCCTGCTTCACAAGCTGGACCAAGCTCCTTGTACAGCACCCGGTGGTGTGCAGACACATCCCAGCCTGGGCAGAGTACTTTCCCTGGGGCTCCAGGCAATTCCACACAGATTGCCAAGCGGCCTCAATGTTGCCACTGAAATGCTTATGGAGTAACAGCCTTTTCCTCTCTCCTGCCCATTTCTGTGGAAGCCCTCTTCTCACCCCCCTTCAAATGCCGGCTCCCCAAGCCGAGACCCCCAGCCCATGCATAATAGGATTTCTGATTCTCTCATCTCCCAAAACCCTACTGCTCCACACACAGCCCCAGTCCCTCAACTCCTGCTTCCCAGCTCCTCCTACAATTACTTCACAGAAGGAGCACTGGCTGCTGACCTCTTGCATACTCCAAGTCCACAGCCCCTTTTCCTTACTTTCCAAGCCCATCCCTCTCCCACATCCTCAGCTGAAAGCATTGACTTCAGCATTAGCTGAATTCCTCCCAGAATAGGAGGGATATTGCTGAATAACTCCAGAGATGGCTGTAGAACAGGTATCAGAGCCAAACCTGCCACCTTACGCAAGACCAAGTTACCATGTGTGAGGTGATCCTCGCTCAGCCATAACAGCTCCTTTGCTCACCCGCATCATCGCTACACAAGAATTTCTTCTCTATTGCTATCCCAGTGTTGCTAAAGTCCATGCAGTCCCAAGAGAGTAGGCAGGAGCAGCTGATATCTCCTGGCCATCTCAGAACTAAGACATATGGAGAGAATCACTGATGAATTTTGAGATGTATCATGTGACAGGTGCTTTTGGCTCTGGTTGTCTGGAATGAGGGGGAAGAGGTGGAGAGGGTCTCAGATGGATAGTTTTCTAGTGGAGGTTTAAATATGCCTAGCTATGAATCATTCTTGTCTATGCTGACCACAGAGCATCACATCTGTTGTTTTTATGGTCAAAAAAAATTAAAAAAGAAAATGACTAATACATCCTTATATAGACAAGCCACTTGAGTCAAGACTAAAGCAGAATCTGCTAATTGGACAAAACCATGGCTTGTAATAGCATTTTAACATTTCTCCTGTTCAGTGTTTGTGTTTTGGTTAGTTACTGAAGGGTGTTAACCTAGAAGTGGTCACCACAGGGTTTTGAACTTACAGTAACACCCCATTAAGCAGAACATGGCAAATTCACTTCACACCTGGCTTGCCAGTGTTAGCATTTCACGCTCTGGAGGCTGCCAGCCAAGCCAAACAGCAGCACAGGGATCCATGCGATGACTGACAGTTTTACAGCCGGGAAAGCAGGCAACGTTCTTCCATCTCTTGAAGAAAGCATGGAGGGATTCAGGCAAAGACTGTGAATCGACCATGTCCATATCTGCAGCTCAGATAGGTCTTCTCTGATAGGTCTTCTCAGCACTCATTGTACGGGTACCTGCACACATGTGCTCCATGATGGGCAAAGCTGCCCGATGCATGTTACAAGAACAGCGGGGAGCCAGTCTTCGTACACCATCTGGAGTTCAGCACATAGATTCAAATCCCAAGAGTGGTAAAAAGCACATGATAAAAGCACAAAACACTGAAGCTGTGGCAAAAGATCAAGTGAAAGTGTTGGCTTGTAGGACTCAGCCTTGCCTTTCTTTGCTATCACTGAGCCTATGAGATTTTGATCATGCTCTGGGTAATACTTCTGTGCACTCCAGAGCACTCTTCATGGCTGGGTCTGTAGTTTTCAGTCCTTTTTGCCCTTCTTCCCTACTGATACACTCAATATTTTACACCACTGTGGCCTCAAATCTCCTCTGCTACCATTCACCCAATAAACATACAGCAAGGGGGAAAAAAATTTTTCTGTATTTCTGTAGTTCCGCAGGCTCAGCTCCCAAACTTATTCTGAAATAATGCCAGAAGCTTTACATAGGTGCTATTCATGTTTTTATTTATGTATGAAAATTTATTTAACCTACAGGGTGGGGTTTGCTTCTTGTCCACTGAATAGTGCCGCCTTCAAATATGCAAACTTGATCTGTTTGCGGCATCCAAAATAGAAACATTGCTCTAACAGTAATTAGATCAGAGTTTAAAAGGATCAGATCCTCATTAAGGCTTTTCCTCAAAGACCTTACAAGCTTAGAGCTTGAAGCTAATCTTCAGTGTCAGCTGAAAGGGAAGCCAGGGGGCTTGAAAGAGGGGAACAACAACCGTAGCTTGCATTGGTTGCTGTTGGTGAAAAGAAACAAGGGTTTAGGGCTGCAAATAGTTAAATCCATACGATCCTTGAGGGAGAGCCACAGCCTTGAGACTCTCTTAAGTATCCCTGCTTTCAGCAAGACTTCAGAGTATTGTAAAGCAAAAGATGAACTGCTGAGTGCCCTGACTTTCCCACCCTCCCTCTCCCCCCCAAAGCAGCTGTCACTGCAGGCAGCCACATTGAGCATGTGGATATCTTTGGAGGAAAAATCCATAATGAGGGTGCCAAACCAGCCAGATTTCCCCTGGCCTGGCTTAACTCAGTCTTCCAGAAGCTTCATCCTCTCTTTTTTTCTCTCTGTTTAGTCTTGCTTGTTTCTTCCCTTCTTCCTGCCACACTGGTGCCCCTTCTTCCACACCCTGTTTCTAAATAGCGTGAATGAGTCATAAAATAGCCTGGTGAGTTAGCAAGGGTTTTATCATCTATGTTTTATAGATAGAAAACTGAGGGACAGAAATATTAGGTACTGACCTAATCAACTCTAAGAACTGTGTGGCAGGGCACAGACCCAACCGACAAAACCATCTTTCCTGTCCCCATTCATTCACACACAACTCTTGCACAATGTGTTTCTTGTTTACTTTTCTGTCCTTGCAATCAACTTTCTTTCCTTGCCTCCTGTCTAAATCTTCAGTTTCATTACCCTCTGCTTCTCAATGTTCTTATTTCCTTCTTGATATTTTGCTACAGTCCTCACTCCCATAGGTCTTTATTGGTACTGCAAAACATTCCCTTAGCAGGGTTCAGTAGATTTTCTTTGTGTCAAAGCTTTGCACAGCCCAGGAAAGCCTTACATTTAAAAGGTATGAAAGGTAGCAAGAAACCTAATAGGCACTGGCAGCTTTATTTCAAACTATAGAGATAGATTTAAGATACAACCAATTCTTAAGGCCTGGGATTTAATATGGAAGACGAGCTGGAGGAAGTAATCCAATTGATCTAAGCCTTAAATATGGCCCAGCTCTGCCTGCTAATTAAAAGCAATAATTATGCATAACCTATAAAAGCATTTGATTTCATTTTAATGGCCTTTGCAAATTGTATTATTGGATCATTTGTTTACAAGAGCAACAGATTGTAAAACAAATCTATCACCTCTTACCCCCGTTAGCACATTGATTATGAAGAGTTGTGCAGGTTATAAAACTGAGTAGAAACACATCCATATCTTTGATAATGCTGAACTTCAAATTTCCGTTATAAAAAAGATCAGTTTCCTCTTCAATACCCAAGATGCTTCTGGTCTAAATCTTACAGTATTAAGAATTGCATTTGCACTAGATGAATGACATCAAAATGCTGGTACACAAATGAACCGATTATAAAGATTAATGAGACAAAGTGCAGTCTATAATTAGGGGCCACCGGTCTACTGTGAAGCCAGGATCAGAGCACCCTGCTCATGAACCACTGAGTACGTGTGATATCACCCCTTGTCTTACCTCTTGACACTCCTCAAGTAAGAGGGGAGGGAAGCACCTAAAATGTTTTTTTCAGTGTTGCAACAATGCTTCTTCCGCATTACACTTCACTTCCATTTATTAAGATGGGTTATCCACTTCATGCTAAACCCTGACATCTTTTTAGTCACTAATTAGCTATATTCCCATCAGGCCTGCTGTTACACAGTTCTGAGATTTGTGTATTCAGTTAGGCCTGGCCTAATGAGAGTGGTTTCATTGTACAATCAGTCCTCAAAGGTATAGAAGTACATAAAAGGATAAAAAAAAAAAAAAAACAGAGTGTTACCTCACATTGATTTCAGTGAGTCTATGGGAGGTCTGAATAAAGACTGGATAAGAGTCAAGGAAAGAACCTGATAAATCAGTGCAACATGGATGACATTGTCAGTCTATAGAAATGTTTTTCCAATAAAATAAAGAGGGTCACTGACATGCTGGGAGAAATATTTTAAGTGCCTCCAGCTTAAACAGAAGTAACAAATAAAAATGGATTATGCATTCTCTACAGAAAGGCAAGGATCTTAGATGTCGAAGGGAAACAACAACCAGAGTGGTCCTCATAATGGGGAAGGAGGAGAAAGAAGAGCAGACTACCCAGACTTCACCCCCAACCCTTTTTCCCTCCCTCTGACATTACCCTGAGGATCATAAGGACTAGCTGATCCATGGGGAGCCAGAGGAAAGCATGGTGTGGATGCTGCAGCCAACCCATGGACCAGTCCCAAGTCCCTCCTTCCTATGGGATCTGAGGTCAGGCCCAAGTAGGGATTTGCCAGAACAGGAATTCAAGGATCATTGCAGGGACGAGAAGGCAGTGTGAGTAGATACTATTGACTGCTACACTGAGGGAAAGGTAGAAAGTTTGGAGGGGATGTTATCAAGGCAGAATAGAGGTTATGTATCTGGGGAGACGGGGGCTGGAGATGGGGTAAGAGGAAGGATTTAAAATTATTGAAATGGAAACTATTATCTAGTTGAATTATTATTAAACTGAAATCAATTTGATAGCTTATTAATTTTTGAAATTATTGAAAACTATGTGAAAGGAAGAAGGAAAACCTGACTGAGAAATGCTGTTCTGCTTTACAGATGAGCCATTACACCTGCTGCGTGAAAACAAAAGGGATAGGACCATCACCTCATGCAAGATAAAGATATGCACCTGCTAAGTGAAATAGATGTTATGCTCACACACCCCAGCTAAGGCTCTGGGCCCAGATCCAGCCAGTAACAAAAATCATAACTTCTTTTTTGCTTCTGACTTCTTATTCCATTTTTAAATTATAAACAAAGGTTAATACATTTTGGTTGGTCATTAATCTGGCCCCTCAAAATGGGCTTTTTAAATTTAAAAACTTCTGTAATTTGTACCAAAAAAGAAAGCAGTGATATGAGAAAGAATGAAGAATTTGTGTGGTGAGACACCACCATCTCAGAAATGCTAACAGAGAGCTTTTTGACCATGCTAATGTGTAGCAAAGCAGATCATACTCCTATCTGCACTAGAAGAATCAGGGTACATTGTTCAAATATTTTCTGCTTGTTAGAAGAAAAAAAAAAGTAAATGGTTGGGATTAAAGAGGCAGAGAAGTCTCATGGGGCCAAAATCTGCTTTCTGAAGCAAACATGGCACATCTGGACTTCCATCAGACTCCTCAGAAATGTCTTAGCTCAGGCCGTGCCTGCAAGTGAGCAGGCCCTGTACCCAACATAAATATGCCATCCAGTCAGAATGAGACAGATACCTTTTTGCATGTCAAAACTTAACTAGTAACTGAACATTAATATACAGGTATTGTGGAGCACCTTTCATTAACCTCACAGAACCCCTCAGTAAGTACATAAAGATGTTTGAATGCGGTCAAATTTTGCCTTTGTCTCCTCGTGAAGTTTTGCCATCTTACTTTCCCAGCTATAAACCCTGAACTCCATCCCTATTCTGGTTTGCTGAGGCACAGCCACTCTGCCACCCAAACCTCTCTTCAACATCCTACTTCTGTGGCCTTTACACAAAACAAGCAACAGCAGCGACCTAAAATAAAAAATGACCAAAATCTCCTCCTGAATTATGAAGACCTATGTATTACACACACAACTCAAATTGTGATGTTTAGCACATGACTACTGTGGTGTTTAGGACATGACTCTCCTTCACTTTGTCTTCCCTTTGCATCATTTACACCCATATGTCCCAAACCTGCTGCTGGATCAGCCTGAGAAGACATACACAACTGAGCAGCCCTAATGACACTAACGAGCCCTGTCTCAGGAATGGGGAAGCTGCCCTGAGAGTGCAGGACCTGGTTCTTGCACCCTGCTAACGTGGGTTTGTGCTTTGCATGAGGCAGAAGTTCTGCTGAGGTCAGTCAGGATCAAGGAGAGATGGGTGAGAAGAAGCAGGACAAAACCATTCTGGTCACATCTAACAATTTTAGTCAGGCAAGCAACATAATCATTTTTAGCAGGAGATTTAAGTTTTGAAACTCTTTATTTAGAGGTTACAAAAAAAAAAATACATGTACAGATAGTGGAATGCAGCAAAAGAACAAAATACCTAAGCCAGGGAGTGCTTTCTGTTTGCCCATGCTGGAAGAGGTCTGCACCTCCAAACTGCCTCAGTCCATCATGGAGGCACAACCTGCTCTGGAGGAGGGAAAGTGACAGGGACAGGCACCCACTTCTGCCTCCTCCACCTTGGCACAGCCATAGACGTATGCCTGAGCACCCACAACAGCCCTGCTCCACCAGCAGGAGTCCACCTGGCTCTCCTCTGTGCCGGGTTACTTCTTGGGTGGCTCAGGGCCCCCTTCCACTCAGGTGCTGTGATTTCCATCTGGCACTGGTTAAAAGGAGGGATGTCACAGGCAGGTGGCCATGCATAGGACCAAATGCCTTAAGCGCTCCACGGCCCTCTGCTTGGGTGTCCCATGGAGGTGTGGTGGGCTGACCATGGCTGGATGCCAGATGCCCTCCCAGCAACTCCCTCAATCCCCATCTTCAACAGGACTGGGGGGAGAAAATAGGATGAAAAATCTTGTGGGTCAAGATAAAGACAGGGAAATCACTCACTAGTTACCATCATGGGCAAAACCGACCAAACCTGGGGAAAACTAATTTAATTTATTGCCACTTAAAATAAACTTAGGTGGGGAGAAACAAAGACAGAAGAGGGAAAAAGAGAAAGAGACAAAGAGAAGGAAAGGGGAAAGGAAGGAAAGAGGAAGGGGAAGGGGGAAGTGAAGGGAAGGAGAAGGGGGAAAAGAGATATATAAAAGAAAATGAAAAAAGGAAAAGAGAGACAAAGAGAAAAGAGAAAAAAGAAAAAAAATGGAAAAGAAAAGGGAAGAAAACAAACAGGCAAGTCAGGACTAGCTGTTGCTCCCAAATACCCTGCAGCAGCACAGGGAGAGCCTAGCAGCTGGAGCCAGGTCAGGCCAGGGGAGGACAAAGAGCAGAGCAGGGCCTGTTGGGGAAACTGAGGCACAGTGCTTAAGCTCATTTGGAGGTCTACTCTTCAGATAAGAGAAGATTTCTAATTCATTCTAAAGATTGTCACGATATATGGTTTGTAATGTACTATCTTCATTTAAGTTTATTTATAGTTTGCAAAGCAAGGCACATTCGTTGTTTATAGTATAAATGAAGTAATCTATGAAGATCTTCAATTAAATAATTAGCATCAATTCTGGCTGTAGGATTGGTCCAGTGGTCAGTGTTTATTACTAAAAACACTTTATGAATACAGCCTCCTGGAAATATGTCCAACATATTCCTGAATGAGACTTCAAGCCCACCACCACCCTAGATGTGCACATGGGACACATGCGCAGTGAGCCTGCACTCAAAGTTCTGCTGCTACAGGATGAAGGTGAGAATCATCCTATGCTCTCGGACCTGGAGAAAAACATATTCTAGCACAAGAGACCCCCCTGGTTTTCTGCACAAGGTGATTTTTTTCTGAACTGCCACATAAAGAGTCTCAGTTCTGTATTTCAGTATCACACTCTGGTGCCCTTAAGCTGTCAGAGCCTGCTGAGATGCAATATAATGTTTTATTTCTTTCATAAATTTTGAATTAGAGGCTCCTATATAGGAGGCTGTGAAATAAATTTCTGTCTCCATCATGCTGTGTATTAGATGATGGGTCTAAGACTCTGGAATACGTAGCCATCTATATCTGAAAGGTCTGGATAAGAGGTGACGTGCAGGTATCCCTGTGTAACTTAAATATACTTGAACAGGCTATGTCAAAACACATTCTCTGACTTCATATCTCTCCCTTATGCCCTATAAATGAAATCTCTAGACAGTAAGTAGGCTTTCCCTTATTTATTTTTGTGGAATGAGGATTCTCCACATTTGCACCTAACTTCCTGGGTATGTATCTTTGTAGATGCCTCTTCCTCTGATGATTCAGATTTTTTTTAAATTAAATGTCATACATAAAGCATACTTTTTATTCTCTTTATACTTTTAACTCTTAGACAAACAAAAAATTTGTTTCAATTCCCTGGTTTTGATTTCTTGTTGATTGGTTCATTGTTCAGCTCTAAGCTCAGTGATCAAAATATTCAAAGGGCTTTCAGGAGGTCTAGTGATGCCCAAAGGCAGAATTGACTATACATCAACCATTCTTGGCAGCTGCTTGTCTAACCTGTTCTTAAAAACCTCCAGTGATGCAGATTTCATCATCTCCCTAGGCAACCTGTGCCAGCGCATAACTATCCTTATCATTAGAAAGTTTTTCTTCCCAGTATGTAGGATCATCTACTGGAAAACATATCAGTCCCTGAGAAATGCTTTGCGATAATGCTGCGCTGTCATCCAAATCCACCAGGTGCTTACTTAGGCCTAACATTTGGTCAGGAACATGCCATCCTTGAAAAATACAGAAATGTTTCTGAGCCACTCCCAAGGCAACAACTGATAGCAACCGATTCAGATTCAATTAGCTATTGGCTCCTTAGAGGCAATAAATATCTCAGTGGCTGCTCCTGGATATATTCCACACAATGAATAGGAATGAACAGGGGCCAACACTTCTCCAAAATACTTAATTCTTAAAGAATAGCCATTAAGGGGGGGAAAAAAAAAAAAAAAAAAAGTGCCTGGATCAAATACTGAAAGCATCCAGGCCCTGATGAGATCCAGATGGCATTGTGAAACAGATCAGATTAGACTGGATTAGGCCAAATATATATTCCAAGTTCTTTTGCCAATGAGCAAAAAGAAGAAGCTTCCAAGAAGGCCTACTGAGTTTGTAATTTAAACTGGCACTCCCTGCAACATAATCAAATCACTTTAGTGACAGGCAGCCTCGTGAATGCATGCTTATTTCGTGCATGGCTCTTCTAATGCTAAAAAATAGAGCAGTTGTTTAATGACGCATGAGAAAAGGCATTTCCAATGGTGTTCTGACCAGCAGCTCTTATTTGGTGTGCACATTTCGTGAAGGAAAATGGAGACCAGGAGAAACTGATCACTCAATCCATTTTGGCTAATTCAATTTTTCGTGCCTGAGATTCCTGACTTTACAAAGAAAGACACAGAGATGCATCTTATTTCTTTGTTAACTTTTGTCAGAAAAATATTGAAGCTGTTCTCCTTCTCTATTGAAAAAGCTTTCCATGGAAACCAGATAATGAGAGTTAAAAAAGAAAAAGAAGAAAAAAAACCAAACAGAAACTCCAAGTCTCAATCAGAAACCCTCCATTAAAATTTTATTCTATTGAGATCCTAGCACTCACTTGGTCTTTATCCAAATGATGGCTGAGAGATCCCACTAAGCCACCTATTTTTTTGCTTCCATTATCTGTCAAGAAAATCAGCAAGCTCTGTGCTTGTGAGAAGGCTCAAACACATGCAGGGAGGCTATGATGTACAGGAAAATCCTATGACCTCAAGGAAGAATTCGATGGCACATGAAGCAAGCCAGAAGTGAGAGCAGATGAACACTGCAGTGCTTTTTAGTGGTGAATTCACCCCCCTCTAACTCAGGCACATAACTGATGTGCCTAGTTGCCTCATGAGGCATTTCATGGATGGTGACCTCATTAGTCAGTGGAGGAAGACAGATATTTCGAGCCCACCCAGGATCTGTGTTTCTCTCAGAGGTCTCACTCTTCCACCACTGTTGACAGGGGAAGTTTGGAACATCCAGGCTTCTAAAGTAGATGTTTCCTTTAAGTGTTTAAAATTAGATGGGATGCGATCGGGGCTTACTGCACAGTGGGATGAAAACAGGGCATCTTAGCTAGGCTTTGTGCAATGTATGATGGCAATCAAGGGACACAGGAACCTATGAAAGAGCAGGGAAGCCTGTAAGCTGTTCTAAGAAATAACCTCTAAGAAAGTTTAGAGCTTGACTCCAGAGTAGAGAAAGGGCTTCTCACCACCTTGAGATTCTTCAGGACTTGGACAACACAGCAATCCTGTCTCCTCTAGACTCAGCTGGAGAAAGGTGATGCAAGAGCCCCTTGAACAGAGCACTCCCTGTGGACAGAGGAACCCCTGGGCAAGACCTTCTGCCTGAGGGCATGTCAGACCACTTCTACAAGACAGCTGTAACCACAAAGGTATGGGGCATTCAGAGGAGCTCTGACTGGTTTTGGCCATATAGTCACCATTTTGGCAGCCTGGGACATCAGTTAATTTTGGTATATGTGATCAGAACACGTCAATAGGGTAGGTCCTAGAGAAAAACTGAACTAACACCTAGCTATGGGTCTGCTTTCTGTCTCTGTGTGTGTTTGTGCACATATGCATGTCTGCATCCTCAAGATCCCTGTGGAGTCCTCACCAAGCACCTAAAAAAACTGAAGTCAAGACTGTCACCAAATAACACATCCCAGGTTTTAGATCAAACCTCTCATTTTCTGGCAGTGGGAACTTAGTCAGCATTTTGGTAGTGTTCACACATTACAGACATGATAATTAAAAAAGGCTTACAGTTGGCTGCAGCCAAGACTCACTGTTAGACCCCTTCATTTTGCAGTGCTGACGCTGTGCCCTGGAGAAGCTGTGGCAGCATCCCCTAATCCTTTAAACTCAACCTTTCCAGACTACCGAGGACAAGCAATCAAAGGATCGGTATGGTTCAGCCTGTGCTTTTTCAGTTGCATGTTAGACTACCTCTTTTTTGCTGTCCCCAGCTGGAGGCTGATCTTTCAGGCTGCAGTGGCTCTGGTATTTACCTCGCAGAGGTTGCAAAGAAGGCGGCTGCCTGTGTACCCTGAGGCAGCGTGGCCTGGGAGGAAGCACAACCCCAGGTGCAGGAGAGCCTGGGTGAGCAGGCTCTGCTGCCGCAGCTGAGCAATCTGGCCTTGAAGCGGCCCCTGCCTGGCTGGGGAGAAAGCACCAGGCTGAGCAGAAAGGCTTTCCTCCTCAGGCACTGGGGCGGCCCCCGTGTCATCTCCATCCTTCATCCCATCCCAGCTACCACCCTCAAGCACAAAAAGGAATAACAACTAGATGTGAATGTAAGGAAAGCAGAGGGTCCTCACCTCTCCACAGATTTTATTTTGCCCAAACCACTGAGTCTGTAAGAAGGAAAAAATTAGAAAGTAGAATTATTTAATCTTAGTTTGTGCATGACTAGAAATTAAGAAAAGCTTTGTATCACCAATCCATACATTGTCAGGAGATCCTATTTCTTGACAATAAACAGACCTAGACATTACGGTTAGACAGGGATATCAAATTTTATTGGTTGAAAATATAACTAAAGATTATAAGCCTAGAGCTGTTAACTGGTCTGTCTTCCATGTATTGAACAGCAAAAATTATCCTGGCACTAATAGCTGGGAAAACAAGAAAAAGAAACTACTAAAGTTATCTCTCTTTTTCCTTCCCACCATGAAGTCATCCAGAGCCAGTTCCTTATCCTAATAAGGGCTAGTTAATAACTCATTTTAGAAAGAATAAGTATGCACACTTTCATCTTGCACCATGATTACTTGCTAATGATAAAAATAAATATGTTCAGGCAGGAACTAAGGAGGGTTTAGGGTGGCCAAAAGTCACAATTTCCTCAAAGGGTACGCTGAACAACTGATATTAAGTTAGTTTCCTAAATTCTTGGTGAAGACCAGCCCAGCTGCAGGTCTGACACTTTGAGGTGGGTCAGAGATCTATGGTCCCCTATGAGCTCAGCCACATCAAAATTATAAAATGTAGATCCAAAGGGAAGCCAGTCAGTGGGAACTCAAATATTAATTAATGGGTCTAGTAACTCTTAGCCTGCAGATTCCTCTCCTGCAGATACAAAACCTATACAGAGCAAAAATCCACTTCAGTATTCCCTTCTCCCTTTGCTCTTTGCTGAAGGCAGGTCAGATAAGCTTGTTCCATGTGAGGCTGCTTTCCCTGTTTGATATAAGGTGCTTATTTCAGTACCACTGAAGCAGGAATTAATATTAATCATTCATTGCCACCACAATCTTGACTCATCCAAAACTGCAGGGGTAGGTTTTCTTTACAGCTCCAATTAAAAATAGAGGTGGCTTTATCCTTCTAAAAAGGAACCGTTGGCAATGAAATACAAATGACAGAAACTTTGATGCCTCAGGATCTTCCATCATTCTCTGCTGTGAGGTTCAAAAGGCCAGCGGGTTCCTGACAAAAATGTGTTCAAACACAGATACCCACTAAGATTGGCTTTCAGCTACTATAAAAACTTTATTTATTTCTCAGTGATCGAACTGTTGTTATGGTTGGATGGAATTTGCATGTTTCCAGAATAAATGACTGGCGACAAGGGGATGCGCTAATGGGCAGGGGGCTGGTATCCAGCCATAAAGGAGCATGCATTTTTAAATAAAATTATATCATTGTAATTGCATTTTGGCTTTTATTTGCAATGGACCAAACCACAACAATAATTTCTCAACAAAAAAATTCAACTATTAACTTCTGAGTCCCAAACAAACTTGGACCCCAAAATTAATTTGCCCTAAAGGATTAAAGTCAGGAGATCACTTCTGCTAAGATGTGATGCTATGAAGTGTTTCAAAATACAAGCACTGGGACATAAGGTTGGCTTTGGAGCAATCTGCCAAGCAGGCTTTCGCTTCCCACTCACCAAGGCAGGAAGGATCTGATTTGGTGTAGATGTCACAGTTTATGCAATATCACCCAGCTGAAAACTAAAATGCACGTGTCCCACACTGACTCAGCAGAACGGGGTTATAGGGATGTGGTCTGGTGAGGAGGGATCATGCACAAGCTCAGGTCACTGGTTCCCCCTTCGTGGCCTTCCTCCTCCCAGGCAAACACCCCACAAGCTGGCAGCTCCTCGGGGTGCCACATAGCCTGCATCCAGGGCAGCACAGCAGATGTGCAGGCACCCAGCCTCTGCTGCCTCCAAAATGCACCCATGTGTATGGGACCAACAGCCCAGACGCTGGGGCCCCTCTTTGTGAGCTCAGGGGTGCTGATGTACGTGAATCATCCTTCTTCCCTCTTTCTGGGTTATTCCTTCCCTCCCCTGAAACCACTGCCCCTCTGCCTTCCTCTTGCACCCTGTTCCCACCAGACCCATGTCATGAGTGGCACTTCTTAATCATTTCTGGGGCCCCCACTTCCCAGCCATGAGCTGTTACATGCAAGTGCAAACTTCGGCATTTCTTGTGTGTAATGAATTCATGCTCCTCTCCTCCTGAACTCAAACTCCTGAGCTCAAAACTCAGCTGGTGGGGACAGCTGTCATCTTTCTTTTTTCTTTTCGGTTGCTTGCCAAGGGACCACCCTTCACGTCTGACTCACCACCTCGCAGGCAGGCCCAGAAGGAGTTAACTTCCTTGTCACCCTGCTTTGAGGTTTCCTGCTTTGATACTGCAAAGACTCTTCCTATAGCAACACAAAGGAAAAGCTGGGGCGGTGGAGGGGGGGGAAAGCCCTTCTGGTTGTAACACCTGGTCACGATCTGCTTGCATGAATAAAAATTATACTCCTCTTTCCGTTGAGTTGAAGACAATCAGGACTACTTCCCTGCAACCAGAATTAAGTAAGCATACAGACAGGCTGAGTGGGGAACAGGGAACTGCACATTGGTCAGTGTTTGAGATACAAGGCCCCTGAGCTGCTATTGGCTTTAGCAGCTCTGTCTATACTGCTGCAGTGGAGGGATGTACAGACCAGCCCACACTCATGATGCTTTGGGACTAGCCCGTCGATGGCAGACAGGCTATGTCTGTACTACACAGCACATGACACTGGATCTCTGTCACCATGGTGCCCTATAACAGTATTATTATTTTGCATGCTTTTCTTAACTCAAAATGTCTGAAATAGTGAGGACTTGACTCCACCCCAGGCACATAGTGTTATGGCACTGAGAGTTGCATATTCCTAGGGTGGCAAGAAGGTATGCAGGCATGTTTGAGGATACATAGCCCTCTGAGATAGCACTGGATGACTGTAGAGTGAAGGCATGCACACTTGGTGCCCTCCTGGTGGGTGCTATGAGCTGTTCCCGGTATGCTGCTGTCTTGGAGACAAATCATTGAAGGAGTTCAAAAAAGACCAGGGAATGAGTTAAGCAGTAGAGTCAATCATGGCTTCAGTGCTCCGGCTTCTTTCCTGGCCTTTTCTATTTAACACTGTGGACATAGCCTGTGAGGCTGAGGGTGGGGAGTGCCCTGCAGACACACACCCTCTCCAGGAATGTCCACAGTGGCATGTCTGCAAGGCTTCAGACACTGGGAAAGAGGAGCTAGCAAGTATGCAGGATCCACTCAACTCAAATCATAGAATGGTTTGGGTTGGAAGGGACCTTAAAGATCATCTAGTTCCAACTCCCTGCCATGGGCAGGGACACCTTTCTCTAGCCCAGGTGGCTCAAAGCCCCATCCAACCTGGTCTTGAACACTTCCAAGGATGGGGCGCCCAAAACTTCTCTGGGCAACATGTTCCAGTGCCTCACCACCCTCATAATGAAGAATTTCTTCCTTACGTCTAATCTAAATCTATCCTCTTTCAGTTTAAAGCTATTACCTTTTGTCCTATCACTACATGCCCTTCTAAAATGTCCCTCTCCAGCTTTCTTGTAAGCCCCCTTCAGGTACTAGAAGGCTGCTAGAAGGTCAGCCTTCTCTTCTCCAGGCTGAACAACCCCAAGTATCTCAGCCTGTCTCCATAGGAGAGGTGCTCCAGCCCTTGGATCATCTCTGTGGCCCTCCTCTGGACTCGCTCCAACAGGTCCAGGTCCCTCTTATGTTGCAAGCCCCAGAGCTGAACGCAGTACTTCAGGCAGGGTCTCACAAGAGCAGAGAGTCAGCTCCCTTGACCTGCTGGCCACGCTTCTTTTGATGCGGCCAGGATATGGTTGGCTTTCTGGGCTGCTTCAGCCTCAGTGCTGTTCTAGCAGACCCCTCCTCGCAAATGAGCTAATCCATGGCAGTTATGTATGAGCCTGCTTTCTGTCTGTAGTAAATGCGAAGAGGGCTTGGCTAAATCACAATGATAGCGGGTTAAGCTGGGTCAGATTTCCTCCCATGTGCCATAGGGTAGGAGCACGCACTCAATTACCGTGCCCCAGCTAATGCTCAATGTATTTATTTTGCCACAATATGCTGATCATATGGCTGAGCCTCAAGACATGGTTAACATTTCTGGTTTGATTAAGTGAAGGTCCCTTTTGAAGCTGCAAGTGATGCTGCTACAATCTATCAAGCAAATATGTATTTATGAATATTTAAAAATGCTAGTTATGTAAATGTGCACTTAGGGAATTTAAAAATACACGTAATTAATCTCTTTGGGGTTGCTGTGATCTGTTGAGTGAATACATATCTAAGGAGAATAATCAAGCCAATAAGCCAACAATGATTATTGCAGAAGGATACTCAGTTGTATCTCCCTTCTCCCCACATGATGGTAACACACAGTGGTTCTGGAGCAGACAGTTATCTTATGTCCACAGTCATTTCTCTGCTAGGCTGCAATAGCTCAGGCTGGCTGATGAAGCATTCCCTGCCACAGCCACACCTCACCAGGGCATTAAGACTCATTATGAAACCATTGCTGCAAAAAAAAGAGTATGCAGCATCTTTTCTAGAGTAAATGTTTGTGTTCCCATCCTTCATTCCATCATTCACTTCAGAATATGTCCTCAGAGGTACTCAATGCTTTTTTTTTTTTTTGTAATGTCTGACCCCACAACACCCCACTCTCTGGTGGAATCCTTATCCCCAAGCACATGTGATGCCCAAGGAGCATGGATTGTCTAAAGAAAGGGGTTGGGGAAACCAACCAGGTTGGTGTTCACTTGAGTTAGCAAAAACGCAAACAAAAGAGACAATGCTTAAGGTATATAAGGGTTGTTTCCATTATCTAACAGCCTAGCTCCCATGCTTACTCCTGCATCTTGGTCCCTTTGCCACCCATACTGTATGTATATTACTTCACACAGGGATCTTTTTTGTAGAAATCAACAAGATAAAACACGAACACAGTAATAGCAGGACAGACATAGCCTAAGAGGCTAAATGGATCAGCAGTGCATGTCTGCTGGACAGTTAGCATTCGTACACTTGCTAGCTGTCCAGCTGTTCTCTCATTACTTCCACCCAAACTTATCATCCTGTTCTGTGGAGCAAACAAATGGCTCTAGGAGCCACACATGGTCTGCAGGAGGTTGTTCTACCTGGGCTGGAGCAGACTAAACTCATCTCCTCTTAAGCTTTCAGACATTCTGGGGTGGGCTTCTAGCTAGAGCTACTTCACTTCTTCTTCCCTTATTCCATGTCAATTGGTGATTGGCTCTGTAATCTACTCCACAGGGCTTTCATCTGAGATACAAGAGATTGAGGATCAAATCCTCCTCATAACCCATTTGTACAGTATTCAACAGGCAAGATTAAGAAAGCCTCAACTCATAATTCTCCACAGGCAATGGTTCACCTTGTTACTTAGATTGAAGAGAAGGATTTGAACCTGAGGGAGGATACTTTTGACTGCCAGGGTTCTGTGCTTCCTGCCTGCTGGACGAGTAGCCTTCACCAAGACACGTCCTGAGCACACACTTAAGGTTTGACTGGAAAGCATCCATCCCATGACTGGAGGTAGCTCAACACCCATCCTGTGGGCATGCTTAGGATTTGATTTTCTGGGTTCAGTGGCCATGATTTTCAAGACAGCAAGAGAACTTTGTTGAAATATCTTTAGATTCAAGGCCTCATGCATAATTGTGGTAATGGTGAGAAAGGCACCATGGCAAGTACTGTTCTCCTATCTCTATGGCTTTCGTGCCATGCCTTGCCTGCTTCTGCAGTGACAGAGCTTTGGTCCATATAGGCCCCTTCCTTGGAATAATCTCCCATGAAAGCTCTGGGTTCATGTTCACAGGATTTCTCCCTCATTCTGGTGTTAGGAGCGTGCCTTTGTCACAAGGCTTGCAGAGGATTCAGCCTGCAGCAGACCAGCATCCCGAGGGGTCACTGGCATCTACCGCTGTCCTGTCCATGGAGCCTGTCAGCCCGTACTGCCTACATGCTCCAGCGGTTAGGCTCCAGCACAGGAACCCAAGAAAATGAACAACTATTTAGTCAGCACTGACTCACACCCGGAGGATAACACTAAGCCCCAAATATTACACACTGTCAGCTCTGTATAAGCAGCATAGCTAATTTTTTATTTATTTCACATAGCAACTAAGACAAGCAGTCAATTCCAACTCCAGACTTGCCAGAAGAAAATGGAAAGCAGAAAGGAACCAGCTAAATTTTCAGTGACAAAACGGAGAATTCAGTGCAGGCATTTAAAAATAATTGGTCTGAAAGAATGGGAGCTGGGTCCATTCTTTCTGGAAGTGAGAAGCATATCAGGATCCTCAAAAAGGCATTTGAACAGGCTACAGACCTGGGATACAGAGAGTAAGGGCAAAATTCATCCTCATGCAGATGTCTATGGCAAGTCTGAGCTGCACTGGAGCCCACAGTCCACATAGTCCTGAGTGCTGTCCGTCACACACATGGTAATGCTAGCACTCTGCACTTGTGGTAGCCACCCCACACAAGCACTAGTCCCAGAGCAGGTTCAGGAAATGTAAGGGTAGCTGGGTACCAATGCAGCAGATGACACTGTCGATGGTTACATTCACTCAGCAATTCCTTTCTGAAAGCAAGTAGAGGCAGCACAGTCTTTCACAAAACAGTTGGTGAAATCTAGACCTAGGGCCAGGCTTGTGCAGAGAGGTGAAGGTTTAGGGAACAGGCTCTAACTTCATAGGTACCTTTATTAGCCACATCTAAATCCACTACTACCACTCTTGTGACCACAGGAGCAGCAAATGCACCTCTAAGCCCTGTCTGGAAACCTGGTCAGTGTGAAAGGGACCAATGAACTTCATCACAGCTCAGCAGAACTGACTAAAGTTTAGGAAACAGCAGCCTGTTTCTAACTGCAGATGTCTGTGAGAAAAGACAAAATCAGGACCATTATGTTCAGCAGTGCAATGACTGACATTTTCACATGCTAAGTTTCAGTCACAAAACCACTTATCTCTAGTGGAAATATTGACACAGATATGAACAGCAACACTAAATACTTTTAGAAAAGCATTTAATTCCTGAGCTTAAGACCTACTGTTTCAAGTGGCCACAACCAGTAGTTCTGTTAAGCAAATTAAGTTCAATTATCTGATGTCTAAATTATAATCCTCTCCCTCGTCAGCTCCATTTGCAGCAATTTTTAGCACAAGAGCAATAACAGTTATGCACACTTACCTAATTATAGATAATGATCTTTATAAAGAGCTGCTAGAATATGTTAAGCATCCTAGCATAAACATACCTATTCATTCCTACAACAAGAGTACAGTAAAGCCTAGTGATCATGGCAAACAGTAACCCCGTGGAAGCAATCTGCCCAGTACCAAATACCGTGTTAGTCAAATGACCTACCTCCTCCCTTTCTTCCATCCCATTGGCTGCAGGTATTTGTTCCCAGCCCAGAGAGAAGATCCCAGTCCATCCCTCACATCAGCAGTTTTTAGGAAAGCATCTGATTCTCTGTTTGCTACCATGAGGCAGGACAGTTTGAAGACTCATTTTTTCCCAGACCCCACACTGCTCACCCTGTTAGATAAATATTAATGACCAGATTCTTCTGCCAGGGCAGATTAAAGGCACCACTTGTTACAAAAGGGCCAGATTTCCTCAATATGATTGAGACAGGCAACATAACAGACCTCCAGTCCTGTCCACTACTGTTCCTTCCCTTCCTTGATCTTTGTAGTCTGATTCTGGACACTGATGTCACATAAAAATTAAATAATAGGTGAAAAAATCCTTTTGGTACCCAATGATTGTGAGTGAAACTATATCTGCACTGTAACCCATATACTGAACTTTTCCCTGTGCATTATACATTTTTCCTCATGGAAGGGGTCTTTCTGCTAGGAACTGGTAAAAAGAAGAGGTGACCTATCCACTTGTAAAACTAGGAGCCAGAGCTCAGATGTGGTGCTTGTGGCCCTGTGGGAGGCCATGGTCACATGAAGAAAAGCCCTACCTCTGACCAGCCCTATGTCCCAACACTGTTCAAGGCACAGCCCTACATCCCTGTGATGTCCAGGACCCCTCATCTACTGCTGCTCCCCAACCTACAGCAACCCCACAGGTAAAGCAAAAGGCTCCCCAGCAGCAGTAAGCTTTCCAGGTAACTTAAGGGAGCTGGAAAGGGAGACAATAAATGCTTTGTAAATACAGATTCCCCAGCACCTGGGCAATGGGGCAGGAGACTATACTGACATTAAGATCATGCCTTTGCCTCTCCTGACATTGCATTCGAGGAGTTCAGAAGCAAATGCTGACAGTTGCCAGGATGGTCTGTGCCACACTTCCCAGCCCTCCCTGCATGACAAAACCAGCTTCATCTCACAAAGGGCAGCTACTGGAAAGACAAGCTCTCCTCTTGCCACCATGAACTCCCATTGGCATGTCTCTGAAAAACAGCTATGCTGCTAACAGAGAGATAAAAGGAGCTGAAATACAGCCTCTGCGTGAGCAGGAGCAGCCACCGAGGGCCTGGGGAAGTCCTCTGGCCAGTTTTGGAGGACCCAGCCCCTAACGTGCTATCTGGAGCACGCACACTTTTTCACATCTGAGGACCAGGTCTGCAAGCTCCGGGGAGGCAGGCTGAGCAGCAAGTGCATTTCCTCCCCTCGCTGCCAGCAGACCTGAAAAACCACAAACCACGGGGCTGGGAGGGGCTGCGGGAGCAACCTCTTCACAACAGAGTGGTCCAGCATCTACCCCTGACGCAAGAGCCTCCTGAGAGAGATTGTACTGGCCAAAAAATTGCTGCCAGAGTAGTCTGTGCTTTTGCAGCTTTGACAGCACTGGGCTCACCCCCCTAAGAAATTATTCCTCCTTTGTAACTCTGTGAAATAATAAAAGAGAGGAAGCCTAGTGTAGGTCCCAGTTCCCAGTCTGTGCTCTGGCCCATCAAATTGCCAGTGGCTGCCTCAGAGTCTTAGGCAATGGGAGCGTGACAGCAGCCTGCAGTAGCAAATTTTGCTACCCTGGTCATTTGGTAGAAACAGAAATTCCTGCACAGGGTGTTGTGAGAACCATCACATGGGGCACTTAAAAGATGTATTTCTGTGAGTTGTTGAGGGTATGTATCTCCTGAGAATACAAATAAGCTACTTCTATCAGGGGAAACATGAGGGAAGCACCTTTGCTGCTGTCAGGTGCAAAAAGAGATGCAGCAATAAAAGAAAATTAGAAAATGGCCCCATTAAGGCCTCAGCTGTTTGATGCTGCCAAATTAAAAGGTCTAGCCAGAGAAAGGCATGATGCTGAAACCAATCACATGCTTGGGAAAAGCAGTAGAGATGAGGCTGTTACAAAAGAAGTACATCTCATGAAGGACCTGCTTCTACGTGTGGTACACTATCTGTGTGAATATCAGCTCTGATGCAAACTCATATGACAAGTTACCATACAAAACCTTTCGTAGCTTAGAGGTGAAGTTGCAAGATTGCTAACCTCACCAGCACAAACCTCAGTGCTGTGGACAAACCCATCACATGACTGCTGTTTGCTGCCTACAGCCAGACCCTCCCCACAGCCTCTGTACAAAACAACTGTACAACGTGTTTTTAGGACAGTCACACTAATAGTGTGCAGAATGGATGAGCATGTAGCCGGTGTGCTGGGTTATGAAGACTTCCTGCCTCTTACCCAGGAAGGGCATGGTCTGCAGGTGTCATTTGGGGTGAAAAATAAAGTGCAGCTCCCAATGACTTATTCCTAGTTACTGCTTTGACTTTCAAGGCTTGTGTTAGTGAGAGAAGCCATGTTGTATTTATATGGAAATATATATGTCTAGAGAACACATGTGATAGTAGGAAAAAGAAGTATCATATTATTTTGGGCAGGCAGAGCGTAACAGAACATACACACACACAAAACCCCACTCCTTGCAGTGACAGAGGAATGGATGGGCCGGTTTCCAGCACTGCTGGAGACAACTCTTGAAGATGTGTCTGCAATGCCTTTGCATGACTGACCTTTGCATGCCCCAGGCATGAGGAAAGCGGAGACCCCAGGGCTGAGGGAGGCTTTCCACCTCAGCCAGCTGCTCACCATAGCAGCTCTGTGAGAATCACCCAAGAACGGCCTCAGCTGGGTGGATTTAACTGTCAAGAAAAAAGTCATTTCCTGCTGATATGAGCAACAGCATTAACTGTCTCCTGCACAGAAATTTATTTGTCCCATTTTACAGATTAAGAAACAAAGAAACAGAAAAGGGCTGTGATCCACCTGACCTAGAGTCAGGCCTAGCACCCATCTGAATCGGCCAAGAGCTTGCACTATCCAAGACACTCTCTTCAAGGGAACACACCAGCAGAGTCAATTTTAATCATGTCAGCCAGGAGCTATTCTCTGGTGAATGCATACAGATGTACATTTTTCAGTACCTGAAGCTGCAGATTTTCTACCAAATGGGTTCTGCTAAGTGATCTGAACTACTCAATCAAATAAAATCTTGATTAAATGAAGCTTTCCATAAAACACTTCCTTTGCATAACTAGGAAATGTGGCAGGCATGTTCTCTTGTGCATACACAGGCCCCTTGCTGCATAGGTCCAATAGGTATTAATGATCCTAGTGTTGACAACTATTTGCCGTAGACCTAATCTGGAACAATAATTCTTACAATGTCCTTGAATAGTTTCAGCTGATTCACCACAGAGTTCATTCTTTACTTTCAATAATTAATCTTTTTTTCCCCAGTTAATACTATGCTTTGCAGAAAAGATGGTATGCCTAATTTGTGTTATTACTACAAGTATTTATGAAAATGGTGTTTTAATGAGATCAAGGCACAGTGGGTCAGATCCCCATCTCCAAGGCCAGGGCTGCAGGGCACAGTAACATCTGTTTTACTAAGCAAAATCTAAGCTAGCAAGATGAGCTGGCAGCATTGTGCATGGGCATGAGACGTTTTCTTCCTCTTATCCTGTCCTTTTCAAAAGAAAAGCAAACCCAGCATGCTTTTCTAACTAGCTGAAAGAATAAGGAAGTTGTTCTATAGCGGGACACATCAATGGGCACTATATTTCACCCCAGGTGTGCAAAGAATTCGGCTTCATTACATCATGATCAGTGGAGAGGATGAAATAATTTTATCTACTTCTAAAAACAGTTTTCATCTGTCTTAGCCAACAGATTAAATGGAAGCAAAGGAGCAGCACCCACAGCGATTTACAGACTGCTGATGATATCAAACACAGTTGCTTGGAGCAAGAAGTTATCCCTAGCTGTGCTGCACTTTCCTGTTATGATGCCCCCGGCAGCACCCTCCAGGCCTTGTTCCCCAGCCACCACCTACTTACCCAGTCTCTGGAGACTCCTCAGCCTACCAAGTGAGCATGTCCCTTGCTACACCAAGTAGGAAAGTTTGCAAGCACTGTTCTCTTATTTTGGGCTCTCTGGTCACATCTGCTCTCACACAGGCTTCTCCAACAGAGAGGTAGAGCCAACAGAGACCACACAAAGCTGTGCAGCATAGTGCACACGGTTGCGTGAACATCTTGTAGCACAGGAACCCCATGATTTCAGGCCTACACAAAATATCTTTAGCACAGGCAAGACATGATCATGGTGTAGCTACATCTTGAATACTATGGCATATTTTGGCATTTGCATCTCAAAAAGCATATAGCAGAATTGGAAAGGGTAGAGTGAAGGACTGATGTAAAGGCAAAAAACGAAAGCAATTTCTGTATAAGCAATAGCCAAGGAGACAAGAACACTTCAGTACAGAAAAGCAGGGACCGAGAGACAATATGACATCATATATGATGACATGTATCAAATCCTGAGTGGTATGGAGAAAACAGGGAACTTTTCCTCATTTTTCCCCCTCTTATGCAAAGAACTAGGGAGCATTTTACAAAACTAGCAGATGGCAGATCCCAAACAAATGAAAGGAAATAATTCACATGCACATACAGGGTTCAGCTGTGCTCCTCACAACTGGCTACTGTGGATGCTAAAGAGTTTAAAAAGCAATGAAACAAGTTCACAAAACTTGTGAAAACTTTGAGAGCTTGGGAAAAAGAAATAATCTATTGACAGCTGTTAATACGAGGCGACTCCCCTCACTCCCAGCTGGGGAAGTGCGTAGACAGATAACTGCTAGAAGTTGGGAAAACTTTCCTAGGAAAGCATGCACTTGCCCTTCATATCCTCATCCTTAGCTGCCCAATCTGAGCCTGCTGGGGAGAATTGCCTGCCTACCTTTGGTCTTCCCCCTTCAGACACTGTTAAGGTGTTTCTCATGACACACAACTCTCTGATGTCAGACCCTTAGTGAGGTGCTCAGACCATGCCAAGGCAGCCCATCACTTATGTGAATCATAACCCTGCAAGAAATCCCGTACCTTCTTCTTCATCTGGAAGAGATATACATAGGATTACAGTTTTGGGAAGGCCCTTTACAGCCACCATGGTGTTGCAGAAAGATTACCCATGTGTCACAGTGGGGTACAGAGGGAAGAGAAGACTGTGCTAGATAAAAGGAAATGCTGAGGGACAGTTATTACAGGCCAAAATCCACATAGCAGAGCACTAACAAGCAAGATCCCAGCCCCTCAGCTGCATCAGGCAATAAATAGCAGGAATTACCCTTCTCAAGTAGCATGATCCCAGATCCACCCAGGCCCTCTGACAGCTCAGCCAACATCACCAGAGAGGCTGTCATGGGGACCTAGAAGGTCTCTCTTAGAGCCATCCACTCCAGGAGGGAAAGGATAGAGGAGAGCACTGGGGCAACCCTTGGGAACACCTTACCCAGGGGAGTGCATGTGTGGCCATTGCTTCTCTGATTACAGCTCAAGCATGTTGACAGACTGCATCTGTTCCTCACGTTACCCGTTTATTTCCTAATTGTCTTGATGTGTAAACTTTATGTATTACCTTACATGTAAGTTTTAGTTTTGTGCCTTTTTGCAAAGCTTGTTTCCATTAGATGTTGCTTCACCACAGCTAAGAATAAAGGACCTCAGAAGGAAGGTGCTGAGGACCATCCACTTTAATTCACTTCGAAGGAGTTGAGCTGTGATTCACAAACAGCTGGAGGTGATGGCAAACATCAGGAAGAGTGTGTTTTCTTTCCAGCACAAATCACTTCACTTGACTAGGTCTCTGTTGGCCTCATTTACAGAGGTGAAAATATTTACCCTCTTTGGAAATCTACAAACACAAAAGCATAAGGTAAGTGCTAAGTATTAGCTGAGGGATTGTAACACTTCAGACATCTCCACCATGCTGGAACTTCCTTTAGCAATGAGGAAGAGACATTACCATGAGTAGAGGAGGAAAATGTAATTCATTCTCATTCACTCACTGAAAGCATAATTGTAAATCACCCTTGACCAGGTGACACAAGAGGAAGAAATGCTGTTTCTAAAGTTGTTTAGAAATCAGTGTCGCTAGCACTAAATGCTCCAAACAGCTGTTTTTAAACTGGGGACAGTAAAATCACAGTCCTTGCCATGTACATCAGCAATGACAGATAACGTAACTAAACAGCTTCTATCACACTCCTGAAAGAAAGTAGATTTAGATTAGATATAAGGAAGAAATTCTTCACTATGAGGGTGGTGAGGCACTGGAACAGGTTGCCCAGAGAAGTTTTGGATGCTCCATCCCTGGCAGTGTTCAAGGCCAGGTTGGATGGGGCTTTGAGCCACCTGGGCTAGTGGAAGTTGTCCCTGCCCATGGCAGGGAGTTGGAACTAGATGATCTTTAAGGTCCCTTCCAACCCAAACCATTCTATGATTCTATGAAATTAAATGTAAGTATTCAAAGAGACGTGTTTGTATTCAATCAATGAACAGCCACAGGGCAACTAATTACTGAGTGTACACAGTAGAAAAATGCTCTTTCTCTGCAGGCAGATGATTTTAACTATAGACCCTGCACTGCTACTTGAAGATGCACATCCTAAGACCTGTGGCATTCTGTCCATTTATGCCAGTTGAGTCTATCTAATTATAATCAATGTGAATATCATTGTTCGAGTCTCTGTAAAATGCAAACACACATACCACAGGTTGGAGGAAATTACAAGTGAGCCATTATAATGACTAAGTAACTGAGCAACCTCTTGATAAGTTCCAAGTAATTTAGTTTTCCCTGGGGCCTGTTGAGTCTACACAGTGATCAGCGCTGGCAAGACAACGAGGGGCTGCCTGGGAGGACAGCCATCCTGCAGCTCTGCTCGTGCATGCAAACAGTTTCTGGAACATTCACCTCCTTAACCACACTTCCACCAAGCTCACTTTTTAAAGCTACAATTATGTTACACGTTCCTGCCAAAAAAGCAGCTGACACATGATGAAATTTTAAAGAATTCTATTTGCTCTCTGACTACAGCTCTTGTCCTGCCCCACATTACTTCTCTTGGCAACTCCATGGAAAGTCAATTTTTCTTTGGCCAGCTCCTGTAAATATGGATTTGGGGAGTAAACACCTGGCTGCAGACCCCAGGTCTGCCAAACTTTCTTCTTTTAAAACTCTACTTTTCAAGAAACAGGGAACATTCTGGTGAGATGAAGAGTGACATTGACTGACTTCTTGACTGAAGATTGAAACTACTACTTGGTCCTGTTTTGCAGATTAAGAAACTGTCTTAAAGATGGGTTGCAATTTAGCTAGTAGCAACCCCATAGGAGAGGCATATGGAAATGAGCATCCGCAGTAATTTGGATTAGCATCTGGAAGTGCCTACACTGCCACATTCCTCTAACACAAACCCCTGAAGTGCCAGTGCTCAAGTAGCACTACTTGTTGTGCACAGAAATAACTGCACAGGACCTACACACAGACTATTAGACAATTTCAAATGTCTCTCACAACATAGAGAAGTACCCAAGAGGCTGGAAGGAAGGAAATGGGTATCCAAGCACATGAGGGGTTCCCTTCTCAGTGAAATCAGGCCCCTGGAACCATCATCTCCAGCACCACCATGCACGTGGGGGTGCTAGATACTTCTGCAAGTCCAAACCAAACTGAACTTCAGTCCCTGGGGATGACATCTTCACAAGTGCTGTCCTCATCTTTATCTGCAAAATAATCAGGTTCTACTCACTCTTTTTTTAAGGGTCGTATGTTCTCCTTAAAAATCTCTCTTAACTTGCAGGAATATAGCAGTGTCCCTGTAATTTAATACACATTACATGCAGCCATAGCAATGAGATAGCAAAGCCTTCTGGCTTTAACCACAGCCCACCAATTAATGCTGCGTAGGCAAATGTAGTTTGGAAGCAAATGAAGCAAAGGTTATAAGTGCCACTGTGTCATTTTTCTAACTGGGAGAGAAGTGAACACCATCATTTGAATCTAAGGTAGTTTTCAATGTTTTTCATGAAAGAAACAAATATTTGGCTATGAAAGTAGATCTGCTCTTCCAAAAAGGCCTGAATGGCATTTTTTTGCGATATTAGCCCATCATCACCAGCAATGAAGTCAAAGGCATGGGGAGACTGCAGTTGATTTCAGTAGAGCAGGGTTAACCCAGTGCTAGCTGCCTTTGAAGACCCAGCCCAGAAGGTCCTCCACATGTACAGGTTGTGCAAAATCAGGGCCCAAATAGCAGAACTTTGAAGTGGGAAGGAAGTAGGTGAAGAAGAGACAGCAGTGAGTTTTGACAAAAGGGGAAGTATCAATCCGTAGAGAAGCTACTAATAGAATCACTCAGGGAGCAGCTTTGGTCCCATCTTATTTAATGTTTTTGCAAGTGACCTTGATATACAAAGCAAGTGTGCTGCTGATATTTGCTCATAGCATAAAGGAGACAGGTCCCATTTTTCTAGGGGAGGCTTGCAAAGGCAAGAACTGGAGGACCAAGGTGACTGGAGGCATAAAAATGGGATGAAATCCAAAGATACTCCACAAAAGATCACATATTGATGGGGTAATAGTGAGAACTGCTACCATAAGCTGAGAGTTCATTAACTGGAGATGACTGAGGAGGAGAAGAGACAGGGAGCATTAGTTAATTATAGGATGACTTAAGCTACCAAGTGATGCAACTATGAGAAAAAGCAAATGTGATGTTAGGATATGTCAGAGAAGACAGGTAATTGTTGTCATGGTATAAAGAAGTGGTGCAACATGGAAAGGCAATAACATACAAATGGCCATACTAGTTCAAGCCAAGGGTCCCCTAGCCCATTACCCTTTCTTCAGCGGTGGCCAGAGTAAGAACAGGAAGAATCAGAATAGGACAAGCACATGTAAGACTTCCTTCTGATACAGCCTTGAAACATTTTCAGCTCAGGGGATTTCCTTCACTAGTTGTGGTTTGACTATTAAGCAACCCACAATGGATTTTTCTTCCAAATGATTCTCAATCTACCCTTGAGCCAGTGTAAATTCTTTGAATCCAGTGTGTCCTTCAGCAAAGACTTCCTCACATTTACTGGTTATCACATGAAGAATCACACTTTTTTTTTGTTTTGAACCTAGTTCCCAGTAATTTCATCATGTGGTCCCTAATTCTTGTGGGGGATGAAACAAGGAACAGTCAATCCACATCAACCTTTTCCCAAATTTTGTAGACCTCTATCATATCTTCCCAAGTGGCCTCTCTTCCAGGCTGAACAGGCCCCCTATATTCAGTCACTCCACATTCCTGATCATTCCTGGTGCCCCACTCTCAGTTTCAATACACCCTTTCTAACCTAAGGAGAGCAGGACTGCGCTAAGCATTCAAGGCATGGTCAAGTCATGGGTTTAAACAGTGGCATAAAGATGATGTATTCTCTATTCCACTCCTAACAGTTTCTACATTTGATGTGGATGGAGATTTTTTTTGCTTTCTGATGGGTAGAAAAGGGATTTTTGCATGTCTAATTCAGTCATCCATGCCCAAGAAATGTTAGCTTCACTTTAAGAGGTACTGAAGTACAAAATCAGGCTAAGATAATGAGACATGAAGAGTCCATCATATGAGTTGAGTTTAAAAGAAAGGTTATGACTCCTGTCTGTACATATCACTGAAAGCACCAGGCAAGGAGCAGAGTTACTAAGGATAAAAGGCAGCGTTAGGACAAAGATGTAAATGGGGCTTAGATGTAAATCAGGCTTGGATATATTCAGACTGGTGATTAGAAGAAAGCTGGGGACTGACTCTGGAACAGCCTCTCAACAGAAAGGGGTTAAAAATTAAATTAGTTCCAAGATGGGGCACAGTCAGTTTGTGAAAGGATGGTTGCCTGCAGTACTGGGAGATTCGTAACACAGGAAGGCCCCACCTAAGCATGCCTTTAATAACATATCAGGTGCTTCACACCAGCTCCCTCTGCGGCTCCATTTAGGCCTTCCCAAGGGCAATGCTGCTTCCTTTCCTTTTAGGACAGAGTATGCTTTGCACATAGACAACCAGAGACCTACCAAAAACATCCACAAAGAAGTGAAGGCAGAGGAAGCAAGACAGGCTGTAAAGCTTGGGCTGGTTAGGGTTCGAGCCATTACCATATGAAGAATTAGCTTGGGCAGGTACATGTGAGTAGGAAACCTACATTAATCCTTCTACCTCAGAGCAAAATGGTAGGAGGAGCAGGTTACATAATCCCTAACCATTTAAATAATTCAATACTTATTAAATACTTAAATCATTTAAGCAATTATTTATGGACTGACTAATCCCCTCGTTTATTGCTCCTTGTGTAGAAAATCTCAGAGTAACCATTACTGCAAATACCTGAGCTTATAGTAGGTCAGACAACAGGAGTGCGGAACTAGGCACTGAACAGACAAAGAAACTCTTTCAGTTTGGGTTAAGAGGCTTTTAGGTAGGGGTGTTTTTTTCACCAACCTCAGCATTTATAAAACCTCAGACTACCACCACATTAAAGAGGAAAAAAAAAAGAGCCTCCAGAAGTCTTCAGGCTCACTGTTTTCCTTATCACTCAATATATGACCAAAACATCAGAGGATACATGTTGTAGAGTTAACTAGTCAAAGGTATTATTGTATACACTGGCATAACGCAGGCACATTTCAGAGAAGTGTACGGCGACTTTAAGGCATTTCTTTTCTCTTGGGAGGTCGGAAAACTGGGAGGAGACATTTCCGTATGCTCAAAGAGATCCTGTCTCACAGGCAGGAACAGTAAAACTCTTCCTTACTAAAGCACCAGTAGAGATGGCAACTCTGATTCAAATGAGTGAGACCAGTCCTGCAAATCTCTCTTTACCTTGGCTGTGAAACAGCTGCCAGTCTCTTTGATGTCACTGACAATTGCAGAAGATTCAGCATAGTGACACTGGTTATAACACTGTGCTTTAGTGCCAAAGTCATCCAGCCAAAATCCAGTGTCCAGAGAGGCAAAGACTGAGAGTTGACTACAGGTAGATCTTGTTAAATAATCTTAAAATATGAAAATATGAAATATGAAAAGTAATGTAAGTTTTCTATAAGGTGCATGGAAAAAATGCATGTAAAGGTTGTTTAAATTATTTATTTGATTACTTGGTGTATATGGGCAGGCACAAGTACTTTTTTTCTCAACAAAATTATCTTTTGCCCCTCATAGAAACGCGCAAATGTGGGTTTGATAGCCACTCTCTGTAATTTTGTTTCAAGAGTAGAGAGATGGAACACAACAGCAGCTGCAGTTTCAGAGGTCCAGCTTCACACCACCCAGGTATAGACACCTCACAAAGAAGCCCCAGCTTCTACGTGAATGAAGAGAGATCAAAAGACAGCACTGCAGCCTCCCTAAAAGACAGTCCCAGTAAATTAAAATTCTTGAAATCTTGTTTGGGGGAAAAAAAGGAACAAAAAAACCCCTCATGATTTCTGTTCTATTCCCACTGGGGCCATGTCATCTCATCATCAAGGATAACAGTAAAATCAATTCATTACATTCCATTGAAGGCAGCCTCAGGAGAGAGATCAAAGAATGAGAGGAAATGAAAGCTGACCAACTTTATCACCTTTGGAGTCAGTCCCAAAGATCACAAATTAATTTAGATCGGTGGGGCAGTGCATAAAAGCTGGCAAGTCCTTTACCAGTGTGGAGCCTCTCTACAAATCAGTGAAGTGCTGCTGTCTCCAGGGTTTTTCAACAAGCCAAACATTTTTGCAAGCGCTAAGTAATTCTTCCTTTGGCCATTTCAAGTTTATTATTGGAGGCAGGGGGAATACTTTCACGTTTTCCTCTTGAATTCTGCAGGGAGCTATCTCTGTCTCCCTAAAGACCCAGCGGTGACATTTCTGCATGAGAACTCTTCCCTGTGGGAGGCTGCTGGCCACCAGCCTTCCTGCTCCGGCTACCAGCCCTTACCAGCCAGCTGCCCCGGGACAGCATCCTGAGCTGTCCTGCAGGACAAGGGCTGCCTGCAGTAAATCTCTCTCTCTCCTCAAGAGAGCAAAGCAATTCCCCAAAGCTGCAAGCCACGGGGAGTTTGCCTGTGTTGCTGCAGGGCAGAAATTCTCCAGGAAGGGGCTGCAACCCAAGGGGGATTCTTACATAGGGAGTAGGGATCCCCCCACCACCAGCTGCAGTGGGCAGCACAAAACCTGACCCCAGCCTCCCTTCCCTTGCCCACAGCAGGGCCGCAACAGCTCCTGGAGCTCCCTCACCATGCTGTTTATTTTTGTCCCGTTCCTAGGACTTGGATTTCAGATGTTTGAGAACAGCCCTCTGAGCACTAGTTTCCCCTCCACTCTTTCCTCGCAATGCCTTATCATGTTTCATTTTCAAACCAGATCACCATTTCCTTTTCAGCCTTTGTTTTAATACCCAGGCCCTGGACTCTGAGACACAAGACAGGCTCTGCGCAACTGTTCTGCCTTATCCCAGGCTAAATTTCACAGCATATGTGGTACCACATGCCAGAGAGAGAGAGAGAGACAAGCTCCTGACAGACGCCTTCCCTTCCCTCACCTCCGTGGCAAATGGCTGCTTACTGGAAACACCCAATTAGTCAGTGGATACCATTAGCCCTGGTGATTCAAAGCTGTGTCATCTGCAGCTGCAGACGGGTACTGCCATTTTCCCCTCCACTGCGTGCAACTCTCCAAATGGCATGAAGGTATTAAGCATCCCTGGCCTGATTTCTTAACAGCCAGCAAAGCGGTCTTAGCCCAAAAGGCTTGGGAATCTCCCTCAAAATGAGACATGCTTGATACCTCAACACCTTCTGTGTGAGCCATAGGATGCTTTGAACTGTGTGTTTCAGAAAGGAGACTGGCTTTAAAGAGGCTGCCAGATAGCCAGGCATTCCTCACCATGTCATCAAGCCCCACCACTGAAACCAGGGCCCTATGAAAGGACTCTCTTTTCAGCTACTCACTGAACATCCAACAAAAAATGAATTCCCTTGTACATTCAGTAGGAGGTAAAACCTCATGAAAAAATTATATTTTATGGAACAGTTCCTGATCTTCCAACTTAACTTACCACCTGAGGACTCCCACAGGGAGTCCCACAGGGACCGTACAAAGTTTGCAGCTACTGCATCAGCCAGTTTTGAAGGTTCAACCCTGAAAGAAAGCTCCTCTGACAAACTAAGAAAAGACGCATTTATTGCAGTCAAAAATCTGTACTCTTTACAAGCAGTTTGAAAACCACCACTTTCTTTCACTAGCTGCCTCACCATGTTGCCTTACTGGAGGGCAGCTAATATTTGTGGAGGGTCTCCTTGCCCACTATCCCCAAAGCATGGTGGAAATACATCATGAATAAACCGAGGTGTGAACTGTGTTCTCAAAAAAAAAAAACAACTCTGTCCCCAGTCTATCTCTTGATCCACAGGCATTCAAATTTGCATGCAAATAAAAAATAAAAACAAAGTTGTGATTTTTTTTTTTAACCGTCTGACAGCTGTTCCTGGACTTGAATGCGAGGAGTCGTTTGTCTCGGCGTAGCTCTTGATGGATAGATCCACATAATCAAAACAACTTTCAAAAGTAAAGTGTAGTCAGGCTGCTGGCAAGCTCAGAGGACAGAAGGGAAGAGAGACAGAAGGACTTTTCAACTGCTTTTCCTGGTGGTCAGTTCAGCTGAGTGTCAAAGTACAGCGATAGTCTAAAGAAGAGATGCTGCCACTGGTGCATGCCAGCTTTGCCTGTAAATAAATAAAAGGCATCATTTTCCTCTGCTATGAATCTGGCACTTTTCACCAACACTAAATTGATTTAAAACCTTCCAAAGGAAAAGCCTCAATGTTTAATTTCTCCGGCTAGCCTTAGATTCTTGGCACTACTTTTATTTTCCGTAACATCCAGTTTATTTCTTTTGACGGTTGTTATCCTTCAAAAATACTATTGTAATTAGTTCATGATGCTCTACAACTATCTCCAAGCTTAAATATTGCCTTTCATTTAAGACATCTTATGTGTTAATTTCATAGGATTTCGAACAAAGTTGTCTTGAAAGTTGTGCTGGTTTTGGATGGGATAGAGTTGATTTTCTTTAGAGTAGCTAGTATGGGGCTATGTTTTGGATTTGTGCTAAAAACAATGTTGATAACACAGGGATGTTTTAGTTGTTGCTGAGCAGTGCTTACACAGAGTCAAGGCCGTTTCTGCTTCTCACCCCACCCCACCAGCGAGCAGGCTGGGGGTGCACGAGGAGTTGGGAGGGGACACGGCTGGGACAGCTGACCCCAACTGACCACAGGGATATTCCATACCATATGACGTCATCCTCAGCATATAAAGCTGGGGAAAGAAGGAGGAAGGGAGCGACGTTTGGAGTGATGGCATTTGTCTTCCAAAATAACCGTTACGGGTGATGGAGCCCTGCTTTCCTGGAGATGGCTGAACACCTGCCTGCCGATGGGAAGGAGTGAATGAATGCCTTGTTTTACTTTGCTTGCTCATGCAGCTTTTGCTTTACCTATGAAACTGTTTTTATCTCAACCCACGAGTTTTCTCACTTTTACACTTCCAATTCTCTCCCCCATCCCACCAGGGGGGAGTGAGCAAGCGGCTGTGCAGGGCTTAGTTGCCAGCTGGGGTTAAACCATGACAAAAGTACACAGTGTTCAGAGCGAGGGTGGAAGGAAAATAAACTCACAGAAAATAAAAAGCAACTCAAACTTCTGCCCCAAAACTCAAATTATTCTCTTTTGATCCTCTAGAAAAACTTACTTGATTTTATTTATTTTCCCATTCTTCTCTGCTTCTTCTGCTCAGACCAGGAGGGAACTACTGAAATACCATGTGAAAAAAATACTTTTTACAGTAGTTTCAGTTCAGCAAGTACTGGAAAATTAAAAAGAAAGCAGTGTCACCTGAAAGTAATCTCAGTTTATTCACCTCAGGAAAGTTGTCTGATTAAGGGCCATTATGTAATATATTTTCTGAAATATGGGCCTGTCCATTTCAAACTGGTGCAATGCCACAGACTCACCAAGGATCACCTGCTGCTATGGCCAAATCAGTTGCTCCTCAGATTCCTTTGATTTCAGCCTCACATAGTTCACCATCAAATAGTTCTCTCTCCCTTTTTTTTTTTCCAGAGTGGCTGTGGCCTAAAACCAGAAGACTTGGCTTTCTTTTCCCAATTCAATTCATCTGCTGAGGAAACCTCACCAAAAGCAAGCAAACTAAACAGCAGCTGGCTTTAAAGATGAAAGGATCATGCTCAACCTCTCTTCATCCCCATGTACACATGACTGTTTGGGGGTTTGGTTGGCACCTCCCTCTAACTGCTGGCTGCCAGCCTTGAGGGCCCCTTTCCATACCAGCATCCAGGGATGCATCCATACATTTCCCCCTGAGCTTCTGTATGGGCCAGAGACAGGTCCTGGCATTGGCTTGGCAAAGCTGCATGACCAGTCACATAAATACATCTTCAAGATGCTGAATACAGGAGTAAATGAATGCGGGGGGTGGATCTCTGAGCTGCTTTCAAGCAAGGTGACAAGAAGAAGAGCCAGAAAAAAAACGTGCAAGAAAAGATATTGGAACCAGATCCAGTAATGTTCCCACTGCCTTTGCATACTACTGCCACCAAACTTCTGCAAACCAGTGACCCCTCCAAACCAGAGAATGATGTTATGGGTAAAGTTATACAGAGGTCCCAAGGCAGCAAGACAAGCAATTGAGTCCCAGAGGTGGATCCTTTTACCACAGACATGTTATGGGGTCCAAGCACAATCACCTGCAGAGTATCTGACCTTCCCAATCCTGCAGCTACACAACAGCCCACTATGCTTGGCAGGACTCAGATTTCATGTTCACGTTCTGGGTATATAATCTCTACCTAACCTGCTCTAACTGCCATCTAAACCGCAAACTTGCAGCGTAGGCTTGATTTCCCTGAAGTTTCAAACTTTACACTCAGGATCCCAACTTTCCCATCCCCACATCTCAACAACCCCACCCCATTACAAGGCCTCTAAAAGTCAGCATTGCTGGAGTCTAAAAGGACATCAAGGACATTCCATAACATGCTAAGGAGAGAAGAATTTTAAAAAGAATTTTAAAAAGAGTCCTTTCTTTACCTTTGGTGCACTCTACTTTTAGGGGCCCAAACCAAGCTCCTGAGACTTTTAAAACTGCAGAGAGTTTAAGGCACTTGCCTTTAGACCAATTGCCACAGAAATCTGTTGATTTGGTGATTTGTTTCATGTTGACTGGTAGGTTTCAATGCAGATAAAGAAAACTCTCCCTTTTGGCATATTTTGTACATGAAAAGCAGCTTTCTTGGGCCTGCCTGTGAAATTGTCCTTCCCCCTTCAAAGCAGACTGCCTTTAGTAGCCAGTCACTGGGGTTCATTGTCCAAACCGTGAGCTCTTCCCCTGAAACCGCTTCCTCTCCCCCCAATCTCTGTATTCCCCCAGTCCAACAGGCATGTTCTGGAGAGCAGCCCTGCAATGAATAGGTAATGAAAGCCCAGGAGGACTCACATGATCAGCTTGGACTCACATGATCAGCTTTAACTCACATAATCTCCCCTCAGTCAAACACCTACAGTGTCCCAGTCCTCCATACGGTGGTCTCCAGTGGTTCTCACACAACAGCATGAAGGGCAATCAATTCCATTCCTTGTTATCAGACATGCTACATAATGCTCATGTACTGCATTTCTTAAACTCATTAAATGTTGATTCAGCCTGTACTTACTGTAAAAACTCCTTAGAGGGTAAAAATAAAAAAATAAATAAAAACCTCAAACATTTTATACAAACATTAAGAAAAACAAGCAGTTCAGGCAACTTTGGAGCCCTTTTCTGTGAGATATTCGTTACCCCAGAGACAGTTGGCTTCAGAAATGAAGGATCAGTTCAGGATCCTTAGGATAAAGTTGTTGCTGAAATCCACAGGCTTTTTACCTCAAGGGCAAAAAGGAGTGACCATTACAAGGCTTTTCTGAAGGTCTCCCCTTTTTAGCTCTCTTTGTCTTAGTCCAGTCTAGTTTCTGGGAGCAAACACATGGTAATAGCCTTAATCGCATTCTCTGTTGAATGGGTTTGTTTCCTTCCTCTGATGGTACCCAGTACAACTGCCAACACCAATACACCCCTAGTAGGACAGGTTGTGAATGAGCAGTAGTGCCAGAGGCTTCATCTCTTCTCACGTTTTGGGACAATGGGGTACTCCTCAAAATGCTGGTCCCACACCTCCCAGGTTGAGTACCCATCAGAGGGAATCCTAGCTCCTCTCTTGGTTTTCCCCTTCTGGAAAACAAGTTCATACTGGGAGGAAACTCATCCAAACTTAACTCTCCCAGTAGAAGACTTTGAAACACTTTTGGGTGTTTTATGAGCAGGTCAGAGGGACTAAATGAGTGCTTTGTACAATTCAACTAAGCACAATTCAAATTTTAAAAATGTGCAAAAGCAATAGAAGTGCAAAGTTGCCAGGAATGAAATTGGCCTCTTTCCTCTACCATTAGAGGAGTTAACGGGGACACTCTTTTCAATTAACGATGGTAATACACCCAGTATGTCCCAGGGCCAAAATGCTCCTTCAGTTCCCGCAAGTACAAGATGGAAAGAATTTCATGAGACATTATCAGAAAGAATTCACAGTGAGATAAACACTTCTTTCATTTGTTTTCATTCAGACTTGACTTGTAACTAATAATTATGACAGAGGATGTGATAAATGTCCGTTCAACATTTATAAGAACAATATGCTTTACCCAAACATGAGAACACACAGGAAAAAGGGCTAATCATAAACTAATTATTTCTTTCACTAATCATTACTGCTCTGAGTCACTGTTTTATGAATTGCCTCATTTTTTTTGCCTTCAGGAGTGAAGCAAAGGAATATTTCAACCCTGTTTTGTTCCTTACCTTGCATCTTTTTCTTTTCATGTTCTTATGTATTTTATTTCTCCTTGTCAAGAGTATGTTGATGTTCCAAAACCTATGTTTGAATTTTCCAGCCTTCGTAAATCTATTTAATGGCTAAGAGAGCTAAAATACCAAAATGCTAAACCTGACTGTGTTTTCATTCATATAAAATCTAGCTCCTGGGAAGTTACATTCTTTTCATGGAGTTAGATGGAGCTTGAATGACAATTTATACCTGTGCTTTTCTTCTCCTTCACCTGCCACCTTTCCAGGGGGTGGAAAGGCTCTTCAGCCTCAGAGGTAAGACCTGTTCTTATTTTGGGCCTCTGCTTTGCTTTCATACCTCAGCAATGGGTGAAACATCTTGAGAAGACCACCTTCTTACCATTCCTGAATGAAAAGTGTAATACTTTCAAAGTCTCGATACTCCTTCCTGCCAGGAGAATGAAAGTCATACCAACAGCCCTGGAGAGCAGGCACCACAGGTAGGAGAGAAAGGTGGTGAGGAAAACGACACAGGCTCTGTTGGAGGATTACAATTGTTGAACCAAACACATTTAGAAAAGTCAACGTTTCACTGAGTCAAACATTTCCTTTATGAACTGTTGAGGTTCTTTCATCAATGGGACTGTGTAAAACAGCAAAACCGACCAAACACTTCGGGGTGTGGTAATTTCCAAGAGAGTTTCACAGACACAGAATATGTGCACTTCTTCTGGGTACGTTCCATAGAGCGACATGGACTCTCAAACCCACCTCCATACCCTCCAGAAATGGGACCATGTATCATGCTGGACACCTTCAGGTTTTCATGCTGTCAGGTAGGGTTTCTGCATATCTTAGGATTTCATCTTAAAAGATAAATTCTAGATCCTGCAACTGTGTAACTCCTATCACGCTGAGTGCTCTCACCTTCTCTTGGCTTCCTAAAAAGCACAGGATTCTCAGCACTTTACAATAGGATCTCAGCAACCAGCTGGATTTAGCCCTTGATAGAAATATACTGTTTCTTAGGTAGGAAATCAGGTCTGTCATTTACTTAACATTCAAGAGATGTGAGAAGTTCTGGATATTGCACAATCTCTGGGGAAAAGAAAAAAAACCACCAACCACCAACAAATGAGCAGGGGCAAAATTAACAAATTGCTCTTTAGAAGCTCCAATCTGACAGTTACATAGCAATTTGGAGTTATTGCCAATAACCCTATCTCCTTGGAGACTGTCTGACGCTGCAGAGAAATATTAGATGGGAAATTAAGGTTAACAAAGGGTTTCCTACTGTTGTTCCTAGTCATATAAGCACTTTACACATCAGTTCTAATTCTGTTGAACTGAGAAAAAGGAAATGGGAGAAGAAAATTTAAACAGCGACCCTCATTCTACAGCAGAATTAGCTAGCAGAACGCCCCATTAAAATTAGAGGTACCCCATCCTCCAGAGACTCTCATTCCCACCAGCAAATCACTGGTGCAGCCTTACCTTACCTTGCCTTGGCTGGCTTGTCCAGAGGCAATCTTTTGTTTGTAATTGCTTTAAAGTTCCATGATTTTGCCATTAACCCAAGTTCAATAGCTGTTTTTCAGCAAGGTCTTCTTTCTGTTCAGGTAGAAACATGACATGGTAATACCCTCAAAGACAGGACAAATTGTTTATCCAAAAGCTGTCTCAGCTCTGATGCTGAGAGGCAATGGGCAAGCCCGACAAGCAGTGCCACTGATGCAATGCTTGCTCAGCATTGCTCTCCACCATGTACGTCAAATATTTCAACTGAATATGAACTCAAGTCTCTTGAAAACAGCTGTTCTTCTTTCCAGCAAGGCTCTGACATGAATCGAGTGAAAGACAAAAATTCCCATTTCTTTTACATAGATGCATCCGCAGTAATGAAAATATTTCAAGAGGTCTAGGAATCCATTTCCAGTCAGAGCCTGCCTTTTCTCCTGTTTTCCCAAAGTACTGCAATATTGTTATCTGGCACTGAGAAATCCTCAGGTCTTCAGAGATCGTAATGCCAAATCCACATTAGCATGAGTGGTTATGGTTCTCCCTGTTCTCCCATGCTTGGAAAAAATGGTGGCTATTTTGAAGTAGAAGCAGCACAGCATGCCTGCTTAGTGGATTTTTCATCAGGACCCTAAGAAGGAGCTAACATTTCCCAGGTCAGGCTCCTGTCTGAAGAGAAAAGGCTCTCACCCTTCTCCTCATTTATGTGGGGAAGAACACATCCAACCTTGGACACTGAACATTTCTATCGCACTGGGACCAAATGGACCTCAAATATCAAGTTTTAAGTTCTGCTCTGACTCAAAGACTCATGGTCATCCTGTGATTGCTCTTTGCAGCTTCCAGCTCTGCCTCACAGGGATAAAAAGGTTTACAGACATTCAGGAGGGAGAAAAGAAAAGATATTTGCTTATCTCTTTAGGCGTAGAAAACAGACTTGACTTGTGCAACCTCTGCCATCACCATGTATGTAGCCACTGCTGTCATGTACATTCCTGATCCTTTTTATTGCATTAGCCTCTCACTTCATCTTGCTTATGGACTGAAAGAAATTTGGAGATGGATCCATCTATCTGTACAGTATAGCATATGATGGGTAGAGAATGACACACCATGAACTTTCACATAACACAATTATAATTTAGAATTCAAGACACTGGAAGTCTGAAATTTTGTAGAACATTTCTTCCTTTTGAACAGTATAAGCCTGGCTTAAAAGAACTGTGACAGAGTGGAAATGATGCAGACTGGATAGCACAGAAATAACCTGACAGTGGCAAGAGAGCTGATAAACTTCAGGAATCCTGGATTTGAACGGGAGTGTGAATATATTGGCCGATATTTCCTCCAAACCCTTCCAAAATGCCTCCATCCCTGTCTATCTTCCTTAACCCTGGCTCAAGCTACATCATGCTCATCTACCCAGTTCATGCCTCTGCATCCCAATGGTCATAGTCTGTATTCCAGACCATTTCCCTCCCTTCATTTTTTCCAGTTTTCCCTGTTCAGTCAGTCCCAGCCTCCCCTTTTCTTTAGCCACATATCTGACCCCAGCTGTCTTCCCATCCACCTCCCTCTTTACTAGTTCCCTCATCCACTAGTTCCCTCGTAAACTGAATTTCCCCCCATTCAACCTCCCAACACTGTTTCTCTCCCTTCTTGTCACCTTTACCTACTGAGGTCCTTATTTTACACCCGCCCCCATATTTGGATAAAACAGCTTTCACCTCCATACTACTGGGGCACCAGGAAAAGATCATGAACAGGAGAGCTGTTCTCCATCCCGTTCTCACATCCAGCAGCTCCCAGCTCAGCCCACAGCGGTTCCAGACACAGCCACAGGAGATGTTTTCCAACCCGCCATAGACTAAGATGCTCTGCAAGGATGGAGTGTGCACGAGGACATTGCCAGAGCTCAAAGATGGCCAGTGAGGAAGATACCTTCAGGAGATCTGAACTCTAAAAATACTTGCAAGTTTCCACCTCAAATTTGTGCAAAATGCACATCTCATGGGGCTTATAACTTCATCAAGCCTGGAGAGATTTTTCACAGGGATGGAAAAAAGCCATCTTTGACAGAAAAGCAACCATTTCCTACTGTATTTTGAATCTCTGCTACAAAACAGAGGGAAACATGGAAATGAGAGCATTAAAAAAATATTACTAAAGTAATAATAATATTTTTAAAAATTGTGACTTTATCTCGAGCTCTTCTTTGGGGGACAAAAATGTCATTCTGGTCTCATTTGCCTATTATACTTACCTTATGGTAGCATACTGCATTGAAAATCTCAGCCTACATAGTTGAGCCTTGAGAACGTGAGTAATAATCAAAAACAGAATACTGAGCTGCCAGGTATCACATGACTTTAATGATAATCAAAGCTATTAGCTCCACCTATAATCACATCTTTAAGAGAATAGAAATGAACCAGCCATTTCTAACCTCTTTATGTTCATTATTGCTACACCTTTTTTTTTTTTCTCCTATCTGCTACTCTTCTCCAGCTCCTCCCATCCCAGCCTGAATACCTTGTGGAAAGACTAGTCGCGGCCTGGGGGTTATGATTGTTTTCTAGGACATGTATACAGAAGATTTCACTACAGCGGGTAGTTGAATGCTACGGCACATTGTAGAATAACAGTAATATTTTCAAGCAACTGTGTAATGCTCTATTCTTCTGAATCAGGCAAGAGTTTCATTATCTAAATCTGTGTGAGAACACAGGAAGCTGTGTTTCCCCAACTCCTGAAATATCTGCCTCAGGAAGGAAGGTATATTGTCTTTTTGATGCTTCTGTTTTGCTTGTGAGGTGGTTCTGTGTGCCTGTTTTGCAACAGCACTACAAAAGCAAACCAATTCAAATCTCCTATGGAAATGCCATGTTTGCTAGATACAGTTTGCATCCTTTTAACTCAAGGATGACTGGATCTAGAGCATATCTTTGGCATTATCAAAACCTCTATGAGCTGGGGAGCTCCGAAGTGCAATCTGTTTGAGCTGCAGTGGGAAATGAACAATATGAAAATGATTCCCTGCATTTCAATCACTCCATGTTTTTGTTTTGAGAAAGGGAAATATACTTCCTGAAAGTCTTTCACCAAGTCCAGGACAAAAAAAGAAAACCTACTCTAATCTTTCCTTTTAGGGTGTGAAAAATAATATCTGCACCAACGGATGATTTTTATGACCTCTGAAGGCATGAAAGCAGAACTGAAATAATAATGATTACACTTCAGTCTTCCTCGTTCTTTGCCTACACAAATCCTACTCCAGGCACCAGGAATTTGATCTGACTAATAAAACCTAACGATGTAGAGATTCAGCACAGTTAGGAAAGTAATACTAAGCAAGTGCAAGTTGCTGACATGATAAATTTCAATCCGCAAGTGTAAATCATCAAAATACCTCTGTGAAATTTAACTTCTTGGATTTACAAGGAAGCTAGTTTTATAATGCTTCAAAATAGTTTCTTAAAATTATGCTCTTTTTTTTCTACTCTTTGCTCTTCCTTCCCTACCAACAAAAGACACAGTTCAGAGAAGCACTTATACATGCACATACAATGAGCACACTGTCAAGTCCCACTGGCATCAGCTGGGAAGTGAATTTGAATTCGCACCCATCTAAACTACCCCTTCAACTGCTTCTCTTGCAGAGTCCAATCCCTACTGACCTGCAGGAACTTCCCTCTGATATGTCTGTGTCCAGTCCCTGGGCCCTGACCCATCATGCCTGTGCTTCAGTTTAGCTGCAGGAATAGACCTGCTGGCACACAGGCTTACTACTGGCTGCAGTAGGCTTTGGGTTAGACCTGGGAAGATTGCTACTAAAAATTACCACAAATGCAGGCAGAGACAGGCAAATTTTGAGGGCGTTGTCAGAAAAGGCTGGCAAGTCCCTTTCTGGGCATTGCTTTGGTCACTAGGGGAATAGCAAGAAAAGGCTGGCAAGTCCCTTTCTGGGCATTGCTTTGGTCACTAGGGGAATAGCAAAAGGGACAAACAAGTGCCTGAGGAGCAGGGCAGAGCAGGCAACTGAGTCCACCAAGGAGATACTCCCTGTGACTCTTTTCCAAAGATGGACATGATCAGAAAAAGTCATTGGTCAGAAACAATCTTTATAGAAGGAAAAGGAGCACTGGGGGTCCTGAGCTATGCTACAGCTTGCCATGCAGACCGGCGTTTACTCCTGTGGTGAGAATACAAGGCAGCTGTAAGCAACAGCTCAGCCTTGTGACCACCATCAATTCAGGAAATTTTATCTTCACCACATCTACTGTTCTCATATTTATTGGTCTGGGAGATTTGGCATGTTCTAGCAAGGCTAGTGGGAAAGGATAGTACTTGAAAAAGGTGACAAAGGGGGTTTTCTTCTTGAGCTCACAAATTTTTTTAGGATGGCAAGATGTTCCTTAAGTTTACAGGATACCTTCTCCCCCTACTACTCGTTAGACTGGATAGTCATTTCACAGCAACAAAATAAAGCCTAGAAATAGCCCCAGTGGGCTCTGGTAGTCCATATCACTTGTTATTCTCTCTTTTCCAGCTTATAAGGACAACTTTATTTTAATAAAAAATTTGAAATTTCATATATCAATCTTTATACACTGTCAACATTGGCCTACTGGTATCAAATGGAAAAAATCAGAAAGGTTTAACATAGTGCTTTTGGGCCATGTATATTATCAGCTCAGAAATCTTCCCCACAACAATCTATGGTAAGAAATGAAGAACAAAAAAACACTCTTAAAAGACTGCTGAGTAAGGTAGGTAGAACACTTGTTCAGGACTCCTTAATGTGTTTTTTATATTCTCCCATGGATACATTTGTACTTTATAATTCAGTTTCTCCACTGTCCAATTATCTACAGACAATTTAGTCTTGGGTGGATTATAATAGGTTCTGCTTCAGTTCAGCCAAGACAGAATCATAGATGGTTGGTACAAGGCCAGCAGCAAAGGAGTGGCAGATTGCTGAAGTATTTTCAGGGTCACTTCTTATTCTGAGCTTCCTACAGTGTGTCCAAACATACTGTAATCTTAGCTTTTTATGTTCAGCACATATTCAGAGAGACAGAAGTTTTTACTTCCCTGCTTATTGCAAACACCTCTGAGATCTGAACAATTACCAGCTCACCTCTTTTGTGGGGTCCAGAAACAGTCTACCCTCCCACTCTCCATCCTCCTAACATCACTGTTTCTCTCATTTTTTCAAGACCAACAGCTAAAGACAATGCTCTCTACTGACCAATTTATCTGATGTACAATCAAGCTTAAGAGCTTGGGTTTGATTGTTTTATTTTAACCTTTTCACTTAGGAGGACCGGAACTTGGGCGAAAATTCTTTTTAAGTGCTTTTTAAATGACAAGTTTACATTTCACAGTTCAACCAGTGTGATACTGCATGTGCCTGGGAATATACTGAAAGAGGGATAAACTGAATGTGTTGAGAGCTCAGTTATTACAGTGCATTAATACCACAGACCTTAACTTCTCTGTAATTCTCACATGCAGCTTCCTGTAATATTATAAAGTCCCTATTGTCTTGTACAGAACAGAGTCTGGTACTTTCCTCCTTTTAAAATATACTTGACATTTATAATACCATCAAAAGCTTTGAGGTTTTCTGACAAAAGGTCTCAAAGCCTTGCTTCCTGTTCTGATGTACAGGCAGACATAAAATTCACAGCAGAGCCGCATGTGCACCGGCAAGCCCTCAGTTTTTAAACGGTTTGTGAGTTTTAGGGGTTTTTTCCCATTTTGGCTCTTGCAACATGCACTATTAGCTGCTACTCAGTTTGAAAATCAGCACCAAGGTGGTCTTAAGCCCCTCTTTGAGTGAATGAAGTCTTTCAAAGTATTAGATGACAGACACCGACACACTCTTCAAAGCAGATTCTTGGAGCCCCTGAATGACCCTTTTCATTGTCTGGTTTGCTTTTTCCATCATCTCTCCATCAGAGCTAAAATCTGCTGCTTTGGGATGTCAATGTGGCAATCAACACTGAACATTGTGAGCTAGAAGTGATCCAGGTGATACAAGTCTATATCCCAGACCAGTAGGCTCTCTCTGCTAGCCCTCGATCTTTCTGCTGAACTGAGGGAATGGTCCACCTCATTCACACACACAACATAGGTCCAACTTCAGTGGCTTCCCTCCAGACTTGGAGTCCTCAGCTGGCAAGGGCACCCTGCTGTGTAGGTCTGCGGGGTGACATGAACTTTGGATTCTGCCAGCAGAGACATGCCTGGAGCCTCCCACGGAGAGCATCCAAGCTGTTCACAAACAACTATCCTGGAGAGCAAATATTCCATTCCCTCTACAGGTTTCTCGACATTTCTGAATTTCTTATTGTTCCCAGAGAAATAGCTCCTAGATTATAACCCTGCTTGGTGGAGTACCTCTCCCTAGAGCTAGGAATATGTTGATTATGTGAATAATCGAAGGACCTTGGCAATAGCTTCCACCGGATAATATCCATTTCCTCCCACTAAACAACTCCATTTCCATCACAAAATATCTTTAGAAGGATATTTTTCATTTAGATAGTTGTGCTGTCCCCAGGATCAACCAGTCAGACAGGTCTATAGGTTTATTCCTTTGTCCTCAAAATCTTTTTAGCCTGATACACCCTTATAACCCAAAGGCACAAGTAAAAAGCCAATATCGACAACATCATTAACTCCTTTGCAAAAGATTTAACTTCAAGACAATAAACTAATGTAGTCAGTGGGCTAACATAAGTTAGGTTGGCTTTCACTATCTGGCTGCTGGCAGTGACTCTGCCAACTTTATTGGGAATGTTTACATTGCAGATGGCCTCTTAATTATGTTTCCAAAAGTCTAGCAGTACATCTTGGTCCACACCCTTTTTTTTTCAGCAAACAGCAATGCCTTTCAGTGCCTCTAAGTGACTGTTCTGTGATAATTAGGCCTGTTTTGCAGAAGTCTCTGGGCTGCAAACAGCTAAGGACACTCAACTTGTTCCCCTCAAGAGCTTAGCTCCAGGTCGCAGGACAACAAACAAGCAGCTGTTCCACACACCTACTTCCCAGTGTTTTTTTTCCCATGGACCATTCCAGAGATATGAGGCATGTAGTAGCAGAGCCCATCGTATCTGGTGGTCTGAGAGGTATGTCAGACAAGAAAGTAGTGTGCTGTGATCCTTTGCACAACGGGAGATAGTGCCATGGAGTGAAGGGTCAGTGTTCAAAGGGGCTGAAGAAGGTGAGCTACTCCTACTATGAACATCAGCATCATAGAATCTTCCCCATATAAGACAAGACATCACACTGCAGCTGGCAAATCTGATACCCCAGTGAAATACAAAGGGTACTCTACCATGACCTCAGAGGTCATTAGGATCCACAAACTACAATTTAGGAACCACTAACTTAGGCTTTAATAATACAGACAGTCCATATATGGCTTAAATTTTTATCAAAACTATTCACCTTTATGGATCTGCAGACAAACAACAACTTTCCTTGAAATCACTTCCCCCTTTCTAAAGTCTGGTTTCCAAGCTTCCCAGCCAACATTTTCATGTTACCAGATGAAGAAAACCCTTAACACTACAACTCTTAAACAACAACGATTTTTGTGGAGTAAGATAATCAAGACTGTCCAAATGCCTATATCTCTGACTCCTTCATGTCATAACTTCTGTGTGACTCCACTCAGTATATTAGTGCTGTACTAGGCAAGGTACAATGCAAGCTGAAGACAGAGGTGCATCAGGACTTCAAAACCCCTCAACACTCAAGGATGGAAGAAAATTGGAAAAAGAAGAGGAGCATGGACAAATTGTAATGTCATATTAGTACCCCAGGCTAAAGGGTAAATAAATAGGTCAACACCATTCTATCAGTCTGATACTGACCCCAGTAAAATAACAAAGTAATTGTCAAAAGGATTGAGAACAATGTAGAATTATATATAGTTAATGATAATCAATATGGATTTATGGAAAATGAATCCTATCAAATTAAATTGATGTCTGAACATGACACAGTTTTTCATAGCAGTAATGGGGGTGGTAGAACTGCTTAACTATATATAAAGTATTTTGATGGGCACTAACATTTAGACCAGGAAGACACAGGATGAAGAAATCAATAAAATGCATGATAAGTTTAATCAAAACCGGTATTGCCAAAATATCAATGTCAATAATCATCAAGCAACTGTCTTAAGGGATGCTCCAAAGGCAGAGAATCCCCTTAGGCATCCATGACTTTGACAGATCATGGGTCATGATTTGATAGCAAACTTGCAATGCTGTACTTCGGCCAAAACACAAATGCAGTCTTTGGATGGGTGAACAGGAACAGACCTGTACTAAATCCATGGTGGGAATCATATGACTATGCTGGTTCAGAGTACCCAGCTCTGATGTCAAGGGGAACACTGGAAATCAGAGAGGAACTCAAAGAATTATTAAAGGGTTTTAAAGATGTGCCTTACAAAGATTCCAGCCAATCACTCCAATTTGTTCCTCAAAGAAGACTGAGAGAAAACCACAGCACTTTACCAGGCAACAGAAATTCACCCACTCTATCAGAAAATATGAGGACAAAATTCAAAGGTTGAAGGCAGAGGTTATGCAACTGGTGCAGCATCTTCAGCAGGGTTGGTTACTTCAGACTCCCTTTATAGTCAACAGACAAAAATAGGGTCTTAGAGGATGCAGTTCATCTACACCCATTTTAGATGTCTAACTTTGGATGAGATATATCATACTGCAAAAGTGCCTATATCTCTTCCCTGTCCAGAGAGAGAATCTGGAGTAGAGGGAAACAAGCTTGAATCTAGATATCCCTTTTGTAGAGATCTGAAGTTGGGAGGGAGAGAACCCACCCTGCCTAACAGAGTCAGATTCACTTTTGGCAGCACTGGGATACCATACCAAGAGGCAGAGTAGATTTTCCTTCAGCAATGACATCTAAATCAGGGTCAGAAGGTGCATTGCTGTTGTGACAGCTCCCATGGCCTGCATGATGCAGGTGGTCAGGCAGCACTGTTGCAACGCTTCCTTCTGGCCTTCCATCAAATCTTGGCTAAATTTCTTGCAAGGCAGCTTGAATTCTTCACATAAGCAATTCCATTTATTTACACCATCAGTCTTTGTTCACTGCTTATTGTCATGTTAGAATGGCTATGCTATGCAGACTTAAACATTGTATGTGGGCTTGTGTACACATAAGTAAATATATGTGTATAACACATGTATATGTATACACACACACAGTTTTTACATATATGCTTGGGTCCTGATCAGCAATGAGCAAGCTAGAGATATCTGTTCACTCCGGTACACTTGGATCTAGGCTGTTGCTGTCTTTCTTCACCAAGCAGCCCCTTGCTTTAGAACAGTAGCAGTTTCCACCTAGACACTTGCAGTGGTGCGGAGTCACCAGTTTGCCAACATAGAGTATAGGAAAAAAAGGCAAGGTTTGTTGATACTGTTTATTAATCCCCTGTGAAGCAGTGACCATTTCCTTCAACCCAGAGAGGCAGGAGCAACAGCAGAAACATATCAAAAAAGACCATTTAAATTGCTTTGCAAGCACTGTCAGTTTAGGCTCAGTAACTAGACATAAGGTCTTGCCAGCATTTCTTCTTGGTTTGTCCATGCTCCTGGTAAAAATTGAGATTTTTAAAGAAGTTACCTACAAAGGCCAGCCTAGAATCTCTAATAACAACATTCACACCAGTTGCTTGTTTTTATGCTCTTCAGGTTCCGTCTTGGTGCAAAGCAGAGGCCAAATGAAAAGCAGGAGTTAGCTAGGCCAGTTCACATCTCGTGTTGCAACTTTGTGGGAGGGAACGCTTGCTCTCGCTATTGTAAATTAGGGAGAGTAATTCCCTCATCTCTGGCTGGGGTGGAGCTGCCACAGAATTGCACACCTTTGCTTTCTGAAATCCAGACAAGGGCTATTACAGTTCCACGTGTGACCAAGAAGCAAACAATCAGCTTAACCTGTCCATGCTAGCTTGGGTCTGGGACTCTTGCTGTCCCGACAGCCTAGGAACAAAGATAATAAAGTAGTGGGAAAAGAAATAGAAAGTGACACGGCTATTTTCAAACTACCAAGTGAAATCTGTTCTTCCATATAGCACATAGCTCAGATTCGTTGGGTCACTGTTATACCAAATCAGAACAGCTGCCAAACAAGAATCCAATCCACTAACAAATGGTCGAGCCACCACAAGGAGAGGGGATAGTGTTACTAAGAAAAGTTGCTCAGAACAGAGGATGTCTGGTTGCTTTCTGTATTTTGCCAGGTGACAAAAAATACTTTATTGCAGGCTGAGGAGTTTTTCAGGCACTTTTTTTCCCCCTGTGTTTGCTCTGAGCCCAAAACTTGAAGTTAACTCAAACACCTGCTGCGATTATCAATTCAATTCCTCATAAATATCAGGGAATGGCCAAAGGCCTCCTTTAGCTCTCCTGTGCAAGGCACTTGTACACACAGACCTCCTCTCTACTGTGTGCATAAAAGTGAGAGGGAAGCTCTAGCCTAAGTGGCCTCTGTACGAACAATACATAGTCATATATATGTGCTTTCATCTGAAGAACTCAAAGCATTCAGAAACTATCATTAACTAAGCTCCTAAAATCTCCTGTGAAATAGGTAAGCACCCCCATGGCACTGGGGACATGGTGTAGAAGCTCTGGAGTAATTTGTTATCTTTTTTTTTTTTCCTTTTACTAGCCCTATTCAGTTGAGAGGGAGCTGGCTGGAAGCTAAACAAATGCTGAAGCTGAGACCTTAAAACTGGAACACACTTGTGGATTTAGCAGCTTAAATTTTCCAACAAATGCAGCTTTATAGCATGAAGTCTCTGAAGCTGGACATCTCAGACCTAAAGACATTGGGCTTAACCTATGCTGAAAGGTCCCTCAGCACCTGATAGACTTCACAGCTGCTGAGTTTTATTGCTAGAACCAGACAGTTCAAACTGAGGACATCAGCCAGTTTAATAAAAGCACAGCAAAATATCCCAACAGTGACCTGTTCTGAGTATCATGTGTTATGGGCATGCTCATGCCTTATCACAAAGTCATGTTTGAACAGGTCGTTAGACTGGAAACAGCAGCTCACTACACCTGGTTGTGGAGTGCTTGACCATTGCAGGGAGAAGCTGAACTCTCTGAAAGTGAAATTCACTGCACACCAACCACAGGCTCCAAAAAAGTAACAGTACTGCACAGTCTAAAGATGGGATGGAGAAGGAACAGGAGGAGGAAAAAGCCTGAGTCCTCCCCTCCAGACTCTTTTCTCCAAAAGAATTATGAGGAGCTGGGAATAAATTTGAGCATCGGACTATGTATGGGTAGTCTTATTTTGCACAGATCCATCCATGTCTAAAAGTAAAGACCCTCCTAGAAATCCTTCTATACTGCAAAGTATGCATCTGTTGGTTTCTACTAATTTCTCTAGGGGGTTAAACAGTGGACTAGAGCCACCAGAGGGTGAGAGGGTGAGTGGAGAGGGCATGTCAATTGTCATGAATTCTCTCAAACAAATGGGAATGTGGTGGCTAGCACGATAAACAGCGGTAGACTTCTCAGACCAGCATTGGAAGAACAAGCACTGGGGAGTTTCCATGCCAGGAGTAAGTTTAGACCCAAAGTCAGGCAGGGCTGACCACATTCATTGGAAAATTTAAGCTGCTAAATTCATGACTGTGCTCCAGTTTTAAGATTTCAGCTTCAGCATTTATTTAGCTTCCAGCCAGCTCACTCTCAACCAAAATAGGTTGGTAAAAGGATAAAAAGAACAAATTACTCCAAAGCTGCTGCACCAGGAGCACTGTTTGGAGTTATCTTAATCAAATGGATCTGGCTTTGCAGAGGAAAAAAAATGTGGTGGGCATGAGTGAAGTAATATTTAAAGCATGGTTCTTTGGTGTTCTCACAACAGTGAAAGCTTCCTTGTTTGGCCAGTGCTCACTCACACTTGTGTTCATGAGCGCAGTCACTGGTGCAGGTCTCAGCACCTGCCTTTTAGGCTGGATAATAATGCCTGGGTTTCCCTGTGCCTTGCTTTGGAGGAAGTGCTGACCTAGCATAGCTCCATCTCTTAGCCACAGCTGCTCTTCTCCAGCTTCTTAATTCCCAGGACCTCTTTTCTGGCAAGTTATTTTTTGGCTGAATCAGCTCCCTGAGCCGGTTCCCTGAGCAGCTGCCCTGCATGGTCAGCAAAAGGGCCAGGACAAGTAGCTGGAGTCTCTTATGCTCTGCAGTCACTAATGCGTGGAGCCACAGACAGCATTGGGTTTGGCTGGAGCTGAAAGGTGTGTCTCAGCTGATTGTTTTTGCAGGTGAGTGCCAGTTTGCACAGACCACTAATAGCCCCATCCCAAAACTCAGCACTTGGCTACACAAATTCCAGTTCCAGTTTCCATGAAGACTAGCAGAAAACCAGCCCCACATGGCCTTGACAACAGGTCTTTGAGGGGTGCCTGCACCCACCGTTTTCTTGAGACAGTCTCCCTAGACACCACAAATTCATCTGCTTCACCCTGATCCTGTGAGCAAATAGGTGATAGATTAGAAGGTGATATAGCAAGTAAAGATGTATTTATCAAAATCTGACAACAGATTTGATGTCTTGGAAACAAAACCCAAGATATATCCCTGCTTGTAGCCCTAGGGATTCAGGCAATATTTTGTCTTTTAAACGCTGCTTTTGGTTCTGAATAATCTCCATTTCCAATGCCATATGCCTCATTTCAATTCCACTGGTACCACGCTTGCACACAGAATGGCTCTACCTGGTGTCAGACTCTTCCAGCGACTGACAATGTGTTCACTTTCATGGTTCACACCTGATCAGCCACACAAATACCATTAATCACTCCTCCAGGAGCTGCGAGTCCATGGTTCCCAGCAGCCTGGTGGCCACTCTCCACATGCAGTCTAGACTATTACTTTTATACAGGACTGGTAATCACAGAATCATAGAATGGCAGGGGTTGGAAGGGACCTCTGGAGATCATCTTGTCCAATCCCCCTGCTTGAGCAGGTACACCTAGAGCAGGGTGCACAGGACTGCATCCAGGTGGGTTTTGAATGTCTCCAGGGAAGGAGACACCACAACCTTTCTGGGAAGCTTCTTCCACTGCTCTGTCACCCTTACAGTAAAGAAGTTTTTTCTCATGTTTAGGTGGAACTTCCTGTGTTCCAACTTGTGCCCATTGCCCCTTGTCCTGTCATTGGGCACCACTGAAAAGAGTCCGGCCCCATCCACTTGTCACCTGCCCTTGAGATATTTATAAGCATTGATAAGATCCCCCCTCAGTCTTCTCTTCTCCAGGCTGAACAAACCCAGATGTCTCAGCCTTTCCTCATAAGGGAGATGATCCAGTCCCCTGATCATCTTGGTAGCTCTCTGCTGGACTTGCTCAAGCAGTTCCCTGTCCTTCTTAAACTGGGGGACCCAAAACTGGACACAGTACTCCAAATGTGGCCTCACTAGGGCAGAGTAGAGGAGTAGGATAACCTCCCTCAACCTGCTGGCCACACGCCTTTTAATGCACCCCAGGATACCCTTGGCCTTCTTGGCCACAAGGGCACACTGCTGGCTCATGATCAGCCTGTTGTCCACCAGCACTCCCAGGTCCTTCTCAGCAGAGCCCCTTTCCAGCATGTCAGCCCCCAACCTGTACTGGTGCATGGGGTTGTTCCTCCCCAGGTGCAGGACCTTACACTTGCTCTTGTTGAATTTCATGAGGTTCCCCTCGGCCCAGCTCTCCAGCCTGTCCAGGTCTCGTTGGATGGCAGCACAGCCTTCTGGTGTATCAGCCACTCCTCCCAGCTTGGTATCATCAGTGAATACACTCCATACTATTGCAGTTATTCATTCAGCTATGAATACCTCCATTAAGCTCATTGTTTTGGGTACTTTATCAGCTTTGGCATAAAAAGCATACACTGCCACATGGGACATACGGGCTAAGAAGCTGCTTTGCCCGGACGTGTGACTGAGATCATGCTCCCCCAGCAATTTTTGCTGGTTTTCTGCACCACAGTATCTCTCAGACCAGGGACACCTTGCCCAGCCACTGGTTCGAATGCCTGGTAACTCTTCCCAGCTCCTTCTGTCCTGCACTAACCAGCAACGGAGTCTGCTCTTTGCCATTTCTTTCTCCACCTGGCCCTTACCTCTCCTCCCCAGTCCCATTTCATTTACTTCTGTTCCTTTCTGCAAGTCCTGTCCTTTTGGTTTTCTTTCCCCTCAGCTTCTCTCTTGCTAAGCACAGCAAAATCAAATATGAAAGTTAGACCATAACACTGGTTGGCAGCATGCTATTCAATCCATTTCTTTGTTTTCACTCTTCCCATCCTGCTTCACTTTTCACAACAAAGACCATAAAGGCTACAAATCAGAGATGATTTCCTGGAGTACGTTTTTCCAACACCCAGCCCAGTGGGACCCATTCTGCCATATACAATGTTGATAAGTAGCAGTATAAATCTCTTCAAAGAGGGAAGGACCATAGGAACATGGAAAAAAACAGGTACCCAGAAGCCTAGCACCCCTTGATTTCCATCATCTGTCAAGGACTATGTTCATATATGCACTCCATGTTATTGGATTTCTTTCAGACTATGTCATATTAAAAGCAAGGTGACTATTTCTCCACACACTTAATAACTAAGATGTGCCGTGTTCAAATGTATAGCTAAAATGTGTTTCAGATTTGTCTATAATCCAAAAGAGCATGCAGGAGTACAGTTTTTTTTAATTTAAATTCACTGATCAGAGACATGTTTTTGTCTCGTCTTGAGAAAAATAAGTCAAAAATTCCCTCCCTTCTCATTAAACCTGTTTCTATCAATATATCAGAATACATTCTCATCTGAGCAATAAGCAAATAATTTTCAAACATGGTAAATGCATCTTGACCTTAAAAATCACACTTTTAAAGGTTTAAAACAGCTCTCCCCTAAAAAATGAGAGTCACCTGGAGAAGTGGGTCATTTTTTCAACAGATAGAGAGCACCCTGAGTAAACATGGCTGCTGTCTTCCCATGGTTTCCCATGCCACTGAAGTTAGAGGCTGCTCTCGCAGCTGCTGAGCATGATTTATTACATTTGCGCCACCAGAGTCCCTACCTACTGCCTTTGATGAGTGTTTTCTAACTGGGTAAACTAAATTCTTAAAAAGGAAACAGAAAATGAATGACATCGTGTATCCTGCAAGGACTTCTCCCTTCACGCAGCAATCTGCAGGGAGGGCTCAGGGCTCTTGGTGGGCAGCTCCTGAGCGCTTGTGTTGGAGGAGCGACTTACCTAAGCGGAGCAGTCTTCAGAGCTGGGGGCAGCTAAGGCTTTGGCCGTGGGCTAGGCAAGCCTTCATTTGCCAGGGTTCATGCTCTCCCCTCACGCTGTGGGTAGGAGTCACATTCCAGCAATTAGCACAGCAGCACCAGAAACACAGAGCAAGCAGGACTGCCTGCCTGAGACCCTGCGCCAGCAGATCTGCCAGCTGGATTTCATCCCCTTGGCTGCCAGAAACAGCTTTGTATCATCACTCAGTTAACTAATGCGCAAAAGGCAACTGTAATGTTGGTATGCAATTGCCTCTTAAATTAGGGAATTATGAGGCCTTCCTCCAGTTATGAGGATGCACAGAAATGTAGTGAATAAGGGAGCTGTCATGGTCAGCTGGGTTTTGGGTTCCCTTTACATGGCCAAAGGTGCAAGAAGTCATAACTTCTGCTTAAATAGAAGTCACCACTTCTCCACAGAGCTGCAGTAACTGTGTAAATACCACCAGACCATTGCACAGGAGCAAAAAAAAAGAAAAAAGTTGATACAAACCACCTCCAAATTAAGTGTTTTCAGAGGGAGCAGGCTCATGTTTCACTTTGCATTTGCAATAGCTTCAGAGTATCTGCACAGCTTCTAGAGTGGGTGGCAGAGAGCTTCCTGAAGCTCTCATGATGACCTCAACACATCTTAACGTTGCTAATGGCTAATGCAGCCAAAACAGTGTTCAGGACAAACTAGGAAACTTTGAGGAGAGACCTAGCTGCCTTCAAAACCAGTCATACAAAAACCATTGCTTACTACAAATTGTCAGTTGCAAGCTTTTTCAGAACGGGAATATTTTCATCATGTTTGAAAAATGTTTCACACCTTGCGAACGCTACTAATAAAAGTGAGTAAAAGAAGTCGCTAAATAATAACAGATGCCAATATAAACAGGAGGGAGCTCTGGATGCCCAGTCTGTGACATTGCACCCATGATTTGAGTGTCACTAAGCCACTGCCAAACCTATCACCAAGGAGAAGGTGGGTGAGAAAAGACAGGGAAGAGGGAATAGATCTGCTTGATAATAAAGCCTAACCAATGCTTCATAAAATGCTTGGTTCTATATTATTCAATTTGAAATACATTAAGAAGTCCAGGTTTCAGTCAGTGGAGGTGCTATACATTAAGTTAATTTAAACAACTTGCAGGTTGCATTTATGGAGGTTTAGATATCTCCATTTTCTTTTAATGGTGAAAATTTAGAGAACATAGCCACTCGTTCTTGAAGGGGAACATAGAGAGGTGACAGCTTTCTTAAAAATTCTTTTTGAATGTTTTGAGAAGAGTCAGCATTGATCAGACTTCACATTTCAAAGCTTCACAGAGGAAGCAGCTTTGGACACAGATCTAAGGAAAGAAAGCTACGTTTGCAATGCATATGGTAGCCCATTAGCATTATATTTTCAACACTTGAGTGAAGTCTGTGATTTCCTGCATGTTGACTGGTGAGCTACAGCATAAATTCATTCTCACACAGTATTTATAGCTGCTGGCATTCAAGACTCAGCTGCAATGTCTACTCAGTGTCTCTTCACATGAAGTCCTATAATGGGCTGTCTCAGCTATAGGCAGGATGACAAGCCTTACCTTTCCTTGCATCTTTAGCTCAGCATTTCTTAATCAGTTATGGTGAGTTAACAAGCCTGGTATCATTCTGTTAACATACAAAGAAAAGGGCTCAAACTATGGATCCAGCAAGAAAATGCTGTTCTGTCCCCCAGTAGAACTCCATTCTATATCATTAAAATATTTAGAAAGAGATAAAACTGCATATTTCACACACACTTCTCTTCTGGCTGACCTCAGCTGTCAGCACTGGAGAAGCTGCAACCACTGACATCCCATTACTTCTAGACCGGTTCTGCTAGGCTCACTGTCCAGTATCACTGTTGACTATCTTTGAAAGGCTTTCACATGCCCACATGAATGACTTTAACCCCTTACCTGCCTGCCAACAAAAGCAAAAAAAAAGTAGTGCTTTAGTCATGGGTGTGGAAGGGAGGCTGGGATTTGTGACACACTATCTTAGCCCTGCCCTGAGCGCAGCCTCCCCAGAGCTGCTAGGGAAGAGCTGCTTGGGAAGAATAGAGATTTTGTTTCTCCCTGCTCTGTCTTCCTTGTGCAATTTTTTCTGCCCTAAAAGCTTACAAATCCAACTAGGTATTTTGCATTTGCTACACCGCAGCTTATTACAGTGAGAACATAATCTCAGTTGATGCCTCCCAGTGAAAGGTATCAAGTAAGACTCCCAACACAAAGACAGCCAGTTCATGACCACTGACAGAGAACTGGAAAGGGACACACAGATGTTTGAAACCTCCTCACAGAAGGGTGTCGGGCCGCCGTTTCTGGCTGTACCTATTCCCAGCACAACTAGAATGTGAAGACACCCTTGTAAGGTGAGATCAAAGGTCCACTTATGCCAATGTCCGGTCCCTGATAGTGGCCAGCAGCGGATGCGTAGGAGAAAAGAGCATAAGGAACAGGCCACAGACTGAGTAATCCCTTCCCTGGTATATGCTCCAAGCTTCCAGCAACTGGCCATTTAGAGACTTCCTGAGCTAGAGGCTGCATCCGGACCATTGTATTTAATAGCCACTGATGGACCTATCTTCTATTAATTTGTATAATCCTTTTTTGAATCCATTTATACTTTTGGCCTCCACAACATCCCGTGGCAATGAGTTCCAAATTTTAATTGTGTACTGTGTGAAAAAGTACTTCCTCTTTTTTGTTTTAAACCTGCTGCCCGATCATTTCATTGGGTGCCCCCAATTTTGTCATGAGAAATACTGATTAGTCATTTCCTATTCACCTCCAATTTTACAAACCTCCATCACCTCACTCATCTATACCCACTCTCAATCATCCCTTCTTCTATGTAGTCTCTGCTCCTGGCTCTTTGTAGCCCTGCAATACCCTCTCTGAAAGCCAAACAGCATGTAATATTTATGAAACAGGTGCATTTTTCATGCAAGCAGTAGCACAACAGCGGTTTTCCATTCTCTTCTCCTACTCTTATTTCTACCGTGTCTTTTTGTCCACTAATTGTGAGCTGAGACTTGCAAGAAATCCTATCACTATCCTGTATAATGATGCACTTAGTGATTTAGGTCATCAACTGCTTCTGGTGATCGTTGTTCAAACTCATTGAACAGCACAGGTCCTTCAGGGAAGGCAGTGGCAGCTTCCCTGGTTTGGAAAAGCCAAGTACTACTCGTACTCAGATGGGCAACCCTTTAAAGCAGTGTAGGCACTGAAAGGACCTCCGTTATATCCCAGTTGTCTCAGGAACTTCAGTGCGGAAAGTTTGTGAAGCCACTGAAAATCCAAATAGGTTACACTGATCACCTGTGTCCCCACTCTTGCTGACTTAGCCACATTTGTGAAGCACAGCTCCCTCCAGCTGGGATGCGGCCACTGTTTCCCTCCATCACTCCATGCTGTTACCAAGTCTGTGTTACATGTTCTGTGAAGTTAGCCTGCGTGGAAGTCAAACCCAGCTCCTCTGATCATGCTAGGACCCCTTGCAAAGACCAGCATCATATTTTTTTTTTTTTACTTCATTTATCTGGCACTCAGTCCTATTTAAGCAACAGGTCTCCCAGCAGTTATATTGGAGTCCAGCATATTCAACATAATTATATTGAATATTAATATGTTATTTTTGGAGTCAACACTAGCCCCATCTGCCTGGCATGCTGCTCAGTCACCAGCAGGCTCTTGGCTTGCTGTACCTACCACACTAGGACCACTGAGATGAAGACAACCAGCTGCTCAAGGAGACTGTAGGCGGGAGGGCGGCACTTCTTATTTTATGCTGAAAATAAACTTCCAGACATGTGGTCTTACACCAGCAGAGTTTGCCTGTGGCAGAATGAGACATCTGGGCTGTGGAAACCCTGCTCAGAAAGTGCTCCTGTGAAAGCCTTGCCTTGCAGACCAACAAGGCTCAGTGCAGGGGGTAAAGGACACCAAGTCAGGGTGGGATAGAGCCAGTGGTGGAGCAGCTGCATGGCCCCAAGACAAGCCCCTTCCCCAGGACTTCCCCTGCCACCCCCAGGCTATTTTCAGTTTAGAAGACCCCCAGTGGGAGATCCATGGAGTGAATCAACTTTGGCTTTGGGGCTCATTTGGACGTTGAGAGGTCTGTTGTATGGGCTGAAGGAAGAGGAGGAAGCAAAGAACTTCCTTATCACAGCTCAGCCATCACTGTTCAGGCTGAAAGGAGGACACAAGACCTTGCTTAGCCCAACTCCTCTGAGCAGGGTGGAAAGATACAGAAAAACCCAAACAGTTACACTCATCTCAAGTGCTGTAAATTGATGGGGTGAAGGGGGAAGAAAGGGAGGAGCAGGAAGTGGTAACTTATTTAGACTACTGAAATGAGACTCCAGCTCTCACAGGGTTTCACAGCTCATCACTTGTTTTCACCTGGTCAAAAGACCCAAGCAACACATCAGCCCAGGATGCTGTGCCATCGGTGGCTGCTACTGGACACAACTTCAAAATCCAACAGAAAAGAAGGTCCTTTTTTGCTACATCAAGCCTTTATCCCAAAGAAATACAGCCTCCTTTGCCCTTCGAAGCAACAACTTGCCCTGCTTCATCATCCCAGAAACAGCTCATTATACCTGCAGAATTTCTCATTTCCCTCCCTTTCCAATGCATATACATGCACTTCTATAATGGGCTTTTCCATTAACTCCTCCTACTTCAGCGAAATTGTAGTTGATTGAATATTTCAGAAACAATTTAGACATTCCTGCCAAACTCCACAGTTCCCTGGAAACTCAGCAAAGCTCTTGTGCAAGCTCTGGGCAGTTGCCTGCTCAGGTAGTGTCACTCTGGGGCTCTGAGAAGGAAACGCAACCACTCAGAAAGTCCTCTTCATTTAAGAATGGCATGAGCAACTATAGATGAGCACACAGCAAGGATGTAAAATGTTGAGGTTCCAAGTTATGAACAAGCTCCTTGACAGATTCTTCACTCCACAGCCCCATTACACCCATCAGAAGCTTCCTGCAGTGTTCCTCCAATTGTACTGCATGAAGTCCTCATCCCCTTTCCCATCATCTCAGTGATAAACACCCACGCCAAGAAGTTTACTCACAACAAATCCATGCAAAATTTCTGAATGCCCCAGGGTCCAACAGCAAGTAGAAAAACAGAAAATAAAATAAGATGGGGCACTGCCCCTGCCTCCTCATTTTAGCTATCATTTTGGCACATGCCAGAACATTACCCCAGGCAAAACATCACCAGGTAATGAACAGGGATTTGCATATAATTCCAGCAGTGGGCATGACCACAGGAACTGCTCAGTGCAAGTTTTTCTTCTCAGGGTCTTCACAAAACCCATCTTTGCACAGTAGCTACACAATAAATGGCCGCAACATCTAATGCTATTTGTACTTTTAATTGTATTATCAATTGACGTGACATAATAGCTGATGTTTCTGCACAAAAACATGTTTATTACGTTGATGCAGAACTGACTCAGAGCATAAGGATGCTTTGAGGTTTCTGTGCTTGATCAGCAGATTCAAATCCCTTGTTGCCAGATTGGCATAAACTGCTAGCCGGTCCCTTCCCAAGAGACAAGCTTTGACTATCTCTCCCGACAGCAGTAACTAGTCATGTACCGATTACATGCGCATCCTTTCCAACAACAGCTTCGCGAACACCCAAAGAGAGTATCTTTGGATCTTACAACCCTCCCATTCCAGAAGTCAGGCTTTTCAAAACGTCAGTGAAGATACCCTCAGCTTCCCCTTACATGCAAAAACCGTTCCAAAACATACACTGAAGAAAAAAGGGTAAAGCTAAAATAAAGACGGAACTGCAAAGTACAAGGGAAAATTATTTTTCAAATAACTTTAAATATTCCTATTTTATGTGCAACATTCATGCTCTTTAGGTCTACCTCTGCTCACTTTAAGATCAAACTGGCATTTTTGCCAGCAATTCATTAAAAGCCTACTCTCTGCCACCCCTCTCCCTCCCCACCTGCAGGCAAGCAGGGATCTGGGCCTCACAAGACTACTGTGGTGTGGGCGTTATTGGCTGTCTGTTTTGGCAGCCTCTCCTCCTTTCTTCCAGCTCTGTTTTGAAACACAATCTAAATTAAAAAAAAAAAAAAAACAAAAACCAAAACTAGACATTCCTGCTCTCTGTACTCACATCAGCGCTCCTGCCGCCGCAGCATAAAGCATGGCTGCAAAAGGAGCAGCACCATGCAGGTTGGCCTATATAGCCCAAATGTCTAGCAAAGAAAAAACTCTCACTCCAAGAAAAGGTACGTACTTCAGGAAGGCAGGAGGGGCAGAAGAAGGCAAGAGGCGAAGACGAGGAAAAAGAGGGCCAAGAGGACTTTGTGAACCGTCTCGCTTTAACAGGGAGAGCAGAGGAAAGAGAAAAATGTCTCTCCAGAGCTGGCTCCCTCCCACATTTAATAGCATTAGGATCTAACGTGTAATTTGGACTAAAAGACTGATTCTTTCCTGCGGTTTGATGGATGTTAGCGTCCCATTTTTTTCTCTTCTTTAACAATGTATTACATAACATTCTGATACACTAATTACCATCTCATGTCATAGCAATTTTATTAAGAGCTTATACTTACAAATACCCATTCTGAAAGGATTTCAGGACTTTTTTGTAATTTTCTCTGAACTAGGCTTGTTGAAGCACTGGCAACACGGTCTGATGCTGCCTAATGCAGCTTCCAGTAACAAAGCGTTTCTACACAAAGATCTCTCACGAGTCCTAAGAGTCAGGCATGGATTCTTCTTGCGTTTAGTCTCAAAGACTTGTAAACAAGTTACTTTTAGCACACTATGTTGTGATAAAACACTGGTAACACAGCCCTATTAGGTTCCTCTACCTGCTACAGTTCCAGTTCCAGAAGCAATGCCAAGAGAGAGAAATTCCTTTATACCAAGTAATGGAAAATTTGTTAACTATTCTGCAGTTAGTGTTTGCTCGTTATTATGGTATCACCTTGCCAGGCAAGACTTGGTACCATGAGGTATTTTTCCGTATAAAATTGCTAATGCCATCAGGATTGTCCAAATGGGATCATCATCATTAAAAAGATTACGCAGTAAGGAAAGTGATTACAACAACGTTTGAGTAGAAGGATTACTAATCACAAGTAGAATCCTGGTACAAATCTCATTCTCCGTATACAAGAAAGGACACAAAACCTTTTAAACATAATTTATATACATTTATGGCTTTATACAACAAACTGTCAGGGATTGTTCTCGTGTGTCTGTAGAAGTACATCAGGCACTTTTTTCTGAAAATATCCACGTATGAATTTTAATTTTGCAATGTGACTAAGTCAGAGCAGTGAAGCGTTGAAGAGCTGTCACACCAATCGCAAGCAGAACTAGCAGTATGTACATGCCAATCTCTCACGATATTGCTGGTTTGTGGAACACCCTCAAAACGGAGGCCAGTTTTAATGCCAAGTAATTTGCTTTTTGCTTGCATCAACCATGCTGCATTTTACATTATGATTACCAAAATAATAATAATAATAATGAGAATACCTTATTTAAAATCAGTCATAAATTAAGGATCCTAGCAATTTCATAATGAAAATAGGAATTTCAAATCAGTAAAAAAATAAAGAAGTACTAACATACATCCAGTGGTTTAACAAGTGCAAATTTTATACTGTTTTATCATTGGTCCAATTTTAACTTCTCTTCTTAGGGATGCTCTGTTGACTTAAGCCGATAATAAGCAATATGATTTTGCTTATAAGTGTAGGCAAATTGTCAGTTTATCAAAGCAGAGCTTTCCAATTAATGCATCTACTACCTAAACATATATCATATAGCTATATTATGGAAACAATACATCTTTATATTTAAAATATCTGAACAGCTCTATAATACAATAAACTTTTAATAACAGTACAAACCAGAGAAAAGTCAAAAACAAGGCTGCATAGGTAAGATCATCTGCACAATTCACAAACCAATCATTTACAACAATTCTGACAAACTAAGTTACTCCAGAAACTTGGTACTTTTACTAAAAAAGGATTTATTACTAGAGGTCACATAATGTTTGTTTTCAAGGCAGATAACATGCCCTTTTACCAGACTTCACAGTATTCCAGAATTACAATTGCAAAATAATGTTAGAATGGCACCACAAAAAAAAAAAATATTTGACCACACAGTCCAAACCTCTGATTATCTACAACTGCTTTCTCACAATAATTAAAAGGGGCTTCCTACAGACTGTTGTAATTAAGGAATGGCTACATTTCTGTTATTCATAGTTATAAAAGGAAATGAAGAAAATATCTGTATACAGGAAGTTTTACAGTAGCAGTAAATAATAAACAAGAGGTATATTGTTAAATGTAGCATGTTCAGCTGCAACCCCATGGAGTATAGCATTAAGTACTGCTTTCTTTGCATGCAGAGGTGAATTTTATGACTACTTTGGCCTATGCATTTCAGTGTCCATTTGGGAGCAAACATTTTTGCACACGCAGCAGAAAGAAGGATCTTCAGAAACCCATATGTGAGTTCTCCTCTTGCTCCACTGCCAGGATTTACCAGCAAGTCTCAGAGACTATGAATTTGATGGTGAAGATTCTACTAGAGATATTTGCCTGTAAAAGCAGGTGGCTTCATTGAGGCTTCGGCACTAAAAACATTTCATTTTGCTCAACAGAAGTTCAAAGACCAATTTCACGCTGAGGGAGATCCTGTATCACAGGACAGCTTAACATCAACCTCTGGAACTGCTGACAACTGTAATAGGATATCTAAAAAAGTAGGACCAGCTGTAATTAGTAGTGATTTAAGCCCAACAGGGAGCTAAATGCTAGCACATCAATAAATACATTGCAGAGCCTTAGGAAAATCATAACAGGATCATTAAATATATGGCTTGTTACTAAACTTCATTTTCTTGGCACACCCCATTTCTTTCTCCACCACACGCCATCACTACAGGGAACATACGTTTCAATTAGAACATTTTCCAGTTGTGGGCTACATAGACAAAACAAAAATCAGTGAAAAATATTTATTTCTCCCTTCTTCACAACAGCCAGCCCTAGCACAAAAACTGTTCATCCTGTCAGTGCATAAAAAAAGCTCCAAGGATTTCTATAACACGAACGATGTGCAGCAACCAGTGAAAAGACAGGTGAGGCCCGTTATCCACAGATCCATGAAAACTCCATCATGTGATTACAAAAAAATCAGAAACATTTATCCAAGACCCAATCCTGAAAACGGTCAGGTAGCTGTCAATGTGCCTACTCCAACAAGAGCAGGTTTTTCCACAGGAACAAGGCCTTTATCATTAATGCTCTCTCCTACCCTAAAGCTTGTGTATTTGTATAACTTTGCCACTTACTTTATCTTTCTTATTAAAAAAAAAAACAGTAATGTTTTGCCCTGTAGTAGGGGGTCACAAAAGTTTTAGCCTCCCACTGAAAAGTAGCACTTTTGCCTCTTCAAACACACTGCATTACAACAGAAACACTGACAGACCCTAAAACTAGTGCTAATTAAGACAAATGGCAATTTTGTCATTGATTTTTCTAAAATTATGGATTTTCTCCAAAAGGTCCTGCTCTTGAGTGCACAAACATTATGAGACCTCCATGAAATAAATATAAATGTGAAGCATTGTACAAGCATCTAACAATGAATACTTAACACTTTGTGGTAGTCAGAGTTAAAATGATAGTAGAAGCAGATGACATTTCTAAAAATGCATATATAAAACTGATTAAATATTTCCTAAACATAAAGTTGTCTATATTTATACATCACACAAGAAAAAAAGGGACAGAAATGTTTTGTATTCAAGATACTTATTAAGCTTTTCCTTTATTAGCACTCCCAAGTGCTAGGGAAATTTATAAAAACGTACTTAATCCAGTTAAAATACTGTACAAAATGAAGAAGTTGTGAATGCTGCCAGATCTCAGATTTATTTTTTTTTTAAGTTGCCTATGTAACAAAAGTAGACTTTAATTATAAGAAAAATAGCTTGGAAAGTATTCCAAAAATTATCTTAAGTCCAACAATAAAGTATTAGTCTGACAATGAAATCCAGATATATACTTGCATAAATTTACATGAATACAGGTAACTTATCAAATGGCATTTAACCTACTGTTTGCTGTGAATAGTCAGTGAGTTTAGTAGGATCATATTTAACAGGATATTCTGTTCCCATATGAAATGTGTGGCAATTTTGAGTAAAATAATGCAGTTCATACTGCTGCAAGGCAAGTCCACAGTTATCTCAATTCATAAGAACACAGGTAACATCAACGAAGGTTAAACTTACTTAGGGCATGAGATCATCACAGTATTCTTACAAAAGTTTATAAACTTTTCTTGGACCAAAACAGATAGTCTTAAAAAACAATTCTTCTTCTACAGATCATACTGTACAAAACCGAAAGCACAACATGATGTAAGTAAGAGTCTTTGCTGTGATTATATGGTGTAGTGAATTTGGCACTTCAGAGTAATGAAATTTCCAATGGCACAGTTCTTATCTACAGCAGCACATAACCTGCAAACCTTGGGCAAACATCCTGTACAGGAAAATACTCTGTCTGCTGCCAACTCTGACGAAAGGAAGAAAAAAGAAAAAAAAGACCCAAAAAAAAAGCTAGTGCATGTGCACAGCTTTGTCAAGAAAATTAAAAAGGAAGGTGAAGGACATCTTTGTACTGCTTTTCTCAGTTCCTGCTGTCAGACAAGTCTGGAGAATTTAACCGTAGCCTAGGAAGAAAAAAAAAAAACAACAAAAAGAACAAATTAACATTCACACCAAAAGGTTAAATCTATTAAAATATGCTCCAACTAGCTTTAAGATAACTTAAATGGGGGGAAAAAAAAATTCAATAATTGCTAGTTACCAGCAAGTCTTTTGTTTAAAATATTAATGGCAAAACATTAGTGTTCCATATGAAGCAACAGAAGTTGGTACATGGCAATCCTAATGCACCAGTGCAAACCTGAACTACAAACTAATAAAGGACTGGAAGTGACTGACTGTAATAGAGGCACTTCGCATGCCAACACAGACGACCACCCAGATCTTAGGCATTTTGACATCTCTTTTCCCTTTTAGTTGTTTTTCAGATTTATTACAAAAAGCACAGCTTACCTCCTACTACATCCTAGCCTGACACCCAACTGTGTGTGGTTGTCTTTACGCTGTGCTGAAAACTTTGGTTAGGCAATACACTGTCAAAGTTAAAATCTAACGTTTCTCCATCCATAAGGTCATTACGGATAATCGACTCCATGTCACAGTCCAACCGTTCAATTAACATGTCATCTAAGTCACTGGGAAGCTTCTCCTGGTGGAGGGAAACAATTCCCACCCTTCCGTAGCCATTGCAACTGTTAACAGGGGCATATGGGTTCATAGCATTCATCTGCATCGGGTGACTCATAGGCACTTGTAACGAAGTCTTCACTGTCGACAAGCGATTTAGACCTGAAGTATGTGACATGGTGTTCACTGTGTGTGACAAGGCACGACCATTAACTGCAGGTGTTGGCTGGTTATGTCCTTGGTGAGGGCGGGCGTTAGGGTTCATCATTTTGTTGTGGGGTGGTTGACTGCCATAAGTTGGCATCACCGAGTTAGCAACCATTAACACACTTTGGCCCAGCGCCCTGCCACCAGCCTGGGAAACACCAGTGTCTACTGATGCCAAGATATCATTGTGCGGCGGCGAATCGGAAGTCAGTAACTCTTTCAGAAGTCCTGCAGGACAGTTATATTGGCTCATCGATCCATAGCTTGATTTACTGTCTTGAAGAGTCTGCATAGGAATCTGGGGCATGCTAGCTTGAGCATAGGTAAATTTCCTGTAGTCTGGATTTGGTGAACCTATACTTGTGGTTGAGGACGCGAATGAGTAACCTGGTGTTTGCTGCATCAAGGTAGCAGATGAAGACTGGGTTGACACAGTCATTGACGTATTAGGTGACAAGAGATTAAGATTATCCAAAAGATTTTCCATGTTCTCAGAATTACTCATCTCTGAAAGGCTGGGTAGAGTAGAAGTCATTTTGGTGGCTGATGATGGGTATACCATGGAGTGCACATCCCCATCTCCAAGATCATCTTGCTCTGGCAAAATAGGAGACAGTCTTCCACTAATCGTACTAGCGTTAGAGCTAGTTCTAGGTCGAAATGTACTCCAGTTATCAAAGTCATCGTTACTGTGAGAGCTGGGGCTTGCAGGCCACTTCGAGAACTGCGATCCAGGGCTGTCACCATTTCCCTCTTGACCAGACTGAAGGGATGCTTTTTTCTTGGCAGCTCTGCCTCTGCTTTTGGCAAACTTGCTGTTGTTATCCATGGATGCTGCTCGCCTCCTAGGAGATTTGCCACTCTTTCCTCCTTCAGGATTGAGCATCCACCAGGAACTCTTCCCTGTTCCCTCATTCTGCACTCTGATGAACTTGCTGTGTAGAGACAGGTTGTGACGGATTGAATTCTGAAAAACAAAATAAAGTGTAAGAAACGGACAAAACATGCTTCTTTTATGGTATACTAATATTTGTCATTGCAAACATACTCTCATTTTGTTAGAAAACATGGGATCATCATGAAATGGGAAAACATGCCAGTCTGGAAACACCTTTTATGAGCTCACCACTCAGAACTGGCTGAAACGAGCTTGCAGACAGTTGCCATGTCGATTTGTCTGTCATGTGTCCCGATCACATATGACATTATAAAAAGTTAAATAAAATACTGAAGGAACTGTTCTGAAATACAAATTCCTCATAAAGGAGACAAAATATACCAGAAGACCAAAAAGACAACTGAAGATCTCATTATCAGCTTCATCTAATGAGTTGAACCTGATTGCATTTAGGGATTTTTTTTTTATTATTATTATTTTAAGCAAAGTTCAGGAATGCTAGATCCTGTTCTACGGTCCTTATAATGGCATCTCATCATGCATATCCCTAAACGCTACAACTAGTTGAAGATTAAGTTCTGATTTTTTTAAATAAACATCACAAGTTGCCTAAGAAATCATAGGGGAGAAAGGAATGCAAACAGCATAGAAAAAATTGCATTTAAAACCTCAGTCTTAAAACCATCGTTCTCTTTCAAAATCAACATTTTAACATGCAAAATTGACTCTTCTAATACCTGAAGGCACAAGATATCTTGTGCCGAGACTGACCAGAGGTACTGAAGCTTTTCATTATCTCCTGAGACACGAGTAATGTTTGATGTTTTGTTCTTAAATCCAAAAAAAAAAGAAAAAAAATCCAAAAATCCAAAATCCAAGCCCACAGGTTGACCTGTTAAGAAGACACTACCCTTTGCATAACCAAGTTGTAGATAAACATTTTTTTCCTCATGTAATTTTCTGCTGAGCACATGTAAAGAATATTATATCAACAGAAAAGCTGTCCTATATTTTGACGTAATTGCTAACAAAAGGCCACAAGTTCAGAGAGTGCTGGAATAGGCAGCCATAGATGTTGGTAGGAGGGTGGGACAGCAGCACAGTCTCCATGGGGACCCATGGTCTGTGCTAGGACTGCAATTCATGCAGAACAAGGAGGAGGGAACCACAAAACAATACATGAAATGAGTAAACCAGAAATTAGACCTCAGTGGCAGAGAAATCAGTGATGTAGTAGCTGCTTTCCATTCATAGTCATTTTTAGCAGTTTGTCTAAAGAAGAATTTGGGGGAGCAGAAATGGAAAGGCTGTTTCTAGAAAGCAGTAGTAAAGCTGATCTTGACCAGTAGGCCAGTAGGCCAGTTATCTCAAAACACTAAATGGCTGCCAGACCTACAAAATCCCTATTCTGTCTTTCCTGTTTTCCCACCCTTTTCCTCCCATTTATCTTCTCTTAAGTTTTTAACCTGACCCCCAAGACCCGCTACAGCACCAAACCATGAGGATGATTCAGCTCATGGAGCTTTGCATGCCTTGTGAGGCAAACCGGAGGACAAGGGACACAGCCACCGCTCTGGTCTGTGGCTGCTTTTGTTGTATTTCCCAACCCAGAGTGCTGCCTGTGACAGCAGCATCTCCAGAAAAGTCTTCCTTCACCTTCTCTACTCTACCTGTCCTCCCATGTACATCTGCTTTCTCAAAGATGCACATCTTTCCCCATTGCCTATACATCCATCTGACAGAAGAAAAAGAGTAAAGACCATAAGGAGGCATGCCAGGTGAAAACAGTCATCTCATGGGGACCAGCTCAAATCGGAGACAACAGGCTCAAATACCCTGCAAGGGCCAGGACACGTTGTGGACCACGGAAAGCCAACAAGCCAACCTGCAGAGCTCCAGGAATGGTTACTCTGGGGTCAAAGAGAAGACCTTCAGCAGATGAGGACAGCAAAGAAGTGTTACAGTCCCATGACACCTTATAGACAGCCGTGTCCTGAGACTATCCCCCCAGGAGTGCAGCTTCACCCTGAACAGGGGCACAAGGCGCTCTTTGACAGCAGAAGATGGCAGAACATGGCCTCATGGCAGCTCACTGTTCAACCAGCACAACAAGGAGTCGAACCATGTGCCTAACCTCAGAAGCCTTTTCAACTTCTCCTTCCCCTCCAAAGAGCCATTTTTAAAGAATTATCCCAGTTAAACAAACACCAGCAACAATTCGAGCATTTCCTTATTAAATTTGAAAGGAAGCCATTGTATTAACTGGTTAACATAGGACTATCTCGTCACTGTAGGTAACCTGCAATCAAAATCCCATCTTCTGTCTAGCTACAGGGCATGAGGGAAGGCCTTGAAATTTTATTTTCACCAGGTGCAGGTAACACGTTGGGAGGGTAAGCCCAAAAATCCATCTTTGGACTTGCCCATGGCCGCAAGGGCTGACCAAGAAGCCTTGTGAGGCCAGCCCAGTGCAGCCCGTTGTTTTCACTCGAGGGCCACAGCCGAATCCCTGGCTGACACAAGTCCAGCTCTAGAAATGTCGCAAGAAAGTTGTTCTGCACGTCGGTTGATTAAAAAACCTCCTGCGCCAGTTCGGGTTTTTTACTGTATTTTGTAAACATACCCAGTTGGCTCAGGCTTACTGTTTACTATCAAAATAGGCATATCAAATACACAAAACATCAGGCAGAGAAAATTCCGTGCTAAGGCTCAGTTCCCTCTTCTCTGCAACAGAAGTGTTAAATATTTAAGAAATCACTGCTATTCCTTAGTCATCAAAAATGCTATAATCTGGTATTATTGTACTGAGGACATCTGAGGTCGCTCTTTGAGTAACAGAGCTGTCTCCTAACTCTGCCAGCAATGAAAAAAAATTTTTCCTAACAGGAAAAGGTTTGCGGCCCAGAGCTTGTTACATAAATTCCTGTTTTTCACGCAGCCAGCAGGACATTAAAGAAGCTATGATTTACTAACTTGGAAAAAGTGTTGAAGAGGTAAATCTTGTGAAAATATGCACTGCTGTTAATGATGTTGTGTCTACAAATCTTTGCCAGACACAAACATGACCTGATAAAAAAGTATAGTTTCAGCAGTGGATCTTGGCAGCCAGAGGAGCAGTGCGGCTGTCAGCGGCTGGGGCACTCGGTGGCACTGCCGGCCCCGGCAGGCTGCAAGATGCCTCCAGCCATGGCTTTCGGCAGGACTTCGAAGCAAAGCCTCCCAAAACCTGGCCTGAATGACGTGAAAAGCAAGCAGCCGCAGTTTGAGGCGGGTTTCCATGCAGCGGCGACACATGCCAGATTGTTCTGAGAGCATCCGCACTGGAATTTTATCAAAACCTCGTCAGGATGGCAGCAGGGCTGCTGCCACCTGTGGGGTGTTTCCTGGGATTGAGTTTCCGCCTTTGAGATAAAGCGCAGAGAGCCTCCACTCCTGTTTGGTCTGCAACCAACTTCATGCCATGCTTCAGCATATGGACCGGGAACTGTGGATATGCTTATTGCTACTCGTTGATTTAAGAGCCAAAATATGCAAAACCAGTATCTGCTAAATGCAATGTGATGAGCATATACCAGCTAATAAAACTCGTTAAGCCAAGAAAATGATTCCTTTGAATCTACACATTTATATCATTCAGGTGCATTTCCAACATCTCCTACAGCTGAACCACACAGCCCTGCTTGCTGCTTTTCTAAGCAACAAACTCAAATGTTTTAAAACAATTAAAGAAACAAATGTCTCAGCCATTTAATCCTGGAGTGCAAGTAGCTCTGCTGATATCTAATACTGCATTTAAACCCAAGAGATACTCATACTAAAACATGCAACTTCAGTTTAACCTGACTTATTGCTGGGAAAAAAACATACTCCTATTACAATTAAAGTTGAGGTATTTAATAATTTTTTCAGTAAATTGTTTTGGTTTTTTACTAAAGAGAAACATAGAAAAACACAGTTGCTTTGTTAAACCTGACAATATTGTAGGCCTGTACTTACTGAAGAGAGACCATACAGCCACGCTGGCCATCTTTCCTCCACCACAGCCCTTGGAGCATGCAAGGGAGAGGGAAGCAGAGCAGAGCTCCTGCTGCAGACCTCCTATTTAACCCCACTGCAAACCTCTCCAAGCAGAATCTAACTGTGGATCTATGAGTATCCAGGGAGCTGCAAGACCCAAACCCTGTAAAATCACCTACGAGTGCCCATGGTCTCTCCCACCCTCATACGCATGGGCACAGACAGCACCTGTTCACCCACAGTGCTGTGATACCTACCAAAAGGGAGAGAAAGGAATGGAAGAAATAGTTGATACGTTTTACAAAAACAAGTGGATTTGCTACCAAGGTGGGTATGTTGATGGTAATGCACACCATAGCATCTCGGAAAAGAGATTCACCAGTAACTAGTAACAAAGGCAGAAGGAGTTTGCCTTTGGAGGCAGATGCAGCCATAACAAAGTGGGAGGTCATAAGGGGCCATAAGAGCAAGACAGCTTCCATAATACACAGGTCAGGCATTTCTATTCAAATTAACAGTCTAATGACTGCCGACCAATTTTTCATTCAGAAGACATCTCAGCAGTCCACTACTTCCTACATCTCAGCTAAGGGGAGAGTCTACACATGTTGCTAGTCAGCTTGCACTACCATCAGCTGAAATGGCTGCAAATACATAATGGGGCACAGTATCTGACTGTAGGTCTCAGATTTGTCCAAACAATATCTTAAACGGATCTGGAAGCTGGAGAGAATCTTTCCGGGAATATAGCACTCAAGACTGCTTCTGCTGTGACTCTCTAAGATAATCATAATTCAAAAAAAGAAAAAAGAAGAGAAGGGGGGGAATGCTTATTTAGTTACTTTAGATAATATTACAATAGGAACATGCCTAGCAAGAAAGTCAGGGTTGACAACTGGTAGGAGAGAAGTTCAGAGACCCATCAGCTAACATCATTGCTGTTGAGAGGTGTCTGCCATGATCAGTGGTGGCTAGCACGCGAGCCAGCTGTGTTAGCGTATCAGTTACTGACAGCTTACAGCAGGATTCAGAACCAGCAGAGTCCCTCTGTGGAGACAAAACTAAAGCAAAAGCTTTGCAGCAGAGAAGGGAAGACCCCAGGATTTCCATACGCTGTTACAGAGGACATCAGACCTGTCTCTCCAGCAAGTTCACCACCACATTTGCTCAGGGTTCCTTCAGCATTAACAGCCAGACAGCAGCAGCAGGGGCTAACTGTGCCAAGTGGCACCACATAGCATCCATCCAAGGCTAAGCTAGACCATGCCTGGTGAAATAGGCAGGTCTGCTTGGAATAGTTACACTGCCTGCACCCGTTTTGCTGTGGTTTCCAACCATCCTGCCAAGTTGGCAGGGGGAGGGTGGGGAGGCTAAGGAGGAAAGAGAACATTGATAACTCCAGATGTACCAGAATTTCCTTTGGTACAGCAGTCTGGAGTAAGGCAATCCTGTTTGTCTTATGTAATGATTATGCGACACAAGAAGTTCAGAAGCAGATGCTGCACATGGAGCTTGGGTTTGCCTCAGAGCTAGTGTTGGACACCCAAAAACATTTGGTCAACAGCACAATTGTTCATAAACCAGCCTTAGCCACATTTCTCCCTCAAAAGCGTTCCTGATGCTACAAAGTTCACCAACACAACTGCACCTGTGGCTGCAGTGTCAGAGGCTTCAAATGCTAATGAAATAGCTATCTTTGCCACCCAACTGCAGCATTCTTTGATTACAGCTCAGAAACCTTCCCTGTTGTCAGATAAGAGCATGGACAGAAAGCATGTCACTTAGCCTCAGGTCAAAGAGTCATATTTAGAAGATGCTGGCAATTTGCCACCTGCAGCTGCATGAAGGTGGAAGGGCAGGATTTCCTCCTAAACAGGTCATGCTTTTTTGGGTCCTTTGTTCTTGGGAGGGGGTGCTTTTGTTTGACTTCATTTTTGTCCTGCGCTGTTATATGGTCAAGAAGTGTCAGCTGGAAAAAGTGCAGAAACACATCAGTCTTGATAGAGGGACCTTGCACTGTTTCTCTATGCTCTTCATTACAGATGGTGGCATAGCGAGAGTCTTTCCCAGACACCACCTGTGAAACACCATCTCCAACCATGGAAATACTTTCATAGACCATTTCATTTGATAAGATTTCAGCAATGCATCCCTTGTTCCCTGCATCAATGGACAAGAATGGGACAGACTCTATGTTATCACTATATGGTCGCTATACATGTCTCTCCTGCACAGAGGGGGCTGTCCTATGACCACGTCAGTGGCATTAATCTAAGCCCTGTGCCTTCTGCAGTTAAGTCCACAGATTTATACTCTCCTACGTTTCCTTCTCACAGCTGTAGAAGACTAAAAAACTTTGGACACCAAAGGGGCTTGGCCATCCTCCAAGTTATATCCTGCTGCCACACGTGGCACCAGGGACTGGATGGGATTTCACAACCATTGGAGCTTTCTCCTCTGGAACATGGTATGTAGTAACAGAAAAATATATGCACAGCTCCAGACATTGATGTTTAAGGGATTTGGCAATGCATACTTACGTGTCAGAACTGACAACTCTACTGACATGCATTTGAGTAATTCCCAATTGCTATCCCCAGGCACCGTCCTCTTCATTCTGGCAGCCTCCTTTGAAGCACTTTTCCATAATGGCAGTTTGGACATTTCTAATGAGATGATAACACCTGCCTACTTCCTCTACATGGGCATTTAGAAAGAATGAGCATAAAAACCATTAAAAAGGTAAAGCATAAAATGGGAAGTATACACACACAGGGCAAGCACACTCCTGGATACTGTTTGGATGTGATGACCCCCAATCAAAACTCCTTATGACCACCCTTATGTTTTCTGTACCTCCAAGAGAGAGACAGAGCCACAACCAGGTTCACGATCATCTGTATCAGTGCCAATACTCTGTTTTATAACTACATTTATTTCTATAACCACAATACAGGCACGATATAATATCAACACAGCATACACGAAATATATAAACATTTGCTAGCATTTCAAAGCCGAGGAAACTAAGTGACACTGATTAGGAAAAACAACAGACGAAGATGCATATGAAAATTGTGAGATTTTTAAAAGGGATTTGTCAAATGGAACTTCCTCTCTCTCTGGTAAAATCATCTGGGAAGCCAAGACAGCCAACAGGTTTGTCTAAAAGCTATTGGTTTCAGGTGTGAAAGAAAGGCAACAATAAGAAGACAGCACAGTGTCAACAAAAAAAAAAAAAAAGCAAAGAGCCATCAGGATAAAAGAAAAGTTGTGAAGTGTAGAAAATAAGGGAAGAAATAAATATCAGATGAAAAAAATTCAAAGTTAGCAGGGATAACTATATATTTGGTGATCCAGACGAATCCTAATACTGCCTTTACAAAACTGATGCTGTAAGCTTTCTATTCTAACAGACGGAAAATAAGTGTTTGACAAATATAAGGGTTCAATATTTGTAAATAAACACTTCTGTTTTCCACAAATATGGAACATATATATATATGCATATGTACATATATAGCTTATGATGAAGAAGCATTTCCCAACTTCACTAGTGACACAGGAGGCCAACACTGAGGCCTCCCTGAAGAGCAAAATTTCAAAGTCAGGATGCCTCTATAACTGAGGCCTCTTCTCCTCCCTCTTTAAGCACTCTCAGACCTCTGGCCTTCGCAAGCAGCCTGTGCCGCAATTGCGTCAGTAACGCAAAAACAGCAAAGCAGAAGGATGCATGTATAACCTGGGTGTCCTGACATCAGTCCCAGGTGTTATCATAGAAAAGCTAATAAAGGATTCAATTAATAAACCATCAGAGGTCAGGGATATAATTAATGTCTTTCAAAACAGTCCCACAGAATATAGGCCATCATGTGTTCAAGAAAAATATATCTTTTTTCAAGAAAGGTAAGCAAGCGAACACCTGTAGATATGCCAATGCCACACCAAATGACAGTGCAGCCAAGATTAGCACCATGCACCACTGCTATGTGTGCTCACAAAAAGGATTAAAACCATTATAATTATCTGTAGTGAAACAGGCCATGAGGAAGGCTGCCACTATTCGTGACAGGCGGGTAGCTCTCTTAAAATTATTCACTGCAGGCTCTAACGCAGCAACCAGGAACGCAACCGTAGAGGGGACACAGGCACCACAGCAGCGGTAATGGTTTGAGGCAAAGCTGTCCTTGAATGCAGAGCACAAGTGGGTTATTGCAAGGAAAACACGAAACACAATTATCAGCAAAGCTTATTAAAATAAATAAATAAAAAATTGAGTAATAAAGTAGCAGTTCATCCATACAATGCCAGAATGACTAATAGCTTAAAATTTTATTCTGCAACTATAGTGAAGAGAGACTAAAGGGTGTTTATTTTTTTTCAGCCAGTGGGAATAATTATGATCAGTAGGACAAAAAAATGTTAATCACTCGTTTCCTGTTTAACAGACAGCCTGTTTCACCTCTGCCACTCTCCACGGTTACACCCAATTCATCACAAAGACTACAGCAGTGTTTATAGAAAGCTTCCCCCTCTTTTTCTTTCTAAAACTAAGCGGCCTTTTATTGGCATTTCTCAGCTCTAATGAGGAGGTACAAATGTGTATATATGCTAAATATATCAATACTAATTAGACCAGCAGATCATCTTAAAAGGAGCACTAGAAACACGTTCTCACCAGTACGAAGCAATAAGGTGAGAAATAGGCCAAAGTGTCAGTGTAAACCACAGAGGTGAGACACATCGTAGTCCGAAAATAGGGCTCATTTTCTGCATTGACCTTTGTGGACATGCAGAGAACTTCCAAGAAATTAAAAAAACAGAGAGGGAGAGGCGGGAAATAGATATGATTACTCCAAAAGCTTTAATAGGATAAGTGAAACAATTTGAAAGATCCCTGACTGAGGATTCACATAAGCTTTACGTGTTAAAAGCTCTGCATAATAACCAAAGTAGTCATTTGCCACTTACCTAGGTAAAGGCACAAGCAGACCTAACCCTAAATGTTTGGTTTCAGCTGGATGCTTTACCAGGGAGCCACACAACTTCTCTTCATCTTCATGGATCAAGACTATTTGCTTTCACAAAATAACCTCAACGGTTGGAATGATTGTCACAACCTGATGGATTTACAAGCAATGGGCTACCCACAACAGTGTAAAATAAGTTAAAACTGAGGCTGGTAAAGCAAAGCAGGATGCACTGAAGACATGGGCTAAGTCCACGACACTTGCCCCATTCACGGTGCTGCCCATGGGCTGGCCGTGGCTGGAGAGGCTTGAGGACTTATTTCATCTGCAACAACACTCACTGCCTGACCATAGCCTTCTCCTTAGGGACACAGAGTAGGAGCAGCTGCCAGCTTGCAGCCGTGGATCTACGGACGGAGCCAAGCGCACCTGCAGCACTGCACTCGCGACTCCTACAATGCACAAACTCATCTGACAGGGCAGCAGAGAGATGCTTGCTTGTTTGCAGGAAAGCCACAAGCCTGTCTATATTTCTTCCCTTGAGGAGCAACATACCAAGGGGGATGTACAGATGCAATAATGTAAAAAGTTGGGTTGACTGAGTCTTTGTGCAGATTTAAAAAAAAATAAAATATTAAAAAATCTACTTATTACACTTGTACCAGCATAGCAGAGGGAGCCTTTTCCTTCAGAAAGCAAAAGAGCCAAATTCTCCAGACATGGGTGTCACTGAACACTAGTTTTTCAGAAACAAAGAGTCAATGAAAGCTGCAAGCTTCCTTTGCAGCAGGGTTAGCTGTGCCCCACAGGAAATCCCTGGCTGAAGGAAACTGCAAGTCTTGTAAAAAGAAGGGCAAAGCCTTCCATTTACAGGCTGAATGATATCTTATGCTACATCTCGCTAGGCATTTGATCTTTATTTTGACTACAGCAAGTGCAAGGATAGGCTAGCACAATTTAAGTATAGTCTCCAAAACTACTAAAAGGAAAACAGAACGGAGTTGGGGGGGGTGGGGTGGGGTGGGGGGTTTGTTTTAGCATATCTTCAGAGGTTCTTTACTGCATCTAGTGGTAAAAATGCCAAAGGTTTCACATTTGTAAGGGGACAGTGTCCGCTTAAAAATAACAACAACCCTCTGGATTTCACCTGATGTTGTAAATATCTGATGTTGCTGCAGTAACCAAGAGAAACTGAGGAAAGAAGACAGGGATATTTCTCTTTCCTTTAGTTTCTTTTGTACGTGAGTACAGTCCAGTGTATAAAGCCACTGGTTCTACTATTTATTTTTCCTCTAGCCAGTTCTCCGTATAAATCTCTCACCTATAGAAAGAAAATAAAACATCATTTTCTTGGTCCCAAAACATTAGCAGAAAAAATAGACATCTTAAATTTTTATTATAACAGCTTAATCAGGATCAGATTTAAGTTCTCTTTAAACTACTGCATCATCTGCAAATACATAGATAAAGGATATTGCCTTATGCAGTCAATATTTGTTCATTTTTTTTCGTTCTTATTTCCAAAGTTACAAGAAGCAAGTACTGATTTCCAATTACTCCTTTTTGTACATCCTAAAAAGGCAGCACATACACTAGGTATTGCGTTTCTACTCAGTTTCTTTTAACACAGTTTGCCTTGGTACTTTTTCCCCCACCACAGAGGTATGCCAGACCATCAGCACACTCTCTTTGGAAGAGCTCTTTCCGGTTCAAGCTTGCTGCCATAGCATAGTAGATTTTATATAACATGATTTACTACTACAATGCCCACAAAAAGCCCTCATCCAAATTCCATTATAGCTTTGAGCTATATTCCATGTGTGCATTGCCCCTCTCCACTGTCTGGCCAGTTGCAGCCACCCTCTTTCACAAAAGGTGTGGTTTATACTTAAAGGGTTTTTAGTTTATTTTCTCACAAGAGAGTCTCGGGACTCAGAGGAATCCTGAAGGGTGGTTGCACTGTTCATGCCAGCGTCTTCCTCTCGAATGCTGCTTTCCATGACGTTCTCCAGGCTGCAGTTTCAAGAAATGCTGGCACTCATCACTGGGTTTTATGACATCTGTTCAGCATTATAAAGCCACAGTCGCCAAATCTTGCAAAACATGTAGCACCAACTCTGAACCAAGTTACCCCCAGACGCGCTCGCAACTTTCAGTAGGCTACAGGAGGCAGAGTACTATTTCTCAGAGCAAGCTGGGCACACAGAGTAGGGAAATCTAAAGGGTAATTTCTTCCCTCGCACCAGTTTTGGAAGCATTCCTATTCCCTCGCTACTGTAGGCTGTGCTCTCTGTACTTAACAGACCCTTACTAAATCAAAGGACTATTTACAATCTACATACTGGCAAGTCCACATTCCCATAGAATGTCATCTGGCAACAGTGAGTTAAACCATCAGCTCTGTATTTACTTGCTTTCCTCCTCCTCAAACAAGAAGAGTAAAAAGGACAAGAGAAAAGCATGTTTTTAATGACAAGAATTGAATTAATAGGGTAAGCCCAAGACCTCTGGTGTATCAGCATTCATCGCAATACTCAAACAACAATTTTTTAAGAAAAAGGAAAATATTACAATAAAAAGGAAGATAAGTGACACCGTTGTGGCTTGGGACCTTTTATATATGCCACTGGTGCTTGAGAAGTGCAGAACCATGCTGGACACAAACTAAGGCATTTCTCAGAGTTACTCTGTTACGCAAAAACGAGCTTTGTTAGGCGTTTTGGATGCTATTTTTCTCCTGCTAGCTAGGTCTAATTAATCTCCCCTCATTACTATTTCTCTCCTTTTGATATACGCAAGGACCAAGGACACTGGCCTCATCATGGCTGCTTGGAGAAGACCTCACTCATCCTCCCATTCCCTTGGACAGAGCCTCCGCACACACTGGGGACTGCCAGGTGCAACAGGAGGTGTCCCAGGAAGGATGTTGCCATCACCATCATCAGTTCAGAGAAGAAAACACTGTTTTTGAAAAGCCTTCTACCCCCCTTCGCTAATCCCACAAACTCAAAAAGCTCTTATCAACTTCCAGATTAGGCTCCCTCCTCCTGGAGGTCACAATCTTCGCTTGGTGCGAACTTCACCATCATCGCTCCCATCCCCCCTTCAATGAAAAGCGTGTGGGCAACTGGGCAGCCTAAACCTGCCTGGCTAGTTACTCAGATTTAAGGACTGCAACATCCAACTTCTCAATCACAAAGGCTGCCATGGGCTTCCCATGCCTCTGCCCAAAGATGGGGACGGCAGAGGAACTCTCCTCTAGCTTTCCCCAAACGTGCGCTAAAGCACTACAGCAAAAGTACAGACAAGACACTGAGCTAAAATGCCCTACTTAATTCAAAGGGCTGCAGCAAGAAAGTCTTAAGGCACTCCACAGGGACTTGCTCAGTATTTGCCTCCTTCTGCCCGCTTTTGCTTCTTTTAAGTACCACAGTTTAGTTTTCCCTCTCGCAGATGTTCAGATAACGCAGCTCCCTGCACCGCTCTAAAGATGCGCAAGCTCTTTTCTTGAGAGAATTGGCTTCCTAGGTCAGAATAGGGCACTCCTTTCAAAAAATAATAATAAAAAAATATCACAGGACACAAACTTACATCAGATTAAAAATAGCAGGAATGTCAGCAGTAGGAGCTGTCATTTGCAATAGCTATCAAGAGACAGGAAGTTATTTATTCTGTGGATCACATAAGGGCTTCTTTAAAAACAAGGATGAAACAGAAAAAACCAAGCATGTTTACTGAGGCTTGTTTTCCAGTATTATTTATTTAGCCATGTTTGTTTATGAAGTTTTATAATAATTGGTCATGGATACATCTATGGGTTTATGTCCACAGATTTGTTAAACTGCTGACAAACTCCAGCAGACACTGCAGCCCTTGCTGCTCTTGTTTAATTTTTGGATTATGTTCAGTTTTGAAGATATTACAGGGAATGTTTCCACATGTTCATTGTGTTTTAAAAAGAAATTAAAGTGTTCCCCCAGAAAGTCAGGTGTTTTCAAGTATTTTGTTTGTTGATTATCCATGTAGTCATAAATTACACAGAGTATTTGGCAGGCCATGCCTTTCTCTGTTAAAACATTTGTTTTTACTTTTTCAGTTATTGTTTAGATCCTGGTCATAACATGCTTCAGGTTGTTTTGAACAGCAAAGAGGAAATAAGCAATATTTTAACTTATATCACACTGTAACAACATTAAGTGCCTACGCAGCAATATGCTGCCTATTCAGTATTTTCAACTTTCTTCCTGTCCGCTGCTGACTTACAACAGCAAGAAGATAATTCATAATTTTACACAGCTTTGCAACCTGTAAACATAGCTATGATTTGGCTCACAAGCATGGCCAGAACAAAACACAAACAAAAAGGAGCAAGAAACAGGATGTAAAAAAAACCAGCAGAATATAAAGTAACCATATTTGCTGAAGGTTGGTTTTGAAATCATGGGAAAACCAACAAAGCTCTTCTGGAGTCAGCTCACACGCACCCAGGCATTGCAGGCAACACAGTTGGAAGAGGCAAGAGCCCCAGCAAGGCACTGTTTGCCTACATTCGCCCTTGACACTAAGGCAGAGACTTTGAACTACATGCCATCGCCACTGCTCATCAGGATCACGGTCTGCTATGGACATGATTACTAACCCATCATGACCCTTAAGAATATGCCCTCTGGATTAGCAAAAAGAGAGACATCATTCGAAAAGTCACACAATTCATATAAAACAGTCTCTGTGCAAAAGTATAACTTACAGAACTACATTTCAGTAATTTCCTAAGGATTTTTTCTACAGAGTGAAGTTGGACATCATCTTTCAAGCATTCCATTCTGATGCAGCAGGATTTCCGCCTCTCCTCCGTTAGAGAAGTCTTAGGAATCCCAATAAATAAGAGAGAAGAAACATGACTGTTTCACTACGTGTTTTGCTTTGACCATCTTTGTGAAAAATTTAAGAGTTTGAGTTTTGACATAACATCACATTCATGCCTCAAGTCCTCCAAGCACACAAGCTCAAAACCCCAACTCTTTCTGTTCTCAAAAAGCAGAGTGAATGACCCCACCTAAAAACACCTTATTTTGGATCCCCCTAACATGAACTTTGAAAGACCTAATTTTCTAGGAAAATAGACTTCTGACTCCTAAATAAAGGTGCTTCGCAAGATAACTCCCTCTCCCCACAGACATCTACGGTCTACCCAAGCAAACCTCAGTGTGCTACAGCCATCCAAAAGTATGCTTCTTTTGGAGGTGGAACACATTTACCAACTTACCTGCAGAACATTTCTGGCAAACCAGCAACAACAGAACTGCTTCCCCCATCCCCAAATTTCAAGTGTGTAACTAAATAAAAGCACAAAGAGAAGTACAAGAAAAAGCAGATCAGCATGTCTGCAAATCAGAAGAGCTCATGGACCTTTTCTAGCTGTAAACTTCTCAAGTTGCTATGTTAGCCTCTGAAACATAGCAACTGGGGATTGGGCTGAGACAAATTATTGCCAACTGAGCAATAATAGTTGGGGCAAAGATAGTTTTCCTAAAGATAAGACCTTGTGCATCAATCAAGTAATTTTTCTTCCCTTTTTCTCCTATCACCAGTTGTACATATGCCAGGCTTGACACCAGGCATCACCATTCTGTACTTGTATTTTCAGTTACATTTAGGTATGCCAGCTTGACAAAGCTACATCAAAGGAGCCTCTCCAATAGAGCAATATTGTATGGGAGCATCTGTATGACAAAGTTGGTATCTGAAGCTTCAAAAAACCAGTGGTAAATGTTGAGAGTAAACATAAATAATTGCAGTTTATCTGCTTTAACACTTGAGCAATATTGAATGTACCCACTTCACAGTGCTTGGCCTTAAATAATCAGGAAGCTTACCTACTCTACCCCTTCTGCATTCTTTCCTCTTCCCTTACTCCCTACTCCCCCCACTGGAATAAAAGTAATAAAATCAGAGAAGACAACAGACTAATTATCTGCTCACAGGGCAGGGTCTGGACCTCAACATTTACAAGCTAGTTGTTGTTTGCTACAAGATTAAGTTTGTATCTCTTAAAAAGACTACAGTTAACAACTGCTCTGATTTAACTACATGTTCCTCATTTACCTAGGAAGGAGAGGGAGCTGAAGGAAAGAACAACAATTCTTCCAAGACGGGCTCTGTAAAAAAAGGTAATTCCAAAACTCAGCTTTGGTCCAGTGGATGTGGACCTAGTACCTTTAAGATATCTAGGCACCAATTATTGTTTTACCAGATTCTAGTATCCCCTTACATATTCCTTTTAATGAAATTCTCAAGGCATCAGCTGACTTCAGGACCTACCACTTAAAAACACATTGCACACGTCAGGCTCAAATAATGGAAACTGGCAAAACGGACTTGGGCTCAATCCTCCTTTTTCCTCCTCTGTCAATTATTCAAGGACCCCTCATTCACTCCTCCACTGCTGCCTACTTCCTTCAGCGCCAGGCATCTCTGGGCCATCTGATAAGGAAGCTCAGAGTTATCTTGCTCAAAGTTTGCCTAACAACAGCAGCCATCCCCCACACACATACACACTCAACACATTTGACTGATTTTCCAAGGAGAGTAGTAGCTGAGTAATTTTGACAACAAAAACACAAATCTCTGTGCTCTACAACTCTTTGAAAAAATTAAGTGATATTTTAAACAGAAAAGATGAATTTTTTAGCAATTCTCACCTATATCCATCTATTTTTGTGTTAAGTACTCAAACGTGAAAACATTCAAGATTGAGCGTGATCCACCAAAGCATTAAGATACATATGCACCCGTAAGGAGAATTGTAGAGAAGTCTGTGACTTGTACAAATCCCCCAGCTGCAGCAATTTCTACACAGTATGGCTGGCTAATAAAAGCCACAGAAACACATTTAAAGCAGGTTTAAGGGCCTTTTACCCTAAGAAAGAATTTGCCAGAGAGCAGCAGTGACAAGGCGCTTGCTTCCTGGCACAGCTAAAGGCACACCACAACCTTTGCATCAGCTTGTATGACTCCTCTGCATTGCCACAGAGGCTGCCCACTTCTCAAACAGTATTAACCATAGAGTTTTTTAATTTTTTTCATCAAGTCTATTGGCAAACTCACATCCTTTCTACTGTAGCTGTTCTCAGCTTGAAGCCCACAGGCTCTTACGGCCTCCAAAATACTTTTAAAATCCCTCAGAAGGCAGCTAGGGGAGGTAGTGGCAGTCAAAGGTCCTCTCTGACCGCACTGGCTTTCCTGTAATCCTGGCTTAAATATCCCTGCACCACAGGAAGAAAACAGACAATTTTAAGGTGCTGACTCTAGAAAAAGAGCAAGAACCACCTAAGATTAAACCCAGCCCCCAGACTTTGTCAAAAGGCCGATTTAAAGGATAAGGCCAAAGGAGATTAACACAAGTATGATGTCAAAGTACACTCAAACAGCAACAGCTTCTTGACAAACACTGAGGGGTCGTAAAACCCAGAACATTTAAGAAACCAATACTGCAGAGGAGAATTCATAACCCTGCAGCCTGTGCACAAAGGAAAGCTCTCCCGGACCAGGTTCTGGCACCTGGTAAACTCCAGCAAATCATTTTGATTGTAGCGATGCAGCACAACTCACTCAGTCCGTAACCAGAAATGCAGACAACCCAGATGACTTCAGAGTAAGAAAATCCTCCAAGAGACATATTGTCTAATGGAAAAGGCGACATTCCCATCTCTCCATGCACTTCGGGACCTGGTGGTTCTCCTTTCAGCTGCCAGGAGCTGGGGAGAGATGCAGTAGCGGAGAAGTGCACAGTTTAGAAGGGGACATCCACAAACCCATCTGCAATGTTAGCAAGGGTCAGGGAAAGAAACAGACTCATCAGCTGCCTCCTCTCATTCTTGCCATGAGGGGCAAGAGGCTTTTGGGATCATTCCTACAGACAGACCTGTCTGCCCCTCACATGCAGGGAGCAAACAAGAGCAGGTCCCAGGTTAGGAAGCTCTGCGAGTTTGTGGTTGTCTTCCCACAGGAGTGAAGAGACTTAGGGGGACTAACCCCCACTAACAGCATTAACAGAGAAGGATTTAAGGACTATGACTAGTATTGTACAGCAGTTTCATCATAGCTGCTCAATGAGCCACAGTAGATACTAGTTGCTCAGCGACACTGAGGGAAGGAGCGTCAGCCACTGAAGCAGGCAACGCTTCCCTGAACGCTTCGGGTCAAACGGCTCCTCCGAGGCAGTTGTGGTCTTACAGGGCAGTAGGAGCAGAGGCTGTCACTCAAGTTAAGCTGTTTCTGCTTCAAATGAAATCAGGAACCTGCAGCCTCAGCAGCAGCGTCAAAATAGAAAGGCTGCTTCTTCAAATAGACACCCAGAGAGCATCCCTATGAGAGCTTCAGCCTAACTTAATCTTGATTCCCAAGCACTGCTCACTAAGAAATGTGGCCAATGTGACAAGAGTTTCCCCATAGAGAAGATACTCCTCCATACCTCAGCTGCCATGCCCTGAATCTGCATGTTACCAGACTCAAGCCCTTCACTGACCAAAATTTTCCTCCTCCTCCTCTTTCTCCTCCTGCCCACACCAAGTTTACTTTATTTCTACTGGAATGACAACATCTCCAATGCCAGGACAAAGCTGGAGCTTTTCCTAATGGACAATACCCCCACACCAATTCCCAGAAGCACAAGCTGCCAGTAAGCAGGTTTCAACCATTCAGTGTATTCATTATGGACAAAACTTATTCTACTCAAGGCAACAGCAACTTTATCATTTATTTCTCAATGTCTGACACTAATTTTCTATTCAGGGCATTAAAATACTAAAATTAACATCGCTAATTCTACTGTATGAAGATCTGCTCTGCTTTGGTGCTATTTTTCCTTTGTTTACTTTTCAGTACATGTTCGAATCTTTTTGTTTCCATTTTTTTGGAAGATGAGTTTATTATCCATCCTACATACCCCAAGATAAGAGAAAAGGCAGTAAAGGCAGTATAAAGAGTACTTGTGAAGATTAAAGACCATACGATTGTGGGTCACACACAGAGGAGACTGACACCCTCACTAGTATTTTGGTTGTTGACTCTCTTAACCACTTTGCGAAAGTCTAACAGAGCAATAACAAACAGCCATGAAAAACAACTTTCTCTCCCAGATGCAGCTCTCCCAGATGAGTTGAGACACACAGATCTGCAACACACAATGAGCTGCCCTCCCTTATCTACAGCACCACTGCTAACAGGTGCTCCCTCCAGCCCGGTGCCTAGTTGCATGTGGAAAGGTGGAGGGAGAAGAGGAGGGAGATGAAAAGGTGCCTGGCACCTCTGTCAGGCGTTCGGAAAACACCGTTTTCTCTAGCCCAGAGAAGGAAGCAAACAGCAAGCGCTTGCAAGCACCATCCCTCAGCCATGGCAGCACGCACGCACATGCACACGCACTTCCTCCAGCTTCAAGAAAACAATGAAGTGTGGGGAGGCCGGCTCTTATATAAAGTACGTACCAGCTATGTATAAAATTAGGAAAGCAGCTGCTTCAAAAGCTCAGTCACCCTTTTATCATCAACAGGGCTTTAATTAGTACCCATCTGCTTCCTGTTTTATACTACAGAACTAACTTTCACCTGTTTCAGCAAAACACCCCTTCCCCCAAATGCAAGTGTGTGCATACACATGAACACACACAAAAAGCTAGCAAACACCGTTACGCTTAAGTAATTAACATCAGAAATCCTTGTTCAGAGTATCTGACCTATTTATTGTTGGTTTTTTTTTTAAAAGCTAGGCTTTGACAAAGTTATCAAATTTCACAGCCTACACCTTTAAATCACACACGTTATATACTTCACCATTAATATTAATTCATTGGCACACGGGGACCCCAAAGAAGGACTGGAGCTCTGTTGTGCTGGCACTGTACTACAGACAGCCTGCCCAGAGGACTCACAATGGAAGTGTGGGTTTTTCCTGAGGTCCGTCACACACATGAAAGGATTTATGAATAAACAATGGCAAGGCTGATAGTTAAGAATGGATTCAAACTCACCCCATTGTTTGAAGAGAAGAAACAACATGCAGAAGAAAAATATTACTGAGGGAGGAAATAGCTTCACCTTTGAATTTCCTGACATTTTTCCTCCCACGCTTTTCCCCTTCACGCGTCAATTATTTATTTATTTTGCAGGGAGAAGACAAGTGAAAGTTAAGTACACCAGCAAAGCTACGTGCTGTCAGACCTGCCCACCTCTCCTGCACAGAGGAGCTACCAGCGCTTGAAAGCTTGCCAGGCATGTGGTATCCAAAGAGCAAAACAAGAGCAAGCGAAGCACCAGGAAAAAGAATTGCTTGGCAATGACCGATCAAGAAGCACCACTTGCCTGCTCCTAGGCCCAGCTACAGGAACGGGAAGAGGGGTGACTGCCAAAAGGAACAGTATTCGTAAGGATTCTACATGCATTTTGTGAGAATGCGAAGCTCTCTCAAACTTAAAGCTGCTCATTGCAGAAAGGAGCTTTTCTTAGCACACCTTTAGCATCAGCCACCACCTCCAATGCTGCTTCTGCCAAAATAAACCTGGCAACCACTCAACTCATGCTCCAGTTTTGGAGCAGGAGGAGTTCATCCTCTCTTTAGAGTTAGCAACCTCAGCAGCAACAGCTTTGCCAGGCACACAAAGCTGACCTAACTCTCAATTAGAGTTTTCTCCCATAGCATCTTGGAGCTGTTTCCCAAGGTTTTGGACCTGCCTGTCTGCAGGTTCCATGAGATGCACCTCCAGAAGGCTATTTTGGAAGACTGAGAATTTTTTTCCATTCATTTGAAATCTTAAACCATTTGCTAGGTTGGGGATTTAACTTTTCAGAGACTGCCAATTAAATAGGAGAGCCATGAGAACAACATATACACTCCAGTATCAAGTGCATTTATACCCCCTTTCCCACTCAGTGACCAAAAATAGTTCTCCTGACATTCCCTTTATTAGGGGACTTTTCCATTTCACTCTCCGGGGTTGGAAGAAAAAGAGAAGGATAATACAAACATCTGAAGACTGAAAAGTAAAAAAAATAATCCAAGTAAACAGAGTTTCACCAGTTACCCCTTGATGTAGCTACTCATGGTGTTACCACGAGCAACCAGCCTACAATACCTTCCTCTGCCCCCGACAGAATCACCCAAGGGAAGAGCACATTGTTGGCAGCACCAGAAGGGTCAACACTGACAACCCAATGCTGTTGGTTTTAAGACTCTAGAGGATTCAGACTAGGTTCCCGAATAAATTTATTTGTAGCGTACTGCCATTTGTTATTTAAACAACATACCAAAGTACCACCTATCTATGTACACATATGTACGGGGGAAATGGAGAGATTTGTCCAACATCACACAAGTCTGATAAAGAATAAGAACTGTCATTCAAAAGTAAAGATTGAGCCTCCAACTTCTAAAAGTTCTCACCAACTCTTCTACTATAGCATTGCCTAGCAAAGGCAGGATTTTGTCCGTACACTAAAGGGAGGTACTAGTGAAGGGAATGAGTTCTGTCTCTAGAGGGAAAAAAACAAATTAAAACAAACAGACTTCCAGGCACAATGCTCTGAGCAAATGAAATCAGTGGGAAAAGATGGAGCAAAATGAGCACCAAATGCGAGAACTCCAAATATTCCTTGGAAAAGAAAGGTGGCTCACATCTAACCCAACTGCTGCAATCAGATATGGAAAGAATAGGGCCACTAGAGGCTTGTTTGTTTTGAGGTTTTTTTGTTGTTTTTTTTTTAAAAGATTTTGTTCATTGATAAAACCAAACAATCAATTTTCTACTAAAAAAATTTTTAACCTTGTGTTCTCACCTAGAAGATTACACCACCACTTAGATATTTTTCCATGATATCTCAAGCAACATATTACAAAACTTCATCCAGGACTGAAACAACAGATTGTCTCAAGAGCAAATGACAAAATATTTGTACCAGAAATCCTGGCAACGTTGCGTACAGATGGGTTTCTGAAAAACGGGGTTCCAAGAATAAGTCACCCATGGTTCCAAAAATAAGTTAAATTCAAACAAAAACTGGATGTTCACTTAGCAGGGCACAGCAGTCCCTCCCCAAGGTCCCACCCTCACCACACACACAAGACACTTGCTAACCACAAGCCTCTGAAGTCTGAGCTTCACCTAAATACATGAGACTGGGGGAATGCAACCAAGTCCAACGTCCTGGCCACGTAACCCAGAAATGGCACGCTGTGGCCAGCCATTTTACTGCCAGTGGACTCAAACCTGAGCATCAGGGCAGCCCCAAAACTGCATGGCCACCATCTACAGGGGCTCTGAGCTGCAGCAGGAGAGGGACCATCCTATCAAGCAGGGCCAGGAACGTCCCTGCCTGCAGTCGGGGATGCTAGTCAGGTCTCACAGCCTGCTGAGGCACAGCTGTGACCACCTCCAAAACGCTCGCCCTCCCCAAAGCACCGGGGCAGGCGCCACGTGAACTGAGGCACAGAGACATGTCACGCTTCGGTGGCGGGAGCACTGGAGCATGACTGCACCACAGCAGAAACAGATGTCTGAGACTACTCTTACAAACAGGGATGGAGAAATTTAAAAACTGCAGGTTATTTCTCCTCTTCTCCTTTTTTAAGGGGAATCAGAAACAAAGTTCATTGAACAGTACTGACCTTTACAATTCCTGGGTTTTGGGACACACTGCTTTCAAGGCTGTGTTTGGTTTTGAGAACCTTACTCAGCCAGACAACCATGTTTACTGTATTTTTTTTTGTTTTTACTGTCAATAGCTACTGACCTGATAGGGAATTCCAGGATATTTTGAAACAAGAGTAAGAAAATGTATCCTTGTTTAAATGACATATTTAGTCAATATATTCCTGATCCCTAGAATCTAGAGCTTTCAACAAACTTTTCACCGACAGCTTGTCTTCCTTGGCAATGGCCAACTTCATATATATAAATACTGTTCATAAAGTCTATGCAAAGCTAATGATGTTTGGTAGGAGGCAGGCACACATTAACAGTTCCAGCCTGAAATGAAAAAGCTAATATGAATTTTTTGAAATTCGGCACTCAACTGAGACCAAACTTTTCCGTTAAGATGATTAAATAACTGGCTTGATGTATTTTGCATAAAAGGCTTAAAAATGTAATATGGATATGGGGGAAGGAGAAGTGAAACATGAATGGGATAATGACATTTCATGATACCAGAGAGCATTACAGTCTGGTGCACAAAAGCAAACAGTGCCCTCCCTTTCCTTTCCTCCCCTCCACATTTCCCTCTATAGATGAAGTTAATGATTTTTTTTTTTTTAAGCTTAAGAGATGACATAAAAATCAGAGCTTAAACTAAAAGCTTGGTCATACTCGATAGAGCCCAAAGAAATGTGATAAGAGGAACAGAAAACAAACTCAGCACCTCATAACATCAGCAGATACAGTACACACCTCTATTTTTGGTTATAATAATTACAAAGCCACACACTGAAGTTTATTCATTCTCTGACATAGTGTAAGTTTCCAACTTATGATCCTGAGTTTTCAAGAAAAACCAAAGCTGTTGGTGTTATCACAGCAGCCGTCTAGAGTACTCTCAATGTATAAAGTTCAAGTGACAATTAGACCAAAACTTAGCTTCTACCCCCCAAAAAGTCAACAATAATATATCAAGCTGATGACTTTACAAACTCAACCACTTTCCAGCATATTACTGGCTCTCCATCATATTCATCTTACTTTGACCGAATACATTTATTCACATTGGATAGTCACGCGCAATTTTTGTTGCTTCAACACATTTAAGGCTTATTTAAGCTGCACTGCAAATTTCTTTTATATAAGACACACACACACAAGAAGGCTTGAATTAATGCTCATCCAATATAACTTTGTTTTGAGCAGGTCAAATCACTAGACAGAATCTGCAGTTGACCACACAGATTACTGCTGCCAAGAGATATGCCTGAATTCACAGGCAAGGCTCTCTGCCACAAATACTTATTGTATCTAAATAAGCATTCATTGGATCTATTAAACAACCTTCTTATTCAGGACAAGAAGTATTACATGCCAATTCAGAGTTTTGTCAAACAAAAGTAGTCAAAACCTTCTATCACAGTTAAAAATGTTTTTTCTTTAAAGATCTCTCTTCTTTCTTGAAAAATAAGGCTGTATGAGAAAAACAAAACATGCAGCATTGCACAGTTCAAATAAGGAATAAGGGAAATACCTACATGAGCACAAGAAGACCTGCAGGGACTCAGAGGCCAGTGATAAACAGCCCTAACTCCACTTGGTATTTTTTTCTTTAGAAGAGAAGCATGGGAAGGGCCATTCAGTGACAAACCAAAATCAAATGACAAGTCTGCAGTCCTACTGGACTCCACAGAAGTGCAAGCTCTGCTTCAGACGCTCTGGATTTCAAGGGAGGCGGGAATAAGGTTTCCTGCTAAAGAGGAGAGATGACAATGTGACCAAGTAAGACGTTATTGCATCCTGCTCCCTTCCTATCTCACATGGAGCCAAAGTTCAGCAAAACTGGATGAGCTTAAAAACTGCTAAACTGAAGATGATTTCCTTTGGTATGGAGAAAGGCAGAAGACAGACCCCTGAAGCATGCACATGCATGCAAATACCAGCTGTAGGAAGACACCAGCAGCTTCACATTCATCCTGAAACCTCCTGTCCATAGAGCAGCTGAAGACAAGCGAGTGAGCTCCTATATTCTTAACTTCTAACAGCAAAAGAATCACTTTCTACCACTTTTCTTAATTTTGCATCTGGGCATTGCAATAAGAACTAAAAATAACAAGAACAAACATATTTCTTAGAAATTCCAACCTTTTAAAAATACTAAGTACATTACAACTAGCATTTTAGAGCCATCAGTGTAACAGTAATCTTAACGATAAAGCACTACTAACCCTCAGTTCAGCCCGAAGTTATTTCATAATGGGGAGCGACCCTTAAAAAAGAGTTCAGGTATTCAAAGCCAACATTTAACTGTTGCTGTGTCTGTATGACTAATAACATATCCCAAAGTTTGATTTATCGCTAGTAAAGCTCTTAAGCACAGCTGTAATGAGACGTCTTTTTGCATCCAACTATAAAGGTGATTTTACTTTTAAATTGATTCATTTAACTTCAGCGTCATTTACTTCTGTAGTGCCTCAATCACAGCATGAACACACTTCGGCTTTGGACCACAGATAGATGATACATTATAAGAAGGAAGAAAGAAAAATTCATTTTCTATGTTAATGCAACAAGACCACTCACTTTCTCTATACAGTGATGTTACCTATATTACACCTCTCGACAGGGGGAAAAACACCTCCTAAAAGACTTCATTACGGCAGTCACTAGACCCACAGCCACCTAATCTTGCCAACTGGTGGGTGCTTTGCATTACAAACACAACCACAGACAAGACAGGGTAACACCAATGGTCCCCAAATTCAGCTGCTCATGACACTGAAACCAACAGGACCAAATCAACCCCTCAGCAACTTCATCACTTCTCCCTGCCTCCAGCCGAACCACAGGCAGTTTCTTGCCACCACAAGCACAAGAATGATTTGGGCAATGTATTGCCCAAAAGCCAGGGATGGAGTACAATGGAGTGCAGACACATGGAGTTATGCCAAAATTTTCAGCAAGCAACCTTGTTCTATTTTATTTTCTGTGGGCTTCATATGGCTGATCTTCCTCAACAATCCTGCCCAAACTGATGCAGAGCAGCTTTGCAGATATCAAATCACCCCTTAACTGTTCCCCTCCCACCCAAACCAAGGCCAGGCTATACCATTTTTAAGTGTTCAGACATCTTCATCTATCAGAGGTCACCTTACAAGACTACTTAATATTTTTCTGTTGTCCCCTTTTATATCTTTTCACTTCAATCCTTAAACCTGGCTGTACCCTTTGGACCACAGGGCTCTCTACACAAGGGAGCTGTTCATCCAAGTTCATCTAGATAACAAATCAGATCTCTACATCATAGATCTACCATTATTTTCTTGTGTTACGGATTATCCCATCAGCATAAGGATTGTGTCCCATTCTACTGGGTCTTCTGCAGAGGGAGAAGAATGGTGGCCTCGCAGGCAGGGTGTTACAACCTGTGACAGAAGAATGTAGCAACAGACAATCAGTGATACGGCAGCGGCATAACGAGGAATCAATAAGGGAACGTGCATCTGCAAGGGAGTAGTAGGAACGCACCAGCAACCCAGCCTCTTACCAAGGTCTTTAAAATACTACAAAGACTTGAATGAGCTTTTGAATGAGGATACTGAAGCAGTTTTGTGGAAAGTTTCTCTCCAACAAAAGAGGCCACCAAAATGGGTTTTGTACAGATGCATCAAGTAGGCAATGGAGACAGGTACCATGGGCTTGTGTGAACATCACAGGAGTAAAAGTGGAAGGGAAAACAACAGTAGGTTAAATGAGGCCCTGAAAGTGAAGATGAGACACTCAGATATGATGCGATAGACAGAGGAGGGGGGAGATGGTGGTTAGGCAGGATGCGGCATAGCCCAATAAGAGGTATGGGGTGCCGTCTTTGCAACCACACCGTGAATGGACACAAGCATGGCAAAGGTGCTTTTCTCATGGTTAGAAGACACAGTGCAAACACAGAGCAGCTTCTGGCTTCTCACCAGTGATCTCCAATTTGTTTGAAATATGTTTCAGACCCTTTAGCAAAACTGAAAGTGGTCATTTGCTTTCATAACACCACCTCATCAGGTCCCTGGCACTATCTCCCCTTTTCCCTAGGGGATCACCATTTCCCTGTTTTAAGAAAAAACACCTTTACTGTGATAGTGGTCAAACAGTGGCAAAAGTTGCCCAGAGAGGCTGTGGAGTGTCCACCCCTGGAGATACTCAAAACCCAGCTGGACCTGGTCCTGAGCACAGCCCTAGCAGATCCAGCTGTGAGCAAGGGGCTGGACTAGATGATCTCCCAGAGGTACCTTCCTGCCTGAACTACCCTGTGATTCTGTGATCTCTCCCTTAGTCTGTCTCCACTGATGGTCTTCTTATATACCCTGGAGACTCTACCACTGCCACAGGAGGGATGCCCACGTACCCTGTCTCAAACAGCACTTTCATCTACACCGCCTCTGTGCTCTTTCGACAACTTGGCCCACAGCAATTCCAAAGGAATTGCACTGTCTGTATTTTATGAAAAGCATAAAAGACTTTGAAATACTTAAATGGAAAATTACAAGGGGCCTCATGTTCCCAAATCATCTTGGACACTGACTCATCACTGTCTGAGCCTTCCAAAACCATGTCACGGCAGCTCCAAGGTACTCTATCCACCCCTTGAAACAGAGCTCGCCCAGCACAGCTTTGGTTTACACTGCTCTGGAGCAGGTTTCAGTGGGACAATGGACTTTCCCTGAAGAATACAGTAGTCAAACAACAACTTCTCCATAGAGCACAGGATGGATTGAGGAGATGGTACCGTCTCTCTACTTAGACACAATCACTACAGGCTGTATTCCAGCTACTGTGTGGATAAAGTTTAAAACACCCACAAAAGGCCCAGACAACTATGAGCGTGCATCGGAGGAGCTCTGCTCTAAACAACAGCAAGCCTCTCCTCACTCCCTCTATGCCCCCAGGGACGTCCATCAGCCACAAGGCTCCTCTGAGAGGATCTGGGGTGCATTGTCAATGGCAGGGTCCAGCTCCTCTACCTTCAACCTGCAAGGAAGCCGTTAGGAAGCAACTGAGGGCTGGGTGACATTGTTCCTGGTACTTCTGAGCTGCAGGACAGCTTTATGGTCAGAGGCTCTCATTTCAGCGAAAGAAAGACGGCAAAGCAAGTAATACATGGATCAGAAAAATAGTGAAGAGAAGTAACTGGTGTTTTGGGTAAGGGAAGTTCACCTAAAACAGCATCAAAGATTGCCAGTATTAATGTTCTTGATGCTTATGAACTTTCTAGCATGTTTTTTTCTCTCAAAAAAAATTACACAGGCAGAAAAAGCAGAATTATTACAAAGTGATATCCATCAAAAAAGGCAGATCAGCAACTTCCTTCAAATTCATTTGCATTAAGCATTCTGAAAGAATTTCTTTTTCTGAAGAAAATGTTCAGTATAAATTCTAATTCCTTTTCAGTTCATTACCTCCTGATGCATTCAAATGCCATCAACAGATAAAGACAAGAAAGAAGAAATATCATCTCCCTCTTCTTTCATTTATCATTGCAGAAGTTTGGTACAAAGTCTATCCTTTTTAAAAAAAAAAAAAGAGGAATCAAATCCCACAAGCTGTAGCAGACCCCCAGAACAGAATATAATTCTTAATGAAAGAAATGCAAATAGCTGTCATAGTAGATAGCTTTCATAATAATTTATTAATTTATTTTTAAAGCAAGACCATAGGAGAGAAAAAAAAAAATCTTCAGCACTGAAATGAATCAAAACATCATTTTGATTAACCACAGCTAAGTCTGTGCAGTATTACTACAGATTTCTGAAAGAAAATTCCAAGCATGTTCACAAAATCAGACTATTTTGATTTTTTGCCAGACAGGCTACCCTCCAAGAATAAAAGTGTGGGAAAAAATGCTAGTACAGTGACAGAACAACATCCCCACTTCTCACTCCTAAAAAAGAGACAAACTGAAGATAAAATGAAAGAGCTGACAATTACTTGGTAGATCTTAGAGCTCATGTATTCCAAGAACCAAGATAATACATGATGTCATCTGGAGAAAGTGGAAAAGGCAGAACAGTGTGTCTAAAAAAGCACCAGGATTTTTCTGGACATTTGTCAATGGCAAACACTAGAAGTAATTAAAGTTATGGACGAAGGCTTTTTTTTATTAATTACTCTGAAAGAAAAAATACTATTAAACTTTAAACCGTACTTTCATTGCCAAGGGTGGTTTTTTTTGTGGGGAGCGCCTGAAAAATTTACTTCTCCCGTTTCCTTGTCACGGGAAATACAGAGACATCTTTAATAAGCAAACCATATAGGTTCCACCAACCTACACTTAACGTTTTAAGTGTAAGCAAATTAACATTGTCTCAAGCATATCAAGTCCATAAATTTTTAAGCTGCTATAAAGCAAGAGTCACTTAATGCAACTTTTTGTTTGTAAGGAACTGGGCAGTATTTGGTGGTGTAAACACAGCCACCTGTCTCTCTCCAAGTCTTCACATATTGCACGAGAGCCAGCGTGAACATTTGCTCGCCTTAAATGCTCGGCATATGGTTGAACTGACAATTTAATAATATCTCGATAAGGATGTTGCCAGATTTTTGGCGGGAGATAAGCATGTTTTATCATTAAATATTTGTACTGCAGTAGCACCCAGAGACCTTGAGCAGAAAGGGGCCTCGTTGTGCCAGGCACAGAGGCTTACAGAGTCAGTGACCCAAAAAGCTGACAGCCCAGGACAACCAGGCTACAAAAAGAGACTGAGGAGGGTATGTGCTACACGTACAACACTGGAAATAAGTCTTCCTCCCAAATACACCTACACCTACCCATTAAGGCTTATCCAGAAGTCATAATTGATCTAGAGACAGAAATTGGAAGGATCTACTCTGCATCAACATCCCACCATGCTGAGAAACTGTAGTGACTTTCATGGGGGAGAGGACTGGTTCATCTTCAAGACGTTTTCTTCTTTATGCATCAGAAATCCACACTTCAAAGGCGAAATCAAAGTGGGCATTCGTTTTCTGGACATAACAGCTAGAGGCTTCATTAACAGCACCACACACTGAAGCCTTGTTTCCTACAAAGTTTCCTTTGACACATTGAATGTGAACATTGCTCTGGCACTGCAAATTGTTCTACCTGCAAAATTTATAGCATACTCTTATTTAGAGCCCATGATCCAGTGAAAATCCCTCTTTCTCCCTCCAATTCCATGAATATGATTTTTTGTTCCCAGAATATCTTCTATCCTTAATGACCAAATGAAAAGTGAATAGAGGAAATGGAGTAAGCATGAAATTGGGTCTTGGGATACCTTCATTCCATTCACATTGCTAAAGCCAAGTTATTTATGTAGACATTAGTGAAAATAGTTCTCCTAGGCTGTGCATTAAATCCAGTGCCAACCCCATAAGGACAGAAAACAACCCCCTGTATAGCACAGCTGTCTAATCTTACCCTTCAAACAATATTTCCTACGCAGTGATCTCCTATGAAAATGGGTTTTATTAAACCATGTGCCAGGAGACTGAAAATAACTATGACCCATGGTACAGAGAAAAGATGAGAGCAACAAAAGTTTCTGTTAAAAAAAGAAACTGTATGAGTGGAAACTTAGCAGCAAGACTACAAAAATTAAAGACCTTGTCACCAGTAGAAACGTCTCAAGTCTGATTCACCTTAATCTTCAGACAATGACACAGTGCATTGGCTCCATTTTTACATCCACGACATGAGAATAACTGCTGGAGAAACAGGATTTTAGCACGTAGATGTTACATGTCTCCTAAAGGCTGCATGCTAAAGCATCTGCCTTTGCAGCAGCACCTTTATTTCTGTATTGGCCATTCTACGTGTTTTGGGGTTTTTTTTAGTAGAAACACATCATACACAAATTAGCAACAAAACACTAATATTTGTATATATACACACCTATATACACACATATCCTTATATGTGTGTGTATATATATCCTTAGATGAGGCATCCTGCAGAGTTACATTGTACAACAGCTGGTGACACCTCCTTTTCCCCTTCTCCATCCCCAAAGGAATAAGCAGGGGCAGGCTCAAATAACTTACTTTCATCTAAAGTCCATGCGAACACACAAATCCTAGAATATTTTTGTCTGGCATGTGTTTTCAATTGCTTTTTGTGTATCACATTTGCTCTGACTTCATATTTAACCAAAGGTTTAAATTAAGTAACCCATAGTATTTTAATTTGCCTTCACAAGTCCCGTTCACAGCTGACGAATGAACTCTGTCCTTACTGCTATTTGTGGACATGTCTGCACATGCAAGTCAGCCTTATTCTGCCTTCTTGCTTCTAGGACTTGAGGTAGTATACACAAGACATCATTTCTAAGAAAGTTATAAAGGTTTTAGTGAAAGTTATTGTAAAAGGCCAGAGATCCTTACTGCATTTTTTAATATAGCCAATGGGATTCACTTCTTTATTTAATATTTTTGTGATTTCTTCCTCTTAACAAGAAATATGACTGAAAGCTTCAACAGCAGCAAGTACCTTCTTGATGAAGATTCTCAGCTTGTAAAATTTAACAAGCATTTTATGCACACCAATGAAAGAAATACTACATCGTATTTTAGGAGCCCAATGTCACACCATTAGCATTACCTGCTCTTCACTTAATCTAACATGACAAATTAAGAAAATTAAAATGCAGTATTTATGAAGATGCATGTGTAACTTGAAAATTCAGTGTGTTCCAGCTATCCATCTTCTTGAAGTTATAATTTTGTGCTTTCCACAAAATAAATTCAAAGTCCTTGCTTGAATGGGAAGGTGTTTCACTGGATAGATGCATGCCTTCATCTTGAACTCTAAATACAATAGGTCCCAGGCAGAGAACAGACTGGAGTAGAAGGATCTTAGGCCTAGTTCAGTAAGGGCCATTTTTATATTCTGAAATCCACTTTATAAAGAGCATTTGGCTTTGGTCAGGTAGCAAACAGAGCCTGTGGGCAAACAGCGATAAAAGTGCACTCAGATGAATTGTTTTTAATCCTGACGTTAGGCCTGATGGGTCAAAGGTTTCCCGTTCCCATCAGCTCCATCTCACGGATCCCCCGCCATGGGGTACCGCCTGCTTCCCGCCCCATACATCAGGCCTTCCCCCAGCGGGTGAGAAAGCAAGGCCCAGCTTCCCCAGGACAGACAGCAATACTAGGGGGAAGAAATCACTTTACGACTGGAGCTCCTCCCCGCAACTTCCTCCCTGCGTTCGCTATCATTGTGCTGTAAAACAAACTGGAGGGGAGATGTCGGGATAACAATCGCAGGAAGAGAGCTTGTGACAGCCTGGCCGCAGAGTTATGGTGCCCCGAGACGGGAGGGCAGAGGTTCACGCAGGAAACGATGCCGAGACCAGGACCCTGCCCTGGCCAGCGACAGGCCTCTCAGGGCTACAAGTTTCAGAGGGCGGAGGGAAGAGGAGGAGGAAATGTATTTTGCTCTTTACTGTTTTAAAGGAATCGAAGTACACGGTGGCGTGAAGAGACGCTGTACAGCGCAGGCTGCGGGACGTTTGCATTCACAAAAGATCTCAAGGATTTGCACTTACAAAAGTCAGCTTTGTTTGGCTCCGCACTGCTGCAAGGCTCGCAGCAGGCTCTGCTCCGCAACATTTTAGCACCACGCGAGGAATTCAGGCATCTCTTTCGCTCGAGTCAGGAAAAAATTCGGCACTACCTCCCGTAGAGGAAGGACTTCTCTGGCTCCCAAGATGACTTCCAACAGCGGCAACAAGTTAGTCCTTTAAAGAAAAGCATCTGCCAAACCAAAACACAGACTTGCGGCTTCCAAGGGACTAGGGTGCATTTGAGAGCTGCTGCGGTCTCCAACACCATGAAACACTGGCGAAAACAGAAATCGTGCAATAAGGAATGAACTTTAAAAGGACCTTTAAAAAATGAATGCATTTATTTTAGATGATTCAGAGTACTGTGTGCTCTAAATAAAAGCAATTCTTATAAAAGGATTTCAGATTATGCTAATCCAAGTTATGCTCGCTCCTTTCTGGTGACTGTGTTCTCTCTCCCCTCACCTTCTGCTGGAGGAGAAACAACAAATCACATGCTGCCCTGCAGGTCTGGGGTGGGATAGACATTCATAAACACTTGGTCATGTGTCTATCCCATTTTCCACATTTCTAACTTCATGCCATTTATTTATAGGGTTTGAAATCCCAATATAAACATGAGTTTAAAATCCTCTATAAGCTGACCATTCTGGCAATAGCAGAGTTTCTGATTTGTTTCCCTATATATATAGTGGAATAAAAATACAACTTTCATTTGTGTTTCTCTACCCCATTTCAGTCAAAACTCCCGTTTGCCCAGACCATTCACAGCAGAAACACTGGGCTTTGGCTGTGAATATTCTCATACTTCTGGTAACAGCTTCCCTTATATTTTACAGCCCCTCTAGCGTGTTACTGCAGCCGGTGACTCCAAGGGTGGTTTTGAACTCAGCCTCCCCAGATAAATGCCTCTTTGAGAAGCTCTAGCCTGGCACTACTTTCATGCTGATACATGTGATACAGGCCAAAGTCTCAAAGCTATAAAACCCAGCAAGTTCAACCACCCACAGGAGCGGGAGGCACAGCATTCTGCCCACACATTGCTGTAGAAAAAAGCATACCCAGACTTCCTGATCCGATTAGCAATTCTGGCATCAAACCCTCACCCAGACAAAATATGTGTGACTGATACTTGCCTAGGACCAGTTCAAGGTTTCTCAACAGCGTAGGCAATTGAATCTGGTGGCATTACCAGGTTGGTAAGTGAGAAGCTGACAACAGACCCAAAAAGGTGCTTTCCATTCCCTGCAGCATGACATCCTCCATCTATCTACCTCACACACATTCCCACTGCAGCATGCCCAGCCTATCTTCTCAAATACAGCCTCAACTAACCGCATCTGTCCAAGCCTCATTCCTTCCACAAAAGCTATTCATCCTCCACCTTGCCCTGCTGCAATCCCTAATCGTGGTCAGGCAACTTTTGGGCTGCTGCAGCAGGGAAGAAAGCACCAGGCTGGTGGTGGTTGCTTTGCCATGGGGAAAGTAGGCAGTGGGATAGGGCCAAAGCATCAGGACTGAGAGTTGGGCTTTCGTCTTTTACTGCAGTATGACAAATCTGGAGTGATGACTGATGCTCCTGATGTGGGCTTTCCTCCCACCAAAATGCAGGCTGCTCCTCCTGATGCAGCAGAGGGCTGTACGAAGGAGAAATAAAACAAGCCATCTGGGCACCAGGTCAGTCCTTCCTGCCTCTGGTCCAGATAACACTGGCAGCCATCACCCTGCAAGTTTCACCCACGCCATAGAGGTCCCCAACATCCCCGTGTGACTTGTGCAAGGGCAGGCGTCTGGGGACACAGGGAGGTTTTTTTCCCCAGCCCTGCAGACATCATCATTAGAAGGTCCATTTCTCAAAGCAAATGCCACTAACTGCAATGCAGAACCTCTTTCTGGGAGCAGCTTTTTCAGAGTGCGTATCTTATAACAGAGAGAAGGTAACAGGAATGCTCTAGCAAGAAAGAACAAGCCAATTTTAAATTTAAAAAAAAAGGGAGGGGGCACAGTTGCACAAAGCAATGGAGTTCTCCATCCCAATAAAAGCACCATGTGCAGGCAATACACTTAAAAAAAAAAAAAAAAAAGGATTGTTTCCATGACCCAGAAAGAAAGAAGACTCAAAACCACACCTAAATACTTCCCACAATGCAACTGCTTAAGACTTCTTTGCTGTCTTCTCTGACCTTCCATGGATATCACCTTGGGGGCAGAGGCTTCTTAGCTTGATATTCAGGAGTGAGTTCAGAGAGCAAGCAATGGCTCAAAGAAATGAGGTGAGTGGAGTCACAGGGGCAATAAGGACCACGTCATGGTTTCTGACATGTTATGGTCTGGGTTTTCTCTGCAGTGTGAGCTCAGTGCTCTCACTGTAGTCTTTTTAATGAAATAATATGCTTCCTAGAAAGACCCTTCCTATTACATATTTGGGATAACCACCACAAATAAGCTCTAGCAAAATACTGCTCACAGATTTTTATCGGTCTCTATGTAGGACAAATCCAGAAGCACAACTAGTCCAATTGTAAATATTTGTTCTTAGAGGAAAATTTCAAATTTTTATTAATGAATGCTTCCAAGTTTTCCCCAGAAATATAGGGTGAAATATACATATATATTCAGCTACAGTTTCTCAACAAAAATTCTTATCATAAAGCAAATGGCTTGAGAGGCCCCATACTTGAACTCAATACAAATCTAGCTTGGGAATGGGAATGATGGGAATATAGGGTTGGTAGAATTTAATTCATTCTTAGCCTTAAGCCAGTCTTTCATAGTAAGTGTGAAGCTAATAATATCAAATAACTGTAGTAGAAAGAAGCTTGACATGTGTAAAGTAGAGTTAATCATCAGTACATTCCTGCTTTATGATTATAAAGCTGCTCATTGTCCAGCAACAGTGCATCTAAGGGAAGATGTAACCCCTACATTTTTCTTTACTAACCTGGATTTAAGTACCTAGAATTTAGTCCTGCAACTCTCATTTTTATCTCAATGCTATTTCTCCCAAAACATGTGCAATAACATCTTTGCCATTTCATAAATAACTATTTGCATCAGTTTTTTGAAGTTTAAACAGAAGTATCAAGCAGAAAATTCTCTTAGCTGGATATGTGGCTTGCCTAGAAAAGGACTTGTGGAAACAAACATGTGATGCAGTGCTACAGCCAAAGTAACAACAGCAGAGAAAATACAAAGTATTTTGACAACACAACAATCTTACTTTTAAAACACCTTGTAACTCCCAAGGACATCTACTATACATTCTTTGTTCATACATGTAAAAGTGTAATTTCTTACTCTAAATTCCTTGTTAAATCGGGCAGCTCTTCCTACTTACACATCCACATGACCCCAAAGGATGCACTGACTGACTATAACTCCATCTCCAAACCTGCTACCTGTCTCTCACACAAGAGCTCCAGTGCCATTCACATGTTAATCCTGTTCTGGGAGAAGCAGGTCCTGCTTGACTAACCTGACCTCCTTCTATGACAAGATGACCCGCTTAGTGGATGAGGGAAAGGCTGTGGATGTTGTCTACCTAGACTTTAGTAAAGCCTTTGACACCGTTTCCCACAGCATTCTCCTGGAGAAACTGGCTGCTTATGGCTTGGACAGGTGCAGTCTTCGCTGGGTTAAAATCTGGCTGGATGGCCAGGCCCAAAGAGCGGTGGTGAATGGAGTTACACCCAGTTGTTCCCCAGGGCTCAGTTTTGGGGCCAGTTCTCTTTAATATCTTTATCAATGATCTGGACAAGGGGATCGAGTGCACCCTCAGTAAGTTTGCAGATGACACCAAGTTGGGCAGGAGTGTTGATCTGCTCGAGGGTAGAAAGGCTCTGCACAGGGATCTTGACAGGCTGGATCCATAGGCTGAGGTCAATTGTATGAGGTTTAACAAGGCCAAGTGCCAGGTCTTGCACTTGGGTCACAACAACCCCGTGCAACGCTACAGGCTTGGGGAAGAGTGGCTGGAAAGCTGCCTGGAAGAAAAGGTCCTGGGGGTGTTGGTCAACAGCCGGCTGAACATGAGCCAGCAGTGTGCCCAGGTGGCCAAGAAGGCCAACAGCATCCTGGCTTGTATCAGGAATAGTGTGGCCAGCAGGACTAGCAAAGTGATTGTGTCCCTGTACTCGGCACGGGTGAGGCTGCACCTTGAATACTGTGTTCAGTTTTGGGCCCCTCACTACAAGAAAGACATTGAGGTGCTGGAGTGTGTCAAAGAAGTGCAACAAAGGTGGTGAAGGGTCTGGAGAACAAGTCTGATGAGGAGCAGCTGAGGGAACTGGGGTTTTTTAGTCTGGAGAAGAGGAGGCTGAGGGGAGACCTTATTGCTCTCTACAACTACCTGAAAGGAGGTTGTAGTGAGGTGGGTGTTGGTCTCTTCTCCCAAGTAACAAGCGATAGGACAAGAGGAAATGGCCTGAAGTTGTGCCAGGAAAGTTTTAGATTGGATATTAGGAAAAATTTCTTCACCAAAAGTGTTGCCAAGCATTGGAACAGGCTGCCCAGGGAAGTGGTTGAGTCACCATCCCTGGAAGTATTTAAAAGACGTGTAGACATGGCACTTAGAGACATGGTTTAATGGTGGACTTCACAGTGTTCGGTTAATGGTTGGACTCAATGATCTTAAAGGTCTTTTCCAACCTAAATGATTCTATGATTATCTGGTTCTGCAAACAACACAACTAAACTCCATTCAAAAACTGTGCCTTCCTGTTTTCCCTTCAACATGAGTCCAAACCAAATGAAAAAAACCCAGTAATTGTTCATTAATGTAACTGACATTACCAACATGCTTCATGTGAAAAATAGAGCGATCTTAATATAAATTCTCCCTTTGGGCCCACATCACCTTTCAACTTGTCTATTTTGTATAATCTTTCCCATACTGTGATTTTTCAGACTAGATATGACAGTATTTTAGCCTAGAATCTAGTATTTCCTCTTCATCTTGGAAGATCTGTGCAGACCCATGGTACTGGGAGCTGACAAGCCTACAGAAAACCAGGTAAGATTTTGGATCCTTGGGCAATTTAAGGAGAACTACACTGAATGCACACCTTAGTTTCTTCTGCATGCAAATATGCTGAGATTATGCATTTATGAAGATGCAGCTTAAAAGACAGACTTCATACACAGAGCTTCCCTGTCTCCAAAAAAAAGGAAAAGGAGGAAAGCAAGGACACCAATAACTTTATTTATCTCTTCTATCATACAATAAGTTATGAAGTTTAGCATTAACATTTACTTATTAAGAAAACTGCATGTTCATCGTTACATTTTTTTCTATGCCTTCAGCTGTCATACATTCTTACCCACACTAGAGCTTCAACAAAGCTAGTGAAAGTTCCTGGGCTACTACGACGAGCTGCCTGTACCTCCCGTTTTGCCATTTCCAAGGAGCCTGAAGCTATCAGACTCTCTCGGCAAAGTTTTAATCCATATGCTTTCTTGCACCCTGATTTTGACAGTACTGCATTCTCCCTAAGGATGATTTAAAAATTAATCGCCAGGCATATTTGCTATGGAAACCTACCAAGCAGTCTTTTTAATGCCTTGCTCAAATTACCCTGCACAGTTAAGTGGACAACCTGCATTGGTTAAGCCACCAATTATTTTGACTCTGATCAAACATCCGATATTGCATACATCAAATACTGCAAGACACAAATGCTGCAATTCTGGTGTACTTTCTGAGCACCCAGGGAGGGAAGAGAGAAAACAGTAAATTGTGTGTTGAATAGAGGGTTTGATGGTTAACTACAGAATACTGTTAAGTAGCAGGCTTCAAGAAGACACGAGTAGACTCCTCATCAAGAATAGACAGGATGAAGCAATTAAAGGGCAGTTTAAGAGTGGATCATGCAAAGCCTAACTTCTTCAGGAGAATAAACGGGAAAAAGGTACCTCTTATTTGCGTAGGAAGTCTCACTGAATCTTGATTTAGTATTTTTACTGAAACATGTACTCAATACCTGGCAAGCAAAAGATTATCTGGTCTCCGTCAGATGAGCTCAACAGCAAATTTCAGCATAAGTTTAACTCTGAAGTTAATTTCTCCATCTTCCTTATCAAAAAGCAGTTCAAGCTCTTGTGCACATGGTCTTCCAACACAAAATCCAGGGGCCAAGATCTTCAGCCATGTCAAACAGTTCTTCTACCTGCAGTTTGCTTCTTGCAAGTAACTTTTGCTTGTGTTAAATGTGTAAGGGCACATCTGAATCACACTCCATTTGTCACCCACTGACAAAAATCAAGTCAAGATGACAATCTTTCTGCTATGCAGCTCAGGGAACACATCAGCCAGACAGCAGATTAAACCAACTGATCAGCAAAACCCAATTTATTGGATCACCAGCCACCTCCTCTCCAAGAAGCACCCAGCCTCAAGTTAACACTGTTACAGGAAAGAGCAATGAAATATTGCAAGGCCCCCATACATGGAAGAGGGTGCAGCTCCTGCCTGAGCAAGCCAGCTTTCCTCCCAGCACGGTGGGATGAGGTTGTCTGAACACCAAGGCCCAGAGCAGAGCACTGGCTAGGCTCTTATTTTTGAAGACACTCTCAAAGTAGACGTGACTTTCTGACCTACCTCCCTACTTCTCTGATTCATTGTATACATGGAGCTGTGCATTTGAGTAGATTAGAGACATCCAGTCACAGGCTGCCCACTGCGATGCTTATCAAAGAGCAAGAGACCACCTAGTAAAATAACTATGTGGGAAGAGTCATCTTAGCTCATCCTCTAATGAGGTTCTCAATATCTCTTTCCCAGTCATCTTTCAACATTTAGCTACCAAAAGGCCATGAATTTCACAGATGCCCTCATTTATCAGTAAATGCAATAGTATTCACAGGCTGTTACTAAAAAAGTAGAGTACAAGATGATCTGTCATAGATTTTATAGTAAAAGGAGCATTTTAGGAGTTGCCTTGGCCAGTCAAACACTGAATATTTTGGTTATTTTTATTCCCGGGCCATATATGTTGAAGTTATTTATATGAACGCCAAACATGACAGGACAGATGCTTTCACAAATGCAAAGAATGAAACCCAGGACTTATCATCCAAAAACACACCAGAGCATTTCTCGGGCTATACACAAGTGCAAGGATAAAGTCACTCACCCGATGTCAAAATACAGTTACCTCCAAGGTGCGATGAAGCAGCCGCTCCACTTGAACACTACAGGATTGTTTATAAGAAGGGCAACTAAGCTCAACTTCTCCAGCTGAAGCTGCAGAGGAATTCAAAGCAGGCAGAAAGTAATTATTCAGCTGGAGTTTGGCCAGGATGCTAGAGTTAGCACTGCTGTTCTTGCAGACTGTGTCGGGGGACTAGGCAATGACCACCGGTGCTGTCTACTGAGTCATCAGCACCACTTCCCGCAGAACCCAGGTTCTCCTTGGAAATTTCCCATTTCTGGATTGAGCAAGCCCAGCCCCAGTCGGTTTGGGAACAATGCAGGACAAGGAGGAAGGGCGAGAAGTATAACTATTAGTGTCACTTTCAAGAGCAGTAAAATTTACATGGATTAAAGGGATGAAATCTTTATATATAGTAAAAAGGATAATTATAATGAAGGCATCTGTCTAGCTGGCACCACCTACAGCAAGACCTGCAAGCAGTAATTGTACAATAACAACGTGGTGTTTAGTGTGAGGTTTAGGACATTCTGCCAGAAAACCTAAAGCAACCAGGTTGTAAAACACTGTAATAAGTAGGTAATCCCCAGCCTGGCATCCAGGTTACTGCCCTAACCTGTTCCTTATGATTATAAAATGTCTCAGTGTCAGCAGGTTCACTGTGAGTCAGAGCTGAAATAATAAATGGCTTATTTTCCATCCTGATGGAGGAAATACATCACGGCTCATTGTGGCTCACTTACTGAGGCTTTTTTTTTTTTTTTTTAAACAGGAAAATGTAAAAATAACCAACTCATTCTGCCTTATTGCACTTATTTTTGATTAACAAAGCCCTTATTACAATCAAATTAGAAAAGAAAAAGAAGCATGTTTTCAATATGGTCTGCAAAAACAATACCTTAGGAAAAATACAGAAGAAAAAATACTGCACAAACAACCAAAGAATATGAAATTTGTGACAAATAGCCTCTTTGCCAAAGTGATTCCACCACTTGGCTCCTGTAAACAACGGACTGCCTGAGCTGAGGTAAAGGTCTAGGCTCTAACCTCACCTGCACTTTTGCTCCCAAGAAGCTGTCTTTAATCAGGTTCCAGTGCTCACAACAAGCTCACAACTGCTGTCGTGCGTTTGCACACTCAGGACCTCTGGTTGTAAACTGCAGAGGAAAGGTGTTATCTCTTGCTTCATGCACTGCTAGCAAGCAAATAGTGCCCTACTTCTGACAGATCTGCCCAAACACTACATACAAACCACACAAGTTGTCCCACTGAAGAGTATTAAGAGACAGATAAAACACCAGCATCCCAAAAATACTCATCCTTTACCTAACACAGAAATATATAATAGCAGAAGTATTGCAAGCAAAGTGCAATCAGTCCTTACACTATTTGCAAACTATAAGAACTGTAACAAGTAGAAGAAAATAAGCATCATTATTTTATGGACTTCGACAAAAAGCACAGACGTATTAAGATGCCTAATTCAAGCTCAAATTTGGAGCACATATTTTTATACCCATGCACAGAGTGGCCTATATACATAGAACACTTAGAAAAATACAGAAAAAATAGAATAATACAGAAAAATCTATAAGCAAATTATATATCAAAGTCTTAAGTAGCATCCATTTTTTAAAAAGAAAGAAAAACACCTAAAATAGTAGAAAACACAAATAGACTAGTATTTGCACAAACTCTAAAAGGAAAAAATCTGGAGTGAATGTCACAAAGACAGGCCTGACTGTTTCCAGGAGAATATCAGTCTCAAAGAATTGCAAGCTTTATGACTCTGCATATTTGAAATATACAGTAATTGACATTAGACATACAAAGAATGCAAAATTTTTTAATTAAAATAACATCTACTGAGAATATAAAATTTCTCTGATAATTCATTGTAGGAAAAAAAATGACATATTTCTGCATTATATGTAGAACAACAAATTGTAAACTAATGCTATAGACTGGAGTGTGAAATTCCCAGAGTACTATTGTTAATAAAGTGGTAATCAATAACTACTAACTTATTTATTACCAGAAGTCTAATATTGTACCAAAAATGCAGATAAAAGTATAAAGTTGCTTTTAAAGTGGTGTCTCTTGACTGCAAGTTTTTTAAACATACAGTTTAAATGTACAAATGAACAATTTCCATTTCTTTTATATCCTTTCTGCAGCTTCTTAAGCATGCTTCAGTAACTCAGATTTATCATGACCTTTAAAACCTCAAGATCCTTTGGGTAACAGTGGTCAGGAGTCCGAGCTACAATTGCAGCAGGCCAGACTTTTTCTTCCCATGCACGTTTTACCCTGCCAGTTTGCCTGTAAGACACTCGGCAGTGTTGGTTTCCACCCCATGCTGCTTTCTAGCTGAAAACCCCGAATAATTCGAGTTCTGTTCTGGTGCTATCCATCAGCCCTAATTCTTGGCAGCCCTTAAAGCAGCTACTTAAAAGGACTAATGGTCTCGCAATGGAGTCATGGGACTTTGACTCACGGTCCCAGATTCAGCTCCAGGTTCCACCACCAGCCCCCATGCAGCCCCAGCCCTCTCCTTTGTCTCGTGCTCCTCCTCAGCTGCCCCACCACCACAGACACTGAAACCCCTCTCCTCTTCGGCCTCCCTAGGCTTTAGGCTACTTTGTGGAGGTTTCTGATACATTCAGGGTTGCTTGCAATTGCTCCTCGCAGCTGTCCTCAATACATGTCAAAATAAGTGAAAAATATTGGCATGTGAAAGGTTGATACACTAAAGCTAAGCAAGCACAACAAGCCATGCCACAGTTTCCTGCAGATTTACACCACCACCACCGTGTCCCACACAGCTTCCCATGGGCATAACCTCAACCCCACAATCTGCACCCCCTTTCCAACTTAGCTACTTTCGCTCCTTTATCTTTTGCAGCTCCCAAATACTGCAAGCCCCCAGCACGTGGCCCCCAGACTCCACAGCACCCTTCAGCCCCTCCTAAACAATGTCCCTTGGGGGGTCCACCAGGTCCACAACAGAGCTTTGAATGACCAGCAAGCTGCTACCCACCAGGAGCAAAACAGGAGATGAAGAGTGAGGCTACTTAACTCTTGAACTGAACCTTCTTTTTTTTGGGGGGGAGGGGGTGGGGGGTGTGAAATTTTATGAGTTAGCCATAATAATGAATATTACAGTGACGAGCACAGAAGCTGGATTCATTACTGCCTAGGGACTCATTAAAGGTTTTTTTTCTAAACTCAGTAAAGTTTCCATAACTTTTGGGCCACCTTTCACATCAGAGCTACACTTCAAAAAGCGTTATAAATCAAAACAATTTTGATGACAGCACTACAGGGAAGCACAAGCACCCAGCATTTGGAAAGGCAAGAAATTAGGATTTATAAGTATCCCACAGATACATTTAGAATTTTTTAATCCCTTTCACACTTTGGATTTCAACCCTTAAAAATGCAGGAAGCATGGTTCATTTTAAGCTTCTGGATTTTTTTTTTTTTTTTTTAATTTATTTCCGTTTTGGCTTGTGATGTGAACAGATCCATTCAATGACATTACACAGCACTTCTTCTGAAAGCAAAAGTCTGCTCTTTTCTATCCCACACCACTAAGAACAAAAAAAAAAAACCTCTTCCTTCTGACTCAAAGATCATGGAAAAGAATACATGTGTCTAAATACAAGACTTGCAGACAGACATCACACCTTGAACTGGACAACAAAGTTGGAAAAAGCACACAAGCTCTGAATTACACAAGCTCTTCCATTAACTCTTTTTATTAATTTAATTTTCTGCATGGGAGTAGCTATTTTCTTAAATACAATTCATAGCAAGTTACCTTCCTGATTGACTGCAGCTTGTTTATAACATTCGTTTAATTCTGTATCTTTTTATTTTATTCTTTCATCTGCATTTATATGCTATTGAAGAGTTCACACTTCCAGGTAAAGATTGTTTTTTTGAACTAATAGGAAATCCTATAAAGGTCTTACTGTTGCAGTTCTTCTCCATAACAAACCCTTCCGTTACGTAGCAGATTACATACCTTTAAGATATTCCTTTTCTTTGTGACACACATTGTCTTCTCTTTAGAAAGTAAAACTTTCCTTACTAAGCCTCAGCAAGAGAAAGTGGGATTTTACAAAGCAAAAAACGAGAAAAACACAACAACTCATGGCACTCACGATTTAACTCACATTTCAAAGTCTTCTCATTTCCTCTCTCGCCTTTTCTAATAAACACCACAACCAAAACACATTTGTTTGCTTTGATTTTCAAAACTCTACTACTCCCAAATATGAGGAAATTTCTCTGCAACCCGCTGAGATTACCGGCACATTATAGCCTTTGTCCCCAATAATGAAACCATCCAGCCTTTGTAGACTTTCTAGGAAGCACAAAACAACTTGCAGTTCAGATATTTCTTACGTCTGTCCTGGGAGTGGGCAAGTCTGAGACTGACAGTCATGGCCATCTCTGGCTCAAAGAGCATATTTCATCTTACGCAACCAGGATGCACAGCATATTGCTCTGTATCCCCGGTCTTGCTTTCGAAATGGAAAAGGGGGAGAACCCCCTCGGACTGCATATGCATGAAAGTTATGCTATTTATCTGAAAAAACACACCTACGCTATGTGTGAATTGTTTGGTTGTGCTCAGTCTTTAAGAGACCAGAGTTAAGACTTCCCAGTGCTGGCAAGCAGGGACTCAGGCACCGGTTAAACCCCATGTAAGACCTTTCCACCTCCTTGGAGGAGCAGACTGCTGCTACTGCATGTGACACCCATGACTTCTCTACAGACTAGGAGTTTCTTGCTTTTTTAATCTTTCTTAGAGAACCTTATTCCCAGTCCTTTAGTGGCCACTGTGGTATGGAAAAGAAGATGCTCAGAGCTTGGTTTCCAAATCAGTTTGCCAAAATCTAGCCTGTACAGAGAGAAGCCCAGAGGTTCCTAAACTCCCAGCATCTGCACAACCGGGCAAATTGAGCCAATCGCTCAAGAAGCCAAAATACAAAGTCCTCACATGAACTGGAAACAACATGGTCTGAGATACCATCTCAGTCCATGCACTAGTCCCATGCACTCAGGACTACAGGCTTGAATTTGATGAGGTTATTTTGTCGACACTTGAAACTGTCCCTTGGCCTTTTCCCTAAACTGATGCTGTCTCACAACTGGAACCTAAAAGGACCTCTGGGGATGTTCACAAGGGCTGCCTCCTTTCTAGGGATTTATTCACCATGCCTGATAAAGTTTCTCCTTATGAGCAGTTAGAGCAGGAACCTCTTCTCCTTGACCGACTAACCAATCCCAAATAGACCAGCCTCCTAAGCTAAAAGCAGATTAAGTAACCCTCTTCATATCTAGCTGTCTTCTTTCCCTTCTCCTGTTACCCAAGGGCTTCCCTTGCAACACCAAGACATACTTTGAATCACAAAAGTCAACACATGGAAAGGAACCGCTAGGCTTAACTAAAGGCAACTATTAGGCTTTCTAACTTCAGGCAACCTCACAGGGAGTTCAGAAGAGGACTGTGACCAGCTAATTGGTCAGGGACAAAGAAGAAACCTCTATTTCCTACTTTGAAGCTTCGATGCTGCGCAGGAACCTCAGAACCTCATTGGACTCTCACACAACTGGTTCCCATCAGCAGTTACACACACGATTGCCAGTTTAGGTTGCCAGTACAAGATGAAAAGTCAAATCTTAAATGGTAAGCGAGATCTAGTTTTCTTACTGGTGCTACCTATGTGAACCTTAACACAAGATTTACATGGCAGAGGAAAAAAGGTGTTAACAGGGAGAGGGAATATTCAGGTCAGTACAGATATGTTTTGCTACTCTATTTCTATTCCTCATGTAATAAAATTCAGTGTAAGTGGTACTTCAGCAAATCAGCAGCACAAGCAATAAACCTGGTCAGAAGTTTCTGACAGTAAAAGCACATTCTGCCTTCTCATTTTTATTTTTCCTTAAATTTGGAAGGAAATTTCACATTTCAGTATAATGCAGTCTATGTTAAAGACATTTCTAGGAAAAGGCACGTTTCCTACGGCAAAGCTCATTTATCAGTCACTTCACAGCAACAAACTTAAAGCCTTGGTTGGCAATTTCAATTTCTTCTCCGCATGATTCTCTTATCCCTGGGATAGGCCTCAGCAAGGGATTCTCCCAGCAAACGACAGACTAATCAAATTATTTCAAGTCAGTCAGGTATTCGCTTTATGCCATCTGGCCCCTATGGCAAAATCTCTTGTAATAGCGGATCTCCCAACATTAAAAGAAGAAAAATGTTCACGGGCTAAACACTGGCTTAATCAGAGCCAAGAGGCAGAGCTCCTATAGTCAGAAAGACATAAATGTTATCACTGTCTCATTCGCGTTCCTAAACTTTCACGCTGCGTTGGAAAGTGGCTTATACGTGCACCCCATTTCAGATACACACTTAACAGAGCACAAAATTACCCCCACGTGGAAGGTAGCATTGCTACGTTGTGTCCCAGTGGCTGGCACGGAGAGGACAGATTTTTGCAAGATGCTGAAAGATCCCAGCACAGTGGCCAGGACTGAGCAACAAACCTGAAAAGGCTTGAGGCTCTCTTTCTGAGCAAATGGGCCATCCACCTGTATCCAAACATACATAGTCCAGGAGAGCAAAATTCTCCTTTCCAGTTCCTTTGACCTCCAAAGAAGGAGACGGGACTCAAGTCAGCCACCCCAAAAGTTTACAGAGGGCAGCACAGCAAAATCCCCCATCATGCCCGAATCCCCAGCCTTGCGCGCTGCCATCAGGCAGGGACACCAGCCGCTGGGCCACCGCAGGGATGCCACCCCGAGAGCTGGCTCGCAAAAATGAAACGCCACCCTGGGCCACAGCTGCAAATTCAAATGGGTGTGTTACTAAACCCTGTTGCTGAGCAGAACAACTAGAGCAGTTTGGAAACTTCTACGTCAGAAGAAATGTCCGCAGCCACGGCACTGCCCTGGGCCAGAGATGGGCTAATGTAAAAGGCCTGAAGCCCTTGGCGTGAGTTGTATTTTATGCACACATGGTTTGCTGCTACTTTTACACAACATGCCTAGCTAAAAACACCTAACCTGGCAAGTGATTTTTGGTGTAAATATTTCTTACCTCTGTCTCAACCTGGATTATAACTTGAAAATTAAGACATTTGGTGTGCTTTTGCTTTAGCCTAGTTTCCAAAAGGACAGGCTGCAGCATCAGTTCGTCTGCTGGGTGTCTGCACTGCATGGCACGGTAGCTGGCTGGCAGTTCAAAAACACAGCAAATACCAGCTCTTGCTGCAGGAGTAGATAGGAAACATGGGGAAAAGATCAAGCAATGATGCCAATAACTACAGTGGGTTATATTCTCTTCCTCCCCTCCCACCAACCTCTCCAAGCTCCAACAGCTTCCACCTCTCTTCCCCTTGGGAGAGCCACTCAGCCCTCCACCTCCCCTGGTGCCCCTTCTCTACACCTCCCAACGATGCTCTTGCTCTGATCATCTTTGAAAATAAAAATATTTCTTCTCAGCTATATAGTTTTGAAGTTGACAGCTTTTATTTCACACATGAAGAATCTCCTGTACTCCTGAAAGCTTGCCACCCTTTCTCCCACAGTACCCTTGGCTCTAAGAGGCACTGCCTCCTTTAAGAGCATCATGTCACCACTGCTATGTCCTATGTTCTCACATCCAATGCAGAGGGCAGTCACATGCTCCTGTTTATACATCCCATAATACAAGGCCCCTATTTATCGATAAATGCCTCGAGGTGCAGAGCAAAGCCCAAGCTAATAAAAATCTGCTAGGATTATCTGCTGGTGTTTCACATCAGCAACAGCAGTGGCCAGGGAAAAGTCAAGGGAAATAAGGATGCAGCAGAGAGAGTCCAAAGAGTAAAGAGCAAAAGGAAGGAGCTGCTACAGGTATTTGAAGAGTTGGGGAGTGAAGAGGGAAGAGAAGGCAACAAAAATAGAGGCCCAACCTTTTTTTTCCTTTTCTTTTTTTTTTTTTTTAACTCTAATCCAAGACATTAAAGAATGACTTAAAAAAAAACACACACACAAACAGACAAATGCTATGCTTTGCTCAGTAAATAACTAACCATTGGAACCCATGGCTGCAGGATAACTACTGGAAAATAACTTGCAGTGATTAAAAAGGGATTAAATGGGTTTTATAAACAACGGTATCTGTTGTTAAACATGCTAAAATAAAATTACAAGAGTTAATAACCCATTTGCTTCAGGGCATAAACTAATCCTCATCTAAGGGTAGCAGAGATCTGCCTGCATGTCAGCTCGATATCTGGTGCAACAACTCCTCTCTACAGGCAAGCAATCTTTGCTTTTAATTCCTGGCATTTAAAAATTGTCTTTCTTGCCTGAAAAAGAGAGCATGCTATTGTTCAGACCTTCAACTGACCTCATGTAATTAATTCTGGACACCAGATATACCATTCCCTTGAGGGGCGGGGGTGAAATGCATGAAAAGGGAGGAAAACAGTTTAATTGCTCCGCACTTCAATATTCTGCTCTCAATTTTTTCAAATGCAGTTTGTCAAGGCACCAAAACCAAGCAGATGAGATAAAATTCTCATAAAAAGCTTAAGTCATGAACAAAGCACAAAATCTATTAGTACTTTTCAGTGCAAGAGTTCACCAGCCAAATCAGTTTGAGAAAATTAGATCTTTAGGACAGGCAGCAAGGGAAGCTTTTTAATATATTACAACAGAAGAATTTACTCTGCCTGCTAATAATTAAAGCATTATCTAATATCATAGCCTGTTCTCAAAGATGGGATAGGGTTGAAGTACAAACTCCGAGATTATGATTCCAGCCCTCCCCAAACCCAAATCCAAACCCATGAGCCTTACTAACAGATTGGCTAGTCTCCCAAATAATTGCTTCTGGACAAAACATGAGATCGGACACAACATGTCCAATGCTCCACTGTGGTTATGAATTTTTGGTTTCAAATGCCAGCTTGCTCTTTCCCACAGGTAAGACAGCTGCGTGCTGGGGATGCTCCTCCCCTGGCTCAGAAAAGCTCCTGGAAGAACAAGTCTTGAACATCAGCCCTACAGAACTCATTCCACAAGTGACCTTTCCCTCTACACTGCCAGGCCACCCACTCCAGTTTCATCTGTCTACAACTTTTTCATTATTTTTTATTTCTAGGGGGGCTGCAAATTACAGCTGGCTCAGTTTGGCAATCTCAAAGGTCAACATTTGAACTGTGTTTTCAAAAAAGGACTTTGCAGTGCTCCACTTCAACTCACCAGCAGGCTAGATCAAGTGTGCCCTGCACCCTGAGTCTCTACAAAGTTTGGCACTGACCAGCCAATAGAGCAATATCAGCACTGAAGCCGCATGTTAAACTGATAACCAAAGAAATACAAAATGCCTGCTAGGAAAAAAAAAGAAAGCTCTGAAACTTAAATTAGTTTTATAGTGAATGCAAACATACTGTTTCAGACCACTGTATGTATATATTCCCTCTCCTCCCCTACTGCTGAAACAGCAAAGCATGCATGGCAGATGGCATGATTCATCTGAAAATTACTCTAGCAGCACTCTATTAGCCTCTAAGGAGTAAACTAGGATAAAAATATTCTGAATGTTAACTTAAACTAGGCAGTTGTCATGAGGAGTCATCAGGTCAGTCTACTTGCTTAGTTTGCAGAATTTTTCTTTCAATCAGCAATAAGCATTACATATGAAGATATCATCATTTATTTGTTCTACCTACCAGAAATTAATATAGAAGCAAGACGGGAAGCAACCGAGGGACAAAAAGGTTTATCTTCCCACACCTAAGTAAAAAAGTACCAGCCGATGTCAGGCCAAGAGCCACAGCACATCACGTTAACAACATCACCAGCCATTTCTGGTGAGGTGGGATAGATTCAGTTTCTAGAGACCGCACATCTTAGCTGGGAGAGCAACTTCCCACAGGCCCAGTAGCTGAATGTGAGTCTGCTCAGTTGAGGACATGGAAGGGACCTCAGGAAGTCCACCCACTCCCCCAGGGCATCAGCAATTACGTCCAAGACATTTGCAAGAAGCTGCTTGGTAATAACATCCACCAAGGGATCCAGCCCCAGGCCCAGCTGCAGCCCCTCAGCTCACTCACAGCTCCACAGAGGACACAGGTAGCCAGCAGACACCCCCGAGGGGGCGAGTGAATGCAGCGAGGGGCATCACGCCTCTGCTCAGCTGCGGTCCCACTCCGGGCTCCCAGGGCAGCACTGCCCACCAGCCCGCACGACACGCGGGGTAACTCGCCAGGGAAGTGGCAAAACCAATGCCTGCGTCACACTCAGTGTCCAGGCAGCCTCACCAATCAGCCTGCCCCAAAAATGCAGTTAGAGCACCGTGCCGTCAGTCCCACTCCTTCACACAAAAGACAGGAGTCAGCAGCGCTGCACATCTTCTTCCAGAGAAATTAAAAGGAATTGGGCTCCCAGCTGCAAGGAACGCTGAGCACTCGCTTACAGACCTGTTGGACTAGCACACGATGCCTCCAACTGAAACTCTACCACTCATTTGAAAAAAAGAAACAAAACACACGCTTAGATGGTTCAGATTATGCTGACAGTACAAAAACTCACTACAGCGCAGGACACTGCCGCAGGACTGACTACGGTAACGTTAATTGCCTGGACTCTAGGCCCCAAGCTAAAAAACTGCTTTCCAAATAAACAGTCCACAAGAACAAATTTATTTTTTTGCTCCATCAACAATAATCCTTAGTCAACAGAAGTTGACTATTTGGTGTGCTTTAATATGCAGGTTAACCAACCAGGGCATGAAGCCAGTAACGCAGTTTGGGGAGAAGGTGGTGAAACTGCGCTGAACGTCATCTCTTCAAAAAGGCGTTTTCTACATATGTACACGCTACCATGTCACCCTCATTGCATAACCGGGTTGTGCAATCATTGCAAATTCATTTACATCTTCATTTTTGTTCCAGAGCTCCAGAAGGGGGGAAGGAGGGATGACTATCAAAGGACAGGGTGGACTTTGCAGAACTGGTCTCCTCGGCCACAGGAGGATGGTCTGAAGAGGGGTCGGAGGCAGTGGCAGGGCACCAGGACTCCCTCATTAATGCCACTACCACTCACCCAGGGCAGGCGTTTGGAGCAAAGTCTTAGAAACCTCAAAGCAAAGGATGACTTCATAGCATCAGGGAATGACTAGCGTTGGCTTGGACTGCAAGCAGAGAAGATTATGGTTTCTCCTTTTAATATTTATTACTATGTCATTGCCACAGAACTGTAAAGAAGAAATAGGCAAGAGTGCAGTATCAGGTTTTCATACACTGAACAAACTGGATTATTCAAGAGCGACTCAAGTTTCCTAACAAGCATGGAAAAGTCTGCATTAAGATAGCATCTCCTTATTTTCCCAAAATCAGTTGCAACAGGCTGCATTTTAAAACATTGCTTTAAACTCCCATCCTCATATTTATTTCAAGAAGGCATTTACTGGATTTACTACATATGTGGGTAAGTGTGCAACACACCAACAGCACCAGGGACCAGACCCTGGACCAGCGTTAATACTCCACCGGCTAGAATATACACTCTCACAATGTTAGGAGAGACGTTCAGCTCTTGCAGCAAAGGCAAACCCTCAGCCATAAAGATGTGACACTATAGTTTTACTCAGAGGCTGTGTATATTCATCAAGAAAAAAGGGGAAATGAGGCAAAAAAAAAATAATCCCCCAACTTGAGCTGAAAGAGAAAACTCCTGGTTCAGCCCTCCCCATCCCTCCCCAAGGCTTCCAAGCATCATGCCACCTGCACTTAAAACGCAGGAGTGCCTTCCAGCTCTGCCTTAATGCCATCGCAAGGATGGCAAGGCCAAGATACAGTAACAACTACGAAAAAGCGAAGCTGCTCCGAGTTAAACATGCAGTCACACTCTGGGTTTTCACATCTAAAAAAAAATTACACCTTTTTTTGGTATTGCTTCCTTTACTATAGATTTCTCGATATTAATCAAGATCTAAATACAGCTAGCTAGATAAAAATATGTAGCGCATTTTTATTTATGTTTGAATTATATAACACAATTTGATCAGATCACACGTGAGGCTGTACCCTCACCCTGAATTTCAAATAGCTTCTGGTTTCAGCAGCAGATCCATCAGCTGAGCAGAGCTCAGCTCCAAGAGGCCGGGCTGAAGTAGGACAAGCGTAGCAGTGGCGACAGGCAAACAGCAATGCACGTACCTGAGCCAGATCTGGCTCTGGCAACTTAACCTTCCTTAACATCACCACAAAGCTCATTAAAAAAAAAAAAAAAACAAAAAAAAAAACAAACAGTAGTAATACTAATGAATCTAATCAATAAACATTTATCTTGGAACAGCATGTCCATCATGAATCTTTCACTTTAGCACAGCATTGCTTTCCTCACCTGAACCTCCAGAGACACTGAAAGACCTTACTGAGGAATAAAGGCAGCAGCACAGTATCCTCCAGAGAGGCCAAGGGATGTTCCTTAACTGCTTTAAGTAGTGAGGAACCTATGTGGTGAATCACTACAAACTTCTCCCTGTAACCGCTAAGAGGAAATGTGATTCCTTTCCCTGACACCCCCCTCACACCTGAGCAGCAAACAGAGAAGTACCCACAAACGGGCCCGACAGCAGCGCTTCAGCAGGACCCTGCCAGCAGGCTCAGCTCCGGCACGGAGCAGCCGCCGGGTCACAGCTCCAACACCCAGAAAAATCTGCGCAGCAGCACCCTGCCAGCGCCGGGGCAGAAGCCAGGCTCCAGGCTTTCCCTAAGCACCTTCTGCTCACACCTCCCCACCTCTTCATGCCTTCCAATGCTTGCATCTGAGAGGACTGCTCTTAAGGGCAGCTGGGAGCAGCCCTCGGACCCAGCCCCACAGCGCTCTGACGTTGGAGCCTCACAGGACAGTGCTGCAGGGAAAGGGGGCGAAGGGGGAAAGGAAAGAAGAGGGGGACTAAGCAAACAGTTACAAATTACACCTGCTAATTACGAATCTCCAGAGGGGAGACAACAGCAGAAATAATCCCTCTTCCCTCAGCACGCCACCAGAATGCCTTCAGAGCCAGGTTTTCTGGGAGAAGGGGTTGTGGGGGTTGCAAAAAATTACATTTAATTTGAAGGTTCACATTTGAAGAGAATATTTTTGGAAAGAGAAATCAACATGTTAACAGCGAGCAAGAGCACAGAGCACAAAATCCTTTCACATCCTGACAGGGGAGAACTGCGGAGGCCTGCTATGAAGGATCTCTGAATAACAGCATCTTCATTTTTTGAATATCTAATTAGGAGTTTCTATATATTGCAAAGCATCGCTATAAGATATAATTTAGTTGGCAAACACTAAAGATCTCTCAGTCTAAGTATGCTTTTGGCAATCAAAATTTAAATCTGGATATATATCTTAGATATGTACAGCACAGGTAGTTTTTTTATTCTAACAATTACATTCAAATTAGCAGATTAACTCAAATCAGTTTTAAGCAAATGCAAACTACAAGGAAATCAGCCTCCACCACCACCACAACAGTGTATTTTTGGATTGTTAGTATCCTTACTCCCGTTAGCAGCTTCATATACATTTAACATATATTAAAGGGCAGCAGACGAAGTGAAACAAGTTTTGTCTAAATCTAAGAAGGCTACAGATGCCAGAACTTAGCGCCGACTCGGACTTGAAACTCACACATGCCAAAAAAACATTTGCAATTGCGCTAACTCCCACTGTGGGAACTGAAAGGCAGCTTCATATAACACAACGGGCAACAAATCCATTCCTTTAATTTCAGTCGCCAAATTTTAATTAATTTCCATCCAGGCAAACATTAAGCGTTTCTGCTGATCTTGCAGGATGTAAGCTCATTTGCACAATAAATGCGGCTGAACAAGTCACCACATTTATAGCAAGTTGCTTCAGTCTTATCTAACTGCGTAGTTTGAAAAGTCAGTGATGGGTAAGTGAAACTCCACCCACGTCACAGTTTCTGGAGTCAAGCATAAGAACTGAAGAAGTTGCTACCCTCTCATTGCAAGCAAGACTGCCAACAGTATTTGGACAGTTAGAATCCATATTCTAAACTATGCATATAGCCCTTGTTTAGGAAGGGGGGAAAAGAGCATGTAATTTTCACATCAGTTTTCATCTACAAAATGAATGTCCGTATTCAAATGCTCCAGAGCTCCCCTTCCCAAAAAAAGCAAAGTCAAAGACCCTCTGCTGCCCGCTCGCGGTAACTGCCAAAAAGAAAAAGAAAAAGGAAAAAAAAAAATCAAACTTGAATAAAATTGTATAAATTTAAATAGGTCAGCATACAAAACAAAACAGTCACAAGTTCTGCCTATGCCAAGAGGCACATATCGCTGCAGCAGCATTAAAGCACAGACCATCAGCAAGAACAGGGATTCCCCAGAAGATGGATCCGCCAGCAGAACGGGCAACGGGGCAGCCAGGGAATCAGCCTGCACATAGCAGCTGCTGCCCATCTACACACAGCCAGCTCCAGCCCAGAGACTGAAGACCAGCTCCAGGTGAACAGCAGCAGTACAGCGCCCTCCCAGATAGAGAGAGCACTTTTGCTCACTTGCTGCCCTCCTCCTCTGCAACATCAACAGCAGAGCAACAGACAAGTGCCCCGGCTGCTCAGCTACCAAGCTGCAGAGCTGTGGATCAGCCTCACCAGCAAGCGGCTGCCCTCTGCATCTCCTGTCTTTATGAACCTCCAGCTTTCCCCAAAACTACAGTTTCCATGGAGAGCACAAAGGCTGCCTACATGTAGAAGTCCTTCGTGTAGACACACCGCTCATTTCATTAAAAAAAGTTTTTAATTTCCTGATTTCTGCACATGATGAAAATTTCATCCTGGTACAAACTAAATTAAGAGCGGAGGGGTGTCTCTCACATTTTTAGAGGGAGACCCCAACACCCAAGAAGCAGAGAGCAGCCCACTTCACCCCCCCACATCCTGACACAGGACAAGCATGGAGGCCTGGCATGAAGTGGCCTCTGAACGATAGATATTAAAAAAAAAAAAAAAAAAAAATGCTCATTAAATAAGAGCTCTTACATACTACAAAGCATAGCTAGGAGATACGATTTAGTTGGCAAATACTATGGGTTTAAGGGCACCTCTGCTTGCAAGCACTTTTTTGGCAATCAATCCAAACTTAAACCTGAATATGTACTATTTTAGAGACCATGTCCCACACATACACAGTACGTTCTCTCAAGTACGCAAGTGCCAGGCTCCAGAACTTACACCCCTCAGACCTATGCAACGAAAACAGCCTTGACAAAATGAAAAAGGAGCCCCACGTGCTCTCATCAACACGAGCCTGGGCTGCAGTTAACACACCAGGAAAGCGCTCGGGGAAACGTGGGCTGCTTAGAAATGCCATCACAGCCATCCCTGGCACACTGGCTTGAAGCGGCAACAGGACTGAATGCACTTCTAGCTGCGTGGATTCCTAGCATTCCCAAAAATTAGGTTTCTAAGGCTAGAACAAGAGAAGACTTGTACCTTTAAGTTAATTAGCTCTAGAATAAGATGTATTTTCAAACAGAACTATAACATCATTGATACTGTGCAGTGATGCAAGATGCCTTTAACAACAGTAAGTTGTCTTGAGCTAATTGAGTGTTGCTCTCCACTCCTCCAGCAAATTTCTAATCTCTGTCTGACGCGGCAGCTCTTAAGAGTCCCAGGAGGTTTTCAGTGACTACATTTTTAAACCTAGCCACTTCTGGTCCCATGTACCACAAAGCAAAGCATTGCTACACCTTTACCATTTACTGCAGAAGTGCTTCAAAACTAAATACACTTGCCTCCCTAGGTATTATTTTAAGTGATCTGGTAAAGATCAGTGTCCACTATCGAAATACAGCACAAGCACACGGCCTAACGAAGTTCTTAGCAGATAATCATTGATCCAGTAAAAGCAGCTGACTTCGTTCTTTTTATTCCTCCACCGCCTCTGATAGGAATGGAGACCTACCAAGAAATGTCATGATACAGCTGCTGCACAGCTAACTTAAGACATTTTGCGTATCACAAACTACAGTACAGGAATGAAGTACCTTTGTTTGATGAACACACGTGAATAACATTTATTAAATATATTTAGAAATAATACTTAAATTTATACTCCGTTTAATTCATGCTGAAGCTCTGTGAAGCAGAGACTGGACTCTTCCCAGAGCACTTCATCCATTTCTGAAGTGCAGCCTATCATCACAAAGAGCTGTGTTTCCCCAATATTTAAAACCTGTTTTGGCACACCAGATTTACAAACAAAACACTACAAAATTTATTAAAATATTAGTATGTACTAACATATGCTTAACTATGACTAGCTGCAGCCAGCATCAGTGAATTTGAAGTTCCCTATTCATAGCAGTTGACAATAAAGTAAATATAACCATCTTTTACATATTTCTGCAAGAGGAAAACAATAAACTATTTACCAGGTATCTTCAGTACATATCACTTCAGTATTCATTACTCAAGATTATAAAATCATTCCCATTACAAATCCTTATTTCATACACTAACTTTCTCCCAAAACAGAAGGGGCTGAAGGTTGAATCTCTGTAGCCACAGCCTACATATTTCACAAATCTGTGGCTGCAAAATACATCAGCACTTTGGTTCCAAAAGCCAAGCACTCATTTTACAAAATATTCACCAGTTGTGTAAACAGAGGGGCATATATTTAGGTAGCATTATGCTTTGGAAACTGAAAAAAGTCTGAACAGACATCTCAAGAGTACATCATTTCTGGAGTCTTACAAAAAACCTAAACCACCAAAAATATTGCCTATTTTATTGCTGATCACTGTATTAAAAACACCCTCACATACCTTAACTAAACATCTTTATCCCCTTGTACCCTGCTGTTTCCCCTTTCTATCCCAGGCAGCAAAAGCCCCAGTTCCCTAAACCACCAACTTCACTGACAACTTGTGAAACAGTGTAAGTGATACAAAAATAATGATACTAAGAAAGCAGCTGGGCACATTGCAAGGAATACAGTGGCAAAGAGAGCAGTTACCTCGTTTTGGTATTGAAGTGCTTTAAAGTCAGGCACTTCAGGACAATTTAGTTCATTATGTCTATATACAAAGCCACTCAGGCATTTTGTTTTGGTGTTTAATCTTTCCTATAATCATAGCAGTAACTGAACAGACATCACAGCAAATAGAAAACGGGCAAAGAAAATGAAGAGTATTTCCAACACGTAATTCAAGGCTCTGATGGGAAGCTCAAAACCACCCATGAACGCCGAGACACGTCGCACCAGACAGCACAAGCCACAGGCAGCGAGGTCATCTTCAGCATCCCGGCTGCTGAGAGGCAGCGCAGTCCCTCCCAGCCACAACCTGCCTGCTGCGCCACGGGATGGGGCCAGGGAAGCCCACACGCCGCCCCAAAAATTGGGCAGCAACCTACAGGTTTGAGGCCAGAATGGGCTTTTTTTTTCCTTCAAGCAAGGGCTGAGGTCAAAAGGGCAAACATAAAAGGAGAAACAGAATTAAGTTTAAAAGGAACAAACAGTTAACGGCTGGCATTGCGATACAGCTTCACTGTGAGTTATTTGGGCACAGGCGAGGAGAGCACCTTGCACCTGCAAAGATTAAGCTGAACTTTGGTACCTGAAGCTTCTCACTTGCTAAGAAAAAAGCAAGCTGGTGACTCACAGACAGACAAGGAAGGCTGCTACGAAGGACTTTTCAGTGGCAGTGAGCAGGTATGCAAGCCACTGAATAGTAAAACTCACAACGGGGTGGGCAGAGGCTGGAACTGGTCTGGCCATTTCTCCGAGCATGCCTCCACCGAGATCACGTCGTGGCAGAGCAGCTGCAACTACAGCTTCCAGCTGTTGAGGCTATCACTAGTGCCACATGTAAAAAGGTATGACTGTAATCGCATTTAACTTGGTAGAATCCAGAAATAGAAACCCAAACATAAATACTTGCATATGCATGTGTGTGTGCATATGTGTATGCATATGCATGTGTGGGGAAGCATCTAAAGCGACAGGTAAATGCCTACAGGTATGTAACCAGCATTGAGGGAACACACAGCAATTCTTCAAGGCAGTCTTCAATTGTGCTATTTCCATGTAGGAAAAGAAATGTGTGATAAAAACCTCTTAAAGATGTACTCATTTCACTTTAAATAAATTGTATAAATTTCCAAGATTTAAATTGTTCACTGATCTAGCGTCAAGAGCTTTGGACAACTTCTGTAAAGATTAAACTTGATTTCTCAAAGTCTTTCAACCACTTCATACTACGTGTGGCTTTCGAACCAAATACACCACAACCCAGAATTTATTTTGCATGGAGACCGATGCACTATAGAATAGAGTCATGACCACAGAGTATTCCTACGGTAAGGCCACCCAAAGCACCGGTCCCACGCCTGTTTTGTCCCCAGGCTTTCGGGCTTACATCCATTCATCCTTCTGCAGCTAGATGTCATCTATTTTCATTCCTTCGGCAACAAATAAATTTAGGTGATCAAGTTTCCTTGGGACTAAAAGTCGAGGAGGTGTAAATACCCATGCGACCTTAACACCTGCCACTGTGAAAAATAAACAACTCATCCACCTCAAGATGAGTGCCACCAAAACGCTGTGTTTTCTGTTTAAGAAAAATTACATGTTTTCATTTGAACCCATTTTCAAAAGCAGGCTAAAAGGATGAGACCATTCAAGGCAGCTTAACTGTGATAGCTCCTTTATGATAAATCCCAACAATCTCGCCATAAAGCAAAGACATCATGAAATCTGCACATCACAGAGAGGTTTTATATTTTATATACGATGATTAGCCAAAAAGCTATCAGATTTGAGTAAAGGAAGAATTATCTATAGCTGCAGTGAAGCTCTTGGAGGACTATAGACTGCCTTAAGCCCTATGTCTCCCACTAGCACAGGTAAGGGAAGACGTTGCTTTCACTTGACTACTACTAGGAGAAAAGTTTCATTCTTCCATACAACTTTCACAACAATTTCTTTGTTATCTCTGAAACAGATCTTGGTCTTGCTTCAGCTTTCCCTGAGCAACGCTGGTCACTATCAGCGTTCACATTCAACAATACAGCAGGTCTGGCAGAGCACATCTCAAGTGCTTCATTCAAGGTAGCCACCGCGCGGGGGGTCACGCGGACTCCAGTCCCCTGGAGTGCAACAGGGGGGTTGTTTATAAAGCAGAGTTTGTGCTAAGAAAGTCTGGAATAAACTACTTCATATATATATAACTGAGAACAATTTTACCTACTTTAATAAGCTACTACTGATAATTTTATGTAACTACCTTTGACTTCTACTCTTATTTAAAAAGCCATTTTTATTTGAAAGTTTTTACTTGGAAGAACTTGGATGCTATTCTGAGCTCCCAACAGATAATGCTGACACCACCAAACTTCTTTATTCAGTGAATAATGAAACAGCTCAACATCGGATGTTAAATCAGGGCAGTACACATTCACAAGCATTAGAGCAGTTAGCCCTCATCTTCTGGGTAAGAAACACTGCCTTGCCCCTATGCAGAAAGTTCACGTTCTTTTTAATGTCTTGTGCATTTCACAGATTTTGTGTATAACTTGAAAGGTGCCTTGCTGCACTTACAAATATGCAAACTCCAACAATTATGAAGAGTCTCAAAGCTTTATTTAAGGGGGGGGGGGGGGGGAACCCCACCCTCTCTTTCTCAGACTGCGATACACCCGCGCACAACGTACTCGCAGCCCTAAGTCAGTGCCAGGCTCTAACGCGAACCTGCGCTCCCTCCGTCAGCAGAAAAATCCGCCGCTAATCTGTGCTCGTCGCCGGAGCGATGCTCCTCCTCTGTCGGGGCCCTCGGCTGACTCAGGCTTCTCTCCCAGCCCTGCGCCCGCACCTACAGCGGGTCCCCAGCCCCCAGAGCACGAGCAAACCAACAGCTCCCAAACTGGGGGGGAAAGGAAAGGAAAAGGGGGGGGAAAAAAAAAAAATCAATCCTTCTTCAAGCTGAGCCATGGATAAGTGGTGATAAACGAGGCAAACAGGCTGCACGCCTCAACCAGATCAGTCATGGCATTGATACCCGGTGGCTGCCAGTAACTAAACCTGAAAAGGTGTTTAAGAAACATTGCATTTATCTGGCTAAAGTGGTAAAACCTGCAAGCGTGTAACTTTCTGAGGAGCCTGGCAGTGACCCAGCCAAAGGAAGGCAATAGGGCAACATGTGTCCAAGGCAGAACACAGTAACTACTTAATTACGGTAGGTGAGTACATGTGTATTTACCCGCTAGCCGTGGCAGGGTACCTACTGCACCCTACCAGAGGGTACCACAGCCAAAAAACATACCAGTAACGGCTGTCCCTGACATAGCGGAGGTACATGGGCATAGGAAGAGCTCGCTTTGTCAGAAAGAGGAGTGCTAGACTTCTTACTTGCTGAAGCACCACAGGAACGGCAGCAACAGAATAGGAAGCACCTAGGAAGTTACACCGCTAACAGAGTTTCTTACTTGCTCGCGTGAATTCGGGAGTTCTTTGCCTTGGTTTTATTTTGGTTTGTTTGGTTTTCAGTTCTCTTCTACTCATTCTGAAATTGATGTATCTTGCTTTTTTCAAGGAGACTGAAATACCACTGGAAAAAAACCCAGAATTTTCAAGTGACAAGTTACTTTATATAAAAGTTGTCAGCTATCAATCATTTCACTCCCGTTAAGGGTTTTCATGAAAGATGTCTTCAGACAATTATCCTTTAAATTTTTGAGTCAAACACATCGGTAGAAACTAACAAGTTATTTTTAAAAGCCTTAAAAGCCTTCAGCTAAAAACGAGTTTAAGATTAACCTGCATTTCCTTAGCAGGATGTTGCTCGCCTCTAAAAAAATAAATTTACAAGAATCTGATATAACAAATGGTCCTAGCTATGCAATTAAAAATACATAAATACACAATTTGAGTCAACTCTTTCTTCTTTAAAAAAGGCAAATAATACAGATACTAGAAAGCGAAGCAAAGAGTCTGGCTGGCCCCAACCGGACTGCAGTCACGAACACACCACGACGCGCTGATACCGTGCTAGGTGCATGCACCTCACGCGTTTATTGCCATCATTTAATCCCTCGCAGGGCGGAGGAGGCTCTGCCTTTACACAGACAGCTACAGCTCATTCTGACAACGCTCTCGCGCAACAGTGCCGCGAAACCACGCGCTCTGCCTCCGCCGCGAGCAGGGGCACAGGTGGGTGACACGTTCTCGACAGAGGCCTCGGAGGAAGAGGATTTGTTCGCAGCAGCGTTTAAGCGTTCGCCACCCACAGGGATGCACAGCTGGAGGGTACCACGGGCCCCGCGCACCCACCGCCACGGTGGGCAAGGGCCAGCGTGGTCACACAGCCCCAAGCAAAGCGACGCCAGGCTCGGGGCCACCTGCCCGGGAGGGCGGCCGGTGCCCGCGGGGTCCCCCGGGGACCTGGTGAGCGGGTCCCCCCGGGGACCTGGGGGCGAGGCAGTGCTCCAGCAGCTGGCTTTTTGGCCTGGCTCTGAGCAGCACCAGCCACCCAGCTCCAGCCTGCGTAGGGCCGAGCAGAAAACCCCATCGCCAGCAGGTCACCGCTACCAGCCTGAACGGCGACAGAGCCTGCGCTGCCGGAGGAAACTCTGTCCCACTATTTAACAGGAGAAAGACGCTCCGGCAACCCAAGTTTAACAAAGCCATCAAGACAAATACAGCGGCTTACTCATTAAACACACGGTATTTTTGCAACCCTTGTCCTGCCTCCACTCTTTCCCCATCCCTGTTTGCTTCTGCCCCCTCTCCGCCGCCCGACGGCAAACCCACCGCCACCCCCCCCCCCCGCGCGTCCCCGCCCCGGGCGGCCCCAGGGGAGGCGGCCGTGCCCCTGCAGCGCCTGACGGCCACCCCCACGCCACGGGTGTCGAACCCCGGCAACGACGGGCCGCCCCGGGGGAGCCGGAGGAGGCGGCGGCGCTCCCGCCGGGTTTGCCCGGGGACGGCGCCGTGACACGGCGTGAACTTTTGCTTTCGGCGGGGCAGGGCGGGGGGGGGGGGAGGGCGGAGAGTTGGGGGGGGGGGGGGGGGGAGGCGGCCCCGGCCCCTCCTGCGCCCCACCGGGGGCAGGGCAAAACCGCTTTTTTTCCCTTAGGAGGGGTGAAATAAGTAGAATTTTAAGGAAGGAGGGGAAAAGGAAAAAAAAAAAAAAAAAAAAAAAAGGCAGAGCAGGGAGCCGGAGCGCTGCAAACTGCGCGGCGGGCAGCCCGGGGCGGGCAGCGTGCCCGGCCGTTCGCAGCGCGGCGGCTGCCGGCCCGGGCGGCCGCGCCTCCCGGGACCCCCCATCCCATCCCCTCCCCTCCCCTCCGACGGGGAGCCCCCCACCGCCCGCCCCTCACCTTCCAGCCGGCCGAGCTGTTGCTGTCGCCCTTATCCTTGAAGTAGGGGACGCTCTTGACCATCCACTCGTAGATCTGGGAGAGGGTGAGCCGCTTCTCGGGGGAGCTCTCGATGGCCTTGGTGATGAGGTCCGCGTAGGACAGGTTGCCCCAGGCGTTGCGGCGCGACGAGCTGCTCTTGCGGGGCTGCCCGGCCACGGGGCCCGGCGACAGACCGGCCACGGGCGGCGGTACCGGCGGTACCGGCGGCGGTCCCGGCGTGTGGAGGCGGCAGCCGGCCTCGGGCGCCGGGAAGTCCCCGCAGCGGCAGGCGGCCGCCTCCGGGGGGGCGGCGGCGGGGGGCAGCGGCGCGAAGTCCTCGCTCTCCTCAAGCAGGCTGAGGTTGCTGATGAAGTCGGCGCTGAGCGCTCCCGAGGCGGCGGCGGCGGCGGCGGCGGCACCACCGGCCCCGGCCGCGGCCCCGGCCGCCCCCTCGGGCTGCCCGCCGCACGACGGCGCCGGGCTGGAGGTGGCCGAGCTGGGGGGGTTGAACTCCGGCCGCGGCAGGGGCCATGTGCAGGAGCGGGGCCGCGGCAGCGGCTCGAAGTCGGGGTCGATGTCCACCAGCTGCGGTGCCTCGGCCATGGCGGGGCCGGGGCGGGAGCGCGGCGGCGGCGGCGGCGGCGGCGGGGCGGCTGGGCTCAGCGCCGCCGCCCCATGCAGGCTCCGGGCGCGGACCGGGGCGGCCCCGACGGCGCGGCCGCCAACACCGCTGGCGGCTCCGGCCCCGCCGCCCTGCCCCTGCCCGGCTCCCGGCTCCCTGCCCGGCTCCCGGCTCCCTACCCGGTTCCCGGCTCCCTGCCCGGTTCCCGGCTCCCTGCCCTCCGCGGCGGCAGCGATACCAGCGACCCGGCCGCCCCGCGCGCACCGACTGGAGCGACCGCCCCGCGCGGGCCCGCCTCCAGCCTTCCTCCTCCTCCTCCTCCTCCTCCTCCTCCTCCCGGCGGGGAGGGACGGCCCGCGCAGCGCCAATGGCAGCGCCACGCCGCCCGCCCGCCTCCCGCCGCGGGGCCGGTTTGGCAGGAGGGTGCCGGTGCCCCCGTGCTAGTTCGGGGGGGGGGGGGGGGATCGGTGGGTGTTTTCGGGCGGCGGGGTGGGGGTGGGAAGCGGCGAGCGGCCGGCCGTGCCCCCCGCAGCCCCGGAGCTCCCTCGCCCTGCGGGGAGCCAGTGCCCTTCGGCCGCGGGGTGCGAAGGAAGGAACTGCTCGCAGGGCGAGCTGCGGGGGGGGGGGGGGGATTGCCACGGAAAATACCCCCGCGAGTGTTTTTTGCCTTGGTCCGTGCCGGCGGGGTCCTGTCGCCCGCACCGACGGCCCCGGTGCCCGCCGCCCCCGGGGGTCGCCGGGGGTCTGGGGGCATCCCCCCGGCTGGAAGGGGGTGCACGGGGGGGTGCGGGCGGCTCCCCGCTCCCACCAGCAGCCCGGAGCCGCCGCCGCCCGCGGGGACGGGACCGGGGGCTGCCGCAGCTGCCCCCCCTTTCCTCCCTCCCTCCCTCCCTCCCTTCCTCCGGGCCGGCTCCTCGCCAGAAAGTGTCTGCGCCTCCCGAAGTGATAAACCTCCCCTTCGGCTGAGCGTGTTTTCATACCGTGAGCTGGTGTTTTATTCCGTGGGCAGGCACGGGAGCTCGGGATAATTTCATTTTAAGTCAACTGTTAAACATACTTCATGTTTTTCCCGGCAAACCCCAAGGCCACACAATTTAGTAAGGCTTGTATTCCCCCTCCTTCCAAAGAGGCACCAGTTACAGGACGCGCCACCTCTGCCGCCTGAGCCCATAAACGTACAAAGAGATGTTCGAGGCAGCACAGAAGTGTTAATTCTGTTTAAAACGAAAAGGAAGACGTCTGCTTAAGCTAGGGAAACAATCCCAGGGACGACTCAACACTTTGTTCGAACTGGCAAACCCTACGTTTTAGAAAATCTGTTTTGTTTTCAATAGGAGTGCTTTTTAAAAAACATACTTCAGACACGGCTTAGTAAGTCACAAAATTCACAACCAGCCATGGCATTTGATGTTGCCTGTCAAAGAACACCGGAGTGGGGTAACTGTTGCTGTTGAGCCAGCAAACCTGTTACTCTTCCCTCCTCTCTGCATCCAGGCAGAGAGTGTTAATGTTATTTAAATGTGCTTCATTGTTCCTATAAAAAATATTTTCTGAAAATGAGTAACAATAATGAAGAAGAGAGAGTATAAGACTGGATTTAGGCCCACAGCATATAATTTAGTGACAGATCATACATCTACATACACATGCTGTCTATTATGAAAACACCTTTTAAGACATGCAATGACACCTAGCTATATAGTTAGTGCAACATATGCATAAGTGCACGGTAACTGATCAAATTTTAAACCACTGGGTTTGTCATGTTTATTTTCCCAAATGCCAAAGGTGATTATACCTCATTATAGGTCGGCTGCTCATCCAATTTCAGAGTTGCTTTGCCTTTAAGTCATTTCTATGTTTTGCAAATCCTGCAAAGGATTCAACCCACAAATTTGTATTGTTTAGGCCACAGATTTTAGAAAACCCCCTTTTTTTTCCAGTTTAAAAAAAAAAAAAAAAAAAGGCAAGATAGTCCCAGTTCAACCTAATAACTTGCATGCCACGTTTCAGCTTGGAACAGTTTTATCCGGCAGCGTTACACAACTCCGCTACAGTAGTTGCCCTGCAGAAAGGGAGAGCACCCTGCCTTGGAGAAGCAGAGATTATATAATGGTGAGAAGCAGCCAGGGACGCGCGGCGAATGGACATGTTTAAATGCGAGCCAAAACAAAAGAAGTGCCCGAGAACACTGAAACATTTTCTTTCTCTTTCCCTGGCATCTGAAAAAAAAAGTCTAAGAGCCAGACTGGCACCTATCCTGCTAAAGGAAATGGATTTATTACCCAGGCTTTCTTCTAAAGATTTTTTTTTAAATCTTGCACTCCTTGCTTTTTTATTTTGTTAAAAGTAGAGATGTTATTCCCTGACCTATATCAGCATACACAGATGCTGAAAAAAATAGCTTTCCTTTGTCAGATGCCAGCTGTGAAAACTGGGAAGAAAGCTATTGCTGGGAGATTTTAGGAAGCCCTGGTGCATTTGTAGTTCAGCCCGGCTCATTTTGCAGGGTGAGGGTTGTATTGCCCCTTCTTGGCCCTACATGGCGTTACCATTGCTCACCTCACCTTCTGGTGGGGCTCTGCCATGTTTGTTCCCCATGTCACTGATGTTCTTGCAGCTCAAATCTTAGCAGTGAATAGAGAGAGCAGTTTGCAGTGAGGGGTGAGGGACATAGAGGTAGACAGCAATAGAACCAAAGCCTTCAAAATGCTGCATTTGCTCGGCAAGTGGGGCCCCGTGACTCACAACAGGCAGAGCTTAGCTCTGCCGCGGGGATTTTGACTATTGCGTGCTATCAGCTGGGCCCAGGTCTGCTGAGGGTTGGAGGAAGGATGAAGGCTGATGAGACGATGCGGTGCAGTTTCCTGGGATGAGTAATCCAGGCAGTCTGCTCAGACTTCGGCAGAACCGCCTGGGTGAGTGAGTCCTTCTGTAAGGCCCCGGTCCACGCGTATGTGATCCTCTGCTTTCCTCATAGGACTTCTTCTCTTCATCAAGTATTGGGGGATTGAATCCTTTCACGTCAACCAATTTTAGAGTCAAAGCAATGAAGTGACACACATGCCATACACAATATGAGGGCCACGAAATCTGCATGCTGTAACCTCTCCTGCACCGCTCTCCCAGTGCACCCCAACACCGTTGACCATCCTTAGGACATGCTGCCGCAAACAAAACCGCCCATTTGGCTGCTGAAGGGGGCTTCCCCCTCCTAAAACAGCTCAGCACAGCAATGGCTCAGTACAAGAAATTTTACTGCATCTACAAATGACAGTGTTAAGTTTATCTCATCTCCCACAATGCCAAAATGCTGATGGATGCACCACAATTCATTTTCTACTCCCACGGTCCTCCTCCTACACTCCACCTTTTCATTTCTCTACTCCTACTCCTGCTCCCGTTTTCCACTCCTCTATAATACAATATCTCCTATCATCCTTAGCATCAACTTGTATTTTTTTCAAATTAAAGACCTGAAGATTGCCTTTTATCATCACTGGAATAAAGTGCAGCCTTCTATTCATGTTCTGGGCTCGAGGCAGCCAAAATAAAGGATCTATACTGTCTTTTTACTATCATCTGTATAATTCATTTTCTGAGGTTTTGATCAAATTCAGCAGGAGATTACATGAAGTTGAAAGCACTCGTACTCTATGTATAGCTCTTTTTTCTACACGTATGTGCGCGATGAGAGAGTACAAACGTTTTAACAGAACAAAAAGCAACGATGAAATACCAGTGTGCGCCTGGTATCATAAGAGCTGGGAGAAAGCTTATTTTCTGAGGAAGGACGGGGGAGTTAAGTACCTCCGGTTTCCTCCCACGTCTCTCAGAAGGCACCGACTTTGGCCTGTAGTCCGCATTTCTGAGGAGTCTGCGTGTCGAAGGGGTGGCACGGCACCTCAAGCACATCCCCTCCCAGCCCAGGGTGACTGAAGGTTTCCCCACACAGCAGAGCTTGGGTGGACGAGGCATTCGCACTGCCCAGCTGAGGGAGTTCAAGGTGCTTGAAGCTCTCCCAACCAGTCTTATACGACTGCCGGAAAAAGGCAGCTCCACCGCAGTGCTTTTTGCAACAGGAGTTTAACTTCACTGCTGTGAGTTACCTCCTGGGAGTGCGCATCTCTCCCCATCAACCACAAGAACCACTGAGCGAATTTAAGGATCTGCTAATCCCTCACCATGATTTGGTAGTGCTGATGCCCTTACTCCCTCTCCATCCTGCCCTTCGCCTTCAACCTTGCACAGCAGCACCCACAGGCAGGTTGGGGTCTGGCTGGCCCAGGGAGAGGTGGGTGTCACATTTAGGGTCACTCTGTGGTCAACGGAGGGAAACATGTCCCCCCGCAGGTGATTTGCCACCCCAGATGGTGGAGCTGACCAGCTACGGGAATGCCAGGCTCTCGCTCCACGTAGTTCATGCTCATTTTCAGCCGGCTGCCTTCAGGCCAGCGAATCCCACTCATCGCGTTTTATAGCACATGGAAAACACGTAATTGCCGCTTCCCCTGCCATTGTGTCCCCTGGATTTTCAGGGCTCCAGGAGTGTCAGGTGGCTCCGTGCAAACCAGAAGTGATGGGCAGGACGATGCTGATCTCAAGGGATGACTTGTTCAAGCAAAACAAGTGGCACTCAGCCTTGCCTGGCACAAACGTTTTCGTTGTTTCTTGTTATCCAACGTATGCTAGCACCTCTACACCCCAGAAGGGCTGCAGCCCTCCTGAGCTCAACAGTAAGACAAAGGCCGTGCCGCACAGGCTAACAGGCTAACCGGGCCCTGCGGAGAAATGGCAAAAGAGAGGCAAAATTATTAGTCATGCTTTGCAGGGGGGAAATTGGGCCAACATGAACTCACATAATGTGCAGAGGACCGCACAAAGGAAGCAAGTGTAGAGACAGACTTTGAAGCCAGGTCAACCAAGTCTCAGTCCTTACGCTTTAAAAAAATTCCTGTCACCAAATAGTTGTCAGGGTACTTGCTGGTGACGGGTTTGAAGTTACCTTGTCTCAGCTCCAGGTCCTGCTACACACAAGTGAAATTCCTGAATGTTCCCAGTAGAGGCAGAAAGGCCCTTCTGGATTTGCATCTGTATGGCTGAAATTAGGGCCAGGAGATCTTCATAAATGCTGGCTGCACTGCCTGCAGGCAGGCAGGCAGGCTGAGGCCACTGGACGTATTTTGGAGTCCAGAACTGCCAGATCCTCTCAGAGTGCGGTGCAGCTCCAGCCCCCAGAATGTCTCCACGCAACCCACCCCTTCTCAGAGGAGATGGGGAACCATGGCTGGAGATGTGAGAGCTGCCCAAACAGCCAAACGCCATCTCCTCACCGCCTGCCATGGGGAGCCGGGCTGCTGTAACCGGGGCTCTCACAGCAGCTGCTGCGTCCTTCTTCTCCTCCTTCTCCTCCTCCTCCTCCTCCTCCTCTTCCTTCTCTTCTTCACAGCCAACAATCACCAGTGAGTCTCCAAACTGGACAGCAACAACCCACAGCCAACCCCCTCCTCCTTCCCCAATTTCTCTGTAACAGCTTCGGTGGCAGGGAGCTGCCTCAGGGCTCGGCGGGCACCGCTGCCAGGAGGAAGGGTGAAAGGGAGATGTCAAGAGGGGCGAAGGCAGGGTTGTGCTCTCCAGACTGGGAGATGGAGCTGCTGGGGGGTGGGCTTTCAAAATCTCAGTGCGGGCCTAGTGGCTGCTGAGGTTGGACCACCCTTGCTTAAAAGAAATGCCACAATAAATATTTAGTTAAATAAATAAAAAAATGATTTAGTAAAAAAAGTATACTTTTTTAAAAACAGCTAGTAAAAATATTTACTATGTATTTTTGGACAATTTCCTTTGATGTTGTTCATACCTCATTTGTCCTCAGCATCTGCAAAAATGTAAACAATTAAGATTTCAGGGCAAGGTTTCAAGGAAACCATTTCTAAGTCACACTGTTTGAAGGAATCAGAATTTAATTTTAAATTTCCTTGTGCAAGAGTTCACATCAGAAGTGCTTGTGTGTTTTTCCAGTCAAAGAAAAGAAATAATAATACGAGTTTTGCTGGTTGGTGTGACTAATGCAGATCAAATTCCTACTAAGTGGGACTCTTAGCATTTGGACAAAACCGTATTCACTGAATAAGCTCAAGTGAGGCATACATTACTTGGAACCACAGTCTGCTGCCACATTTCATGAACAGAAGAAGAAGGTAAACTGAAGAAAATATTTGACACAAATTCATCTCTCGAATCTCTCACAATCTAGGCTCAAGGCCTCCCATTTAAACATATATCCTCTCACGCCCACGTATACACATCCAGAAGTGAAAGACTGAACTACAATATGCCTGAGAAATGATCCTTACCGGGATTGTCACAATAAATACCAAAGGTAGTGTCTACGTAATGATATCTGTTTTTAATGTGTCATGTGCAATCACTGGCTGTGATGTAAAAACAGAAGGCAAGAGTTTATCAGGTTTCAGATTCAGCTGAATCACTCGGCCCACCCCTATGCAAAGGCCAATGTGCCTGGAAGTAAACACAGTTCAAGTGGTATGTATGTTTTCCAGGGTGTTGGGTTTCTGTTTTGTCGTAAATATGATCTATTACAATATTCTCCCACATCCTACGGTCAATGTTTCAACATTTTCAGGTGCGTTTCTCATTTCTTGTTTTCCTTGATATATTGCTGGAGGAAAAACTGACTGGCTTCGCATGATAGCTTTTGTATATTAAATAATTTTATTGTGTTTGAGCAACAAACTAAAAACAGGATGCTTGACAGTTACGGTATAATCAGTGGTTTCTCTTCAGCCTGTAGGAAGGAAAATTCATGGCATGGTACAATGCAACGCTTGACAACTATTTCATCTTCTTTTCCTTTGTTTCACTGGAAAACTGATAGCTACCTGTCACCAACAAGAAAAAGAGTGTATAGCCAGAACCAGCATGGAGGCTGTGGCATAATAAAGTCTTACTTTTAAAAGCAAATATATTTTTCCATTGTTGATTTTGTGCTTGAAAATCATATTTATATATGTATACAACTGTATTTGTATACAAAATAGTGATTTATGTATACACTACACAAACGCATATTGTTATATACATTTTATGCTAGATTTATATAGATGGACACGTGGTTAAACAATAATAGTAAGAGAGTATTTTGACATATATGCATATATTCCTATGCTGCTGGTGACTAACACATTACAGAAGGCAGTGTTTGGGCAGGATGCTCAATAGGTAAGTTTTGTAGTGTACAAATACTGTCCACGGTGTAAATGTCTACAGCAGAAGGATGACAACCCCAGGCAGCTACACTCTCTTTCTTCTTGTGAAACACTGTAACTCTGTGCTTTTTTCACCTCTCTGTAAAATGGGTATAAAAAATGTCTGCCCATTGCAACACCGTTAGTTAAAAGTTTAAGTGCTTTGAGATCTGCTGCTGCAAATGCAAACCTTGCTTATGCCTGGCCTGCAAGGAGAATATACTGACGAAACTGAAAGCACCAAGGTCCCAGCAGCAGGTTGTGCCTGAAGGCAGAGGTACACCACGTACCAGCCTGAAAACAGATAAGAAGAGCAACCAGTAGTTTCAATTTTGCATTTGCATCTGCCAAACCCCAAATAGCGAACCTCAACCAGGATCAGTAATCGGAAGCCACGTGATCAGTAATGGGAAGGTATATGGCAGGCGGCAGCTTGGTGGCTTCTCTTCTTATCCAAGAAGGAGATGGGAATCTGCGATGAGATTTAGGAGGGAGCTCGAGGTGCATCAGGTGCGAAGGGGTAAATGGTGGGGCTGTTCAGATCCGTCCACCCACATGTTACAGAAATGCTGCTGCAGCTGCAAAGAAATCAGCAGTGGCTCCCTGAAAGCCACCCACTTTCACTCTTTGCTCCAGTTGTGGCTACCAACCTCACTGGCTGATGAAGCAGCTTGCAACAAAAAAAGCCCAAAACCCAAAAAAAACCCAAGCAAACAAAAAACAAAGTAGAGTCTCAGACAGCAACTGGACTCTCTGGTATCCCCTCTTTGCTGGGGTGGGGATCAGTTCATTGAGGTACAGCCTCACAGGGACGCCTTGTCCTCTCCAATGGGTGCCAGAGCCGCTGGAGAATGGGAAAGACAATGACGGTGCAGAAGGGAAAGAGTGAGCAGAGAGAAAAAAGACAAGGAAAGGGTAGGGGGAGATGAGGAAAACACAAAAGGAAGTCACAACAAGAGAAAAACCAGCAAGAAAGGAAAGGAAAAAAAAATAGAAAGGAGGAAAATGAGCATGAAACAAGGAGAGAAATGAGACTTGGCCAGTGTATGAAGAAAGAGAACGTGTATCAAAGCACCCCAAAGTGGAGCTTTTGCAAAACAAAGAACGCACAAGAATACTTAAAAGGCACTGAAGGACTGTCATCCCAGAGCTGTGCCTCCAAGGGACAACGGGCAACCTCCACAGGTGCCCAGGGCAGGTCTGCAACAGGTGCCTCCCAGAGGGCTCACCCTGGCCACATTCACATCCCCGCCACAGTGTGCCTTGTGGAGATTAAATGGGCAAACGGATCCAGAGCTCCTGCCCCCGGTGCAGTCAGAAGTGATTTTGCAACTCTGCAGTTTACACTGCAGTGAAGTTCACCTGGTCGAGCAAAGCTGGTCCCACGCCTCGCTTTCTGCCATGTGTCAGCCAGTCAGCATTTCCTTTACCTTTAATCCTGGGGCATGGCTGACCTTGCCCTGCAGCAACCACAAGCCTAGAGTAAGCACCCCCGGGCTGCACTTCCCTGCAGTGTTTCCAGCAAAGCCAGGAGATGCTGCAAAAAGACACAATATTTGGAGTTGGCCAGCAAAGGAGCCCTTGCCCAGCGGTTCTCCGTCCCAAATAGCCGGGCACAACACATCGACTGACGGGCTCAGGGATGCCAGGCACTGACAGCTCTTGATGAAGTGATATATCAGGCAGCCAGCTGCTCTCTCCTTGACCCACCTGAATAAATGCCAAGGCACCCTCAGCATTGCTTGCTAGTGTTCTGCCCAGGAGGACCCAGCAGTAATAGCCACTGAGTGTTTGGGTACACACTTGAAGAAGGACTCAGGAGTCAAAATAAAATGGACAAGGGAAAAAATTAATTTTAAAAAATACCTTAACATATGTTGGTTTGTTAAAAACTTAAGCCCTGTATAGTTTTGTTGCCAAACTGCATTTTTATATTACAGGAAATTCGGTGCAGACAACCAGGATTGCTTGTTACTTTTCCAGATCTGCCAGATGTGTCTTCCTTTCAGTTGACACCTTCCTATAATTTTTTTTTAGTGAAACCTTTTCTTATGGCTTTTTTTTTTCTCTTCTAAATATACACCTAATCTTACTCTTTGTAAAATCGCCATGGTGTGGTTGAAAAGTCACCTTGCAAACAAGCAAGGAGCACACTTTTCTCACAAGACTCAAAAAGCATTACCCTCTCTGTGCATGAAACTTCCTGCAAAAATAAGACTTCTATCACGAAACACAAGAAATGCAACTCTAGATGCTGAAAGTGTTGTGTTAAGGCTTTAACACAGCCAGGCAGAGCTGTCTTCTCCATTGTTCCTGAACAAGCCTTTCCAGCCACTCGTGATGTCAGGAGGCACCATTCAGACAAATAACAGCAACCACATCTCTGTGGATTCTCCTCAGCCTCCATAAATAGGCACTTTCTTTGCTGCTCCATCATGTGAATCTAATGAGGGTTTATTTTTTTAATATCAGAATTAAATCAGGAGTGCAAATACAGGCACTGGTCTGACCCTGTTTAGACCCTTCCTCCTCAACCCCATTAGCAGAGGGGCACTTAGGGTGTGAAGCAGATGTACAGCCTCCTCTAGAGCAATGCTCAAAATCAGGTACAGCCTCCTCTAGAGCAACGCTCAAAATCCTGTACAGCTGCGTGTAACGCATTCAAAGTAAGTTCCCCAAACCAGGCAGGCTCCATGCCTCAGCCTGCTAAAAAGCACAGAGGCGACGAAAGGACTTACCCTCCCCGGAGCCCCAGGGCTGGGGAGATGACTTGGTTTATCACCAATGGCCTCCAGCTTTGTCACCCTGGAGAATGACCAATGGACAACAACTGCATTTTACACTTCTTATCTTACAGTGTTGGCATCTACATCATTCAGACCCCTCCAGGGCACCAACTTTAACCAGTGCTGAACATCTGGCAGCTTGAAGAGAGGGAGAAAGAGTGAAGAAGGTGATATTCAGTCATCTTATGAAGGTCTCTGTGAAGGGTGGGAAGGTAGCTCAAGAATGGGCCTAACTGCTGAGATAAGAAAAGGAGGAGACAACAAAGAGAGAAGACAAGGGCAAAGAAACCCAAAATGTTGTCATCATGTTCCTAAAAAGCTATCAAAATCTGGCAGCTGAGAGGGGAGATGATCGCAGATCTCACAGTGGAGTATGTCAAATTTCTCAGTAGCTGACTGGTTATCAAAGGTTGTAGTTTGGAGACGGTGATGACCAAGTATTTCTGACTCACCAGAACAGCTCTCGGTTTTGTTTGCTTTTCTGACAGATCTTCAGGAATATGTCTTTGCCCTACTGCAGTTTTACAGCATTATGGGTTTGCATTACAATTTTTCCCCTCGATTCTTGTTTCTCCAGGGACAAGACCGTACTCTGTGGCCTAACACAGCCCAGACTGCAGAAGCAGTTGCCCAGATCACCTTCATCCAATCCTTCATTTTCACCTTGATCCAGCTGCAGGTGAGAAAGGAGACTCAGTGGTTGCTGGTGCTGTAAATTCAGCAGCCAGAGTAGCTCAGCAGCCAGATGAGTGGTTTGCAAAACATCAGCTGTGGAGCACTGGCACATCGATTACACAACTCTTCATCCCAAGCACCGCTGTTACAGCATGGGTAGCGACTCCTCCTCCATCATCAAACCCAAGATTTCCTTATGGTGGTCAGAAAAAACATCTATTTGAGTAAAGTCTGTGAAGTCGTGCAAACGGGTCTTCAAAAACACCTACGTCAATGGATTCTTTCTTTGATATTTTAATCAAATTCATGTGCCAATGTCAGATGAAATCAGCACGTCTCTTCCTCAGTGGGGTTACTGTCTAGCTGACAGACTGCTGCATGTGCAGATATGTCTGAGCCAGCCAACAAGATCTGCAGCTGAGCAAGGAAGTGGGTAAGTGCCATGGAGGTAAACGCAGGGTCAAGAAAATGGCTATGGTGAGTGCAAAGGTAAATGCTAAGCAGAGCAGTGACAGGCACCCAGAAGGGATTTTTCACAAGCATGCTGGCATGCTGTGTTGCACAGCTTGCTCTGCTCCCGTAGGTTTTGAGCAAAAGCAGTCTGTGACAAATATTTTGAGAGTGCTTCACAGGAATCGAAGCTGCGAGATGTTGAATCTGCACTGGCAGAGCCAAGCACAAAAAGTGGCGAGTGAACTTTTTCCTACACAGATTGCACCACAGAATAAGTTTCCTGATTTGCAGAGGCTTTTTACACTTCTTGTCATAGGCAACCCTGCTATGGAAAAGTATCTGGAAACCTCTTTTGCAAAACCTTGGTGGCATATCTTGTTTGAATCAACTCGGGGAAAAAAAGGCCAAAAATTTTGAAAGTCGCATGAACAACCCACGAAAGCTGTTGAATGCTCATGTTGGGCATCATCTTGCAGCAGACAAGGAGAGCAGCCTGGCAGCTGCTGCACTCAGCACGATAGCAGCGCTGTGTTGTTCCCTCATGGATGATTCACAAGAGCTTGGTGAGGGAAGCAGGCAATTTGCGATGGGGATTTCTTCTAATGCAGCGATTTTGTTAGAAACCAAAAGAGCAACCCAGGCTGTTGGAAAAAATTCAGAAGTATGATTTTCCTTTTGAGAAGACAACAGCTTTTGTTAGCCATATCACTGCGGGCACAGCAAGAACGTGGGAGAAAAGCCCTGTTTCTCAATATAGTGCATGTGGCTTGCACAAAACCTTTGCTCAGCTTAGTTGGGGGAAAATGGAGTTAATTAACTTGTTACAGTGGTAAAACGGGCCTCTGCTGCCTTCTAACAATATCTCCAGGCAAAGGGGAAAGTACCTGCAATCTTCCCAGTCATAAGGTGGAAGAGCGGCTTTCAAGTCGTTTTTGTGCTGTCCAAGGCTTCTAGGGAGATGGGCGTTTAAGAGCCTGTGTGTAGCTTCGTTTAGCAGTTTAAGGTGTGGGTAAGATTCACCTGCCATGACTCAGGCATCTAAAACCTAATGTTTAGGTCCTTGCCAACCACTCTCAGCTCCATCTGTAGCTGAGGAAGAAAAACAGGCAGAGAAAATTCAGTTATCCAAAGCCTGGCCTGTAAGCCAGGAGTGCTGAGCAGTCCTGTTTTGACTTGATGGGAACAATGTAGAGGAGATAATGCTGACTTGGACACGAGTTACCTTAACACCTCCGCAACTGGGTGCAAAGCCCACCCTTCCTGCAGGCTGCTAGAGATATGAGTGCCACTGCTTCAACAGCCCGTGCTCATTCTCCAGGGGGTAATCATAACCCTCACAAAATCAGACATCAGAGCAAGTCAATGAGCAAAAGAGTTGGTAAGCTTTGGCTCTGGCTCAGACTTTACAGTCACACCACTGACAGGGCATTGACCAAGAAAGCCCTCCCTCAAAGCAGTATTAAAAGAAACTAATCTGCCTTCACAATTGTCAGTCAACTACCTTTTTTTTTAAGGCCTGTCAAATGCTTGATCCAATCTACGTCAAATATCAACTGATACTTCTGAAGCAATTCCTGTGTTTGAAGACAATGTGTTGGCTAGCACCGTTGTTTCAATTCTGGACAGAAAACCTTCACGTATTGCTAAGTTTTGAGGTGACTTACAGGTGCCCAATGGCAGTGAAGACTGAGAGAGCATGTATTTTCTTTATACAAAGGCGAATCACATCATTCCAGACAAGAAATCGAAGGCAGCAGCCATGCTATATACAACACCATTTCTTAACCAGGAAGATCTTCAGCTGGAACTGCAAACCATCTTCTTTTCTATAAAATAAATTCACAGGTAAATGTAAAATTGTATGTTTGATAGTACCATGCAATAACAGTATTGATGGTATTAATAAAAGACTATTATTTAAAAGCATCTTTGTACTTTGCTTTGATAAAAGCTACATAAATTAGTAATCTGTGAGCATTGTTCAACCTCTGCTACTGAATTTACTTCAAAACACCATGCCAGTGTGGTAGACTTAAATAGCAACTTAAAAATTAATATGTTGACCTGAATATGGGCTGGTGTCTAATCTGTCTGCATGGATCATAGTCAGAATTACCAACGGCTTCTAGGAGATCAGAATATTCTTGTTTGGAAGAGCTGTGGATGGGGTCAGCTGGTACTGGTACTACAACGTAAGGTAGATTTCCCCCTCTCAGATTGCTCCCTTCACCTGTTAACCTGTTATTATAACAAAGACTCATCTTCGTTAGCCACTCTGCTGCAGGGCTCACCTTATCTACCAGCAGGGAACGCTGATTTCATATCAGAAGTGGAGGCAGGGCAAAGAGCGATGGGAAGGCAGGGTGACCAGTGGAGTGGGAACCTCACAGCAGCAACCAGGGATTCCAAGATGTCGAAGCATCCCAGGAATGCACTGACCATGGAGAGAGGATTTTTTTGTCTTTTCGTGAAGGTAGGAAGAACTACTTTAAAGTAATGTGTGCAGAAAGGGGATACAAACTGAGGGTCCAGGAAGACACTGGCAAGAAGCACCAAGAATGAACTTACAGAAAATGGTGTGGAAGACTGTCTAAAGCGTGGAAAGAAACACACACTAGCAGTGTCTGGCTCTCCAAAGATCTGCTTCACTTAAAAGAAGCAAAACCTTTTTGCAAGAGTCTTCAGACAAGGGCTTCTGGTACCTACTGAGAAGTGGAGCATGCACAAACCCACACGGTTAAAAAGGGAAAGATTAAAGAGGAGCAGGAGAGACTTTTCAGAAGACAGCTATGTTCAGTGCCAGAAATATCATCTTGAGTACGAATGGGACTCTTCACCATTAGAAGCGAGACACTGATTTGCAAAGTAAAGCTGCACCAAGAGGCAGCAGGAAAGGTTTTGAAGAGTGAACCTGCTTTTGCTGAACACAGCATCTCATGGTCAGCTCAGAGTTAGAGGATCATTTCAGCAGTGAGTATTTGTGAACTAGACAGATAGAAAAGCAGAACCCAGCCTCGAACATGCAAACCATAAAACTTCACGGGAATGGAGGAGCAATGCTAGGGTCAGATGCCAGGTTTCTCTGAGAGAAGCTATACCATGGGACAAGGCTTCATCAAGGTGAACAAACACGAAGGCTCTCAGGCAGCCGTCCAGGTAACCTGGGAATAATGCCAGGGATGAATATCCTCTGCAGGTGCATCCCTTTAATTCAGTAGGTAACAGCTGAGGGTAAAAATAGGGAATTCCTACAAAGACTATGAAAAAAATGAAGCAGAAAATGCTCTGTGATACCCCATGAGCTGAAACCCTGGCACACACAGAACCATGTGCACATTTGTAGGGCTGAACTGTAGACTCACAGAAGCATTAGGTGCTTGTGGAGGCACTCGTGATTCCTTTCAGGTGAATATTAAATCAAAGCAGACCTACTGGGGACACAGCCCTTTGACTTTTACAAAAGCAGGAAGAAGATCAGCCTCCAAGACCAGCTGGCCCTTTTGCCCTGTTAAAACATTCTGGCTTGAAACAGCCCCAGCTCGCATCATTCTGTTAGCCAAGCACTAGTATCCTGATACTGTGAGAAATACAGGTTCTTTTTCTCCCCTCACTAGTTTCTTCCTCCTCAAATATTTGCTTATCTCTTGTTCTACAGAAGACACAATTATCAGTCCAGCTCATCGCCTCCTTCACCAACACCAGCACCACCAGCAAGGAGAGATTTCAGGTGACTTTTGGCCAGAGCCAGAGGGGTGATCCTGCAGCGCCTGGGGCCAGTGGCCATGCAGAGGAGCAGGGTGAAGCCACCCACAGCAGAGCAATCCTCCCACGCAGGGACTTGCAGTCAAGCTAAAGCCGCTCTTCATTAAAACACACCTACCTCATTCCTGTCACTAAGAAGCAATTGCATCAAGAAGCACTGCTTTGCAGCAACACCCTTCGGGGAGATATGATGCACTGGATCTGGGTCACCTCTCCCAGCCTTTGAGGGATGTCTGTGCTGTGCTGGGATATGGGAGCATCCTAAAGCAGGTGTTGACATCTCTTCCCAGCAGCTGCGAAACGCCGCTGAGCTGATGGTGCTCTCAGTGCTGCAGGCACAGTGTAGACAAGGTTTATTGCAGTGCAGAGGCTGGAGGAGATGGCCTCAAAAGGGCACTCAGCAGCAGAGCAGCGCAGAGGACAGGTCCTGTGGTGCACAGGTTTCCTTACATTGGGTATCCTCACCATTACCTCTGCCACACAGAGGAGAGCTGCACAAAGCTATCACACTACAGGGGTGTTTATGGGCTGAGATAATCTCTCCTCTAAACAGGAAAGAAGCATATAAAGTGGGTGTACATTGGGAAGGATCGCAGAACATGATAAACTGGTATTCGGCATTCAGCAATTGCACCGTGGCTCTCCCGGGCACATGCACCGATGTCTGTAGGCACATCTTCTGCTTCGCGGCTGGAGCAGGTGGCAGACGTTCACGTCTGTCTCTCAGGGGGCACAGGCAGGTGTGTGCTGGGTAATCTGGGACTTCTTTTTTTATTTTGGATGGTTTAGGTGAGGGTAAAACACAGGGACATTATAAGAGGTTTCTGTCATGCAGGCCATGTTCACACCAGTGCAGTATGTACAAAGAAACTGTCATCCTCTTCTGTCTTCAAAGGGCTCAAATTCATCCATGTCCCACCAACTACACCAACCTTTCTGGGCTCCTGAGGAGACAGATTAAGGATTACACCCTATGGGGCCTTCCTATGACACTATCAGCCATGAACATATCTGGGAGCATCCATCACCCTCCGCTCCCGGCCAGCACTGGCAGCAGTGGGTTTCTGGCACAGCTGCATGTTGTCACCCCTCTGCAGCACTGCAGCCCCAAGAGAGCAGGCTCAGTCCTCCATCTGGGAAGCATCCTCTGGGGTGTGGTTCCTCATTTTCTCCCAGCAAAGGGAGCAAGTGGCCTCTAGAAATGATGCATTTCAGTGCCATGGTTTTATGGCCCTTATAATCAGCATAAGGCAAACATTGAGTTGGAGGAATAAGTAAATCATTGCGGACCAGAAAGAAGAATAATCCTTTGTGAGCATTTTCACAGGAGGTTATTGAAACACCAAACAAACATAATCCGAGAGACTTCTTAAGATTCAAAATATTTCTGTGAAGTATGCAAAAAAAAGATAAATATATACTGAAGCTCTCTGTTCACGTCTGGGGTGAGAAAGTGTAGCTTCTTGGCCATGTATAGCAACCATAGCACCAGCAGTTAGGCACAGGAAGTTAAGAAGAATACCACAGACATTTTACATGTGAAGAGATAAGTTAGCTAGTTTGAAAATATTTTACCTGAGTAAGGGTGTGACTAGTCTATAGGGGTTAACATTTTTTAGGGTGTAACAAGCTACAGTGTTCCTTTTCCTCTGGGATAAATGTTCCCAGTCCTCCTATGGAGATTTCACCTGGGATGGAAAAGCCATTTATCGGGACATCGGCTCAAGGGAAAACCTTCCAATGAGCTGGGCGAGAAGGGGGACAAGAGGCACAACATCTGGCTGGGACCAAGAACTGCAGTGCCATTTGCATGCAATTTCTCATTCATTAATGCAACTTCAGGAGGGATTTCAGAGCTTTAATCATTCCCATTGCTTGTGATTAGTAATGATTTGTTGCAGTGGTTTGCAGTGTATTTCCTTATAATCCAGTTTAAGTATAAATCTGCCTTGGCAGTTTCTGGATAATTCAGATGGCCTGTAAGAATTGTTCCTATGGGAGCAAAAACCTGGATCTTGTAACACCAATTTCCATCATAAAATGCTTTTTAAATAAATCAAAACAACTGTTTTCACTCAGGTCTTCGCACTGAAGCAGGAACTGTTTCTTGCCCAGCTGCTGCAAAACTATGACCCCATTTTTTAGAAAGCCTATTGTGACAATAAAATTGCTATATAAGCTTTAAAGGAACGAGTGTCAACCAGCTTGTCATACCACAACATTCATAACACCTTCAGGGAGCAGAACAAACGGTTAAAAGGAAAGTTAGCTGACTCATTTCATGAGTAGCTGGTGTTAGTCGTAGCAGCTTGGAAGTTAACAGATAAAAATGTTATCACAGCCAGCAGCAATATAGCCCTAACGATGACAGACAGACTTATGTATAAAATAAGTCCAATTAACTGTCTTAAACATGGGTGCAATTTGGATTTGCTATTAATATTCCAGCAGTATACTGGAGACTGATTGACTGCTGTAGTATGCTTTAGAGGAAAAATATTGCATTTCCGCATCTTTCACTGGAGAATAATTTTATCTAAAGACAGACAGAGACTTCAAAGTGTTGCTCCTTTCGGGTAACTAGGCCAAATTTTGTATTCAGTCACAGTGGTATAACTTGAGTTTACAGTAACTCCATTGACTTCATCAGCATAATTAATGGCTGGAACAACTTACCCAGCGATGCTGTGGACTCTCCATTGCTGGAAATGATGAAGTCCCAAATGTTTGGCTTGTTTGCTTGTTTTTTCTGAAAAAAAAGATGCTCTAGTTGAAATTAATAAGCCACCCAGGATGTGCTGCGCATGATATCAGACTAGAGCGTTACGTTGCCTCACTTTACCTTCATGATTCATGAACGATGGGTGTTGTTCACATGGGGGATTCAGGAGCTCTAGGGTGGCGTGGGATGCCATGGACAGCCTTACCCCCCAGCAAAAGCGTCCTGGCGCAGCGTAGCTATCTCCATGTAGGACCATTTTAATGGGGAGTGAAGCACATTCCTCCCAGAGACAAACCCGTGTCAGGGACCTTTGAACTGACTTAGCCCTAGATGTCCTGGCCTCAAATCTTTATCTCCATTCCTGCAAAAAGCCAAGCATGCAACCTGATACTCACAGTGCATTTGTCACCATCAAAAAAAAAAAACAGCATTTGAGTGTCTTCCTGCAAGTTTCTAGGCAATTATACACCTATATCACCTGGATTATCAGATACCATGAGTTATTTGTTGATTTGTTGTGTTTGGCTTCTGTGCAGTAAAATCATGTGTAACCATTTGAGGGGGTGAGCAGGTCTAGCAAATGGTTCAGAAAAGGGTAACATCTTTCAATAGCCCGATTAAAATCAGGGACTGCTGCTGCAAAGACTGTCTGAGGGGAGCCACAAAAACTATTAGTAGCTGCTCTATCTGGCTGAAGTCTGAGAATCGTAGGGAGGAGAGGTGTGTTAACAGCAACATTTAATTTTTATTGTAGTTACTTGATAGCTGCTGCACTCATTTACTCCTGGGCAGGGTCACACTGCTAGGGCTGAGGAGGCACTGCTCATCCCACACAACACTGTTACACCAGACCACAGCAAAGTAGGGAGTTTGTGCTCAAAGTAGGGTAGGTTTGGAGCCAACAGCCCAAGCTAAATGCTTGTGGAAGGCTCCAAGCTCCTCAGCTTCACTTTTTTAAGTATAGGGAGAGCAAAAAAAAGTAGGGGAAACTTGCCATGGGATTTACATTTCTTCCCATGTTTCACACTTTGTGCCTGATTCTGCTTCGTCTTGCAGCAGTAACAACTCCTCCCGACTCAGGTACATGATGCTGGCAACCTCAGGCCGCCCACAAGTGGGATGTATGGGGCGCTCTTCCAGTGCCCGTGACTGTTCCCGCATGCCACAGAGGCAAGCCATAACGCTAGAGCTACTTCCAGACCTGCTGCCACAAGTGACCTTCTCCAGCACCAGCGTGTCCTGTCTGGTGTCCAGACCCATCCCATCTGGGTGGAAGGGCTGTTTTTCCTTCTCCAAGAGGCTCTCACCCTGCTCCAGGCATCACACAGAAATAGGCAGGGGGCAGGCATGGGCTATGATCCCTCTTCCAGCTTCCCCCTCGCCCAGCTGCCTGCCCCCTCCCACAGCCCCAGCACCCACCACCCTGGCACATACCCCTGGTGCTTGTCACCAAGAAATTGTGTTTTGGGTTTTTTTTTTTATTTGGCAAGCATTAACCCAGCCTCACCTCCATACCTCTGTACCGCTCTGCCCTTCCTTGTCTTTTTACCTGCCACGCTCAGCTCTCATTCAGGTGAGGCGTGCAGAAAATCTCAGCACCCACCAAAGTGAGAATGACAAAACTATGAAAAGAGAAAAACCACAAACACAGGAGTTTGGCTCTTTTCTACCAGCTTAACATCATTTTCTTTCCTGAGCGATGGTTTGAGTGACCTTCTCTGGCTGGGAAGAACTGGGACAAGTAAAAATAATAATAATTAAAAGCTATAAATAACATCCAGTAACACCCCTGACACAACCACAGATGGGACAGATTTTTTCTCTGGGTCGCCTTCCCAGTTTGCCCTGTACTGTTGCTGTACAACTCAGTAACCATTGTCTCTACAAGCAGGGGTGCCACACTGAAGACTGCTCACCTTGTCTGCCCATTTCAGGTTTCAGCAGACCCCAGTGTCATCATCGACGGGGATCCCCATGCCCCAAGCCTCTCCTTTCTCCCTTTCTCATCCTCCTTCCAGCTACGAGGCAGTGGAAAGTAAATACAGCTTCTCTTTCCCATCCCAGCCAGGAGAGAAGGGGAGCAGGTTTTGCCTTCCCCATTTCCACATGGTGGTGAGGAAGGAGCAGATCTGATCAACAGAACTCAGCACTTTTCCCAGGACTGGGCAAGAGGGAAAACTGCAGTGCTCACCCCCTCAGCTCCAGCTGATGGCCAGAGGTGATGCTGCTCTCTCAAGGCACTGGAGATCCTGGAGAGGAGCATGGACACCCTCTGTAGTCCCCTGACCAGGCACTAGCTCCAGCTTTGGCCTCCTTGGCCATGGCCAAGCCTGCTCCCGTTACTGACACAGCGCTGTGGCAACCGAAGGAGACCCGGGGAAGGCTCAGGCAGGGATGCAGAATGCACCCCACACCACAGTGCGGTTGAAATATTTCAGCAGTGGTGGTACAGTGGGTGAAAGCTGTCTGCTTCCTACATTGGCATCTAATTAAACAGCCATTTGGAGGATGTGCTCTAGAAGGAGAAGAGACAAAAAACAAAATATTGCCAGCAGCCGTGGAGAATTGGGAACGAGCCTTGCGTGGCCTCTTCCAGCCCCCAAATAACGCCACTGCTGAGACAGAAACCCAGGTTCCTTTTAAAACTTTGTGAAATCCAAGGCTTGAGGAGCTGTGGAAGCTAGAGCCCCGAGGCGGGGGGTGTGTGTGTGGGGGGGGGTGCAGCCGGGTATGCCACAGCTTGGGGATTAGGGTGCTGTGGGCTGGGCATCAGCCCACCCAAGCCCACCTTTCTTGCTCCTCAGTGCCAAACTGAAACACATTCCTTCAAAAGCACAAGGCCCACTCCCTTCCCCTGTTTACCATCATTTTTCCATGCAGAAAATGAACCACCATGCAACTCAGGGCAGGGCAAGGCTTTGGAAAGGCAGTCGTTCCCAGCCCCTTGGTTCACAGCAGCAAAATGTCAGGGTTGGGTATTTTAGTTACAGTTTTACTCAGTCCTATTATCATCACCCTGCAGAAAAACTGCCTCGGGTGGCGGTTATGCTCAAACCAAACCTACACATTATATGGAGCACACGTACCCAGGGAGTCGATGCAGCCTGGAGGAAGGTGCATCCTCTCTAACATCTCTCCTTGGCAGATGCACAGCTGCAAAGTCTCCTTCAGGAGGAACCCAGCGGCCAGGGGACCCCAACCTAAAGTCCCAAACGTGGGCATTGCTCTTGTCTCGCACGGGGATTGATGCTGCGAGCAATAACTTTAATGGCAAAGCTCCCATGGAAATCAATGCACAGAGTCAGACCTCCATGGCTTCTGTGAGCGAGTGACAGCCTGCAGCATTAGGCTCTGGGCAAGCAGGAGGGGCACGGCAGGCAGCTGGAAAGACCATCGAGCTTGCTTCACCAGGTCTTCAAAAATTATTGGATAGGGAAAGGAGCCTGGTTTCATTTGTTAAGAATTTTTACACTTGCAAATGCCCCTTAAATTAGGGACTTTTCACTACAGAGGGAGAGAGAGGACACACGCTGAGCATCCTCTGCAGCAGCCCTCACAGCAAGGAGTTACAGTTTGCCAGTTGCTTTTAAAACAGAAGGCGCTTCCTAAGAAGTGGGAGGTGTTTTGGGTCTGGGAGAGGGCGAAGTGGAAAATTAACAGCTGTGGGACCACTGGCCTCTGCAGAGCTCCAGAATGCCCCTCTCCTCCCCGCTGCATCCCAGTGGGACCCACAGCAGAGCAGGGCAGCCCACCTGTATCAGCCCCACCAGCCATGGGGTGCCTTGAGTGGCTTTAGGCAGCCCTCATCCCTCTCCACCACTCTGGTTAGTAAATCACGCGGCTTGCAATGACAGAGGAACCAATTTGACTGCAGCCCTGGATTCAGGCAACCAACCTTTCACATTCCTGGCAGCTGCTTCTGATTTTGGAGCAATCAGAAACTCAAATTTACACCTTCATGATACCGGCATGATCCAGGTCTGGATATTGCCACTCAGCATCACTGCCAGCCTGATATAGCACTGCCACACTCAGGCTTGTATATCTTGTGACTGTCCTGAAACAACCCTTTTCAAAAAATTACAATACTAATTTGCTTTCAGCAGAGCGGGGGGGGGGGGGGGGGGGGGGGTAACTTCCAATAATTTCATTAAAGCAATGTTTCCCAGGGTTTTAAACTCAATGATCACAGGGCCTTTTTGAGCAAAACACAGCTGCTGATCACATTGAGAGCAATGCAGCTGAAACATTCATTTTCAGCTTAATATTAGGCTAAACTTGAAGCATTATATTTTATCTTATTTTCCCCCTTTTCCTTTTATTTTCCCCCTTTTTGTCTTATAGCTTGTGGGTTTATAAATCCAGTTTTATAAAACAATTTTGCATTTGCTGCTGTAACTATTGTATCTAATATATATATAATGGAATAAACCCTGGTCTAAACCTGGGAGGTTTTTAGGAGCAGCTGTTGGTATGTGCCTCCAGTTCCATTTTTCCCCTCAGAAAGCACTAAGCAAACATCCCCTCACCAGGGAGGCTTAGGGCGAGTTCACAGTAAAATCTTCTTATATCCAAAACGGCAATTTGCTTGAGCAATCCCATTCATTTCAGGGGGTAATCGCTAACCTGAGGAACAAGCTCGCAGCTTTGCCCTTAAATCCAGGCAGCTGTTTTATTTGCACCTCTTCCCTTACCCAACGTGGCTGCAGTGTGCTGAGCATCAGGATTCATTCTATTTAAAAATCAGCTCTAAAGATAAGATTATCCCTTATCTTTGAAAACTGCCCGGCTTTGCAGAGCATCCCCTGTCCCGGGCAGCCTGGGAGCACATCCCAGTTGCTGGCCCACACCAGTGGCAAGCATGCAGGCAGAGTCCGGCCCTTGAACATGCAAAACCCCTTTGCCAGCAGAAAAATAAGAATAGCTCCCCAGTGTGGCCACCGGTCAAGTGGAGCCCAGCATCTGCCATGGTATGGAGGGCAGGAAAACACAAGTGCCTCCTTGGGAACCCCTTGAGCCCAGAAACTTGTCTCAGCTGTCCCCAGGGTGAGCTGGTACATAACGCACCAAACAGGAGAGGGAGTTTGCATCCCCATCTCTAGCTGATCTGCACAATGCAAATGCTGGGGAGCAGCTAGTATCCTCTCAGGCAAATTTAGGTGGGCAAATGCTTGCCCATAAGGAAAACGGTGCACTGCTTTTCCTTCCCAGCTGCGAGGCAGGCCTGGGAACGGGGCTGAGCACCGCATTGGTCTTGATCTCCCTCTATGCCTCCCCACTTCCCCAGTGAAATCTGAAACGTGGCTATTTCTGCCACTGCTGACAAATACCGTCACCTTTCGCTCCCTCCCCTCCCTCGCGGGTGACAGGGTGCAGCGCCCGGGACCATAAATGAATCATCACTTGGCGTCTCCCACAGCTTTTCAGCATGGCGGTGTGAGCAGGGCCACCCACGCCAGGCCAGCACTGCAGGGCGGGGGGACCACAGCCCCAGCTGCAAGGAGGGGCATGCGGGGACTGCATCGCATTTGGCTTTTATTGGGAAAATGGGAATAAATACCAGGGACTGCAAGGGAGAAGGGAGGGAAGCTGGCTCTGAAACATCCCTACGGCTGCTGGCCACGCTGCCTCTTTTTCTTGCCGTGGCTGCAGCAGCCGGGAGCTAGCAGCCCAGGGGAACATCAGCTGGTGCAGCGATGCTCAGGGCAAGGTAGTCCCAGGAGAGGCTGGGCAGCACAGGGGCATGGAGAAGCCCAGCCTGGCTGGGGAAGCTCCCTCCCGCACAGGGCCAGAGCTGGGCTTGGGTCAACATCTCCACCACCACTGCCAGCGCTCCAGAGAATCTTCTTCCTTGGAAAAACCCCTCTGTTGCTGACATCCGTCTGAATTCACCACGACAGGCATTAAAAAGTTTCTCTGACAGGCAGGGACTGCTATGCAAAAGAGCTAAAAGGTGAAGGGGAACTCCCTTGGGTTGGACACTATGTCCTGATTTCTTTGCAGGGTCACAGCTCATTACTCAACGTTGCAAGACCACTTTTTGTATGTAAAGAAACAAAGCAAGCTTTGGATACCACATGCCAGCAGTTAAGCTTCTCCAATACATGACTCGACCCAATCACCCTCAGATCCTTCCTGCCACCCAGGCTGGCCCTTCTAGTTTTTCTTCAGGCTTCCAGCTTTTCTTTGAGTAAAATATAGAGCACTTATTGCACAAGTGCAATATTGCATATTACACATATGCAACTCATCCCCAAGGGAGTAAGGACACCTTGATACGAGCAAAGCATTGCCCTTTTTTGCCAGGAGTTCTGCTCCCATTTTGGGGTGTCACTCGCACCCCTCCCCGGATGCCAGTGCTCGCCATGTCGCTCCTCCACAGGCGACACATTCCAGAGCACAATCAAACCGATTGTGCAGCTCTAAAACAGTTTTTGCTTTAATCTGCCGGGGTGAACAGCACAAGGATTTTATAGCTAATCCAATAAATCTACACTGACATCTTGTGGAGATCATGAGACCAGAACACTGCAGCCACTCAGTAGGGTGGGATCTACACCCTCGCCGTGTCCTCCTGGACACCATCGCAGTGGCAGCCAGACTTCCCAAAGCACCCGCAGGTGTATCGGCAGTGAAAACCAGGCCCTGCAATCTCAGAAGTCATCGTTCTCTGTCCGCGAACATCATTTCCCTAAGTGATCCTCACAAACCCAACTAAAATGAGACTATTTACTTTTGAATCCTCACTGAAAGCAATACCATAGGCCCTTTTTGCATAAATGTCACGATGCTTCAGGCTTCTCATCAAAGCACAAGCTTCCGATGAGGAGCTGTTTTCTTGCTGGAATCTCATTATCTCCGTAAGGGCTGGAATAAAATGGACCTGAGTAGCACTCCAGGACTCCTTTATTGCTCGTCTTCATCCAAAAATACATGGTTTCAGCAAAAACTGCCTGCAGCCTGAGAACACGCACAAGATTTTCCTCCCTATTCACTCCATTCATTTCAGTTCCTCTGCCAGGTCAGAAGGGATAAATTAAGCCACTGCCATCTTTCTTCCAGTGCTCGGATAAGTGTTCAAGGAGTAAAACCCCCCTGGTTAGGCACAGGCCACATCAATGCCGTGGTGTAATTGCTTGGAAGGGGTTAATGCCAAGAGCTGAAATCCCAGCACAGATAATCTTGCAACCAAACCATATAATCATTCCTCCAGTTTCTTCCTAATACCACACTGGGGAGTAAACGCTCACGCTTGCTCCATAGCAGGGGAAAAAGTGCTTCATCAAGTCTGATTTCTAGCAAACCATTGATATCAAATAGGTTTGAGAAGACAGAGGGTGCCATCAGATGTCAGAGATAAGGTTTGGGCTGGTGTACAACCCAAGGGGCGGGCATTTACCCCTCACTGAGAACCCCTCCATTAACACAATAAATTACTCGGCTCTTGGTGGGGTTTTCACCCTACTCGCTCCTATCCTTCCCTTTGGGCAAGGGACTGTCCCCGAGAAGTTCGGTTTTTTCCAGCCCAATTTCTGACCTGCCCAGTTGTGAGGGGGAGAGACACGGAGCTGAATTCAAACTGGGTTGTGAGCAAGTGCTTTGGATTCAACTTAACTTGGATAATCACCTTGACCATTGGCAGGGCAGGACAAGATTGGCCCTTGGGAAGCAGAAATAAAGAAGTTAGAGGGGCAGAGACAGGCAGGTAATAAATGTTATGCCTTGAACTTCTCCATTACACCTTTACAAACCATATGGGCCCCTTTCATTCCCCACCTTTCTTCCCTCGCTCTGCCAACGCAGAGTCACTGCCCTCTGCCAGGTCTCCTACCCACACCAGTGCCTCCAGCTCCTCCAAGATGGAGAGTCTCAAGTTCCAGAGGCCCTCTGGAACTGCTGTGGTAGCACCAGATGGGTGGAAAATGGAGGCTACCCAGGTATGATGGAAAGGGGGGGGAAAAGGAGCTTGGACTTCTTCACAGTGCAGCAGCCAACCTGGGAAAGCCATGACCATCATTCACGTTGCTATCAACAGCTACCACCGCTGCCAACAGCGAGTCTCTACACCTTCGCATGCAGCTTTGCAGTAGCTCAGCCATCTCCACTCAACAGGACATTCTCCTTCTGCTACGTACCCTTGTAGCCAACCCAGAGGAAAAACTGTCACCTAAAAATTGCACATGGACAACGTTCCCCACAATTACGGCTCCAGGTCAGTCTGCTCCATCTTCTCACTCCTCTTGGGCAGCATCAACTGCCCCAGGCCCCCCCAAAGCCAGACAACTGTCAGATGCGGGTGTCGTGGAGGTATAGCATTAGCAGTGCTTTAACGAGACCTTGGGCTTCATGCATAAAGAAGGAAATGTAAGGCCGCAGAACATAACAAACGCTATTTTGCCTTGGACAGATCCTAATGCTGAGTCCATTAAGTTAAACATAATACAACCTAACCAGTTACAAGAGGGGGAAAACCAACCATTATAAGAAAAGCCTGAATGCCTCCGGAGTAGGAAGCACTAGCTGCAGCACTAGCTCTCCTCTGAACAACAACAGACAGCTTTTATCCTTTGGGCTGCAAAAGAAAAGGGAGGTGATTTTTACGCTTTTAAGTGACTCATGTGTAAGCAATGCTTCAAATTCCTGCAAGCCTACTCCTTTGGGACTACCAAGAAGTGTACACCCCAAAAAACCCACACACACAGAAGCCCTGCCACTTGGGCTCTCTGAACGTGCCTTGAGCAGTCCTAGTAAGCATCCGTACGTGTGAGCAGCTAGGTCTGATTATTCAAATCCTGTTGCCTAGTATTAACTCTCAAATCTATATTTAAGCACCTAAGTAGGAATTACTACAGCTTTCCAAAGATCCTAAGCCCCAAGAGCTCTTGTTAAGAGCTTGTTGAAGTACTGACCTCCTAATGAATGTTTAAACGATAACATTCACCTCACTCCCAGTGCTGTGAAATTCAGTACCTTCATACACAGCTAATGCTCCCGAACCTCTTCCAGTAAGAGCCAAGCTTGTGAGTGTCCTGTCTCTCATATCAAAACACAGGTTAGATGCAAATACACGGAGGAGCTATTTCTAAAAGCCCATGGTGAATTCAAAGTCACTGTACCTTGTTTTAGAAAAGGCTTGAAACACAGCAGAATGCTGGCTGTGCATCATAGTTTGGTAGAAATCTGGGAAGAATGGTATTTTTGAAGTAAAACATATCTGGGCATTGAACCGAAAACTAAAATGATCCTAGTACTAAATGGAGATAATTCCATATAATTCTCACACTCTCCATTCCAAAGCCAGGAAGCCTCTGAAAATTTCTGCAGAAATTTAATCTTGCTGTTCTTACAGCTAGAAAGTCAAAAAGCTGCTTATCCCTTCCACAGCCTGAGCCTTGCCCTTTGCCAGACAGGCAAATTCATGTCCTCCGGATGAGCAGAATACAGCAACAATAATCCAACTTGTAGAAGAAGGCCAACTCTTTATTTTTCATTTGCTTTCTTGTCATTCTGATTTAAAAATCAGTTTGCATATGAAGCCAGTGTTTTACCTTCATTCCATGACTTCCTCCTTCCTGCCTGAGTCATGAGGAAATGTGAGAAAAAGATAAGAGCATATTTATAGGGCCAATAGCTGCTAAAGTGGTTGGAGTGAATGCGAAGAACAAGGAAGAACGCAATACGTGAGGCAGGAAATGCTCTGGAAAGTTAAGCAGCGAGACGTAATCCAGGATTCTGAATGACCAAGTGAGTAATTGTGGATAAAAATTTAACAAAAGATAACTGAGGTAAAACGTATTGCAGTTGCTTAATAGACACGAAGGACCATACACATTTAATAGAATAAAGGATCATCTAGAAAATACAAAGTTACTTCACCAACATCTAAGGACTGGACAGAAAACAGCAGTGGCATCATGCGACAGCAATCTGTAGGCGGCAACTCTCCTTGCCAGCAATGTCAAGTCCTCTTTCTAGCCCTTGCAGGTGCAGGAGATAAGGCCTCAACTCCAAACACTGTAGTAATCATAAAACTGCTTGCTCTAATGAAAGAGAACTTCAGGGATTACTTGACAACCAGACCTCTTTTTAAACAACAAATACTGATGGGGAGTTGGTCAAAAGCTTCAGAATGGATGTATGGATGGTAGGAGAGCCTTCTCGTATTATTTTCTATAACTCACCAGTATTATGCTGTGCACAGATATCAGGAATATGATAGCCTTTCACTGAGCAGATGAACTAACAAGCATTCCATTCAAATGACTTAGTCATTACCAAAAATTTTAAAATGAACCAATAAAGATAATTAGTGAAAGGAGCATAGAAAGGACAAATACCATCCAAATACCAGTGTATTTAACGAATTAGCAAAAGGAATCGTTACTATCTCAGTAACAGCTTTTCAAAATTAGAGCTTTATCAGGAGTTTTTAAAAAATGAAAGCATCGCAAGTTTTCCAGAATGGGAAAAACGATCAAACCTGTCAAGATACACTCCAAGCGTGAAGGGTGTAGGAAATGGAATTAGACCTAATATTTTACATGGTCAAAAGATTAGTTTCAAATTTAAAAGACAATAATTTTGATAAACTAAATTTTAAATGCACATTCTACAAGAGTCCTGCTTTTCAGTTCCTTCTTTTGTTAGAAAATATCTACATAGACGTGGACATACACACATGAAAGTGCGACCTTTAAGTTTATTATTTAAAATACAACTTTCAGGTCACATGACTCTTATGCACTGACAATATTTCCGTTATAAGAAATCATCAATTTCAACATAATGATTCTTCATTTCAAGGTGAAGCACTTTCCTGAGTCTCAAATCTCTTGAAGAAGTTCCTTCTTTTCCTCAAAATACTTCTGAAACCACTCGATATGTTCAATCTTCTGTTTAACACTGAGGTATGGGTTTTTCGAAAGCCCACAGATGACTAGTTCCATGAAGTGTCGAATAGGTCCTTGCTTGGGAAAGTCTTCAAGGTGTTTCTCCAGAAAAATATGTTCATGAAATTCAGCATCATCCTCCATCCCTAACAGAAGGGACAAAAAAAAGACGAAGCTATTATCATAATATAACAGCAAACTCAAAGTAAAAAAGGATATAGTTTACAAATAATCTTAAATTAGTAAAATTAATGGTTCTGTGCCTTTTAATTCTTTTGCACACTTAAGCCAACCACACAGAAGTGGAAGAAACCACAGAATTTTAAGACATTGATTTCTCCCTCCGCACAAAAAAAGTCAGCATGGATCATTCTCCCGTCTACCATATTACTTCTATTTTGTGTCCTCATTTATAGGAGTATCTAATATTTAAATCAACTTTCTGGCTGGTAATCTCACTGAAAACTGATGCCAAGGCAGGAGCAGGGGGAATAATCAAAAAAATAAATCAATCTTCTTAGTAAAAACCTGTTTATTCAATACATGAAAATTTTGATTCATCACAGGTACCACCTTTTACACTGGGGACACTTTCTTAATAAATTCTTTAAGAAAACACTGATTGCCTAAATTCTGCAGAGGATTAAAGAATACAAGCTAGTTGGTCTTGAACAAATGAGGCAACCTCCAAGTATCTCATACTGAACAGCTAACACACACTTGCATGTTCATTCCAAGTTGCGGTTTTAAAATCCTATTGCTATCAAATGGGCACAGAAAATTGTTTTTCTAACACTTTCTGAATCTGAGTGTATGCTGATGTAAAAATGTTGTGGATCTGACCAGCTGCCTCTTTTAAGTGGTAACCAGCGCAAAAGATGATGCATTCAAAAGCATCCACAGGACCATGGGACAAGAGATTCTTGCAGATCTCTAATCAGGCACAGCTCAGATCCTATGGCAAATTTTTGTTCTCTGTCCTGTGGATTTCCTTTGCTGTTGTTCATACTACAATGCCAGCATACACAAGACAAAGACTCAGAACACCAATACCTACATAAAGAAAAAAGGCTGCTTTCGCAGTTCCCAATTCTGAGGTAAAAAAACAAGGCAAACTGGGATCTGCAATTGAAAGATTTTTCTTCAGTTAGGGATACATGAAAATTTTTGTTTGATCCCAATTTGTTACAGATTTCTGAATGACATTTGCACCTTTAAGTAAAAATCTGTTATTAGAGAAAAACATTGCATATGAACATTTCCAGATGACAAAAATGGGAAGTTTACACCATAGACATAAGTGTACGTGTTTTTTTATGCTAGCTGGGATACGATACACTATTTGACAACACTGAATCAGCAATATTAAAATTGAGGTAATTAAGCCATGTCAGTCCTAGGCTTCCCCCTGTGTTAGAACTTCTACAGTTTCAGAAGAAATGATGCACATCTCTGGGATGGAGAAGTCTCTCAGCTTGTATTTGTTAAGTTTGCATTATTTCTTTCCTGTTTTAAACTTTAGGTACTCCAATATCTAAAGGGGCTGGGAAATACCTCTATTCTTCCCACAGATTTTTCCCAGAAATATGTCAGTGTATCAATGCCAGCTACATGCCACATTTATCTCCCTTGTCCTTGAAAAAGAAAGCACATTTCCTTCTTCAGAAGCTCTCTGCTTTTTCCTTTATGTTAAAAGGAAAAAAAAAAAAAAGTCATGTCAGCTTCAGAAGGTATATTTCTGCTGTGCTTGGAAACCTATGTCCACTTACAGAAGCATAGACGTGATCCTTTTACCATGGCACCCACACCGACTTTCCCCCACTAAGAGAAGATGGGATCCCACTGTACCTGGATGCTGCTGGTTGCTTTCACAAGCTAACATCCTTTCCATACTTTTACTGGTCACAAAAATCCAAGAGAACTAAACCAATGAACCTACTACTGAAAGAACCTGAATAATGCTGACAGTAAAATTTGACCTTCTGGATGCTCTTCGTTTTGGGATAGATATAGGGTATCAGGAGAGATTATGTCTAATTAATAATTTCACCAATTTTCATCTCTAACTCAAAAGAAATTAAACCTTTTACAGTCTCACAAAAATGCAGGTCAGAAGGAAATATGACATCATGTATTTTGATCTCCCATTCATCCAAGACATGACATATGGTTCGGGGATGAAGTGTGAAGTCCAAACATTTCAGTTAGACCACATATTTCAGTCCTCAAAAAAGTAAAGTGTGCATCACAAAAAGAGACCACAATTGCCCAAAGCATCGGAGGCTGAGACCTCTGGTGGGAGCTGATTAATGAGGTATGTTCACATGACTCCCCCACCCCCAGCAAGCCATAACTCCAGCTGCATGGGAAGAACAAGCCTGTCCCTCAGCCTCTCTTGCACTGTCCTCAGAAAACTAATTTGAAAGAACATGCACAGTGGGAGTCTAAAGTAGAGGATTTTCATTATCAACCTCAAAGCAAGAAGTCACCCACTCTCAAAATCCTACTTCCAATCCCCTATGTACTACAAAACAGAAAGTCTGGGGAATTTCTCTAGCTAAAACACTAACCAAGACATGACCAACCTTGCCTTAAAGATGACATCTCAAATGCAGATGTCCATCCTCACGGGAAGCGTTGGTGACATGCTATAGAGATAACCAAGTATCCTGATCTAGTGAAAGATGTCCCTACCCATGGCAGGGGGTTTGGACTAAATGATCTTTAAAGGTGCCTTCCAACACAAACCATTCTATGATTCTAGGATTTTTAGAATGAGATAAATCATGCTCTCGCAGTAGGTCCCTAGAACAGACCCAGAATTAGTAAAGCAAACCCCCGCTAAAATGCTTGTGTAACGTTTGCCACCTCTCTTGGCAAACTGATCTGATGCTTTTCTGCATCTCAGCGAAACAGCCAGAACAGGACTTGGTGAACTTTTGCCTACAGAAGCTATCAGGTGCAAGTGAGGCATTAATTTTAAGAGACTTCCATTAAGCCTATCACTTCTGCCATAACAACCTCTGGCCCATCAGAAGCATTTGCTCCTCAGAATGAGGTGCTAAAGCAAAGTAGCACCAATAATCTGCACCGTCCTTTTTAATGGCTGCACTCCTCAGGATTTGAGTCATTAAGGTATAAACACACAGAAATAATTCTAAAAAGGGGCAGAAATCAATGTTTTTCCCAACTTTTTGCCATGGCAAGTCATGGAGCAGAAATAAAGCTACTAGAAGCAGAAGAGGCAAGCAGAAAGGAGGAGGAGTTAGAATGATGTTATGCAAGCTATACTAATGGTTTGCTGATCTGGTAAAAATTAATCAGAGGTCGGAGAGATGGAGAGAAAAAAAACGTAGTTTTCTGCCTAACAATGACTTCAACTGCTTCAGTTAAGGGAAAGGACATGCAGGCAGGAGCAGACAACAGGGCAGTGGGGTCGGGAGGGGAAGACTGCTAATGGCCACTGCAGCAAGCCAGTATGTCTAGCCACATCTTCAGGTGCTCACACCAAGGCCAGAGAAGTTTTAAAAATCTTGACCTTGCCCTGAAGCCTCAAAGCACAGCACAGTGCCTTGGTAAAGCACTCTAATGAGAACACTGGAGATGCTCTGGAGCCAAGAAAAACAGTTATAAGCGGTGGTCTTCCTTTTTTTTTTTATATTTCATTTAAAACTTGAAAGGCTTTCATAATGCTAAAAGTTGAGTATAGGTGCTTCCTCAATAGAACATTTAATTGCACTTATGTTTTTAAAGCCACATGCTTGTGGCATAAAAGAAAAATCACACATTTCTTGATACAGAACAAGCGGAGGTAATGTCCTCCTATGGAGGGAGGTGACTTACAAAACTGCAAAATTAGCAGCAGGAAGGGGCATCTTTCTTTTGCAGAGACACCAAAATTACAGTATGTTGATAGAACTGGAATGAGATTCTCAAGCTTTTAACTGTGCTTTGACATACCTGATCTAATTAACAACCCGTGGCTGGCAGTTTGATAGGATGGAATTTACTGACTTGATATTTCAACCTGAGAGGTGACAGATTTTGGAAGACTCCACTGGAATTTTCCACATGACTAGTCTTTGTGGACAAATCAATAAAAATTCTTGTTTAAGTACATGTAAAGACTCTTTGTCCATCCACCACCCCATCCCAGACAGCACGGTTCCGGCCACATTGCTGCAACAGAAAAACCATTGGCCGCCAAAGACGCCTGGTCCACTTACGGCCCCAGACAGCAGGGTTCCAGCCACATTACAACAACAGAAAAGCCATTGGCCACAGTGGTTTTAAGCTTGCAAAAACATGACCAGAGTATACTCGGATTTCTACATGATGGAACAGATCAATTCTGGGAGCAGTGATTAAATTCTGTGAAGAAACTGCCAAAATAGGATGAGAATAAACATTAAGAAACAATGAACCACATTATGCAATTTGCAACTCAGTATAAGACAGATTTTCAAAGACTCCCAGCTTCAGATACTAACCTGTTTTGCTTTCAGTGACTGAATCATTCTAAAGTAGTTCTGTTTGATGTCTTTAAAGTCTTTTTAAAAAAAAAAAAAAGAGACCCATAGCCAAGCTCTCCCTGAAGTTATGAAGTCCCCTTTCCTAAAGTGTACACTTGCTTTGTGTAGTTGTTCTTCCCTTCCTTAACATTCACTCTCTCTCTCTCTCTGCTGGCTTAACTTCACACAGAGCTTTTTTTTTTTTAATGGTAATAAAAATTAAATACCATGCACAAAGATGTCTAGTTAAGATAGATGTCCAGAGTGAGTGAATATTGGGACTGTTTATTCTTATGAAACAGAACAAAGGGAGCAAACAACTGTTTAACACTCAGCCGGCAACAGATAGCTGACTAGGATCCGGCTAGCCACTTGGTCTGAGAGCCGCACCAAAGAACAGAATCAGCATTATAATACACACAGAGCAGTTTTAAGATTCCCTATCCTCTGCTAGAAACTTCTTTAAACAAGTTATATAGTAAAAGGTATTATGTAATAGACTTGAATGGCCTTTTGGTGTTGAAAGCATCAGAACTGAGGGAGGGAGTTCTCCCCTTTTTGGCAGCAGCTGGTCCTCAGATCATCCAAACCACCTGCAAAACTTCACCTGAAGAGTGCCAGAATGAGTTCATCTGAAGCATCTCTGATTTGAGACAGTTGGAAAGTTATATCTGTTTACTACCAAATGCATGATTGATAGCTGAAACACTATGTTAAAACAGTCAAAGGGCATAACATGCTCTAGTTCTCAAAAAAGATAAATACAGACAGATAGTAAAAGTTAACAGTGCACGTACCAGCTTCATTGTCAATTGGGAACTCCCACAGTATTCCTTCTTTTGTCCACTGGATCATCTCCTCAAAACCGTTTCGGGGAGGCTGCGCAGTTATTGCTCCAATCTCCTTTGCAAATTCCAGATCCCAAATTGTTGGTGAAGATACTGAAAAAGAAATTTTGTGAAGGTCTGTTAGCATGCCAAAGACTTCTCACTAGTTAAAAGAAGGCCCTTTAACATGAAGCTGTATGGAGATTAATACCTCCAGCTGTGCAGATTTTTCTAGCTTAGATGCCAGCATCACCTTTCTCAAATGAGAATTCTCTGTTGAAATGAAAGTCCATTAAATTCTCAAATGTCTGGTAAAAACATATTCTGAACTCCTTGGGGACAATTTATTTTTAAGCCTTTCACACAGAGCAGGAATTTAATTTTTCCACAATCTTTTTTTCCTTTTTGTCTTTCACAAATTGTACCTATGACAAACTCTGAACCTGACTGGTGCACTCTGCTAAAGGAATCTTGTTTACTACAGGAGTTTTCAGTTACTTCACAACTATACTCTCCTTCAGGGAGAAAACTCAATCTACAAATGATGGCAATTCCTTCCCCAACATTCATAAGTGTCCCAGTTTTTGTCTCTTGAGCTTGAGAAATCCTAATTTCCTATTCTTCTTCCAAAGTCAAATAGTCCCTTTAGGGATGCATCTTTCCTGATGCATATAATATTTTTTTTTTTAAATCAAAGTGTACTCGTACCACAGCAGAGTTACTCTTAAGGAGTTCCTGCCCCTCCACCCAGGAGAATTGGTCGTGAGCCCAGACTGAACCGCATCGCTGAAGTGAAGGAAACAAGCTTTTACCACAGGACAGGGAGGAACTGCTGGGAGTGCCTTGGGCTGCTGTCTCATGAGCTGGCCTAAGTCACACTCCCCTTTGTTTTCCTCTCTCCCCCTGTTATCAATTCACCCTAAGCTCCTTGGAACAGAGATCTTGCCATGAATTCGAATGTTACAGTCCTTTTGAAGTGGATCATGGCCAATCAGCTATTATTTTACTACTCTTAAGTATTGGAAACTAAGATATAATTTCATCTTTGGTTCAGTGGCTTACAACTCAACTGAATTTAAAAAAAAATAATCTCCCCTCTCCTTTAAGAAAACACAAAATGAAAGGGCAAACAGTATTTTTACATACTGAAAAGTGTTTTCATTTTTTGTGTTAAATCAGAAGACACTTTTTCAAATTATTTCTTACATAGCAAGGAAATTTCCAGAACTATATTCCCTAGCTGCCTACTTTGAGGGCTGGAGGCAAGAATAAAATACAGATAAAAGACGACATGAGAAACCATACCAGAATGAAATTATTGTCCACATCTTAAAGAATACGTTCTAATAATGCACTACTAATAAATCTTCTAATAGAAGAGAGCAGAAACTCATTTTCTCAAGCTTTCAGTAAAGGTGATAAAACTTTATATTTCCACCTCTGTGAAACAGAAAATAAGACTGATATTTTATGTTAACAGTTATGAATAATTTTTTCAGGATGTCAATTTACTTTCCAGTTAACATTCAGGTTTTCAAAATAAATATTCAATACATAACACAGAACTTGCTTTCCTGTCATGTATAAACAATATTTTAACTCATTATCTCCGTTAATATGAGCCAAGAAAGTGAAAGCAAATGAATCAAGGTATCAAGTATCACACTGGTATTTCCCGACATAATGCAAAAAAACTTTCTGTCACCTGGCGTAGTCAGTAAGCCAAGTAATAAGCCTCCTTGGCTTGGAATATATTGTATATTTCCTGAAGGCTACCTGGACACGAACAAGGAAACACCACATAAATAGCTGAAAGAAGCTTCCTTCTTAATACTTAATTACAAATCCAGTAAGTCCACTTCCTCTCTTACACAATTTGTACACATGCTAGTTTTGTGTTAAAAAGTGTACCTCAAGCTTTTATCTAAGGTGACTACTACGTGCTGTTGCCTCTGCATTGTGCTCATGCAAAAAAGAAAGGTTAAATTCTCACCATTTTACCTCAGTAAATTTGATTCAACTCAAACACCAGTTACTCGAACAACACTTTTGTCAAGATCGCTAAAAACAAATGCTGCATCATTCATTGTTTTCATAAGTAAAATGGGCTGATTTTAAGGAAATTGACAGTCTTAAAAAACAGCAAATTTAATTCCATTCTAATAAGCAACTTTCACAGTCCAACAGAGGTGGCTGCATTCAGAAAGCTCACAGCTGCTTGAAAATATGCAAATAGCACTATCTGACATTTACTAAAGAAATTAAGTAAACAAATTAATTTCTCCCTGCAGTTTCAAGTGTAACAAAAAAAAAAAACAACACCCTACTCAGCCAGAATATGGCAAAAACTAACAGTCCTGCTCTTGAAAGAGAAACAAATACATATCGTTTTCTAAGATATCAGGGAGGAATACTATTTCTTCTGCAGCTGCTGGCTTTATATATAGCTCTAAGACACTGCACTGGAATAAAGTCTTGCTTCCAAAGGGCCTCAGAATACCTTAGGGAAACGAGCCTATTAAAGATCAGTGCTAACAATGCACAGTTTCATTGTTTGGAAAGAAAAGGGAGGGAGGGAGTTCTTTAGGTGACTTACCCGTATTCACACTCTTAGCCACAAAGCCAGTCTGTAGTAAAGCTAAATCTTCACACGTGAAAGCCACTCCCCTTACGCAGCATTAAGACTGTTCCTGCAGAGCTGTGCCGTTCAGCGAATATGACAGTGGGTCACATCTGCTTTACCTTTTTTTTTGTTTTCATCTTCAATGAGTTTTGGCATGTATATTTGGTGAATAAGGAATGGGTTGGATGGTCACATCCAGAGAGTACTGGTCAATGGCTCAATGTCTGGATGGAGATCTGTGACAAGTGGTGTCCCTCAGGGGTCCGTACTGGGACCAGTGCTGTTTAGTATCTTCATCAACAACACAGACAGTGGGATTGAGTGCACTCTCAGCAAATCTGCAGATGACACCAAGCTGAGTGGTGCTTGGACACACCTGAGGGACAGGATGCCATCCAGAGGGACCTGGACAAGCTCAAGAAGTGGGCCCACATGAACCTCATGAGGTTCAACTAGGCCAAATGCAAGGCCCTGCACCTGCGTCAGGGCAACCCCCCCAGTATCTCATACAGGCTGGGGGATGAAGGGATTGAGAGCAGCCCTGCTGAGAAGGATTTGGGAGTACTGGTCGATGAAAAGCTGGACATGAGCTGACAACGTGCGCTTGCATCCCAGAAAGCCAACCGTATCCTGGGCTGCATCAAAAGCAGCGTGGCCAGCAGGTCGAGGGAGGTGATTCTGCCCCTCTACTCCGCTCTGGCGAGACTCCACCTGGAGTGCTGCATCCAGCTCTGGAGCCCTCAGCACAGGAAGGACATGGAACTGCTGGAGTGGGTCCAGAGGAGCGCCACAAAAATGGTCAGAAGGCTGGAGCACCTCTCCATGGAAGAGGAAAGGCTGAGAGAGTCAGGGTTGTTCAGCCTCAAGAAGGGAAGGCTCCAGGCAGACCTCACTGCAGCCTTTCAGTACTTAAAGGGGACTTATAATAAAGATGGGTACAAACGTTTTAGCAGGGCCTGTTGCAATACGACAAGGGGTAATTGTTTTGAACTAAAAGAAGGTAGATTCAGACTACATGTAAGGAAGACATTTTTTTACGATGAGGGTGGTGAAACACTGGAAGAGGCTGCCCAGAGAGGTGGTAGATGCCCCATCCCTGGAAACATTCAAGGTCAGGCTGGACAGGGCTCTGAGCAACCTGATCTAGCTGGGGATGTCCCTGCTCACTGCAGGGGGGTTGGACTAGACCTTGAAAGTTCCCTTCCAACCCAAACCATTCTATGATTCAAAACAGATATGAAGAGCTTTATAGCAGGTAAAGCAAGGCGTCTTTTCCCAGCCACTTAACAGGATCTTTCAAGCTACATATACAACACTAAACAAGAGGAGGCCACAAAGGAATCAAATGCGTCGCCTTGGTTTTCGTCTACCCTGCTTATGCTTAGACACGTGTAGAGCATGCTTGATTCCTTGGGATCACAGTCTTGTGTGTCTTGGCCATAAAATGAATGCAGCAAGTTTGCAACTTGACCAAATAAGCTACTGGAGCCAACACACCCACTCTCCAGGCTGGTTTTATACTCACAGAAGACTGACTGACCTCACTGACAAAAAGCCAGTTTCAACCTTCAACTTCAGTAACAGAATGTCCTGATTAGTGCAGAAAACATTAATATATAACGCTGCATAGAAGTTATGCTTACTAAAAATCAGAGTTACAATTTTTTTTTAATAGGTCTGAAAGCAGGAAGTTAACAGGTCATAAGTCTCCTTCACAACAGTGAATTTCTTGATATTCTAAAAATTCAGAACTTGGCTTCACTAGGTTTTTCATTATTGAATTTCCACTAACCTGTTTTCAGTGTGTTTTCTGTTTCTGTAGAAGCCTTAGTGAATATATTAAGCCTCCTTCCTACTTTGAGACTTCTATAAACAAAAAGAAAAGCGATATTTAGTATTTCACAACACTTCACAACACTGCCAGATAACAAATTTAAAAGCACAAAATATTCTCATGAACTAACAGATCTCTGGAGGAAAAAAAAAAAAAAAAGAGATAGTGACTCTCACAAAATCCTCAGGCTTTTAACCAAAGAAAGTGTTTATGACTTTATTATTCATCTGTAACAGAGCTTCCCAAAACATTTCCCTGTGAAAGAATGAGCATAAATCAAACATTATATCTGCAGTCATTTTTTACTGAAATATTTAGGAATCGGAACAAAGCTAAACAGCATCAAACCACAGTACTCAAGCAATTTTACAAAGTTGCAACTAAAAAGTGAATCTGGTGATTTGAGTTTTTTCCCCTGTAAAAAATATTGCACAATTCAGGAAGAGAAAAGGGAACAGCTAAATCAAACAATTCCTGCTTTATGACATAAATAGCCTTTTTAGAAGATTACACAGCCACCTTCTCTGCCATATGGCAAACATCCAAAGTATATCTGTGTGATATATTTTAAATAGCATCACCCTGATGCTCTCTCTTCTGACTATAAAAAATATTTCACTCTGACCATCTAGTTTTAATCATATTTAACTTTAGCGTAAGCCTATACTAAAAACATTTTTAAAAACCCAAGAGTTCAACAAGTAATCAAAATAAATTTTCTTATGAATGGAAACAAAGAAAAACCAATGCCTTTACTGTAGAATACACAACTTTAGAACAAATAACTCTTTTAATCATGCAATCTTCCAGGTTTCCACTGAAATTCCAATAGTTTCTACTTTATGTTAATCATATTCACTGTTACCCTGGCAATACTTGCCCTCCCTGACCTTAAAATTTCACCTCTCTGGATTTACTGCAGATTTCTGATGGCCACAACTACTTCTGCAAACCTGCTTTTGTCATGTTACATTTTACTGATGTAACTACCCTGGATCTATTTCAGCACAGAGCATTCTAATTACAGAGCCTTAAAAGAATGTTGATTTAGGATTATATTTTCCTATCTGTGTGTAACTCCCAATAACACTGGCCAAAGATACAAGCAAGACTTGGAAGAACATTTATTTTAAAATGACTACTTCAGATTACTATAAAGCAACATCATTCATTTCATTGAAATCTACTAACTCGATTTAAACTTAGATATTCTTCCTAACCCATTCTTTTCATGTTATTAGTAGATAAGTATACCCATCAGGGATGCAGGAGGAAACTTAGGACTGAAACTAGAGACAGTTTGCTCATTATAGGGATTTTAAAAACTATTTTAAGGTACTGTTCCTGAAGTTATATACCAATTACACTTTCATCACACAAAAGAGGGCAAGACAGCTTCTCAGATAGAACAACTTAATAAATGTCCTCAAACATAACTGAAATTCACTTTAATTTGCAGTATGTTAATAAATGAAAAGTTTATCAAAGATATAAAATAACATACCCTGTACAAGCACATAATAGCTCAGGTTTTCAGTTTATACTTCTATCATATTACTTCTATCCTTTCAAATATTGAAAACCTTTTAATCCAACACCTTAAACAAAGTATTTCTCATAGTCAGTCAAGAATCATAACCTAATAACAAAGTTACTTTCATGTGACTACCAACTCTGTCTGGTAATTATCCCCAGATTAAAAATATCTATAGAGCTATTCAGCAACTGATAATGAAGTCAGTTCCCTTGCTCCTCAAACTGGCAGCTTATAGCTGAATGAAAAACCCAGGACAGAAATATCTAAGTCGGGAGGGCTCGGTCTAGAACCTTGTTCCTCCTCTTCCCTTCAACTTCCATTACAAGAAGCCCCTCTTGCACTTTCTACAAGCTTCGCATCAGGAAAAGAAAACACTGCTGGCTGGCCTTGTAACACTGAAGAGGCCCAAGAGATACTTCCCTAACACACCTTAACAGATTGGTGGTTCAAGAACAAGGAAGTTACTCAGAAACATTTCAGCAAGCAGGCTAAGTTCTTCTAATGACTGGCTACAGCCACTTCTTCGAGGTTTTTGCACAATCTACGTGGCTCAATACATATGTTACAATCCGCTCCTTATGGGAAGCCACAGCTCTCTGTTAATGATATACTGAAATAGATGTCTTGGGCAAAAAGGGCAGAATATTGTACCCATAAATTCATGCTTTTTTTTTTCTTAGTTATCCAAATTCTGCCTTCAGCATTATCTATCTAAATGCAAATGACTCCCTCAACTTCCAGCCCCTAACCCCAAGAAAAGGGGCTTCATTTGCAAATTAAATTCATGATTAGAGAAGTTAATCTTAAAAGAAACTGAACTGCTAGAGAAAGAATATACTGAGAAGGAATGTGATGATGAGCTGCCATGGGAAAATCAAAAGACCACAGGCAAGAAAGCATAGCTTAGAGAAGTACAAAAAAAAATAATTAAGAGTACTCCTTAGTTCATTAAGAAATAGACTGGCCACATAACCAGCAGCAAGATGAATTTAAGGAGTACCCTGAAATCATCATGGAAATTATAAAGTTCATTTCATAGACAATTATAATGTCACAGACAATAGAGATATCAATTACAGAATGACTTATCAGTTGCAACAAGGTAGTAAAAAAAAACCTAAAACTTCAAAATCTCTTTAAAACTCCAACAGAACGGATGAAACTTTTCTAAACATAGGACATTTATCAAAAGTTTTCCTTTAGATGAAAGTAAGCCTTCAAAGCCTCCGTTTCCCAAAAAATTAAGAAAGTGACATAAATTGTATTATGCATAAGTGAGAATAATTTAAACTAGTTAAAACAAACACAATTACATTTCAGCACCAAGTATTTTTAGTTATCTAAAATTTAATATTAAAAAGTGCACATTATTCAATTAGCTGGTTAACAGTAACTAAGGTGTTCTCAAAGAAGTTTATTTCAACGCTAACAGCACTTTTTGGAAAAACACTTAAGTAATTTCTTTCAGCTCTGAAGTATCATAGTAACATGAATACGTACAACTAGATCTAAAATATTATCCATTAGTAATGTTTTGCACACTCCTTCTATTGGAAGAGAACACAACAAAAATACCTTCTGGAGTCAAAAGACTGCGGTGACAATCTTTCAGACCTGATTCTTTGACCATCCTCATCCAAATCCAAGGAAATGCGACTGGATATCCTCACACCTCTCTGAGCTGGGGACTGCCTTTTAACTGCCATTTCTGAAATAACGTTGCTGAAATTAAAAACGTGAATGTAAAAACTCAACAAATCAACAAAGCAAGGAAGTCTGTCACATGCATTAACCAGAAACTCTACTTTCAATTGTTTTCATAAGCCTCTGTAAGACAGAATTATCCATTCCTCACAAAATACACCCATTTTTAAGTCATCAAACATTCAAGTCTTACTTTTTAAACCCTCTGTTGTTACATTCTGTATAGCTTAAACGAAAAGTGCTACTTTAGCCTACTAAATCTACAATGAATGCTTTCTTTGAAATTATTTAGTTTCCAACTAGAAGAAAAATTTCATATATCTGCATACCAATATTCACAGAGTATGCTAGGTATGTTTTGCTTAAGTAAATGAGGAATTTCTCTGGATACAAGGAATACACTGAAATAGGGAGGTAAAAATCACCAGTTTTTTTGGACAGGAACCAACACTGCCCAGGGACAGAGCTGTGCTGCTGCAGACCAAAAGGAAGCTTGCCTTCGCACATCAGCTGACACGGGTCAATCATGCCACCCTAATAAGTAGGTCACCTTTCCTGATCCACTGCAATCTGTTGCATTGTGTAATCATATTACAGCATTAACAGACCACATCTTCCTTCATAATTCTGTAGTCAAAATCATATGTGAAAAACAAATGCTCTGATCTCTTCTAATGCGGTTTGCAGCTCATTCTGTACGCAAAACACACCACCTTTCTGCCTCCACCGATTAGTCCCTTTAACTGGTAAGTCTGTTGGTTGGTAAAGACCAAGCTGATAATTCTTCTTCACAGCTATCCTCTCCTCCCAACCGCTTCCAGTAACATGCAGTCATCCAAAATCGCAGCACTCAAGTTTTAAGAGAAAAATACGGTCTCAAAAAACAAAAATAGGCCAAGTCAAAAATACTACATATCCATTTTATGAAAATCTGACTGAAATCCAAACTATGTTTTTGGTAGGTTAAGTTAAAAGGGATTTTATTAAGAAGAAAGAAATATTTGTGGAAAACTGTAAAAGCTAATTGCCACAGCAACACAGTAGGATTTTCTCTTCGGTCTTAGATGTGGTTTCGAATGGCAGAACAAGAAGAGCATAGCGCTTCAAGTACCTACTCTGAAAGAAAAGCATCCAAAAACAAGTTTTAAATTATTTCATTTTAATCTTAAAGAAAAAACAATCTCAGATTAGTTGCGTATCTCACACTAGAAATTACTCTATTAAGTGCCTACTGGCATTAGTGACCTGGTATTGGGCCAGAGGCTTGACACACTTCTGAGGGTCAAGGGGACATAATTCCTAAGGCCAGTCACACACGGCCCAGCCCAGCTGCTTGGCTTGGCTGCGACCTACAAGGCTGGAGTGTTCCCATGCTACAGGGGGATCGGGCTTCCTCGGCGAAGCTCTTCTCACAGCTGACCTTCATTTATTTGTGGTTTTGCACAGTAGGTCTGGACAGACTATGCTACCAAGCTATCAGAACAAGCAGTCAGTGGCGTCATATTCTCACTGGAATAAGAATGTCACCCCATCATTGGTATATGAACATTTCTGGCAGCAACATTCATCACTCCATAATTAAAAGTGCCTCTTTATTAACCAAAAAAAAAAAACCTACAAAGATGTTCTTAATGTCTTTTCTAACAAAAAACATCAGATTACAAATTCATACTCCAACCCCAGTGTACCTACAGTGGTTAGACATTATATGATATTAGCTCCTGTCACAACACGAGGTTAAAAAAATAAGCTCCTAGATACCTCTGCCTTCCAGAGATGGTAAGAGGTAGAGCTTTTGTAACAAGCACAGATTGTCTCTCCTTCCTGATCATCAATCAATAATTATAACACTAAAACGGAGACCCAAGGAGCTTTGGATACACTTTAGCCTAAGCTCTGAATTACTTTACTTCTTTACCCAAAACAGGAGCTGAAATTTCAACTTGTAGTGCCACTGATTCTATTTTGGTATAGCACTGTTGTAATTTCCATTGAGTGAAACTTCATCCCACACTGAGAAAAATAAATTCCTGTATTGTTAATATTTTCCCCTCCTAGCGAACACGCTGTCCTCACACTGTCTACAAAACAAGTCCATGAGACTACTGCATACAACAGTGACCTCTGCAGGCCATGCCACAATCCTGGGGAAAAAAAAAACAAACCTTTGTACAAACCAAAAGATGCAGACAACGTACAATTTACTTCGTACACTCATAAATCTCGGTAGCAGTATCCCAATTTTTTGCATTTAAGCATTATATGGCTCTATAGCTTGTGAAGGTATCTCATTTTTAAATAGTTTTAAATCACAGAGGCATATATATTGGCTTTTAAAATGTGTCAGTGTATTGAATGCAAAACATTTATGAAAAAAGTGAAAAGTTAAACTGCCTGTATTCTCTTGCTATAAAATAAAAATCAACTCAAAATAATGAGGTATGAAGAAAAGGAATTGCTTTCCAATATATTAAAAGCATTTTAGCACCTTTTGCTAGACTTTTTAAAATCAAGCTTTACCACTGATCAGAAAGCCAAAAGTACAAAATTCATCTCAGAGCCTAACTGTGAAAGGTCACTATTAACCAAGTTTTCAGTTACAAAAATCAGCAGGAGTTGCTGGTCCTTCTAGAAAACTCATCCATTGATAGAGTTTCAAACTGTTACCTAACTATTAAGGGAAAAAATGGAACTTTTACTGTTTACTAACTTCACCAACAACACAGACAGTGGGATTGAGTGCACTCTCAGCAAATCTGCAGATGACACCAAGCTGAGTGGTGCTTGGACACACCTGAGGGACAGGATGCCATCCAGAGGGACCTGGACAAGCTCAAGAAGTGGGCCCACGTGAACCTCATGAGGTTCAACTAGGCCAAATGCAAGGCCCTGCACCTGCGTCAGGGCAACCCCCCCAGTATCTCATACAGGCTGGGGGATGAAGGGATTGAGAGCAGCCCTGCTGAGAAGGATTTGGGAGTACTGGTCGATGAAAAGCTGGACATGAGCTGACAACGTGCGCTTGCATCCCAGAAAGCCAACCGTATCCTGGGCTGCATCAAAAGCAGCGTGGCCAGCAGGTCGAGGGAGGTGATTCTGCCCCTCTACTCCGCTCTGGCGAGACTCCACCTGGAGTGCTGCATCCAGCTCTGGAGCCCTCAGCACAGGAAGGACATGGAACTGCTGGAGTGGGTCCAGAGGAGCGCCACAAAAATGGTCAGAAGGCTGGAGCACCTCTCCATGGAAGAGGAAAGGCTGAGAGAGTCAGGGTTGTTCAGCCTCAAGAAGGGAAGGCTCCAGGCAGACCTCACTGCAGCCTTTCAGTACTTAAAGGGGACTTATAATAAAGATGGGTACAAACGTTTTAGCAGGGCCTGTTGCAATACGACAAGGGGTAATTGTTTTGAACTAAAAGAAGGTAGATTCAGACTACATGTAAGGAAGACATTTTTTTATGATGAGGGTGGTGAAACACTGGAAGAGGCTGCCCAGAGAGGTGGTAGATGCCCCATCCCTGGAAACATTCAAGGTCAGGCTGGACAGGGCTCTGAGCAACCTGATCTAGCTGGGGATGTCCCTGCTCACTGCAGGGGGGTTGGACTAGATGACCTTGAAAGTTCCCTTCCAACCCAAACCATTCTATGATTCTTTTCAGCATACAATAAAAAACATTAACATATATTCCCAGGTAAAAGCAAGCTGGTTCACAAAGCTGCCTCAGGGAGTAGAACTTGCCAACTCAAATCACAGCAAGCCAGGTGTGACATTCCTAGTCAACCAAAAAGGCTCGTTTTGGTTGAGGAAAATGCATTTTTCTAACCATAGTGATTCATCCACAAGCATGTTAGAAAATATTTTAATAGCACATCTTAACCCATCGACCAATGATATAGAGGCACTATATAGTTGCAGGGACTTCAGCTTTTAAATTTCTGAAGAATTTAAACTCTCTTTCAACAGAAAAAAGCCTTTTTGCTTAGACTACAAGTTGCTTAGATGCCTGCCTTCATCCACAGCAGCCACAGCTGGGCAAGTGCTTCAGGGAAAGTGCAACGGGTGGTGAGGACAGCGAGCTCTTGTTGCCTATAGGCAGACCAAGCACATTTAGAGAAGAATACGTATACCTTAAGGAGTAGATGCAGGCCCATATGAGGTTAGCCACTGTGTGTATTAGCTTGGTCAGTATCAGTATGGTCCTCCAACATCTTACCAGGAACTGAAGTAGGTTCCAATTACATCTAAGTTGGTCACCCACAGCCGATGCCATTAAGACATTTGTGTGCTCTGCTCTTCTAAAAACCCCAGTGACAGAGGTGGAACAATCTCACTGGTAATTAATATTTTAATGAACTTATTCTTGATATAAAATATTCTTTTTTTTTTCTCCTTACATTAATAAGTGACTCTTAGGTTTTTGGTAATACTGCACACACACACACAAAAAAAAAGCAGAAACACATCGATTTTACATAAAACAGCCAGACCTCTAACCTTTAAAGCTATTCATTTTAGCTCCAAAAGCCTATGGAGAGACAAGCTTCTGTCAAGTTCTCGAGATCTCATCTATTCAGGCTGAGAGGACATTATGAAAACAGAGCACACACAGAGCCTTTGGAGACGCTTGCACGTACTACCTAAAATCTTACTTCCTCCTCAAATAGCACAGACTTCACATGTTTGGAGAGAATTTCATTCTGCCCTCCAAAATGACCATTAGCGCTCTTAGTAGAGAGAATCAGGAATACAGGCTAAAAGGGAAGCTTGCACAGTTTCTCCCTTTTCCCTTCACAAACTCTGAAGAACATGCATTTTGTTTAACAAAGTTATTCACTGAGCATCTATTGGCAACCATCTAACTCGATCTATTTGCAAGCATCTGTCAGTCTTCCTTAGTTTTCACTCACGTAAAGGGCAGACATCAGCCACAAACATCATTAATATTTTGGCCGCTCTGTTCGCAGTTCATTGATAAACATACAAAGCCGATCCACAGCAACCTACAAATAATAATTCATGGGTCAAACTTAAATCCTGGTTTGGGGCAAAATCATCTTCACAAATAAATTAAAACTAAGACAATAAGCAGCTTGCAGTTCACACCACAAACAGCCATAACTAAAGGTTTCACATTCGTATTTTGCTGAAGATCCAATTTTCTGTTTAGTTCAGCATTTCAGGTGGATTCAATGCTTTATTTTCTGAGTAGTTATCTGAATACTAGCTGAAAAAAAAAAAAACCAAAGAATGAAAAAATCTGGTTTTAGCCATCATTCAAAAGAGCAGTATGCACAACTGTTGCAGTTTCCAAACAAATGTTTCTCATCTGTTTGTAAGACACACTGGAGTTAAGCCAAGAGATGAGCTTCTTGGGTTGACTGGAAAGTTTTGAAAAGAAGGGTGGGGCTATAAATAGAGCTGCTCTAGTTCAGTTCTGCAGAGCTGTCATGAAAATCCACCAGTCCAGACAGAATGTCTGAAACATTTACAAATCCATCCATTGTGTGAGAATTTCAGAAGCTTGGGGGGGTGGGGGGGAAATTCACACAACCCAAACCTGTTATTTTGCTAGCCTGTCCAAGAAGTAATGTTCCCAGGCAGGAAAACAATTCCATTTCTGCAAAACCATTTTAGAACGAGGAAGGAGTGTGGTATAACCAGACCACTGATGTTCCCATTATTCATTAATTCCAGGTATAACCTGTCCAAATGTATCTTTTAGGACCATCTTTCCAACACAGAACCCAGTCACCTTCAAGATGACATTGCAAAATCAGAATTTCAAACATTACTGAGAATAACATTCGATATACAGACCGTAGATTAATAGTTCCCCCCTTTTTCTGTTTATCTGTGGTTTCTTCGTGTCGTCTCAGTTGTGCAAGTAGTTCTGATTCTGTCTGTTTCTTGTTGAGTGGTAGGGAAGATGCAACTGCAGAAGCAGCCTCCACGAGTTCTGGATTTAAAGGCCTGCCTCTGTAAGAGACACAACAGATAGGGTTTTTAGTTTTTCATATTTCCATAATACATTTAAATTGTCATTCCTGTACTATCAATTTATGTCTTAGTAACTCAGAAGTTACTGCAAGATTATAAATGCAACATGGTGGGGAGCCATCCACGAGTCTCAACAATCAAGAATGATGCCATTCTTAATTTGGGTTTGGCTTTTTTTCTTTTTCCTCAGCTTTACTGTATTTTATCTGAACTATATCCCCCCTCCCCAGCCCCCCCCCCCATTAAAATAACTTCCCACAGGCAGCTGCTAGTGCTATCTTTCAAGAGTCTCAGCGCAGAAAAAGGTAACACATTGCAGAAAGCACACAACATCTTTTATCCAGATTCTCCCCTGGGACTTACTACAATCTACATCTACACTACATTCCCTTAGAAGACATACTTGTCTCCTTTTCCATACTTGGAAATGGCATTTGATGATTTACTTTGTCCTCGATAATGAAAAAAACAATTTGAAAAAAAGGAGAAAACAGGCTAAGAAAAATTTGTTATACTTTACCGCTGGGTGTCTTCTGTAGTTTGCCGAAGCGTACTACCTTCACTGTCTGGGCCTTCCAGCTTGTTTGTGGCCTGCTTTTTGATCTCACGTGTTTTTAATTGTTGGAGCTTCTTCCTGTAGCTCACTTCTACTCTCATATTACCAATAAGGTCTAACAACTTCTGCTTTGGTGTTTCTGCTGTACCCTCCTGACTCTTTGATGCCGCTTCAGTGGTGCTGTTTTTGGAAGCAGTAGATTCATCTTTCTCAGTAGAAAGCATGCTGCTCGTGCTGAAGGTTTTCTGTATTTTGCTAGATGATAGACAAAGTTTGAATAAATAAATAAATAAATATACAGTCATTACAAATAGGGTCCAAGGCTGAATTTTTTAAGCCTACAAAAAAAAAAAAACCCATCAGTTACAACTGTGTAGGCCTAACTGAGTGCAAACTGAGTATGTTAAGTACACATCAAGCATGTACCTTTTGACTTTTGAGAAGGGCTAGGGCACTTTAAAACTCTTGATTATTTATGGTTTCTTCATCACAAAAATCACATAAACAACTTTATTTCCTCCACAAATAAATTGTTTTTAATCTAGGAACTTAAGAACTTCTAAAGGATCTCTGCATTAGGTAGCAGACTGAGAGTTTGAATCTACTGGTACCTAGATACTTAAATTTATTAGTATATTAGTACTATGAAAAACTCACTGTAACTCTTAAAATGAGGCAACAAAGCCACCTGAAAAAAAGATTGCACACACGCATTTAGCTTCACATTGTTTTACGCCTGTGGCGCTACTGTGTATCACTTTCCCCTACCCTGTGTCCTGCAATACAGCAGCTAAGCATTTGTGCAGCCTTCTGAGGAAACGGATCCTGCTGCAAGATAACTCAGTCACAAACTAAAAAGTTGTTTTGGTTATTTTTCCATCTGGAACAGCTCCTCTACCTAGTTTACCACATCACTGCAAAGAAGCCAAAATCAGCACAGTGCAGATGAGGATGTGAAGCCAGGGACAGCAGGGAGCTGCTTATGATATTGCTGCAACACAGACACAACTGCATTCTCTGGAAAAACTATCATAAAATTCAAAGAACTGTTCTCTTTAGCGTTCTACAATGAAATGTTTAAATCTCTAAATTCACAACTACTTTTTTGTTTAAAAACCACCTTCAAGTTACTAAAATAAAGAAAAAACGCTTACAATTAGGTATTTATTACGGTTCAAAATAAAACACTCCAGCAGATCTGAAAGAATTTTGAAATACTTTCCCCCCTCACACACACCTCTCTTTGGCAAAAAAAGAAAAATCTGCTAGTATCAGCAGGCACCACATTATTACTTTAGTCACTCTGCACTTAATAAATTGCCAGCATTAAATTGCCAGCATTAAACCCTACGTTTCCATGTTGAAAAGCAACAGGAAAATTTGAGGAAAGCTTCAGAAGCACATTACGGAGAAGATGTTAAGAGTCCTGCTGTTTTACACAGAGCTATTCTCCATAGATCTTTTTCAAACACGTTTTTCATTAATTCAGGCTGCATGCTCCTTAAAGCTATTTATCCATTCAGAGATCTTTGCTCACAGTGTCAGAAAAACACAGCAAGACTGCAAGCCTTAAAGCCTGTAGTACATTGCCGTTTGCATGACTGCATTTCACCTACCCCACATTTGTCTTCTGCTTGGAAGTCTGGCCTTAGAAAGCAAATACAGCTGCAAAAGAAACTAAGCTACTTTATATATGAGAATATTACAGTATCGGAGCTTGCTCAAAAATATCAAGGATCTTTGGAATAGAAAAAACTAAACACACAACTGACTTTTCATTAAAAAAAGTTAAAATCTTTTATTAAAAATAACAATGAACTTTCAAATATTACTTTTAGCCAGTCAGTGCTTTGAGCACATACCTCTGCCAACAGGCAGCACCACCTTGCTGATATGATGTGCATATCGTATGCTGATGTGCTCATATAATATGACATCACAGGATACGATCGCTGTATAATTACGCTCAGGTGACATATGCGTACCGCCCACCCAAAGACGAGAAGGACGGCAAGGAAAGCGACTCGAGAAACACCGCCCAAACCACTCCCCTCTACCTGGCTCCGCTTTCCCAGTGACTTCTGCCCACTGGTGTCACCAGCACAGAGCCCCGGCAGGACAGACGGACTCGACCTTGGCCTTGCTTGCTGCCCGACCGGGTTTAAACGCCGAGGCACCCGCACCGCCCACCCGCCACGGTCACAGGAGAAAGTGGCTAAAACACAAGCCCCCCCCCCCCCCCCGCCGTTTAACGCAAAGGCGAAGAGCCCCAACCTGCTCCCGGGGCACAGGCCGCGGCGAGGCAACCCCCGCCCGCGGCGCAGGGGAGCCGAGCGGCCCCCGTCCCTCCAAGGGCCTCAACCCCCCCCCACACCCCACGGCACCCCCGCCCCCAGGTGAAGGGTTTAGGGGACGCGCTGGTACCTGCGAGGCCTCCCGTCCGGCCGCGCTGCCCCCGCCGCCTCCCGACCGCTGGCCGGCCCGGCGAGGAGCCGCACGGCGAGGCGACAGGAGCCCCCGGCCGCGCCGCCACGGAGGCGGCTCCACATCATGCCCGCGGCGCGGCCGCCCGCCCCGGTCCGTGCCCCTGCGCGGTCCGGCCCCTCACGGAGCCGCCGGCTGGGAACAGGAGCTGCGACGAGCGTTCCGCGCACCGGCGTTCCGGCTGGGAGCCGGCTGCCAAAACCTCCCCAAATCCTCCTCCGCCAAAGCCGCCCCGATCACAGCCAGTTTCTTACGGGTTTTCACTCAGTGCCAGGAGTTGCAGGCCCAAGTCTTGGGATGGCCCCTGTGAAGCACTTAGGGTTCCAGAAGACCAGATACCTGCAAGTTAGGGCCACAAAGCGCTTTCCTCTAATGATTTTGTGGAGGAAACAACAGTACCCGTGTTTATTAAGTTCACGTGTCTAGTCAGATGGTTCCCATTATTGTATAATAATATTGTATTGTTGTATATATATTAGTGTATTATATTATTGTACAATTATTCTCATCATTGAATACTCACTAAATTGGCTCTGCATTAGGGACACTGCTCCTGTCCCAGTGGGAAGACAGCTCACCCATTCCAGTTTCCTAAGCGTTAAGTACATATTTCTTGATATTTAGGAAATAGCGTTATTAGAATCCATAGATTTAAGTTCCAAAATGAGTCTTTTCTTTTTTTTGACTTGTCAGCAGTACAGATGAGGACAAATGAAACAGGTAGCAGCATCCAGACCTGCGCTGCCATGGTATCTAAAGACAAAGTTACCCCTCCGAAGGACAGATGATCTTGTATTTCAGAGCATAAATTGTTTTAAGAAATTTAAAAGTAACTTCCTTCACAGCCAGCTAATTCAAGCGCCTCTCACCTTTCTCTAAAGCTTGTGGTACAGAAAACATTAAATATAAAACACCGGGCCTCGAGGGAGGGTTCAGCCCATACAGCACTTCTGGTGCGTGGCTGGTTCCGCAGCGGTGTTTCAGCACCCGGCTCCTGCCCACTGCCTCACTCCGCACCGTTTCCAGAGGGATCGCAGGTGCCCAAGGAGTGTGGAGCCCCTCTCTGCATCCAGCAGGGCTGCTGCACTTTTTCGCTTGTGCTTTCCTTCCAGCAGGGTGGCGGACATCAACCACAGCGTAAGAAGCACAAGCCGGCGAGGGAAGGGAAAAAGGGGACAACCTTCTTTTTCTGGACAAAATCTGTCCACAACTAAAGAATAACTGGGCTTACAAATACCAAAGAGGTTAAATCTGGTGGCTTCCCAGTCTCAGCTCCAGGATATGCCCATGATGGCTTTGGGGTGTCCAGCCCACGTACAGTGTCTTTCCTTAGCTGTTGCTGAGGAAAATGGCTTCCCTTGTGAGCACAAATACTAATGAGAACTCTGATCTAGCTGAAAAGGATCAGAGGAACTTCAGATGTACCAGAAATGGAAGGAAAATATTGGTTCTGGCTCAAATCAGTCTGAAACCAAACTAAAAACAAAGATCCAATGAACTGGGAACTGCTGCTGTTGGCCAGTTTCCTCAAACTCTGTCTGACTTCTGGCAATACTCACTTGTCCGTGTGCTTTTTGTCCTCCAAGGTTTTTTTTTTTCCTATTGCATGCAATAGCAATTTCCAAGTGACCTTTTTTACCTTTGATATACAAATGCCCCATATTTCCCACACACAGATCTTTCAATCTAGGTAACTTCACTAACTTTTACTCCTAAAAATCCACTCTCTTGCATCACAACCCTCCTTCCCTGTGAGCTGCTGCCTGGCAGTGTCACATTGCCCTGGCTGAGGCAACGTACCAAGACAACTCCTAGAGTTTGGTTGATATTCAGTAACTAACTCTCCATAACCCCATTGCACGCCTGAATCATTAGTCATTAAAACAATGGATAGAAGTCTTTCAAAAATGTCCAAGAAACATACTATTTTCAGCTCTGAGTGTTGGTCTTTTGGGTTGCTGTTTTTGCACAAGGTGTTAAGGCTAAGTATTTGCAGTTGGCTAATAAACAGGCAGAAAAGGCTTATGGTGCACCATAACTCCACAGCAACTGGTAGTTACCAAGAATATCAAGCAAACTAAGAAAAATTATTTATTGTGCAAAGTGTAGAAGACAGAACCTGAAAGTACAATTCTTACACTGCAAAGAAACATTCCTATGAAGACCTGTCTCTGTGGCTGGTTTGCTCTGCTGTAAATCAGACCATATCAACGCAATCCTTGAACAGAGCTGACATCTCTGATGTTTTCACTCCTGTTGGAATCAGTAGTCACAGTCACAGTGTCATCAAATCAGCTCCAAATTATTTTGGCAGCCTTCAGCTGCCTTTTCACACAGCCATGCATCCTGCGCTGCCCAGCTGGACCATTTACCTGCATGTTCTCCATTGTTTTACAATCACAGCGAGCAAATACCAAGTGACAAAATGGTGGCTGCAGCTAGTCCCTTCTCTCTCAGAATGATCCCTATAGCAAGAACATGAGCATTTTTTTCTCCCTCAGACTTGCACTATCCCTCATCCCTGTGCTTCCAGATAGATTTGTAGTAAGGTCCTCAATCTCCAGACTTACTAGGAAGACACCACAGTCCAGGAAGTTCTGGAGTTCCCAAGGTGGTGGGACTGTCTACGCTAGTAATTAATCTGGCGCAACAGAAATGGGCTAGCAGGCTGAAATGTCTAGTGCTGAGGCTCCTCACCTCTGACTTGGGGACTCTATTTTGCATTAGGTTAGGGCCAAACATCCTTGTGAAACATGTGGCTCAAAGCTGTCCCCCAAACCTTCACTTCATTGACTGCAGCCTACTCTGGGAAGACCAACACTCTCACTTGCAGGTGACAGTAGTACATCAGTACCCAAATCACTATCACCCGTGTAAGGCCTTACGTGCTGAAGCCATCTTACTTTTCCTCCATGTACAACCCCCATGTGGTACTGTACTGCTTGAGCCACCTCTCCAAAAAGTCTGGACAACATCCATTGCAAGGTTTTGATGGTCTCGTTTCTGCAGCTCTGGCTGCTATTCTGGGATGATACTTGCGAAGAACTGACGTTCATCCTCCTGCGCAGTAAGGATTTCCCTAAGAATTAGGAAAGGCAAAATGGCTTTCAGGGAGAAAATAGTTTGCCTGTGGTTGGCGGGAGATGGCTGGCCCAGGAGACACTCTCGGTGCTGAGATCCTGCAAGATGGAAAGGAAAGCACGTTGCAAGGAAACGCTTTCCTCTCCTGCGTCAGACAAGTTTCCATGGCATCCCCCTCCCAGCTTTTCAGCTCCCAGAAGTCACCCATTCCTCCAGTGCCAAAACACTCTGCTCAAGAGCGGTTGTGCTCCTCCCATCACACAGTGTGCCATCACATCCAAAGCCAATCCCCCATACCCCAAGCCAGACCCCTTCAGTCCCAGAAAACACTTTCATGTTCCTGCAAAGCACTTGCAAGCCAAGTTCTCTGCATGTGTCCCATTTCTGCCCTGCTTAAATCCTTTGAGGGGAAGCTTGAAGTTAAGCCCCAAACAAATTGTCTATTAGGACCTCCACGCCAGCACAGTGCAGGGGCAAAAAGTACAGTTTGGCTTAGTAGACACGGGTGCAGGTAGCAGAAATAGCCATGTGGTGGCAATATGTTCATTGTAGTGCTGCATTTCACGGCTATAAAATCTCCCAGGCAACATTTCAAGTACTCTCGATCTTTTGTACAGGGCCCAAACAAGAGCAGACCAGGCCTCATGGTTTGCCCGAGGAACATAGTTCTGAACAAGCATCCTGAAATACTCAAGGCCTGTTGTTTCAGCAGGCAAACGGCAACAGCAGGCAGCACGTGATTTAATGGCATATTAGTTGCAAGCTTCATTACATTAGGGGTTAGATATTTTTCACCAACTGAATCTTCCAACAGTGCTGCAGTCCTGCTAAAAAAGAAGTCAGCACACAGGTCAAAATCCTTTGTGACCTAGCAGTAATCTCTATTTCAGATCGTTGGAGATGCACAACTAACTCACCATCGCTGCCTCAGACTCAGGTTACCACAGACTCAGCAATTATTTCTACATTGAAGCAATAAAGTGATTTCCAATTTGATGTGTTGTTTCTAAAACCATTTATAACCTAGCCTGCTCTTCCTTAACAATTATCATATTTTGAAGAATAGCCCCAAACCATTTAAAAGGAATGTTTCAAGAAAATAACCACATAGAAAAATCAGCTGTATCTGAAGCATACAATGAATTAGAAGTGACAGGAAAAAAAGTACATTTAACTTTCTGATATTTATAATGCTTTTTCCTTGGTTTTGGCTTTGCAAATAGGAAGGGTCAGTTTTATTTTGGGGAAAACACCATGGATCCAAGCTCATATATGTAGGTCTGAGTGTCTCAATCCACAAAAACACATGCAGCTCAGCAGAGATTGCAGGCGCACAGCACTTCCCAGAAACACTGCCTGGTCTGGCAGAGTATCTCGAGTATTATTGATCACTGATGCACATTATGATAATGCTCATTAACCTTTCCACAGGCTGTACAGTGTCCTACTGCTTTCACCTGGGCATTGCCTCTGAAGAGTTTTATTACAAGCACGTCTATTAATTCCTAATTCAAAGAAGAAGAAGGCAAAAAAAAAAAGGAGTTTTGCACAGTTGCAGCTGAGGAAAGTGGTATTAACCCTCAGCATAGTAGTTTAAGCCACAATATTCCTCTTCATATTGCCAAAAAGTGATCACATTTTGATCACAAAAGTGATGTCTCAACTTATCAGAAGTCACTTGTTGATCTGCAGCAAATTGCTTACAGATTGCTTACATTTGCCATGTCTGTCCATGTCCAAGTTTTAGCATGGTAATGTGCTACAGGTCGCTGCCTTTTATATGCAAGTAAAGCTAGAGTTTTTAGTAGACGTCTGAACAGGAACACCTCTTACTGTCTCTGCAATTATTTGACTATTCAATTCAACTAAAGAGGCAGAAGAAAATCCTTTTTATTTCAGTCAGTATCCAAGATGTCAGGTATAACTTTATACCTTTAAATATAAGATTTCAGACTGCTGTCTCTTTAAGTATAAAATAGCTCCAAACCTGTATGGCTTAGTCCTCTTAACACATATGTGAAACTTAATGGGGAACTTTCTGTTTTAGGAAAGGGGGAGTCATCATTTTTGTTTCACATAAATATTATTCAGGCATGTAGTACAAAAAGATGGCCACAGGTTAATTTTCCTTCCCCTGCATTGCTCAAACGACATTGAAAAAAATGTGTCAAATACTGCAAACTAGCAGGCGGCCAAAAAAAAAAAGCTATAGTCAGACTGTGGCTGCTGGATAGATACCTGTGTCGGGAGTTAGGGCAGCTCTGCTGTGGCTCCCCCGCAGGCACACACTGTTGTTCTTTCAGGGTACTTAATTCCTAAATATATCTTTCTTTAAAAACAAAAAAACCCCACCCAAACAAGCAAAACAGAAAAATATTGTGGTTCTAGTTTAAAAAATCAGTTAAATCCTGCTCAGTAAGCTTAAATGCAGCCCACCGGTCACAGGTTTTCTGGGGGGAAAAATGAGGATGTTGTGCTACCCAACCTGAGCGGCACCAGCAGCCAGAGTCCTGCCCTCATAGCCGCTACCACGACGCGATCGTGCCCCCCTGTACTCAGCACTGGTGAGGCCACACCTCGAATACTGTGTTCAGTTTTGGGCCCCTCACTACAAGAAGGACATTGAGGTGCTGGAGTGTGTCCAGAGAAGGGCAATGAAGCTGGTGAAGGGTCTGGAGAGCAGGTCTTATGAGGAGCGGCTGAGGGAACTGGGGTTGTTTAGTCTGGAGAAGAGGAGGCTGAGGGGAGACCTTATCGCTCTCTACAGCTACCTGAAAGGAGGTTGTAGCGAGGTGGGTGTTGGTCTCTTCTCCCAAGTTACTAGTGATAGCATGAGAGGAAATGGCCTCAAGCTGCGCCAGGGGAGGTTTAGATTGGATATTAGGAAAAATTTCTTCAATGAAAGAGTGGTCAGGCACTGGGACAGGCTGCCCAGAGAGGTGGTGGAGTCACCATCCCTGGAGGAGCTCAAAAAACGTGTAGACGTGGCACTCTGGGACATGGTTTAGGGGACATGGTGGTGTTGGGTTGATGGTTGGACTGGATGATCCTAGAGGCCTTTCCCAACCTGAACGATTCTATGACTTCTACGACTCCTACGACGCCCACGCCCACCCGCGGGCCGAGCCACGAAGCGAGCCCGGGCGCCGGACGGGGCCTTCGGGGCCGCCCCGGCCGGGGGCTCCGCCGCCCCCGCCCCGCCCCGCCCCATCCCGCCGAGCCGGCGCACACGGCCCCGGCCCGGCTGCGGGGGGGCAGCGGTGCGGCCGCTGCTACTTGCCGGGAACCCCCAAACCCCGTCCCCGACCCTCCGCAGCCGCGCCGGCCACTGAGACGTTTCCCCGCCCGGAACCGCCTCTCGCCGCCCGGCCCGGCCCGGCCCCGCCGCCTCCCTCGGCCGCCTATATAGGGGCAGCGGCGGGGCCGCCGGGGCGGTGCGCTGCGGTGAGTGATGGCGCCGGGCGGCCTCAGCCCCCGCCGGTGGCGGAGCGGCTCCCCGGGCGGGAGGCGGCCTGCCCGTGGGGCCTTGGCGGGCGGGCCCGGGAGGCGCCGCGGCCTCGGCGCTCAGCCGCGCGGCCTGGGCCGAACGCAGGCCGGGGCTTTCCCGCTCAAAATGGGTGTGTGTTCTGGGAGCGGGGGGGCGGCGGCGGCTGCGGCCCGAGCCTTCCTCTCCCGAGGAGAGCCGCCCTTCGGCACTCCCCGCCCTGGAGCCGGCGGCCTGAGCGGTGAGGAGCTCCTCTCCGGGGCAGCCCTGAGCACGTGTGCCAGCGTGCCGCCCTCAGCCCTGGTGCTGCTCTGCTGGGGTGCCGGCCTGCTGTCACCTCGGGAAGCGGAGTTACGGCCTTTACTTCGTGTTTGGAGGGTGCGCCGGGTGAGGAGAACGTCTGGGGCCGCGGGTGGAGGGCTCTGCGGGACCTGCTCTGCTAACTAACGCTTCTGTGTTTCCAGATTTGAGGCTTGGATTCGCTTTGGAAGTAACAGAGTTGTTGCCGTGCTACAGCTACCAGAAGTCTTTAATCTGCGACTGTTATTACAAATAAGAAAAAAAATAGGAAGGAAGGTACGTACATATATAGCACCGGTGTAGTTTTGGCAAACTTCTGAAATCTTCTGAAAGTGGCAATGTGCTCTTATGGATCAGGAAACTAACTTCCTTGGCTCTTAAAACTTCCATATTGTTGTGGTTTAGCCCCGGTCAGCAACTAAGCACCACACAGCCGCTCGCTAAAACCATGACACATATTTTTATAGGCATCTCTTTGTTTTGCCTTCCGCTGCCAAGCTTTCAGTGGGTATCTGTGGGTGATTTGGCACGTGCTCCGTTTGGGGACCGGCACAAGTTGATAAGCTCTCGGCATGATGCAAGCAGTATACATTTTACTGAAGGCAAGCAATTGTTGCTCTCTAGTAATTCCCTTCATTCAGAGGCTGTCTCGCTCATACGTTATTCTTCTCTGAGAGAGGCAAAACTGCGGAGTGCTGTGTGAACGCTAATGAGGTGTGTAGGATAATGAAGAGTAACTTGGTCTTGGACACTCTGTTTTGAATTAACACCTAGCGCTTTATGCTGTCTGTAGTGAAACGGTTCAAATCTGTAACCACAATTTGGAAACAGCATGTATTAGTGTCATTTATTACAAGAGTAGTGACTATTTTTTTTTAAACCCGTTAGGTTCAGATTCCTGCAATGCATCTGAAACAGATTGGACCTGTGAAGTTACTGAGTGACAGTATTTGGCCTACTGTTTTGGTGGTTTTTGTTTGGTTTTTTAAGCTTCTGGAATAATCTGTTTAGAGACAGGCTTTCTTAAAGCCTTGCAGTATGCAAATGTCTGTGCTTATTAAGGTTTTAAAAAGGATGTGGTTCATATAGTATGGGTTTTCTTAATTATTCTTTCAATCATTCATATCACTCCAAAGTACATTTTGGGAGACAGCAGGCTTCAGAAGAAGCATTACACTAGATAGACTGAAGAGCATTCTGTTTACTGATGTATTCTGCTTGAAGACAAGCGTAACAGTCAATGAAGGGCTGATATTTGTATTGTTTGTATTTGTGTGTTTTTTAAGACTCATGCAATTTTTTTGACAGCACTGCCAGCCAAGTGTCTAGCTCAGCTACACGGTTCTGAAACAGTGGGAGATCTTTGGCTCAGTGATCTTACTCCGAACAAGCAAGCTTGTTTTAACTGCTCACCCAGTGAAAGTACCTCGCTGCAGACTTGAGAACTGAATTAATTTGAATGTTTTATTTGAAAGTGTCACCTTTGTATTTCTGCTTTCCAGCTGCCTTCCTGAGAGATGAGGTGTAATTCCTATTTGTAATATGCTGGTGTGTGGGGGATTTGCACTGGGAACATGACAGCCAGACACAATTCCAGATGTTCATATTCATTCATTTTCTTCTCATATCTCCTGAGAACCATGTAGAAACCCCTAATGTGCCTGTATCATCATGAATACAGTTTTCTTAGCTGGTGTTCACCATGAGGAGAGCAATTCTCTGTTTTGTTTTTTTTATAGGTGGGGAGTTGAGACGGAGGTGGAAATATTCCTGCCAGCTAGGCTTAGACACCTGATGGAGACTATGCTTCTATAATCAATAGAAAGGTAATGCTCAACACACTTCCCTGGAGGTACTTTTTGCTTTCATTTGAGATCCAGGGAGACCAGAAGCTGGAAAGCCCCAGTAATCTGAAGCTAGGCAGTGATACTCCGGAGGACTTGCCTAATGCGGCAAAACCAGTCAGTCAAAATACAAATATGCTACATCACAGTCCTGGGGACAAGCATTTTCTGTCCCTAAATGGTTTAGAACAGCTAAGCGGAAGAGCGGAAGTGAAAGCATTCGTGTGATGCTTTTGCCTGTCAGAGTTGTTGTTGTAAATTGTGTATGCTTCATCTTTCTCTTCCCTCAGGAGACAAGTATCTCAACACCTGCCAGGAAACGGGAGACTTCACTCTGAAGTAACTGATAAACAAGTGTGAAGCATGAGGATCAACCCTGCTATTCAGGCTGCTATTGACCTCACAGCAGGAGCTGCAGGTAATGCTGGAGAGAACTTAATTGCACAAAACTTCCAAGGGACAGTTTTAATAGCTTTGACAAATGTAAAAGCAGTTTCCCGTTGCTATAAAAAGCCTCGCCTTCTGTATTTTAAGGATATGGAGGTGAAGCAGCTGACCTCAGCCAGTGTTGTTGCTGCATCACTATCACTCCTCCCTGGTGAAACTCCTGCCAAACAGCGACGGTGTTATTTCAGACTAATTTCAGACTAATAATTTTTCCAGAAGGATGTTTAAGTTTCAGTGTTCGTTCTTACAAAGAATCGGTCACAAGTAGAGTTTTGGAATAAACTCAAACAGTGTGTGAGTCAGAGGTGCTGCTTTTGTCACAGCAACCCTCTCTAATTGAAACAGGTGAGAAGCTATCTGAAGGGCTGTTGGCTCACACAACATCCCGGTGTGAATCTCTAAAAGCTGGGAAGCTCAGTGGTAGGACTGATGATGGTGAATTCACTTAACTAGCTTCCACTTCAGTCTAGTCTGTGCTATAAAGTTTTGCTGGACCAGTTGTGACAGTCACAGATGTGGAAACAGTTGCATTGTCTCGCTGGCGGTACCATGTTGGTAATGTCTGTGGCTGAGGGATGCTTTGGTTTAACTCTACCAGGGAAAAAGGGGTCTGACATTTCTAAGCTGACAGTGTTTATACAGAAAAGGTGGAAGGAAAGATTTGCCTAATGTACTGTTGTAACCAGTTTAAACAATTTCACATTTTTTCTTACCCATAAAATAGCTATTTCAGTCCTTTTATGACGGTGTTAATGCTGTGAATATGACGGTATTAATAGCGTTAAGTGCATGCAAGGTAATTACTTGAGGTCATTTGTCAGAGTGGAGTTAACCTTAGTGCAGTGAGAAGGCAAGGGGTGACAGATAACGTGAGTCCCATGTGGCACTTTCGTAAAGGATTTTGTCTGCCACCACATTTTACCCAGTGAATACCTGCTTTGTTAGCCTCTGCAAAATATGTTATTCACTATACAACACCCTCTTTCCCTGTGAGGGAAGAGAAGTGTTTCTGCTATTATTCCATCATTGCCTTAGAAAAAATATGTTAGTCTGTTCATTCTCCTTCGTTTTTGGGTCCTCAGTAAAGAATAGCTATTATATCTGCTCTATTTCCCAAAGTAGCAACTTAATATCTGTGCAATTCTTGATGGTTTTGCAGGTGTTCCCAGGTGCTTAAATGGGAGGTGTAATTGCTTTCCTTCCCGGTACTTCAGCTCAGGAATGCTGCTGTTAACATCCAGGGCAGTGGAGCACTCTGGCTTAGGAAGTTGTCTTTCTGAGTTGAAGCCTGGCGTGTCTCATCTTGGCTACTACGAGAGCTGGAAACTAGCGTTAGCTTAGAAATCCATTGCTTGGTGATACTGTTCCATGCCCAGATCCAGGCTAAGAGGCCACACACTTGAGGTTTGCCTGCTTTTTGGCAGTAGAGTTTAGAGGATCTTAGAACTAATTGTGTTGTTTTCTCTGGTATAGTTCTTCCTTCCTTCAGATCACATGAAGGAATTCAGACGTTTTTCAACGTGACTTCAGTAAGCCTAAATCATTGTTCTTGTTCTTTTTCTTTGCTACTTCTGTTGCAATAGGTAGTTTGACTGTTCCTCTAGTGCTTATTTTCCATATTCTTTCCCCATACTTGCTTTGTATTGCCTATGTTCATTAGTAGTGCTTGTTTCTCTGTTACACGTGTCTCTGCAACCTTTAGAAAGCGTATTTAACTAGGCAAACAGCTAGGTGCTCCAGCAAATGCGTAACCTGGTTTTACCTTCCTTTCCAGGTACACTCTTGGCTAGCTGATAAGTAATGACATACTGGGGCAAGTATATTCTGAACAAGAATAAATAAGTCATTTAGCTGCCTGTGGGTCGTAGTCCTTTGCCTAGGATCTGAGCAACTTCTAATCACGTCTTTGATTGAGTAGGACTCTTGCCCACTGTTCCCATGTTATTATTAGCAACACGTTTGTCTAAATGTTCAAGCAGGGTTGACTTTTTTTTCTGGTTTGCTTTGGTTTTGTTGTTGTTGGTTTTTTAGACTCTTTACTGCTGGCTGGAAGAATTTTTTTTTTCTTTAACATTTTAGATATTAACTGTGACTCCTGGTCTTTACCTTGAGGCTTACAAAGTTCCTTGCTGTAGTTTACTGGGCTTCTTGTGCCACCTCCAATGACAGCGTAAGGTGAGCCTTTTCTCTTCTTGGACCAGCCATTCACAGTCAACTCCCAATTTTTCAGCTTTGCATTCCCAAGACCATTCCTGGTTTTCCTGGGCTTTTTCCAACAGCCATTGTTTTACTACACGTGGATGTTTTAGGTCTATGTTTACACATTTTACCTAGCATTTGTCCTGTAGATTAGTATCTACTTGACTTGCCTGCAGGTAGCATTGGCTGAGCCTTTCCAGCTCTGCTTTTCATCTAAGGCTTACATGGATGTTACTGGTCTGAGCCAGCAACTTCTCTCCTTGGTTATCCCTCCCAGAGCAAGAAGCTCTTCATGCTTCCTTGCATGGTTTGCTCTGAAGCTTTTAATGATCCATCTGGTTGAGAATGAGTCTACAGGAGCTAGGATCTTGAGCTTAAGACCTGAAGTACCCCTTTGCAGAGGAGCAACAACAATGTAACACAAATGTGTTTGCAAAGAGTAAAATCGATTGAAAATCACCCTGTTTAAACAAATACTTGCTTACTCTTCTACTCCCCACTTAGAAGAAAAATAACTAAGATTAGAGTCACACATTTGTTTCTATTTCAGTTTCTTTACGTTATCTGCATTTACAGATAATTATTTCAGTTTCATAGCTGAAAAAACATCTTGTTAACTTGCCTTCTTGAAGGTACATGCATGTCAACTGTGCTTTGATTAAAGATCAGCTTCTGTTTTAGGATGGTTCTTCTCTCCTGCTAAAAAACCAAAACCATATAGTTTATATAAGGTACACCTATATGTTTCCTGTTAGGTGTTGACTCCTAATGGATTGCTCTCAGTGTATGCTGGTATTTCATACTGAAAAAGTGTAATGTTAGCTGTTTCTGCAGACTGCTGAATTGAGTTAGATCTTGTGAAAGAACACTGTGCTGTGGGCAAAGTGGTTGTTGATGACTTTGATAGAGATATCTCACAAGTTTTCAGGGTATTGACCTTGCAGTTCAGTTTGGAAAAGATAACGCATTGAGAAACTTTGCCCTTTTGCCCTTTTTCAGCTTATTCTAGACGCTTTCTTCCAGTATCTGGGAATAAATGTAAATAAGAATCATCTGGAGTTTTGAAGTAAAGAGCTTGAGTCTCTTGTTTTCAATTTATAATGCATCATCAGTTTTAGCACTCTCTCAGCAGTGTTCCTCTTGTCCTGGGGGAATCTTTGTCTCCCTTGATTACAAATCTTTCAGTTTCTTGTTATTGTTGGAACGTAAAATCAGATGGCTTCTGAACCACTGCATTAATGAGCAAGGGAAGATGTTGCTTAACTCATTAACACAAGTGACTTGATTGCAGAACAATACCTCTAATGCAGTACCTGTTTATGTAAGTGAACTGATTGATTTACATGCTTGCTTTTAGTGAGGTAAAGAAATGTTTAATGAGAATCAAGCTGTTACTGCTCTTATGCATGACTTTTTCTTCAGACAGCTCAATTCACCACTGACAATTGATGCCATTGTGCTAAAATCAGTGCAGTTGTCTTTTCCTGTGGAGAATTCTTCCATCTTTGCTTTCTGTGTGATTTTCCTAATGGTGGTGTTTATGTATAGGCGATTCAGTTGCGCTAACCTTCAGCCACCCTCTTAACTTCCACTGCTTGCTTAGGTGGGACAGCATGCGTGGTGACTGGCCAGCCCTTTGACACCGCCAAGGTGAAGATGCAGACGTTCCCTGACATGTACAAAGGAATTGTTGACTGTTTTGTGAAAACCTATAAGCAAGTGGGCTTTCGAGGCTTCTACAAGGGAACTACACCAGCGCTTGTAGCCAACATCGCGGAGAACTCCGTTCTGTTCATGTGCTATGGATTTTGCCAACAAATTGTGAGAAAAATTGTTGGAGTAGACAGGAAGACAAAGCTCAGGTTAGTAATGGCAATCTGTTTCATATTTTAAAATAAATAAATACAAAGTCATGCAACTGCTACTTGCAAATGCTGTATTGTCAGGGTGCAGCTGATGCCCCATGCCCCCCTATGACAGTATGCAGCATAGTGAGTTTTGGAACGTAGACCTTTGTGGTAGGATATGGTGCCTAACTACAACAGAGCACTCTACTTGCACTGCAGCTGGCTGATTTAGATAATCACAACTTAATTGGAATATTCAAGACCTGGAACATCTTACCAAAGGGAGTGAGCATTGCAACACCTGAAAGTTGGTATTCCCTTGCTCTCTAGGTTGTTCTGATTTTGCAGGGGAGGTAATGGTTCCTCTTACAGGGAGGCATACTAAGAGGAAAGGATGCTTTTTTAACATTGCCTTGCTTTTTAAATTTAAGTTTCAAAAGCTTGAATGTAATGGTGGTTAGACCGAGGGTCTAATTTTGCACAGTGTGCTGTCTACAGTACTGGCAATAAGTGGTTGCCTAAGGAATAGAAGAGAGAAAGCATTTAATAGAGCCTCTGCCAGGCTGCGTTCTTAGTTCAGAGGATTTCTTGAGCCTGGTGTGACCCAGTCAGTGACTCTTGATCTCTTTAGGAGCATTTGTCCTGTCTCCCCTCAAATCCTTGCATCTTACACTCTGGTGGGGAGTTCTGCAGGTGATAATCATTAGTTCTGGAACTGGAAGAAGCAGTTGGTCCCTAGCCGCTGTCTCTATGCCACCTGGGGTTTTGTAGACCTCTATCTATTGCTCCGTGCCCCTTTTCCCCATCTGAGTCTTTTCCTAGGTGGAAGGATCCCAGCCCTCCTAGTCAGTGAGCACTCGGGAGCTGTTCCTTTAACTGTCCTTGTTGCCTTTCTCTGAAACTCTTGTAATTCTGATGCGTCTGGGTTTGAGCTCGTGATAACAGAGCCGTGCAGTGTATTCAGGGTGTGAACAAGTCATGGATTTATGCACTGGCATAACGATCATAATCTCTTTTTAGCTAGGATGGCTTTTCTCCATCATTTCTGCGTCACTTTAGAGCTGTCAGTGGTCCAGCAGTCTCAGAGTGCCTTACTCAAGGTATGTCTTCTGTGCGGCACTGAAGAGTAGCTGCACCTTCTCCATCCTTGTGCTGCCCCACAGTGTGTAAAAGACTTCTCATACTGTCCTAACTCCATTCATTCGAAGAGTAATGCAAGGTTAACCACATCCAGCTTTTTATTAATAGCTTTGTTCTGCCTTTGTCACATCTGTCTCCAAATGGAAGTAGCTTAGGAGGCCATGATTCTGCATTTGGGATCTCTGACATGATGTGGGTAGCTACCTAAGTGTAAGACAAGTATCTAGAAGTGGCATTGCGTGAAGTGTTCTCCTGTCATGTGTTAAGGTGTGCTGTATCTTAAGATTGAGGCCTGCTATGAGGGAATATGAAGTGATGAAGAAACTCATATTCATTGCTCTCTACTTCAGTTCTCTTTCACTGTTTTCTGGCAGCCGAGACAGAATTGTTTCCACCTTTTTGTTGCTTTCTTAGATGAGGATTTTCTGCTTGCTCAGCTTACAGACCCCGTATCTTTTTCTGCCCACTAAAATGTAGGAGGTAGGCCTACCAACAGCATGCTTCACTTCATAACGATCTTTTGTGATCTTCCTGGGAGGCAGACCACAGACTTGCGGAGGTCTTGGGATCATCTCTTCAAGTGACTGAGACAGCATGTTTAGGGTGTATGTAGGGGAGGTAGCGCAGGAAACTTTCAAACAATATACATAGGTGTACTACTCTGCATCTTTGGAGTAGGATACAGAATGGGAATGTAATTTGAATATGTAGCAATAGCAAGTGCCTCCGACATCTCACCCTTCTTTCCTTGGTCAGGTACTGGTACTTTTCAGACCAGAATGGCTGTTCAATTTGTTATTGATTGAAGAGCAAATAGCGTGATTGCATGGCTCTACTAGGACAAAACACTAAATGATTTAAGTTTAATTGAAAGATTTCTCCCTTGGTGCTGCTCCCATGGACTCTTAACGGGGATCACTGTGGGGGCATCTTACGAGGCACGCGTATGAGAGAATTGTATTGACATGGTCTGCAGAGGTGCCCTGAGTATATGTGGTCTGTCCAGGACATCTCTACCCATTCTCATTGTAGAAGAGTCAAGAAGCCTTTGTGGTGTGCTGTAGGGGAGGCAAGAAACCCTGATGAGGTGGTTGTCCTCCAGACATGACAAGTAAAGAACTATAATTACCTTCATTGCCTCTGCTGTTTAAAAACTGTCATACTGTCTTAGCCTGAAGAAGAAAATGCGTGAAGTTGCAAACTGAGGTGACCATTTTTCTTACTCGTATCTAAGCAATTGCTTGTTGCTTTTTCATTATTTTGTAGTGTTTGAGACTTCTCAAAACCAGCTATAATAGTCTGGTTTTGCTTTAATACCTCTTTTGGTTTTGCAGTAATACCCTTAAATGGCTTGGAAATAAACTTGCCTGTGTTTAGGGATATCCTGGTCAGTGTGTGAAGCCTTGCAAAACAGTTACAAGGACAGTTACAGAACAACACTTTTTCCAGTTGAAGGAATACACGCCACTGATGCATGAGTCAAAAAGAAAACAAATGGAGAAGCAAATGCTAAATTCCATTTGTCTTTTAACATCCATTTAGTCCAACCAAACTGATTTCATTCTGTGCCAAAGTCTAAACTGAGAGAACCATTATCTTTGTTCACCTCAGTTTGACTTTCTCAGTACGTGACTAGTCATCTTCAGCAGATCATTTTCTTTGAAAAACAAGATAAATGCCTCTTATAGAAGAAGCAGCTGTGTAAGAGTAGCGGATTCTCGCTCCTGTGCTGTGTGATCAAAACTCTCCCACCCAGAAAAAATACTGAACTAGGTATTTTGAGTTGAGAGGGAACTTGACCAGGATTCAAGGCTTACCACTTCTGCAGGGAGGTTCACTGTATTAAAGAGCAAAGCCTAACCAGTGGGCGTAGGTGAATTTTTGTATGTAGAATTAAATATTGACAGGCAAAAGTAGAAAAGATCTGAATTACAGCTAAATCTAGTCCTTTATGTACATGTGTCAGAATTCTTTTTGAGTCCAGTAGCATCTGGGTTTTTTCCTTCCCTGAAGGAGAAAGGATCCTGTGCACCCTTCAGTGCATAGTTTTAAGGCACCTTTTCCATGTTTTCTTATCCTAATGTGTAACCTTATTGCCTTGCTCTAGCTCATAGCTTAATGACTGCAGGGCTCAGCCATATACTGTATTTTTAACTCTGCCGTGCTCTGTCTTGAGCTTCATTGGGTTGCATCTCAGATCCCTGTTAAGCCAAGCTTTGTGTGCTGCGAGAGGGTTGTGCAATCAATGTTGCCATTTATTTACTGCATATTATTTGGTTGCTGCTCTGCAGCCAGTTACTGATTTCTTCCACTTTGACAGTTCTTGTCACTGCAATGTCTGAATTTCACAAGCTTTGCTTCATGTCACAACTTCAGTTCCGTGATGCTTCTGCAAGGTGAAAAGTTGTAGCTTTAGTCTCTGATACTATTGGTGCATAAAACTGCTGGGCACAAAGCAAACATGTCCCTTGTATGGAAAGAATTTCTGTGCAGCAGTGAGGTCAGTCTCCACTGTGCTGATTCCTCAGCCTCTGAAAGAATAGAGAAGCTCCACTTGTTCTGTGCTATTGTGCAGCTCCTGTCCAACACACCAATGTCTGTCGGAGCGTGTTTAAGGTGTATCACAAAGCAGTATGATCCTGGAGTACCAGCCCTTTGAGTCCTGGCAGTTTGGCAGCCCAGACTTTGCAGTATGTGTAACACCACCGCAAAGTAAGTCCTGGTTTTGCATTGACTCACAGTATTCCAGATTACAGTGCTGTCCTGTTCAGTGGTGTGGTTTATGTTTGTCTGCAACATTCACGTGGCTGCATTCATGGCAGTACATCCATAGAAAGATCATAGTGGTCCGTTGTGCCTTGGTTTCAGGTTTCTAGCATCTTCCACTGAAAACCTGTATTAATACTGGTAAGGTGAATTTGAGAACGCTGACATCTGTGTGAGGTGATTATTGCTCCTGTTCTCTTTCAGGAAGTAACTAGTACCCAAAAGTTGCCCAGTAAAACAAGTTTATGGAAATTTTTATAAAACCCAAGAAGAGGAAGATTTGATAGTGTTCATTCTGTTGCAGTCACTGAAGTATAGCAAGAAGAGTAAAGGTTGCAATTTATCTTCTCAGGTGTCAAAGGGATGTATTTGAGTTGTATATGAAGATGGGATGAGCTAGGTTTTTCATCTCCCTAGTTCAAGTAACTGCCCTTTTCCTTTGAGACTCCTTCCCCAAGACCGCCCATCCATTTTTCTTGATGATACTGAGAGTACACGTTCAGGAAGCTGATTGCTGGTGCAGTGGCCCCACTGCACTGAAGGTCTGTGCCCAAATACCTTCTGCAGTTTCTCTCTTGCAGTGATCTGCAGAACGCTGCCGCAGGCTCCTTCGCCTCTGCCTTTGCCACCCTTGTCCTCTGTCCCACAGAGCTGGTGAAGTGCCGGCTGCAGGCCATGCATGAAATGCAGTTGTCAGGAAAGATAATCCAGGGACACAAGTAAGTATACACCCTGCCCAGTATCTCTGAAGCCCCTTTTATGTGTATTTATTATTTTTAATTCTGTACTGGCTCAGTGTCACATTTGTAGTGCACTGTTAACCGGAGGCGAGTTGTAGCCGCAACCGGGAGGGCCGCGGCCTGGAGATCTTTCAGGCACTAGTAAAGCTGGGCACTGATGAAGGGCTCCTGGCAGGGTCTTGTGCTGAGTCTTGAGTCCTGTTGTCTACACAATGGATCTAACCCTTCATTGTAGCTGCAGTTGCTTATTGTTCTGTAACCTTCTTATTATCTGGCTATTAAACATCACTTAACTGGATCAACCTCTCTATCAGTACAGTTTGGTCAGTAGTGAAGGGCGTTATTCAAAAGGATGGTCCCCTTGGATTTTACCGTGGCCTGTCAAGCACTTTGCTGCGGGAAGTCCCAGGCTATTTCTTCTTCTTTGGAGGATATGAACTGAGCCGGACGTTCTTTGCCTCTGGGAGATCAAAAGATGAATTAGGTACGGTGCCTCTTTTTCCGGGTGGATTCTAGCATGCTGTCGTGGGGGACATAAGGGAGGGAGTATGCTAGTAATGCACAGCAGTTGTAAAATACATGTAAAACGAAAGAAACTGGACGTACAGAATATGAAGGTCTGCATTTTGTGTATATATAGTAATGAATTATTGAAGTGACCACTTTCCAATGGAGTGGGATGAAGTAGATAAAGAATAAATACAGTGAGCTAACAGTAATATTACAAAACTACTTAAATATCTCACTCTACAGTGTAACGTAACTCTGAACTATTTCATTTCAGCAGCTGTTTAAAGTGATCTTGACATCTTTAGCTGTATTCTCTTGAACTGTACATTCAAGTGTATGCTGAAATGTATGCTGACCACTAGTTGTCATTATAATGATAGTAAGAGAACACTGAGACTGAAAACTAGACAGGAAAAAAATGAGGAGATGCCAGAATAAAGATCACTTGTCTCATGTTGAAAGACTGCACAATCATACTTTGTCTTGCTGGGAGTTAGGATTTCAGCTGCATGCATTCTGGTCTTTTGTTGTTGCACAATGTTTACAAATATCTGATCTGAAACACAAAATTGAGGTTGCGTCATGAAAAGTGACCGACCACAACGTAACTTCACTGTACCAAATAGATCTCTATAGGTGATCAGTGACACTACATGATGTTACTCTAAACCATTTCACAGTTAGCATTGGAAAGTGATTACAAGCGTGAAAGGAGTGGAGTTAATTTAGTTAATACAGTCAAAACAGAATTCTGAGTTAGCATGGCCAATAATCTAAGAGGCACTCCTTATAACCTTTGAGCTTCTGGTTAGACTTGCAACTTACCAGTGGCTTAAAATTAACTTAGGTTTGTCAGGGAGCAGAAACTGTTCTTCTGTCATAAGCAGGTTCCTCTTTGACTTCTGTAGATGAAATAATGTAATATTTACATTGGTGAATATTTTGTGGTGTGTATAAAAGCTTATTTCTTAATTTTAGGTCCTGTTCCTTTGCTACTAAGTGGAGGCTTCGGAGGCAGCTGTCTGTGGATTGCTGTGTACCCTGTGGATTGTGTCAAATCTAGAATTCAGGTTCTTTCAATGGCTGGAAAACAGGCAGGCTTTATGGGAACGTTTGTAACCGTTGTGAGAACTGAAGGTGAGGACGCAGTGTATCAGCTGATTCTGTAGGGCTGCAGATTGAAATCTGTACCCTCCAATACCAAAAACTGCTTAAGAAATCTAGTCCACTGATCATGTGTTAGAGACAGACGATAACTGTTTCTAACAAACAGAAATATTGATGCCTCATGTAGTCTGGAAAGCTTGGAATCTAGAAATTGAGACCTACTGCATCTGCCATGCCTCTTAGTTCAGGAGACAATTTACTTAAAACTAACCAAAGCTCAGTATGCAGTAAAAGCAGATAAAGGAATGAGCCCCATTACCCATGGCCAAACCTATACATGAAAATTGAAGGAACCAGTTAAGTTCAGTACAGAATTTTTCTTTACCTCCAGAAGTTAATATATGGCTGACTGAGGCCTGTTTGATAAATCAGTCCTATCCAGCCTGGCAACGTGGGGTGTCTACCTCAGTGTCTCGCCTCTGGAAAAGGCCTGCACCAGGCACTTCAGAAGACGGTGTAAGAATGTACGTGGCAGCAGATATGAATCCTGGCCCTGTTACTAGGGAAGATACTCACCAGAACAGGAGTCTGTCCTGGGGCTCAGCTCCAATGTAGTCCTGCTGTTTGTTCTGTCCCCGAGCCAGCTGTGGTACAGCTGCTGTGAACTGTATCCTCAGGTGACCAAGGTAGCCTTCTGAAGACTGTCATATCTGAGATAAGCTTCTAACATTAGCCACCATTTAAATGCTTAACTCATGTTACAACTTTAGATATTCATTCTGTATCAATATCCACTAACACTGCGATTAGCTGCTACACCAATGAGTTCAGCTCTCTGGGTGTGCATCCCCCTCTAAGCAGAAGCATTACTTTGGTACCTTTGAAGGTAGAAGTACAGTGGTTGATGCAGATAGGCATTTTAATAAATTGCTAACTGGCTCTGATTTCCTTTCCAGGTGTACTTGCCTTGTATTCTGGACTAAAGCCAACTATGATCCGAGCATTCCTGGCCAACGGGGCACTGTTTGTTGCCTATGAGTACAGCCGGAAACTTATGATGAAACAAATAGATTCATACTGATACCTTCTAGCAGATAGAGAACAAAAGGTTATTTAAGGATCATTTAAATAAAGGATGAAAAACCTGTAGATCACATCATGGTCTGAGCAGGGCCAAATCAGTGACCTAATTTTAGGAAGTTGACTCCAGTTTAGGATTTGTAATCTCTTAAATTCAGGTGATTTTAGAGAGATGTGTACATGCTGCTTGAATTGGACCAGCAGAACTATCTGCATCTTGCAGATTCTGTACTAGGTACATTGCATGTCATAAAGGTATTTTCCCTCATCTGTAATGGTGCTAAAACGAGTTACGTTGACCTCTTGGGTTTAACGTAACATGCAGTGGCAGGCTGGGATTTGTTTAAGGCAAAGCACTGTTTTAAAATCTGTACTGCAGTGATTAACTTTCCCAGTTGTTGTGGGCAAGTGTCTGACTCAAAATAGCCAGTCCTGTCTAGTCTTGCTGAGTATGACTGACCTACCCATCCCCCAGCTCGGCCCCTGTCCTTCTCTAGCTCCCTTCTGCTCAGTGGCTTTCCAAGGTCATGGCAGTTGGTGTCTGACTTCTGTGCTCTGTCCCAGTGAATAGGCTTACAAAAGTAGAAGTGTTCACCCCCTACCTTGTGTGACTTAGCTGAGACATGCCTACATTTGAGATAGAAACATAGAGTTACTGGGTTTAAGGAGTCCGTGCACCATTTGTAACAAGTGGGTAGCAGCATTTCCTTATTTTCTAAACGCTTCTGAGAAGTGCTAGAGTACACTAAGCACCACAATTAAACACTTAACATAAGGGAGACTGCTGGAAATAGCTGCTGGCTCAGAGCACAGAATTGTAACTTTGTTCAGGCTCCTGTTTGGGTCACCTTGATGTGAATGAGTCCATCTGCTTGAAGGACGGGAAGCCGGAGAGGAGCAGAAAGCCAGAACTGAGTTCTTAAAGACAACTGACACCATGGTCTCTGTGGTGTAGCACACACTTGGGCTGGAGTGCTGCCACTTGCTGTGTCTCTTCAGCTGAGTGGAAAAAGCTCATGTGACTGGATAGTTCATGACACCTTCAGGCCCGGAGGGCATGCCTGCTTGGTCACGTTACTTGCTTAAACATGGACTTAGTATTATCTAGAATTATGCAAACAAGACTTATTTCTAGATGCCACTTTTATTCTTGAAGTAGGATGTTCTCTACACAAGCATGTTCTGCCTTGCAAGAAGCAGCTACTCCCTACCCTGGGAGAAAGCAAAGCAGGGCTTGGAACAACCAAATTCATGACTCGGGCCTGGAGTTATGCAGAGGGATGTTGCCTGCGTGCTGCAAGTGACAACCCACCCTTGTGGAAGGTACAGACAAGCTGCCCTCTGGGGTCAGCAGAGCTCTTCTACCCACCAGGCTCCTCAGAGCTACACAGTGAGTAGCAACTTGTCACAGCCACCACAACTTGTGAGTGACTGACAACAGTCACAGCTTCCATTTCAGACCCCAGAAACAGGAAAAAAGCTTTAGGCGTGGACAAAAGCATCTCAATACCTACTGCCTCTCGCAGCATAGCCAGCATACACTTAAACTGGCTCCTCCACTGCACTGTTACAGCCTCTTTGATGAAAGGTGGTTGCTGCAGTTCCACAAACTCTTCTTGCTTCCCCCAGCCTTCACTATACAGCAGGAACTGTTCATCTCCCTTTTGTAGACCCAAGAGAAAAAACAGTTACAAGCAGGGCATGGCTGAAGAATTTTCTGTGTCTGTTGCACCAGTTTACCTTGGTTGACCAGTACACTGGGGCAGTAATACTGTGCTTCATCGGTCCTTTAAAAGGCATTTATGCTAAATGTTTAAATAATTCAGGTACAAGGGTGAGGATTTAAGACTTGTTGGACCCCCCTCTTCTTTTCTCTTGCCTGCCCAAGAGAAATAGTATATTTTCTAGCAGTTACAAAAAAGGTGAGGGCTGACTCCACATCAGTGGAATACCTCAATCTATTTCTTAGATTTGTCTTTGCTTTCATTTTTTAAAGCTGATGGTCACAGTTTTTAATACAAAAGTTGAAGCTTCAAGAGAAGCATGATATTTAGAACTGAACCTACAGCAAGAAGCTGGTGGCTGAAATAGACATGCATTTTGAGAGTTTACTTTTTGAAGTTTATGTAAGCAGTAATTTTTCCATTCACAGCTGCTTAAGCTGTACACACATATCAGTGGTTCAGCTCAGAACTTTATATGTTGGTATAGGAATTCACTGGAATAAAGTTTGATTTGATTAACTGAATGCCTGACTATTGTTTATGCAACAACACTTAACCAAGCTTGTCTAGCTGAGGAGCAAAGAACGGTTCAAGTCAGTGTCACTGCCCCTCCAGAATTAAACAAAAAGGCTTTTCACGATCAATGCACATATAAAGCCTTCAGAACTGAGGGCAAAGTGCCAGCTGTAACAAGGTGCTGTGAAACAACTGCCCATTTTACATCATCTATGGAAAATAAAACCCATAGTTTAGCTCTTGGCCTGGTGCTTTGTTAATACCAGAGTCAGTTCTAATATTAGGGCTCAACTGAAGTTCTGAGTTTCTAGATGGTTGATTACCGTGATACCCTCATAGTGCATAAGTCTCCTGCCAGAAGAGTGCCAGGAGTCCAGCACAGGTCACCTAAATTCCACGTGCATAAGGGATGAGTGTCCACTACCCTGAAGCCAGAGAAGGTCACTGCTGCAGGGAGGTTAGGAACTATTGTTACCATCCTCCAAGCAGTAGCTCCCTCATACAGCTATTCTGTTACTCGTTCCCGCTTATACAGAGGTTTTTACTTAACTGCATGTGTCAGCTGGAAAAATGTGACTCTTGCTGTTACAGCCTTTGCTGCTGCTACACAAAGAGATTAGCTTACTTCATAAGCAGGAAGAAGGTTCACCTTCTTTGCCCTGCAAGCGATTAGAAAGGGCATCCTAGGACAGTGATATCCAGTTGCCAGAGCTAAGCCAAGAGGAACTCAGTCATCAGCTACTTCTAGCTGCAGTAAGATGGCATCCTGTCGCAGCTCCGAGTACATTCAGTGCAGAGAGAGGCCTTAACCGCCTTCTGGCTCTGTCGCCCTCTAGTGATGCAGCTGCGGGTATTCCTTCCTCTTCTCAAGCCAGAGATGTAGGGGTTGCATTAACTTTGCCAGCACCCCTTAACCTCGAGGGGCAGTTTGCTAAGTTTATGTGCAGTAACCCCTGCAGCCTCTGAAGCAACATTACAGTTTGGGGAACAGCACTGCAGCAGCTGACCGTGAGCCAGCACACCCCTGCAGCAAAGGCTAGGCTGCAAACCAGCAAATCAGACAGTCCTGACAGCTGTCAGCACAGATCTGGAATACCACATCCAATTTCACATCCCCCAGTACAAGAAAGGCAGTGGCATACTGGAGCAAGTCAAGCAGAGGGCAACCAGGACGGATGGTGGAGGGAGCTGGGGTTGTTCACCCATAACAGAAAGCAGAGGAGAGATCCTGCTGCTGCCTGCAGTTACCTCACACACAGGAGGGGACAGAACCAGGCTCTTCCGAGACACATACAGGGGCAGGACAAGAGTCAACAGCCACAACTTGGAACATGGGAAATTCCAACCAGGAAGGAAGTGGAGTTACAAGAGTAAGGCTTGTGTGAAACCCCTATCCTCAGGTATCTATAGATCTGAACAAGGTTGCGTGAGCCTGCTCTAGCTGGGCCTGTTTTGCACAGGAGTTTGGACTATGTGACATCCAGCTACATCTACTCACAATATCGGTGACCCAGGCTCACCCTGTCCTGTACCTAGAACTGCAAACAATTGAGGGAACACTTTTTGTCACCGAAGACAGGTTTTAGCTTCCACACTTGAAGTACAGTGCTGACAGAAGCAGCTTCCAACTCTGTGGGAGTTTCCAAAAGCCCAGCTCATAAATACCAAGTAATTACACAGCAATAGCTGAATTTGAGTCCACATGTGTACTTCATAGTACACCACTACCCTCAAGTAAGTACCTAGAAGGTATGAGATCTCTGCCTACTCCATTAGCTAGTTATTAGCTATGGAAAGCTATGTCAGTCCCCTTCTGGTTCCTAACAATAAAAAGACTAAAAGCAACAATAGAACCAAAAAGCAAACCTTAACACATATTTCACATCAAGGAAGGCCTGAACAATCTCCACAGAAGAGCTGCACTGCTGAGAACAGCTGGGAGCAGAATAAGCATTGTCTGTGCATTACAGGTTTCAGTCTAGCTCAAGAGGGGTCAGTGAGCATTTGCAGTGTCAGCTCAGAGGAACAAGTGCTGCACACAGATCAAATCCATCACGTGCAGGAATTAAGACAAGCCTGGTTAACTGATCCCAGGCAGCTGGCATGCTCCTGAGCTGACATGCCATCTCAGCCCTTTGTAGCAAGGTAGTGGCAGAGAAGCACCTGTGCAGTCCCCAACCCCCCCAGTCAGCCAGGTGTGGCTCAAAACCCTTCATCTTGGATTTCTGATGAGTAGTGGTTCAGTACCAAGACTTCTACTCAAGAAGTATCAGTTTGCATGTGCCAGATTCCTATTCTTCCCTCCAAATTCCTATATTCTGCTGACCTGTGGAAAACCCCGATGCTGAAAGAAGGTGGCAGATTTTTCCCTCAGGTTAATGCTCTTGCTTAAAGACAGACAATTGTCTTAGATTAATAAACTACAGATTACCTGTATATAGAGACATCTAAGCTCCAACAGATCATTAATATCAGCTGACTGTCATGTTAAATAACTCTTCAAATTGTTATTGCTCTGCACAACAGAACTTCATGTAACTTTATTTGAGAAGCTGTATCCACACAGAAATACATTAAGTGCATCAAAATGAGACTGCTTCACTTTATACTGAAGCAGCAAGACATTCTCCAGGAAGAGAGATGAATTTTACGTGTTTCCCTTCTTTCAGCTTTCCCTTATGGTTCAATGAAGTTCACCTCCACAGCAAATGTCTCACTATAGACTTTCCACGTTTTAGACTTGTGAGGGTTATCCAGCTCATTCCTGGAAAGGTAGAGTCTGAAAAACAAAATTCAGTAGCGTATCTTACAACTTAAGACATGCTTTTCCTTTCAGCCAGCCACAAGAACCTCAAGCTCAGCCCTGGAATATTAAATATGGCCCCAAATCTTGAATTCAGACAGTCATGCCTGCACAGGGCTTTGGACCTGAAGTAGACTGAGAAATATACAGTCAACCTGATGGGTTTGTGGGTTAGGGTTTTTGGTTTGGGTTTTTTTGTTGGTTTTTTTTTTTAGAGCCCCTTAATGCAAGACTGTTAGAGTAAAATTAGTGTTACTTTCAGCTCAAGGCCTCCTGATGGGATGCAAATGGCAGGAATTTAGTAATTGACATTCCTAATGGCAAAGATTTGATTCAGTACTCAGTCAAGCTCATCAGGCATGCCCTCCACTTTTAATGCCTGCCAAATTAATGTCTAGTTATCCATTAATGGTACTTGCACATCAGCTCTAGCTGAATTAGAGGCAAGAAATACAGGAGCACTGCCTTAGCAGCTGTTTCACTTCTGATCAGACTTAGTCCACCTGAGGTCTACCAGAATCCTCTGGGCAGAAAGGGAGATAGTCTCTACTAAATTGTGTTTCAGAGAAGGTCTGTCAAGGCATCCTCCCTAGCCCTGAAGGAAACAAAGCACTTGGGTGAAATTTGAGTGGCACTGTTGCAGGGCTATCAGACAGCCAGCATACATTTCTTCTGGCACTGGTTTGTCTGCACCTAGACTGCACCAGTGCATTGCTGGCTCAGCATATTAAACTTGGCCATATGTTCATAACTCTACCTCTCCACATGCTCTGATGGCATCAATTAAATAAAAGTTGTTTCCTTCCTATTCCAGTCATGGAGAGAACAGTAATTTATCTCCTATGTCAAGTTCACTTTTCCTCTATCTAAACCTGTCAAGCTTGGCAGACAGAAGGATCTCCTGCCTCTGCATTTCTACATCACTCCCCTAGTGAGACAGACAAGCACAACTTTTGCTGGCTGGAGCTCCACCAGGAGTTCTAGTCTCAACAAGAACAAACCACAGTAACTTCTAACTTTAACAAAAGCACGAGAAGCAATAAGTTAAAGAGCCTTTCTTCAGGATGCCAAGCATCAGTACCTCTAACTCTGGTCTTAATGTTTGCCTACGAAGCTGCTGAATGAGCTTCAGCCTCTCAGTCAGCCATGCTATAAAGGATGGCAGAGTTGCCTTAGGTTTGAATAGTTAGCTTACCTTTTTGAATTCAAGTTCATTAACAACACTTAGAGTGCTGAGGAAAGAGTCCAAGGGATTAAGTTGATTAAGATAAAAGAGCTCACATAAGTTTAAAACACTTGGCACAGTGCAAGCAAGCATGTGCCAACTGCCTGTTCACAAGTTCATTGGGAGTCAGAGACCAGACCCACACAGAAGCTAAGATCAGCCACCTATCTCAGCTTTCAGTACCGTATTTAGGAACTTCCAACTCTGTTCAGAAACCAGAGGTTAGGATCTGAAGGCAGTCACTATGATCACTTACCTGTTATTTTCGATGAAGGAAGTGTTGAACCAGAAGAAGAATGGGCAGGCATCATAGCCTTTTGGGAGATCCTAAACACAAAGACCTTGTTTAAGGACTCCATTAGACAACATTAGACTCATTTTTTGCAGAGCAAGAGTACCCGCCTGTCCTCAGTAGTTTGCTTTACAAAGCTACAGTGCCAGACTCAGCACACCTGAAGAACCCAATATCACACCTAGATCAGTATTTTCACTAAAGTTATTTCAGGACTAGGTCACTCAAGCTTAATACAACAAAGTAAGAGACCCATGTTAGAAGCAGCAGGTACTCAACTAAGGTGTCTCAGTTGTACTGTTTGAACAGCCAGATGCCTCCTCCACCTGCACAGGCTGAGGTAGCAACATTTGCTGCATCACTTGCTGCACAGAAGTAGAATAACAGCTGCTACAGTGGGGCCACCCCACACAGCAGGAGTCACTGGGGAGGAATGCCGATTCTGCCCCATGCGGCACAGCCAGCCCCCAGCTGCAGTTTGCACTGCAGCCTCTCCTAATACTCAAGCGAGGGTCTCCACGCTGTTATACTTACAGAATGCGATTCAAATCTGACTTTCACATCACCACTTATAACAGGGCTGTCTTCCAAGCCAATGACTACAGAGTCACTTTCAGAATCAAAGAAGAGCTGCATAAACAGAATAAAGTATTACTTTTATGAAGAGTTACTGCAGAGACACAAGGGACCAATTCATGACAATACCTAGCTACTCATTCATGGTCTACAAATACAATAGCAGTGCTAGAATAATAGCCAACAATTTAAGCTACTCAGGTCAGACTGTGCTGTTGTGTTCAACTGACTTCTAGGGCAATCTTTTGCTATCTTACCACTGCTTTTCCTGTGATTTAGCAAAGCTTAGCTTTTTCATTCTCTCAGAATTTACAGCATCCATTTATTCAGATAGTTTTATGTCCAACATTCAAGTTTTACAGAAAGACACTTTTGACCTATAAGCCAGCTTTCAGCTTCTGTGATTCAACTGACATGATTTCATAGTACTCTCACCTTGCAGTTTCCTTGACTGGCACATACACATTCTAGTACAACTTGCTTCCTCACTATTATCTGCACCTTCATATCAGTTCCATCGCCTTTCCCAACTCCTAGGAAGAAAGGGTTGCATTACACCATAGTAGGTACATTTAGCTGGAAACACGTGGTCATGAAAACCAAGTGCAATCCTATCCAAAAGTGTCTTCTCTCCAGAATGCCTTGCTATAGACTTCAGACGACTCAAATCCTAAAGGTAGGTCAAGATTCAGCGGTTGAAAGCTGTATTTTGAAGTAGCAGTGAATCCTACTAGTGGAGCAGGAACAGGCTAATGTAGAGTCTAGTTCCACTGACTGAACAAGAACAGCAGTTTGAAGTCCCCTTTAACAAGTAGTGCTGAACTTCCAGCCTTTCATCAAAGTTACCAATACATATGTACAGAAACAGGTGTGTGTATCAAGCCAAGAAACATTAGTGGATCCAGTTCCACATGTAGAGTTAAGCTCACTTGAAAAGTGATTCCCCTCCCAAAACAAGAGGGGTTGTATGTGAGCCACCATTTGACCAGACACCCAGAAAGTGACAGAACACAGGGGGCAATTACACTCCAAACTGCTCTTCATTGTATTTCAACTGTGCCATTTAAATTCTCAAATCCCAGTAAATCTACTTATCTATTGTGGGCTTAGCAAGGCAGACAGTAGAGATTAGCTGCCTGTACTAGGAACCCATTCCCAGATAGAGGAATGCCCAAATTCAAGAGTTCTTACCATGTACAGAGTGGATTTTGAGGTTTTTTATTTTGAGTTGTCTCTCTGGTGGGAGTTTCAAGTTATACTTGTTTTTCAGGATCTCATAATACCCAACATACCTACTCTGTAATGCAAAAAACCCAGACACATTATGCAGTTTCTGTACCCCACACAGACTAATTCTAGGCAGTAGTAGGATTAAATAGAACTAAGAACTTGGCGTAGACAATCTAAGTCCAAAGCTAAGAAGAAAGTAGCCATTTGTTCTCCTTCCCCTCCCCAGTTCAAACAATCCTCTAGACAAATTCCACACCTGCATTTTTAAGCAGTGTTTAAACTTCATGTTTTAAAGAGGAATTCTGTACTTTTGAGTTCAGCAAGGTGAGGAGCTTTTATATTGTAGCTTTAAGGGGCAGAATGTTTAAATGTACAAGATACTTTCGTTTTACAGAAGCACATTCTGAAGGACAGCTGTACTTCCGTTCTATTTTATACCAGCAACTAAAGCACCTCTGTCACCAGCTTCATCTCACACCTGAATCTCACAGTACACAGTGAATCAAGATGAGCGAAGCCCCAAACTGTGGTCTGAGGCAATAACTTGTTTAGCACTTAGTTGGCTAATGCAGTCTCTAGAGGATGCATCCCTCCACCCAGCCACATGAGTGCCATAGCCCTCCCCAGGCCAGGCTGCAGGCTTCAGCACATCCTTGATAAACAGCCCAATTGTCTTATAGGGTCATGCTCCTGTGAGGGCAGGCAAACACTGCAACAGGTTGCCCAGAGAGGTTGTGGAGTCTCCATCTGTGGAGACATTCTAGACCTGACTGGACACTGCCCTAGGCAACCTGCTCTACCTCACCCTACTTGAACAGTGGGGCTGGACTGAAAGCTCTCCTAATCTTAACAATTCTGCTATCTTAGATACCATAATTCAGATTTCATTATATTATGCAGAGAAAGGCATAAGGAATGTGCTTGGACAAAGGGGAGGGGGAGGAAGATGCATTGCAACCCTACCAGTTGATAGTCTTCCAACCCTTAAAGAAAGAGTACAAAAAGTTCAGGAGTTCAGCATTAGTAGGAACCTACATCTCAGGAACAAGGCAGGGGAGGAGGGGTAGCGTAAGCACTCACAAGGCTAGGGTTTGTTTGGCTACTGTTACTGGCCCTGCTCAAGCTTACCTGGGATGGAGTTTCAACTCCTTGAAACTTGGTACTTGTGCTTCTATCAGTTCTTCTCTCCCCAAAGTAGTCCAAACTTTCCTATGTAGGAAGATAATTTCAAGGGTTAAGATATTCATCCCACCACCATTCCCCTTCCTGAGAAGTGGACTGTAAACTAGAATTACACTAGTCAATTCCAATACAGGAATGCAAGTGAAAATATGCAATAGTTGATTTAGTACCTTCTAAAGGAGGCTTTTAACTGGAATAAGAAAGTACTAATTAGGAATTCAGATACATTAAGTCTGTCATCCATGAGAGAGTGCTAATAAAGATTATTGTATGAGAAGAGCAATATGCTTTTTAAGAAATTCCTTTAGAACCATCTCTATTTCTCAAGTGGTCTGTGGCAGACCAAGCTGAACATTAGTTCAGATATTCAAAAACCAAACTCAGAAAAACAAGTGATTAAATGGATACAAGCTCTGGCCAGACTACCTTGAGTGACCTGGGCTTTCTGCAACCCAGGTCTCCAGATTGATATACTGGACTTGGGATACTAAAGCAGCACATGCACCTGTCCTGGCTGGGACTTACTGATCTTTCTCCCTTTCCCCACAAGGGCTTCTTGCTGTAATGCTGGCAGTCAAGACAAGACAGTTCTTGATGCCTCACACTACTTGGAGGGAGGCTGGGGAAAAAATTGCACTTAAACCATGACACTGTCTTTAGTAGATCATGCCCAGAAGCCATTAAGAAAGTTGTTGCTCAAGATCCTAGGTCTAGTATGCCTCCAAAAAAAGCTTCAAAGTTGGTATCCTGTTAAATTCTACTTTCCCAGTTCTTCCTGATCAAGAATAGCCTTCATCAGAAAGGCATTTACATAGTAGCAAGATTTGCAAGAACTTTTTTGTAAAATAAATTGTTCACAGTATCCCTCTTCCAGTATAGACTTTTTGCAGAGTATTAGTGCATTTCACCAATTAAGTAGGTTCTAAAGGGGCATTTTGAATGTCAGAAGAGTCAAAAAAATAAACACCATTTTTACCTTTGCACTCTCAAACTGGTCACTGTCTATGAGCCATGTACAGACCATTGTTCCAGTCCTGCCTGTATTAGAAGTAAGAGACATGTTGAACTACAGGAGTCCGAAGGTATCTGGGATTATTTTTTGTGAAGATGAAGTTATAATTTTTGAAATGGAAGAGATAACAGGAGATAAGTAACACTAGAGTAGTCAAGTGCCTCTATTTCTGGGAAGAATGAGTTAAAGACAAGATACAGCAATTTGTTGACTTGTTCCTTGAAAGCACTCCCCACATTCCTTTGTAGTATTCTTAGAGATACTTAGGAAGCTGGCCAGCATCTGCAATTCCATTTAGCAGTAAAGAGAGTCAAGTACACACTACTAGATTAGGTTATAGACTGGCGCTTGCAAATGCTCTAAGCCTCAAGAGTTGCTTCTCTGCTCCAACTTTTTCCCCCCAACCCTACTAGGAAGGCATCAACACTGCTAGCACGTAAGACTCCAATGTAGTCTCACTTTTGAATTTAAGATCTCAGAGGTCAAGTCACCCCTCCCTACACTTGCTCTTCAAGCTGATTTTGGCCTGCAGGTAGTTTCAACATTCAGTTTTGCAAAACCTTTTAATTAAGCTATGGTTCTAAGGGCAGGGTGGGGGGGGAGAGCCTTCTTTATGTTAAGTAACCACTTGGTTTAAGCCAAGTATTTGCAGGAGGGACAGCAGGCAGCTAAAGATGTGGCAGATGTTTGCAGGGAAATCTGGCTTATTTGCACAGCTACCTATGCACTTCAACAGCTCCTGCACTATTACAGGTTGCACATAGCACCTGCAGGTTAGCTTATGTGCAGTAGCTATGACTAGCCTGTTCCCATAAGACTACCTTGTACTCTATCTACTCTATCACATAATATCTTGTGTATCTTGATTTAAGATCCAGCAGTACCTACAACATTTCACCCCCCACCACAAGAAATTAAAAAGCTTGAGGTATATTACAGTGCAGGATTTTCAGTGTGGCTGACTGGCTGCCAAGGAGCCAAAGCAGCAGCTTAACGCTTCTGATAGTAGCTGTTTCAGTAGCTCCTTATCCCCAGCCTCTCCTCGGACAGGACAGCAGGAAATTACTGAAAACAATTTTAAGAGAAGAGATGCCAGCTTAGATTAAGAACCAATTTGAGCTACCTAGAAATGGGGTTGTGTAATACCAAACACACAGCACTATACTGTTGCTAGTCATCACAGCATCTGCAGAATTTGTCAAGTTACACTCTAAACCCATCTCATGCTCTGCCTTAAGACCATACTTACATCAAAGAAGCCATGATAAGAATAACAGGTAATGTGTAGCATGCACAGATTACACATGAGAAGTCCTACCTTTGCCTCCTTTACAGTGGATTGCTATGATGTTCTTTTCATCTTGACTCATCCATTCCCGGACACTAGCAGTGAATTTCAGCATGTCCCTAGATAGGAGGAAAATTAATTGATCAAAGCAAATGCCCACATAGAACTGTCATGATGTACGTATTTCTTGACAAGACTCACTGTAGCGCTGGGACATTGTGGTCATCAATGAAGATCCTTTCCACCCTGTAGTGGAAGTACTTGGGGTCATAGCCTTTTTCACCTACAAGGAAAGATCTAGAGTTATGCCAGGAGAGGGAATAGACTTGCAACAAAGAAAGCGCCTTGTGACACACAACTGCTGGTCTAAGCATATACTAGTGTTTAAAGTACAGTAGTAAAAACAGACAGATCAAAGTGGAAAAAACTATGGGGTAATTTGGCTAAAGCCATCCTTGCTTAGCTTCTAGTTTCACACCTCTCACTTAAGTGAAAATTCATCTCCAGGCCCAGATGGCCATTCCTTTCCATAGGGGCTATTTAGGGATCTGAAAGTTAATATTCTGATTTACTGTCAAGGTCAGCCACAGCAATGACCACCTAAAAAGTAGTAAGGAGCTGCTAACACCACACTCATCTGTGACCCCTCATTTACCCCTCTGCTGACTAGAGGACAGTTTTACTTTTTCAGGACTTAAGTACTGATGCTTCTATATCATACCTTGTCAGCTTCCAGCCCTGACGCTCTACTATGAGAGCAGAAACAGGATAGTTGTTCCCGAAGTACTTTTAATTGTTTTAGCCACCTCTAAACAGAGCAGCTTTTAATTATTTATTCACCTCATTCTTTGAGTCTGGATTAGAAAAACCCTCCAACATCACCCCAAGTTTTAGCCCAGGTTTAGTCTACTTTAGTAAAAATTTTGGAACATTGAAGCAATTGTTCAGCATGAGCAAAGTTGTCTAAACTTCAAGGCATCCAGTATCTCCTCTGCAAGCTTCAGTACAATATATTAGATGCTCAAAGTGAATAGCCACATTCAGGACAGAAAGTAGTCCAAGACAGATGCATACTTTTGACAGACTTTAAATTCTTGGAGATCTAGTATTGCCAGCATCATACCTTAAAAAGATGTTCCTCTGTTTAGCAGTATTTCAATATGGTCAGCAGCTAAACATACTTACTGCAGAGATTGTAGACTTTATAGTGGTCTGCATGTTTGGTGTCCAAAAATCTTGCAACTTCCTAAAGCAATAGCAAGATACGAGTTCAGAGTAGTATTCTACCCCTTATTTTCCACTGCCACTTCATCCTGCACCGCCCAAGTGGTGTCAGCAACTGCATTCATAGACAGCCCTTGGACAGCAGGCCTTCCCAGCCCAATAGCTCAGGCTCTTATCTGGAATAAAAAGTACTACTGCGACTATCTTCCCTGCCCTACGCATCTACGTTTCCACAATATCAGGCAGTATAGCTCTAAAGGGCATTCGTGCAGACCTTTTAAACATCTTTTAGATGAGTATACAGTTCTCTTCACTTTTACTAGCCTGGGACAGAACTGACTTGGTTCTCCAAAGCATTCCCAAGGAACAGGAGCATCAGAGCACCAGCTCATGCACACTGTGAGATACATCCCACTAGGCTTAGCTAAGAGACTACAACACAAGCAGTGCACAGACCACCATTTAGTTATTCCACCCAGCCAAGACAGCAGGACTAGGATTGACTTGACAATCTAGTTCACGTGCAAGTTATTAGTAACTTCTAGGAACTTGGTAGACAGATTTTTACCTCTATAGGGTTTCTGTAGAAGGACTGCTTCCCAGAAGATGGAAACGACATTGCAATAATGCGATCTGTGGAAGAGACAGCAATCAGAAGTAATGGGGGAACCCTCCCCACGTGCATGAACTGCATGATGGAGAGCAACATCATTATAAAGCAGTTTATTTCTACTCATAATTATAAGAGCCACCTACCCATTTCTAAGAGGTTTTCTTCTGCATTTAGTATAGCTAGAGCAGGAGAATAATGCTTCCTGAAGCATCAGCTACTGTTAAGTGTCGGTCTCCACAGAATCACAGGCAAAAATACTTTGAGTTAGTCAATAGCTTCTTGGCTCTGGTTCCTTAGGCCTCAGGAGAATTTCTATCATTACATACAGAATATACAACCTCTCCCAGAAGGCTAATCCTTGAGAACAGTGTCAGAGTCAGGAATCCTTATTTCAAAACCCCACAGAAAAGGAGCAGGCCTGGTTTGACTTCATACTTCAGTTTCATCAGCCTAAAACACTGCCTGTATTTCATGTCAAGCACTTATTAACTGAATAACTAGTGTTAGCAGGATGTAACATATTGCAAAGTGTCATTTGATTCTACAAACCAGTAACATAAGTGAGATCCAGATCAAAGCCATCTTTCATATAACGCCTTTTGTTTTCAGAGACCTGCCAAAAAAGGGAGTAGAGTTAGCCCTCCAAAGATCAGCAAGTGTTGCCTGTTACAAGGAAAAGTCAACCATCTAGACTCTGAAGTTAAATCACGAGTAACAGAGCCTCATTTTACTATAGCAGAGTTCACAGCATTAGCCAAGAATAACGTTTATTGTGTTAGGTTTTAGGTAGAAGCTCCATGCAGAATTTTTACCCTGAAGTATCAAAGTTTATTCTATTGGAAAGAACACTGCAGATTCTTTGCGGACTGCAGCAGGAGTCTGTCGTTGCTATTCAAGTGTCTGGGTGCTGAGGGAAGGAAGAAGAAAGTTAAGGGCAGCATAACCAAGACTGCTTATTCCTGAGCAAGAGGACATACTTGAAGCTTCAAGTACACTTTAGTGCCCCTGATGAAAATAAGAAGAGGCATTTACAATGGATAGGGCTTCAACAGCTAGGTTATTTTGTTTTCACCTGGAATAAGTAGCAGAAGCATTAAAATTCCTATCCACCCCATGTGATGGAAAACACTATGTACCACACAAACTAGAAATTATCAATTGAGACACATGGTGGTGTTGCATTCACTTTCATACGCTGGCCTTCCAGGTCAAGCTGCTGCTTAGAATTATTAGCTATATTGAAGTTGGAGGCACAGCTCCAGTACCCTGTCAGGGACACTGAACAGACATGCTGCTTAGGCAATATTATCAGTTGCAGACCAATAGGCTATGGGCAGTCTTGCTACTCACCAGCGATGGCTGCTTGGAGAAAGATAGTTGAAAACAGTAGTAGCAGCAGCCTAGACATATTAAGAGGCCAACTTACCATTCTCCTGGTCACCATTTCAAGCTGCTTCTTTTGTGAAGCCAGGCGAAATATTCGTATTAAGATGACAATTCTCAGAACTCGGAGGACAGTAACCATTCTAGATGAGAGTCAGATTCACCATGAAAGAAAATGACCACAATTAAACTTAGACACAAAGCTTAAAGCTATTTAAAAGCTGTTTCAGAGACAGTGTAAAGTTTTGTTTCATATACTGACCTAGGACTTCAGGTTGATTTTGGAGAAAGAATACTATGCTTGAAGAATACCATGGTTTTACTGAGGTTTTTTGGGGGAGTACATGTTCTGAACAGCTAACAGAACTAGGAAACCCCCTACTTGCTCAGAGAGATTTTCACAGGCACCCCTTCCCAGCAGGCAAATTCCCTTAACTCTACCTACGTTATCCTCAAATTCTTGTTCTCTGAAGCGTCTTCTGAAGTATACAGTTAAATGTAAGCAGCCCCCTGAAAAATAACTGAAAAGAGAAGCTAGGCAGGCTACATACATCATGCCTTGATTAAGAAACCTGAGAACAAATCTGTATAAATCCTGCATTTAATCATTCCGCAACTTGAGCTGATGATTTGGTTTGAGGAACTTTGAACTGCTGTTGAACTTTGAAGCAGGCAAGATGCTCATGTGAGCGGTGCCACAGAAACAACTGAACAGGGGCAGCTGCTTTCGCATACCCTTAGGGACTAGGGCAAACTAACATTCATTCTTTAAGGAGGTATGTGAGCCTACACTTTCAAGGAGCACATGCACATATTTCAGGTCCTGATACACTTTGGTAAGAATCCTGGTGAATACCTACAGTAAGGGGGACAAATATTATGGAAACATTATCCCACCACCTCCAGTTGAAAACAGTCTGCTCTCCACTGATGTGGAGCTTAAAGTCAGCAAGACAAGGTTGTCCTGGAGACCTGGAGGAAAGCTTCAGTTTTTCCCCCAGTTCCTTCCTAGTCCAGGATCACCCTGCTGTTTTCAAAAGAGTTCCCTTGGAGCTAGCAGCCAAGGGATGAACCAACACTGGAGTGAGGGCTCCCCAGCCCCTCTCCCCAGCCTTGAACCACAACTGTGAGAAGCAGCTCTTCAAGATAAACATGGTTTGTGTTCTGCCCTTTAGGAAGTTAGCCAGCTAAGCACTAGCTCCCAGACTGATACCCAGCTCTCATTCCTCAATGTCCTTTTATAGGTCAGACTTCAAGGAAACAGGTAACTCATCCCAACACACCCAACTAGACCAGACTAGAACTAGAGACCATACCCCTCCATCAGGGCACATTACCTCTATGGACTGCCACTAAACTTTCACTTGTCATATATACGCTCTCATCCACATAAAAGCTGCTCAGGTTCTAATTATTCTGAGATGTATCAGGTGCTTTAAGACTGCTGTTTGCTTCTGGAGGAAGGTTTGAGGAAAGAAAAGTGACAAACCCCAGGTAAGCTACTGGGAATTAGTTGGATAGTGTGGACAGTACTGGAGTATTAGGTGGAAAGACTATCTCATGAAGATTTGGGATTTTGCTGAGTCTGAGGTATCATCTAGTGTCAAGTAGTAATAATTTTGTCAGAACAGGACTGAAGAGCCCTTAACAAGACAAGCCTTACAGAGGGCCTCAAGAATTGCACGAGCGAGATGACAGGCCCCAGCTGAGTATCTTCTGAGAGCATCAGTGAGAACTCCTTTTTATGGGACCCAAAAGCCCATTCTAAATCCCCATCAACTTCAGCAAGTCAGGATACAAGCAGATCAGTGTGTGCGCAAGTTCCAATAGGATGGGTCAGTGTAAGATCAGGCCTACTACTAACAGCCTAAAGACAGCAGTGCAGATTACCCTGTCACAGTGCTATTTCTCCTACCTTTAACTGGATGCTGCCATAAGATGCTGCTTTAGAAAAATGTGGCCCGAAAGATGCGAAATAATCATTAAGCTCAGAAAGACCTAGAAGGAAACAACCTTTTATGATTCCGAGGCTGTAAAAGCCATTCCTTTGACAGTTTTACTTTTTGAAAGTGTTTGAGTTTAGCTGGCATTTGAAGAAACAACTAGTACTTCCACATGTTAGTTCAACTTGGGATTCTTCAATAACTAGACTTCGAGTTGGTTTCTTCCAGAAAAATGCTGCCCCCCCTTGTGCCTAGTAACCAGTTGAATTGCAGAGGGGGGGTGATTTTCTTTTTTTTTTTAAAAAGAGCGCTCAACTTCTTTGCCTGGCTGATGCAAGCAAGTTTCACTTGTTCAAACCTAGTGCAGATAAACTAATCTTAGAGTTGTAGTTCTGTCTCCATCAAGAATGGATTCCTCTCACAGGTTATCACCTGATCAAGCTACGGAAGTCAGATGGAAATAGACTTGAATTAACTTATGCTCATAGACAACATCTTCCCCTCCCCAGGGCATGGCTGAAAAATCCAACATATGTTACCATACATACTTTGGGGCTTTTGGGACAGCAATGTGGAGGAGACAAGACAGTGTGGCAACTATTTCTATTTCAGGATTCAGATGGAGATTCTCCCTCAGCTGTCTGTTCCATTTGCTATTATAATCCAACTCTTCTTTCTGACCTTCTTCAGACACTCCTCTCTATCAGGGCTGCTGCACACCTTCCCCCAAAAATGCTTAAGTCAGAGCATTTGATGGCCTTACTATTCACTTTTAGTTACCCCAACTGATATGTTTAGATCATCTCTGTCTTTGAGACAGGGACAGTGTAACTGTAGACCAAAGTTAGGTGCCTCTATCCTTCATTAAGATGTACCATGAAATACTATCACAGCCATATTCATGATCTAGTTAGCATGCACACATCTAGCTTAGAGGTGCCCAAGAAAATTCTTAGAAGACTATCAAGAAAAGAGTCACACTCAACAGCTGCCATACCATTCTTACCTTGGTATCTGATCTGCTGCAGCAAGGTCTGAGAAGGAGTATGTCATGTTAATTAACAGAGTGCCCACCACTATGAATGCATCCAAAATATTCAGTTTGGACCGGAAATAGTTCCTGAAGCTGAAACAAAGGAGAGTTTTAGATAGATGCCCATGTGGACAGCAGAGATTGAAACACACCTTCAGGAAGAGAACCACCTATATAGAACTACTGCTAGAGACAAGCTCTCCTGAAGTAGTGAGTCTTCAGTGCTTAGCATTAAGAGCTAAGAAAGTAATCTTACAGCTGGTCTACACACAAGTCACAGCAAAGCCAATGCAGTTTCCAAGTGCTCACTTATACCAAAAGCACTTTACAGGTTATTCTATAGAAGGGTAACAGCCAATATACACAGCCAAGAAAAGATGTAGCCATTGTCTATGACCAGAAAATTAGCCTACAGGGCATCCATGTCCATAGTCCAAGCTTGAATTATTGCTTCCTTGCTAGCCTGAGGGCTTGCCACACTGACTTAACTTTTGCCCATGTCTTACCCTTCAACAAACACCCTCAGGAGAACATCGATGAGAAAGAAGAGCGCTATTGCCAGGGAAACACCTTCAAGAATCTCTCTAACACCCTTCTTCTTCTCACTGATAGCCAGATCCACAATCACAACTATAATGTCCACAATGATAAGTACAACTCCAAATACCCTGCAAAAAGAAAAATATAACTTGAGAGGTGAGAATGAATTGCCGACACTTATTGACTGAAGAGCACAAGCCCAGATTTTTGTTTTCAGCTGTTCCAGCAAGAGCGTGTTCTCTTATATACAGATTGAGGCCTGCTTGTATAAGCAGCTGAAGGATCCAAATTGCATGTTTAAAGTGATCTGCACAGAGTACATCATCCATGTAGAACTGTACATTTACCTCAGGGTCAGCTGTAGTTATTAACCCATAATTCCACAGCTACCTAGAAGCAGTGCAAACCCAAATGCTTTAAGGCATACAAGAGTCAGTGCTGTCTTTCAGCTTACACGCCTTCCCTCCCACTCGTGACTTAGTGTAGTCCCTTCAAAATAACTGCCTTTAATGGCTCACCTTGTTTCAGCACCTAGACTGAATACAACTGACCAACAGGTTGTTCAAAGGCTGCCACAGCCTAGAGTAAGCCATTAAAGAGCTTTTATCCAAGTCAACAGCATTTACAGTTCTGAGTTTCAGCTCTCTTTGAAGAATGTAGTCATATCTATTTAAGACTTATTTCCCAATCAAAATGCTTTTCTCCAGTCTCCCTTTCAGGGGGTGATAGGGGACTCAGTACTTTCCAGACAGAGCAGGCTGGAGTCACTGTTATTCAAGTAACTCTCCAAGTTCTCACACCAGAAATAAGGACTATTTCTACTTTGCCCACATCATTACAAGCACGATCTTTTACCTGAATCCAAATGACATCACAAATGGGGAAATTTTTCTCCGAATTGCACTGCAAGAGAAGAGAATTGGCATCAAGACAAGTAACATTTTGCTACTGATATTAGCCACAAAAGCACAGTCACATTCTTTTGTTCACATTCTTTTGGTTTTAGAATTCTGTATAGTAGTGATTTCTTTATGAGGAGACTATTCAGTTGCATTCATGAAGTATATAGGTTAAGACAGTACTTGAAAGCAATACTTTGACCACTTGTTAGAAGGAGGATTCATCAGGTACAGACCCGAGAAGTACAGCAGTATGTACTTATACGTAACACTATTCAGTGTCACAATTGCAGTGGCACTAGAAGTCTGGCTTAATACCCAGCTATAATCTTTAGGAAGTGGGCTTATATAATAGCTATTGATCACAAGGAAGATTAAAAAATAAACATCTCTAAGGTATCTTGTTCAAGATATTAGCTTATATGAGAGAATTTTCTTCCAGGTTTGGAAAAAGCTGCACTTTTTAATAGCTCCACTACTGCTTCTGTGCTCTTGGAGCAGAGGAAGACAAATCCCTCTACCTTTAAAAGGAAATCTTGGTTTGGCCTTCAGATTGAAGACTCAAGTGCCTTTTAAGAAAGAGTTACTGAAACTAAGTTCTTCCAATTGTGAGAGTTATCTCCAGCCCTAGCAGGATTCCAGCTCCTGTTTTCAGTTACAGAAGATCTGTTGCCTCTTTGGTATGCTTTAAGCCTTCTGGTTTAAAGCTAGGCCTTTGTGTAGCTATCTTACTAGCTGAAAGACTCTTTAGCCTACACCAAGGACTAAGGTAGAAGCAATTATCTGCAAATCCCAGGTTCTGACAGTTTGAAAAACAGATTGCCAGTCTATTAAGTAATCTTGGAATTACTTAACTACTATAAGCACCGAGTCTTTTCTCAGACACTTAAAAGGAAACACCTTCTCCAAGTATATCACTAACAGTAGGACCTACTAAGAGTTCTGCCATACTGACAAAACATACCGGTAGATTCCTTTTGTATTGTTCACATATCCACCCTATCTTTCCTGTTACATACAGTTACTACAGTTCCCCTCTCCACCACTCTTAGAGATATCACTGTTACAGGAAGTCTTTGTCAGCTCACTAATGCATATTGCACCACAGTGATCTTGCCTAAGCTACTTGTTTCCTCTAGGGTAACTTGAGCATTGCATTCTACCTGGTGCATATCCTTAACACCTCAGTAACTCTGTTTAAGACAAGGCTGGGTATCTTTGAAGTGATGAGGAAGCATCTTGCTGGGCTTACTGAATTAGCCCATACCTCTCATTATTAAGTTCAAACATTAATCTAAGAAAAAAGGTCTAGCCAGCAAACATCTGCATCCTTAAGCAGGAAGGAGATACTTAGGTTGTAGTACCCATTTTTCCCACGGAAGTCAAGGATGTAGTAAGTCTTGCCTTGAAAGCAGCCTAACATAGGAGGTTCTCCTTGTATTTAGAACATCTAATATCTAAGGAAGCACTGTAATAATTACACTAACAGTTTGTTGGTCTATGTCTTTGCCCAGTCAATCCTACAATGAGAATGTAGTAGGTACACCAAGACTTCAACTTCCACAGTCGAGGGACAAGTACCTTTATTAGGTGCACTAAAGACTATATACACACCACTCCAATTTGGTCTGCCAACATTTTAAAGCAGTTGAAGAGAATGTGGCACATTTGCTCACATACTTAACCTAAAGCCTTTCTCAAATGCATTTGTAAATGCCAACATCTGAATTCTAGAAAGACATGTTGTCACAAAGAACTGGCATAACAGGCTTAACCTTACTGTTCTTGGGCTACAGGAACAGAGAAACAAGTCTATTCACTTGTCACTGACTTGACTAAGTATGCTATAAGAGTTAGTAATTTGGTGACAAGAGCTACACACTGTTAGAAAATAACTACTTCAAGAACAGAGTTAATCACTAGCAAGTTCAGACAGTTTAGTCTTGACAAGCGCACGATGCTTATCGTTTGCCTCAGATACTCATTCACCTCATTTTCTCACCAGCATTTGTTCTTCTGTGTTCTCCCAAACTCACTCCTTTGGGGAAATTTAATCAAGCAGTTTGGACTACGCATTCTCCATAATATGGTGGACTTGTAGCTAGTTCTTGGGTTGGGCTTTCCTCTCTAGAGGTATAAAAAAGTTTCCTGAATTTACCTGCCTTTATTATGTACTAGAACAAATGTCAATATCAAGTGATTTACTGGACTTCTCTCTACTTCAGCAAGCCATCTACCTTCTTATTTTGGCTCAAAAGTTTCCACTTCTGGGGGTAAGCAACACATTTAGTATGTTATTAGCTTACCTGGAACAGCTGTCTGGTTCATTATCCTCATCACAACCATCATCAATCTTTACTGTGGGCTCTTCTGCCGTTGGAGAGCTGGCAAAGGAATAACACAAGACACATACTGATAGAGATGTCAACGTCGCTACCCTTCATTGCTCCAGAGAAAAGACTGTTCAACTGTCAGCTGAGAAGTGAGCAGCAGCCTGGGCCTTAGCACAGGCATAGTACCAGGGGAAGAAAGACTTCCCATACATTGGCACAGCAGAACCCCTTGGCTTGTACTGACCAAGTTCCCATTAGCAATCCATCTTTGAGAAGTTTCTCTTTTGGGAGAGGAAGGGAACAGATATTTCCAGCAATAGGATATAGGGCTTTGAAGTAGGGCATCAAAGAGTTTGCTGAGGACTTAACAGTCCAGTCCAGACTTGGGAAGTGCTGGAAGCATGCATATGCAAAACTGCTTCAGAGTCCAAAAGACATTAATGCTATTACAGTAAAGTACTTGTTCAGAGAATGAATGTTTTCACCAGGAAAAGCCATAGCACAGAGATGTTTTTGTGCAGAGCAGGATACCAGACCAGAAACTGGAAGACCAGAGCAGCAGCAGCTGAGCTAGTGCTAGAACAGCATTTTTCTGGGGGTAGTGGCTGCTTGCCATAACTTCCTTAAAAGGGTCTCTTTAGATCAAGTTTTTGTTCAGCCACCTGAGAAGCTCTGAAGGCCACGTGATGACTTCAGAGAAAATAAAGTGTAACATCCAAATCCAGGAGTTTCTAATACAGCCTTCTCCACAGAAATATCGTGCTGCATAATAGCACAGCCACAGTGTTTGCTGTGGCTTTGTCTCTGGCATCATAGCTTCTTGGGCAGGAGCAACTAAATACCCATATTCAATATTGACATTTCAATACTGTTCTGAAGCAATCTGGCATGTTTGAAGCATTAGTGTAACAACCCATAGGATCCAAGTGTTCTTCACCCTCCACAACGGACCCACACACCAGCACTGCTTCTGCAGTGCTGACTAACCCCCTTTTAAGCAAAAAAGTTTAATGATGCATTTCCTACAGTGTCAGCAACCAGCACTGATGGTTCACCACCTGCACTCAATATCAGGCTGAAAACAGGAATGATTCCCCACCCCCTCAACAATTTTGGTATTTAAAGCTAGTTTTCCAGCTCCAGTATCTCCAGACACCAGTATCCTCACTTTGTTCCTAGAACCAAAACAAAGTTCTAGTGATATATGGCCATTCAGCTTTGCTTCCCAGCTATTCTTAGGCAATATTCACTTGGGATTTTCCACTTAATGTACAGCTGAAATGCTTCACTCATTAAAGCTGGTTGCTGCTGCTACAGCAGTTTTGCTGCAGGTCACTTGCTTATACTTGTGGACACATGAAGGGCACCAAATATCACCTTCTTATCCTCTCCTGTGATAAAAATAAGCCAAAATAAGAATGAGCAACAGTAGTGTTTTGGGTTAGGAAGCCAATCTTTAACACAAAAAGAAAACAGAATCCAAGTCTGAGTACACTGTTTCCACTGTGCTCTCACACAAAAATTCAGTTCTAGATAATGCTTTCCTCAGAGGGAGTTTGTTTTGCTGAACACTCTGCATCTACTTGTTGTCCAAGCTGGGCCAAGCTCTCTGCCACAAGCTACTACATCTAGTGTTTGACTACCAGGGTGGAAGAGAAGAAAATGAGGATATACTAGAAGAACATATTTCCTCCCCACAGGCTCTGAATTTCAGACTTGAGGCTTTTAAGGAGAGCAGAGCAAGAGCATCTTGCTCTACAAGAGAGCTTGACAGTGTTTCTAGAGGCTAGAAGAGAACAGGCTTTACTGCCACAAGCTTATTATACCAGGGCTGGGCGCTCTGTACTTCTTCGTTCTTAACTACTTGTAAGAAGTCAATCACAACAGCATATTTCTCTCAAAGATATCACTCCTCACGGACAACAGCATTTTAAAGGAGGGGAATACAAAGACTATACGATATACGAACTTCAAGCACTCCATCATTATTCTCTTTGTTACTTTTAAAGCACTAAGAAAGCCTAGGCAGGTGACCACACACAGCATGCTCCAATCCCAAACCCATACACTGGTGCAGATCACTTCACTCACCTGGATGCTTCTGTCAGCTCTGCCCCTTGTTCGTACCTCACGGCTGTCATGTTGCCTGTTGGTGCTCTGCGGGTCTTAAGAGAAGCACGTCTAGTTAAAGAGAGATCAGTATGAGAAACAGTGAATACCAGCATCCAACGAGAGCCTCGCATGTTATCAGCAGACAGTTGACAAAGCAGTCTTTATCTACAAGCTAGGGAGAGGCAGTGCGCTCAGCGGTGCGATGAAGGTTTTTTTGACTATACCCGATACACCACAGTGACAATAACTTTAAAACGGCATCTTCACCTCACGACGAGGCATTTTTCCCCCCGATTCAAGCCGTGAATCACGCAGGAGCCCCAGCCGGCGCCCCCGGGAGGCTCCTCCGAGGGCTCCCGGCTCCGCCGACGGGGGCCGCACTTCGTCCCCCTGCGCCTCCGCTCCCTCACACCTGCCTCGGGCACGGCCTCGCACCCCTTCCCGGGGAGGGAACCGGCTCCCACAGCGGCGGCTGCGGCCCCGCCAGCAGCCACCCCGCTCCCCCGGAGAGGGGCCGGCGTCGGCGAGCCGCCGGCAGCCCGCCCTTCCCGCCGAAGGCCCCGCGGGCCGAGCACCGGGCCGAGGACCGCCGTGCCCGCCCTCACCTCAGCGCGGCCGCCCATCTCCGGCCGCCGGGCTCAAAGTCGAGCCCGGACACCCGCCCCCGCCGCCCCGCGGACTCAGCGGAAAGTTGCGTTAAACTTCCTGAGGGCTGTTCTCCCGACCCCCCCCCCCCCCGCCCCGGCCGAGCTGCCCGAGTCCCACTCACCCGCCGAGGCGAGGCCGAGCCGCGGAGCAGGACGGCGCTTCACCCCCCGCCTCGCCGGGCCGCGGCTAAATGGTGCCGCGGCGCCGCACGGCTGCACCTGGGCCGGGGCCCGGCCGGGCGGGACCCCCGCTGCCATGGCGACGGCCCCGCCGCCGCTCCCCACACCGCCCGCGCCGGGTGGGCCACGGGCCGCCGGCGGCCACCGGCGCCTCTCGGGGCACGCCGGGCCGGCAACCGGGCCAGGGCCTGCCCGTACCCCCCACCCCCACCCCCCCAGCCCGGGCTCACGCCGCCCCGGGCCCGCGCAGGCCCTCCGGAGCGAGGAGGCCGCCATGCAGCCCACCCCAGCAGCGCCCGCCGCCTCGTCCCGAGCCTCCGCCGTCCGTGTGTTGTAGGCTTTGCTGCTGCGCTTTCACGCCTCTCAATGCATCCCCCGTGGGATGGCGGCTTTTGGGGGCTGCAGGCGGGGCGGGGCTGGCTCACGTAGGCCCCCACGGCCTGTGACAGCCACTGCCTCCATCCAGGGCAGGGACACGTAACGTCGAGCACTTTGGTTTTTCACACAGCGTTGAGCACTTATGTTTTTTGCAGAATCGGAGCCTGCAGGGCAGAATACGGTGTGTCACCCAGTGCTCTGCAGAGGCTTCACGCCTACCTCCGGAGCGGGTCCAGAGGAGGGCCACAAAAGTGATCCGAGGGCTGGAGCACCTCTCCTACGAGGACAGGCTGAGAGAGTTGGGGCTGTTCAGCCTGGAGGAGAGAAGGCTGTGGGGAGACCTTATTGCGGCCTTTCAGTGCTTAAAGGGGGACTATAGGAAGGATGGGGGCAATCTCTTTAGCAAGGCCTGTTGTGACAGGACAAGGGGTAATGGTTTTAAACTAAAGGAGGGTAGATTTAGACTGGATATAAGGAAGAAATTTTTTACAATGAGGGCGGTGAAGCGCTGGAACGGGTTGCCCAGAGAGGTTGTGGAGGCCCCATCCCTAGAGACGTTCATGTTCAGGCTGGACAGGGCTCTGAGCAACTTGGTCTAGTTGGGGATATCCCTGCTCGTTGCAGAGGGGTTGGACTAGATGACCTCTAAAGGTCCCTTCCAGCCCAAACCATTCAATGATTCTCTGATTCTGTCCTACCTCACCACTTGCCAACAGCCAAGTGACAAGCGCTCCCCGAGCAGGAGCGACATACGGTAGAACCGCGCTGCTGCTGAGGCCAGGGCTACGCTGGAAGGGTTTTTCTGCAGCACGGTTGGCAGCAGAGGGAGCTCAAAGCGAGCTTTTGGGGGCTGCTCGCAGGGCTGCGGGAGCTTGGTCCGGGTAGATGCGGTTAACCCATGGCAGGAGCCTTTCCGTATGCATCTTGCCCAAAACAAATAAAATCCTTAAGGTCAATGCTGAGAATAGGGAGTGTTTCTAGGTAGCAGACTAAATAGAAAGTTTCCCTTTCAAGTCTGTCCTATATATAAATATACGGATAAGTAGCTAGTGCAGACAGTGGTAGCAGGTAATGAGCTAAATATGTTTGGTATATTCAGATAATTATGTATTTGAGAAGCAGCTGAACATGGATGGAGGCTAAGCTGGATGATGAGAAGAAACAATCATTTAATTTGCTCCTAGTTCTGAAAAAAGTTTACATGTGCAGGTTATTTAGTACAGGCCTGATCCTGTGGACCATGTGGGTATCCTGTGAGTTACTCTCAGGAGGAGCTTATGCCTGTGGAGCACATTCACAGGGAGGACCGTATCAGAGAACAGTATAGAAATACAGAAGTCCAGTTTCCCCTGCACTGGAGTCTGAAAGCACCAAGCTGTGAAAGTAGTTTGGGTATTGAAGTAGATTTTTTACAGAACAACCTGTAACAACCAGTCAAAGGAGGGGCTGGAGGCTGGGAGGCTTCCAGTTTGGCACTCAGACTGAATGCCAGGGCCATAAGTGAACCAGCTTGCTAGAGGCTGCAGATACACTTAAGAAGGAAAAACAGTTCTGCCCATTTTTCATCAAATAGGTAGACGCCGCAGTGCCAGTGATAACACTGTAATTGTTCCTTTTGATGTTGCTAATCTTAGAGCATTGGTGATGCTGTAGAAGATTTGCCAGCTCTCATGCGTCATCATGAGTTTCCTGGTGGTTGATCTATTTTCTTAAAGCCCTAACTTCTGGAGTCAGATGACTAAAATAAAAACGCCCCTTTTTTTTAATTAATAAAATCAAATTTCTAGCTCTCAGCTGGTGGAGAAAAACATAGGAACAAGACCTAAGGTTCCTAAAGCTAAAAATAAAAAGGAAGCATTGAAAATATTCTGTTTTTTTAAATTCAAGACTTGTAAATCATTTTTGTTATATTTTGCTGGTTAACTCATGATCCTGACATTTTAAACTCCCTCAGAATCCAGTTCTGATCCCTTGACAATTATTCATCAGTGTAGAATTGTCAATAAAATGCAGAAAAGATTGAAGTGTTCAGTAAATAATCCAGTTACATCCTGGGTAGAGAGCAGAATGAAGTACGCATATCTCAGAAGGGTGATGACATACTTTACATTCCAAAAATAACGGAGAGAGTGGTAAACAGAATCTCTTAACTTGACAGATTTTAAAATCGGTAGGTATGGCTCATTTATATGTGATACTCTTAAGAGAGATAGCCAAGAAAAATTATTTTTATTAAGTCTTGGGATAGCAAAAATACGGAGATAAGTGGGGAAAAAAATAAATTCTCTGCCAATATTAAAAGCAGGTAGATCAGATGACCTGATGATGATAGATCTGTCAGCTTGGCTTTGCTCCCAGATGAAATGAGAGCAGAGCAAATAGAGGCTTCAACTGATAAAATATTAAAGAAGCTTAGTGATAATTATAATAATAATAATAATAATAAATGCCAGTCAATGTGGGATTAGGGAAAATAATTCCTGACAAACTAATTTATAGTTCTAAAACAAGATTACAGGTTTTACTGATAAAGTAAAAGTATTTTGTTGCTTCTGTAAGCAAGTGTCTGGCCAGAAAAATCACATTTGATTAAAAAGGTAGAAGAATATGAACTCAATCTGGTTCACACTGGTGAAATCCCAGCACACTAGTCTTAAAATAACTGAAAGGAGAACCATCCTTAAGCAATTCCTTTCCAGAGAGGTTCTGCAGGGATTGGGTGTTGTCTTACACTATTTAATGTTGTGTTGTGTTGTTTTGTTTTAAACCATGCCCCGGATAAAATCCCAAGTGATGAAACTTGCAGCTGACACAGAGGTTGGAAAAGCAGTCGGATAGAAGAGGAACGGCTGCCTAGCACTGAGTAAATTGTAACATCTGGTAAGTGCAGATGAACGAGCAACGTGCGCTTCCATACACCCCCTGTCAATCTCAGAGCAAAGGACCTCAGAATGGTGCTTTTCAGCCCTTGGTACCTGAAGGACCACGCAACATCTTTAAAAGAAATCCTTGGTCTACTTGCAGTCCTACTGACTGTCACTGAGAGGCTCTTGCCACCTGCATGGGCTGTGTGTGTGCATGTCAAAAAGCTAGCAAGCATTTCTTAACCAAGTTCTCATGTGTTGCGAATCACAGTTGCCCTGAATGCAGGGAGTAACACCGTGGCAGGTCAGTCTTGGAGCATCAGTGACTGTATTATGAAAACAGGTAACTTTGAAAAGTCCTGAGGCAGCAGCAGGGAGTAGCCAGCCACAGGTAACTGTGGCATGTGGTTCTGTGGCAAAAGGAATAACAAGATCCTTGGATCCACAAATAGGAAAGATGTTGGATTGGAAATATTGCTTGAGGTCTTTACTTGGCTCCTGTGTGCTCTCAGGTCTCCAGTCCTGGTAACCACAACTCCAGAAGAAAGAGGGAAGAGCCACGATGTGAATAAAAGGCTGTGAAGTGCACCTCTTCACATCTGGGTCAAGGAGCTCAAAGCTGTCGGTCTTCTGAAAGAAAAGATATGAGTGACTTAATCACAGTCGGTCGGGACTGGATCTGGAAAAAGGTCTAGGTGCCCAAAAAGGGGTGTAGGCAGACTTAAAGCTTCAAAATTTAGATCTAGAAAGGTACTTGTTCAGCAGCTGCCTAACCCTAGAGGCAATTAAATTGATTGGGCACCTCTCTGTTGGACTGCAGAACCTGCAGTTCTGCTCCTGTGCATGCCCTGGACTGTCCTGGTCACATATTTCTGCTGCTTGTCCCTGCCTAGGGTGGATCAGGATCCCAAATCTAGGCAGAGGAGTATTGCAGTCCCCGGAGCCCCCTCAACAAGCCCAGTGAGACCACCTCCACCACACACTGCCATACACCACCCACAGCTCTCCTCACCGCTATGTTCTGCATTAAACAACCCTGAATAAAATCACCCCAGGAGCAGAACTTGCTCTTGCCTTTCCTCCTTCCCCATTGCAGCTGAGCGCCCTACCCACTAGTGCTCCTCCCTCAGGATGTGCTTGTGCCATGGTGCCCAGCCTTGCCCAGGACAAGCTCTGTGCAGCCCCTCACTCTGTGACCTCTCTGGCTTTCCCCCAGCACGTACACCCGCACCCAAAGCAGCTACTGGGGTTTGGGTTCCCAGGCAGGGGCAGGCACACCGCTTGTATGTACATGGACCCAGCCTTAAGCAGGGAAAAAGACATTTGGCAGCAGAGGACTCTTCCGCTTTGCAGAGTAAGGCATCATGAGAGTAAAAGGCTGCAGGGTGAGACTTGCGGATTCAGACTCAGGACAAAAAAACATAATAATTAACAATATGGGTAATTAAGCAGTGGAAGAGCATGCTAAGGTCTGTGGCTGGTTCTTCAACGCTGAATATTTTACACCAAAATATCTTTTTCTCAAAGAGATGCTCTATTTCAAATGGGAGTGAATTAGGTCAGGAGAGTCACTGACCTGAGGAACGTACAAGATCATGCAGATAATCCACATATTCCCTCTGGCCTTGTGACTAATTCCCTTTGGTACAGCTATTCCTGATGTAAGTGAGATCACTCGGACCTGTTATTGCCCTCAGGAACTTGCAAACTAATTATGTTTGTTGTGCCAACCCATTAGATACTCATAGGCTGCATGCAGACTCATTAGTTAGACTGAATTATGTCTTTGCTCTTTGTACGTTATCAAAGCATTCCGATCTAGCATGTTTCATGATCTGCGACTATTACTTCTTCTTTGTACACAGATTTCTGTGGTTACTCCTTGCTAACAAACCACAGACTTTTAATGCGCATATGCTGGTTTCGGGTATTTCATAGATTGAAACTATGGTGGCTGATGTTATCCTGATCTTTTAAATTTATCTTACTTTTGATGAAACCCTTTATTGTTAGATTTAAAAAAATATATATTTGTTTCATATCTCATACATAAACTTTGTTTTAAAAAACCCGGCAGCCCAGATTCCTACAGAAGATGTTAGTGGCTCACACATTGAGAACCTGCAGGCCCCTGGTACCTCCACACCTGCAGTGCCTGCAAAGGAGCCTGGTCCACAGTCTTTCCCAGTGAGCGGGATGTTCATGGAAGGTAGGACGTGATAGAGAAATATAAATGTAACGGCAAACGCAAAAAGCGCCTGGATTCAGTGCAAATGAGCTGCTTTGCTTGGAGCTGGCTCTAGACTACTCTGAATTTTCCTAGGGCACAGCTAAGCAGTCAGTCTCTTGCTGTGAAAACCTCAGGTCTCTGTACCTCCTTTGGCATCCAAAGCAGTACACCTCATATCTTCCCTTCCCCCTTTAAGAACAAACAAACTATGAGGAACTGGTCTTGGCAGAGTTTTGGGAGGCCACCACTGTCTTCCAGCTGCAGTGATGTTCCACTGGGCTCTGGGGGAGTGAAGGTCCATTGGGTGTCATCTTCATGTCTTCATCCCGAGCCATTCTTGCTGGGGGAGCCCAGCACCCCGTGACTGCAGGAATATCATAAGCTGCCCCAGAGCCACTGTCTTCATTCACGTTTATCCACCAGTTTGCGTTCGTGCTGTGCTGGCTGTGCATTTAATGTGTGAATAATAGCTTTTTATGACTGTTATTCAGCACCTACCTACTTTCGCTGAAAGGAGGGTGAAGGAGAGCAGGGTGGGGAGGTTTTTAGTTAATGAAACTGTTATTATTTGCTGACAAGATCACTGAGTATCTTAAGAAGAGGGAATTTGATCTCCTTCCAAGTAACTAAACAGGAATTTGCACTGCAGAATATGTGTGAAGCATGTGTATTCCAGGAAAAAAAAAAAGAAGAGTGTTTACAGTTCCATTGCCTAGGGACTTCAACATCTGTGAGGAAACAACATCAGTGATCACACAGTGTCCACGTTCTTTACGATGACTTGATGATTTTAGCTCCGGGCCAGTGGAGCAGTACATGAACACACCCTCCTGCTAGACCCACCTCACGTGAACTCAACCTCATGGCAATCCCTCTCTTGTGCTTCAGCTATTCCTAAAGCTTCATTTACCCTGGGAAAATAAGTCCATCATGAAGCAGGGATGCAAGAAACACATTCCAGCTGATTGGGGTTTTCACATGCATACACTGGTGAGGCTAACACTGGTGGAGTCCTCAAGAGAGCATGAGTGTGCTCCAGGTCTCTTGGCTCTGAGAGGTGTTTGGGTAGTCCCTGAAGGAGAGCTGGGCTTTGAGTCCTGCTCCTGTAAAGTTCAGTCACATAACACACATGCATGAGTCTCACCGGGACTGCAGCTCCACCACCCTCTCCCACCCAGGGACGAGCGGGAGTTAGAGACATGCGGCCTGATGCTTGCTGGCCATACGGCCCTGTAGACAGCCGTGGGGCTGACCATGCTGCCCACACCGTGACTCCAACACTGCCACCGCAGTCCCAGGCCCATCGTCGATCCCTCCCAGGATCGGGAGGTGCTCGCGGGTCAAGGAAGTTGTTGGCCATTAAGGCAAGAGCATAAATTGGTGCACAGTGTCTCAAGCGCTGGCTGGTTGGCTCCGGTTAAGGAGGAAGCTGCTGTGAATGAAATCCCCAGGGGATGGCGTGCAGCCCCCCTGTGCTCGAGAGTGGGGTATCTGAACACCCTGCTGTCAGCTGCAGCGCTGGCTGGCCGAAGGGGTGGAAGAAAGGGCCAAGTACCCATTAAGGAGGAGAGGAGACGTTTCACTCATTTAATTTCACAGCTTCCAAAACCAGCCTAAAACTGGGAGTAGAGAACTAGTGAGAAGAAAAGCACTGTTTACATAATCCTTTGGCAGTGAAATGGGTCAGCGGTTCTTGTGGGAGAAGAGGAATGCAGTTTTTAAGAAATAAACAGCATCGCTGTTCTGGGTAATAGCTGGCCAGTCCTGCTTTCCTGGAGAGTAATACAGAAGTTTATGATGGGCTTATATGCCTTGTCTTTTTGTCCCATGGTCTTTCCTCTGAACACAGCTCTGTGAAATGGAACATTCCTGCTGTTTTCTTTAAACTAATCTGCAATTCCTTGGCCATAACGCAAAGGGAGGCACCCATCTGTTTGGGTTTTTTTTCTCTCTCTTCAACAAATGTCCTTGTTTGTGTTAACTAGCAAATCTAATCATCCAGCTCAGAGGAAAGTTACACAACTGCAAACCTCCTGAGATTTCACTCTAATAGCAAATCTTGCTTAATACCCCCATGTTCGCTTCTTGCTTCAGATTTGCAGCTCCTTTGGTGTTACAGCTGTGCTGTGCTTTTGCATATAAACCAGATTAAACAGCAAAAGGAATGCTGAACGGAAAAGCTGTGTTATTTCCACCTTGCAGGACTTACTGAAATGAGCCTGGCTCTGTTAAACGTGAGATAAAACTCCCGCAGGGAGCGTAAGTCTGAGTGATTCATAAAAACACTTAAAGAAGTCAGTCTGGTTGAGCTTCCTAGTCATATAAGGTGGGTAATGGTGTGTAACCAGCAGAGCTCCTCTCCTTTGGAGAGGACCGCTGCTAGAAAGCTAACTGTCGTTTATCCTCACTGGGAAGCAGCAGGATGAATATTGGGTAACAACAGATAAACCGGTGTTTGGGTAACTTTCAGGCAAGGAATTGCAAGTGTCTTTTCTGTGGAACTGCCTCGCACTGTGAAACGTACTTCATCTGTGCCCTTGATGTGGGCCATCTGGAGAGGAAAACCTCATCAACCTCTAGAAATGCAATAAGGTTTATGGTCACTTTCTTTTGCAGTTGACTTTTAAGGGAGATAATCTTATCAGGAGGAGGTCTGAAGGAAAGGCAAGTTACAGGTATGTGCATTTAATACATGTTGATAAAGGCGAGATGAAGTTGCTTTCTTTCTCTTCGGTCTGCACTGTCTGGTTTTCAGGAGCCATCGCTCAAACCCATCCTTCCTCTTAGCTTTTTGCCTCCACCCACATGCTATGGGGCCTGATTCTGACCTCAGCGCCGGTGCCGCAGCCACCAGCACAGCTGCTGCATGGCGCTGTTAACGAACAGCCCCAGCAGTCACGGGCTGGGGGGTCCCCTGCTCTAATACTGAACTCTTCTCTCTATGAACTGAAAAAATGCTGCGTTCTGGGGCACCCACCTGCGCAACATCATTTATGGGTGACTTCCACAGGGCGCTTCTTCCCTTGGCTTGCTTTGGGCCCTGCCTGCCCGGCTTGGCAGGCAGCTCCCCTGTCGCAGCAGCTTTGCCGGCTCTGGAAGCAGCCCTAGCATCAGCCGCTGCGGGGGTGCTAATAGAGCCATAGCTGAAACAAAGCACGTCGCTGAGAGCGTAAAGCTGGGTAGCCAAGTTTCTGCAGCACTTCCAGATGTGAAGCGGAGGAGTTGGTTTTAGCCTATTTTACAAATTTTTTAAATTTTTTCTGATCTTTTTTTTAAAGCACGGTGCAAGCACACTGCGAACAATTTGTACTGTTCATTCACATTCAGCTGCATGTTCCCAGTGGCAGTCACTTAGCGTTTTTTCTAGCTGAGACTCTCCGACCAATGCCCCATCGGTGTGCTGGGGCAGGTCAGCAGCAGAGATCTCTTCCACTGAAATCCAAGCAAAAACTATCCTGTGCCCGCTCTGTCCCATGTGTGCCTTCTGCCCTCAGCCTCCAAGGTAATCCCGTCCTGACAGACCGCTCCATGGACCGAGGAAGGGCAATGCCTATGCTCGCTCAGTGAGGAGGCAAAATTCCTCTCAACTTTGGGGAGTTTGGACTGAAGGAGGACTGTGTGATTTTGGCCAACCAGTTTGGCAAGGAGTGCTCCAAGGAGATATTATTGCTGAGTAACTTCCCGTCTGCGTGGGCACTCGGGAGAAGGGGCAGAGGCTGCTGGAGAGTCACACTGAGTATTTATTTCTCCAGGGAAGCAGGAGCTTGGACCCAAACCTCGGTCCCCCTGTCAGCATGCTGCACTGGTGCTTCAGCTTCTCCCTAACATGCATCTTAGGGATCAACATCACTGATTTCATCCTGCCTGTAGTTTCAAGCAAACTCCTTAACAAATCCTGCAGCATTTTCTGGGGAATTAAACGTGATTGTGAGGGCAGATTAAGCTGTGAGAGGAACTAAAGAAACCTCCAGTGCAGCCTGTCAATGCTTCTTTTCAGGTGATAAGAAATGAGTGTGATGATGCCCTGGTTGCTGCTGCTCCTTCTTCTGGTCAGCTTCGGCTCACCTGCCCCCAGGTTTTCGGTGCGTATCTCTTAGCTAGTGTCTGTACAACCTCTCAATCTTTTATCATTCCCAGTCATGTAGAGATAGGTGCTCTCCCACAAAAGGGACATGGGCCTGCAAGAGCAGAGCAAAAAGGTGTCTGCCTGCAGCTAAAGGAAGGTCACTCTTGCTACCTTGATAATACAGGGTTTTCATGGCGTTAGAGGATGGGCGGCTCTCTGGATGGCTGGACTGACATTGCCAAGAATTAAAAACAACAACAAAAGCCTCTTAAAGAAAAAAAAAGTGATTTTATGGCCACTGAAGAAATACTCTACTCCATTCCCTCAGGGAAAACTGCCTTCATTTATTTATTGCAATTTAAAAAGCAGGAAGAAGAGGTGGTAGGCATAGTCTGAGGCAATCTGTACTCTTCTGATGTGCAAATTACTCTTGGGCCATCCCAAGGAGGGACAGAGTTTGGAAGGGGAGTTTGGTGAGTTCAGGGCTGTCTGCAGCAGGTCCCTGTGTGCCTCCAGCCTGGAAATCTGTGGAGGAAAACCAGCAGGCCTAGGAGAAGGAAGAGGCAGCTGGGAGGCCATGTTTGAACACACTTGTCAGTTTGCTGTCCTAGGCAACTGCTTATTTTGCTTATGCCTAGAACTGGTCCTGACCTGGTATCACTCAAGCCAGCTTGCTGAGAATGAAAATAGCAACTGTTGCTTATTGCACAGGTTTGCTTGGTTGTCTTGGAAAGATTTTGCTCTGTTTTGTTATGTTTTTAATGGACTAACACCAGTCACAGACTAGATTGTTGCTGAAAATGTTTCTCCCACTCAATGTGGGCCAAATTCTGGTTTTAGTTATGGTAATGCAGCGCTGAAGATGCTCCACTGATCCTGGTAGGCTCACTGCTTTCCACTGTTTTGCACCAAATATCAGCTTTTTTTTCTTCCCATTTTACAAGAAGATGTTCTGGGACCTTGCTGGTTTGGCCTGGCTGTAGTGCAAGTGTCGTTTTTTTCCCCCTCTTACTACCCTGAGCAGTTTCATAGTCTGCAAACATGCCCTTTGAGTTCATTAAATGGGAGTCAAGACAAATGATTTTTGTCCAAAGTAATGTTCTGCGTATCTGATCATATTCTGAGATGCTCTGAGCAGTGGCAAGATCATTGTAGAAAACCCTTTCCCACTGGGTTCAACTCAACAGCCCATGCTGTGCACGATTCACGTACCTTAGGGAGAGACCACCACCGAATCGTCTTGATCCACAGAGGCAGCGTGACATGTTAGGATCAAGAGGAGACAGATACTCCTCCTCTCTCTGCCTCTCTGTTCTTACCACTGACTGAAGCGTGGGGGTTTTCTGTTTTATTTCTCCATAGGAAAAAGATATCTGCCTCCTAGACAACAATAATTTAAGACAAAGGTTAAAACAACTTCAAGATTTGCTTTACTTATATGAATTGCAACTGAAGGACATCCTGGAGAACACTTACCATAGAACAAAAAGTGTGCTGTTCTCAGGCAACAGGAGCGTGCAGCATGAGGTGCTTTTACCCACAACCAGTGGAAATCTGATAGTCTATGACCAAGGTATGGTTTGCAGTGGCATATGTGGAGATTTCAGCTTGCCACAATTTTTATTTCTCCCTTCAGTGTCCCATGTGTCCTATTTTATTTCTGCTAAAAGTTTTAGAATTTTTAAAGTGGATTGTGTTTTAAAATGCAATCAGATACACAGGAAGGAGAAGGGCAGACTGGTGGCCCTGGGGCCAGAGTCAGCTGGCCCAGCCTTAGGCAGCTACCACCCAGGTACAACACAGACACCTGCAGCCATGCTTCTCACGTGGGACTCTGGTGCAGAGAGGAACAGGCACCTCTCAGCTGTTTTACATCAGACCTACTTTAGACATCTCCTTTAGGAAGAGATGGGTCTTGATCTTGAAGAGCCCACTTTCCTTGAGTGACTTATGGGAGCCCAGAGTGCCTGGCTCAGCTGCAGGCACTGAAACCTGTTTGGAGGAGTCCCGCCTCCCTGTTCCTCAACTCTTCCATCACTTCTGCAGTGCAGTAGCAGGCGTGCATACTCTGTTCCTTGGTGTCACTTTGAGAACACGGTCATAACTGGAATCGTGGCCTGTGGCCAAGATTTTCTCCTTCATGGGCATTACACTGAAAGTGTGAAGCACTGAGGTCCTGAAAGGCACTCTCCTGATGCATCCCAGATAGAGCTGGTCACAGGAACTTAACCTCTTATTTTAGAAATTTTGGGTCCTGATCCAACCTGAACTACAGCTGAGGTTACCTTCCACATGGAAATTAGCTTCCCTGCAAATGATCTTGCTGACAGAGCCAGTCCTGGTCCTGTGTCACTCCCATGCTATGGCCTCAGCCTGAGCTGCAGCTGTCCCGTATCTCACCAAAAATTTGGGAGTTACTCCCTCAGAGGGCATGGCTGTAAAGGCTCTCAAGCCTTACTGCTCTTCATCAGACCTAGCAGTTTGCAAACCAGCATTGCTACTACCTTATTGAACCATTTGCTTTGGCTTTGCAGGGCTTGCAGAGCTATTACACAGGCTGGCCAAGTGTCCTAGTCCCATACAACCTCTCAGCAATGTCTTCTCGTGGCTGCACACACCCCTTCGCTTTCCCCCAGCCCGTTTGACAAACTGATAACTGTTCTGCCTAGATTGCTCTGCACTGTATAATCGGAAGAAGACCAAAAATGGCTACTACCGGATCAGGCCCAGAGCAGACCGAGAGCCTTTCCTAGCATACTGTGACATGTCTGATGGCGGGGGCTGGACTGTCATTCAGCGTCGGAGTAATGGCAAGGAGAATTTCAACAGGTGGGTGTGCCATGGTATCATCAACAGGGCTTGCAGTTAGGCCTCCAGCTCCCACTGCCTGTCCTGCTGCCTGGCAAAACCCAACATTTGAGAAGCAGGAGACGCAGGACTATGCTTTAATAATGATAACTCTGTGCATTAGGACAACGTGGGGGTACACATTGGTAGCTGGAGGCCATTTTCAAAATGGACCTCTAACACCTTTTCCATGGCTTCTCTGCATTTGCCTAAGTGTGTACTTGTGTGCATATTTGTTTTATCATTATTGGAGACTGTTGAAGGCTCCAAACAAGCAGGTATCTGCTGCCAGCACACAGACTGAGACCCATTGAACATATTATCTGTTCTCATCTCAGGAATCGTTTTCAGCGTGGTGCAACATTTATTTCCTTATTCAGATCATTCAAAAAGATGCCAAACCACAGGTCCAGATTGTTCTTTATGCAAAAATCCCAGAGAGGTGACTTTCACCTGGAAATCTCCAGGAGGAGAGATGCTCTGACAGCACAGCACAGAAGAAGCATTCCCATGCAGATTAATTCATTATCACAGCACACACGATTTCAGGGCATGTCTAGTGTCTCTTACAGCGAGTGCTGTCCATTGCAAAGCTACCTCAACTGGCTCTAAGCTGGCTTGCCCAGGGAGTGGTAGCTATCTAGCCATGGTAGTTCAGCTCTCAGCACAGGTGAATGAAAAACATCCTGAAGAGGAGCACTGACTGGTATGTAGGTCGGGCAGAATTAATATCCCTAATGACGACATGAGAAAGGGGATAAACACAGGGTTAGTAAAACTGGAAATGCTGATACACAGGAAGCATACGTGAATATCAAACATAATACATAAACAACAGAGGAGATTTTAAGAGAATTAAATGATGAGAAGAAAGTAACAGTAGGAGATTTCTCTTAGAAAGATGAAACCAGAGAATGCTGATGAAAAATCAGTATATATCTTTGAAGGACAAACTGCCACATCCAAACAGTGATCCTGCAAAAAAGCAGAGGTGAGAGTGGTCAATGAATCAAAAATAGTTTTAAGTGGAACAGGAGAACAAATCAGACCCAGATATTTTCCTTTTAACTTCACCTGGAAGCTTGTGTTTGCGGCTTCTATTCAGCTTCTGATTCTTCACCATACCACGTCATACATCCAAGTTTGTAGCATATTTTAGACTGCAACATTGATTTCCAGCCATGAGTGCATTTGAATTATCACTTGCTGAAGAACTTTATCAGATGCTTTGCTGAAGACCAATATGACAGCTGCTGCTTTCCCTTCCCATCTAACTGACAGCCTCATTCTGCGAGCACTGCATCTGGCAGTTTGAAGGTTTGATTCCAATATATGTGTGTGCACAGGTTTAGCAGGCGAAGAAGTAAGCTGTAAGTTTTTTTTATTTCTAAGGCAGAGTGACAAATCTCAGCTCAGCTTGCAATAAATCAGATACTTTTAGAAAACAATGTCTAGAAGTTTTACTTGTTACCATAGCTAAGTCTCACAAACTGTCTAATTCCCTCACATGCTGAAATCGATATTTGTATCTCATTGCAGGAAATGGGATGATTACAAACTGGGATTTGGGAAATTCCAGGGCAAGAATGATGAATACTGGCTGGGCAATGACCACATCTATGACCTGCTCGCTAGAGGTGCAAGTATTTTCCCTCCACAGATTTCTTTCCAATTCATATGAGAGAGATAGTTCATTTAACAGGACACCGCTTTCTGTTTAGGAGAGAGCTCATTAAAGATTGACTTGATGGACTGGCATGGGGAAAGACGTTATGCAGTCTATGAAAATTTCCAGCTTGCGAATGAGCAGGTAAGAAATGGAGAGAGTGGCGATTTGCTTGTTTTATCTGTGAGGGTGGGGCATCTGCATGTGCAGCATCAGACTTCGGTATCAGGGTTGTAATTACAGCTCTGCAAAACTTACCTGCTCTGGTTCCCTGGGATTCCTGGTTTGGCTGACTGACAAACAGCACTGGGAGAAGGGACGTAAGCCCTGGGACTTCTTCCTCACAACCGCCAAGTGCCCAAGCCACCAGGTGACAGGATCATGCGTGCTCTCTTGCTGACTCTGCCGTGGGGCACAGGGGTTCCCATGTGCATTTGCCTCCGGCCTCATGGTTAAAAGAATCTTCCATGAAGGAGGAGATAAGGGTTTGAACCTCTGCAAGGAAACTGAACCCTGTTTTCCTACTTCCTAGGAGAGTGTTTCAGGCTGTCACATAAAAGTCAACCACCAGAACAAACCCCCTCTACTGTTTTAAGCACTGAACTCTAATCAAAGCTTTGAAAGAGCAGTTGTAAGCTCCTGTCTTGAAGAGAGGTACCTGTAGCACTACACTTAGTAGTGAAAGCCCAAGGACAGAAAATTCCTGTATTTTCATGATTGCATTCTAGCTTTAGACAGCATCCTGCTCAGTGCAGGTGCTGTTCTTTGCAGGCTTGCCTTTCTGAACATCCAAGGACATGAGTTCCATTGTGTGGACCAGTCCTAGTTCCAACTCCATCACCACTCCAGAAATGTATGCATTACGTTCAGTTTGCAATTAGAGTTTTCTTATGAAAAGTTTGAACAGCTTCATTTTAATATCTTACCGCTATTTTTCGTTAAAAAAAAGTGGAATATGATGACAGGAAAAAGCCCACACCACAAAAGTAATCATCCATCTCATATCAAATGTCTCTTAGATCTGTTAACTGCGCAGAATGGAACTATTTTTCTAAGTATTCCCACCAGGACAGGACCATTTAGCTAGAAATCATATGGCTTCTAATTCTTCTAGTTCTTGGAAGAGCAAAATTCCTAAGGAGTTATCCTAGCTGAACAAGTGATCAGTTTATGAAGGCAACTACTTGGCACCGTTTCCTGCCAAGTTGTTCTTGATGAGCTGGGAAGAGCCTTCCCGCTTGTTGTACAGTGTATCAAATGGTTATTGAAAGGCAAAAAAGCCTGAAGCCCTTTGTAGCTGCAGCAGTAATTAGCAGTCCCTTCTGGAAGTTTAAATCCTGTATTGATCTACATCGGGATCATTAAAGCATGGGGCCAAAAGTCATCCTTGACTTCAACAGTCATGCCTTTGACGGTGGATACAATGGCCAGAGCAAATTTGATCTGAAAAATGGGAGGAAGGGCAGAAAGAGCTGATATCAAAGACATGTTTCACATATTTTTGCAGGACAATTACAGGTTATGGTTTGGCACCTATTCTGGCAATGCTGGCGACGCTCTGTCTGGTGGGAGCAATTTTGAAGATCAGTGGTCAGCCTCTCACAGAGGGATGCAGTTCACCACATCTGACAAGGATCACGATCGATTCCTGGCAGGCAACTGCGCATTAGAAAACAAGGGCGGTTGGTGGTTTAACAGGTATGGAAAACAGTTGATTCCTCTCGGATGCATTGGGTGTGGGTGGCTGTACAGCCGAGAGGACTTGCCTGCCTTACAGCAGCTGGAGGTTGCTGTGCACATTTGCCGTCTCGCACGGCCAAATCTAAGATGTTCACACCTACAGAGGCTCAAAGGAAAGCGATCTGCTTCTTTTGTTACGAAGCAAAGCAGGTAAGTTGCATTCATTTTAAGAAACTTGGCCACAGGTAACTTGCATTCATTTTAAGCAAATGGGTCAGAATAAACACATAACAGGGAATGACCTGAAAGGAAAAGAGCCCAATTAAAATTCCTTAAAGTGCTTTGGGTTATATCCCAGGAAAGAAAACAATTGTAGCCACTGCAAGGTGAAGTGTGTACAAAGGACATCTCTCTATTGCGGAGCATGTCTGGGGGTGAGCTACCCCTTAAAAGTCCCGATGGTCTGTTTGCTAGCTGGGCATACCCCACGCATCAACAGATGGGGACTCAGCTTCACCACCCCTGGGAGCTCGGACACACTGCTCTCAGTTTTTCTCTGCTTTAGCACAGGATGAGCCTTTTCTTTGATCAGGCCCTCATCACAGACAAATTAGAATCAGTGGAGCTACCGAAACGTACATCAATAGTGGGATTTAACTTGAATAAAAGGCACATCTGCATTTTTAGGTGTCAGTACATAGCTGCCTACACTTGAGCCTACAAATAGCACTACGCCCCTCTAGGCAACTGAATCATGTCCCTACTTAATACACTTGAAGGAGTCAACAGGTTGAATTATCTGACCAGCGTAGGTGTCTACTTCAGGATGACCCACATACCTCGCTGGGTTCCACTGAATGCATTAACCAGATCTCCATAGGCTACAGCAGTTCTTTAGATAACCAGTTCAGTACAGACAGATATATCTACGTGTCTGAACCTGTCAATGAATCCCACCCTGGTATTTCTAAATGTACGTTGCGTGAAAATTTTACTTTACTGTAATGATGCAATGTCTTCCCAGGCTAAACCTCATCTCCTTTTTTCCCTCTCCTACATCATTACAAGGTGCCATGCTGTAAACCTCAATGGACGATACTACAGAACAGGAAGGTACAATGGATCCCAGGACAATGGCATGGTTTGGTCTACGTGGCATGGGATGTGGTACTCGCTAAAATACTCGGCCATGAAAATCAGGGCTCCGTTCTTTGTCGACAGAGAGAGTGGAGATGGTGAGAACAGTCAGGGCAGCTGAAACCTGCTGCTTTGGAAAGAAAAAAAGTACAGGCTGAAAAGAATTGTGTAAGTTAATAGCCAGCCCTCTGCTGCTGCCAATCGCCAAACCTGCACCGCCATAACTGGAGTTGCACCTGTTTCTACTAGCTGAAGCTAACGTTGCGAGTTGTTTGAGCAGCGAGCCAACAGTTTAATGGAAAACATATGGATCTCAGTCGTGGAATAACCACAGTTTTCTTTTTTCAGAAGTCTTCTTTTTATGAAAAACTCTCTGGACCTTGAATGATCAAGCAAGTTCTTTTAGCTATCTGTACTCTTCAAGGGCTAAATCTTTCTGATCTTGATTTTAACCATCAGTGCTTCAGTTACGAGAACGTAAGAATAGAAACAACAAGGTCACAGGGAATTGGACTTCGTCTGGTGTGCCTTCATTAGTGCTTTGTTCTGGATCGGGAGAATGTTTTTAAGCAACTCTCCCAATGGTCCCCAATTGCCACACTTCCGTTGCAGAACGCTCCTGCAGTGTGTGAAACCAAACCAGCGGATGGACGTGCTCCAACTGCTAACGTGCATCCAGATTAAGGCTACTCCAAAGTAAAGCCCCACAACACAGACAGTGTGGACGCTCGGTTTCAGTGCCAACTGAAAGCTTCCCACCGCAGATCCACTTCTATAGCACACCGCGACACATTAACGCGGACAAAGACAATGCTGCCAACCAGACTTAAGCCCCAGATTAAAATTAGGCAGATTTTACTAAATTTAATATGAGCACAGATATTCTTAGGAGTTCATAAAATACAGTCATGATTCATTTGTACGTTCTCGTGTCATTTACCAGATGACTTTGAGTTAGTCAAGGGGAATCAGAAAGTGGAAAGCAATTGAACCATAAGGCACACTGCCTTCATTGTCTCATCGGAGTGAAACGGAAGAGCAACACAAATGACTGAAAGAAATGGAACACTGAAAATTTATTTTCCACAGTTGTTAATAACAACAGTTACAAATGAACAGTAATATCAGCTTGATGCACATCATTTAACTACCATGTTGTAGAATGAGCCTGTTTTTTTTTTTCTGAATTACAATCATTTTTTAAACTGGTAGTTCTTTTCCATTTATTTGCTTTTAGATCCATACATATTGCAATTTGTATTACATATCCATAAAGTGTGAAATAAAACCATCTGAGTAGGACTTAACACTTTGTATCTGGTTTTCAACAGTAGGAACTCAAACAGAAATATGGATGAAAATCTTGAGAAAGCTCGTAATATGAGAATTTCATTCTTTTGCTGTTGGCTCTGGTGCTTTTGCACCTGCTGCTCTGGGTAGTTTAGAGGGTCTGCAAGGTAAGTTTAATTTCCATGGCTCAAGGTGTCCTGGAGACGATGCAGAGACACGTGAAGGTTCAGTGTAAAACTTGGTTTGGTTCCTCCGCTTTGTCAAGAGGTAAACCCTGTTCTCACTTCTTCCTACCGCAAAGATGAACAGCGGAGCGCAGTGAGCCAGCACTCCGGGGAGCCGCGCTCCTAAAGCCTGTGCCCTGGCAAGACCGCACTGCCGCCCTCTTCCCCAGCATTGGCACGTACCCACGTGGAAACGAAACTTGCACCTACATCTCTGAAAGGAGGTTGCCCTTGTGAAGAAAGGAGTGTGAACAACCAGCACTTACTGTTTCCTTTCTGATCGCTACTTCTGTATTTTACAATGGTAAAATCTTAGTGCAAGGTTGTAACTGCATGTTGGGAACATAAGGAGTCACTGTGCACATGTTATAACCACGTGGCCGCTGATGCAGTGCTGAGGGCAGTAAGGGCAATTTTTGTCTAGGCAGAAGACACAGAGAAATGTGGGTGAAATAAGGTCTTGTTAATGCCTTCTGGCAGATGATGCTCAACCCCATTCTTCAGCAGACAGCTAGGGAAGCAGGGTAAAGACTACAGACTGGTGATACTGAACTCTGCATGCTGGAAATCAACTACAGCACCAAACAGACAACACTAGTGGTTTGACAGTTCATTGAGCAGCCGACAACCCGTCTAATAATGGAGTATCAAGCTGGAGATAAAGTCAACAGGGCTTAGTCAAACAGTTCCCTAGTGAGCAACGTAAAAGTCCAGAGTATGGAGCCTGTTTCACCCTGTGTCAATATGGAGAGGCAGGCATTATAGCTGGACTGCCTTCAGCCAGCATCAATATGTTACAGTGCTTTTTTCTCTCTCTGAGAGAGAAAAAGGGGCCAAGATGTGACAAGCTGGGAGGGAAGGGGTCTGCCTTGCTGTCTTAGATGTAAGATGTACTTAAGTCCATCTAATGCATTACAGCAGCTGTTCTGAACGCAGCCCAAGACTGAGACAAGGTTGCAGGCAGGAGCATCAGGCTTGGAGCAAGGCTCCCCTTCCTCTGGCCTCCTGCTGTGCAGAGAACCCTCTTGGAGATGCGGGCTTTGTGCAGGACCCTGCAACTCCCACAGCAAACCCCAGGAAGTGTTTCAGAACCTTGTCTTAATAAACAGGGTAAAATGCCACTGGCCGAGTACTTATTTGACCTGAGGGCTACTGCCAAGCTCAAATCACTCCCACTGAAGGTTAGGGGAATGCTTGCTGAATGTTGCTGTGCTGTACATTTGATTTCCCATTTCTTCAGGGTCTCCGGCGCCGAGAGGCTCATCAAAGCTGTGAATAGATATTGTAGCACTGTAGCTCCAGTGCTGACAGATCACTGCTTCAGGGCGAATGTGCTTCACACGGCAGAGTTTACCTCAGTACAGGGGTGGTAAGTAACCTGAGCAGCAATTGCTTCAGAGGTCTGATTTCCAGCTCATTTAAGTCAATTTAAAGACTCATTACATTTGATTAGCTTCAGATCACTCTTCAAGTGTGGACATGTTCTCAAATGCTTTAAACAGCATTTCAACCTGACAGCTTACGGGAATGCGTAGCCGGTACGAACACCGCGCAGGGCCGAAGGGCTCAACGCCGACAACGCGGCGTGCTGGTGCAGCTCCTGGGACAGAGGGAGCTCACATCACCCTGCGAGTCAGATCCGGCGCTCCAGCAGCAGCTACAAAACGTTACCCATCAAAAAGGCCATTTCAACAGCGGGGTTTGACTCTGGTGGCCAGTGCTGAGCGTCTGGCTCCTCCTAGGCTGTCACAGCAAGCCCTCCTGCTGTGCACCTGCCCAGTTACCTGTGCACGCTTTGGACACTTCAGTGGGGTGCCCTCGGTAACTGGCTAACGCATAGCAATGCTGCTCTCCCTTTAAAACTGTTGTTGGAGAAAAAAAAAGTGTGGGATTGGGAAATCTATCCTTCCACTTGGAAAGCCAGTTTTGAGAAAGACAGCAGCCTACTGCCAGAGAACTAAGCACGTGCTAATTTTTCCTTCACACCCACAAGGCGGGTTAAAGGGCACGTAGGGTTGGACTCTTTAGGGGAGAGTTGTTTTAAGACTGACAGTCCTCTGCCTGAACCTACCTTCTCTCATTCCATCCTCCATGGGCAGCATCTCCTCCTTTCTTGTTGTTGGCCAACAGCACTCCCCTGGTCTTTGCGAACTGCCTGAAGAGACGGTTATCTTAACAAACGGCAAGCAAAGTCTCTGAGTCATTCTCACTGGCCTGAGCTCTGTCTCTGTTGTTAACAGGAGTTTCAGCCCAGCTCTGAATACTTGCAGCAGCGTGTAATCGCCAGTTTGTGATCTCTGGTTTTAAAGCATGACAAAAACCACAATGTAACTTTTGTACTTCACCGTAAGATTCTCCGGGAATCACCAGATGTTGTCAAGCCACTTTACTTCTTCTTCTTGTCAGCAAAACAGGTATTCATCAAATAAATGTGGTGTTTGCTGGTTTTGTTCATAATTTATTTTGAACTTGCTGTAATAGCATTATTGTCAATTTATCTACACAAGAAAAAAAAAGAAAATGTTTCATAAAAGCAAAGATGATTATAGAAAAGACAGGTGATTGAACAGTTCTCTGCCTTTTACAGGTACTTGAATGCTCCAATAACGTTTCTGAGGGCTAAAATTTGATCATCAATTTTCTTTGCCCTCCCAGTAGCATGCCCTTTTCTACTCACTTTGTAAATGCAAGTAATTGTAAGTTACTGTGTTTTCTTTGTATAAATATTGGCAGAAAGAAAATATCAAAGTCTTGAATGATGAAGAATGCCCCCTCAATTTTAAAGTCACTCCAAGTATTCAGCACCAGTTGTTTGCACTTTTGTGCAACCAGCTAAAAGAAACACCACCATATGACTTATCTGAGCAATTACAACGAATTAACACAGTTCAATAACAACTACCAAAAAACCAATGAAAACTGCTCACAACTTGAGGTTTGTGTTTTCTAAATGGGAAATGATTCACTAATTAGGACAGATGGTTGAGGATAGCGGACAATGGATGCTTTAGGACATCACAATCTACTAGCACATGGTCCACAAGGTGAGAAAGGCTAGATCAGTGGCATTCAATATGTACGATGCACGAAACGTGACTGCTTTATGCAATAAAATCTATCGGCTATTCCTGCGTCACGCCTTCACTAACACATGCTTTCCTGGGGTATTCTGTGTGTATTGTACACACATACATACAAAAAATAATGATACGGAAGCACTTTCCAGTAATTAGAAAGGAATGTGTTCCCACAAGCCAGACTTGGGGCGTTATTCCCTCCTGCTCCGTGCAGAGGTAACGCAATTCCCGCCGCTCCTTCCACCAGAAGCCAACAGATCCTGCAGATCCTCCCCTGTGCACACCCCTCCTGAAGGGCTGCAATGAGTCACTCAGATCACCAGCTTCTCAATGCTTAAAGTACTTGTTTCATCCTCTTCATTTGAGCCAAAATACCCGGGGAGGTCGATCATCTGCTGCTCTGCCTCCGTTAAGCCAAAAGTAGTATTATCATAAAAGGCAAACTCAGGGTCCAAGGGGAAGCTCTGGCATTTGTCCCTTCGGTACTGGGCAGGGCTTACACTTGGGCCTCTCTGGGAATTATCTTTGCCAGCCGAGGCCATTTCCTTCCGCCACGCACCTCTGGCATTAGGTGAAGGGCCCCTCTTACTTCGGCCGGGCTCAGGCTTATCAGCTGCCTTCTCCTGACTGGCAGGCTGGCGGTCAGTGATCAGGTCCAGTTTCTTCACCGGGGGACCTGCCCTGTGGAGGGACTTTGTGCCATGGCCCTGCGGCTCACACCCCAGCACGGTGCTGTGGGGCTGATCCAGCTTTTCACAAGTTGGATTAGCGTTTCTCGATTTCGGCCGCGTCCTGTCCTCCAAACCCTGGTCCCACGTTCTGGTCCTGGAGTTGTAGAGAGGAGTCTGTCGGGGGGTGAGGGTGGACATGCTTCTCTCTCTGAAAGGCCTGGCCTTTTTAGTTTCATGGAAACTGGCTGTTCTTCTAAACTGCGGGTTTCTGTGGCAGCCCCTCTCGGGTAAGTCCCCTCTGTTATCCTGGTGCTTGAAATGAGCTCTTCTTATCAAGGTTTGGGTAGGGCTCATTGCAGGATTGGCTTGTGAGAATGGAAAATCCAGCCTAGGGTGAGAGCTTTCCCCTGTGAATTTGGCCTGACTGGCTGGCTGGTCCAGAAATGGAGATTTGATCCTAAATTTGTTTGCCGCTGCCTCCTCTTGGTTCTCCCCGCTCAGGGGAAGCACCGTGGCGGCACCAACAACCGTGTCCGTGAGGGGATTCTGAGAGACGTGGTACACCTTGGTGGTCTCAGTCAGGCCTTTCTTCTTCATCTCTTTCAGCTGCTGCTGTGCGAGGCGGTAGCTGAAAATCGGAGGGATTATTTTTTGGGCATTTGGCTGAAAGTTCTCACTTCCAGAGGCATCACCTTCTTGGGCAAATTGGAGGCTTCGCCTGTAGGTCAGAGGAATGTTTACAGGGGCATCCCCTCCTTCTGCGAAGCTGTCCCGCTGCTTGTTGCCTTGGCAAATGTTCTCTTCGTCGGAGTTTTTCCGGAAACCGGGGGAATGGACGGAGTTTCGGCGGACGGCGGTGCTGCACTTCTGAGCTCTGCAGAGCTTCCTCCAGAGGGTGATGAGAACGGTGGCAAAGATGATGAACAAGCATAGGGAGATACCTGTGATGGTGACTATATTATTTGCTTTCTGGTCCTCTCCTGGCTGGACAGAAGGTGGGGTGGCAGGCTTGATAGCTGTAACAAAGAGCACAAACGTCTGTCAGAGTTGCACTGTCATCACCATTTTGGTATTTTAGGATGGATACTTTACTAAAGAAAAAATAACCAATTAATACAGTACAGGAAGTTGTCTGCAATTAAAATTTGCTCATTGTAGATTACTTGCTACTGATCACTTCAAACTGGCCAGGAACAGATCTACTTACTTTAAACCAAGGCTCCCACGGACCTTTTAAATGTAATCATTACTTTTGCCTGTTCTGCCATTTCCATACGACACTCCAAAATACATGTAAAACAGGACAACGCTATTTGCCCTCCTTTATGAAGAACATTAAGATTCCCCAGGGAAAAGTGCCTTAAAAGGGGTAAAAATAACCCAACCCAGCCTAGTACTTCAGGTAGCACTTTAAAATTATTTTTAGGATGGCTTAAGTGGGTGTGAGAATTGCAGCAAGCTTGAAGAGCAGAGAGGCAGCACTAGCAGGGGCAGTGTAACTTTCTTAAGCAGTCCTGCGAGGGTGCTTCTTCCACCACTGCCCGACATCACAACTCCAGAGGACAAAACCTTCCCCTCCAGAGCAGGCTCCCATCCAAGAAGAAAGCCATTGCTCTGGTGCCCCTGGCATTCTGCTATTGACACTTTTCTGTCATAGACTGGAGATGCGCCTTCAAACGGGAAAGAATACCCTGCAAACCTGTGATGTGAACATCTCAGAGCTTTCCACAGCCCTATTTAAACTTCTCACCTGCACACTGCACCACATTACAGGCAGCTGAACCAATGAGAGATTAATAATTCTTTTTTTGGATGAGGGCTCCAGTGGCAGCCCTGAGCAGAATACAGCACGGTTGATGGATGAATTAGTCCAGCAGCTAATTTAGTGTCAGGTAGCACTCACTTCCCAACTTCTTGTGGCTAAATATCAACTTCATAAGGCCATGAAAACGCTGTTGGAGGACAAGGCTGCTCAGTTGTGTTGACAAGAGCCAGCCATGAAGCTGTGAGCTCGAACCGAACCACATAACAACCTTCTCCCTGTCTCTAGTTTTATCCAGAACCCAGAGCCTTCCATCGGGGTGACGGACGGTCTGCTGTAAAACTTGCCAAGCGCTCCTGCCTGCATCACAGTGCCTGTCCAGCCATAGGAAATGCGTCTGCAGAATAATGAGAAGCAGACACCATGTACTTCCCATAATCCAGAAGAACACTCACTCAACAGTGCGCTGGTAGCATAGCTATTAGGTGTGCAGGGTGCACAAATGCACTGATGAACAAAGGCCAGAAGGTCTCAGGCTGCTATGATAACAGATGTGCAGAGTGCTGGGTGGGCAGGAGACCCATTTCTTTGACTCAGGGCTACCTGACAGCCCCAAGACCTTTGAAAAATCCTGCCATGGGATTAACCTTGAGCTTCACGTCAGTCTGAGAGCTCGAGGTCAGCATAAAGAACAAGACCACTGCCTGATGAATCTTTTTTGGAGGATCCCTAAAACTTGCATTCAGCCCAACACCATCATGCCTGGAGCATGGAGCACTGCCATTCTGGGCCTGAGCAGCAAGTGAACACGCTCACCTCAGGGGAGAAGGCAGGACTAGCGTTTGCCCTATTCAGTACCACCACAGCAGAGCAATTCATTCATTGCTTGTCCTTCTATCAGTCTCACAGCTATTTGCTAAAGACTCTATTATCTATCTGGAATGCACACTGTGCTGTATCATTTGGAGTAGAAAGCTAACAGCTAGCAAACAGCGAGGTTCAACACAAGATTTAGTCACTTAGGTTTGCTTCTCTCCACCTCATCTACCTCTGCCCCTAGACTGCGTGCTGGTTTCATTTATTCAGCCATTTGCTCCATCTGCTGGACTAATGACTGCAAACATAGTTATGCTGAAAAAAACCTTGCCTGCTTCAGAAGGGTGTGGACAGCTGGGGGGTGGGGAGGAACGACACTCCCAGCCTGAGATCAGAGAGCAGATGAACACTGTAAGATCACAGTGTCAAGTCACTTCTTGAGCAACCTAACGTTCAATCAGATGAAATCACGTAGGCGATTCTGTAAAGAAAGTGCCTGACGTGGGAGCAGGAGGATTAGAAACCATGTGCAAGAGAGAAGCAAGGTAGTTCCTCCAGATGATCCCATGGCAATGGGTGCAGATGCAGGCCTCCTGTGCATCTGGGTTTTCTATATATAAACCCTCTTTATTAACCCAGAGCCCCTGCTGGAATTTGAGGATTGCCCAGACCTGCTGAGCGCTGTCAGACAGTAACTCTGACCAGACTGCCACGGCCACGTGCACCACGTATGCACAGGACACCTGACCTCTCTGGAAACCATCATAAGCTTTATACAGCTGCACATCTGCATAGAAAGAGTGACACCTCCAAGAAGCACCAGAGAGTCCTGTCACTCCTGCGCGTGTAAAGCAAGGTGCACACCCAAATCATGTCTCCAGCACGTGCTTCGCATGCGCAGAGCCCCCTCCGGGGAGCTCTGTGCACCAGGACTGCTCTCTGAGCTCCAGAGGAGTGGGGCCTCTCTTGGCCGAGAGGTGCCAAGCCAAACACTGTGCTTACAGAAACATCCCTCCAGCTGGTAACAGGAGGCACGGAATAGCACAGGTCAGCATCAGCTTCAGAAAAACACTAGCTACCCCACTACATTTTGCTGGTGGCATCACTGCCCGCAGCAGTCTGACAGTTTGGCATAGAGAAGACAACTAGCCCTAGAGCAGGGCATTAGCTTTAAGCTGGGCCCTTAAACATCTGACCTGTTCCTCTCTGCTTACACTCACAGCTTTATGAAATAAGCAAACCCACAGGGCCAGTCATTATAAACATCAGGTACCCTAACAACAAACTGTTACAACATCCCAAGTGCTGCACTAACACTGACAAAATGCAATACCTGGCTTGATGGAATGTAATTTTTAATATTTCCCTTCACCCGACCTTTTGTTCAATACCAACCCATTTCTTACAGTGTTCCACAATACATTTCGGTCCTGCCTATATACTTCTGAGGCTTTCATTCAACAAACACCTTGAAGCTGGTTCAAGCCAACACCTCCATCAAAAAAGTAGTCCTGCCCTCTTCCTGCTCCGGCTGCACATCCTTCTGCTGCCCTTCCCTTTTCAGGGGCACAAGCATTGCAATGGCCATGTGATAAGCAACTTCCCCACATCCCCAGACTGTCCGTTTTTTAGCTGGCTCCATTCCAGTTCTCCACACTCCACTTTTGCCAGCACAAGGAAGTGCATGGAAGCAGCCAAAGCAAGGGGTAAGGCATTGCTCACTTTGTAATAACTTAAAATATCTGTTAAATTACAGCCTGAGAGCCTAGGAGGCTGCACGGTTCCTGTGCATCTTCCCTTCCCCATCCCTGCCACTGGTGGGACACAAAGGCATTGGAGCTTCTAGATCAGCCAGTTCCTCAGCAGATGGACCTCTGGGGGCCCTTTGGCATCAACACCCTCCTTTTCAGCAGTGACTTGGCAAGAAGCAAAATTTTTCCATGGACCGAGCACCACCACCCTGTTAGAAGGGGCCACTTCTTCTGCCCCTCAGGCTGGCTGCAAGCACCCAGTAATGGTGCTGGCACAGCCTCATCAGGGGCCATGCAGGTGCTGTAACCCCCTCTTGCCCTACAGGAGGCTCAGGACTCCTGTATCGGCACCCACTTGCCACCTGCCAGCACCAGCCAGCCTGCCCTGTCACGACCAACAGCAGTGGCAGGCTGGAGCAGGGGGAGACCTGGCACTGCCACCTCAAAAAAATCCCTGAATGGGAACCTCACACCGCAGGTCCCAGCTGGAACCAGTCCCCTTTTAATAGGTTTCCACTTTTTAATAGGTTTCCATTGCCCGGAGTCTTTGGCCTTTGGTACTGAACATGTCTCGCTGCCCCGAGATCTCTCCTCCAGGCCCTTCCCATCCCCCAGCCATGCTGGAGATTTTAAACCCCTTCCATGGCACTCACAGCACGCAGAAATCTTCTTAAGCCTTGGAGCCCTATCTCCAGCTGTCCCACAAATGCACGTAGACTCCCACCCTACTCCATCAACCGCAGGAATGTGACTCCCCCCAAAAATCAGTATGACTGAAGGAGAGAACGGATGCTTCCACTTCACAAAGCCCTTCTAATAACAGGCCCTTTGCTTTTGCCAGGGCAGACACGCGACCGCAGGGAAGAGGACAGCAGAGCTACGTACACAAACACTCCTCCAGCGAACACAAGGAAGTCTCCCTCGGTGATCCAGCGCAGCCTGGTTTTGCCGGCGAGGAGGTGAGGCACTCTCGGAAGCGCTCCCGGACGCCGTCCCCGCAGGTGACACTGCAGGGGCTCCAGGGCTGCCACGGGCTCCACGTTTCTGCAAATACACAAGCTCACAGCAATGAGGAACACGTCTGCCTCCTTACCTTTAAAGACAAAAGCATATGTCTTCTCTTATTTAAGAAAACCAGCAAAAAATAACCAAACAATGCAAATGGCAACACCAAAAGAGCAAGAAGCTTCCAGGGACCTGCTCCTGTTCCCATCACAGCCTGAGGCAATGCTCCCACTTTTTTTTTTTTTTTCTTTTTTTCACTCCAGTGCCAGCCAGAGACATAGCAGTCAGTTAACTGAGGCTGGCAGGACCTGCCTGGAACAACAGCAAATGGAAATTAATCCACAAATCTTTGGAATGGGTTTGTAATTTATATATTAATCCAATCCCTGCCTGACAAATAGTGCTTTTACAGCAGGATAACTTCATTGACTTAAGTGTAGTTACTCCTGATTTATACGATTGTGGAAGGAGGATAAGCCTACAAGGCCTAATGAAATGGCAATATTGGTTTTTCTCTTTATTATCTTCTTAGCACACAAACATGTTATTGAATCATTCATTTGACAGCTTACAGGTCCCTATTGTTTTATTGCTTATGGTTAGGCAATTAACTCAAGATGAAATTTTGCAGGTTCATTTATTTATTTTAAGTGGAGGCAGGCTCAGGTTCTAATGCTACCTCAAACATTATCATTTTTTAATATGTAATGAAATCCCTCTTTTGCTTAGACAACATCCTCATCCAGTGTTCAACACTCAAGCTTTACAGCAGCGAGAACACAGAGAGAGAAAGGGACTGTCCCTGCCCATATTTGACAGCTGTGACACTGAAGCAGGACCACAACTTTAAATTCCAAACCAATGCATAAGTCCAGGTGCAACCTTTAAGGACAGATACCCTGGGGACCCTCCTATGGGTCAGCTGACTCAGTGACCTGGCTTTGAAATGTGCCAGAAAGAAAAACAATAGACCACTTACTCCATTTCACCACTCACAGATAAAGTGGAAAATCAGCTAAGTCACAAAATGTAGATTACATTTGCCAAAGTTTGCTCTCTTAAATAATTTATGGTGCTGCTACTGCCAACACAGGTCACGATCTTTAATTTACTTACACCGTTGCTTTGCTGCTAGCATGCCACCAAGCTCCTGATCGGTGAACAATTTATGATATTAAAGGACTAGACTGGAAATGCCTTTATGATTTCATGTTACATCAGTTGCTGTATTGTTCATAGTGTGTTATTATTTTTAAAAGTCTTGAACAAAAATAAATACAGCTGTGTTTTAATAAACATGAAATTTTAACTGCTTTAGTCCCCGTTCTACAAATTTTTGTGAGCACGCCAGTATGAATAACGTTAATGCCAGCAGCGTAACAGAACCAGCGGGACGGCTCTCCTGCGTGCAGGTACTCACCTGCGCTGCAGGATGAGGCCCAGAGGTTTCGAGCTTCCACTTGTGCCGTCAGCCAAGGCTGCAAAGTGTGCGTGGGCACATACTCACACACATCTGTGTGCATGCGTGTCGAGTACTTCTGCTCCGCCTAATGCAGAGTGGAGATGGGCATGGTGAGACAACCCAGTGGTGCTGCGGTTTTAAGCCCACACAACATCAAGTGACCTCCCCGGCTATTTGCCGCTGACTCTACCACAATATTGCAATATCCATGATCCTAGGCTGTCTTCTACTTTGTGTTCTTTGTGCACCTCTCTGCTTTCACCCCTCCGTCTCTGGAGCTGGAGAGCTGCTACAGCAGGGGAGAGGAGCCCAGAGGCAGGCTGAGCTTTCACACTCCTCCTCCAGTTTTCAGGCACGCCAGTCCCCAGTAAAGTGTGAAACAAAGCAAGCCTGGATGGCATGTGGTGTCGGGAGGAAAGGGAGTCAGAGGATGCCAAGGAGGGGGGAACTGGGGAAGTTTGTTGGGGTAAGGAGTCCCTCAAAGGTACAGACAAAATCACATCAGCTGGGGAGCAGAGCTATTAGTGAGGGCAGCAAGAAAAATGGCCATAATCAACAGTCAGTCAAGGGCCCACTGATCCCTCCTCCAAAAGACTTTATGGTATCACAGTATTTGGGGATTTCACGACACTTTTCTTCATATCAGTATCGTTAAAGGCTCCAGCAGTGTCCCTTGTCACAGGCAGAGGGAGGTAGGCTGGCTGGAGAAGCACCCACCTCCTCATAGACTACTTTATGTGAGCAGCCTGGTGAGTCCCTGCCATAACTTCCAGTGCGTGAGCTAGCTCTTTTCCCTCTCTCCACATTCCCTGCTCATTTAAACTTCTGTTAATTACAGTCAGATATAAAGCCAGACCCAGAAAGGTTCTGCTAACACTGGTGACAGTGGAGGGTGCTTGGCAGCCTCTGCATTGATGCCTGTGGGCTTCAACGTACAAGAACATTTAGGATGAGTAATTTTCCAACTCTGAGGTCAAACCTATGATGTGCCCATTGCTCTTGGGCACTTTTCACTGACTTCAGCTTCAGCTGAGGGCACACAGTTCCTCAGCAAAAACACTTGGCATCCATAGCTTTGGGGCTAAGAATATGTGCCTTAAGCAGCTGGAGAGCAGGAAATGCTCCAGCTCCCATGAAAGACCAGAGATTTAAACTCCTGCAACTTGCTCTGCAACCTCCTGCAATTACCAGAATGTAAAAGAAAATGAAGCATAGTTTATTCTTCCCCAAGGAAATGAAACGATTAACCTCCATTTAAGACAAGCAGATCCAAAGTGCCAGGGGAAAAACTAGAAGGTATGCACTGCAGACTAGCTCTAATAAGTGTGAATTTTTTCACATACAATTGAGGAATCAATTATCAACGTGAAGACATCTAACTTACAAGTTAGTTTGAACTAGCTGACAGTTGGCAGATCTGCCAACATGAAAGATAAATGCAATTAACTGTTAATTGTTGCTCTGCATAAATATCTCCCCTCAAATTTACCTCCCCTCAAATTTCTGTTTGTAAGACTTTGAGCATGCAGTGCTATCCAATGGCGCAGCCAGCGAGGGATGCTCAGCACCATCCTTCCAGCCTGATGCATGTGATAGTCCTAAACACTTCAACAAGACCAGTGATACGGGACAAAATCACTAATTATTTACAGGCTCATGTAAACACCTATGGTAGCCTGGGGGATTGCAGGCTATTTGTTGAAGTTGAGGTCAGGTTTTAGGTCCTGAGATTGGGTGTACGTACATTGTACTGGTGTTTGGATAAGACCTGGGAAAACACCCTTCTCACCCGTTCTGTGTTTCTCTATTTCCATGGAAATGAAGCCTGGCTGCACGAAATGGTGGCATGCTCCAACAGGTTGCTAATGTTTGGACAACAAAAGGACAAGGATCCTTTAAAGGAAGAAAAGCTAGACTGGGCCTGGGCAAATTAGTCTTTTCCCCACAAACAGGCATTTTTAAGAACTGTGGAGGCACAGCCTAAAAATTTTTTTTCAGAAACTAAGAGCTATCCCAGTGAGTCCATAACACCCCATTTATTCCTAAAATGCTGGGGGTGTGGAGATGAAACATTCATGGACACAGGAGAAGCAAATGGGGCACAAACCAGTCCTGGCATACCCGGATCTGCTGCACCGCCTGTTTTTAAATAAATGCAAGCCAGGTACAGATTCAGGCAATAGAGCTAATTGGTTCCCAGATTTTCCTACAGATAGGCAGGTCTGATTCATACAAACTTATTCAGGGAACAAGAATTTGATGGAAGTTGTGGATCCCTGCCTGACCCCTAGATACTCCACTTACTCCTCTCCTTCCTTACTGACTGACCACTTTTCCCTTCAGAAAGTCTTCCCCTACCTTCCTCTTTCCCTTTGCTGGCAAAAAGCTGCACTTCTTATGTCCTGCTGACCTCCCAATAGCCTTTTCTTGACAGTTAGCGGAAGTCAGATGAACAAAATTCATCTCTGCTGTCAGCAAGTGCAAGAGACTGCACTGGGAGTCACACCAAAGTTGAAACTGGTCTCCAGAGTGTAACTAAGAACTGTAAAAGAATGTTAATTAACACCGGAAATATGAAGAAAATAGGCCCATTTCTATGCTGTAGCATTACTGATTAATTTTATCAGTCTCATCCCAAATGTTTCAAGTGGGATATAGGGTAGGACAAGGAACATCCTGCTAAGGAGTTCAGAAGTCTCACTGCTAGGGACAATTGCAAATCCCAGATGAGCAAAGCACAGGAAAAAGCACTGAAAAGAATGAGCCTGCAATACATCTGTTGCTGGGTAAGATGATCTAACAGAGTTTCCTACCTCAGACACTCAAATAATCCTGTCAAACACAGGGAAAAAATTAGCTGCATGACTCTAAGTCACCTGTGTGAAACAGTTAACACCCCATTGAGATGAATAAAGTGACTCACATCTCAGTGTTATTTTTTCACAGGTTCTCCAGCTGGAGTCTAGAGACAGCTGCACAAGTGCTGGCTCACATTTAATAGACGTATTCTCCACCTTTAGTAGATATATTCACAGTCTTAGACAGAACAAGCTTTTTTGCGACGCTCATTCTGAAGCTGCTGGCCTGGGCTGGAAAAGCTGCCGGCCTGGCCCACTCAGGGCCACCGGGAGCCGTCTCCTTCCTACTCCAGACACAAGCCAGATTCCTGTTCCACAGGCTGGACTAAACCTGGCTGGGATGAGGAGTAAAGAGCAGGACTGACAAAGGGTCAGGAGTATGACTGATGCCCAATCTATGGAATATGGGTGTGGCAAAATAATCTTCTTTTATCTCATCCTCTGTGGTTTGGATGAAGATAATTTTAATGACTTAGGAGCTCTGATCTTTTACAAGACGATATCTCTGCTTCATAATAATAGAGCATATGCTACATGAAGTAAGAACTGGCTGAGTGACAGATTTGATATGCAATTGTCAACAGAAAACCAACACGGAGTGGGAATACATTTGGAGATATTCCAAAGGGATTAGTATAAGGCTCAGTGCCGTACAGTGCTTGCCTAGTTGACACGAAAATAAATCTAAAACCATTACTGAGAAAATATGTCACTCCTGTGATGACATAAGTAGATAGTGCAGTTGTATGGAGCAATGCAGGTTACTTGCTAAGTTAGGATAACTCAAGCAAAGTAGATTGTAAATCAGGAAAATGTAAAATGTAGGAAGAAGGAATACAAATTGTACCTGCAGGATGGTAGACTACATATTGAAAGGCCATATGCAAAAACACCTCAAGAGGAGTTTACAGGGTAAAAGTTACAGCAAAATTAGCTAATGCAATTGGTGGAAATTACAACAGAGGAGCAGTAAGTAGCTGCTCAAGGAGCATCAGTGAGGAGGACACGAGAACACAGCACCCAAAGCTGGCAACCCTGTCATCAAATAAAAGGACTGTTTAAAAAATGGAAATGGAGCCAAAAAGAGCCAGAAAATTAATCAAATCCTGAAGAAAATACCTTCCAACTAAAGACTTCATATTTTCAGCTTATTAAAAAGAACACTGAGATTATCTGGAAGGACTGAGATGATCTGGATGTGCAAACGCCTTCGCAGGGGGAAGGCAGTGGATAGGAAACAGCTGTCTCCTCTAGCAGAGAGCAGCAGAGTGAGAGCCAGTCACTGGAGGATGAAGCTAGATGAGCTTTAGTTATGAAACATACAGAGTTTCCTTTTTTTTTTTTTTTTTTTTTTAAATCAGAGCAGAATATTGAGAGAAATTACCAGAAGGGACTCTGTTTTGTGGTGCCTTCAACAAAAGACTGGATAACTCTCTGGAGGATAAGTGGCAGTCTAATGCAAAGACTAGTTGTAAGACTCAACACCAGGGTAACTGGATGAAAAGTGATGGCCCATGCTGCATGGGAGCCCAGACTAGACGATTTATCACCTCTCCTTGCCTTAGACTGAGTGAGATCAGGAAGTCCAAAGCAGAAAATAAGGGACTTGTGGACAGGCAGCAGCCACACATTCAACATGAACAGCTATCAGGGATCCGGGTCTACACGCAGTGCCCTGCAGCAGGGTGAGAGACACTCCTGAGCCCAGGAGAGGGCTTTCCGAAACATCCATGAGGCGGATGGCCATCGCAGGCAGCGCAGGTTCACTCTGCCTGTCGTGGCTTCAGGCTGATGCGCCCCTCCCAGAACACCCCACTCCTTTCAAACGCTGCCTGCGGGCTTTGAAGTCTCACAGATACAGGCACAAAGTCAGATGTGCTGCAGTCTAATTAATTTCAGGTTGACATTTTATTTACGGCTACGTGGTGTGGTTTTGCTTTCATCGGCTTTGTAGATTTGACACTTCTAACTTGGCAGCTATTGACTTAACTCTGTTCTTCACAGGCATAGCCTGATTCTTTCGACTGCAGTTGTAAGGATGGTGCTATTGGGGAACCCAAGGAAACAAAGCAGATTGCAAGGAGTCATTGCTTAAGGTGGATCTCATCAATTAAAACAGTCAAATACTGGGCACAGAAGCATATCTATGTCATATCCTAGGTATTCATCTGTCAGGGTAATTATCTAGATCGCATCAATGTAACATACCACCCAAGCACAGAGAAAGAATTAGAACTCTCTCTTCCTTTTTCCTTGAGAATTATCTCTATTAAGAAAATAATATGCTTTCATTTTTAGATAGACTTTCTTATGCCAAAGGAAGAAAGAGAGTGCCAACAGAGAATGCAGATGGGAAGTTAAGATGAAGAGAAAAACCGTGTACCAAGTTTGGCATATGGTGAAAATAGAGGTCATTTTTTGTACAGTGTTAATTAAAGAGCCAACAGTTTTAGAATTTATGAAATAGTACAAAGTAAGACCACATGACACTAGGAACCTAATTAAGGTAGACTGTGTCTGGACTGTTGCTATGGAGCATGTCCTGCACTCCTGGTCTCCTGATGACCCCGCTCAGAGACCTGCCCATGACGCACAATGACCCTTTCTTTTTTGGTTCGAGTTCCTGCACTTCCTTTTCAGGGAGACCAGGGTGGGGAGGTGTAGAAAATGGTGTACATCTCAAACCTTTCAGCCCAAACTCTTTGAAGTGTTTACATGGGAAAGACTAATTCATTATGTACAGACACGAGCCTGCTCCAGATGAGAATATTTACTTTTCTGTTCCAGGATGTAGGCAACACAACCTAACCCAACCCAACTCCAATCCCCTCGTGCACATACAGCCCATCCCTCAGTGCGGTTGCCTTCCATAAATGAGGGATGAGAAGGACGTGTGGCTCACCTGCTTCCTCTGCCATGCTACTGTGATTTGTAGACTCTGCCAAACCATGGACTGCCACCTCTGAAGCTACATCTGCATAAGATGTATAGATATAAATACAATGTACAGATATTCCTTAAACAGGGCTGAGGAATGGGCTCAAGCTCTGTCTTGTGATCATGCTTAACTGTGATCACTCCTTAACCATGATCATCCATACTCCTGGACAAGGTTTTGGCTTCTGCCAACCAGCACTCTCTCAGACCATGCCTGGTCACAGCCCAAAGGACTATACGGACCACAGACTGTCCCTGGTTGGCAGTTTGTACGACTCGAATCTTTTCTGGGAGGAAAAGTTTAGCTATACGAATGTCACCTATGATCTGCCAGGTGGCCTCAGGGGTCGGAAAATGCACCCTGGTCTGTTTTAAGCAGCAGCAGAGACATGTCTTGAAAGGCTGCCTGAAAAACCCGCAAGCTGTCCAAATGACATGACAGTGTCTGTCGCTATGGCCAAATCCTGATTCACCTCATCAAAATTTGTGTATCTACCAGGTAGGATTCTAAACTCCTACAGCAAATGGGCTAGAGAAAAAGACTCCCAGATGAGGATTCAGCCCATGTATCTTCTATACCCATGAATCACCTTAGTGAGATGCCTGTCTCTCTTGACTAAAAACCTAGAAAACTACTTCATGTTGGACCCTTGGCTTTTACACACTTAAATGTATAGGTAAAACTAATCCTACCTTTAGTGTCTCCATTGGGCCAGATCTACTGCAGTAGCTTCTTACCTCACTGGGAAGGCCAAGTTTCAGTTTTACCCAGACTAGATAGATAAATCATTCAGAATGCCCCAAACAGTTTTGGTTGGTACTTAGCGTTAACTTAGTGCAGTTTTAAGCTACCACAGTGGCATTTGCCACCAAATGCCCTTGTGTATGCCTCTACATAACAGTCTACTCCATCTTGTTCCCATCTGCACATGGCATTACAACTATTTTGTCTGGTGTAGGAGACCCAAAAAGTAGCTATTCGAGAGAGGACACCACAATCAAACCTATTTATCATTACCCATGTCAGCTGGGAAGTGTTGATTTTGGCTAAAAAAGGACAAACATCAGTACAAACCCATATTCCTTTGGATCATCATACACTCCTTAACTCTTGTTGGGAAATGGCTTCGGTTTGAGAAATTAAAGAGGTCAAAGCAGTATTTGTTCTTCCCCACATCAAACAAAGTGCAGTTAAATTCTGTCCTGTTGTCTCCTGGGTGAAGGGTGTTTTCATACAGCCAAGTTGTTCTTTGACTAGGATGCTTGAGAGCCTCTTTATAGACTACAATTTTTCCACTGATAGAAGTGCACGGTGGAGAGACTATGAAGACCTGAACCAAAGTTTTGCATGTTGCTTCTGGTTCCACAACCAGTCTGTATCCAAATTTGTGGAGGAGATCTATGGGTCCTATGGAGGCAATGATAGAATGTGTTTCTAATGATTTCAGTAACACAGTGATGTATGTTTCCTGACCAACAGGTGGGCAATCAAACTCTACCCACTGGGACCTAGAGAGCGGGATACCTTTGCTAGTTCTAATGCCCAGAGTCTCATCAGAGCTTACTCGTCCAAATTCATAAAGGGTGCTGGTGAATATCACATCCAGCGAAACCACTGTCTCGTTCATGGCACACAACTGCTCATTTGTAAAAAGTCCAACCTGAAGGGAGCTCCCAAGCACCTCTGAACTCTTGTTCAAATCAATGTGAAATACAGGCCATTCCACATGGAGGGTGGACATGCTTCTTCTGCTCCACTGGGCAGCACTGCCATTATCGCTGGGAGAGACCATTCTGAACAAGAAGTCCCCAGCACTCTTGAAATGGAAACACTCAAACTCTACCATCCCCTGGGACTGATTTGCTGGAAGCTGTTTTCTTGCAATTATCTCGTTGGTGCTGGCATCCAGCAGTAGGACGAACAGATGCTCTGCTGTCACATTACCACCACTATAGTACTGATATTCCACAGACACTGTGTCATTGCTGAAGGCTACATGACCTGGGCGCTCCAACAGGAGATACTCCACTTCGCTGAGAACTGAAAGGAAAACAGTTTCACAACAGTATTAAGAACCAAAGAGACAACTGATTGTTTATCCATCTTATGGAAGAAACCAAAGATTTATAAAGTAGATATTTAAGAAGTGGTTCTCAAACTTTTTAAAGTGAATCAGTTCACAAAAAAAAAAAAGATCCTAGCTATAGCAATTAAAGCTCACCACCTCTCCTTTGTGCAGGCACATGGTCTGGAGCAGCTCAAAGTCCACTGCAGTAACATGTTCAAGAAGGTTAAAAACAAGTTTTTTTTAAAAAAAAAAAAAAAAAAAAACACACAAAACCCCAAAACAAAACAAAAAAACCCCAACCAAACAAACAAACAAAAAAACCAAAAAAACCCAAAAAAACAAAAACAAAACCAACCCAACCCCAACCCATGAAGATTCACAGAAAACTTTATTTATAGGGATAGATTCTCAAACTTCTCAACTTCTTTCACTTAGAGATTCTTAAAGTCCACTTCACAGTGGCCAGCTGTTGTTCCAGTTACTTTAGCTATACTTTGGCAAAAAAAGGACAGAAGCTTAATACAGAAACATGAAAAATGTCCCTCAAATTAAATAAAATAGGAAGTCTGTATGATGCTTTTTGAAGCCTCTTCTCTTGCTCTGTCTTATGAATCTTTCATTTTGCTCATTTGCATCACAGAGACACTTGAGTGAAAGAGCTGAAAATAACAGTGATGGTGACTGCAGCACTTTTCTTGTCTCAGATGTGGTGCAACATGTCTAAATGACATCATTTCATTATAAATGGCACAGTCTTTAAATGCGCTTCTTGCATGACCATGTTTGTGCAAGTTGCCAAATTATCCTGAGACATGCTGTAACTAGTGGGGATAGATGATATCTAAAGCAATGGACTGGGAAGATCACATTTCTGTTCTCAGCTCAGCTAGCTTTTCTGCGTTGTTTGAAACTTAAGGATTTCAGACATAGAAAGGTTATCTGAAAAATGGGAACTGCATACATCTATTCCAGAGAGAGAATGTGCTGTAGGACACCTTTAATTAATTAATTGTCTGGGAAAAGGCTTCTGAGTCTTGGATGGAAGGTGCTACGGAAGTATAAAACTTCAGTTAAAGCAATCCTTTCATAAGTAGTATCAACTAACAATACTTTGACTTGTTAAATCTGTTACACATGTCTCAAGATTACCTCAAAGAAAGCTTTGCTGGAAAAACACTGCAACTGCCAAGGCAAGCACTCAGCAGTCAGGAGTAGCAGGACTCCTCTCACATAATATTAGACGCCTACCACTCTAAGCTTCAATTTGAGTTAGTCACCTTGGATTCACTTTCTTGTCAGCAGGGAAAATTTTCAGGAAGAAATTAATCTGACCAGCTATAGACATTTACATCAGGGTGAGGTGCACTGTGCACTACAAGAGCCTATTACTCTCCACCAGCTATAACACGTCCTTAAAATAACTAGCTCCAACCACATCCATAAAGTCTGAATGAAGGTGGCACACACAGTCTTACACATATAAATCATGCATATACTCTTACATATATGTACTATAACTCAGTCTTTAATTTGCATTTCCACAAGATGCTGCTTCATTTGGCAGATGGATGTTGCTTGTTACCAGAGGGCTCTTTTGTTCTCGTTCTTCCATGGGTGGTCCCATGTATTATTGACTGCACACCATCCAAAATCCATCCTGATAACACAGAATTATTCATTTCCCCCCATGGACTCTTCTGTTGTGCTCTTATCATAGTATATTAGTGCATTAGAAATATTGAGTTTATCCTTCCAATATCCCCGAAAGATGACAGGATGTCACTATTCTTGTTTAGTGTGTTAGGAATCAAGACACAGGCACAAAGGTGAAAACTGTCAAGTATCAACTAATTGTGGATGCTCTAAGAAACCCAGGACCTGATTTTAAATACAATGATCCTTCAGACATCCAAAGCAGGATCCCATTGATCCCAGGTGTGGTGAGCACATGGCACCCCAGTAAACCTGATCTCAACTTGGACGCTCGAAGGGTAGGAAACAGACCCTGAATGCCTGCGAAAAATGGCTCTCTCTGAATTGCCCAGCAACACTCTTCATGTTTTGGTTCTGTTATCTGTGCCTGCCCATATTTTCCAGTCCTGCTCCTACCATCACCTACTGTCAATACCTCTTTGAGTACTATCCTAACTCCGTTACCGTTACCATGGTTGTCCAAACTCCTACTCTCATCTCTTTGCCTTATAGCTCTTCTACCTTCTCCTGTTCCTTGGGCCCAAAATTAATTCCAGCAAGTTCCCACCTTTCTTGCTCACTGCTAGCATGACAGCAGAGACCACAGGACAAGCAACTCTAGTACCCGCTATTACAAATGCAGGGGAACTCTGCTGCCCTGGGCTGGAGCACGCACAGTATTGTGTGGGGCTGGCAAGAGGAGCCAGCGGGAATTGGGGCACCCTCGACCCTTCAGAGAACTTAATCACTAACTCATCTGCAGGGACTTAGATCTGGACCAAATCTGGGCAAATCTTCACAAAGACAGCAGAAAGCATGTCCCAGTCCACCGTGAGCACTCTAACAAACATGAAGTTCCCACAGTTGTGTTAGAGTTTCCCAGTGAAATGATTGCGAGTTGCTAGGTTTTTGCTTCTTTCAACATGAGCAAAATGATGCATTTCTCTACAAAGAAATCTGCTAGACTCAACCTAGCTGAAACATTGTAAGGGAAAAAGAAGTCAGACCATGGCAAAAACCCGGCATGAAAAATTTCAACTTCAAGCTTTAAACTTACAGCAAAAACATTCAAGTGATAGTAATGAAAAACACTGATGTTTGTACCTACTGCTCTGCTGTTCTTACTCTCTTTTACGACTATCTTGACTCTCTTGCACTATTTTTTATTTGGAACGGCTCATATGAGAAGAATTAACATCACTGTGTACGTGTGTGGGAGGACTGTAGAGAGGCCAGGGGACTGCTATGTACCTCCCATCAACCCTAATGCACATCACTTGGGAAGTGAGGAATGTGAGCACTACTGGAGAATGCTGTTACAGCACTGCACAGCTCTGGCTGGTGCACCCCAGTTCACAGCATCCTTTCCCCCATCTTTGGTTAATAACACAAGAACTTTGCACTCATGAAGAGCCCACATGGCAGTTTTTCACAGTGCTCCAAAAGGCACCGGTCAGAAGTATTCAGCTTCCGCTGCAAGCTCCTTCAGCTGCCCTCCAGCCTACTGTGCGTGCATGACTGTGTCACATGCCAAAACCTGGACCCAGTTGTTTGGACAGCCAGTCGGGGGCAGCTTTCAATGTGTTTGTATATTTTTGGTTGTCATTACAATGGTCTCCCACTGAATGGGGCCTGGCTGTAGCGCCAACAACCTGCCAGAGGAGTCTTTGCAAGAACTCACGCTTAGAAAGATCAAAAGGAAAATCCTTGTTTTCAATGATGAGCGAGAAGAATTATTTGAGGGTGCTACTCTGATATTTATTTATTTTTAATTGTGTTTAAGTCAAGTTGGGTTGTGCTGTTGGCTTGTCAGCTACCAACAGCACAGAGCTAAGAAGAACAAACACATCAGAAAAACTGATAAGAAATTAGAATACTGTTTTGTTGTACGTTAGGCCTTTTTTTAGCATCACAGTGATTTTCCAGAGCATACTGGATCATTTAAAAAATAGCCTTGGTCTGAAACAGAGAAGTATGAGTGCAGTAGTTATCTTAAAACTATCTACACATGTGATACTCAAAGATGTGTATACGCAGAACTGTTTGGAAGTAATTTTCTGAACTATGGGCTACCCTTTAACTGGAAATAAGGCAAAAGATGATGCACCTAAAGTTTGATGCAGAGATTTAGCTCTTTAACTGCACCTTGTAATTACCTACTGAGCCACGCTCTATGAAGTTCAGGAATAATAGCTTTTACCTCTGAGTCAACTAGTTGTGAATGCTTATGGGACTGGCTCACCAAGAACCAGTGGATATTGCAATCATTCACCTCACTTCTGGGGTGAATTTAATTCTTCCCTTCACTGCGTTCCCCACTCAGTGCAGTGTTCCTAACTTGCCTATTTAACTCTGTCTTATTAAAAGAAGAAATGGTACTAAAGCCATAGACAAGTGTCTCCACTTCTACTGGAATTAAGTTCATCTAAAAGATGGCAATTCTAGGTTCTTCACACCTTCGAGTGATCCCTTGTTCTAGAGCAGAGATGGAGCAAGCACAGAGGCATGAGTAGCTGAGCATATTTAGTATTCAGTCATTACCTATGACCAGATTTCTTACTCATACAAGGAGAGCAAACTGCATGCATTTTTGGTCCATTTCTCTCCTTTTTAAGACACCTTCAGCTGTTTGGTGCATGAACTACCTGCTACCACAGCTCATTCCATAAGCGCGGACTAAACAAACCTTTTTCCATTTTTTCCATGCTATAGACATTTCAGCAGTGCATGGATTAACCCTTTAGAATGTTTTGACAATGTACTGCAGTTGTCAGAACAACACCCGCTTTTAAATTAGGAATGTAATTTTAGAAAACATATGTATTATTTAGGAATTAAGAATCCCATTTTCAAAATTTCTAATTCACTGTGCAATAAGGAATTAATTCCCTTTGCTAATCTACTTTCTACTTAGTACAGTCTAAAGATAAGAAAGATAAGATGGCATGCATAGGATGCCCCTCAGTTTGTAGACATCTTACAGTTGTCTAACTTGAACTTAGATGTCTAACCTCCCTCCTTGGCAGCTGATGGTGAGAAGGAGGTGCTTTCTCATTCCACACATCTCAGACTGCAGATGCTTTCAATGTGTGCTGATTTGCGCATGGACTACTCAAACGAGACTGATTGCCTCTGACTAGCTGCCTAATTTTACATGACTAAAACTGAACGAGTAAGAAGCTTCTTACTTCTCAGAGTCAGAGGAAATACCACCTCTGTTGTTCTCTAAGTGGCAGCTTAGGTCCATCAGATGGGGGCTCACTCAGTCGTAGGAGGTTGCCTGTGCTGTAGATGCTTACATTTCAGCCAACCACCATAGGTTCCTTTTATAGTTAATGGAGAGAAACAGGTAGCTGTATGGCACAGTTCCGCCCATCCTGGTACGGATACCTAAAATATGTCTATCTTCCATGACGTTCATTAAATATTATGAAATACGAGTCTTACAAGAGAGCAGAGTTCCAGTTACTGCTTCTAACACAGCCAAGTCCCTCGATGATGCCCACGGAAATCTGTTCCTTTATCTTGTTTATTTCTCTGAGCAAATTTACAGCAGGAAGGGTTCCTGCCACTCTGATCTAAAGGGGCCGTTTATGCAAGCTGCATTTTCCACCAAAATATTGCATAAGATCTAGGCTATATTCTGTGCATATCAGTGGTGGCTTCTGTGGCATCTGATTTCAACAGAGCACCTGGAAACAGCACCATCCAAAACCACCTTGTGAATACACATCGCACAGTTTTCCCTTGATAGCTCTAATACTCACCGTAGTCACACAGCACTACTAACAATAGATTTGAAAAATCTTTCAACATCTGTTTCATTCTGACCAGTGAGATCCCAGGTCCTTTTACTCCTCATGTCCTTCTTCAGCTCTGAAGTGCAGGCACTTTTTCCTAAGAACACCTGAAAGTTAAAAAATTACAGCTGTGTTGACTTTGCTTCATAAAATACAAGAAGGAAGACATCCCACTAATAAGTAAAAAAGAAAACAAAACAAAACCCCACTATTAATCGACACTTTTCTCCCATTTACTTAACAATTACTAATACTGTATGGATGGATCTGAATAAATACAACTACAATTCACTATGCAATAGATTTTCCCTCCTGAAATGTCATCTCCTGAGCCAGAACAACAAAGACAGGTCACAACAATTTACCTTTGCACTGCAGTAACTGCTGCTGTGCCTGTCTTGTATTAAGATCAAGACTCATGATAGCAAAATAACAAGTATTTTATATAAAATGTAACTCTGACCTCAGCACATATTGATATTGGAGATTTATTGCTGCTACACAATTCATATCACTTACTGTCAACTGCTTTCAAGCATGAAGGAGACAGTAGAAAACTACCATTTTGATCCTCAAACTGCCTTGTTATTCAGGTCTAGTAATATATTTAGTTATCTTACTAGATTTATAAAAGATCTATAACTGCCTTTTATGTTATTCAGACTGATCAGATGGAGAAGGTGTTAACTTGCACTTTTTCATCCATCGTTTTTTAAGTTTACATTCTCTGCAGCCTTGGTTAAGCCAACAAAAAATGGAGTTCTTTTTGGCAAGTTTCACAATTTTATGTCCACATGCTAGTCTTTATGAGTCTCGTAACAATCACATAAAACAGTTTGGAAGCACAATGATAGCAGCAAAACCAACAGTTTGCTTCAGAAACGGAAGTAGGGGAGAATCTAAAAGGAGAAGATCTGGCTCAAGGGAACAATTCTCAAAATACAAGAATTGCTCTTTTGTGTTGCATAGGAGCGCCAGCAAGTCAGTCTTACTGTGCTCACTGTCATGCAAACGTGCAAGAGAGTTCTTGTTCCATAAAGTTTACAACCTAATTTTATGAGAGAAATCTGGCATTGGAGCAGGCAGAAGTTAGGAGCGAACAAAACTGTGGAGCATAAAGGTAAAGCATAGGAACCAGGTATGGCAAAGATCAGGTGCGTCTTTAGGAATCACAAATGAGATACTTCAACAATTACATTGCTAGACTTGTTGAACTAAGAGACAGCAGACGTGTTATTTGAAAGCTTTTTAAACTGTTCTCTGTGCCAAGCGGCTGGAGAGAATAATTTCTAAGAAAAGACTAACAGCAAGGCTTTGCTCAATAAAAGCCCATTACAATAATGGCTGTACATATCTGAAGGGAATAATCATCATCCGGCCCACGAACTTGACAAGGCTCCAGAAAGAATTAGATAGGGACAGCGATACCGCCACCACCCACAATTTCACTTGATACGCCGTAAATTACAGGAAGACAAACCTTATGCCTCAAGACAGGGGCGGGCTGCTAGCAGAGGGCGGTGGAGAGCCAGCCTGCCTCCCCGGGCGGCTGCTCCATAACTGCCCCCGGCTACCGGCCGCAGGCACGGCATCACGTCGGGGACGTCATTCCTTCCATGCATCGTTATTGATCATTAATCGGTTAATCGAAACAAAGAATCAAAATGGTCCAAGGAAGAAAAAGGAGGTTTTGTTAAAAAAAAAAAAAGAAAAGAAATTGCAATAGATGCCTTGGCCTCTAGCGTAACTGCTCAAGGAAAACAGCAGAAGTTATGCAGCGTTGCTGTAAACTGCTCTGAAATAAAAAGGGGAAAAAATGCTTTGTGGGCCACAACCATGATTGTGCTGGATGATTTAACAGGTCTTTTCCATTTCTAGCTTTCCTAGCTGTGTATTTTCCAAACGGCTTTTACAAATACTTCTTTCAGAGGGTCACACACTGACAGGTGAAATTCAAATAATCCTAATCTCAGTCTAATGAGCGACACGCTGCAGAGAGGAAACAAAGCTATGGAAGGTAGAACAAATCTTCGGGAAGAAAGAAAAAAGCATCCGTGGGAGAACACTCTCAGTCAAGATAGTCACCTTGCGTCTTAATTTGTGCGTGTCAGCCCGAGCCAGGCAAAAGCAGCACAGTTCAGGAGACAGGGTGCCGGCGGGAGGCACGGGAGACCCGACTTCTGTTCCTATTCCTGCCATTGCCAGGCATACGATGTCAGCAAACTGCAGCATTAATCTGCTCCCCTCTTTCCCACCCCACCTCTCCTGCTCTGTAGTTATAGTACAGACTTTTCAGGACAGGGACTCTTTCTAACCAAGCCCACGGACGGAGCCCAGCGCCAGGGCCCTTGGGTGTTTCGGCAACACCGATCATTCGTCACACCAAAACCTCCTTCCCTCTCACCCTTCCCTCTGTGTTATCTTGGCTCGCTGGGGAAAGGACTCCAGCGCAGCGTGGGCAACACCCAGGCTAGAACTGGAGTATTTGAAACAGTACCAAAACTAACTTCCAATTAGTGAGATCAGGTACCTCTGGAAGCCTAGCCCGGGGCTACTTCACCCTCCGCAAGCCTCTGCCGTCACTGCGCTGCACCGGGAGCCCTCCCACCTCACGTACAGCTACTTCAGGCTACCAGCTGCAACACAGCCCTACCTTTGAACAAAGCTCCGACTAAAGTGCCTCCATGAAGCCTCCCTGAGTTTTTGCACCTTTGCTAGCTCAATAGCAACTTTGAATGCAAGAATTGCCGTCCCGTTTCTGGTATAGTGTTGCTCCCTTCCTCCCCACAGGTTTGTTGCTCTCCCCTCCTGCAGTTTTCCCTCCTTTCGCCTCGCCTCAGTTTTGGACAGGCCTTATACTCACCTCTAAGCTCGGTTCAGACTTCTCCCCTCTCCTCTCAGTCTTCCCTAAGCCAACTTCTTTCTAGATTTCTTCTCATTTTTAGGTCTCCTTCAAAAATCTCCACATCTTTGCCTCCTGCCCCTGATCTATTATTTTTCCACTTTTCATACATAAAATTTTGCTTTTCAAGGCAGACAGTATATCTTAAATGGTTTCTACTCTATTCAGATCTTCTACCTCAAGTTCATTAACTTAATGAGACGAAAAATGATTGAACAGAGAAGGCTATCAGACTTTGAATAATTGGCTTTTTTAATTTATTGCTCTTGTGGACCAGCGTGGACTGAGGCTCTATTGTGTGAGACGCAGCAGAAGCACAGCAACATAAAAAGATGCTTTCTTCTTCCAAGAGACGGTTTAATGGGCTGATTGGAAGTGGAAGGGTTCCTCTCCAAAGGGAATTGGAAATGACAGATGAGGAGGGGATAAGTCATAAAGGGCCTTGGCAATTAAGACCAAGAGGCTTGTGCGTAATGCAAATGACACAGGAAAACTTGAAGTCCCTGCTCTGCAACAGACTTCCTGTGCAATCTTGGTCACATCACTTAGTCTTCCTGTGTCATAGCTCTCCACCAGAAATAGTACCTCACTGCCTGGTACGGGTAAGATGAGAATGAATCTACCATGAGCTTCAAGGCTTACAGGCACTACTAGAGCGTCAGGAACCGTGCAAGAACCAAAGATGCAATTTACAATTTTATTTACAGTTCTTTTTGCGAATAAGTAATGGAACAGATTAACAGAATAGATTGTGTATACAGTATTAGTTACATATGTTCATCTAGTCAAATAATGTCCCTATTCCTCTATGTCACTAAAATCATAATGTGTTTTGTGATCATTTCAGTTTTGCAAAAAACCCAAACAAACCAACCCAAAACAACCACAAACCACAAGCCAGCTGGATTTGACTCCCAGTACTTTTTGCAGCAGCACCCAAGGCCACAGAGCAGACATGACATTTCACAAACCAGCCACCTGTTCTGAGCACTGTCACTTGCTGATGTAGGTGACACAGCTAACCAGTTACCAGCTTCATCAGCTGCAACAGTATAGCACTCAGCAGCTACTCCCCCTTCATATGATAGACGAGAGGCAAATGAGCCCTGCGGTTAAGAAAGGGCCATCAGGAATTAATCAGCTACTCCATGACCAAGCACTGAGTTTAATGAGAACACAAACTCACAGCACTTGAAACCTCTGTGCCCTGGAGCCTCGTTCACGCGAAGGGGAGTGCCACTGATGGATCCCATATTTTGCCCCGGTCGCGGATACCCCCAGCCCTCCTCCTCTTTGCAAATCCCCTGAGAGACCTGAGCCCTCCCCTGCCCTAGCTCCCCATCCTCCTTCAGGAATCAGGAAGAGGCCTGTCCTCACTCATCTCTGCCCTAGCACAGCCCTGCTCCCTCCTTGTCCCCCAGGCCCCGCACCTCCAGGTAGAAGGTGGACCCAGCCACAGCATGAGACCCCCGCCACGACTCGGGACACACGTGAGAGCGAGCTGGGAGAAGTGTTTGGGGAAGGAGTAAGTGCGGGGGTCAGGCTGAGGACTGATCCTCTCGGAGCCAGCCTGCCTCCCCCCGAGCAGCCGGCGCATACCCCAGCCACCCTGATGGACCCAGGGAACCGGCCAGGGACCGGAGTGATGCTGTCAGAAAAATGAAGTTATCTATTCAAATTTAAAACAAGCAAAATGTTGCCAGAATGGAAAGGGGAAAAAAAATCCCAGATGAAAAACAGTTTCCTTAATAGCTGTCCATTAGTAAACATTTTTCAATTGTATTTGCAACCCAAAATTTGCACAATTCTGGTTATGCATAGGAGGCTGACAGTAAAATAGGCTAGAGACGGAAATGCCTGAAAGTCCCTAAATCCTCCCTGCATTTCACTTGAGGGACACCAAGCAGCACGAACAGCAAAACGAAATGTGTATCCACAACATTTCCACAAATTTAAGATATTTTATCTGTATGGCAGGAAAGAGATTAATTATTTTCAACCAGCATTCGCTTATTGCAGTGTGGGATTAGGCAGCTATTGAAGTGTTACCACCTGCTGGGAATTTCAGAACTTCCCATATCGTCCTCTCCCTTCGACATTAAAGAGGGAGCACCTCGGGTGTGCATCACATTTTATCAAAATCTAATCACTGCTGACCAGTCGGAACGGTCAGGGTCAAAAATATGCCACTTCTCAGAAGATACTGAGTTTAGCAAGAAAAGTATATATGTGATGTCTGCCACAGCAGGGGGCTAGAGCTGACATCCTCAAAGGCATCTTTCATTCTTATTTACACATCAGACAATTTTACATTGTTATCAGATAATGGCTTTATTAAAATTATGCATCTAAATTCACTAGGCTGAAACTGACAGCACCAGATTCTCTGTGTGCAAGGAAAAAAAAAGACAATAATTAGCTGGTAGAGAGTATTTTCATCAACGTTTGGGGTCTGATCTCACAAAATCCTGGGATTTCTCAGCTCCTTTTGATATCAGCTCAGCAATTCAAGGGCTAGCTGGCCAGCAACATCCATCCCTTGAAACCTAAGGGGTACAGCAGACTGAATATATGGATGAGATTTACTTTGGAAAATGTACAGTGAAAATAAGTTTATTAAGCATAAGGAGATTTGGGAAAGCGTCCAAGCAATAATAAATAATGAATGCAAAGAATGAAATACATTAGATCACCCCTTATGGCATAAGGGATGGAATGCAGTCATCCATTCTTTCCTTTCCCCTCTAGATTAAAAAAACATATATATATATATAGTTCACTGTTTCTGGAATTCCCCATTTAGTGAAGTTTATCTGAAAGATCAGAGTATGGAGAATATACATTGCACGGCTGAAATAATGAGAAATACGTCTGAGAAGCAGCTCTGAAATATCGTGAAGTATCAGTATCGAAAAGAGAACTGCGAAGCTGCCTCCTATGCGTTACCCTGGTTTTCTCGTACACTCACACGGCTTCGTCTAGCGACTGCTATAAAGTAGGAATCACTAAACGTACTGAAAAGCGCTGAAATTAATCCCCCCCCTCGCCGGCTCGGAGTGACACAACCATCGCAGTGACCGTACGCGTCAGCGCTACCTGCGCGCCGGGAGGGCTCCGTGCTCCGTGCCCCGGCCCCGCCGCTGCCGCCGGGCGGGACGGCCCCGGCCCCGGCCCCGGCCCCGGCCCCGGCCCCGGCCCCGGGGGGAGGCGGCGCAGGGGAAAACCGCCGGGAAGGACAGACACAAAGCCACAACCCGAACTCACAGCGGTATTTTCTCAAAACCGGAATAACCGAGCCTTAGGGCAAACGCAGCACGGTCCTGTCAGCACCCCTCGCAGGCGGGCTGCGTCCCCAGCCTGCGCCCACCGGGCTCCGTGCCGCTCCGGGCCGCCCGGGGCTCCCCAGCCCAGCCCGGGGGTCCCCCACGGCTCAAGCCCCTCGCCACCCGCGGCGAGGCGAGGTAACCCACCCGCGGGGTAAGCCACCCGCGCCCCGCGGACGGCGCCTCAGCGAGGCCCGGGACCCCCCCGCCCCGCCGCCGTTCCCCCTCCGCCCGGCCCGCCCTGCCCTCACCTCCGCGCCGCCGCCCGCGGCTCTGCGCGGGCGGAGCGGCCGCCGCCACCGGCGGGACGGGCGCGCAGGGACGGCGCTGAAGCGCGATCCTTCCCGCGGGAGGAAACGCCGCCGGGGGCTGCTCCTGGGCGGGAGGGCGCTCACTGACCTCCGGCGGCGGCGGCGGCAGCGCCCGGCCCGGCCCGGCCCGGCCGGCGGCGGGGTGAGGGTTAAATGGCGGCGCGGCGCGGCGCGGCGCGGCTGTCAGGGCGGCTGTCAGCGGGGCGCGGGGCGGCGGCGGACGCCGTGCGAGGGGAGCCCGCGCCCCTGGCGGCCAGGCTCGGCGAGGCGAGGCTTGGCGAGGCGAGGCTCGGCAAGGCGCTGCCCTACCCCGCCCAGCCCAGCCCAGCCCAGCCCAGCCCAGCCCTGCCCTGCCCTGCCCCGCCGCCCTCACACGCCCTCCCGCCCGCCGCCGCCGGGGTGTGGCGGCCCCCTGTGGGAGAGGGGCCTCCGGGCGGGAAGCGGCCGCGGCCGCGGCAGCCCGCCGAGGAGAGGGGACGCGCCGGGATCCTCCGCCGCAGCCGGCCCCGGCCCTCCAAAAATTCTCTTCACAGTGCGGTGCGGTTTGTATGGCCCCAGGGTGAGTGGTCATGAAGAAGGCGGAGAGCCGCGGTGCGAGCCGAGGCGACGCTCAGGTGGAGGGAGGCCAGGCTTCCTGACCTGCCCAAGCCGCCATTTCTCCCCAGATGCGTGGCTGTCTCCACCTCTTGCACCTCTCCGCAAGCTTCCTTTCTGGTCGGTAGAGAGTCCTCCCCACAAAATCAATCCCCTCCTGCTGGGCGTTGGTAAAGGCGTCCATCCACGCACAAGCTTGCGTGTTGGAGCCAGCCATCGGTGTTGGTCGTTGTCTTGTGAAGAAAGCAGCGGGCAGACCGGGGGCTGCTTTCCAGAGTCGGCTTGCAGGGGCATCGAACGATCTTGTCAGCGGGGAAGAGCAGCCCTGGCTCCTTAATGCGCCCATCTGCAGCCAGAGTCCATGTATGCATGGGTGTTTGTCATGCCCAGTGTTTATGGATAATATACAGGGACTACTGTGACAGGATAAAACTATCCTCTTGCAGAGGGACTTCTTGAAAAGTTTCCATCTGTTTTTATGCAACAGAGTCATCCATTTATCTCAAACTACAGGTAAATTTATTTCCCTGTCGTGGAGTCTGTGGTTAAATACAGACTGATAGATACCTACACACCCACAAAGCTACAAAAGGATTTCAAGGAGCTTTAAATCAACTGATGTTAGGTGTAAAGAATCTTCCTGCTTTCCCTAATTCCCCTACAGTAAGCATGGGCACAACGTAAAGGCCAGAGAGGAAGTAACTGTCAACTTTCGGTGTCCAAAATGAAAAACAAACCAAAATGTTGCTTCTAGTTCACTTTCATCATCCATATGACCAAGAAAATACAACTTCCACACAACATGAATATCCATCCCTGCCCCACATGAACGCTGAGCCCGAGCGGCTGATGAGGGTTGCCGCCCACCCTATCCCCCTCGTCATCCCCTGCCTTCCTGCTTTCGCTCTGCTCTGATCAATCTGCGCTAAAACCCTTTTCCATATGCTCGCTGGGGTCTGCGGTGGTTAACGCTTCACAGGCACACTGCCATCTGGAGTACCATCAAAAACCTTCAGGAAAGCAAGACAAACACTTGCTGAGGAACTCGGACTGTATTCTGGACAGCAAAGAGTGAAATATTTATGTATCATAAAGATTTTCCAGGCTTTTTAAAATATTTTGAGTAATCCAAATTCCTAATATTCTCCTGTTTTGTTTGAATAGAGGTGTGTACAGTTTTTTTAACTCGGCTGTCTTTTTGGTGTCTGTAAGATTTTGTCTGATGTTTCGGAGTGGAAGGGATGCACACATGTCTGTGTGTCTGTGTGTCTAGTCTAATAAGCGAAGGTCACCGCATTTCAGCATCAGACACTCGTAGCTACACGATCTGTTCCATGTCTTGCCGTGACTTAGCTCAACCCTTCCTTTGAATGCCGAGGAGTTTCCCGTGCCCAGTCCTGGTCTGTGTGACTTGCCTGGCAGCAAGGATTCGGCTCCAGACAGTGCTGCTGTGGAGGTGCTAAAGTGCACAGGTACACGGTCGTGCCAGAAGCTCCTTTCACGTTGATCATGTGAGGTACCAGCTGACAGAAGCGGAGGTGTCATGGCACTGGGTTTGGTTTGAATGAGGCAGGTAATAAATCATGTGCGGTAATAAAGAAAATAATATTGTAAGGAGATTACAGATGATGGGGAAGTTCAGAGGAGAGGAAGTGTGCGGTGTATGGCTCCCTGCTTCGAACGTCTGCTGAAGTCCCGGGACTGAAACTCCAGTCTCACTTGCTGCCTACATTTAACATCTGAAAAATCTTATATCGGTGAGTGTTTTGCCAGGCTTTTTTTCCCTCTATGACCACAACTTCTTAAAAATTTAATCACTAAGAAAAAAATGTCATTCCTCCATTCTAATATGGAGGAGAGAGTAAAGAAATCCACACAGCAGGAAAGAGTCTGAAACATGTGGACAGATGTTTTACTCATATAGCAGTATTTTGCACTTATTATAGTGCCTTTGATCCAATGGCCTTAGAGTTTTTATGAGTTATGAGTGATCTTTGGTCTTTTTGTTTCCCACTCCTGATGAAAAAGGCTTTGTCTTCATTTTTCTGCCAGAGTAAACTGAGTCACTGAGATTATGCTCGAATTGTAAAGCCAGAAACAAAACTACGACTGCAGCTCAGGTCACTGCACTCCCTCTCCGTGTCTTATTTTAGACCCATCTCACCTTTGCATCAACATATCCAAAAGGGGTCACAGTCCAAAAAACAGTGATTAAAAAACACAAGTCAGCCCCTATGATTACATGATAGAAATTGTAAAGACCCCGGATAACAGAAGGATGGGCATGGGATAAATATACAGGCTACATTATTAAACCCTTTGAAGCAGACTGGATTATGTTTGCACATAACACACCTGCTGTGATGCTAAGGACTAAGGTCTGTCTTTGTTAACGTGCCGTCCAAATTTCATCAGGAACATATTTTTCACTAAAATAGTTCAGCAGAGCTGGTCTCTGAGGCATCTGGCTAGCGGCAGATGAAATGCTGGGTTCCTTGCCATTAAAGTTGGTCTCCCTGAGGGTGAGAAACTAATAACAGAAGGGACAGGAGAAAGAGAGAGCAGACGAATACTCACTTAGCCCACAACCATGATGTTGGGCACCAAATGAATTTAAACACCAAAGGATACAAAGAGAGAGTGACCTTTAATCACTGATCTGTAGCACCAGCCACCGGTGTGATAGACAAGCGGGGAGCGTGCAGACGGGTCCCGCCTGAGCGCAGACCCCAGCTAGCCGCTGTGCTGAGGCGGCCCGCATGGCTGAAACGTTAAAGGCAGCCATGACGGAAAGGTCAGGCAGGGAAAAGCATCCTGGCCTGTAAAAACGGGATCACCTGTTTTCCAGCTGCTGGCAGCTGTGCAGAAAACACATGCACGTGTAGCGATGGGCGGTGTCAGAGGCTGCGGGCAGCTGCCCCTTACTTAGCCAGGCCAGAGCAGCCACGTGGACTCCAGCCGTGAGCTGAAACCGATCTGCCTGATTTTACCCAAACCAAATTCAGGGTATTTATATGAAGGGCACCACCACCAGATTGGCTGTGTTGGTGGTTTTCAGTGGGCATAAGGTGGTGTGTTGGTTTGTGGCTCTCTCCCCTCTGCCAGCACAGTTGGGTTCGGAAGAAAATGTCTTTTTTTTTTCCTTTGGCATAAAACCAAGATCGTGTAGTAGCACATATTATCTACAGACCACCAGGTGCGACAGCAGCATGCCTGGCTACCGAATTCCCTCTCTGCTCTGCGTAGGGGGGAGAGATGCGACACTGTGTGTGATTTCTACCTGTGCAAAATATGCTAAAAGTCTCCTCTTGCTGATATTAAAATGACCTTGAGCTTCCTAACAGGAGCAGTAATAATATCCTGACTCAGAAAGAGAAGCATGCAAGCAAGAGAAATCTCTGTTTGCTCTCATCCACACTGGCAAAGAAGAATTAATTGTGAAACCCCCAAAGTGGTGCTGGCTGGGATACAAGCTAGTCATCTGTTACGGATGAACAAGGTAAGGGCTGAAACAGTAATATAAATATTTTGTGGTTTAGGGGGACACTTCAGAAAGCTGGAAACAGGGAGAAACTGAAACGTGTCCTTCTGGAAATGATACCTCTGAATTGTTCAAGAAAATTTCTCAAGCTATCAAAAAGAAAAGAAAAAGTTGCACTGGCTGAGAAAACTGTAGTCTTGACTGGAGAACTGACAAGAATACTAATAATTTAACTACAGAAGGCATTTAAATTAATAAAAAAAGTAGAAAAAAGGTAATATTGTCAGGAATTGATAGAAATCAGAAGCATAAAACTGGTAAAGAACTTAAAAGATGATGAGATCTGTAGCCAGCATGTCAAGTGATAAAGATTTTTCTGATTTTAATATATATTTGAAACAAAAGAATGGTAGCTATCCTCCTGATCCACTGCTATGTAAAAAATGTGACTTGTCAGTTGGAATGCAAAAGAAACACAGATGTTCAATAAATATTTCTGTTCTGTTTTGGGGTGGAAAACAGATGATAAAGCCATATTCCAGGATGGTAACAAAACACTATCTGTTCCAGTGCAAGCCTGAGAACGTAAACCAAGAGCAGCTCCAGTTAAACAACTTAAAATCAGCAGCTCTGGATAAATTTGCAACCAACAATTTGTGACATTATTTTTCCAAGCAGTTAGTCTGGAGATGCAGTGGAGGTTTCAGACCACTGGATGAATACTCACGTGTGGGGTTTTACTGGTTTGGTTGGTCTGTAAAGTGAGAGCAGCCCCGGCTGATACAGACATGTCAGCCTTACCCCGATTCCAGACACAGGGATGGAAAAGCTGATAATAAAAAAAGGAGAGTGCCATCACCAATGCTGCTTGAGAAAGGTTGATGGAATATGTATTTTAGATAAAGTTACAAGTTTGGTGAGTAAAGGTAGCAATGTTATAATGTAATAATACTACATATTTCCACAGAACATTTGGTTTGGTAACCCCTGACATTTCCACCAAGGACACTTCTTGCAAAATTAGCACAGCATGCATTAAAAGGATTAAATGTTCACTAATTGGTCTCAAAATTTCCTTTTAATGTGTCATCTTCATGTGGGACGTATTTACCTAAAGATTTAAGGATGGATTAGGCTTTAAGAATTTAAAACTTCTTTCAGAGACCTAAAAGAGGATATATCATCATCACTGCTTAAGTGTTCAGATAATGCACAAACTGGGAGAACGTTAAGTCCTGAAGACGGGTCACTCCCACTGAGTAATCTCTGAGTAAGCTGGGCTTTAGCAAACAATACATATTTTAATATAGCTCCCATAAAATTACATATCTAGGAACAAAGACACGCTTTATAGGATGTGGAGCTCCCTCCTGGGTACTCATTACTTTACAAAGATCTGGAGATCACACTGAGTTGTTAGCTAATCTCAAGCTCCCACTGTCACATCAGTTAGTTTGTGCTGCTGCCCACAGGTTTGGAGCAGGGAAAGGTATCACCTTACTTTACAAGTCTTTTGCCACTATCCCACCTGAAAGTATCATGGCTGAGTGCAAGAAGTGACCTCGATCAAACTGTTATGATGAAACACAAAACTTACAGGAAAATTGGGGAGAGAGTAGTTGCTATTGATATTTTGTCAAAATAAAGAGATGATCAAGTGAAATTCGTCTGTCACTATGAGAAATAATTGCACAACCACAGCCCAAAGGACAACCCCTGAGGAAGCAAATCTGCAGGAAAGCATCTGTAAGCTGCCAGGGAAGCTGCAGGGCAGGCTTAATCAGATGAAGCCCTGAGCCTTCCTACCTATGCTGTTGGTTAATAACACCACCGCACTGAGGCTCATGGTTTTCATATGGTGCTTAGGAAAAGTTTAGCTTTGGACACCCACTGGGAAACCAGGCTGCAGTGCACTTAGCCTCGTGCAGTTTTACAGGAGACCAACTTCAAACCCGGCTTTTCCTCTTTCTTAAGACACCCGTGGGACTGAGAGCCCGGCAGAAGTCTGACATCCAAGTAACATTCACGTCCAAGCGATGTGGATGGGGAGTGAACTGAGCACGAACGTAGGTTCAAGCACGTTTGATAGCGTGAGCATTCAGTCTATATGTGATGGCTGGGAATATAAAAACCGGGGAAACAAATTACCTCAGCAATTAATACTTCTGCAGTAGCTTTTCTTGGTCCAGTGCTGATGTTCACAGTTTAAGGTGGTTATTAGGTAACTATGGAAAACTGTAGGAAGAGCAGAAAATAGGACAACATGGTGGGCAAAAGGACTCCAGATGATTTATCCGTTTCTTAAGCAGTCACATTCCAGGACACCTGGCAAGAAGGGAACTCACCTTTAATAGAGGACTTATTAAATATAAGGTAAAGTGGCTAGAAGCCGAAGCTAAACAAACTCTGATTACGTACACTGAAAACATTCTTACAACAGGTAGTAGTCGTTGGAATAGTTTGCCAAGAGCTGTGGTGGGATTTCCCAGAAGTTGCAATCTCTTGTTATTCCTAAAAGGAGTTCTACTTCAAACACAAATTAAGTAAGGGAAGTCCTACAGCTTCTGTTACCCAAGAGGTCAAGCAAGGTGGTCAAAAGAGTCTCGCCCGGCCTTGTAAACTATAAATAGGTTAGAGTCCCAGTGGAAAAAAAATTATCCTTATCTCAGGCTTTCCCAAAACACTGTGGAAAAAACAATAGGAACGCAGAAAGATCAGAAATAGTCACTTCGCAACAGTTGTGCCTAGTTCAGTGTTTCTACTGAAGAGACCAAAACATTTTGTGATCTTATTCCAGAATGTCTCTTAATCTTTTCCTTCTTGCTGTCAGAGCTCAGCCACAGCCAATACACCCATTTTCAGAGCTGTTAACTACTCAACATTTAATAATTATAACAAAGGTTGGGTTTGAAGTTGGTGGGAGTTTTGCCATTCTCATTTAATGGGTGGATCAAACCAGAGTAACTTTGCAATTTAAGGACACACCTCAAATTCTCCATCCGATGTGGAGTGAAACTGGGGGGAATTATGCCACACACTCACACACACAACTGCCGAGTCTGGCTGAAAGAACAGACGTTTCTCATACACCGCAGCAAATACTGTTATATTTAGGCAACATTTGAAAAGAATTCTACCTACATGAAGTGAATCATTAAATAGCCGCAGTACAAATGCCACACCAGCAACAGATTTATTCTGCGCAACTGTGCTGCCTTTATTGTTCTTTGCAAAAAGAGAGTACTTTACACAGCATGTATCCTCCTGCAAATTTTTTGGTTAGAAGAAAATAACAAGTCCTGTCTTCGAGTTTCTGGGAGTGTTCTGCATGTAATGAAGCAAGGGACACAGGAGCACCGATTTGTTCGACTGTTGACTTCAAAAATACAGTGAAACAGCATTTAGATTATATCATTCCCCTCCTTTACTTACTCCCTGAGATAATTTTGATGATAATTTATCATCAGCTGAGTGAAACCCTCCAAGTACATAAAATACTTTGAATTGAACAAAACAATGCAAAACATCTAACAGTCTCAGCCTTATGCTCAGAGCAGGAGTCACAGAAGTGCTGTGACTATTCCAGCAGTACCAGCCCCTTTTACCCTGAACTTGCCATCCATCGGTGCTGTGAGCATGGCACAGCGGGGTTTAATGTGCTCCTTCATCATGGGGAATTTGAAGTCATGGCATTCCCAGTCTAGTGGGGAAGCAGGAGACCCAAGATCCTAGCTGGTCTTGGGTTTGGAGCAGGGATATGAAGCAGGGTGGTTTCTATCAGGTCTGCCTCTCATGAGTGTGTGCTAACTAGCAGGCTATAGGGTTTTCTGAAACTGAGGTTTCCTCACTCACTCCTGAAGTTTTTGTGTTTTGGTGTGCCTTTTTTTTAATATATGAATAATACTTCAATTCTAAACCATAAGGAAAAATGACTCTCAAGCCTGCTGGCCAGGACAACTACCTGGGAGGTACTACACTTGGGCTTCTGCTCCAAAAAGTATTTAAGCATTTCCTTAAAATAAAGGCGAGTGTTGACAACAGACATGCCCAGAATATCCTCTTAGCATGAGTACTTGCAGCTCATTCTTGGGAGAACAAAATGCTAGTTGAAGACTTCCCAGCAGAAGATGACCTGGAACTAGAGTCTTGCATTTCACGTGAATGCCTGAAGCACTGAGAATTAGGATGAAATGGGAACTGCTAGAATAGGAAAAGCAATGTAATTGTCAGATTTGTGAATCTAGCTCAGAAAAAACACACTGGAGAGGGGGTTCCTCCCAAAGAAAACAATGATTTCACACCAAACCACAAGTAATTTTGAACCAGCCATTCCTGCCTTTTCAGTGTATATTTTAAACAACTGCCCAGTTGCAAACAAGCCTCCCAGGCTTGAGGAAGCAGGAACTTCTGCTGTCTGCCACTACTGTCCTCATGAATTTGGTGACGTACTTCCACTAATATTACAAGAACCACACTCAGGCCATTTGGACAAACTGTTGAAGTCCTGTTAGAAGAACTGCGCGTCAAAGAGTTTAGCTAATCAATATGTAGCCAGTAGTGATTATTAAAGATATACTTCTGAACACTTCCAAATACACATACATACATATGTATCTTGCGGGGCGGGGGAGGAAGGAATGTTTGCACTTCAGAAATATGGTTCAGGTTAGATCCATGTTTCCATAGGCTAAATATAATTTTCCTGAAAACAAAGGCAAAGAAGAAATGGAAAAGATGTACAGATTCCCGAGCAGCATTCTCTTCCTGTCATATGCATAAAAAGGCCTGTGTTTTCAAATGAAAAACATCATCATCATCATCTAAGACTGCTCCATAAAAAAAACAAGCACTTCTTGAACAGACCTCTGTTAAACCTCTGTTCAAAGGACTGCATAATTGGGCAGCCCTGGCAAAATGAGATAATGTTCATGTATCATGATACAAATATTCTAGGGATAATCAAAATATGAAAGGTTCATATAGGCACCATCTGTACTAAACTACAACATTTTCCTCTCTCCTATAATCCTGCTTCAATAGTCAATAGATTTTTTTGCTGGTAGGACCGGGCAAGGACAGTTTAGGACAGCATGATGTACTACCATGATACCACACAGCCGTAAACATGCCACTCCATTTGTTTACCTGACAGCTGGCTCTCAGTGTGGTATCAGATGTATGATTTCTGTTGTCTTTCACCTGGGAAAACACATTCGAATGTGTCAGACACCTTTCCAACGCTAGCACAGGATATACGCTTGGCTTGGACTCAGACTGGTTCTCTCATGAACCTGGTGCTTGTGTAGACATCTATAGTTTCGCGGTTCGGGCTGGAATGGGTCACAGGCTACTCAGCAACAGAACCAGGGCATTCTAATTACATTTAATTCTGCCTTTTAACTTTAAATCAAAACTATCTTGTACCCTTTTACGTACAAAATGAGCAAAAATATGATGCGGTTTAAAATCCTGTCCCACAGAACCACAAGATTTTGATGTTCAAAGATTTTAAAGCTGCTGAAAACATTTAGGAGGAACAAAAACCCCAACAGAACAGTCTATTTAAGAAAGTCTTTTCATTTTTATTACTTTCTAGTAGTAATTTTCTCATGTGTATGTTTAAATTCTAAAACAGCTATATACTTTACCCTATAGATTTCTTCCCTGTAGAAAAAAGAAAAAGTCAAGGAAAAATCTTTGGAAAGAAAAGCTCAAGAAGGTACCATCATTTGAAATAGGCTATATTGTTATTGCTTAATTAAGATAATGAAATGCTCAGGGTTGGAGCAACAAAGGCTGGGAGTTTACAGTTGGCATTTCCTTTCTGGTTTTGTCCTTTCCGCAGAAGACGTGCCCCCTTGTGGGGAGAGGTTCAGGCCCATAAACCACTGGTCTCCCTCGACAGGTTTGGGTATCGGGCAAAAGAAACAGTTGTCACAAAAAAGCTTTTTGCTTCTGAATTTCTCACTTTTCAGTCCCTCCTGAGATGCGTGATGCTTGGCGTACCTCGCATAGATCTCTTCTGTGGGCTGTGGGGAGGATGAAGAAAAGCAGCGAGCCATAAGGCTCCTGAAGAGATGACGCTAGATGGTTAACGCAGTAAGGACAGTGTGGAACCGGTTCCTTCAGCTGTGTCAAATACATTAGTTTTAGCACCTTCACGGAACAGAGGAAAACTGCCCTAAAGAAAGCACTGCATAAAAGTTTGCTCGTGACAAGGATAAGAGGACACAATTCCCTGGATCTAAATGAGCATCCTATGAACAAAAAGCATCATCACTGTAGGGATCTCTACACTGAACTCCTTATTGGCAGGCTCTTAACTTGTCTAAGCAATGGTTACACTGAAATAGTTCTGAAAATATTTTCAGGCTCTTAAAAGCCTTTTTCTCCTTTTTTGTAATGTCTATTTGGCCATTACAACCATAACGCAGTTATCTATACGTTGTCCTTGCCCATACCTTGAATGCATTTTGTGATTTATTAAAACTGGTCACTTCAAAACACCAAAAATTTAAGTGATGTGGATAATCATCCACTTAACCATTATTACCATGACAACAGATCTTCAAGTAATGTAACAACTCCACTGGAGTTATGAAAACTGAGACTATCAAATTGCATTCAGTGTGAACACAGGTTTAGGAATATCGAACAATATGATACCTCGTGACTATTAAACACAGGGTGATAGTCTTCTTCCTCCCTTCAATATTGAAAGCATATTAATTTTTGCATATGAGATATAAGCAAATGAACTGTCTCCAAAACAGATAATAGGCTGATGAAACAGACAAATGATCTTTCATTAGAAGTACAAGATAAAAACCAAGCATATTAAAGCACAGAGTCTGGTAGAGTGACAGGAGGCTACTACACTCTGCGATGTAAAGAGAGGACAGAGAAAGGGCACCCGAAGTGCAACGTAATGAGACAGGAAGGAAGATGGCAAGGAGAGAGAAGGGAGGAGTCTGTGCTAACAATGCTCCTATCTGAGATATTAGCATAAGACATGACAAAATAAACACCGTGTTTTCTAGATTCACATAACATCTGTTAATCTATCCTGCAGCAGGTTCTTTCTGTTTCAAAGTACAAAGAACCCCAAGATCCTCTTAGAAAAGTGTTCATCACTTCTGGGAGAAGGGGTTATTCTACACTGGTTTGTTCCTTATACCACAGTACACACCAAAGTCACTTATCGCTACGGATACATCTGTCTGTTTTGTTGCTTTGTTGCTCTAGACATAAACAAACTGAAATTGTAGTATGCAGTAACCTGTCTTCTGGGTGCCGACCCTCATGGCAGACTACAGGGATATTCTCTCCACTTCCACTTGCGTGGAACCTTCGTCTGCCTTCTCTTGAAATGAGAAACTACAGAGCATGTCAAATAAAACTTGAAACGTGATTTAGCCGGCTTGAAACAATTAACATGCTTCCGACTTAGTGATTCTTATTTCCTTTCAGTTCAACTTAAGAGGATTCAGCACTTGAAATACCTGAGAACTGTAAACCATTGCAATGTTTATCACTGTTGCAGTTGACTAACAAAATAAAAATTTTAAAGTCAGTTGGTGGAAGGGTTCTGTCCTCTCCTCTCTTGTTCAGCTGTTAAAACAAATGGTACACAAACTACATTAGCTTTGCGTCAGAAATAAATTTGGGTAGAATCTCAAGCCTTCCACTGAATCATCTCTGCAAAGATGGCCCATCTTTTCAGCAAGAAGCAGCCTAGAGAAAGCAAAAGAAGAGGTGCTGTATTACTTGAGGACAACATGTTAACGAAGGTATTAAACACAGCAATTATTACTTACCTTTCTTTGGCTAAGAGAACAGACATCCCCACCAGCTTAGCAAACTCGTCAGCTGTGAGAGAACCCTTTTCAGACACCTGTCAAAAAAACAAACACGCAAATAAACAAACTATGGCATTAAAAGGACAATGAAGTTCTCTCAGCTACTGAATCAGGTCTAGCCTTGTGAAGTCATAAATTGGTAGCAAATCCCTTATGAAGACAACTAGTTTGCTTGCATTTAAAAAAAGTACAAATAATTATGTGTATTTCCCCTTATAAACACCTCTTCTGTGTCCTGGGAAAATTGCCAAGTATAAAAAAGGAACCTAGAACAGAGCTAAATCTGTAAAAAAAAAAAAAAAAAAAAAAAAAAAAAAATCACATGGTATCCCTTCCTTTGGATTTTTTTTTAAAAGATGCCCTGGGACAAAACGAGCAGAAAAATTAGAATAGCTCAGACAGCAATACTCTGTCACAATCAGTGCCCGACTATACTAAGTGATTCTGCAAACAGTGAAGCCTAAGCGAGAAAGTAAAAGACCTGTTCAGGGCAGGTCATCGATGTAGAGTCACCTCAGATGGAAGTGGAGAATTTGAGTTTAATGGGATTTCAGATATCCCCATTCCCTACAGAAAAATCCCCAAACCTTAGTACTCCACCCTATCTTATGGCATACTAGAGGGATCAGGAAAAGCCACCGTCACATTCAGTTGACACAAAAGATAGGTTCAGTCTTGGGACTCAAAACTTTGGCTCCATTTTCTCAACCACACCCGTTAATACAAGCTAAAATGAAACCTTCTCACACAGGTTGGACATGTGGATGCTTAAAATATTAGATATGAAGTCCAGACTTATTACTACACTGAATATTCCAGATAAACATGTTTTATTGCCCTAGAAATTAATAATTCTTTCATTTCTCCCTTGCTTCAGATTCAAGCAAACTTGTAAATGCAGATGTAGTTGCCATCTCCTGCTTCCCACATAACTGGGTGGGGAGGGGTCTATTCTGCATCATTCGCAGCAGTAGTCTTTTTACAGAAACTCAGATTAAATTAGTCCTAACTTTAGATTTTATGAAGCTAAGTAATCAAACCTGAGTAATGGAAGTCAGCTATACAAGCTAATATGCGCGTGGGTGATTAAGTCTCTCTCCTTCCCAAACCACTACTCTCATCAAGGATGACTTTGGGTGCCTTTGACTTCCATGTCATTTCCTGTCTTTTCCAGCTGTTCAAAACCACATCTCTCTCCTCTCTGAAACCCTGTGACTTCCTTTCACTTCTCAGAAGCTTCATGTTACTGTACATTATACATTAAGCACAGGGTGGCTTTGGCCACAAATCTGATCTCATCTTCCCTTTCCCTGTGGCCTAGCCTTCCTCATTCAAAGCCTCTCCCTTACATTTTTCTATGGAGTAAAAGTCTCATATTATGAAAACAGAAGAAAAAAGGCACTTCAGTAATAAATCCACCATCTGTTGCTTTTTGCTGTTGACCTCATTTGTTATCAAGAAAAGGTTTTTCCTTTCCTTTCAAAGAGATAAGCACTCTTACTGAAGGCAACAAATTAATTTGAAAACAAAAATAATCAGAAAAAAACCTAAAATGGACCAGGTATTTTTCTGTAAATGTAAGAAAATAAACTGAAAGGATTATTGAAAGATTTAAGCATTTTAGTTTTGATAAATTAGGATGGAATCTTTTAGATTGTAGATGAAAATACATTTCTCTTATCTAAAAATCTTTTTAATGATAGAAAGCTATACAGTAACAATCATGCAAAACGCACTGAAGAGTCTACCTCATGTATCAGGTGAGAAGGTGTATGTGGTAGCTCTACTTTTTTTAACTGCCCACGTCAAAGTTCTCTTTGATGTTTAACTTTGGATACACTGAATGAGCCTTTACTTAGCTTTATGAAAAACCAAAAAATTACATCCCACTGAAAGAGACACAGGAAGATGCAGCAAATAATGGGATAGCAGGACTTTAAAGAGTCCAGAGGTACCAAGACCACGAAGATTTACCACACTGAGCAATTTTTACTATTTCTTCTTCCTGATGAAGCTAGCTTAATTCTATATGCACTACTCTCTGAGCGCTCTTCACAGCGGCAAACTCAGTACAAGATGTTACACATACAGTGTGCTATTTTGTGAAATAAACCCAAACCAAACAACTGCCTATATCAACATTTAAGAGCTCCTTTCACTGCCTTCAAGCACTTTGTGTACAGTGTCTGAAGTCCACTTCTCTTAAATTAAGTGCTTCATGGCATGTATTAATTTCATCCTACAGTGCAAAAGATTTGGAGAAAGGTCGAAGGTTAACGAAGTTTGAGAAGAGATGAAAGAGGTGAAAGAGTTCCTATTCCTTAAGGAGAAAACAACGACTAAGATTATTGCCTGCACAGCACTTTGAACATGAAAAGTGCTATTTAAGTATTACTGTTAGAAGATTTGGGAGTGGAATATTTTGTATCTCAAAACCTCAAAAGGAAATCCTGTACCTCCATTTTTATACCTAATGTCTTTAAATTTCCCTAGCACCATCAGAACACTGAAGGAAATGAAGTACACTTACTGTCTCTAAAGCAGAAGCTACCATTTCCTCTTCATTATGAGACTGGAGTTCAATCACCATCACACCACTGTCAAATAACCGAAGCCTAAAATCAAAAGAGAGTCAAAGTAACTAAAAAACGTGTGCACATCACCTATAATCACATTTCTAATGCATCCACACCTATAACCACATTACAAAAGGAAAAAAACCCCACCAAAACCAAAACCAAAAACCCTCTGTAAAATGACCTTAACATTAAAAGCATCTTCAAAATCTGAAGAGACTGAAAAGAGCAGGGCATATGTCTGGGCTTAGTTAAACACTTTTCCCAGTCTGACAAAACTGTATTGGAAGTGAAAAGAATATTGCCTTCCAAGCAAAGTAAATGATGGTTAAAAATTCATATTTTAATGTCAAGTGGATGTTGGTGCATACAGCAGCACCCTTTAAGCAAAGGGTGACTGTTTAAAAAAAAAAAAAAAATTTAGCGCAGGTAAAATACTAAGTCATCCAAGTGCCATGGTCTGACTTGTGAGTACCATGTTTTATAAATACATCTGTAAAGCTCTTACCTTAGTGGTAATTTCAGTGACTCCAGCATCTTACAAGCATTTACTAAATCTTCTGGTGACAGCAACTATTAAATTAGTAAAACATATTTATTCACAGCTTGCATTTCAAGTATACCGCAGAACACCAAAACAAACAGTTTTAATAACTACAGCTCTAACATACAGCAGGCTACACAATATTGTTAATTTTCTTCCTTTCTATTGTCCAGTCTATTTTCTTGGCTTCTATGCTCCTTTTTGTTCTCTTACTGTGTGTGTTCTATAATAATCCTTCTTGCTCTATTTACAGAGAGAATTGATGTTTTTTGTAAAAAAAAAAAAAAAAAAACAAAAAAAAAACCCAAAACCACCAACCCAAAACCCAAAACCCCCAAAAAATTCACCATTCCACCATTCTTTAATATTCTCTGTCCTTCAGTCTTCTTTCCAGGTAAGGATGGATCTTCCCTTTTATAGGGTATTATAAAAAGCAGCATACATTATGACAACTTATAGGGGATAGATAAACATTACATGGAAGAAAGAGAAAGAAAAAAGGTAAAAACCCCTAATTTTAATAAAGGGCTTATCACTTCATGCTGTTAGACAGGTAGAGTGAGCAATTGGCAGGGAACATTTTTACCCTTTTTCTTTAATTACCTTATCACTGAAGTACATTTTATAAAATACTTAATAAAACCAATTTCTCACCTCTAATCCTCGTGCACGATTTACCAGACAGTACACTTCTGTAAGTGACATGATCCCTCCTCGCTCCTGTGTTAAGCACAAGACTGGTAAGAGAAATAGCATTAATCTAGTAAACACAGTATCTCAACTTGCATTTGACTGATTAAACAGGTAAAACAGAGGAGCTCGATGGGCCTTAATGAAAAAAACCACTACCCAGGCAATACCACGTATCTCTAGCACGAGAGGGAAGTTGTTATATTACATCTTTCTCTAATCATTTTAAAATGCAAAACACTGATACTACATTCAAAGACTGTGAACTACTTTGATTTTAAAGCAGAGAAAAAAATCGCAGGAACAAGGAATTTCAATATATTAAATCTATCAATCGATTTACCATTTTTGCTTTTCAGACACACTCAGTAGGTAGCACAAAGCGTTCACAAAAATACTGTCATATGTATACTTTTTAGTAGCCACATAGCCTTATAAGTTGCAACATGAGATCTAACTTTTTGGTGAGAATCCTGAACTCTGTAATAGCTTCAGACAAATTAAAATGTGAGATATTACTAAGAGGGGATAATCTATGTAATAACTGTGCTATATTTGCAAAATATGTAGTTTTTAAGCAGTTTAAAGACTGACTACTTATATTTTCAAAGTCAGTGTTGTTTCCTTCTTTCATTAAAAAAGGAATATTCTGCAACAAGGGATGAATACAGGGCTGTTCAAATAGAAAAAAGACTGCTAACTCTGCGGTCTTGCTATCACTGATATTTCACAAATTAGAAACTGAGGTGCCATTACTCCAGAGAAAAATTCTCATTTATATTGAAACTTTCTTATTCAGAAAGAGGATATATATTCCATAAACACTGAACGTGAGGCTGTGCTGCAAAATCTGAGACTTTAAAAAGAAGCACATTACTACAGCCAAAACACATTTACATCAAAATTCAGCAACACACAGAAAATGCTGGTGCAAAATTAGGTACTTTACCTCTAATGGCGTCTGCAGTATTCCAGCTAGTTGCTTCGCCAGTTGCATATGGTAATGTGTACCTGATCCATATGTTTCCCTAGTAACTGGATTAGCTATACCCATACTCAGTAGATAGGACTTGAACCTAATAGTCTAAACAAACAAATAAAAGTACGTCAGCTAGTGAATGATTCTGCGTTTTAGAAGTCTTTGATTTTATTACCATAAGACAGTTTTGGTGAATAAATCCATTCAGTTTACTACCAATGAAGTCAATTACTAGCAAAGAGAAGGCAAGAGTTAATACAATTTATTTTTGACCAGCAGAGGCCAAAAAAAAAATTTACACAAAGGCAGTACAATCTTTGCTTTTAAGAAAGGGTCGAGAGATAAGCTAACACTAAACAAGTAAGTCACTTTTACTTTATGTAGAATTAAAACACAAAAAACCAAACCATGAAGTGTTCTTTATTAACATGACATGTATTAAATGGATAGCTTTTTGCTTTGCATAGGAACATTTCTGTTGACTTTAAAACCAAAATTCATTTACCTCATCTTCAGTGATGTCACCTTGTTTTTCTTTAATCTTATTAGCTATTGACTTGGATAACTCCACCATTTCCTTAGCCTATCAAGAAAGACACATAGATAAATCAACTTTCAGCTCAACAGAGAAAAGCATGGTTAAAACCAAGGAAACAAGCATAATCTGCTTGGATAAGTGACACATGCCATACCTTCTCCATTAGTTTGCTAAGATCCTCAAAAGCCTGAAATGAAAAGCAGACACTGCAAATCAGTATAATTACAGCATTCAGCTTCAAGGATACAGTGAGCTGCCTTTGTCCACCTATCTATCCAAGTTATTCGTAAGAGCTGCTATCCCTTTAGATTAGTATGTTACAATGTGAGATATTATACATAATTCGTTGATATATCTGTTTTATATCAGGTCTTAAAATCAAAATTATACAATCCATAAACAACAAAGAATGAAGACAAGAATCTTCTCTTCTAGTATGTGAACACTAGTTCAATATGATTTATGAAGTCCATATGATAGGAAGGAACAATGAGATACTCAGGCCCAGAAAAGATTAAACTGTCCAAGTTTATTACGCTCTCCTAAAAGCTGGGGGAAGGTTTCTTGGTGGCGATGGTAGGTTTTCTTCCAACAGTTAACCCTCACTCAAGGAGATCTATTGTTTCTGGCCAGCAGCAAGCCAGCTGTAAAGCTACAGAAGTACTCCTCCTGACAAGACAATTTTACTTTAATCAGTAGATGTTACTAAGTTAGTCAGAAACAGTCATTTCAAATGAGCAAGGAAGAAGGTATATGCTTTCACATGCATGCTTAACTGAAGAGACAAAAACTCTGAAAATACGTGGCAACATCTCTTCATTTAAGTATTGCATACATAGGAACAGTGGTGCTACCATAATAAACAAAAAACAGTTTAAAAAAAATCAATTAAATAAGGTCCATGAGACAAATGATGAGATTTAAATAAATTAAGATAAAAACCAGATAAAAAGCATCCTCTGAAAACTCTAGTTGTCGGACCTAAAAACCAAAATACCTGCTAGAGCAAGAGAAAAAATTATTTGTACAAAACAATTTTTTTCTAGTCTGAGAAACCTTTTGTTTCCACAAAAAAGTACGTAATAAACTGGACATCCATCACAGGACCACAGTTATATACAGTCTATTAACCTTAGTAAACTGCTACGGTCTCAAATACAACAATTCTACCACAACCCACAAAGGGCATTTTTAGGCTTAAATAAAACATACATTAAAAAAGCTGAAGGTATACTGGAATTCAAAAGTTTTAGTAATGATAACCAACTAGCATTAATAAACTCATGTAAAAAGAAAAAAAAAAAGAAGAGTTAGCAACTATACTAATGCAACTATATTAAAAAGCCACTCTCATTTCTCCCATCCTCAGCTACACATATTCAGCCTTCTCACCCACTTCTCTTAAATATATGACAACATGCCCAGGTGGTCAACCTTTTCAAACCACCTTTTTTGAACAACTGGTGTGAGAAAAATTCCTGAACCTCTTCAGCTAAAGCTTGCCTGACAGCAGCACCCAACCCCTCTAGCCACAAGTAAAGAAGGTTGTTCAGTTAGAGTATGTCAAATGTCCAGAGATACATCTTGCCTACAGCTTCTAGCCATTGCTTCTATGTGATTCCTAGCTTGTTCTGACTAATCCCCCACTAGAAAGACACATTTTAGCAGAATTTGTGCAGGAAGATCCAATTGTTCCCATCTACATTTAGGCGCCTTAATTAGAAGCTTATTGGTCTGAGATTCAACATGCAAAGAAGAGAGGGAGATGCCTCCAGGAAGGGACAGGGTTTGCTTTTCATCTGAATCCCTCCTAATGGTGCCAGTGTTTCTCCACTGACTGGAGAAGTCTAGCCTCTTAACACTTGGTACCTAAGTTAGGTATGCAAGATTAAGTGGGACAAAGCTAGCTCCAAGGGGAGAAAAGAAAATATACCACCGTATAACAATAATCTACCACTATCAGAACAAAAGCTTCTCTTTGGAATATTTCTTCTTACTTCCTAATCTCCCAAAGTCAAGAATTTACAATAGATTTCCCAATCTCTAGTGTTAATCAAAGTCGTCCTACTGTACTTGTATATGATATCAACAAGAAGTTTTCTAACAAGGCTTCTCCCAGCTTATTTCTAATCTCTATAACCTGCATGAAAACATCATTCATCAAAAGAACCCTTGATTTAGCTAAATAAACACCATGCTGTGTCCAACTCCTCCTCTGCCTGACTCACCGAGGGCAGGCCTGGAAACAAAGGGGAATGTGCACACACCTAACAGGAACTTCCTCAGATAAACAAAAGGCTAAAGAACTGGATTCTTATCAGCAGCGAACAGCAGATGCAGGAAGCCTTTTCCTGGAAGCCAGGGCACCATTTTTTAAATTAAGTCATTTATAACATTTAAAGCTGGAGGAAGGCAGGATTTTACAAGTCATGGTTTTCCTCCGTTCATACAACACGTATAAATGGATTTTTTTTACTCTCTGACAAAGCTACTAAAGGAAAAAATAACCAGACAATACCTTTTGAACTATATACACACGCATGTAACCACAATACCTTTTGAACTACACACAGAACTTCATTCATTACGTTCCTCAAACAGAAAGGAAAAACTTTAATGCTACCAGTATCTGAAACAGCATACGGCCTGCAAAGGTACTATAATTTTCTTATGTATCAGAGCAGTGAATGCCTTTTTTATTGTGGCACAACTGAATCCCATAAAGCTTTGCCACAAGAACAAATCTGTTGCATGCAGTTTATGAGTACTTCTGTATGAATCTCTACTACCAAGACAACACCAGACTATTTTTGAGGATATTGCTCCCAGGTATATACAAAGAAATTAACTGCCTCTGTTGTCCATCAGTATTGATATCTGGAATTTAACTATTATGCTGTCTCTGGGGGAAAGGATGGTCTCCATCTAGCCCAGGTATTTCGCAAAGATACTTGTAACATCTTGCTGATGCCTGGACTGCAGAACATTTTACTGTAATTATAAGCCTAGACCTAACATTTAAAAACTGAGTATTTATAAGATGAAAATCTAATTTCACCACAGTTATGTGCAGACACTTAGATTAGCATATTCTTCTTAATATGTATTAAATTTTCAATGGAAACCAAAATTAGCTGTAAAAAAAAAAGGGAAGGAAAAAAAAAAACCCAAACTTGTAGTAGTCTCTTTCTGCAGATGCCTTCATGTTCTGCTTCCCCTGTTGGAAAGTCACTGAGCTCAGATTCTTAATTCTTCCAAAATTAATTTTATAAATACACACTGTTACTTTCAAAGAACAGTCTTCTTGAAAGGAACTGTTTAAATGAAGAACCTTTACATATATTAAAAAGCCAGTTAAACAAATAACTAAATTATACACTCTTCATCAATTCAGACTTCTCAACAAAAACAATCAATAGTCTCAGCTGCCCCTAAAAGAAAGTGTGAATAAATGTAAATGGTTCAGACAGGTGGTTGACCTTGAAAACTTCAGTAGTATTTACCTCGGAAATGTTTTTGTCAGTCTCTTTTCTTTTTTCCTCTAATTTCCTTTCGATCCCTACAATTCCTACAGCCCTTATTCTTCCTGCCTGCAAAAGAAAATAATGAAAGGAATCAAAATAGGAAATGCTAAGTTTTCTCATCTGCTCTACTGTGAAAAACCTTACATTAGAAGACAGGAAACGTTCCCCCACAGAGTTGGTATCATGCATACAATATTTCATGTATTTCTTGAATGTGTTTTTTAAAGCAATGTAAAAAAATAAACAATAAGTGTAAAGCATGTATGAATTTGCTGTAGTAGACAGATAAGATTATCATATTGAAGCTATTAATATGAAGATGCTTAATAGCCTGATCCAGACTGAGCATTCCAGCTCATCTCAGTTAAAGCCTCCCAAGTCCACATGAACATCTGTACCAGAGCTGTGGAAATGCGTGAGTGTATCTAAACATGATTACCTCAGGAAATCGAGCCTGAAGAAACATAGCCACAGAAACACAATGTTAAGTGCAGTCTAATTTACCTTGCTGAGAAGTATCAGAATGGAGGTGATGGTGAACCTTTCATTTGATGTCAAAAGCGTTTTAGAAAGGCTGGTACCTAAGTGGCAGCGGTGCCAGCCCTCAAATCTCTGACTGCACAGCTTAGCACTGGTGTTAACGATTTGCTACAACTTAAGAATAAGAACAGAAGGGAAGGCATTTTCATTAAGTGATTCCTGACACAGGGTACAGGCTTCCCCATTAGTCCAAATGCAACTATGTTTATACATACTGTATTTACAAAGGAGGACATATGTGATTTGGTGTTGAACAATCTTTAAATCATCCTATTTCATTCATATAGTACTATACGTTGAATATATTCATGTATTCAACATATTCATATACAGAAACAACATCTACATGTTTATCAAGAGTTTATAACCTAGAAGTATGCAGACAAAGAAGGCAATCTATGACAAAGAGATTCTCCATAATAACTGTCCGTTTAGAATATACATTTAAATCAAACATATATAGGTTTCAAAGAATTATATAAAAGTTGCATGTTATATATTTGACTTCCTACAAAAGATAAAACAGAAAAGAAATCACAATTAAGACCCCTGCAGAGAGGAACTGCGGGGTCTGGTTGACGGCAAGTTGAACATGAGCCAACAGCATGCCCTGGCAGCCAAGAGGGCCAACCGTGCCCTGGGGTGCATCAAGCACTGCATTGCAGCCAGTTGAGGGAGGCGATTGTCCCGCTCTGCTCTGCACTGGTGCGGCCTCACCTCGAGTACTGTGTGCAGTTTTGGGCACCACAGTACATTAAGGATACAAAGCTACTAGAGAGTGTCCAGAGGAGGGCCACGAAGTTGGTGAAGGGTTTAGAGAAGAAACTGTATGAGGAGCAGCTGAAGTAACTTGGTTTGTTCCGCCTGGAGAAGAGGAGACTGAGGGCAGACCTCATCGTGGTCTGCAGCTTCCTCACAAGGGGAGGAGGAGGGGCAGGGCTGATCTCTTCTCTCTGGCAACCAATGATAGGACCTGAGGGAATGGCAGGAAGATGTGCCAGGGGAGGTTGAGGTTGGATATTAGGAGAAGGATCTTCACTCAGGGGGTGGTGGAGCACTGGAACAGGCTCCCCAGGGAGGCAGTCATGGCGTCAAGCCTGACAACATTCAAGAAGCACTTGGACAACACCCTCAGAGACATAGTGTGAATTTGGGGTTGTCCTGTGCAGGGACAGGAGTTGGACTTGATCATCCTTGCGGGTCCCTTCCAGCTCAGGAACTCAGGACATTCTATGATTCTATGAAAAAATCTTTCAGCTTCATTAGATCTCTCATGCTGAATAAAATTATATGCCAGTATCTATAATATTTGCATAATTATGTGTGTGTGTGCCTGACTACATTAAAAAAAGAGCTCATTATCAACTATTCAAGTCTAAACACACTCAGGGAAGAGAGGCCACAGTGTTCTATATCAGATGAAAACTGCAAAGGAGAAACTAATTTACACCAGTGAAGAAATAGGCAAAGTAAAGCTGAATTCCCACGTGCCCACAGCGTTGGTTAGAGAGGCACGCCAGATGCAGTATACGGTGGCAGCAAGAAGTGGAAATGAGAGATTACATACAGATTCTGCTCAGAAGCTCTGCACATACCTGTGGATTCTTGTTAACTTGCATGGCCTGACCAGTGGGCATGTTCTCCCATCTCCTTTGTGTGATTTCTTCTGATAATCGTCTATAGAACTGCAAACATTAAAAAGTGACAACAGACGTTTCAGAAGCTGTGCAGAGTACCTCTGGGTATTTTTAGCATCTTGGTGGTAGATGAAATAAACTCCACTGTAAGACAAAGCATGGTAACACCTACACATCCACAGTACAACATTCATTATCTGGAAATTCTTAATCTCCAGTCTTCAAAAAATATACACGTTAGAGGAGGAGCCACGTAGTTACTAGTTAAACTCGCATGAGTACTTCTATTGTAAAATATTTTCTTCAGATAGTCAAAATGTTCCAAAACATGCTAAAGTTAAACATGTCGAGGTTTGCTCAGACATGCTTCTAAAAGGAAGGAAAGTTGAACAATCCAATTACTATTGATCTGTTAATTCAACAATATAAAGACAACCACACAGATCAATTGCACTTATTTGTTTACTGCTAGTACCAGAAGATGACATTAGTTAATTAGTTAACAGTAAGTGTATCCCACTGACCAAAATCCAGAAAGAAAATCTATTCCATTCTTATGAATGGTGTTCAGAGTTCACAGGAAAGCATTCTGAAGTCATAAAGAAAAGATCTGGAGTGTAATTGATATGCTAGGTAACCAGTAAGCATAGTAAGTTTGATTCTCAGACATGAACATTAACATTAAAATAAATAAGGTTACGATTAGGCAAAACAGCTATACAATTACAACTAGGCAAAAATCTACACTTGTCCTACGCAGAAAACTGCTCACAAAAAAAATGAAAGTGTGTCTGATCAAGCACATGCGTTTGTAAGACATTTGTAACTAATTCAAGTTGAAAATCTGATTTTCTGCAGTGAACAGGGACAGCTTTTTTCATGATTCAGAGTTAAGGTTCTCAGTCTCTTCAAGTGAGGATCCTTACACTGTGAAATTTCTTTACAGAGTTCAATTTCTTTGGTTTTTAGGATAAGCCTTCTTTTAAAAATAGGTTTTTTTTAGAATGCTCAAAGCCTTTGAAATTTTGTGTAGGCAAAAAAAAAAAAGATTTATAAAACACAAAATGAAACAAAGCTCTGAGGCAACAAAACGTGTTCAGCAATAAAATTAGAGAGATGATTAGGAATAAGTTGTGTGATTCCTGTTCAGTAGAGGGTTAGCTACAAAGAAACATTTTTTACTCTGTTAAACATTTAACAGATTTCAGAGATATCATTTTGGAAAATCCTGTGTTCAATTTAAAAGATTAAAAAAGGAAGTCTAAGATTAAAACTACTAAAATAAGGACAAAGCCTAATAACACCTCTTGACATTTTTGGAACTCTGTTTTGGAACTTTGTTATTTAACCAAAGTATGGAACCCTGAAGGCTCATACTGTTTGTCTTCAAAAAGGATGTATTGAAAAAGCTCCACCTCAAAAGCAAACATGGGAAGATCATGGAACATTATCACTAACACAGCAAGAGGAGAAAAGCATGTCCAAAGATCTGATGTGCTGGGCTTGCACGGTACAAAACTTACCTCAATCTGCCCATGTTCTTTGAAAGAAAGTTTGATGTAGGAATATTTGCTGCTCTGGAACGGACCAGGCTCTTTGTTTGAAGAAGCAGGATGAAGATGAACTACTATTTTGGCACTAAGAAAAAGTTAAAGGAAAGAAAAGAGGCAGCTTTCTGTAATATCTAAAAAAATTATTTCTACAATCAAAGTTAACCATTTAATCAAAACCTCTATTAACTTTATCTCACAGAAGAGCTAAAGTACATCAAATAACGCTTTATGTTTGTGCATCAACCTTGAAGCATTTTGACTCAATATTATAGTATATATAAATATTATAAAAACTACTATAACCTCTAAAACAGCGACATCTCACAAATCTAAAGTGTTCCCACCATCAATTCTTGAGAAATAAACACGACAAATTTTAAAATTTCAAACAATAATTTCTGAAAAATCTTTTAGTTAAGATAAAAACTAATTGTCAAGTAGTCACTTTATTTGGCTTTTGACTTGCAGTAACCACTGCCAAAATACATTATCTTTGTCACAGGAAAATAAAAGGTCTTAGTATTATGTTTAACCTATCCCACTTGTATATGTCACTTGTAAACACTGTATGTGAACATGTCCAAAACCAACATTCAAAGGTAACATGCATGGAAATAACAGTTGAAAATGGCACCTACCACCAAAACAAACCTTGAGATAGCATTATTTTAGGAACATAACAGACCTCTATCACAGCATGACTGCAAGTCTGCCGTTCCCATTTCATTTTACTGATACTTTGTTTATGGGTCTTTCTTTACTTGACTTCTCCAGCATTAGTGAATTACCTGATTTCTTCTGGATACCCCTGGCATATTACCTCACTCATCTGACTGTAGGCTGCAAGCAGATGTCAACTACCTATATATTTCTCCAGTTAACTTTTTTTTCTCTTTTTTTGGTGAAACTTCTTTATACACATACCATAGTGAATTAGTTATTCAAGTGATTGGAAACACTTGAGTTCCTTCTAACCATCGCTAGCATTTCCATGCTCAAAATCAATCAAATGGTCATAAAAAGTTACATATTACAGGATCCGGCAGAGTTTCTATCCCCAACCAGTTCTGTGGCAGAAAAGACTAAAATTAAGCTTTCAAATTTAGATCCAGCAAAATCACTGTTGTCATTTACGACCAATCAAATGAAAATGGCAAGCTAGAACACACACTTGTTTAGTGATTACAAGGCAGTTATTTGACAAATCACATCAAACACTGCTTTGTCATGACTCTCTTACACATCTGCTCTCAAGTGAGAAAAGCAGGTCCTTGTGGCTGTCAATCTGCAAACTTGGAATGGAACCCACCATGAATTGATATATAATCTTGGGTACCTCACATAACATGCACGGCAAACTATCCATCTGAAAAAGACAATGACTATCACCTTACCTTTTTCCTATCCCAGCTGCTTGCTCTTCAATAAAGATGATCTGAGACAGAGGTATAGCAATGCAGCACTCCTGGAATAATCAATGCAAACGCAAGTGACATTAAAGCCATATCCTGACTATTCATTCTCTAAAACCAAGTGTTCTCTTTCTCCATTTCACAAACAGTACAGATTTCTACAGGTGCTGCCTGAGCCACTCTATGTGAAATACGATAGTAACAATAGAAACAATCTATTAAAGAGAAATACAAGGAGAAAACTTAATACAAAGTTGGAACTGAGTTCTAGATAATTAAAAAAACCCAAATTTAAGTGTCAATGTGCTGACTTTAGACACATCAAGCTAGATTCATAGAAGGACTCGGGAATTTAACAAATCTTTAGTATGTAAGTTCAAAATTTAAACACTAAAATTTCCACACTACTGCAGCTTATCCCTGTAGGTGCACAATGCTAATGGGTTCTTAACATTTGTGCATTGATGTTACTTTGGGAGCTAAAACAATATCCAAAAGCACCAGTCTTTTACGTGTTGAACTTCTAAAAAAACTAGACTATCCTCTGAGGGGAATAGGAATTTCTACCACAACCAAGGACTTAATCTGGCAGTTGATGCATCTCAACGCACATTTATTGGACTGTGCTTTAGACAAAACAATGTAGAGCAAGAAACAAGACTGTATCCACATGTGGGAGACTAACCTACCCAGGCTAAACTCTTTCTATATGCATTTGAGACAGACATTGCTCAAGGGAGCAGCTCAAAGCATCTAATCAGGTGCCTGGTCTTGTTTTGGTGAGTGTGCTTTGGTGAATGTTGTGCTCCACGCAATAGCTTGGTGATTGACAAGTCACCCAGACTAGAGGAAACACAGGTTACATCCCCTCTTTGAACCTCCCTTCCGTCAGCCGTGATGGTGCACCTAACACCAGGTTACAACAAACACTGCTACCACGGCCCTCTCAATCCCTACTACCAAAATTGTTCCTCTTTGTATGAAATGATTAAATACTCATTAAATTGGAGATTAGGGAAGTATACATGCAAGAACTCTCAACTTATGAGTAAATCTCTCATTGGGAAAAAACACGAGTTGTACTTCCTGTTCTAAAAACTCTTAATACAAGCTACTTAGATTCTTCTATGGGTTCAGATTCTACAGCCGTTACATAGAACAGGTTACTGTTTGTAAAACGCCCACATAGCTCTGGACACTTTAAATATAGGCAAAATGATACTTGTGTTAAAAAAAAAGTTTTTGAAAATGACAAGAGTCTAACTATATATAGTATATACACTGTCAAAATGATTGATTCATTTAGTTCACAGTTAGAAAGTTATGAACTTAATGTAAGCACAAGGACTTAGAACCACCCCTTCCTGGTGAGAGAAGCAAGAGGAAGGGATACAAAGAGAGACGTGTTAAAAATGCTGTGAGTTTATTTGGATTTTTTTTCTTATGTCTCATGCTCACATTATGCATGATTTTATGATTTAAAATATTGTACAGATCCAGCTATGTAACAAAAGAATTACCTTTTTTTTCCTTTGGAAATCACTGTATTTTCTATACTGTTAAACTGCAGATGGTATGTAACAGCACCAGCTATAAAACACAGCTGTTTGTTTTTGTAAAAAGGTTTGCTATGTTAACTTAATGACATGTGCCCCATTTATTACTAGTTTGCTGACACAATAAAAGGGGACTTTCTCTACGAGTTTATTCCAGGTAAGCTAGCTAAGGTTTCTAAGGTTGATGTTATATCACAGCTGAGCTTAGCGAACAACTCACCATGAAAATAAAAGGGCATTGTGCTCCTCATGTTTCAATCCTAAGAGCTTGAGAAAGAACCAGCTTCATTTACTGCACTAACAGAGTTATTTGTGTACCACAGATTTAAAATTAAAAAACAAACCTGGCTCTGCTAAGACAGAATTGGTCTGCATTAGATCAGAACTGGGTAATTTTTGCCCATCTCCTGGCCATATGTTTCTGCCCCTTCTCTTCATCAAGCCTGGAGCTTGTCAGAATCTTTGCCGAGATAAATTAATTTGTTAAAAGAAAACTATTTTTCTTATTCTCCAAGTTTCTTCTCTGCTGATTTAGCAAATTCAATGATCTTGATACAAGGAATCATGTAGCCTATGAGCAGGGTAAGTCAGGGACAAGAGAAGAATGTCATCCTTTTGTTGGGAAGGAGAGAATGGAGATATGGACAGCTGTTGGACTTGCTGAAGCCATAACACTTAATGTTACTCCAAGCAAGTAAAACATCCAAGTGAGAAGATTAGAAGCAGTGCATGTTGCAGTACATGCCCACCTGTCAAGAAGAGATGCTGATGAAGAAATAAGTGATGAATTACATAGACAGTTTAGCACAACTAAATTATCTCACACTGACTGTGCCAAAAACATTAATTTATACAGAATAGGTCATGATCTGGACAATGGACCCCTGACTTTTTTAACAGTAACCCCACCCTGGGGACCAGCTCTCATAAACAGTTTGAAAGATTTGTACTAAAAATAGTTCTGCTGTTTCTGCAAACAATCCTTAAGGAAAAAATATATTGCTTTGCCAAATTAAGAACATCTTTAGAAGGCTCTTAGTAGCTCCCTGCTTTAGAACAAGGATGTTATACTTGTTAAGGAATGGCCTTTGGGTGCAAGAGGTGCTTGCACAAAACTAGTCCAGTGGAATATAATACGCCTTTGAAGAGCTGTCATCTGAACATGCACTGCCTAAACTTTGGCTTCCAGGGCTAAATTTTTAAATGACTGTGTCCAAAACAAGCATAATCCAATCTAGTTCTGAGGAGGACTTCTCCTTCAATTGCAGCTGCAAGTGGTACACGTTGCCACAGTCTGTGCTTAGAGCTTTGTATGGGTCTTCCTCACCCATTTCCAGCCTGCAATCTCAGGCTGTGGCTTGATGATACAAAGCTTTCAGCAGCAGTATTACACTGTAGTCCTGCTACTGCCACGTAACCTCAAGTTAGTTCTCCACCACAGTACAAACAAATGTTCTGGCCTACTGAAGGCATGGTTCAGCACAAGAACAAGCAGTTGGGAGGGTAAGACCCGTACAAAAGAATACTCCCACCAAACACATCCTATTATCAAATCATGGTCTGGGACTATATGCTGGGAGCAGAAGGCAGGAAAACTTGGACTTGAAAACAATGAGGAAGAAAAGGTCTTGCTAGACAAGGAGCACGGGAGAGGAGTTCACATTATGATTTGCCTGACACATTCAACTTCAGTCTCAAACCAATGTTTTTAGTGCATGATGCCAGTCTCTTCTCTCTATTTCTGTGCTGTAGAAAAGGAAAATTTATATGGTTCATTCCCATCCTTCCTCATCCCTGCATGATTATTTTATTAAAGCAGAATTGGGTGAAAGAACATTCCTGTACATAATTTTCTCTCCACTGTGAGCCAAAAAATGGACTCTACTTGTAAAACAAAACACACACAAAGGAAAGAAAAACTCCTCTCCGTGTGCAGTCTTTTAATTGCAAGCTACCTGTTGTTTATTATGGAATTTACAATTGAATGATGTGAAAGAGACAAAAGTGGGACTTACATGATTCTTCTGATCCCTCCAGATTAGTCTGTGTGTGCTAAGCAGTAATACTCCACTATCAAATTTCAACTAAATGGGAAAAATAAAACAGAGCAACAACAAATTTAACCAGTAAGTTGCATAAATACTGATCTTGGAAACATTACACATTACCACAACACAGCAATCAAATTCAATGAGCCAATATTTTAGGAGCAATCTCTTTTTTCAGAAAACACAATAAGTTTAGGAAACGATGGAGAAAATTAGTATAAAAGAATTAGATGGATATATACAAACTTCCTTTTTCAACTGCATAAACTTTCCCCCAGGAAATCCTGAAGGGTCCTCCCTCCATATGCTGTGCAAGATATACAAGCGTTCCTAAATATCATATTTTAAACAGGGCTATTGGCTTTGGAATGCTATTTGCTGACAAGAAAGTAAAAGTTATGCCAAAAAGCAAAGCAACCTAATACAAAGATGCTATGCACAGTCTGAAATCTTCCTGCCTATCACATAGAAGTAGTGCTTCTACCCATTTTATTGTTGGAAAGTTCTTTATAAGACAGCCATCACTATTTGGAAAAATCTGTGTTAGCAAATTGCTTCCTACTTGTAAAACTGGGGGCACGTTTTTACAGTTTTTTATGAGGGTATGCACCTACTGTGGTGAGGAGAAATGAGGAGAGATCAAGAGCTGCTCCAGCCATGATGCAAAACAATAACTTGAGTAGGCTCAGATGACAGCAGAGGGGAAGAGAGCACCCTTCACGACCAGAGCTAAAGAGCATTTTACAGCTACCCGGGTGACTGGGGTGTGAGTTGTAGGGCATGCCCTGTACGTAGCATTAAAGCTAAAGCGTAGGGCTTGCTGTGCCGAGCAACAGGGGGGAGTGCTCAGGCCCTGACACAGGAAGTGACAGCCCGAGCAAGGGACATCGAGTTTCGTGACGGTGACACCAGCTGCACACGCCCCGCGGGGATGCCGACCCTCCCCCACCGCCCAAGGCCTTTCTCCCGCAGAGCCTGGGTCTCCTCCCCAACAACCTTCTCACAGAGCCAAACCCCGGGGCAAAATGTCCCCGTGCTCCCAGGCCTCTGACCGACGCTCCTCCCGCCCCACACGGCCCACAGCCACCACCCCCGCCGCCCCCCTCGGCTGGGACCCACGGCCGCGCCCTTTCCCCCCGCTCCCCGGGCCCCGCGGCGGGCCCCGCTCAGGGCCGCTCCCGTCACCTTCTCCTCCCCGTCGCAGAGGCGCACGCCGCGCTGCTGCACCACCAGCGTCTCCCCCAGCTCCAGCAGCCCGCTGGTCCACACGAACCTATCCATGGCGGGCGAGCAGCCCCTTCCCCTCCCTCCCAGCCGCCAGCAGACTAGGCCGCAGCCGCCGCTCCCCGCCCGCACCCGCCAGACGAGCGAGCCCCATCCCCGGCCGCTCCGCGCCCTCTAGCGACAGCCTAAGGAGCAGCCGCCATCTTGCGGCCGCCATCTTCTCGCCGCCATCTTGCGGCCGCCTCTCGCGCCAACGCCCGCCCCCTGCCGGCCCGGCCCAGCCGCTAATTGGTCAGTTCAAGTCCCGCGACCGGCCCAATCAGGGAAGCGCTGTGCGGCGGGTGATTCAAACGGCGGCGGCGGCGGCTCAACCGCCTTTATAGAGCGGGAGGCCATGGCGGCGTGCTCTCCGTCGCAGCTCCCGGCTAGCCGCCGGTCCGAGCCGGCCTACCGAGGTAAGGCTGTGGGGCCGCCACCGGCACCGGGCGGATAAAGCCCCGAGGGGCCTCGTTGCCGAGGCTGTCCGTCGGTACCGCCCCGCGTAAGGCCGGCGGTGGTGGGAGAGGGGGGCTGGGCGCTCCTCCTGGGAAGCGGGAGGCTGAGGGTACGTGCCTCAGGCGGGGTCGGAGCGCGGGCAGTGCCCGCAATCGTGGCCTTAGAGCTTCCGACCGGTGCGAGCGGGTGGGTGAGGCTTCACCCTGCCCTCACAGGGCTGGGGCCGGCGCTCTTCTCGCCGCCCCCGGCAGGGCTGCCGCCGTGAAAGCCCTTCTTCGTGATAAAAAGTACGCCTAAATTTAAAAGCATCTTATTGAAGCAAGCAAACGCTCCGATCTAGACCTGCCCTCTCCCGCTTATTACTTTCTGGTCGGTTTGGCTTCTGCAAGTTGAACGGAATTGCTCTGACGGGGCTTCGCTGTTTGGAGTCGGTGAGACCTGAGTTTCTGAAGCAGAAGGTGCCTGGGAAGGCTCCAAGACGCACGCTGAGCTCGCCGCTGTGCGGCATCGCTTGGCAGGTACGCCTCTGGTGCACACCTCTCCAGAAGCAGGTGATGTACACTGCCTCTCGGGCTTCGTTCAGCGTGGGCTTGGACAGCTGTGCTAAAAAAGCACTATATCCTAAGTGAAACATGGTGTTGTAGCAAACCTAAGTCTCAACCTACTTTGCTGGCTGTGCGTTTCAGGCTTTGGTATGTCAGCACATGAGAAAGAACCTGCCTTTTTCAGCTCTCCCATAGTATGAGGAGGTTCTGAGGGTAATGACCCTGTTCTGTGGGATGACAACTTTTTACCATGGGGAACACACAATCAAGTGCTTACTTCTTTTCAGGATTAATGTTTGGGTCCTCAAAGGCAATAATGTTTTAGCAATTTCTACTGCCTGAACTTCAGTAATACAGAAATATCTCAGCATTGAGGGAACACGTTCATGGACCCTGCAGAGATTTCCAAAGTGTGAGTCAAGAACAATAGGCAAGACAAAACATGAAAGATAAAGAACATGTGCAAACAGATTCAAAAGGGGTCTTATGCCTGCCTAGGAGGGGCAGAAGTTGGGTTTTATATGCGAGTTCATTGAAGATTTCCACTACTGAATGAGCCTGTCTGTGATGGAGGACAGCACAATGCCATGAGTTCCTGAATGCCATAAAGGAATTGTTGTTCCGAGTCAAAGATAATGCTTTAACTTCTTGCTCTTACATCCCGCTGCATGTGAAACAGTTGTAAGACTTGGAGTCTTAACTGTCTAGACAGGCTGAGTGGATGCTTGAGCTTGCTTTGTGTGGCAGGACCATCCTATTCCAGCTGCTTCCAGCAAGCTAAGGTCACTAGCTCCCTGCATGAATAAGGAAAGGTCTCTGAAAAAGATCAACAATGTAGGCCTCTCAAGGACATAAGCCTCTGGTGTGCAGTCAACCAGCAAAAACATGGGAAATAGTATCCTGTTCCAGAGTGACTTTCTGTATTAAGACAGTGACAGCTGGCTTAAGACCTTTTCAGGATCATTTTGTGCTGCTATTAACACTCCCATTGGTCCAACATTTGTGCAGATGTCTAGATGACAACGGGAGAGAAACAAATGATTTTACAGATGGTCAGTTGGGTTCATGTGCGCAGTGTTTGGCATGTGTGCTACGCTTACCTTACTACTGTCACAAAGTGAAAAGTGTGCTTGCTGAACCAAGAGTAAGTATGTGAAATACTGGACAGGCATCCAGAAGGTAAAAAAAAGAGCCTGGTTTCTTCAGATGACAAAATCCTGTTTCTTTTAGCTTAATGCAGCAAAACAGCCATCTTGAATGCAATTTCACAGCTACACAACTGCCCCTTGAACACAGCCTTTCTCAAGAAATGAAAGAATGTGTAAGACATCATAAGATATGATTATTAAACTAAAGATTTTCTTAAGCCACGGTGTCTGTTTTATAATGTCTTGATGCTTTTCTAATTGCACTTCCTAAGACAAGGTTTGTCTGGTGGCATTACTGTTTTAGCTGAAAATGTAATGTCTGTTTTCTTTTAAACCCACTAGAACAAAGACGACAAAAAGTTGAAGAATATCTATCAAAAAAAAAGACTTTTTCTGGCGTGCCCATTCAAGAAAACCAGGCATCGATCAGGTAGTATTTCTGCTATGGCTTACACTCCTTTAGAAACATCCGTGATTGGTGGGAAAGACATAAATAGCAGTTCTTGCAGAGAGCCTCAACCAAAAGGTGAGACTATGCAATGAGACTGGTGACCACATGGATTTCCTAGAGTCCTCCTATTGTCATCAAATACTAAAGGTTTTTGTTAAGTAATAGATGCAATTCATGAGGTATATTATCTGGTCCTCTAGAGACTGAGACAGGACAGGATACCTTCATGGTGAAGCTCTTACTTCAGATGCAGCTTTGTTTGCCTCTATAATCTTTCTTCTGCAAATAACCTCTTTTCCCTGCTTTCTACTCAGGCTATGCTGCATGTGTTCAATGAAGCTAGTTCAAGTGGATTTTGTATTTTTGTAGTTACTAATTCACTATTTTCTGCTAAAAGCAAACATACTGTAATAAAACCCAGCCTGTGTGATGGCTGGCAGGTATAATGTTCTGTAAAGAGAATGTGGGCACCTACCACCAATTAGTAGTTCTTCTTTTTATTGACTTGTATTTAAATATTCTTCTGCTGTTGTCTAAGGTCTGGACACTTAGTATAAGAACTTCTGTTGTGGTTTAACCCGGCAGGCAGCCATTGGCACAATCTCCCCCACAGTGGGATGTGGAGGGATGGGGGAGAATCAGAAAAAAGGTAAAACTCATGGGTTGAGATAAAAGGACAACTTAATAGGACAGAAAAGAAAGGGAAAATAATAATAATGATGATGATGATAAAAGAATATACAAAACAAGTGATGCACAAAGCAGTTGCTCACCACCTACTGACTGATACCCAGCCAGCTCCAGAGCAGTGGCTGTGCACACCCTGCCCCAGCCAACTCCACCCAGTTTTTGTTCAGCATGATGTCACAGGGTATGCAATATCCATTTTGCCAGTTTGGGTCAGCTGTCCTGGCTGTGTCTCCTCCCAGCTGCTTGTGCACCTCCAGCCTCCCCGCTGGCAGGGCACTACGAGAAGCTGAAAAGTCCTTGACTTTGTGTAAGCGCTGCTCAGCAACACCTAAAACATCACTGTGTTATCAACATCGTTCTCATCCAAAGTCCAAAACACAGCACTATACCAGCTACTAGGAAGAAAATTAACTCTGTCCCAGCTGAAATCAGGACATCTTCTAATAAGCAACAGAAGTTTCTCTAGAGGAGGCAGTGGTGTGAAGGAGTACATAGGGTTTTAAATCTAACATTAGTTCCAGGTGTAGCTTTGTACTTATTTTAATGTTTTTGCGAATGGTAAATGTATCTGAAATTTGTTCCCATCTAAATGGGAAGTCTTGCTTACCAGTTTGTACACTTGAGGTGGCATGTTCCCATGTTCAACAGCATATTCAACTATATGGTAGTACAAATCTAATTGAACTATGGCCTTTGAATATAAAATACACATAAATGACAAGGGTAAATATAATCAGTCAAAGATTTGCTCTGTGTAGCAGGAAAAGGCAAATGCTTTCATGTTGTAAAAAGCATCTCGTGTTAGAAAATTAGTGCCAACTACTTTCATTGTAACAATACTCTTAATTTAGCATTTAATCTACTTTACTTTTCCTTGTTTTCAGTTTCTTCTCTGGTTATTAAATTCCAGGGCTTTTCATAGTCTTCAGTTAACTCATTGTTTAGAGTCATCAAAACACGTGTAGACGTGGCACTTCAGGGCATGGCTTAGGAGGCATGGTGGTGTTGGGTTGATGGTTGGACTTGATGATCTTAGAGGTCTTTTCCAATCTTAATGATTTTATTCTATTCTGTGATTCTATAGAAGACATGGAGGTGATAGCGTGATGCAGGCTGCTTTCTCTGGCATTTCAAAGTCACTAATGTATCTATCTATATTTTTAATAATGTATCTTCATTTTCAACTCAGCTAGCTTCCAGAAGACCATCTGATGCAAAGATACCAGTTGCGAACTGGAATGTTAATTTTCAGTCATGTGCAATAGTGCCACGTTTCATATGTGAATGCATCATGAAGCATTTGAGGAATAATTTGGATTTGTAACTTTAAACTGAAGACATTTTTCTTCTGAGTTGTCAATACATTTTCATAGCTGCTAGGAGACGATACTGGTCTTGTGGTTTTGTTACTCACTGGGTAGTCTGATGCAGCTTTGGTGCCCGACTGCAGGGTTTGGAACCTGTTGGTGTGGTAGGAACTATGTATCCTTGCAAAGACTTGACTCATGGTCTGGCCTCTGATTGCAGTAGCTGAGCTTCAACTCCTTGTGCTGCTCCCCCCTCAACTGCAGCATTCAGAAACTTGACCTTCTGTAGCAGATGCATCAGGCCGGACAGGTTGGTGCTCATCCTTAAACATGAGAATGGTACCTGCAGTAAACAGGGTCTGTTCTCTTTTCTTCCCTTCTGTTAGTCAGCTCTTTATGGTGCAAAAAGGGATGTTTTGCAGCCCGGGCCCTGGTTGCTTAGCCATTTATTTTTTCTGGAGGAAAAGTACAAGCTGAACAGAAATGCTTCAGCGTGAATTTAGCCTGCAGACTGCCACCTGGACCATATGAACTCACCCTAAAAATACATTCCTTTGTTATGTTGCAGGATGATTTAAGATGTCTCTTTTTTTTTTAAGCAGCAGCAGAACTAGGAGAGCAACTAGCAATAAACCGCAAGACAAAATAGAGCTCTCAACATCTCTAAAGCCAGGAATGGTAAGTTTTTGACTGATATTCAAATACTGGTGGCACTCTGTTTCTGCGACTACAACATTCCACTCACTCAAACCGTATCTAAGTTACATGACTTCCAGAGTATGAGAAGTTTGTAGGTGCAGAGGTGCAGTTTGTTAAAACTGCAGTTTTATTCAGTGACTGCTTAATATAAGCTTTTTAGAGAGCTGTCACATTACTGTATATAACACTTCATATTAATATTCAGTTTGTACCTGACTGGAGAGGGGGTTAAAGAGGATACCGTTATTGCTGAAATAATGATGAAAATTTAACAACTTCTCTTGAGACTCTCAGGACTTTTTGAATATATTTTCAGTCTTCAGGGAAGTTATTTAAAATCTGAGCAAGGTCTTCTATCAGAGTACAGAATTCTTTGATTGTTACTTGGGAAAAAAACAAACTATTAACAAAACTGTTGAATGTGTGGTGATGCTGGCAAATCTAATGTAATCAGAAGTAGATGCTAATACCTAATCAGAGTCCAAAAGACTTCAAAACTGAGCATTGAGGGGAAAAATTGCAAAAGTGAGAACAAAATTTTTTAGAGGTTTCCTGAAGGGAGATATTTTGGTATGTGTTAATGTCTTGGGTGATTTTAAAGTTGAGTTAAACTATATAGCTTCCTTAAACAGCAGACCTTGTACTCAAGCTCTAGTTATTGGCTTGGTCAAATCTAACTTCTAAGCCTGAAAGATCAGTAAATGAGATACAGGGTAGTTTTCTTACAATTCAAGGGCATCTTCCTAAAAGAAGAGTATCAGCTTCTGCAGACTTCCATGTGTCATTCATATTTTTTTTTTCCTGCCTTTAGATTTTTCACTCTTCCATAAGCTGCTGCTTGGACAATGCTGAACTAGTTACTGTAAAGCATCTTCTTTGGAGGAAAAGACTAGGTCCTATTTCTCATGCCTTCTGGACTAAGGTTATGCTGAGAACCTATGGTTGAGAGTTTCAGGGAGTAGTAAGGCCATATAAAACTCATGTGTCTATTCTTAGCTACAGCATCCTACAGCTCATTAGTAAGAAAAATTCTCCCTCTTCTGGTAACATATCCTAATGCCCTAATTAAAGGCTTTACTCACTACCTTGTGTTAGTAGGCTAGCCACACTAAGCAGAGGAATGGTGCTGCCGTTAAGTGATGGGGTACGCAAACTGAGATACTGCTTTTGATTATATACAGCCTAAAGCAAGTTTCTACTTTATGGCTTCTTCTTAGAAGGTTATTTTGGCAGTTAAAAGCCAGCAGTTGCTTGAAGTTGTTCCTGTAAGAAGAATGTAGCCCTCGGGTTAGGCCTTCTTACTTCCAAGGCAGAGTTTAAATAACCCTTATTTGATTTTTTTTTAATGTGAATTCTGCAATAATAGTTGACAAATATTCTACTCAGTATATATACGCTACTTTTGTAGATACTTTTAAAGTGGCATTTACTGTTAATCACTTTAGCCCTGTAAATGAGTGAAAGCCTCTTTGGAAAAAGTAACATGCAGCATGAATGTACTTCTAACATTTCCATGGATATTGATTTCATTTCAGGAAAATAAAGAGAATGCTAATAAACTGTCATGGGACCGATCAAGCGGAACTTCAGAAAAAGATGTTATTTTAAACTCTTCCACAATCACACTGACAAATTCCATATCAGACACAAACTATAATCCTGACGATTGTGCTTCCAAGGATGAAGTCACTGAAATAAAATCTCAGCATGTGTCACTTAGCAAGTCCTTCTTGCAAATAAAAAGCATAAAAGAGAAGCAATTGATTGCAGAAAAACAAAATTCAAGTGTCAGCCTACCAAAGAAACCAGTGCTTGGTACGTATCGTGGCAAAGTTATCCAATCCAAGATAAACTCCTTCCGAAAAGCATCAAAAAGGGAGGGGGAAGAGAGTTCTTTGCCAGACAAGAAGCTTCTTCCTTCTGCCACCAAACCAGCAGCAAGTTCTTTGTCCGCGAGCAGCCGTAGTGCAGTTCTGAAGACCACCAAAGTCACAAACTACCCTAATTCTGTAAAACCAAATGGTGTCCTCCCATTCCAGAGCAAACCATCCAACAAAGCTGCTATTAACTCACAGTCCAGTCTGAAGAAACGGCAACCAACATCTGCTGTAGCGCCAAAGAAAGTAACAGTCCAAAAAATTATTGGTGGAAGGGGACCACAGCCACTGAAGGCTGCTTCTGACAATTCTGACCGCAGAGCACTAGGAGTGAAGAAATGTACAGACTTTTGTGAAGATGCAAGACCAGGAGCTCCAGCAAAACCAATTTCTGTTGTTCCTGGTACAAAGTTGGGACAGGATTCTAAAATTAATGGCAACAGAAAACCTGTTCTGCCAAAAGAGTCAGCAGAAGAGAGAAGGTAAGTGAATTACGGTTGTAGCTCACTCTGGGGAGGTATTTAGACCTTCTTTCCAAGAATGTCTATTTTCATCTATTTCTTGCTGTAGATGTGCTGCAAAATAAGAGAACTGAGTGTTTGAACTTGATGCCCAAGGGCAGCAAGCTAAAACTGTAGACTTAGTCTGAATCCTGATTTCTCAGTATTAAATTGCAGCAGCTCTTCAGGCTTATAACTTGTCCTGTGTGGTTCCAGATAGAAAATTTGTATTGCTCGAGCTCTCTTTTTTTATGTTAAGTGTTGCGACAGCCTTAAGCATCACAGACAATCCTATAAGCAAATTGCACATGCATGCCACTGCTTAAAAAAAGACTGATGCAGGATGTATATGGAAGTGAGCATGTTTATGGACTGAAAGAGAGCACTTGTCAATGACATTTTTCAGCTTGGTGAAGGCAGCTTAGATGATGGGGTGAAAATTCATAATTTAAAAGTTTAGTATTCTTGGTAGAGCCCCTTGTAGAAAGTCATATTTAGTAAAAATTGGTGGTGTAGGGGGATGGGGTTGAAATGAAATATATATGAAGACTGAATTACACTTAGACATCAGTTTCAGATTTTAAAAGCTGTGTGATAGGGTTGTTCTGGGCTGCTTTCCATGCTTTGTGTCTTTAGAGATAGTTTCTAGTTTCCTGGTTTGATGTGGGATTAGGGAAGAGAAGTGGTATGGATGAATAAATCAGAAGCATTTTTTTACCCTCCCTTGCAAAAAAGGGTCTGTAGCCTAAGTCTCTTGTTGCTGCTGGAAAGGGAGAGATTGAAGTGTTCTGACCTGATAGATACCTAAAGCAGATAGTGATATGTATGGTTCCGAAGTTTCCATGCAGGTCTAAATGGCAGCTGTATTCCTTTCAGCATTAAAGGGAGAGGACTTGAGGACTATCCAGAAAGTACATCTTTGTATGACTTACCCTAGTTAGTGTCAGTCAACGTAAAAAATGATAAAACATCTGTCACTTCAGCTAATAATATTTTAAATGCAGAGCTCGCCTGGATGAATGGAGGGCGTCTAGAGGAAAGGTGATGAGGAGACCTCCTGCATCTGTGCTTCTGGGACCCCAGTCTAAAAGTGAAGAACAAGCATTCTCTTCTGGTGATTCTTTAGAGCATGTGTTACATAGTGAAAAGGTCAACAAGACTCTCACAGAATGTCTACAGTTAACTGAACAGGTATTCAGTCCCTTGCCTACCAAGTTCTAATCATATAGGTCCCTACAACATGCAAGTCCTACAGGCATGCTGGACCTGTGAATTGGATGCAGGGGACTAACTGCTCCCCAAGTTAAGCAATATCATAGCTTTTTGCTGACACCTGAAGAAATTAGTTCTCACTTAAGTTTCACTAACTTACTACCCAATAAGATTAGGCAATTAAGGTAACATAATGAAGTAGAAAAGCTATAATGTAATGAGAGTAGCTATGAAGTAATTAATCTAAAACAAGTTTGCATTTGCAGAAACTTGGACGTGGACTCTGAAAAAAGTCTGTTTTAAGTAGTCCTGAAGATATCTATACATTCTACTGTCCCTTCTACTTACAATACCGTATAAATAATTCTCTTGGAAGAATAGGTGAATGACAGTTCTTCTGCTCAAGTGTGTAGTTCAGCCTTGGAAATACTTGCCATCTTCAACTTTCAGGGTTACTCTCCAAAGAAGGAAAAAATATTTGATTTCTAGTTCAAAACCAGCTAACGTACAGCACCTCAAAGTGTTCACTGTGTTGAAGTTTCTGCTCTTGTGTTGACTTTAGGGATGTCAAGGCAATGAAGTACGTGCCATGTTGGAAGATTTGACACAGAGCATTCCTGGGGCTAAAAAGCTTGCAAAATATTGGATCTGCTGTATACGGCTTGAACAGATGGGCCCGCTTGAAAAGCTTATTGCTGTCTATGAGGAGGCCATTTTGGCAGGAGCAATGGTGAGCAGCTTGCCTTGAAGTTTGAGATTAACAAATATAAAGGCATGAAAGTATGGTATATAAAATACGACTACTTCTGATTTTAATAAATCCTTTTATAGTGAAGGAGAGCCATGTGACCTGCTTGAACATAAAAAAATGGATTTGGTTTGCTCTGTAACCACTGTAGATACTCCTTTCAAGAAGAAAGGTTTAGGATCATCAAAATACCATATGATGTTCTGCCTAGAAGAAATTGAAGACTGAGACTTCTAATATCACTAAAAACCTGAAACAGAAGTTAATTTTACATTTATTGATGGACTCAATTCCTGTGCTTTAATATCAGCAAGATTTCAGGGCATCAAATACAGCCTTAGTGCACCAAATACAGAAAATACAGGATCCACTTGTGTTCTGACATATGTCTGAACAGCATTAAATAAAGGGTTTGTAACATGAACATCATGTGGTCTGTACCACTTTCCCTGTAACTGTTACACCAAATAAGCTGAAATTACGATTAATTTTGGAATTGCTTTTCTAAAAAAATACAACTTTTTTCCAGCCTAAAGATGAACTACGACACGCACTAATAGATACTATGAAAAATACTGAAAGCCTTTTTAAGTCTGAGGATGGTAAGTCTGAGTATTCTACTTAAATATCTGGCTTGACAAGCAACACAAGCTAACTGTTTAAACTATTTGTGCCTATATTAAATTCTGTTTCATGGAAACTTCCCCATGATCATTTTGTACTCAATTGTCTTTGAAAACAACCTTGACTAAACTAATCCTTTTCAGTTGTGGACGTGTTAAAATGAGTAGTGGAAATGCTTTCATATTCAAACTTTCTACTTAAACTCTATCAAAGCAATGTTGTCCAGCTATTTTAGCCTGATAATCAAAGAGTTAATAAAAACATTCTTGTGAGCTAAAAATCAGTTGCCTCTGACACAAACTTCTTCGCTAGCAGATGCATGGTCATGTTATGGCATAGTGTCAATTAAAGGTGGTAAATATATCAATTTTGGAAGCAAAGTAGCCATATACATTCCTGTTCAATATAACATAACCTGACAAGTATTTGATCCCAGCAACTGACTGAAATACTTGTTCAGAGTGGCTGCGCTTGAGAAGAAAGAGAATGACTTCTCAGGATGTATTTGTCCTGAGTTTTCAGGTTGCAGGTTTCCTGAAGGTGACTAAAATTATTAGTAACTTAAATTGCTGTGGCTCAGACTCAACACATACTTGACTTTCATTCTCATGTAAAGCTTCGAGATTTCAGAGATCTCTCTAAAACATTACCTTCTCTTTAGTTGTAACTAATCAGAGCTGTACTTTCTTCAATATTTCAATTTTAGGGGGAGCTGTGATAGAAGCTCATTTAAGTGAGTTAGTGGAAGTCAGCAAGGAACCAAATTCATCTGCAGAGCAGGTTCAGGCGGCCTTCAAGGATCTTGGCTCTGATGATGACCAAAAAGCAGAGAGTGATGACAAGAAGGCAGAGACTAGCAGTAAAGTGGTCAAAAAAGAAGAAATGGATTTAGACTTGAAACCAAGAGAAGAGATCTTGCCAAAAAAGAATAAAAAGCACAAGACTAAAGAACGTGCAAAAAAGAAAGGAAAACATGAAACAGAAGAGCAGAATGAGGATGGGGTAAAAGATATAGCCCGAGAAGTTAATTCTCCTGAGAAGAATGACACATCTTATTTAATGACATACAATCCATCTACCACACCATACTTGGAAAGGTAAGATTACTTCAGGTAACTATGGGAAGTTTGCAGTGCCTGGGGCAACAGTAATATTTGTCCTGTTGAAACAGGGAGGCACTGCATTTGTGAACACCTAGCTAAAATCTTTCAAGAGCTTAGTTTTTTAGGATTGCTTCCTCTTCCTTCAGAAGGAAGTCTCTTTAAATAAATTTCTCTATTTACTCAAACTGTTTTGCTTTTTTGAATGCCTCACTAGAGAGTAATCAAACCTCTTTGCGGAAGAGACATACATTCCAGGGTTAGGATCCCCTCCCACAGCCCTCACGGCAGTAGCAGTTCTACACTGAGCTAAGTAAAGAGAAAGTAGGTGTCTCCAGTCCTCCCATTCTCAAGTGTAGATGTGGCTGTATGTCATGTAACACAGAAGTGAACAAGATGTAACTGTCCTGTAAAGATTATCTTAATTGCATTTTGAGGTAAAAATCTGGGTAGTAATCAGATAACACTTAAATTCCTTTTTTTGCCAAAAGGTTTCTTCTAAAATAGCAGACTTAGGAAAGTTGTGCTCAGCTTTGGCATCTGATGAAGCTGGACTCCTGGCAACTGTCTGCTGTCCATCATCGCAGGAAGAAGAGTTTCCCTCTGATGGAATGGGGGTGGGGATCTTCCTCTGGAAACTCTTTTTGGGAGCTTTTCCAGATTAAAAAGTTTTGCCCAAGGAAAGAGTTGTACATCTGGTTTTAATTGTGTGAATGGGGAAGGGCCTGTCTCCCATTTCCTTGGGCTATGGGAATGGGAAAGAGTTGAATAGGAATCACAACTTGCTGTTCCTGCTAGATGCTACAGAGGTAACTTGTATGATGGTGTGCCTATGTTTAGTGATTTTTTTTTTTCTTCTTAAGTGTGAAGATGCAGCATGAGACAAATGATGCCAGTGCTAAAGACCTGACAATTGTAACCCCTTTGCGGTATTCTCAACGCATTCGGGAGAAGATGTGCAAGCTGTTGGATACTGTTAAAGATGAAGATCCATGTGTGTCTTCATTTGAACAGCTGGGAGAATTGGAATCAAAAGCCACTGCATTTATCCACTAAAAGAACAACGCACATAAAGAAACAAGTGCTGAAGTAGAAGAGTAAAAAGTAGCATTAATGCTATATGGGGATTAAAGATTGGATCCTTTTTAAGGGGACTTGGGAGGGGTATTTCTTTTTAGCAGCTTTGAGACGAGCTATCTAAAACTGCATGGATGGCTTAAGATGAAATTTGACTGCCTGAGTCACTAAACTTTTGAATTTATAACTTTCTGCCTTTTCAAAATTGTGGTAAATGTGGTCTGTTTTAGTACTTTCAAACATCAGTGTCTTCATGTTAAATATGATTCGTTAAATATTGAATTAAGGACTAGGTTTAACACTTCATATAACAGTTTCATTGTAGTATATTGCTCATATCTAAAGTTTTCCTGTTGTAATTCCTATAAATTCTTTAGAATTGCACAGTCTAACTTCTAGTTTAGGAAACAAAAATAATGTAGCCATTCCAATAGGGCTGTGTCTACTACAGCAACACTTAGTTTTGAAAACTCAAACCACCTCGTAAGGTGTACACTAAGTTTAAACTGTTGTATCCATTTTTAGGGGGGATATTTCAACAAAACTGAGTTTAATACCTTTAGTTACCAAGATGATTCATGATCGAGTAATCTCCCTTAGATGAGGTCTGATACACTAATTACTATATGCCTGTTCTAATGTTGGTTGTGCAGTAGTCTGTAATATGGTAGACTTATTAAACTAATCAACTGACTTGTATTTGTTCTTTATTTATGGGCTTTAGGTTGAAAATTAATTGTAGAACATGGCTATAGGCCTGAGACTGGAATTCTGAAAATTATTTTAGTCTGTTCTTGGAAATGAACTGTCAGAGCAGAACATTGTGAAATTCTTCACTTTCAGCAGAAGCTGAGTGCTTCCGTCTCTTCACAATGCAGAGTTTACGTGAACTGTAACTTAAACCTTAGCTGAGCATTCAGATTTCAGTGTTAAACAGACCTTGGTTCCTTATGCTTAGCTAGAATCTTCGATTTGCAGAAGGGACAAGGTCTTTGCATCTAAGAAGATGCATCTAACAAGAAAGCAAACTTTAGGTATACTATTGCATTATGTGTTCTTCAGAGAACCCTCCTGATCACAGGCGAGCAAGTCCAAGCATCCAGTTGTAGTATTACAAGGAGTAACACAGTGTTGAACACATCCCAGTCAGGACACGGTCTAGGCAGGCACTTCTGGCTCTCTGTTGTGGAGGATTCAACTCTGCTGCATCTCGTGGATCAGGGCATCTGTGTTGTGCCAGTTCTGCTCGGTCATGGGCGGTAACTGGAATTGCATGGAGTCAGGCTCAGGGTGGGTTTTTTATTTTTTTGTTTGGCTTTTTTTTTTTAACCTGGAAGTCTGTGAAGTGGAAATGCTTTTTCTAGCATGGAAAACAAAATGGTGGAAATCATTCTGCCAACAGAACTCTCCAGACTTCTATGCTTTGCAAGCAGCTTTTGTCTGTCTTGAAATGTTTCCTTTTGTTACAGAATATCCTGTACTTAAAGGTTTACTTACACTTCCTTACCTATTGGTTACATTTCTATAGATAAAAACCAAGATTAAAGTACAATTTGTGCGGCCTGAGGCTTCATTTACTTCAGTCAGTAGTGCTAAACTGGCACAAATTAGTCTCTCGCAATAGTAGAAAAACCAATTGTCAAACTCTTCACATGGATTTGTATGTTGGCTTTTGTGCAACATGGACTCTAAAGAGACTCCTGAGGTATTAACAGGCCTCCTACTGAGGTGCTGGGCAGGGGGGGCTGTTTATTGTTAATAAATATCGGGTATAAGCTGCGTTCGCTTGTTCTGAGGAACAAAAGCGGCAACGCCCGCACCGAGCGCCCGGCCGCCACGACCGCGCGCGGCGCCGCCTCAGAGCCCGGGCGGGAGCCGCCGCCCGCCCCGCCCGCGCCCTCGGTCCCGCCCGGCCTCTGAGGCAGCGCCGTCCTCCTCGCCGACCCTCCGCCCCGCAGGCGCCGGGCGGGGGCGGCGGCGGTGTGCGCGGCCCGCTGAGGTGAGTACCGCCGCCGCGCCTCGCGTGGAGGGCCCGGCGGGGCTCGAAGGGCTCGGGGCGGGCTTCGGCTCCTCCTCTTCAGGGAAAGGGGGCCGCGCTTACCGGGGGTGACTGCTCTTAACGAGAAGCACGCACCCAGCGAGCCCGTTCCCCCGCAAAACACAATCTTTAGGCATTACCTAGGTGCTTTCAGAGTTTTCAAGTAAGTTAATCAACGTGTTTATTTTTCAGCCCCTGAGTAAATCGGCATTTTAACCTTTCAGAAACAATTAAGCCCTAAGATGCCTTCTAAAAACTACTCATCAGCCCATTAAAACACTGTGTGCGCACAGGTATATACATAAACGGGTGTCTGAATCCTGGATAACTAACTTAGAAGCACCAATGTTTTGAAGAAGGCACGTAGTCTGTAAATCCAGTGATGGGATGCATGGGAATGCCTCAAAGCTGTGCCAGGAGAGGTTTAGACTGGACATTAGGAAGCTTTTTTTTTTTACTGAGAAGGTGGTCAAACACTGGAACAGGCTTCCTAGAGACGTGGTCAATGCCCCAAGTGTGTCAGTGTTTAAGAGGCATCTGGGCAATGCCCTTAATACGATGCTTTAACTTTTGGTAAGCCCTGAAGCGGTCAGGCAGTTGGACTAGATGGTTGTTGTAGGTCCCTTCCAACAGAAATATTCTATTCTATTCTATTCTGTTCTATTCTATTCTATTCTATTCTATTCTATTCTGTTCTGTTCTGTTCTATCCTCAGTCTGCCAGTTGTTGAGGTCTTTGCACGTGAACACGGGTAACTTTTTCCAGTTTGATCCTGCTTATGCTGTTTCGGGTGAGAATTGTCACTGGAAGCTTGAAGCTTATTTTTTGTATTATCGTGCCTGTGAGTTTTGTTTAGTGTTATGAAACCACCAGCAGAAGTCCAGGTAACAAAAAGAAGATGCTAAGTTGTACGGCTATAATTTACATTTTCAAAGAGCTTTAGCATTCAAAATGAAGAAATTGCAGGGATACGCTGTATGATACTTTGAGTTGAACTTTCTGAAGGCCTCATTTTCAGCAAAACCACACTAACAGTGGTTGGAATTGTATTTATGGTAATGCTGAACAATTGTAGGTACCCACATTTATCACCCATTCTTGTTATTTTGTGGGTTTGCTTCTCATGAAGATTATATTAACAGTAAATTTCAAAAAATGAATCAAGGTCATGACAAAGTTTAGAAGGTCATCCTGTGAAAGAGAGTGAAGAGAAGAGCTGGACCTAGACTTATGAAGCATGGAAGAATACAAAGTGTTGAAAGTACTAGGAGAGGGATCCTTCGGCAGAGCTCTCCTAGTTCATCATGGAATCAGTGACCAGAAGTATGCAATGAAGGAAATAAGACTTCCTATGGTAAGCATGACACGTACATCACCTCACCCACCACTTGAAAACAAAAAAAATTTAAAAAATCATAATTCTGGATATATTTTTGAAGTGCTGAACACTAGCTGAGACTTTTGTGTATTAGTTGCATGGTCTGGCTACTATATAACTATGTCTGAGTCTATACTGTTGAAAATAAGTAAAATAGCAAAATCTGATCTGTTTCAGGAAGTGTGTGGTTACATTTTGGGAAGTGTAGCACCTAGGAACACACTTCAAATGAAACCCCTGTTCCCCTGATGCCCTTGGCTGGATTCCTGTTGATTTCACTAGAATGCAGATTTCATCTGCAACACCTAATAAGGAAGTTAGCCTCATATTATTGCTGATAATCAGATAGTCAGGTTATGTTCTCTGCACTTAGCTAACCCAAAAAATCACAAAATGGGAGACACTGGCTTATATCGAGGCTGAAGCTCAGTTATTACCTGGGCACTTGGCTTTATACTGAGTTCATGCGGTGTAGACTGTCAGCTGTTCCAAAGTCCATGTGTCCTGCCTTGTTATAGTTCTGCATTTTTAAAATAGAAAAAGTCATTAACTGAAGTAGGAAAATATCCTCTCACATTAAAAAAAAAAACAACCCCCCAAAAACTGAAGAAGTCTTCAGCTAATAATAAGACAGATTAAAAAATGATGGGGTTTTCAAGTTTCTAAAGGACTTCTTAAAATAACTGAAGAACAATTCTTAAAAATATTTTCCTTTTGGAATGTGAGGTGCATCATGTGTATATATGAAAATCCATTAGTGTGACACTTATATAAGCATACTTATATTTTCAGTCTTCGTCTGGTGTAGAGAACTCTAGGAAGGAAGCAGTTCTTTTGGCTAAAATGAAACATCCAAATATCGTTGCCTATAAAGAATCATTTGAAGGTAAACGTAAAATATCTTTATTCAGTTAAAGTTGCATACTCCTGAGGGATCAAGATTACTTTTTTTGTTTATAATACATGTTATAAACAAAAACATATTTGTCGTAATATATAGTACATAGCATGTAGTCAGAGCTTTATAGTAAAAATAATATACTTACCCTGCTAATGAAAATACTAATTATTCTTAAATTACCTAAAATTCAGCTGATGGACATCTGTATATAGTGATGGAATATTGTGATGATGGAGATCTGATGCAAAAGATTAAACACCAAAGAGGAAAGTTGTTCCCTGAAGATACGGTAAGAAAAGACATTGTTTTGAACCAAGGACCTAGGAAATCCTTTTTCATGTAAACTGAAGCACCCTGCATCGCATAAAACAAATTATAGATATAAAAACACCTTGAAGTACCTTAAATGAAACAAAGACACTTATAGATAGAATAGAAGCATTATTTCTTTGATAACTTCCAGCAGAACAAGACGAGAATTGGACTGAAAGGAATAAAACAGAAGTTGCTGTCTGTATGTGAGAATTGTGCAGGCAGTGTGAAAAACAGACTCCGGTTTGCATGCATAAATTTATGCAATTAAATAAGCATTTAACACAAACCTCAGCCAGAATTTAAAGCACAGTAAGAGGTACTGCAAATGAAAAGTAAATAAAGCACTTTGGTAAGATAAATGAAACTAGCCAGGAGACTAAATGCTTGCATTTTATGTAGCAATTAAATGTTTAAACCATTCAGCAGGCATTAAATCCTTTTATCACAGAGGCTATAAAATTACTATGGAGAAGGTCCAAACTACTTCCTGCCACAATTAGAAGCATCATCTTAGTTAAAATGAAAAGACCAGAATATTTAGATTGGCCAAGCATCTCTAAGAACTTTATTTTGTACTTTTAAAAAGAATGTTTCCTTTTAGAAACAGTATGTTATCTCAGTGTGGTGGGGTTTTTTTGGTTTGTTTTTGGTTTTGGTTTTTTATTTGATAATTTACTATGAAATTGTAATTGACATGCTTATAAAATGACCATCAGACGAAGTGCCATGTAGTGACTGCCTAGCTTCACTGTTGTTACGTATTATTAGGGTTTTCTAGACACATGTAGCAAACATTCCTTCTGCTGTGTTAAAATATACTTTATCCTAAAGAATTCAGTCTTTCATGCTTACTGGAGGCCATTATGCTAGAGTTACTTTTAACTCCCAGATGTTCTGAACATGCTTTTTTTTTTTTTTCTTTCTTGATGTTTTTTATCTATTAGTAAAGTATTCATTTTGTACAGCATTGAGCTGTTATAACTCTTAGTTACTCTTTTCAGATCCTTCACTGGTTTGTGCAGATGTGTCTGGGTGTGAAGCACATTCATGATAAACGTGTGTTGCACAGGGATATCAAATCCAAGGTGAACAGAGCAAGTTTTGTTGCCATTAATAAACTCTCTTCTGCCTGCAAAAGTTCAACTCCCTCTTTCATAATTTCCTGTTACTGGTACCTGCTGTGGTTTTCATTTAGGCTTAAAAATATTAGGTAAATGAAATTGTTGAGTGTATGGGATGATGTAATATTGTGGGTGTAAACATCATCCAAGTATAGCTATACCCTTCATATCCACATTGCTGGTAGTGCCGACTGCTTGTGACAGACTGCATATAATTTAAAACAATAACAAGTATAAACCGTGTATGGAGTATGCAGTTTGTAAATTTCTTGCCCCTCATTTTTTTTTTTTTACTCTTTCCTAGCAGAAAGATAGAAATTCAGAAGAAAGTGTGACTTTAGTGCTTTGGGTTTAAGAGATTAAGGCATTTCTAAGCTCTGATTCTTCCCCTGCTATTGATGCTGGGACTTTAGGGCCACATAACCTTTCCATCTCCCTTTAAACACAACACAGTTCTTAACTTTTTTTTGGTAGAAGTATTAGGAGAAGCAAGCAAAAGGAGATATAAAGATAAAATACCAGAAGTAATTGCCATTGTGTTTTCTGTATATGCAAACTACAGAAATGTTTCCTAGAAGGATATTTAAGTATGTAAATCTGTCCTCTTGAAATGCAGAACGTCTTCCTCACTCAAAATGGAAAAGTCAAATTGGGAGATTTTGGATCTGCACGCCTTCTCGCACAGTATGTAGATATCTCCACTGATCTCAGTGGTGTAAAGTTTTTATTTTACCATTGATAAATAGTACAGATCTCTTAAATAATTACTTTTCATCTGGTGTTTCTCCTTTGTCATTTCAATAGACCAGTGTCATATGCTTGCACATACGTGGGAACTCCTTATTACGTACCTCCAGAAATATGGGAAAGCATGCCATACAACAACAAAAGGTATTCGTGTTTTCAGTGGTCACAAATAATGCCTGACTGATGTACGTCTTTTTGTTGTCTCAATCTGGCTTTGCGGCTTATCCATATTTGGTTTGGAGAAGATATTGAGCTAAGGAATATTTAGAAAGGGGTAATTACAGGGTTTTTTTTAAGATGAAAAGGCCTAAATTCCTCTTTACTTAGGTAACTGAGTGTATAATATCTTTAGTCTTAAAAGTTTGAAAACTGGCGTGCAGACCTCTGCATCTGGGAGAGTAAATGTATACACACATGTATGTATGTATGTATGTACGCACATACGCATGTATGTGTTTGTGTCTTTCAGCCGGTCTTATTTTTTTGGCTGGTCTTATTTTTTAAGCTCTTCTTGCCAGTCCTGATAATGTAGGGATAATGGCTACAGAACTGATGACTTAGATTTATAGAGCCCAGTTATTCTGGTCCTTACGCAAGAACTTCTGAGAGCACCTTGATTGTATGGTGTGTAGCTTCCTCCCAGACTCCAAAATACTCCCCTAGATCTGCTCTGTGACCTTAGTTGTACCTGAACTGAGTGACTCATTTTCCACGGGAGGGAAGAAACCTAGTGCTTCAGTTTTTTCTGCTCCTCGTGCAAGAAAGGCATCAGTTGCTTCTTGTACAGGTGGCAGTACTCACTTTGGGTGGAAGATGATGGGTGTTTTCTCAGTAGGAGAATTCTCATCAGCAAGGCCAGAATTCCAGCTCCCAGAATTGGAATCATGCATCTGCCATCTGATGTTAAGCACTGTAGAATACAAAGGCTTTGAAGTGTGGAAGGATAAATATTGTTGCAGCAAATTGCTTAGGAGGCATTCTGGGAATAAAAAGCCAACTACAACTGTATGGCAGTCATCCTTTTTTACATCAGGGTGGGATAAAATAAGCAAGATCATTTCCACTGGAGAGGTTAAACACATAATTGTATTGTCTTTTATGGTTATTTACATTTATGTTTAGTTTATTCAGTTATGTACACACAATGAATTTAACTTTTTCTAGGCAGGATATTAAATTTTAATTTTTGGCTCAAAATTTCTCATCTTTCTCTATACCTGCAGTGATATATGGTCTCTGGGATGTATTCTATATGAGCTGTGCACTCTTAGACATCCAGTAAGTATAGCTTTTATTGCTCTCAGAAAAGTTTTGGAAGTCCTTAAAATTGAATTTGCAGTCAGCTGTAGTTTGAGGGATTCACAGTCAATTATATATTTGACTGCTGTGTTTGCTGCTGCTTCTGAAAGAGGGAAGTATTGCTTCACCCTTACCACCCCTCCTCCATTATGTGCCTTCTGTTTCTCAGCAGCTATTGGGATCTGTTGGACTCTCCTGTAAAACACTCAATTTTCTAAATTTTTAGAAAACAGTTCTTTCTTTCCTGGTTAATTTTCCTCCATATTAGTGAGGTGGTCTGGGGCTTATTAAGGAGTCCAGCAGGTGCCAGACTGGTTCCAGATACCTGCAGGATGTTGCAATGAGCATTGTGTTCTACCGGATCAAGGTGATCACAGGATATGGAGGGAAAGGCACTCAAAATCTTTGCTAATGAGAATATATTGTGTGCAAGTATAGCAAAATGTAATAAGCAATAAGCAGTTTTGTACCTCACATCAGTGATATACCTATTTGCTTATTCTTCAAATCAAACAAGTCACTGTCCAAGCACTGTCGTCCTATTGGGACAGTGGGAACCTTGATGGATGGTTCTTTCTGTCATTTCTAGGACACGGTCTTTTACAGCGTTGATGCTATGCTCCTTATGTGTTAACTTCCTCTGGCTTTTATATGCAGACACATGGCTAACACAAGAGCCCTTGTCAGGATATGTTTGTTTTGCAAGAAAATGAGATCATCCTAATTTAAGGTCATTTTGTCTTAATTTTTTGTAAGCAGCAGTTTCATTTCATTGAGCTAATGCAGCTGCAACTGCTAGCAGTACAGGAGTTTAGAATTTTATACTGCAAGTGAGCGAGTAATGAAGGAGTCTGTGCCTAGGCATGTGTTAGCCTAAGTAGGTCTGTGGCAAGGCTTTGGCAGTGTCACAACTATTCAGGCGGTACTCAGAGCTGGGATACTAAGGAGTGGGGCATTATTCCCTTTTTAGTGGCAGTGAAATGTTATGTATCTGTTTTTATGTGATGGTCACGTATGTTCTTGCATTATCTATCGGGGTGATATAAAAGGATGCAGGACGCCACGGATGCTTGGCGCTCTGCAGCCAAGCCAGCGGTGTGTACTGTAAGAAAGCCTGTTTTGCATGGAGACAGAAGTTCTCAGCCATTTTGGCTCAGGCTGTTTCCACCTGTGGTTATAGCTGTCCCTGCTGACACTGCAGTCTCTGATGACTTGTACTTGGAAGCAGTAATTCCTGACTGAAGATTAGTTAACAGTTAGTTGAGAAAAGTAACAACTGAAGCCATTCTGTGTAGATTTGCAAGAGGATATTTGTGCCTTGATAGGCTACTTTTGATTATCATTCTTTTTTTTGAAGTCTGCATCTTTCCTGGCTTACAGTTTCACTCTTGCAGTTTGATTCTGATCTCAAGTATATCAAGTAAAGGACTCTAAAATGATCAAAATTTTCTCAATGCTATATTCCTACAAAAATAAAATTTTAACAATCCTAAATTTATAGGAGTAACTCCCATCTGGTTTCCAGTTATTGTTTGCAGTGTCCATTATGATCTGGTTTTAGTCAAACTTTGTATACAAACTGTGATGTTTTCATTCTCAGCAAATTATATTTCTGTCATTGTCAATACAAATAAATGCCTATGTAATAGCCCAACAAAATGTAAAGGAAAGTTACTGATGTGTTCACCCAGGGTCATTATTCCACACCTCTGAATTAGAGCCCTGAAACTGTCAAACTGGGAGCCAAAGCAGTATGGTGATAGGGAGCCTACAGAGACACATACCATGCGTTTTTATGTAATAAATGTTAAAGTTGCTCTTAAATTATGTCAGCTTCTTTATACCTTATGCTTAAACTCCGTGCTCTCATGTTCATTGCAGTTTCAAGCCAATAGCTGGAAACATCTCATCCTTAAGATATGCAAAGGGTCCTACAATCCACTACCATCTCACTACTCCTATGAACTTCATTACTTAATAAAACAGATGTTTAAGAGAAATCCTCAGAATCGTCCATCAGCCAGTACTATTCTTGCAAGAGGTTGCTTAAGCAAACTTATAAAAAATCGTTTCCCTTCTGAGGTACGGTATATTCTTTGTCTCTAGATTTAAACAAACGTATCTACATTTTAGATACATACCAGTTTCTTTTGTAGTTTGTTGGTGTATAGCAATATGAAATGTAGCGTTGTGTAGGTCCTACTTTAAAAGCCATAAATACCATTGTAGACTTCTCAGAAAACTGAGTTTTTAGAAGGGTTTGTTTTGAAAATAAAAGTTGAATATTGACATGGTGCTGCTAAAATTAGATATTGTTAGCTGTTAGCTGAAATGGTGCTTTTGTATAGTAAGTTTATTTTTAACAAATAGCATGTACAATAACTTGAGCAAGTTTAAAATGGTACAGTACTTCCATCTCTTCATACACATTCCAGATGACAAATGAATTTGAGCAGGTATTAAAGGAAACCAAGAAACATAAAGGCAATGCAGCAAGACCAAAGGGTAAGCCAGCAACATTTTTCTTGATGTAAGGAATGACAAAATGACTAGGATTTGTAAGATCTTAAATACAGCTGTAAAACATCAGTATTATATGTTCAAATCTACTTTTAATTATTTTAATTATTTAATTATTAATATCTAATATTATTAAACTTGTATGGAAAAATGCTTGAAGGGCATAAATTATATTCCAGCATGAGAAGTACAGCGCAGAGCTGCATTGTAGGTCTGAAGACTTGTGCTAGAATTAAACCTTTCAATTTTAAAATAAGCAAAACTTCTAGCTGTTGCATATATTTTAAATATGACAGTGCTTTCTTTCCCAGAATACGGTGAAGCAAGTTATTTTCATTATTTAATTTTTAGAGACAATGTTGGATTTTTTTCTTCTGCATAAATTTATCCACACCAAAATTTGTATGCATCTGGAACTGAATAGTAGAGGGACTCCCTGTTGAGAATGAGCTATGTTGACAGAAGCGTGGCGAAGCTTTCACATAATATTCATTGCTTGGTTCAGTGGCGTTGCTGTCATACCTCTGGAATACCACTTTACCACAAATGTTTGCTAAAGGTGTTAACTCTTGAACCTGTTCCTTAATGTATCAGGTAATGTCATGGCTGGTGGAAGCTCAAGTAATAAGAAAGAAAATAGTGTAAGTATTCAAATATAAATATAATATTTGTATTTTAATAATTTAGAATGTTCTGTTTTATGGAGAAAAGTTCATAGGGAAAATTATTAGTATTCTAAACCATAGATCAGCCTACTAGATCAGCTGTCATCTGTGTTCAAATTGCAGAGTTTTCCTGTGCATTTCCCACTATTGTAACATTTTGATGCTTCCCACATTTAGTTTAGTTCCAAAGTGGATTTCTTTACATCCCTGTCAAAAAAAACCTGAAAAAAACCCCTCTCCTGTTTCGGGATACTTCAAAAATTGATGCATTTTCTTTGCTTTAGGGACACATTTTGAACAGGCTGCTGTGGAAACAGTCTAGTCTGGATGTAATTCTCAGTAGGTTTTAGGGCCCATGCTGAGATTTCGGGTGAGCAGAATTAAGTCACAGGTGGCCAAGAAGTCACCTATGGGTACATTATAGCACAGCCTGGCTCAGCCATATTGAGTATATTTTTCAAAACATGCTGCCAGTAGGGCTTTTTTTTTTTTATTTTAATAGCCCTGTCAATCTGAGAAGCTTAACATTTGGGTGCATCTTGTGTTCCCTGGGAATATGACTCATTTATCCATTATATTGCTACCGTTCTTAAATGTGAAAAAATAAAACCACAAATTGCATCAAGTAACTACATATGTGCTTAGCTTCAAAAACTGAGATTGTCTGTCAAAAAATGGCATGCAGTGTGAAATGCAGTGCAATAATAGATACGGTGCAATTGTCTTCAATACAATTGAGTGCAACTGCAGTTGTCTTCATGGTGTTAGTGGTTTAGTTTTCAGATCTTTAGGCCAGCCATTTAATAGCAAAACTAAAATAATTAATGCCATGTTAATATTACTGCTTTGTTTTTCTCGACAAGGATAATGATTAATACAGTCTTTATTCTTTTAAAGGAAAGTAAAGATGAAAGCAAGCATAGCCCCTTAGAAAGGAAAAATATTACTAAGGATTTGAGTGAAAGCACAAAGGAACAAAGGAAATCTGATGAAGAGGGTAAGTTTTATAGTTTTAAGGCTGATGCATTTTCTTCTGTGTAGTGATATCTAAATGTCAATAATCCAGACATTTAAACAGGTAGAGCATACAATTCTGCACCTATAGAAAACCATGCCACTGGCTGTTACTTCTGCAGTTATGTTGATTCATACTTCTCATCTGAGATTTAAAAAAAAAAAATTAAAAGAAATCTTGGCCAAAGTGTTAAAAAATAACTTTGAAAACATTTGGTATAGAGTAAATGGGGAACTCTTACCAAGTTCAGACTTGTACCCACAGAATCAAACGTCACTGTTAGTGAAGTGCTCTGCGCTTAGAACTAGTTTGCATGGACAGAGGATCAAGTCAGATGCTAGTTATTATCCTTTTTTTTTTGTTGCAATTACAGCAGAAACTTCTGACATCCTCCCAGGAATTACTGACTTGTCACATCCCCAAAGGAGGCAATGGGAAATGGGGATATCCAATACTGTAGTGGATGTCCTGGAAAATGCATCCTTGCTTTCTTCTAGTTTTACATCTGAAGAGGCTAAAAGTAAGATTTAATTAAATGTGGTTTTAATTCAAGTAATATCAGTGGTTCTTTACAGATTTTAAAAGCCAAAACTTTACAGGGTATATTTAAAGTGATGTAAAAATAATTTAAAAGTATTTTATTATCAAACACTCAAAACGCTCACTGTGCTGAAGAGAATTTTTTGGTGGTCTTGTGTGACAGGAGGATTGCAAAGAGTGATGAAAGCCACAGGTAACATTAGCGACCCTAATTATAATCATCGTTAAAAAATTATCCTACCAACCATCCTCTTACTGTGCCGTTTGTGGGGGTAACACTGAGGAATTCACGTGATGCAGAATGCAGCTGCCTGTCTTTCAAGTACAGCATACTGTTGGGAGCATATAACATCCGTACCTCTACTTCTGTTGTCATTTAACAAACAGATAATGCCAATGACAAGAACTGTTAATGATGTACCTCAGGTGTGAGGCAGACATTCTTCTTCCACATCAACGGCTTTTAATTAGAACACTTAACGTGGGGTTTCTTCTGAAAAATGTTTCAATTTTAAAATGCCCCACACTGTATGCCATTGTTATAAGTATTTCATGTGATTATGGATATGTATTCTAAGTAAATGTGAATAGATGCTATTGAAATAAATAATCAAGATATGAGTACTCAGAAATTCCCAAGCTGTGGTAGGAATGTTACATGATAATTATATGCAGGGCAGGGGAAGAGGAGAGAAGAGTGCACATATTTAGGTGTTCTGCTATTAAAAGGCACAAAAACGGCCACAGGCTCCATTTTGTGAGATTTATAGAGCCTCCAAATAAGCTTGCAGAGTCTGACTCCTCACACCCCTCAGCCAGTGTCTCCTGGCCTTCTGTAATTTTCTTTCCTCTTAATGCTGATAGTGTCAACCTCAGCACGTTGAGACATCAGCAGTGCTACAGATGGAAACGTCTAGACTCTTTTCCTGTATTTCTCTCTTGAATGTGATCTTTGTAATCCACACTGCTAATGCAATTTTGTCTAAGTAGTATTTATTAATGATTTTGTACCTAGGTGGCTGTGTTATAAACTACAGTGAAAATAAGCCACGTAAGCACTGGAACAAGGAAACTCCTCAGACCCTGATGAACGTTCTCAGTAATGCCGATGTCAGCTTAGCATTTAAAACATACACAATTTATAAACCAGGTAAATCTGCAGTTTGCAGGCAAACATTTTTGCAAACAGGTTTATTAATAAAGACTTCTGTTTTTTAACATACATAGCCCTGATGTATAGAGCTTGTGCACCTGAGTTCATGTCACAACAGGCTGTTTTGGTCTTTTTAAAGTTTGCCAAATGAAATGTGGGATCACAGAAACCCAAGCTGAGAATTCATGAGTGATGGTACATCTCCACTACATCTCTTTATGAAGAACTTTCACTTGCAGCTCAACAGCCTATTAAGGTTGAGACATAAATGCAGCGACTGCAGAGCCATGCGGTCTCCGTCCTGCTAAGCCGCCTGGTGTGTGCGTTAGGGAGGTGTGGAACGTAGGCTGCAGCCCCATCAGGTGAATCTGCCTTCACTAAGTCAGCAGTGCCCTGTTTTGAGGACGGGATGGTACGATGGCACGGCAAAGGGTAACTGTAGTCTATAGATGTGCACAGCCACAGTCATAAATACTTGTTCTGCACTTCAGTTGCGTTATTAATCTCCCCACTTAAAATAAGTAACAGCTTGTACTGGAATCTGCTAAGAACTGGGGACAGATTAGAAAGACTATATTGTATTTATATTCTTAATAATTTCATTTTTACAATTAAAGGATTTTGGTGACATTTTCATTTTTATACTTTCAAAGCTTCTGAAAACATATTTAGAGGTCCACTTTCCGATGAAACTGATGCATCTGATGAAGTAGATGGTGAACAGGAAGCTATTGTCATAGATTCTGAGAGACTTGAGCCTAGATCTGATGAAGATGACACGTATGTCCAAATGACATCCTTGTACTGTTGTTTTCTTTGGTTCCTTAAAGTGAGTTTTCTAAAAAGACATTCCCCTGAAAAAAATTGATGTTTTTTCTCAGCACCTAATTCCAGATCCAAAGCATCCAAATCTCAGCATCTAAATCCAATCTAAATATTAAAATTTAGTAACATCTGATATCTGATTTGATATCAGGTTCTCTTTCCTATATTTATAGTTCTTGATGGTGGTGAGATTAAACAGGTTGCTTGTTATCAGCAGATTGTTTTAGCTGATGACTTTGCGAAAATGAAAGCATGAGATGAAATTAGATCCACAGTGATGTGCAAAACCTTCTTGCATGAAACATCTTTGTACTCCGACCTTGAAATCAGAAAACCAGTGGCAAATCCACTTGCCTAGTGGCATGTTTGCCGTATTTGTGTATTATTCTTCCTACTCTTTCATGCATAGTGTAATAAAATCACTTTCATACTTACTTATTGAGACGTATATGTAGAAACTTCTTAACTTCTATGTTCTGTTTATGTCAGTGACCCATTTCTGTTTTTGAAAAAGCAGAGTGTGCATCAACACATTCTGAACAGAAATACTGTATTTTACAGATGCGTGTCTGTTCTGGGGAGGTTTCTCGGCCTCTCAGAATCTCAGTTTATGTCACTGTGTATTTTTGTGGCACTGGGAGATGAACTACTTAGGCATGTATAACCACAGTTCAGCTGTAAGCTGTTAATATCAACACATTTGCAGTCTCTCAGTATATGCGTTTGGTGTTGCTTTTGATAAAACCTCCTTAGGTAAATTCAAAAGAAATTTTTTTTTATTTCAGAATTGATGTTGATATTTTTAACATAATTTCTCCTAGCTGTAGGGTAATTGGGGGGGGGGGGGGCAGAGCAAACGAAGATTTCTGAAGTTGTATTTTGCTTTGCAAAATAACATTTTGAAATCTACTTTTTAGGGACTTTGAGGAAGATGACCCAGACTGGGTGTCAGAACTGAAAATGGTATTGAAGCACAGCAACTGAAAACTTGAATTTACCTACGATAACTGAAGTTAGGCTTAACAATATTTGTAATCCAAATCATTGTTAATAGTTGTAGTTATTAATAAAATTATTTCAGTAAAAAAATTCTGAGTGTGCATGTTTCCTGTATCACAAAACTGAGGGTGAAAAATGCGTAACAAACTTTTTAAGCTAGGACACTTGCAAATAACTAAGCAAGTCTAGATACTAAATATATCTGGAGTTGGTAAGAGCTTTGTAGAAATGTTCAGTCAAAAGCATTAGCACTAATATCGTTGTTCAAATTGTCCCCTTGTCATATTTCAAAGAGATGGTGTAATGCTGTGAGGGTGTGTAAAGCTTTTCTTCCTGACTACATGCTGAAATACCTCACAGTAGGAATAACTGATCTTGTCTGAAGGGCAAATTATGGAAAACACTTAGCTATGCTAAATATTTGAGGCTTTAATTCATGCAATTATTAGTCCTCTGAAAATTCGAGGTTGAGCTTTTGCCTTTAATGACTTCCATGAAAAGGGCTTTATACATGCCACTGCATGTGTGGAAGGAAGCCAATTTGTTCATAAACAAGGACGGATTTTCCCATTTTGGTAAGGAGCCACACTTCCGCTGCAGGAAGCGTTACGGGCAATGTCACATTTGGCCCCAGTGCTGGCTACTGGGTGTTAAATGGTCGTTTGACAAGAGCAGCAGGGCAGGGGAGAGCAGAAACGCCCTCAGCAGACTTCTCCTGGGGAACCTGTTCCGGACTATGTCCATGTAATAAATATTAGAGGATAATAAATATGAAAAGCTTTAGGAAATCTGTAGATTTGGTCCGGAGCCCCTTCCCACTGAACCTCCCGTGTTGCACACAGGCCGGTACTCGAGGCTCTGCCAAGGATTCAGGAACTTGAGGCAGCCGAGGTTTTCTTTTGGGCCACCCCTCTGCTGTTACGGACCTCCCGAGGCAAAAGACGCCCGCCGTGGGAGGAAGGTGCGGGTGCCGCCAGGGAAAGAAGGCTCCGGCCGCGCCGCAGGGGCGCTCCCCGCTCCCGGGCGGCGGGGCCGCACCGCCTCCGCCGCCACACCTCCGTCGGCGGGGCGCCGAGCCCGGGACGGCTCCTCCTCCCGGCCGCCGGGGCTCCGGAGGCGGCTGGGCGCAGGCAGGTACCGCGTCCCCCGGCTGCGTCGGGCCGCCTGGTCTGGCCGAGCCGGGCCGGGCGGGGCCGAGCCGAGCCGGGCCGGGCCGCAGGGAAGGGAGGCCCCGGCTAGGGCTTCCCGCCTTGCGCGCCCCGTCGCCACGGCGACGGCACCACAGCCGGGGCGGGAAGGGCGGCGGGGAGCCATCCCCCAGCGCGGCGGGCCGCCTTCCCTTCGCCGTGCCGCCTCAGGCGCCGCACCCCCGCCCCGAGCAGGGGGTTGTGAACCGCCACCCCTGACCTTCCGTAGCCCCTGCTGCGAGGGAGGCGGTGGCCGCCTCCACGGACGCCCCCGGGTGGGTGGCGGGGCCGGGCGGCGGCGGGCTGCGCAGCGCGGCCCACCCGTCCCCGGCGGCTGCTTCTCACCAGCGACTGCGAACGGGAGCTGGCTTTGACCCAAACGCCTGAGTTATAAACGCCCGAAGGTCGACGTGGTCCTCAGAGACTGCCAGTCATGGCGCCCGCACGGGCTCCCAAGGCAGCCTCTTACACAGCTTGCCTGGCCTTCCTGACAGGAAAAGTCTGGTACCTTAGCAAATCTCCCTTGCTAAAACTCAACCCAACTAATAAGAACAGTTTTACGGTGTTTGCTCATATTTATCTGTGTAAGTTTGCTTATGAATGCATTGCAAGCACCCAGTGACATTACCGTTTCTGCCAGAGGTTTCCAGACGACTGCTAATGCCTGGCTGCACTTGGCTGTGGTCTCCTGCAAAATGCAGTGGCTTTTCTTTTTGCTGCCAACATTAGATCACATCATTACTTTAAACTAAATCAACATGAAATAGATTATCACTCTATTTTTTTCCATTAAAAGAACAAGGCTGCAGTATTGTTAACTTCAGGAAATAATGAGTCAGACTTTCCAAAATCATTATAATCTTACATAGTACTTTCTGCTGCCTTCTCACGTTTCAACTTTAGGGTGTACTAGGACTACGCTTCAAGCTTTTCTTTGAGACACTCATAAACTTGCTGCTTATTGAAAGTTCAGATCTGCAATAATTTGCAGACTTCCAGGAGATGATATTTTTAGGAAGAATCATCAGCAGTAATAAAAATGTGATAAAATATAATAAAAATGTGATAAAACTGGCAGTCTTAAAAGGTAGTGTCTATTTCAGTAGTACAAACTCAGATGTTATAGCACAGACTATGTGCAATACTAATTTGGGGACTTTTTTATTTTAGACACTGCTTTAAGACGAAGGCATCATGGATAAATATCAAATCATTAAAAAAATTGGAGAAGGATCTTTTGGCAAAATATTCTTGGCAAAAGGAAAAGTGGATAATGAGCAGTGTGTTATCAAAGAGATCAATTTAACTAAGGTAAAACAACAAAATCTGGATGATAACAGTAGTTACTTACCTGATTGTGCTAACTGCGTTTAGCCAGGGTATGAACTTGGGTTATGTCTTATCTCCTTTGTAGTTCTACCTCAATTATATGAGTTAAACTTTCCAAAGACTGTACTCTTTGCCAATTTAGTGATTTTACAAGCATAGAGGAAATATGTATTTTGATATTAATGGCGTTTACCTTTTACTGTATTTTTGTTCTTTTCAAAACTTATCTCTTCTTAAAATGCGTGACTCTACATAATTCAAATTTTATAATAGATGATTCAACTACAATGAAACTATTGCCACTGAAATAACAAATAGCAATTTTGTGATATATTTCTCTAAAATTTTCATTTCCTTTTCTTTTCCACATCCATATTTTCAGGCATGAGTAAATCACGTCAGAGTCTTTCCAATTCTCGTTTATGTTTATGGCAATTTGATTAATCTCATCAAATTTTAAATGTCCATTCTGTAGCTGTCAGCATCTGAGATGCTTGGCTAGACTCCCTTTCTAAGAGAACAAGAGAAATATGTATTTTTAGGATGCTGTTGACTGTGTACGTTTTCAAATTCTGTTTAGGAATGAGCTGAATCGGGACATAAAAGTGCTCTCTTTCTTTCTGTTGACTGCAGAGGCAGGTTAGGGTGACTAGCTCAGGTATCAGAGGAATACCACTCCTATATCTAGTTCCAGAAAGCCAGGCAATTAAACTCCCTGTGATTTCAATATGGAGGTTTCAATAGTCCATTTCAGTCAGTGCCTACATGCTTTTGACAGGTCTTTTGCTGTTCTGGGCCACACTGGTGAATTTCTAATATATCAGAGAATTATAATAGAAGAATGAATTTTTCTACATCAGTTCTAGAAAAAGCTGTGTAACTTCCAGATTCAAACCCAGAAAAATTGGTATGCTAGTAATGACAGCTAAATAAAAAATAAATAGTTTCTCTCTATGCTCATGACCAATAAAACCCATGCATTTCTAATCTTAGATTTTGATGTACACAAAATAGAAAAATGGAAGTTAATAAAATATTATTGCAGATCCCACTCGTTCAAAAATCAGGAGCTGGTTACAGAAAATTATTACTCTGAAGTCATAAGATTTTTTATTATGGTAGAGTGTGCTCATTCACTTTCTGATTTTTGTACCTTTGAGGATTACATTTCAAAATTATTTCTTAAGAATGAGGGTAAGGAGCTTTTTGTAAATACAAGAGGACATTTTGATGGATGGATATTTGGGGACATGAATTTTTAAGGACTACTGATGAAAGTGTGATCACAATGAACCAAACAGAAATTTTCCATTTAAAGTAACAGGGCAAAGAGTTTGCCTGAAATATTGCAAGAACTCAGAACAACAGTAAAACAGGAGGACTTTTTTTCTTTTTACTTTGTTCTTTTGAGATCACCCATATTAAGAATACAGAATCACCTAGACCCTTATTCTTCAAATACTTAAGGGAAGTTTAACTTTAGCTTGGCTAAAGTTAGCTAATCAGCTAGCTTAGCAATAGCGTTTGTGTAAAAAGTTTAAAGGAATATATTTGTCTGTTTGAAAAATGTCATAATTCGGTTTGACTTCGGTAACGTTCCAATATATTTCCAAGCATACACTGCGAATGGATATTATATATACATCATATTTTCTAATATTTCTGCATCACCTCAGTACACAGTCTTTTTTGTATTTGTGGGAATGGTTTGATAACAATGTAACTATTTTTGAAAAGAGTTAAATATATCATTCCTAGCATATAGTTTCTTAATTCTTTGTAGATGCCTGTGAAAGAAAAAGAAGCCTCTCAGAAAGAAGTCATTCTTCTGGCCAAGATGAAGCATGCAAATATTGTAACCTTCTATGCTTCTTTGCAAGGTTTACTTTTAACATTTTTGTTTTATTTGTAGTTATAGGAGCGGAAGGCAGCAAAACCTACCTTGTTAATATTGCCCAACCTTAAGCATATTCCCAGCACGTTACATACCAGTGGGGACAGGTCCCAACTCCTAAAAATGATCACAAGGTGTCAGATTCAGTTGTCACTTGCCCTCTTCATGTGTGTGTGTGGGACCTAAGGTATTGTGGCATGAGTGCTAGATCCTGACGTGTCTGCATTGCTTAAGTTGAACTTTAGTCTTGATCTTCAATAGGAGTCCAGAGTTTAATGAGACTTTTCTAGGAGTTTCAGTAGAAGAAGACAGCTTTTGAGTATAGCAAGAAATAGGTTCTGTTGGCCTTTCATCTTGAGCCATATTTTGAGGTATCACTCAAGGATACAGAATTCTTCAGGGCCGAAAGAGATAGAAGGAAGTCTGTTCTCCATAAAAGCTAATTCCCTATATTTATTTTTCCTGCTGACATCTGTCATAAGCAATGCCTTATATAATGAATGCTGTAGTTACAGCTTGTGTTCAGATTGTTTTCTGTGATCGGGACTGTAAATGTTTTAAGGGACACATAAATCTGGTAGTCTTATGGACCCCAGAGAGGTAAGAATAGGGTAAGTTTCCATATTCAGTAGCCCCTGCTGTTTATTTCTACTGTTTGTACACTGTCTACTTTTAACCTTTTCCCTAAGCCTAACTGTATACTTAGTTATTATTGGGGAACAATCCCACCTATGAAGCATTCTGCTAAGCATTGCCTGTAAGAACATCTGTGTTTCTATCAGTGTGGTCTCTTGAGGGTTTTTCCACGTACTTAATATTCTGGTGAATCTCCATTTAAATATATTTTCATGTCTTAGTTTTGCATCACGTTTCACTGGAAGTATCCATTTTTTCTCAGTTACTCTCCGAAATGGAGGAGTAGGTAGAGGATTAACTACTCCCTTTTGAAAGAAGGACCATATAAAATAAAAAGAATTTATTGCTGTATTAATGAGTAGTAAAGGAATAAAGGAAAAATGATACTTTTCATTTCAGAAAAGAACAAGCTATATATTGTGATGGAATACTGTGATGGTGGAGATTTAATGAAGCGGATAAATATGCAGCATGGAGTGCTGTTTGACGAGGACCAGGTGAAAGAAGTTTTCTTTAGAGGAAAGGACATGTTATGTAAAACACATGGTTTGAATTATCCAGTACTAGCTACTGTTTCTTTTCTGTCCTGTTAAAATAATTGAACGTTTTAAAGAAACTTTGGTAATTTTAATGGGAGTTTAGAGTTTGCTTTTTACACTGCTTGAAGATCTTAAATTAATTCATTAGCAGTATTTGATACCCATTGCTCCTTCCATTGTGGATGCACTTTTTCTTTGTATTAGTAGTATACCTACTAAGCCATAAAGACTTTCTTTTAAATGGTGTTTTAGAATTATGGGTGGCTATATTATATATAAATTCTTCATTTGTTTATGCTATTTGCATCGTGGCATATCCTGCTTTATACTGAAGTCAATGGTAAATCTCTCATTCATTTCATTTGGGCCAAGACGTCTCTTATGCCCTTTAAATTGCTAAACCAGCATGGAGAAACAAGGCCAGACATCTGAGTGCTTTTGGACCATGTTCACATATATTTTATTTTGTAAATAGGTGAGTATGTTACATATTACAATTCACAGAATTTCCCACTATTCCTTACTTACTCCTTTATTTTTTTACTAACTCTTAGCTTTCTGAAGGAAATTTTCTCTTACATATTGGACTTAGTGTACTGAACTCTGAGGTTATTTAATCATGCATAGTCTTCCACTTTTGTAGGTACAATGAAAATTTACCTAGAAACTAGATAGATAGTATCCAATCTGTTAGTGGAAATATACTCTAAAGCATAAAAGTGGAAAAAAAAGAGGTATTGTGATTTTTCTTTTTGCTTTACTAGTAAAAGGAACTCCTTAGTGTAGAAGTCAGTTGGAAGTGAATTACTGGTTCAGTAATAATGAATTTTAAGATCCTGCTGGGAGTCATACTAGCAGTAGAGAGAACATCAGAGAAAACAAAGAGGGGACAAAACCACAGATCATGAAAACACAAAAGAGAGAACCAACACACGCAAATCCTTTGACAACGAGCAGAACAATACATATCTAAAGAAACACAAAGGAAGTACAGGTAGAAGAATAGATTATAGAAACTAAAGATACATCTGCCAGTCATGAAAGGAAAGCAAATTGCCCAGTTTAACATAACGTTGTTAAAATATTTTTATATTTTCAAATGTATGCCTAAGAAAGTCTCATTTGTGGCACCAGCCCTATTCAGGAAATCATCTGCTTAATGTGAAGCATTACTAAATAGAAGATTATTACTTGAATCAAAGTCTTTCATGACCATCGATTTTCCTAAATAGAGAAGCGTATAAGCACATTGTACTTTTGTTTCTGTATTAAGTCCAAAGGCCCCTATTCAATAAAACACATGTATATTTGAAGTTAATTATATGTTTAAGAGCTGTACTGGGTCAAGGATAAAGGATAAACCTGTGTGCTTCCTTATTACGCAAGTTTCTTCATAGCTCCCTTCTTTCACTGCATTTCAGTCATTCATCCTTTTTTTCTGTTTTTTTCTGGACCACATTCGGTAAGACTACAAGTATTGTAACTGGATGGTGTGACTTTCCCCACTGAGGATTAAGAAGACACCTCCCAATTCTGTCTTAGCTGTTATTTGAACTCACTGGTTTCTAAATAAAGGTCTAGTATTCTTACTGTCCTTTGGCATGATTCTTCAGTTGTTGTTCAAGTACTCGTCCTGTCGCAGTCAGTGAAAACTTGATGGGGTTAAGGAAAGTGGAGCAGGTATCTATTTCCATTTAGTTTTGTGATAGCACTAAAAAAGGAAAGGAAAAGTCTATGGCATTAATTTTAAAAATATTTCTCACTATTTTATATTGTATATGCTCTACATATTTTAGATTTCGTTGTTGTCTTTATGTTATATATTTCAGTAAGAAGCCCCATTGGACATAAGAGTCACACAAATTTATAGATATCTGTTCCCTTCAACTTTCACTGCAGATTCTGAGTTGGTTTGTGCAGATCTCCTTGGGCTTGAAGCATATTCACGACAAGAAGATTTTACACAGAGATGTAAAAGCACAGGTAGTAGAAGTGGTACTGGAGAGGGAGTGATTTTGTCCTGTAAAAAATATGCTTAAGAAGCTCTGCCATGTTTCATTTTCGCATACCAGTTTTGTTTTTATTTGCAGAACATTTTTCTTAGCAATAATGGAAAGGTAGCAAAGCTTGGGGACTTTGGCATAGCAAGACAGTTGAACAGGTAAGCACCTTTTTTAATTAGTCTGTGACCTACACAGTATAGGACTGTTTCTGAATGTTCAGAATGCAACCTGAATGTGCAAACTGTTTGTGGGTTGTGCTTGTTTGAGAGGTCTGGGATACAAAGGGTCTGATACCATATTTTTTTCTGTTATCCTAAAACACACCATCCTGCATGAAACCACAGATTTATCTAGCTTAGTAACCGGACTTCTGTTATGTATAGGCTGTAGAGTCGGGAAGCCCCAGTTTTCCCTATTCTCCGTGGAACTGACACAAAGACATTCTGGAGGCACAGCTCCTGCTCTTGCAGCCATTGATAATCACTTCTGGTCCCTCATAAAAAAGAAAGTGACGAGCCTTAAAAACTTAGGAAAGAGTATAAGAAAAGAGTTTTTACAGATTTTCTTTGTATGTCCTCCTAGACTGTGCCTATATTAATTTCTAAAAAAGGGCCAGAATCCACTCTCTGGGTCTGAGAGTCAATGGCATGGCATGGCTTACATCTGTAGGGCTAAACTCTGTTCTCCCAAAGAGAGTGGCCTTATTCATATCCTTATACCACCCTGGTACCTGACACCAAAGATGTCTGCGTTTCAGGACACAAGTTTCATGATTTTTGTATATACTGAAGCATAGTCTCCACCTGTAATTTGAGTTCACTCCCATCAATAACTACAAAGCTGTTTCCTCTGCTCTTTCATTTGCCCCTCAGATTTCACCATCCGTTTCAGTGCTGACCTCAGCTTCCGCGTGATTCACTACTTATATCTTTTGATAATGTCTAATAACTACTACTATCTTTACTGACTTTGCGGATCAGGTTGGTCTATCCTGCGTAGTGGCCAGGTGTTGCCTAGGAGAGTGCTTTTTGGTGTGGCCAAAACATGCCAGGGGGCATGCTAACAGCAGAATAATGCTTGAATTTGATCTCTTTTTGAGCCACTTGATTATGTTTGACCTTGGCAGGATATTGTGGCATAGAAGGTCCACAATTTAATCAGGTATTATGTGGAGAGGTGATTTCCTCTTTTGATAATTTTGCAAATTATCCCTCTAGTATCAGTCCTTCTCAGTTGCTTTGTACTCCAGCTGCTGCAACTCACTTGTTAAAATCTTTCCTATCCCTAAATTAAGTCAGTGTAAGTTTAACCACATTTCTGTCCATGCAGCATCAGTAAAGAGAACAGATAACTTTAACCAACGTAGACATTTTGCTCATTCTCTTCAGAGGTACTTAACTGTGTACATGCATTAGGTACCTTTATGCATTCTTCACATGGACGTACAGCCCATGTAATTTCTGACAAGGTCCCATCAGATTGGCTTTGGATTTAGGCCTACATAACCTTGCAAGTTCAGTGGTACATCAGAGCTCCGAAGTCTTGCTGAGAGCCAGAGTGTATTGGATTAGCATGTTTGGATAGTGCCGTGATCCAAGGCTGCTCATCTCCGGCGATATGCCATGTCGCTGTTCCAGCTGCAGTCTCTGCCAGCTCTCGTACCTTTGTGGTGTGTTCCTTTGTGAGGCATAGACCTACTGTCAGTGCCTCACCTTCCCACATGTAAACTATTTATGCAGAAAGTGCCTACCTTCAGAAGTGTTCTAGGGGTAATTGCTTCAAGGATTGCTCCTACACAGCAGAATAGTACACAGCAGGTAGGAAGTAAACCTCAGAATTTGAATGTCCAAGTATAGACATTTTAAAGAGTATTTAATAGGCTTATATAACAAAACAATTGGAGCTTGATAGTACTTTTCCTCATATAACAAGTAAACTAAGTTTCTCAGGCTCTGTTTTCCTCCTCCCCTGGGGTATACAACGGCATTTTCTTCTCCGTTCTGAAAAATGCAAGATAGTGTCCAATACTTTTACTTGCAGTTTGGTGTGTATGGCACCTCTGGCATTCAGACTTCATATATTCTGTAAAGGCTGTGTCCTGTTTTTGGCCGGGGTAGAGTTAAGTTTCCTCCTAGTACCTGTGCTAGCACACCTAGTGCTATGTTTTGGATTTAGTATGAGAATAATGTGGTAACACACTGATGTTTTAGTTGTTGCTAAGCAGTGCTTATACTAAGTCAAGGACTCTTCAGCTTCCCATGCTCTGCCATTGAGGAGCTGCACAAGAAGCTGGGAGGGAGCATAGCTGGGACAGCTGACCCAAACTGGCCAAAGGGATATTCCATACCATATGACATCATGCTCGGTATATAAAGTGCGGGGAGTTGGCCGGGTGGCAGCAATCGCTGCTCGGGGACTGGCTGGGCATTGGTCAGCGGGTCCAAGCGGTTGCAGCACTTGTTTTTCCTGGGTTTTGTTTCTCTCTCTCTTTTTTGTTGTTTTCCTTTTAATTGCAATTTATTATTGTTTTATTTTATTTTATTTAAATCATTAAACTCTTATTATCTCAACCCATGAGTTTTCTTACTTTTGCCCTTCCGATTCTCTCCCCCATCCCAACTGGGGAATCACTCTGTGAAGATCTGTTTCTCTGTACTGACTTCCCAGTAACTCTTGATGACATCCACAGAGTAGATAACTAAAAGCAGGTGTAATGAATCCAACTGGTGCTGTTTGACTACACCTTCACAATTGAGCACCAAGGATGTAACTACAATTCATTTACTCTGTTAGTTTCTGGACAGCACTTCCTCCTTCCACTGTTTCTGGCTTGTGCGACTGACTACCAACTCCCATATTCTTACGTCAATGAGTATGTTGGAGACTTCTAATATTTTGCAGTGTCTTTGACAGCTTTCAGAATTCTGTGTTAATGATAAACCTTCCTTGAAAATGCTGATTACAATGCTGGTGAAAAGTGGGGAAAAAAGGATTTTTGTGCTTTCAGTTGAAGTGCAAACACTCTCTGCTATTAAAATAGTTGGTCATTTTTACACAGAAGTGGGAAATACTTCAGTTTTTCTTGGGGTGTTCCATTATTCAACTATTTGGAGAGCAGAGATTATGTCCCCCATGGGCCATTTGGAGAGCAAAGATAATGCCCCCACCTGGGGCACAGAAGCCTCTAGTTGGGCACAGAAGCCTCTAGTTCAATTGCTTGTAACTTTTTCAGTGTGTAAGCCTTTTTGTTCATTGTGTTTCATTAGCACTATGGAGTTTGCCCATACCTGTGTAGGGACCCCCTATTACCTGTCACCTGAGATCTGTGAAAATCGACCATACAACAATAAAACGTAAGTCTCTGTCTTTCCTTCATATGCTTGTGCATGAGGCCATGCAGGCACAAGAGAACTTATTTTAGTCATATCATGGTATAAATCAGTATTTCTGCAGGGTGCCAGGAATTTCACATGCCGCACTTTGTGAAGTTTTGTATTATTGTGTACAATAATTAGGTGCATCAATCGTATAGAACAACTGTGTTATACTATACAACACTGTCAGTTGTATTTTGGCTCACAGTGTCCGGAGCGTAGCAATCATGAATTTGTTGTGATTCATCTACAGGCTTAACATAATTATATTTTTTGTTTTTACAAAATTACTTGTACTTTAAACTTAAAGTTCAATCTCATTCTTTCTCCTTTAATGCTCCTTGTTAGTAGTGGCATGAAATGTAAACCAGATTTTTTTTCCTTTGCTTTATCTGGTTCTCCATCAAATACTAAATTTCTCTCTGTGTTTCCAACATGTAATAACCAAGGCAAGTATGGATCTTTTCAGTTCCAAGTTTATGAATTTTTGATACAGTTATTTGTGATTTATAAAAATACATTAAAATGAAAGCTGCTAGGTTGGCAATTCTGGAACTTTGCAGTAGCTGCCTGCAGGAACAACAAATAGGTCTGAGAATTGTAAAGGCTCACTCAGGCTTAACAGAAAATACCAAAATAACAAGTTGAGAAGCACTGAAAGGTCAGGAGCTGAGTGAGCTTGACCCTCTTCTCTGTGTGTGGGTTGTGATCAACACCAAATATCCTGGAGCCTAGACTAGCATCTCAGCTCTAAATTGCTATTCATACAAGTTTACTCCCTTTTTGTCTCCTTAATTATCAAGTCAGCCAGAGATAGCTCTGCTCTTCATCCTGCTAGGAATATTAAGTAGGCATTCTTTATGTCGTATGCCTTTTCCAATATAATTGTAGTACCTAGTTAGGTATCATAGAAACATTGATACCACAACTAGAAGGATATTTCAGGTTGTTCTTTTCAGTGCATCTTAACAAAAATTAAAAGTTGTACCAATATTAACCTGTGGTGGAATAATGTTAATAAATTTGAGAGCTGAGAATAGGTGCTGATTACATGTATGAAAATATTATAGTCTTTTCCCTGAAACTTTAATTACTTTTTATTCACAGAGATATTTGGTCTCTTGGCTGTGTGCTTTATGAGCTCTGTGCACTAAAGCATCCTGTAAGTACTGTAGAATCAGATCAATATTATATTATTAAAACAAATAGTGGGCAGCCTGCAAAAACTGTAGTAATAATAGTCATAGAAGTCATAGAATCATTAAGGTTGGAAAAGACCTCTAAGATCATAAAGTCCAACCATCAACCCAACACCACCATGCCTCCTAAACCATGTCCCAGAGTGCCACATCTACATGTTTTTTGAACACCTCCAGGGATGGTGACTCCACCACCTCTCTGGGTAGCCTGTTCCAGCGCCTGACCACTGTTGCAGTAAATTAATTTTTCCTAATACCCAATCTAAACCTTCCCTGGCACAACTTAAGGCCATTTCCTCTCATCCTATCACTAGTAACTTGGGAGAAGAGACCAACCCCCACCTCGCTACAACCTCCTTTCAGGTAGTTGTAGAGAGCGATAAGGTCTCCCCTCAGCCTCCTCTTCTCCAGACTAAACAACCCCAGCTCCCTCAACCTCTCCTCATAAGACCTGCTCTCCAGACCCTTCACCAGCTTTGTTGCCCTTCTCTGGACACGCTCCAGCATCTCAATGTCCTTCTTGTAGTGAGGGGCCCAAAACTGAACACAGTATTCATGGTGTGGCCTCACCAGTGCCGAGTACAGGGGCACGATCACTTCCCTACTCCTGTTGGCCACACTATTCCTGATACAAGCCAGGATGCTGTTGGCCTTCTTGGCCACCTGGGCACGCTGCTGGCTTATGTTCAGCTGGCTGCCAACCAGCACCCCCAGGTCCTTCTCCGCCGGGCAGCTTTCCAGCCACTCTTCCCCAAGCCTGTAGCATTGCAGGACCCGGCACTTGGCCTTGTTAAACCTCATACAATTGACCTCAGCCCATGGATCCAGCCTGTCCAGATCCCTCTGCAGAGCCTTCCTACGCTTGAGCAGATCGACACTCCCACCCAATTTGGTGTCATCTGCAAACTTACTGAGGGCACACTCAGTCCCCTCATCCAGATCATTGATAAAGATGTTAAACAAGACTGGCCCCAACACTAAGCCCTGGGGAACACCGCTCGTGATGGCCACCAACTGGATTTAACTCTGTTCACCACAACTCTCTGGGCTCAGCCATCCAGACAGTTTTTTACCCAGCGAAGAGTACACCTGTCTAAGCCATGAGCCGCCAGCTTCTCTAGGAGAATGCTGTGGGAGACTGTGTCAAAGGCTTTACTAATGTGTAGGTAGACAACATCCACAGCCTTTCCCTAGGTGGCTAGGTAGGTCACCTGGTCATAGAAGGAGAAGTATTCATAGGCAGCTGCTAGAATTATTTTCAATTTACTTACTGATATTAAAGAATGACTGCCAGTGTTTAATTTTTTGTATTGTGTCTGTTTTGTGCATACTAAAATACAATGAATTATGTTGAGTTTATACAGTTTATATACACACACACATCAAACATACATTTGTTCTTTAATAAGTACAAAACTTTTTTGAAAGGCAGATGAACAATTTAAAGAATTAAAGCCAAACTTCAAGGTTAGGCTTTAGGCATATAATTTTACTCATTTCTATTTGAAAATACCAATCTATACTTACTGAAGAGTTTGAAACCCACATTTCCCTAGTAAGCAATTTGAGCCCCCAGAAGCATTTTCCTAAAGGTTTCATTTTGTTTGGAAGCACATTCATGTCAGAAGATAACTGAGATAGCATCTTCAGGAATCCGTGTTGTCCTTGGCATGATCTGAGCCTCAGATAATCCTCAGCCTGTGAGTATTTGTAATTTGAAGGCAGGGACTAGATGCTGATGTAGACAGGAAATGCAAGTGAAGTTAAGGCAAATTTTGTATTTTGTATTAATATGAGATTGCATAGCACAGGGCTTCTGTCAGCAAGTACCTTTCTTTTTCAAGTTGGGGTGTCTAGTCCATCATTTCCAACCAACAGTATTTACTGTCCTCTTTTTACTGTTTTCATTGATTAAGTTTGAAGGCAATAGTTTGCACCAGCTGGTGCTGAAGATCTGCAGAGGATATTTTCACCCAGTGTCTCCCAACTATTCATATGACCTGAGGATATTGATTTCTCAGTTGTTTAAAATATCTCCAAGAGATCGACCATCTATCAACTCTATTCTAAGGAAGCCCTTTTTGCAGAAGCTTGTTCTCAGGTATTTGCCCTCTGAGGTAAGTGCCTTGTACTGCTGCTCGCTGAGAGAAAAATATGTATGCAAGTAGTATAAACAGTTCTATCAGATACATTTTTTTCTTATAGATAACACAGGAAGAACTCAGTCACGCTGCGATACAGAGAAAAAGGCCTTCAGCATCACAGCCTGGAGCCAAGCTGATACCGGGTAATGATAATAATATTATTTAACACTAGTTCTGCACTAACATATGTTAGTTATGATATGTGCAATGGCTATAGCTTTCTCCAGCAGTCTTTATTGCACATTTTGATCTAAGAGTTTTACACAAAGTTAAAAACAAAAAGAGGAGAGAACTACAATAGCAGAAGCATTCACCCCAGACAGTGCATTGCTGTCCTGTTCAGGAAAAGACAACTTTAAGACCAGCTCATTAGCAACATTCAGCTGGAAAAGCTGCCATAGGAAAGTGCTGAAACATTAATCTTAATTCTTTTAAGTATAAAATTTACAAAACTGAGAGGCTTTGGTCTAGATGCAGTTTAGGTCCATCACATGAAAAACATCCTTACTTCATTTCACCAAGCTATGCAAAAAAATGCAAAAGTCTTGCAAAAAGTGCTCCATGGTATTTTACAAAATAGTAAAAATGAATTTTACAAAATATTATAAATTAGGTTAAACTGTGAGAGACAATTAACTCTGGATTTAGTGCTCATTGATAGATCAGATTGTGTATGCACATTCTTAGAAAACATGAATGAGACTAAATGGTATCTCTGTATGAACTGCTGAAGATCTGGCATGTTTCTGGCAGCATAACCTTTTCCTCATTCTATATTCTTCAGTATATCATAATTACTCCTCAAATTTATCTTTGGAAGTATTAAAGTAGGTTAAACAGATTTGTGAAAATAAACCTATGTAGTTACTTAACTACACTATGGACTTTTTTTTCCCCCAAAAAAAGAGTTCTTCAGTAGTGTAGGAACCCATGTTATTTCGGAAATGACTTTCAATGAGATTTGTCTGCCTTAAGGTCTAATGCAATTTGGATAGAGGCACCTGAACACCTAAGTCACTTAGGCATTTTCAAAAATATCTGTGGTCATATACTCGTAATTTTCATATATTTTATCTCCCAGACATGACACTCTCATGATCATTACTCAGGAGAAATATAAAACTCACTTAGAAACTACTTAATCATAGCAAAGACACTACTTTTCATTATTGCAGCAACGGTATTTGCAAAATACTGAGTGAGCAAACTTGAATGGTGTGTACTTTTATTTTCTCGTACATGGGGAACTGATAAGGTATATTTTTCACTTTTCAGCTCTTCTTTCCAAATTTCACAAGTACTACAAGATTGTCTAGTGATTTGTTGAATACTGAGGGCTAGGTTTAGAAAGGGAGTGCCCAAGCAGGTAGACACCTAGCCTCCAATGACATCTGAGCCTAAGAATCAGACCTCCTGTTTTCTGTTCTTGGTACTAGCATCAAATCAGCATTCTAGTTTATAGAGGTCTCCCTTTTATTCACTGTGCTTCTTTGCAAAACTAATCAATAAGATCCACTTTACATGAGTATGACAAATCATAATGTTTTCAAAAGCATGTCATTGTAAGAATGAAAGGCAGAATGCCTAGGAAGTGTGAAGTATGGTGATGATGATGATGGTGATGATGATGAAAGGACATAAGGAGTGTTTGTTAGCCCAACCTGTCAGTGTTGCAGCCTACTATGGTTTGCCACTGCATGATCACTAATCATGTAGAGAGCACAAAAGGTAACCTTTTAATCTTTTATTGCTAAAAGCACATGAACTTCAAAAAAGGAGAGTCCAGGACCAAGTTTCTCCAGAATCTGGAATGGTGGTGCCCATCAAGAAACAGGAATTATTTCAAAGAAATTATTGGAAACCTCCTTCAAGAGGGCAACAGCCTATTTTTCAGGTACTGTGCATCCACATTCTCGTAATATTTAATCATCTTCAGAAGGCAAATTCCTGCTTTTAGAAAAGACCCTTTAAAAGGCCTCTTTAAGATGTATTAAATTCAGCTTAATGCTTACTATAAGTCAGTAGAGACAGTTAAGGACTCCTGAAGCCTCAGAAGAGGTGTCTTAGCTTAAGTGGGAAACACCAAATTCAGGCTGCTTCGCTGTGGTCCTTTGTAACAGAAGGAGTCAGGCATGCTTTGCATTTACATTTGCACAAAGGCAAATCAACTCTGTGTTTGCATTTTTGCTATAGAAGCAAATACACTGATCCTCTTTACCTCAGACCTTCTGAGAGCCCGTTCATGGGCAAAATCAGTGGCACCCACTGCACTGGTTTCAGATACTATTACAACAAACTGGGATCAAACCCTACAACAGAAAGCCCCAGTTCTTCACAACCACTTGTGTCCCTCACTCGTTTTCCACCTCCTTCTTTCCTCAGGCTGGATATCAGCTGTATGCTGTCTCCAGCCTCTTCCTCGGCATCACTTCATACCTTTATTTTCAAGAACGTGCCTTGGGTGCTGCTGAACATAGAGCAAAGCATATTTAGGATCTGGGAGCTCCCAGAAGTAATTGCACAGTGCAGTTATGGTGAATTAACTGATGGTGGGGAATTGTGGAGTTCCCAGAACTGCAGCCCTCAAGTAATCACTTATACTACCTATGGATAATACTGGCCCTGTGCAGACTATAGGACTTAGTTTTTCTCATAGTTACATTTGTGCATATCCAATGCAAATCTAGAGATGGATTAAGTTAGGAAGGTTAAGTTTCCTTTCACTGTGCACTGCTGTAATCAAAGGCAGAATTTTGTCCACAGTGTTTTGATCTATGAGACATGCTCTAATATTAACACTGGGAAAGTTCCCGCATTCTTTCAGCATCCAAATGAAGCAACCGGTTTGCAGGGTTGCAGGGATACTTGCATAGTGTCATACTTTGAATGTGTTGCTTCAGGATTTGCAGAATCACAGAATGGTTGAGGTAGGCAGGGACCTCTGGAGGTCACCTTGTCCAGCACCTTGGTCAAGCAGGGCCACCTAGAGCTGGTTGCTCAGTACTGTGTCCAGACAGCTTTTGACTGTCTCCAAGGAGGGAGACTCCACAACCTCTCTGGGCAACCTGTGCCAGTGCTTGGTCACCCTCACAGTGAAAAAGTGTTTCCTGATGTTCAGAGGGAACCTCCCGTGTTTCTGTTTGTTCCCATTGCCTCTGGTCCTGTCACTGGGCACCACTGAAAAGAGCCTGGCTCCGTCCTCTTTGCACCCTCCCTTTGGTTATCTGTATATGTTGATTAGATCCCACCTGAGCTTTCTCTAGACTGAACAGTCTGAACTCTTTCAGCCTTTCCTCATATGAGAAGTGCTCAAGTCCCTTAATCACCATTGTAGCCTTTCGCTGGACTCTCTCCAGTATGTCCATGTCTCTCTTGTACTGGGGAGCTCAGAACTGGACACAGCACTCCAGGTGTGGCCTCACCGGTGCTGAGCAGAGGGGAAAGATCACCTCCTTTGACCTGCTGGGAATACTGTGTCTAATGCAGCCCAGGATATCATTCACTTTCTTTGCAGCAAGGGCTCATTGTTCACTCATGTTCAACTTGTTCACCAGGACCCGCAGGTCCTTTTCTGCCAAAAGGAAAGTGGCCCCCAGTATATGCTGGTGCACAGTGCAGGACATTACACTTCTCCTTGTTGAACTCCGTGAGGTTCCTGTCAGCCCATTTCTCCAGGCTGTCGAGGTCCCTCTGGATGGCAGCACAACCCTCTGGTCTATCAGCCACTCCTCCCAGTTTTGTCATCATAGAAGCCTATCAAGTTGATCAAGCATGACTTACCCTTGGTGAATCCATGCTGACTACTCCTGATAATTTTCTTGTCTTTCATGTGCCTGGAAATGTTTTCCAGGATTAGTTGTACCATCACCTTGCTAGGCATTAAGGTGAGGCTGACCAGCCTGTAGTTCCCTGGGTCGTCTTTCCTGTCCTTTTTGAAGTTAAGAGTGACACTTGTTTTCTTCCATTCTTCAGGCACTTCTCCCAGTCACTGCCATCATCATTCAAAGATAATAGAGAATGGCTTTGCAATGACATCTGCCAGCTCCCTGAGCATTCGTTAGGCGCACCCCATCAGGGCCCATGGACTTATGTTTGTCCAGTTTGCTTATGTATTCTCTAACCAGATTCTTCTCCACCAAGGGTATGTCTTCCTTGATGCGGTCTTCTCCCCTGGTCGCAGGGATTGGGATTCCTGAAGGCTGGTCTTGCTAGTAAAGACTGAGGTGAAGAAGGCATTCAGGACCTCAGCCTCTTCCATGGTCTGCATCAGCAGGGCACCTGCTTCACTGGTCGCAGTTCTCGGTCCTCTTACATTTATTTAGATGGCCTTATTTGTTATCCCTGTTGCTTGGAATCACCATGCTTCTGGATACCATACTGTAAAACTATTTCAGTGAGGGACAAGATAAACACATTGTGAGGTTATCTTTTCCTTGGGAATATTATTGTTAGTGGAAAATTTTCTTCTTATATAGATATGAATTTGTATTCTACTGTAATCTGGATTATACCGTAGATAGATGAGCCTATTTTCTGGGTTTCTAAGAAGGAAAACAGGGAAGAATAGTTAATGTATTTACCATCTAAGGAAGGGATGCTTAGGTGCTTTTTAATTTATGTAAGAAAATAAGCCAAATTCAGGATTTTTCTTATACACCATAGAGTGGTTTTTAGTTTCCCACCGTGGAAATATTTGTGAATGTCTGATATCACTTCTTTTATACCATGCAGTGGCAGCTAGGCAATCACCTTCTCTCCATTGTTCTTATAAGAAATGGAGAAGGCAGTCTTGTCACAAAGTAGAAATACAGGAATGTTTCATCACAGTAAGGACTTTGAGAAATGAAAGGCAAGTTCTACAGGCATATAATCAAAGAGATGGTGACATGAAGTAGCGCAGTGCTCCCCTGAAAGCAACAGTCAATGCATATACTGCCCAAAACTACATCCTAGATTCCCCTTGCTCTCACATGTCAAAATAAGATTCTCCTGGAATTCATTCAGTGCTTTAGGCTTCAGAACAGTGAAGTGGCTCTTGGGCAACGACATTACAGTGTACCAAGCTCCATGCTGATTGATTCACACAACAATATGGGCTACTGCTTAATGACAGGAGCTGACGGAACAGGGGAAAAGGAAAAGACAACAGTAAGATTACATATGCTGTGAGAAGTTAGGAAGTTTCTGGGTTATATGTGAAAGGATTTGGAAAACTTACACTGACTATACTGTACACAGCCTATATTATAATGCAACTCAGACTGGGGAGAAGGACAGGAAGTTGATTCAAACTTGTACTGATAAAAATGAGAACAGGTAAATTAACATCCTTTATTGTATTTTCAGCCACAGAGCTCCGGATTTAAGATGGCAGAAAGGCCAGAAAGTATTAGAGTACATGGCCATTATGGTCATTACTATGATAAGCTTGATGACTTGCAGAGGAAAGCTAATGCACATTACGACCTTTCTCCTATCAGCCAAAGAGTTGAGGAATACTATAAACTAAAAGGACAAGTTGTACCTCCACCCCCACCACCTGACTGGTATTTTTTCTCACTCCATTTATTAGCAGTGAGCTGTCGTGCATGTTTTGAGTTATCAGCCTTCCTGATTAGGTAACACTGGACATGGCTCATTCAGTATAATTCCTTCTCTGCTTGGTCTTTGATAATTTTTTTACATAAGTTTATTGCACAACAACATAACTCCTGTTGCTCTCTATCCAAAAGTTCCTTCTGAATGTATTGTCCTGATGGTTGACATTTCCTTGTCAAAATGTCTCCCAAATCGCAGCATTTTATTGGGTGAGAAGTAAAACAGGCTGTTTGTAGGCTTTCTGATTATATCAAGAATAAACACAGTCTTTCCTTCCCACCAGGATCAGAATGATATAAAGACCAAAAGCAGTTCTCCACCATGAGGGAACAGAGTGGGAAGCAGGCTATGAAAATGTTTTTTTTCCTGCAGAACTTGTATTTTGGTTTCAGATATGAAGACCCTTTCCCCAGCAGTTTGTTTACTTCAAAGCCTTTCTCTTATAAAATAGAGGTACAACCTTTTTATTACTTTAGAGATTGCCTGTCCATTCCATGATTGGCCATTTTAGGTGTGGATGAACTTTGAAAACCTTGAGAAAGGAAGGTAAGGAATTTTTAATACTGCCTACTTTCGGATCCTTCCTTTAAGGTTGACCGAATCATTAATTTTCATTCAATGATGACAGTGTTTAGAATGTTTCAGTTAAGGATCATCAGCTTTACATCACTTACATCATCTTGTCTGAGCTGAGTTTCTAGTGCCTTATTTAAGGACAAAGGCAATTCAGTTTGGCTCCCTGGGGCACAAGTGGATTCTGAAGGTAGGAAATTAAATAAATAGAAATCAGGGAGCTTACAAGTGACTGCTGGTTATTTTTTACCAAAAAAAAAAAAAAAAAAAAAGGTAAATGTTTAGAAACCACAAAACTACATAAATACAAAGTTGGGCAGATAGAATTAGGCGCAGAGGAGAAAGGAAATAGAAAAGTTGTTGAATATACAACCTCCATTCTGACAATTTTCAGTCATTTTGAGGATCAGGAAAAACAACTTTATTTTCATTAACACTTTCACATACCATTTATCAAATAAAAGGTGGAGAAGGACTTTGCTGCACTCTTCAGAAGGCTAATGTAACTGAAGTAATAGGAAGGGAAATGCCTGAAGTGGATATGTTTTCTTTTTGTTATTTTCCTGTTGTTCCATATTTATAAATATTTTATCCATATTTATACATTCACATAGTACAAAGGGAGCCCTGTTTGTCATACGTGATAGAACCTATAGAGAATTATTTGTGCAGAAAACAGCAGAGTCTGTGAAATAAAATATAGTATATGAACATCACTTTCTTCTCTCAGGCCTGCAGAATATCTTCAAAGGCGTTTTGAAGCCCAACAGTACAAGATTAAAGTGGAAAAACAGCTGGTAAGTAAATACTGCATCATAGAAAAAAATCTGTAAAAGAAACTGAATGAAAATCCAAAAGATGAACTGATGTCTTTCTAACAGCAAACTGTAACACTGACAGGTAGAAAGTTCTGCTCTAGCGAATTCATTGATCTGCTCCTCAGTGCTCATTGTGAGGTTTTATTTTCTAATACAAAACTGTAGCAATATAAAATTCTACTATAACTTTCTCCTCCAAAAATATACACTTGCCTTACTGCACTCTTCAGTGGAACAGGGAGAGTGAATTGAGTGAGCACTGAAGGAAAGGATTCTAAATGAAAATTCCTTTGCTCTGGGATTTATTTGTACCTCCATAGGGACTGCGACCATCCTCTGCTGACCCATATCATGACCAAATACAGCAGCAGAAAATAAAAGAAGAGCATCTCAAAAACGATCAGCAGGACATGTCTAGAAAGAATGAAATAAAAGAACAGGTAAATGAAATATCTTCCTTAGCTGCCTAAAGCTGTCTTTTTACACTGCTTGACAGTAGTATTCTTTACATAAGAATTTATTCTTTTCCATCTGATCACTAAGAAAACATAAGCTGTTTTCCTCTGGGTCTATCTTACATAAAATGGTAAAGACTTGTACAAAAGCTGATGTCCATAATCATTTTATAAACCATGGCCTTGATTTTGATTTCACTTCTACTGAGATTAGAGGAGATACATCACTGAACAAACTAATGTTGCAGGACAATAGATGCTCACATTTCCAAATCAGAGAACATAGTCATACATGTATGTATATTCATTGTTCCTAAGTCATACTAGGACATTTAGAATGTGATATAATAGTATGTGATGCATACTACTTCCCTGGTATGTTATAACTTTTGGAGATTATTTTATACAGAAACAATATACTTTTCTGATTTTGCTTTTGGGTGGCAGAGAAAACAAACTGATACTTCTTTCTTACATGAACACATGTAAATACATTCAGTCTTTCTATCTCGATTTATAAAAAAAAAATGCCAGAATAAATATGAATATATTAACTTTTACATAATGGTCAGACTTTGGAATAAGAACATACTCTGAAGAACATAGTTCAGAGACTGTTGCTGTTTAGTTCCACAAAGTCTGTATAAATATGCCAAAAAATGAAATTTTACAGATTTGTCAGTTTGTAACATGGGCAAATTGGGATAGACTCTCATATAAAGAGTAACAGAGATGTCCTTAACACAGAAATTATCTTTTGGCTAAATTTGAAATTTTTGCTTCAAAGCATAGGAATGTTGAAGCTTCTCCAAGAAAAGATTACCAGATTTTGTTTCATTTTTGGGAGGAGGTTGCAATACAATAAATATTACATATTTTTTTGTCCTCCTGATTTCCGGTCCTCTATTTTTGGATTGCAACCTTAGAGCCATTACTCAGACAGTCCTTAGGTTATTCTTGGAATTAGCTGGTTTAGATATAATTCTACAGAAAAGCTAGCATGAAACAGTCTGGAAAAATTCAAAAAGGTTAAAGTCTGGAAGAGTTATAACTCAAAAATGTCCTCTAGTAGGAAGTATCAAGCAATCTTTAACATTGGCGGTAAAGGACGCTGATCCATTTTTTGTTGTATATACACATTTTAATGTCCATAGAATATTTTGTTTAGCTAGTGTTATTTCTGTATGTATTTCTAATAGATGTGTATTCTACCTTACTGTTCTTTACTAGGAATACCTGAAGCAATTGCAGAAAATTCGGGAAGAGTACCACAGCGATATGAAAGAATTCAGATTTAGAGCAGTACTCCAGGTAACAAAGCTCAAATATGTAGTATTTCCTTTTTCTTTTTTAAGCTAGTACACTTAATTAGAAATTAAAACGAACATTTTATAAAAATGTTCCCTAGGAGAATCAAAAAATACAGGATAAAACCTATCTTGTGAGGCAAGGGAAAGCTGAGGGCCAGTCTGAAACCAAGGATACAGCTGGAACAGAAGAATCACTTCAGGTATCAGTACCATCTCCTAGCCTAAATAGAATTTTTTATACAAGTCCCTCATGGTCTTTGAATCACTCTCTGTGACAAATCTGAAAAATGGTAAAGCTTAAATGTCACCTGATGCTTGCACCATATGTGAAAGTCTCCCTAGGTTCCCTTCATGAGTAGCCTGGAAAGTTTCTTTGGCTGAGTCCTGACTTGTTTTGGTAATTATTCTTCACCTGTAAATATTGGGTGTACTTTTACTTAATTTCTTTTTGTGGTATGTTTCTTTACCTTGCTTTCCAAGTGAGGTAAAGAAGAAGCCACTCACAGTGCAAATCTTCATGAGAAATCTGTGCAGAAGATGTAGCAATTCATGAGAGCCCACAGTAGGACTGTGTGGGAAGTGAGAATCCAGTTTTATGTGGACTCCTTACTTAAACAAAAATTGGGGAGAAGCAGGAGGAAGAGGCAGAGCCAAAGCTTTCCAGCTACAGGACTCCTTTGCTTCTTTTTCATCAAATACCACCAAAGCAGCTACTGGAATGGAGTTTCAGAATTGTTCCACTTCTACTTTGCAATATTGGCATTATGAATACCAGATGAGGTTTCCAGACCACATGGAGTTCTGCAGCAACAAGTTCACTTCTCCTCAAGTGAAATGAATGAAAGCCTCAACTTATGAAAATTAATCTCTGTGTGCAAATTCCCAGTCTATTCTGAAGGGAAAACAGCCCTGATCTAGCAGCTAGGATTCTTCAGTCAAGATTTGCCTCCTGTGGTGTAAGACTTCCTGCGCTTGTTCAGTAGCAAGGGGCAGACTTCCACATAAACCGGTGACAGACATTGCTGCCCTACTGCAGCTGGAACTTGGGCCAAACCTGCCAGTATTAGTAGGATTCTCTTCAGTGATTTTCATGGATCCTGGATCTGGCTTTTACTAAAATGAATTCATGCATCACTTGGTGGGATAAAGTAGGTTATAGGCAGCCAGAGCCACTATAGGACAGAAATTATATTCTCAGTGATTTAATGGGAAATGCATGATAACGAAGAACACTAGATTTTGCACCTGCTTGATGTTACCTTAGTTCATCGGTACTCCATCTACTGGAGAAACTGCAGAGATATTTTAAAAAAGTAAGATCTGTGAATTGAGGTTTCACCTCAGGTTGAGGACGTGCCCTAATTGCAGCAGATCACTGAAAGACCTGCATACAATTATTTACTTTGCTTTTATCTGACAGGTTCTAACATAGGGCATAGGAATATGAAAAGGGGTAATTAAATAATTTTTAGGTGTTACCAGAAAACAACATACTATGAAACATGGTTATACTTTCTACAGGCATAAGTTTCCATTATAATCTTGATATTCATCACTTCCCAAGTTTTCCAGAATGAAATCAGTCTGAGTCATCTTGCATATGATCATAAAAAATAAAAGATGTATTATTTATTTCTTGACACAGTACTGTATCCTCCAAACATAGGTTTTTGAAAAATCAGAGGTTTGCCCCTAATATAAGGTTTCCTATTTTTCTTTTTGCCAGGTAAGCCAGGATTATAGTGTCTTCTAGTATTAAAATCTAAATAAGGCAACGAATGGAATATTCTTACAGATATGTATATACAAGGAAATCAGTTTACTACTTAAACAAGTCTTTTTTTACAGGGTGTACACATATTCTGGTTCCAAAGAATGTATTTTAAAGTTGGGTTTTTTTTTTCTCCTTCCAGGACATGGAAGAAAACTTTAAACAAGTCAGACTCCAGGATAGTCAAGACCAAAAAATCTTAGAAAAGAAACATAACAGAAAGGTATCCATCCTTATTGTTGTAATTTTTTTCCATTTTCTTCTTACATGTGTACATTTCAAATGATTGTGTTACCACAGTAGCTCTGGAAATTAAGTTATTTGAGAGTCAACTGAAAATGCTGGTCTACTGTTTCTTAAAAGTTTATATGAGAAGATGGAATCACTAAGAAAATAAATGCATAGCAGAGCTTTTCTGATCATTTGAGGGAGACTCCCTTTAAATATTTCCAGATAGTAATCAATACCTACCTACTCATCTTTATATCAAACTGCATTAGTAGTGAATGGAAACTCATGTTTACTCGAGGTTTAAGTGAAGTCAAGTCAGGCTGCTAATTTCTTAACATTTTATTACAAAATATTATTCTCTATAGTGCTTTTTAAATTGTAGAAGGGGACAGGAATTGAACGGAAATGCACAGAAGGTGTCAGGAAGGTTTCTGACCATAAGATCATTGTGAAGCTTACTAAAGGTCTTTTGTGAAATATTGCACAGAATCAGTACAGTATTCAAATTTTAGTACTGGTTGAGAGCCAGCTGTGAGACCCAACTCTGTTTATGGCAAGGATTTGAATTAAATGATTATCAAAGACACCGTTCCTTAAAATCAAAAGTGGATGTGATAATTTGAAAATATCCATAAACTATATTTGGAGAAGTCTTTTTTGTCCAATTTGTTCAACTTTGATCTTGTTAAATAGAAGAAAAATATTGTTAAATAAAAGTTATTTTCAATAGAAGAATAACTTTCAAGTTTGTAGTTCCATATAAGCTGTGTACATTTAATTAAATGCTTTTATTTAATAAAATAAGTTAATGAAGTGTGTGAATTCTCTTCAGGGAGGAGTAAAGTTTGAAATTAATTTAGATGTATGTGTTCCTGAGGAAGACAGCATTCAGGAAGCAGAGGTACGTTGTAGTTATATTCAAAGCATTTACATTAGTCATCTAAAACCATGACAGTAGCTCCATGATCTAAGGTTTAATTGTTTCCATTACCATCATGCTCTGCCTTTGTTATAATGAAGCTTCCTACTGAGGATTTGTTGACATATTGCATGTATCTGACCTTCTTCAAGAGGATAATTGCTTAGAAGAAAATTGGATGATATCTGGGTCAATCTTTCACATGGTGAAAGATGAAGTAGTGCAGATATTTAAATTTTGTAAATTGGGCTGAGGGGAAGAACTCGTCTCAAAAATGAGTTAGTTTGCAAATGGCAAATTTGATTTGTAAATTGTTTTAGTACATTTCTGTTTCTTTTTACTAGTGTTGTGTCACAAAGCAAGAATAATGGTCTGATGAACCAGCTGTTATTTAGAAAAAGTGGAAGTGAGACTACAGACAACATTATGTGATTTCATTTATTAAAATGACTTTTCTAGCAGATCAACATGTAATAGCTACCTATTAAGATTTTTATTAGTATGTTAGAATTTTAAAAATATTTGTAACAGCAACATCAAAAATAGAATTTCTTTCTCGTATAGATATTCTTAGTTTATAAAGCACTATTTTGTCATTCTGTTTTTTTCACGTCTCTGCAGAGCCCCATGCAGCCCTCTGATACACAAATCACAATGTGACTTTTAAGTTCTGCTGCTTCACTTTTTGTAACACAATTTGCCTGCGCATACCTGAGGATGGCTGGCAAACACAGGAAAATGAGAAGTGATTAGTTATTGACCTGTATTTGTTTTCTCTTTCCAAAGTAACCTCTTCTTTTTTCAGGTACTAGATAAAGTCAGTGAGACTTTAACTTTTGTGGATGATGAGACTCCTAAGGAGAAATTGGTGGAAGTTTATGAAGATCATATGGACAGAGCTGTGGAAGAATTATCTGGATACCAAACAGGTACTTCTTGGGGAAATGCAATGCTCAGTGTTAATCCTGAAAATTACTTAGGTAAATTCATTAACTCCAGGCTATAGCAAGCTTATCTGATGAGCTCTCTCTTTATAATATCACATAATATTATAATCACGCTGCAGTCTACTTTAAAAAAAATGAAATAACTCTGCCTCCTCTTTTTCTTCCCCTTAGGGTCCAATGATATTGGTGATATCAAAGAAAACAGAAAACATTGGCAAGCTGGAGCCCCTCAGACACTACTGAATTTTTTAGCTGATGCTGATGTCACTTCTGTATGTCCTACTATGGCTGAAAATGAACTTGGTAAGAAAATTTTGGTTTTCAATGAGTGAAAGTAGAGAGCTGCTAAAATTCAGCCAGACTACTTACAGACCTTTGCCGACACAATTCCATACCAGAGCATTCACATGATCTGGCAGGCTTTTAATTGCAGGACTTCATAATAACTGAGGTTATTGTACGTGTTAAACCATAGAATGCAGTCATCATTTTCTCCTCTGTCTAATATTGCAATCATGTTGTGCTGCTCATACTTATTAAGAGGGCTGCATTTTATGGATCATTCTGTAGCCTGGGTAACAAGGGCTGAAAAAGTCCGTCTATGCAACTAATCAACACCACTTTCTTGGGCCTCAAGTTGATGAAACAGATGAACTGAGGCAGCCAGTTGCCAATGCCATCCCAGAGTGTGGTGGAGTTCTGATTTCCCACTCCACACACTAGTGTTGCTGCCACACAGTCACAAGCACATCCCCACACAGGTGTGGCTGTGGTGATGCTCCTTTTCAGAAGCAGCTAATTTTTATGTTTCTTACAGTACTATACTCCCTATACTGCCTATACTGCTTATACTGCCTATACTGCCTATACTCCCAGGCAGCCAGGTATCTCCAGTTGCTGCAAACGAGGGGCTCTTCAGCATTCCAGCATGCTCCCAACACCCTAGATACACAGAAACAACCTGAAGAGTCTGCATGGACGGTGAAGACAGAGCAGAATATTGTTAACATGCCACACATTGGTCATTCTGCCTTAGATGAAAGAGCATAGGGCACAAGAGAAACAGGAACTTCTCTGAAGCTTTTTCAGCCCCAAGAAGCCAACAAGTTTGAGACCAAGGACTGCTCAATGAAGCTGCACCTGTCTACTCCAGGCCTAATAAGCAGTTACTTGAGCTTTTACTTTATTAAAACTGGGGTGAAAAATTTTTAGTGGCAAATAGCCCAAACTATTTTTCTTATCTATGTTATCAATCAGACCAAATACTTATGAAAAATTCAGTATTCCACAAGGGAAAAAAAAACTGAACAGGATTCCATCATTACACAAAACAAAGAAATAAGTGTTAAGACTAGAAAGTCTGAATCTGACAGAAGGCAGTGCCTAGCCACAACCATGCTTTCGTGACCTGAGAACCTTCCTGTTCTTCAGCTGACCGTGCTGTTCTGCCTGAAGACATCCCAGAAAACAGGAAGCGGTGGAAACAAACACCACCAGGGACACTCCTGAACATCTTAGCAAAAGCAGAGCTATCTAACGACTCCTTCATCGAGCTTGAAGAGGAAATAGGTAGGATGTTTGTTACTGTAAATTCTACCAGTTTTTATTTCGTGTGTTATTTCTTCTGCCATTGGCAGAGGATCTGTGATGGGAACCAACATTTTGAAGCAGTTGGAAAACTAGAAAAACATGGGCAGCCTGTCCCAGCAGCCACTGCTCCCTGCACTGCTACAGTGAAAGGCCTCTTTCAAGATGCTGCTGTTTCCAATAGCAGGGAAAAGGGCAAGCCCTACCTACCAACTATTACTTCATATAGAATTCTTTCATTTCTTGGGTAGACAGAGGCAAGCTACTACTGCCAGCAAGTTGGCAGATACCACAAACCTGGATATAGCCCCTGCAGTTGTTGAAGAACCCTGTAAAAAACATTTACACTAATACACACATTTCTGTAGAACAGCTGTAAATTGTAGTACATGGTGGCTTAGACTATGGCGGTGACTTACTTTACAGCATGGTCCATGCTGCTACAGCTGACACTGAAATTGATTTGAACTCAAGCTGCAGCACACTTTCCTCAAGTGACGGACTGTTTTAAAAATGACATTTACTTTGCATCAAAGTTGTTAGCAAAAAAGCCAGAGTATTTTTCGTAGAAAGATGCAGTAAATGTAACCGGACATTGTGTTTTTATGCACAATTGACAATCTATTGAATGTAGAATTGGATGACAGGACTTTGAAGCCAGCTAAATTGTACCTGCCAAGTTTCAACATTTTTAATGGATCGTGAGAAATATCTTTCATTTGCAACTGTGCAGTCAGCACTCTCCTGCTAATTATGCCTCACGTACGTGTTTTCTCATAGTATAACAAGCTCTTTTAAAACTGCCCCATCCTGAAGGCGAAACCAGCTAAATTCCTCTCCTAAGACTACCATTATAGCTCACACACTAAAAAACCCCCAAAACCCAGAAAATGAAATTCCAACCATTTTTCACTAATGTCAGCAATTCATAGGGCTAAAGCAAGAATAAGGTCACACAGGTGTTCTAACTCTGCTGGTTTTATCAGTTACATGTATTAAAATACGGCACTCTCTGAATACTCAGTTCTGCCCTGCTACTCAAGCTGACATTGTGGAGCACGGTGTTACCCAAACTGACAGATTTTTTTCGGATCACATGCAGAATTTAGTCTTTATACTAAAACAACTCTTGGCATTGTTCTACTTCAGGTCAGGGTTGCCCTTCAGTCTTGAACGCAAGCATTTTTAGGGAACCATAGCTATGTGCAAGCAGCGATTTTCGGTCTTTCCCAAACAGTACTTCCCTAAATTTTCCACTGAAATTGCAGATCCCTGTATTGGGAACATAAACCTACTAACAACAGATTGCCTTTCTTACTTAACTTTTATAGTCCTTTGGTTATGGTCTACAAACACACTGGGTTCCACCAAGTGGAAGTTACAAACCACTGACTAAAACACCTGTGATCAAGAATAACAGAAGCACGGTATTTACATTGCTGTGATGTGAACAACAAAATTCAAGCATTTATTTGCTATTACTTTACATACACTATTATCGTTAGCTCATATACAAATAAAGGAATGTTTCTCTTCCTTTCCAGAAGGGAGATTAACTATGTTGCTTCCAAAAGAAAACAAGGAAGATGATTCAGAAACATACTCTGCTGTTGCTGCTGCTGAAGGCAGACTTGAGCCAAGATCAGACGACGAAGACACGTAAGTCAAGCACATCAGAAGAAAAATCCATACAACTGAACAGTTTTCATGAAATGACAGGCTGCATTGCCTAAAGCTTTTCTTCTGTTCTTTTACATTCAGAAATGAAGAGAACTTACTTGTTTTACCGAGTCTGCTAATTTAACTTTTAATTCTGTAATTTAGTATGTCACATGCCAATGCTGCCATTAGAAATGTTATGCAGAAGTATTAACGTGGCTTTGCGACTCCTGGTCTCTTACCTTATAAATACAGGTAAAACAATCTCACAGAGAAAGAAGAAAGAGGTCACATTATGTGTGTAGCTTGTATAGTCTTTGTAAGTCGTCTAAAAAAAAATCTCAAAGGCCTTGAAAGGAGAAAGGCTTGTAACAAAGATACATTTAATTAATATAATTATCTTGTTTTGCTTTACAGAAATTTTGAAGACTCTGAAGATGAACTGAGACATGAGCTGGGGGAATCTCTGCTAAAAGTGGCAACTTCTCCAGCAGAGAGAACCACGGAGTCTCCCATCCTTTCAATAAATAAAGGTCAAACAGATGAAGAAAAGATGAGTTTACCTCACAAACTTCTTGGAAAATCTGATGATGATTTAGAAAATAACCATGGGTCATTTAGCGTTGACACACATATGAAGAAGGCAAGCAGGAAGTAAGAGCCACCTAGAACACTAGCACGGTTACTGTTCCAAACCTTTAACTTGTTTGAAATTTCAGCCGCATCAGTAACAAAATTTAAGGATAACTGATATCAAATGCCAAGTAAATCAACTGCTTTTCAACAGTGCTAAACACTCAGTTAAAATAAATTGAAGGTTGTTGCTATTTTATTTAAAAGGAAAAACATCAGGCTACTTTTCAGATGTCTAAACGTTGAAAAATCCTGATCCAGACTGAAATGCACTTTCATCTTTATTGTTCTAAACTACCTGGGACATCTCTGACAACACTTGCTTGAGCGAATTTCTGATTGCATACTCTCTTTAACTATTTCTGTATCATGTAACAAAGTCTCCTAGTCAGTGTATTCTATGTCCCTAGCTGCATCAACTCCCTGTTTTAAGAAGCTCTTCCAGCTTTTCACAATCTCTGTGTACTGCAAATACAACTTTGTAATCCATAGTTTTATTTACAGAGCACTGACCCTACACAGTATCACCAGCTGCTCAGCAGTTTTATATAGTAGCAGTAAAAAGGTTTATTAGCACCATGAGAATTGTGCATTCCCCAAGTCCTAATGAAACATAGAACAGTAGGTTCTTCCAACCATATTTTTTCCATATAGAAAATTTCATATAATCCAGGTGAAGCTTAAATAGAGGGAAAACCACATTCTAAAGACTGATTTCAGTAGCTTTTGCACTTCTGTTTGCTAAAATATAAAATACTGCTTTGAAGGCTCAAAAAAGGACTGTGTTTTTCCATTTTTGATACAAATGCAGATGTCCAATTTTTGATCATTTTGTTCACTGTGTTCTCAGTTTTAGAATAAGCAGTAGTTTAGGGCTTTAACGTTCATGTTTGTATAGCATGTAATCATGCCTTCCGATCTAGACCCTTCTATTCCCTAGGAACAGAAAAACTTTCAATGGAACAGGGTTGGCAAAATACCATTAAGTTGTTATACTGTGAAAGGGCATGAGGAAATAGCAAAAATAAGGATCATAGACATGTGCAATTATTACAGTTACTAAAACACAAGCTAGCAAAACCACCATATGATTAACCCGAAGGAATCACTAAGTAATGAAATTACTTTGCAATTTTTAAATTGTGTACCACAATTAGAACCCCACATAACAGAATTTTGCTACATAACAGGGGACAGCAAATTGAACACGTGCTACAGATTCTGCAAAAAAATCTTCAGGGCACAAAAGCTATCGAACAGAAGTGTTGACTTTAAAAAGCGTGACTGTGGGTGAAGAGTCACGAAATGGGTGGAGACTGAAAGTACGGTATTCAATAAATACAAACTTCCAGATGTAGTTCTGTTACCAAGAAAATATGATGGCTCTGTGAATCCAGAGGGTTTTGCAGTGCACCGTACTGTCACGGAGTCAACACAAAATTTTCAGGAGCATTTCTTTCCCAGTAAAAAAATCTCTGTTACATAAAGCAGATATCCTGACAGAAAGGAAAAAAAAATCTCTTTATTGAAGGGGACCAAGGCCTCACAGATTACATATATTTACAGGTGACACACAGTCAAATATAAAAAGTTAATTTTATGCATATACATTTTTATTAATATACATTTATTTAAATAATGGCTCCACAGATAACAGGAATGTCTCTTCAAAATGCTGGTCAGAAAACCTATGCACAGACCGACGAGCGTTTTCTCTGATCTCTAACCTTTTTTCAGGGGACAAAGAGAGGATATAAGCCATCGTCTCAGCATAATTGTCCTCGTTTTCTGCTAGGAAGCCCGTACGATGTCCTTCATAGGGTACGACAATATCTAATTTGGGGCCTCCAGAATTGTGAGCCAGGGTAACTGTGCCAGCTGCCATACATTCAACTACTCCTGTAAAAGATACAAAACATGCCGATATGAATGTGCACATCATGTACTTTGGCTTTCTGTAAGGCACTGGAAAGTTAAAACCACAGTAAAATTCACCCAGAATTATAAATTACTATAGACTGCCATTCTAGATCAGTTTGAAAAACACAGAGTAAATGGTCTCATAAGAAAAACATTCAAGTTTTTCAGTCCTAAGGACTGAAATGGTAGTTTCTCCTAAACACATAAAATTGAAATTAGAAATCAGATATAATTGGTTAATTGTGGTTCTTGCAACATATTGGATTTACCTGAGATAGATTGTATCACCAGTATATACAGTGGAAAAAAAAGCTAGATATTGAAACAAATGTAAAGACAAACATGGAAAGTAGCTCTGTGGCAGAACACTGCAACACTGGTTTTATGGTATGGTGGCAGCTGCAAAAAAAAAAAATTAGAGCTGAATGTAACTATTCATTTTCTCATTCACACTGAAGATTTTTAACATTTAGAAAGATACTCTGAGAGAAAAGCTGACTGCACATTTCAATCTGATGATATTCAGAGGTTCATTATTTTGCAGATTACCCAATCTTTATAGCTTTTGACAATTCAGCAAGTCAAAAGTAGTAAAAATTGTTATTGCTACATCTGTATTTTTGACAGAAGAAATTTTAATGAAATGGGAATCTGACAGTAAGCTCTCCTCAGCCAAAAGCAGTGGGATAGGAATAGCATAGAATGTATACATCAACTTCAACTCTCCTCCACAGTTCCAGAACAGACCTCAGGAATCACTTTAACTGCTGACTCTTCTCAGTTCTGATTTGATTTTTAAAAAGTTCTCCTAACTCAAAAATTGCCAACTATAAATAATGTTCCAAGGTTTTGGAACATGTTTTTTACAGGTAAAAAGCATTGGAAATGAAGGTGAAATCACGCTGAAATTCAAAATCACAGTGTGACTGGATCACTTTTTAAAAATAATTTTTTATTTACTTTAACTGTTTTATGGGGGAAAAATAGGAGAAACCATTACTTCTATTTTGTGGCAGTTGCTTCTGGGAGACACTTCAGAGTAAATTTTTTTACATCAAGTTCCTACAGACTATGAACTACTATTCCCGATACTTAATTAACTTGTATTCTAATAAAGTCTCATGACATTAACTGCAAGTTTAGTCACATTATCGCCAAGTATGGCATCCATCCGCTTGGCTGCTAACTTCTGTTGTAGATTTATGGCAGATGGGCAATCTTAGATTCCCTTTCAAAGTCAGGACTCAACTAATCCCAATACCTTAACTCTGTATGACAGCACGTACTGGTCCCAGCTCCTCTTTGGCATTCTGCTCCATGCTATGGCGATTGATCTTAATTGCCTTAGCACAGCTGCCCAGTGCAATGAGATGACCAAGGGGACCTGGTGGCATCCACGTGGGGTTTACAAATAAGACGCAGGATCTGTGGGAGACTCGCACCTCTGAAAGAGCAGCTAGAGCCCCATGACACATACTAGACATTTCAAACGGCAGCTGAGGCAGGTTAAACACGCTCAAAATCTCGACATGAACTGTGTCTGAGCGCCCCCGCAGTCAGTGAAGCCAACAGGGCACAATCTAAGGTGCTTAAACAGAAGTACCTGGTGCCTTTTGAGGCTCCATTGGGTACGGAAGGCATCTGTGTAAGGCTGGCAAACCTAACGCAGGACCTTGGGGTGATCCATGACCTCACAGAGCGACAGCTGGAGGTCGGGCAGAACATCATGGGCAGCACAGATGGGACTAGCTGCCTGCTTAGGTGACTAGAGGACGCCCGTAATTAATAGTCTACAATGTCTACAGCGCTTCAGCTTGCACCACAGTAGCACCTAGTGGTTAGTCATCTGAATTGGTCCTGTAGGCTCCACCTCAGCTAGATCACCTCAGAGGAGCACGGGAGTCGGACACCTGCTTGGCACACATGCACACCTACACTGAGGAGCCTTAATCATGAACCAAAGCCCTCTCCAACTCTGTCCCCAGCTGGGACAAATGGCTGATGCTGAGGAAAGATACTGACCGATCCCAAAGTGCTCATTCCACATCGTATGCAGGCCAATGGTGGCCTCAGCCAGGTGTCTCTTTAGCTCCTCAAAGGGAATGTTTATTCTGAACGTCACGTTGTTACTAACTCCCAGCTCTTCACAAAGATGTTTAAGGTTATTTACACGCTCTTCATCTTGCTGGTTACGACAGCCTCCAATTAAGATAAGCTTCAGCGATGGCTGCTGCCCCAGGTTCTTCTCTTTCAGCAATTTAGCAAAGGCTCTGATTTGCAAAGGATGATCTTTTTCAGGCCTGAACTGGCTGACGGAAACAATGGAATATTCAGTGGTGGTCTTTTCCTCTTCCAGTGGAATATCCAGGAAGGTCTGAACATCACAGGGTGGATACACAACACTAGTGCGATCCCCAGCTCTCCAGAGGGAAAGGATGTGATTTAGTGTCCAAGAAGAATTAACCATAGTCACATCGCTGCAGGAACCAACGAATCCATACATGAAAGCAAAGAAGTAGTAGTAGACAAGTTTAAATTTGCTGAAAAGAGGATTGTTTGTAATGAAGGCTGCATTGTTAAACCTGGTGTCCTGATTCCTAACGACAGAAAGCATATCGGTGCTGATAGTGGGATAATGGACATAGCATCCAACGCGACAACCTCCTAAATATTTAAAGAGGGGAAGCGTGAAGGCATAACCCATTGAGTCAATATAAATATCAGGAACGCACTTCAGAAGAGCTTCCCAGGCAAGAAACACTGATCCTAAACTTTGTCCCAGCAAAGTGAAGTGAGGGTAAAGAGAAGCTTTCACAAGGTAGCGTTTTTCTAGAAATACAAACTTCACAGGATGAGTTAATTTAATATTGAATCTTCTGAAAGCACCTTCTACTATTTCTTCTCCAGTGGCATCTCTATCACCAGTGTAAACAACACATGTTACATTTCTGTACCTGCAAGAGTAAAGATAAAGAATTTCATCCATTCTTCTCTTCAAATTTTGTAACACGAAATTAAAATATTATCCTTTCAAAATTACTCAAAAAGTATGTGAAAACAAATGTTTGGCCTAGCTCTGAAATGATTTTAACTAAATTATACTTTCCCATATACTTCCACGTTTTTTTCTGATCTGCAGAAAAACACATGGCTGAGGACTTGGGGAATACTCTTGTTGAGTAAAACATAAGAGGAAGTCAGTATTATTCTACAGATTTAAGAACACCTTGCCCTACCTTAGGAGATGTCTGTCTAATGCATAGCATGAGTAAAATGCAGAAGACTCTGCAAGCCAGTGGATGTGCCAATGTTAAATCCGCTTTAGATATTAACTTGGTTTGCCTCCCGCACCAAGAGGCAAGGGATCGAGATCATCAGTTATCTACTGACGAGTTATGCCTATACAAAGTTCCACACCAGTACTGGGAAACTGTTTATTTGTGATGATGATGAAGGAGGAGGGATTGTCCCAAGGAGAGAGAGAAGAAGCAAGAGATGCCACAGCAGGATGGATCAAAATCTGGGTAAACGGATGCTGTGGAGTGGTGCAACCAGGCGAAACTCAAGACACAAAAATATGTAGGACCAGTAGATTAATGATACCTACTTAAGTATGTAAAACACGAAAATGTGCATAAGTAATAGCTGAGAATGAAATATGGTATTTGATAAACATATGCTTACTTTTTCTGGAGCGTTCTTATGGCACACCACAAGACTCTCTCCCCTCCACCACCTGCATTGCAATATGGGTGAAAAAACGCAACCAGCAATGGCCGCTTCCCATCTTTTCCTGTGGAGGTCAACTGTTTTTTCCTTTGTTGTATCCAGAGCCGTATTCCCCACAGTAGCAGCACCAAGCAGACACACAAAATTCCACTCAGAAATAATGCAGGGACTAACAGCGAGCACAGCAATCTGAAACAAGCCGGAAATTTTAAAATATAAAACTGCTTTAAAGAAATACTATTATGAAATTGAGAGAGAAGGGCTTATGGGTAGAGCTACAGGGCGTTCAACAATTTCTTGAGTTCTTCTAATCTCAGAAGTCTTCAATATCTGTGTATCATCTCAAGAATTATGGGGGAAAAATCACTCTTCTACATTGTTTAGCCGAAGATATTTTTCCTACTGTTACCTCTCAACCATTTATTATTGTTTATTTGTGCCATATATCTATATTTATCTCTACCTGCTATGTAAACTATCAAGGCTGCACACCCTTAGCAATCTGGCGAAACACAACTAGCAAAGTGATTTCTAAATAGATTTGTAAGAGTTTTCTTCAGTCCAAGCTCCTGTTTGGCCTGCCTTAGTGTGAACTGCTTTGGTGCAGAGCTACTCGTGCCAGCCCGCAGTGCATGGCCCAGAACCCACATTTTCTATTCCCCAGAGATTTCATAGAATCACAGAATATCCTGAGTTGGAAGGGACCCACAAGGATCATCGAGTCCAACTCCTGTCCCTGCACAGGACATCCCCAAAATTCACACCATGTGTCTGAGGGCGTTGTCCAAGTTCTTCTTGAAGACCGTCAGGCTTGGCGCCGTGACTGCCTCCCTGGGGAGCCCGTTCCAGTGCTCCACCACCCTCGGGGTAAAGAACCTTCTCCTAATATCCAACCTAAACCCCCCCGGCACATCTTCCTGCCATTCCCTCGGGTCCTAGATTTGAAGAGCCGTGTCAGTTGCCCTGTTTCCTCAGGTGTCTGAAGCACTCTCCGATAGGGGCATTCCCTTTGCTTACCACCACCACCACCTCCCTGCACAGCTCTCCGAACCCAGGAGCGGCAATTTTCTCACAGGAGTCTCTCCTTGGCCGACAGAGCTTCAGAGCCGCCACAGCCCGGGGTCTGACGCTGTGCTACGCCTTACGACACTATTTACTCGGCATTAAAAGGGTCGCCCACAGCGAGCCAGGCGTCACGAGTGACACGTCAGGTAAGAAAACACTTCCACTTTCGGGTTGAAAAAGCGGAAAAAAGCACATTAACCCACCCGAGGCCGGCGGCAGAGGGAGAAGGAGGCGGGCGGGGACCCGTCCCAGCTCGCCCTGCCCGGCGGCCTCCTCTCCTCAGGGGGGTCATGGGGGGGTGCGTGAGGGCCGGGGACGCTCGGGGCGGACGGGGAGCGCGCCCGCGGCCTGGCAGGGGGCGATGGAGGCGCGGGGTCTCCTTCTCCCCCATCCCCACCGCCGCGCCGCGCCGCGCCGCCCCACGCGCGGCCCCGGTACCTGATCAGCCCGCACACGCACAGCCCTCCCGCCACCATCTTGGACGCCGCCGCGGCGCCCTGCCGCCGGAAGGGGAGGGTCCTCCTCGGGCGGGGGCGGGACCAGCCGGGCATTGCCTCCCTCTCATTGGCTCTCGCGGGAGATAGACGGGGGGGAGGGGAAATGGGGCGGGGGCTAGAGGCGGCTGGCCCTGCCGAGTGGGCGGAAGCGGCGGGTGGGGCGTGGCCGTGCCAGAGGCGGCGGGGAGGGCCGGGCCGGGCCGGGCCGGGCGCCGCGGGGCTTTCTCCTCCTCCTCCTCCTCCTCCTCCTCCTCCTCCTGCTCCTCCTGCTCCTCCTGCTCCGCGGCGCCGGGTCTCCTCAGGGGAGAGCGGCTCCCGGCCGTCCCTCCGGGCAGAGCCCGGGCCGAGGGCACCGCGGCCTCCGCCGTGGGTTACTTATACGGTGCGGTGTGTGAGGAGGCAGAGGCCTCCTTGGGACAGGGGGTTTCTTCTCCTGCATCTACCACATGCAAATCTTGTCTCTGTAAATACTGGCCCCTCTCTCTGGCTAGAAGAGGATGGTATGCGATGTCCTGTCTCCCAGCCCTGCCTTAATCTCCTGCTTGTAAGTGAATCCCTCTTTACAGAGAGGTACCTGCCTGCTCTCTGCCAATGTGTGCAAGTTAACTCTGTGAGGCCGAGGACAGGATGTCCAAAATACCTTGTGCCTGGTGCCGTCTCTAAAAGGATACCCAGGAAGACGCTCACCGGGGACAACTTCCACGGGAGGATGTCCAGGCTGTCTCTGGCTAGTATACCTTGTCTCCTGTTTTGTCTTGTTTGGGGAGTATATGCACAGACCAGAGGATTAGTGTAGAGCTAAGACTGAACGCTGCTGTAATTTAAAATGCTACTATTGATGTGTCAGTAAACAGCGAGACTTTGTACTTCTAAAATGGCTTCCCTTGGAACAATGTGGGAAACTAACTTATCCTGCTGTCCCGGATGCTGGGAAGCGTTGAGTGAAACTATGGGACAGTAGGTGGGGAGGGGCTTAGGCAGAGCAGGCCAAAACATTTCCGATCTCCTGTCAAAGCTAGATGCTTTTTTTCCCCACCGCATTCTCCATTTAAAAATAATAAAATGGTTTATGTGGCAAATTTGATCCGGATAACTCAGTCTCCAGTCTCTTGCAGAGTTGAGGTTGTCCAAAATTTGAGGGCATTTTAAGCCCTGTTTCTTTGAACAGGACCTTCCCAGAACCTGTTATCTTTCAGCCTCTTTGAGGTCACTGTGGTCTCTTTCATGTCATAGCCGCCTGTGCATTTTGAGATCTTGAAGCTGTTACAGGTAGGCATGAATGTCATCCTGTGTCATCTTCTTCAGAAGAGTGCTCATTGGAAAATGCTGAATCGTTACTTTATTTGGCCATTGCTATAGCCTGAATGTCCTGGTTTTGGCTGGGATAGAGTTAATTTTCTTCCTAGTAGCTGGTATAGTGCTGAGTTTTGGATTTAGTATGAGAATAATGTTGGTAACACACTGATGGTTTAGTTGTTGCTAAGCAGCGCTTACACTAGCCAAGGACTTTTTCAGTGTCCCGTGCTCTGCCGGGTGCACAAGAAGCTGGGAGGGGGCACAGCCAAGGCAGCTGACCCAAACAGGCAAAGGGATATTCCATACCATATGACATCATGCTCAGTATATAAACTGTGGGGAATTGGCTGGGGGAGCAGTGATCGCTGCTTGGGGACTGGCTGGGCATCAGTCGGCGGGTGGTGAGCGGTTGCATCCCTTCTTTTTCCTGTTTTTTGTCACTCCCTCTCCCTCCCCCCTTTGTTTTCCATTTCATTATTTTTTTTTTTAATTATTAAACGGTTCTTATCTCAGCCCATGAGTTCTCTTACTTTTGCCCTTCCGATTGTCTCCCCTATCCCACCGCGGGGATGGGAGGGTGAACGAGCAGCTGTGTGGTTCTTGGTTCCTGAGGGGCTAAACCACAACCCTCCTTTTTGGCACCCAGTGTGGGGCACGAAGGGTTGAGATAACAACAGATCTGACCAGAGCGTGCTAAAACAAATTTGTGATAAGCATTCATTATACTAGTTTAAGAGTCATTGGTCACAATGCTGATTTATTTGCTCTCAGATCTGTTGTGCTTGCTCTCAGAGTTGTGTTATGTAACACCTTACTTGCTGTATATACTGTTTAACAGTATTTATGTGCTGTTTATCGCCTCTGGGAATTGGACTAAAGTTATCTTAGTTACTGTACTTAGTAGTAACTAAGTACAGTTAACTGTACTGAGTAACACTGGCTTATGGTATGATAAAATTATTGCTCATGAGATTGTACTCAGCACTGCCTTCATCCCCGTATTTCAGGAGCCATCTCTCGGAAAATGTTAATAATTACACTTTTTACCTCTTCTCCTCAGAGAACCAATCTATGGGGGAAACAGGGACACTTTCACCTCCTTCACCTTCCCTTTCTCCTTCAGGCTAGTTAGAACAGCTCTTGAGAATTTTGAATATCCTTGGGATGTTCAAACCAGCATGGTCCTATTGCTATGTCTCCTGGATGTGGTTCAGGCCTTGTTTAGGGTTAAACAGCTATTTAAGAATACCATCGAGAGATCTACCCCTGCAACGAGTACTGTGGCCACTCCAACCCCTGCAACAGGCCCTGTGGCTAGTCAAACCCCCGCGACATGCACTGTGGCTACTCAAACCCCGGTGAGAGGCGCTGCGGCCACTCCAGCCCCCGCAACTGCTGAACCAGGGAACCAACCCGTGATGGTATCAGTCACCCCTATACACAGGAAGAAATCCTGGAAGCAAAAGTCAGCTCATTTAGAAAGAGATGATGGAAGAGCGGGGCTATCACGAGGAGAGGAGGAGGAAGAGGAAGAAGTTGTAAACAAGACAGAAACCACACGATCCCTATCCTTGAGTGAGCTGTGAGATATGCGAAAAGATTTCAGATGTCATCTAGGTGAGCACATTGTCACCTGGCTGCTCCAATGCTGGGATAATGGGGCCAGTAGCCTGGAATTAGAGGGTAAGGAAGCCAAACAACTGGGATCCCTTTCTAGGGAAGGGGGCATTGACAAAGTGATTGGGAAAGGGGCACAAGCCCTCAGCCTCTGGAGGTGACTCCTGTCTGCTGTGAAAGAAAGGTATCCCTTCAAGGAAGATGTTATACATCACCCAGGGAAATGGACCATGATGGAGAGAGGTATCCAGTACCTGAGGGAATTAGCTGTGCTTGAGGTGATTTATGGTGACCTGAACAACGAGCAGTTATCCAAAGATCCAGATGAAGTCAGGTGTACACACCCATGTGGCAGAAGTTGGTATGTAGTGCACCAGCATCATATGCCAACTTGTTGGCAATACTGACCTGGAAAGGTGAAAAGGCACGGTGGATGCAGCAGCTAGCCAACTCCAGGAATACAAAGAAAGTATCTCTTCCTGCCTTGTCTCAGCTGTGGAGAAACTGTTCTGGGAGGTCCAGCAACTCAAAAAGGATAGGTCCTACTCTCCACCTGTACAGGCCAGTATCTCAGCTATTAGGAGTCAGTGTTCTGCTCAAAAGAGAGCACATAGTGGATACACACCTCAGGCCACCCTATGGTTTTACCTGCGTGACCACAGAGAGGACATGAGAAGGTGGGATGGAAAATCTACCTCAACCCTAGAGACATGGGTACATGAGTTGCAGGGAAAAACAATTACAAAAGGGGATTCTTCCAGGAAAATTGCTGCTCCAGTTTCCCGTTAGCAGTTCCCCAGACAGAGCAGAAGGGCTGATTTTACTTCTGATCCTAATAAAGGGACTTTTGATTTGCATTTACAAGAAGTGAGTAGCAAATACCATGACCAGGACTAGAGGGGCCCTGCCTTCAGCCAGGTGGAGGAAAGGGACAACTGGGTTTACTGGACTGTGTGGATCCGATGGCCTGGCACATCTGACCCACAGGAGTATAAGGCTCTAGTGGACACCGGTGCACAGTGCACCCTAATGTAGGGGCAGAACCCATTTGTATTGCTGGAGTGACAGGGGGATCCCAAGAGCTAACTGTATTGGAGGCTGAAGTGAGCCTAACTGGGAATGAGTGGCAAAAGCACCCCATTGTGACTGGCCCGGAGGCTCCGTGCATCCTTGGCATAGACGACCTCAGGAGAGGGTATTTCAAGGACCCAAAAGGGCACTGGTGGACTTTTGGTATAGCTGCCTTGGAGACAGAGGGAATTAAACAGCTGTCTACCTTGCCCGGTCTCTTGAAGGACCCTTCTGTTGTCGCCACCACAACAGTGCACCGGCAGCAATATCGCACCAACTAAGACTCCCTGATTCCCATACATGAGCTGATTCATTGACTGGAGAGCCAAGGAGTGATCAGCAAGGCTCGCTCACCCTTTAACGGTCCCATAATATTATTATTCTATTTTAATTATCAGACTGTTCTTGTCGCAACCCACGAGCTTTCTTACTTTTGCCTTCCGATTCTCTTCCCCATCCCACTGCAGGGGTGGGAGGGTGAGTGAGCAGCTGTGTGGTGCTTGGTTGCTGACTGGCGCTAAACCATGACACTGAAGCAGAGAGACGAAGCCTCTACTGTAGTGGGAGTGAGAAGAATTCAGCTTAAGTAATGGTTATTTGATTCTGACCTGCCTGGATTTAGTTTTCCACTTATGAGGACTCACCATGTGGGAATGGAACTGGAAATGTATCAGGTCCTCACAGTTAGAGTTTTATTGGTTATTTTACTGTTCTAAATACCACTGACTATAGGTTTTACCAGGGCATCTCTGCCTTTATGTAAGCAGGTAAATCGGGAGGTCCAGCAAGCATAACCTAACATTTCATTTCTGAACTCTCATAAGCAGGGTGCCACAGGCATTGGTTTCTCTCCCTTAATTTTTTTCCTCTTCCCTGACAGAGCAGTTGTCTGAGAAGCATGTGGGATGTTTGCAGAAGACACCTTTGCTGGATTCACACCTCTCAACTCAAAACACCTTTCTTGTAATGTCAACTTTTGAAGATAATTGCCTGGGTTCAGAGAAGAGGCACAGTTCTTCTAGGGAACAAGAAGTCTGGTCTGTTCCAGCTGATGAAATTTGTGTGTCTCCCCACTGACTTGAAAAGGAGCTTATGGCCACTCCCTTGGAAGGTATGAATCTTAGATTAAGTGTCTTTATGAAGCTGAAGGATCACAGGTTAGCCGTGGCTTAATTAAGATGAGACTTAAGTAATGCTGAAGAGTTCCAGGACGCAAGAAGAATAATTAATGAGGGAGACACCTACATACCTGGCTTTTTAGTTGCCTGCATCATAAATGGCAGATGCAGTATTTTGGGTTTAGATTCAGCTCTCTGTTTGGTAAATCGTATAGCAAAAGTACTCAGAAAAGCCTTTGGCTTCATGCTGCTAGAAGAGTACAGCTTGTTCTTTCCAGTCAAGGCTCATTGCAAGGTTAGCTGTATTGAAATCAGGATTTAACCCATGAAGCTTCCAGCACAAGTCCTACACTTTCTTCAGGGTTTCAGTCCTAAGTGTCAGAAGTATGTTTTAGCTTGAGCCCACCAAAATATCTTGCTTTTCCTGAAACCACCTAATCAATTTCTTGAAAGTTCCCCAAATCTCCTATTAATGAAAGCGTATGTCTGTGCATTTGGCAGCTGGAAAAAAAAGGCTTATTTGCACAGTCACAATGGAAACAGCTGCCTCGTGGCAGCATAATGTATTTGTAGTGTGTGAACTTTCCGGCAGGGTGAGCCGCAGACTTGATTCAACTAGCTGTACGGCCCGACATGCTCTGCATGCACAGCATAGCCAGTGTGAGACGTAGGTCTGGCACTTCCGTGAAATACCAAAATTTTTGCTGGAATGCAGATTGACTGTCCAGAGTTAGTGTTACACAGCATATACAGTCACATAATCTTCCTGATGACAGCAAACTGGGGGGGTTGTTTTTGGGAGAACAATTCATAGATACTGTTCTTGTCTTGCTTTTGCTCCAACAGATAGACCAGAGGAATTGTTTTGGTAGGAGCGACCCTCTCTGATTTATATTCCTTTTTTTCTAAGCTTCGTGGCCCTTCCCTTACCATGTGCACTCATTTCTTGAATGGAGTAAGCCAAGAAACATGATGTCCTTGCAGGCTGCATATGATCTGTAAGTTGTAGCTCAGTCACATTTTAATAAAGCATCTGCATAAACAAATAGATCTGGATAACTTTTCCAGATCCTTACCAATGCTAAATGGGGGAGAAGTTCTTCATAAGACAACCAGACTAGATAGAAAAGGATGTGAAGAAAAGCTGCAGTGCATCCGCTTGTACTCTGCCTGGTTTAGGAGTGTCTTTTTCTTTTTTTTTATTTCAGAATCTACATGAGTTGCTACGGTCATAAACTGTGACACAAGTTCAAATGATAATTTTGAAACCTCTGCCAGTCCTGGCTCAAATTCCTCAGACCTGACTTTGCAGTCAGAAGATGTTGCATTTGATGGCCCCTGTTTCTTCTGCAGTTCTTCCTATGTGTTTTGTAGTCATCTCAGACTGTCTTTCTTTTCATGGAATGCTATTTTCATTTTGGAAGCAGTGTTCATTTGCTTGTTGTAGGGAGAAATCTGCGTGATGGTGGGAGTATCAAATAGTTTTCTCAGTTCTAATAATTTATAGTTCACAGAATCACTGAACGGTTGAGGTTGGAAGGGACCTCTGGAGGTCATCTTGTCCCACCCCCTGCCCAAGCTGGGTCATCTAGACCCAGTTGCCCAGGACCATGTCCAGATGAGTTTTGAATACCTCCAAAGAGGGAGACTCCACAACCTCCCTGGGCAACCTGTGCCAGTGCTTGGTCACCCTCACGGTGAAAAAGTGTTTCCTGATGTTCAGAGAGAACCTCCTGTGTTTCAGTTTGTCCTATTGCCTCTGGTTCTGTCACTGGGCACCACTGTCCCTGTGTCCTTTCTACACCCTCCCTTCAGGTATTTATATATATTAATGAGATCCTCCCTGAGCCTTCTCTAGGCTGAACAGTCTGAACTCTCTCAGCCTTTCCTCATAGGAGAGATGCTACAGTACTGTGATCATCTTAGTTGTTTTATTTTTTCTTAGTCCCTCTAGTGGTAATTAAAAAACAGATGTATTAGTACTTTCAAAGTTCTTTTGTTAACTTTTCTTTAATCACAGGGTGTTCACGTCAGAAGCTGAACAATATGAAAACTGCGTTGCTGACAGCCTTACAGGCTGCAAGGGATACGTTTAATGTGCAAACGTCAAACACAGACTAACTGAGTTGCCACCACTTAACAACTTCCCCACCTTAATGCATATGTAGCAGACAATATTGTATGCATGCATTTAGGGTATTGGCAATAACTTCAGCAAGAGCAGTGCTGAGCTCTCTGTGGTGTTCCCACTCCAGCAGTGACAACGCTATTAAAAACCTTGTCTGTAGAAATTCCATGTGGCTGACATGCCAACGAAATTAAACTAGTCTTGTCATGAAGTCGGCTTTGCTTCCACCTTCCCAGTGATGTACCAAGTTTTTAATCTTTTGCTGCCTCTGTAAGCATTTTTGTCCTGTTTTAATTCCTTTCCTTATTAAGGTTCTTACTCTGAAGGAAAATACATGCAAACAGGCCTTCTGAAGTGAGTGCTATTCAGAACAAATAGCAGAATCCACTCACAGTGTGTTCTCCGCAAGCCTACAAGGCATTTGAGACTGTTTTAAAGTCTATTTTTGTAACTCTTATTCTTACTGAATACTCCACATATGAGTTGAGTAACTTGGTAAGATAAAACCACTGGCAAGTAATAACACAAAGAAACTGGATTAATATTGTGTAAGGATATTCATATGACAGCCATGTGGTCTTTTATACTTTCTTGTACAGTTGGTTACTTTCTTTCAGTAACATGCGTGGCACTGAGTCTCATTCAGGGCTGCTGCCTTAGCTACCAAAATGCTTGGGACTGCTTTTAGCAGAAGGAATCTTAGATCATTCGTATACCCAGTTAGTTTTTCCTTTTTGCACGTGTCTTGTGGTAGGCTGTTAAACGTTACAGTACATTTGTTCTTCATTGCATAGTAACGGGAGGCAGAAATAAAGTTGCACCAGTTGTGTGCTAAATATTTGCGAAGCAAAAAACAAATATTGGAAATAAATTGTGGCACTAATATATCAAGGGCAAAACACTATGGGATTGTTTTTACTGATGCATTATAATATTAAAGTTCCTAAATGTAAGCAATTCTAGTAAAAAAAAAAATTAACTATCTTTACTTTTGAGCTAGATGTTCTAGGGCGTGAGTGCTCACACCATGTATCTGTGAGCAAAAGCTGCCCTTTTTTTGGCAGAAGCAATGAAGAATTAAGCAGCTTGGATCTACAGAGCATTTTTGCAAGAGCTCCTATAAACCACATTTATTTGTATCACTAGGCAATTTAAGCAGGTTGAACCCATAGCTTTTAATTAATAGAAAATTATTTTCACACAAATTGTCCCAGTTGGGCAAAAACTACGTAGGAAAACAAATCAGTTTCGCTGTTGGAATTTAGTCCTGTAGATTGTGCCAGTGTTTTAACCTCCCATGGACTCTTCTGTCAGTTCTCCTAAACAGTCATCAGCAGGAAAAGTCACAGAATCATAGAATCACAGAACGGTCGGGGTTGGAAGGGACCTCTGGAGATCATCTCGTCCAACCCCCCTGCTTGAGCAGGTACACCTAGAGCAGGGTGCACAGGACTGCGTCCAGGTGGGTTTTGAATAGTTCCAGAGAAGGAGACTCCACAACCTCTCTGGGCAGCCTGTTCCACTGCTCTGTCACCCTCACAGTAAAGAAGTTTTTCCTCATATTCAGGTGGAACTTCCTGTGTTCCAACTTGTGCCCATTGCCCCTTGTCCTGTCATTGGGCACCACTGAAAAGAGTTTGGCCCCATCCTCTTGACACCCACCCCTCAAATATTTATAAGCATTGATAAGATCCCCCCTCAGTCTTCTCTTCTCCAGGCTGAACAAACCCAGGTCTCTCAGCCTTTCCACATAAAAGAGATGCTCCAGTCCCCTGATCATCTTCGCAGCTCTCTGCTGGACTCTTTCCAGTAGTTCCCTGTCTTTCTTGAACTAGGAAGCCCAGAACTGGATGCAGAACTCCAGATGTGGCCTCGCTAGGGCAGCAGAGAGGAGTAGGATAACCTCCCTCGACCTGCTGGCCACACGCCTTTTTATGCACCCCAGGATACCCTTGGCCTTCTTGGCCACAAGGGCACACTGCTGGCTCATGATCAGCCTGTTGTCCACCAGCACTCCCAGGTCCTTCTCAGCAGAGCCCCCTTCCAGCAGGTCAACCCCCAACATGTACTGGTGCATGGGGTTGTTCCTCCCCAGGTGCAGGACCTTACACTTGCTCTTGTTGAATTTCATGAGGTTTCCCTCGGCCCAGCTCTCCAGCCTGTCCAGGTCTCGCTGAATGGCAGCACAGCCTTCTGGTGTATCAGCCACTCCTGCCAGTTTTCTATCATCAGCAAACTTGCTGAGGGGACACTCTGCCAAAATGTCTGCCATTTTTAGGGTGGGTGAAGGAAATGTATTCAAGCAACTCAGAGCACAGGCAGAAATGAGATAGCAAATGACGTAGCCCTACTGATTAACATCACTGAGCTTGCAAAATAACATGCCAGCTTTTTCAGCTGGAAGTTTGGGATCCTTGAGGGGTTGGGGACTATTTTTGAGTGTCTGTGATAGCAGACCCAAACCCTTCTTGCTTTTCTTTCTCCCTTATGCAGATACTAATGTCTCTGTGGCAATTTGCACCTAATCAGGATGTGAAAGGGATCATGAAGGACCACCTCTTTCACAGTAGAACCTTAACATCTGTTTAAATCAACTATGAAACTGCTCAGGAAGCTGCAAAACTTCACAGTGTGAAATTTTTACTGTTAGGCACCTCCATCATCAAACTTTAAAGGGTTCACACATTGAAAAAGAAACACCCTGCACTAACTTGTTCAAGGTGCATTTGTGCACATGTGTTTGTGCGTGCTTCTCTTTGCCTGTTTCAGGAAGCAAGGGAGAGTGCTATTTGGATGAAAATCCAAACTGTTTCACATGAAGCCAGGATGAGGCAGGATTTGCATTCTGTGCTCACATCTGGCTCCTTGGCACTGATCAAGAAAGAGAAAGGAGCCAGAAACTGCCTGCAGAGCCGGACAGAAGGGAGTTACAGTTCTTGGAGGAGACTCTTTGGCTAGTCCAGACATGAGAGATGCAGACACTGTGCCTCGTCACCTCCTCTGACTTATTTCTATTCTGGGGATGAAGAAAGCTTGAAAGGTCGGTGATTTTCCCATGGGGTAGATTCAATCAAAGATTCTCTTCTGGGGGATGAACTAGGGCTGCTTAAAACTAGTTCCCTGCCGCACTACCTTTTCTTTCAACAACCAGAGGTACCAGGAGGGAATGATAAATGAACTGAGCCTGAATTTCCATGGATTAACATCTCTGCTTCCCAGGAATTGAGGGCAGTTAATAAATCTCAGAAGGTTGCTCAGCAACTCTCAGGATGGTTGCTTTCTTTTATACTGAGCTACAGAATGCATCAGTTTTGACTAAATGTGGCCTTGGAAGAAACATTCTTTCTCTGGAGAACAGACTGAGGTGAACTCTGGAAATGACAGGATTGCTGAGAGCTGGAAAAAAACCTCCATTTCACCATCAGAAAGCTTTTCTGTATTTTCCTTTTCTCACAACTGCAGGCTCCCAGGAACTCTTTTTTTAGGAGTCAAATGTCTCCAGTTTCTTCTGTCTGCTTGTGCAATAAACAAACACTATTCTTACAGTGAGTTGGAGTTGTGATGAGCCAGTATGCATGCCACAGAAAACAACCTGAGAAAATCCACCTGCATTTGAAAGCAAGATTTTAACTGCATATTTCAATCCAGGTGTTAAATATTTCAGATAAAAATACTCGTAAACAGAAAGAAGTTTACTCTGTATTGCCATTTCCCTTAGATGTTTTTCAAGCATCTGTTTGTATGGAAGAGATTGTGTAAAATTAGTAGCAGAGTTTCCTGTGTTGATACTTTCATCCCTGTCTGTTGCTTTAGTTCTGATGTTTCCACCTGAATTCTTCCCCACTACTTGTTGTGGGCTGCTGGTGTTATTTGATGTAGTAGGAAGTTATTATCAGGTATTCCAACAGAAAAAAATAACAGCAAATATGTCTTCATCTTTATTTTTTGTTTCTCTGCTTAGTTTCTATAAGCCTCTGCAGTGAATCAGTATGGCTGTATCCACGTATTTTCATGGTCACTTGGAAGTATGTTTTGCCCACTGGTAGAAACTGGCACCTCCCTGCCTGTGGCTCTTGCCTGAGAGTTGACTGTAGGCTCATGCGACACATTACAGCTGGACAGGGTAGTGCTGTAATAGTTTCTAGCCCTGAAGAGCAAATAATTAACAGGATTTTTGTAGAAAAATAAGTTAGCTGAACAGCAGCTCACATACATTACAGTTTGGATCTCTGACAGGTGGGAACAGCAAAGCCTCTACCCCGTGTGCCTGTAGTGTTCTCATCAGAGGTTTCCCTCCCCGATTCTTGCTTGCTGTGGCAGAGGGAGTCAGCCAGAGAGCTGGAAGATCTTCATCCATCTCCAAATCGGGAAGAAAAACCTGCCTAAGGGCAGCGCTGTAGTTAGGGAGGCCCATGCTGCTGCCCCTGCTGTCCCTTCAGTCCCACCATGAGTACAGTGATGCCGAGGTTGGTGGCGTGTGAGCAGTGCCCTGGTTTGTTTGCTCACGGGAGGGCAGTAGCCTTGTCTTGGCAGCATGTGGCAGAGTCCAAAAGGGCAAGTAGTGGAGGACAGGTGAGAAGAGCCTCCGTGCCGGCCTGGCCGGGCTGTGTCTGAGCCCCTGTGGCTGTAGGGTCACTTAAAAGATTACCCTCTCTGCAAGGGTTGGATCACAGAGGGGGCCCTAATACCCTCATGCCTTTTTCTACCAGTAACTGCAACCAGTCCACAGGGAGAGGAGGGAAAAAAGAAGTAAAAGAACCAAATGGGGATAATGTAGAAAGCGGACACCCTTCTTCCCAGGCAGAGTTTTGCCTGGAACACCAAGGAAGCGGATAGGGCTTTGCTCAGTACTCTGTGTTGGGGGAGCCCAGGTGCTGTGATGAGGAGTGCTGCTTTCAAGCTTTCTTAGGGATTTGGGAATTGCTGGAAACTCCTCTCTTTCTGTGTAGAGGTGGTTTCCGCCAGGATAAGATACCCAGAAACAACTGTTAAGAGAAACTGAATTTGGGCTTGCCTTTACATATCTAGCCTGTCCTAACAAAGGCAGTATGTTTCTATTTTAGACATGGCATCTGTAATGCAAATATAAGATGCTGTTTTGTCTTTTTTTCTTGACATGAAATAAATGAAATGGGATGAAATAACCTTTTATTCAGAGGCTAAACAGTTTGACTTGGGATTAAACACTGGCCATAGAACCAGAAATACAGGTTTAAATCAGAGTTGCATTTATTTTCTTCCTTTTTTGGTAATTTTTCTTTTTTCTGCATGCTTTACAAATATGAAGTGCTTTATGTTATTGACATAGTGTCAGCTGTCTCATCAAAGAGAAATCTCTGTTTCTGGCTGTCACATGTGACCGTGAGAATCCTTTGAAAGAAGTGCTGGCAAGGAACTATTAGTAAATCTAAATGGTGTGGATGCTAGAGTTGGGGACAGTTTAGAGGATATCTATTATGTATGGAGGTCACTTAAGACAGGCTTACGCTCCTGATCTGTATAGGGGAAACTTTAATTGCAGATTTGGCAGGGCATCTTAGGGTCTGCTACTAGTTTGCCTGCTACAGGGTAAACGGCTGCTTACTTTGGGGAAAAAAAATCAGTCTTCACATTTACTTAAATCACAATTCAGAGACTTACCACTTTATTTATTGAAAGCAAGCATAAAAGATATCTTTAAAACCCCACAACAAATACTGAGAAATTTACGAAATAAAACTGGAATTAAGAACTTGAGTCTTATTTCTAAATGTGGATAGCAAATGTAGGTGATAAAAGCTATGATCTTTGGTAGTGACTGATATAGTTCACAAGTAATAGCTTTTTCTGTCTTTTCAAATTAGCCTTTAAAAATAGTTACTTTTATAATATTACTCATTGTCGAGTTTTATTTGTAATATTGCAGTTAAGACAGATAAAATGTGGATCCTTTTTCTCTGTATGGAATTCAAAAAAGCTTTTGCATAAACTTCACAAGCCAAAACCAGCTCTGAGCAAGAGCAAATCACAGACAATGTCAGAAAATTAAGTTGGAAACACGCAAGTGAAAATACTGGTTTCGTTGTGGCGCTGCCTGATGATTCTGCCAGCCTTCTTCACCTGCGCGGTGAATGAATGTTACTGGAAATCTGGACTTGAATTAATTCATGCAGATTGCAATTGTTCTTTGCACTTAAACCCTGACCCAAAAGGTGTGCCTTTTCCTGTGGTAATATGATCAGCCTGGTAGTTTCCAGGCACTTGAAAACAAATTTCTGCAATATAAATAGACAGATAACAGAAATGATTGTAATGAAATCAACACTGCTAAAAGCAGACAAAGTACCAAGTCCACAAAATTTGCAATCGTATTAGAAGCCGTGGAATGAAAAAAATTAGTACGTGTTTTGGGGTCCTGTTACAAAAGAGATACTCTGATGAGTTTTGCTGATTCAGAGCAAACAAACCTTTTCTAAATATTTAGAGAAGATTGAGTTTGCTTCCTGAAAAACTGAAGCCAAAGTCTGCACTGATCTGATTTGAAATGAGGCCATCAACGCTTAAGCAATTTTATTTGTGGCAGGTAGGAATTCAATTCCTTGTATTTCAGAGTTATGTACGGTTTCCTTTTTTCTTACAGAGTAAGAAATAATATTACGAATGATCATGGTTCTTCATCTGTTGACAGAAATATGTATACCATTTGTACTATAGAAATGCTTGTGTATCTATCTGATGGCTGTCAGTATTCTTAGGACTGTAGCTAAAGAGTTATCTTTCTGATTTCATGGCTCAAAACTAGGAGCAAATGAGGTAAAGATGGAGTTTTGTTGCCTTTTCAATGCTAAAATGTATGGCTTTTTTTTAATTTTCTGTAATAAGTATGTTGGTTAGTTTGGAGAAGCCAAGGACATAGTTATGTAAAATGAACCTGACCAAGCTTCCACTGAACTTCCAGCTGCAACTGATTGACTTAATGGGGGAAATGTGAGGCTTGCGTTGCTTAGTAGGACTGAAAAATTACTGCTGAGAAAGGGCAGGGATTTGCTTGAAGACAAAGTGCATACCTTTACTAACTACTGTTTTGGCTTAAAGAGGACATTGGCAAAGGAGAAATAGTTGTTTCACACAAGGGCTGGGTGTTTCACAAGTTCCCACCCCAAGCAATGTTGTTAACAACTTGCTGATAACTGTGAGTTACCAGCACTGTTGTTTGTGATGTTACTAGGAGCTTTGCAATACTTTGCTTTTTTCCTTTTTTTTTTTAAAGCTCCAGTTCCTGCAGTTGCATTATATGTTTAAAAACCAAAATCAATCCAACTCTGTTATGATGGAGAAGAAATTCAAAAACTTTAGCTGACTGCATCCTGAAGACAAATTAAAAACAACTCAAAATACTGTCAAATGTGAAATTGCGTGGGTTTTGGCCTCATATCATTGTTTGTATGCCTCAGGATGGATTGCATTTCAGTGGTTTAAAGTGATGTCTGAGGAGGAGAGTAGGAAAACGTTTAACATTTAAAGGCAGATTGGATTTTTAGAGTGATGTGCACGTATTGGAACCGGTTCCTCTTGCCTGTCTGTCAGCTTGAGGCAATATGACCCCTTTACCTCCAGGCTCCCATTTTTTTCCTTGAACTCAAGCTTCTCATCTTTCAAGGGATTGTTAAGACTATTTTAAGATGCTTTCTTTGGGCAAGGAGCCAGATCATCCTATAAAGCCAGGGATGAATGCACCCGGGAAGCATACTTTACCTGAAGACACATAGTTTTTGTGTGTTTATCATATTCTCTGATAGTAGCAGGTAATGTAAAGTGAAAAACTGATGTTTTATCAGCTCTTGAGGCTTTAAGTCAAAAGGATTTCATTTTCTTGGGATGTTCTGAGTTTTCTGACATGAAAATACAAACATCTCTGCCTGACACTAGCAGGGACCTGTGAAGGCAGCAGGCATATTTTCTGTTTGCCATCTAAACCTCACGCTACCAAACCTGAGTGACTCTTCCTAGCAAAACTCCTAAGCTGTGCAAAATCTAGCCTTGAACTATGGCATGTTACTGTTATCAGATGAAATGGGCAACATTGCCTTTCTTATTTCAGCCTTCACTAAAATGCTAAAAAAATAGGAGTCTGTCAGAGTTCAGCAGCAGGCAATTGCAGCGGTTAACTGAAGCAGCTGCCTCGCTCCCCTGGCAGACATTGCCACCCTTGAGGTGCTGACATCGGACCCCTTCCTGAACCATAAGAGACTTGTAGAGTGGTTGGGATGGGGCAGGACCTCTGGGCTTTCAGTCTGGTGTATTAAGGTAAATGGAATTTGTTTGGTTTTACAAGATGCTCTGCGGTTTTTGCTTTGTGAATGGTACCTCTTCTCCAAGAGCTGCTCATAACTCAGTCAGCTGCACAGGCTTCATTTGCCATTGCAATGTAGTTCTGCTTGAGCCTGCAGCCAAACTACGCATTTTAAATCGGCTAGACTGGTTGAAATATACCTTATGCCCCTTTCATCTGAAGGACTTCAGCAAACTCTTTTTCCAGCCAAATAGTTCTTTTTAATGTGGGTAAATATCTTGTAAACTGAACGTGTTCAAAGCACAACCTTGTGTGTTTCTTCTCTACTTCCAAATCAGTATTCAGGACTCTGCCAAAGGCAAAGGGCTATGGAGCACTAAGTAAGAACTTGTCTCCACTGCTTGTGGAAACAAACAGATTTTTACCTTAGAGTTGGTCAGGAAAAAAGATGAGTGAGGGGAATTGGAGAGAAGATACTTACGAAGTATCTCTTTATTCTGTCAGCCTAAGTTGAACTTTGTTGGTAAACCTGAAATGAAGAAGAAAAAAAACCAACTTGTTATACAGTATGTGTCATCATATGATAACTTCATGAATATTAGTTACTTGCAGAAACATGCTGGGTAGGGTTTGGGATATTTTTAATAGCAAAGATATTGTCTGAGATGAGTGGACCAAGTATATACTTTAGAGCTGGCCAGAAACTGGAATTTCTGTTCCCTAATACATTCTAGAATTTGAAATTTTCATTACTCGGAAGTAGGATGCAGAGCTGAATTTCTGAATACCTTTGATCCGGGATTAGAGAATTGTTTTGTTTTAGAAAGACAAAAGAGAGATTTTAAATAAGTGTATCTTTAGTGTGTAGATGTAGCATTAGTATTTACAGACGTTATAATGAAATGTTTTCATATGTCACATCGTATGATTTTCAATTGCTTGTTTCAAAACCAGTTAAAATCAGTAATTCCTGAAAAGATTTCATCTTTAACACAGTTTTCTTTTTCTGAAAAGTGTTCCATCTGAATTCAGGTGTGTTTTTAATTGGTTTCATTGATAAATACGGAACAAACACAGATGCTTTACTCTTTGTAGTAATACTCTTTAGAAGGGCTGTTTCTCAAAATGTTTTCAAAATAACCCTTATTTAAAGTTTAATATTATCACTGATCTTGTATATTAAGACAATGATACAAAATTGTGCTACAACAGTATTTTGAGTTTTGCTTCATTGGCAGAAGACCTTCTTTTTCCAAAGATGGTTCTTAACTCTGGAGTCAAGAAGTGGGCGGTGTGAGCAGAACGGAGGATTCATCCTTGTGGGGAAGTTATGACAGGATGACAAGCCAGGATGCTAATGACCTGCATGGTGGCTTTCTGGACCACTGTCTTTGTGGCAAGGGTGTGAGGGATGTACCTCAGCTTTTGGAAGTAAAAAGAATCTGGATTTGTCCTGCCAGACAGGTGGAGTGTCATCTCTTCCCTCAGGTTTTTGTGATGTGACATAGATATGCTGAGATTTTGACCCTGTGTGCTAACCTCTGCATAGGAGTAAATTTGGTGACTTTTTCCACCAAGTCCAAGAGATTCTGATTAAACATAAAACAATTATTTTAAGGCTTGCCTGTGCAGTGAGGTCAGTGCATAGCCAGGGAGGCTGTGAATTGATGACACATCAACTCTATTATATAAATTCCCTGCATAGCCATTCTTTAGGTGTCCCTGTTCAGGGGTGTCTTCAGAGGTGGACTGTACTGCTGTGGGCTTAGGATACTTGAGATCCCACTCACCAAGTTAGCACAGTGCTGTGAATTTGCTGCAGGCAATCCCAGAGAAATATATCCAGGCTTGGCTCAAGGCACTTCTAGCGATGGTACCTATCGTGTGTATGGCTGTCTAAATTAGATGTCCCTGTGGTTGCCCAGAGGATTTAAGGGGAACTGAGTTTGCTAAAGTGAATATCTTCCTTTTTTTTTTTCCTTTACTTTTTGGCACTAATTGCTGGTTTAATTTTGTTTGTTTGTTTTTTAGTAAAGCTTGCTGATGGTAAAGAGGCATATTTAAAAAAGTATAAATATTGTACTCACTCTTTTTTTTTCCCTTCTTGAAAAAAAGAATGAATGTTCTTATGCCCTAAATGAATGAAAAACCTTTGGTCTAGGGACCTTATCTAATGATATAATCATAGGCATGTTTTCAATGTTAGAAAGGACCACATTTTATCCAAGAAATCCCTGGTAATTTCATAGAAGGAAGTGGAATAGCATTGCCCTTTGTAGGAGCTGTGATTATGCACATGGCCACAAGGAGCTAATGCCTGGCTGGCTGAGTTAATTATGCACTGGCTTGCCGCACACAGGTCATGTTTGACTAGCTTGTGAAAGGCAGCCTTGGCTGAGCTTACTGCAATGCCGTGTGCAAAGATTAGCAGTGCTGAATGCAGTTTGGTAAGCACAAGGGATGCCAATTGGTGGGAAGCATTTAAACTGGCAGGAAGAGCAGGTAGCCGAGTGCAGTGAGCAGTGTACACAAGGATCACAGGTTACATCTGGGATTTCATGATGAATACCTAATGAGCACGTTGATTAGATGGGCAGAACTCTTCAAGCCGTCGTAAACGTAGCTGAAAGAAGTGTGGCCGATAAGACACCAAATAACTGCTCTCATAAAGCTTTCCTTTGGCATTGCAATATTTAGAGCCCAGAAAGATAATGGAGAGAAAATTGGACAATAAAATGAAAAGGGACCGGTCCTGCTTAGCTACTTTAAGCAACAAAAACATAACCCTGGTGTCTATTCGTAAGCAGCAGGCAGCTCACGATGTGCCTGAACTACTGATTATTGGTAAAAAGTCCAACACAGGATCTCCGGTAAAAGCAAGCAGTAACTTGCAGAAAGAAGAGAGACTTTTGCAGCATTACTCCATGGGAATGCCAGAAGTCAATACAGTTGAAAGACAGGTCAGTGAGCTGGTGTGTGTGTTGGGAGGGAAGAGGTGTTTCTTAACTGGAGAATTTAAAACCATGCATGTTGGATGTGGGTTGTATATTAAAGGAGGTTAAACCTTCTTTGTCTAAATTATCTCAATCCCCAGCATGTATGCCTGCCCCACAACAAGCAGTACACAAATGCAAAGTCCTCTGGAGATCCTCTGAAAGTAATCTTTGAAAGCAGATGTTAATGATGAGTTATACTGTAGTAACTAATGAGCATTTTTTCAGCTCCACCTCTAATAATATAGCGTGGTGATTCTTAGTAAGGAAACATATTAGTATTTCTCCTTTTAAACTGCAATTGCTTGAGTAGTTTGACAACAGCTCATACTAGGTCATTCTCTGGAATAATAGAAATTGCAGAAACATTAAAAGGTCCTAATTGCAGGTAAGTAGTTTATTTATAACTACTAAGTGGATGCTAGCAAAAGTTCTTGATAATATATCTGTGGCAACATTTTTTCTTTATTTAGTGTTGTATATAACTATGGTATTTTTGGAGATTAACTGCTGAGGAGGACTCTTAGATCAATGCTGATAAAAACATGATGAGGTTTATTATTTTAAAAAGAGTTTTTACTATTTAAAAGGTATGTAAATTACAGTAGTGTAGTTTGGATATTGTGAATATTTAAGGAAAAGAAACTCTCAGAACAAATTTTCTGTCCTCTGAAACTGTGTATGCTTAGAATGGCTTAAGTAATTAGTGTCAGACTGGGATGAAATAACAGCCAGGACAGACCAAATATACCTGAAGGCTTTTTCTGCCTTGAGTTACTTCTTATAGTATAAATGTTTGCTAGAAAACAATCGTGACATAAATTACTTTGTTCTACCAAAGGATCTCTTTTCTGTATTCAGTTCACTGTGATATACGCGCTGCTTGTACTGGAGCCGTGAAGAATATCACAAGGTGTTTTGCTTTAATTCTAAATTAGAAACAATCTGTTTACAACAAGGCTTTCCCCTTCCCCACTAAACCAAGCATGGTTTACATAGCTCCCTTTAGCTTAAAAGTACCCGTTAAGGTCTCTAAGGTTTGTTAACTATGGTGTATGTAGGTATCATTTCGGTACGACTAGCTGCAACTGCCTAAATCTTTCCCCATCGTCTGTACTGTTGGAGAAACCTGTTGCCAGGTGGGGAATAGCAGTCCCTTGGCTGAAGCATTAGGGCAACTAACCTAGTATTTCGAAAACAAAAGCACCATAAAGGCTGCTTTAAAGCAGTATTTTCATTGAATCTTGATTTACAGGTGGAGAGGATGGGTTTTCCCTTGTTAAAGACTGAGGAACTGTTTGAAAAATAACGAGTTGTGTTACAAGTAGTTACTGAAAATAGTGGCTACTGACATTTGCTAATCTTTGCTAAGCTTGGGGGAAGAGGGAAGGAAGAACTAATTCAGCTAACATCTAATACATTTAAACAATATGTGCTAACAAGCTGGGTGGACAAGTTACACTGAAATTCCTTAAGGAGGATGAGGGTTGAATTTCTGCCCACTCAGAAGTGCTGCTGTTACAGGCACGAAATTGAAGACTCAAAACCTTTGATGTTCCTGAGGCTGCTCTGCCCTTATTTTGTTGTTCACTGGCTGCCTATAACACACTAGGAAAACATCTGAAGCATTTAATTAATAGATTGTGGCTTTTCAGTTGTGTGTTACTCTCTGCCTGAATCCAAAGCCATGAATCAACGGGGTTGTGAAAGAACGAAGCAGGAAAGGTAAAACAGTGACACAGATAAGGTAATTTTTCAGCAGTTGTGTGTGCTCGAAGGCGAGAGGGCGATAGCTGGTTTCATCCTTCAGAGGTACAGGGAGGAGAGGAGCCTAAAACCTCTGGAGACCCTGGGTGAGAGGTTCACTGAGATCTGGCGTTTGTGGGTGAGCAGAAGGGGAGAGGCAGAGGGGAAGGCGCTGAACGGGCCAGGCCCCGTTTCCTTGCCAGCTGATTGCCTGGCACCGCGGTGAGGAGTCCGGCGCTTGAATATCAGGATATGAAAACTAGCATTCCTGCAGGCCAGGTGAAGGAGGGCAGGAGGGCAGCGCCAGCCCTGGGGAGAGAGCCTTGCTGGAGCACCAGAGAGGAGCAGTGGCCGTGTGGGATCTCGGTGCGGGTGATGCTGGGGGAGCTGCGGGGTGCGCCCGGCACGGCGTCAGCCTCGTGCTGCTGAGGCCAAGAACTTTACACTGGTGTTTCAGCGGTGGCTGCACCTCTTGGGGAGGGGAGGTGGGGGGGGTGAGGGATGGCTTTCCCGGTGACAAGACCACCCCATGAGGTGGCCGTGGAGCATAGGGTTGGAGGGAGCATGGGGACCCAGCCAGGGGCGGCTAGCAGCCAGGGCACAAAGCTGAGGAGGGCACAAACCTTGTTGAATTTACAGCCATGGGGTCGCATCCGTTGGCAGGACGCCGGTCACCACGTACTCTACAGGAGGGTCTCGCCCAGTGCTGTGGTTTCTTGTTCTTTGGGTTGTTTTTTCCCACTTCAGTTGATTTTCTCACATTTATTCTGTATCCCCTCACTGCTGTGTTGAACCCTCCACCTTTGCACTTCTGAATGGGAGTACCCAAAAGAAATAGCCCATTTTGGGGGACAGTGGGGCACCCTAATGCCAGGCCTCTGAGGGCAGCCCTTGATGGAGTGGTTTTACCCCACCAGTCACACAGGCCACGGACAACCACCTTACCCCCTCGGGGCCAGCTCCTGAGTTCTGGATGCTGTAACGCCAAGAGCTGCGTGCCAAGCCAGGGCTCAAGACCGGGTGCTCCCAATCCAGCAGTGTCTCCCTGCCCTGCTCCACCTCCATGCTTTCCTGAGAAGTTAGTCCAGCCGCAGGGCGTATTTCTGTCGGATGATCTTCCCGCTGGCCTCCTGCTGGCCGGAGGCAGTCAGGATGGGGATCAGGAGCCTCTGCCTCTTCGTGCTGTCCCAAACCTGCTTTGCCCCAGGGCAGGCATGAGTGCTCCAGCTCCTGTCTGGGCAGCAAGGGTTGTTCTTCATGTGGGTGGGTTTGCTCTGAAATCCTTGTACTGGGAGCTGGGCTTCAGATCCCACGCTCACACGCATCAACAATTTCAGTTGCTACTTGTCTTGGGTCCGGTTCAGAGCTGTCTCCTGTAGACAGGATTGTTTTCCATACAGCTCTGGTGCTTCCTTTGAAGCTTTCCAGCTACTGCTGCTTCTGTGTCTATGAGTCTCTTCTTAATTTTCTTCTTTTCTTTGTCTATATTGTTTAACTGAGCTTCATAACACTGCTTTCTGTAGGGGTTCTAAGCTTTCAGACTAGAGCCTCTCTCTGCTGTGCATTTTGAGTTGCAACTTCTACATGCAGAACAAGGGAGGGAAAGAATTGTAGTAATTTCATGTTTTCATTATTTACATATTTTTAATATAGTCACTGTAAAAATATGCGCGAGACTGGTAGAACAAACAGACTTGCTGTACCCCTGCCCTTAAAAGTAAGTGGGTCTGCTTTGGTGTGAGAGACAAAATAGTAGCTGCGGCCGGTTCTTTCACACTCCTGTATAAATGTGGAGTCAGATGCATCCTCATTATTTCATTGGGATTTCTCTCTAGGCAGAAGCAAGCAGGAGAGGCAACATCTGGGAATCCCAGGCACCTGTTTTGGCATTTTTGGAGGAGACTGCTTCTCTGATCCTCTTGCTGATGGTGTCTCTGAATTGCTATAGAGCCTCAGAGATGCCATTTTATGTGTGGGTGTTAGCTGGTACCAGGAAACCCTCTTCCGAATCCCAGCGTGTGCCTGAGGAAAACTACAGGTGCATTTCTGCATGCCTCATGTTTGTGTCCTTATGTGAACCTGTTGTTTTCCTCTGATCTAGTGTAGAAACACCCCTTCTTGCAAATACACACAAAGATGTATTTGTGCCCCTTCTTTATTTTTGAAGCTGAAGCTGTTATACAATACTAAAGGCTTTGTAAAATACTCTGAACCTGTGCACATTTCTGGTTTTTGGGGGGAGATTCTTCAATGATTTGGCATTTGTGGTTTTTTTTGTTTTGGTTTGGTTTTTGGGGTTTTTTTAAGGGAAATAAACCTTTTATTTTGTTTATATCCACGTCCCCTCTCTAATTTTTCCCTTGTCATTTAAAAATTTGTGTGCAAGGATTTTTCTCCTACAGAGCATAAACATCTGTTTTTGTCAAATAACAAACAAAATATTTTTGCCAATTCTTCTGAACATTGGGATAGCTTTTTATCCAAAATATAAAGTGGCGGCCAAGTTTTGATGTTTCTGTGGCTTCCAATGCATTGAAATAGTAGAATCAGTCCTTGCTTTTATTTCTTTCAAAAGACTGGAGGATGAGAAATACCCTTTAATCTTTTTATACATTTAATTTGAATTGCTGTCACTGGGTACCTAGGAAAACTGAGATGGTTGGTGGGCGTGGGAGTGGGGGGAACGCAGTGGAGGACATAAGACCTGTGATAGTTCCTGGTTTTCATCTGCAAGCGGCTGCCAGAAACACGGTGAAGGGGAGCAGGAGAGCGGAGGATGTTCGTCTCGCCCGTCTCTCACACTCGGTTTTGCCAAAGGGTGCAGAAGGCACATGCCTTTGTCATCTGAGCCAAAGTAAATGTGCAGGGTGAGCTCCTGTAACTCACACGCAGATTTTCAGTTTACTGGGTGTTTGTGATAAGAAGAGCTGGCCACTGTGATCAAAGTGTCCTTGGGGGGCTGGGGACAGGAGGTACCTAAGAGGAGACAAGGGACAATATTCAAATAATGTTTCTTGAGGTTGGCATTAAAATAAATGCAAGTTTCAGTTTCAGCAGCGTCTGAAATGCAGTGGGTGAGAGACTGTTTTCATTTGCAGACTGGCTTCTTTTCCATATAGGAGGCCATATTATTATTTTAAAGTGGGAGAGCACAAACAGGACGAAATAAGCATGTGGTCCCTTTGTGTGCACTTAAACAGGAGACAACCACCTCTGCAGGGAGGTCCGGTTAACTGTTTATATTTTGCTTTGAAAGAAGGGGCTGGCTGTGCATTTCCATGTATGTTGGGGATTTCACTAACTTCTGGGAAGGAAAGTGTAAGGAAAGGGGTGTGTGCCCCTGGCACTGCCAGGCCTGTGGGAGGGAGAAGTAAAAGGGGATGTTGGGGCTAAAATATTCCCATGACTTTTCTTCCCCAGCATCCCTGGAGCGTACATAGCCTTGAGGCCGAGCAGACGGGGAAGGGGCATGGGGGGAGAGGTCATGGTTGGGATAGCAAAGGACTGCACTGTAACACTGAAGAGTTAAAGTTGCTCATTCCTCTTCCCATTCTAATAAATACAGTACGGAGAAGGCTGAAAGCGAATTTCTCGTGTTAAATTTTTGCCATTTTGGTCGTGACCCCAGACCTCATTATTCCCAAGCTGTCTAAGCGTGAAACAAAATCAAGTTAATGAATTTTGTATACTGCATCAAATGAACTGGATGCAGTCTAGTGTTAATAAGCGGCCTAAATGCTTCTCATCCATGCTGTGGTACCAGGGAGGGAGTTTTATTCTCAGTGGTAGGAACAAGATTTGCAGTACTGAGCCTGATCTGTTGACCCCCTCCCTGCAGTAATGCCTAGCATTAGGTGCTTTATTGAATGGTGGAGAGCCCATGGCTTTGCAGGCGAGTAAACAGATTTGTTGCAGTAGCTTGCATCTAAATATTTAGTAGTTAAAGCTGCCTTAAGTCACAGACATGAATTTTGATGTTCTTTGCATGAAACCTGACAATACGGGCCTTGTCCCTCACCTTCTCAATCTTCCTTATCCCTTGGTGCCAGCAGTTTCCCTTGATGACAGAGTCTGTACTCTGATTACCTGTTCTGTGAGAAGCATTGCCTTTATCACTTCTTTTATTTTAAAAATTTCATTTTCAATTGAGTTGAGTGCACTAAACTGTAGAGTCCCAGTACTGTGGAACCTGTGATCTGGCTAACGGATAGTCCTATTTGGCTGATGGACTTCAATACTGGCCATTACATCCTAAAAATCGGTGTTGGATCAAACCAGTGAGTTCTTGCAGCTCAATATATGGTCTTTCTTAGGTGCCTCACAAAGAGGTAGATGAAACTAAACCATAGTGGAAGCATCTGCATACAGGTCTGTGTCTTTTAAAATCTTTCTCAAATATAGGTTTTAACTTAAGGATCTGTATATATGCAGACAGTTCAGGCCTTTGTGTGTATGCGTACAGATCTTCAGACGTCATGCAACTGGTCCTCTCTGCACCAGCTGGTTTCAGGCTCTTGGGAAATTCTTGATTTTGTTTTCTTTGGGCATTTTGATTTGGTTTGGATTGGTTTGGTTTGGTTTGGTTTGGTTTGGTTTGGTTTGAACTCCTGCTGAGCAATAGCAGGTTGGACAAACTGAGATGGCTTCTGACATTTGTGGAGGGACATTCAGCACACCTGCTGTGATCCTTTGTGTAGGTGACAGTGTGCTCTGAAGAGCAGGGCTCAGGCTGCATGGTGAAAGTGCTCTGTGGCTGCAGAGAGCTCAAGTTTTAAATGATTGGATTGGAAATATTGAGACAATTTTGCTTTTATATCCCTAGTAAGTATTTTTTAAATTGCTGCTCAAGAGAAGTGTCAGAGGCCTGATTCATCATTGTGGGCACAACTAGATGGTAATATACTGAAAGTGTAAGTAACATTGCGAAATGTTTTGGTGGTATAGACTGACTTGAGAGCACTTCTCATATGTGCTTGAGAGAACATGCAAAATATTGCTGCTTTTACAGTGCTAAAGATACATGCATTTTATTTTTTACTTTTCCTGTTGCTCTTTAGCCTTTGTCCAACACCGATTCTCCTCCTGGCTGTGAGCTGGAGCCTACGATGAAACACAGTTTTGCTTTTGACAACATGGGCTACGAGGAGAGCTTTGAAACTGCGCCCTCTCCATCTTCCCAAGAACATACTGTGGCAGTCAATGTTGTGGGAATGACTTGCCAATCTTGTGTGCAGTCAATAGAAGGCCGAATTTCCAAGGTGAAGGGTGTTGTGAGTATAAAAGTCTCCCTTGAACAGAACAACGCTGTAATAAAGTATCTACAGTCGGAAATAAGTCCTGAACAGATTTGCCAGGAAATTCAGGATATGGGCTTTGACGCCAACATAGCAGAAGAGAGGTTGACAACAGCAACCGTAAATTTGTCGTGCCTGAGAGAAGCAGTTGTTAAGCTTCGGGTAGAAGGAATGACATGCCAGTCCTGTGTCACCAACATTGAAGGAAAGATTAGGAAACTGCATGGTGTGGCGAAAATTAAGGTGTCACTTGGTAACCAGGAAGCAATTATTGCTTACTATCCTTACATCATTCAGCCTGACAACCTCAAGAGCCATATCAGTAACCTGGGGTATGAATGCACCATTAAAAGTAAATCAGCCCCTTTGAAGCTTGGTGTCTTCAACCTCGGGTGCCTGCAGAATGCAAACCCCAAGGAGACACCGGCAAGTCTCGAGAGCGATGGGGTGGATCCACCAGTTGCCAAGACGAGTGGCACAGCTACGGTGACTGTACGGATAGAAGGCATGCACTGCAAATCCTGCGTCAGAAACATTGAAGGAAATATATCAGATCTTCCTGGCATACAATGTATTAAAGTGTCTTTGGAGCATAAACGTGCTGTGGTACAGTATAGTCCAAATTTAATTACACTGTCAGCTTTGCAGCAAGCTATTGAATCCCTTCCACCTGGAAACTTTAAAGTATGTCTCCTTAACGGTTCAGAAGTTAATAAGGGAGCATCTCCATCACCTGCTTTGCTATGCGATCTCTTCAGAGAGCCGCTGCAAGACACGACGTGCATAGCTGTTATTGGAATTGATGGCATGACCTGCAATTCCTGTGTACAGTCCATAGAAGGGACCATATCACAGAGACAAGGAGTGCAATGTATAGCAGTTTCTCTAGCTGACAGGACTGGGACCATACATTATGATCCAGCTGTCACTAATGGAGAAGAGTTGAGATCTGCCATAGAAGACATGGGGTTTGATGCTTCTGTGCTGACAGGTAACAGTGTTTTTGTTTCCGTGGGTAGCTTGCCAAGCTGGGCCATGCAACACCTGCGTTGAGACTCTCTCCTGGAGAGAAACTCTTAGAACATCACATTGGCATTGTCTTTCCTAAGGGACTGGCCTGATCTGACCTCACTTAGCGAGGGGGAGAGATTTCAGCTGTGGAGCACCTTATTTCAGCCCTTAATAACTGCGCTAGTGGTTGGAAGAGTTGAGTTACATTATGAAGCCAAAAGGTTTGGAAGTTGGTAGAAGGTCTTTCAAATAGCTGATCCCCTTACCCACTGAAGTAGGTTTCCTCCTATATCTACAGGCTGCTGTAAATAGACCTATCAAACCAAATGTTTCCATTTATGTTCCAAAATACTAAACCTCACAAACTTAATGAAATCTCTTTAAAACCACTTTTTACCTAGCTAAAATCTTTTTTCAGTGTCCCAATCCTTTGACCTTTATTTCTTGAGTATTTTTACTAGCCCTACTTTACTAAGCCTTACTTTAAGTGAGGTAAGTGGCAAGATGCAGGTACTCTTTGGTGGGAGCAGGTGCTTTTACATGTCAGCTGCAGTACAGTTTGTATATTTGTACATGTGCTCAATGTTTAAGAAGTTGCTATGATGCACAATCTCCTCTCTAGCAAATTTCAAATGCGGCAATATTTATCTGCTTCAACTCAACATATTTGCTTTGAGATATTGATGTGTTTTATCTGGAATGAATTAGTTTGATCCCAGTAGACCACATCCTATTAGCTTTTCTCATGGGTCCAAACCCTCTGAATCCATGGAACTGCCACAGATGAGAAGGAGCCCATATGTGGTGTTTAATTACGGTTTGTTTGGTTTATAATTTGTTGGTGGGAGACCTCCCAATCCATCTATGGAAAAGGAGGGGAGCCCCTGTGTTTAACATGTTCAGAAGCAACTCTTGCTCCTTTACACAGACCTCTGCCCAAGGGAGGCAGTTTGTGAACGCAGCTGGAGCTGTTGGGTGTCTGTTCAGTATCTGGTAAAGAACAAAAATGATTGCAATAGGCCTCTCTGTGTGGAGGTCTTCTGGGTGCTGCAAATCCTTCCACTACTCATTTTGCAGTACTTGCAGTGTAAATATTGTGCCATTAAGAGAAACACATTGAGAAACTTTTCCTTTTTCTTGTTTGAGATGAAGTGCTATGAGTCCTGCATAGATGACAGCAAGAACAGAATGGATGTGAGGCTGGACTGCGTTCTCTGTGCTGGATAAGGACCCTCTAGATACTAATACGTCTTTATTGAGTGGAGGTAGCTGTCAGGTCTAGGCACTGAAATCGGAGGGAATCATTTGCCATCTGAAAGTGGAAAATCAGTTCTGTAGAGTTAAATGGTCATGCAAGTGGTACTAGTCAGTGTATATTGTTATATGCATAGTAACAATCCATATTATTTCCATGAAGAGACCAAGATTAGCACATCACCTTTCAGACAACTAAGAGACTTTGCATGATTAATAAATGTGACCTGCTTGTAGTTTTATGTCATCCAATCGCATTGTAGATAGTGTTTGTTCAGTTTATTGTGCATTTATTCAAGATACCGCCGCTGGAGAACGTAGGCACCGGCCTGATGCTAGCAATGCTGCCATGCAGTCTCGAGCTCCAGAGCCTCCTCGCCAAGGCTGTGCCTCAGATGCTCTTCCAGACAGTCCTCAACTTGATGGGCCAAACCAGCCTAGTGGAGCGACAACTGAAAAGTGTTTTCTACAAATCACAGGCATGACCTGTGCATCGTGTGTGTCTACCATTGAAAGAAATTTGCAGAAAGAAGATGGTAATAAATTAAGATTCCTATAATGAGTGCATAAGGGACCATGGGTTGGAAAAGGTATTCTGTGCGGTTAATGGAAGAGGCTGTACAACATCTTGAGGTTAAATAGACTTAATGGTCTTTCTTAGTACTAATGTAACTGCATCACTGTTTAACTATCCTACTGCACTGGTGGACAAACCCAATGGACATACTTCGGTTGTAACAGTAAGTTGCTGTAATGTAATCAAAATTTCAAAAAAGGCTCAAGACATGAACAGAGAAGTGGTTCTTATTTAGTTTTCAGGGCCTTATTGCTTCACAGAGCCATCCACCTCTTCCAGAGCTTTTGAGAGCTCTGACACATTTGTGATGTGAAACTTACCCTTCAGGGCACATTTGTACAAGCAGGTACAAACAAATGCGTGGCTCCAGTGCCTGGGTAATTATATTAGCTTAGACACAACAAAGCTTATTAGGCTAGAAGTCTGCAGGCTGGAGCTGCCTTTCTTCTGGCCATATAGAAGATGAACAGATGAGCCTCAGCATTGTCTGCTTTAATTTGTGCAGGCATGCCTTTGGAGGGTTTTGCTTACTGATTCCTGCGCCCCCAGTATCACAGTGATGGTCTCACTGCCTTGATTTAAAAATCCAAGAAACCATTAGCACGTCAGAACAATTTTTTTTGCCTGTGATTTTTGTGTTTTGCTTTTTCTGTGGTTTTATTTTTTTAAAAAAAGTAGGAAAAAAAACACCAAAGGGAAAAACAAGAGAAGAAAAAGGCCTAGCATTGTGCCGTGGGGTTTGTTTAGGGCTTTCCAAACTTAGAGGGTCCAGGGTAGAGCTTGCAGCAATGAGTGCAAAGATTGCTTCTGAACATCCTTTTTGTCTCATTAGATCATAGCAAAACTTGCCTCCTTCCCTGCGTAATTCTTGAGGTTCCTCTCTTTGCTTAAGGGAACCACAGTGTAGCTGGATCTCAGTAAAAACTTTGCTGTTGTGACTGGGGAACAACACTAGAAGGAGGCAGAGAGAAATCATTAGGCTTGTAACACCTCTAAATTGTTACAGTCCTCATTGACAATGACTAGTAAGTAATTTTATTGTAAGTATTTTATTTTTGTTCTCAAAGGAGCTACGTTATCTAATATTTTTTATTATTGCCACTGCAGGAATTGTTTCAGTGTTGGTAGCACTGATGGCAGGTAAAGCAGAGATAAAATACAAGCCAGAATTGATACAGCCTCTTGAAATAGCACAGCTAATCCAGAATTTGGGTTTTGAAGCTACTGTTATAGAAGATCACGCAGAAACAGAAGGAAATGTGGAGCTTCTTGTAAGTTGTGTATTTGAAATTATATGTTGGTTTTGAAAAAGTCAGGTCTGGAAGAATAATTTTCCTGCAAATGCTTTTGTTTAAGGAGTTGTGACTTCAGCAGGTCAGTTCTGGCTGGTGACACTATTTTTCTTAATTGCTGAGAAGACAAAATCAATTTGCCTTAGAAGAACCCATCCAAAGGTGCTGAAATAAAAAGTGGCAGTTGTATGTACAGAATAGACTTTTCTTAGGAAGGAGAAATGAAACAGAACTTTTCTGTGAAGGCACTTCAGTTAACAGTGCAGATTCTGAGCAACTGAGAATGCATCACAAAATACATATTGATAATGCCTGGGGCCTTGTATAGAGATCTGAGAACCTTGGGTAAAATTAGTAAATTATTTATATGAAGGACAGATTCTTCAAAAGTCTGTTTGTTCTCTGACATATACCTACTAGAAGACAGAAAACAACAGTCTGCAGTTGTACTAATAGATCAGAAAGTGGGAATGTGCCTTATTGAAGCCACAGGAAAATTTATGTAAGCAAGATGAAGTTACACATGCAGAGTTTGACTTTGGCAACGTTAATACAGCTGCTGATAGAACTATATTAGCTATACTATTACAGCTAATACAATGTACGAGTGCTGCTATAGAAATACATAGCTGTGACTATAATTGCTGGGTGCAGAATTTTATAATAAAAGTGGATAGTTATATTCTCAGCTTTGTTTAATTTAAGACAGCTCTATAAAATCTTCATGCTGAGGCCTCCAGACAGTACCAGCAGAGCTTAAATAATCATTAGTACCTTTGTGACATGGGGAGGCCTTGCCTCAAATTCATCCACAAATATTAGGTGAATGTGGGGGACTGCTAACTGTACCTAAATTTGTCTTTTCTTTAGATTACAGGGATGACTTGTGCTTCTTGTGTTCACAATATTGAATCCAAACTCATGAGAACAAATGGTATATCCTACGCCTCAGTTGCACTTGCTACTTGCAAAGCTCACATCCAGTTTGATCCTGAAATTACTGGACCTCGAGATATTATAAAAATAATTGAGGTAGGCTTTAGAAATTTTTTATGTGTGAACAATTATAAGGTGAAATTAAAAAGGAAACAAAGCAGCTGATATTTGAGAGGTTTCAGTGACTTTTGCAGATGACGTGGTAATTGCCATATGTTTTTATGCTCTTGTGGTGAAGCTGCTGTGCTCCACAGTCATGCATAGTATCCCAGGTTGTTGCTCTAAAAACACACCCTAAAAACTACAAAAAGAAGCCTTTTTTATCTGTGTCTGTTAAAAGTGTCATATATTCATTCTTTGCTGTTCTGTGTGTAAAACTCATTTCCAGTCATTTCAGTGAAGTGTTGATACTTCAGGAGAAAATACTGCTTTCTCTTGCCAGTGAAAGCGTCTGTAAAAGAAGTTTTGCAACAGCTCATACCACAAGTATTACACATCTCTGTATACACTGGCATTTATTCCCATATCAATTCAGAGAAGGAGTTTTTAAACCGAAAGAGCTTGTGATACAGCCACTAAAGGAAAAAAATCCTGGCTTATCGGTAACCACACAGATCATAAAATCTGCCATTATCATGGCCCAGTTGTGGACAAAACTTTTTCCTTCCCTGCCCCACCAGAAGGGAAGAGAATTTATCGTATGAGGCCCACACAGTGAGCAGTCAGGAGGACAGCAGAGACTCTTTGCCTTCTGTGTTCTAGAGTATTTACTCAGAAAAAAGCTCCTACATCACAGAATTGATGCGGCAGCAGTGATTAACATGTTAACTAGCAGACTCTTCAGGCTGGCAGAGTAGTTCTGTAAAGTGCGTCTTGCCACAGGAGCATCTCATGATGCAGATACGAAGTTTAAATGTATTGTGCTTGCAAGTGTGCTTTGGGTTTTTTGTGGTTTTATGTGGGGCAGGGGCGGTTCTACTGCAGTAACTCACTGCAGCATCAGTCAAAACTGGCTTTTTGCGTATATTTGTTTCTGGAATGTTGTGCCCTGCAGTTTTTTGTTTTACGGGTTTAAACTGATTCTAGCCACTTTGATTTTCAACTTCAGGTGTAGCTACTCAACTGTAGTGTTAAGGAGAAGCTTGCAAGGTTGAGTAGCCCAGTGGCTTGTACATTTTTACCTTCCTTTGTGCTATTTCCCATCTCTCATACTTATTCCAGTAGAGATGAAAGGGCATAAATTTCCCTTGAGGAAGAGGGCAGCAGAACTCCAGCTGTCAGCGGGAGCTTCCTGTGCCTAAGAAACCTGGGACACTTACTGCATCTATACTCTGTGTCCATGTATAGGTAGCAGAACTCCTTTGCAGCCCACATTTTGAGTACTGTCTGAAATATCCTCTCCTGTTGGCAGGATCTAAAAATAAGTAAGAAGCTGGCATTTATTAAATATGGAACAGTGTCCTTTTCTGAAATTTCTTCTTTAATAGTGTCGTTTAAATACGTTATAAGTAATATGGTTAGTTTAATCAAAACTAACTCATCTTTCCTCCCTTTTCAATAAAAAGGAAATTGGCTTTCATGCTTCTGTGGCTAGAAGAGTTCCAAATGCACATAACCTGGATCATAAAAAGGAAATACAGCAGTAAGTATTTATCTTTCTTTCTCACTAGTGCACGTACATAGAGCATCTCTTGTAACTCACCTCCCCCCTCCTTTTCCCAGTTAATTTAGCTTATCCTTATGTAAAGCATATTTAATTTTATGATTTGCTGTTCAGTTCAAGTACCTTTATTACTTTCATTAGTTCCAGTTTTTAACTGATAGAAGTCTGTACAGTTGAACATGTAGGAGACACTGAAACTGTCCCAAAGTGTTGGATCTTTCTCAAATATCCCAAAGCTGTGTGTTAGTACAGTACTAATACCCCGAGCTCCGCACTGCGAGCACAGTGTTTGGCCTGGGTATTGTGGGGTGTATGACAACCAGGAATTTACAGATTCTACTTTTCAGGTGGAGGAAGTCTTTCTTGTGCAGCCTACTGTTTGGTATACCTGTCTTAATCCTAATGATTTATATGCTAATATCCAACGGTGAGCACCACGAGTCTATGGTGCTGGAACAGAATCTCATTCCTGGATTATCTATTTTAAACCTTCTCTTCTTCGTCCTGTGCACTTTTGTTCAGGTATGTCCATAGTACTTCCTAGGGGTTTGCTTTCTATTCATCTACCATTTATGTAATCTGATGTGATAAAGACAGGAGACTGGAAAGGTTTAGTGGATTAGCCCTGCCCTCTTGTCTGTACCACCTACACAGAATGAAGTGGCACTTTTCTGCAAGTTATCCATTCTGTAATTGCTCACAGCACTTACTCCTGCCAAAGGTGTGTCAGATGATAGTTTTCCGAGTGGGGAAAGTAGTGTTAAAATGAAGAAATACCTGAGCAGCTGCAAACTAATTGGGTAGCTATAGGTAAATCTCTTCAACTTCTGTGCCTTGTTTAGTTTGCATTGCTGAGGAAAAGGATGATATTTAGCTGGCAGAGTTGTTCTGAGAACAAGGAAGGGCAAGGGGAAGGATGACAATGGAGTCAGCCTCCTAGTAGACCACTCCACTGAAGTTATATCAATATAAAATTTGCATGGGACAGCAATGCCTTCCCTTATCTACTGCGTGTTTATAATTCTGCTATAGGTGGTATTATGTACTCCCTGCTGTCACTGCTGTGATCTTAATACGAGTCTGTCCATGCTTACACCAACAGTTTCTTGGTGGATGGTATTTTTATGTACAAGCTTACAAATCGCTGAAGCACAAGACGGCCAATATGGATGTGCTCATTGTACTGGCCACGACGATTGCTTATGTATATTCTTGTGTGATCCTGATGGTAGCGATAATTGAAAAAGCAGAGAAAAGCCCTGTCACTTTCTTTGACACTCCTCCAATGCTGTTTGTGTTCATTGCCCTTGGGAGATGGCTGGAACACATAGCAAAGGTAACTCATCTTCACACTACTTATTGTGTATTTATGATAAGAGTAGAATAAAACTATTCAGAGGAATTTTGAATCAGATGTTTCTGATGTAGCCCATATTGTAAAAGGTCATTTAGAGTTCATTGTGTTAAGTAGACATCAGTATTTATGTATCTCAGTATATCTTCAACATTTATTTGTTTCTCAGAGTAAGACCTCAGAAGCTCTTGCTAAACTTATATCTCTTCAAGCCACAGAAGCCACTGTGGTGACTCTTGGACCTGACCACTCTGTCATCAGGTATATATTTATGAACCAAAACAACCAAAACCCCATCAGCCTGCCTGGGTGCACAGACTAGGCTTGATGCAGTTAATGTGAAAGCATTATTATTCTTTTGAAGCTGATGGTGTAAATAATCTGTCTGTTCTACTTGTGTGTTTTGCAGGGAGGAGCAAGTAGCTGTTGAACTAGTTCAAAGGGGTGATATCGTAAAGGTTGTTCCTGGTGGAAAGTTCCCAGTGGATGGAAAGGTCATTGAAGGCAGTTCCATGGCAGATGAGTCTCTCATTACTGGTAACTTCCCTTACACTTACGCAAAGAAGTGAAATCTTCTAGAACACTTCCTTAAAAGAAAAGAGAGCAGGCCCAACCCAAAAGCTGCTGCCTGAATAACCTGCCATCTTAATGGATGCTGTGCCTGGCCTTTGTGAGCATCTGCACGCACCCTAAAAAGCTGAAGAATTTCCGCTCAGTTTGGTCAGTTTTACTAATGCACTGATGGGATGGGTAGAGCCTAAACGCTGTTGTCATTATTCCAGAGATCTGGTGGGAGTTCCCCCTGGAATATATTTGTAGAGATGGTACCTTCTCAGAAATAACTTCGAAAGGGCGATGGGGAAATGTTGCTGAGATGTTGGGGTGTGTATGCATGGGCACTGAACAGGGCTTCTGACAGGGATCTCCCAGTGAGCAAGAAGAGGGAAAGAAAGCCTTGCAACTTGATGCTCATTAAGGGTTGTGGGACTTTTTGACAGCTTCTGAAATTTTCATTCCATTTTGTAAATATAATAAGGATTTTCTGCATGGTGCAATTCTTATAAATAACGTAAAGGCTATAAAAACTTTACATCGTCATTGGCTTTGTTGTTTTAGTTACATATTTACTTTGCTTGGGGAACAGGGACACCCTTAGTTTAAGAGTCATTATCACTAACCCTAAAAATAGAGAAAAGAAAGATTTTGTAGAGCTAGTATTCTTGGAGAGGCAGCATGAGAACAGGAGCTTTGCCACAGAGACAACTTTTCTAGTCTTTGAAAACTGAGGGTGGTGGAAATAAGGACAGATTGCTCAAACTCCCATGGCTATGCGAAGTGTTAATCAGAGAAATTCTTAGCAGTTCCTTTTACAATCAGTTTGCTCCTGGCCCTTTTGAGGGACGGCGTACTGGAGGGTTAGGACCAAGGAAACAGCATTTGCTTTGAAACTAAACCTAGAAAAAGGTTTATAGAAGTGTGACAGCACTTATACATGTCTTATACTAGACAGAGATATACAATATGTGATTTCTTGTCATTACTGCTTAGCACACTGATTTTGCCAGCATACAATGAGCTGTGTGCTAATGAACTATGTTCACTATTATTAGGGGCGTTGCCTCATTTATCCTTACCTTTCCTTTCTAGGGGAAGCCATGCCAGTCACTAAGAAGCCTGGGAGCACAGTGATTGCTGGTTCTATAAACGCACATGGATCAGTTCTTGTTAATGCAACTCATGTTGGTAATGATACCACTCTGGCACAAATCGTGAAATTGGTGGAGGAAGCTCAAATGTCAAAGGTAAAAATAATAGAAAAGAAAAACTTATTCACAGATTTTGATTATATAAGAAAAAGATTCTATATTTTTATATATTACTTGTTCAACAAACTGTGTATTTTCCAGACTTCAGAAAAGAATCATGAAGAATATTAGATATTTTCATAAACTCTACATACATATGTGTTTTGATCATAAACATACAAATACATGTTTTTCTTTTTTATAGGCACCCATCCAGCAACTGGCAGATAAGTTTAGTGGATATTTTGTTCCATTTATCATCATCATTTCAACAGTGACATTGATAGTATGGATCACAATTGGTTTTATAAATTTTGATGTTATTCAAAAATATTTTCCTGTAAGTAATTTCATTAAGTGCTAGATTTTTGTGTTAGGATATCTTCCAGTGTAATTAACATACCTTCTGTGTGTAGGTTTGATGTTGCAACCTGGCAAATACTTTTGTACAATGTGGTGTTTTCTATACAGAGCAGATAATTACACTAATTAAAATCTATCTGCAGGTATAAAAATACCCTTGCATTTATCCCAGTAGTTCTGCATGGGGTTCCTACAAACTGAAATTATTGGCAGTCTTTCTGGACTAAACATGATCTATAGCTGCATTGCAAGGAGCTGAGCCGTTCCTATATTGCCTGAAATTTTTTGGACATCCTTGTTCCTGATGGCAGATATTGAGTTTGGCTTTAGAAAGAAGATGAGTTTCTGTTATCTTTAGGAAGTGTATTTGCTATGCTCAGCAACTGTGGGGATCTGTGTACCTGGAAATAGGGTTCTCCTTTGCTAAGCTAGAAAGGAAATGCCAGCAAGCTACATTGTCATCTGGGAGCCTGGGAGCAGCGTCAAGCATATGTGTGCTTGAGCAGAAAAAAAGCCTGAAAATACTACCATAAACAATGTGTAACATTGACCTTTCTCTACCATTACAGTAACAATAATAGATTGTTTTTCTATACTGGGGGGTTTCCAGGTAAATGTGTTCTTTGAAATGCCTATGATTGATTGTACATCTATGTTATCTTCTATCAGCAATCATACATCTCTCTCGTTTTTTCCCCCCTCTCTTCCCTCTTCTTGCAGAATCAGAACAAACATGTTTCAAAAGCTGAACTAATACTGAGGTTTGCATTTCAAACCTCAATCACTGTGCTGAGCATTGCATGCCCCTGTTCTTTAGGCTTGGCTACCCCCACAGCTGTGATGGTGGGCACAGGAGTTGCTGCGCAGAATGGTATTCTCATCAAAGGCGGAAAACCCCTGGAAATGGCACACAAGGTTAATAGTTAATTCTGTACTTTTGTAGCTTACCGAGCTGTTGCTACATGAAATATCATTTCCTGGAAAATCCTGCTGGTCCAGAGAAAGACTGCAGAATGTTGTTTGGTTTTTTTTCTATTGGTTGCTGCTCATTAAGGTAAAGAAGACAGAACTGACCTTCTTTCTTCAAAGTAGTCACAGCAAAGTGTTGATAGCCAACAGTTCCTGCAGTCTTATGCCACTGAGGCTGCTAATCTTCTGCACGACCTCAGAGGTTTCTGATTTTTGCACTCTTTTTACCTCTTCTGCAAAAGAGCCCAATAATCCAGTTTTCCTTCTTTCCTCAGAGGGCTGTTGTGAAATGCATATTGTTCATGATCAGTAGTTTAAAATGTAGGATGTAAGAGAAAACCAGAATGATTTGAAGCTCTTTTAATGTATAGAAAAAAGATGGAAGGAAGGCAGAAAAAGCCCTTCAAAGACAGAAAACTGATGAAAAGAGGAGGAGGAGATTGAAGGCAGTGGAGGAGGTTTCACATGTCCACAGCATAGGACATGACCTAGGACCGTGACCATAGGACCACAGAAAAGAATATGAGTTTAAACCATGCTATGACAGACTGGATTAGACATAGGCAGAACATTTTAAGTGAAAAGGATGGTAGGAATAAGTTAATGAGACTAATTCTTGTTCTTACTGGACATTATAAAGCATAGACCAGAAATTTTTCCAAGGCTCTGCAAAAAACCAAAAAATGACTGCTAATTAGTGTCAGGACTTTTTACCTTTCGAATCTAAGCGAGGCTAGTATCAGGGCTTGGAAAATTAGGTGACCTGTTGGATTCTGCAAGCTTGGTGGGTTGGAATAGCTGGGAATGGAAATAGTGCCTACTTTGTTGAGTTTTTTGGTTTGTGTGTTTCTCTGTGCCGTGTTTATTTTCAGGATTAGAATTGACTTTAGCTTTGGGTTTCAGTGTATGTGGGGCTGTGTTTTTTGGTCCATTCCCAATTCCTCAAGACCTGTTGGGCTGGCTAACAAGTGATTGCTGAATTTGGTGAATAGGATGAGGTTGAGTTTGGTTATGTTGTTGTTTCTGGAACTTGCCGCAGCTTCTTGCGCTCTTCCCACCTGCTCTTATCACCAAATAACTTCCTGAGTCCTCTTTCCTCAGTGCTATAGTTAATTGTGTAGAACAGCATTTGTAAAAGCCCTCCTTGCATCATATACCTTGTGGTAAAAGTGATTAAGGTGCCATTACGTGAATCCTGCATGTGAATACACAGACGCACACACAAAGGACAGTACAAGTCCTGCGATGACTCTGTTGTCTGAGATCCTGATATACATACAGGATGATGTTGTAGCTTCACTGAAATCACTGTATGGGGAATGAATAAGAAAGCATAAGGAGACCTACTGTACAGATAGTTCAAGGTACATACGGGAATCCCTACTTTTGTAGGTTTATTCTGTCTTGGTGTGGATATAGTCAACTCATTATTAAGGTCCTGCCTGTATTTATGTGCCTAAAGCATATAAGCATCCCTATGTTCACAGGACTTAAGCAGTAACTCTGGTTTATTTCTTGCAGATCAAGACTGTGATGTTTGATAAAACTGGGACCATCACCTGCGGAGTTCCTAAAGTCATGAGGGTGCTTTTGCTGGGAGACATGGCTGTGCTCTCTCTGAAGAAGGTACTGGCAGTGGTTGGCACTGCAGAAGCCAGCAGCGAGCATCCTTTAGGAGTGGCAGTCACTAAATATTGCAAAGAGGTACTTAGCCTTCCTATTTCATCTAAGACCTGAAGGGATCTGTGCAAATGCAGCAGTGTGGTATGAAATGAGCAAGTCCCAGAGGGACAGGCCTGCCTGAAAAGTAACAAGCTAGAAAGCTGGCAGATTTTATCATTGGGCTCTTAGTCTGGACAATACCAGAAGGCATATTCTAAGCTTTGCTTTTCTGGTAATTCTGTGGAGTTCTCAGGCAAGATCTTAAAAAGTTTTTCTTGAACTAGTGGGAAAATAAGGATTGTGGAATATGTGCAGGAGGAATATGTATGTTTAAAATAGCATTCTGAAGCAAATGTGTGTGGTGACATTTCATATGTTACCTGACTGTAGTCACTGCTATTAGTCACTTCCTTATCTGAATAGAGTAGGCAAAAAGCTTTAAAATCTGAATATTAAACTGTGATATTTGTGAATTTCACAAATGAATTAATAGATTACTCAAGTCTTTGCAAATTTTGCACATCCTCAAAGGTCATTTATATATCGCATGTGTTCCTCAAATGTTTCAGGAAGAATGAAAGCACGAATAGTAACCAAAATAGGAAGCCTGGTTTAAATGAATAATTTCTTTCTGCTAAGACAAGTCATTAATTGATTTATGGAAAAAGTCATTGGCAAGAATATATCAAACTTATTAGTGATAGATCTTTCAGTGGTAAAATTTGGAAGTTAACATATAAATTTAGAAGGGAAAAGAGAGTATGGGTAATGATTCATTTGCCTCTCTTGTATTTTACATTTTCGGTTTTCAAATTTGTCTTAGTTCCACGACACTTCTGTAGTCATCCCATGCACCAGTTATTACTGGATCATGGCTGATATGAGTTGCAATGCTATACTGTTTGCTAATATTCTTATCACCTGCCTTATCCCTGTGTTGTAAGAAGGTCACTGAAAGGTACATGTAACTCTAACTTCCAGAGACAACCCAGAATAACTTGTTTATAAAGGCGTATTTTCTCCCTTCTTTTTGTAACTCGTAGGGTCCTGCCAGACCCTTTTCTCATTCTGAAGGTACTCACTGGCTTCTCTCTCTAACTCAACAGAATGACCCAGTTTCCTTATCATCCAGCCAGATCACTCCAGGAATTAGATACAGTTTTTCACTGTACTTTTACATATATATAAAAGGCCTGACCCCCCACAGCCAGTTGTCTGTGAGGTTAATTAGAAGTTGCATCTTTTCAGAAGCTGTATGGCTTATTGTTGTAGTATTTCTCTTTAGTTCCTAGTCTTGGCTGAGGTCATGAACCACCAATGTAACTGCTTTGTCCTTGAACTACCAGGAAAATCTGTCCTTTATGGTTTGCTGCTGCTAGGGCTGACACCTGGATGTGATCTGTGTGGCTGCCCCTCTCTAGAAGCCTAAACCACAGCACATCCAGAACATCCTTATTTTTAATTCTGCGCTACTGATACTCCATGGTGCTTTTCTGTCAGCCAGTCGTTGTCAAGAGGAGGAATGAGACCTCTTTTTGGCAGGAGTTATCTAATATTTGTACACTACGGGGGCAGTACAGACTGCTGATGAACTCTGACTATGCCCACAGGAGCTTGGCACTCAGAGCCTGGGATACTGCACCGACTTCCAGGCAGTCCCGGGCTGTGGCATCAGCTGCAAAGTCAGAGGTGTTGAGGCCATCCTGGGCATGGCCGAGGAGGGTCTCAATAAGCTGGACACCAACAGGAACAGGGACAGCAGTGCTCCTCTGGAAGATAATGTGCTGATCACACTCTCCGAATCACATGGTATGTCTGCCCCCAAAGTGACCACCAGTTGCAATGTGAGGGCTAATGAATCAACAGTGCCGATCACTGTAAAACAATCCTATTGGACTAGGAACAATGGAAAGGTGGATTTATGGGAGAAGGAGGCAAAGAACACGAGGGACAAAAATGTGCCTTAACAAAAATTGAAGCTCTCCCTTTCTGCTACTCTCAATCTCTCTGCAATTCAGAAACCTGAATAAGAATTGTGGTGCTACAGTGGCAGGTACTTGAAAAGTCCATACAATACATAGGCAATAAGGCACGCCCAGCAATATCCCTTTTGGTTAGAAGAATGGTCCAGCGAAGAGCGAAGTTTGCCAATTAGCATTATCTTTACCTTTACCTTTAGCATATGTTATCTTACTGCTACTTTTTATATCCTACCCATTAGTACCATATTAACTTGGATCTTTGTTTTCTGTTCGTGTATCTCTCAAGGCACTTACTTTTAAAAAAAAATCTATTCAGCAGATGCACAATAAAGCGCGTTATATCTGCAAAGCGAGTTTCAGTGCCTGATGTTTTTGATTAGGCCAATACATTTGCTTTTGTTTCAAGCTCTGTAGAAGCCACTTTGCTCTTTTGTAGTGTAGGAGAGAAAGAAAAAGTATTTAAAGCCTTCCTTAAGAAGCTCATCAGTTCTCTTCAGAAGACTGTGGCTCTCCTGACCTTTTTGAGAAAGCTATTAGAAGATTTAAATAAAATAAGAACTTTAATCATCAGAACTATGCCATTTGTGAATGGTGTTAATGTAATATTTTCTCACCTGCTTCATATGGCTCTTGTGAAGTTGGATTGAATTCATAATGAGGTGCTCTACATACTGCTTCATTGTTTGTTAGAACAAAACTACTTTTTTCTTACCAGAAATAGCCTTTATATTTGAAAGAAGTCATTAGTTGTAAGAACAAAGCAGCATGGCATTTATGAAATGTGCATACTGCACTTACCCAGAAAAACAATGCCAACTGGCAAAGGCAAATACAGGCAAACACTTCCATTAGGTTCAGGATGCAGTTCTGTGTATAAACAGGCACAGACTGAGTCTTGAACGAGAAAGGTTTTCTGAGGCTGTCTTCAGGTAGTGCCTATGCATTTGTGTTTAGCAATGACAGCAGCACTTCAAAAAGACTAATTCTGTTTGTGTCGTAGGTGTCACCATTGCCAGTCAGGAACACAAAAAAAAAAGGGGGAAAACCTCTTCAGAATATCTTGCTATAGCTAATGCAGCGTGACATTGTCATCCTCAAACATATCTGGCTTGGGTTCACTATCTGTGAGTTGCTCATTTTTCTTTTTGTCTGTGCACAAAGGTCCATCAGCTTCTCATACATACTCGGTGTTGATTGGAAATCGTGAGTGGATGCGACGCAATGGCTTGCATATTGCAAATGACGTAAATGATGCAATGACAGACCATGAAACGAAAGGACAGACTGCCATACTAGTGGCTATAGATGGTAACTGCTGTTTTTTGGAATGACTTAATAAATATCAATTGATCTTACCATGGAATGGATAAAAACAAACTCTGGAACAATTGATCAGTGGCTTAGTGTCAGGAAACTACTAACCTTTAGTGCAGAACTGCTTGTGAACTGCAAAATATCAAGGTGTTCTTAGAAGAAGCTTTCATCTCAGAACAATGTTTATAAGATTTTGTTGGGTAGTTTTTAATTTAATAATTTCTGGACCTCCTGTTGTCTAGGACTGTTCTTCAGAAAAACAGTGCCAGTACAGTGCCATGTCCCATCCTGACTTTGCATCATTTAAGGATCACACACCAACCTATTGCATCACTGATTTCAAAACATTTCATGAATAAACATGATGATTCATTAGGTCATTCAAGTGTAATAGATTAGACTAAATGAGTTTTGCCAGAGGGGTTCTGTTCTGTGCTACGCAGGAAGAGATCCTAGACAATACCTTAATATGAGAAACTGCTATAACAGTGATAGATTGCCAGTGCATCTGTGATCTCGAAATGGGGCCTCTGATTCAATTACTGAATAAATATTCTTGGTGCTCCTCCAGAGCAATTTTGAGAGGCATTTGCATGTCTCAGCCTGGGCTCCATCATCAGTCCAGCAAAATCAAGTGCTCTTAAAATGGAAATAAGGGCTCTGATGTACAGCTGGTGTTCCTATTGCTGCTAGTGATAGCAAATAGAGATACAGGGGTGCAAAACCTACTTAAGTCCTTACTTTTGAATGGTAACATGGAATGATAAACCAATGTGAGATTTTTGTAAGTCACTTGAGGCAAACATGGACGCACACCTTTGAGTCAATGTGTTAGAAGGCAGGTGCAACACTTCTGTATAAAGGTAATTAATTATAATAGAGATCCAACCTGGAAAGATTAGGGGACGTAAAACCAGATACTCTATATGCTTCCTCCTGGAGGAGTGGCTTCAACATCTGACCTGGGCACAAATACCAAAACTCCCTGGCCTGCTATCATAATTTGTCCATACCATAAAACCTAGAAGTCAGGCATATTTAAAAGCTGCCCTCCTCTTCTCCCCTTCCTTCTGGTCCCTAAATACCAAAGGTGTTTGTTGTTCGATCTGAAACAGATAAATGAGAAAAGCGTATGTGGATGTGTGTAAGAAAGAGACTATAACTTAGATAACTGGAGACAGTTATTCAGGCTTATGAGTGTCGATATTGCCCAGAATGTGTTATTTCACAAGCTGCCATGGTGTGGTTGAGGGGAAGTCATGTTCTCTTGCTGCCACTTTACCTCCCACAGCTCTCTCTAACAGAGGACGTTTCTTTGTGCAGGTGTGTTGTGTGGAATGATCGCAATAGCAGACACTGTCAAGCAGGAGGCAGCCCTTGCTGTGCACACACTGAAAAACATGGGAATAGATGTGGTGCTGATAACGGGTGACAACAGGAAAACTGCAAAAGCCATTGCTACTCAGGTATCTGCTTCTTTGTGTTTAAAAAAAATACATGATGTGGTTGTAAAACTCTGCTTACGCCAGTGAATTTGGAGCAGGAACTTAAGAGTTTCCCTGGGTACGTTAAATGAAGACTAACTTTTCTTGAATTGGACTGAAAATCAGGTCAGGTACTGGCATAGTAAAGGCCAGTGGCTGCATTAGGATCCCACTGAAGACAAGCAGTCAGTACTTCTCCAGAGGTACAGAGTTTCTTGCAGTAATTAGTCCGTTGCTCAACTGAAGCCTCCTGCTTCCCTTCACTGAAGGACAGTCTTGTTTGGTTAGTGACAAAGGAAAGTTCCTTTAAGATCCAGTCCTGTTCCCAATAAGGGAAGTGGGGATTTGTCATTATCTTTAAGGATAGCATAGTAATAACAATAAGAACTATTATTAAGAAGCATAGCAGTCTAAAAGAGGTTGGGTTTATATGAGATTTCCTTAATCTCAAACTATAAATGTTGCCTTTTGACAGAGGCAAAACCAAAACAATGTTGTGCCAAATTCTCACTCTACCTTGCTACATTTCCACCCTCTCCATCTTCATTTACCTCTTTCCCTTTGGATCAGTCTACTTCTAATCTACCGTGTACTACCTTGCTTTCCTAAGGTATCCCACCACACAGCTAACTCAGCCAGCACTGTTGTATGTATATTCTCATATGCTGTGAGGTCTGTTTTGTTCCTCAGTGTGATGCTTTAATCCTTCTCCTATTTTGATTCATGCTTTTGCTTTTGGTTCAATTGTGGTAAAGCACTTTCCCACCCCACCTTTCTTTGTTAAGAGAAGTCTTTCAGAAACAAGCTGCGATTAATGGTTCCGGGCACTCAAGTGAAGTTTTCAATCAAGCATAGTCTGTGCCAACCTACATTTTAATTGAATTTTTGGCACTTACTTCCTTTCCAGTGGAAGAATCGTAAGCCAGTCCTAAAAATGTTTAAAAATGTTACTTCCTGAAAGGCTAAAAGGGAGCTTCTACCTTGTGTAGTGAAAAGTTGATCTCTGCTTGGTGAGGCAGCCAAACCGGGGGCTTTATCCCAGCCCTATTTAGTACACCCTCCTGTTTTGAACCAGAAAGAATGCAAGTAGTAGGACAGCAAATGTGTGATTTAGGGTGAATAAAAGAGGGAATGCTAAAGCCATTGGTAGCAACTCCATATTAGTTGAGATGTGGATGGGTACAAGCGTTTAGCCAGCCGTCTGCTTTATTTTCATAGTTTCCCTGAGACTTGCACGTATTTGGTGTTTCTGTGCTTCCACTAGTGTAACTGCCTGATCATACATGGTTCCTGTGTTGCATTTCACTGAAGCCTTTATCAGTGCATCAGGAAGCATGATTAGCTGAAAACTGGCTCTTTTAACCACCAAACCTTTATTGCCAGGGCAGTAGAACTTCAGAGGCCCTGAGGGGCATGACGCTAAGGGCAGAGCATGGTTTGCCAGCACCTCTGCAGTAAAGATGGAGGGGGCTGTAATCAGTCCCTTTCTTATGCCAAAGGGACGTTGCTCTTCAGCTTCTTGTGTAGCTTGCAAGTGCTGCCTCCACTGGAATCAGTTTGGTTGGTCTTCCTTTGTTTCCCCTTCACCCAGAACAGCAAATGGTTCCTCCTTTTAGCATGAAGGGTATCACCAACTGGGTATGTTTCTTTCTTTGTACATAGGTTGGGATCAAAAAAGTCTTTGCTGAGGTTCTTCCTTCTCACAAGGTTGCAAAGGTCCAGGAGCTCCAAAATGGGAGGAGGAAGGTTGCGATGGTTGGCGATGGAGTCAATGATTCCCCTGCACTAGCCAGGGCCGACGTTGGAATTGCAATTGGAACGGGCACTGATGTTGCCATTGAAGCAGCAGACGTTGTTCTTATCCGAGTGAGCACTACAGTCTTGACCTGTCCTCTTTTATCACTGACACTCCTCTTTTTGGTTTGGTATTCTGAAGACTGCATGTGGAAAACTTTCAATGCTCTTCTGTCTTGCAGAACGACTTGCTGGATGTAGTTGCCAGTATTCACTTATCAAAAAGAACAGTTCGAAGAATACGAATAAATCTGATTCTTGCCTTAATTTATAATCTGCTTGGAATACCCATAGCAGCAGGTATGTGACTGCCAGAGCGTGGCTTGTCGAAGACAGCAGCACAGTTAAGCTCTGTGGTGCCTCTTGCAGGATTTCCTGCTCAAGGAACCAAAGAGAGGTTCCCAGAGTATTTAAAACTTGGCAGAAGGAGGACAAAATAAATATGGGTTGGGGGTTTTTTTTGATGTTTTAGAAAAAAATCTTTGTTCCCCAAATTTTTAACTCTTAGTAATAAATTCTTATATGACGAAATTAAAACCATGCTCATATTTCACATAGCAGTATTTGGGGATTAGTTTCTGTATATTCAAACCCTGAATCACACATTTTCTCTCCTACTACTTGCATTCTCTCTGCTTCTGTCAGATATCTTCTCATGCTCCAAATTCCTCCTTAAAACTTTCTTCAAGCATTCCTCTTTTTATTTATGAGTAACTTCTCCCTCCTTTGCCTGGACTATTGCTTTGTCTTTCTGTTGCTTTTGCTTTGTTTCATATATGTGCAGAATAGCTGGAAGGGACAAATAGTCTTACCCAGTGGCCACAGCCTTGTAGCTGAATTGCCGCAAAGGTCATCCCTTGCAACGGAAGGGACATATTTAAAAATAAGTGAGTAAATATATATCAATGTAGTTGTGTTTATGGAGGTCTCAGCAAGTCATGTTGTGGAACTGCTGATCTATGATATGCAGGGACAGAAATGTCTGTAATGGGACGGGCGGCTCTGGCTGACGTCCATATCTTTTTTTGCTAGGTGTGTTCATGCCTGTTGGCCTCGTGCTTCAGCCTTGGATGGGATCAGCTGCAATGGCAGCTTCTTCTGTGTCTGTCGTGCTGTCTTCCCTGCAGCTGAAATGGCAAGTTGTCTTATGCTAATCAGTTGGGGAACTGTAGGCAGCACTGCTGCTGGGGATCAAGTGAGATGTTACTTTGGGCTTTGTATACCTAAAAGTACCTGGCAATCCTTTAGCTTGGGGTTGTTCTGTCTAATCCTTGGCTCCAGAAGAGACAGATGTCACTATTATGAACACACCTGGACTAAGACTGTACTGGGCATTCTTTAACTAGCAGCTAAAAGTGTGACTGGATGCCACCTGGGCACCTGTGTTGGAGATCTAGTTCAATACCAAGTGAGGTAGTGATCAGCACTGGTTTTGCTGTGAATATCAAGTGAACAAATAATTCAAAAGGCAATTCTCCATCACGTAGCAGTAGATGTCTTTTAAAAGACTTGTACCTGTTTTTATTTTTTCTCTGTTTAATTTAGCCAGAAACAGAGAAGCGGTGTATTTATTCTTTTGCACCTTGCTACAGATAAAGTATCTTGCTCTATTTTTTTGGAAGCGAACCAATTTCTGTATGTCATGGTTTAAGCTCAGTCAGCAACCAAGCACCACGCAGCCGCTCGCTCACTCCCCCCTGGTGGGATGGGGGAGAGAATCAGAAGAGTAAAAGTGAGGAAACTCCTGGGTTAAAATAAAGACCTTTTAATAGGCAAAGCAAAAGCCGCGCGCACAAGCAAAGCAAAACAAGGAATTCATTCACTCCTTCCCATCGGCAGGCAGGTGTTCAGCCATTCCCAGGAAAGCAGGGCTCCATCACGTGTAACGGTTACTTGGGAAGACAAACACCGTAACTCCTAACGTCCCCCCTTACTTCTTCTTCCCCCAGCTTTATATACTGAGCATGATGCCATATGGTGTGGAATATCCCTGTGGTCAGTTGGGGTCAGCTGTCCCAGCTGTGTCCCCTCCCGGCTTCTTGTGCACCCAGCAGAGCATGGGAAGCTGAAAAAGTCCTTGACTAGTGTAAGCACTACTTAGCAACAACTAAATCATCTCCGCATTATCAACACTGTTTTCAACATAAATCCAAAACACAGCCCCATACTAGCTACTGTGAAGAAATTAACTCTATCTCAGCTGAAACCAGGACACTGAACTATAAAAATATTTTTCAAATTCTGTTTTTTTGTGCACCCTTTTTGGGTGCAGTTACAGTGGACTTGTTTTTAGCAGCATTGTGAGCAAACATCTTTCAAAAATAAGACTTTTTACAGTGTCTGAAATTAGTCCAAACCTTCAAATATTTCTACTGTAGCTGGGGCCTTCTATAGTGTATAGTATAGTATAGTACAATATAGTATAAATTAGTATAGGAAATCTGTTGCTGCATCATGATTCTGATCCTGCAAAAGCTCCAGGACACCACAATCTAGAATAAAAACTACGTACATGCTCATGTCTGTTTGTAGAATCAGCCCTACCACAACATGATTTCCATCCTAAAAACTTCCTGTGTGTAGTTATCCAAAGGATGAGAAATTTCTATAAAGGGATTCCTTTATTCTCCAAGTGTTTAGATCTTGTGCTGATTACATTAAGTATTGGACACCATTGCAGTTAGATATTGAGAACCGCCCAAACATATTTGACTTCAGACTTATTGAAGCTGTATTACAGTATACTCTGTGGGACAGTAATCTTTCTTGAAGCTTCACATCAGCTGAACACAACTTCAGATTCCAAAGAACATGATAAAACATATATGTCTTCACATATAGACCATGCATACTTGCCATTGCTGGGCTTTTTTTGACCTAGAACAACACTGAATCAGAAAGTGATTTTTGGGTCATCAAGTCCATTCCCCTGCAATTGGCTGCTATGAACCCTTTCATAATTCAGCAAACTCATAATTTTTCTTAAAGAACCTCGCTTTGAGAGTCCCTCTCTTTTACTATTGAAATGTCTTAATGCCATGTGACCAGTACTCTTATCCATTAACATTGTGTCTGAAGTGCGGGTAACATTTAGGTTGTCAGAAGTTTCTGATTTGTTCTCATGCCGAAGACACGTCTACACTATGACCTCTTGGTACTAAACATATTTTCTCTTTCTCTTCTTAGTTATAAGAAGCCAGACACAGAAAGTTATGAAGCACAAGCCCAAGGCCACATGAAGCCACTTACTCCTTCCCAAATCAGTGTTCATATTGGAATGGATGATAGGAGGAGGGATTCATCCAGACTGACTCCTCGGGATCAGATTAGCCAAGTGTCTCTCTCTTCATTGACTTCAGACAAGCTGCCGAGACGTAATGGTTTTGTTGAGGAGGAAGGGGACAAGTGGTCACTGCTCATGAATGGAGGAGATGAAGAACAGTACATCTGAAGCACTGTATTCTTAGTACAGGAGGAAACATTCCTCCTCACCAGTGACAGGAGGGACTGACTTACGTCATCAAGAGCTTCCAGGTTGTAGGTGAAGTCATTCCTTCAGCTCACAAAGCAATTGCAACTCAGCTCGATATGGGGTTGTATGGATTGTGGATTTTTTTCAGGTCACCAGTTATTTCTAGACATGGAAAGAATCTACAATGAACTGGTTCCTTTGCACACAGCAATTAGTGAAATGATGTAAAATTGTAATTTTCAGAGTTTAAAAGAGTTTCTCTCTTCTGGACTGTTTGCTGGGCACCAAATTTCATACTTTTCACTCTTTCTGACTTTATTATTTCAAGAACGCAAGAAGCAAAAATATTTTCAGTGCTGCCAAATATTAATTGCTCTGTCCAAGTGAAAATAGCCATGGCATAAGGAGCTCTGTGGTTGGAAGTTTTATCTTTCACACAGAATCCTAACTAGTCACATCACTGTGAGAGCACTTAATTTTTAGGATTCATGTGCGTCTCCTTGGACCAAAAATGCTTTGGTGTTTCACTGACTATAACTCTCTGAAAGGTCTCTTTCAAAGATTTTCACTTGCTTTCAGGTATCTCGTCCTTTTGGCGCACATTTCCATTGCTGAACTTGTTCTGTCATTCCCACTGCTCTCCTAGATTTTCTCTTTCGCTCCATAGGAGCTCTTTTTCCCCCTTTCTTTGCACAAGAGATCTTCTATGAGTTCTTGTTATGTTTACAGATATTCCTCTTTGGGACAAACTCCTTTAAGTCAGCATGAACTTTTTTGTTCCTATTGAAGTCCACAAAGGCAGAGCAATTCCTGGTCCAAGTTATCGTATCATTTTGCTGTGGATACCTTGCAGAACCCCATGAAGCTCCTGGCAACTGGGCAGTTGTCTGTCTCTTCCCTCTGACAGAGTGAAGAATTTACGCCAGTGTGAGCGAAGGTGGTATTTACCATGGTGTGACTGAGAGCAGAACTAGCACTGGTGTGACTCCAGCACGGCTGAATGGAATGAGTTTATTGCATAAATTAACCCCAGCTTGGTGGTTGCTTAAAACGGAGCCAAAAATTTAAATGGTGAGGGTGGGAAATTGGCCTTAAAATGTGGGGCTTCTATTTGCTATCATATAAATAACCTTTTCTGTTGACAGAAGGACTTGAACTAAGATTTGTGATAGCTTGAATTTTAATGTAAATTTGTATTCATGTTTTGAGTTGGTTTTAATTTCCCTCTTTGCTCTAGTTTCATGAGAAATCAAGGTGCTGAACAACCCTTTTTTTCACTTTAACGTCTCTACCAAAGCTTGCAGTAACTTTATCACTGTGAATGTCAAATTCATTCCTTAACACTTTTTAGTCAGGACAGTAGGAATCAATGGCTTTGGTGCACTGACTCCAGTCCCGGGGTGCTGTGTTGCTCAGCTGTGGGACTCTGAAGCAAGCAGACCGGAGTTTTATAGTCTAATCTAAAAAGTGAAAGAACAGGAATTACTGTGCTGAGCAATGAGAATTAACCACTTAATTTCAGTGACTTAAATACAGAACTGTTTCCAACATGGGTTCAAATCCTGCTCGTCCTAATGTAAAAATGAAAAACAAGTCAGAGAGGAAAAGAACTGTGCTTAAAGCATTGAGCAGGTCCTCCTGTTCTCTCTTCCTCTTAATATTATATTTGAGCTTTCCTTAGCAAACATTGACAGCACTGTCTTAAAGATAATTACAAATCAGTTTTAAAACTGTAAAATCTCTTTACAGCTGCAGAGATTACTTTCACAGCACACACACTTTTCAAACATGCCGTAGGTTCCTATACATGTCCCTGTGGGGAAGATGGTCTACTCTTTCACTGTTTTATGTTTTCTTACCAGTGCTTACAGTAAAAATATTGTGGTTTTTTTTAAAAACAAACAAACAAACAAACAAACAACTTTGTGTCTTTGTTTTTCTTTTTTTGGAGGGGTACAGCAAAAAAAAGAGCATAAGCAGCAGTTGTTGGATTGCAGGATATATATGCACAAGAGAGATTTTGTGACTGCTTTGTGATCTATTTCAGGCAGGATATACAGCAGGGAAAGAAGAAACAGTTTTATATTGCATGCTGAGGCAGGTGAGGTTGCAAGCATGTTGAAGGGTGGAATTAGTATTCAAATCATCTGGAGAAATTGGACAGAACTGACACACTTTGCAAACAGGAAAGAGAGGAATTAAAGGTCAGCTTGGCAGAAGAAGGTCAGGTAGTTGGCTGGCATTCATTTTGTTACCAATTCTAACAACATAGTGATGCTGCAAAATTAACAGAAACATTGAGAGGTATGTTTTTATGTCATCATCCATATGACATAAATATACCTCTTTCTGTTCAGCTCTGGAGAAGCATCAGCTGAAGTATGAGGTCTAGTTTTATATTTCATACTCGTTAGGAAAAACAGGAGACAGTTCAGAGAAGAGCAATGAGATTTAACTGAAATCTAGAAAACGTGAGAACATTAAGTACATGGGAGTGAGAAATATGAGAAGAAGATTGAAGGAGTTTGAGTAGGTTTGCCTACAGAATACTCAAAGGAAATACAAGTCTCCAAACACAAAGAGAACAATTTATTCCTTTCATCTTTTCAGTGTCTTTTATGTTCGTGGTGGCTGGAACAAGAAATAATGGGCTTATTGAATCAAAGAAGCTTTAGATTAATCACTAGGGAGGAACCATGTACCAGGAAAGATTATGGAGCACTGGAAGAGATTGCCAAGGGGGGCTCTTTGTATGTGCATGGCAATCAGGTACATATCTGATGAAAAGGTGTTAGCCAGAGGTGAATCCTGCCCTGGGACAGGTGACTGCCCTGGGCAATCTCCTGACCTTCTCTCCAGCTGGCCTTTCTCTTATTTCTGTGAATGTAATATGAACTAGAATATTATTGGAGTAGAGGACTGATCACACTGTCCTGCTCTCAAGAGGTGCCAAAGGACTGGAAGAAAGATCAGCTTTGACTTTATTTAATAACCTGAAATGAACTGGAAAATATGTTAAGGGTTCCTAACTATATTTGCATAATGTCTTAGACTGTAAACTGCTGTGAAACTTGCATAAATTCCTATAAGGAAGTTAGAATAGCTGCAAATAGTCAAGAAAAAGAAATGTAAGTGCTAGTGCCGACACTTGTGATCATGTGCTCTTGTTAAACCTGAACTGACTCACGGGAGGGGCGTATGAGATGGAGGACAGCATCTGCATTTCTGCATAACATAATTACGAGCTTCCCATGACTTCACCGAGCTTTTCTTGCCTTCACTGGGACCATCTGCCTGCAGAGTCCCCAGCAGAGCGAGGTGCTGGCTGCGACTGGTGCTCCTCTATGCCATGAGCCAGGCCCAGTAAAAGGGCAGGAGAAAGGTGCCCAAGAGGACGGGCTCTTGAGGTAATCCCTAAGCTCGGTGCCCTGGCCGCTCACCAGTATACCATGCTTCTCCTCTTTCCCAGGACTGAGTATTTTGATGGATTAGACAGTGTGGAGGAGCTTTTCAAATCCCTGTTTTGGTCTTAGGTGTCTACATTCTGCACATTATCTTGGCATGACTCAGTTACTGCTCGTCTGACCCTAAATGTTGATAGATCCGATGATTTGCATGGGACATCTAGTTATTTTGCCCTGGGAAAAGTTCATGAGTCTTTTCCTGTAAGGTTGTGGGGTTTTGTTTTTTGGTGGTTTTTTTTTTTTTTTTTTTTTTTTTTTTTGTTGTTGTTTTTCTTTTTTTATGAACACAGATCTTTTACTTTGGCTTTCATGTTATTTTAGTGCAATAGCTCAGGAACAGTGTTTCCCGTGAAGTTTTTCAACGACTTTCCTTCTCAGGCTATAGTTTTGCCATCAAATTTTTTTGTGCCCTAAATTCACAGGGAAGATATTATTCCATTTGATTTCCTCCTCCCTTCCCCCTTTTTCAAGCAAATTAACTGTCTGGTTTCTATCCAAGCTGATTACAACCTTTCTCTGACTAAATATTCTTCCAAGGATTGTATTTTCTCTAAATGCACTTGTGTGTGAAGAAAACAAATGAGTAGGCGGTGAAATTATACAATGATGTACAGGGATGGGAAATCAGATAACACTGAAATATCGGATTTAATTTCCTCTACTAAGATGCCAACAGCAAGTGTGTTGGTTTTTCAGTGGGAAATTGAGAGTCACAACAAAAGAAGAAGTGGCGAAGGGCAAAGCATCCTACTTACATGTGAGTCTCAGACAGGCACAAACGTGGGAGGAGGCAGATTAATTCCTTTCCTTGTCTCAAGTTAAAAGCACCCAGGCTTTGCAGGCAAGCATGGCCCACCCACAGGCTCTCCGTTCAATGATCTGATTTTCACAATTTATTTTCATGCAGAAAAGGATGATTTCTGAAGTCTCCCCTGGTGCTGCAGGTGAAGGGGAAGGGATGTCACAGGAGGAGGTGTGTGTTTGTTTCCCCACTTGGGCATTCAGCCGCCCCAGGTGGAGGTAAGTCCTCTGGGAGATTTGTGCTGGTCAGTGCTGTGGTCCAGGGGCATTGGTGTGAGGTTCGGGTCAGGGGGCTCTGCTGCCTGGCAGCCAGCACCTCACCTCGCAGGGGACCACAAGATGTCACTGCCGGTCCAGCCCAAGCCAGAGAATCCCCTTAATCTGTAAAGAATCTGAAAACCGAATACATTCAATGCTGGTTAGCAGTGAGGGAAAAAAATGCAAAGGGGGCAGTTTAAGTCAAGTAATAGAGTGTGCCTGAAATTTTGGGCTGACTTGACATTATGTAACCTGGGAACAGATTTCAGGCAAGTGTTTATTTGCATTGAGCCCTGAGTTGCTACCTTGTTCGAATTATTTGACACTTAAGTAATTCCTGAGCTCTGCATATGCTGTCTGTTGAAATTATTGTTAGCTTTTTTTTCCTTTTGACAAGTTGAGATTCAGGAAGAAAAGCAATGCTTCAGGAAGGCAAAGCATGGCGCCCGCACCCTCAGAACAAGCCTGTGCTTTGTGATGTGAGTTTTAGCTCCCCAGGCAGCTGAGGACCTTAAAGATGCAGGAGCACGTCTTTGGTTGGTTTTTCTTTCAAGCAGACTCTTACCATAGGGGAAGTCACCATGTAGACCCACCATAAGGCTCCAGGAATGTGTTTCTTTTCAGGAGAGCCCCAAAGCACAAGTGTAAGTCCTTTTGAAGTCAATGAAGATAAGGCACATGCTCAATGCCCCTCTGAACTACAGCTGCACCTGTCTCATAACAGATATCAAAACAAATTTAGGCATAAATCTGAATATTTGAGGCCTCCACACACTTAGGAAGCTAACCAAAATTCAAATGTCTTTCTTTAAAATAAATAAAAAGACTGGGTTTGAAAGAAGTTCACCAAACTGATTTTCCTCCACTCTCACCTCATTTTAAGATGGACATGGTACAGGATGTGTCTGTGTGTTGGCAGATGGCAAGTCACTGCTGTGAAAAGCAGCAATGCCGCTGTCACGAAGCACTGTAGCTCTGTATTATTAGTTAAACCCCTGTAACCCTGCTTGTCCTCAGCCCCCAGCAGCATGAGGAGCTCCCAGGTGACACCAGCTGCTGAAGAGGAAGAGGAGCAGTTCCCAGGTGATGTCAAAGATGCTGTTGGGGATACACGAGTTCAATGGGATCACCCTACTTTGGTAGGGGATGGTTTGTGGCAGTTTTGCTTAAAGCAAATCACTTTAAAATTGGCATTTACGTCTCCACTTCTATTATCGTTTTAGGTATTTCTGTTGTTCGGGAACACCTGGCTGAGTGTCGGTGTCCCCTGAGTTCTCCACCTTTCTCACACCTGTGCAACAAGCCGTTAGGGCAAGGGCTCAAGGTGGCACCCTGTCCCCCAGCCATGGGTGGCAGGAGGAGGGCACGGTCCCCTCTGGCCAGGCATGGAGGGGCTGCATAGCAAACCTGGTACTCCCCAGCTGTCCTGCAGCTCTGCAGCTTTTTCCTTGCCCCCTATGCAGTGCATGGCACAGATGCACAACACACACATGGATTTAATCAGGCCCCTTGGGGGACCCAGTGCAGTCCTGCTGCAGGGGTGTGAGCAAGAGCTGGTGCCAAGCCCTCTGCAGGGAAAGGCTGGGGGGGTCCTCCCCGCTGCGCCAGGGGCACTGGGCTCCAGGCACCGGGGAGTTGGCTGTGCTCCTCTTGTGTGCACTCATTTTCAGTTTTTAGAGCTGGCTCTTAAATTCCCTGTGTGTCAGTGGGCTGGTTTATGGGGCTGAAGCAGGGGACACAACTAAGGGTCTTGACCGGGGCAGGCAGAGGACTTCTGAGTTGGCAGCGAAGGTTGGGTGTAGGTGCTTTAGTGCGCGGGTGCGTGCTGGCTTTCCTGCCAGGTGGTGGATTGCTTCATCATGTGCTCCCAGTGACAGACACGACAATCTTTGTCTTTGTCCTTGGCTTCTCTGCACAGGAGTCCTGGATTTTAAATGGCTCAGATGTGGCACATCCCCGGAGCGACCGGTGTTACCTCCCCATTGACCGGGATGCACGGGATGTGCGGAGCAGCCTGGATCAGCTGCATGCTCCATGCACAGAGAGCATCGGCACTGCCACATGTGTCCTGCTGTGCCTCCAGCGGTGCCTCCGCATGGGCAAAGCCCATGGACTATTTCCTGGATGCCTGCTAGCCTAGGGGCTACAAAAATATTTGGTTGCTGTGAAAAGACAAGAAAAACCTTGGCTTTCCTACAGGACATGGTGTCTGACTCTACCACATAAACCACCGCCAGCTGAGCAGGTTATATTCTGACAATGCTCACATCCGCTGCATCCAGCTCAAGCAGGCAGAACTGGCAAAATTTTACTCACCAGGGCAAATCAGACCTGCGTAGGAGCTTATTCCAAAGCCTGTCCGTGCTTTCCAGTGGCATGGGGAAGGGTGTGCAGAGTCAGGCCCTCCTCCAAGAGACCTGCCTGCAAAGGGGCATCGCTTCCAAGGGTTAATGTTATTTTAAGATATCTCTGCATTGCAGTTGCAAATCTGAGCAGTTGGGAGCAACCTGCTGAACAGGAAAGAGCTCATTAAATATATACTGTCACTGATTTATAAGAGAGTGTGGAGACAATATAATTACTGTAATTATGTCAGATACTTGCTGCAGAGTTGCCATTTATGTTGGGAATTTTATCCTCTCACTATGGCAGGAGGATTAAAAAAACCCCATACACCTGCCAATATATTCGTGCCACAAGTAACTTACTCGGTGGCTGTCGTTTGATCGTTCTCTTTACACACCGTGGAGCTCATTAAGCGTATCATCATCTTAGAGATGAAAGGGAGGTAGGCAAGGCTTTTGGGTAGCATGCTGCTTGCTTCACGCCCACGGGAAGGCAGATTTTGGCTGTAAAGGTGACTTGGCCAACGCTACCCTGACCAAGGCCATGTTGCAGTGAGAAAGTTTATACCAGCAAGAAGCTGCTGACAGGGAAGTTTTGGTGGAATATGCCTGCGCTCGCCTGCCTCTGCTGGTGCAGGTTCCCACTGCCGGGATGGGTGGGCTCAGAAACCCGGCGGTGGGTGCTGGGTGTGGGCTCCTGCCATGCCTGCCTTGCTGACCGGCAGCACTCGTTGGGGATGCTGTGGCCAGAGCACCTCTGCTGTAACTTATTTCCCTCCTCTGTGAAGGTTTGCTATAGTCCCCCCTGGCCTGGCTGGCAGGATTGGGGACATCAGGAGACTCCTGTCTATTCTGAAAACAGGGTGCCTGATTTTTTGCTTGTGACTACCGTGACAGATAACAGCTGTGCAGCCGGGAAAGTATGACTTATACAGTCTATGGACCATAAAATATGGGCTTATGTGGCACTATTGGATAAGGTGGGAAAGGGAAACTACAAGGAGGAGAAATATTTGCAAGGTGCACAGGTATCTTAAAAGGGGCAGGAGCTGCTCGCTGTGACCTGAGATAAGCAGAAAGAGAAACTGGAATGTGAGGGTTGCTTTTGTAGGGAGGGGCACCTGGATTTTCAGGCCTTTGCCCCTTTTTGAGGCACTTTGCTGGGGGATCCCAGAAGATGGAAAGCCTCAGCTGTTCCGAGGGCTGCCAGGGCGCCATAGCCTACAGCTGGCTCCGGGAGCACCCCAAAACCTGTGAATCCATGGCAGGTTTCATGCAGCACCTTTGCAGTGAAGGAGGCAGCAGATCAAGTCTCTTTCCCTGCGGGAGCCATTAACCAGTTATTAGTGGCGATGGCAACAACTCCGTGTGGCTGAAGAGAAGGGAGGAAATGGGAATTTTACAGAGAGCTCTCCCTTCTGAACACAGTAGGTTGCAGGATAAGACCCTCTTGCTTAAATAATAAGCAGGTCAGACAAAGGTAAGGCAGCAGGAAAACAGGCTGGATCTTGAGCAATCTTTAAAGTAACAAGAAAAGCAGCTTTGCTCAGAGAGTTTCATCCTGGGATCTTGGCCCAGAAAGGGCAGGGCCTCTACGGCACTGCTGAGAAGGAGAGCTGGGGAAGGAGGTGGAAACAAGGCTGATCCCAAAGCAGCCTCACTATTTTCTTCCTTTGAAAAAATGTTAAATCCTATGGAAAAGCACACTACTGATTTGGTAGCACTCTCATTGCTGTTATTTAATTCCCTGCACGTTTATTAAATGTAAGCCCTGAAATAAAAGTGCTTTACAGCAATAAAACATTAAGCCACATCCACGAGGAAAGAGTTCATTGCATCCTACACAAGGCTGAACTGAGGCACAGGTGAAGTGACCTGAGCGGTGTCTGACCCCAGCAGGACTGGGACGTTTTGCGGTTCCACTCTGCCTCTTCACCATCATTTTGCCTTGTTCTCCCGATTGCTTGGCTTCTTTGCAAAAAAAAAGCAAATAAAATAAAAATTGAATTTAAAAGAACTGACTTAGCTTTGTAAAAACAAATGAACAAAAACATAACTCACTAGCAGACAAGCTGTTAGTCTCTGGTTCAGACACGTGTGATTTTTTTCCCCAACAACTTCTTCCCCCCTCCATCCTCACCAGCTCTTCCATCATTTTCAACATCTTGTATGAGTAAGTCAGAAAAAAGACACGTTGGAAAACCCTGTAATAAGATACCTGAAGAGTAATGAAATGAGCAGATTACACATTCTGCCAAGGTGCATGTTATCTGTGCATTGCGTTTACCCATCTGCGCTAATGGCAGCACTTCCTCTGAATGCTCTTCTTCTGCTTACTTCTTTATTAATGCAAAAACATTTAGAAATGGCACATGTGGTGATTTCTTCTTCTGCCTAGAAACCTGGGATGACGTTGGAAGACTTTGAGCATCTGCCCAGAACCTCTGGATTTCCAAAGTAATTCTCAGCCGGCTGCCAGACACCACCATGTCCTTGGCAAATGGCCGTGGCCCATCTGCAGGTGAACTTGATAACGGTATGTGCAGTAAATCCCACACATGCTTACTGAATCAAGCCTTGTGCACATTTGCAAGGCATCTTTTAATATATTTCAGACGTGGAAATCTCAGACAGAGAAATAGCTGGGAATGTGGAGCAAGGGAATGGGAAGGACTTTCAAACTGCCTGGTTTGAATAATTTTAATTATATCATTCTGACTAATAGCAGCCCACAGTCAAGAGGCGTGAAGACAACTAGGTTTTTTCTCAGTAACTTAGTAGTGATTATAAGCATGCTTTTTATTGAGGTGATTATACATTTCCCTTTTCTGATCTTTACAGCTCTCCCCTGTTTGTCCACAGCAAGCTTGTCTGCCTTACCCTCTCCTGGACTCTGAAACACAGCAATTCCACAAAACTGGTTTAAAAATAAAAGGTGTTTCTAATAGAGGCTGGATGATGTGGAAAAGGGGAGAATGGCTGAGCTTTCCTGAAATATGGAGAAGACATTGGCAAGGCCTGTGTTGTTTATTTGCATACAAATGAGACAGTTTAAAGAAAGATTTTATACATGCCTAACAGAAGATACATAAAATCATTTGGCTTATAAAGACAAAGTGGGCCTATTTCTATACAGCAAAAGCTCAAGAACCTGGCCTGCCGGATAGTAAATACCCATGTGCTGGATGATCCATACTTTTGGCTGTTAAACCAAAATAGGACTGAAAACCTTGGGGAAAAAAGAGCCGAAAAGCCACATGGTCTCATTTCAAATGTACAGACTGCCGTGATCCTAATCACTAGCAGTGTGTCAGCACAGGGATTTCATGTACTGCTCACCCCGCTCTCTGCTCCTCAGTAGCTCTGTGTGAGCAAGCAGTTCTCACGGCCTTGGCTTGTTGCTGCTCTTGAAGGTGGGCATAGAGTCAAAAACGCCAAACCCTCTCATTTATATAACCCAAGACCGGTCATGCCAGCACAACTTACAGTCCTGCAAGCTCCTGTGTCCCTACATTCCTTTTTCTATCTGGTGCTTAAAAAATATTAGACAGTCCCTCTTGCATGGGTTTCTTTCATTTTGCCTTTCTCCCCATCCTATTTTCCACACTAAGCAAGTTATTTCAGACTAAACAAGCTATTTCTTATTCACTCTTAATATTTTCAACTTCTGGCTCAGGCTTTTCCACTGTACACCAGTCTTTCATCTTATATTAGTTTCTCTTTTAAAATACTAGTGCGGGATTTAAGTGAGACCATTTGCAGAAGGAATGGAGAGCTCAAGTGTGAAAAGTGACTGTAAAGGGCTGCAGAAAGATATATCCATCTGGTTCTGTGAAGAAAATGATACAGCTCTTAAACTGCTGGTAAAGCTTTTTCATTGCTTCATGCATGGCCCAGCTCCCGTTTCCCTCTGACTTCATTAGTGTTTGGCTGAATCCCAGTTCCTTTCAAAAATAATTGCAGAAAAGCTATACTTGTTAGTGTTATTCAGCTCCAACTGTATTTACCACAAAAGAAATTACCAGGGAGCCAGGAGATGGCTTTCATACTCAAAAACATTGGCTTGGCTACAGGAGGAGCCAGGAACCAGCATTTCCCATGGCTTTGGAGGGTGTTTCAGCCACAAAAGCCCATGTGGATGACCTGTCTCTCTGTCCACATCAGATGTGCTGTTCCCATCATCACTGGTCCTGTGCCGAGGATCACGTGGCACTGTGTTGGGAAACACGCATTTCCCAGAGCCACTCCTGTGGCCATATGGGAATGCGCTGCTTGTCCCTGCCTCTAGAAGCTGAGAATTGGAAAGAAGTCATGAATGTCAACCAACATTTACCAGTTTTTCTCCATGTCACTTCACTGCTAAGAAAGTTTTAATGTGAAAGAGTAATGTAAGAGCACACGCTAGTGGGAGCAATTAGATTCACAGAATCACAGAGTGGTTGAGGTGGGAAGGGACCTCTGGAGGTCACCTTGTCCAGCACCTTGGTCAAGCAGGGCCACCTAGAGCTGGTTGCCCAGGACCATGTCCAGACAGCTTTTGAATATCTCCAAGGAGGGAGACTCCACAACCTCTCTGGGCAACCTGTGCCAGTGCTTGGTCACCCTCACAGTGAAGAAGTGTCTCCTGATGTTCTGAGGGAACCTCCTGTGTTTCAGTCTGTGCCCATTGCCTTGTGTTCTGTCACTGGGCTTATCAGTCACTGTCATTGTGACATGCCTGGCTCCGTCCTTTTTGCGCCTTCCCTTCAGGTATCTATATACATTGATAAGATCCCATCTGAGCCTTCTCTAGGCTAAACGGTCTGAGCTCTTTCAGCCTTTCCTCATAGGAGAGATGCTCCAGTCCCTTAACCATCTTTGTGGCCCTTCATTGGACTCTCTCCAGTATGTCCATGTCTCTCTTGTACTGGGGAGCTCAGAACTGGACACAGCACTCCAGGTGTGGCCTCACCGGTGCTGAGCAGAGGGGAAGGATCACCTCCCTGCTGGTAATGCTTTGTCTAATGCAGCCCAGGATACCATTTGCTTCCTTTGCAGCAAGGGCACATTGGTGGCTCATGTTCAACTTGGCGTCCATCAGGACCCCCAGGTCCTTTTCTGCCAAGCTGCTTTCCAGCTGGACAGCCCCCAGCATGTGCTGGTGCCTGGGGTTGTTTCTCCCCAGCTGCAGGACTTTGCACTTCCCCTTGTTGAACTTCACAAGGTTCCTGTCAGCCCATTTCTCCAGGCTGTCGAGGTCCCTCTGGATGGCAGCACAACCCTCTGGTCTATCAGCCACTCCTCCCAGTTTGGTGTCATCTGCAAACTTGCTGAGTGTACACAGTGCATGTGTTGAAAACACTAAATATTCTTGAAATCCTTTAAAAGTCCTATTTAAGAATGAGAATAATAATGAGAAAAAAAATAATGTTTTAAGGCCATGTCTAAACCCTGCTAGAATCTTTCTTTATCTGTGCCCATAGTTACTACTCTCAGGTATTTGAGAAAACCCATAAAACATAATAAGATCCCAGTTCCACTATATTATTAACTGTGCTATGGGGCAGCTGTGTTACAAGTGGACTATTGGTGCAGCTTTATTGCTCATGTAGTATTTTGCCAGCTGGACCTTCCTGCACAATAAGTACTTGTAAGTACCTGCCTTCTCCCACCACTTCAAGCAAAACATCTGTGAGCTCTTTGACAACTGCAGAAGCTACCAGTATTAGTTAGGGTATATAACCAGCTTCCAGCCTGGCTCCTTGCAAGTATTTTGGGGTAGGGAAGGGATCCTCTGCAGCTCTTCCTTAACATAGAAAGACAGGTAGGCATGACTGGTTGAGCATGCTTCTCACGTCCTGAGGAGTTTCACTGATAAAAACAGTCAAGATCCAGTTCTTTTGTCAAACTGGATAAAAAAAGATAAAAGAAAAGGACAATGCTGATCTAATGCAGTAAAATGTAAACAGCTGTCCTGGTTTCAGCTGGGATAGAGTCAATTTTCTTCACAGTAGCTAGTATGGGGCTGTGTTTTGGATTTATGCTGAAAACAGTGTTGATAATGCGGAGATGATTTAGTTGTTGCTAAGTAGTGCTTACACTAGTCAAGGACTTTTTCAGCTTCCCATGCTCTGCTGGGTGCACAAGAAGCCGGGAGGGGACACAGCCGGGACAGCTGACCCCAACTGACCACAGGGATATGCCACACCATGTGGCATCATGCTCAGTATATAAAGCTGGGGGAAGAAGAAGTAAGGGGGGACGTTTGGAGTTATGGCGTTTGTCTTCCCAAGTAACCGTTACGCGTGATGGAGCCCTGCTTTCCTGGGAACGGCTTAACACCTGCCTGCCGATGGGAAGGAGTGAATGAATTCCTTGTTTTGCTTTGCTTGTGCGCGCGGCTTTTGCTTTGCCTATTAAAAGGTCTTTATTTTAACCCAGGAGTTTCCTCACTTTTACTCTTCTGATTCCCTCCCCCATCCCACCAGGGGGGAGTGAGCGAGCGGCTGCGTGGTGCTTGGTTGCTGACTGAGGTTAAACCATGACAACAGTCCAACATAATCCTTGAGATATGGCACCAGCAATTTACAGTTTAATGAGAGGTCCATTTCTGCAGCTCCTCGGAGGCTGTGGCTGATGTTTAAAAGCCACAAGAGGGTTATTTTGTCTCTCACTGCTGTTTTCTTATGGCTGGCTCTGGGGAATGAGGGAAAAATCATACCATGGACAACCTCTTCCTTTGATTGCAATTGCAGTACTGGACATTCAGATGTCATGATGACAAACACAGCAGAGTTGCTTAGTGAGATAATCTGGCCAGGTAGATTTACATTATAAACGTTAATGGGTGAGTGAGTGGGACAGAATTACTGATAGCACCTAATACAAGAAACACTGACACCAAAGAGGTTGTTTAGGACATATAATAATACAAGTGATGAGAATTTACTGGTGCCAAGGCCTGCCTCTTCCATATGAGCCCATAAAACTTTCCTGATATTGCTGAGAGCAGGAAAGCTTCTGCTGAGACAGTAATAAAAATAATAAATGGGTTTACCTAAACTCCTACCAAGCTCTCTTGTCTAGCAGTGGAGCAGTGAGAAATTGGGAGTGCTGCATACCCGGGCTGCCCGGGAAGCCCCTGGGGCAGGCACCCGGAGGCTGCTGCTGCTGCTGAGAGCTTCTTGTGTTTCTTGCATTCACTGTCCTTGCATGGCTGTGCCCTGTGCCAGCCCTGGAAGCAACGTGGCAAGGTTAAACTGAGCCCTTGGGAGCAGGGACTGTGTACTGCGGAGCAGTGGCGTGATGTTGCATGGATGCTCCCTTCTTCACCTGCTTTGTGCTAGCTTTTCTTTCTGTGGACATACAACGGAGCTGGTTGCGGTGTTTGACGTCCTGCATGGTTGCAGACTTTATCCTTTGGCATGGCAGGATTTTCACAGTGCAGTGACCTAAAAATCCTGCAGGACCTCTCTGATAGATTTCTAGGTGCTAAAAGACTTCTAGTCCCTTGGAAATGGCTGGTCGGCTGGCATTCAGTGCAAAACCCTGCAGCAGAACTTGGTTAAAGGGGAATTAAGGTTGCCTCTGGTATGTTACATTTTGGGTCACATACTTCAAACCTCTAAAGACCTGGAAAGATTAAAATTTCTGGAAACCAGGAAATGTCGAGCACTTAAACCAGGTGTCATGGTTTTAGCTGGGATAGTTGATTTTCTTCACTGTAGCTAGTATAGTGCTGTGTTTTAGACTTGGTATGTAAATAATGTTGATAACACCCTGGTGTTTTAGTTGTTGCCGGGTAGTGTTTACACTAGTCAAGGACTTTCCAGCTTCCCATGCTCTGCCAGGTGCACAAGAAGCCGGGAGGGGAGGGGATACAACCAGGAGAGCTGATCCGAATTGGCCAAAGGGTATTCCATATCATGTGACGTCATGCCCAGTATATTAACTGGGGGGAATTGGCCGGGGTGGGGGGGCAGCGATCGCGGCTCGGGGACCGGCAGCGTCGGTCGGCGGGTGGTGAGCGGTTGCAGCACTTGTTGTTTAGTTTTGGTTTTGTTTTTTTTCCTCTCTCTTCTTCCAGTGTTTCATCTCTCTCTCGCTCATTATTTTCCTTTTCATTATATTAGTATTATTGCTGTTTTATTCTAATTATTAAACTGTTCTTATCTCAACCCACGAGTTTTCTTACTTTGGCCCTTCCGATTCTCTCCCCCATCCCACAAGGGTGGGGGAGTGAGCGAGCGGCTGTGTGGTGCTTAGTTGCTGACCGGGGCTAAACCACAACACCAGGGAATACTGCTCATGCCAACACAGCTAGTTTCTTTCAATGCCTCCTGAATTTTGTAGTAGTAGAGACTACTAGCTTTGTCTGTGCCCCTCAGGACTTTACAGACCTTTTTCATTTCTGTCTCCACTCACCTCTTTTCCAGGCTGAGCTGCGCAGGACCTGTGCCGCACATCCTGCTTCCCAGGTTCCCATCACTGCATCCTTTCTGCTTTGGGAAATGGAGATACCAGACCCACACACACTGTTCAAAAGGTGATGCACCATTGACTTCTACAGTGGAATACCTACATTTTCTGCTTTACTCTGCTTCTTCCCAGTTAATTCCCAACATTTTTTTTTGCTTCTTTGGCTCCCTTTGATCACTGTGTTGATGTTTGAATTGCTCTATGTATTATAGCCTACCAGTTGCACTCCTGTCCAGAGAAGTAGTCCAGACCCCCAGGGCAGGGCAGGCAAAAGGGAAGAAGGACCAGTACCCTTCCTCAGCAGCACAGTGCAGGGAAGGAGTTGCACGTGTGGAGCCAGCTGGTCTGAGTACTCCTGCTCTGCCCACCCATGACCCCGCACTCGCCCTTCCTGGGACTCTCCATCACCTTCCTGGCCCCATCTTCCACCCCAACCCCTCTCCCTGTCCCGGTTGCCCCCAGTGTTCGCTACCCACTCCCCTCACCCTCCTCTTCCAGGGATCTGTTCCAAAAAAAGGGATAGACAGCCAAAAATACTGCCAGCACCTTGTGTGCAGAACACCTTGACATTGGCCCACGCAGACCCCTTGTTCCTGGAGTGTAATTACATGACTCTGCCTTTTACATTCCCTGTTGCTAAATCACAGCAAACTGATTAAAAATGCATGTGAATGATTACTATGGCACTCAAATGGAAAACCAGCAACATATCCTGGAACTGATCCAACGGGGACAACACATTATTTTAAAGAGAACAGTTGTCTAAGCCCTTTCCAAAGGTCACAGGGCATGTTTCCCTCATATCAGTAAAACCTTGACAGAAGTGAGCACAACCATATTGCTGGCAGCCTTCTATCCCAGGACAGCCAAGGATGAGATGGACCGACAGGCTGTAGGTGAAGGTTCAAGTTTAATGATCCCACCATGCCTTTTGGACCCATTGAATTATAATGCAGTGAAAACGCAGTGCTTGTAACCCTTTGTGCATCCCTGTCTCCATCTTGGTCATGCCAGCTGCTCTGTACATACCATTTAGAGGCCTGAAATCTTCCTGTACTATCTTCCAGCACCACTTTCCTAAAGTCCACGACTCACTATGCACTAGCCAAAACCAAATGTGGACAATTTGGAGAACAAGGCTGGGTTCTGCGATTTTCATGCATACCCAGGCATGCATGATTGTTTTAAGCATCGGATGATTCTATTAAAAAACTGTTTGTGTTTTTTTCCCCTCTGTATCTCATGAATCCCCTTGTCAAAGAAGCCCGAATTCAGGCCATGAAAAGCATCCAAGCACTGCAGGAAGAGGTGCTAGAAATTTCATCCAGCTTTTAGAGCCCTTAGAGTAAATCTTTGAGCAAAAAGCACTTTTTAAAGTGTATGTGGCCTCAGGCAGGGCTCAGTCTCATTGCAGGTGTGATTATACACCCAGAGACACCTGTTTGCACATACACATTTGCACACATGAATGCACATATATGCACATATATTTATAGATATTAAAAGCTATCAACATATAATCATTACATTGAGGCACTTACTGTTTAATTTGGAAATGAGGATTTTTGGTGGAAGCTGCTGAAAAGCTTCTCCATGATGGCAAATGCCTCATGCATAATGGAGTCATCCCCTGCTCTCATTGCCTCGCTCTCCCAGCAAACCCTGTTTTGATCAGAGATGAACCATTGCCTGAGTATCATCTTATAAACCTGTCCCCAGTCAGAAGAAAGCTGTTGGATGCAAGCATCCTTGCAATGGATGAGTTGCAAGGAGCTGAGTGATGCCCTCCAGCTCTCCTGGTGTTCCTCGGTCCCAGTTCCCTGCAGGGCTCGGCTCAGCCCTGCCAGAGTCCTGTGGAAAAACCAACATTATTTCCTGAACCACTTGGCACTGATCTTGTAGAAAATGTGAGCCCCCTACCCACTAAAATCAAATTTTCACAAGTTTTCTTTTATAATGAAATTAAAGCATCTGGGTTTGGTTGGCATTGTCCCAAGGACAGCCTGCCTTCAGGGAGCACAAAGGAGAAAAACCAGCCCCTGCCTAAACATCTGTGAGCAAAATCTTCCTGCAGCCCCTGAGGAGCACGTCCCTGCTTGAGAGCATGGTAAAATGGGCAGAGTCACGAAAAATGTTTCTGGCCAGCACTGCAAAGCCCTTCAGAGAGAAAGCAGAAGGAATGGCTGCGCAGCCTCAGAATTACCTTTGTCCCCCCAAAATCTGCTCTGACCTGAGGGCAAAATACAGTCACTTGGTCATTTTTTTTTGCACACCATTCATTATATGTCAGCTCAGGAAGCAATCCTCACTACTGCTGGCAAAATGCATAAAAAATCATCAAGGCACTTTCGAAATGGCTGCAAACGCCTCCAGCAGTCTAAAAATATGCAGCACTGACAATATGTGCCACACCAGCTATTGTTTAAAGCTTCAAACTGATAATATCAAATGCTAGCATTAAACTGAGGAGTCCAGCATCTCTACCTATAATACAAATCATTTTAGCAATGAAACATTGTGTATATTTGTCACTGTTTGCTGTTCAGTGGGAAATAGGTACACCATGAGGAGGGTCGTGCTGGCCATAGCTGCCACCCATTTGGGTTTTCCTGGCTGTATCCTCTCTTTCCGGCCAGCAGTTCTGCCTGCTTTATTCTGTTTTTTTTTTTCTCTATTTCTCAAAGCATCTAGCTATAGATTATATGATAACCTGCTGCTTGCCTCCAGGCAGGCTGCCATGCATCAAGAAATCCCATGTGAAGGAGGAAGGGTTGAGGTTGAGGTGGGCTGGGCTGCTCCAGCCAGGGGAGGAGATGGCACAGCTACAGGAGACAAAGTGTAGCAGAGGGTGCTGGAGGGTGAAGTTGGTGGCTCCCACTGCCAAGGTGGGTCTTGGAGAGGTGAGGGTGGCATCACCCACCGCTGGGAGCATAGCTCTCTGAAGACTAAGCTGTTCTTTAGGAAATCTAGCCCACAGGTTTCCCATAATGTCTGCAGTGTGCTATCAACAATAATTGGGTTAAAAATATCATTCCTCTACTTAGAGTTGTCACGAGAGATGTTTGCTGGCAGTTAGGCTGTGAGCATGAAACGTGTGAACAAGCTGCAGAAGTGTTAAGTGTATGGTTAAATGGTACGTAAGCATCTGAAGTGAGGGTTATCCTATCACTTGGTCAAAAGGGAGCCTGGAAATCACCGCGTCACGTTTAGGAGTTTTGTGTAGCACCGTCTTGTTCTTACTGCTGTTTCTGGGGCCTCCACCATGGCCGCAGCCAAGGAGTGGAGAAGTCAGCTGTGGTCTGTGCACTGTGAAATGCCCCCCAAAAAACAGGGTTAGCCCTCTGAGAGCCATCTTTCTGCTGTCAGACAGGCCACCCCAGCCCAGACCTTTGGAGGTGTGCAGGACTTTCATGCACAGTGACATTAATCACATTTGGTGCCTGAATATCAACGTTTAAAGCTCTGGCCCTTAATCCAGACCTTAGATTTACACTATGATTGCAGTTCTACCCCTGACATCCAGACCCATCTGTATCTCTCACGTCTCCTTCTGTTTCCTTTCCATGTAAACCAAGGCACTGGGCAAGGACACTGGTGTGCCCTAGGCTCCCAGTATGACATTAGGATGCAGCCAGGCCATGCATGTTGGTAGCACAGACGCTGTTCCATGCCTATGTCATGTTACAGTGACATAGTAGTGTGTATACGTACCATAGTATGTGTCCTGACCACACAGAAGAGCTGTAGGATAAAACCACTGGAGAATGTTAGATGTTCACTAGTAGAAAGTGCTTGTGATGGGAGCTGAATCACAAATGTTTTTTAAAGCAATGCCAAGAGAGCAGCCTATGGGAATGTGCATGTACAGGTGTTGTAGGTACCCGCTCACCTCAGTCCAGCAGCCAAATCTTTTTGCCCTTCAACAAGGCAGCTTCTGTTCGGAGTAGACTATAAACGTTGTTCTGTGAGTTCTTGAGATGAATGCTAAAAACAGCAGGTGATCATAAAGACCTATTTCTGGCATTAAAATCTGGGATCAGTCCATCCCATCTGTTTATATGGAGCCATGGCCATGCCTGGCCTCCTGGATAAGGCTGGGTCAGCTTGTGTCTGCCACACAAGATTTGTGCCAGTGGCAGTGTGGTGCTGCCTGTGGGTGGTGTCCTCCACCATCCCCAGTGAGTGCACAAGAGCCGTGGACCTGTGCCTGCCAGAGATGCTGACTTCCCATGCATGGTGACACATATTGCACCCAACACTGGGCTTCTCACAGGGGCGATAAAGCTTCATTAATCATGGAATTGGAAGCTGGTGCTTGCATAGGGACTTGTGATCCTGAGTTGACTGTACTCAGCATGGGCAAATGTAGGACATTTCCAGCCAGCGCATAGCTGGGGGCAGACTGAATGCAAGGGCAGAGGTCTTGAAAGGACAATTAAGATCACCTGGAAAAGAACCCAAAAAGTGGATAGTAAATTCTGTAGTATGTTCTGTGGGGCCAGTTATGTGTGGAGACCTGAGACAAAGCACCAGGAGCTGCTCCCTGCCAGCCCCAAACCCACCCAGCCAAGGATTCACACAAAACCCCATGGTACTCCCTAGAGCCACAGGAAGAGAGTGTCTTCACTCACCCAGGATCAAGAAAGCCATTCCCTGGAAAGCAGGGATCTCCGGAGGACTCCTCAAGGAAAGCCACAGACTGTTACTCTGGTGCGGGCTGCAGTCAGCTGTCACCCTTGGACTGGCAAGAGAAAACTCCAGGTGTTGAAAAATTGATTCAGTCTTGTAAAAATGCTATATCTTGAATCAGTGACTAGACACTGGCCTGTTTAAATGGAAAATAAGGATATGCTGTAATTAATGGTCTAAACATGGGACTAAGGAAGTGGAACATATTCACCTGTGATATACAGTAAGCTCCTGATTGATAAATGTCTGCTAATCGGGTGGGTCAAAAGTAAAAAGCACCAGATTTTTATCTGTTACACAGATATGTATGCCAGGAGCCCTATGAGACAGTAGGGATTAAGATGCTCAGTTGTCACCACACTTTTTGAAAGGTACGGGTGTTTTAAGTCCTGGTGGCAGGCTGGTGTCATGGATGGGGTGGAGATCTGGAAGGAGGGAGTTGTATTTCCTGGATTTGCCACAAAACCCTTTTTCAGCCTTAGCCTCTCAGCCCCTCTTTGTGACCTCTTCTTTAAAATGGCAATAATGTCCTCTGCACAGCTCTCGACAGCGCTGCAGGGTAAATGCGCTAACAGTGTGGCATGCTCTGAGACCTCTGAACGGCAAGTACCATATACCATATAAGTGTACCATATACCATATAAGTATACCATATAAGTGCAAAGTACTCTGCTGCTGCTGCTTTTCAGCAGGCTGGTGCAGGGCTGATTGATCCCTGCGGAGGGATCCTTGCAGGCTGTTATTCATGCCTTCATTAGAAAGAAGATCAGTTTACACAGATTCCCTCTCCCCATCCTTGGGAAGGACGGGTGCTTCAAGCGATATCCGCCCTGTTAATCAGTACCCCCCTCTATCAGCCCTTGATTGCATCTGCTTTTGGGGAAGTGCTGCTCAGTTGATCAGCACGACAGGTCAGGTCGCGGATTTGTTTCTTCATCTCTCAGTTACTTCACAGCATTAATGACTTTCCATCAGGCTGCTGCTGGGGCTGGCTTTCTAAATTAAACATTGCTGCTAATTGCATAGATGCAAATCTGAGTGCCACTGGGAAGAAGAAAATGCCGGGTATCTTGGTATGATGTAAAGCCAATGTAGGCCACTTGAAAAATTAAGTGCCTGTATGTCAGGTATGAAGCATCAGAGGGATATATAGCTTTCTCTTCAGTGGGACTTCATGTGTTTGGGCTGCAGCTTGAATTGCGATGGAATCTGCAGGGAAAGCTGCTTTTTTTTGTGAGTCAGCAGAGAGAGACCATGTTCTCAAAAGAGGCACCTGCTGTGCTCCCAGTGAGACTTCACTTTGGTTCACACTTCTTTCCTCCCGCCTGAAGTATGACAGTCAAGCCAAAATGCGCAGGGTGATCTTAAAGAACAGGGAAGAAAAGCTGTACTGTACTTGAATTCGAGATTTACTGGCAGGGTGACCAGCCAAATAACAGCTTTTCAAACCAATTTCTATTTCAGTGTTCTGAGGCTAGCTAAGCGGAGCTCTGGAAATGTGGCATTCACATGAATAATAATAATAAAAATAACAACAGTAATTCTGCTTGAAAAGCTCCCATGCCAAAATGCTCTGTGGGATAACAAAATCATGACGCTATAGCTCATGCTAAAAATGTGGAGGGTGGACAGTTGTGTTTCCATTCGGACCAAAGAAATACGATCCTTAATGATTTTATACATACTGTTCTTGAGCAGTGTGGCAAGGCATGGGAAGCTAATGAAGGTGCTGGCATGAAAGGTGTGTTGTCACCGCCCCGTGCTGAGGTCACATGCTTCCACAGCACTAATGCTGAGATTTGGTAAGTCAGTAGCTGCACAGCTCCTGCTGTTAGTAATTGAAGCAACACTTCTAGCAGAGGCAGTGCAGGGGGATGACTAAGGCAGGGGCATAGTGTTTTGCCTGCACTGCACACACTGATGGGTTCCCAGCCCCATTTTCCTCTCCTGGTATGTCTCCATGTGTATAAACACACAACAGCACACACACGAAGATCACAAATAAGAAGAGGACAATTTGCAGCCGAAGGAACCTGGTTTCTTGCTTGGTGGTTCTGTGTCATGTATAATGTGTTGCAAACCTGAAGATCCAAGATACAAGCTGTGTTTATCTTTACAGCTCCAGGTCTGCCACCATAGTTTCTGAAGATCCCAGGTACAAATCTGAATTGTGTTTTATTTTGATAAAAGCCTACCTTATTGAAGCAGGTATGCTTGTGCTCAAATCCATCACTGCTTGTGAGTGCTCCCCTTGCCCGGTTCTCATACTGCTTACAATCCAGTGATAGCAGAATCCCAGTTTTAATTCTAAATATGGATTTAGACAGGACTTTGGAAAATTTCAAGTACTCTCAGGGACCGCATAGACGGAGTGAGTTGCTGGATCAGGATCAAAACCTTCCCAAAAATCCCCAAATGTCAAGAATCTGGAATTCCTTCCCTCTCTGCAGATCATGCTCCTAGCTTGATCAGTAAATAAAAGATTAAAAAAAGAAGACGAGGGGAGAGACAGAGACAGTGAGACAAAGGGATGAACAGAGAGAATTTTAGCATTATATAATTGTTTTTAAGATACAGTTTCTTCATGGTTCCTCTCTTCTTTAACCCACATTATATGTTAAATTCTGAAGGGTGAAAGTGTGGTTATTTTTTCCCCATCTGATATTTTCAGCCACAGTATTCTATCTCCTCCTTTAATTTCCATGGTACCCTCTGTACTGACTTTTCAACAGTTCAGCCAGACTTCCTGGCAGAACAGCAGCAGGATTTATATTTGTGGCTGGATGCTCTCCATACCTCCAATTTCCCATGAGTCACAGGCCTGCCTCCCAGCTTTTTTACATTCCTCCTATGCAATGACTGACACACAGAGTTGGAAATTATAGCTATAGACACACACACACATATACACATACATATACTGAATAAATTTAATTTTCGTCTGTCACTCTAACCATTCCGGTTTATGACATGTGTAGACATGTCAGTTGACTTAAATGACTCTTCACCATTTTCCATGTTCTGCCTCTCCCACGAGTTAGCTCCACAGCTGTGTCAGGAATGCTTTCTGATGGCAATGCTACATTTTAAAAATGTGCAGGTGAGCTCAGGAGCTATATCTTTCTCCCATTCAAATGTTTATGCTGATTTGGCACTAATGACTCAGTCTCTTCATTGCTCTGTGCGGAGTAGTCATCATCCCTCTGTAAGACACTTTGGGCTTTGGGATGTTCTGTGGCGTTAGAGGTACAAAGCTGCAGTCCATAATTTCCACCTTTGCTGTGGCCTTCAGCAGAAAATAGCCTGCTGTGAATCATTTGAGCAGAAACTTTGAAAGAAAAGACTCTTGAGTACACTTAGAAATATGAATATCAGATTTATCAGCACCTTCACTGGCTCGTGACTGAGGCCAGGGCTGCTTTTCAGTGTGGATAAAGTGGGACCCTTCTGCCTCGACATATATTTTCTGTATTATTTTCCATAGTATTTCCATATTTTTGTCCAGGGAAGGAGATCAAGAAGTGCATCGCCTGCACAAGAAAGCAGGTGAACTCTTGGCATGCAGCCCAGCCAGTCTGTCAAATTTCTGCGGCCCATTGTCAGATTGCTCTGTGCAGGACTTGCTAAGCCTTTAAAACTTTCCTGAGTGCACATAGCTCACTGACTTTTAATTAATTGCATTGTCAACATATAATGCTCATTTGGGTTCACCATGTTTCCCTGTATTTGGGTTTTATCCCTGTGTTTACTCTGAAATTACAGTGATTGTTCTGCTTTTATCTTAAATGCCCCTTTGTTTGAACAGCAACCACAGGAAGTTTGATTATGGTCTAAAGTTACATCAGCATCTGTTCTACCTGACTCTGTGCCACTGAATAAGTCCCAGGTTTGCTCTCCGTTCAGACAGGGCTGCGACACCCCGGCGCGCATGACAGGGCTCGTTGCGGTGGCATCACTCTGCAGAAGGACCCACCAGCACCAGTGCAGCTTGGCACTGATGTTTGGTGTCCAAAGGGCTCAGCTGCATCACTCCTGGCTGAATGTCTTCTGCAAAACAAGCACTGCATCTTCATTTCAGCATCTTCAGGGATTGTATCTGGATGCTGCAAATTGTCTTGATTGTCTTTGGAGGGAGGGCCAGAAGGGAGGACAGAAGCCTTCCTAATACCTAAAGCACTTGGTCAGTGAAGGAGGCCAGGAGGAGATGGGCTGCGTTAGTCTAGGGAGACTTAGGTAAAGAAGACAATACAAGGCTTCAGACACATAAATACCAGCCAAATGGAAGGGCTGTTCCCCATGTCCACTGTGGATTGGACTACAGACAAGAAGTCAAAACTGCAATTAGGGAGATTCACCTCAGACACCACGAAAAAATTAATATAAGTAAAGCCTTTTAATAGAGTGCAACACTAGTGCTGGGAATTAAACCAGCAAAACAGCTTAGGGAAGTGTTTGCACAGAGCATTGCAGGTATGGCTGCTTTTGAGGCACAGGTGGGCTTGGCAGCTTCTTTAGGTCCTTCCACTCTACTTTAGGTGAGTGCACGCTTCAAACATCTTCAGTTCTTCAGGCAAGCCCAATTCTTTCCTGGTCCCTACAGGCAACCTATGCCAGATCAGCAGACTTGCTCTTCCAAGAGAGGTGGACTTATGTATTTTTTCACTCTGAATTTCATGTCTCAAAAAGCCTCCATGTTGTAGGGGTGATAAATGTAACTGAGATTTTCCTTAGAGTTGTTATTTTATTTGTTCCCCTTGTTACTTTACCACTCTGAAATCCATCCTCAGTCCAGAGCAGAGCAGGTGTCCTCTCACTTCCCACTTCAAATGCCCAGCCCTGGTGAGCCTTTTGCAAGTGGTCTCTCTCCAGCAATGCCACCCAAGCAAGGGCCACTCTGAAGCTACCAGGTGGATGAAGTATTTTCAGGGGAGCTACCAGCAGCCTAAAACCATATGGGTACATACTTTTCTCTGGCTAAACTTCTGGCTCCTCTGTGCTGCATTGTGTAATGCCTTAAATTTCACAACTGTTGTATTATACTGACAGCACTCTCACCAGAGAAACACTGTTCTGCCCTCCCGTGAAAGAAGTGACTAGGAGCTGTCCTAAAAGCATTTCATGTGCTTCAAGTTCTTTGCAAGAGAAAGCATACCTAATTTTAGTTTAAATGGATGTTAATTTGACATGTGGATTTGAATAACTGAGATAAATTCTTGGCTTTTTGACATTAAAATATATTAAGTGACAAGTGCTTTTTGCATACAGTTATTTTCTGAAAGGTTCTTTCTCTCTATAGCACCTAATGATAAAGCCCTAATATGTAAGAATCCTGAATTTGCAGGAAGTTGCACTGAATGGTCTAACAGGTCATTTTCATCCCTGGCTTACATGGTAAGAATAGAATAATAACAACAAAGGTTGAAAATATTCCTACCCTGGCTGAATCAGCTGGCTTTTTTTATGGGCTGGTTATTCATTGAGCAATAAATATTCATGGATTTTTCAGGAAAGTCACAGTGCATAATTTGCCTTGAGCAAAATTAAACAGGACAGGCAGCCTTATCCTACAGCAGACCACAAAGGATTGAACTTGAGTGACAGGCTTGAGTGACAGCCTAAGTATGCCTGACAAGTTGCAGGAGTCATCAGATTCTTCAACAGCAATTGTAAAGGCTTCTTACATTGTGTCCTTGAGCCTTTCAGTGTTAAAATCCTGTATCGAAGGAGGATGTGTTACTAACGCTACCATACCAGAGAAAAATTCAATGCCTGGTTTGACACAGATGAATACGTTTCACTGTTGCTCTTGTCCCCCACGCTCCTGGATGTACAGAGGGTTAAATGTAGATTTGCCTCTAGACCAGCCTTTACAGCTCAGCCTTTGAAAACATGAAGCATCTGAGTTCAGTTCCTCAAGAGGAAAGAAAAACTGCAATTCTTGTGCCACAGCTCAGCAGAAGGCACTGGCTCTGTACTCACATCACATAAATTATTGCTAAATATTGACCACATGTTGCACTGCAGTTATCACGGATTTTCTGTTAGAGGTTCCTGTACCTGCACGGGCAATAGGAGCTCAGCAGGTGAATAATAATCCCAGTCCCTGTGGGCACCCTTTCCTGCTCTTACACACACACATACATACTCACACTGCTAAATTTATTTCCCCCTTGCTGAGGGACTTGTTGCCAACTTTCCCTCCAGCTTGCATCATCTCCCACCTGTTGCTGACTTCTGTAATCCCTCTCACCTCTCTCCCCATCCTCTGCCCATGTCAGCAAGGCTGATGCCAAAGCTGCTCTCAGCCAGACAGCAGATGCGGGGGGCTCACGCGAGCAGGTAAATATTCCCGTCGTGCTCCTGAGAGCAGCGGGAAGTTAAATGGGCAGTCAAAGCCCAAACCTGGTGGAACAGCACAAGTTGTCTCATTAAGACTCAGGAGTGTTGACTGTCACCCTTAAATATGGGGGATCTGAAGGTTATAATTTATCAGTGCCTTACTTTGGCACTAGCTCAGTTGATATAAACTGCACTGAGTCAGGTGAACTGTTCTGAGCTCCAGAAGATGATCTCAGCCATTAAGCCCTCACCTTCTTGTGGCTTTACCTACCCACATGTCTCCTGGTGACAGGTCAGGAAACCAGAGGTTTACCCCATTCCTCAGGCTACAGGACCTCAAAATTATAAATAACATCCTGAAAACATAAGCACAATGGTTTTAAAGCAAATAGCATTAAAAAAGACTCTACTCTCATTTACTCCAAGAACTAGAGATGTTATTTCAGAGAACTGGTTGAAGTGCAGCACTGCTTAAAGTATCCACATCAGTATACATGACCTTCCACATGTTTTGGAGCCTAGCAGAACAATTTATGCTTTTCCCCTCTGGCATCCCTGCAGATATCCTCTCTCTCAGGACCAAAGGCGTCCACCCAGATCAACATTTCATACTCCTTGAGGTTTTACTCATCTTCCTGGGGGGCCTCCTCATTTTCCCAGAGAGCCCGCTCCTCTTCCAGGAGAGCTGTTTCATCTGCCCACAGAGCTTCTTCTTCTGCCTGTAGGACTCTGTCCTTACCCAGAAGGATCCTGTCTTTCTCCCAGAAGAGCTGATCTTCTTTCCAGAATTCCTTATCCTTCTTCCAGAAAGCATTATAGTCCTTCCAGAAGTCATGAAACACTCTCCAGAAAGCTTCTGCTTCCTCCTGAATAGCCTTTTCTTCCTCCTGAAAGGCAGATTCCTCCTCCCAGAAGGGTTCTTCCTCTTCCCAGAAGGCTTGGATGGCCATCATGAAATCTCGGATTCTTTCCCAAAAGCCCTTGATCTTCTCCCAAAAGCTCTTCTTTGTCTCCTGAAAACTCTGAATCTCCTCCCGAAAGGTTTTCTCAGCCTGCAGCTTCTTGATGAGCTACTGCTGGCAGGAGGTGCAGTAGGGAGAGCAGGACATCAGCTGGCAATGGCAGCTCCTGTTCGCTGCTTGTCACTGATGGATTGGGCAGAGACCCAGCCCGGCCCCCTGCCTCTTGCCTGTGGCCTAACAGAGAGGGGAGTGATGGGTGTCAGTGACGACATCACCCAAACCTATGTCATAGCTGGCTTGAAGTATTGTTATACCACAAGTGAAGACATTTACCATAAACAAAAAAGAAATCCCTGCCCAGGACTCAGTCAGCATGAACTGCAGCGGCACCTGAAAGTCAGCCTGTGCCATGCAGGGCAAAGGCTGGGATTTCTCTAAGTCATTTCCCAACGTGACTCCAGATGCTGCTGGTTTGGAGAGGGCTGAGGGGGCTATGCCAGGACCAGCCTTTTGCACTGTGCTGCTCCCCCCAGACCCAATCAGCAGGTCCCAATCTGAAGGACAGACACCTCTGCCCTTTCCCTCTGGTGCTTGAGGCACCCTCATCTCTCTGACCCTTGGCTATATTCCTGCCACTTCACAGACCCCCCCCCCCCCCCAAAATTTACAGTCTCCAGAATCACGTGAAACTTGAACAATGAAAAGAAAATGAAAATTTAATTTTCTGTTCACTATTCTACTTAATATTTCTACAGCTAGGATTAAAGCTGGTTGCTTATTTATAATGTTTTATTAGATTTATTGTGACTTATTGCACAGTGCTTCCAGCTCCATTGCCTTATAAATAAAAAACTCTTGATTATTAATATATTATGAGTCTGCCTATCCCTTGCTGCAGTCAGGAAAGGCCCCAGGGGCCTTTGCAGATGCAATGCATCTGCTCTGCGTGAGGAACAAGAAGGCGGGGAGTGCTCCGTGCCTGCATGATGGCTCCAGGGCACGGTGACAGGATGGACAGACAGCCCAAGCTGCAAGACCTTCCATGCACCCTGGCAAACACGCCACCCCTCGAGCCCCTGCGCTCACCAGCATGTGACACCGCCATAACACCTTTGCTGTGCTGGAGGCATAGACCCTCCTCGTCCCAGGCTTCCTCCCTCCTCCAAAACCTGAACCGGGCGCTGGCAGGGCCCTATCCTCTTCCCCAGTGTTTTGGATATGGCCAAGGAGTCTTCTAGTGACATCTGGCCAACTCCTGCCTCTCCCCACCTCCACAATCCCTGAACAGGCCAGAGGGTGGACGGCTCCTTCCCAGCAACTGGGATGAGCTCTGATGGATGGCAAGCGGAGGGGGGACCTGCTGGGGGACTTTGGGTGAATACAGGAGATTTTTGGTTCTGCTGTTTCCTCCTCATGCTGCTCCCTGACTCCTGAACCTTCCTCCCACAGCTGGGGCTTCCCTGGAAGGTCGGAGGGGAGAAAGGAGGAAGGCAGCCATCTGACAGCTTCACTCTCATGTTGCTCCTGGGCCCACCAGTTTGTTCCTGCTCAGTGTGAGAAGGATCCTGACAACAAGTTGTGTGCTCTCCCAGCTGGGCTGTCTCATCTGGGAGGGTTAGTGGTACCACACCACTTGCCTAGAAGGCCAGAAAAATTAGGTGAGTAAATGTGCCAAAACCTGATTGCCAGTAGCCTGTTATTACTTGGGTTTCAGAGCAGCTGCTGAAGCAGCAGCCATTTCTCCTCCACCAAAGGGGTGGAGACGTGGGCTCTGCCCTCCCTGCACTTTCTGTGGGGCTCCCGAGTTGGCAGTTCCTCTTCATTCACAGTAGAAATGTCAGTAAATAAGACATGCTGAGTTTCTGCTCCGTGGGATTGCAGTTGGAAGCAATTAGGGCAACAGCAGTTCAGTTCCAGCCATCCCTGTAAGCTCCAGCAACGGCTGCCAGCCCATTAACAACATCAAATACACTGTCTCTTCTTTGAAATGAAGATATTGTTGCTTTTACTTAGCTAATTTTGCCATGCTCATTAGCCTGGAACATATTACTGACACTTTAGGTGAAGTCCTCTGTAGCCTAGGTGAGTTGTGCACATATCCAGTGTCCCACTGCACTGCAGGGGCTCTGATGTAGCCCTGCTCAACCTGGCACTTGAACTGCTGCAGGTGGGTGGAAGCCATATGGGCTTTCACTCTGTCTAGTGTTACTGTTAGCAACGTGAGGACAAAGCAGATTTCAGATTATACACTAGGATATATTTCCAAAACCAGCCAGAGGTCCATGTGGAGGATGTAAGTGCTTACAAGCCAGTGTTGGTGTTGCAGCAGTCGAAGAGCCAGAGCTAATGTGCTGCTGTAGCAGGCACAGAGATGACTGTTTGACAGGACAGTCTCAGAAACCTGTGTGCAGAAATAGGATCTCCTAAAGCTAACCCACAGGGAAACCACAGGTGATCGTGTCCTGTCCTTTACCGTGGATCCAGAGCCCGAGCCTGTCCTGGGGGCAGTCTGCCCTGGGCAGCATTTTCAGACTGGTTTCTTTGCAAAAGAAGACTTGCTTTTGGAAACATGGCAGAGGATGTGCAGCAACCCAGAGCAGCAACCCAGGGCAGGGAGAAACAAGGAGTCATTTCTTCTTCCCTCCTGCTCTTCCAAGGTTCATCTGGAAAATTCCTTAGGAAAACAAATTTGACTCTGACGTGGAGAAAGCAACCCTGGTGCCTAAACAGAAACACCCAGTGCCATTTCAGACAGTCAGGAATATATAAGCTATCTGTAGATGGTCTGGCAGAAGATAACACACAGGAGACCTATGTCCTTTGGGAGCTGCAGGTGGAAGCTGGGTGAGATATCCCAATGCATACCAGGGCACAGGGCACCCATGTGTATGTGTGAGTCCCACCTCGAAGTCTGTCTCTGATTTATGTGGCTAAAGCTTCCTTTGGATCGTGCCCCAGGAGGTTACCAGACCAAATCAGGAAATCATTTTGGTTTTACAAGGCTTCCATCTCCTGAACATGCATCAAGTGATACAAATAAAACTTTGAGAGCCTTTTCTCACATGGTACAGTAAAAATATTCCCATTTGTTCTTTTACTGTGCTCCTGAGGCAGGCTTATAAAGATGTAGGATAATTATATCAGAGTACATTTTTCAATTAGAACATCATTATTATCCCACAGAAAATGACTAAATTATATCATTTTGTTCCACAAGTCTACAAACATTCTTTCAGTTGCCACCAAAATAATAGTCATTGGGTTTCTGCAGACGTCTCTAAGAGTGCAGAACTAATGGCTAACAAGTCTGATGCTAGTTTAGATCTGTTCTCTTACTAGAGTGAGGTCTTATGGCTAGATGTAAAATGAAATGGAAAAAATTACTTCTTTACTTAGTATGACTCTTGTAACTCTTCTCACTCTTACCATCTCTTACCATCAAAAAAATAAAGCCCCAAAGATATCTAGTAATTGTGGCCATGCTACTGGAAAACTTAGCTTTTGTAAAACTCTATAACAGAGACATGCAATACTTACAGAAGTGCAGTCCTTATGGCAGCTGGGTCTCTGACACCCACTGGTGACTGTGATCCATTGGTCACCTACAGTGACATAATTTCACAAAGTTTGAAACCATTGATTGAAAGTCAAGTGATGCTGGGTGGGGCTGGAAGGAGTCACTGGGCTCCTGGCAGAGTCTGAGCCACGACTGGTGCTTTCCTTCATTTTCATGCTGGTTGTTTCTGAAGAACACCCATCCGTGGGTTATATTATCCTCACTGGCTCCCCTCCTGGTTTAGGGAAACCAGCTGGAAGACATGAACAGCACTTACGCTAAATGTTAGACACATGCTTAGACTATGTCATTACGGTTGTATGTCTAAATTTGACACCCAATGTAAGTGCTACTGTATCTTGTGTTATTTGAACAAAAACAAGTGATGGGAGCTAAAGCTGAGCACAGATACAGCCAAGACCAGATGGTTTGCAAAAGTAAATCCGTGATCCTAAGTCTACCTGAAAGCTTGCTTTAGAAGAGTAGCCTCACTTTTAAACAGGTTGCTCCTATTAAAGTAATTGGGAAGAAGTGGTGGATAAGCAGATTTGAAAATCAGGCCTGTCTTTATAATAGGTATTTTAACCTGAATTTATGTTCCTAGTCTTTGAAATTTTGGTCAGTTGAACTTCTTCTCTGTGAAAGTGTGCAATGTTTTAATTATTATATGCACTGTAAATGCATTTAGTGCAACTCAGCCCCTGATATTGCAGGATGTGAAAGAGGCGCTTTACTGACAGAAAAAGTTGTCTCTTTTTCTGTTGAAATTGTATTAAAATTTAGAAAGGCTGTTTGGTTTCTGTTTGGTTGTAGAGTGCTTCACTGAATCACGGTGATCTCTCTGTGAGACTTTGAGCCAAATTCATCTCAGTAATACAGCTTGTTTGATGATAAAAACAACTATCCAGCTAGCAACTGAGGACAGGCAGAAAGAATGAGGTGCTTCAAGAGGACTGTAGGAGAAACCAAGATTAAAAAGCATCATGACTGCTAGGAGATAACCCTGGGAAATCTGTTCCAATTTTTTTCTGTGTCAAGGCTTTTTCAGACCTTCAAAGGTCACGGTACTTCAGCTAGAAGCAGCTTCTACCAAAATACTTTTTTCTTGTGGGATGGCTCTGATGTTCCTTGTCTGAAGTTCCGAAAATATTTTTTTAATATAGGAATAGTTCAGATACAATCCTGTTCATTAAGAAAGTCTTGCTGTCCTGGCAAGGCTCTTGTTATTCTTCTTCCCAGAAGAGGTATTTCCCTCTTTGCAAATGGGTTGCTTTGGGTTGTGGAAAGGTTTTTCCTTCTTTTCTCAGTTTGCTTCATCCCTTCCTCCAGGGGCTGTTTATTGTTTCCAGAATGTTTTCATGTGTTTTGTGTTCCTGTTATAGCTCCCCATTTGACACTATAGCTGGAAAACACTGATGATGGAAAGAATACTATTTCATCAAATACTTTCTGAACTTTAAGGAAAACATTGTTTTTCTAGACAAGAGGTTTCGGTGATGCAAGTGCAGTAAACAGCACAATAAACGCTGTGTATGGCGGTGATGTGGTGAAGCCTTTGAGTATAAATTTTTGACATTCCAGCTCTTGCCATTAATCCATGGAGTTGAAATAGCAGGATATATTATTTCTTTCTCTTCTGATTTTCTTCAATAGCCTCTTTCCTCCTCAGACAGTAAATTCTGTTGCCAAAGAGGGTCTTTCAGCTTTCAATTCCTTGTCCTTTGCCATTTCAACACAAATATCCTGGTAAAATGTGGAGACAGATTTCACTCAAAAGTGGTTTCAGCATCACTGCTACCAGTAACAACCTTCCTGGGAAGGACTAGATGAATGAAACTTTGCTCTCTGGCACATCAGTTAAAAAAACTCACGCTTTTCCTTTCAAGGACAAGAAGTGGGAAGCTCTCAACACCCTTTCCTGGGAGGAAAGCATGAGCCATTCTTGGGACTTGGACATTTGGATGGATTCTGTGTATGCATGAGGATTCCCAGGATCCTTTTCACCTCCAAATCGCTTTGTGTGGGGTTGATAGCCAGCCACTGCCATAGCAGTGACACCTGGAAAACAAAGAGGTTCTGGGAGACAAAGAGCCAGCCAGCAACTTTGCCCAAAGCCCCATGCAGTCCTGGCACGGCCTGCTCTCCTGGGTCATACTGCAGAAGCATGTCCAGGTCCCAGTTCAGATTATGGGCCCAGTGTTGCTGGTGGGCAGGCGATGTGTGGGGAGAGGAAGCCTCCATTCTGAGGCTCATCCACACTTCGCAAACAGGAGCCTGCAGGGGACGTGTTACTGTGTGTTGGTGTGACACCCATCCGAAGCCATGAGATGGGGGTACAGTTCAAATCCAGACTGCATGTAGGTGTCCTAGTGCTGGTGTCTACATGCCAGTGGTGTCTGGAGAGTGATTCAACTGGCCAAAGGCATGTGCTGCCTCATGGTGACTTGAATCCCACCATAGACCCCACTGGCTGTACTGAGCAGCTCTCCATTGGCCTTAACGAGAGCAGGGACATCTTGATAGCAACATTCTGGTGCCTGCAATTTGGACCTGATTCCCAGCCAAGGAGTCCAGTAGAGGTGGGACTTGACTCCATGCCTTCCTGGGTCATTAGATGCCACCCATGAGATGGCAACAGACAAGTCTGTGTGCGTGGAGATGTGTGTAAGTGTTCAATCATTTTTTGCTTTCCCAGTGAGGGCTCTGTGCAGTGAGGACAAGCTTTGCTCTTTGGTGACACTGCCATTTCCACCATGTACCAATGGGCAGAGTCTTCAAAGTGGGTGGGTGACGACTCTGCCTCAGTGATCCTTCATCCTTCACTAAAATAGCTGAAATCATTTTCTGACCAATGTTTGTAGCTTCCTGGCCAGATTTCCTTACGTGTCCAAAGGCTTTAATATCTGCCCATGGGGAGCTAAATCATTCAAGGGAGCAACTGTCTTCTTGGAAATGTTAGCATGAACAGGAGGGACCATCTGTTGCTGTTGCAAGTGCTCAGGTATGTTTGGACTTGGGAAGTAGGTATTTTTAGAGAGAAAATGAGATGGCAGGAGTTACAGAATCGCAAAATATCTTAACTGACTTTAAGCAAAGCCCTGTATATGCCATATATGCCATATGCTTTGTGGAAGGAACTTCGGGCACCTTCCAGTGGTGAATCAAGCCAAGTTTTGGTTACAACCCCATTTTGTAAGACTCAGCTTTAGCAAAATAAAAGCCCTCTGGAGTTCTTAGGTTCTTTGTCCTTCTCTCACAGATGCTCCATCACATCACCACCTTACAAAAGCAGTAATATGATGCAGAGAGGTCCTTCCATGTCAGCCTTCTGACCACTGCACACAACCCTGCCTATACTGTACAGCCATGCATCTCCAGAAATAATGAGAAATCATCTTAACAAACCTATCCCAAGCACATCAATGCCAGCAAAAAAAAAAAACCAAACAAACAAAAACCCCAAAACAAGACCTTCAGTTGGTTAATTTAATGAATTTAAACTCAGAGCAACTATAGATGGTCTGAAGTTTCAGACCAGTTTGTTTCAGACTAGATGCAGAGCTTGTGCATCTGATAGTCCTCTCAGCCTAATAAAAGACATTTTCTATAGGCAGTGAGAAGCTGTTTCTGACCCTTGCTGCTCTGATGATTAGAAATCAGCTTCTATTTCATGTTCCATTTATACTCATTTGTTCTAAATACATTTTTTTTAATAAGTGATTCTTTTATTTATCTCTAGTGTATTTACAGAGATTAGGTATATGCCCTTAGCCTTTGTCTTAGGCTAAGCTAGCTGAAACCTGTATATTCATTTTAAAAACCAGATTCCCCACACCTCTGTCTTTTCAAATGGCTTTTATCTTTTTTTTTTAATTTCTCCTTCTCTACTGTTGCTATAATTTTTAGCAAAATCTGTTAGAGTTTTCAGCAAATATCAATATTGCTATTTTCCTAATACTGAATAAATACAACTGTTTATCAAAAAGACCCATCATGTATTTCTATTATTATTATTCATGACAGTAACCCACAGGGATCCCACCAGCTTTGGTGCTCAGACTATATGTTTCTTGTACAAAATAGGACAGTGACTGCCCTGGAGAGTTTAGCCAAAACACACTAAACAGGCATTCAATGGAGGGAAAAAGGTGCATCATAACCTCTATTTCACAGCTCAGAAACAGAGATCAGATAAGAAGTGCCTTCACACATAGTAAATGGCCAATATCTCCCCATGCAAGACTGACCAGCAAAGCCCTATGTGCACTAAGGAAAAGCTCAGTGCATATTATGATTCGTGTGGATCTGATGTTCTTGAATAGTACATTTGCCACATTGATGATGGAAAACTTGGAGCCCAGTTGGGTGTCCAGTGAAGCAAAGGAAAAAGGCTTTTTGTATTCTTCCCACCAGCATAAAGTCCTTGATTTGTTCCAAATAGTCTGCAAAAGTGATGAGTGCTTTCAAATTTTATCATCATGCTCTCTTCCACCGGCAAGTGTTAAATATGTGTGGAAGAAGAGACACTAAGTGGAGAGAGCTGTCTTGTGCTGCTCAGCACAGGACTGCTGTGACCTCTGTCTTGGGCTCTTCTGTAGCTGGCAGCAAGTGGCACCTTGCATGGCTTAATGAACCAGGCACACATGAAAGAACAGCATCAGCAATCAATAGCTCCTGTGGAAGAAATTAATGGTCAAAAGATCAGGAAAAGCATGGGCGAACTTTTCTGGAAATAAAGTATTAAATGTTAGGCTGTAAGTAACCTCAGGTAATAAGTGAACTGATCACTAAAATGACCTCAGGCTGCAGACAGTGAGCCACCAGAAGGGTCTGTCCTTGTGAATGTCTTCCGAAGCAGTTGCTCCACTGTAACACATCAAAGGTGAACACACAGAATGGTAAGATTTAAAAAAAACCAAACATCATTTTTCTATGTTTTAGGCTGAGGTCAGACAGGTACCTGTTACACACAGGCAGGGTTTGAGACGAGCAGACTCCAAAAAGGACAAAGACCTTTTCCTTCACTTACTGCTCACGTCTCCCTACTACATAGAGCTAAGTACAGCCAACAAAAGTGTCATGCTCTGTCTTCAGTTCACCTTTCCTACCCCCTAGAGATATTAAGTCCATATTGTGACATGCTTTCTTAGCTAATTTGGATACAGGTGATGGAAAATCTAGTCCTAAATTATTCTTAGCTAATTCTCACTGTTTGCTAAGTCCCGGTCTTGAAGATCTCAGGATCCTGTGACCCCAACTGTAATTCAAAGAAATGGCATGGAGTTTACTGCAAATCAACACTTCATGCCTCATACGCGCACTCTTTTTGAAGGCTAGTGGAAAATACTGAATAATCTGGTTCTATTCTGCCTCAGAGCAAAAGCACACTGAAATCTTCTTTCTGTGTTGGGTTCTTGTTGGGGACCTTACTTGAAGCCTGTCTCAAACCTGGTATACATTAAAACCAGCTTTGACTGTGCTACTTGCAATCACCAGCATGTGTATCAAATATCTTCTTCTTTGCTGCTCTTTTCTTTTCCACCTGTGAATAAGAAGGGACCAAGATATATGAGCACCTTAGTTATTTCAGTCTACTTACTCTCAAACCAAAACAAAAAGCAAGCTACAAGATGATACAGAGCAAAACAGCACTGTTAACAACAACACATCCAACGCCTCTGCTTTGTGTCCCTATCTCTTCTGCTCCTTCTCCCTTTCCTCCTTCCCACTCTTCATTTCTCTATACATATTAAGGAATCTGCCAAATTTTAAAAATATTGATTTCTTATTCCTGAGAGCTGCCACTCTTGAGATAGCTGTTCACTTTGTGCCATGGGGGAACAGGAATGAAGTCTGTGAATGAACTCTCGCTGCAGAGAGGAACCATGCAGAGGGCTGGGGCAGCACAGGGATGGGTAAGTGCTCAGCCACCTGACAGCAGACAAGCACTGGTGTTTCAGCATTACTGTGGCTCCTCAGCACAGTATTTATTCGGTGCCATCCCAGCCTGCTCAGCCTTCTCCTCATTTCCTAATTTTCTTAAGAGGGCATCTGGACGTGGCTGGTTACAGCCATGGCCCTGCCGGACACAGCTTCGTGGCCAGGCAGCTACAGCACGGTTGTAGCCAGCTGGCCACGTGCTGGAGAGCTGGTCACTGCGGTGCAGGACAGGTCATCTCCTGACAGTGCCCACAGTAGAGGGGCAAGAACTGTCCCCAGTGCAGAGACCTCTGTCCAGGCCTTTCTATACCCGTTAACCACGAAGCCACTGCTCCTCACATGCTAAACTGTGTGAGTCTTACTGCTCATTTCAGCCAAAGAGGACTTCTACAAGTGCTGCCCCAATGAGACAGTATGAAAACACAAGACATCTGGTGAATGTGGTTGCCATCTGGTGTGTTCAACGTACAGGACATGGTGCTTCCCCCAATGGTTGTGCTGGAGGCACTTGGAGCCCACCCCACATGCAAGGGAATGTGACTTAGTTTCAGCATCTTCCCCCACTTTTGTATGGAGTCTCATTTGGGGCATGCTAAGTTTTTGCACCAGGAGCTGCAGTTCACCAGCCAGGTACTGGGAACTTGCTTGTGTATCTACACTCCATATGAACACCTCTACACCTCCTGCTTGGACATCCTGTCCTCCCCTGGGCTGTCCAGAGTCAACCTTTGAGCATAGTGCCATCTGGTGAGACTTGAGGTACTTGAGCAGCCCAAACAAATAACATCACATCACATCTCACAAACCCGTTGGGACAGTAAAATTTAAAACTGGGCCTAAATGCCAGCACACCTCTGAAACAGATTTTCAGCAGGAGAGGCAACAACAGGCCTAGCATTTCATCAAAAATGGGTCATTTGCATGAGTGAATCTGCTTGCTCAGGTATCAGCCAGAGGCCAAATTTACTATAGCTCCAAGCTGAGTTGGCTTCTAATCCACCTTTCATCCACTGCAACTAGGTCTAAAATTGTATCTTCTGGCCTCTGGAGCCCAGCACACAGAGAGTTCTTGAACAGACCCAAAGAGAGTCCAAAATATTGGGTTTGTTATGCCATGCCAATACTGTATCAGCGGCCCAGAGAGCTGCTAACACCTGCTCTTTGTGGAGGAAGATCTCAGGGTCCCCAGGTAATCCCCTTGGGCTCTTGCTCAAATAGAAACTGGCCTGGAAGGAAACATCACTGTTGAAGAAGGTATTTTCTTTACAAAGGGCATAGGTCCTGCTCTAGATGCCTTCTTCTCCAGCCATGAGACGATGCTCTGTGCATGGAAACATGTGGCTCCGAGAGGCCATGGGGCTGGCTGCCACTGAAGCACCTTTCTCACAAGCATCCCATGAGCCCAGGCTCCCACCTCGAACCTCTCAGCTGCAGCCTGGGACTGAGCCTTGTGGGAGGGTGATGGGGATCAGGAGCCAGTGGGTGACTCCTGGTTTATGGGACTTGGAGGGGCTGCATAAGGCAAGATTGCATGTCCCAAAGCAGAGATTTGAATACATCACATAAATATACATATATACAGATGCACAGAGGGGAGGGTTATTTTTTCATTGCATGGGGGGCTCCAGCACCCCCTCCCTGACACGGCCCTACAGAAGAAAGAAACACAAACTTGAGCAACTCCTTCCTTTGCTGTCTGGGCGGACTAGAGGGTGGCATTAGGATCCAGACTGCAGATACCTAAATGAGACTGTCAGTGATACGGGTGTCTACACAAAATGTAGGTACCCACATCACAGTGCAGAACTAGCCAATGCAAGAGCTGTTCAGATAAATATAGGCTTCTAGACCTGTTTGAGGTGCCCTTGATAACCCAGGACATCTATCCAGGGCTGGCAGATATGAGATGGGACCTACAGGAGACCCACACCCTTCTGGTCTGGTGTCTGCGGGCCAGGAAGGATACTGAGAGCATCCCAGGTGGAACTAAATGCCTGCATTTAGGGAACTAAATCAAGCCATCACTCTCCCCAGACCCTAATGGATGTTCTTGGGTAGACAACTCCACGGGAGACTCCTAACTCCATGTATCTCAATATTGCACTGAACTTCATCCCAAGTCGTTTGCAGTCACTTAACCCTTCTGTGGTATTCCTGCTTTGAAACCCCCTCAGCAACTTTTCTCGTTATCGTTCACCATAATTACTCTACACTAAACATATGGTTCTGTTTCCCATGAGTTAAGGCTGCAAATAGAGATTTTGGTCCTTGCTTTCAGAGGATTAGTATTTTCAGTTCTGTTGAACCAATACAGTGTCAAGTATGGTTTGCTATTCTCCAACTGAAGAGGATAAATGCACTGACAGGTGGCAAAAGGCATATTTTGTGAGTGAGAAAATGAAATAAACCAAATGAAAATGCAGTGTTTTCTTCTGTTGTCAGTGGAACAGTACGTTTTATTATGGCTGCATGCAGTGGGAATATTAGCTCTGATCTGCAGATGTGCAAATTAAACTGCTGATTTAGATTATCATATTTCATGCATAGTAACTTTACAGGCTTTGAATTTTTTTCTTCATTGTATGTAAAACCTTTATGAGTTATTAGTCTTTTTTTGTCAACTATATTTTAGAAGTGAGAGGTTTATTCCTGCTATTACATTAAAGGAGGCATTTTGCTGCTAGGAGAGTTTAGCATTTTATTCAGCTGTGATAACTTTCCCTTACGCTCCAGCACAAAGCACAATTAAGACAGAAATGTTCAGTAGTTTTATGATGCCCTTGTGTGAGAAGCTAATCTTTTTTCCCCCACTTCATTTTTCAGGGATTCCCAAAGGATTTTACAAACTCTACACATTTGTCTAGCACACTCTGTAGTGGCATAAACAAAGAATACATGGACCTCAATGGGGGTTTTGGCTTTTATACTTTTAGTAATTCTACTTTCTCTTATTGCAGGTTTCAAGAGCACTGGAGCTTCCTGGTTAATATTCTGGGCTTATGGGTAAATTTTGCTCACATTAGTCTGGGCAACTCTACTTTGGTGAGTAAGCAGGGGAACAGAGGACTGGGGTCTTTAAATAAAGGTATTTATTATTTCAAGGAAAATTTTCTTCACACAGAACAACGCACAGATTCACCTCCTGAATCACCAGTGGGAGACAATCTCTGACAAATACCATTCAATACAAATGAAAGAAAGCTTTTTTTTTAACCTGTAGGAAACCAGCAAACATTCCTAAGGAAGTAATTTCATTAGTTACTGTTCAAACATTGGCCTTTCGTTTTAGCCTGGCTTCCTATGGAAATACGCTAAGTGCATTTGTAGCCTTGGGTCTTGTCTGGTTGTTCCCTCTAATAACTTTTGAATCCACTTGCTGATTTCAGTTAACTTGATAGAATAATTGAAGACTCAGAGACAAAAGCAAATGAGGTCAGGACACCTAGCCCATCATCCTGCCTTGGACCCTTGGCTATGGACCCAGGGAACCTCTCGTCACTTTTGCAGGATTATCCCCCAGTATCCAGGGCTGAAGGCTTGCAGACATCCTCAGCCATAGCTGGTACCTTTGTGTCTCGTAATCTCCTTGCCTATGGAAACAAGGCAAATCTCGTATGGCTCTGCTTGTGTGTTGCATAATTATAGTAGAAAAAAGAGACCCCCTAAGTAACCTGACTGAGGGAAAGCTGCAGCATGAGCAGTTATCCCTTACTAGACTTCAATAAAGTTACTCTCCCCACAGGTTATCCAGCACATTTTGTCCTTTGCCTCTCTGTTTCTTAGGCCTAGATTACATTATAATAAATTGTCCTAAGTAAGGAGAGGCGTGAAGCAGACAGTCTGATATTTGCTCATTTTCTGCCTTGCCTCTTGAGCATTGGCCAAGTAAACTGCCGTGGAGACCGGCACATAAACCCTGCTTCCCCAAGACAGTCTTGTAGGAAGAAGCCAAGGAACTAAAACATCCACAGCAGCAGGCTTCATGTGGCTCTGTAATTTATTGTGACAGCCACACAAAAACATCTCCTCGGTGATGCGGGTGAGAAGAAAGCGCCTGGTCTGATCTTGTGTGTGTCGGCAGGCTAAAGCGTTTCACAGCGTCCACCCCATGCTGAGCTCTGCAGCTTCCAGATCATCCCAGGAGATGGAGATGGTCACCTCCTGGCTTTCACAGCCCAGGGGACTTTGGACCGGGCACGTGGTGACTTGCTGCACCAACGTCATGTCTAGTCCCAGTATCTTCCTAATGTTGCCTAAAATTTTCCTTTGGAATCACCAGGATCAAGCAGTTTAATGGTTCCCCAAAGTGTAACTGTCAACATCAGCTGTACTTGCCACAGGGACTCTTGGTCCCCATTATTTTTTGCCATGATCTTCTTGTGATGATTGACTGTTATAATTTCTGGGATCCCTACAGGCAATCATCAAAGTGTTGGTAAGTCGGTATTGATGATTGGTTTCCCCTGCGTAAGCAGAGTATTTCTCAGCAGATAAGTACACTTTTTTGCCTTCAACAATGGAAGAAATGAAATGTACACTGAATTTCTTTCCCATGGGCTGTTTATATTTCAATATACAAGGATAATTTATACAAGAAAATGTAGCATTCCTGATTACATGCAGCATTTAAGAAAACAGTCAGACTTCCAATTTGAAAAGAACAAACTAACATAGGAGACGGGGGACTATTTTTATGTTGATTTTGACTTCTGAGTCATCAAGTTAGGATAAAGCCCTGTGGCAAAAGTACTCACCCTATACGGAGAGTGAAAGTAAACTGAAAATAAATGCGAAGTGAAAATGAAAGGCAACATCTCTAAAGGGCCCTTTCTCTCTCCACACTAATTAAGTAGCCAGGAAAATCCATGCTGAGGTGCAACTTCTTCCAAAAAAGGCACCTGGTGAAGAAATCCCAAATGCATGTTATGGGAAGAGATGGAAAAGTCCCTCCTGGTATGAGAGGGGGCCTGTGTTTTAGGGAATTATGCTCTGGCTTGTGCTTTTGGTGAGAGTGTCACAGAGTCCCTTTGCTCAGCTCAGCCCAGTGACTCCAGCAGCAGCAGGAGATCAACACACAAGCTAGAAAGCCATAGATTAGAATGAGTGACCACTGCGGCATGACCTCAGCAGTCACAGGCAACCCAGAACTTGCCTCAGAGCTTTGCAGAGGGCGAGAAAAAGCACCCCAAAGAAGGCAGTGACATTGGAAATAACTAAACCCTTGTTGATGTCCCATGGCAGGCACTGGCCTGGGAACGACCGTGGGAAAAGCAGCTTTCTCCACTGGGAGAAGGCGCTCTATTAGATTGTAGCAAAGAAGAACTAGGACCACATAAAGCCAAGCTGTCTGGTTTGGCCACTCAGACAGCATGTCTCAGTCTCTTCCTGCTGTGTCTCTTCCAGCATCAGCATGGGAGTCTTCCAGAAGTGTCTCCCCACTCTCTTCATTGACTATACAGAGGAGCCGGGTTCTCTGTTTAAGTGCTTAAATAAACCCCTGCTTAAGTGCAATGAATAAAACCCTTTGTCCCACCCTTTTCTTTGCTGCTGAACTTCCCCAGCCAAAATTTTCCAGGCTTCCCGCCTTGGACCTAAAGACACACTAGCAAAATTCTTCTTTTTCTCTCTGAAATTGTTTTGCTTTATAGCTGCAGAAATCAGCTCTAGTTGAGATTTTACCCCATCTTATGTTTGCTGCCACCCCACATTCTGCATCTAACTCCTTCCCTAGGAGTTGCTGCTACCTCTTCACATGGAGTTGACCACTCATGGAAGTGCCTAGCCGTTGGTGTGGAGGCTGGACCTCTCCTTTGATCCATTGCTTTCAGTGCTGATATTTGTCACCATCTTATCAAAAAGATCTATTAATACTTGATGGGCTTGCCATAGTGCAATGCCCTGCAGTGAGTCTCCTTGAGCCACACAGCCTGCTCTGATGCCTCATGTTGTGTGTGAAAGATATGACCTAAAGAGCCAAACCAGAAGAGCAAAAGCTTTGACTGCACTACGTTTTATATGTTCAAACCTTAGTTTAGACTGAGCAGGCATGCTACAAGCTTCCCCACTGCCTGGTGTTACCTGTGCTCAGAATAGGAGCATCCAGGGGATGAAGCAGCAAGGAAGAGCTCAGTATTTCACCTCTGTCACTCTGCTAGGAATCAAAAAACAGGTGGTCACATAACCATGTGGTCAGTGCTTTTTACAGCACCTGTAGCCATGCAGCAGGGAAAAGCATGGAGACTATAAAAACCAGCATGCGCCTGTGCACGTGTATGTATATTTTGCTGACCCAAATGCAGGCAAAGTTAGTCATCAAACACCATCCTTTTCCTTCCCTTGGCTGACCTCAGCATGGGTGCCTTTTTCTTGCTGCAAGACCTTTAGTACAGGGAATTATACTGGTGATGAATTGTGCAAACCTGATAGCTGAAGGCAGAATTGTTCTTCCTGAGCCAGAGCAGGCACTTTGTCAGCTCCCTGCTGGTGACTAATGCAGCAGGTAACCTTTTCTTTCTTTGCGGGACCTTTCTGAAAGGATTCAAAATACATGTCAATCTTTATTAATGCTGTCACTCTTCCCGCAGAGGTGCTCTCCCTCAAACCCACTTTCTCTTGTACAGAAACAAGAGCTTTCCAGAAAATGATGGCACACCTATAATTAGACCTGACTGAGACACCAAATTGTCACCTGCTGATGGGAAGGTGACCTAGCAAGTAACCACCTAACAAAGAGACTTCTGCCAGAGTGACACAAGACATATAAACTAGTCAACGGTAAAGGTTATATATGTGGCAGTTTGCAAAGAGCTCTATCAACTGCATCGATAGGAAGGGGGGGAAATTGCACAAAGAATGAACCAAGTACTTACCATTCACTACTGAGTTCTGAATAAATGTTTGTTTGGTTGGTTGGTTGGTTTTTTCTAAAATAATAGACATTGTGAGGGAAATGGTTTTTTCCTCCGGTACAGTCACAGATGTGTGGGGTCCTTTGCTTCCCCCTGCTGACACCCTGAAACGGCACAGGGTGGGCTGTGGCTCCAGCCAGCCGTGGGAGTGGGGAAAGTGATGAGGATGGGCTCTGCCGGCAAGCGCTCCCGCATCCCACAGCTCCCACGGTGCTGCTGCCGAGAGGTGTGCGAGCGGGCGGCCAGAAGGAATAACAGCAACTGAGCCCCCGCTGCGCCTCGCTGCCCGCGGGCAGGGTCCCACGGAGCCGAGTGCAGCTCTGGGCTCCCACCACGGAGGACTCTCCCAGCCAGCTTTCACTGGAGGCTGGATTTTGCGGTTCCTTTGCCCGGTCTTTCACGCACAAGTGAACGGATTCAGCACCCACAGCGCTCTCAGGTAAGAGGGACTTGCTGGGAAGCGGACGATGTGCCGGGATAAAAGCCAGTGGGGGTCTTTGTGATTTTTCAGTAAGAAATCAGCTCTGGAAGAGGACTTTGCTCTGAATATTTTAGGAAGAAGAAAAAAAAAGAAACCATCCTCTCTAGCAATCTTTAGAGAAGAGACCTTGCTCTGGAGGGACTTGCTGGCCCACGTGCACCTCCTGTGTCCCAGCAGGACCCCTTGTTGAGTGGGAACTAGGGTCTTAAGAACCAACTCTGCCTGCTGTGTTCATTAGTGCAGTGTGGGGCATTTGAAACTGGGAGAGGGCAGAGCTTACTTTGAGAAGACTGAACACCGTAGGACAAGCATGGAAGTGGCTCTTGTTTGGGCTGACCTATGGTGGAGCCAGCATGAAGCTGCCTTTAGGCTTTGCCGTGGGTCAGGGATGCGCCAGATGGTCAGCGCTTCTCTTCTTTTGACCCATGTAAGCTAAATATTTAGGGTAAGAATAACAACCAGAAAAATAGTTCCAAGCTAAAATTTGCTGAAATAATGAAGGGACTGGGACGGAGGGTCTGTGGAACAGAGGTTTGTCACCGCTGCTTGTCAGGGACAAGGAACTGAGTTACAACAGAAGGCAGCAATGTGGGACGCAGCGTGAGCACCAGGCAGGCAGCAGCCAGCATTCTGGGGCAAACCTGGCCACGGGCCACCAGCAGAGAGGGCACTGAATGGGGAAGTGCTGGACAGTCTAGGGGAGGCACAGGGTTGCTGTGGCTCTGCTGTGGCTGGGTTGCAAACTGTCAGCCCAAAAAATGGGTGTGTGAAGAAGTCCCAGCCACCTGCAAGGGGCTCAGAAACTCATCCCCCCACCTTGCTGGCCCTTGGAAACACAAAAGCAGGTCCCTACACCGCGGGGGAAATGACTCCAGGGAAGGGGAAGAGGTCCAGAAACTGGCTTTGGTCTTTAACTTTTTTTTCTAGTTGTGGCTGAGTTTTCTGGTTTGCGTGTTACTTTTCCAACTCACCAGCAAACTGGGAATGGGCGCTGTTTGGCAGGACATCTGCCCTGCCTTTGCATGCCACCAGTCTCCATGCTGCACCACTTGCAGTTTCCTGCAAGTTTCAGTGATTGTTCCCCCATTTCAGCTGGGGAACAAAACCATTCCCCAGCTGCCTGGCTGCTGAATTGCACTTTAGCAAGCTCATGCATTGGCACACAAGAAAATATTCATCTTTAATACCCACAGCAGCTTCTACAGAATCACCAAAGGGATGGGGGAAAGGGGCAACACCTATTTATTCAGCAATCATAATGACTTCTTTGAGGGATTTGTCAGTCCTGTAGGAGTCAAAGCCAATGTCTGAGGAAGGACTGAAACCATCATCTGGTGATTATGTGTGTTGTGTACTTGTGTGAACACGTTTTGTGTGCAGCCATCATGAATTTGCTTTCTGTATCTCACCTGTGAAAACTGCAGGCACAGAGCTCTGATTCACAGTCATTTCTGGGCTCCATCACTAGATGGTGACATGCTCCCAGATAGTGAGTCCTCTTTCAGTCAGTCTTTGCTTTTTTTCCTTTAGTGTAAAATAAGAGTAAATTTAGACAAAACATATGTTCTACCCTCCGCTTACGGAAATACAGCATTCCCAGCCACACGCAATTCTGCTCAAGATAATTTGGTATTCAACAAATTTTTAATATGGCATTGGTTTTGTTAACATGGTTTCTGTAAGAAGTACTGCTATAAAAGTAATTCTAGTCATGAACATTTATATAAAGACTAATATTACTGATCTCTGCATAATTTAGAACATATTTCTCAGCAGCCAAGGGCATACTCAAATGAATGCCTGTTTGTGCACTTTCTAGAAACAAATCTGCACCAAAAGTTTTAAAGTTTAAAATTAACATGTCATTTGTTGTGGAAACTACCAGATTCCCTTCATCCTTCCTGTTTTCCCTGAGCGTGCAACAGTGCTCATTTCCTTCCTTAAAATATTTGTCAATAGTTGCAACCCAAAGGCACAGTATTTGCTCTTCTGAAGAAGGTTTGGTGGCCAGGACGAGGAGTATGCGCTCCCCAGAGGTCAGGCAGTCATACGTAATCTCCATTGCAGTCCATCATTCAATATTGATGGAGATGTCCACTGGGATTTGCAGGGCTTATTACAGTAGTAACACCCATCAGACGGGCTTGTGGCATAGTATGAAGATGAGGGCTAGAGAAGGAGAGCTAAAATTCATGAGACACCTGATATGATGATGCACACTAGAAACCTGGGTATGTACGTTGGTGGCTGGCTGCTACACGTGGATGTCTCAGCATGGCTTATTGACCCGGTGGGATGTCCAGGAAAGCCTCAGTCCTTGATACTTGCTTGGCTGCTGTCCTGGTTTCAGCTGGGGTAGAGTTAATTTTCTTTCTAGTAGCTGGTAATATGCTGTGTTTTGGATTTAGGATGAGAATAATGTTGATAACACAGGAATGTTTTAGTTACTGCTGAGCAGTGCTTACATAGAGTCAAGGCCGTTTCTGCTTCTCACCCCACCCCACCAGCGAGCAGGCTGCGGGGCACAGGAGTTGGGAGGGGACACAGCCGGGACAGCTGACCCCAACTGACCACAGGGATATTCCACACCATATAGTTTCATGCTCAATATATAAACTAGGGGAAATGCTGGCTGGGAGCCTATTGCTTGGGAACTGGCTGGGCATCAGTCAGTGGGTGGTGAGCAATTACATTGTGCACCACTTGTTTTGTATATTCTTTTATCATTATTTTCCCTTTCTTTTCTGTCCTATTAAATTGCCTTTATCTCAAAAGTTTTACCTTTTCTTTCAGTTCTCTCCCCCATCTCATTGCGGGGGGAGTGAGTGAAAGGCTGTGTGGTGTTTAGCTGCCTGCCGGGCTAAACCACAACAGTTGCTCACCAACAGGTAACACCAGACCTGCCTCTATTACTGCCATCACTGCCAGGAAACAGAAACTGCAACACCAATGTGCAAGGAGCAAACCCCATCCCATTCCCCACGACAGCAGAGGGTCCTGTGCTGCTGCAGCTCATGGGTCTCTGGGCTTGCAGGAGAAAGCAGGCTCCCAGGAGACAGCCAGCTCTGCTCAGCCATGTCTGGTAGGGCTTGGACATGATGTGGGGGAAAGTATGGCCACATATCGGCTGGGTGGTACAAGTCTGTCTTTATCTTCAACACGTGTCTGGGGCCCTGCGGTCCCTGGAAGGATCTGGGCCAGATTGGGATCTACATTGCATGAGAAATCCCACTGAGGTGGGTTTCATGTCAGCTTAGAATAGAATGAGGCTAAGCTTAAAATATTGCTCTCTAATCATTAGGAAATTTAAAGAGGATAATTTGAGGCATGTGCAGAAATGCAGCTTCCCCCATCCCTGCACACACCTTCATCTATCAGTCACACAGCTGGGATTGGTGGTAGACCTGTGGTGACCCTGGCCAGAGGCTGAGGCTTGGAGTGTGTGTGTGTGCGTGTGAGCTTTACACGCTCCCGTTGATGCTGGATGCTACTTAACCATCTGGTGCTTTCTGACACCCAGGCCTTGGATGCCTAGCTGTTTGCTCATCCCTCACCCCAACTTGTAAAAATTCTTCTTTACAAAGACCTGCTTTCTAATCCAGCTACTTTTTTATCAAAGGCGTCTTGTTCTGGGCTCCCTGTGGTTTGCAGTTTTTCTTCTCTATTCCTCTTCAGAATCCTCCTCAGTCCTAAAACTATTTTCATCCTCTCTCCTCCCCTTTATTTAATTCACTTTTGCTCCCTAAATAATTTTTGCAGAGGTTTGCATAGTGAACCCTACCAGTTTCACTGGGTTTTCTCATAACAGTTAGATACACTTTGTTCTGCCCGAACCTCAATCAAAATCAAGATAGATCCTTTTACAGTTTTCAGGGAGAGAGCGTTTGTACTTTCCCTTAGCCTTCCCGTGACCCCGAAGCTTTAGCATCACCAGCAGGCAAGCCCAAAGCTGCTGGAAGGCATACCTGACTTCGGGTATGCAACACTGATGGCTGCTGTCTGGATTTGTGGATGCTTTGTTTTTTTTGGCGGGTAGTGAAAGCCTGCTGAAGTGCATGAGTGACTCTGAGCCAAGATATTTAGTTAGTTAAAGGCACTTTTCCTAACCATATTAATTTCTGTATCCCTACAGACACCTCAAAAGACGTTTCACAATGACTGCCGGCCTGGAGAAAGCCTGCCACCGGTGCATATCTAAAATTGCCAGCAATGGTAAGGCAGTTCTGGTAGTAATCGCCTTCTGTACTTAAATAGCCCTGTAGCTAAGCCAGGTATAGTCTTTACTAGGTAATTTTGGGTTCTAATCGAGCACACAATAGTATCTGTATCCTGACAGCACCTGCCTGCCACAGTATTTGGATTACAGCAGACCAGTGTAAAATTTCAAACAAATACAAACACCATCCAGTACCTAAACGCGGGCTGCCGCAGACAACCTAAACAACATAATACATTTGTCTTCTGTTTCAAGTGGTACCTTACATGTAGTCCAGCAGAAATATCTGCAGGGAAAACCACCTGGTAAAGAGCAGTGCAGCCAGCCTGGGAACCAAATCCCCCTGGAGCCACTCCTGCAAAGCAAAACTGCTGCCAGCCTGTGTGCTGACACGGGGACAAGAGGTCTTGGACAGAATACAGTCAGGAATAGCCCCGCTTTCACCCAGAGCCATTTGGAGCAGCATCTTCTTCCCTTCGCTTGCCCGGCCCCTGGCACAACGGCCACCGCAGGTGCGGGTAGCCCTCATAAGCGGCCGCGTGTTGTGGGTAGGAAGCATCAGTTGCCTGAATGGAGGTCTTTCGCACGACAGCCTGGGCTCACCCAGGCTATAAAGCAACTGGTTTGTCCCACCTGGGGTGGAGGACGCAGAGAGGTGTAACAAGCCGACAGCTCCCAGGCTGGGTGAACAGGGTGGCTCCTGCTCTCCAAGGAGCAACACAGCAGAAAGGTGACCTGGGCTGGGGGCCATGCAAGCTGCGCGGAGAGGCACAGGAGAAACACACGTCATGGGTGGGTTTTTGCAAGGTGAGGGAAGCAGTGTCATTGGCAGGAGGTTAAAATCCAAGGGTTTTAAAGCAGCTTACTCCCGCTGACTGCATCTCCTTTTCATTCCAAGTTCCAAGTGCCTTTTGCTTTCACTTTGAGGCAGTAGCAATTTCTAATTCAACTCAAATATGAGAAGAAGGAAACCTCTTGACCACTCACTGTAATTGATACTTCACCCACATTAATTTCTGCCTTTGCCAGTCTAGGACTGTTACCTTGGGGTCTTTTATATTTGTGCTTTTGGCTTCACTTGAAAGGCTCTCAAAGTTCAGAATTAACTTTTATTAATGGTTAAGCCCCTTAACTCCTTGCTGCCTTACAACCCTTCAGACACAACCAAGCCAGGGAGACAGACAGTGCTGGCCTAGGTTCAAAACGCCCACACCCACAGGAACCTGGCACAAGCAGAGATGGAGAGGACATTTTCTGGCCCATTTCTTCATGCTTATCATTGCCCCAGGGGAAGGGAGGGCTGGGGAGTGACGAACACTGAGGGGCATGGAGCATGTGGTGCTCTCATTACGCCCCAATGAGCCCCTGGGAGCGGGACCGGGCTGGCATGGGCTCCCTCACACCCCGCAGAAAGCATGTGCAGTGGGGATCTGGGCCCGCTGGTGAATGTCACAATAAAAAAAGGCAAAAGCAGTATTTTCTCTGATTTTTGTTCTTACCAGTTACAAGCAAAGTGTCACTGTTCCCTGTTGGTACTAAATTACCACTGGGACTTTAATGACAACAGAAAAAATAAATGATCTTTCTGATTTTTTTTTGAAAGAATGGGATTAGTTCTGATCCTTTCTATACTCTCTTACACCAAGAGCATCCTCTCGAGTACCCACGGTCACCCATGAATAAGGCAACTCAGAAATACCATTCCAGGAAAACCATTATCTTTAGGTTTTTATTACATTTAAGTTCAAAATCAACTCAGCTTTAGCTATGGATCAGCTACTGCATCCAAAATTGATTTTCTGTTCATTAAAATGCAAACCCTCCTGAAGTGCAGTGACACTTAATTTCACTTTTTCTCATCATCCTGTGTATATTTTTCAGAGTGTTTCAGCACAGCCCCACATTTGTACCTATGGTCTCCTGGTATTTAAATGACTCCGAAGAGTCAACCTACCTGTGCAGCATCACTTAAATTCTTTTCATTCTTGGTACAGCAATTTAAGTTCAGAACGTTAGGGCAGTCTTTAATTAACTGACCAAAAAAAAGAAAGCTAATCCACTACGCTGGGACTATTGCAAAGCAAACTGGTGGCTCTTTATGTAATGCCTAAATCTTGTTTAAGAACTATGTCTGAAAATTAATCACAAAGGGCCAAATCCAGAACTCAGACCATGCCATACTTGTAGTTCAGTAGCTAGAGGCATGGCATAACATTCAGACAAGCCACTCTGCAATACTGCCTAACCCCCAATCTACATTTACATCTACACCCTCCCCATCTTGAAGGTACCCAGATTACTGGCACCTCTTTGTTCTACACCATTTCTGATGAGAGCAGCATTGCTGGTGTCAGTGCTGGAACCCAGAACCTAAATTTTAGGTGATGTGATGCTGGCATTGCTTATGTGGGTACCAAAGTGCTATTTCACCATAACACAACCTTGTCTAAGCAAACAGTGATGGCATGCAGCAAACAGCCGGTGGCCCTGAGCTTGGATTTGGTCTGCAAGTCAGTTTTATCACACTTCCCCTGCCTCCTGCAGTGGCTTTGCACTGGGACTGGAGACCTCCAAGGGAACAGCTGTTCCTTACACAGAATCCTCCAGCTGCTGAGTATCTAGTTTGCTCAAGGGATTAAGTCACCCCAGGGGTGGGAATGCTGCCATTCATCCCAAGAGACTATTCCATCAATATATCTCCTTGCTATGGCGCTTAGCCTCATGGACAGAGCAATCTTTGTTTCTGCTCGAATTCACCTCATGTCTCTCTACCTTCATAGCTCTTTAGATCACTCACAAGTCCTTTTCTGAGTGCTCAAACCTTGTTGTTATTTTCTCTCATTTGACCGTTGGCTAGCCAAGCTGAACAGATTTAATTCTTTTCCTTCAAAGTTATTTAATTCAAGTCTTTTCTGCATATCCCATCTGATGTGGTGAGATTTTCCTGTCACTCAAAAGCCCAGAAAGACATGCAATATCCACAGCTACCAAAGCCTTGGGCAGACTTGTCCCCAGTCTGTAAAACATATGACCTTCTTGGGCTGGATTACTGGAGAGATCATTGAGACTTGCTCTGCCACTGCAGCACCCACACACACCTCATCCTTTCTTTTCTCTAAGTCTCTATCAGTATGGGATGCCTGCAGATACTGTGAAGGAATAAAACATGGATGAAAATATCCGCTACCCATCTGCACCCCAGCCTGTTACACCACTAGCATCCACGCTGCTGTACAGCACACCATGACGCTGCTTGCTAAGCTAGTGCACTACCATCTGCATCTGCCTCAGGGTACGATCAGTCCTGTGGTCAGGCCAACTGACCTGAATTTGCTCACACCCAGACTGCTGAGAGTCAGCCCCCTTCAGAGCAGTGCTCCCACAGGGTGTCTGAAGGGAGTACTGTGAGTTTACACCTGGACCTTTGCTCCTCAACGTGTCTGTGCAGATAAATCCAGGGGTGGCTGCAGAATTTGTTTGGAAGCTGGTAGCATCTCATTAAAAAAAACCCAACTTTTACTTTTTTTATCAGGACATAGACGCATGGCAAAAACCTGACAGGCTGTAGAACAAACAGCATTTGGGAGTGATGGCTAATGTACACAACACTTCATTTATTACTGTATTTATTATCAGAGAGCTTGTCACACACTCTACTGAGTAGGTTGCACTACAGCCGTATTAGCGTACTACCTAAGAAGAGTGGGTAGGCTGAGATTTATACTCATAAATCACTTCTGAAAATCCCATGAGGACTCTTCTTACCTGAAAAGAAAGAAACTTTTCTCTACGTTCAAAGTAAACAGGGACAGCCTCAGGTGATTTGAAACTTCAAAGTGCTTGGAAAAATCATGGCAGCAAAATAAAGTCTGAAGAGCCCTCAGGTGAATCAGTGTCATGGCCAATACTGCCTCCAGATCTGTCCTGCACACCAGAGGACAACTCATCTGCTGCATGCCCTGAGGCCAGGCACATAACTGGGGATGGAGAACAAGGGGGTAGCAGAGGGAGGGGAGGAGAGCGGCAGTGCAGGGGCATTGCTACGGAAGATGTAGCAGCTCAGGTGTCAGATAGAAAGAAAGAGAAAGCATGACGTACAGCCATAGGGCTAATGGTCATTTCAAGTTTGTTTACTTCCATGCCACGGAAGAGTGTGGGGAGACCCTGGCAGGAGTAATTCAGCTAAATGGCAGATTTATATCAGCCAACTGTCAAGCTGGGCAGGAGACAAAAAATCTGCACCCACCAATCTGATTTTTGTGCCCACAGATTTCAAGGAATGTGCAAGATATAGAGCCACTTGCTCTCTTCTTCCTCTGTTGTGATCCCAGAGCTCTTCCCTTCACCTATTTCCTGGCACATTAGGCTTTGCTCGCTAAAGCCCCCCAAAGCAGGACTTCACCAGTGCCCCATCACGTGCTGTCCTGGCAGTACAGAGCAGGGCCTCTCCTACCTGATGCCCTGACACCAGCTTCGTGGAGCAGATGTCCTTCTGAGGCATGCCCGGAAACCCAGCCCTCCCCACGCTGTGTTCTTAGAGATTACCAGCCCTTTTTTTGCTACTTTTTCTAGGAACAGCTCTGACCAGCCTGTGAGGCGAGATCACCAACTTAAAAATATCACAAGCCCAATGTGTGAAACCGCACAGATAGCAGCATCCTCTCTGCAGAGCTGTGCTACCCTGCGGCAAATACCATTTTTTTGAGCAATTTGTCTTCGGACCAGAATGGGGCAGCACAACCCAGACAAATCCAGGCAGAGAGCGCGTGTGTCCTGACTGAGCAGCATTTCTGTGAAAACCCCACACATTTCGGGGAAAACAGTCTGTACTGCTGCTATCGGCATTGAGAGTGGCTGCGGAGCCCTGCCAGTTGTGTAATCAATTGTTGAGAGTCTCACTTTGTTAAACACGGATCTGGAAGCCTTCCCAGACTATGCATCTGCCCCTCCAATTCGAGACCTAAGAGGCTGTAGCTGAATGGGGAGATAATGAGTAAATACATTCCAGGCAACTGCTTTGGGAGGGGAATTAATGAACCATTATCTTTTTCTCTTGAGCTGCGAGCGGTCCCTACCTCCCATTTCTCTCCTCCAAAATCAAGCTATCGGGTAGATGCTAGACACAAGCAAACATGGGCACCTGTGTGCCAGATGCGCAGCCTCACATAAACATGGGCCCCCTCTGAGCCTTGTACAGAGCTTACCGCAGCGTCCCTCCCCGGGGGTCAGACAGACCACGTGCCGCATGATGAATAAATGATATGATGCCTCCTCCTGCCAGGCTCCTGAGTACTTGCCCGTGCAGCAAGGGCAGAAACAGGAGGTGGCCATGAAACCGCAGGCAGAGGTGTGACGCCGCTCTGAGAGCTGTGCTGTGATGACGGGACTTGTGGCAACACCAGGCAGTCGATACAACTCCTGCACACCTGAACTACGTTCATTTGGATACCAGATAAATGAGTTGCCCAGGCTGTGGGCACTATTTGCAGGTGATGTTCATGGGTGCGTTGGAAGCCCAACTCAGCTACAATAACATCTCTTCCAAATATGAAAATAATAGTCTAGATAATGTAACAGCAAGAGGACCTAGCATGAAATGTGACATGGTGAAAAGGCTGAGTTGCTCTAATGAGAGGCTGTCAGCATTTGAAAGAGCTTAGTGTAGGACACTATTCAAGCAGAGGAGGAATTTCTGTACGGTGCAGCATTCAAGAGATAGGAGAGCCTGAGCAAAAATGTGTGTGTGTGAGAGAGAGACTGGCCGACGGCGAGAGGAGGAGGGGGTGGCCCAAAGGAAACCCAGTGCTTTCTTCAGCTCAAAATGCCTTCAGTCTCTACCAATTCATAGAGATAATAAACATGCTACTTCTGAGAAAGAAAGATGTCTCTCAAGCGCTGAAGTGTAAGATCCTCGTTCTCTGCTGAGAAAACCCAAGCAGTATGTGGGGGATGGTGTGTTCCCATGAAAATTGCCTGCGCATCAGAAAGCCTAGTGGATCTGCCCTGAATTTTGATGCCGCTCCTATGTCCTCTCTCTCTGTTTCTCCTTCCATAAAATGGAGGCAACGATGTTTCCCTTTTTCTCTAAGGCATCCTGAGGGTGATGTTTTGGCAGTGCTGCAGAGTTTCCCAGAGTGGCACTGTACGCAGGGTGCTGGCAGCGTCCCCGCTCCTGCGTGGAGAGGAGGACACAATTCGCCTTGCAGAGGTTGCAATTCTTTGGCACGGGGAACCGCGTGACACGGTTTGCTTGGGGAAGGGCTGGTCCCAAACCAACCCTGAATGCTTGCTCCAAGATTTTTTTCATAAGCCTCCAAGGAGACATCCTACTCCTTTTCTTAACCATGCCCTTCTCAGCCCCTCTGCAATCTATGCCCACCTCCGCTTGCCGCCCTTTTGCCTCCTTAGGCATCTACTTGCAGATTGAGCCATTTGCAGAAGTGCTCTGCAGGGACGCTCACCACAGAATGCCCTCATTATGTTTTACTCTCATTTTGCAGGGCAGCGTTTCACTTGAATATTGCCAGGTGTTCATGATTAGGCACAGAGGTGACAGCTATTGTAAGACAGGCTGCTCACACTGTCCTTCATGCTATTGTTTCTCACTTTCTGCAAAGGTAAGCATTCATCCTCTGCAGCATCAGGCTGTGCTGGGAAAATATCAGGGCTCAGGTACACCAGCAGCTCTCTGGGGAGTAACTAAGCACCTCAGATCCACTCATCTGCAGGAACAGTCTATATGCACACCTAAGAGCATTCCTCCTTGCAGCCTAAGCTGATCTATCCCAATGACAAGTCCCATTCCTTGCAGCAGGGCTGCTGCCTTTGTGTTCATGAGCTGAGCTGGGCCAGGGAGTTAGACCAGCCAGAAACTATTCACATCTGCAATAAAGACAGTTTATTCAGCTATTAGTGAAAACTGAGTGGAATGGCATTAAAGCTGCTATTTGCTTAGCAAACAGATATGGCTCATCAGTTGCCATGGATTAGCTGACGCAAAGTTACTTGTTACTGCACAGTCACCTGGTGGTGCCTCCGAAGCTGATGCAGGCTATAGCAGCAGTGGCTGAGTCCTTGCCCTTGCAACAAGACAGCTACAAGTAGTAGCAACAAAAGGAGCTGTGTCTCATTGCTTTACTACTGATACGAGGACTAACAATGGATGAGTCAAAAAATGGAAGCCTGAGGTCTGGAAGAGTGATATACCACTCACTGGTCTCATCATCTCATATGCTGCACCACAAACATGATATTCCCACCCCATTGAGTGCACTGCATTTCTTGCTACACAACTTTATGGATAAAGAGCATCTGTAAAGCATTGGATGGAACTGCAAGGTCTCTCAACTTCAGCCAGCCCCAATAACACTGTCTTTCTTTTCTCATTCACAGCATGCTTTATATTTGGGCTCCTCGCTTTCCTTGCCTTACCACTGTCCATGACTTTCACAGGTAAGCTGGCTACTAAAGCAATTTAAGAATATGAACTTCCTGGCACTATGTGGCAGGTTAATGCATCTTGTGGGAAATGGAGTTGGAAACCTTAAAGTTTCCAAGTGTTAAACCCCTGTGTTGGTATTTTAGCTTCAGACAGAATCCCAGCCCACACTGCATGGTGGGGATGAAGCAGTGCTTGAATTCTGATCCTGTTTGTCTTAAATACCCCTCCAGTGTGTCTCACCTCAATACAGGGCAGGAATCAGGGTGCTTGGAGACCTTATCGATGTATTTTTGTACCTCACATTGTTTGGGTTTCTTTAAATCTAACCATAACTCTGAATTTTCTGGTTGTGCGTTGCTTATTTTGGGTGCATTTCCCATTATTTCTTTTTACCATGAAGCTGCTGGCATGTTCTGAGCCTCAGACTGATTTTAATGCACTTTTTCACTGGCATATATACTTCAGCTCAATTGCTGCTTAGGCTACCAGCACCTGGCAAAGAGCTGTGGGTGTTTTGGCTCTTCCTGTGGGAGGAAGCTCAGAATCTGACACATGAGAAGATTTCATTAATCAGGATCCCTCTGTATTAACTGCACTGCAAAAATCTTATAAGCGTAGGGCTGGAAGGGAAGAAGAGATCATCTAGGCTGCTATTTCTCCACCTTTTTGAAAGTGAGACCTGGTTTTTGGCTGATCTGTCTCTGTGTAACCCCCAAAGTCTGTATTTGCAAGTAGCATTTCAAGATCAAATATTTAAGAAAGGAAAGGAAAATCCTTTGAGCTGCAGAACTTTATACATTTTTAAGCTGCGTAAGGCTCTTCTGTTCTTTCTTAAGCATCACCTTTTTCTTACCATTAACATAGTTGGGGTTTTTTATTATTTTAAAATACTAAGCATTTTCTAACACTTCATTGCTTCCTTTGGGCCTTTCACATCCTCCACAGGGGTTGTGACCCCCACTCGAGAAACATCGGTAGGGACACCAGCCCACCTCTGCTTTCAGACAGGCTTGCATGCTCACGGCATCCCTGACAGATGTCTGAATTGCCCTTGCTCAAGGAAATTCCACAGCTTCCCAAGGAGCCTATTTCAGCATTTTATTGCTCTCACAGACAAAATATTTTTCCCCATATCCAACCTAAATCTTCCCTGTGGCAAATTAAACAGATTACAGCCTGTCCTACGCACCATGGTCACAAAGATAGATTGGTCACCGTCCTACTCAAAAGAACCTTTGAACTGTTTGAAGACTGCTATTATAACCCCACTCCACCTTTTTTCCAGAGATCTCAGAAATCTACTTCTTTCAACCTGACCTCACAGGTCACTGTTTCTGTAGCTTTTCTTTTTTTTTTTTGGGGGGCATTTTTGCCTCCCTCCTTTGGCCTCTGGCCAATGTAACTATTTTTTTTTCCCCTCAAAAAAAAAAAAAAAAGACGGAACACAGGACTCCAGCTGAGATCTGAGGAATAAACAGTGCGGAATAATTAGGTCCTCTGTTTAACATGCAGGATTCCTGTAAACACACCTCAGAATGAAAGATGCTCTCTCCGCATCAACCCATTGGCTCCAATTTAGTTTCTGGTGCATTGTAAGCCCAGATGGTTTTTGGCAGTGCTGTTCCCTATCAGGCATTTCTCATTTTTTATTTACATTGAAGTTTTCCCTCTTTTACACAGTGTTCAGCTTGATCGGCTGTCATCTTGTTGATTTTGAATGTCTTCTTCCAGTGTATTCAGATCACTTCAAATTTTAAGTCTTGTCCACAAGAGCCCTTACAATCATTCCAGATGAGTGTCCTTGAGAAGTTGTTCACCTTCTGCCTCATTTTTCATGAAAGGTGGTGCAAATGAACTCTACATGCAGATGCTGTGCGCAAGATGCATCCCACCTAGATTTGGACTGTACGCATCTCTAATCAAGCTAAGTGCTGTGTGTTGCCCTGGGAGCCAGTTAAGAGAAATGGGCATTTCTGACAGTGAAAGTCCCACGCCCTCTTTTAGGTGTCTGCATTAAGACAAGATGACTTTTCAGGGAGTCAGGACACCTAGACTGTTGGCATCCACAGTTGGCCAAACCCACAAACCCCTTGTTCAGCGAAAGGCTGGTGCTGCTTCCTCTATCTGGGGCCTCCTGAGTACCAGTGATGACTGTCATAGGATTCTGATTAGGGCATCCTAATTAGGAATTAGGGAGTTCTAATGAGGGATTAAGGAGCAATTAGGAAGCAGGGAGATGGACTGAACTGTTACATCTCAACACTTAGACTCTTATGCTTATCCATGACTTAAAATTGCTATTTATCCCGTAAGAGGATTTTAGCTTTAGCTTTTCCCCAGGCTGGATACGCCTGAGCTGTGGAATAGGGATGGGAAGGTATAATTCAAAATGTGCTACAGCTTGCATGCGTATCAACAGCCAGCCTTCTGGATATGAACCCAGGGCTGGAATCTGACCACTTATAAATATAATTTCCTAGGAATATTTCATAATATCTTTAAGATCAGTGAGAAGTGGGAAGTGTATGGTAAGATATTAGCCTGGAGCTCTGGGTATCTCCTGCATCAGATACAGAGTCCTTTTTTTTCACAGCTTACTGAAATTAAGAGATAATGTCACTGTAATATAGTGTTGTCAGAGGATATTGGTTTCCTGCAGCTACATATCTGCAAAGGCATTTTTAGGAAAATGAAATGTCAAGGAAAATGCAGGAATTTATTATCCAAGAAAAAGCCTCTGATTTTCTGATAACATTCTGTTACAACAATCTTGGAGAATAACTTGCTGATGTGCCTCCAGTCATTTTGACTCTTGTTTTCTGCAGAGGAAAACTGTGAGATATTTTCAAATGTTAACAAATAAATTATAATAATATTTGTTAAAACTCAGAGATTAATAACTGGTAGCCCTCATAATAATTACACACTAGCATTATAAACTTTTAAAATTTGGTAGTACTGTCAATCACAGTTTAAGTCAAGATACATTAGAAGGACTCAGCAAATTTTCCAAGCTGCAGACTTGTGACATCATTTAAGCCACAGATTGTTTAGCAGTTTTTCTAACTTTTTTTCACTAAACACTCCAAAAACAGAGTGAGCTATGGAAAAACTTCATAGACTTTTTTTTTTAATTTTTTTTTTAGTTTCTGGGACAGTGAAGGATTGCTCCCAATAACACATTCTTGTATGTTGTCCAGACTACCTTTATACAGAGTGTTCCCCAGGGGAAGCTAAATCACATTTGAAATCTGATGACATCATTTTCTCAATAGGCAGTCTAAATTTTCCCCTGTTTAAACTTAACCCAGTACTACCCCTATGCTAATATCTACACCAAATAACTCCTCAGCTCTCAAGCGCTCCCAATAGTTGTCTGAAGCCTATTCTCATACTCTGTACCTTTAAGTGGGAGCCAGTCTTGTTCTTTAACAGTTGCTGTTAACATAATCTTTCCTTGCATTTCAGTCCTTCAGCCACTCACCATTTCTGTGAGTTTCCTCTGATTTGCTGATATGATTTCTGATAAAATGGTGCCCCAAAGCAATTACTTTGATATAAATCCTCTGCAGCACCTAGATCCTGGCGTAAAGCTCACAGTCCAGGGCCCGACTGAGGTCTGCACTAAGTGATGGCAGCTGCAGCCATCCACTAGGAACAACTGAAAATGGCCTGGTGTGTTGTGTCCTCTGTCTCCTATTAGAAGAGAAGGTGGGGAGCGGGCACCAGACACCAGATTAGCCTTGCTATGCAGCAGCCTTCCTTTACTAGGGGATGCACTTCAGCCATTCAGCTGCCTGAGAAAAGCAAAGCAGCTAAAATGAGGCCACCACTGTGTTAGCTTTCATTCATCCTGACTCCTCATCTCATAGATAATCGTGAGTCACAGGGTCAATTTGTTAGTAGGGACCTATTGTGGTCCACCCTGCAACACTGCCCAAACTAGTGTCCTTCAAGAAGCAGGCATTGCTCATATCTTGATCGCTCACGAGTGCTCTTTCCACTTGCCTGGACTTTGTGTCCTGAATCCCAGTGCAGTGTTGTTCTGTGGTAGCCAAGAGGTAAAATGCACAAGTACCTCTGCTTCCCCAAGCCTCCCATCTCTTTTTCTCCTTTGGACACTGTGCAAGCTGTTGGGCATTCTTGCTGTGTCTGATCTTGCAAAGGTTGCTGGTTTATTCATTTGGACTCACATGCTGGTCTGTGTCGTGGTCAGGTTCAATTGTTCTTCGCTCTAAACCACAGATTGCTCTGGCTTGCAGGGAGCATTGCAGTAGACGCAGAGTTTTGATCTCTCATGGTCCATATAGCCCATCATTAACAGTCAGAGGAGAACGTGGCTGGCGCTCATTGGAAAGAAGCGCTAGCACTGATGCTGTTCTACTAGTTTTGGTGTTCCCAAATAAATCAGGCACATGCTGTGTGTGAACTGATTGGCACATGATGTGTGTGCCTAGATTTCACTGTAACAAGTGTCATTGCCCATCTGTCAACAGTAGGTCCATATTTCCTATTCACCCACAGTGCTGTATTTTTTAATTTACCACTGTATTACCCCCTTTCACCTCCTCTTTTACTGTCATATTTCCCTGGAATATTCTCCCCAACACTACAGAGTACCACTGCCTGTCATTCAAATCCTTCCCAAGACTGACTGCTGTCATGTTACATATATGAAAGGACTCCATAATAGATTTGTCAGGGAAACAGAATCATAGCTCCATGAAAAAAAATTGGCATGTTTTCTTGATATTTTTTTTTTGCCTCAAATCAAAATCTCAGTAACACACTGGAAATAGCAATTGCCTAGGTTCCTAAACTGAAATGTATTCCCTGAGATCCCTGGCCAGCTGCTTTTGTGGCAGGCTATTACAGGGCCAAGGACTCCGGAAACCCTGGAAGCTGCTTTCTGAAAATGATGTAATTTGTGATGATTTCCCTGCTGCCCACCCTTGTAACGTTGGGAGTCTGAGCAGGTCTCCATGTCACACAGTGGCAAAATGGACAAAAAATTACAGCCATGCATAGGGGACAAAAAGGGAGAGAGTCCAAATCCATCTATGTCCAGCCCTTTTCAATTATGAGAAGGCTGGTAATAAATAGTGTAGAAGAGTCCATTGGACTCCATAGCCCCTACACATAGCAGATTACAAAACACTGCCCAGCATCCTATGACTAACATAAGATCTATAGCAAGCAACCACAATCCCGAACACCTGCATTATGCTAAGCAAGAGTGCAGGAGAGATTCTGGACATCAGCAATGTTCTGGACCAGCAATAGCAGTGGATTTGGTGGGCAAATTGACAAGCTGAAGAGGATTACAGCTACAGAAGAAGGCAAAACCACCCCACTGGTACTTCTTTCCTGATCCCAAGCCCCCTGTTCAGTGTAGTTCTGAACATGGAGGCAAGATGTTCCACCTGAGAGATGTTAAGCACTAAGACCAGCCCATTGCTTTCAGTATCCTGCATCTAGATAACTCCAGTTGTTCAGAGAAAAGTCAAAATTTCTCCTTGAGAATGACTTATACACCAAGAATAAAACAGAAAATCCTTTCTGGCCTCTGCAACTGATTAGCAGAAGCCCTGAAACATGGGATCAATAACAATAAAATTATAGTGTAATGAACAGTTTAAAATTGATTAAAGATGCCACTGGGCAGGAGACTTGGGCAGGGGATTCATCTCAGCTAACTTTAGATATCTACAGCTGGCTGTCTAGATTCCTCATATAGCCATGGAGAGAAAGAGGCACTTTCAGGGCCCAACTCATTTGACCTATTTTAAATGCCTATCTTAGGATGAGATTAACTGAATTTTACGAGTGTCTGTTTCTCCCTATTGACTACCAAGAGAGGCTACAAAACTAGTTCAGATATGGATGCCTGCATTGCAGACATCTATATTTGGACAGATGAGTCTCACCACCACAGACCTGTATCACAAGCTTCAGTGTCTACTGCCAGCAACATCCATATACTGCCATACACTCCCTTCCCTAAAACTTACCCAGCTTTCTCTTTCTAGCAGTAGGTTTGAGGGTTGCCAGGATCCCCGGCTCCATAACAACCAATGCTTTTAGCCTCCAGCAACCCAAACAGCCTGGCAACTTGAGCTTCTGTGGTTCTCTGTCAGCTGCCTGGGAAGCTAAAAAGGTTCCAGGCGCTCCCACGGGCACTGGCTCCCAGGCTTCGAGGCATCTGACTTGGGAAGATGCCATACACAGGTGCCAATGAGCAGGAAAGGCCTGAGAGAAGCTTATCAGAATTCCTTCTTTTCACAAATGGTTTCGATTTTCAATGAATTTTGTACTGCTGATGAAAATCTCCTGTCCACCTCAGACAATCATTCATTTAACAAAGATGCAGTGGCTGAAGCTAATGACCTGCCTATGTGGCTCAGATCAGTAACACCAGAACAACAGTAACGCTGTTGTTACTTTTGCTCTCTCTCTTCCTTCTCCTGCCTTGTGCTTGTTCATGTCCCTCACTCCTGTAGTGGGAGTGGGAGATGCAAACTCCCTTTAATTTGGCCCCCGTTTCAATAGATGCTGCATATAAGTCTTGGGTCTAAGCACTACATTTCACTTACAGCATCTTTAATTTTCATTGTACAGCTTGTTGCATTATTTAATCACTTGAGATAACAAACATTATTAATTTTTGCTGTTCAGGAATGAAGTTTTTGGAAGATTGCCCAGTTCAGCCACTAATTCCATTATATCTGTTGGTGGGTGGCGTGATTGGCAGCTTAAAGGTAATGTGCCTTCTATGTGTGAAAAATATTTTGTGTGACTAGACTTTGACTTGATAGTTAAGACATAATGATGGCTCCAGACAGCTATGTGCATGCATTACTGAAGAGAGCTATCTGGATTGAACTGTGCTTGTTCCAGCACCTAAAGCACCCGTCAGTCAAGTGAGACGCTAATGAGTTCAGCATTCAGCATTGTCCCACACATTGTGGTGTGACTTCCTCCTACATCACAGCATCTGTGCTACCATCCCCGCTGAGGGAAATGACTACATAACATGGATCCCTGTGGTAAATGGGGTCCTATTTCCACAAGCAGTCCTCCAAGCCTGCCAGATCTTTCTCCTTCATTTTCAGACACACAGGTTGGACAAAAAATGAAGTTACTCTCCTAGCTTTGGGAATACTATAAAACTACAGGTGTTTGTACATAGTCCTTCACAAGTTCAATTTACTCTCACTCTGACCTGGCCAGAAGCAATGACTATGCAGCAGCATGGCTTCCTTCCAGAGTAAATATATCCTTGTCTCACAGCAGGGCTTATTAATGTAGGCACAGCATTTTCTAACCACAGCTACCTGTCTTCTAGTGGACTGTGCTCACTTATATCTTCGCTGAGCCAGAGACTGGCTGCATGACAGGTAGAGACACCCCCCATATCTGTGTTACACCCTGGTCATTATAAAGCTATAACTCTGCCTTGACTCAAGGGTAAAGGATCACCCCATTCTGACAGTCCCTTAGCAGACCGTGTTAACTGGCTGATAGTGGGCATGAAGAGGCTTGTCACAACAGACTGCAGAGCTACTTTAAGGCTTCTCAGCAGGATTAAGCAAAACTGCTTTTTGATGTCCCAGTGACATTTCTGCCAAAGGAATGAAAAGGGGCAGAGCTGAAGGAAAAGCTTTGGAACCACATTGCTGGGGCATGAAGGGCTAAGAACAGCAAGTGCTGCTGCTGGAGGGAACATTTGTACTGGTAGCATTGGCTGTCCTGCGTAGGTAACAGGGGCAGCAGCAACCTGGCACCCAGCCTACCTTCCCAGGAGCCTGGCACCGGCAGAGCAGACAGTGTAGACTTGGTGGGCTGTGGCCTAATGCTTGAAAGGGAACCTGCTAGTCTCCGGCTTGACAGCATTGCATATTGCAGCCAGCGGACGCTGCAGACAGGAGCTACCTACGTTCTCCTCTGATAATGTTTCTAGACCCTTTTCTTTGCCAGGACTGAAAGAAGGGGGAAAGAATATTCCTTTGCAGGTCTCTGCATCCCCTGCACCCTTTCACAGTGGTAACCAAACCACAGTACATCACTGGGATATGAATCATCCCCCCAAGGACCTTTGGTCAGTAAATAAGTAAATGGAGAAAAAAAGAAAGTGTTTAATCTTGTTATAAGGAATTTGCTATGCTATGAGTTATACTGGTAAATGCTTAGTCATTCGATCACACCAGTGGACTTATCTGTATAATAAAAGGTTCATTAATAATAGTTTAGAAAAGATTAGAGCAGGATTGAAAGGAAATTTTCATGCTAATGAATTGAAGCCTTCATAAAAAATGTTGACTGTTTCTTAGCTATTTCTGGTTTAAAGTCAGTTTTTCTCACCCTAAATAAGATGGTAAGCAGGTCAGTTAATAATCCTGCTGATGTCAAGTGATGGCTTGAATTTGGCTTCAGTTGACAGAAGCACTGCCTATTTTGCGGTCTGGCAATACATTTGGTCAGAAGTTGATTGGCCTAACTTGTGTCATCTTATAGTGCTTGATCTGTAGCCAAATTCCACCTGTCTCAACTCTGCCCTCTGTTACATTCATCACACTGCACCGACTTCAATGAACAGTACATTTGCTTGACCTCTGAGAGTTAAAAGGTCAGAGAATGGGTATAGGATGAAGTCTGAATGAACGCTGTCCTGCGATGGACATCATTTAATGACAAGTCATTCTGTCCCAGATCTGTACAGAACTGTAGGCTCCTCATCTGTTTCCTTACCACCTCCGGTCTTTTAAAAGGCAATAGTAACATACAGATGTTCACAAAGGCAACCGAACCATTCTACAGCATCCGGAGAGGCCTGCTGAATTCATGTCATGCTGCTCCATAAATGCATATTCAGCAGTTATTAACGATGTGAGCAACTGCCAGAATTTGCTTCAATCACAGTTTGGCAAGGCAATATCCATAAAAATTAAATGCATTTTCCATGAACTGGTTAGATGCAGTTGAGATTCATAAATCCACCTGGGAGGTTTCTCTGACTTCCTCAAAACCAACGCTCATCTGCCATTTAACCCCATTCCCATAGCTGAACTTCGTGAAGCTTGTGTACAGGCAGCTGCCTATGTGCTCAGCTCTCCTCAAAGCTAATGAGCTGCACAGAACTTCAGGTCAAGCCACAGGTCTCCATGCGGAAATCTCAGACCCACTGTCCAGGTAGGGTTATCCTTCCTGTGTGTCATGATTCTGCCTAAAATAAATGTTCACCTGGGAAGAAGATGCTCTGCTGGTTTGAACAAGCCTACCAGTTTGAGTGCTCAGCTGGATGTGAGACATCCAGTGGAAACACCATTATTTCGCCTATGTTGGTGCTGGGACTTTAATCTCTGTTTCTCACAAACTGGTACCAACATCTGGGCTAGAAAAACAGCTGGTTTTGTGAACAAATATTTAATAATTTATACATAATTGAACAGTTTTAGAGGGAAGAGCAAGAAAATCCTCTTCCCAGGATGTCTGGGTTCCTCTTGCTAAGCTCTAGAAAATGGGGCACATGGACTAAAATCTGAACCAGGCAGAACATATACCCAAATGGGTTTTCCTTAGCCAGTGTTCTCACCATTAATCACTGACTAATGGAGAAGGGAGAGTGTAAAATGAGGGGTCCTCTTCTCTCTCATTTCAAGCAGAAAAATGAGCACAGAATATAACTCTGGGAAAGAGAACATGGCTGAGAACCCCTGCTTGGGCAGTATGTCCCTCCCCATAGCCACTTATACATCCACACCTTTTACCTTTCCCTCTGAATTTCATTCCTGGTTGGCTGAGGCAGCTTCCTGCTCAGCTGGTTTCTTAGAGTCCCTTTCCCAAAGACACAGCTTACTGCAGGGAGGCTTGCACAGCAACCTGAGTACCTAAAAAGGGGAGTTGCAATTACAACAGCTAGAGCCTTGAGGACTGGGCTAAGTGTGTCAGGTGTAGCAAGATAACATAGATTTCACAATGGTTGGTCCAAATCCTTGTAGGGCCCTGTATATACCTCTCCTATAAATCTATCAAAATTAAGAAAGTAATTTAGGGGACAGAAATTTGAAAGCTTCTCTACACTGCAGTCAACCTACCTACATACTTTGTATTGCCAAGACTAAACTAGAAATCTTCTAAGCATTGCTGATGAGCCCTACTACATTTCCTTGCAGACCTTCCTAACCTCACGGTATCATGGTATCCCACTATTTTTCTGCTGGTTTTAACTGAAGGCGGGAATGGAGCAATCTGAGAAAATGACACCTAACTGAAGAAAACCTGACAAAATCATTCCAAGTATCTGAAGCAATTTATTTAGGGTTTAGGTCAAAGTCTAGATCCTTCATAATTTTATTTAAGCTGATTCACCTACATAGCCATGGAAAATAGAGTTAGGAGAGACAAATCCACCCACTACATGGCAGGAACTACTCTACTTAAGTCATTTAGCAGTTACTCTAATCTGTTCTTAAAAGTCTCCAGCGTGGGAGCTGCTGCCATCTCCCTACGCAATCTGTTCTCATGCCTTTCCATCCTTACCAAGTTTTTTCCACTGTCTGGCCTAAATCTCACTGGTGAATAAGCTGTTGGGAAGAGATGCATTATTTTCCAGCAGGATCTGCCTCATTTGTGGCTCCTTGGCTTTCTCTAACATGATTTTCCCACACCCTATTTTAATTTGGCCCAAAGGCTGGTAGTGGCTAGAAGGTGTTCAGATTTTCTGCAGCCAATTTACTTATTCCCTTTTCTCCCCCAATGCCTCCAGGTGACCCTCCTGCTGTATGACTCAACCAGGATGAGGCAGCTGCTTTCCAAGTCTGTTGTGATTGATGATGATGATGACGACGAATATCCCTGGAGGCAGAATGCTCACAAGTACTACATCCATCTAACCCTCAGCCTTTTCCTCTTTCTCTGGTTCATTCTTGGGAACTATTGGGTTTTTTCTGTGTACCTGCCAAATTTCATCCCACCTTTCCACCAGCCTCAGGATTACTGTGACAAAACCCTGTACATTTTTGCTGTTGGTATTCTCATTATTAGCCATACTGTTCTCTTTCTCCTTATCTTTTGTAGCTGTTGCATATATTGTTTTTCCAGGCAAAGATACTCTTCTGAGGAAGACTAAATGCCACATAAATAAAGCCCCAGATGTTTGGGAAAGAGTGTACAACAAAGAACAGGCAATAATTAAACCTTGTGTATGTCTTTGTTGTACTATATATATGTATGATAGCAGTCAACTGCAAGAGGAAATTGTAAAATACAGTGCCATCTGGAAATAGCTAAGCTGGAATACAGCATAGTCAATGTAAAATCGCTGCTACAGATGCCAGGGTGCACTCTTGCTAACTTTTACATCCCTTTTTTAACTCTTGGATATTCTATCTGGAGTAAGCTCTTGCAGACGGCAAACTCCTCTAAAACCAGGTCCCCTTACGTGGTTTCAGCATAGTACATCTTTGCCTATAAAGTAGCCGTGTTGTCCTCTTCACTGGAATCTGAACATCTCTGCAGCCTTGCTGAGGTATGTCATTGTCCCTGCATTATGGATGAGGGAGCTGAGACAAAGAGATAAAGGACTCTATTCAGACCACCTTGCGTGGCGCATGGACTTTGACAGTAACTTAGATGCTCACTAGAGAGCTCTTCGGGCCACTGTTAGACCAGCCAGTAAGTAGCTATGATAGCAATATGAGCATGTGTAAAAGGCAGCCTGAATATGGCCCCCAGGTCTCTCCTGAACCTGGATTAGAAAGCATCTATATCTAACTTTGGTGCTAAAATAGATAGTCTGAATATCTCCGTATATATCCAATACACCCAAACTGAGCCAAGGCCACTTTGCAAGTCTTCGGCAGAACAAGGAACTGAGCTACTGAGTATCAGATCAGTGCTTTTTAACCAGGGCTCAGCATTCCTCAATCTGGGAATACTCTTCTCTACTTTTTGTACAGTGGTAATTTGTCAGTACCACACCAACACAAAGATGGTTGTCAAACCATTGTGATCAAGTTCATAGAAAAGTTGATGATGTTATGCTGGTATTTTAAATATAAAACACGGTAATAAGACATGGGCAGAAATGTGAGGATTTCAGGCAGATGTGTTCACTACAGCAGTTCTCTGGTTGTGGTGTGGGTGTACATTTGATTTGTTCACCTTGGTGCTGTTCATATGGAAATCTATATGTAATGGACAGATGTAATGCAAACAGCTTTTAAGTCAACAGCAGTGTCAGCTTTAAAAGCACCAGCATGCACAGAGACAATTGTTTTGTGACATGTAATAGAACAAGCCCATAAGTGGTCCTGGTAGATTTTTTGACGTGTTGATGAATGCAGTGTAAAAGTGCTCTTTCTGTTTTTGCTTTTATGCACTTCTGTTAATATGGTCAAAATGGAGGGACTCCCTTCTGTACAAACATGAGGGTGGCCCCAGGCACAGGAAGAGGATGTGTGCTTTGGGTATTTTTTCTGTTAAAACCCACACAGCTGAAACCTATGTTTTAGAGAAACCTAACAGAGTTATATGATGCCTGTGGAAGGGTGAGATCTGTGAAAGAACCTCAGCAATATGCCACAGCTGAACAGGCTCTGCTCAACCATCCTTCCTAGGACTGAGGCTGAACACAGTGTAACATCTGTGGGAACCACCTGTCTTCAGCCATGAACATTTATCTCAGGGGCTATTGTATAGATACCTAAGGGTGCATTTGGTCCATAAGGATTTTAATTCAGGCCCTGGCTTTAAGAACTGTTTATTTCCAGAAAAGTAAGCTTAGAAAGAAAGTAAGAAAAAGGGTGAAATAATCTGACAAGAGGGCAGCATCAGTGTAGCATTCCCCTGCTCTACAGCAGCCACCCAGAAGTCACAGTCCGGCTGTGCCTGCTCAGAAATCCATGGAATAAGAATTAATAGCACTGCTGGCTGACTTAGGCCATGCATAGTTGTATGTAGGGAGATATGACCAATGGACATCTTTCTTTTTATTTGTGGGCTTCAGATTGTGTCTGAGAAAAATCACAGGCTGTGTTTTCCCAAAAGCGGCTCCACCCCATGCTCTCCACTGCCTTTCTAAAGGTACTACATGTTTCTGAAACATAAATGCTGCCAATGGCAGAATACTAGAATTCCTCAGTCCCAACCCAAATACTTCATTCGCTCAGCACTTGGGCTCCTGGATTTCAGTGTTCAGTTCTGAACTGATCTAAGTGATTTTGCCCTCAGTGGAGAGCATCTTTCATTCATTAAGATGCCAAAGCGTTTAAGAAATTGCCTATCAGCAGGCGTAACTCCATCCATCACTCAAATGCAACAAAGCAGCTGTTTATTGTTACATGTGAACTTTACCCAAAAGCTTGGAACAGGCATAAAAGAGAAAATTATACTCAGTTGATAATGCAAAAGTAATTCAACAAGAAAGTAGCGACACACACTCCACCCATAAGACTCCAGTACAAACCTGTCTGTTCTTCCAAAATGCTGCTAGAATCATTCTTGATCACAAAGAATTAAGGGCTCACACTCCTGATTAAGCCTGAACTGATTCCCATGTCACTGCACATCCAGTGACCTTGCAGCATGTGTTGATGTGTGCGCTCCTGTCTGAGCAAATATGAGGTGATTTTAGTTCCGCCCAGAGGAGAAGAGATGTAAGCTAAGTCACATTGCCTTGTGTTTTCTGTGTGCTTGTGTGAGCATAGTTACAGCAGCTCAGCAGATGTGCAATGGTTTATCAAACTTCAGCCACACAACGGTAAGCCTGAGGCCTACGTCTCATTCACGGGAGGCTAAGACTGACTGATTCTCTACAGCCTACCATGGAGGTTTAATTCTTTAAGTATGAGAACCTGGTGCATTCACTGACATCTTGGGAAAGTGCTGCCAAATCACAGTGTTAGCGTTCAGTACCTGGTTGGCACAAAAACAAAATGATGGAGGAGGTATTAACGAAGCAAAAGGCATTTGTGAAATACTTTGAAGTTATACAGAGTAAACAAAAAAATTTGTTAGGACTGGGAGAGGAAAATTCTGAATTGGTAGTATTTACCTTTACTTGTGTACATCAATAAGCTATGGCACATGCAAGTTTGAACATCAACACCTCCAAAATTGTTGGAGCCATCAATTCTGTATCCAGAGAGACCTGAGCATGCCTTCTGCACTTTCACTGCCACTGCCTCCTTCAGCAGCCTGGGATCATACAGGTGTGGAGCAGGGACACCTGGATTTGGGCATATGATTAAATACAACTGAGTTACAGTAACTTACTAAGTTACCACTCCTCTCCTGACCCACCATCAGCAGCATTGTTTCTCTTGGGTTGCTCCAATGGCTAAATAAAGCGTTCAGCTTAAATCCAAGTGAAAGTAGTTTAATTGAAGGCACTTTATCTCACTTTGGGGTAAGCTAGGAACATGTGCATGGTCCACAGAACCTTAACGTGCAAGCAGCAACTTTTTAAATTGCCACAAACTGATGGTGTCCCAGACATATGCTCAGTCCCTGGAGAAGTAGACATATTTCCTCAGCAAACAGCTGTGGGGGAATTAAGTCATTACAGCCCAAAGGTCAAATGGCTGAAAATACAATCTACAGCTTGGTATGAAAATGTTTAATATTTTGCCACTAGATTAAAATTACATATTGAAAATGTTCTTTTTTTTTTTTTTTAACAGTAATATAAATGTCTTCTGGAAATTGAACAAAATACACCCTTAAGCTAATTATTATGAACTCAGAAATGTGTTGACTACAATGCAGGAAACCAGCTGTAACTGTTCCAGTTAAATCATATCACAGAATCACAGAACAGTAGGGGTTGGAAGGGACCTCTGGAGATCATCTCATCCAACCCCCCTGCTTGAGCAGGCACACCCAGAGCAGGGTGCACAGGACCGCATCCAGGTGGGTTTTGAACGTCTCCAGGGAAGGAGACGCCACAACCTCTCTGGGCAGCCTGTTCCACTGCTCTGTCACTCTCACAGTAAAGAAGTTTTTCCTCCTATTCAGGTGGAACTTCCTGTGTTCCAATGTGTGCCCATTGTCCCTTTTCCTGCCATTGGGCACCACTGAAAAGAGTCTGGTCCCATCCTCTTGACACCCACCCTTCAGATATTTATAAGCATTGATAAGATCCCTCCTCAGTCTTCTCTTCTCCAGGCTGAACAAACCCAGGTGTCTCAGCCTTTCCTCATAAGAGAGATGCTCCAGTCCCCTGAACATCTCCCCTTCTTGAGAAACAAAAGTCTATTTCGAGCTTTTAAAGGAAAAAATATATATGATTTCAATGCATTAGACAGCCTGCTCACTGCTATTTGTGGGTACCACAGAAATCTAATAATATAAAGACACAAAGACATTTCTGCATGCACACACAGTCTCTAGACATACACATACCACAAATGCAATGGTAGCAGCCATGAAGTAAATCACACTTATTACAGTTTATTGCCCACAGTATATTTCTCCTCCCACTACTCTACTTCCTTCAGTAATGGGCATAATATTCCAAAACCCTAGGGAGCAGCTTCCCACAGCTGTTTTAAAAGCTGCAGCCAGACAGGAAAATGTTCGTTCCTTCATTCCCAATGTTGAACACAGACAGCTCCCACATGCTGACCCAAAGAAGAGAGGAAAGATGAGCGTCAGATGTATGACAGACCTCATCTCTTCAGGAGCAGAAACAGAAGCGTTATGCTGTTGGAAAAGAGAAGTAGATCTCTCTCACATAGCACTCGCTCTGAGCTTTATGATGTCCCAAGACATCAGACTTTAAAACTACAAGGTGACTTTGTAGAAAAAAATAAAGAAGAAAATAACCAGAAGCTATTCTAGGTTATGTCAAGAGCTGTTCTAAATGTCTCAGATCCTGAAATGTGAACAGTTGGTGTAAAAGAGTCTAAATGCTTTGACTTTACAGGCAAAGGGCTACAAAGATTAAACTGGTGATAACTTGTAATCATTGTACAACATTCAAAACCAGATCAATTTCTGTAAGTTATCTTGAATCTTATCTCTGATTATTCGTCTTCCCCAGAATCTAGCTGATAGGGACTTAGCATCATGATGAAGACCCACGTGTGTTCTACATATAATATAGAAAGGATAGTTACATCAGGACTGCAATTTGGAATTGTTGCTTCTTGGTTTATGTTTCTTGAGGTTCCTGTTCACTACTGGAGTACATGTAAGTCCCACAAGTGCTAGCCATAAGAGCAAAAAGAAAACTATATTTTTAGAAAGTATAGTATTTGAGGGAAAATAAAAAAGGCTGACAAGTGCCATCTGATATTGCATAATACAAGAAAACTGCTAAAAAGAACAATGTTATATTGCAAGAACAGGTTTCTGGGAAAATTGTATGAAGTTGTGAGAAATCACATATACATGTTTGTAACAGTGAATTTCTACCAAATGTCTCATTTGAATAAAAATGCAGGGAGGAAGATATTGACCAGTGTAAGTGCATGAGCCTATGTGACTGGAGTTTAAAAATTAAGGTACTTCACATTTACGAGTCATGATAATTATAATCAACCCTGCCGCAATTTCACTGAGATGAATAGTTATATCAGAGACTGATTTTGCCCACAGATTTGAATCTAAGCTATACTGACTCTTCTGTATGACCATTAATACTCAAGAAAAGGGGGAATCTGTGATAGCTTTGCCCGTGCTGCATTATAGCAGCTCAAATGTGAGAGGTGCTCTGACATGCAAACTGCGGGCCTGTAGACCAACATACATGAAAGCTTTTTTTGACAGGGTCCTCTTGATGTCCATGTGAGTTAGGTACCTGCACGTCTTATGGATTCGATTCTCAGTCCTTTGAAAAAAATATTTAGCCTTTCAGTATCAATATGAAATGAGTCCACAGGGTGCAAACAGGAGGAAAAAAGTCTACCATGCACACTTATTCACAAGTTGCTGTAGACAAGTTCTTTTTATTATCATAGCTTATTTTTGCTCTTTGTATTGCTATTCTACTTCTGCATGGATTTCACATTACTAGTTCACAAATTCTATTTATTTTTGGAACATATCAGAAAAAGAGTTCCTTCATTATTTTTAATGGACTTTTAAAAAAACGTGTCCAACAACAGGTGAAATAAGACTTTTAATAAACAGCCCTGGTGGTTATTTGCAGGGGAAGGTTTAGCTCCATAGCTTTACATGGATAAGTTTTACATATCTCTGTAGGTTCTGTTACCACAGCACGTGGACTGCTTGCAGACACAAAACTTTGGCATTTGAACACAACGTACAGCAACCACATAAGCTGAGGCGTGTCTCTTGCCCTGCTCGTAGGTATCTCTTGGTGGATACATACTGCTAGATAGTATCTGCAATTTGGTAACAACTGTGCTAGAATAATCAACGCTAATAAGCTGTAAGATTTGAAGAAGGAAAAAAAAGAGAAAAGAACGGAGTATAGCAGAACTCACCTGAGTCAATAAGCCCACGAGCACCCCTGTCCAACAGCTGGTAGTAAGAACTCTAAGATCCAGGAGAAAAGCAGTAAGAAGAGAAACAGGTAGCTGAAAAAAATACTAGTACAGACAAATGCATTACTGTCACAGCCTAGCAACAAATGTGTGCATTCAAGTATGTTGCATTCTGTAAGGACATCAAGATAATTTTTCAGTCATGGGAATCATAAAATTCATCTTTTATTGACTAAAACTTTTATTTTCTAAGATGAAAACCAACTAAAAAGCTCCAATTATTTTTAAAAGTTATGTACTAAAGCAGGCATAAACTATTTGATACATAGGAGATTAATTAGGTCAGCAGCAGGTTTAGCTGCTGCTCCCAGTCAATTCTTTTCACTTTGGGAGGACACTCAGGGGTCCCTCTCCTTGCCAGGAGGTGGCTGTCCCTGGGAGGCCCCGCAGGCTCTCAGAGACCAGGGCCCTCAGCAGTCGATGGAGCAAACCTCTACTTCTGATAAGGCAAAGTAAGAGATTCCTTTTACTGGCCCCTGAGTAAAAAGGAGTGATTGAGCTGAGCTGACGACATACTGCCACATTTGTTTCTCGAGAACAAAAGGCTACTTGGTCTGGGGAAAGCCTGACTGTTCGTTGGAAACAACACTGCTGATGACAGCAGCTGGCAAACTTAGCGATGACTTGGGTACAAGAGCAGACAACAAAGAAAATACCCTACTGTTCATAAAACCACCACACATGCCAGAGCTTTGACCCCTCCCTGCATTCAGGATGAGCAGCTTTTGCTTCTCTCGCTCTGCTACTAGCATAAGCACTTCAGACATATCCCTGAGACCTCAGGGCCTGGATGTTCCTCTTCGACCACTCGCCAAACCCTCTGCCTCAGCCAGGCAAAAGGAAGAGTGCCAACTGTCTCTCCCCAGGCTGCTGACAGCTCTTAATTGCTATTACACCCACTGGGGCAACGCTAGTTTCTAAAGCTAGAGTTTTCAAGTGTTCTGCACCCAGAGCTGAGGCCAGCATGGCAAACACAGGGTTGGGAGTGGCTCCCACAGCACCAGTGGCTTGCACATGGCTGCCACTTCCTTTGAAAACCTGGCCCCAATTACAGATGCCAAGCTTTCCTGCAAATCTGGCCCTTAAAGCCTGCTCCTGTTCCCACTGCAATCAGTGGCAACGTTCTGATTGATTTAATGGGGGCAGACACAGAGACTTAATTAGAAAATTGGTAACTGCAAGGAAGGGAGAGAATGCACAACAGCCTGCCAGATCTCTGGTAGAAAGCAAGCAAAGGAGCCAGTTGTCCTTAAGATGGAGATTTTAGCCTCTCCAAAAAAAAAAAAAAAAAAAAAGGATAAGAGGTTGGCAAGATGGCCTTGAAGCTGCTCTTAAACATCTTGTATAATATATAATTGCTTTTCAGCTCTTGAGTACTCTATCTACCTTTTAGATCTGTCCCCTGGGAAGAAATATGAAACATGCTGAAACACGCAGCCCTTAACAGCAATCGGTATTTTCAACCTTTCTTTTGTGTTGGGAGGCAATTAAAACTTTGCTTAAAACTCCTTGCTCATTCACAGGTACAAAGATGGATCAAGCCTAAGGAGTGTTTTTCATATGAGTCCAGCTGGGGGCCAGAGACGGATTTTTCACTACCTCTTATATTTTTAGAAAATACTGAGATTCTCAATTCATTACTGTGTGAAAAATCCTAATATCTGAAGGCTCACAGTCACAACACTCCAGAATTTTTATTTGCTTTGAGGATTATCTGCATTCATGGAGGGCCTGCGTAACAGAGACGGGGGCTATTTCTACACTGGTAAATTCACCTGCCTGAATGCAGGATCACCAGTGCGAAGCCAAGCTGTGCAGTGTTAACCCTGGTGCTTGGGAATAAATTATCCCTTGAGCAGACTACTCTGCCTGATGATGTTTGAGCTTGTTTTGGACAGAAGTATCTGTTTAATACTTAAAGAGAGCCTGGGCATCAACGATTGTTTGTTATCCCCTAGTATGGGCAATAAAAGGATGAGGACCTGGGAATATGCTATGATTTATTTGATAGTGTAGATATACCTGAAGTGTTGTAGTCCTCAAGGGGAACAGTTAACTTGGGTATGTTTTATCAGGGCTAAACACTGGGTTGTGTCTAGCCAGGGGGAAGCCATTCTGTTCTGTGCTCAAATGAGGGAAATGTCAGGAGCTCTAATAGACTTGTGACTCTCTTGATCCCCCCCTTCCAGTGGGGGAGGCAGGCTACACTTATATATCAGTTGCTGGCTGTGACAACTGAGATGTTGGCTGCCAATCCATGAGAAGAATTTCTTGTCTAAAAAATCCCTCACATTCAGAGCAGTGTCCTATCAGAGTGTAATGCTAAGCTAGTAGCAATCATGAAAGAAACGAAAAGCTGTAACCTTCCAAATTTCCAAAGCTCCAGAATGGATTCTAATTCAGCTAACAAGGTTTATCAACCCAGAATTCAGTACAAAAGGCAACAGGCAGCCAAAACTCTTGATGTGGGCAGAAATTTTGCCTGTGAGAATACTGTGAGGCAGGCCCTTCATTAGAACCAGCCAACTCTTGGCAACACTATGTCTTACTTTTCTACTGCACACAACCCATACTGCCTCATCACCGTGATGGCTGGGTTAGCAGAGAGCACTCATACCATCTCTACAGTCTCCTGCCTCTGGAACAATACAAAAGCAAAACACCACAGGGGGTGAAATGAAGAAGCAGAAACATCTAGGTGTTAGGATGGTGTGCAACACCTCGCTTCTGATGTGAAGCTGTTCAGACAGAGACAGATTTCATGGCTGAAATATTTATGAACGGATGTGTCCACACCGTGCTGTGATGATTCCTTTCTGGGTGCAAGCTTAGGCCCTCACTATGGAAAAAGCAAGTGTTTCTAAGCAGAAATCTCTCAGCTGAGTGTGCTCAGGGATTGTTGCACTCTGGCAAGGACGTAATTTCTCGGCTTTTACAAAATCTCCTGAAAATGGCATTTGTTAGAAGGGTATGGCTAACATCACAGTAGTGGTGCTACAGTGTTTATACAATATCCTGAGAATTATGTCTGTGTACCAGGGCGACACTGGTTCCCAACCCTACATTCAAATGTCTTCCTAACAATCTTATCTTCTCTAATGTTAATAAGAGTAATATGCTGTCATTGCCCATTACTGATTAAACCCCAAAATATTATGAGCTGCTCCCATTGTCTGGCCGCCGTAATATATTTTTGTGTTTGACTCATGGACAGCTTCTGCCATGAACACTCACATTGGTTAGTACCTCAGGGCTGCACCATCCAGCATCTTGCTTATTGCAGTCCAAATGGTTTAGCCTGCAATGAGTTCTGTGTATCTGCATACACCCCATTTACTTTCAGAGGTCAGCAGACTGCAGGGATGTACCGCCCAATTTATGAGAACATAGACTGAAGCTACAACAAAACACATCAGAGCCATCATCCAGTTTTGCTTGTACTAAGCCATAGTCTCAGTGCTTAAGAAATAAACAGAGTAAACAAAGAAATGACAAGGGAATAAAGCACAACCTGGCTTACTGCATTTACTCACAGGAACTTCCACAGGGTTTTTGTTTTGTTTGGGGTTTGCCAATGTTTTTCAAACTGAAACCATATCTCCTGTAAAGAACCACAGCTAATTCTGTGGCGTAAGGAACCTTGGAACATTATTGTTCCCCTAGCAGCACATTGAGAGTTACAAAGCCTAAGGTGAAACATTCTCTCACTAGCATAAAAATGTGGGGCAGCACTGCAGTTTTCTGCCTGGATATTCATAACAGCAGGCATGCCCACATAATTCTCTGGTTTTCCCTGTTGTGTATTTTCCCTGAGCTAGGGTTTGAAGAAAGTAACCTTGCAGACTTGTAGAGGCTGTGACGGAAAGGGAGAAGCTGAAGGGCTAGTAAGGCAAGGGATTGAAAGTAGGAAGAGGGGACATTATCTCAGCCTGTATGCAGGACTCGCACAAGCCTAACATCTGCTCTGTTCACAGCGAGTGTGATTATCTAACATCATTATAGCAGTCTAGGCTGTACAGTTTTGGTTGCTAATTGCATGTTGTAGGTGATGATCACAAAACTATTTCCATATAGCTCACAATTATACACTTACAGGCATCATAGTACGTATCCGTAGTTCAGGCTGCCATTCATTTTTCATTATAGGAAATAACGTTCTGCCACTCACACTATTGCCAAGCTGTTCCTTTCTGGGCCAGAAGTCTCCATTTCAAGCATCAGAATCAGGATGAATTGTTTAGGAACACTTCAGTCAAAAACTTCTAGCCATTTCCAAGAACAAAATCAGTTAAAACTGACTCAGGCTGTTCATTTTAAATTAATTCTTTCAACTGTTCTAATAAGAACAAGCATTTTCAGATTTCATGCAAAAGTATGACATTTAGCTGGACGGTCTCTGAATGGATGAAAGTATTGCTGTGAAAATATGTCTTTTTGCCCTCTGAAAACTCTTATTTCACACACAATACCTAGTACAAGCAGACGGTGCTGAGTTCAAAAGTTTTAACTTCATGGTGGGAAGCACATTTTGCGTGAGCCTAATACTCACACAACGTGCTGAGAAAGTGGAATACACTAGTATGAGGCCTTTGCCAGTGAAGAATCTAGTAAAGAAGTATCAGGCTATCATACAGGGTCAAAGAAGACAGACTATTCTCATTCCTCCCCTATCTCTGGTATTGAAACCGGGTAACTTAAGCTCTTTAAATCTTAGATAGGGTTCCCAAAGTAGCTGCTCCGCATGTGGCCCTGCATACTACATGAAATACATTAATTTATCTAGCTTGCGCACTGAACTTTGTAAGTGCATAGCTCTTTAATGTGCTTTAGAACATAATTATAATTACAACTTCCTTATGGCTAACATGGGCTGTCCAGATGTGCAACTCCAAGTGACTCTCTTGGGCTTCATGGCTCCAGCACACATACCAGAGGAACTGAAAACACATTTTAAATTTCACTCCCCCTACTGCAACGGCTACTTGCTTAGTTTCTCCTACTGGTATAATTTACCCCATTAGTAGGAGCCTGGAGTTTCATGCTTTTATTTGTTACATAAAATGCTATTTGGTGTGGTGCAACGGAGTTGTTTTGTTTCTGCAAGAGCTTCCCTTTGACAGCTCTCCAGAGCAGAGGATGCAGGCCCAGCTCCTGTAGTGCTGCTCCCCACTCCCAAAAACACGACACCCCGTTTCCAGCCCCGGCTTGGTTGGCAGCAGCATCTGTCCCGAGCAGATGCCCTGGGGAACCCTTCCTCCCTCCCTTCCTCCCTCCCTTCCTTCCTTCCTCTGCCACCGCCACCTTCCTCAGGCACGGCAGCCTCCAGCGAAGCAGCGGCTAACCGCAGCGCTGGCTGGAGGCGCCCAGCTCGGGTGGCTAAAAGCAGCCCCCTGTCCTTGCTGGCTAATGAAGAAGGGGGGAAAAAATGGAAGAGACAAGAAAAAACAACCCACAAACCGCTGTGGGGAAGGAAGGGGCCACAACTCCCGCCCCACAGGCACACACAACCCTCCCTCGCACCCCTCTCCCCCTCACGCGGCCCGGCCCGTCATGGCGGCGGCAGCCGCGGGCGAGGCAGGGCGGGGCCGCCCTCGGCCCCTACCTAACGGCGGCGGGCGGGCAGGGCAGGGCTGGGCCGGACCGGGCGCCTTATGCAAGGGCAGAGGCGGGGCCAGCGCCGCTGTGGCGGCGGCAGGAGCTGCGCCATGTCCTGGTACCGCAACGCCGTGTGGTTCGTGAAGGGGCTGCGGGAGTACACGAGGTACGGGCGGCGGCGGCGGGGCTGCCCGCGGGGAGCGCGGCCTGGGGCGGCGGCGGCCTCTGCGGCGTGGGGGGGGGGCGGGCGCTGCGGCCGGGCTGGGGGCGTTTCTGTGCGGCCGGGGGCGTTTAACCGTTTCGAGGTGGTGTTGGTTTTATGTTTTTAATCGAAGCCTCCTCACCGCCGCCGGAGCGGGCGAATTTCAGCGCCTTTATCCGTGCGAGCTGGGCCCGGCCGGCCCCGGGCCCTCTCGGGCAGCGCCGTGGGGCTGCAGCCCCCGTGTCAGGCTTCGGGCCGCGTGGCTTGTGGCGGGACCAACGCCTCGAGTTGTCGCTGCATCACTCGTGGCCGTGTCACTGGCACCGTACGTGGCCTGTCCCGCGAGTAAGGGGCAGAGGGGGGACGTTTAATGTACGCTGAGCTGTGAGGCGAGAGCGTTTTTCGACGCTCCCCTGTGGTTTTTTTGGAAGTACTCTTTTTCTAGTTTCTCGCAGGTGTCTCTGATCTATTCAGGAGCGGCTATGAGTCTGCTGCCAAGCACTTCAATCCAGCCGATGTGGAGGTGAACGTGGCTGGAAGATCCTTTCTGGTCACTGGCGCCAACAGTGGCATTGGCAAGGCCACAGCCAAAGAGATAGCGAGGAGAGGTGAGCCGGGCTGTAACGAGGAGCTCTGAGGGGTGGCTACAGAGAAGGCGAAAAGGAGCGAGTTGGGCCTTCCATCGCAAACGCAGAGACGCAGCTCCCTGGGATGAGGGGTCAGGCGTGTTATTTTACGGGGCTGTTGGCGTGGGTTAGAGGTTTAAGCATGATCGGTGCTGTGAGAACTGGAATAATGAAACAAAATTGGTGGAGAGGGTCTGCGGAGTGTTTCTCAAGTGCACGTTTACCGGAACTATCTGTGTTAGAGTGGCATCTAAGGATGTTGGTGATGGATCAAGGTCTGTTTAAGGCTGATTTGGTACAAGTAGCGGCCTGGCTGAATTTGAACTGTTTTGAAGAACTTACAAATGCATCTTATGATGAAAGAAAACACTTTGCTTTGCTAAGCTGAGATAGGAGTGTACAAAAGAAGCAACATAGTTGTGCTTGATCTTAATAATGATAACCTGGAGTTTGTGCCCTTTGACTGTTTGTATGCAACCATTTTTTCTGTCGCTGTCTGTAAGCAAGGGGATGGTATGAACTGGAACTAGCTACTGTTGAAGGATAAGCCTAATACCTTTCAGAGTTGACAAAATAATTGTGCAAGAGTGATAGGAGTTTTGGCATGTAGAATAAAAGGGAGGAGCTTGTGGCTCTTTGCTCTCTCTTTGCCTGCTTAGGTTTCCTAACTATCTTATGAAGGAAAGTGGTGACTCGGTTAAATTAAACTAATTTAAAATTATTAGCCTCAAAGAGCCTTAGGGTTAAAGATCCCCATCAGTGCCAGTATGTGATTGATTTCAGGTTCCCACTACTGCCATTATGTATAATAGACTTATGTAAGTATTGCTCTGTCTGGTGACTGTTTTGCTCATAAATGGATATGCCTGCCAGGTTTTGCAGGCTGTTAGGCTGACTGGATCTGCATAGGATTTAGTCACCACGTCTAGTATGTGGAGCCCAAACAACATCCTTGGGTTCAGACTGCTTGTCTGATACCTCACATGGGCGTTGCTGTGCATGTGAAGTTAAAATGACTTAACAGTGTCTTCCTGATCCTATCCTTGCATGTGTCACTCTGAAACTCAATGTCAGCTATTGGGGCTCTGGCTTCTACTTGAATCTCTTCAAGTACACCACGACAGGAAAATAAGGAATTCAGACTCGGCAAAAGAATAACCAAGCTACACTGGCTTTACCTTCAAGCACTTCAGATCTTTGTAAATAATGACGGTCTTGATGACAATTTCTTTAGCCCGAGTTCAGCTTTTCTCTGAATTGGTGTCTTATGAGTATTGCAGATTTGGGCTTTCCTGTATGTCTTGTAAACTGCACTTCCAGTTTGATGCAGTCTTCTCCCAACCACTCTGACAATTTCTGCGTGTTGTTGAAGGTCAAATGATTTCAATCTTTACCATGGAAAATATATTTAAATCCCTTTCCTAGCCCATCACACCAAAACTTCCCTCTCTCCTTAACAGCAAGAAAAAAAGTTCATATTCAAAGCTCTTAAAACCCGTCTCTGTTTACAGTGGAAAACATTCAATGAAGACTATGGGAACGTTCCTGATCAGCTTGAAGGCCAGCTATTTCGTTCATGTGTTTAATTTGTACCTGCACATATTACTTGTGCTGTCCCCTGTGTTTTGGGAAGAGCTCTTTAAACATCTGCAAATGCACATCCTTAACTGCCTTAAGATCTGTAATTAAAGCCCTCCTTTGCAGTGAAGCCTGCAGTCACTGTGAGAATGGCTAAAGAGGCGAGCATTGGAGACTGCCCCTTCTGATTGCCTTTTCTCTCATTCACGAAATATGATCTCCCTGGGGCAAAGACTGTCTTTCATTCTGATCTGTATATATTCAGTGCCTGTCTGTGCATGGTCCCTTCCACGCATGGTATATGTGTAACACAAACTGAAGATGAAACTGTATTCAACATCCACTAGTGTCATTTGTGTGATTATCCCAGATTTGGGAGTTTCCCACTGCTGCCTGCAGTTGTGCACTTGGTAAAAGTAACCCAGCTAACTCTAGCTATGCAGTGGAGGAATCAGACCCTGTTAGAAAATTTCAGAAGAACCTTGAGGCTTGTTGCCTGCATCCAGCTGCATGCCAAATATACTTGCTCTGGTGGTGCTCAGTGGAAAAACCTCTCTTGTAGACAGAAAACTTCATTATCAGACCCCACACTGGGCTGTGCAGTGTGTGACTGCTCTACCCCTAGGGTAGACTTTGTGTCTTGCATTTGGGTTCTGGGCACTGAAAGAGTGACCCAGCACCATTGTTTCTGTTATCAGTCCTCTGGGATTACATTGCTTGAGCCTTCTAGTGGTGGACTGCTAGCAACCCCTAAAACACCTTTAACAATAGGTAAAAGTAAAGCGTTCAGGTACTCCTGTGACTGAGATTAACACATTACTTGTAACGATCAGAGAAAATACAAAGCAAATATATAAAAAGAATTATGCCTACCGGTACGTTAGTCCTCTTTTTGAAGGCTCTCTTTAACGTGGCTAAGCTATGAAGTCATAAGTATCCAGGCCTTTGAGAGGAGCCTTGCCCTGTGTATTACTTTCATAGAAAAGTTGGTTGGAAGGGACCTCTAGAGGTCGTCTTGTCCAGTATCTCACTTGAAGCAGGACTGTTGCCAACACTAGATCAAACCAGCCATTGCTTTTTCTTGCTGGATCTTGAAACCTGCAAGGATGGAAATTATGCATCCTCTTGGGACAGCCCGATCTATTTAGAAGAAGACTAGTGGAAACTTTTTTTCTTAATGCCTGACCTGAGCCTTCTAAGCTGCAATTTGTGGCCATGGTCCCTGTCATATCTCCCACTGCTGAGAAGAATTCTGATATCTGGCATTTTTATTTCCTTTTCACAGAGCAATTCCAGTCACTTGTGTTGTTCAAGCCCTTTACTGAACTTTCTAAGGCATGTGCCAAAAGAAGCATTTACAGTACAGATGCCTTAGCTTCAATTTCCAGTGTAGCTCTGGTATTTTATCAACACTAAACGTGATGTGCAGACTTGACAGAAAATGGTTTGAGCAGACAGTACCTAGAGTATAGTGGCCTTTTCCATACATGCAGCCTTGCCTGAGGACCCTGTTACAGCATGATCCTTTCTCCTTCCTGCCTGCCTTCTTAGGGACCAGAGCCAAGCAGAAATCTTCCAGCTTTCTTATTATATCCACTCTTTGTGTCCTAAACCTTTTGTTTGAAGGACCGTTACCTCAGTCTTTTGACAGACCCTGTTGGGATTCTTGGTGTGTCTGGTCTGCCTGATGGTGTTGCTGGGTTGGTGCCTTTTGGGGGGAATTTGTCCCTGAGAATGGCCCAAGGCTGGTCGACCTGGGACTGCTATGGGGTGCCATGGCCCTAACCAGCTCCCAGCTCATCAGCAAGTGACATGGAAGCCCTGAGAGCTCCCGTGATATTTTGGTGACCATCTGACCAGAATTGCGGCTGCTACTAGCAGACTATAGATTTCCCACAAACTGGAATGCAATCACAAAAGTTGTATCAAAAACTGACCCCAAACAAGAACTGCAAATTGCACATCACTTCCTGGTCCTCCCTCTTTCCTGATGCCTCCCCCAGACACAGTTAGTAATTAATGATCAAATGTGTTTCTTGTTGAAATCCACCAGGTGGCATGGTTCATCTGGTTTGCCGAAATAAGGAACGGGCAGAGGTCGCCAAAGGAGAAATAGTGGCAGAAACGGGCAATCAGGTGAGCTGTTTTTCAGTCTTTTGTTTACTCTTAGAAAGATTGTTAATACTAAAGACCTCAGAGGCCTTGAGATATTCTGTTTTGTCACTTTGCTGCTGTGTTTTTAATAGTATTTTCATACGGACGTGGAAACATCTAGTAGTTTATCATCCATATGGTTTGTAGTGATTTGATTTCACTAGGTGATGTTTTCCGTTACTAATATCACCAGCAGCATGCTGTTTTGTTTAATGTTTGTTGTTGATACGTTTTGCGGTGTCCTACTTACTATTCCTAACTACATGGCCGAGGCTTTTAAAAGTTAATGCATCGCAACACTCTTGCAACAACATTTATGAGTTTACAGCATTGGAGTTGAAGGTTTTATGTGTCTGAATAACATGCTTTTGATTTGCTAAGGTTGGCTGCTCCATGAAGTCCTGTGTGTGGTCCTAGTTCCACGTTCTACAGACTTTTCCACCTCCTTTTCTTATAATATCTCTTCCTTACTCCTCCCTTCTGTTACAGATCCTTTTTGAAGCAAAGGATATGCATATATCACTCTACAGTATAGCCCTGTAGCTGTCACTGTTGCTTTTGCTAATTTTTCAGGAGGGCGTGCTTATGCAGAAGTCAAGTCATTGTTTTTCTATCTTGGTGTACTGGGTGTGGCTGGGATTGAGTTAATTTTCTTCATAGCAGCTCCTATGGTGCTATGTTTTGGATTTGTGACCAAAACAGTGTTGACAACCCATGTTTTAGTTATTGCTGAGCAGTGCTTACACAGAGTCAAGGCCTTTTCTGCTTCTCACCCCACCACACCAGCGAGCAGGCTGGGGACACAAGAAGTTGGGAAGGGACACACTGGGACAGCTGACCCCAACTGACTGAAGGGGTATCCTATACCATATGATGTCGTGCTCAACAATAAAAGCTGGGGGAAGGAGGAGGAAGGAGGGACATTCACAGTTATGGTGTTTGGCTTTCCAAATCACCGTTGCATGTGATGAAGCTCTGCTTTCCTGGGGATTGCTAAACGCCTGCCTGACAATGGGAAGTAGTGAATAAATTCCTTATTTTGCTTTGTTGGCACACACAGCTCTGCCTCACTTATTGAACTGTCTTTATCTCAACCCACAAGTTTTGTCTGGTTTACCCTTCTGATTCTCTCCCCCATCCCACTGGGAGAGCAGTGAGCGAGTGGTTGTGCGGGGCTTAACTGCCTTACTGGGGTTAACCCACAACACTTGGATGGAGAACTGTCTTCATTTTAAATAGTGACTTGGCTCTTGAACACAGTATTTTGATTCCAGTAATAGTTTTTAATGTGGATCAAAAATTCCAAAGACTTTTTATGCTCAGCGATACCATATTGACTAGATTTCTGCTTTTTGGTTTCAGCTCCCTGGTGTGACACAACCAGCATTACACTTCAGTTCTTTAATGGAGGTGAATTAGATCAGTCCTTATGTAGAAATACTTTCCAGCTGTCTATAACTGTGTAATCCCATGGCTATAGTAAGACTGGTGATTATCTGTGTTACCTCCTCTTCTAACTGCAGTCAGACAGCCTGGGAAGAGGATTGAGTTCAATGAACTCTGAAGGTTCCTTCATGTTCTGTTTTCTGTCATTTGGTGAAATAGAACTTGAGGCAAATAATGTCCTTCCTCTAAAAGCAGCACAATCACTGCATTCCCACTCTTTGTTAGGCTGCAAACCTATAGTTTCTCTAGTCATGAAAGAGTATGAGGGTACTGCAGAACTTGTGTATGACCCTGGGGACAGGGCACTTGTATAGAAAGCAGCATTCAGTGAAGTGTTAGACGAGCTGTACAAGGGGCCCTGTGGGACATGTGACTGTGCTGGGAAGAGTCATTTTAATAAGGAGTCCACAAGAACATCCTTCTTTATAAGTACTTATTCAGAAGCAATCCAGGGAGATAATAAAATGCTTTATCTGCAACTTGACAAGCTGTATGCAGACTTAACTTGTTCTTCCTGATCATCTGGACAGAGATCCTGTTGCAGTATATGCCAAAGATTTTTTTCCATCTTCCAAAGCAACGCATGCTGGAGTTCAGTGCTAAAATGGAGTCACTATTTGGCAGGCATCTGCACCTAGACCTGGGAACTGGGAAGTTCTCCTAATCTGTTAAAGTAGATGTAGTCATGGTTATTAGGTCTCACTTTGAAAATGACTGCTACCATCAAAGACTTTTATAGGGAACAGGCCTCTGGGTCCTTTTTCTGAGCCAATGTGACAGTTGTCAGCAGATAAGTGTTGATTTAGATATTTTTCAGTCTCTGAAATCACTTGTAATATTGAACATCTGCCCAAAAAGCTATATGGTAGTAGTTTTAAAAGTAGAAAGCTTTTAGAGAGGTATTGAGTTAGAAACAGTAGAGCTGTGTCAAGTTTTTGGTCAGAAATGAACATGACAACGAGAAAATTCTGACCTAACTCAACTAAGCAGCTGAAATCCAATGGCTAGAGAGAAAAAGTTGTGTGGTTTTTATCTGCAGGGAAGCAGAATTATAGGCAGAGAATAATGCCTTATAATTTTCTCAGCTTCTTCGCTTATCTCATTTGCTTGTATAATGAGTATTTAAAGAAACAACTTGGAAAGAGAGGAGGTCCTTTAATGATTATTTGTTGTTTTGCATGAGAACACATTCTCTGTGTAATTACTTTAGAACTGCTTTTTTGCCGGGATACGTCATAAGGCTATCTGTGGTGTGTCTTTGAGACTAAGTGCTATCTAGGAGAAGAGTAGGAGTTGACATGCCTTTTTTATGCTGATAAATGCCACTGTGCTTGTACTAGGTAGAACACAAATCTGCAAAAAGCAAGAGAATTGCCTGTAACAAACGGTAAAAGGTTTTTGATGTTTTGGAGAGAGGAAATATTTCTAGCTTTAGTGATTTAGAAAATTATAACTTTGCTCTATGTCAAGCTTTTCCTTTTTTTTTTTTTTTTTTTATTCTATTGCATCCACATTCCTGGCTGTAGTATTTCAAAACATTGGAAGACTGTTATGACATGGGGTGGCTAACAAGGACTTAGCAGTTAATGCAGCAGTTAGCAGGGAAGGGGATGCAGAGGGCACCTGACACTCAGAGACAGCTGGAGTGGGCACAATGATGCACCTAAAAGAGTGCTCTCCTGCCCTGGTTGGAGCAGCTGTGCCTGGCACGTGGGAGGCTGGCCCAGACAGAGCTGCAGAGGAATGATGTGGCAGATGCCGGGCTGCAGGGAGTGACTGGTACTTTTCCCTGAGCCTGGGGCAGAGCATAATGGTGGCCTTGTCTGTTGGGTTTTGCTGTGGTCAAGGCGGTGGGGTGCCAGGTGAAGCGACAGCAGGAGATAAGCAGGCTGCATATCCGTAGGGAACATAAACAGGAGATTGACAGGGTCTTTGCAGAGTTGAAGAGCACAAACCTCACATTGCGTGAAATGAGGGACAGTTGGAAGCTATGTTCAAATAAGCGGTGGATAGAGAGACTCCTAAGGTGAGGAGGAATGGAAACTTGTGACTGTGGGCGATAGAAGGCAGGCTCGTTCCCCACCTGCAGATGTGCATTTATAGGATAGGTATAGTGCCATGGTAACAGATGAGGAAGAAGAACAAGCTCTGTCAGGAAGGGTGTTGGAAACAGATGAGCCTGAACAGCTGTCGGCACTGGAAGTGGTGGGTGATAATGGCTGGAGGCTCCCTCCTGTGGGGGATGGAGGCACACATCTGCAGTCTTGGCTTGATGTCTTGGGAGGTTTGTCGCTTGCTGGTGACTCAGATCTAAGGTATTATGGAGAGTCTGCTGAGGCTTGTCTGGACCTCGAACTAGTACCTCTTGCTGCTCAACCACATGGGCACCCATGACATTGTGAGGGGTGACCTTGAGTTCATCAAGGGTGCTTACAGAAGGTGAAGGGCATGGGGGCCCAAGCAGTGCTCTCCTAAATCCTTCCAGTAAAAGGGAAGGGCTTGGGTAGGAGCATATGCACCCTGCAGGTCAACACCTGAATGTGCAGCTGGTGTCACTTTGGCCTTTGCTGAGCAGGAATGACAAAGTGACAATGCTCATTTCTCAGAAGGTCAGAGAGGTCATAAAGGCCAAAGACAAAGTGGAGCAAGAGCATCTTCGCCAACAGGTTTGCTAAGCTAGCGAGGAGGGCTTTAAACTGGTTTCATTGGGGGATAGTGACAAAACCCAGAAAAGGAGTGGAGTCACGGGGACAGCCGAGTACGTGTCTAGAGGACAGCAAAATGGCGGAGGCTCTCACAGTTTTCATGTGAAAGCAACATGACTGGGGGCCCATCTCAGATGCCTGTACATGAATACACATAGGATAGGAAACAAACAGAATCCATGCCTGGTTGCAAAGCTGTGATCTCACTGTGGTTAGAGAGGTGTGACACGGTTGGTATGACTAGCGTGCTGGAATGGATGTATACAGGCCCCTTTTAGAAGGTCATGCTTGGGAATACAAGGAGGAGGAGTTGTGCTCTATGCAAAGGAGTGGCTTGAATGCATGTAGCTCTGCTCTGAAATGTCTCATGAGCCAGCCAAGAGCTCATGGGTAAGGCACAGAGGCCAGATCCATGTGGATGATGTCATGGGTGGGTGTCTGCTACAGACTGCTGATGAAGTAGAGGAAATAGATGGAGCCTTTTTTAGAGGGCTACAGAAATCCCCTGATCACAGGTCCTGGTATTCATGGAGCATTTGGAGCACCCTGATACCAGCTGGCAACATGTCAGGGCATAAACAATGCAGGAGATTTCTGGAGAGTGTCGAGGACGGTTTTTTTGATATGAGTATTGGACAAGCCAGCTAGAGATGATGTTTGCTGGACCTCCTGTGAATAGCAGCCTTGAATCGTTACCTTAGTGGAACTGGCCGTGAGACTGTGGAATTTAAGATCGAGACAGGCGAGAAGGACGAGTAGTAGAATTACCATCTTTGGTTTTAGGAAAGCAAATTTTTGTCTTTTTTATGAACCTGGTTGGCAGGATCCCATGGGAGACAGCCATGGAGAGCAAAAGGCCTTGGGAAAGGTGGTTGATCTTCAAGGAAAACCTCCTCAAAGCAAGACGTGCTTCCTGTTAACTGCAAAAAGGCAAACTACTCCTCTTCAGAAAAGGCAAGCAGGATTTGGGGAACTACAGGCCGGTCACCCTCACCTTGCTCCTCAGGAAAACTATGGAGCAAATCCTTACAGAAGCCATGAAAGACAGTAAGGTGATTTGGGGGGAAAAAAAAAACCTGTGGATTTATCAAGGGCAAATCTGGCCTGACCATCCTGACTGCTGCCTTTGGTGAGATGACTCTGCCAATGGACAAGAGGAGAGCAGTGCATGCCACTTTCCTTAACTTTGCCACAGCTTTTTACATGGTCTGCCATAGTATCCTTATAGCCAGTTTCGAGACATCTGGCTTGAACTGGTGGATGACAAGCTGGGCGGAAAACTGTGTGGATCATTTGGCTCAGAAAGTAGCAATCAATGGTACAAAGCTGATCTGTTAACCACTTTTTAGTGGCATCCCCATGAGTCAATACAGGGGCAAAAACGGTTTAATATCTCTTGACTTGGATAGTGGAGTGAAGTGCAATCTTTGTCAGATTGCAGATGATCTCAAATTGGGGGGGAGGATGGAGCTGGAGAGAAGGGCTGCTATTCAAAGGGATTTAACAAGTGAGGAAATAAGCTGACATGAACCTCATGAAGTTCACCAAGAGCAGGTGCACAATCCTGCCCTGGGATGGAGTAACCCCATGAAGCAGTACAGGCTGGGACTAGCTGGCTGGAAAGAAGCTTTGCAGAAAAGGACCTGGGGGTGACAAGTTGTCCCTGAGTGAGCAGCGTGGCCTGGGACAAGGAAAGCCAACCACATCCCAGGCTGTATGAACAAAAGTGTGGCCAGCAAGCTGAGGGAGGTGCATCTTCCTCTCTATTAAGCCTTTGTGAGACCACAACAGGAGTCCTGTGCCCACTTTTGGGCTCCCCAGGATGAGGAAGTCGTCGATGTTCTGGAGCAAGTCCAGCGGAGGGCTGCCAAGGTGACTAGGGAGATGGGACACGTGATGTGCAAGGAGAGGCTGAGAGGGCTGTTTTTGCTCAGTGTTAAGAAGAGAAGGCTGAGATGAGTCTTACTGTAGTCTACAGCCATGTGATGGGAGGGTGTAGGGAAGGCAGTGCCATGCTTCTCTTGGAAGTCTGCAGTGAAAGGGTGAGGCAGCAGACGTAGATTGCAACAGGGGAAAATTCTGACTAGCTAGTAGGAATGTACTTTTTTTTTTTCACTGTGAGGGTGATCAAACACTGGAGGAGGGTGCTTGGAGAGGCTGGGGAATCTCCATCATTGGAAATAAAACTTCCCTGGACAACCTGATCTCAGTTACCTGCCTTGAGATGGGGTGGGATCAGGTGGCCTCCAGAGGTCCCTTCCAACCTACATTATTCTCTAATGCTGTGACCTTGAGCATTGCTTTGGAAAGTTGCTGTCAGCTAAAGAGGAAGCTCCTATATGAATTGTTTGAACAGAAGTTTTGCAAGCCTTGCAATATGTTTCTAGTTCTCTGCTATGCCTGACTGCCTGTCACGTATATTTATCTAAGTAGGGCTCTCTTTTAATAAATTCGGTATGAAAAAGCTATGGCTCAGAAGCAACTGAATCAAGTGACTAAGGATGTTTTAAGGACTAGAATTAGATTTCCCAGTTGTGCATGTTAACCTAAATGTTTTAGTTGTGTTCTGGAGATAACATTTTTTTCATTCTGCTTAAATATCTTTTCACCTAGACAGGCCTTAGCAGTGAACAGGGACTCTTCACTGTCCCTGTTGATTGTAATTTACTTTTTTTTCCTTTAGAATATCTTCTTGCATATTTTGGATATATCTAATCCCAAGGAAATCTGGAAGTTTGCTGAAAAATTCAAAAATGAACATAAATTAAGTGTGTTGGTAAGTTTGCATACTTAAATCATGTGTCTGTCTTTGGACCGTGCAGCCTATGAATTTGTTCAACACGTAGTCTAGATTTCACAATTTGGCCCACAATTCTCTGCTTAATTTTCTCTGAATGTTTTTGCAGTAATCTTCCATGGTTTGTTTGCTCTTGTCTGTTCTCAGTTCACATACACAGATACGATACAAAAGAAGAGAGAAAAGCAGCAATTTTTTAGCTGCATCTTTTGAGGTTCTTACCACACATTTTCAGTTTGACTTTCATTACTAATAACTTTGTCCTTCTTAAAGCTAGTTCTTAAAGATTAAACTTTTGTAGAGAGTCTGGTTAGAGCAGTCTAAAACAGAGCCAGGGGGAGAGCAAACAGTTAAGCAGCGTGGCTGGTAAGGGGCTCAGTTCTCTTTCCCCTTTATTCAGCAGTGAAAATTTGCTCTGGGGGCTGCACTAAAACTGAGGCACAAGAGCACTTGTTTTGGTGCTTACTAGATGAGGAAATTCTGACAGAAATGGGAAAATAGCTTCTGAGGAGTAGCAGTGAATGAGCAGGAAGGTATGTAGGGGCAGATTGCCTTTCAAGGTGGGGAGGAAAAGCTTGAGCTTCCTCTGGAGGGTAAGGTAGAGAAAGAAGTGTGTCTGAGAATATGCTAGCTGCACACAGCTTGCAAGCTTCTGACTGTTCATGAGATTTTTACCTTACAGTGCATCCATGCTGTGTGACGCAGCGCAGTTTTAGTAATGTGTGAGTTAGCTGGGGTATCTGTGCAGGGTTGACAGGCACAGAGAAAAGCTGGGGTCCCTACAACCAGGGCACAAAGTTGGTACAAAGCACATCTGCTGGGTTAGCTCTGCTCTTCTCAGGGCGAACTAGGATGCAGCAACCTGCTGACCTGGCTAATCTGCCAAGTTTGGAGCTAATTCTTTTAATTTGCTGGGGGTGGGAGTTCCTGTGGGCCATTGTACTGCATATTGCACAGCTTCCCATAGTTAATCTTCCCCTCACAGAGAACACATCGCCACATAGTGTGGATGATGTGGGGATGGCGTGGTCTCAGATGAGACTAACAAACTACACTGCATATTTATGTTCTAATATTTGCTTTACAGTTTGCATATTACTTTCTGTGAGAAAAGAGTTTAAAAACATGGAGTAAGGCACTAAGAGGCCTGTTGGCTCTCAGTGTGATACATCTGTGGTGAGCCATTTCTCTGAACAGCCTTTCTTTTGTGAAAAACCTTTATGATCAGTGACAGAGTAGTGTGATTTGGAATAGCATGGTTTATTGAAACAGTTTGTAGCTTTCTGCTGCAGTGTCAGAAAACAGCGAAGTAACATGGACTGCTTGTATGTGTGGTTTTGCGTGTAGATATATTTGTGGAGATTATTTTTGTTTACAGGAGTTGTCTTACAGATCAACAATGCAGGATGTATGGTGAATAACAGAGAATTAACTGAAGATGGACTTGAAAAAAACTTTGCAACGAACACTTTGGGTGAGTATTGAAGGCTTAGTTCTGAAATATACTTGTTTTGGTTACAGAATTGTGGTTTTACAGCTGGGTTCATGAGGTACGTATTCCTGCTCAAAGAGGGATCATACCATTGCTGTAACAGGGAAGGAGCAGGAAAGGAAAAGAGGAAGTACTACAGCTTGTTTACAGTGTCATTTTTTTAATTTCTCAGTCTTTCAATTTCTCAATTTTTTCAGTTCTCATATCAGTGCCTTTATTTATCATAGCAGCAGTGGATAAATGCAAATAAGATTTAATCAAATTGATTCTGAAATTTGCTAGGAAACTTTGTTCCAAGCAGTGCTGCTAATGATACTCTCTTTGTCATAAGTGTGCTCCTGTGGCTTGGATAGAGCTTGGAGCACGTTCAGATATTTCCAAAGACATTCAAATGTTTCAGCAGGCTTGAACAGCCCTGTTTGATATGACAGAGGCACTGTGTAGGAAGACTGCACCCTATATAGTGCCCTGGACACTCTCAAACAGATGCAACATCTAGTCAAGTGATTGAGCAGTACTGGGTAAGTCTTAGGCACTCCACATATAAGGGGTGTATCCCATGAACTGTGTGGTGGAGGTATAAGAGGGACAAATTAAGGGAAGCAAACAAAGGGCGAAAGGGGATATGTGGATGAGCAGGGAAGACGGCGAGCAAAGTGGAAGGTTCCCCCATAAAAGCCATGGAAAAGATGTAAGCAAACAGCCAGCCAGCAGAGAGAAGACCTGTCTGCTGCCACTGATATCTGTAGGGCTGAAAGCTGCACCTCTTGCAAAGAGAGATGTGGTGCTTGCATCAACAAACAGTCCTGACACTCTCTTTCCCCTCTCCCTTCATGCAGGGTAGGAGGCTTTCCCAAGAGACTGTCTCTAATATATTCAGAAGTGACACATTAAGGGGAGCTGTGGTGCTTTGTTTCTGTGTTTTCTACCTGTTCATCAGTATCTGGGATGAGGAAGGGGGAAGCTTAGGCTGTAAAGATCAGGCATTTGTAGAACTAATATAGCCTGGAAATCATTGTTGGGTTTTATTCTTAGTCTTTTTCCGGTGTTGCTTCCTTAACTCCTATTTACTTTTGAAAACTAACATTTTAGGTATAAATGTCTTGTGCTTAGCTGATATGGTACATACAGCTTGGTTTGTTTTGTTGGTTTCTTTTTCTGCAAGTCTTGACTACATTAAACTGATAATTCAGGTATAAAGGCACAGATTCATTTTCTTCAAATTAATCTTCTGCTAACATTCTTCTGTTTCTCGTGGTCAAAATTCAAAGTGAATTTTATTTTGCTATCAAATTTCCCCTGGCTGCAGAAGTACAAGAACTTCTACCTTGAGAAATTTATTCACCTTAAATTAGTTTAACCCTCTTGTGGTCTTTCAAACAAAAATCCAGCAACGTGCAAAGGTGCAGCTCTTCCAGAGGGAAGCACAGCAGAACAAATACAACAGTCTGAACATGAAAGCATGTTTTGGTTTAGTTTTAAACATTGAAGAAATTAATTGCTGAGGAGCTGTACTAGTGCATCACTTGAATTCGAGTTTATCACACAAGTAGAAGCAGCGAGTTCTGCTTTTCCAGCTGTAAATCAGCCTCACTAGACATACATAGCTGCACAGAGGAAGCTGAATTACAATTGTAGCGAACTAGGAAAATGCCTGTATTGTCTTTTATGAATGTTACATATAGAACTCCTTTATTCATTTGTGTATCACTTGCTGCATGACTGTATGTAAGAAGGTCAAGGAGGTGATTGCACATTTGAGCGGATAAGGTAAAACAGGTAAGTCATCCTCTGGTGACCAACTTCTGCAGAGTTCAAACAAGGAGTGGGTTGTTTCCTTAGACTGGTTCTGTCTAGGCAACAATAAGGATTAAATATTGAAGCTTTTAGAACAGAATGGGACTTGGTTGAGCTGGAAGAGGCTGTCTGTGCAAGTGAAAGCTTCTGTGCTTGCAGGTCAGTCACACATGAAGGACCAATGCTATCAACAGTGCAGGGTTTTTTTCTTCGAAGTCAGAGAAGGGGTAATAAATCATATCTGCCAGAGTCAGAGTAGGAGAAGGCTGTATGGAGAAATGCATGTCAGAGTAGATGTTGTGTTAAGTCATTTCCCTAAGCGCTAGGTACCTTTGGGTGTCCTTTACTCTGGAGAAGTTATTTCTGTATCAGTAACTATCTGTGGGTATAAGTTCCCAGGGAAAAACTTGGCTAAATTAGATATGGCTGGTATATAGGTTGGCTGTAAACTAGAATGTGGTCTGAGAGACCAAACTAAATTCCCCTTTCTGCCTCTCTTCCCTGAAAAGCTAAAGCCTGAAGGGTGACATGGGCTCAAGGCCTCTGTTTTGAAAATCTGCCATTGTCCCCCTCATCAGCAGCATGGAAACAATAATTCATGACTGCCTGATTTCTGCAGAAATGAGATGGAATAATATTCTTTTCTGATCTTCACGTGCAGGGCGTTCCTTCCATCTTTCCTTGACTCTTTCTACCCTGGATCTTAGCTTTGGACTAATAAAGGAGCGTGTAGGTTGTAACAGTTAAGAATGCAAGACTCCAAACTATAACATGCTTTAAATGCAGAGCAGAGTCTTTGAATTTGGTATCTGGTTAACATTTACATAAGCTGTAGAATTGTTCATTTAGGTGTCCAAAATGCTGTAGAGCTTTTAAATCCAGGCTAGGAATATTTTCCTCTTGACTGACTTGTTAGTCTGTTTTCGGGTATTTTGCATAATGGCTGTTAGAGTTTGGTTCTAATTGATCATCTGACTTGTAAAACATACTTATATCCTGGTTAATGGTTGGACTTGATCTTAAGGGTCTTTTCTAATCTAAATGATTCTATGATTCTATTCTGTGATCTTTTCTTGGACGTATGTGGGGCAAAAATGAATGCATAAGTCCTCTGGATGATGAATATGTGCAGAAATAATACTGGTTAGCATAGAAAGGAAACCTCCCTTCATGTGAAACACCACTGACTGGCTAATTGAGGACAGCTCACTGAAACAAGAGGTGCAGAGTAGTCTCTGGTGTTGTTAGAATATAGAGGTGGGTGAAGGTCATGAAAATGCAAACTGCAGGTTGATAGTTTCAGGCTTTGTATGGTTTGTTTAGTATTCAAGTTCAAACTAAACTGCTTTGAGCAGGCAGTGGCAGCCGTATCTGTGCTGGTGCATAGCACCTTTAAAATGGGGCTCCAAGCACAAATGCCACGTGGCAACAACAGAACCACAACATGAAATATCTTACCTTTCCTCTCTGCTAGATCCCCAAGGATTATTGCTCTGATTGCTGCAGCTCAGCAAAGGTGTAGAGAGCAGAATAGCTGTGGAGCACTTAAACTGTAATGTGGGAGCGCTAGCCAGACATGAGCCTGAAATGGCATATTGCTGATTGACTCACACCTTCAGTATGAAGTTGAGTGACTGGCTTGGGGTAATGTGGGCTGATTTCCTGGGGAGCTGCTGATCCTGATGGGCAGATTTTATTTGTGTATCCTTTAGTTTGTGTGTTGTTGCCCTGACATTTCCTCCTGTGGACTGGCTTTGTACTCAGCGTTGTATCCAGGAGCTGGGCAGTGACAAGCAATCATTTCTTCTGATGAAACTTGCAGACTTCTGAGTAAACACTTTTTTTTTTTTAAATTTAATTTTAGTAATATTTTAATTTTACTTGTTTTACTAAAACTCCCAACAAAGACTATTCAAGCTGACAGTATTCAGCCATTTTGGAAAAAAAACCTGTCAGCATTAGTAGGCAAGTGGAGGCAACAGAAGCAGTTCTTCTAGAAGCACTAGACATTAAGCTGAAACAATCCTTGTTCCTCTATTTCATAGCCTGCCTCACTTTAATTTTGCTCAACACATCTTCTCGCTTAACATGGAAAAATGGCATATATGTTACATTTTTGTTGCTACTTACCAGCCAAGGGGATGCTAAAACACACTCAGAGATAAATAAATGATGCTCCCAGTATGCATCTTTTCTTCAGTCTAATGTGCTCTCATGTTTTAATGATATAGCCGTATATATTTACTCCCTGTGCAAGAAGGGGTAGGGCCAGAGGAAATAAGATGCTTTTCTACCACAGTAGCAGTACAGCCCATCTATGGCAAATTGTCTAACCTGTATGGATATTTGTCAGTCTCTCTCTTCCCTACACATAAACCATATCTAGCTGGTGTTTCACACAAGCCAGCGTTGCCTGGTGGACTGTGTTCTGAACTACTTGGAAGTCAGGCAACATGGATACCAGCTGTCAGTCTGCCGTGAGGTCAGTGCCTGATCTTTTGGCAAGACAACCTTACCTGTGAGAAGGAGACTATGACACCAGTTGTCTTTCTAAAGAGCTCTAAGAGTTATGGACGAGAGGTGCTACGTGAAAGGATAAGGTTGAATATAATTGCAAATTGACTAGCTATACTGAAGCCTGGGTTCCCAGGACACAGAGGAACCCTTATGGAGCTGAGCTTTGTAATTCAAGGGAAATGTAAACCTTTGTTTTGTCTTTCATGTTCATTAGCTCTTCCCATACACTGTCAGTTATTGCTAGTGTGGTGGAATTGGCCCTCAGAGGCAGCACACTAAAATCTTCATTCCTGATCTTGTACTCAGGAAACAGACTCAAGGATGTCTCTTACTTGGAACTGCATAAATTGAAGGCTTGAAAAGATAACCGGGTCAAGGAAGAATGTCAGTTTGTTCTCTCTTTTTTTTTTGTTCTTTTTTAGGACTTGGACATAGAAAAGCAAGCCAGTTTAACTGATTTTTACCAGATGAATGAGCCATTGAAATCTGTACAATAAAAGTGTTTTGTTTTTGTTTTGGGTTTGGTTTTTTTTTTGTTCCCACTTTTTTCACAGTTGAAATAACACTGTTCCTAATAATACTGCAAAGCTCAGGCAGATGGAAAACTTCACTGAGTGTGGTGCTGGCTGCCTGCCCTTATCTGAATGTTAGCAGATTAAAAAGCTCACCAACAATTTACCACTAATTGCCAGATAGAACATCAAGCAAAAACTATTCTAGAATCCACCAAGACACTTGGGTCTGCAATAATTGCATCATCAATTAATTTGTTGTTATAAACAGGTAGTGGCTTTATAATATTACGTCTGCTGAAACCATAATTTTCTTTATTAATCAATCTTAAACTACAGGTTTTGGGGTGACTTTAAATCTGTAAAGCAGATAGGAGTATGTGTTCATGTAGTATTATTATATGTGATATCCTGTTGATTTCCAGGTCTGAAATATATGAATCCTATGGAGTCTTCCAGGTTTTAGCAGGCTAAAGCTGAGTTCTAACACCAGCATTTTGGAAATCTGCCTTCGCAGTGTTTGTTTATATTTTCTGTTAGGGCTGTTCTGTGTTTTGTTTAGTTTCATGTTCTAGTATAGAAAGATTTGTAGCCTTCTGAGAGAAAGACCAGTGTCTAATACGCTGTAGACTTCTGTCCCTTGCACGGGGATAGCTTTCACTTTGGCTGTGCTGTGGTAGAGATGGTGAGATCCATGGTGAACTAAGCATTGCAAGAATGTGCAGAGCTACCTTCCTGGAAGACCTAACAATAGTGTTTTCCGTAGAGTCCCCTCAGCTTCTACTTCAGGTCACGCAAAAGGTATCTGATTTTATTTAGGAGTTTATGAAGCAGACAGGCTGATCTTTTTGTATTTTGGGGTTTGGGTTTTTTTTTTTTTTTTTAAACAACTTAGTGTACAAACTGAATGTTTATCTCCGTAACAGCTCCTCATTTTCTACACTTGCATCATTAAAGTTTCACTCTGTGATTGTGAAACCACTGAATTACTGCTCATACAGGTTGACAGAGGAGTTCACTGTATGGAGTTAAAAACAGGAGTTGTTAATTAGAACACAATATCAGATTACTCAACTAACTTGAGAAGACCTCAGAGCAAGTGGAGCAATTGCAAGATGGGCCACAAGAGATTGCATGTTGATTTTTTTATTTTTTTTTTGAGCAAGTAAACATGAAACTTAAACATTAATGTGATCAGCACTTGAGGTGGGGTGTGTATGAACAGCATATGTTGTCATTAAGTGCCATGCTCGTTGCTTTTACTGGAATTACCACATGTAATGCACAGACTCACAACCCACACTGTCTAATCTACCATGCGATAGAGTTGGTTGAATGGTGTGTAATGGTGGAGTTGCTGTATCCTTACAGGAAGGTTTTCATTACATTGTGTTATACATGATTTCCTATTATGTGAGCTCAGCTTCAAGACACAAAACTTAGAGGAATTTTTCCAAAGAAAAGCAAATGTTGAGAGGATGTTTATCTTTAAAAGGAATTGTGCATCAATCCCAGGAGCCTCTTTAACTGGAGGAAACATGGCCAGCAAGTACTGTGTCAAACCTCATTACATGGAACAGGGATGCAGCTTGTCCAGTAGATTTCTCTAGTCAATTCTTCACCTCAGCAGAGTTCAGTGAGGGCAAAGTGAAATCCTGTATGTGTGGGTGACAGACTGGATGCTTACTCACCCCCTTCCGCATTCCTGCTGCTTCTCAGCAAGCTCCCAAATTCATCCTGCTGGACTCTTTCATGGCACAGCAAATACTCCTTTTCAAAGGGAGGTGTTGTATACCATTTCACTGCAATTTTGGTTTTTTACCCCACCTTTACACCAGTGGGAGCCAAGCTTTCAGGCCATGCAGACGATATACGTTCCAAGGGCAGGAAAAGGTGATGTATTACAGTCTGACCTCTGTCACACAGTCATAAATGCAGGTAGTATAGCCATATGTCCAGCACTGCCTTGTAGGTGTACTCATAGCTCCCTGCCTACTGGGTTTGAGATGTGTGTGAGAAAGAGAGGCTGCTGCTCGAGTTTATGCCGTGTAAATAATTTGAAGTAGCGTACTCTTTTTCCACAGGCACTCAGACTTGTGCAAGAAATGGGCCATAGTCCAGGGGAACTCTTCAGACAGAAATGTCCTGCTCCCAGTTGCCGTGTGTCCCAGAGGGCTCTTGGTTCCTCCTCTGTCATGCATATACCTGCTGGGGAACAGGCACTGGGAAACATGGTGGCCTCAAGGCTGAGCATCTCCATTTACAGAGTATCTGCTTGAGGCAAGGACACACTTTCTCCAGAATCCCCCAGGAGCAGTGGCAGTTCTTTTTTTCTGGGGAAAAGAGGTCTTCCTTTGTTTCTGACAGAATCCTGAAGTCCTCTCAGAGGAGGGGCAGGATCTACAGGCCTGTAAGCCTAACCTCAGTACCAGGGAAGATTATGGAGTGATACATCTTGAGTGAGCTCGCCAGGCAAGTGCAGGACAACCAGGGGATCAGGCTCAGCCAGCACGGCTTCATGAAAGGCAGGTCCTGCCTGACCAACCTGATCTCCTTCTATGACCAGGTGACCCACCTAGTAGATGAGGGAAGGGCTGTGGATGTTGTCTGCCTGGACTTTAGCAAGGCCTTTGACACTGTCTCCCACAGCATCCTCCTAGAGAAGTTGGTGGCTCATGGCTTAGACAGGTGTACTCTTCGCTGGGTAAAAAACTGGCTGGATGGCCGAGCCCAGAGAGTTGTGGTGAATGGAGCTAAATCCAGTTGGTGGCTGGCCACAAGCGGTGTTCCGCAGGGCTCAGTGTTGGGGCCAGTCTTGTTTAATATCTTTATCAATGATCTGGATGAGGGGATCGAATGCGCCCCTTGATCAGTAAGGATCAGTAAGTTTACAGATGACACCAAACTGGGCAGCAGTGTTGATCTGCTCGAGGGTAGGAAGGCTCTACAGAGGGATCTGGACAGGCTGGATCAATGGGCCGAGGTCAATTGTATGAGTTTGAACAAGGCCAAGTGCCAGGTCTTGCACTTGGGTCACGACAACCCCGTGCAACACTACAGGCTTGGGGAAGAGTGGCTGGAAAGCTACCCGGTGAAGAAGGACCTGGGCTTGACAGCCGGCTGAACATGAGCCAGCAGTGTGCCCAGGTGGCCAAGAAGGCCAACAGCATCCTGGCTTGTATCAGGAATAGTATGGCCAGCAGGACTAAGGAAGTGATCGTGCCCCTGTACTGGTAAGGCTGCACCTTGAATACTGTGTTCAGTTTTGGGCCCCTCAGTACAAGAAAGACACTGAGGTGCTGGAGCGTGTCCAGAGAAGGGCAACGAAGCTGGTGAAGGGTCTGGAGAGCAGGTCTTATGAGGAGAGGTTGAGGGAGCTGGGGTTGTTTAGTCTGGAGAAGAGGAGGCTGAGGGGAGACCTTGTCGCTCTCTACACCTACCTGAAAGGGGGTTGTAGTGAGGTGGGGGTTGGTCTCTTCTCCCAAGTTACAAGCAATAGGACGTGAGGAAATGGCCTCAAGCTGCGTCAGGGAGGTTTAGATTGGGTATTAGGAAAAATTAATTTACTGCAACAGTGGTCAGGCACTGGAACAGGCTGCCCAGAGGGGTGGTGGAGTCAGCATCCCTGGAGGTGTTCAAAAAACACGTAGACGTGGCACTTCAGGGCATGGTTTAGGAGTCATGATAGTGTTGGGTTGATGGTTGGACTTGATGATCCTAGAGGTCTTTTCCAACCTAGATGATTCTATGATCACCAGGATACCCAACGCTTAATGCTTTCAGTGCAAGGCACATCACTGTTGATCATCACTTTTCCCTCCATGTACCTTTCTGTTCTCTGTTGGTCTTTTAAACCATTAAAAAAAAATCCTCAGAAAAATCTGTACAGTTTGAACACAGTGATAATTAAGCATTAATTACATTTGATATGTTTTACCAATTTTAACTAAGCTCTGTGGGAAAAGGTTTCTCCTTTAACAGACAAAAATTATTTTTGTGTCAAGAAAATGTACTAGAATGCTGAAGTGTTCATTTTGGAAAGGCAGATGTCCAGTACATTGATATTAATAATCAATTATTAGCAAAAAGATACACAATTTGGATGTTGTCTTGATTTCCTTAAGTGGGGGGGTGAGGGGAATGTAGTTTCTTCTACCAAATCAGTCTTGGTTTTCCTTTCAAATTTTTTTTTTTTTTACTAAAAATAAGAAACTGTTAATGCAATTCATGTTTATTCAAGGACTGTGGCAGGCAACGCATTCATTTGCAACTTCTCCTTTTACTTAGAAATTCATTTCTGTAGTACTGCATGCTGCAATACAGATGTTCTTGGCAAAATGCATGCCATGAGGCACGTGGCTCTGTCAGGCCTCTAGACTGGCTGTACTTAGCATTGTTCCTGTTTGTTTGAATGTGCTATCAAACTACATGCCAGCTTTTATGTGAATAAAAATGTGGAGGTTTCAGTTGATGATGATGTATTTCAAACAACAATATACCTTATTAATAAGGTATATCTATTCTACTATTATTTTACTAAATTTCTTGTCTAGGCTGTTTTGCCTGACCAACCAGCTCATGCAAATAAAAACATATAATATCCAAGTATATATGTTAAAGTACTAAGGAGTTTGTGTTCAAACACTTAAAATGGGGACAATAGTTGGCGAAATATTTAATAGTGGGAGAAATGAAACGCTTCAGTCTTAATGCCTGATGTGTTGCATCTGTGCGTGTTTGGAGATGCTAGTGCTTACTATAGGAAGCTGAGGTCAAAACTGGTCTTTTTGTGCTCTGTCTCAAAGCAAATGGGCAAGTGGTTTTGTGGGGCAAAAAGATTGAATGCTCTGGCTCTGTGGGATTTACTGAATGCCTAATAAACTTGAGGAAGAGAGGGGGCACTGGCTTTGCAGTTAGTTTGTGGTTTTAAATAAGCACATAAACTTCTGACAAGCTGTAGTTGCTATAAGCAGGATTTTTGGCATTGAACATTTCTCTCATCCAGCTGGAAAACAAAACAAACCCCAGTTGTTAATGAGGCAATGTTAATGCATTCATCTTTGCATCCCTTTAGAATTAACAAACCAACATGAAACCCCTTAAAAGTGTAAATTAATCTGCAGGACACTAAAATCAAGCATCCTTATAGCTGGTGCATTGCAGCTCTGCCTTTAGGAAATGCAGTGTATTTAACCATGACATGATGTTACTTTGCATTTGAAGAATCCATAGCAAATCAAAATTTAATCCAGGCTCTCAGCTTGTACTGAAGTGATTTTTTTTTTTTTTAACATCGTGGCAGTCTCCCATGACAATCAGCGGTAGTTCTTGTCCTAATGATGTCATCGTTCAGTCTCCTTGCCACTACCGGGGGAGATGTATGGGCTCTCGTTATTCACTGGCAATTGCCTTTGCTTGCATTTTCTGCTGAAGACAGGCTGCATTTACTCATCTGCTGTGCATTTGCTTTGTTTGATTTGCCAGGTTTTTAAATATATTGTGTGCATATGGATGTCCCTCTGATTCTATAGAGAAAATAAAGACTGCTGTGACTGATAGGGGAAATGAACAGTTTGTTCACCAAGCACGTAACATGTTTGATTTTGGTAGTGTATTTATAAACATGCTGTATTTTAACTGGGTGATCTCACTGCCTCTGTGGAAGAGAGGTTATAAAGACACATGCTGAAGTCTTCATATCTAGTGAAAAACATGGCCTCGGTAGCTCATGGAAAAAAATACGTTTATCGCTGACATAGAATTGTTGAACTAGAGCCATTTATGAAGAGGCGAGAGGGAAGTACACTCGATGAAGAAACAGTAGACTAAATGGGGCTAGATTCATCTTGAATTAAAGATTTTTTTAAAATACAGTTTAAAGGGGAAAAAATTAAAAAATATCTCTGAAGCGAGAAAAAAAAGAAAAATCCCTGTGTTGCACTTGAGCAGGCGAAACATCACTAGGTGTGTCTGAATCAAATACACTAGCACTTGAACAATGTTTTGAATAACAAACTTTGCTGGTCATGGTAACAGCTGTACTGGAATATATTTGTTTGGTGTGCACAAATCAATGCTAAATGAACATGATTAAAGCGGGGAAGGACGCAGTTCAGTTTCTCCACGTAATCTTAGCTCAGCCTTGGGCACACAATGTTAGTATTTTCCCCCTGAAGGGTTCCTTATCTTCTGTAATTGTCATGCTGGGGATTTAAGAGGCAGTTTTTGTGTGCAACGCAAATCAGAAGTGTTGGAGTACTCTGAGTAATTTCACAGCGAGAAGGTAAAAATGGATGAGTCTTAAGTGCATATGCAAGGGCCTAAGAAACAAAAGTGTGAAGCACAGTTTCTCTCTCTTGTTCGTGACCTGGCAGTGATACGGTTGTATCAGGAATAGTGTGGCCAGCAGGAGTGGGGAGGGGATCGTGCCCCTGTACTCAGCACTGGTGAGGCCACACCTCCAATACTGTGTTCAGTTTTGGGCCCTTCACTACAAGAAGGACATTGAGGTGCTGGAGCGTGTCCAGAGAAGGGCAATGAAGCTGGTGAAGGGTCTGGAGCACAAGTCTGATGAGGAGTGGCTGAGGGAACTGGGGTTGTTTAGTCTGGAGAAGAGGAGGCTGAGGGGAGACCTTGTCACTCTCTACACCTACCTGAAAGGGGGTTGTAGTGAGGTGCGTGTTGGTCTCTTCTCCCAAGTTACAAGCAATAGGACGTGAGGAAATGGCCTCAAGTTGTGCCAGGGAAGGTTTAGATTGGATATTGGGAAAAATGTCTTCACCAAAAGGGTTTTCAGGCATTGGAACAGGCTGCCCAGGGAAGTGGTTGAGTCACCATACCTGGAGGTGTTTAAAAAGTGTGTAGATGTGGTGCTTAGGGACATGGTTTAGTGGTGGACTTGGCAGTGCTAGGTTCACAGTTTGACCTGATGATCTCAAATGTCTTTTCCAACCTAAATGATTCTATGATTCTACATGTCACACATGAAGTGAAAATGCATTCCCTGTTTCTTCACTGGCATCACCTCACCCACAAGGCAATCCATACCTGAACCATTTTGCTTTCACAGGCATGGCTGTAATATAGTGATCAGTTTGCTCTATGGGTACAATAAACAGAAGTCTATAAAATAACTGATGTGCCTTTTGAGAAGTATGCATCAATGCAGACCACTACAAGTTGAATAGGCATACTGCAGGTAAAGCAGCAAGAAAATGTGTAAATTCAGATGAAGTTTCAGAAATAAAGAGATGTTGTGATAGGGGCTGGAGAGAGAAGAAAGCTTTTTTTAAAAAGAAAAGTTAATGTTGGTGTCTGTCTGTCTTGAAGGTACGTACATTCTGACAACTGCCCTGCTGCCCCTCCTGGAGAAAGAAGCTGATGCCAGAGTGGTGAGTTTGCAATGCTGTTGAAAAGTGCTGTTTCACTATTCTTACCTTCTGATTTGTGACAGTATTTCTTTGACTGTGCTAGCAATGCTGGATCAGTTATAATGCTGTAAGCATCTCTAGAATCCTCTTGGATTTTGCTAACAACAACCTCCTTCTCCAAGGCAAAGCCCCTGCCTGCTACTTCAACCCTTCTTTGGAAAGCAGAGTAAAACTCTTCCTTTGGAAACTTCCCCTTTTAGTTTCCCTGGGGCAAGTTATCTCTTGCAGCGTGGTGCAAAATACCTATACCAGGAGCATAGGCTTAAAAGAATCTTACAGGTTTTGGTATAAAACCAGGCAGCAGGTACATTTTTTTAAATGAGATTTCCCAAATTTTGTACAGTGTCTCTGGTTTTCTAATTAGCTTCTGTAAGTGCTAAATGTAAACTACAAATAGTGCTATTCTGCTATTTTCTTTCTCCCAATTACTTTTCAAAAGGAAGAAGCACAAAGTTCCCTGATGGAGTCAACACCACTTTGAATGAAAATCACTTTCTAAAAAAATTTCTGTGTCTTCTACCTGATCTCCAGGTATGCTCCACACATGAGCACAAGCATAGTGCAAAGAGTATGCAGACAAATCCTCCTCCTAGGGACTTCAAAATATGTCCTGAAGACCACATTACGTGCATGAGTGTGATTGAGGGGAGTTCCTGCTTTTGTTTTTCATCTATTTGCTTTTCATTTATTTGTTTTTCATTCATTTGATTACAGATAACTGTCTCTTCAGGGGGCATGCTAGTTCAAAAGTTAAACATATCTGACTTGCAGTCGGGAAATGGGACATTTGATGGAACTATGGTGTATGCACAGAACAAGGTACAGTCCATGGTTTTGAAAAGAAAGCCCAGCACTTGTTTGCTAGGTGGCTTATACCATGTGATTTGCAAGAAGCCTGTTGTTCACTGTTGCCTTTCCATTGCATTGAACCCATACAGAGCTATAACCTTCAGGACTATGACGGCATGCACTTACGAGTGCATACCATCTTGTGTGGAGAGCATGGCTAGACTTCCATTTGATTTGATTTAAGTCTCAAGGGGGAAAACTGTCTTTAGCTGACAAATCCTTTCTGCCTGCTTAGTTCTTACCTACAGTCTGCAGCAAGTAGACGTGGTCAGTAAAAGCAGTGTAACCACTTTAAAAGTAAGCTTGTGGCCAGGATATGGATTGCAATGACCATGATGGTCTCTGACAAAATTATCCAATAAATCCAGTCAGGATGAGCAAGGGTATATTTCTGCTGTACATAAATGCCATGGTATTTACAGCATATTTGGTGTAGTTTATCTCTCTGGGAAGTAACTTGGTGGACAGGCAATTGAACCTGATGCTAGTCTGGCTCTTTTTGCTCTATCCTAGAGACAGCAAGTTGTCATGACAGAACGATGGGCAAAAGCTCACAGAAACATCCATTTCTCTGTTATGCACCCTGGCTGGGCAGACACTCCAGGTAACATCTGCCTGACACTGACTATATTTTTTTCTGTTTGGGATTAGTCTAAAAGCAAAGAGAAATGAGACTTTCTGTTAGATTTCTCCAACAGGTGCAGTGATTTCTTGGCTCCAAACTGGCACTTCAAGTAGTTTTGTACCCCCGTGGTAGCTCTGTTCTGCACAGTGTCTGCTATCTGTGTATAGCCAGAGAATAATAATGGGCAAAGAATGGTTCCAGCCCCACGCAAATGCACAGCAGAGCCATAGTGCATTAAGCTAACCTTTAAGTTACATTTGTAGTGGGACTATTAAACACACAGATAAGAGCTTTTGCCTCTGTGAGTACCAACGTGCAGACATTGGGAATTTGCAAGGGCATATAGGAAAACGGAGCACGTGCCATTGTGCAAGCCCTGTTCCTCTGCTCTTCCTCCAAACATTTACTGCCGTCAAGAAGCAGCATGTTTGGCCAAACAGCCCTTTGTCTGAGCTGCAGCTGTTCTTCAGTGTCTGTGTCTCAGCAGGAGGGCCAGCATCGTTTATCCAGTATGCATGTTGCGTTCCACAGTATGTTACCAGCCCCGAACACCCAAGCTTGGGATGCAGACTAGCAATCTGATCTCTAGGTCTTTTCTAGGGACGCAGTTTCCCAGATTTGCTTCTGATGACAGAAGCATTTACCCCATCTACATTATGCTTGAAAACTGCCCCTTCCAACTAAATATCCTAGTATTTCTTTTTCTTTAAAATACATTTATTTTTGCACATCCTTTGTGGATTTCAAATCTAATGAACCATAAAGTTTTCCCACCTTAAAGTTCAAGGACTCTCCAACCCCCAAAAATAAACAGCTGCAGGGGATGGGCCTTCAGTCATCACCTGTTGGGGAAAATAAAAAGAAACCAGAGTTTAAACATGAATTATGTCATCGGTTTAGGTACTGTTCACCATGCAGTTTTTAAATACAGTGCTGCAATTTGTTTCCTAAAACTGGTGAGAAAATAAGAGCTAAAAATCCTGTTAGAATACCTGGGGTTTGGCATTTCTGTTTCCCCCATGTCTTACTTCTTTGTAGTTTAGAATGGAATTGGCTCAGGAACCTCTCACTGATCCTGTTCTCAGCTCTTACTAGTGTTGTCCCTGTAATTTGACCCAAACAAACAACTGGTGGATCATCTGGCAGTTAAGCACTATTCCACCGCAAGTCGTTGTACTCCTAGCTATGGGGAAATACTTGTTCTTTCATGAACTCTGAGGTGCCTTGTCTTCTTCCTACACTCACAGTGGTAATTTTAAGCAGCTCTTTTTTTCTATCAAAAAAGCCTTGCACGGCAGACCACCATTCCATTGTTCCTTTCTAGCTGTGAGATCGTCAATGCCAGATTTCTATCAGAAGATGAAGAATACTCTGCGCACAGAGGCCCAGGGAGCTGATACTGTTGTCTGGTTGGCAGTATCATCTGAAGCAACAAAGCTACCCAGCGGCTTGTTCTTCCAAGGTGAGGTGGCAGTGTCTTACATTGTGTAGCAGTGGAGGTCCCTAAGCTGCCTGAACTGTAGGATCCCCATCTGGCCTGGAAGGGGATGAAGGCTTGACCAGGCAACTGTTTAAAGGATAAAGTATTTATCAAAATCATTCCAAGACTAAAGGTTCAGGTGAGCATTGTGCAACCAGAGAATGACTATGTTGTTATGTTCCTTCTTTTGTCCTCTAAAGTAGCTGATAGAGACTTCAAACCGTTTCTTTAGGGAGGTTGGTTTTTTTTTTTTAATGAAAATGGCTGTATGCAGGACTGTGCCAAGGGAAGGTGAATCACTGCAGTCAAACAGCATCTTTTACGATGCTAGGAAACTAGCATCCTTCTCACAGAGCACTGGGGGTTGGCTTTGCTTTGACAGGCTCTTCTTCCTACCGTTCCATGCTAGTTAAAACTGCCAGCTCCCCCTTTCTCTAACGCTGGGCAGAGACTTGAGCACAGTGGCATTTTTGGCACTGTAAGCATATGGAATGGAAAAATAGGGCAGAGCCTTTCTTTTCTGCCAGGCAAATGACAGGCATCTTAGTAGGAGCAGCTGGAAGCATAGATGTCTTAATGGTGATGCAGGTCAGTCCAACAGGAGAAAGGAAAAGCTCAGGGTAATTGCTTACAGGAGCCCAGTACTTTTGTTGGATGTGGCACTCAAATCCTAATCCACTGAATTTCTGGCACAGCATGCAGGAAGTTCAGACTTTTCTGGAGTTGCGTTGACTTTGTCCCTTCTGTCCCCTCTTAGACAGTCACACAGGGTTGGTTGACACATATTTAACCAGACTTTTTTCGTGTCATCATGTGGTGAATGCAGAAACCCTACATCCCAGCTGGTCAGTCTTCTCTGTGGAACCAGGCTTCATCTTTTTCGTACTCGTATCACCTTCTTCTGGTCCTAATACTTCTGCTCAGCTGTTCTTGCTCTAGATCATAATTCTGCCAGGCTCTTGCCTTTGGCCTTTGTCTATCCCCAGCTCTAGTAAACAGGGAACACACCTTGGCTCTTCAGCTATAGATAATTAGTTTTGAGAGCTTTGGTCTTGGCATGACTGCTCTTAAGTGGACTGCAAGAGAAATCCTGTGTCTGTGTCCCATGCTTATCAAATAGTGATGAAGTCAGTTATTTCTCTCTCCTACTGCCCTTTGGAAGCCACAGCCTAGTATGGGCCCTCTTCAGGCCCTTTCAGTAAAGGGCTTTGTGTGCAGGGGTACTTTACCACAAACCCTGCTCTTCTGGTCCTAGACGGCCATTTCCTGAATCAGCCACACCTTCCCTCCATTTCCTCTGTTCCCTTTGAGTGCAAACCAAAGCCAGCAAATTTTTTTTTCCTTAGGAAAAAAAAATGGGAAGTGAGAACATGGCTCGTACAACCAGAATTCTCTGCATCTGCCAAAATAAATAAAAAATGTTTGACAGAGTCCTGCTTTCCAAAGACTAGAAGCATCTTCTCCGTGATGCTGAACTTGGCTTTCACACATAGTTCCCAAACTTCAGCACAGGCTACTAGAAGCACTACAGTTAGGGAGGAAGCAGTTCATATTCAGTGGCGGAGAAGGGAACATTCCTCTGCATGTTTCTCTCTCCATGGTTTTCCGTAAGCAGAGGTTCTGTGGCGTGTGCAGCCAGTTACAACATTTGCTCTGAAGAGAGCAAACATCTCTGCTCCCCTGAGAAGCCTGATGGCAGCCTGATAGGTTTTCAGAGAAATCTGCTGCCCAGTGTTGCAACAGCTTGTTCTTTTAGTCTCTTCTGGCTACTGCGGAAGTTGGACTTATTAAAATAGACTAACAGTGCTGCTCTGATGGTTGCTTCATAGACATCTGAGAACACTGTCATAAGGTTCCCAGGCTCTAGGTACCATGTTTTTGGAGAGAAAAATCCCTTAGATTGGATGGTGATATAGCTATATTTACACAGAGTGAGCGAGGAGTATGAGATTTGGAAAACAAATCAAAGCATCTAATTGAGTGAATTTGGTCAGACGTCTTTAAGTTGGATACGTTACTTATGGCGATTGAGCAATTAGCATAAATTCTTTAGCAATTAGAATTTAACCATTTAGTTTTAAGGATGAAAGTAAGCATTTTAAGATATAATCAAAGTCCCAGCTGGGGAATTTGTGTAGCACTAGAACCATTGTCCTGGAGGCAAGGAAAAACCCTGTCTCATGCTGAAAAAGCAACCTCTGCCTGCAGCAGCAATCTCAAGTTATTGGTCTTTGTCTACAGGAAGTTACACTAGTGACAGGGAGCAGGCATAAACCCCCCAATAAGGCCTTCCTTTATCTGTCCTCCCCCCTAGCTGCAAGCGGGGTCTTGCTCCCCAGTCTAAGTCATATTGTGTTAAAGGACAATCACTCTAGTTCCAGAATACAAATGAAATTAGTTTAATTTCTGGTTGGAAGATATGCTTAACTAGCATTGTTTACAGATACCTAGAAGGTAAGTTTCCTGGCTTTAAGACCATGAGGTGTGTTTGGGCCGTATAGAGCCTAGCAGAAAAATCTCCTTTGTGCTAGAAGAGGTAGTTAAATATACCCATAAGGGTATTTTTATTTTTTGTCTTCCAGACAGGCAACCAGTCCCTACACACTTACCCCTGGCAAGCACCCACAGTCCACCAGAGGATGAGGAGAAGCTAATGGAGGTGCTGGAAGAGCTCTCCCAGAAGTTCAAACCCACTTCTCCAGGAACTTAGTGTCACTGCTGACACAGCCCAACACAAAGCTTCTAATTACACAGTAACAGTACCGTAGTATGCCTGCTGTTGAGGGGAAGTAGGACGCCATAGGCCTGTTAAAAATAAATTATGTTCGGGTGTTCTTATCATGGGGGAGAGTGGTGCCTGCGACTCTCTGCTGCCAAGAGTCTCTCCCACTGTGAATGTTCACCTACTGTCGCAAGACAAAGTAATGTTGTGTTCGTTGAATTGGAGGAAAAATTGGGACGCATTAAAATAAAACCCAAGGCTTTGTGAAGTTGCCCTAAAATCTTTCAAAATACTCAGCACAGAGAAATGCAGAGCAGTGTACCTTCAGTAGCCCTCATGAAAGACTTCAGGAAAGAAGTAGCAAATGTTTTAAATGATGTTTAACTACTGTATTTGTGAGGTTGGTGGCTTCCTTCACTGCGTGAGGGTGACCGGGCTCAAACCTATAAGCGGGAATGCAGAAACTCTCTCTTGCATCGCCTGCTTAGTTTAAATGGAAGGATTCCTCACAGCTTTCAGTCTCCATGAATCAATGCTGGTATGCAGAAGTGATCTGCTTCCTCATGCTTAAACAGCAAGAATTTAGGAACACTGCCAAATGCCTTCCACATTACTTTATGGAGCCAGGGCTGAATATTATCCTGTTTATGTCAAGACACCATGAAGTAGGAGGCTTCAACACATACCACACCCAGACATGGTCGGATCCAGCGAAGGAATGGCTGCATGACTCTAGGCATGAAAAGAAATAACATGCTAAGCCGTACGTGCTTGCCATTTCTGTGAAAGATCAAAGGGAATTGCTTTATCGTTATGAATGGATTAAGAGGGGGAAGGGAACACTGGAGGGGCACTGGTTTTAGAGGAGAAGTCCACCTCCTGATGGGAGGGTTGTGTTTTGCCTGGAACTGTTTATTTCCAGACACAGAAGATGGGATTTGTCTTACCTGACCTGTGGGTGTTTGTATTACTCATTGGGATTCTTGCTGTAAATCAGTAGAGAGAAAACAGGCTTTTTCACAGTGATTTACTGGATCTAGTTTAAGAAACGACCCCTACATTCCTACGTCTTTCTACCAATGGTGAAGACAACCAGCTCAGACTAAGACATTCAGGTGGGATTCATTTTGTCTTACGTATTTCAGATTTACTGCAAAGCCAAGACTATTAATAACGATAGTGGTAACACATTTTTTCCTGAACTGAGTGTGTTTGATAGCAAACTGCACACAGTACCCAACAAAGTCACACTACTGTTTTACACTTGGCTGCAGACCAGCATGGTAGGACAAATGACCGAGACACAAATATAACAGAGGCGTTCTTGAGCTCTCTGCAGTGACTGGTAGGTAAAGGCCATGCTGATGGGCAGAGGAGAACTCTTTATGTCCACTTTACATAAATTAGTTTCCTACTGGCTGATGGCATTTACTTATTATTCAGAGACATCCTATTAAGTATCAATTTAGAAAAAAAACCCGTCTCTTTTCAGCCTATTGTCAGTCTCCTTGGAAATAAAGGCTTTTTCCTGTCAGAGAGGCCCTGAAATAAGTTTTCCCATGATGAGCAGGGCTGAGACGCCAGGCTGCCACAGCTCTTCCTGAAGAGGCTGGATCAGCATTCAAGCTATTGCTTCATTTTAGAAACTTAACTCCTTCTCACACTACAGTGAGAGAAAACAATAAGGCTTGTAGAGATGTTTATTTCCTAGAATTCTGATATTAACATTTTACATAGTTCAAACTCTTAAATACAGCTCCTGAAAATAAGAGTGTGGGTGAAAGCATATATAGTAACTGCATTTCTCTATCCAGTAGTTGCAAAGCTAAGAGAGACATATGCATACTTGAGTATTTAACTCAAGTTGCTTCTCAGCTCTGCAGTATAGAAGAAAAGTTTAATGACAGGTATTCAAATGTTCATAAAAATAAGCAAAAGTGCACAATATATAATAACATATATTTTAGTCCACATTCTATATTGATGTATTTGAATAGCTTGTATTTTTCTTTTTAGTCACAGCTTAAAAATGAAGCCAAAGGGATGAAAACGGCTTTAATCAACGTTTGGTCACAGTGTAAAAGAGCCAGATACTATGGTTTAAGAGCACTTGTGATTGAAAAAAGAAAACACAGGACAGTGATGAGAAACAAAATCCAGAGTCTCCCACACGTTGGTATTATGGTCCCGATGATGCTTTATTTCAGCCCTTTTCCCCAAGAGCAAACACGGCATATGGCCATAAAGCCAGCAAGATGTTTTGTGTTAATGCAATCCAGAATGACTCGTACCTGCATGTAGGAAAATACATTTAGCATCACCTATAAATTTTTTAGGGGCAAGAGAAAAATGGCGTCCAGTGACAGATTACCAGAAATACAAGGTGGTGCAAATTCTCGCTAAGCAGTGCACACCGAGGACTTCAGTGCACACCTGGCTTACAGGAGCCGAACGACAAGCACAGCAGCTGTTCTTACTGCCCTGCCCTTTCCACGCCCAGCCCAACGCTTCTTGTATCAGCTTTCAGGCTTATATGACTCTGACCTCAGTTGTTTTTCACGTTCTGAAAGCTTTCGCACTTTTCTTCATTTTGTGAAGTCACCTAGTTGGAAGGTTTTTTTTGCTCTTGGGGATTTTGCACAGAGAGGAATGTAGCGCCACAGACCGCAGGTAGAGTCATTTCCCCCGTGTCCTAATGGACAGGCTCGGCCCATCAGCGGTGCAGTGGGAGTGATGGGCCACTGAAATGTTTCTCTGTCGTGGGTGAAAATTTTAGGAGGTCAACGTAACAGGTATCAGATGATTTTGCAAACTGTATTTCTTCTTCTTAAGTTTCATTTCTGGGCCACATTTATTCTTTGTTAAAAAAAAAAAACCAAAACAACCTGTGGTTGATTAAAGGTATAAACAATTGTTTGTTGTCTGCCTTTGAAGAGCAGGGCATTCCCCTACATACTGCACTGTTGGAGTAAACTGCCAAGATCAACCATTTGCATTTGCACAAACACACCTGACAGCTTTTGTGCTGCCTGAACTCTCCACACTCACTGTTCCACTCACTGGGAACGAGACACAAGCAGGACACCCCTTCCCGTTAAACAAGACACAGGTGGGATGTTGAACATGCCCTGCCTGGGCTCAAAGAGGGGAGTTCTACAGACTTGAGTGTAAACAGACTTAAGTCAGTGCTGAAAAACTCGGTGTAAACAATTTAGTTGGTGGGACACACCCTGGGCCAGACATTTCAATTTTCAATCCAATTAATTACCAGTTGTATTTTTTTACTAACAGAACATTTTTTAAAGCTATAGCAGTAGGAGCAGTACTAGTTTTCATCAATCAATGTGTAACTCGGTAAGTGGAGAGCGAACATGGAATTATTCTTTCAGAGAACAACCTGGCAGTCATTGACTCCAGCGGAGAAGGGCAGCTATAAACCAGCTTAATCCATAAGTTCCTTTTGCCTGTGCCCTTCTTCCATTCGCTGTGTGTTGCTCTCGCACACTCCCTGCAAAAATAACACTTCCCTTCTCATGACACCAGATCCTAATTATCTAAAATTAGTGCTGGTCAACATCCACCCCCCTGTTTTTTTAAATGAGCTGTTAACACTCTGAATGGCAGCGGGACGCTTCAGATCTCTCCTGGCTCAGCTCAGAGAGATTTCCCTGTTTGCCCACCAGGCTTACGTCTCCTGTTTTGTTGGGAGAGGTAGTTCTGGGTGCATTTGGGCAGACCCAGTGACTGATTACAGGAGGTAATTTTGAAATGCAAATAGGATGACTTGAAAACCCTGTATTCCTGCAGTCATCCCAACAGCACTCATCCAGCCAACGAGCGAGAGGAGGCATTGAGAAGAGGCAAGGGCTCTGATGGGGAGTGAGTGTAACAAAAACACTTCTGGGGCTAAAAGTGACCAAATGCAGGAACGTCAATATGTGAAGTAGGTCAGTATTTATGGTCCTGTCTCTAGAGGGAGCCATCAGATAAATGTTAAGAGAAACGAGACAGTCTTGTGAAGGAAACTTGTTCTCTCTCTGAGTAGAATCTGAGATCTGTAACACACAACCTTATGAAGAGACACAGTGCCAGCCTCGCCAAAGGCCTTCAGCAGGCCAAATTTTCAGCCTACCGTGCTGTGCCAGCAGTGGTGGTGGTATTTCATAGACAAAAATGTTGCTAGAACAGAGGAAAAGGGGTAAAACCTGCACTGGTGCAAACTTTAAGCAGCTGCCAGGAAGTGGCATTTTCCTTGATGGTTAAAAATCATTTTCTTGAGCACCTTCCCTTTACTTCCCAGCTGAGAATCCGCAATCTGCAGGGAGCCTTGGGGCGATGCACAAAATTTGTTCGAAATTGTGCAATTCGTTCACTGCCCAAACGCCCAGCTTCTCTTGGCTGCTCACCCGGTGCCGGGCGGTCGGACTGAGAATCTGTTGCGGCAAAGGAATGACCCTGCTTGGCCATACAGTAGTTGTCAGTTTTATGCCACCTCACAGAACAGGTAGATGAACGGGTCCAGTGAAAACAGTGAACAGTGAACCCAAATTCCTTGTTACAAATCAACACACACATAGAGATGAAAAAGTAATAGCCAGAAGCTGATAGAAATTAATTCAGTGGGGTTAAACTAGCACAATTTATTCAGTTATGTTGCAGACATTTACATAACAGAAAGGAACTGGAAAGTGTTACAATATAATTAGTGGAAAAGATGGTTAAATTGGTGAGCAGTATTCGTAGAAAACACTGACCTGAACCAGTAAGGTTTTTTCAAATAAAATCCCTCTATTCTGAAGACAACAAAGCCCACAAGATACTGCTCAGTATGGTGAACTTAACTTACCAAGTAGAGAGTCAGAAGCAATGCTCAGCCTTTGGAAAACTAAACCATGCCTGAAACTAGTAATGACAAAGATGAATCAAGTTCATATACTCATTTTTTTCTGAACCTTTTCTTGATTACTTGGTGGTGCCAACCCCACAGAATTTTCTTGGGACAGGACAAAGTAGAGGTGTTAATGATGGGTCTTTCACGTCTGAGGGAAGCCCAGAGCTCTTATGAAATGTTTATATTTGGTTGGTGTCTGCAAAGGTGCTGAACTCAGTGAACAGGGGTGAAAAGAATTGTGTAAAAAAGTCGAGAGTACAAAGGTGATAAAACCTTTAATAAATTCCGATTTTTTAATGTATAGGGAACAAGTAACTGGAGAGAGGCAAACCCTGTATCTTCATAAGGCATGACACCTCTTGGCACCATCTCAGTAGTGATGTCTCTCTTCCCCATTTAAATATCAAAGTGCTTCTGCATTTAATGCATTTCTCACAGCACTGCTTGAGGTAGATAAATACTGTTGGGCAATTAAACCAAAGAACAAGAAATTAAATTCAGATCTTCATAGACTCAGTCTACCACCCCATCACTAGAACAACTCTATACGCCTCATGGGTTCTGGATCCTGACCAGGGCTGCTGGTCAGCTTACAGTGCTGGGGCAGGGGATGGTTTGGCTTCGTACAATTCTGATGAATATTCATTTCAACACTACTGGCTTTTTTTGTATGCTGATAACATTCTCTCTTGGCACCTCTCCTCTGCAAAGACTTTGCCAGTAGACTGTGCTCTCTTGTTTTCATTTTGTTTTCAGTTTGATGTCCCCACATGGCACCGATTTCAATGTCTTTGAACTCAACCTCTTTCTTTTCTTAGCAGCACAATGTTGTCCTGCAGCAAACAAAGTTTCAGAGATGGCCAAAGTCTGGTCACAAGGGAAAATCGCCCAAACGGGGAAAATGCAATGGAAAGTCACATGTGACCACACAGAGTTAATCTCAAACTTCAGTTCCAGAACTTCAGGTTATTGTCAAACGGGGGACCGCTTTTTTTTTTCCTGATGAGCAAAGATTTCCTGCCAAATTTCACGTGCAGTTTTGAAGAGAAAAATCTTTTTCCTCCTCAGTATTACACAAGAGGTCCACACTACAGGGACTTAGCACATTAATCCATCCTGACAAAAGGATCAAGATTGTTGTTACTGTTGCATAGTATTGTCACATATAGAAACAAAGTCTTCTAAATCCTAATTGAAAACATCCCATGTGGTCAATGTGGTCTCCTGGAAAGGCCATGGCCCTGTAAAACCACACATTGTAGACCTATTTCCTGTGTGCTACAAAACAGAATTTTGGTTGTTCATACCCAAATCCTATTGTAAGCAGCAAGGACAGTCATATGGAGCATTTGCTAATTTGTTAGTATTTTAGATTTAAAGAAAGAGACATATTTTTCTTTTTTTTTTCTTTTTCCTTTTTTTTTTTAAATTTTCTAACCCATGCAGTAGATGCAGATGTTAAGTGGCCTTTGAATCACAGAATGGTTGAGGTTGGAAGGGACCTCTGGAGGTCATCTGGTCCAACCCTCCTGCCCAAGCTGGGTCATCTAGAGCCAGTTGCTGAGGACCATGTCCAGATGAGTTTTAATATCTCCAAGGATGGAGAATCCACAGCCTCTCTGGGCAACCTGTGCCAGTGCTCTGTCACCCTCACAGTGAAAAAGTGTTTCCTGATGTTCAGAGGGAACCTCCTGTGTTTCAGTTTGGGCCCATTGCCTTGTGCTCTGTCACTGGGCACCACTGGACAGAGCCTGGCTCCATCCTCTTTGCACATTCCCCTCAGGTATTTATACACATTGATGAGATTCACCTCGAGCCTTCTCTTCTCTAGGCCAAACAGTCCCGGCTCTCTCAGCCTTCCCTCGTAGGAGAGGTGCTCCAGTACCTTCGTCATCTTAGTGGCCCTTTGCTGGACTCTATCCAGTAGCTTTATCTCTCTCTTGTACTGCAGAGCCCAGAACTGGACACAGTTGGGAAAAAAAGTTGCATATTCCTCTCTAACATTGATTTCCTCAGCAGGCATAAAGCAAACCTTTTTTTCCCCCCTACACCTTTTTTGGATCATGCACAATCCTTTTTGTGCATCCAGCCATCCACCTTCTTATCAGCAACCAACCCCACGGAGAGGGAGCACATCCCTCCTTTTCCCAATACTGAGATACTCATGCCGCCCTCTCAGGCAAAGTGCAGTTACCACTTTTGATGTGCTAAGAGTCAATGTGCTGACACTCAGGTGATGGCCTCAAGTTCAAGAATATGAGGTGGGGAGGTCGCTTGGGCTTCACTGTAAAGAGCAGCTGTAGACAAGAGTGCTAACAGCTGAGCACACTAATGTCACCGTTCAGGATTAATTCTCTGGCTGACTTTTAGCCCTATGCACTACCCTGTTTCAACCATGTCTAACCATGATGTTATTCTCCTGTGGATGGAAGGACCATCAGTGCTAGCATTGCAAGCAGTTGCCGACATACTTTTGCCTTTACTTAAGTATTTTCAACTTAAAAAGACTGAAGTTTGGCCTCAGGTCGATCTTCCTTCAGCCACCTGGAACACAAGTGGCTCAAGTCAGCTGCTCAGGTACTGTGTATGCGACCAGTGCCTGCCCCATCACCTGCCTAAGTGTTACAGATACTGTTCATTTTAAAATCAAGAATGGCAGGTAGATGCTTTGAAGAACCCTGCTTCTTCCCCCAAGGAAACACCAGCTAAGAGAGAAATGAAAATCAATTTTTCTAAAGTGAAGAGCAGAGGAAGGCCAGCATTGTTTGTACACCCCTTGGCACAGGAGGAGATATCACTAAAAGCCTGCTGCTGCACTTCAGCAACCCTGGAGAAAAAGGGACCTTGCTTTGTTTGAGTGTGGGTGTGGGTGTGCGTGGGGGTTGCTGCATAGTTTACATCTGTACTAAAAGACACCCTGCCCCCCCTCCCCAATAATGCAGTTCATAAAAATAGCTCAGGTTTGTTATTCAGCAACTAAAATGGAAATAAAAGGACCAGGCAACAGGGATCCCTTTTTGTGTAGATCTAGAAGACAGAAGAATTGAGACTGTTACCCTAACATGGCAGAACAGGAAGGCAGGCATTTTAACTCGCCCAACATCAAATCCGTCTTGTTTCATTTGGGAGGTAAAGGAATTATTGTTCGAATTAGAGACACCTGTTTTCCCTTCATATATCTGCATTATAGCTCTTAAGGTTACAGCAAAGGGACACACTTCCCCTTCTCCGCCAGCTTCACTTCCAGCTTATATCACTTTCTAAGCCAAGACCAGTCTGTCCTGAGACTGCAGGATAAGGAAATGTTCAGGTTGAATTCAGAAAACCCTGCAGGTAGTTTAGTTGGAAAGAACAGCAAGGGAAATTTTGCAAAATGGATTTGTATACCCAACATCTGCCCATAAGCAACACTGAACCCACAACTGCTTGGAAGAGAAGGGGCAGTGGCCAAGAGTTTACTGCAGAGCAGTCCAAACACATCTTGGTCCCAAATTTAGTCTCCTTTGGAGTTTATTCCTCACCTTTGTTTGAACGTTACATGTTCAAAAGGACTAGGTGTTGAGTCAGGGGCAGATCCTCAGCTTGCTGACTCCACCGCTCCATCAGTGTAAGCACAATTCACGCCGGAGTCCCAGGCTTGTTGCAACCACTATGTCTCCTCAGGAACAGAGCGCTGAACAGTGATTTAAGTTCACTTTGATGCTCCCATGTTTCTGCCACCGTGAGAGGTACTCTCTGCACAGCAAAGCAAGTCAGGTCTTTGGCCAAAAGGCCCTGAGCCCAAGATAACATGGAACAGTGTAGTCCAGCAAAGTTTCATACGTCTTCTCCAGCTGGAATGAAACATTGGCAGGCGACTTGCTCATCTTGCATAGCTTCATCAGCCAAGAACACTTCAGTCATCAGAAAACATGTACAAGGTGTAATGAAAAGCCTTCCAAGAGGAAACAAGCATCTAGCTTCCAGGAGAGAAAGTGGGAGGACTTAGAAAACAACTAACATTCAAGCTGGAAGAAGAATCTTTTTAGTGCTGTGCGAATTATGTTTGAAAATATGCTTTAAAATATGCTGCCTAGAGGGGAACCAACAACAGGCTGTATGACCAGGAAAGCCAAGGTGGCATCATTTCAGAGAATGTGACTGCAAAATGCTTAAGCACAGTTTAAAGGATGTTTAAAAAGAGAATTTTCCCTGAAAAGATATAGCAGTCCTCCAACACGCACATCAAAGTCCACTCACCCTTTACTGCGGCAGCTCACCAGTCTAGAATTAATGCCATGGATTGTGTTAACCTTGCTTCGTCACAAGTGAATTACTGCTGGGCAAACAAACGAGAAGCTTTATTTTCTTTTGGGGCTATCACTCAGGGGAAAACACAAGGCTTCTCTAGGTAGCAATGTGCTCCGTAGTGGTAAACATCATGGCCTCCCCACTTTCAAGGGGGGAGTAAAGTCCAAAATGGGGCAAGACAGAGCACCACTGACGTGCTGTGTCACAGCAGCTACAGACCATGAGGCCTGCTTAAATAGGAGATACAGGAAAGCCCTGTGTCTGATCTGCAGTTCTGTTCTCCACACCAGTTTCTTCGAAGCCCATCAGCAATAGCATGCTAAAAAGTGAAATGGATTAAAGAAACAGAGAGGTGACTCTTCAGATAAGATCCCTTTGGGAAAAAGGGCTTTTTTTGTTTATTCATCTTGACAACGTCTTTCTAAAAAGGTAATTTTGGTCAATCCAGGTTTTTAAATACTTTTTATTTTTAAAAGAAACCATAAAATATGATAACAGGACAATGGGCGTCATTCAGCAATATCAGTTTCTGGTCTATAGAGGAAATTAATAAAAACCATCAGCATTTTAAAAAATAAATATGACTAACCATATGGAAAACAGGAAAATCAAGTTAATCTTCAACAACACAGATAGGTATAAATGCTGTGCAAGGTAGAGGTAGAGGTAAACCAGACTTTTCAGACCTAGACCAGTTTTAGATCTGCCCCCTCCCATGCACACACTCCCAAAAGTTCCTGTTGCCAAATATTTAATTTGAATCAGCCTGTCAGTCTCATCAAACTCAAACAGGCCTGTGTGCTCCTCGTAATGCTCTGAGATGGAAAACTATTTCAGTTTTTGTAGAAATTAGTTGCTAAGCAACCTGGCCCCTGGTTTTGCGACTTGTGCAGCAAGGAAAGAGGCAGGAAGCTGGATTCTAGCTACTACAAACCAATAGAATGCTCTCTGGATGATGTCTGCCAGGACAAGTAGATGGTAGAGCCCTTTTAGGAATTGCAATAGTCCATCAGCTCCTTGGCGATGCACCCGGAGAACAAGCAACGCCGCACCTGGAGTTTCTCCACTGAAGACAGCATGGTCAGCAGAAACATCCCAAATCACTAGGTACTCGCTGCGGGGAGAGCCGATTGCCTTATACAGTATGTTGATACTGAAAACTCACATGGTAAGACACAACCCAAGAACCCTCTGTACAAAGCAGCAAGTATCTTGACATAGTGAAATATAAAAACTAAAAATTGCACCGCACATGGATTTTCCAAACAAACTCAAGACAACTGAAGTCAGATCGTACAAACCATTAGTTAAAAAAATACCTTCTTGTATATTTTGAGAATAAGTGGAAAGAGTCTTCGTGCAAATGTTCAGCCTTGATCAAGCAGAGGACGTAAAATTGTTGTAAACGCATTAGTTCCTTTCTCACCTGCCGTATGCGCCCAGCGTTATCTATCTTCTGCAGTATGATTAGGGTTAGGAAATCTGTTTCTTCTGTAAATATCACCTTTCAAGTTCCACTGGCGTACCATCAAGACACTACAGGTGTCATATCCCACAACTGTTAATACAATGAAATATAACAACAGAGTGAATAATGGTAAAAGATAATAAAATATAGGATATAATGTCATCTCTAAATAATTTGCAGTTTGTTTTTTTTTTTTTTGCTTAAGAGAGGCTACATGCTTAGAGGTGGATGCAGCAAGTCTGAAGAATTTTGATTTCATTTTCCAGCACTCATGTCAGACTGGTGGAGATTGACCAAATGACATTCTGTATGTCACTATGCTTTATCCTTACAAGCCAGGTTCACAGTTGGCCTTAATAGAAACCAAAAAACGCACACTGCATTGTTAACTTGAATGATTAGCATGGTCATAACACATTGTGAAGGGTTTTTTTAAAAATTATTCAAGCTTTGTTATAAACTTGTTCATTATTTTAGCTATTTCTTTACCTAACCACACAGAGAATCAGCATGTTGAAATACAGTTTGTCTTCCCAGAGGAAAAGCTACAGTGAGCACTTGTCCAGCCCCTTCAGGCAATAACTTCATAGACCAAGAACTCCTTGGTCCTTATTGGGCAGAAGTCCATCAGTGAGAGGTCTCTGGGTGGAAGAAAGCAGGTAGGACATACCTGCAACCACACGGGAGAGGAAGGGGAAATGAAATACAGGAGCTAGAGCAACCTCCTCGCTCCTACCTTAATAACCTTGTCTGTCCCCGAGGTCAACAGCCATCCCCTGGTGGCATCGAAGTGTACGTGAACGATGTTGTGCTTACTGTCATGGAAAGTAGCTGTGGGCGCCCGCCTGAAGAAAGAAATCCAAAAATCAGCAAAGACTGTGACTGCAGAATTTTCGCCCAAAATGTTCTCTGTTGAGGAAATAAGTATTGAATGCTGCTGTAAGTTATTAAATTCAGCAACCTCTCTGTAAACTCCATGTTGAGACCTTTCTAGCACAAAAGGAGCAGGGGTAGAGGGCTCTCTATCCCTCCTGGTTTGGTAGGCACTGCAGAGGCTTATCTTGCTGAAAGAGCCCAGGGACCACCCTGCCGGGCTGCTCCCTCCCAGAGCCTCACATCCACCCAGGCCCTCCCAGATGCAGATTTGCCTCACTCCAGTGCAAGCCAGCTCAGTGTCCACACTTACTCTTCATCCGTTATGGACTCGTGACAGCTATCGCAGACCCTCACTTCAAACTCGAACCCCATCAGCGGGATGGAGGAGCGCTTGGAGCTGCATTTGCCGCACACCGCTTTCCCACACTTGCGGCAGTGATGCTGTAGGAGACAACATGCGGAAAGACATCTTCAGCCACAAACCCAGCTCACTGCTCAGGTCCCACTGGCTCTACCATCTCACTCCAGCAAGACCCAGCCGAGGATGCAGCGAACAGGAAAGTGACTCTTCCAGGGAAGACGAAGGAAAACAGGCAAGGACTTCAGAATAAACGGGACAGGGAGGGGACAGGGGTGGAGCGGGGAATCTTGCCTTTTTTTCCCCTCCTCCACTACCTGGGGCAAGCAGCAGCTTGATCATCAGCATGGATACTGGGAAGTGTCAGATAAAGCACTACCCAGGGTAGGTGGACTCTACCTCTCTCCCAAGCTCCAGGGTGACACCATACACCACCCTGTAAATCATTGCCACCTCCACCACTTGACATCTGTGGATGTAGCTGTGGGTCAGAGCTTCTTCACCGAGTGCGACCAGTGTTACAGCAGGTTTTCAACAAGATAGAAGGCAGAAAAAAAATGTCCAAGCTGTCCTCTTTTTGTTAGCACAGCTAGAGACAAGAGGATAGGGCAAAGAGCCCCCCCTATGCACCCAGAGGTCCCAACCAGCTGGGCATCTGCTGCAGGGCTGGGAGCTGTAATTACCCCTGTCCCTGTGAGTCTCTCTTTGGGGCGTAGGGGATGACACCACCACTCAGCAGCACATGACACATTAAAGCATCTCCAGGTCAAGGTAGGACAGGGCTACATTAGCGCAGTGTCGTTCTGGAGTCCCATCCCAGCCTCTAAGTATAAACATCTACCACCTAATCATCTTGGTCAACTCCTTTGGCCATTTTCAGCCCCAGAAGCACTAGTGTTTCTGCATTTTGTTGCTACCCGCCTCATGTTTTCTCATGCACTGGCTGTGTACGACTGCAAGGCTGCCTCGCCGGCTGCAGGAGAGCCAGGCTCTGCGGTGATGAGCACTACATAAAGAGAAGGTGCAGCTCAGCTTTGCCCCAGACACCTGACTTCTCCAAGCTCCATGAGAACAACCCTTTCAGCATTTTTACACCACTCTCCCAAAAGTCTGCGATCATCAGCCCTCTCCTGCTGGGCAGGAAAACGCAGCAACATGTTCCAAGCAGACCAATAAGCCTTTTCCAACACAGCCTGAGCAGTTACAGATGTTTTACCCAACCTCATTGAAAACAGCTTTGGTTCCAGCACAGTCTCCAAAAATCAGCTGTAAACTTCTTTCTACAACACATTCAACTAACAATAAGCAAAATCCCACATGGCTAAAGCCATGGAAGGCCCAAAACCAATTTACTCAGCCCAAGGCCTATTACGTGCATTTGCTATTGGGACTGGGGGGGGGAATAAAAGAAAAGAAGAAGAAAAAAAATAGAAGAAAAAAGAAGTGTATTCCTCCCGACCACAAAATCAAGCCTCATCAGAGGGGAGCCCACTGTCCCACTATCGAGCACTCAGTGGAAAAACAAAGTGCAAGTTCTCAAGGCTTTAGGAGAAAAAAGGTTATCATGATCTATTATGAGAGGGAAGCCTGACTACACCATGTCAACACACCAAAGGACGCACACAAACCTGTCTGAGGCCTATTTTCTTACTGTCCCACATTTGCTTGAAGTTCCAGAAGAAAGGCTGGTCACATTTTTGACAGGAGTCACTATCCAGCCACTCGGGGGTCTGCAACACACACACATAAACACAAAGTGGGAGTGACCAACAAACAGAAAAGCTTCCAATGGAGCCTAGAGACAGGACAAGAAAGACGTATTGGGGTGCAGTAATGTGGCCAACTAAACTTAATTAAAAAATGCCATTTTGACAAGATGTCATTTTGACTGTTCCCTGGAATGTCTTTTTTGGCTCAGCTCTGAGCCTTGAAGGAAACAGGAGGAACAATTCTCACCCAAATCGTGAAGAAGAGTTCCATTATAAGACCAAAAAAATAACCCAGGAACAAACAAGTTTCGCCCACCTCTCCAAGTCCAGAATTAATCATATAAAATTATTCTGTCCTGTTCTATCTGGACAGCATTTACCATCTGTTATTGCCTCTGGTGGGAACTGGGGGCAACTAGTACTTCCAATCGCCAAGCTACTCATCTGGAGGGAAGGGGAAGGTATCTGAAATGCTGATGGGGGTCTGTGTGTCATTATTTCTTTCTTTAATATTGTAAGAGGCATTCCTGCTGTCAGAGGTATCTGTTACAAATCACACATAGGGGTGAGAAAGATGAGATTCACCTGAACAAGCCTAAAACCCCAAACCAGCTCTTTTTCCTGCTTTTACACAAAGATGATGGAAGGAAGGTCATCTATTTCCTAACACAGCACGTAGCTTTGCACTCATACTGTGGATGAAGTGGGTAGGAAGATTTAAAGAAAATAAAGAAAATATTAAAGGCACTTCTCTCTCCTGCAGCCAGGTTTTGCTGTGCAGACTAGCATGGACTAGACATCCTGTAGGGAAGCAAGTCTTGCCAGATCTTGAAAGAGCTCAGGAAATGCCTGAAGTGGCAGGGGGGGCAGTTGATCTTCTCCCCTACATTTGGGTCCCCTGACATTTGTCTTGCATTGAGCTGCTGGGGGAGATGCAGTGTGTCTCCCCACAATGTTTAGAAAACCCTCTGAGGGATGTGAGACTCGGGAAGAGTCTTAGTTCTTGACCCCTCTCCAGCTGGCTGTCAGTCTGTCTGTCCTAACCTGGCCTAGCAAAAGCGACACTCCTTCCCAGCAGATGACTTCTGCTCTTTTCTCTGCCCCACCAGGACAAGAGCTCAGCCCAAAGCTGGTGCTGGCAAGCAGGTCTGTCTGTCCCCCCAGTGTGGCAGCCCCAGCCAGATCAAGACAGCCCTGCCAGCGCTGCCTCGGCACCACTGCAATGCGCTCCCACCAGCCGCACCAACCCCATGAGATTAAATAAACACTAAATAATATTTAATACTTTGTGAGGAAGTACTATTAGCAAACTGCAGTTGTCTTATCAGAGCCACTGGCTTCTCACATGCTGCAATTTAAAAAGGCAAGAAACACAGCTGAGATTAAGAATTAAAAATTATACAAAAGCCAGGCAAAGAGAACGTAAGGCTGATGGAGAGACCCTCCGCTCCAAGGGTAGCTTTGTCCCCCAGCAATAAAGCAACTGCCTGCTTCAGCTTCTTCTGCCAGTTACTCTGAAGGCAGTTCATTCTGCTGGGACAAATCCTTGTCTTTTCTACCCACAACAGTCTTTCTGTTTAATACTTACAGACTTACATCTGCATGTATAAGTTTTCATCTATTAAGCATCTGAACACTAGAGATGAAGAAAACATTTTGCTTGTGACAAGTACGCGCTTTGTAGTCAAATAGAAACGCAGCTTCTAGCATCTTTCAGATGTTGTCTTCTTACAGCTTTTTAAAAAGAGAGCTTAAAATAAAGCATCAAGGGCTAAAATGGCTTAATTCACTCTAATGCAATCTCAGATGTGGGAAAATCTGATAGCAACAAAGTGAGTACTGAGCACACATCACATGGAGAAAACCCTTAAATAAGGGCAAAAATATCAAAGTCAAAATCCAGAAGAAAATGTTCTAGGACCCTAAACCAAGGTTTGGTATTAAAATCTCAGAGGTTCATGTTTCAGGGATGGTTTAGCACCATGAACACCTTATCGCGCTACTGATAACATGAACAAGCCCACATAGCCATAGTCAGACAAAGCAGTGCTCCCATTAGCATCTCTTGCTAAGCCCTCATTTAGCTAATTATATTTCTCCTCCACTTTTTAAACCAGCCTTCTCACAGTGTTGCTGCCTGTTTTGCGACAAGCCAGTCTTAACCCTTACTGTAGCCTTTCAAAGGCAGCAAATAAATAAAGGTTTTCATTTCTGGATGTTCGAGTTGCAGCAAAAAAGAAACATCTGTTGGGAAGGAGGAAGCCGCTCTGCTTTCGTTTCACTTTTGGAGCTGATGACATAATTGGCCATTAGATTAGCAATTTAAGAGAGCCAACTGGAATGCTAATTCACATAAAAAAGGGAGCTCAGTTCCTGCCGAGGCCTATTTCACCAGTGTTTTTAAATCCAATTTTCTACTTAAGCTTTCCTCCTTGCTCCAGGGAGACACACGTGACCCGGAGAGGCCAAAATCCTTGAGAACTACCAAAGTTGGTGAAAGCCCATGCTGCCAAAAGCCTTGCTCAGACCTACCCACTGTGGGGACTTGGGGTGCCTTCCTACCCCTTGCAGGAACAGGGCCAAGGTTTGCCATGACTCATGTTACCAAGAGTTGCCATACTGCCGAGCAGGGCTGACGCCTGACTCACTCAGCACAGCGCTCGCTCCCCCTCTCTGAGTCAGGTCTCAGAAATTGCCAAGCGGAGGCTGCTCCCACAGCGCCAAAGACCCAGGGTGCATTTTTGCACCAGCTTACATTCATTGGCTGTGCAGCACAAAGCAATTAGGAGTGTGTGGGTGAAATCTCACTGTCTCGATCAGCAAAGTCATCGTTAACCCCACTTCTACGTGGTTACACCAGAAGGAAGCAAGACCAAGTAGCAGGTGAGACTGAAGCCCTAATTAAATGTCTTTTTAGCAAGAACAGGAAAAGAAAAACCTGGGTTGCAGGTTTCCAGAGATGACAAAGAGCTTTCTTGGTTTGTTTTCTTAAAAACCCCTAATAATTATCAGTCCATTCATTTACCTCTGAACTGATAATATTTCTCATGATGTCCTGAAAAACAAAGCAGAACATCTCACAATACCCTCCTCAGAGGATGACTTTCAGAGCAGTAATGTAAAGGGTAAGAGCCATTTAGCAGCCTACCTAATATGCATTTTCTGCCAAACAATTTCCCCTGTACCATATTATCAAAGGCATGGCATAATTGCTGTATAACAACTGGAGCATGTCCAAAAACATTTTTAAAGCCTGGAATGATCTTGTTCAGGTTGAAAGTTGCACATTTTAGAAAGGCTCCTTCTTCCCAAGGCTCCTTCAGACCAAATCGACAAGAACTGAGTATCTACCTCCTGCCTCTCAACATCCATGTTCCAGACGACGATTCCCCCATCTGCACCACAGGAGATGAGCTGCCGAGTGTGGTGAGCATATGAGAGAGACTGAACTTTATCGCTGAAAAAGAAACAAGACAGTTACTAATCAACCATCTATGGCTAGCACACAAGTAAGCACAGAATATAAAATAAAGCAGTATAAATCACTTGTTTGCCCATATGTTTCCCTCCCCCCGTCACTGTACATGGCATCCATCAGATGCAAATCAGTCTTTGCTGTCCAGCTGGGACCAGAACCAGAGTGTTGCTTATCTGGGCAGCATCCACAAAAGCAAAGACCTATTCTGATAACTGCTTTTGCTGCTCCTGAGATGGGAGGTCTCAACTGCACTGGGAAGCCTGAACAGAGCTGCAGCTCCAGGCCTCTCTGAAGGCACATCTGGATGTATAAATGCAGCCCTGGTAACGTATCTTCTTGTCACAGTGTCTGTAACAACCTTGTTTTTGTAAATCTCTGCAACATCTAGGAATGACTCCACTGAGGAACTACTGAAGATTTTCTTTGAGCACTTACAAGCATAAAGAGTTTCAAAGATAATATAGGAATCACTAAATTGTTCCTAAGCCTTCCCAAGGTTAGGTGGAAGATTTAGGTACTTTTGCCTCTTCTTTTAAGGAAAAAACAATGCGGGAGAAGTAATGCACTTTAAACCCCCAAAGCTGTGCTCATTCCTTCATAAAAGAAAGAAAACCAGGCCTCATCTCGAGCTATTTACAACCTGAGAAACAAAGACCATACAACACTGTTACAGAAAAAAAAAAAGATTAAGAATAAACAGTAACCAAGCATACAGCAACTGGAACTATCCCATAACATTTGGTTTTCTTTGCTACCACCACTGGTCTCATCTACCCACAGGGCTTTCATGCTAATGCATTTGCTTGTGCATATGGCTGCTCTTCCAGAGGGGAACGCATTTACAGGACAGTTTGGTACAACACAGCCTGCCTTCAAGGCACCCACCTGCCAATGCCAGTGGCACCCTCAGGTAAAATATTTCTTAGTCCCTGTTGTCCTTATGACCAGGTCTCTCTACTGTACAGTGCCAGCCAACAGCCATGCCACAGATCTAGTTGAAGATGTCCCTGCTTATTGCAGGGAGATTGGACTAGATGACCTTTAAAGGTCTCTTCCAACCAAAACTGTTCTATGATTTTATGATTACGATCCAGAGGCTAACTTAGAAGAACTAATTTCCAAACTAATTTCCACAGCAATAAATCTAGCAGTAGTGCATTAGCAAGCACCACTGGTAGGGTACAAGGGTGATCTGGGAATTTCAGCAAGAGCTCTGCAGTGCTCTGAAATCCCAGCGGCATCCAAATTGCTCAGCAGAGTGCAGCATCACTCCAAAGAAACGTACGAATATGTAAGAAACCATAGGATTTTGCCTCTCCAGACCTAAACCTGGCACACAAGTCCCATATATATGCACTTCCAATATAATGAAACAAACTTGTTGCATTGCCAGCGTTAAAAGGATAGGAGGTCACTGCAACTAGAGCCATTCTGATCTCTACTCAACGCCCAGCACAGGCTTATTACTCTTCTTCAAAGACTTCTACGATGCTACGTAAATGTGAGGTCTGTACATGCAAAGATGAAGTCTCTTTGCATTGAAGAGATAGTGAAGGCCCCTATGGGTAAAGCACATTACTTAGAATTCAGGCTGTAGGTAAAGTGACGTAAAAAAAGTTAGTGTGGAGGAAAAAGGGACTAATCCAAGCCTGATGCTCCCTCTAGGGGAAGGAAAGACATTGACACCTAAAAAGCGAGAATTTCTCTGTAGCTGTTCTCATTTGAGGACCCTCCTCTTTCCAACAAAGATGCAATCTCTGGCATAACACATTCAGGACTATAGATATTGTGCTTTCCTTCACCACCCTTTGCAAGACTCTCAAACCAGCCTGCGGGCCCAACGCTGAAAAACTTACTATAAGCAACTTACTCCAGTGGTATATGGACCACAGGGAGTCACACATACAAGCTTGAGGCATGTGAAGACTGTGACCTTTGGGCTGTTTGCTTCCAGCCGTGGCTTCTGCCTTTAGCTTTTCTCCCATAAAAGCAGGAGGAAGGACTCTGAACGTACTTATGTCCTTGCAGCTCGATGGCTGTTCCTTTTCTTCCTCCAATATCCCACATTATAATGGAATGATCAGAACTGCCCGAGAATAAAACTCGCTGTATTGGGTCCCAACAGAGAGCAGTGACACCACCTGAAATAGGAGATGCACACAACAGTCATTTCATTACAGAAAGTGGAAGACAGGAATGTAGTTAAATATATATATATGTATGAGAAGATACAACAAAAAATATGGAGAGATAGTGACTAGAATGCAGGCCTCTTTAGCAAAGGCCATGCAGTCGCTGTGCTTGCCAGTTGTAAACTAACAGCCTAGAAAACCTACTGAAGCCCCATCCTGCCCTTCTGCAGGCAGAGGGCTCTGCTGCTACTCGCATGGATGAAGCCACTGAGCAGTAAAGTGTGGTAGAAGGATGGTCATGGTGTGACTACACAGCTTTTCATCTCCATCATTCCAGGAGATAGATTTTATTACAAAAGAGAAGCAAGTGTGGAATATTATGGGCATCTTCACAGTACCCTAGCATGAGGATTGAACTACCTTGTGCTACCTCGTGATTGAGCTATTAGCATTCAATCAGAGAGGAGGGATATGGAGAGAAAACACTGAGGAATGACCACCATTTCTTCTGTTAGATGGTAGGATCACACCCAGGCTTGCTGTTTTTAAACAGCACAAGTCCCAACAGTGAAACAAGCAGTTAGTGCCTCCAAGATGTGCCTATTCCACTTGGGCAAAAGTATCTACCAATAAGAGGTCTTTCCTTGAGGAGCATCCTTTTCCCCGCAAAGTTACTACAACTCATTCTGCTCTCACTCTGCTTTAATTAGCAGCTACTGACTGCAGCATTTTCTGCCACAGAAGTTTTCTGATCAGAAGCATGATCACTCTCATTTGTACCAATAAACTTCCTGTAGTGACATGTCATAAACATGCTGTAGTGACAGTTTTAAGGTCTATCTCCTTTCCACGCTATGCACTGACACAAGCCATCCTAGTATTGGGTTTGCATGGCAAGGTTTTGGTAGCGGGGGTGCTACAGGGGTGGCTTCTGTGAGACACTGCTAGAAGCTTCCCCTATGCCCGGTAAAGCCAATGCCAGCTGGCTCCAAGATGGACCTGCCGCTGGCCAAGGCCGAGCCCATCAGTGACAGTGTGACAACATATTTAAGAAGGGGAAAAAAACCAGTGCAACCGCAGCTGGAGAGAGGAGTGAGAATATGTCAGAGGAACAGCCCTGCAGACACTGAGGCCAGTGAAGAAGGAGGGGGAGGAGGTGCTCCAGGCACTGGTGGTGAAGACCACACTGTGGCAGGCTATCCCTCTGCAGGCTGCAGAGGGTAACGGAGGAGCAGATATCCACCTGCAGCCCATGGAGGTTAACGGTGGAGCAGATATCCACCTGCAGCCCATGGAGGTTAACGGTGGAGCAGATATCCACCTGCAGCCCATGGAGGACCCTATGCTGGAGCAGGTGGATGCCCAAAGGAGCCTGTGACCCTGTGTGAAGTCCACGCTGGAGCAGGCTCCTGGCAGGACCTGTGGACAGAGGAGCCCACGCTGGGGCAGGTTTGCTGGCAGGACTTGTGACCCTGCAGGGGACCCACGCTGGAGCAGTCTGTTCCTGAAGGACTGCACCCCGTGGGAGGGACCCATGCTGGGACAGTTTGTGAAGAACTGTAGCCCATGGGAAGGACTCATGTTGGAGAAGTTTGTGGAGGACTGTCTCCTGTGGGAAGGACCACACGCTGGAGCAGGGAAAGAGTGTGAGGAGTCCTTCCCCTGAGGAGGAAGGAGTGGCAGAGACAACATGTGATGAACTGACCACAACCCCCATTCTCCATCCCCCTGTGCTGCTGGCAGGGAGGAGGTAGAGAAATTGGGAGTGAAGTTGAGCCTGGGAAGAAGGGAGGGGTGGGGTGGAAGGTGTTTTAAGATTTAGTTTTTATTTTCTCATTACCTTACTCTGATTTGATTGGTAATAAATTAAACTAATTTCCCCAAGTCAAGTCTGTTTTGTCTCTGACAGTAATTGGTACCCTTATCTCGACGCACAAGCCCTTAGTTATATTTTCTCTCCCCTGTCCAGCTGAGAAGGCAGAGGGATAGAGCAGCTTTGGGGGGCACCTGGCATCCAGCCAGGATAAACCCACCACAGTTTCACAGGAGAGTCAAACCACCATGATGCTGAGCACAGATGAAGAACCAAATTTGGCCTCCTCCTGAGGCCTTACCTGTGTGTCCCTTAAATGTTGTAACAAGGCTGCAGGACTCTTGCTCTAGTTTCAGTATGGTCACTTGCCCAGAATGATCACCAACAAACACGTGCCGGGTTTCCACATCAAATCTGATGGATAAATGCTGAGGAAAATACATTGCTTATACAAGCTTTGCATTCCTTTCATGACTTGTTAATTCTTTTAACATGAGTATACTGCAACCTCATGAATAGTGCTCCAGTCTCAAGGAGGTACTCAGAGTGTACTTTCAGGCATTGAGCTCATACCTGTTCATATTAATAGCGCAGTCTCCCTGAGTAAACCAAAGAGTGAGAAAAAATGAGACTATTCCAAAGGATGCAATCTGTGTTTTTATTATGAAACACCACGGAAGTAGCCTTTCGCAAGAACAGAAGAGTTATCTCTCCAGGCTCTCTAACTTAGGTGCTAGCGGTGGATGGTGTCTACTCTCTCTTTCCCTTCCCAAAACTGTATAAAATAATTATTCCTAGTTTTCTGCTTCTTCATTATAGTTAAGTTTACAAATACAACAAGATGGTATTGTTTTATGTCGTATTTGGGGAAGTGTCAGCTACATCAGGTGCATCACACATCATATTCTAAACTGAATAAAATCTGGACCTATTCAATCATCTACTGGAACCACCTCTCTGGACAGATTCTGACCTCTTCATCCAATTTATTTCCACATTCAGAGTCCATACCAAATATTTAAGGAGCAACTGCTTAGCACTAATTCTATGCACACAGGACACTGGGGAAATAAACCACATCCCTGGTTCTGCCAAGCTTTTTGCAGTATTTGTCAATGATTCTCTCTTTCTCTGCCCTCCACCAGCATGATCTGATGACTCAAACTAAAGTGTCCTCCAAAATTCTGAATTACTCAAAAAACGGTCCATTCTCTAGAGAGATTTAGGAAATAAGGGACAAATTCCTGCATTATACTTTCAAAAGTATTTATCATTTAATTAAAAATTAAGTTCAGTCTTTATGCCATTTTGATTGGCTGAATGACCAGATGATATAAAGCAAATCCATGTTCAGACAGTAATTTTGAGTCAGTCTCACTTCCCATGAACTAGCAAAACACACATCATCTATACCACATGCTACAGGGCATTAAAAGTCTGTTTATGCTAACCCCTGGTTTCAGTCTAGGAGCTCATACTTTTCCACTTCCCTTTTCATTTGAATTAAAGCTGAATTAATATTTCTTTTATTGTCAGGCAGCTGGGGCTGCTCTAGGTGAATAAGCCACTTGAGTGCCATTTCTGGAACTATTTACTCTTTAGTTAACCCAAACTCCCAATACATAGTGGGCTGTTCCAGAGTGAAGGACAAGTACTCATTATTTCATATTAAAGTCATTTAATTTTTACCATGCATACACACAGGCACACTGACTGATCAGTGATCTACTTTGCTACCGTTAATTCTTAGAAGAAAGCATGCGCTGCATGTTTAAATGAAGGCTCTGTCCATATTTATTACAACAGCAGACCACAATAGATTGCAGATTGCCCATTGTTTTGCTCAAAAATGGTTAGACCTAAATATGCCACCACGCATTAAGGAGACAAAGCAAGGAGAACAGACAGCTTTTAAAATTGGCTTTAAATAACGGTTTCTCTCACAAAGCACTGAACCTATACAGGGCACAAAATTTGGAGGACAACTAGAAAAATAAACCAAAGAGGCTGTTTAAGTGCCAAAGAGCAGAAATAAAACTGAGAGCTCAGCAAAGGATACTGCAGGCCACAGGCCCCCGCGCTGGTGCGGTACCCTCCCAGCCGCTGGCCGCTCTCCGAACAGTGCCACGTGAAGTGTTTGTCTTGTCCAGTGCTTAACACCCACTCCATCTCCAGGACAAACAGAACCATTATGACCCTGCTTTGATGAGCTGAAAATTAAGCAGACAGACAGATAATCGCATTGCGGAGAAGAACATGGGGGCCGGAGACCCCTGCAAATACCAACTGCACCCAATTCCTCCACTCCCTACTCACCCGTTCACCTTTCCCTACAGAAGAAAATGTTGATGTTTAATAATCCCATTGACACAAGCTACTGTGCAAGCTTGTAAGGTCCCTGCTCCGCATGTTCAGCGTTTACATGAGAAAGAGCAGAAGCAAGACTTAATTCCTTCCATGCCTATTGCAGCCATTTATCTTCTACAGTAGCAGAAGTCTTCCTTCCATCATTGTATCATCACCAGCAAAGCTGCCATTGTGGAAAGCACTCTGGGCTCTACTTAAACCTCTTTTGAGCTGGTTTTATGACAGCAGCGCAGATGCCTATGCTGCCGCTCCTCCTGCTGTGAGGTCTGGTGGATCTGGGCTGCAGATTGTGGTACCCCAGCAGAACAATGAATTACAGCATAGGCACAACGCTGCACCAAAGGGAAGTTTTAGCACTGCATGTAAACCAGCTAGAAAGGAAATTAGAATAAAAAAAAAAAAAAAAAAACCACCAAAAAACCCAAAAACAAACTCAAAAGATCACAGCTAGGCAAGACGAATAAAACAGTTGAAGGAATAAATTTCTACTGCTACCTAAATAAAGCCATCAAAAGCTTTTCATTAAAGCAAGGGAACCCACGGTTGTACTAACAGTTTTTGTACGAATGACCAATGGGCTTGGTCATGAAAGTGCTGACTGAGCAGACTTTTTATTCAAACAAGTGGCTGGAAAGACATGCAGAATTATTCCTAGCTGTAACTCAGCAGCGAATGCCATACTCCTCAATTCACAGCCCTGCTGGTTTATTGCTCTTCTGAGACCTGGCAACATGTGTCACACAAAGCAGGCTGCTTGTATTAGTTCATGTAAAATTTGACACACTGAAAAGATTAAATATCTTTGGAAGCTTAAAAACCACCCTGAAACACCTCTTTGAAATGCAAAGAAATTCCTCAGAACAGTATGGGAAGATTGCTGCCTGCCCAATACAAATATACAGCACAGACAAGAGCTGTGTTCAAACCCTATGAGCCGAACTCGTTGTAGCAAAGAATAGGAGGCTTGCACAAGCCAACACCTGCCCCTGATCCATATCACTTTATAGACCCTGAGGAGAAAAGTCAATAGATGCATCAACACAAGTTGCCATAACTGTGATTGGCAGCTGGACTAGTTGACAGCATCAGACTTGAACTGTGCCCAGATGCTTTCATCGTCACCCATAGAAGAGCTCAGATTTTGGCTCTTGTTTCCATATGCTTTTAAACTCCAGGTTTGTAATCAGGATAGAGGGATGGGGACCTCCCAGGAGTCAACTGAGCTCTTTTAAATAGATCTCTCTTCTGTCTACCCTCCAGATTTCTTCCCTGGGAAGAAATTCAGTGACTCCATGGGTGACTAATGCTTGTCTTGACCTATCTGTTGGTCTCCCTGGGAGCACCTGCACTAGCTGGTGGAGTGGTGCACTGCAGAAAGGGTCATGATGGGATGCATGCTCCTACAAGCACCTGATGGGCTCGTATACATGTCCCAGGCGCTTGTGTGCACCAGCAGTGCCATAGACAGATCCAGGCACTTCCACAGGATGTGCAAAGCTGGCTGAGATCAGGCTGCTCAAGGCCTGTCCAGGGATGTTTTCTCAGCACGTGGCAACTGCTACTGCTAGTCTCGGCTTCCCATGGTTTGAACTGGCCATGGGGATAGCTGGCACCACCCAACTCTCCTATATCTCCTCCTATCTCCTCCTAAAACTTCTTCTAAAAGAAGAGGTGGAAGGGGTGTTTGTGACAGCTTTGACAATCCTCCCTCCCCAAAAAGAGCTTTCAGTTCAGCACTCTGTTGCCCACCTGAAAGTGCTGCATGTATTAGCTGGTGCCACCAGACACACACTGATGGCAGAAATATCTGAACCAAGTGAAAGAGCACAGTGGAGGTAATCTAAGTAAGGGAGGAAAGAGAGGACAAATGCATGTAGACAGTCACTTCTCATTTAGAGGGAATTTGATCCATGTAAGGTTGAAAGAAGCAAAACTCCAGAAGGTTGGAAGTTGATAGTAGAGTGAGGAAGAGGCCTGGGCCTTAAGATTAACACAGGTTCAGGGTCATGAAGCAGCAAACAGAAAGCTGGTCCTTCATCCATGGAAGGTCTGATCACCATTTGTTTGCAGAAAAAAAGTAGAGCAAACATTTCCAAAGCTGCTCACTGCAACAACAGCAGGATGAAGAAGGGGGGATGGAGGGTGAATGCGGTCACAGTACAGAAAAAGCCACAGCAAGCACCAGGCACGAACAGATCTGTGTAAGCCAGCATGAGATGAGAGCCCACGTGCAGAAGGTAGAGAAGCAGCAGACAGAAGAAGGGAGCAGGTCCATCTGCAGCAGGAGGGTGGGAGGGAGCAGGGGAGCTGCACTCCTGCTATGAGAAAGCAGCAGTATGCGCTGTGCAAAGAGCAGGTTGGAGAGAAGGGCTATGCCTAGACAAAAGCAGCTGCAGCCAGGAGGTGCATGTTGAGATGTCAGCAGCCAGAGCACAGGGGAAAGGAAGGTCTGCGCTGTGTGTAAAGGCAAAGGTCTGAGAAGCACAGCCAGTGCACAGCCATGCACAGCGCAGGGCAAGAAGTTGTGCTGGATTAAAGGGAGGGTTACAACAGTGAAAAGCAGCAGCAAATATCAAAAGTGAAAGTCAGTGGTAAGAAAGATAAGTTTAGCATGTGCAAGAAAAGCACAAGAGAAGAGGCTGTGCATAGGGGAAAGCAGAAGTAAGGACATGGTGTGAGCCAGCCTGAAAGCAAGGAGTCAGGGGGACAACCCTGAAACGGGCAGGCTGCAGAAAGCATGGGGCAGAAGCAGGTCTAAAATCCTGCTTGGCAGAACAAGAGTGTGTTAACAAATTTAAAAAAAAAAAAAAATTAAAAAAGCAGGAACTGTTATATCATCTGGGGGGGCACAGACTGGAAATGTGGCCCCTGGCAAGAAGGTGCAGTTGCAAGGAGCAGGGTGGAGAAGGCTGTGCAGAGCAGGAAGCAGCAACAGCCACGCAGCAGGACCGGCCTGTGAGGGGCTGGAGGGGCCTGAGCGGGGCTGGAAGCCAGGACTGCCAAGAGGAGGGAAGGGTTTCTTCAACACTCGCAGAGTGTCCCAAATGCCACCATTCAAAAGCTTGCACCACCCCTCCTCATGCTAGGGAAGAAGTTAGTGCCTGTAGGAGGCCAATGCCCCATGACCCACCCCAGAGTCCTGACTAACACTGTGTCACATCCCCAATCTCTGTGTTTTGATCCCTTTCAAGAACGGGAAGATTTTGCAACTCCAGACACAGCATGGCAGCAAAACCTCCACAGAGCATGGCCATCCACATCTGCTGCTGGTGCCTGGCCACTGGACCTGGCTGCAGACCCCTGCCAAGACCAAAGCACAGCCTATGCACGTGCTGTCATCCTCTGTCACTAGCAGACTATTTGGCAGGCATATTCATGGCCTTTCAAGATGCAATTAGTGTCCTTTAATCACTACAGCAGCTTCAGCTACTTATAATAATAGCTTCTTGTGGGACATGATCAATAGTCAGCCAGTTGCTGGGCAAGGCGCTACTTTTAAGAGCATTTGCTGAACATTTACAAACAAAGCTACCACAGGCACAAACAGCCAGCATGGCTAAGCTAAAGCTCCTTGGTAGACTAAACAATTTTATTTACTCCCCCTAAAATATCTTGACAGGATATGAAGGCCTTACTTGAAAACTTTAAACAAAACCAAACACCCAACACTTTTTAAAGTAAGGCCACCATACCCAACAAAACTACATGGTGCTTTTAAATTATGGTCTTCCTTGCCCAAAGGCTTTGCCAAGATGCTTATGCCATCCCCTACATCTTGGCACAGCCATGTGAAGAAGGTTCACCTCTGTTGGATCATGACATGCCTACCCAAAGAACTAAGTGGCCCTTCCTTGCATATTCTCCCAGAGACCACGGTGAACATAGGGCCCTTCCCACCTTGCTGTGTCCCAGCAGTGCTGTTGGACTCTGGTCCCAGTGATGCCCCCAGTAAGACCAGATCCAGTGTCCTGGATAGAGGCAACTATGAGGAGCACAGAAGTACCTCCCGGTGCATGGTCCAATGGAGCTGTAGGAGCCTGTGACTGACAGCAGCTCCCAGAGCATTTCACTTCTGCTTCCCCAGCACCCCAGACCTCCAGTACAGGTCCAGCCGAGCACAGGGAAGTGGCTAGCAGGTGCTGCGCTCTCCTACCAACACACGGGGTGAGGAGTGGAGAGTCAGGGAGCATGTCTCTATGGAGGGCGGTTGGTGGGAGGCACTGTGCTGTGGAGCAGCAGGCAGCCTCAGGTCATCAGTGCGCTGCAAACAATGGAGAATCTCTGCTTTGTTTTCCTCTCTTGCACAGTCAAAAGCCTGCCCACTAAAATTGCCCCTTGGGACTTTGGGTGATACTTCCCAGTGGAGCTGAGGCAACCCGAGATTGTCCCTGCGTTGCTGTAACTTCCTCTGTGCCATGTAATTGCTGGTCTGGACAGAGGAACAGCCCAGAGGGGTTTGTGCAGCTCAGCGTGGGCTGCTAGCATTGTTGGTAAGCTGGGCGGAGTGTGTCTTCATGCAGAAGCTCTCCTCCATTCTCATGTCCCGCCTGGCTGTGTTACGGCAGCTGTCGACCACTCTTCCAGGGAAAGCTTCCTACTGAATCTGAATGACCCTTCATTGAGTCTTGTCCCTCCTGTAGCAATGAATTGGGACCTGTCTTTTCCCCTCTGTGGTTGCCATCTCCATTTGCAGTACTAACAGCAGTCTGGCTTTCCTAAGCCAGCAGTGGGTGGAGAAAAAAGAAAAGAAAAAAAAGCATCTCCAACAGTACCTGAGGGCTTATTTTTCCAAAACCAAACTTTTGCCCACGTGGTTGGCAATGTGCAGAAAGAAGAACACCAGCCCTAATGCTTCTTTAACCCTCGCACAGAGGGGATTACTACACACACACACATGAATTTGGGGGATTCCAGCAGCCTGGGATCACCACACTTTCTTTCCACTCCAAAAACTAGGTCAACTCGCACACTGCCGCTATTTTTCAAATTAGGGGAATACAGTTTTCATCAGCTTAAACAAGGAAAAGACCAAACTTCGAACTCTGGAAGTGAAGGAGGAAAATGGGGTAGGGGCTCTGTGCCCCTGAGGGACATAGCAGGCAGCGAGTGTTGCATGCAGTGGCTTAAGCACCTGAAGGCAGACACCATCCACTGTCAGCAATCACTGTGGTTTGGGCTAGAACTGAAGTGTTGCCTATTCTGGGCACAAGTATTACTTCTCTTCCCCTAAAATAAGTCCACAGTTTTCAGGTAAAACCTTCTGACACATCATCTGAGAGTCCTGGCACAAAATGACCAGAACTGATCAAAAACCTTCCCATGCTGAGACAGGCAGTCTAGGAAGGAGACAACTCCAGTTGGGACTGTGGTCAGTTGTACCGTTTCTCTACTGATGTTAATGGACCCTCATTAGAGTCCTCTGTTGTCCAAAGTTTGGGGGATGTCATCTGAACTCTCGGGGTTCTCCCACAGGACAACCCATGGAGGTTCTCCATGGCATCTTCCTATCCAAGAGCCTCCTCCAATGCTCTGCAGCAGCAGCACATATGGCACACTACAGCTGAAGGCCATGAGAAGAACCTTCATTTTCCTTCTTTTTTTTTTCTTTTTTTTTTTTTTTTTTTTTTTTTAAATTTTATGAGGGGTGCTCCCCGGGCCTTGGGTGGGCTGCCACAGTTAACTGGCTATTCTGCCATACCGCCAAGATATACTTTCCCCCCCTTTCAAAATTTTCAGCTTTTTCCCTCAGCAAAAAAGTTGGTCTTGTTGTAAGGGGCCTCAGGCAAGAATGTAATCAAGGACATAATCTTCACAAGCCTGATCAGGGACATCCTGGAGGGATGCAAACAACCTAGCAGCAGGTGCCAGTCGTGGAGACCAAGACAAAAGGAACTAAGGACATCTCCATCTAGATAAGAGTCAGGACACCAGTTGAAACCAACCCACCTTGCAATACACTCCATGGACAAACTCATGACCATATGCGGAAAAAGGACTGAGAGTTCATGGAAAGAACACAAAAAACACCCCTTCAACAAACCACTAGGGACCACCGGAGACCACCTGATACCTCTTCAGGGGCTCCCTAAGGGACCTAAAACGCATGGGTAATTAAGATGCAAGTATTATAATTAGTTCCAAGAAATAGAATGAATATGTATAACTGCTTCAGGAAGTCTAATGCATATGTATATTTACTGAGCAATATAAGCTCTGTCTAGCGTGACTTGCAGTATGCATGATAGGAGGAATTATCCCCTGTACATGCAGCGCCGTAATAAAGAATGCCTGCTTCTTAATGCTACATTGGTGTTAAGGAGTTTTATTCCCGATTTCGGTGACAGTCTTATGCATATATTATTCTGCATATGCAGAAGAAAAGACTTTAGCTCACCCTTCCTAGGCTGTGATTAGCCTGCAAGATTGAATCCAAGCATGCAAATGGATGAGCTAATAACAAAGGGGGCTACAGAACCATCAGTAGGACTCTTCAGTGCAACAGCCCTTCAATAGGAAACCTAAGTGTGTCAAACTTTGGTGATTGTGGAGCAATCACAAATTGGGATACTAAAGGCTTGTACAGTCAGACTGCAGCAATCTTAAATAAGATTCACATACAGATTTTATCATCATTGGATATTTTTCTTCTGTTTTTACAAGCCAAGAAAAAAATGCAGGCATTCTAGCTTAATTTTACAACACCCCAGACATTCATGAAAAAGCTGAAGTAAAACGCTCAAAAACTGATGCATGTTAGCCGCGCTCTGCAAAAATCAAGATTTTCTTCATACCTTAAAATCTAAATGTTACAAAGTGATCCCCAGAGCCTCCATTTAGAGATTTAGATTATCCTCTCAACCTTTCAAGGTATAAAACTCAAAATACGTGAGTAAATATATATTTTAAAATGTATGTGAGAAATCTCAAGCCAACATGTCAGAGGCTTCTATACAGAAACATAATGCTTAGCATATAATATATGATACCGTATAATGTCGTACCACCTCTTAGTCTAACAGCAAAAGGGATACAAGAATAAATTGTCGCATGTATTTGTTACATTTATAAGACTACCTGTCGCAAGTGCAGTGTTCTTTAGAGGTTTGACAAGGATAAATAGCTAGGTCTCTTAAAAAAATCACATTAGCGAATACCAGAATATAATTAGAAAAGGTATGGATTAGCATTTCTTGACCTTTTACTATGACAGGTATTCACTGATAATCTTGAGATTACTGAAGCCGACAGTTATTGAAATAACTAACCCCAAAAGCCATAGTCCTAAATGCCTCAGCCCTAAAAGATCTGTTAATTTCCTAAATTGTTTCATTAGATACACTGGATTGCTAAAGATTAAAAATTAATACTCTTCTTCCCCAAATATGGTCTGGATTTTGGACAGTTTGCTGTCTAGAATGATATTCCAAAGGAACATTTAAAAGGAAAAACAGAACATGAAACAGCTTTTTAGAAGTCTGGTAATCTCAGAACAAAGCACATTATTGATCTATTGATAAAACCAGCATTTACATTAGTTAAAAAAAAAAACCAAACCAACAATCACTGTAAAGGAGACTTCTCTCCATTCACACTCCTTAAGAAAACATTAACAAAAATTAATGACAATACAAACCAATTAACACGGATCATGGTTCTTACCCTGGTAACTTTTCACTAGTGTCATCTTGTTGTAATCTTCTGATAAAATGAATTCCTGAGGGAGGGGAAAGAAAAAACAAAAGAAACAGTGCTTAGAGATGTAAAGTGTTTCAGAGTGTTTTCATCTGAATTCATTACCAAGATAAGCTCTTCCTTCTTTGCAACCACAGACCTGTCTATGCTTTTGCTAATTTTGAGAACCTTCATCTAAAAAACTAAGTTACTTCACTTTTTAAAGCTGCCTAAGAAACAACATCACAAGTGCTTCTGAACAGAAGAGGTCAAAAAGCTGACAGAAACGGTTGGCTATGAGCCCAGGTACCACAAAATGAGAGACCTGAGATCTGGCATGCAGTAAACACCTGTTGCTCAGGACTGCCTGGGCAGAAACCTGCATGTGTACACAGCTATGTGTGCATATGCATGCATGTGTGTGTACACACGTATCCATGTGTGTGCATACACTACACCCCAACCTGAACACCCGGGAAACTTAATATAAATATGTAAGAGCCCCTTGAAGTTGCTCAGTCCGAACTAGGTACCAATAATCCATCTTCATGGGAATACATTTCAGGTTTCTGTTCAAAAGACTCTGAGTGCTCCAGACAAATAAAAACCCAGACTTCTTCCCCGCCTTGGTTTTATCCCCCTGTTGGTTAATATTTATTCTGGTAACTCAGAAGCACACTTTCTTGCTTTGCTACTGCTTCATTGCGGCTAGCAAGCAATTGTGCGTGGGATGGAGGGTGGCTTAGCACAGGCTGTGGCTGCCTGGGGAGGCATGCGTGGTGTGACCCAGCCAGGCTCGCTCCTGCGGCCAGGGAAGAGCACATCTGTGGGGACCGCTCTGCAGTCCTGCTGCCTTAGTGCTCCTGTTTAACCGCCGATATGGCTTTTGCATGAGGAAATGATGAAAACAGCAGGTAAGAGCATGGCAGCCTCAGCTCCTGGAAAAACCGCATGTGGCTAAACTGACTGAGCACCTGGGTGTCCCTGCTGCTTGTTTTGAAGAGGAGACGTTGCTCAAAGCCAAGCTGGAGTGGCCACAACAAAACTCCTGCAACATCTCTCTGGAGGAAACAACCAAGCAAAGGGTAGGCTCTGTGGTCCCACCGCATGAATTAGCTTTCAAACTGCTGTCAGGTATCTACATGCATACACCACGTACTCAGAGAAACACAAAGAAAAAACAAGGAGTGTAAAACACATCGTATTAATTTACAGCAAACTACACAGAAAATCACTGAGCTAATCTAACCTGGGGACAGAAGAAATAAAACCTAACTCATTTAATCTGGAAATAGGGTAAAAATAAGAGAAGCATTATAAACACAAGATAAACTAAATTTTAAAGTGTACAGTTGTGAAATATTAATGTATAAGCACAGTCAAAAGGACTGTGCAACATGCAGGTGGAGAGGACTGGACTTCATGAACCTACAGATTATATTTAAGGCAAACCAAACGTTTAGTGCAAAAGAGCATGAGAAGACCTTTTAACCGCTGAAAAGACGGTATTTACCCACAGTTTCCAAACGTGAATTAATCTGCTCGTCTTTCAAGCACCAGAATTACCCTAACACATCGTATCTACTGCTTGGCACCAAGGTGGAGAGGCTACAATACTCATCTGTGGAACATCTACGGATCCCAGCTTCCAGGAAAACAACTGTGAGTGAGTTGAGGCAGATATGTATTTTGCTGTTTCTAGGTTTCTGCTCATAAGTTAGTTAGAACTATGTTCTCTTGATTTGCTCTACTTCATCTTCCTTTCCTTAATCTGCTTCATCTCCCATCAGCTTTCCCCTAGCAGCTGAGGACTACAGTAGGGAGTGTTATTTAAACAGCAGTAACAAATCAATTAAGTCAGCTGGATTTCTATACCAGGGTCACCTTAACTCTACAAACCACAGAACGTTAAAAATCTGCTATACCTCCCTAGCTACTTACAGGGGAAGTGGTTTTCATTAACCACTGCCTGAAGAATGCTAAACCACCACATGAAATGCTTTATTACAAAGCCTACTTGAAGCAAGACCCTTTGCTACAAATGCTAACTTTCTGCTGTCGTTACCTAAAGGGAAATGGTTTCAATTGCTGCAACACATTGTGGGAGAGTACGTCTGCCTTTCCCACCAACTTGGCTGTCCTGGTACTGACCCCAACTTTCACTGTGGTGGCATAGAGATGCTGGTGACTTCAGGTGGATGAAGAGCGTGGTTTGCATTCTCATTCTTTGCATTTTTCCCTTGATAAATTTGACGTGGCCATACTGTTCTGTGATCTGAATAGTCCCACAGTTTCAGTGGAAGACTGAAAAAGCTTTTGAGTCTCTCCATTATAACACAGTGAATCAAACACAACTGCAGTTCGTAAGGTTTACCCAAGTATTGATTAGCTCTGTGTGTTTTAACACAAACCACAGCTATGTACTATTAATATACCACTCCATCCAAAGAGATAAACAAACACAGTACAAAGTAAACACAGTTCTATTAACCTGAATACTGGATATAATTTTTTCTTCCTTTATTTCCCCTGAAGACTTCTTGCTTCTTATTTTCTCCTTTGAGAGCATATGATAATTTGTGATGCATTTTCTTGTTTTGCATTTTGTAATCTTTCTCCAGGTCTTTTACTCCCTGCTCCCCTTTACGCTATCACATGTTCTTCCATTGCACTCATTCCCCTCTCCCTCTCAAGGCCAAATGTACTAGTTGCGTCAATAGACAGGTATTTTAGCACAGGGCACATTGCTCAAGAAATTCATGCCCTATTGCACATACACTGTGTCATCTGCACTACAAAAACACCGACTACATCTCTTTAACATTGTACCACCAGAAACTGTTTTTTTTATTCTTCCATATGTATATGCTTTGCTCCTCTCAGAGCTGATGACACTCAGTTCTCATTAGGCAGCTTTTTGGCTCTTCTTAATGAGCTAGAAAGGCTGGGGTCACCCACACAGCTCAATCGGTGCTTGTTAACAGAACAGAGAAAGATTTCCAAGTTCTGTGCAACCCCTTTTGCGCAGGAGGGGCTGGGATATATCAGAGCACTCAAGATGGCAAAAACCAAAACCCCTCATTGCAGGGATTAAAAACATTTTTTCTGGCAAGATTTCTCTTTGCTCTTCAGAGGTTTTTTAGGAGCTACTTTACTACCTTTTTTGCCGTACTGAAAATGTTAGTGATCAGTCTTGGCTGTTTCAGGTAAACTTATTATTACAACAGTGACTTGGTACCAGGAAAGCCTTCATAAAGCAGAAAGGAGAAGTCTTGAGCATCTGAAAAGACTGTCCAATCTAGTGCTTACTGTTGTACAAAGACTCAACTATACCTTCATGGAGCACACCTCCCTCACACTGAAACATATACACCCACCACAAACTTCTCTTGAGCCTAAGACCTCTGTAAATCCTCATCCTGGAAATATTATCAGCATCTTGTTTCAAATTACTCTTGCTAAGGCAAGCAAAACCCATACTGAGGTGTGTGCCATTTCAGAGTCCTTGGCCATGGGGCTGGCTGACATGGCCCAGGGCCTAAGGAAGACCTGTGCCTTTCCAGAGCTGCAGATGGATGCCAACTGATGCATCTCAAAATAGCACTAGAGACCTCTGCTTAGGCAAATGAATCCATTTCTGAGAGTTAATAATCTTTATATATTAGTTATGTGTTACCCATTCACAACCTAGTTCCCATCCCAGAGAATTTACAGTTTGTACTGTGATAGATGATGACATTTTGACAGCACATTGCGGATCTCCTTAAAGCCTTGATTTTGTCCTGTTAACACAAGTGACTGACAACACTCTCACCACGTCTTCTAGAGAACAACAAACCTGCTTTAGAAATGGAAAAGAATGAAGACTCTTAAATCTACTGTCAGACACTACATCTAGTCTGTTGCAAAGAAAGCTCTATAAAATGATTACAAAGTGAAAACACTGTAAAGTACAAAACCTGGGAGAGCACAGAAACTATTATGTAGTTTTCTTGAAGGAAAAAATAGTAAACTTCCCATAGTGGCAGAGGGGAAGGGTGCACATGAGCAGGTAGAGCCTGACTCACTCTCAGGCATTCAAAGTGCTGTTTATGGTCAAACCTGTAAACCACTGCAAGATCTAATGATGTGGAAGATGAATCTACCTTAATAAGTACCATCCCCAAGTAAGGGGTTATTCTGGTACCCTGTTGCCCTTGTGGCCCTGCTTGAAGTGTGTAACAGCTTCATCTAGAAAAAAGCATGGTCAGCAAAAAAGATCAACTTAATTTGGCTTCACCTACCTGAAAACTAAATAAATCCCTCATTTAAATCCCCCCAGAAATCAGGAGAGAGATTTATGCCATTCTAAAACAGTTTCTAGGGTAAGTAACATGGATATCTCCAAAGGCAACTGACCTCTCCTCTACTGGCTACAGAACCTAATGATTAACTTTATCTAGGAAGCTGACTTTCAGGTGGATGGAATTAGGCAAGGAGTCCCATCTTGGCTGTGGAAATTTCCTGTCTATTGCAAGTAATAGAACTTTCCTCTGTTTCTTCTTGTTGTGGTATCTTGAGACACTTGCATCCATTAGAGCATGTTTTTCTCCACTTCAGAGCAAGGAATTTATGACCATGATAAGGTCTTCTAGCTTCCAAAAGGGACCTCAGGCAGTCCTTAAGACATAAAGTAACAGAAATGCCATTTCTTCTCAAAAGAGGTTTGCAAAGGGTAAAAAAAAGTTATGGAAACTTCTTTTATTTTACTTCAGGTACCACTGCTCTTCAACCAAGATGCTGGACAATCTTTTGCTCAAGAGAATGATCTACTGTGTTGCACAAATATTTGTGCAGCCTTAATGTTGAGAAGTTACAAAAGGTTGAAAACAATCTCTTCACTTTTGTAGAAGCAAAAATTGTCCTCCTGTTTCACAAGGAAAGGTGGCCATACAAGCTCACCTCATGGTGGCTTTGCTGGACCATCCTTCTTTGACAATAGCATTGCTACCCATCCTTCTCAAAATGCACCATACAAATTTCTGAGGTGTCAGGCTTATAACCAAACCCCATACAGTTTACAAAAATTTCCCAAATACCATCTTGGCTTTAGTGCCGACAGCTACCCTTATGTCAACCTTCAAACACTCATTCAGTTATAAAGCCCACAAGACAGAGACAACAGCAGTAAAATCTGAAATGATGGTACAATGATCTTAAACTGGAAAAGGAGTCTATTGATGAGGCAGAGGTGAAAAATACCTCTTTGACCCATGACCATCCCACACAGTGATACAGCTCTTTACTCATCATCCCACAAGAAAAATCCAATGAATAAGGTCAACTGCTACCCTCTGTCCCAGATCTAAAAGACACTCTTGTTTTAATACCCTGCTTCCTTTCCATGCGCAGAGATCTCTCTTAGATGTTAATGTACCAAATCTTTCAGCAACAGCACTGCCAGTTAGGAGCAACTCCTCTGAAGGAAGAGAGAGGAAAACAAAATCTGAACCCTAAAGTTTGGAAAAGCAGTTAGATACAGAGCAGAAATCCACCTTCTGCCTCTCAGAAGACAATTTTCCCCCTCTTAATTGTTGCTTTCAGAAAACTTTGGTATGGTATGATTAACAAGGCACTCAAATTTAATAAAACAACAGCTGTTTTTCTGCGTTGTTATTTTTTAAGAGATATGCAAATTAAGACAGTTTGCTGAGTTGCCTAATAAATGCTGTAAACCCCACTCAATCTCTTTGTGGCAGTTGGAATGAAATTTGTAACAATCTGCCATTTTCTACATTACACCTTCAGTTCCACTAGCAGTAAAAAGTTTCTCTCCCAAACACTAGCAAAAATATCCTCACCACAACATCACAAATATACTTCTCAAAAGGGAAGCATTTCAACTAGAAATCTTTGGATGTACTTACTGAGATTGTACCATTGTCTAGACCTATGGACAGCCTTCTGGTTTCCGGGTTAAAAGACATGCATGAACATGGAGCTGAAAAAAATGAACATGTTGATGAAGTTAACAAAACTGTGATTCTCATTTTCTTGAAGTTCTGGAAAGCCTAAAACTAGCTAACACGCTTTATGATGCTGTTCAGCATTTTGCCCCTTCCAATAGACAAGCATTTAAAAAAAAAAAACATTCTTGCAATTCATTCAACCCTATCCTATTAGGACATGGAACAATGGCTATTTCTTACTCCAGCTCCTTCATTTTTTCTTACTAGTTACCTGAAAACAGGCATGTCATACAAGAGCAGTGGTGGTGTTTTGATATAAGAGGCACCTGACATTTCAGTATAAATCTGAGAGATTGCCTAGCTGAATAATTTAGGTTTTTACAGTTGCCTGAACTTTACTGACAATAAAACACCGTATTATGTCAGAGGCTTGCATCCTATACCTGCAGTAAGAAAGTTAACCTGTAGGAATCAACCTATCAGCCAATATTAAGGACTGCGAGTCCAACTGTCCCCCCTACTCTAGTTTCACCACAGACAACACTATGAGACCATCACATACTATGGTCAAAATAAAAGACTGTACAGAAAACAAGCCATTGTTTTATTATATCAATATTACTCTAATAAAAATCAGGATATACTCTTAAATTGCACACAAGTCAGTCATACTATGCTCCCTTGAGGATCTGGCAGGGTTCACATCAAGGGCAAAACCAGAATTTTCTTGCAAGAATTCAAGAGCTATGCTTGGTTTAATTGAGAAACTCTGAAGCTGCATTCAGAAGGCAGAGATCGTTTTTACTGCTCAACACAGCTGGGAGTCCTGCTGTCCCAACAGAAAACTACAGGAATCATTTTTCGGCAGCAATTGCCAATGGCAGCTAGGGGCAGGCATTCTTTCTCCTTCATTAGTGATAAGAGTGTTTTTTAAACCATGTTCTTGTGATAAATATGGAGTACAGTCAGATATGCTTTTAGTTCCACTTTTTTCCCCCTCTTGGTTTCTACTCTCCATTGTGATTACTTGCAGTGTTTTTGTTAGTAACGAGTTTGGGAGTCCTCTCTTTTGCAGTATTGTGTATCTGGTATATTCTCAATCTGTGTAATGTCTCACCTAGGATCAAACAGTCCATAGCTCAGCAAATCTTCCTGGATAGTTTAGTTGGCAGCAAAGCTATATGAAGAAGAGGAGAGCCTATGTTGACTCTTTAACAAAACTTGTTCTACCTTTAGTATTGACTCTGCCTTGAAACATTTCCTAAAGGACAACCAACCAGACGCAGAAAGCCTACTAGGTCCACGTCCAGGCAGGCATCTCGATTTATATCTTTCCTGGAAGGGTTGACTGAATTAAATCAAAGAAAAGGCTTCATTTCAAGGAAACTGTCAGAAGCAAAACACTTAAATTAGGGCTACTAACAGTAACAAAATTGCTCTTTCCTATACCTCCCCCTCAGAAAAGGCAAAGTTGAATCATGCCTTTGGATGGTGGTGCATTACTGTTATATTGAGGCTTCTAGAGTTATAGTAGAATGAGACAGGAAAAACAGACAGGAAAAAAAGCAATTCTAAGCAGCATAAACATCAAATCCTTTTAAAGGCACTTAATGCCAGAACGGGCATATTCTACGTATCAGCTTTCAAACGCTAGACACCGTGCATACATTGAAAGCGCTACTTTACTCTGAAGGCAATAAACAGCTCGCAGAGAAAAAGTCTCAGGTAAATTAGGTCTTTGAAGTATGCTTTTCTCAAATTGCTTGAAACACTTCAGACACAAAAGGAGCAAGCAACTACTTGACACGGGCTGATTACAAAAAAGTGACTTCTAAATTCCAGACCCGTGTGTACACAGTCACAGCAGTGTAAAGATACTTATTTTGCTATAGTCATTTTCCTAAGAGAATTCTTCAGTAACACATGCTCTTGGAAAAATCATTATGTCAGCACTAAAGTTATGTCTACACTAGCTACACTAATGTAGTTAAAGTGATGCCAGTTGTAACAAGGCTGCAGCAGCTTATGCTTTAGTGAAAATAAGATGATATTCAGACACTTAAGCACTTAGGCTCATCAAGAAGGGGAGAAAAAAAGAAACAAAACAAAACAAAAACCCCCAAACCCTAAGCTTCTGAGATGCTTAAGATCCTTTTTAAATAATAGCCAGGAAAAATAACAGCACTCTGAAGACCCTCTAGTTGAGTACCTAGCTATGATTTGGATTTCAGACTGGAAAAAGATTGATCTGAACTACTACAGAGGACAGGCAGGTTATTACTGATGCAGAAGTCTGGCTGTAGTTTTTATCTTAAATACAGGGCAAACACACACTGATTTTAGCCTTTGGAAAATGAATTACGGAGGAAAAGCCCAATTACATACTTCATGCTCTCAACAGCATGTCACCACTATTAGAGGCTGACAGAAGTAGAAGAGAAATACATGCTTTGTACCTGAAGTTTCAGGGACCTCTAAGTTTCAGGGACCTCAAGTGCCTAAAAGTGGCATAGTTTAAGACCGAAGGGGCATGTTTGCTTTGCAGTTTTTTTTACCCTCCTGTTCAAAGCAAAGTGTTAGCTATGAAAACCATCATAAGACAGACAGTGTATTATCTGCCTCAAAGACTAGATACTCCACTGTTCCTCACTACAATAAATCCTTTACTCCGTTCCACATCTGTGGAAGGTTTTTTTTGGTTGGGTTTGGGTCTTTCTGGGTGTTTTTTTTTTTTTTTCCCCTCCAAAGCTTACTTCTCTTGACTACAATTCCTTTCCCTTTCACAAATTTGTGTCTAAGTTGGGTTTTTTTTGTCCTGTACAGACACTGCCCAAAAGGCACACATCTAACCATGGTTACACAACTCTAATCTGTGTTGCACATGTGTAACCAAGGGTACACATCTAACCATGAGGAAGGTTAACCTGCTCGTCAGAGGTCTGTTAATACAGTTGTTGAGACAACACTGGTGTGAAGGAGATGCATTAGCCAGGTTTCCAGCTTACCTAGTTTGCCTTACGATATAGCAGTGTGTATAACACCCACAGCTCTTTCCTTCTCATAGGCTAGAGGAGATGTTGATCAAAAGCGTGGCCACCATGTCGTCCAGAATTTTCCAACCACAGAAACACCCATAGGCAGGGCATAAAACTTTGTAATTGGGGAAATCCCACCTCTAAAGAGCAGCAAGCATCCCTACTCAGAAGTGAGCTACAGTCTTGACCTTTTCCCTAGGTATTTCATGGGTTTCACATGCAGAATGCACTGATGGCCCCATTTGGGTGCAGAGTTTGACAAAAGCACATGGCTGACTCAGCCCAACGCCTAATCCTCCTCATCTCCCAGAGTACCCAGGGTGCAAACCCAGTTATTAAGGCTACCTGATATCAAATCATAAAAGGGTGTGGGTCATGCACCACTGTCACCAAAGTCACGAGTCATGCTAACAGTGTTTTTATAGGTGGGACCGCCACTCACAGCTTGCTAAGCAGCACAAAGGCACCATCGTGCCCACTACATTTTTACACAGAGAACCTCTGGGCAGTCATTGTTCTCTAGTCAACAAAAACGAATGTGAACCTAAAGCAGAGGACCATCAAAAAGGTGATCCACGCAGAAACAGACAACACAATCATTTCCAGTCAAGTGCAAACTTGTGCAGAGGCTGACTCAGAGCCCTTCCTACAATTTCCAATAGCTTTAAGCCATGGCTGATAACAATGTTATAACAGTCATGAATTATACCTGATCATTCTTGAAACTGGTGAATAACACAGCATAATTTTAATATCTCATGGCTCAAAAGCTTACCAGCCTTCTAAGTGAAGGACCAGTGTCAGGTGTTCAAATTTAAGAAGGAGCTTTAAAATAGTCCCCTTTGAGTGGATCTGGATCTACTTCATCATTTCCAGTGAAGCTGTTATTACTGGCAATAATGCAACCTTGCTAAGACCAGAGGAGGACCTAACAAGATTTTAAAATGCAAATCTATGCAAAAGCATCACATGGAAAAAGAGAAGTATCATTGCCAAACTGCTAACATAGCCATTTCGTAACAGTTTGACCAGGGAAAGCAAGACTCTTAGGACATGTCAAGGAATTCAGGCCACTGCTAGCGATCATGACAGAGCTCCACAGACTGCCACATCATTATCTGGTTTCCAATACCTTTTTGTGCAAAATCTTGAGCAGAAAGTACCTTTGAGGCTTGACATACTCTTATGAGCTAGTCCATCACCAAAGGAAGAAGAGAGATTCTCCTCTCTATCAAATGAACGCTTTCTTAGAGAAGGCAGTCAAACACCATGGCCAGTCTAGGGTTGCAAGCTGACGTTGCTGTGGTACTAAAACTTATATCTATTAAATATTTTATGTCTCATGGAGATAGAGGGCTCTTCCAAATCTAGCTATCTTAACTTAAAATAATTCTTTCTGCAGACAGTAAGAGCACCTCGATGGGACTTGATAAATGCTCCCCAATCTGTAGATTTAAGGTCAGCAGCTTCATAAGCTTCCCAAAGAGAGGCTAGCCCAGCCCATCCGAAGCTGATTGAGAAGCATACCCCTGCTGCTGGTAACCTGCAGTTATGCTCCTGCACTCAACTACAGGGGCTATGACAAACAGTTAGGGCTGTGATTTCTTCAACTGTCTCTTGGAAAAATGGACATCGATCAGCAGTTTCTTTTAAGGGATGAACACTCTCTTTGGGAGAGGAGACATGCAGCAGGTCATACTGGAGGGATCCAACAGGGAGACTTGGTTTGCACATTTAATTGCAGTGGTAAAATGATTCTGCTTCTTCTCTGGAAGAGCTGCCTTCCCTGCCTAGTATCCTCTCTATCATATTAGCTGCTGCAGGATGTTAAGTTCTTATCAAATAAAACCATTTATCATTGCACTCTAATGGACTGAACACATGCGTAGGAAGGGCAGAGTGATTTATACAGGAGACTTACAAAGCTTTATGGACTCCATTAGTGGCAGAATGCAAGACTACATTTTGAGCTCCCACATTTTTTTTTTAATCTATGTTTGCATTAAATGCTCATCCCTTGCTAGCATATCTGTATCCTTTTGCTGCTGTAATCCCTGATGCCTCTCAGAAGCATCAGTGTGCAACATGGTAAAGTTTCACAGAAACCAAGAGGATTGTTCAAGAATAATATTTAATAGGGAGTGGTAAGCTTGCAAATGGTCATAATGATGAAGCTTCATCAAAACCAGAAAAGCCATTTTGCAAATACACAGTAGATAGCTAACATCTCCTTATACTTACATGGCATGGCATGGTATATGCTGGGCCAGTACTGCCCACTGTCTCTCTTCAGCCAGACACGAACTGTTCTACAAAAGAAAAAACACAACACACACATGAGGAAGAATGAAAAAGTAACCATGAATGAAAACAAAGTGGTAACAACGAATGCACAAGACCTTCTTCAACACTAAATTATTTTGCTGAGCGGGAAAATAATTCCTACAGCAGCCTTATACATCAACCTTAGATTAAACTCTGTAAGGTGATGAGGGTAGCCCACTCCTTGGTTCCACGTAGTACTCAACATCTCGGCTGAACACATCACAATGGTATTTGGAAAATGCTATGGCTTTTTGTTCTTTGCCTTTCCCAAGGGCTGGAACACCGCTGGTCATTCAATGCCTCAGATGAGGATTTGGAAAACCCTAGGTAGCCCAGAAAAGCACACCTGTATCAGCCCATCCAGTCCCCACCAGAAGCCTTATCCCTGCTCTCAGGGTAGGCCTTGGTCCCTCTGCTGCCTGTTGTTTTGTTGTTCTGCTTCAGGAAAACCTCTAAGCAAAGGAATGAGGTTCTGAGATTTTCAGCTTCTATTTACTAAAATTATGACCATTTGGTGCCAACAATGAGCTCTTCAGCTTCAGGACCTTCCCCTCTCCTCAGTGTACTGAGTGCTATCAGATGCCCATTGAGCATCAGGCTGAAGAAGCCAAATTCTTATCCTTCTCTGAAGAGGATGATCAAGGTGACAGGCAGCATAGGAGTCCTCCTCTGCCCCATCAGTTTGGAGCTGCCACTCTCAAATAGAGGCACCTAGAACCACGCAGTGCTCCAGGCCTCTCCACAAACACATCAGTGGTTTCCTCTCTGCTAGAAGACCTTCCCAATGTATCTCAGGATTACTTTCACTTTCGCATAATCATATCATACTGGCAGTTTCCTCTCACTCAATCCATGCCCTTCACGCTCTTGAGACACTTTTTGCTTTCCTGAGCAGAGGATCTGGACTGATGTACCATTGGATCATTAAATATTTATTATTTCAGTCCTCAGTGTCATCCACTTGCTTTGGTCCAATCTCTGAAGCCTCTAACTGAAGCTCTCTCTTAACTTTAGTTCATCAGCTAATTTCATCAAAACATGCCTAGTAACAGTATCACCGGTTAAAGCAGCAGGCAACCAGTAATCTCCTGCTTGTTCCTGCATAGCCCACTGTCATCTTAATTACAGCCAATTGTTACCTGCCTTACTGTTCCTCAAATCCTTATCATCTCTAATTTTAACTAGTAAATTCTCCATATAACACTGTATGCCATGCATTACTGATCTACACCAAATGTATTAACCTTCTCTAGAAAATTTAGTTATCTAAGACAGCATCGTGTTAGTGTAGCACAACAGATTTTAACTTGTCACCCACTTCTATTTAGTCTTTTTCAAAGTTAGTATGCAATAGTAGATACAAGAGTGATCTAAAAAACTATTGTTAAACATAAGCCTGATTTTCCTGTAGCAAATCTGTTATTTGCACTTGATAGCATTAAGGGAAAAAAATTAAGTGAGAATGGCTCTTTCCAGTTTATGAAACGTGGAAATATAGCTTATGGAGAAGACTACGTGGTCATTCCTACTGTTACCTCATTTTCATGGAAAAGCAGATTTCAGCCCTTTTTGGCCAGTGAAAGTTTAGAGCAATACATTAATATAATTAATATAATATAATGTAATATAAATTTATCTAAGACATTACATACACAAATTGAGTCTGAACAGAGATGCCATGCAATATAATAAAGCAATTCAAGAACTTGTTATCTATCCTGCAAACTTCAAGCTAAGGGCTGCACCACTCTGTGTTCCTGGATTGCACATATCCAAAATCAGGTTTCTGCTCATTGTGCCCTGCATTCAAACTAATTTTTCAGCAAATAATTCAGGGACCTGCGTATTTGGGCACAACACAAGCTGCATAATTTTAGAAATGTCTCAGGCATACACTTTGATGCAGCGTGTGACTCTAAAAACTAATATTTCACTGCATCAGCATGTCCCATGGTTAGAAAGCTCTCACAAATTACTCAAAACATACAAAATTCAGTATAATTACCTACTAATGCTAATGGCTTTTTGCAATGAACACATCAGCAGCTCTTCAGCAAATCTGAAGCAAAGCCACCAACACGTTTTCAGGGACAATTCATCAGCTGATAACAACACTATCATATTGTTGATGGTGATAGGGCCAAATCCTTTTGTCATTTCGAGGTGCAGTTAACAGTAGCTATCATCAGAGCAGCACTCTGCATCCGGACATCAGCACACAGGTCTGGGAAGACACCCACAGCCACAGGGCTATACACCAGATTTGGGATGGGGTCTAAAACCCTTGGGTCCACCCTTGCTAAGAAGGTGGTCACTGTAATTCTGGAAGCAGATCAGCCGCTTTGTTTCCCAAACAGGTGAGCTCTTACTAATGTGTTCATCCTTGGCAGCTGAAGTTATTGTGGGAATGAATGAGTGTACACAAAAAAATAATGGGATGAACCACAGGGAGCTGAAATAACTCAATATGAAACAGCCCTGAGGAGGTGCACCAATTTCCTGTGAAAGACTTGTCTTTCTTGACCATCCCAATCCATACATTCAGTGCTACCCATTTTAAAACTCCCAGGTGTTGGCAAGGTTGCCTCTCCTCTTCACCTTAAGGTTCTGGCAAATAATAAAACCAGAACAACATAGTGCAGATTATTTAGCTTGTTAAAAAAAGGACTATGTACAAGAAAAGATTTTTCAAAAGCTTGAAGTAAATAAAAATCAATTTTATTTGCAAAAATGGTAATAGTTTGGAAACTTTGGGTTGTTTTATAAGCTGTACCCACTACAGACTTACTAATTAGTTTGACAATTATGTCAATGTTAAGACTTAGCTGAATGATATTGAAACAAAAATATTTTCTGCGTAAGTTTAAAAAAAAAAAAAACAGGGGTGGAGGTTCCTAGTTAAGATTGAAACTACTTTTACTAGTGTAGGCCTCTCCTGCAGGCACATAGTACACTCATTTTATTACGTAGTCAAATAAATTCCCATTCAATGACTAATTCATGCAAAATGAGAAACAAAGCATTCTAAGAATAAAAAGAGCATGAAAGGATGTTATCTAACTCTAAGGTGTGTGAAAGGGAACATAACCAGCAAGTCAGTTCTTGTAACTCATTACAGAAGTACTTATCTTGCCGATAAACAATTTTATTTAAAGGAAAACAAAAGATCTTGTAAACAATTTATTTTAAAGTTAAGGACTATTACTATGCATCTCTTTAAAACAAGCATTTAAAGTTGTGTTAGGCATTATAATGGAATTCCAATATCTATGTGTAATCTGTATAGAAGCGTAAAAATTCTTCCTTATGTGAGAAAATGATGACTTATGATTTTTTTCTCAAGATCACTGGATTAGATAAGGCATTTTATTGAAAGAATTAAAACTGACCTCAGTTCATTAAACTTTTCTGGGTAACTTTTTCTCAAAAGTAGATTTGGGCTAACAAACAAACTGCGCCAACAACTGAACTTGGGAGAAGCCAAATGCTCTTGGAAGAGAGTGTCTTTTTTTCAGCTGCAGTTCTGCACTTTTTTGTATACTACTTAACACAAGACTACCCACTAGACATGAAACCCAGAGCTTTTGAAGCTTCTAAAGAATGCAAAGAAAAAAAACAAGCATGAATGAAAATAAGCTTTTTTATGGTTACAAAGAGTACTTGCTGGTTGCGTCATTACTGGACTTAAACACAGCACCCACCCAGGTCAGGATCCATTCTTCAACTGCTCTAGAGTGATTCAGTTGGCGTCACCATGGAAATGAGTTGTCCATTTTGTTGCCAGTGAATTGGCTTGGAAAGATTTTTAAAACCTGTCAAATCAATGGATACTCTTATAGTATTTCATAACAGAGATGATTTATTTCTAAATGAGACAGGCTATACAGAAATAATTCTGCCATGCAAAAGACAGGCTACATCTTCATATATTAAGGGGATGTGAAAAATGTATATTTTAAAAGAAAAATTGCTTCTCTCCGTTATGCTCAAGAGTATGTGTCTCAAGTCCAGGTGGCTGTTGTTGTACCGGCAGGTCTCAAATGCACTGCTAGGCTGTGCACATGTGCAGGAGGTAGGCTTCATGTGAGCACCTACTACTCACGGAGGTGCCTATGTCAAAGGCAGCACGTCCGCCTCATCATGGCAGGTCTGCGCTTCACCATCTACACAAACTTATTCAATCAGTGGTACATGCCATGGTATCTCCTCTCCAATAAAGACATTTTGCTCATACAAATCCTGGCTTGTGCATTTAGGACGCAGTGTGCTCCATGAAAGTCTGCACAATGCTGCCAGGTAGGATGCAAGATTCTCTGCTTGGTCCCTATTCTGGTCTGAGCTTCTTGTCATTTCACTGCTGGAAAACTGGGTGCCACTTGGAGAGTTGAGTCTCTGGGACTGACTCAAAGGCAGGGCTCTTGCCTTTTCTCCTTGGTGCTTTGCGTAAGATTAAGGGAAAAAACAAATGCTGGTGTTGCATACAGTGCAGACATATTAGACATGTCTAAGCACTGTCCCAAGATGTTTGCATGTTGCAATACTGTGAACTCTGTTGTAGGGAGATCCAACACCACTATTACCTTGAGAAACAAGTTATCCCTATTCCACTCCACTTCTCCAGAATACCCATAAAACCACCAGTTCTAGTTGTACAGTAGGAGTAAAGAAATCCGATATATCAGTTATCCATAACAGATCCCTCCTCTCCTGTTTGTGAATGTTTTCTTTCCTCACTCATGCCTTTCTAAACATTTCTCTGCACTGAGGTGCACTTGTGTAACGCACTATTGCCTTCATGCCCCAGGCCAGATGCCCAGCAGCCAGCTGTATAACAGAGCAGAGATAAAACATACACATTACTACGATACTTTGTAGGTATTCTTGGGCTTCAGGAAATTGTTTTAAATGGCATTTTAACATACTCTTTGTTATTGTTTATACCTTGGACCATATATTGTGGGTTTTTTTGATCTCCTGTCTCCCTGAGGGACCAAGAGAGGTAAGCATCAAACCCAGTACAGGTGTGAAATGAGTTTTATTCCTATCTGTAGTGAGCACCTGCTACAGAAATTTTCATCTGTCACTTTCTAAAGTTGTATCAGACTCATCCAGAGATCAACGCCTAGTCCTGTGCGCATTACTGCTCCTTGGGAAAGGGAGGTAGGTCATCAGTGCAAATGACATTACATGGTTAACCATAAAGATATCCCCTTCTGTCAGCTGTCCTAACCACAGAGCTGATTTAACACAGTTGCAGAACAGTTTCCAAATAGGAAAAGGAAGACACTAAACTATTCTGGAAATTCTTTAAAATGCTCATCTAGCTATTAATTGACAGAAGAAAGGAAAAGAGATTAGGATAATACTATATCCAGGGTTAGTGCATTCTGTGAGGTTTCAGGCATACCTAATGGAGTATTAGCACATACTCTCCCCATCAATGTATATTGAAGTCTTCTTTAGTGTTGAAACAAAAAATTTAAAAACTCCACCTGTTCCTAAATACCCAATGACAGACAATTCAGAAGTATTCAAGAGCCACCTCTTTCTGGAAACTAAATATCTGCATCGGAAACAACAAAAGCTTTATCTACTGTCAAGTTTATTTAATGACAATAGCAGTATTTGAAATCCAAGTACAGCACTAACAGTTTTACTGCCTTTAACAGGGAGATATTGCCGTTAGAAGTGGGATAAGGAAAAATATTTAACAACTGCATTAAAGATACTACAGTATTATAAAGCCCCCAACTTCTCCAGGGACTTTTGTGGGCAAGAGATGTGAAGAGATTCTGGCTCCCACCAATTAATGACATGAGCTACTACTGTGATTTTCTGAAAGAATAAAAGTTCTCTCACATTTAGTGGCAGCTCATGAACCACTGCCAGTGTACTGGAACCAGCGACGAAGAGTTTCGTTTCTCTGATAGATTTTGAAAGAAAATATATGAAAGCAAAAGTCAAAACCAGAACTGATTTCTGAGCCAGCCTGTGTTTCAGGGAAAACAAAAAGAAATTTAATAGCAAAGTGCCAAAACCTCAGGCACCAAGAGGTCCTCACATCCTATGTCCTCCTGAAAAAAACCTAAAACAAAAATCAAACCAACCCAAAACCCCAACACTTCCACGTCACCACCCCACCCAAACCCAACCCCAAAGACCCACAGAAGTGCGAGGCTGTGTCTCTCAGGCTCGCCCATGCTAGTCCCCACAAAGCCCATCACACAACTCTGATGGAAGGTTCTGCATAAACCCTACAATTTTGGGGCACATTCCAGGTTCTACCTTGTTTTCACTGATTTTGATGAACAAATGTGCAATTTAAACCAAACTGTTCTAGGGTTTACTTACTGGACTCTTTCTAAGACTATGAGGCGGTATACAGCTATACATAACGGTAGATCTGTTCTAGGTTCTTTCCTATTACAAAAGCGCAGGTTCAGTTTCTAAAATGAAGTGCAAGAGCTACTAGTTCAGGAAAGGGGGACAATGAGTGGGGAAAAGATTAAAGAGTTTTGAAGAATGGGCTTTATTTCAGGGCTGTTCTAGAGAGGCTCTCTCTTAGCAGCAATTACATAAGGGCATTTCCAGAAGATACAATATCTTCATTGTAACCTCGGTCTGTAACTCAAGCATCGGGCTTCCTATAAAATAAAAGCTTTTTGAGCAATAATTGCACTCTTTACTCTGTATGCCTCAAGCCCTGCAAGAAAGTGTAAGAGCAGTAAGGTCTGGCTTCAAGAGAAAGCTGGTCCAGCTCCCAACAGCCAACACCTTTGACATCCTACTGTTGTATCTGAAATGCCGCTGCCTTTGCCGCCAGTCCAGCAACCCTCATGTGCAAAGCTCAGAAGCACCAGAGAAACGTGATCGCTGCAAGGGAGATGAACCAAATAATGGCTGCACGCAGTCCTAGACATGAACAGCACAGGGAGTGCACCGAAAACCACGTGGAGGCAGCTAGATCTGGCAGCAGTAGCTCAGGCACCAGTTGTGCAGGGGGAAGGAGCCTGATGATTCCTTGAACGTTCAAGTGTACTGTCAATCCCACCCAGTGATATAAAATGCCACTGCTTTGATTTTATACATGCCCAGGCTAGCAGAGAATATTTTAGGTGAGGTTCATCACGACAGCAATCTCCATGATAATGATCTACACAGCACTTGTCAGACATGGGTCGATAAAAGTCCAGATTTCTCATTTCTCCTTCTGCCACACAATGACACCAGATGCAGAATTTACAATGCAGGCACCCACCTGATGCTGAACAGGGACCTCAGGAGCAACTCTGCAGTCTGGTGCAAAGAGTAGGGTAGGGGAGAAATGCACAAGGGGGTTCACTCATGGACTTTTTTGACCATCACCTGGTGGCAATGAATCTGATTTTTGCTGCCTTTAATGATTCTCCTTATTAAATCTGAAGAGTCTTATTTGTTCTCCTTTGTAATCCTCCCCTGTGAACTTCTCTTGCTTCATCCATTCTGAGAGTCACTAGTACAGTTTCTTGCCATAGACCTCAGCAAGACCCTGGATACCACAAAAATTAAAGTATATATGTTATATAAAACTTCTGATGATAATGAATAATCTCATTTTGAGCCAACAGCTCCAGAGAAGACAGGGAATGATCTACTAAAGTGTTGTGCAAATTAAGCTCAGAGGTTAATAAGCTCACAGAGTGCTTTATTAGTTCCTTTCTTGCTTAAGAGGAATGCGGTGGAAAAGTCTTGGAATTAAGCTCAGTGCAAAGGTAAGAAAAATTTAAGGGAAGAAACTGCAAACTTGAAGTACTGTACATTTACCACTTATCTTCAGGAAAAAAAAACGTGGCAAAAAACAGTATGCCAAGCAAGCAAGCAGATGGACTGAAAGGCAGGAATTTTTTTCACACAAAGCTTACACAACATCCTTACTCAAACCGTGCTTCATAAGATATTTCCCCATTTAATTCATGCTGCTGTAAACTAAATGCAAATGCAGATTGTGTAAAAGTTTTGGGAGGTTATATCCAGCTATAGAATTGCCTGGATTTGTCAGGGGAAAACTGTTATAACTATCAGTGGTACTTAGACCTAAGAGAAAGAGACATCACTTTATTTAACACAGTTTTGGTTTACATAGAGGGCTGTTGAGTATTTTGTGGGAAGTGACTAGAAAACAAAGATTCATAGGAGACAATCTCAGGAGAAATGGATTTTTATGACTCACTAAAAAATGATACCGACATGACAGTTTTACTACTCAGCTTTGAAACAGTTTCCACCCATTTTTCAGTCTTCTGGACAATGAGCAATGCAGTTCAGTGATTTTTCCAGTTACTCGAGCACATATGCCTGGAAGCAGTGCATGCTCTGCTGTTCAGGCATTGGACCAAAATCAGATTCTGACCAGCTTCCACTGCAGAAACTTCGGGCAAGTAAAGAGACACAAAAAAAATGAACCAGAAGAAGTCACAACCACAGAAAAATGTTGTGTTACCCTCAGGTTACTAGCACAAGGTTCAGAGAGCTGAGCTGCCTCAGGTCTTCAGCAGCTCCACAAAAGCTCTGCTCATCATGTATCATATGAAGCAGTGCAGTGAATACACCACATTACAGCATAAATGCTGTAGGGAAGCTAATTTTATCTGCAAATGCACGTAAATGCAGGGCTGGAGTTCTCGTGACCATCAACCTACAGCTTTTGGAATTATTATATGAGTATTATACCACACTAAGATTTTTTCAAGTGAAGTTTCAAAATTAACTCCTTCATTAAGACTTGTGTGTCAGCCTTCCTTAGCGAGCTTTGGGGTAACAAAATGATCATCCCTCCCTCTTACCCACAGACACACCCCCCTCACCTGCACTCCACCAAATGATTTCCTTCCAGAACAGATGCAGCTTTGGTGCTTCTTGTACTGATCAATTCACGTTTGCATTCAGGAAGCAAGAACACACAACCTTTTGAAGGTAATCGCACTGGATGATTTAATTATTGCAATCCAATTACTTTCACCTCCTTCCCACATTCAAATGTTTCAGTAATGGAAGTTATTAGAAAGATCCTCATTAGATTAAAATACAGGCCTGCTCTGCAATAAGTGGCTCAGTGGAATCATGCTAAAAATACCTAGCGGATCCATGATTTGCAAGAAAGCAACCCTCCAGCTCCCCTCTAAATTGTCCATGTAACAAAGGCAAAGAACGAGAACCTACCAGGTCACCAGCCCACTTCCAGATGCCCCATAGGAACATCTGTCCAGAAGAACACACTTTCCCCGCCCCGCCCCCCCCAAGCTGCTAGGGGCTATCAACGAAGTTAATGTTCATTTTTAAGTTATGCATGCTTCACTCTGCATAAAAATGAATTCATTACTCAACAGATAAAAAAAGTAAGCTTATGCTTTTGAATCTATGAAGCGAAAGCTGGGCAATACCTATTTTCAATATACGTACCACCAGCATGACATTTCTAGGAAATTCTATTCGTATACACGCTAATTTACAGGAAAAGATTGATATTTGATCCTAAGCACTAAATGAAGTCCCTAGCTGGAATTTACAACAAACATAAATGCTCGTATGCTGGAGCAGAATGAATTTTCTCAGTTTTACTCTTCTTTCCCATTCTGCTTTGAAATGATACCACGACATCAGTAAAAAAACAGCACAGCACCTGGGAGGAGAGATGAATGCAGAAGAAAAAAGCTTGCAAGTAATAAAGGGATATGGAGGAAGACAAGACATCCTGGCTCAAAACAGTCATACCCTTAGGCCTCAATTTATTTTTCATATAAATGTCCTCCCTGGTTAACTATATAGTGCAGCATCTAGTAAATTATGCATTTACTGTGGGGGAAGGAACCCATATTTCCACATCCATAGGATGATGCTCTCTCTCAGCATATTAATTTCTGGATGTAAGTCATCTGCATCACCCATTGCAAAAGACTAAATTAAATTATTAACTACTTCACTGCTTCTTGGAGGATATTTGATGTATTAAACAGATTATAACCATTCATTGCAGATATTTGGGAATCCTAGTGTAAGGAAAATAGGGTCCTAGCTGCAAAAAGACAAGAGCACACACCACCTGTAAAAGTGTTATTTTCCACCAACAGTGTACTTATTACATTCAGTCAGAAAGCATCTAACATTTAATCAATACAACACAAAGTTGTAGGGGAAAACCTGTGTTTCTTGGATTTTGAAAAGACCATCAGTCATATCCTGATGCAAATGAACCCCTTTCTGAGCAAGCAGCTGTTAAGTCCTAATATCCACACAGTTCCCATAAAGTCATTACCTCTCAATTTACACAGGTATTTCTGTCACTATATGAACTTTCACTTTAATTAACTATTTCTCTGGTTTTGTTCTTTATGAAAAAAAAGAAACAAACAAAAAAAAAAAAAACCAAAAAACACCCAAACCAAACCCAACCCAACCCTCATACCTGTATTATATATGTTGTTCCTTAGCCAACAAATGGGACAATCAGCTGGTCACATGCGATTGTAGATGCTGAAGGCTTATTGAAACACCCTCTCTAAGAACAGATAGGCTTTTGTATTTCAAATATTGATGAACAATTATGGCACTGTTTTTCCAGAGACAGCAAACACATCTACTTGGAATGTATCTGCATGCTCCGCACCATACCAAAACGCCTCTGGAAATGCTCTCCTTGAGCAAGGGCTTTCTGCAGAGGAATCCCATTTCCAGTTTCTCCAGTTTACCATTGAACTTAAACAATGATTCACAGGTGATAGAATGTTCCCTCAGCTTTTCTGCTCATTGCTATTTTCCTCTCAGGGCAGCCTGACTCAGAGGTATTTTCACTGTCCTCACACAAACGCAACTCCTACCTGCTTTGCTCTGCTAGAGGAGGCAAGAAGCCACTCTGTTGCGCTGACCCAGCAGGACAATTTTGCCTGGGGAGTCTCTGTACTCTCTGGGAAGGAAAGCAGCAAGCCCAGCAGCTTTAGTGCCAGTGAAAAGGGACGGAGAAAGCAGGGCAAAGCAATACAAACCCAACCCTGTCCTGAAAGTTTTGTTCTTGAGCTGCAAAGGAACTGCAGCCCTGAAGTGCCTTGCCAGGGGTTCTCAGATTTCCTCTTATCACACGTACTGAGGAGTGCCTTGTGAGGTGCCAGCAAAGCCCAAACCTCTGACTCTGTAATTTAGAGGTGATCTGGCATTTCAAGGGCTTACAAGACAGCCATAGTTTATCACCTCTGCATTCCTGTGGAGGTTGCATGAGGAGATGGCAATCAACACAAGTGAAGAGAAACTGTCTTCAAACCTGTATCACAAGACTGAACATCACATCCTAAGCTTTAGGTTTTATTATTAAAAAAAAATCATCTCAAACATGCAGTTCCTCCTCACATCCAGCTACTTCTTTCATATAGCCTTGTTACAGCTTTCCCATTCTTCAGCATTCAACTGTGTTAAATTTATTCTGTCATCTTTAAGGCAGTTAATTACTAATTTCAGTGAACATTCTCTTGTGCTTGTGTTACAAGATTAGAAGCTTCTGTTGTCTCTACTTTCTCCCCTGGTTAGTTGCTGTGTATACTCCTATCGTTTCTTACATGTTTCCTCTTTAAGGTAATCAATCTTTCCAATCTCTTGGGAAAGCTGTTCTTGTGTCCCGTTTTCCTTCCAATCCCTCTAATGAGGCAATATCCTGTCTGAACTGGCATTTTCCATACTAAACACAGCAATCCAGACACAAACAAACCTGCTGAATTATAAAAGAATTATCATTCTTTTCTTTATCCATCTTTTCCCCGTACATACCCTAGCAGCGTTTGCTTATTTGGCAGCAGCTGTACATGGTTTTTATTCACACTGGCATGATTTAGAAACTTACAAAATATGGGTGAGAAAAATGTATATTTATCAATATTAGATTCTCTCTGCTATCCACTTACTATGTTCTCCTGCAATTCTTCACATCTCTCCAGACCCAATCAGCTTATCTGCTAATTTGGGGCAGACGACTGGCCCAGACTGCGCTGGTAGGGGAGGGAACAGAGGACTCGCCAGCTACAGCTTCTAGGGGCAATTGCAGAACCACATGTTCCTGGCAAAGAGAGGTGGAAGGAAAATGATAAAGGAGAGCAACAGGCAGAGGCAATCACAGGCCAGGGCAAACCTTGACGGTATACATCACACTTTCTCCTTGTAAAGATGGGACAGGAAAGCCACGTTATTATGTAATAACATAAGCATAAGGAGGACACAAAACCAACTCCCTCCTAAGGTATGGAAAAATACATTATTTGAATATGTGAAACGGTGCAATATATTACAGTGCAGCTTTGTAAAGACATCTGGTAGAATTGTGTATGACAGGAGGCCACTGTTTAGGCGACTGCTACCCATCCACCAAACCAATAAAGCACATAGCAGCTCCTGTTCATTTATCTAGTCATTGCTCATTGCCTTATAGATAATTTCTGCTTTGCAACAAGGGACAGCTTCCAGTTCATGGCAAAAGCATCAAACATTATTAGAAACCCTCTGCTTGCACCATCTTACTAGCTTATTTCACAGACTTATTTTTCTCTAGAGGGTTACAAGAAACAGTCCGCTGCAATTCCTGTCCAGATGCCATCTCAGCTTGCATTCTCCAGGTCTTTATTGCTTCCATTCATAGGGGAAGTATCAGTCTTACCTTGGAAGAAACAGATTTGACATCTTGAGAAAAAAATTAGCTCTAAAGATCTGCCTATTTGTTTTGCAGCCCCTCACATTTAAATTCTATTTCAAGCTAATACAAAAGGCAGCATCCTGAAGTTCAAAAGTTTTAAGTTCTTACTAGGTCATGCTATTAGGCACGGTGATCACAATAAAGGTGTTAATATTTATATGTTCACAGAAATCAGGGATTTGAGGCAGAGTGCTTTCAAAGCGAGGACTTTACATCATTGCTGATTTAACTACTGAGCAACTGTACATGTTCACTGGAAAAAGTTGATCAGCTTTCCCCGTCCTGATTAAACACAGGGTTCCTTACCAAACACCTTCCTTCCAGTAAGTTCCTGCTCCTGCACCAGCCTGCCCAAATTCAGACAGGTAAGAATTCTTGAACTTGCATAAAAGAACACTGACAGATATGGGGAGGTTACAACAGATGCGAACCATTTTCTAACACGTACCACAGAGCTGGCCTAACCAGCAGTGCAGTGCACATGCAGGTATGAAGCGCACATCATCCACTGTGCTACACCATCAGAGAGAGCATATGCTGCATATAAGCACTTTACCACCCATCCCTACCATGGTCAGGATGGTGCTGTGCCTGTTACTACTATTAGCAAATCAGGGAATCCTCATTAAAGTAAAGATTTGGAGAGTAAAGATGTTGAGAGACTAAGCTATTCTACTAGCAACAAGAGGATGATTTGTGTGGTTTCTTTTTAGGAAAGGATAACTTGGTGTTAACCAAGACAACTACACATCACTGATCTTTAAGTTAAGCAATATTTTCGCGGTGGCCTGAGTTATGTGCAGAGGGGTTGCATGCACATGAACACAGCTTGTTCCACACCACTTCGTCATTCAGAGATGTTGCCTTCCAGCAGAAGACTTAGTTAGCATAGGCACAGACAGTGCGAAGAAAGTGTCTGAAGTAATGACTTTGGGCTATTTGAGGGCCGTTGAAAGCAGAGGATGGCAGCAGATTGAAGCAGACTAGATCTATCACTGACCTTGGCAGAGGACACCAGATTTTAAATGGTAATACAAGGTAGAAGACAGCTAGAGACCACCCATTGGGCAAGTAAATCCTTCTGCTATTAGTTAAAGCATAAAATCAGCTCACAGCATCTGCCAGGGAAAAAGATGAGCTGAGATGGGGTAAAAGGCAGTAAATAAGGGAAGGGTCCTTTATGATCCCGCTGCCTTGCAGGCTCAGCACTGCCTGAAAAATTAAATCAGGTTTGTAATTCTGGCTCAGCTATTCACAGGTCAGACAGATTGCTTCTTACACTGAGGGCAGGGAGGGGAGGAACATCTTTTCTTGCAGATGGTTAAGCTCCTATGCAAAAAGGCTGAGACGATATGTCCAGTTACCTCAAGCCATGAGATATGCTTCCCACAAACTACACCCCACTCTCTTGGTTTCAAAATCTACGTGTGTTCTGCTGTGCCAAGCAGTTCCTCCTACTACTCTCCCGTTCTGGTATCTGAGACACTCTGAAAACATCCAGGTGGAATGACCTGACAGTCCAGTAAGTCTCTTCCACATGTCATATCTAATACATGTGAATTGTGTCTTCTTATCAAATACACACAGTGAGCTTTGGAGGGATATACACAATTTGTGAGCAGTTATCAAGAAATGTAAATCATTAACAATCTGCAGCAGATTAAGCAGTTTACTTAATTCAGAGATGTCCCAATTACTGACCATCCAGAGGGAGGCAGCACAAATGGAGGGCAGTATTTTAATAATTTACTCAGAGGCCAGTGGCAGGTAACAATTTTTATAATCAATTTTTATTCCAGTTGAAGGGGAGGAGGAAGAAGAGATTAGACAGAGCCATCCTGTGGACAGGATCTGGCCCCTAAACCCGATCAGCTGGACAGCTTGCTCTAAATAATACCAATAAACAGGAACAGCAAGTTTACAAGAAAGACCCAGAACAGTTATGACCTTGAACACTGCAGTGAACAAATGGGTTGTTTTGGCAATACACACAAATTTTCATCATCTGTGCTGCACAGTATAAATAAATGCAAGCTAACAAAGGCTCTTAGAAATGCAATAAACAGATCATTTCACAAATGCATCTTTTCCCCCCTTGCACTGCACCTTTAAAAGACTTGCTTCATTCACATATGTCTGAAAGACTAAGATTTGTCTTTGCTTTTCCCACTGACTTTTTTTTTTTTTTGCCAGAGCATTTAATAGTTTTGTTTGATCAAACTTTTGAAAGGAAAATATTTCTGTAGAAGGAAATAAAAGCTCATGGTATGGCAGCTACATGCTAATTTGATGCCATTGAACACTGCGGATCTACATCCTAGATTTTCCAGTGGTCAACCAGTAACCCCTACTTAAGGCATAGGAACCAAAGAAGACAGTCCAGTAGTCTACCTCCAAATCACGCACTTAAAAACTTAGAGACATTTTTCTGTACTCCCATCAGTTCTCCCAGTCATCCCACACTGTCTGTTCCTCTGGCACCCTTCATTTTTATGCACATTTCAACCACACTATTTCTCTCCCCAGAGTTTTGGCTCCAGAACTCTGGTTCAGCAAGGGCTGACAGTGATTTACAAGTCCTGCTAGACTTGGCCTTTTAAAAATACTCATGCTATTGGCAAGAACATAAGCTTCAAATGTGTATGTGTTTGTGGGAAAGGTGCAGATACTCCCTCCACATCTCAGTTCTCCTGTTTTCAGAAACACCCATTAACCAGCAGGTACCAGACTACCAAGGTCACCTCTCCTTGGCAGGAGCAAGCCTTCAGCATTTGTGCATCCTCAGGCAACTGCAGAGGTAGCCCACATACCTGCTCAAGCAGCTGTTGTACCCTTCCTTACCAAGTCAAACATGGATTTAAAGCCATGAGGCAAAGGCAAATATTGCCATTCCCTCCACCTCATTGCAAAAGACAGAATCTCTTCCCATTTGATTTTTATTTCTCTGCTGCTTGTAGCATCCCAGCCCACTCCCCATTGCCTGAGAGGCATCACACATTCACTGTCTCTCAATTACTCAAAACAACTGAATGCATTTTAATAATATTTAAACAGGTTTAAAAAAATCCATTAATAAACTGGGAATTACTATGGGCTGCTAGTGGGAAAGGAGCTGCTGGAACACAGAAGGATACAGTGGATATTTCAGGTTTTTGGAAGGCAACATCTGACAGATAAAAAACTGCTAAAGATGCCAAACACCTTTCGCATCACCAATGCACAAGGTGTTTTTTGTCAGATTTCTGGTGCCAGTGTTTTTCCCAATCCAAGCTGCACCGTTTGACTTTCGCATCAGATGACTGCTGGATACTGGTATTTAACAGCAGTCAGCATTAGCAAGGATGTGTGGCTGCTTCAAGAGTTCACACAGGAAGGAGGCAGCTGTCCTTTTTTGAATTTCAAATTGATAAGATGGGTCCACCAAAAGAATGAATAAACAGGAAGGTGAGGAAAGGAGAGAGTGAGTTAGGAGGAGCTGTGTTAAAGATAAAACATGAGTGAGAAGAATAAGCAGTAGGGAACAGGTTATAAAGTATGAATGATGCAAAGCCTGCACTAAGGACAGCGGCGAGCTGCTGGTTCAGTAACCCCTAGACAAGAAAACTGAAACAGCACAGTATTTAGGTAATAATCTATCCAAACTGAGGCAACAGGCTGAAGACAAACCCTTCAAACCCTAAGACTCACCCCGCATCCCAGTTACTGGGGTATCAAGAAGTCCGTGCATGAGGTCAACCCAACTGCAGAAGGAAGGGAGAAGTCCAGCTTCACACTTCGCATTTATGAAGCATTGAGGTGGTGACAGACATGGTAATGAAAACCCTTCCAGCTGCACTTGACAACTGAGTATTTCCCTGCATGTAACCTCCAAATAGCTAACATGGAAAGTATTACCTACATTAAGGCTTCTCCAGATAGTGCACTTGCACTTACCTCGGTACCTCACAGATAGGATGTTCTTGCTCTGCTACTTGGGACACTAAAACCATTAGGCTGTATCAGTTTCCTGTTAATGGGATTTCCCCCCCTCCCACAAACACACATTTAAAGGAAACAAAGGTTCATTACCTATCACTGTGAAATAAGCATAGAGGAAAATAAGCAATAGTTTGAAAAAGGAAGTAATGACCAATACAGATATTAATTCAATTTCAAGTGATCTTTTCACAACTGCATACCGCAAAATTCATACCTGAAATAAAACATTGTCACTGTACATTTTTTCAGGGAGAGAAAAAGTTTCACTTCAGTTGGCTTCCTCTGCAGTGCTCATGGAAATTTTCAAGTCTCAGCACTGGCGCTTAGCAAGTTCCTCCTCTTGTTCCCTCCCCAACTTGAGTCAAGTTACTACTGAGTCTCAAGAATAAAACTTTTTTTTCTGTTCAAAGAAGCTTAGCTTTTGAATAAATAAACACACACCATGGAATCAAACTCAGTCCTGTTCATGGAACATTTACAAAATATTAATATTAGTCACAACTAAAAACCAGATGTTCGAGAAGCTTCCAAATCAATCCTGGACAGGTGGACAAAGCAGTACCATGACCCAGCTCCACAAGAGAACTTAAGAACCAGGATACCAAACACCAGCAGGTGGAAGGTAAATGCCCGGGTCTGGGAGCATTGCTCCCACTAAAGAGATAGGTACTCAAAAACGGGACTCTAATTAAACATGGCAGTTCAAGTCAACCAATGCAAAATGCCAAAAACATGTGTGAAATCCCACACCCTCCCCAGACCCAGATGCACTCCTGCAATCCTAATTTGGACTGCGTAAACACCTGGAAGCCAAACACTCACCTCATGACACCCATTTTTACTCCATAATAGCTTAGCTGTAAGAGCACTCAACTAGGAGGACAAGGCAGGCTTTAAGATCTCCTGAACATGCGGGGATTGAAACCACCCTCCCCAGAATCAAATCTCAAACACAAGTTGAGAACTTTCAGCTTCAGCAATTGATTTTTTTCCCCCCAGTTGCCTAATTTTTTTCAGATAATACATACCCATAATACATTGCCAAATGGCAACACTAGTGTCACTCTGATCTGTGATTTCAGGAAACAATACAATTTAGTTACATAGGAGGAAGGGGAGCCAAGTTAGACATCATCTTCTGCTTATTTTCATGTTACTTCTGCATAATTGATAGCTATTCATAATTTAAGTTTATTTGACTCCAAATCTGCTCCTCTCTCTCTTAGAATCTGGTTAAAATTGTTTCCATGAGATCTGATGCAATGGAGACCAACTAGAATTTCTATTTGGGGCCGGAGTGAGAAAGTGCAATCTTGTGCTACAGCAAAAGCAGCAGATTTTGTAGGAAAAAACTCTTGTAAAACCTTTATGTCCTGGGTATTCAAGGCACACATGATTTTAAGGAAATCTTGTTGCTTTCTTGATCCTCTGATCTTGGACCTTAAAAAGGCAATCATAACCTTGTAACAACTTAGGGCTGGACTAAAAAAATCCGACACAATTTCCTTAGTATCAGAGGACCCATACCAGAGGCTAATTTCAGACCAACTATCCTGGGAACAGTTAAAGTAGTATTAAAAACTAAACAAGAAACTTTTCACGAAAAGAGAGTAAACACAAAAGGCTCCTGCAACAAGACACTCAATGCAAGAAACCCAAACTGGAATATATAAATTCCCTCACAGTCCAGGAGGGAACAATAGTGTATCATGAAAGAGGAGGAAAGCCCAACACCCCTTGCCACTAGAAAGCCTAGCTCCAAGACACAAAACCCATCTTAGCAACTTGCAGCAAGCTCAGGAGCAGGAGGATAACGCCGGGGCAGCACCATGCCAAAGAACAACGATGCTACATCCAACACGTGTTTTCTGACTCCACCATTGCCCCATCCTGGTTACTGTGGCAGTATACAGCTAAGGGACACTTATCATCTTTCTGCCTATCACAGCAGCTTTAGATGCGCTTCTCCAGTGATGCAAATATCAGCTGCATTTCTAAAGCACTCATCTGATCCTACTCACAATGAGGTCACAGCAGCAAAACTCTCAAATGACACTGGAGTAGGATGAAACCAACTGTGATACTTTTAGTATTCGTTTATATATCGAAGCAAAAGCAAATTACTACTTCTTCCTAACAGAAGACACATCAGTGTCCCCACACCAGTGGGTAAAGAAAAAAAAAAAAAGAAAAAAGACTAAAATAAATATCATGTCAATCCTCAACCAGATACCCAAATGGAAAGAGCTTGTACAAAAATAAGCTAAGACTACGGAAGAGAGATTTTTCTCTCCACAAGCCTTTGCCCCAACAACGTATGTAGCTTCTCTTACATTATCAGTGGCAGGTAAATTGGATGAGACAGAAAGACTTACACCTACACAATAGTTACAGAACAAGCATCTCTAGCTGTACAGGGCTTTCTATTGCAAATGTACTTTGAAGATTTAATTATTGTACCTGAAGTTTCCTATGCTTTTCTCAGGTAGAGACGCTCACAAGCTATTGAAGTAGGACAGGTCCTCTTGGTTCCTTTCTGGCATCATCAGTTTTACTAGGAAATGAAAGTTTCTTGTCTTTTGTCCACCTTGAAATTTTAATACAACCTACGTCTCCTGTTAGAGTTTTCTGTAGTCATTTGGCAGCAAAGATCTTATTAAAGCCTTGGTTACATGAAAAGGTGTATGGGTGGAAAACAATGCTTGGAGTAAGGTCTGTGGCAACTGTATGCCCAACTTATTTCAAGTATTTTAAGGATTGAAAGGAGCAGAAATGTCATTTTTATGACTGAAGGTCTTTTCAAAAATGAAAAGCTTAGGTAAAACCTCCCCGCAGAGGGTCTTTGCACTGCCTTGATCTTCTTCAAGCTTTGCTCTACATTTGGATCACCCTGATGAAGAATTCTCTCTTCAGCACATAACACCCAACTGTATGTGTGTTTCAAAGGGGTAGATGATTAGTGGCTTGTATTTCAAAATTGGGCATTACTACAGTTTAGCGCTGTTCTATGACTTCAAAAATACAAGACCAAAGCTTTCACTTGGCCTGAAACAGTGGAGGGACCATCACACTTATCCAAAGTGAAGCCTGGGCTCTTCTGGCAGCATGTGGAGCAGCCCCAGTGCAGCTGCAATGACACCAAGCCTGCTGGAAGGCTGCTACTCTAGGACAGTGTAAGCAGGGAAGGAACTGGCGTGTAAAGAAACATTCACTTCCCATCTCCCATAGGAGATGGCCCTTCTACATGACATGATGAAGCAATGCTCTGCTCAAACCAGGCAAAGATACTTCCCTGGGTGTCAGAAGCAAAGACTCATGGAGCCAAATTATCTTGACGGCTGTTGAGGAATGTGAGGAGAGGTACTCACACAGGTTACAGGACCAATACTTGGGCCTCCGGTGGTGCAGCAAGCAAACGCAGGGGTCTGGCCAGAGGACATGGCCACAGAGACCATGAGTGCCACCTCAGTGCTCCAGCTGGGTTCCAACCCTGGCTGTGGCCCCGTGGGTCGCTGGCCGATGTCGCATGCATGAACTTAGCAGCATGTGCACTTCTGCTCAGCGTCACAGCCCCAGGAGACCTGCCCTCCCCCGGACATCTGGTTGAAGTTAGTCTTAAGAATCTCAAACTATTTGTGGTCTCAGATTCAGGCTTTTTAAACTTATTGTTACAGATCTCAAACCAGCAGAAATGTTCACAGGCAGACCAGTTTTAAGGGCTGTGTCTTGTTTAAACCAGCAGCTTGCTTTGTTTGGTTTGGGTTTTATTTTTTGGTTTTTTTGTTTGGTTGGTTTGTTTGTTTGTTTTTCGTTTTTTAAATCACAGAACCAATTTCCTGTAGGCAATCTGACTCCCCACCAGCAGGGATGCATGATCTGGTTGCCCCAGAGACATGAAACACCTAAATTAATAAATTACACAGGCCTGAGACCAGTCTCTGGCAGTGAGGCCACCTGGCATAGAAACCAGCAGCTTCATCCAAGCTGTGTACTGGGAATGGTCCCTGGCCCAAGCTGACTCCCAAACCCTGTCTGGGGATTGTCTGACGCTGTGCAAATTGGCTCATGGCAAGAACAGTGCCTGGTACCAACCACCATACGATACAGCCAGCCAGATCCCCGTGCCTGAAAACATACCTTGGCACTATTTAATTTATTAGAAATACTGTCATTATAGCAACTGGCCCTAGGTTCAGCTTCCTCTTTCTCCCAGCTGGTTCATGCAGTCATTGAAAAGAGGAAACAATATTGATCCCACTGAAGTCTGCCCTATGTACACCACCCTGTGCAAAACTGGGCTTGTTTAGAAGAATTAGAAAGTCAGAACAAGAAGGGGTTTGCTGTCTCTGCTCACAAGAGCCCTTCTTTCTTGTTACTTTGTACACCACAAGAATATCTCAAGGGGGTCCATATTTTCCCCACTTTCCCTCCTTCATTTTTATTAGCCTGAGGTCAGTGTAAAGGCATTGGCCAGCAACTGAATAAACAGAAACTTCTGGCTTAAATAGAATCACCACACACAGCCATAAAGGGAAATCAAACTAAAAAGAAAGAGAAAACCATTGCCAGGATAATGCTTCAGAGAAACACAATGGCTGGCTTGCAAATTAGGAGCCTGCCTGTAAACACAGGCAGTATCATTTATTTCTGGAAGAATACCATTGAGTCTGAGGTGTCAATACATGCACACACACCGCTTTTTGAAAACACCATTTGCACTTTTTAATCCACATGCAAAACATTTGAACACAGATCACTAAGCAATTACCCATGTAGTTTGCTTTTTCCACATCCAGAATTTTTGTCAAAATGGTTATTTATCTACTTCTCCCACATCACTTTATATACAAAACACTTGCCTACATAGTTAATAGTCCTGGTTTTGTGACTGAAAGCTGAATAACAGTTACATTTGTTTCTTAAAAAAAAATTTGTCTCTTTAAACATGTAAAAATGTCTGTTCGTGCTCAAAAACTGCGCATGAACACAAGCTCGGTTGTAGAGCAAGCCAGAGACCACGGGAGACACTGACCGCAGCAGACCGAGCCATTTGTTAGGTTTATCCAAGCTTCCTGCTGGTTACCTCAACATTTGCAGTCCTTGGGCCATTCATTCAGACGTGTTCACACCTTGTAGAAAGCAGACAATGATGTTCATTCCTGATTTCTCAAAAAAGAGATTAAGTCATTATGTTTTTAAGAAGGATGAATATAAGCTGTGACCAAAAGGATGCTGTGGGTGAAACTAGTCCAGGATAGAGACTTCTTGGCTTGGTTTCCTGTTAATGAAAACTTATTAAGGAAATCCTGACCAAATGTATCTCTTATCTGCCAAAGAACCTACTGGGGAGGAGGGAAAGAAGGAGTAAAAGCATCCTAAATCACAGAGGAGCTTTCAGAACTCAGATAAAGTTCATGCATTTTCAGGCACTACAGCAAGTACATTTTTTTGAAACAATCAGTACATTCATAACTCCCTTTCCCTACTGCTTTCTCTGGTATCTGATATGGTTTATCCACAGTATTTGAGGAAAAGTTAATCATCGGAAACCTAAGGACCATGACCATCAGCATTTATAGAATTTCTTGTTTAACAAAAAAAAAAATCCTACCTTTGTTTTTAATCTTCCACTCCAAAACCAACACTTTGGAACTGAATTAGTGGTACAAGCTACTCCGAGATTTCCTACCTTCCCACTGGTCACATGCTCCCCCACCATACAAGCAACCATGAAGATCATACAAAGGGGAAGATTAGATGCCAAACAACAGAGGACCCAAATGTTCCCCAGAGCAACATCCACAGCTGTGCAGCCTGCAGAAATCCTGCCTGCAGCAGGGCTGAGAGCGCGTCCCTGCTACAACCCATCACACTCTATAGGGCTCCTCATCTGCCAGCATGTTGCAGCTCAGGCTGCTGCAGGACTTCAAGTACCGCAGCAAGCTCTCCAAAGTTTTATGTGTTTTTGCTTTTTGGCTACAAATAAACCTAGCAGCATGAAGAATCAGCATGTGAACCTGAAGGTTCAGTAAGTGTTTGCACGAGACTGAACTGATGTCCCTGCTGAAGTCCGGCAGGATCATCTATTAGTTGGTATTTTGAAAGCATGACGATGGATTCATCTATTTCCACTGATTTACTGTCAGTTGCAGAAGTTATCGAGAAGAGATTTGTTTATGAAGTCTGATTCATTTCCTGAAGGGAAGAGAGTGCGCTCTCCTTCGGAAACGGATTAGCACCTGAATATTGTGTACCCAACCCCTCCTATGTAACACACTGTGCCAAGAACAGTGGTCTACCAGCCATTGGAGTTGACATGCTTAAGCTAACTCCTTCCCCTGATTTCTCCTGCCTGAAGAAATCCAGCATATGTCGACTCTCAGCTGCCAATGGCAGCTAATGCAGTCTCAAAAACTCCTATTACTCCTGACTTCAGATGCAACGCAACCTAGAAAACATGAGGTAATATCAGACAGGCTTTCACTCATCAGACGGTGCTAAAAGCTTCAGCTGCTAAGGCAGCACACAGACTGGCCCAGGCAAGGCTCTAGTAGACCCGATGTGCACTTTTGGAGCATAATTATAGTTATTCTGACTGAATGGGACATAAAATAGGGCTCAGTGGAATAGAATAAAATGCATCATTTCACTGCAGCAAAAAGTATCAACTTCTTAATTCCAGTAATTAAATAACTTTAGTCCAGGCCTAGGGTACAATAAAGCCAAAGGCATCGATTTTGACTTGAGAGATACACTATCTTCTCACCCTCCTCCATCAGCACAATTAATGTTGAACAAGCTTTAGTCCTCTCTTCTGCATGTTAGTACCACCACACTGCCCTACTACTCTAGTTTTTAGCACAGGCAGAAGCAGATACTGATAAAGTAAACCATTACCATGGCATATTAAAAGCATAATGATCATTTATCTCTAGAGGCCAAATGCAGGATTCTTATACAAAGGCCCTTTCACCTCCCCTGGAGCTCCTGGCTGGCAGAAAGCCGGCTATGCCAAGGCTGCTGCCTGACCAAGGACTCCTGTGCCAAAGCAATGGGACCAACAGGACAGGAGCAGGCACAAGGGCTGTATGACCGACGCTGGAGAACAGCACAGGCATGAGCCTTCCTACTGGACTTCCAGTAATTGCAGAAGTGCAATACCTTTGACAACAGCTTATTGCTGGTACAGCTGCTGAAGTGGCCAGTGAAGCAAAGGCATGATTTGTAAGTCCAGCCAAGACATCATCTAGAGGATGTCCTATGCTACCAGAGTGCTGCAGCTGTCTTTAGTCAGCCCTACATGCAGTAGAAGCTAGGCTGGACCACAGGCTATGTCCTTACCATCAAAGCAGAAAGCATCTCAGAAATTCTACTTTCATTCTATCCCATGCACATGGTGCTACAAAACACGAGGCCTTCGCAATGTCAATTTGAACCACTCATTGGATGACTCCACAGCCCACACTTGCTCTAGCAAAACACAGAGCTGAGAGGGGGGACAGAATTTCCCTGTATCAAATGGGAACACAGGGATGGATTAGGGAAATGAGAAGGTACAGCTTAATAACACTAACAATCAAGAAGACAATCTGTAAAGTAAGGATAATTCCGCACATAAGCAAAATGAGTGCAAACTAGGTACAAATAAAATGTAAGCTGTCATTTCCAGTTTCACAGCAAAGACTCCTAAAGTTTCCAACACATATAAAGGGGACAAAATACTTAATGAGGACCAGTCTTTTTAAAAGGGATTATATTACATGGTTTTCTGAGATAAGGGGTAATTGTTTTAAGTGAAAAGGCAATCCCTTCTGGATCTTTGTGCAATAAACTGGCCTAGAAACATGCACATAGACAAATAACTTACAGAATACTGAGTTCAACACTTGACCTTGCAGTGTCAGCTGACTTCTGCAAGGAAAGAAACCTCAGTGTAGATGTTCTTGGAGAAGCATCCAAATCAGAGGAGACATCTACAAGATAAGCTTTGCTGTACTGATTCAGAAAGGCTAAAGAGCTACAAGAAGGAAAGCATCAGAACAGACTAATTTTCAGCGCTCTCCTGCTTAATCTTATCTTGCATCACAATAAACCTACTGAATTTCCTCTTTCAGTCACTGCCTACATGTTTTTTATTCCAAGCCTCAGAGAAGCTAAGTAGTGTGGAAGTCGGAGGCTGTTGGTACCTATATATCTAAATCTTGAAACCATTGTACCAGGAGGATATGTACCACTGATCTGAACAAACACCAAAACCCTCTCACATCTCCCATCCTCTAGCACGCATTAGCTTGCATAATGTAGATGCATAAATGTAATCATGTTTTTGCTATACCTTATTACCTTTTAAGCTAAAGTAAAAGCTTTAGCACCAACTCATGATTAGACCTTACTAGAGCTTTAAAAAAAAAAAAAGCTGTTTACTTTAAGACCTTGAAGTATTCCACAAGGCAGATGCACCACCTGCTTAAGAATCCAATTAAACCTTTATTTGCTATTATAAGTGAACTCAAAACCGAAGGTAAATTTACCAAATTTGCCCTCACTGTTAGAGGTGCAAAATCTCATTATCTGTCATTTTCTAAACACAGGTAAGGATCTTTTCTCCATATCCCTTCAAGACAGGGCACTATATTTGCTCTATCACCTGAATCCAGGTAATTCTAAACCAGATAATTCAACCTGGTGGCAAGATAGGCCAATTCACATTAGGACAGCCTTTTCTCAGATTTCTCTCGGCGGGACTCAACTCCTAAGGAAACTGCTATTACAGACCTGTAAAGGTCAAAAGCATTGCCTTCTGGGGCTGATTGATCACTACCGTTATTTCAAAAACCTGCTAAGAACATCGATCTTTTACCTCACAGTAAGAGGGAACGGGTACAGGATTTGGAGAATAAAAGACAATGTTAGATCAGACTTCTTGGTAAACTTGGCAGCAGAACAGCAGTGCTCTTCTACCCAGAGCTATGCTTTGGCATTGCCTTCCATTCAGTGCTCAAAACCTTAATTTAAGTTTTTCAGGGAACTCTTAAGTGGTGAATACACATAGTATGACAAGCAAAGCCCATATGTTCAAAGTCTGGCCAAGGTTAGTTACACAACGCTATTTCCTGCAGCCTGACTAAGAGAAAAATTAAAACACCACTTTTTTTAACCCAGTCTCCCCAACTGTTCTCCCTCTTATGAAGATGAAAGCTGTATTTTGTCTATCTAAAATTTCAGCACAGTCTAATTTGCAAAAAAATTATTACCTGCTTTCTGATAGCCAAATATCCATTTTGACCATTATTTATGCGCAGTTTCAAGCCATCAGGCATGCAGACTGTGACATATGAAGAATCCTGAGAGAAGCATATGGTTTCATGATTATGTAAAGCTCCCTCCCCGGAGGGCTGCCTGGTAAACTTGCCCTCTCCTGCTTCTCCTTTTACAAAATTGTCCCTTTCATTCTCCAGGCTTGTTCCAGCCACTCGCCCAACCTGTTTGCTGGGGTACTTGCCATTCCTGTGTCTTTTTTTTTTAAAATTTTCACATTTACTGCATTTCACGCTTCACCTCACAAAAGTATAAAGAAGGAAGTTTTATTTTCTTTTTCCTAAAATGCCCCATGCAGGACAAGGCTCTGCTGAACAGGATGTGTCCTGATGTGTGTGGTTATTCTCAGCACCCCAGAGCCACTGCTTCTGTGCCCTCCCATGGTGCCCCATCCCAGCCTGCCGCAGCATCCTGCATCACCATGGCTGCATCCATCACTCCCTCGCACCATATGCAGAATGGAAACAGCTGTGGTTTTTCTTGCTCCTGTCTTTGTAACAGACTACACTAGGGACTAGTGTAATTCTCATCAAATCCCTGGGCAAATACACACAGATACTGGCAGAGAGTTTATATAAAACCACTCGTATTTGACAGGTGTGTGATGGAAGCACCATGGGCAAGGCAATTAAACATGGCTTCTGGGGTGCTTTTATACGAATGGCCTTCCAACGTCTGAGAGGTTACAGGGCACAGAACACAGTGATGCACAGAAGATACTTGTGCAAAAGCCAAGGTGCTCTCCTTAGGGCGTTGCGCATAATTTATGAAGTTTTTAGAGCTCCTGAGCACAGGAGCGGCGCGTGCCTGCATTACACCCTCCGATTTTCTCCTTCCCATTTGTTCCCTGAGCCACCTAGTATATTCTGACTTCTCTTAAGACTGTTAAAAACAACGTTTTACAAAAACTTTTGTTACTTTTGAGTGGTTCTCTTGTATGTATTATCACAGAGCTGAAAAATGTTGCAAGGAAACCTGTCCACAGACACTGCCTGCAGATGCCACACAGGAACCAGTGCAGCTGGAGAGAAGGAAAGAAAAAACAAAGTCTACCTCAGTAACCAAAATCCTATAAGGTAGGTCAAACAAGATACTGACATATTTCTATTGTGCTACAACTTCACTTGCTATTTGAGACCTTCAGTCTACTAAGCGACCCTCAATGAAAGGCCAGTCTTACCGAACTAGCCTGGTAGCTTCAAAGATGTTGCAATGCCTTTATTTTAAGGTATTACAGCCATTTAACGCTGTAGCATCACTGCTTCCTCTAGCCACCTTTAGCTTAAGGAGAAAACCCAAAAAGTTTCCTGCAACAGTGCATTTTTAGTTATGTGCCTGCTCTGTACTGCACATATTCAATAACCAGCATTTGTTTTTCTTCCAGGGGCTGCAGGGCACACACAGAGCTCGCATTGTACAGTCTCCTCTCAGCGAGGAGCATTGTTCAGCCGCAGAACTGGAGAGGCTGCAGGGGAAGGTCACCAAGCCTGACAGATATGAGACACACTGATGAGAGATCCAGTCCCTGCATAAGCAGATGCCAGTGACATTAAGGAGGGGTCAAGGAAGAAAAGAAAAAAAATGAGAACTGGTTAATGTGGGAAGCGGATGCACCATCCTGAAACTTGCTGCAACTCAAGAGCATTGTTCCACAACTGGTAGAAAAAGAGGCTACCATAAGGCAAATGGAAGGTGCATTAAGTAGTTCTTCTTATTCCAAATAAAGCTTGTAAGATAAGATGCATGTATTTACACCTTTATTAAAAAAAAAAAAAACAAAAAACAAAACTCTAAAACAGAAAGGTGAGTAAAAACCACTGCATCTCTGACTCTAAATGCTCAAGCACCTAATGTTCCAATATATTTTTTGATGCCTAATTGTGCTTCTGAAACTGGGTTTGTACAAGCCATGGTCCAAGCCATGTCATATCACATTTTTGCAGCTGCCATCTTACAGTTAAGACATGAACTTAATACAACTGCAGGAGTTGCATCAATTTGTGCATTGACCTACATCAGCTAGCAGTTGCAGGATAGCTCAAATCAGAAACACAAGACTAAATGCTAGTGCTTTAAATCTTTAACTGAGAGTACTTGGGGAGAGCATTGTAAGGCAAGGAATATACAAGCTTTGGCAAACTTCAACAAGTCATCTCCTGGTGGCACAAAGTGCCACAGTGGGTTAAAAAAACGACATTGCAAGGTCTCCCACAAGTTACTAAGTAGAGTTTATCATCCCCAACAAGTACTCAGCAAGACATTTCACATGCTAGTCCCTGGTTTTTGGCATCTCAACAGGATACATGTTAGTCAAATCAGGAACAGTTACTTTTCAACATCTGCAACAATTTCTGATTCCAAGAACTTTTGGACCTCCCGTCTTCTCTTACACCTCTTGCCAGCATCCACTTCTTTCACTCAAACAGCCAGCACTAACCTCCACCCTGAGCTTTATTCCAAACAGAGTCATCAAGTTGCAACACATCCAATCAGTTTAAAAAAAATTCAGAGCAAACAAGTTGCATCTACAGCAATAGGTCTCTTACAAACCTTTGCACTGTTAATGTAGACTTCCTTCATTTCTTCTCAACAATTTTATCGGTGACTGACATCTTTATCAAAATTTAAAGAACCTCCAGGCAGGGACAAGTCTTTTTACACTTGTGAAGAACATCCACACCTACTGCACTGCTTAAACTACTGCTCATGATACAATAACCTGGGTGTGAAACTTGCAGGCTTAGACCCATAAACATACACAAACAGATAGCATCAAAATCAGTTCTAATATCACCTTCATTTCTGCTGCGAACCAACAGCCACACACTCAAAGCAGAGCGGCCGTCAGTGACATAACCCTGTGCTTAGATGAGAATTACAGAGCTGTATTGCAACCATACTGCTGGGCAAAGCAATCGCTTTCTACCACTCCTCCACAGGAGAAAGGAAACCCAGAGAGTTTACCAAGGGTCTGCAGTTCCTTGCACCCTGCCTGGATGCAGCACCGAGTGAAGAATCCCACCTCTCCATTAGAGGTATTTCACAGGTGTGAACTATAACGCTATATGCTTTATGTTCTGGATCTGGACAAGAAAACCACAAGGAGCAAAAGATTGCTTTTGATGTACTTAAGGGTGGAAAGATCACACTTCTCCATGGTAAAAGGCATGTCAGCAGGATGCCAAAGACAACCCCCACATTCCTTGTCACATATGCACATTCCCATTCCTAGTTCACCATTAGTTTAGCAAAGTCGAGAATTCATCTACACAAGACATTCATTTTTTGTATCCCCTAGAAAACCTGCTAGTTAGTATACCCAGAAGACAAGCCTTGGACAACAGCTTAAGTGTACATCTGCATTTAAAAAGCTCTTAAGTACACATCTGCATTTAAAAACCTCAAACTGTAAACTAAACTTAGCAATACAAGCTCTGCACAGTTTTCTCTATGTGAGATGAAGATGCTAATATGTACATGACAAACAGTCTGGGCTCACTGTTTATACAGCGATCCATACAAAGAAGCTGAGACATCTCAGTTCAAAAGGAACTTAAGATGATACAAATTAGTGGAGAAGACAAAGGTCTCTGTTCCTTTATTTAAAAAAAAAAATTCCTATGGTATAAATATTTTTCTTCTAGGTTTTGTCACTTTCTAGGAGACTAGAATGCCTGTTTTTTAAAAAGAAAAGATTTTGACAGTTTTCAGTTGAATCTGAAAGCTTTTACCTCCCATGAATACATTAAGGAGAACAATTCTTGACTGCAACACCTACATTTCCAAGGTCTTTAGCATGGAAGTGAGTACAGAACTCCAACCCAAAAGAGGGCACAGACCAGAGTTCCTAATTACCGGGAAAGTTGCCTACGCGAACACATGTCTAATTTCCTCACCTACGATATAGCCAGGGGAAAAAAAGATGGCTAGTGGCAAAGTGCAGGTTTACCACAATGACACCTGGCCCCCTCCTGCCAGTCTTGCACGGTGACACATGATCAGCACATCAGACTCCCAGCTGAATTAGCACTCACATCACTGGCAAGCTCCTGAGAAACAGAAACATGCCAACACAAAGCAGAAACCATTTGCACTGAAAGCTGGGTGAGTCAGTGCACCTTTCCCACCCATATACCCATACTCAGGTAAGATTAAGTACACTAAATCTTCTTTGGAGCATGGAGTTAGATATGTCTGAACTCGACATGCCAGTGACCTACTTTTCAGACATGCCCAACACCCACCTCTCCCTCTGAAGGCAACAAAAGACAAGGATGCTCAGCAATTTTGAAGTGGTAGCACATGCTTTTAACACACAGGAAGCTGATGACAACTTAGGGCCGGCTGTGCACATTAGGAAAATCCCACTTTAGATTCATGTGTAGCACCTAGGGCATTCAATTCTATGGATCACTCAAGACTCTACAACTTCCCATTTGCTGGCAGGTGAAAAAGCATGAATGAAAGCAAATAATTTCTTTCTTATAGCCCTCCTGCATCAGATTTATACATTCTTGAATAACAAATGCTGCCACTCCTTTAACTCTCACCTGCCTAGACAGGTGCATCCCTTTTCCTTAGAAGAAAAATGCAAAACAAAATTACATTTTATCCCTCCCAGTGCACACCAGTTGTACTGCAAAGAGATACAGGCTCAGTTTATTTTGCCCTAGTAGGGAATCAGCCAAATTAACTAAGACTAAGACACAATGCACATCGTTTAACTAACATGACTGACTAGGATTCAGAAGAGAAAATATGTGGAGCATTCAGGTGATGCAAACCAAAAAGGAACTCCAACCTTGCAGGTTATGTAAAGTTTAAATAATCTAGTTAAATATGTAACCTCTCCCCCCCCCCCCCCCCCCCCCGGAGATTCTTTCTTTCCCCCTCTATGCCATTCTTTGAGGAATAACCACACTCTCTATTATTACTTAGTTTTCATTTTATTTCTTAAAATGCATGCATGCATGTATGTGCTACAAATACAATGACTCAGGGCTATATAATGCATGACTATGTCTGCAAGCTATAGCTGAAACCACTTCTGTGTCTTTTAAAACCAGATAACACCACTGGCGCCATACAAAATAGAGGCTAGAGACCAAGCTCCTACTTTGAAGGGTTTACGGGTATAGAGCCACGTCATGTACTAAAGAAAACTTTTAACGTGGAACCTAGTTGTTGTGTATGTTAAGACTACTAGCAACTACAGCAATCATACATTCAGCCATTAACCAGCAAACCGATGGAGAACTCTCTCCCCTTTGTCTCTGGAAGACCCATCCTCCCCAGCCTGAAGCAAGTGCTGGAGATGGCAAGTTGTCCCAGCTGAAGCTCTCTGCAAAAGTTTCAGAGCATTTCTGTCATATGAGCAGTTCTTATCACAGGCTGGGAAACACGACCAAAACCCACTTATTTGGCTAACAAGTAAAGAGACAGATAACATCTCCATAACCATCCTTTACAGTTTCCAGGAATCTTTAAAAGCCCTCGACATTCCAGGCCATTAAACAACCACGTCAACACTAACCCTAGAAAGCAGGTCCAAACAGGAAAAGTACTATAAGGATCTACGCAAGCCGAATCGTAAGCCACAGGTATTTAAAGACCAGTAAACTATGCTTCCACCCCAGGTATCATGAAGTCTCCAAAAGTTTGACTCCCAACCTGCTATTCCTTCCAAAAAAGTTTGACTCTGAACTTTTTAATTACAATAAAAATACTAATGCAGGCAGAAAATGAAAGAAAAAGCCATCAGTCAACATCTTCATGCCTAAAGAAATAAAAGGCATGATCATAGCTTATAGCATCTCAGGGACACTGCAAACCAGACCCACAAGCAGGCAAATTACCTTGTTAGTGCCTTTAAATAGCCTAGGAACCTCCAGACTTAGTACAGTATTTTAACGTCCAAAGAGCTATCCTGTATCACCAGCAAAACTTTAGACATCTATCGGCACATCTATCAGCAGATTTCTTGACCCGATTTCATCACCAAGCAGGACCTAACTGACCTATACTAGGGGTTTGCTCTGGGATGGGAAGGAAGAGGGATGGTTGCTCATGAACTAGTGAGTTTCTCAGTGTGAAACCTCTGGTTTCCACTTCACCACTTGTTTCTTGAACCTGACATTTTGGTTATTAGTGAAACAAAGATCTCTGATCAGTCCCTTTTTACACATAGAAATATCAGCTTGGAGCATCACCCTATCCTCAACAACTCATATGTGCTAAAGCAACAGAAACTACTTATTTCTTCTAAGGTGGGGGGAGAGGCAGAGATTGCGAGACCTATGCAAGAGTGAATGAATTTCAGGAATACTTTCTTACAGATAAAAAGAATTGGCTGACTAAGCCTAACAAGCTACAGTGAGCCAAAACACACTCAAGTTTTATTCAGCTTCACAACAAATACATAAAAAAAAAGTAAAGACAATAAAATCGTGAGCACGTAGCAATGTAAAACTCTGCTTAAAGTCCCTTTGACAGTGTACTTGTTTTATGTAGCTGAGTTTCTCTTGCTATGAGGCATGAGAGTTCACTTGGAGACCACAGCTCCGATGAACTTAAGTGATCTTAAATTTGCACATATTTGACAACTTGCTGAAAACTAACGTACAGTGAGGACAAAGACAAGATGAAAGAAATACTGCCAGTTTTCCGGAAAGCTAGCAGAGGCATCAAAGCAGACACTCAACAGAATAACAGGCATCCAAGAGAAACAGTCCATCAAAAAAAACCCCTTGAGAATCAAAACACACTCACACACTGGTCAACATTTGTCTTTCAAGCCGGGGACACAGGTTACACAATGCACCCCAGTTGCAAAGAAACTCTGCTTAAAATAATTATTTATGGACTCCGCAAGAAAAATAAGCTCTTACTTTAAAGGCAGGCACCTTCAGAATGGAGTTTTGAAGCTCCGGCTGCAAGGCTGAATTAAGTTTGAGCTCTTTCAGAAGAGAGAGATGCCTCTGGGCAGCCTCAGACCCCGCACAGCCCAGCTAAACGGCCTGAAAACGTCCTCCTCTTTGGCAGCTTTACAACACGAGATTTAACTCCAAGATCTTATCGCTGATACACGGTATTTTTAAACAATTACCAAGAAACGTTTGGAGAGGGGAAACGGGAACCAAAACTAGGGTTTTAGCCAATGCCGCCGCAATCTTTAGGCAAGGTCAGGGATCTCCGCAGCCTCCCCGGCAAGCCTTGTGATGCAGGGCGATCTCAAATCCCATCTTACTCACACGAAGAAAAGTCCCCCGAGTCCCGCAAGTTCCAGCGGCGCCCCTGCCCGCTCTCGGCCCCGACCCGCACGGCGGTGGAGGAGGAGATGGCCACCAGGCTGGAGACCCCCGCCCCAGGCTCCTTCCCCTCCGGGACCAGATGCGGCTGCCTAAAGCGATGTCCCCCCGCTGGACTGCCGCGACCCGCTGGCGCTTGCCTGGACTCCGGTGGTGGAGCGAGTCTGCAGTGACGCCGGGGAGGGTGGTGGTCCATCACCACCGTCGCTCGCTGGTGATGGTGGTGGACCACCAGCGCAGGACCTGTCACCTCCACCGTCACTCGTCGCTGTGACGGTGACGAGTGACGGTGGAGGTGGCGGACCACCGCCGCCGGCCCCGCAGGACCCACAGACGCCCGCTCCCGGTACCTGTCCTCGGAGACGCTGATGACCCCATCCTCCTTGGGCACTATCGCTGCCATGTTGACCACTTCCTGCGAGCCCTCCACTTTGTTGAGCAGGAGGGGCTTGCGAGTCAGCGCCTTGGGCTGAGGCTCCGCCGCCATGGGCGCCGCGGGGCCGGCGGGCACCGCCGCTGCGGCCGGAGGAGGCTGCGGCCGGGGGAGGCGGCCCGCACTGCCGAGGCGGAGCCGGGACTCGCCGGGCGCTGCCGGGGGCTCCTTGGGAAGCAGGAACCAGCGCGGCGGCGGCACCGGCACCGCCCCCGAGCCGGGCTGAGCCCGGCGGGGCGGGGCGCGGAGGTCTGAGGGGGGGGAGAAAATGGCGGCCGCCCGCCGCCATCTCGCAGCGGCGGGATGCTGCGCCGCGCCTTCGCGGAGGAAAACCTGTGGACACACGGTGCTTTAAAGACGCATCTCCTTCAATGGCCGCCCTGCCGGGGGTGCGGGCTGCCCGGGCCGAGCGCGGGTGCGCCTCAGGGGGCAGCCAGGTAAACGTGTCCCGCTCCTGACGGGCGCTCCTCCCTTGGCACGGTTAGGGTGCTCTCCTGCCCGTCCCGCAGTCACGTTGCTATGATCCCTTTTGCGAAAGAGAGGGGAGTAAAGATCGATTGCTTCCCTCCGTTTACATTGCTTTTTCCTGTCCGAGTTTATCTTGGGACTGAAGGTCAGCACGTGAGGTAGAGATGGGATTTCTGCTCCTACGTTAGACAGCAGGACCTTGTTGTGTTAACCTTGCTGTAGTATTGTCTGCATCGCACCATGTTTACATAGTTGAACAATTTCTACGTGAATTTCAGTATTCGGTGTTGAAAATGGGTGAAATAAACCGCGGGTCGAGCCAGGACAGAGGTAACGGTCAGTACGAAGCCTTGCGGCAGGCAGGGTTTGCAGCGTGGCAGGGCCGCTTGCGCGGTGGCAGCAGAAATTCAGAGCTTATTCCTAAGGGGAACGCAACAGACCTCCAGCAGCTCATTCTTCCGCAAGATGCTACTTTTCACTCACTTCTCCTGCTGGATTCATTGAGGTCCAAGAAGGTCAGGTAACTTACCCAAAGCCCTGTGCTAAAGCCAGTGAAAAAGCACTTCTTCCTGAGGTATACGCCAAACTTTCATAATCTGTCTCAAAAGATTCTGGAAAATCATGCTCAACGTCGGAACTATTGTCCTACATCGCAGAAGTCGTCAGCAGATTGGAAAGCATTATTTCAGCTGTGATTTTAAATTTACCCACACTAAGCCGATGAGCAGCAGTTCTCTACAAAAAAATTCAGTGTTCCTGCCCATCAGGAGAAAAACTGAGGAGACTGCTAAGAGGTCAGGTATGAAAAACTCAAAAGATCAGGAGTTTGCTTTTTCTCTGCGAGTAAATTCCAAGCAGTGTCAGCAACAACAAATCCTGATTGCCCATGCAGCACTTATGTTGCCTACGTAGTAGCGTAGATATAGTAAATTCTTTGGGGCAGAAACTAAATTTTCACAATGATTAGTAGTCTGTGTTATGCTAGACACACAAGCAGTATCTGCAGGACCACAGCAAGACATTTAAGCTTTACTCAGCTAAACTTTTGGGGATTCAAAAGTGTACTGTGGAGGGAAGGGTCAGTCAGCAACAGCCAATGGCTGTATAATGACTTATAGGAAATGAATCTGCAGTTTCAAACTATTTCCCAGAGGATGTGTGATCACATTAGATAACATCTCTTTCTCACAATTCTTAGAACTACTACTAAAAGGGCAAAGATCAATCCTGTTACTGCTATGGATGATCCTGCGGTCCTAGGCTAGCCCTACAGCTAGAAATGTTTGTCTCGCTACTTGATGAGACATTCTTTGAAGATTACATACTTTCTAGTTTTCAGAATGGATGTGTATCTAAAAATGTCTTTTAAAACTGAAGTAAGGCAAGATCTGCTATCATTGCAGTTGTTTGCATTCAAGACTGGTCCCTGTGCATCACTGACAGATAAACAGGGGCTGAGAGTATGCTGGAGACAACAGACTGCTGGCTCTTGGGAGACTCAAAAAATACTTTTTGCCAAACAGGCATTTAAGAAAGCAAGTAATGGAAAAAATGAATGTCTTGATAGGAAAAGGTGTCATTCACAGGACTGGAAGTAGGTTCTACATACCCCCAAATTAGATGGATTTTCTTCAATTGTTTATTGAGACATATTACATTTCCCTGTTAACCTTGTCTCTCCTATATCCTTAAACAGTTTCAGGTCCAACAGTATTCCTTCAAGGTTTAAGACACTGTTTGGAGGGAAACACTGAAAGGGGGACATGCATTTTGTACCAAAGCCAAATAATAATATGCTGAAATGCTGAAATCAAATATATGCTTTATATAAAGGTTTGATCTTTGGAAATAAGTTACCCTTGGGGGGGGGGGGGGGACGGGGGACGGGGACGGGGATGGGGATCCAAACCAAAAAAAAACACAATACAAGAGAGGCTCCAGTGGCCCGAAATTTTAAGGGCATGTTTTAGAGCTTATCTGTAATCCTGACTTCCTCAGCAAGACTAGGAAGGCATTTGCATGATAAAAGGGTGTCCTGAGGTCTAGTACATCACTTTACCAGGTGTCCAGACTGGAGGTCAATGCTCTACTCTCCCTTATAAGATGGGGAAATATGGTTGGCAAATTATTGCACACAAAAGCAGTTTTGCTATGACTGAGGGAAGAAAAACTAATGCATGGAAAACTGGAGAGAGGAGGAAGGCAGAGAGGAAATAGAAAGATTTCAGAGTGAGATGGGAACCTGGAGCTTCCTCCTGCATTCTACCCAACAGGCTAAAAAAATATTGTTGTAATGGTAGAAAAGGCATTGAAATTACCAACAAGACCTGAGTGTTGTCCCAGATCTACCGTTGTCACCCACAATTCAACCAAAAACTTTTAAGAAACAATTTTCCCATAAAGACAAGAACTAATGGGCAAAAAGACTTCGAGTTAGAATCACTGTAGTCATCATGTTTAATGAGTACCTACAGAAGCAAAATTAGGGTAGTTTAGAAAAGTGTATCCCCATATAATTGGAAAAAAAATCAAGAAAATAAATCTTATAAATACTACTTTGCACATTTTTTTCATTTTCTGTCATAGCTTTCAGGTCAAATTGCATGGATTAAAAATATTGCTAGGACCGAAAGCAAGACAAGTTAGTAACTGGATTTGAAGCCAAAAAAGCCACCTTATTCAGTTATTTTTCTACATTCAAAAAAAATTGTAGAGTTAAGAATTATATGATGCTCCTCTGGTATGTGCTTTTTGCAGGTAATCATAAAAATTACGTGGAAGGAAATTTATATGACTATTTAAAGGTTCTTGTTAACAAAAATTCTGAATCGGTAGAAGGTGTGGTTACTAGTATGGTATGCTTGGATTGTTTGAACTTTCTTGGAAGAGTTTATCCGTCAGTAACACAGAGTGAAAAACAAGCTGGAAAATGCAGCTAACTTTATATTGAATTAATATTATCTCCTATTGTTTCTTAGTGTCATTTCTTGTACTCTGTGTTTTGGGACGCCACCATGGTAAATGAAACATCCTTTCCTCTGTTAGTTTTGGCCTTTATTTTCTTGATGCAGGTTGACTTTCACTCCTTTGATTTGGATAGAGCATAATTAGGCTGCCTGCCTATGAGCAATAATACTGGCTCATGTATTCATCTACAGGATGATGACAGAAGACCTCTGGGAAGAAGCAGTGCTGGTTTGAGCCGATGTGTTCACACACAGTGGAGCCACTTTCCATGCCCTCGTACCACACCACAGTCTTGGAGGACTTTCTTCAATTCCTCATCTGCAGCCTTGTCTGAAGCTTAGGAGTCGGAGCAAACTGAATTCCCCATCTTCTGTGGCAGTTTGCTTTAAAAGCTGCTCTCTGGCTCCATCTTCTGTTTTGTTTGTTGCTTGGTTTGGGGTTGATTTTTTAGATTTATTTATTTTGGTTTATCAGGGTGAGACTCTTCTGAGTTTTACAAACTAAATTTGTTTTAAAAAGTAGGTAATCACATCTTGTGTGACAGTTCAGACAAGCAGGAGAGAATCCCGACCTGCAGGTCAAAAGGGTGGCCCAGAGAGGAGGGAGCTGGAGGGTCTCCAGCTCTGCTGTCAGCCCTATGTTTAGATACTCCTGTCTCTAAAGTTGTTATTTCTGTTACAAGAGGAGGGGAAATCCCTTGGCCAAAAACCACAGCAATATGTTCTGTTTTGGCATAACTGTAAATTTTCTGCAAAATTATGATCATTACATGATCTGGCAACATAGTGACATTTCACATACCTTTCAGCTAAAACTGGCAAGCACTGGGGCCACTGAGTAGGAGTAGGACAATTTAATAAACAGGTTGGCCTCTTTGCGGATACTAAGAAAAACAGTCCTTTTATGAAGTGCTTAACAATAATGAGAGTAATATTAATAATCCCAAGAACAGGCCTTTAATAAAGAAACACTATTTTATGGCGATTCAATTTTAGGCCCAAACAATTCAACATGTGCCCCTTTGAGCCATTAAGTAATCTGATTCCAGTTGCTCTCATTCTGCAAGAGGGGAACTAGTGTGGGAGCGAAACTGCACTTTGACTGATTCAGTGCTTAAATTTAAAACTGCTCCGTTGACAGCGAGCCAGATTTCGGCTTCTGAGGCCTCTTCCTCAATCACCCATGCAAAACCAAAGAACTTGCATACACAAAAGATAACCACATTAAAAAAGGTAAAACCACTTGGCAACAAGTAGAGCTGCCTCTCAATAGCCACCGAATGTGGCAGTGTTTTATTCTCTCCCATGCTTTTCTTCTCTGCATGTTTGTAAACTAAATGTTTTCCAACTTTACAGTACATGCGATTTACAATTTCTTCAAAACTTGCACTTCTATGCAACTGCAAAAATGCTTGCAGTTTCTCTCCTTCTCCTGTTTTGTCAGCAGTGATAGCCTTCATAAGACAGTTACTGAAAAATATTTTTAATTTCAGATGCTACATCATTCTTGGAAGCATGTGGGAAATAAATATAGATGAGCTCTTTATATAGAAAGGCAAACTTCACAGAGCACTAAAATGTTCTGTGGAAAATTCGCTTGTCCGTCTTGCTTAAAAATACAAAACTTACTATAAAAATGCACCCTCAAATTTAGACATTGCTCCTCATTACAGCTCCAGGTATTTATCAGTCACACAATGAATAGTACTGCCTATCACATTTCTATTAATAAGCTCATTATGCTCATTATGAAGGTTTTCTTCTATGTTTCATTAGTTTTGTTTTTTGTGGGCATTCAGAAAATTAGGACCTATCAGAAACACAGCTTGAATCTGCTGTAGGTCTAAGTTATGGATAAAAAGATTAACTTTAAAAATATTCATGGCAGTATCACTGTGTAGCACCTTACTGAGAAGAAATACACTCATTTTTAGCTGCCATGCAAGTGCTGTTGCCTTTGTAACTGACTGTGAACATGTGAGAACAAAAAAAAGTGATGCTGTGTCAGTGTGTGGGCTGCAAATGACAACTCCTGGCTCACACATTTTGCCCCATAAGCAGTTCTGGCATTGTATGCAGTCTTATTGCCGTTTCCTTTGTCCTCATTGATCCTGCTATAGTATTACTCACATTTTGGGCTCCTGACTTTAAAAAAACTCTGTAATTTAATTCACTGTCTTTTTGGTGGAACTTTCTGACGACTAATTCTTCTATGCTCATTATTCTTGTATTTTTCTAGACCTCAGGACTTCACAACTTTCTTTTTTTTCCTAGATCTTCCTTCCCTCTGTGATATTGAAGAATCATGGAGTATTGTCAATCAATACATTTGCTATTTGGAAAATGCATTAAAATAATCTATGTAACCTGCTTGAAAGGTAAATAAATTTCTCTTACATAATGCACAAACTATATGAAAGCTTTGAAGTATTTCCTTTTCTTTCATCTAAAGCGTACAATTAAGAACGTGTCCAGGGAATATCAAGGAACATTTTCTTACAACATCTTTTGTCTTTTAGCTATTTTTTTTTAAATTTTCTCAGCTTTACTACACATGGGCCTACAGTGGATGTTGTTAGGCTGACAAAATGCTTTCAACCATCTGAAACCTCACAAGGTTCAACAAGGCCAAGTGCAGGGTCCTGCACCTGGGTCAGGGCAATCCCCAGTATCAATACAGGCTGGGGGATGAAGGGATTGAGAGCAGCCCTGCTGAGAAGGACTTTGGGATATTGGTGGATGAAAAATTGGACACGAGCCAGCAAAGTGTGCTCACAGCCCAGAAGGCCAACCATATCCTGGGCTGCATCAGAAGAAGCGTGGCCAGCAAGTTGAGGGAGGTGGTTCTCCCACTCTACTCTGCTCTTGTGAGACCCCACCTGGAGTACTGTGTCCAGCTCTGGGGTCCCCAGCACAAGAAAGACATAGACCTGTTTGAGCAGGTCCAGAGGAGGGCCACAAAAATGGTCAGAGGGCTGGAGCACCTCTGCTATGGAGAAAGGCTGAAAGAGTTGGGGCTGTTCAGCCTGGAAAAGGGAAGGCTCTGGGGGGACCTTATAGCAGCCTTCCAGTACCTGAAGGTAGCCTACAAGAAAGCTGGAGAGGGACTTTTTACAAGGGCATGTAGTGATAGGACAGGGGATAATGGCTTTAAACTGAAAGAGGGTAGGTTTATATTGGACTTAAGAAATTTTTTATGAGGAGGGTGGTGAGACATTGGAACAGGTTACCCAGAGAAGTTGTGGATACCCCATCCCTGGAAGTGTTCAAGGTCAGGTTCAATGGGGCTTTGAGCAACCTGATCTAGCTGAAGATGTCCCTGCCCATGGCAGGGGGGTTGGACTAGATGACCTTTAGAGGTCACTTCCAGTCCAAACCATTCTGTGATTCTATGATCTGAGCATATAAAGAGAAAGTCAAACAAGAAAACTACTATTAAACTATTAAACGCTGTTTTTTGCTTTTGCTTGCTAATATTGAAAGTACCTTAGAAGGAGGAGTGAAGGAGTATTTTACAAAAAAAAAAAAAAGTCTGATACCACTTACGGCCAAAAGATCCTAACAGTGCTACTGCTAACAAAGCTCTAGCATCATTTTAATATGCATTTTTCCATAGGAAGTTTTTGGAGCTGGGCAGTTTTCTTGAAGTCAAGCCATTTTGCAGATTACCCCTTACTGAAATTACATGGAAAGCTTCATATTGTACAAAACAAGCATCTGAGTCTTTAAAAAAAATAGGTAGACCCTCACGACAGCTGCCAGTTTTTGTCTACTCAAACCTGTGACAGAAGATTGCTTTAAAAGCTTATGGTTCCTGAAGCAGGGCAGCTGAACTCATCCTTTCTGTGGAAAACAATTCCTGCAAAGAAGTCCTGAGAAGCAGCTTGAGAGCAAAACTGCAGAAGTTTCAGTGTATACAGGGACTTATGACTCAGTACCATAGGGCTGTTTGAAGAGTTAAAAAAGGGTCCCAGATTGTCTAATCAAACTTTTTTCACATCTTATTCTGTGCAAATGTTATAAGTCACCTTAGCTTTAGCAGGTAAGTCAGCATTTCTGGCCATCACTGCAGGAAGGGGTTCCTCAGCCTGTGAGCACGTATATACGTCCCAGTGATGCCACATTTAGATGGGCACTATCGCAGATGGTGTTGTCGAGCATTTGGTTCCCTGATTACCTCATGGCCATTCCTGATAAGCATCATTTTTATTCTAGATAGATTACAGCCAGAATGTCTGATTGCTTTGAACATCTTGCACAGTAGTAGGTCCATATGTCTATAGTCAGAATCTACAGAGTGCCCTTTGATTTTGAAGACAGAACCATATCTGAGTCAGGTTTAGCTGCTTTGGGGAGACATCCTTTGGGACAAGAGTGGGTGTGGAAGCACTGGCCTATTCCAGGACAGCCACCAAATGAGACAATTCATGGAAGTGGGAGAAATACTCTTTATTTGTAAAATAGTAAATGCTCTAGAGACAAGAGGCCACATATGTTTGGAGAGGAAAATCAATGATTCAGTCATGTCCTCATCTGTAACTGTGTGACCTCCTTGTGTAAAAACATCATCTGACAAGATAGTAGAAATACCTCTGTGAAGACTGAGTAACAGGTGAATGTACATCTTGTACCTCAGAAAGTAGATGAGAAAACTCCAAATGGGAAAACAAAGAAAATCCCCGAGTCAGCCGCATCTGGGGACTGACTTTAAAAAAAAAAAAAAAAAAAAGTCTGACATTCTCAGTAGTTTTGATTAGCCCCTGATGTTCAGGCTAGCTGGCCCCAGAATAGCCTCTCTATTGTATGCTTAATATGAGCACAGGACAATTTTCACAGAAAGACTCTAAATCAGGTATCAGTGTCAAAAAGAAAGGCGCTCAGAAGGCTCTATATGAGGTCAAGTGACGCTCTTTAAGTCAAAAGAACTTGTCTGGTGTGTTAGATCAGTTCACAGGAATAGGAGGGAACTAGGGCAATAGTTATTTTTCACTGAACCGTGACAAGAAACACTGTAAGAATTGGCCATGTTAGTGCTCCCAAAGTGTTCAAGGGAGAAGACATTGGAGAAGGGACAGGTAGTAATTAAGAGCATGTAAAGACCCTGAAGATGTAATGAATGAGTGCTGGAAATAGATTTCTCCATCTGAAAAGCTACATGGGTAGGTATGCATGTACGCACATACTTAAAAACATTAAAACTCCCCACAAAACCAAAATAAAAAAGAAACCTTTCCCTAAAGCTAGAGAGCCCAAGGCCAAAACTGTAGCAAGAAATTCTGGTACTTGCTCCAGGATGGGTCCAGCACCACATTTCCTTCTTCCCCCAAGAAAGAGTGATGATGTCAAACTGCCTTTGGGGAAACAGTCCCTGCTCCATGCTGTCTTCCAAGCCATGCCCAGGCACCATATGAGAACTTGCTAAGAGTCACGTGCCAAAACTGCCAGGCAGCGTGCTTAGAATTCATTGTAAGAGCTCTGCAGAGCAGTGCCTGAGTGTTGGCCTCTGAATCTTACCAGTGCAGATCCAGCTGTTGAATCTTTCTCCAGGGTTTTGGTACCTTCCAACTGAGCAGTTTGGCCACAATGACCCTTCCACTGTAGGAGCAGGTACCAACAAGACATCTAGCAGACTTCTTGGCATTCAGGAGCGAGGTGGTGGGAGTCCCAGGCAGCTGCCAGGAACCCAACTGCTACGGGAGCACTTGTGTGCAGGCAGTCCAGTTTCTCTCCTTTGCAGTGGCATACAGCAAAGTATGGGCCATCCTCTCAAGCACTTCGCTGTGCAGATTCATATTCTAGGGACTTTGGCATCTTGCTTACAGAATCCCTCCATAGGGATGTCTGACCGGACTTGTATCAATCAGCATTCAATTCCTTGACTCCCTTCCCTGCAAGAGGAGTGCCAGATGTTAGGGACTCCCTTACCTCCGCTTTGATACAATCCCGCCAGATACTTTTCTTCTCCCAAGTGCCAATAACTGAAAAGAGAGAAAAAAACAGAAGAGAAACTAGGACAACTTTCCCATGCAGGGGGGAGCTCAGTCCTGATCTGAATGGGGAGAAGGAAAGAGGGAAGGGTTGTGCAGCTGCAGCCTGATTTTACAATGTGAACAGATCACTAGTTGGGGCTAATGATCTGGCTCCAGTGCCTCCAGATCCTCTTGTAAAACTACATTTGTTGTATGTGTAAAAGTGACAAGTCAAAGAGTCTTTCCTACCACGGACTTTTCTAGGCATCTATGTTTTCCCCAACTTGAAGGATGGCAGTGTCAGTTCTGACTTGTATTTATGGAAGTATTTTTTTCTCTGAAATTATATTTTGATTAATTTCAGGGGGTTTTATTTATGTTCTTTGGTTTTGGCCAGAAAAATATGGAACCATATGCATTTATGTATGCACACATTCATGAACATAAAGATTCAGAAGAGAATGAGGGAGAAATACTGCTTCTGACTAGGCATAACAATTCTGAAGAGAAAATTTATACACATTTCATGCTTTTGTTTTTTAACAGGAGATGACATGCTGCCCTAGTGCTGACTTGTAGCAGAAGAGATTAAAAATTCTTGGACCATCAGTAGCAAGAAATCACAGGGCTGTACTTACAGAGGTCATTAACTGTCCAGACATCTGTTGGGTAACAAATTCTGCTAAACATAGATCATGAAATGGTTCTTGAATTATGCAGAGGATAATTTCACAATCCAGAAAACAGAGAATTCAAGCAGAGAAAAAGCCGTGTAAGACCTTATTGCCAGTTGGGGAGGAATTCACTACGATGTCAGAATTACAGGAAAGTTTGGTGCTAGTGGCTGTGGTCTGCTGGATTGCTAGCAGTGTGATAAGGAACAGATTTAGATGGTAGTCACAATTACAGTTACCTACTCCACAAACTAACTGACATTATGGACAAATTGGCCGTATTAATTAGAGGGGCACTGTGACAAAAGTGTCTAGCTACCCAGACAAAAGTAAAAACCCCAAATGCCTTAGTGAAAACTACTGTAAAACATGTTAACACACGGGCAATAGATTTCAGTATAAAAAAAGCAAGATAGGAAACAATGAGCAGATGCAGCAATGGAAAAATTGGCGTTATGGTGGAAACAGGCTGGAGCATTACAAACAATATATAAATTAATGCATAACAGACCCTAATTTCCCTTGAAAAAGGAATACTGCCCCATTCCCCATAAGTTAACTGTAGTAGCCAGTTTGCAGAGGATCACAAATGAGTCCAGTTATGCTGCACTGGACTATAACTGGGTTAAACGGCTGTCACTTACCTCTGAAATGAGAGCTCAAGTGATATCTGTCAACCTTTGGAAGCTTTTGCTGTATCAGGAGTTACTTATTAGCTGCCGTAGAAGCCAAGCACACAGCACAACCAATCATCGAAAACACAGAGAGTGAAAACACTTGTCAGGGCAAATGAGTAGTTTTGGCTTTTTTCCCTCGGCCAGCTGAGGAGAGCCATACTGAATATCTCAGTAGAAATGTCAAGAAAAACATATTGTAACTTCTTCTGAACAAAAAGACAAGATAAAGAGGACCTGAAATGGAAGACATGAAGAAAAATAAGACTAGATCAAGAGAAATAAAATACAAAAAAACTCCTGCAATACCTTGAAAATAAATGGAATGGATATAACAGTTAAAAGCCTGATTTTTTTTGTCTCCTTTGCATTGTCAAGTTTCATCTTTCTTTAAGACCCCAGTTATATAAATCACTGTTAACTGTGTATTCACAGCTCACATAAACCAGCCAACATGAATGCACATAACAGTGTCAGTCAAGGCCCTAGGAAAACAAAATAACGGAAAATAGAAATACCTCAAATGAAGGAAGGAGCAGGAGTATCTCAGCGAAAATGTTACATTCATCACACAACCAGTGTACACCACACACTCTGCCAAACCTGGAGAAGCGTACGCTTAGTGTCAGCCTGAATTACGGGATGGGCTTTCTTGGACTTTTTATTTTGGACCCATGTTTGGAAAATGACCATAAACCATATATTGCCTTAAAAATGGCTTACCAATAGGAAAATATTAGAACTAGTCCCAAAACGTTGAATGCTTTCCAATTGCAACATCATGAAATTGAAAGCCATCTCCAACAACAAAAGAACTCATCACTGACCAAAACAGCACTGCTTGGTGAAGACTGCTGTTATGAAAAAAGGTTACACTTGTAATTCAAGGTTAGTTATAAGGTGGTCTCAAGTCAGTTCTAAAATTTTCCTAATGAGAAATGCTTTTGTAATCTCAACTCGGTAGGAATTATTCTCCTGTGCTTTTCAAAGCCATGTTTTAAGTGTCCTTCCTCCCTGTTTGAAATATTTCTAAAACAAGACACTATTTTTATGCAAGTTGGTGCAAGACAGATTTGCCCACTGTGGCATCCATTCAAGTTTCCTGTAACAAATAGGCCTCATATCAGGACTTCAAAGTGTGCCTAACATTAGAAAAAAAAAACCACCCTCACTTCATTTTAACTGTATCTTTTGAATAACATGCTCAGCAAACAGCCCCAAACACCTTGCCAAAGGTGCTTGAAGTCAGGGAATACAGAGGAACAGATTTCTTCCCTGGCAAAGAACAGATTTTATCAGGTTTGGTTTACTCTAGAAGACCTATGTCCGTGCTTTATAGATGGCTCTTGTAGAGACTTCCAATTAGCTACTAGTTGAGTTTTGGTAAGCTTTCATTAACTGCGAGGTGGCAAAAGACAGACCAACTGCTCTATGTTCCATTTGACACCAGTCATGCTGGCTGCTTTGCAGAAAGCAACCAAGTGCATCTTTCTTTTAGAGTGTAGTTTGATTTTGGGCAAAAGATGGCAATGCATAATAACCACATTTAGAGTAAAAGCTGGATAATAAACTTCTACAGCATGGCAATATATTAAAGAAAGAGCTCCCTGCTCTCAAATACCACACGCAGGTGTGATACCTCAGTGGGAAGCAATTTAGGGATGAATGAATAATTCTGTCCTCTTGTTTACCAAGACTATACCCATTACATTGGCCATTAAAAAAGAAAAAAATAAAAAGAAAAATACACCTTGTTGTTTTGCCTCCCTGGGAAGTGCTTGTGGAATATCTTTTAGCTGTAACTGCTTTATACTCCAAGCTGACTGTAGCTGGAATTGGTGTCCCTTAGCCGCTCGATTAGTTAGATAAATTCTGCACGCCTGTGTCTGGGATCCATGGTAATGGAGTTACGTTGCTATGCTATGAAATGTGCGGGAGGGTCCAGCGCTTCGGGAAGGATATGATTTCCAGGGCTACTGAAACTTGGTAGTGTAGGCAAGAAGGAATGCTTGGAGGAACGAACAAAAGCAATAGCTGGAACAGTGACAGGGTATCGCTCGGGTCAGCAGGTACAGGCAGGGCCCTGACACCCCAGGAAAGCTTCCCTGAGAGGGGTGTAATAACCATCTGAAAGATTGCTTAAAAGTGGTGTTGTGGGGAAAGAATATCCTAGTTCTGTTCCTGTCATCCTGAGGAGAGCCTGCACAGTGACATTGTTTGTTACAGGTATTTGTGTGGAGGACTGTGTTAACCTCTTATCGCACACGCAGGAGCTTTTAACCAGGGCTATAAGAAGACAAAGCTAAACAAAACCAGGGTGAACTGCTACAGATGATCTCTCTCAAATTATCTGATAGTTATAACTATTATCTCTGGCTATCCTGATGAGAGGATTATTTTCCCTTGCATAACAAGCAAAGGTCCCCTCAGACCTGTTGTTTTAGCGAATGCAGAGCACTTCTCCGGTCTTCACGGCCTGGGGGGCTGGAGGGAAGCTGAGAATTCTGTACAGTATTTCCCTGGGCGCTCTGGTGTTATCAGGAATCAAGCAGTCTGCTACTGCCTGCTGCTACCAGCATCTCAAGGATGGAAAATAAGTTCAAGAAGAAGGAAAGAAAAAAAAAGACAGGTAAAATATCTTAGCTTTTGTATGCTAGAGCGTGTTTTCTGTTCTCTTTGGGTCTTGACACACCAGCTGAGATACTCAAGAGACAGAATAAATTTAAAGGCCTGGAGCTGAGACAGTTTTTTGTGCTTGACCAGAATCCTACCTTAAGTGAAAGGAACAATGTAACACATCAGGAAGGATATATAAGAACTGTAAATCTATTTGAATTCTCACATGTACTACCTAGTTTTGAAATGTTTGTTTTAAGCAGCTTTCTCCATGTTAGATTTAATATTTCCCCACAGTATCAAATAGGAGAGGTGCTGCTCTGTTAAACACTGTTAAATACATATGAAGACAACTCATAGCCTAGAAGACCTTTCAATCTAAGGCCAGTAATACTAAAGGAAAAGCACGTATCAAACATACAGTTTGATTTTAATGACAAAAGCCTCCTTATCTTCTGTTCAGGTGCCTTGCAACCTCTCCATCATTAATTGACTGACTTCTGCTGTCACAGCACAGATGGTCCTCAGAGAGATTAGTTTTTCCTCTGAAAATAATCTTACTGTGCACTTCTATCATAATTTTCTTTGGAAGAACCTAAGTACTTCACAGATATTCATGAACTTAGTCTCCCAGTACCCACATTCAGTCTGCACGGTTAGAGAACAAACTATATCAAACTACTACAATACCCGTTCCCTTGCATTTCCACATGAACCATTCTTCCCCTGGATGGTACGCTGCTGTTCGTGGCGGTTCCAACTCCCGAGCCAGGAAACAGCGAGGGATTTGGATGACTGGAGGGGTGGTGGGGAATACAAAAATCCCTAGGAAGCTTCAAAGGCTATCCTCTGGGTTTCCCGATGGACGGACAATGAAAAGGAGGCTGTCTTTGAAGATGGGCCAAGAGAAGCCAGAATGCAACTTCTTTTAGAGGTCATCATTCTGCAAAGGGATATAGTTTCACTGTGTTCTGCTGCTGGGGAAGCCAAAGTACAGACTTCTAAAAGGTGCTAGACAGTTTCAAAGGAAGGCAGGTGCCTCTGCAAATTTTAGAAAAATAGGCATCCTTGGTCCAAGTCCTAGAATATACATAAAAAACTGAGATCCAGTTATCTCAATGTCACTTTTCTGAAAAATTTTTGGGGTTACATCTTATCTGATCGCAGCCATCTCCGTAATTACTCAGTCTAGGATGAGTTTTATCTGTTTACCTAAGCTACCCGAATTATAAGATCAGATCAGTTTCTCTTTGGTAACAACTTCAGGAAGAGAAAAAAATGTAGGGTCAAAACCCACTGAGTTGAAATTAGGAAAAAACAACAAAAAAAAAATCAACAATATAAGCTGCTGTATATGCATGACAAGTGAAAAATAAGATTTTATTTATAAAAAAAGGGTGAATACATGGAACTTGGCTAAAGGAAGACTAAAAGGAATGGGACACAAGTATTAAAAATTAATAAATTGAAACTCAGACTGCTGTATAAAGATATATATTTTAATGATAAGCAGTAAAATAAAATCAGGCAATGGAAAATATGAGACTTTTAAACAGGGAAAAAGTGTTTAATGATGACAATCCACAAGGCTATGGAATGGTATTCTAAAGGAAGCTCTGAAAAATTTACCTGTGTCATTAAAACCTGGACCCACCAACATCTTGAAATATTCTTTGTGAAACAATTCTGTATTGAGAAGGAAAAAGCCAATTAAAAAAAAAGTTATACTGTCAACTTTAGTTCTCAGACCTGCTTGAATGTCTTTAGCATAACATCTTCCATTCAAGCCTGTGGTTTAGGACAAAATAAGGCTAACACTATGTGATAACACGACAAAAATCTCACAAATATTGATTGGAAGAAGCAGCTGTTTAAGAAAAGACCACAATAACAGCAAATGATACCAAAAATGCTCTTCAATGTTTTCATATGATTTTTTTTCCAGGTATATTTTCATACTTATTTTTGAGTTTTGATTTATTTACTTAACATTCAAATTTAAAGTGAAATTTGCATTTTTTTATACCACCTTATTTTTCCCCAAATGGACAACACCCATTCTGAAGATCAGAAAATGAGTATTTGTAGACATACATATATGTTCATGCTTCCTCGTGGATGCACAGCAAATAACAAACAAAAACTGTGTGAAAGTAGCTGGAATCTTTTGCATCATCAGGACAGCAAGAGTATTCCTCCAGACAGAACCGTGCTGGAATCATTCATTTAGATTTAGGAGAAAAGGTAGAACTGGCTCCTTTAGACTACACGTGGTGTATAACTTTGCCCACCATGTAAAAAAGCTGAAACCAAAGAAAGACTCATCTGTTTTCAGCAACAGCCTCAAGCTCTCTCCCTGCTCAGCTGTGTCAGCTCTACCAGTAATGAGCATGAGCACTAATATCACTGGGTTTTGTTCCTTCGCAGCAAATCTCCTGTACAGATTTATAAATGTGACTCTGATGGCAGCACTAGCCATTACGACTATCACATCAAGAGGCTGATACACACTTAAGGCTTGGGTTGATTATCTTTGAAAGAATCTTTCTCAATCTTAATCAATTTGGCCCACTCCCAGCAGAAAAGTACTAATGCCTACCACAGACAACACACCCCCAGCCTTGAGTCTGCCTATAGGGGATCTAATACGTATCTAATGTAAGATGCACAGGAGCGGGAAGAACTGAATGCTCCAAATGGCTTCAAAGACAACAGCAAAAAGCAAGTACATACAGAAAAGTACAGTAAAATGGTTTTGCTTGTATAAATCCCATCGGAACGGCATATAAGTTTTGTCTGTGGGATCCTTCTATCAGCGATAATCACCGGGGCTGGGGGGAGCACGGGTAGAGCGGGCCCAGTTGCTTCAATCCCACCTCCCTCTTGTGTTGGTGAGAAAATTGCAGCGCACCTACAGCTTACAATTTTCAAAGTTGATTCAGAATTCAGGCTGGTTTATGACCGATTCTACCACTGAGAGTTAACATGGCTTTTTTTCCCCTCTCTCTTCACTTACTGGCAACAAAACTTAGGAATTCCAAATCGCCCTCCAGGATTTATGCAAAGTCTCCATGGCCCAAGCTGCCTTTCACCATGACATTTTCCTGGTATGGCAAGGACTCTAAGATGCCTTTTTTCCTACACTTTGAAGGAGGAACTATTCCAGAAGTTTCCCATTTTTAGGATGCTCTCCAAGAAGATACATGAAGCTTGACACGTAAAAGTGATGCTGTTTTTATTAGGACGGTCAATGAAACATCAGCAACATACAAACAGGAGAGAAGATGCCACGTCTGAAGAATGTGCCTATCTCAGAGATTTAAAAGGAAGCCAATTAGAGGCCGACATCATACACTCACTCCCGAATGAAGTTACTAATCCCATGGCATGGTTTGTTAAAGCAGCACTGCAGCCTTTACTTAACAACTTGAATCCCACCACCTTAGGGAGACAATTACTACTCTAGCAGCAGCCAGCCTTGCTGACCTTAGGAGCTGCAGAGGATTCCTGCAACTTTCTGTGGGGAGCTGAGGGGAAGAAAAGTGTCCCAAAACACCTCTGTGGAGAGAAAATGACTGCGAACCAAGTCTCTCTGATAGTCCAAATGTTTTACTGTGTAACAGGGGCTGGCATGCAGCTGGATTCCAGGGCAACCCGGCAACGTGGCCTCTGTGGCACCTGCTGGTTTGCTTCCTCTGACAGCAGGGATTCAGATTAACCAGTAGAACCTGGACCAGAACAGCCTTGCTGCCGGTCACGAGACACAGCACCACTGCTGGAGCTCTAACACTGGGCTGCTGGGGAGATACAAGCAGCTCAAGAGCTACTGGGTGCACATGAGCTTGGCCACTCTTACAACCACCAGCAGGATCCACACTGAGAAATAGTCATAGAAAAAGATGTTGCTTCCAAGGAAACCCAGTTGCTGTATTTTGGTCTGCACTGACTCCAGAGGTTCCTTCCCAGCTCTCACAGTGTCCTTGAGATTGGAGATGCCTTGAATGGTGAACTGGGCTGACAGGAAGTGTCCCTGACTTCACCCCAATGCCTGAGAAGGTATGGCACAGGTCACAGCCCTGACAGGAAAGCCAAAATAAGCAGCTCGCAGGCATAAGAATGCATACCAATCTGTCATGGAAATATGATTCTATCCCTTTCTCTTCCTAGAAACTAAATGCTAATCTTTCATTAGTCTCAGAAGGAAAAAAAAAAAAAAAAAAAATAATAATGCCCAAACCAGCTCTTGCCTAACAAGACAGAAATCTTGCCTGGAAGAGCAAGATGAATCAAACCAGGACACTGCCAATTCTATCTTGAGAGAAGGAAGGAGCACAGTGGCTTCATACCTTCTAGAGCAGTGGCTGCGGGAGCACATCAGCTGGATCAGGGAAAAAACATATCAGTCAGATAGGAGGCAGAGCAATCTCCTGAACAGATTATGCTAAGAAATGGCTCCGGAGTTACTGCTCCAAGGCTGTAAGAGCAGGAACAGCAGAGACTCAATTGCTGGGAAAAAAAACAAAACAAAACAAAACAAACCACCAAACCACCAAACAAACAACTGAGAACAGCGATCTTCGTCATTAATAGGTTGAAAACGCTCCACAATTATATGATTTATAGGAAGTATATTTGGAGTGCCTTAGCGTGGATCAAAGAAACAGTAGTGTTAATCTCTGCCTGTATGTAGGGCAAAAGGTCACAGCTAGGGCTAGCCAATTTTTTTTTTTTTCCCCTAAGCATGGAGTGAAAGGTCAGACCACGTCTCTGGGAATTCACCATCAAAATGGTACCGAACGCCGTTTTCCACATCCGAAACTCGGTGGCTATGACAGACGCCACAAGTCCTGCCTGCCGGGAGCCGAAGCTCCCTCGCCCAGCGAGCCCCCCGCTCCCCGGGGCCGGCGGCCGTCGGGCTGCCCTGGGGCTCTCCCCCAGCCCAAGGGGCTGCGTTGCCATCCGAGGGCTGCACGGGCGCCCCCCAAAAGGGTTCCCCTCCTCCAGGTGAGGGGGAAGGACCCGCCGGGGCAGGTGGGGGCGGCCCGGCCCGGCCCCTCGGCCGCCCGGGAAACCTTCCCGCAGCCTCAAGGAGAGCAGCGGCGGCGGTGCCCGCCCCCTCCCCCGCCGTGACTCACCCGCCCGCTCCCGCCGGGGACAAACCGCCAGCGCCGGAGTCACCGCCCCGGCCGCGCTCCCCCGGGGCCTCCCCCGCCACCCTCCCCGAGCGGCCACCTCCCGCACCTCCCCCGCCGCCGCACCGGGCAGGGCCGCTCGGGAGCCCCAGAGCCCTCAAGGTAAGGCCGGCGAGGGCGGCGGCCGGTGGCTCCCCCTCAGCCCCCCGCCATGCCTCCCGCCCCGAGGACGTTCACCGGGGGACGGCGCCCCCCTCCCCGGCCCGCATGTGTGTGTGTGTGTGTGTCCGTGTGTGTGTGTCTGTGTGTCTGTGTGTGGGGTGTCCCCCCCCCGCCCCGCCGCTGCGCATGCGCGGCGCCGCCGCTCGGCCGCCCGCTCCCCCGCCGCCCGCTCCCTCAGCGGCTCCAGCCGCCCTCCCCTCCCCTCCCCTCCCTCCCCCGGCGATTTGAATATGCTAATGAGCGGTTACCGGGAGCCCTATGGTGGGGCCGGGAGGCGGTCACGTGGGGCGGGGACGTGTCCTTGGGAGGCGGGCCCCGACCTGCCCAGCCCGCTTTAAAAGCGGGCGGCGAGCGAGGAAGCGCCTCAGTCAGAGAGAGAAAGTGCCGGGGTGGCGGGGCTGCGGCTGCTCCGCCTGAAACTTCTGAGTAACATCAACAGGGGGAGGGGAGGGCGGGCGGCGGCGGAGGAAGGTGGTGGTGGGGGGGAAGGTTAGCAGCAGCGCAGCCCTATCCGCCTCTCCCTCATAAACCAGCCTGCGTCGGGCTGAGCAGGCCCCTCACACAAAGGAGGGCAGGGCAGGCAGGGCTGCCCCCCCTTCCCCCCCGCCTCGGCAGAGGGGCAGCGGGGAGGCGCCCTTCCCCGTGCAGAGCACTCACAGCCACTTACTCCTCTCCTGTCCCCCGTCTTCTTCTCTTCTTCTTCTTCTTCTTCTTCCCCCCCTCCCACCCCGCCCCGCCGTTCTCCCCTCAGCCCCCCGCCCGCTCTCCATGTAGCCGCCCGGCCGCCGGCTCTTCCGCACTATGCCCATCTTACTCTTCCTGATAGACACGTCCGCCTCCATGAACCAGCGCACCCATCTGGGCACCACCTATCTGGACATAGCCAAAGGCGCTGTAGAGACTTTCATGAAGGTACCGGCTCTGCCTTGCGAGAGGAGGCGAGAGAGAGCGAGAGTGACTGCGCGGGGAGGGGAGGGAGGGAGGGAGGGAGGGAGGGGGAGGCAGGGCGCGGGGGGCTGCCTGGGCCGGGGGCGCGGGGCGAGGGCGGGCGGGAGTGCGTGTGTGTGTGCGGGCACGGAGGGCAGGGCCGGGCCGCGCCGGGCCGAGCCCAGCCGAGGGGCTCCAGCGCCGCCGCCTCTCGCCTCACCCTTTGCTTTGTCCCCCGCGCCTGCAGCTCCGAGCCCGGGACCCGGCCAGCAGGGGAGACAGGTACATGCTGGTCACTTTCGAGGAGCCTCCCTACGCTATCAAGGTAACCCCCGCTCTCCGCCCCCCCCCCCCCCCAACCTCCCGCCGTACCCCACCCCCCCACGCCCCCCCCCGGCCTCCATCCGGCCCCTCCGCGCCGCTGCCGGCGGCCGCCCCCCCGCCCGCCTCGCCCGGGCTGCCGGCGGTCCCGGGGAGCTCGGCACACACGGGCTGCGGCGGCGGCGGCGGCGCTGACATCAACATGGCCGACATTTTTTTCCCCTGTGTGGTGTGTGTGTGTGTGTGAGCAGCAATGAACTGTGGGGGATATTTATTCAAGTTGGGAGAAGTGACAGCAACTCCAAGGAGAGTTCAGCTTGGAAGGGGGGAGCTGGGGGGGGTGGGGTGGGGGGAGAAGGAAGCACCGACTTCAGCCCGGAGAGTCCGGACTCGGAAGGGGACGGGACTTCCCGCACCCCCGCCGGGGCGGGGGGAGGAAGGGGGCGGTGGGTCCACATGACACAGGACGGTGAACCTGTTGGAGGTCGCTTCAGCGTGCTTCCATCTAGAAAGGGCTGCGGGAGGGCAGTGTCAATAGCTGTAAGGCTTGTGCATCTGTGACTTCACAGAAATCTGTCCTGTGGAACAAACCAAAAATCTTCATTTGATAGACGGGGAGCTCTAAGGTTTAAAAGAAGTGCGTATTTTCAGGCTTGATGGAACGGCACTAAATACTAGTAACTTCCGAGGTGTTTTTTTAGCATTTGTAGTGAGCTGCATGCAGCAAGGAAGGCACTTCGTAGCTTAGCAGGAAAGCAAATCTCGTATCTGGAGAATAAGTCTTCTCACGTTTCTCTTTTCAGGCTGGCTGGAAGGAAAACCATGCAACGTTTATGAATGAACTGAAAAACCTTCAAGCTGAAGGACTTACGACTCTTGGCCAGTCCCTAAGGACAGCTTTTGATTTATTAAACTTAAATAGATTAGTAACTGGCATAGACAACTATGGGCAGGTAGGTTGACTATTAATAGGCAGAAAAATCGTAAACCACAAGCTTCCCAGAGACAACAATTAGCTAGTTGTCCAAAGCGGCATCTTCATGAAATATTCAACATGGGGGCTTCTTCAAAAGTAAGCAGAGCTCGGATAGTTTGAAGAAATGCAGTTGCTGACTATAGTTTGGTATCCAACTTTTCTTTCTCCCTTTTTTTTTAAACTTCAGTTATTCCTCAGTTTTTAAACTGTCGTTTAGCCTCCAAGTTGACCTTCCTGGTTAAACGTTGTCTTTTTTTTTTCCTATCAAGTCTATGTTTCAGAACCTTAGCTGTTGAGCCTGGTGAGGTCATGAAAACTACTTTGCTTTCTCTATGCAGTGCTGTATAATCAATTAAGTAGAGTTTGGGAGATGAGCCGTTTTTCTAACAACACTGCATGTCCAAAAGTACTGAATGGAGCGCAACTTTTTCAAAGCCCTTTCTTTCCAACGAGTTTACTACACATTTTCTGCATACCTGTGTTTTTATAAACCTGCCTGTTGTATCAGAACCTTGAAGCTGTGCTTTTCTGAAGTCTGTATTGCAGCTATCCCTTTAAAGCAGGACTTCTTTTTAGGGTGGGCCAGCATTCTCTTGCTCAGTAGCACGAGTTGCTAAAAGACAGAAACCCTAGGTTAAACATGTGCTTTAGGAAGCGTACACAGTTCTTTCTGGCACTGGATCGAATCCTGGATTTGTTTTTGGACACTATTAGTATTGGGCAAAGTGTATCGTATATTTTTCACGTGGGATGTACTAACTGGAATCTCCCCTTTTCATTTGTTATTCTCACGTAATGCTCCCTCTACTCTCTGAGGATTAGTTACTGCTCTTGGTGTTTAACACGGGAATGTGGTTGTGAGAATAAGTCCCCTTTCTCCCCCTCCTCTTTCCAGTCTGAGCGGAGTCTATGTGATAACATGCCATGTTTGTTTGGGAAGGAAATTTCTCTCTCTCATGCTGCATTGTTATGGCTTTGCCACTAGGTGATCAAGTGAGCCTAAACATTTTTAAAATGCCAGTTTAGTGATGAAATGTAAAAAAAAAAAGTGCTAGTTCCACACATGGTTATTTTTTTGTCTGTTACCATCTGCTGTCCTCTTATACATCTGTGTGCTAATCTTTCCCATTTTCTGATGTTTTTGTTTAGTTACATGAGCTATACGAAGCTCTTTTGAACACTTAGCACTGTAGGCACACACAAGAAATACTTGCTCTTTCCCATTGCTACTGATAATTATAACACTCTGATTAAACCCATGTCAAATAACTTGCTCAAAGTGAACCAGCTGTGCTCAACTACTCAATCAAGTGGGCAGTTGAATTGTCATGACTGTTTTGACTTGCTAGTAGTTTTCATTACTGCAGATAGCTGCTCTTTTGTGGAGCACTGACTTTTTCTTCGATCTGTTTTGGTTACAAGTCTCCATCTGGGCTTCAACCCATCCTTGCTTAGGCATGTCTTTTGCTCTGTTCCACATGTGGAGCTGGCTGTTGAAGAGGCATTCACATGTGCAGTCAGGTGACAATAGAAATTCTAACTCTTTTTAGAGTCTGAAAAGCTAGATGAATATATTGGAATTGCTGGGTCATCTGCTGCTGAAGTCACAGGTTCCCATTTTGGCTCTACTAATCCAAGTAGTGTTTTTTTCATAAATCAGATGAAATTGTGGAGCGCTTAACTGGTCCTTCAGTGCTTGCAGAATGAGATCCAGGGCAGTTAACTCCTCTCAACTTCACATTGGCCTATGAGCTCTATGTCACGTTATCCTGTCAACTTTCTATTGTTCATGTCTCCTACCTAAAATTTGCTCAAGATAAATGGGTATTTAAATGTATATGGTATGAGAAACTTACAAATTTGAGATAATAAAAGTGATCAGAATGCTCAGTTGCATTGGAAATAGTTTTCACTCAGAACATAAAGTGCTGATTCACTATTTTTAAACCAGTTACAAATATTAAGACCATAAATTATTTGAGTAGTTTACTTAAATATATTGGACAGATGTTTGAAGAGTGATTATCTTAGAGTGGGAGGAGAAGATAATTTTACAAAAGTGCAGCATTTAGATGATCCTGGGTGTGGTATTAAGTGAAGTAATAAATCCAAACTTTTATTAAGCTTTTTCTCTGGAAAATTTCTCTGGCTTTAACATCTTTGGACTATCACGCTTGGTTTTTTTTGGTGTATTGACCAGCTTCTAAGATATTTGCTAAGATCCATTTGTTTCACATGTATGAATTGTAAAAAATTTTTATTATACGTACAAATGACAAGATGTGATACAAGCTTGATGGGATTGTCTGGTTATGTCATCCAATGGTGTAATGTCTTGTCCTCCTGCTGAGTATGAACTGTTTGTTTAAATGGCAGTGTGACTCACTATACTTGATTTCTTTCAAAGTAGACCAGAGTTCTCCATCAGCTGACTTCCTGAACGAGAGCGATGGCTGAATGGTCATTCTGAAATTGAGGAAATTCTCCTGCTTCATATTTTCTCGCAACATTAATGTTTGGATTTTTAATATGAGTATTTATCACATTACTTTTTCAGTAAATAAGTACTGACTCAGTTGCTCATGAAGATTGAGTTACCAAGTGTACAGCTCTGTTAGCTGATCACAGTACCTCACACTCAGATCTTAAAGGCACACTGTCAACATGTTTAGTTTATCAAGAACCTGGAAGATTTTTTCATAAGCTGTGTCTGATATTAATGCTGTGGTATGGCTTTATAAAAACTTTGTCTTACCTAGGATTGTTAGATCCACGTTTTTGTGAAGGTTTTTGTCAGTAACAAAAGGTTTTTGGAAAGCGCACATATTTTAAGATGATGGTTCCTTTGATTTTTATAGCACTTTCAGATTGATAAATTCTGTGTTGTATTGCTTGAGTCCAATAATAGTTATAGCTTTTCCCCCCCGTGCTTTGTGCTGATTATGATAGTAGAAGAATGAACCTTCAAATAGGGTGTCAGCTTTTAGCGTTCACTAAAAATAGTGGCCCTCTTCACCTTCTGTGTTTTGGATGTCTTCAGGAATAAAGCAATTTAAGCACATTAAGTTCAGTAAGGGCTCGCTGTCATATCACACAAAAAACCGTACTTCATTAGCCCAATTTGCACTTAGCTAATTGACTTCTCTTTGTCATATTTTCCCCAGTTCAGCTTTCTATTGTTTCAGGTAGTCTGAAATACCAAGCCTTTTACTAGCAGATTTTCTGTCCTTGGAATACACTCTTTTATATCTTAGAGCTCTGGCTTGTTCTGCAGTACAGGTGTAGTCACAGGTTAACTGAGTAGTTATGAAGGAGGCAAACATGCAGCTTGTTTACAGTTGATGGAAGGGTTAAATACTAATAGCTGTGTTTCTGTGGAAACGGAAAATATGAGAAATGTAGCTATTATAATACAGCAAAAATGTAAGCGGTTGAATTGAGCGATCTATGTACTTAAATTATTTGCAATTTGTAGTGAAGTGTTTAAGACTGAGTTCCAAATCTAAGGTAGGTAGAATATGTACCAATGGAGTCTTGATACTCACGTGCAGAGGACCAACACAGCACTACCAAAACTTGAATCTGATGGATGTTTGAAATTGCTAAAGCTCTGATTTTCTGATACCCCATGTGTTTCACCTTGCTTATTGTTTTGTGTAATGAAGGTCTCTTACTAATTTTTTTTAGCAGTACTACATAGAATGAGGTTTGAGAGGATAAAATGTATTTATCTGAGTGGATTTCAAAGTGGTTGAGTTGATGTATCACAAGGTATTTTTCCAAATTTTTTCAGGGTGAAATTTCATTTTAATATTGCAGCTAGAAACAGTGCTTTTCAATAACATAAGCTTTTTATGATCTTTTTATCTCCCTAGAGTATCTTACATATCCTTCAGCATCATAATTATTATTGATATGGTAAAACTGGCTTAGAGATGAATTTGACTTTTAAACAAATTTGATTTAACAAAAGCACATGCTAACTTAGTTGTTTTGAAACGGAAAAGCCAACTATAATGCTTCTGTAATCCAAGTGGACTTGGGATAGGTATTTTCATTCACAGTGATGAATAAGTTGCCATCTGGATTTAGACTAATACAAGAAACACTGTTTTGATGACCTACCAGGCTGTGCACAGTCTTGGCAAAAGCCTTTTTTTATGCAGTGCATTTCACCTATGTAGAAAAGCATAGCTAAGAGAATTTGATACAAACTAAAAATCACAGAATCATAGAATCATTAAGGTTGGAAAAGACCTCTAAAGGAACTGAAGTGATTAAGAGTATTTTGGGAATGTAAAAATACGCTAAGGGCTCGAAAGACCTATTTCTGACCTGGAAGTTGGAAGGTGCCCTGCATATAATGGCATTGTTTTTAAACGCCACAGTTTTTTTTCCCAAGGGCTTTGTTTGTACTATGTATGCCCATCAAACAATCCAATCTTAGGTTAACTGCTACTTTATAGTTCTCTCTAAATACATGGTTAGACCCATTTGTGGCTACAGTAGCAATATTGCTGATGCGTTCACACAGCAAAACTTGGTGTGTAGAGATCAGTATGTTTTGCCATGATGACTTAAATACTGTAGTATTCCAAATACATGTAAATAGCATACCTAGGAGATCAAGTCTCATTGTGCTTGTAGGCACATGTCAGCTTTGTTTTTAAGTCATGCATTGTAGGGTGACTCCTTACTTATGTGCTTATCTGTGTCTAAGATCTGCGGATCTTAAAACAACCCAACAATCACACATACAAAATTGTCCCCTAACATTGCATACATTATGCTTTTACAGGATATGTTGTTTTCTTTGAATTGCTGAGCAGTTTTATTTTTCAATTGATTTTTGAGGATTGTTACTGGATTTCCTTGCTTTCAAAAGTCAAAATCCTTTGAGCATGACTTTTGTCTTGGCATTCTGGGGTCATAAACACTGCACTGAAATGGCTTGTGTTGAGTGTGCATCCAAATTTGGAACCAAAGTTTAGGTTAGCATTTCCTGCTTTGTCATCCTGGCACCATTGCACAGGCAGTTTGCTTCTCATGCTGGTAGAGGCAGAGGTTTGCACTTCTAGAGCAGCTCTCCCATTCTCTTTTTTTCCCCCCTCCTTCCACAACAAAACCAAATGGAGAATTTCAGACAGTAGAAAACAGCATAGCAAGCTTAAGCATGGTAGTGGCAGAAATACATATAAGAAAGGATTTCTCATAGTCTCCTGTTTTCTATGGAATAGAAACAGTTTTAATGTAAACGTATATGCCTCTTAGTGTCAAAGATCTATATGTGAAGCGCTAGTGAAAGTCAATCTTTCTCACCTCTTACATGATAAAATTAAGCATATTGCTTCCAATTTATATTTTTTAGGCTGTAACATTTAAGCGTGCCATCTTGTCCACTCTGGAAATGTTTGTAGTTTTTAGTTAGTTTTGTTTTATACTATATTTTAGTGAGAGGTACGGCAGGCATTGTTGCAAGTGTTTTTTCACATTGTGAGGTGGAACTGCATGCCTTTCAGGCTTCCCAGAGCAACAGAGTTCTCTGAAAGTCTCTAATAATAATCATCACATCAGAATTAAGTGTTCTTAAAATCACTTGTCAAGTTCTAATCTGGTATATTTTTAAAGAAGAATTTAAAAGTTAAAACAAACTTACACAAAGTACTGTATTTTCTGATGAAAATGATCTCATCAATCTGTTTCACTAGCAGAAAGATGTGAGATACTTCCTCGTGTTCTGAATATCAAATATGCTTTGAACGCTTTACATCTTTAAGTGCTCAGTATTTCAATAAATTTGATTTGGAAGGGGCAGTGCCATAACATGTTCATTGTGGCTTTGATTTTTAGAGGTGAGGTGAGCTCAGTCATGCTGCCAAAGCTTAAGCAGATGATATGGATGTCTTTCTCTGGCTGATGTTCTTGGATTCACTAAAGTCATCAGAGAAAGTCTGAGGACAGTTAGGAGTACCAAAATTTTATCTCTTGGCTTGACTTTCTATCTGGAACAGTTTATTTGAACAGGTCATTATAGACTCCTTGGATATACTTAAAGGTACGTGTCCCATAGTTGAAGTATTCTTCTCTTTTTGAAATGTATTTGCACTTCATCACAGCCAATTGTCAGGGAGGCAAAGCAAATACATATAGATTTAGAGCCAGGAGTTTGGTTATCTTGTGAAGCACAAGTATTCCCCCCGCCCAGTGTCTGTGGTTATGTTTACTCTCTTTAAGCTTGTTTTCACTTTTCTTACTGAATAGTTATATTCAGTCTTGGATTTCTGATGTAGATGGTCCATACCTCTGAAGTTTGAAGGGAAGAACTGTTATTTGTGTATGAGTCTGAATTCTAATTCAACTGAAGCTCAGTTGAAACTATGATTGTATTGCTTGAGTGTCTTGCTTGCTGTTGCTTTTTTCTTGTAGTACACTCTGTACCTTTAACAAAGTGAGTCTTTTAGTTCATAGAATATTCCCATATCTGCATTTTGCACTTGAAGTGGAAATGTTAATACATTCTTCATGTTGTGATTTTTAGCATCATATTGTCTGGCCCTTTTTTGAGTTGTTTTGAGCTGTTGTGTATGCAACAGATTGAAATTTCATATAATTTGTGAGTGTTAGTATCTGGCTAATACAGAACTCTTTGCATTGTGTGATTATGGTCTCATTTAAAGAAGTAATACTGCAGATAGGAGATAATGGTTATATGTGTATTTAGGATAAATCTTTCATATGTATTAAAAGATACTTGATTTTTTTGAAGTGGACTATCCTATGAGCCATAAGAGATTTCTGATGATCCTGCAGTATATTTCTGTGATGTCTACAAAGAATATCACATGTTCATGAAGTATTTTCTATGTATCGGCATATTTTTACTATTATAATTCTGAATATTGACAGCAAACAGAATTTCAGGTTCTTTATTATTGTCTGTATATTTTATTTAAATACATCCCTTCTGTCTTTTTTTTTAAATCACTCTGGTACCATGAAGTTGGCCCCTAATGGACTAGATCTTTCAAAAATGTATAAGTGATTTCAGTCTTACATTAATGAGAAATCAAGTATCTGTTATCTAAGCACCTGTTGTTTTCATTCTAGAGATAGTGTCTCTGCCTGAGTTAATTGATTTGCCCTAGCTTACATAAATCTACAGTCCACTATAGATTTGAGCCTGAATTTTTCCAGTGGGGAAACTAGGTTAGTGCCTACAGCTGAATTAAAATAGACAGGTAAGAAGTTGCTGGCTGGAAGATATGATACTAACCTTAGTCAGGAACCTTGAATGACTATGATTGGGACACTGAATAGGTAAGAATTCTGGTTGTATGAGAGGGCAAGAGGATTTGTCAGTCTGATCCTACTCTAGTTATTGTAATATGGGTGGTAAGTGTGGATCTTGCAGCACTGCAGTGGTAGATAACTAGAATACCAGATAGATAAGTGTTGATTATGTTTAATATAGTTCCATGGCTTTAACATCGGAGGTCTTTTAGAAGATGGATCTCGCAGGAACTGAAGTGCAGATGAGGTCTCTAGTATGAGGCTTGGACAGTGATTCACGGACACACATTGAAAATGCTTAATGTCCTATTTTTGACTTGGCCAGGAAACTTTTACCTGAATGATCACATTTGGTGTCTGCTCAGTGTAGCTGCTCCCATTTCCTTTAATTTGTAGGGTTTTTTCTATCTACATGTAACTGCTACTGCTTGTGGAGAGCAGGGCGTTAATCTGATTTCATCCAATAATAATGTTTGAGGATAAATTACCTGAATACACTGTGCATTTTGTCAATGTCTTCTTGAGCCAAAAAACTGCATTGAACAAATCCAGAATGTTTGTCATTGGAATCAATTTATGGCACTGACATTCTTTTTTGATGCTAAGCATACAGAATATGAGCGAAAAGTGGCTATCTTTTTCTTCCACCAATACGTGCCCCCCGCTTCCGAGCTTTGAATCCCAGAATGCTGACTTGACTGTATGCATCACTGTGTAAGACATATCCAGCCTAGCTGCCTGCTCTGCTCCTGAACTTACAGCCTCTCTTGCTCATAGCTGTGCCAAACTTGAAGCAAGTTGTGAGTGTGACTTGATGTAGTAAAATAAATCTGCAATTGATTCAGATCTTTAATAAGCTGGACTGTGAACTGTAGCTGTTCAGAATCTGTTTTAAAACAGCTAAGTTGCTCCTGCTGTAGGGGTGATAAACTCTGGGAGAGAGTTGTTGGGAAGTCTTGGGGTGGTTATTTGGAAGAATTGCCTTATGTTCTTGAGTCAGTAAGCTACTTTCAGTCAGCTTGTCAGTACTCTGAATTGATAATCCCCCCAGAAGGTAGGGAGAATTTTGTATACAATTGGCTTTTCCCCTCGGGTTTTTTTTTTTGGGGGGTGTGTGTGTGTTTTTCCTACTCAGTGTGCTGGCAACTGTGAAATTCGTTACCCTTCTCCCAGTATATGGAGAACAGAGGCCTGGCTTAGTGCTGTGAATCGTACTGCCTGAGCCAGGACCAGCTATGTAAAGTCATTGCTGTGAAGCAGAAAGGCTGCAGTAATTACGGACTTGATTCAGGGCTTGACAAGGTCAGTTATTTTTGGAATAAAATATTCAGAAGTGTTTTTACGAAATATGACCAAAATCATCTTTAAACCCAGATTCTTTGGGGCTGACTTTAAAGTTATGTTTGGTATGGATGATTATTTTAGCTTTTTTTAAGTTTATAAAAGCTCAAATATAACCCATTTTTAGCAGCTTGCATTGGCTATATTCAGTCAAATAACTTTGGAAACCATCAGGATTTGTTGGTTGATTTATCCAATTTCAGGCGATTCCAGTAGTGATTCATTTACTGTTCTGTAACTAACTGATAAGGTGCATCTTCTTTTAAGGGACAGTTTCTGTTACCTTAAAAATAAGGTACAAATTGTGATCACAGTTGCTTTGCTGCTTATATCTTTCAATTAATTTAATGTAAGGAAAAGTTAAAATTCTTCCCTTTTTGGGATTATCATATGTCTTGTCACATCAGTGCTTACATGTTTCAAATGTTAGTGGCTTTTTGCTCTTCTTCACTTCAGCACTGTTCTTCACTGTTTAGTTACTTGCTGGAATTCATGATACATGAATTCCATTCTGTGGGTTGGGGTTTTTTTGAGGGTGTCACATAATAAGTAATTGTCATAAATTGTGAAAGATTCAAGGACTGAATTGTTTTTGAAACTTACCAAGGACCTCATCTAAATTGGAGCACTTACAAGTTAATCAAGAAGTTATCACTTATATAATATGTTATTTAGAACTCAATTAAATTTGTTCTTAGATGAAAGAAACAGGACAAATCTTTAAACTGGCATTTTTGAAAGTCTGTGACTTAGTAATGTTGGGAACTCTGTGATTTAGGCACATGAAGACATCTGTGTATCTTGGGATTTTAAGTTTATCTTAGTAAATACTACCATGTATTCATCATTCCTTTTGTTCAGTATAAACATAGTCTAAAAATGTTTTTTTGACACACATCCCTTCTGTTCTCACATGTGCACTCTTCAATGTGGAGAACTTATATTCCAAAATGATTATCTCTTGCCTTGAATCTCCTTTTCAGGCTGCTTTGGGTTGCTTTTTTTTTTGTTTTCTTGCTGTTAGTTTTGGTTTTGTTCTTAACACAGACTTTTTTGAGTAGAATTCCAAAAGGACTGAAGTTGCGCAATTAATAGTCTTTAAGCAGTACATTCAGTGCCAGACTTGGGAACTCAGAATGTGTAAAGTTATGAGCATCTATAAAAATGATACTAAGCACAGAATTTTTTTTGCTGCATGTTTCAAGATGGATATGCAATGAAATCATTGCCTATAGAACTCAAACTTGCAAGCTCAGGCAAAACAAACAGCTGATATGCTTAAATATATTTCTATGATTTTTTTTGACAAAGGGTTTGGTGTCTCTCTTCTTAGGCAATTCATATAGCTGTTTTGTCTCTGTAGTATTTTTAATTATAGTGAGTGATATCTGACTGGATCTTTGATTTTTGCTGTAGGGCTTCTAGACTGGCCAAGAAAAGTATAAGATGACATATGTTTGGAGCTTCAATAGTTAATTGAAGCCATAAATGGTTATTTTTCACAGACTTTTTTAAAAAAAAAAATGCTTAGGAGCAAATACTGAGGAGCAAATGACTTTTTAATTCCATTTATTTTCCTAGATACCTTAAACTTCCTTTTCTTAAGTGGAACTTATGTAGTCTACGTTATGGAGATAGCAGTTGTTTCAAGAATGCTCCCTTCATTTTTATATTCTGTAACTGATGTGCTGAGGAGTTTAATTTCTGGCTCAGCTTTAGGAATAGTCTGCTGTTGCACTTGTCTTCTGCTTTGAAAACCTGGTTACTGTTTGTTTTTTGTTTAAACCTGCAACTCATTTGTTCCAGTCACCTGAAATACAGAAAACTTCAGTTGTACCACCGAATCAATGTCCTAACTGTGTGTGCAAAAATAATTTTATCTACTGCTAATCTGTAGTGCCAGTAAGGGATGAAGCAAAAACCATGTAACTACCTTGTAATTCTCTGCAGACATTCCAAATAAGTAACTGTGATTAGTGCCTGTCTTGGGCATCGGAGTAACTCTTAAGCATTTGTAATGTAGTTAACTAAAGAATTGTCTAGGACGTGAAAAATTACTTTGCCTATAACAACATAGCTGAATTTAGGTTTTGGAATCTCCTCACCTCATGGAGGAAAGGTCTTTTGTGGTAGCCATCCTTACTGCAAAATCATTGCCATTGATACCCTGATTTTCAGAGTGTGGATGAGTGCAGGAGAAATCATGACTGTTTGAACAGCATTTTCCATTTCCTTGGGGGAAAAGATGGTGAGTTAACAGAAGCATGAGTTCAGACCTTGATAAATTCTAGTAGACTTTCTTAACTCTGTTTTTACGGTCTTCTCCAAGAGATAAAATCATTTGAGATAGAATACTATCTTTTAGCTTCCAAAGAAAAGGGAGTGTATGTGTGGAATATAGTTGAATGTGGCTGAGCCTTCCAAAAGATGGGCAATCAGCAGCAAGAAAACAGGAGAAGTGGAATGATAGTATGTGCCATCCCTGATGTCAGAAACCATGAACTAACTGTTAGATCCAACACAGAGTTAGATCAAGAGATTAGGGTTCAGTGACTGATTACTTCTTAACTGTACTTCTACAATCATTTAGGGTTTTTTAGGTATACACAGCTTTAGGAAAAAAGTATTTATCTGTTTGTATGTATTTTGAGATAGTATTCAAACAGTGTGCCTCATGTTATCTCCTTGTTACTCAATCACCTCATACAAGGATAGATTTTATTAACATGTGCCCCCTCTGCTGGCTAGTTTTCCAATTACAAAGTAAAAATACAAGTTTACGTAGGTGGGGTACTCTCTGATATGCTATTTTGGCCAAACATAAATTTATATAAGTCCCTTTTATGGGCTTAAAGCTACAATGAAACCCATGTGAGTCCTAATTTGTGCAAGTGTCAGTGGTGGTGGTGAGAGTTGGTGTTTTCATAGTGCATAGTTATTGTCATGGGCTCAGTCAAGACTCCGTCAGTGTTTCTCAAACCTGTTTGTTTCCGCCATCCCTCAGTCAGAGACTTGGTGTTCTTACCCATCCTGTGTGTGTATATTGTTTCCTGTACAGAGGAACTAAGTCTTTAATGGTTCTTGAGACTATAGAGGACTACACTTTGAGCTTCTAAAACCTGCTACTATCATCTGCATTTCTGACAGTGGTCACTTTCCCTTCAAGATGTGGAGCGCTCTTCTTTTGGGTGTAGTAAGGGGCGCTCTCACAGGTGATTAATTTACCTGTGTTCTTTCTAAAACCTGTCTTTGAGGGTGAGGTAGTATTCCCAGCTGCCTTGTGTAAAGGGAAGGTAGAGCATAAGTCATTCCATCTTGGATGCTGCAGGGAGAGCTGAAAGGTTTCAGTGTTATGATAGAGAATATATGTCCATACTACAGATGTATGTGGACTAGAGCTAATGGTAAGAATCCTCCCACTGTCCTGCAGTCCTTTCAGAAAAACACTGGGCATTTTTTCTTGGTGGTAGTGTAATTCCTGGAATAGTGTTTCATTAGGTTGTTTCATAAGTTTCCAATCTATGACTGATCTGGCATCTATCTTTGCCATTAATCAGGCATCAAGGGAGATTTCTGTTTTATATTAGAATTTCTTTTATGACTTAAACTTCATAACAGACTTCAAAACACTTGTATTCTGTGTAAAACTCATTGGTTAGCATAGCTTTCATTGAACTTTCTTCTGAGGCTTCTGAAAGTGATCTTGATATACATCTGCTGTGCAAATATCTGATCATCTACTAGTAAGAGAACTGCTACCATTGCAAAATTGCATTATTTATTGAATAATCAACAGCATCAAGGGAATATATCAAAATCTTATGGGCAGCAAAACAGAGACAAGTTAGCAACTTCCTTTGTGCATGAAGCCTGCACAAAGGCTTGTCAGAGGTCTTAATCCTGTACAGAATTCCAGTATGTTCTTCAGCTCTTCCTCAGTCAGCCTGAAATCACAGAAATCTCTGATGCTTAAGTAGTTCCTGTTTGTAGGGTCATTTTCTCTTCTAAAACAGCCATAACAAATAAATATGGTTTCAAAGCTCTTTTTGTCATGCAGGTTCAGTCACTTACATAACAACACCATGGTGCAGTTCAGAGGTGCTGTGCTTTTCAGTCTGGCCACAGAATCATGGAGCTCTTGTGGCATATCCTGAGAGAAGTCAGATTAATCAAAGCTAATGGTGTGGTAGAACCTGACTGCCCTTCTTGCTCTTCTCCCCCCACCCCACCCCCAATAGATAGAGTTATCTTGCCAATTATGAAATCACTAAAATACTCTGATGCCAGTGGGTTCAACTGTGTGTGTGACTTGGGAAACAATTGTGTGAATGTATAAAATACAGTTGATTCTATAGGTCTTCACAACTATATTGATTGGTTCTGCAGGGATAATAGAAAATAGTCTAAGTAGCTGAAAATGCAAGTGGGACAAGTAAGAAGTTGCACAAGATGCTACATTTCCAACCTAGCTGACCATGATGCTACATTTTGAATGTAGCAGACTATCAGAGCATGGAGCAGCTGTTAAATACCTCTGTGTATTTGACTGGTAGTGTTCTGCCTTGAGCAGTGAAAGGGAAAGTCTCTAATAAATGTTAATGTTTTAGCCATTTCATGATTTTGCTAAAGTGTAATTGAAGTCCCTAATACAAAAAGTAGGTGAAAACTATGGTGGATTTGGACCATCTGTTTTAGTTTGTTGAAATTCAAGCTTAGTGTTTTGGTATTTTTTAAGCTGTTATCAGTTGAAAAAAAATAGTTTTAAAGCTAATAATTTTGCCGTCATTCTGACTTTCAGATTTCATTTTAAACTGTTGTTTTTAAACAGTGGTTGCTCACAGATTCTCGTGAGCATTTATGAGAATCTTGACCTTTTAAACTCTAAAAAACCTGACTGAATCAAAAAACCCGAAAGTGCACTTCTGTATTTCCTGGTCAGATGACTAAATTTACTGGCAGTTAGGGCTGATACTTCTGAAACTAAAAAGGCTCTGCTGAGATAATATAATGTGTGATGGATGTGCTATATAACTTCTGTTAAATTTTGTGATTTACTGCAATGAAAGTGTACCTTTTAGACATTTGATCATGATCTGAAAATGAGTTTTTTCCAGTGATTAGTAACATGTTCTGTTAAAAATATACACTTTATTTCAGTTTACACTTATTTTCAACTTCTAGCCTTTCTTGGGCATGAAGCTTTTGTACTACTAAATACTTATTTCTTTTTATAGTAGTTGCTTGTTGAACATGTCATTTTTAGTCTCTGACTTGGTGGTTTTTTGGTCATGTTTCTACCTCAGCTATTTCTTAAGTTTTTCAACACTTGTGACTCTGAAATTAATATTTAAATGATAACAGTAGTCTTAAATCAGTTTTCTCGTACTGCATCTATAACGGTGTATACTTGCACACGTAAAGGTCACAGTTGAATTGCTTTACTTGTACACTTTGAAGAAGAAAAAAAAATAATCCATGAATGTATTAATCAGTCATGCTGAAACTGGTTGTGAAGCTTACTTGCCTATGACAGTGAATTCTTAGTTTTGAGAGTCTTAACCAGACAATGTGTCCTGATAATTTGGTACACTTCTGGCTTGATCTGAGGTGCCCTCTCAGAACATCATGCAGCTGGGGTGGGCTGGCTGTACCTCTTGATGTGACCCCCGTGTGAGCAGTGTGGAGCCCAGTGGTGCTCACAGCTCTATTTGTTTTGTATTATCTGAGCACAGAACTGCTTCAGCTGGAGACTGAAGAAATGGTAACTGTTGTAACTGAGTAGCTTTGTGATTTGGAAGAAATGGTTGTGAAGCTGTCAAATTGTTCAAAAGAATGCGTATTGTGTAACAGATAAATTAACTTTAAGGCTTTGAATCTCTTGCTTATTCCATTTTAGCCTTGCAAGATTGCCCTGGTATTGGTGCTGATATTTAAATAACTTTCTTCCAAGAAGAGGTGTATGGGGTTTTTTGTCTCCTTGGTGCATATCTGCCCTTGAAAACACAGTTTGTAGGTGAATGAAAAAACCCTCTTGTACCACATTACAGTACTTAGTGGTTGAACAGGATGATCACCCATTAAAACCTTAGGTGCTTCTTCCTTAGTGCTTTTTTCACTACTACTAGGAACCTTCAAAGGGAAAAGCATATTATTGAAAAGAATTTGCAGTCAGATGACTCTAGCAGCTATTTGGACTGGAAAGAATACCAAATGAACCAATTTGCCTACATGATGCAATTAGCTGAAGTCCCTGTGGGAGCTAGTTACCACTGCAATTTCAGCTAGAAAAATAAGTAACATTTAGTTTTTCCAAAGTACTTGTTTATAAGCAAAGCTATTTAAAAATGAGTTTTATTTTAAACTTGAAAATACTTTTCAATTTACTGTAGCCTGACTAGAAAATTGGGACTCAGACTGCCACAGTTTAAATATAGCAGTTGAGTTTCTAGACTCTAAAATGTTTATCCACTGTCAGTGGTTATAATCTGTCTGAAAACAGGTAACAGAAGAACAGAAGTGGTTTTTTCATATGCTTGCTAGAATAGGCCTATATAATGCTAGCTGAAATTGTGAGTGATGCCCTTATGTTTCCCAAGGTATTGGTACTGAGGCTGAGTTGATCTTTACCCTACTTACTTTAAGAACTCAGGGTTTCACAATTTCTATCTTTAACTTTTCTGTGTGGGAATGTAAGATGCTACTAAAATTAGCTGCTGGATTATTTTTCTTTTGAACAAAACCTCGTGGTGATTAGTTGTCAGAGTAAGTTGTAAATGGGCTTATTATTTACACCTTGGTATGCTGAGCTGATTTCCAGTGCATTTTGGCATACCTGTAAGATGGCAATGAGCTGGTAACGTATGCTCCGTCACTCACTGTTTCACTGCATAGCTAAAATAATGGAGCTGGGCTGAATTGATTTCATATGCATTCAGTCAGTGGTGTTGCAATGTATTTTGAAGAATATATTTCTAAGGTGTAGATTTGTAGTGTTTTATTTTAATAGTATATTTCTAAAGGAAGAACAATAGAAAATTATATTAGATTGAAATAAAGTTCTAAAGCAGTACTTGACAAAAGTGCTATGGTTTATTTTAACAAATTGGTAAGTGTAAGGCCTCTAGAGTTTAATTTTGCCAAATTTTCTAAAATATCTCTGAGTTTTGAGAGCTTCTTTATATAAAAGGTTTTTTTTTTTTAAGGAATACCTGACTTTATATTGGTTTTGTATGTGTTCGTATAGCTAAGGTGAGAAGTAGGGTCAGAAGAGTCAGTGGTGTTCTTTAAGAATTGATGACATGGAAATTCTTAGTCAAAAATAGTAAACCTCAATAATAGACACTTTATCTGAAATTCCTCCTTGATATATTGTAATTACGTTTCTGCTCCTTTAGGTGGAATGTAGATGTTCATTTCCTATTTCTAAATTGCATGGAGCTGTGAACCTAAGTGCAGCTAAGTGAACTCAGCTCTGTTCACTTGTCTTTAAATAATTAAGTGGTGAATTGTGTACTCTGACTTGATTTCATAAATTCTTTCTAGAAAGGGTAATATTTATACCTGTACTGACGAGTTGATGAACTCAAGATTACTGTATTTTCACATCTTGCTAGTGAAGAAGAGATTTCAAGGGGAAATGTTCCCTTACTGCTTAAAAAGGTGTGAAGTATTCTGCAACAGTGCACTGCTAGTGTTTCCACAGTTATCCTGTAGATGATACATGTGGAAATATGAGTTACTTTGACTTTGGGGTCAGATCCTCAAATCAGTTGTTACTCTGACTGCAAATGAAGGTTGTTCTGGTAAAAAGAGATTCTTGCTTTTGTAAATATGTTGCTATATGAGTTGATTCTTGATCCTGTGGGTGATCATCCATTGTACAGGTGTAATGCTTGTGAAATTATAAAAGAGAGACTGAGGATGAAGTAATTTCTCCCAAAGACATTTTTCTGGGGGAGGGGCTCAAACTTACAATCTCTTGTTTCCTTCCTTGTAATTTCGTAATCATTCTGAGCCCAAAGTGTTTAAAGGTAAGGCTTAAATTTTAGATGGGTAAAACTGAGAAAGATTATAGTTGAGGTACACAAAAGTGTTTAAGAAAATAAGGATATCTGGATAAAAGGGGTTGTCAGAGACTAAATTTTTAATACTTATATTTCAAATTGGACCAGAATATTGACCTAAAGAGCATTGCTTATGACATTCTAAATATTTTTATCAATTGTCATTTCATTCTTAGAATCATTTATTAGCAATAGGATTAAAGTATTTTTTTGCTCAGTATTCATGAGAACAATATCCTTTTCCTCTAGTTAGAAAACCTGCTTTCAATATTATTTTAGTGCAATGTAATTAGCTTCCAGCTGATGTTTTGCAGTTGTAGTGAACTACTAGTTGGCAAAATAACATACCGTAACTGTTCTTCAGAATTAAATAAGGCTAAATATTCTTAAGAAATTATTTTAATTAAAATGGAGTGTATTTTGAGAGTCCTTAAATTCTTCTGAGTAATTGTTTAAATTGGATTATGAACTAGCTTAGTTTTCGTGGGAGAGATTGGTCTTCACTGTTTAATTTTATTTTTGCATATTTTTTCTGTAGTAAAGGTATGCTATTTTAAAGAAAATTTTAGGATTTTCACTAAGGTTTGAGCAAATATTGAGCAAATAACTTTAATTTTTCTGTTGGCATATAGTAAATTGATCACTGTAAATGTGGTGTTGCCACTTCAAACTGGACTCCCCTCACCAAATAAATTCCAAATTGTTAGGTGGTGTTTCTGTTCTACACAATCCATAGATGATCCTTTTTATTAAATGGGTTCTAAAAAAATGGATTTAAAAGGTCTTTTTCTTAAAACTTATTAGTTCTCTCTCCATATTTTTGGAGTAAATTATAAGCATTTGTGAGATAGTTTGTCTTTATAAGCAGAACTAGGCTGTGGGTGTAGTTGTATTTCTCTTTATTGTTTTCTGAAGAAGAAAAACGAGGCCTTAAGCTTGGCAACAGAAGGAGAGTGGGACACACTGAACAAAAGCTTGTGGTGGCTTTTATCCAGTCCATCTTTAACCCTAGCTAGAGTGGAATATGCTACCTGGGCTTGGGGTTGACATGTTCATGGATTACTCTGGGATCCTCTTTTTCCAGAGGGACAGAAGGCTCCTAGCATACTGGCAGGAGGAAAAGGAAGTGCCAATAACAAACCAAGTTTTTTTGTTACAGCTAAACTAGTTGAATGTCATGGTGGGATCACAGAATGTCATACCTTGTATATGTTTCTATCTGAAATGATTCATGCAGAAAGCTTTATCTACTTTTCAAGTATTTGTGTCTGAAGTAAGTCTTGCATGCATGCTTGAACAACCTTGGTCAAAATGTAACTGGTACTATTTATGTCAGAGTTTTCCTTAATACATAGAGTATTAGTTCTTAACCTGGGGATCGTGATCACAAAGTACTATGCAAATGCTTTAGTTGGTCACACAGTAATTAAATCATGCATAAAATCAACCCTGGAGTAGGGGGATTTGGAAGTATCTCTGGTTTGAAGAGACAGCTGCTCCTCTAAAGAGCTGTTAGTTTGTCGGAATACTGCAGTACACATTGATCTTGAAGTCTTATGTTAACTATTTTTGCCATGTTTTTGTATGCATTTATTGAATACAGATATGTTAAGTGTGTAGTTTTACATGGCCTAACTGCAAAAAGGGTCAAAACCCCATAGCACTGTACTATGTAGTACATGAGAGTAAATACCTTAGGCCTCATTGTTTTGTTGGTGGGTATCAGTGGCTGTTTAATGACTGAACAGAAGCTTACAAATTTGTCACAGCATTTTAAATGAAATTGCATTTTTTTTCCCCCCCTTAGGGACGAAACCCTTTTTTTCTGGAGCCAGCAATAATTATAACAGTAACTGATGGAAGTAAATTAACTACAACCAGTGGCATACAGGAAGAGGTAAGACCTGACCTCTGTTTACAGTGATGTGTACTAAATGCTGTCTTAGAATACTGTTTACAGTAGGAGCATAAATGACTTCTCGAAAGCATGCCGTTAATAACTTAAACTTGCATGTGTTTTTCCTTTTAATTTGAGGTAATTTTATGTAATAGTACTACAAAAATCTGAATAGCTCTTTTTCCTTATCACATGTAACAGAAGCATATAGTACAACTGTTGGTCTGTTTAGTAGACTCAGTTCACTATTTCTACCCAGGGAGTTCATGACTTCTCAAATATGTTAGCAGAAGAAATTGATTTCTGTAAAGCACGTATATGTTTAAATGGTCTAGATATAAATTCTTTATGTATAGACCCAAATTAATGTAGTGATTTCCCAAAGGATGTGGCCACTAGGGAGTATGTGAAATATGTACTTCTTTCACACTGGGGCTCTTAAAGTGATTATAATCAAATCAGTAGTGTCCTTATAATCCAAGATAAGAGCCAGAGTAATGTATTTCAAATTAAATCTGTAGAGCAGTTTAAAACACCAGATCCTCATACACTGGAGTACCTGCTCAGACATCTGGCAAACTCGGAGCTATAGCAAACGCTGAAGCACTGAACTATTTTAACTTAGTGGCCTTTTGAATTCTTTCCTTAAAAAGAAGTCACTAGGGATGGTGTTGGTCTAACCAGCTCAGTGTCCATTCCATGCAGTAGTAAAAAAAAACCCCAAACAACAACAAATCCCTAGGTTCATTCCCTTTTCAGGGAAAAGGCTAATATCCAAAGGTCTGCCCTAAAGTTTAAGGGGAGGTTTCAGACTTTTCCATGTGGTACACCACATTTGACTATACAGATTAACTTGTCGTACATCGCTGTTCATTAGTTACTCAAATTTCTCCTAATACTTTATTATATGGTATTTTTACAGCACTTACAGAAGTTGTCTGTATGGAAAGTGGTATTTGAGTGTTTTTGTAATGTATCTGCCTTAGAGGAAGAAAGTTAAATGACTTCAAAATTCTATGTGGACTACTAACAAGTAGCCATAGCCAGTAACTGAAAGGGAGTGCCTGGATCCATGATACCAAGTAGGTTGTCTGTATAAAACCTCACTTTCATCATTTTTTTTACCCAATAAGCTATTTTCAGCTTAATCCAGTGATTGATTGGTGTGGTCCAAAATACTGAGTAAACAGCAGCTTCATATTTACAGTGAATGTCAGTGAGCAAATGTTAATTAAACAGAGGGTAGTGTGACACTTTTAGAGCCTTCTACAACATTTAGTGCTGTTAGCAGCAGAATACTGGTGGTTGGGTTTTTTAAGAGCTAATTGGGTAATAACTTAGCTGTGTAAGTCCGTCCTTGAGGAGAAGCAACTTCTCTGCTGTCAGATGACTAACTTGTAAAATCTGACACTGACATCCTGGAGTGAGGGACACCAGGATGCTCAGGAGGTGAAGCAAATGACATCTGGGTAGAGGCTGAGAACTGGGTTTGTTCAGCCTTTAGAAGAGAAGCCTGTGGGTGTGGGGGGTGTCTTACCACCATCTGCAACAGCTTAATAGGGGAGGGAGCCTGGCTTTTCTTGGAGGTGCACAGGGCTGAGGTGAGCGGCAACAGCTGTAAATTATACCAGGGGAAACTCTGATTGGATATCAAGAAAAATTTGAATTGTGTGGGTGATTGAACACTGGCATAGGTTGTCCAGTGGCTGTGAGATCGCCATTACTGGAGGTGCTCAAAACTGAATTGGACAAGGCCCTGTGCAATCAGAAGGCTATGGACTGTGTAACCTTTACGTGTCCCTTCTAATGTACACAGTTCTATGATTCTACATTACATTTCCTTTCATCTTGTTCATTTATCCAGAATGATTTAGGTAAGAAAGCTCTATTGGCTGTCATGAGCTCTTTTTTTCACAGCAAGAGTCAGAATTTTTTACAGCCAGCAAGTTTTTTGTGTTCCTTTTCCTTCAAATGTGGGTACAACTTTTTCACCTTAGTCTTCACAAGAAGTCATCTTTTTATGGTCAGGCAACCATTTGGTCACACATTCACATCTTTAAATTGTTGTAATTTACGTTAAAAAATGGGTTTTCCTGTGACTGCTTTAATCTACTAAATTTAGGCTTGGCTTATGAACAGTGCTGACTGGTAACTGCGTGCTATGCCTGGAGTTTGTGTCATGATTGTGACATTGGGCCAAATTTGACAATTCTATGATTTGACGATTGTTAAACTACATTCTAGAGATGCAGAATCTGCTCTGCTAATGATAGTGAACTAATAATTTCTTGGTAAGTGAGCAAATTTAAAGGCATTGCCTTCTGGAGGAACTGAAAGTGACCACTGCTCTTACTGCAAGACAAAATGCAAGTTTCTTTGAATGCTCTTCCATATGTATTTACAGGGTATATATTTCATACCCAGCAATGGATGCGATTTTTTCTCTTGCCATAGCTGTACCAGTAGGAACATCCTGTCAAAGAGCAGGGGAACAAAGCATCCAAGGATGCTTCTGTCTTTCAGAGATCATCTTTTGCTTTTGTCAACATGTGTCCTATTGATCAGAATTTTTTTTAGTGTAGCTTGAGCATCCTTTACAGTTTGTCTCGAGTTGGACATACAGAAATGAAGCAGAATTAATACAGTAACAGCATCCTGGAGATATGGAAGTCCGTTGTTGCTCTTCTGTTCAATAACAAAGCTTTTTGTTCACTTTCAAATGTCTTCTGTTCTTTGGGTTTGACTTTGGAGAGGATTTTCAGAGTTGGTGTTGGAAGCGATCGTATCCCACTGGCTATGACAACAGTGTTTTTACTTCCTGTGTAAAGTTCTTATGGCTAAGGCAGTATATTTTTAGTTCTTTTAAAACTTATGTACAAGAGAACTGACAGAACGGTTGTTTTTGGAAAGCCTGTGAAGCCAGCATGGAACCTGGAGGCAAGTTTTCTCAAAGCTTTGTCATTCAGATGAACATTTGCATTCTTACCAACGAAATCAGCTTTATCACTATGGGAACACTGTCATTTGCCCTAGTGTGAAGCAGTCAGGCTTAAACCCTGTTTCAGAGCTCTGGCTGAATTCTTCAGATGTCCTGTTCCTGTGGAATTTAATATGGCTTTTGCAGATAAAGAGCCTTACCCATTCAGCACTACCTTGTCTCCGATGGATGTGGTTCCTCAGACTGAAGACAGAAATGATGCAATCTATGCAATTACCGTCTCCACCAGCACAAGTTAATAGGATTTTCTGTCCTGTCCCTTCTGGCACTGACTTCTAATGCACCAGTACCGATGTACTGAAGAGTGCCAGCATCAGTTCTACATCCAGCATGGCATGTTGACCAGATTCTTCCCTTGGATTCACTTGTCTCAGTCATAACTTGAGGAAGGGTTGGGCTTATACTGTTGGAATACCATCATTAATTATTGGCTTCATGCTATGGATTCCTCTTGGTGTGGCTTTCATTTCTGGACTGATGCCTCAAATTTGGTCTTAGCCCTTTCCTGATCTTTCCTTTAACAAGTATTTAATTGCTTGAGGGGATTTCTCTTATTCCTCTTTATATTATAGAATAAAATGTCATACATCTCCATTTTTGCAGCTGCTGGCCTATCTTCCCTTGTCTTCCTTCTACTTATCCTCTGTTTTAAGAGGCATAACTCCTGTTTGCAAGACTGAAACTGGGTTCTTGACCAATTGATACATTCTGATGAATGATTATGTGAACAAAAAGTATGAGCAATGCTGCTTGGCTTCTGTATGTTGTTATTCTTCTGATCTTCCAGTTATAAGAGACTCCTACAGGAGGAATCGGTGATTTTTTTTTTTGACTCCTCATCCCAGAACTGTTTGGCATTGTCACAATGATCCTTCCCAGGGTTGATCATCCTGCATCCCTGCTGTAATAACTGTAACAAGTGGCAAGGTCCTGCTTTCAAGAGTAATCAGGAACTGTAGATGCTCCATAATATTTTAATTGTAGTTCTTCCAGCTCAAAATCCTGATTTCTAAACAAATTCTGCAAGAAATACAGGGGGTTCTCATTAGATGTATGTTCCCGTCCTTCCTTCTCCATGTTATTCCTGTTACCAGCAGTTGCAAGGATCACAGCATTTGGCACTGAGCCCCAGAGCTCTTGAGTGTGAATTCTGTATAACCAGCAGCTCAGTGTCCCCTTGCTCATGGTTAATGCTAGCATCAGAATGGCCAAGTATATCATGTCATTGACACGGTGTGTCAGTTGACCTGGTGTCTCTCCGTGATCTTAAGTGATTTCCTATGGAAGAACAATTTGTGGCTTTATCTCTGTTGTAACTGCATATGATAGGATGGAAAAAGACAGGAAAATATAATGCTGCTGTTAACCCTAGAGTTTCTCAGTCTGTCAAGGGCTTGTTTTCCCAGCCAGGCTTGAATCTTGTTGCCCATCCTTAGTCCTTCAATCCTCTAAGGATGAAATGCTGCATTTGTTTGGAATGTTTTTTGTGGGTACCAGAAAAGCCTGCAAAGAAGGTTACTTGCAGATAGATTTTTTTAGATTTTTTTTAAATACAAAAAGGCAAAGAAGTTGACTGTCTCTGTATGGATATTTTTGAGTACCTAATCATGTAACAACCTTCTATGAGATTTCCCAACATGGAAAATGTGATTGCCTGGGTACTAAAGTTTAAACAGTGCTAGTGCTGCCCATTGTAATGTATGAGCCTGTATATGCATTGATTGCCAGAAGAGCATTGCGCTTTTTCACCAACCACCATGCCATTGCAGAGTTCTCTAATGCTGATCTAGCTTTTATTCAGCCTAGGGTCCCTAGGATCCTCTGTTTTTTGAGGATTTCAGACTGTGCTGCTGCTTATGATTGCATAAATGTGCATAGAAACAAGGACTCAGAATAAAAAAACCTGCTCACTAATAACAGGGTTCTGTAAGATCTCTTCAGGAACAGGTTGTCCACCAATCCCTCTCAGTTCTTGAACATTTTAGTGGCTTTTAAAGGCATGGAAGAGGGGCATAAGGCACACACTGCTGTCTTACTGTAGCATTAGGGCATTTGGGAATGGTAGGGTTGGTGCTCCTACAAACTAGTGTTGAGACAAAACAGCTGGTTTTTAGTACTAAGCTGGGAGGATGCTTTTGTGTGGTTATGTATAGACAACATGTTGAAGACCATTGCTCGTAAATAACCTCCCTTTAAATGGTTTAGTCTGTCTTTTTCTCAACCAATATGAAGGACAAAGAGGAAAAGATGAGCATGCCTTCATATTGAAATATGCATGGGGAAGGAGAAACGAAATGCAAGATGTACATTTCTAGGCCCACCTTATTTTCTGCTAGGTATGCTGTTGCTGTGGTAATACACCGCCAGTTAAAAAAAAGTAACTGGAGGTTAGAAGACCAAGTTACTAATGTTTGTAGAGAATGAGGCCTGGTTTGAATCTTTAACTTCTCCAGTAACATGGATATTAAATTTAACTGGAATTAAACTGTGAGAAAGAAAGTGAGGACATTTGACTTGATGCTGGTGGCTTTGCATGTCATCTTACAGTTTGAAAACATTTCTGCTAGTAATATGTACATAATGCAATGCCCTGCTCCTGAGTACTGTGTGGTTTTGGGGTTCTCTCAATATAACCAGCTGAGCCAAAGAAAGGTTTTGTAGTTTGAAGTAAACTGAACTCAGGATAGTGTTGGTGCAAGGTCCAATGGGATATTTATATTTATATGTATATCTCAACAGTATATATGCTGCCTGAAGAAAAATAGCACTGTTACATAGGTGTGTTTTGCAGATGAAATTAACTCTTCCAAGCTGGTAGATCTTTTTGTTCAGTCAGATGAAAGCAGGAAAGTTTGGTGAATGGCATTCCATAATAATAGTCGCAAGTGAGGACAGTGTAGTTCTTGCAACTCTTACAATTAAGATTCTAGGCTGTTTTCTAAGAATGTGGCTATTCTTTTAACTAAGTTTCCTCTGCCAGGCACGCATTGCTGGCTCTTTGTGTGAAAAGGGGAAACACATGCATGTGAATCAGTAATAAACCAGGTACATAGCTGGGTGCCCTTTAACCAATTTCACGTGAAACATTTGGGGAAAACTGCTCTTCCCACATGTGCTCTCTGCTTGCATCAGCAAAAGCACAAATTCAGGAGGAAGCATCAGGTGCACTGAAAAGTTCAAAGTGTTCTGATTCTTGCTCCCGTTATGAGAGTGGGTCTGTCGTGTTTGTTCCTGGCTTTGAGATCGTATCAATAAATTGATTATTTTTCAAACATGAAGACATGTATTTTTCCCAATATGAGATGCTTGCAAATATGTAAATAGAAAAAGCTGAGGTTTCCAGTTTGGAAATTAGGTTTAATGCTTTCAAGTTCATCTCTTAAAAACAAGCAGACAAAAGAACTTTTTGAAAACTTTTTGCAAAACTTGACTCACCACTATGAACTAAAAATGAAGCCAATTTGTCATGGGTGCTTTTGTGGACTTGCATCATGTTTTGGAGCAGACGAGTAGTTCCTTTAACAGAGTTGAGATTGAGAAGTGGGATTTTTTTGATGCTGCATGAGAAGGAAAGTGTTTGAGAAACTCTTGAGTTTGCTTCAGCTTTTGGGCTTAACCCCTTGTATTTGGCTAGGTAATGGAACTGTTTGCACCACTTCAGTCATTGCTTTGGGGATTTTTTTTCCCCTTTATGGCTGCAGTGCTCCAGATGAAATGAGAATTTAGCTTGTACCAACAGTGGTATCATCAGCCAGGGATCTATCAAATTTTTCTGAAACTTGTAATTACTTGTTACAAGTCTAGTCTATCTGTTCAGGGCTTCTGTAGTTGAATGTTCTGATAAGCTTCCTTTTTCCCAGTAATCTGTGTGAGGTATCTGGATGCAAAAAGAGAGGATAGAGTCTTCTAAATGCTTTGTGCTGTCCCTTAGAAGCTAAAGCATTGGTTTTTATTTTTTTTCTTGTTTCAGTTAACTAGTTAAAGTGCCTGCTAATCCTGGGAATTGTAGATGTTCTGTTAAGTCTCTCTGGCTGTTGCTGTTAGTGATTAATAAATAATATCCTGAGCATTGCTGTATCTTTAGTGCAGGATGCTTGAAGCTTGAAACTTGAATCTCTTTACTGTCTCTTCTGGGAATTAAGGCAAAAAGAAATGCTCCCATGTATTGTGTGTCCCTGGATGGTATCTTCAATATTTTGAACGAACACTTTTGTGTAGCTCTTCCCAGACAGAGGCAACACAATGGCACATGGCAAACAATTCTTCCTTGTATGGGAAGCTGTGGCTATTGGTATCTATTACCTAAAAGTGAGAACTCATTTTGCATTTCAGTGTTGATTTGAATCTTTATTTCTGCTTTTCACTTAAAGCACAGGCATGAGTTTAGTTGTGGGATATACCCAAGTTATGTAAAATCTCTGCCTTTGGATTCTATAACTACAGCATTAGTTCACTTGTTGAAGCTGAGTTATTTGGAGTAGGTGATCCTGGCAGCTAAATATTTTTGAGCAGCTATACCCAGGTTATATTTCTTCTGCAGGAGTCTTAGATTAACATTACCTTTTCATTCAGTTGTGCTTTTTATCTTGAAGAATCACGGGAAAGACTGAGCTGAGAATGGGCCTGTTGTGCAGAAGAGTGTTTGAACAAAAGACCGCTGCAGTGAAGCAGTTCTTACTGCTGAAATTCTAAAGAAAATATTCTACTGATTCTGAAGTTTAGATCAGTTTTAAAATACCTGAATCAAATTATAAATATCTGTGGAGAGGTTATAAGTGTGTTTACATAGAGTGAATTCCCGTCACTGTGTAATGTGAATTTTTTTTAAAATAGTTTATTCACAGATTTAAATTCTTTTTCAGCTCCATTTACCTCTCAATTCTCCTCTTCCTGGAAGTGAGTTGACTAAGGAACCCTTTCGATGGGATCAGAGGTTATTTGCTTTGGTTCTCCGTTTGCCTGGTATTACAGCACCGGAATCGGAGCAGATGACAGGTGTACCTGTGGATGACTCTGCAATCACACCTATGTGCGAAGTCACAGGAGGTGAGTGCCCTGGTTTCCTTTGACAATACTCTTGAAAATGAAAATTAACATAATTTACTCTATTAATCATGTACATGTTGTGGAATAAGTATTTCTCAGTTTTTATATTACTTGTAAAAACTCAGAATTCCAATATAATAAAACTAAAGACACTTACTGCATTAAAGCTACAGACAATTTAATGTGACCTGTCTTGGAAGAGTGTGAATCTACTTTCTTTAGCAGTTTTTTAGAAGAGGAAACTTACTTTTTTTCTAACGCACCTTGGTATCGCAATTAGAAATTGTAAGAATTGAGTCCGACTGCAGCACAGTTTTGCTAAATTCCTGTCATACTCTGATCTAAAGAAGCCAAAAGTGAAGGAAATGGGTTGGGTTGGTTTGGGTTTTTTCCCGCCAGAGCATGCAGAATTTCTGCAATGCAGAATGCATAATAACTCTGCAAAATTGATACTTTTATCTCCATCATAACTCATATTCTTAATCTCTTTGAAATTATATTCCAGATGAAACTCAGGCATTAATTTCATAATTTGCTTGTAAAAGTTTTTGATTACATCACATATTAAAAACATATAATGATTCTTCTGACGCATTGGAGGGGATGTGATAGAGAGCAAACAAAGAGATCTAAAAAGCATTCCAAAAAGATTTGATTCCACTGCTTTCTGACTGCAATGTAGGCTATACTAACAGTGCTTTGACTGAAATTCCTGGACAGTTAAATGTTGATGTCTGTCACAAGGGGGAGCCCATTTTCCATGAATGCAACCAAGAATTTGAGTTAAAGTCATTAAGGGCCTAAACCCAAACACTTCCAATGAGGTGCATGTAACACTCACTGCTTCACTAGGCTGCCTTGCTGCTTAAACAAAGAGGGAGTGTTTGGGAGAAGCTTTAAGTCAGTGAGCTGTATATAAATCAATGTGTGTGGTGGGTGAACAGTTTTGAATCATCCCAGTTAAAATAAGGGCAGAAACACTGAACAACCTTAACCTTGACTGTTTTGTTCTAGGTCGATCATATTGTGTGTGCTCTCCAAGAATGCTGAATCAGTGTCTTGAGTCACTGGTGCAAAAAGTGCAAAGTGGAGTGGTAATAAATTTTGAAAAAGCTGGGCCAGATCCCTCACCAATTGATGGTACTTGACATTTTTTTACACTATGATATCAAATGGCAGGGATGACTATCAATATAATTTAGCGAACTTAATGTAATAGTTGCCAAAACAAAAGGAAAACTGCTGCAATTTAAAAGACACTACTACAAAAAGGACCTGCTAAGTCTGAAATTCTGTTGTACTTATTCAGAATACTGGCTGTAGCTGCTAGACAGTGTGTAAAACCTCTACATTTGGTCATATTACTCAGGTAGTCTTAAACACAGTTCTTGTGAAGCATAGTTAAATGGGTTCATGAGTTTTAAGCAGTAGCTTTCAACCAGCTAGAAATGTAAATAGCTTGATATGGAAATACTGTGGGTTTATATGTTTGTTCTTTTTTGTTTAATGTAGTAAAGTGGCTGCATTAAGAATTAAAATAGCAAATAAAACTGTGCAGCCTTAATTTCTTGTTATAAATAGCTTAGCTAGTAGTAACATTCTCTTAGGATGTTACTGGGAAGTGTTTGTGGGTTTTTTTTTAATTCTGCTTTGCTGCAATAAAAAGTTAGTCCAGCAGTATTAGTCATGTGTATCAATTTTTTTTATGCATGGAGATTTGAAGGTTATCTGGTAATAACAATGAGAGGAGAAACTGATTATTATGAAGGGCTCCAGATAACTGGCTTTTTCTTAGCTCTGATCGTGTAAACATTCAGTGCTTATTTGGTTTCTCATAGTTTCTGGGTTTTTGCAGAAATGCTTACTGACAACTATCTGCTATTCTTAGAAATAATATTAACTGCAGGAAGAGCTTCCCTGGGGATATAGTTCTTCAACTCTTCACAGAAGTTAATACTCCTTTTGATTTCTAACACTATTTTGACTCATAAAGCCTTTTTCTTCTCTAGATGGGCAGGTGGATATATCTAGACCCTTTGGACCTCAGCCTTGGCACAGCTGTCACAAACTTATTTATGTCAGACCAAACCCTAAAACTGGGGTTCCTATAGGTCATTGGCCTGTTCCTGAATCCTTTTGGCCAGATCAAAATTCTCCAACACTGGTACGTACTGAAGTTAGATAAAGCAAAGGGTTTGGGGCAGGGGGAATGTTCCAGGATTTCCTATTCACTGATTTTTACATCTTGAGATATGTACTTCGTTGTAGCAACTGTAAAAGCCGGAGAAGGAATGACATATGTAAATTCCTGTTGTAGTTAACCTCGGATAAATTACTGATGAGCAAATAATACTGTGGGGTTTGCTTTTTAGTAACTTTGAAGCATTAAGAAACTGCCTGTAACAGATTCATTTGTTGACCTAGTACATGTATGTAGCGTTTGAACTGTTAAAATATCAAACCAGAAATAAGGTGGCACTTTGATAATAGATTACTGAATTGTATTGCCTCGCAGGTGGTATCAATAGAAAATAGTATGATCTTCCCGGTTTTGAATCCTTGTGATAGTTGTGTCTTCATTCTAGCAGGTGAATGTAATTTCACCTGCTGTTGTACGGTGTAGCCATACCTTCAATTTATCCTGAGTAGAAAAACTCATCTTGTTTTTTTTAAATACTACCCACAGAATTAATTTTACTTGTTTTTCATAAAAGAATGTATGTCACTGCCTTTTCTTTGGTCTGAGAACTAATAATTAGTATAGTATAATGTATTTTTGTATATCTGCATTATTTCTATGTTAATGATTTTCAAAGATTAGCAGTTGTATAATTGTTCCCTACATTTCATGCTGATTTTTGTTGAATTTTTGTGGTGTTTTTTTGTCTAAAGCTAGTGTGCTGATTATGGAAAGTTCAATGAGTTTGCTAAATTTTATCTCCTTTGTTTGAAAAATATATAAAGTCCTTTGAAATACAGGTTGTTGAGGAGTGATATAAGTATGAAATTTTAGTCATATTTACAGGTTTGATATTGTTGGCATCTGTGGCCACATTCATTGAAGGACGCGGATGCCCTTCTGAACTACAAAGCAAGCTAGCATACATGAGTAAAAGTAAATCTTCTATAGTCATTTAAAAAACTAAACCTCATTGTGTACTGGATGTTAAAAAGCTGCTCTGTAGGAAAACTGTCCTGTGTACTCGTAATCACTATCAATGGCATATCTGCCTCCATTCACTGTGCAGAGTCAGTACAGTTTGTCTGCTACTGCAGATCTTGATTGAGATTGCTAAAATATATCTTGCCAAGTGAAGAGTTGTTGAACTAAATCTGCTAAAAACATGAAATTGACTTACCCACATGGCAAGAAGATGAGAAAAAATTCTTCTTTCAGTTGTAGCATGTACAGCTCTCCCAACTGCATAAAGCACTGGACTGTTGCATGTGCAGCTGAATTCCTGTTGACATCAATTGGAATTCCACATTGAATGTTCCTTATGCAATGCTGGGGAGCTGAGTTTGATGATAGTGTTTCAAGACTTGTATTTCCTTACTGTTCTGAAAATACGGTGTTAAAACTTGGCATATGTTGTAACTCTTGTCTACTGAAGAGTCCGTAGTTAGATATTTTTCTTTTTCTCCCTGTTGCCTGAAAGTCTGCTAATGATTATGGTGGCAGATCAACATGTAAATGGCTGCTCCCACTGCTCTGCGGTAAAAGTAGTTCTGCTGTCCAGCCAAGGGTTATTGAACTTCTCAAGCCTTTGCATTCAACTTATTTTGCAGCCTTTTTATTCCCAGTATAACTGCTTCATGGCTGCATCAAAAACTCCACCATAACTATTTATTGGAGGCATCTTTGAAGAGAATTGCAGTTCCTTCAGTTGGTTGGGCCTCCTGTTTTGTGTGCACTTGGCCAGTACACCTTCCCCAGAGTGGAGACACTCAAGGCAAGACCAGCTCTGTGGGCAGATAACATTTGGGTGGCTCATCCTAAAAGGAAAAGGCTAGAGCTTATAGACATAGAAATATTACTTTCAAGGTGAGGTGGTAGGAAGGTCTAAGAAACCCTGTGTTTCCCTAGTTCATCTTATATATTTATTAGTTACCTTCTTGTAAAGAGAGTAAATTGAAGGAGGCTTCCCAATTGAGCTCTTCTGCAGATTATAGTGGCCTTGGAGGAGGCTCAGGGTAAGTATAATAGCTTGCGTTCCTCTCACGAAAGCCCTTCAGTGGAAGGCGTACAGCTCCTATTTTCATGACACACAAAAAATCAGGTTTTCCTTTCAGCAAAAGAAATTTCAAATATGTTGTTAACTTATACTTGAAACTTGAGGCACAAAGGCCTTTTCCCTGTGAGTAATAAAAAGATTAAAATCCAAACACCTAAATTGCTTGAATTGAAATAATTTTTCACAGGCCTAGCTAAAATGTGAGTTCTTCTAAAGCTTGTTTTTTCTGAATTCATGCTGCTCTTGGTCATTATAATTCAGTTTGAATTTTGTAACTGTTAAACTTGCCAAGAAGGAAAAGTGCTGGAGGAAGTCAGCAAATGCAAAAGTACAGTGCCTGCTTCTGTGGAGAATAAAAATGGGCATGCCCCAGAGTAGCACTGAAGATTTTTTCTTTTGTCCCCACTGGGATTTACTCCATTTGCAAAATTTTTGTGTATATGCAAGAAGTTTTACTTTGCATACTGTTCTAGACTTACTAGGTAAAATAATTGGCATTTATTTAGAAAATAAGATTCCTTCAGATTTTAAGACAGTACTGACATCATAAATTAATTGCTTAGGACTCATTAACAATAAATATGAATGCTGTATTGAATAGGCTCCTTAAATATGTCTGTTTTCAAAGAACCTGTATTTAGTTGTCATAGCACAATTGCATTTAATCATTGCGCAGACTTTTTAACAGTGGAATGCTTGTGTTTAGCCACCTCGCACATCTCATCCTGTGGTGAAATTTTCCTGTACCGACTGTGAACCGATGGTCATTGACAAACTGCCTTTTGATAAATACGAGTTAGAACCTTCACCGCTGACCCAGTTTATCCTCGAAAGAAAATCCCCTCAGACCTGCTGGCAGGCAAGTAGAGTGCATGCTGAATTGAAGTTATTTATAGAATGCTGTTTTCCGTAGACTTTATTTTTATAATCAAAATAGGATGTAAAATTTCAGCATACGGTATTTTGGATTTACATACAATGTAATGTGTTTTATTGCAGGTATATGTGAGCAATAGTGCAAAATACAGTGAACTTGGTCATCCTTTTGGTTACTTGAAAGCTAGTACAGCGCTGAATTGTGTGAATTTATTTGTGATGCCTTACAATTATCCAGTCCTCCTTCCACTGCTAGGTAAACACCACTTCATAAAAATTTTCTTAGGTGGTAGGCAATTGAAAAATTGATCTCATCTAAATAGATTAGTGCAATTAATGCCAGTATTAATCACACACCTGTAGAAAAGTAGAATGTTGAGCAAAGTATTTGTCATCAGTAGCTTGTTTCACTTGTCACCAATTGGCTGACCTTCGTGACTCAGACTCAATGTGTATGATGATTTACTTAATCATCATTCTTTCAGCTATGTTTTGGTTTCATTTCTTTCATTATTTTAGGAGCCATTTTTCCCAATCTGTTGTCTCAATTACCAGTTCAATTTGATAAATAGTTTATAAGGTTCCATTTTTTGGCTGCAACATTAATCTTGTGTGTGTGTATATATTTAGTTTAGTTGTATATATGTTAAAATGTATATATTAATTTAAGCATCGAGGAATTGGCATTTGAGAGTTTCTTTTATTAGAAAAAAAGATGCAATGCTGCCTAGACATACCTTTCATTTTGTCTCTTTTTATGACCATCAGATGACTTGTTTAAAGTACACAAGGCAAAGCCTACATTGAAATGGCGACAGTCATTTGAAAGCTATTTGAAGACAATGCCTCCTTATTATCTTGGGGTAAGATGAACTTACTGTGGTAATATTGCTATTTTATTATGTAACTATAGTTACCTTTCCTCTATGGGTGTATTCCCTATTTCAAGTAGAATATGTATTAATTTGAGAGAATAGCTAAACTTCATGCATAATGATACTTACTCTTTTCACTGGAGTCCTGTGGAAGGCTTGAGACATGAATGTTAAGAAAATTTCATGATATAAATTATAATTATTATTCTATATAATTATAGCTAATATATTATTGTATATTAATTATATAATTATCATATAGAAATGATATATCTGTTAATAATTGATTCTGTATGAATGGAACAATGCTTTAAAACAACAACAAAAAAATGCTGCCCTGAAAGTCTTTGTTTTTCTTCTTTTCTAACTTTGAGGACCTCAGGTTCTGACTACACAATATATTCCATGTTTCAGCCTTTGAAGAAAGCTGTGAGAATGATGGGAGCACCAAACCTTATAGCTGACAATGTGGAATATGGACTTAGTTACAGTGTCATTTCATATCTCAAAAAGTTGAGTCAGCAGGTAATGTTGAAGCAAAAGAGCAGTAAAAACTTATTCTAATATGAGGATAATCTTAAAATACTCAAGTTCAATGGCTTTGAAGGCAAAAAGAGCAGAAAGATCAATAAGTTGATACCTTCCCATAACCAATTAGCAAAAAAGCATTTTGGTTTTCTGAGTTGAAGGAAAACTTGACATTTAAATATAGACTTGATAGACTGGACTATAGAGATAGTTATGGAGGCACAGATTGAAGTTTTTCTGTACGCACAGTAAAATACTTTTGTCCAAAAGAAAACATGTTGTTTTACCTTGGATATTAAAGATGTTCTAGCATTTTTTCAGAAAATAGAAATTTATACTTGGTGCATCTGAACCAGAAAGTGTCCTTTCTTTGGCTTGTGAAATGAAATGGAAAGTGTTCAGTAAATATAAAGTAAACTGACATAATTCAGAATCTCAAATGAGGATACAGACCTAGAAGTGGCAAGTGACCTTTTGAAATTAACTGTGTTTGGAATAGTGCCCGTATCTTTGACTAGTCTCCTGCACCAGCTAAAGCATTTCTGCCCTGCTACCTCCACTTCTATTTTGTTGAACTGTGCATGTTAAGCTTTCTTGTTCAAGGTAATAAAATAATGCAGTAGACTTGAAACTTAAAGAAACAGTAGTGCAAGTACTTGTAACTTGGCTAATGAGTTCTTATGGACCAGCTTTTTCTTAAAATATTTATATAAATGATTATTTGAGGAAGCAAGCCTCGAAGTTTACAGTATATCCTGTGAAGTCATAGTTGTATTGCTCAGTATTCTGTGAACTAATCTCTCAACCTAGACATCTTAGACTCCTAAAATGTAATGACATGCACTGCAAATTGTACTTAAAGCTTTTCTAACTTCTGAAAGGCTCTGCCAATAGAGACTCAGTATTCTTAATAAGTACATACTCAAATTTTGACTAATCTACAAAATTGTGTGAAACTGCAATACCAACATTGGCAGGTGTATTACTAAATTACTTTTGGCTCTTTTTTCAACTGTATTCTGCCAAAAAGCTGGTGTTTATGAACATGTTTAATTTTGGTACAAATCTAACATAATATTTGGGTTAGGTCTGTCTAGTCAAAGAGAATTGGCTATTATGTATTTCAAATTTATTAATGTTACGACTGTTCTTACTGAGCTTTTAAAAAGTTAATACCATTGTGTGACCGATCGCAACTATAGTTGTGGGAGAACCGGTCTTCTGAGTTAGTGTTTAGCTGTAATCGTAGAAAACAGTCTATGAATACATATAGATTTGCAGAGAATTACTAGTTAAATTATGGCATTTTATGAAAATAAAAGCATTGCATGCATATTGGTGCTTAGATACCATAATGGGCAGCAGAGGAGAAATATGCAGAAGACCTAGGCACAAACTGTTCTCTGTATTTAAAATTGTAGTAAGCATTAAGTGGTTATATATTAAGCACTCCTTAAGCACTCATCCTGGTTATGGTCGTCATAGTGTATTAGCACATTGTTGAATCTTCTAGGTAGGAATTTAAAATGAATAAGTCTGACTAATCCTTTTAAGAGCGTATTGTCAATTTTATTTATTTATTTATTTCAAATTAAGGCCAAAATAGAGTCCGATAGAGTCATTGGCTCTGTAGGCAAAAAGGTAGCGCAAGAGACTGGAATTAAGGTCAGAAGCAGATCACACAACCTGTCTATGGCACATAGGAACGATTTTCAACATCTGCTACAGGGGATTACTGGGGAAATTCCTCATAGACCTCTAGACCTCAATATGAAGGAGTATGCTGGGTTCCAAATAGCTTTGCTGAATAAGGTAAGCACCACTGTGTGTAATGTTGTTATTTTCAATATACTTCCATTGAAATGCTAAATATTGTTTCATACATGGTATTAATTGGAATTTTATTTACTGGAACCATAGGATTTGAAACCTCAGACTTTTAGAAATGCTTATGACATACCCAGAAGAAATCTTTTGGATCAATTAACACGAATGAGATCTAATTTACTGAAGAGTACTCGCAAGTTCCTCAAAGGACAAGATGAAGGTTAGATAACAGTTTATTTTTGTGCCTAACTGTGATATGATTGGTACTAAAAAAATGAAGACTGTAACAAGTAGTGTAGTTCTTTAAAACTTAGTGGATGTCTGATACTGCCATTAAATGGCATTTTTTTTTTTAGATTTTTTCCTTAACTTATTGGAAGAAAAAATGGTGAGGATAGAGAAGATGGGGATTCACTGCCCTGTCCTTTAGTCCATAGGAGGAGACTTGGGCTTTTACATAAGGTTCTTTGTTCACTGTTTTTCCCCAACTTTCATGATATATCTTAGAAAAAAAATCACAGTGCAGTTCTGAACATTATGCTTTCTCTCCATACAAGTGGATTGTGAGCAGTGGAAAAGTAAGCTTGCTCACTCGGTGCTGCCAGTGTGATTCTTTAGCCCCTTAAGCCAATAGCAAATAGTTCAGTCTGATTTATTGCTTTACCTTTCTACTGTGTCTTCTGGCATTGCTTTATGGCATCTTAACAAACAGAAGATTATGAAGTAAGTGGAGAAAATTAGAAGGGCAATGAAAGGGGAAAAGTGTATGTTATATTAGTCCTGCCACTACTTAGGTCAGGTTAACATCTGTGATCAAATGATAATGTAATGTGAAATGCAGAGAAGTTGCTCTTTGAGCAGGGGGTTAAACCACATAAGAACTAATGTTAGGGTGTTTTTGCTGTTTCTGCTAGCATATGTTTTACTTAATGAAAGGCTTGACAACTTTAAATCCATAAGAAGTTTAGAATCGGGTCTTGTGGATTTCAGGAATTCGTTACAGATTACAAAAATCACTGTTGCTTTGGGAAAATGCCAGGCTCAACAATTAAATTTTGGGTGGCTAAAATTGGGTAGAGTTATATCAAAGCTGTATGTAGCATGGCATTGCTACTTTGCATTAATGTAGCTTTTGTTTGTACTAATGATTTAGTTATTTGTTCCCTGTATCTGTGTTTTTACCTATCTACCCTGTTGAAAAGTTATGGGACACATTGGAAAACTAACATCCATGCATGACAACTATTGCTTATTTGTGTGTCATAATGACAAATACACAAGACATACTGACTCATTTAAGCAAGTTTTCTGCACTCAGAACATGATGTTATATATACCAGTTAGGCGATAATAATGGTGAGTTTTGCACAACTATTTTGTTAATGCATTTGATAAGAGACTGAAAACTTGGAGGTGTGGAGTTGGATATAGACTAAATTCTCATAAGGTGAGCAATATCACATATTAATAAACCCTTCTGTTATGATAGATCAAGTTCACAGTGTACCTATAGCACAAATGGGAAACTACCAGGAGTATCTAAAACAAATACCTTCTCCGCTCAGAGAGCTTGATCCTGATCAACCACGAAGGCTCCATACATTTGGCAATCCATTCAAATTGGACAAAAAGGTGACTTTTCTGTAATGCTTTTTTTAAAAATGTGCTGTTGTGAGTGTGTGCGCTGCTGATTAAAGCATTCAAAGAGCAATGTATCAGAGAAACACTTTGAAGTATTTGGAAAAGTACTGCTTACAAGAAAGTGTCTCGGATGTTTTTCCATCAGTAGTATCCTATGGAGGGCAGTCTTTATTGGAAACCAGTATTCTGCCTCTGAATTGTAGTACAAATGAAACATGTTTGTTGCTATAGTATAGTTAATTCCTAATCATGTTTCCTTTACCAAGCTTCCCCCATAAAAAGCTTCCTGTAACTTTGAGAGCATGGACTCTCCCTTTTGTCCAAATCAGTCTTGGACTTGACCAAATTACCAGTATCATTTAGAGCTGCTCTTTTAAATGTTTGAGTCATTTTGCAGTTACTGAAGAGGAAGTTTGACAGCCCACTCAATTGTCTTGGCAGACTGTTCGATAAGGGCCTTAAGCACATTAGTTTAGTCTAGGAAGGATTTGATATGGTTTTCCCCTATTACTTGGGTCGACAGTTCAGAATTCAGTGCATGATGGCATGTAGTACATAGTTGCCTTATACATGGTAAACATAATATCAAAACATTCATTGTATTTTATATTTTGTGGTTTTGGCCTAAAGTTTAAGAATTCTCCCCCTTAAATTAATTATAGGGAATGATGATAGATGAAGCAGATGAATTTGTATCAGGACCTCAAAATAAACATAAAAGACCTGGAGAACCAAATATGCAAGGGATTCCGAAAAGACGACGTTGTATGTCCCCCCTGCTCAGAGGTCGACCGCAGACTCCTCCGGTTGTGAATAATCACATTGGAGGAAAAGGGCCACCAACACCAATTGCACAAGCACAGCCTGACCTTGTTAAACCTATTCCTATTCACAAAAGTAAGTGAATCTTTGTCTTTAGAGAGCTTGTTTTTTAATTTATGCAAAAAACTTGTTTATGTAGCAATACCACTGGCTGATTTCCCAAATATGGCAATTTTATACCTCATATATAAGTGTGCATCTGGAGTTAATTACAGAAAGAGTTAATATAGTCCTCCAGACAGAAGTCTTTTTCATATGAACTTCCCAGTATAAACAATGTATTTCCTGTATTAAATGAGGAGACAATGTAAACAGTTAGAAGGATGTTCTTCCTTTGCCTGGGAATTCAGATGCTCCAAAAGCATCACAACATGAAGTTAATTTGAATTTTGCTGTAGAGCAGTGAATTCACTTCCCTTAGTATGGATCTGTGTAAGTCTTCCTCACTGTTCAGCACTAAAGTAAACTTTACTTTAGAGTTAAAGTAAAGTAAACTAAACTTTAAAAGTCAGTTCAATTTAATGGGGAAAGACACTCATGTCATAAAACCACATTTTACAGGTGCTTTTTCTTTTGATGGTAGTTCATATAGCAGTTTCCCTTTTCATATAAATAATATACCTGTGGGTTTTTTTACGCCATTAATTGCCAGGAGATAGAGTAATGTGCTCAGTGTTACAACCCACAAACATGTTTTCTTATGCCTAGCATGTACAGTAGACTATACAAGCTGGAGCATAGCTTTAAAAGAGTATAATACTGAATGACTCTGACTTCTATCAGATGATAAAGAATGTGAAACTGGCAAGTGTAATTTTTTTTCAGCATCAGAAACAAATGAGGTTACAATGGATGATGTGGTTGAGAATCATGTTACAGACCCACTTTCATCAGATGTTTTCCCAAATACTGTGGATTCGGAGTTTTCAATGTCCTCTTCTCCATTCAATTCATTGGATCGACCGGCAGCTCATACAGAGGATGTAGGCCATGAACATTTAAGGAATAACTTGAATGTTGATGGGTTTTTGGAGAATCATGAGGAATCAGGTGGTAAAGAACAAAGTACCGAAGAGAACTTGCCAATGTCTTCACCAAGCAAAGGGAAAAAACCAGTGCATTGCAGAAGTTCCAGAGAGATTAATATAGAGCTCAGAGCACAAATTATGAAAGAGATACGAAAACCAGGAAGGAGTAAGTATACCAAATCCGTCTTTCAGATGATTTGCATGAGAGCTAGTCAAAGAATTCTTATTCAGTCACTATTTTCGAAAAATACTGAACTATGAGACTGAAGGAAAATAAATTTATAGCTGAAAAGATTTATTTAAAAACCCCTGCTAAAAACTTCCTGGATGAGTGATTAAAACATTGCTATACCTATCAATGCTCATAAAAGTCATGGTTTTTTATACCATCAGTATTAGAATTAGCTTGTTGGGTGTTCCAGTAATATCCTAAACTGCAGTATCTTGTGGTTTTTAATGTTAGTGTTCATTAAACAGTATGTCATTGCTGCAGGCCTGGTTGATAGGAGGTATATCCTAAAAGCTTACAAAAGCTGAATGAAATCTGTTGTATTTCACTCAGATCTATTACAACAGTTATCTGTATAGGCATTTCTTAAATAACTGTTATTTTGCTCTTCTCTTTAAGAGTATGAAAGAATTTTCTTTTTACTGAAGCATGTACAAGGAAGCTTACAAACCCGACTGATATTTTTACAAAATGTTATTAAAGAAGCTTCAAGGTAGGTAACCGAATTGTATTAATCTTATAAAACTGCACCATGTACTGCCATACATAACTGCTTGACAACTATGTGGTTCTTTGTTTGAAACTTGCCACACAATGCTTTTGTACTGCAAGTAAATAATTCCCTAGAAAAAACAGAAACACAAACTTCCTGTTTTATGTTGTTTGCACAAGCTTACCTTTTTGCCTCAGACTTTGTCTTAAAAATGTTAGCAGCTGTAACTGCCAAATCACCGTAAATGTAGATGGAAAATGGTATAGAAAGAGAAGGTAACGTGAGAAAAATCATTCAAGTTCCAAAGTTCAAGTGTAAGCATACTGCTAATTTGAAAAACTGACGAAACTGCATATTGCTGTGAATTAGGCTTTCAGAAACAGTTGAAATTGCATCAACTCAGTCTTGTCCTAAAAATAGCCTTGAGATCCAGGTATGCTCCATAAAGATCTGTCTCTACTCTTCAGATTTATTTCCTTCAGATATATTGTAGTCCTGTCTGAGGCTCTGGAAATGGGAGGTAGTTTGTCACTGGAGTAGAGAGAGTTGCTGAGGATTTAAAGCCAATGTTGTTAACCCAGGTAGAAACTGTTCCTTACAGCATCCTTAGACCGACCATGCTTGCTTAGCCTTCTACAAGTTTACTAAGAGGAAAGAAAGAAACGTGCAATTTAAACACTATTGGTTCCAGTCATAATTAAAGTGAACTAATAATTCCAGTATCTTGCTTGGATCATAAATGTAACTAACTATGAGGCTTATTTCAGAAGCCTCAAAGAATAGTTGATTTTTTTCCTCTTTTTGTAGTAGTCAGCTTTTTTCCTGTGGCATTCTTAAACAAATTTTATGATTAAATAAAAACCAAAGTAATTTTTGGATAAAACCATGCTGAGAGTTTAAGGTATGCTGATTGTTGGACATTCGTACAGCTGCTCTAGCCTTCTACTGCCAGCACAGTGGGGCATGTAGATTTATATAGATCATGCTCTTCCTATAGCAACAATTACTTTATCATGCTTTTGCTTGATCTGTCTTTATTGTTATATCACCTCTGAGTTGTGCCATAGCCTGTAGGTTGTGCTTGCTTCCTCACTGTTTCAGCATAGCAGAACAATACTGTTGCTCCTGGAGTCTGTAGCAGCCCTTGGTGGGGTTGGAATATTTGTACCGCTAAAATTAGGCTCTTTAGATCATGTGTAATTCTCTTTTCTGTTGCACAGCCTCTCTATTCCAGTTATCTTGAGTTGATTCCCTACAAAATTTGGCAGCAGTTGAGTGTTGCTGTTGGATGCATCAGAATTAAATCCCATCTCTCACCATAGCCAACAGTTCTCTGTATCTACTGGTGGAAGAAATTGGCAATTGTTTTTCTCAACTGTTGTTAAACTTTTAATTTTTATTGGTTTGAGTGTAGGAATAACTTAATCTCTTTCCTTCCTCTTCTCTCTTAGGTTAGATTTTTATAGTGTGGTCATTTTATCCACTGAGATAACACTCCCTACAATCCCTGTGCAGTTCTCTGCTTCTTTCCTTGTCCAGGCAAGCTATCACATTTAACCAAGGTTCCCTGCTCCCTCCAGGAAACATCTCTAAGCTCTCCAGAGTTATCAGGGTAGTCTTGTTTTGTTAACTGATAGCCGACCTTTGCAATGCCACGGAATGCAATTCAGATTTGGGATGCCTGCTCTTTTTCTCTGCTCCAAGGAGTTCTGACTCTGAACACAGACTTAAGAAAGCTCTTGAGCATTTCAGCAAGAAAGTCTGTGTTTAAAAACAGTCCCCATTCAATTCTGGAGGTTAATCCACTGGAGAGTTGTGAGAGAGGAAGATTTCTAAAACAATCCACAGTGTTCAGCTTCCTTTGGAAACCTACTGCCCCACAGTTCTTCTGATAGCAGAAAAGCTATCACTTTTGAGAGGCAGAAATCAAGATGGGGTAGACAATGGATTTTTTTCTTCCAGTTGATCATAAAAATATTAAGGATGAGGAGATACCACATCTCAATTCCAAATTCTTGGCTATTTCTATTGACAGAGGCTTTTCTTATGCCTAGTGTACACATTTGGCACAGCCTGGACAGGTAGTATTAGTACTTACAAGGAGCCTTTATTGAATACAAGAGATGTGACTTCCCAATAAATGGCCATAACTTTGGATGCACAACATGAAGAGTTATTTAGGAAAGGGCTAAAAAAAAAATTAGCTTATGTAGTGGGGAGGTCTTCAGTATTTCTGGCATTGGCATAGCAATCCATTTATGGTCCTAGCATTAAGAATAAGTGTGGTTTTTTTATTCTGTGCTAAATAATCTAGAGCAAAAGTTGACAAAAACATGGATCAAAATTCTCCAAATCAACCAATTTCTTAGTATGAGAAATTCAATTCCTTTTTATTGGTGCTTCAAACTAAGAGCTTTAAGCTACTTATACACATAGAAAAGCCCAAAGTGTACCTCGACAAAATGCTGAGCAATACCCACTTGTGATAAAAGTGCTGGCAAAAATTAATATAACCAATTTCAAAATAATAATGAAGCTTTATGGTCAATAGCTAGAACTACTCAAGGAAGTTTTATTTTTAAGGGTACTAATTTTCCTAGCGGAGTGAACAGCTGAATTAGAGTCAATGCTTAATTATGTTAATTATAATATTAGTTAATTGCTTCTGTTGCCTTGAAAAAAAAAATTGCTTGCTGTAGGGTTCAGCATTTGGAAAAGAGCTTGCAGTGAGATGTACTGAGGGGCTGGACATAGTGCACTGTAAACCTGAATTCTTGTGCCAATAGTAACGTGAGAATAGTTGGCAATGTGGGTGTGTTTTTCCACCTTCCACCAGGTTTTAAGTTTCTAGGAAATGTCTGCTGTTAACTTGTACAGCTGCTTCAGAGGGGCTTGAAGGTATTCTGGAAAGTAACATTGCCCAGCTGCTTGCACAGAATATGAGCATGTTAAATTTTCGCCTAGGATATTTTAAAGCACTTTGCTATTAGCTTAAATAATTTGATTTTTACTAGAAGGAATGAGAAGGAATAATTATCTATTTCCCAGGTTAATACTTTTCAACAAGCAGGGAGCAGTTGTGAGAGCAATGAGGAAGAGTGGAGGGGAAGCAGTTCTTGAAGTGTGGGGCTTCTGTGGGGTTACTGAAGGAGAACTGTGATGAGAAGGATGGGTAAGGGCCCTGAGCGTGGGTATTCAGCAAGACAGTAAGTGGTTGGGAATGGGAGCTTGTTTCCCCATAGTCAAGCTGGGATTGTAGAGAAGTCTGTGGTCTGGGAATTAGGGCAGATGCCATGCTTCTGTCAGCCAAGAACATGGACTGGAAGGCCTGGCTGGGACTAGAGGCTTTTGCTGAGGTTTAATAAGGTCATAGGACTGAACTCGGTGTATAGTTCAGAACAGTACTGAGTTGAGAAAGTGGGTGATCTTTTCATTGCTGCTTATCTTTGAGTATGCGTACGGCTGCCAAAGCACCGGTCAGAAATGGCTTCTCGGATGCGGAAATGTCGCAAGGAGAAGGGCTGGCTGGAAACAGCAAGGAGCTGTGTGTGCCGAGGCAGGGCCGTAAGCAAAGGTGACAAAATGATCTGCTGTTCAAATTTATGTAATCAGTATGGAATAGAACTGCAGAGACTCCAGGTATGGATTATATCTGTGTATTCTTTAATTTCTTTCTCAAACTTTTAGTTTATATTTTCTTGTCAGGAAGTCTGCTCTGCGCTGTGTAATTCCTTCACCAGTACTAACTTCACTTAACTTTTGTGAATGCACCCTGAAGGTGTGCAAATAATCCCTAAAAGCTGTTGCCAGCTTTAGGATTATAGTTCTTTTGGCATACATTTTATTTCTGTACTTCAGAAATTTACTTCTGGAAACAGCAAACACTTTGACTTTTTCCTGCCTTTTGGAGAGCTGAGTAATGTTCAGCAACATGCTAGAATAGACTGCTGTAAGCATAGTGTTGTATTCTCTCATTAAATAGAAAGGCAAGTTGGTAGTTTACCAGAATTTTAGGAAACAGGATCTATACGTATGAGGTACCTATAACCTCATCACGCGCTGGACCTAAAATAAGAACTGAAGTTTCCAGTGTTCAGTAAAAGTTTTGTGAACAATATTTTATGTATTGCTGTGAATCGGTTATTATGCTTTCTTTTAAATACAGGTTTAAAAAACGAATGCTGATAGAACAGCTTGAGAGTTTTCTGGAAGAAATCCATCGCAGATCCAATCAGGTCAACCATATCAACAGCAGCTAAGAAACACTGCACACAAGAGAAAGCTACAGCAGGGCACTGCTGTCCTTACTTGCATTCATTTTTGATATGCACTCTTATCTCAAGTTCCTATACCTGAAAGAATGAGAAGCTGCTTTATAAAATGATGCGAAAAGTATCCATCATCTTTTTTTCTTCTTCTGTTATTTTTGTAATGTGAAAAATCACAAAAACATTTTTATTTAACTAAATGGAGAACTTCTTGCTTGTCATGGACTTAAGTGTCACTTTCCCTCAGGTTCTATTTTTCTTAATCCAACCTTTAAAACTATCACCTCTTAAGGTTGAAATTTGCCAAAAAGTTGCTTTGTAATTTTCAAAAGAAAAAAGCACATACATTAAACAAGGTAATGTTTTGTATATACAGTTATTTTGGATATATTATTGTAAGTTGTATAAATGTATTTTGAAAAATATTTAAGAAAAGCACTTTTGTTATTCCATCAATAAAAACTCTATTTTAATCTTTGTGTATGATTGAGTACAGTTTTTATTGGAATGGTTCATTCTGCCTTCCCTTTCCAGAGCTCCCATGTTCCTAGTATCAGTGTTAAAGAATGAACAGCAGTTTTGTCTCACTGGATATTCTGCTCTTAATCAGAGAATGAGTGAAAGGAAGCTAATGCTGAATCACAGCTACGGTAGGATGTTACCCTGTGGCCTTGTGTACTTTGGGCTTTACTATTTGGTGACTAGCTCAACAAACTGATGCACTGTATCCACATCCACAGCAACGACAAACCCCACAGTTTTATGGTGATACAATGTAGTAAAGCAGGGGTCAGTAGCCTTTGAGGAATACTGCACAGAGTTTTTCTGTCAGAAATTTGTACATGTTACAAATGCAGGAACAGCCAGAAGGTGCTGCTACTTGGACACAAAATATCACTGAACGCTTTATTGGCCTGTCTTTCATCTGTGCTACGTGCTCCTAACTCCTGGTAGGTTTCGTTTGATTCAGCAGGAGCAGCTCCCCTCTGATGCTTTTCCTAGGTGTCACTGGTTTGCAATCTTCACCCAATATCTTTATGGGGCTGGGTTTCTGATGCTTGTGCCATGAGTTGCTGAATCTTGTACTAAAACACTCACTGTATCCCAACTTTTGTCAGGATGCTGAAAAAAGCATTTTTCTAGATGCTTTTAGCCTCATTCAGTGTTCTTCAGGAATGTCCATTCTACGCTGTGTTCACTTAAAAAAACTAAAAGGTAGTAAAAGTAGTATACTACCTCTTTTGGAAATAGTATTTGTTTGGTCACTGGTTGAGTGGGTATTTCTGCTACCTACCTGCTCTGTCAGTTTTGAAACAGCCTCTCAACTTGATTTCCTTTTCACAGCATCTTGCTTGTTACTATCTCAGCTGGATTACATCTAAGTCTAGGACCGGACTGAACTTCAATTTTTTGTTCTTAAGTTTTTGACTTCAGGACAAGGAAAGAAAGTTGTGCTTGAAAAATAACATATACCACACAGTTCTCTTGTAGGATGCTTTCTTTCAGATGACCTACACACTCAGCAACAATCAAGCTGACTTTAGCTATGATGAAGTTAAGCAGAAGCTGTTGGCCCATACTCTTAAACATTTAGGTGGCAAAATCTGTTCATTTTTTTCCTGAAATGGTTATATGCTTACTATCTTTGCTGTAATTGTGGTGCTAATGGTTCCTAGACAGCTGTAAGTTTCCAGTAGTGTGTACAAAGTCATAAGGTAGTGGAGGATTTTCTCACTCTTACTTTTGCAAAAGTGGTATTGTTTAAAACAGTGTTTTAATAAATACATATAATGTAGCCTTTAATTTCATTGAAGGAAGGCTCGTGATGGGAGGAACAGAAGACAGTGTATTTGTCTAGTGTTTATTATGAAGGATTTGTAACTCTTCCTATAAAGAGTACTGCACCTGTAAATGAAAACAATATTAACATTATTTCAGTTTGGGACCACATTTTCAAAGTGTAGTGCAGTTTAAATACATAAATTAAGCATGGAACTAGCAGATTTGTGATCATTCATTGCTTGTAGGGAAAAAATGACTGCAATTGCATACTTGCCATAGAAAAATTTGAACATTTCTGTATTAAAAACAAAAAGGCCTTCCTAAATAGTCGGTAACCCAAATCACAAATTTGCCAAAACCTGAAACTTATGCAAACCATTGGCTAAAGAATCACTTTTGAACTGAGCAAAACAGAGCCTAAATTCATTCCTTTGTGTTGATACTGTAGTTAGAGAAGGGATTATTACAACCCTTGAATGAAATCACTGCTTCAGATTCTTTGAATTTGTCATTCAGTTGTTTGTATTGCTGTTACCTTGCCTGTCCTTCAAAGGCAATATGTTCAAACCTAAAAGTCAGATTAAAAAAAACCCAAACTTTTTGTATTATTTCAGGCAGAACTATGCTATTTTAAGTCTTGGAAAATATATTTCTGCTGTTACTAGAAGGCTGATGCAATGAAGACTTTTGGTCAACATAAAGATTAATTGTGACTTTATGAGGATAGCAAGGTTTAAGTACCTCAGGTTAATAAAATGTATTAAAAGCAGATCTTGTTTACCCGTTCCCCTTTTCATACCTGAACAACTTCAGTCACTAAGTCTGAACAATCAAAATGACTGAGTGTGTTCAGTTTTCATTTTTTTGCATTAAAAAGCTTAAATTACAGAAATATACTTCTGATTGAGTTGATTAGAAGATATATATTTTGTTATGCTACATATAAAAATCCTGTTTTACAATCTGATTTCCTTCCTATTTATATAGTTTATCATATACTATAAACTGAGCAATTTTATTCACAGAAATCAGTTTGCTCTTAATCCTGAAGAGTCTGTGGCTCGGGTTTCATAGATCAGCTTTTAGTGACTTTTTTTTGTTTCTTTTTAATTCTGTATTTGCTAAGTAAAAATACTTTTATTCACTGAATGGTACTAATTTGCCAAAGTGTATTTAAAACAAAACCCTCACTAAGGTAGTGCTTTTTTTCCTTAAAAAGATGTGTTTGCATTTTGGTCAAAACGTAAGATAGAGGTTTTTAAAGCAGAATTTTACATGCGCAGGTATTCACCGACTAAGAGAACAGTGTGTTGCTTGGAAACAGATAAGGAAAATGATTCTCTTCGGTCTTCTTGCCAGGCCCCAGTGTTCTACTGAGCCCTATAAATGGCTATATATTTCTTTTGAAATATAAAAGGATGTGACTCCAATTAAGAGAGAAACTTCGGTGGTTTGAAGGATTTTTAGGAAGATAATTAAGGTGCAAATTTACTGCATTGCTAAGAATGGTAAGAGTTGTTGGAGATGGCCTGATGCTTTGGAGGAGCATACACCTCCTAAATGGTGCATAATGCAATTCTTTATTATTGCCAACGAGCTATATGGTGTTTTCCTTTGGCAGAGTAACTTATGTGATCGGACATCTGAAGTGAGACATATGGTCTAATACTGGAGCCAAAGGAGCACTGCGATGCTTCACTCTTTCAGACATGCTCTGCAGTTTTGTTTGTTTTGGGGGCCGGGGGAGATCATTTACAAGAAAAAGAGTTATCAGTTCAAAAGAAACATGCATTTTTTTGGCAGTTCCTTGCAAAAGTGAAGATACAAGTTAGGCTTTTTGCAGAGCTAAGCTACCTGGTTACATAGAGTGAATATCCATGGCTTTTGATAATCAGAATGTCTTGTGGAGATACTAAGTAGTGAAGAGTCCAGATGTGTAAAACTACTTCCTCAAAGGTGTTGGTATTCAAGATAAGAGGGAAGATAAACTTGCTTCTGCATATTCTGTGCATTCTGCATGCATCTGTGTAGGCATGAATAAGTTTCATTTATATAGGGAAAGAGATCTATTTTAATTTCTTCAGATATTAATCCAGCTGATCCAGCCCATCTGTAATTTGAATCGCCCTGGGGAGGTCAGTCCCTAATTCTGGGGCATTTAAGATCTATAAGATCTTTCTAGTGCCTATAATTATGGTAGAAATCTTTTAAGCACATGCTGCATGCATGTAGAAGAGGCTAATCTGGCTTCCCTGACTTCTATGACTATCACGCATTCTTTTTAAAGAGATTAAACTGTTCTTTATACTTTAAAAACCCTAAATCCACTGTTTCCACGGTTGTCGAAGTTTCCTGGACTGAAGAATGGCACACTATTTACAAAGAACTTGTTACTGATTTCAGTGCTACTTGTGAAGGATTCTGCTACTGAAACGCAGAGGATGCATACCTGTATTAGCTTGTCTCAGGAAAAATGTGAAAGGTCTGTCTGCTTTGAAAATAGGCGCTCGAGATCTTTTTAGTAATACCATTGCTGTAATGCAATAAAGAAAACATTAGTGAAATGTGTTTACTTTCAGTCCATCTTCTGTACAGTGCCTGCAGGCTCTGATGTTTAGTACCTTGAGTTTTGAGTTGCTCCTCTGCTTTAAGAATAAAACAACAATTCTATCCAACAGTGAAATCAGTCTGGGTGAATGAACAAGTCAAGTGTTGTGAGACCACATGCAGGTGATTCGTGTGTATTTCACTGCTGAAGTGAGTCTGTCTGGCTTTGGATTTCAAAGGTAATGTAATTTTTATTGTTATCACAGCCCTAACTCTGCTGAAGTCATACCATGCTATTGCCGAACCTGTTAGCCATTTCCAGCTATGCTATTCTGGTAAAAAAGATAAGCAAGGCACAAATGTAGTCCCTTTTCTAAGTGGGAGACCAACAGCAGAGAAATATCTACGACATTCTGGAATTTCTCTGTCAGAGCTCTCAACAAAACCTAAGTATTCTCAATCTCCATTTATGACTGTCCTTCCCCTCTCTGGTTGTGGGTTAATTATTAGTTTAAATATAGAGTCCTTAAGTATTATGATGGCTCAGCTATTATTAAAATACATCTTGTTTAAATAAATTCTTCCCTGTAGCTATATAGTATTAAGAATACGTTGTCAAAAAAAAGAGGTAAAAAACTCCAGATTTGGATTATTTTTTAATGAGCAGTTAAAACAATGGAATTAAATTGAAAATTCAAGTAAGACTCTCTAAAACTAGTTTGAGTGGCACTATTTCATTGCTCCTAAAAAAGTGCCTACTTCAGCTTTCAAGCCACTGTGTGACTAGATTCAGAGCTTTTAAACATAAACAATAAACATAATTATACCTTTTAAAATCAGCTTCTTAGCTTGGTCTCACTGGAATTGAGAGAATTTTTGGCATTGGTTTGAATGGGACAAAGGTCTGATGTCTCATTGCTGTTACCCTTAGTCTTTGGTATGTAATTGAAGCCATCTAAAAGCTTTTATTTTTGTATGGGAATTACCAGAAAAATTACTAAAAAAATGCCCCTATAGAGATTAAAATTGTCATAAAATTTAAAACTGTACAGCTCTGCAGAAAGGTTAACTTAGTTATCTCAAACTTTCACTGTACACCCACATATGTACAGCATCTGTCTTATTCAAAGTTGCTGTAGGAGAATACTACACCAAATCAGGTGCGTGTTCAGGTTCCTTCTGGCATCGTGACCGTGGGATGTCTGCAGTGAGGGGAGGTGCATCTCACAGAGCAGCCCAGCGTCCTGGGCACTGCAGTGAAATGCACTGCGGTGCTCTCTCTACATGCCTCTTGGACTTCTTTCTGAAAGAAAGGCAGGCAAGCAGGAGAAATAGGAGAGACCCAGATCTTGCCCTGATCTGCAGTCAAGAACCACCAGCATTTGCAACGTGTGCATGGAGCACGTCTACAGTCAGCACAGTAATTTCAGTTCCCCTGTTTTATGTAAGTTGTGATGAAGGTTTTCTATTGAGATGTCATTCAGCTTATGAAGGTCATTTATTGACTCTGTAGTCCATGGCTGAGATTTTGCTCTGTATCTCTCCCCTCGGCCGGCCCCAGCTGCTCATGTGAAATGACCTGTTAGCAGAAACTACTGCCCACGAATGTCACACCTCAAACTACATAAGAAACAAGCCTGTCTTCAGCTTCATGAAAACAAAACTTCTACGTCATGACCTTCAACGCTACCAAAGAGATCATCTTCAAAAAAAAAAAAAAAAACAAACAAACCCCATAACAGTTCAGGAGCTGTGGACAAAACCCTAGTAACCTTTTTTCATTCTTTGCTTTTATGATCTGAGCAAACAGATCTGACCAACAGAAAAAGTGGTTTATTTTCTTAAACTGGACTTTCCTTGGGCTAGTAAAGCTGGTTTTCACTTGAGTCTTTATATGTTAGTCTGAGATCAAATGTGGAAAGGGAAGAGTTTTAAGAGTTCTTATGAACAATTACAAAGGTAAAATGGAAGCGTGTTAAATATAAAAGTTTAAATTTAGGTTAGTATTTAAATGCTACCATGCTTTTTTTTTTTTAATAAAAGAGTAGTAGTTATATCTGTAGTGATAATCTTCAGGAATGAAAAGTAAAGTTTGTATATTTGATTTACCTGTAGCCCCTGATGCCTTCGTACCATCTTCTGTTACTTCAATCTCTGCTTTGTGAATAGCTTCTGAAATATAAAGACTACCTTGCTCTGCAAAAAAAAAAAACCCAGAAATGACTATTAATAATTATTTTCTGAATTCTATTACAAACACCATTTTTTTTCTTAACTCGGGATGCTTTTACTGTTTTTCTGCGGAATCTAAGGATGACATAACTTAGGTATTTCACCTGGGCAACTAATTCAATGACAGCATACTGAATACAATATATGTCACATTATCAGCTTTTCTTCTGTTGCAAATTCCTTCTGTTGGTTCCTTTCCCACATCATGTTCGGAAAAACAGCATGGTATAAACCTGCCTTTCAATTGCTTTTTCTGTATCTGGCTTCCACATTAGAACATCCTCAGTTCTAATTTTGACTCAGCTCCTGATTTTTCACACGTGCCTAATATGGACAAGCGTAGACAGTCTGAATGTCTAAGCTAGCTTGATATTACGGACTTAGCTTAGTGTGTAGCTGAGATAGTATGACTACATGGCTTTTGGACCAGCGTGACCTTATGTGCAGGCAACTGGGAGAATAAGCTAAAATGCTAATGTGTGTCTTGAATCTATTTGCCTGAACCTGTCCTTTGTCACAGAGTGCAGCTTCCTTGATGGCCCAGGTGCCTCTGACTTCTACGTGAAACACAGATCCTGCTTTCAGACGAGCAGTGAAGTTCTTAGGAAAGAATCACTACTGTGAACACAAAGTTGGGGTATTTTTCTGCTTGAAGGCATTTCTGCTCTTGACTTCTCATCATTCAGATCTGCTTTCTAGTCTGGGGAATGGCAAGATTTTGACTGTGCATGTATCAGTGTAAACCTGGAAGAGCTGCGTGGTGTCCTCATATTTCTCCTGATGGAGCCAGCTGCAGTATGGCCCATTTCCACTGCTGTGGGAGCTGGGCTCAGGCTACAGAAGAGCATCACTTTAAAGATGTTCCTATATTGTATCAAAGTGAGATAACATACAAGGAAGGTGATGTTAGGCTACTTTAGCCTAGGGAACACAGTGTGTCTCAGATCTCTATTGCTGACAGAGGGAGGCAGGTCCCTTGCCAGTGTGAGTAGGAATGTGTGCATTTGGCTGCCTCTTTGATTTTTCACAGAGCCTTAAGTCACCACTGTGAATACCCTCTTCTCCCTCATTTCTACCCATGTTTACCCATTCTTTCATCTTTATGACTGTTTTCCTATTATATGGACTGAATGCTGAATAAGAATTAATAGTTTGAGAGGTCCCCAGGTTGTGGTGGAAAGCAAGGTTACATGGTGAGGGGAGAAACTAATTAATACAGCAAGGACAGTGAATGAATACTGGATTGAGGAACTGTTGGAAGGGAAACTGCAGAAAAACCGCTCTTCAGGAAGAAGCAATGGGACTGTGACATGAAATGGAGCTTGGAAAAAATTAATTTCAGAAGGACACCAAGGAGAGTGTTACAAGTCCGTTTCTCCCTAGCTGACTGTGGAGGGCAGAAAGCAGGGAAGGTTGTGAGGCTTTTTCTTTCTTGTCTGAAATTGAGGATTGAGTCTGACATATAGGGGAAAACGGGCAAATATGAAAAGAGGATTTTATCTGTTTCTCTCTGAATTTTGTGCAGTGAAAAATCTGGGGTGGAAACAAGCAAGACAAAACTGGGGAGAGGCAGAATTTTTTTAATTAGATAAATCTAATATATTTTGGAGGAAAAAAAAATAGAAGCTTTCAGGCATAAAGAAGCTATTCCAGGTCTGAAATGACGTAACATATTTGTTTGCTAAATGTGGTCTGAGAGTAAATATTCTGAAGATTATGGGTTCTGCTTCGTATGGAAGAGGAACTGAAAACTTACCTGTTCTTTTTCCAACTGTATCTCTTGGTTAAAAAAAAGATAAACCTTCCTTATAAACTCTGCCTCACATAACTCTTAGACCAGCATAGCTATAACCCTACTATTATGATACATAACTAAGTAGTGTAAGAGTAAAACTGAGAAGGACCTCAACGTATCCTTTAATCCATAACCCTGCCACAGGCACGATCAAGTACTTCTACAAGCCTTACCCTGTGTGATGTGAAGCAGAAGGCCACCAAGTTGCATAGGAAAGAAGCTGCTAAATGAGATTGTTAATGGTGGAATTAATTTCCTTGAAGTATTTATCTTATTTAAATAGATGTTAACTTTATAAAATGCATCCTTGTGCACTTTATCACTATATTAATGTTTGCAATAAACAAAGCAGCAGGCTTTAACAAATAAGTGGCCAGTAACATTATTTTTAACATGCATCTCTTTGCAGTCTGAGATATGCACTGCAATAAAAAAAATGTATGTTCAATTTTAAAATGGGTATAAAAACCCCATAAGTGATGTGCCTTCTGAGGTTTGTCCCAGAAAAGCAGGTTTGTCTAAATTGGAGGAATTTCTTGTTGTCATATCTCCATTTATTTACTCACACGCATAAGAATTGCATGAACTCTCTGCATCTCCAGGAGCAGCTATTACCCTGAGTCTGTACCTACGAGGAGAAATGACTAAGTTGAAATAATTTGTGTTGCTGAAAGTAGTAAAAAAAAAAAAAAATTGGATTATTTTAGTACCTAACATTAAATAGGGATAAAATTTTTCCAAGGAGCAGAATAATTTCAGACTTCCAAACCAAGACAGTTTAAAATTGTAACGCTACTATTCTAGCACTGGTAATTTAGTTCACTTGTCACTGGATTAGCAAAACAACATAGCATGGGCATATGCCAACGTTGTTTGCGTCAATATTGTTTGTGGTGTTAGGAGCTGGAATACTGACTTGTTGGACCAGCATCCCTAACTTTCAAATGACTATTTAAAAACACAAATAGGAATGCAAGTTCTACTAAAGTATCCTAAATTTCTGAATAAATAACCATTTTCCAGACCTATGCTCTCTTCACAGTTTTAATGTTGAAGAAGGGGGAGGAAAAGTGAAATAAAGCAAGACCAAAACCAACCCTGTTCCTTTCATATTCCTCTTTCTTACAAAACAACATCTCAAAATACAATTGCCGGTAATAAAGTAGAACAGTTGAGTGTGAATTGTATTTTAGAGTTTCACATAGGAAGAAGTACAATCAATTCAGAAGGCCCAGGCCTACTGAATCATTCAAATGTAAGACTCTACAACTATTGCATTGGTGATCATTTTTATTCAGTCAAGCCTCTTACCTGAAATACCTTTAAAATTAGCAGTGATGGGATCAAATGCGTCTCTAATTCCCAAGGCAGAAAAAACTGTCTTTAGGTCAAAAAGGCTTTGAATACTGAACCTGAAATTAATATGATAGATTTTATTTAAATGTGGGATTTGTAGTTTCATAGAGCTAAAAGGTGGAACAGATGCAATTTATTTCAAGCCTTTGCATTTCATCCATTTCTGTATGAGCCCAATGCCTTCCATCTGATTAAGTGTACTTTGCAGAAAAGCAACTCATCTTCACCTGAAGATGTTAACAGAAGGAATCTCTTGTCTCTAACTATTGCAATCAGACTGCCTCTCAGTCTTCTTGACATGTGAACTCTGCATTTCCCCAAGTGTCCTCTTTTTAACAATCTTTTTGGCTGTAGCAAAGAGCCCTTTGAAACATTTGCAAAAGATTAGCTTGGAAAAGAAGAATACTAATATACAAATTGTTTTCTAGCACTTTGTTAAGGTGGGGAATGTATTAAAGAGAAGTATAATGAAGCCCTTCCATACTGATCCATACAATAGGCACAGCCACAGAAGGCCCTCCTGCACCTGATTCCTTCTGCTATGTAATTTCATTTGAATAGATGATAGAAAATACCTCCAGGCTGTGCACATTTGCTAGCAACGACAAATGGCTAATGTGGAAAATGGATGGCTGAAACTTCCTTTGTGCACAGGAAGATGAATATGACTGGTGGGGGCCCCAAGTTCTTTTTAGAGTACTTTTGTAGTATACTAGCAAGTTGTAAAAATAAGCTATTGCATTTTTTTTTAAAGGTTATCTATTTACTCTTCCTTAAGTAAAGAGAAAAAACAGAGTGTGGGAAAGGGCCAGGAACATTTCTCTCTTTTTAGATCTTTAAAAGATTGTTATACTCCAAACAAATTTTAAGTAAAAGCTGTAGCATCAACTGAAATACTTGGTTTTTAAAACAGTACAGAGCATACCAGAAAGTTTTGGCATTCTCATCTCACCTCTTCATGGCTTAACAAAAGGTTAGAGCTTTTCTGATCATATGATGAATAACAAAACTGAAAGCACCTAGTTTGATTCTGTCTCGCACATTGCTCATGTCAGCACTGTCACACAGAATTCTAACAACCGAAGTAATGAAGCCATCTTGCAGTATTAATATTGCTTACCTAGGTAGAAAAATGTCCATCTTCATTCTCTTTAAGCTGTTGGCCCAGAAGGTTATGGTTTTGGCAGAAAGGTGAGACTCAATCTGGGACAAAGATGTTCTTTTGTGGCTGGGAAGCACTAGGAACATGCTGAGTTTCTCCCCCAGGTAGGGTAACTCGACCATGCTGAACGCTTCCAGAGCTGCGGTCTGGAATTGGCCTGTAGGTGGGCAAATATAGATCTTACTTCATCATTGAAGTGAGGGGAAAAAATCCCAAACCCCACAACCCAAGCCTGGGTCAGCAGATGTTCCAGAAGAGTGGTGATGGGATGTAAGCGGTTGCCTCTAGCGCATGGGCTCTTGCAGCCAGCTCAGGTTGCTCTTAACTCACAAGAGTGGCTCATCTGAACAGAGCTGATTGTGTGATATATATATATATCGGCAGAAAAATGCCAATGACAGTAATAGTACCTGAAGCGCTGTCTCAACGGAGCATGGATATTTTGTTACTTTCTCGTATAGTAGCTGTGCTCCTTGCTCAGAGTTTAAAAAACTACTGAGGCAATGACAGTAACTTTATGGTGACTGTTCCTGCAATGCATGTTCATTGAATAAACTTACAGTTTTCCAGTATCTTTCACTAAAAATTCACTACTGATAGAAATTACAAAAACAAAATGAAGTGTCTTATTTAATTAACTGAAACCTACTTTGCCTCACGGTTTCATCTTTACTACCTTTAAAAATCAGTTTTAACCTTATTTCAAGAAACAAATAGTTACATTGAACAGTAGTTAGGTTTGTTCTTATTTAAGCACCATATTTATTATTTTTGAAAATCTAGGCACAAAGACCTATCAAAATCAGATGAAGGTTATAAAAACTAGTCTCAAAAGTAAAAGCTGGTTGGCTTCTAAACTTCAATTAGTTATGCAACAATTTGTAACAGCCACTTAAAAGTACCATTTTAGTTCCATATTTCAAAGAACAATTAATCCAGGCGTTTCTAATGGACTCTGTTATACAGTAGAACAGATTCAATTATCACAATTTTACTTCCTTATTTTTTCTTCCGTTAATCCAATAAACAGCATTTCGGCAACAATAGTTAGCAATAGTTAGCAGGCCAGGAGTTAAATACAAGTCGCAAGCAAACAACTTATTGCCTTTGCTGCAGGCCATCTTTGGGTGGCCTGTATTTTGATACTGAATCTGCTCCCTCTTCACCCAGCTGTAGCAGTTGTATCTTCAAGGGTAGATACTCACACTTTTTGAGTCGGGTTATAAATAACAGAATACAGGTAGCTCATGTTCATAATATCTAATTATTTGCCAATAAATACATAGCTATAGGATGTCTCAAATATTTACTGTACGTTTGTTACTTTTGCAGATATAGACTAGATTCATTAAGTGTTGATTATTCTGCTAAAGTAAATTTTTTAGTCTCTGAGATTAGCCCTCCTGCCATGCAATGTGGAGAGGGAATTGTGCTGTTAAAACCACCTCCTAGCACGTGGATTGTTTGCTGGCAAAAGACCTTCTGGTTTGTAACAGGCAAAAAGGGAAGATTTACGTTTGTAGTGCACTGGACATGAGTGGTTTAATTTGTGGGCATGCTGCTATTTTGAAGTCAGCACATTCCGTACAAAGGTTATACAGTCCTTATTTGTTAACTAGAAAGAAAATCAAAGACTTGAGATTATTAAGTCAGAACATTTAGTGTTCCTTACTTGAACTGATTTTGAGCATCCCATAAAGATTATATATATGCTAAATCAGTATTCAAATATAGTTAACAAATTGCTTGGAAAAATGAATATGTAAAATAGCTGCAGTGTTCAAAAGGCATGTGTAAACAGTAATGTTGACATTTTCTTAGAGCAGCGTTAATTGTCCCCAGGCTGATCTGTTCTGCGTGGCCATGTTAAAAGGATAAACAATGTTGTAAATGCTGTGATCCCTAACAGGCCACAGCTAATCTTTCTCGCCTTGTGTTTTGGATCCTGATGGGAAACAGCTGCTATCATTTAATAATGAAGGAAAGTTATCTCATGCCTTTGTTTTGTTGTACTGAACCAATCTTTTGTATTAATTTCAAACTGATTTGTTAGAAATATTTCTAGTGACAAAGACTGAATTGGCCCTATCAAATCTGACAATCAGCAAATTTTAAGCGATCCCTTTCATTTTGACTTTCCTCAAAAGTCTCTCCAGCTGCAGAGAGCTCACACATTTCAGGCTGGATGAAAAAGTAATCCCAATATTTTGGCTAACTCTCCTTTTCTGTGCAAATATTTAATGCTTCAGCTACCTACTTAAGGACGATAGGATGAAGTTCTTGTGTTTGGGCCAGACAAGAACAACTAAAGATTCCGCATCAAGTTTGCAAGGGCTCAGGAGCAAATATATGGTCAGACTGCAGCTCAGCTGCTGAATTTCTGGTCACTGGTCTTTACCTGAGACCTCCACTTGTATAAGCACTGGCAGTCCCCTGCCTTCTGTCATTTTAGACCTCTCATTTCTTTATCTCACTCTACTAAAAGAGAAGGTTCAGAGAAAAGGTCTGTTCCTGAACTAATATGTTTGTGTTAGTCCCAGGAAACCGGTTTGTTTACCTGAATAGCTCGCAAAGCAACGAAGGCGAGGCTATTCCAGATACAATGAGTAGCAAAGCCCCTGCAGTGAGCTCATGATTCAAAATCACCTAGGGCTGAAAAATCGTGAGTTGATGTAGTGGTTTATGTTGCTCAACAGCAAGGATGATGAGGTGCAGGTTTTTGGAAAGGGAAACTCTGCACTCCTCAGTAAAGTCAATTAACTTATAAAAGATTCAAAGATAAAGAGGATGGGAGCGCTCCAAGTCAGAGGTGTGAACATGCTCAGGAGCTGGCAGTGCCAGGAGGAGGAAGAAGCGTGGTGGACACACCACGGATGTCCTGGAAGAAGAAACACTACAAAGAATTATGTATCAGTAAGGGCAAACTTGCAAAGAGCAGAAAAAGTGATTCCTTAGCCAGTGAGTTATGGTTCAGAGATAAAAAGGCGTAGAAATAACGAGCTGCCAACTGCCTGCGTGATGAGACTGTTGCTCAGAAAAGGAAAATGTTTTAGCCATATAAACAAGAGAAAAAGGAAGAAAGAATGGTGCTGCTGAACACTGTGAATTAAATTTTTTTTTTTGGTTCATGCCAATTATTTGCTGGAAGTGATGGGAGAGAAATAATCTGATGATATAGCAAACAATAACGGTGACGTTCCTAACGGAAATGATGAAAGAACAGGAGGTATTACAACATCAGAGACAGAAACAAAGTGTACACTTCTTGAGAGAGACGAGTAATAATCTGGGACCTGGATGATCACCAACCCAGAATATGAAAAGACTTGGATGTGGAATTGCAAATGGGTCAGCAAAGATTTTTAATAGACTGCAGATTCAGTTGTTTCCCATAAGTGAAAAACAGGAGTACATTCATAAAGAAAAAAAAAGTAATCTGGGAAATTTTAGGTCTTTTTTTGAGAAGTTTTAGAGCATACTCTGGAAAAAAGAATAATCAAGTCATAGAGGGAGATAGAAAGTGAAATGAATTGCAATATCAGGTGGACCCTAGCAAACAAATTTATAAACTTTTTTGACTTGATAACTAATTTGATAAAAAAGCATAGATTCAGCCATCTAGTTTTAAGTAAAACATTAAATATAGTTTCACTGTGGCACTTTTTACAGGTGGAAGTGATGGCAATTAGAGGAAGAAATTAAAGGCAGCAAGCAGCCGTGTGAGGGGGAAACTACAATAAGCTAAGTTAAAAGAGGGACTCTCAGGCTGAAAAGGGGTTACCAGTGGCTTTCCAAAGTATTGCCAACACTTAAGACTTTGCTTAGCAGAGACAAACAATGAAGTTACCATGATGACTGGAGTGGTGGAAATCAAATGATGGTTCAAAACCACATAAAAAGGTATGTTCCTGTGGAGATTTCCCTCCCCTTGATTTACCTAGGACTCATCAGCTGGAAAAAAATGTAGAAAGAAAAAAAGGCCCAGGTGGGGTCAGCCTGTGCTGATTCTGCAGTGCACTGCACAAGGTATTTTTAGCAAGTCATAGAAAAACTAAAAGCATCTTACTGAGCATGTATATGTCCTCATTAAAAGCATTATGTACATTCCTGGTCACTTATTTTCAAGAAAGATTAATTTAAATTGGAAAAATGCAGAAAAGGACTAGTAGAGAATTGGAGTATCAGTTTTTTTAATAGTTTAGAAGAGCCTGGCATCTTCAGCTTAGCTAACAGGAAATTGAGAGGCAGCTTGGTGACTTGCAAATACATTTGGAGATAAATATCAAAGGTGAAGAGAAACTATTTAACTTAAAGGATAAAGCTGGCACAATGCTAAGAGATATAAATTGGTCTTGAAAAAATTTAGAATTAGGAAGGTTAATATCCAAGTGCAGTTCTGAAATTTAGGGTAGAAGGGAAAAGAGGTTTTTATATTTTGAAAGAGATTGTAGAGCTAAATGGCAGAATTCCTGGTGGTAGAAAATTAAGCCTACGACATGAGTCCTTCTGTCAGCAACCCACATACTCCAAGCCTTTGAAAGGAGCATACACTGTATTCATATACTATACAAATAAAAGTTTGACCTATATTTATACTGTTTTAAGCCCATGCTGAGATCATCCACTGACTGGGTATAAGGGCCATAAAAATCTCTCCCCTTTGTTGCAGAATTTGGCCCTGAAGATCTGCAGCTTTACCCTAAAGCCTTGGAGAAAGGCTGTGACTAGAGACAGGAGGGATGGGTGTGCACTGCTGGTGTTCCCGGAGACACTATCCTCTCTCTGGTACTCACACACTCAAAGGACAAATAGGGATTAGGCTGAGGGGCTAGGAAAATTCTTACCCACTCCACAAATCAAATTGAGAGTGGCTTGTTATTTTTTTAGTCTTAACTGTCCCTCTGTCACACGGTCAAATGTGCTTCCTACAGTCCTCTCTTCCTAGGCAGCTTTATATAACGAGCTCCATGCTATTGCAGAGGACTTTGTATACTGCCATACCCTCAGTCTCCCCTGTTCCCTTCTCCTGGCATGTCATCTTGATGCCTTTCAGTTGTTTGCTACAGCTGACAAGTTTGTTATGGAGTGCTGGGAGGTGTTGGCCTGTGAGGGATGGGGCATGGACAGTAGATATTTTAGGAACCATTTTGAACCCAGGATCTGCTTTGTGATTGCCTGGGATTATAAGGTGTCAATTTGGTCACCATGGAGGGCTCTTCATTTGATGGGATTTCTTCTGAGACTTCTCCAAGCTGGGAAAATAACACATCTTAGTGTAGTAGCTGTGGAAATTAAATAAATAAAACTGTCCCATGTTGAACAATAGAGCAAATCTGGATCAAGAACAGTTACCATAGTTAACTTCGGCTGCGTGATGCATTGTGGGCACTTTCAGGGTTGAGCCCTCTGCCGTCGTAAAAGGCAACATCTGGGTATCCATAAAAGAAAACTTCTTTTGCCACCTGCTTTTGAAATACATGGTGCTCACCAAGGAGACCTGGCTGAGCGGCGACCCAGCGCTCTCCAACAGCATGCCATGCACGTCTCCATCTGCAAGGAAAAGAAGCAGGGAGCAGGGCACACACCGTCCAACTCACCCAGGCCTAAAGGCCGGCTCTGTGTGAGTAAATAAAGCAAGGTGGGACTGCTCACTGTCCCTAAGGGGAAGGGGCACAACTCACAAGGTACTGTTAAACCCTCTACCTTCCCCTCCCCACCTGTACATGGACCTCATTGGGTGGCCTGTTGGTCCATGCTCTCCCCAGAACCAAGCTCGAGTTGATCAATGTTGAGGGCCAAAGTTGTGCTAGGACTATGCTACTCGCTGAACAGTGTGGATGACAGCAGCCCTGTGCTCAGCACCATGCCCTGGCCCTAACTGGTTTTCTAGCTTAAATGTGCCCACACATATCTTGGTGTCGTTCATCGTTAGCACCAGAAATCCATCAGGAAATGGATTCATGATTACAGACCGCTTTATGAAGTAACTAAGTCAATTGAAGCTCATATCCTAATTCTTATCCTCTCCTATTTACTTGGCAGTTCAAATCCTGCTTTGAGTATCTCAAAGGTTTTTGAAAGTGTGATCTAACTCATCAATACGCATGTCAGCACCACATTATGAACTCCCATTTTAGTATCTACTTCTAGAGCAATAGTTTTCTATCATGAAGCTGGATCACTTATTACAGTTCATGTGGGAAGGATAGAACTTTTTTTTTCAATAGTAGCTTTAATGTGTGTGTTGAACATCACCTCACCTGTTGATGGCCAAATTAACACTCATGTAGCTTAAGTTAATGGGGCAAATCAGGGATTGATTTGCTCTGCTGCTTCTAAGGACTTGCTTTTTCAATTATTTTTTCATTAACACAGAATTTAATTTCATTACTTTCCTTGCTTGTGTGGAAAGTAAATTCTTTTTATTTCCCATTTTGGCTTTTTAAACTCAGAGTCTGACTGCTGAGCTTACAGCTCTGCATGTACTCCACAGCAGCATGAAAACATTCAATGCAGCAAATTCGGTCCCTGGGGAATTTGGCTGCTCCTCATTAAAACTGAAAACGTTGCAAAGGATTGCCATTTTAAAAATTAGAGGAACAAGGCCAAGCGGTTACCAGCTTGATACTGCAAACTTATACTCACAGATGCAGACTTTTTCCAACTCTTTCCTCACATTAGAAATGAGCACCAGCACAAGAACTAGATTTCCTAGCTCTCAGCCATGGCTTGGACAACATGGAGTGTGGCAAAAACTTTATACTTGATTAAATGCAATTTCTCTCATTACTCTTATTTTACATTATATTCATGTGCAATCATTCTCATGGGTTGTTATGTTACCTCCAAGGTTACCAGTGATCCATTCCTGTATTCGGGATGCAGTTCTGTTGGGGTCAGTAAGGTTGGTTTGCTGCAGGCTGCTGTTTGCCCAGCGTGCAGCATACGCAGTGAAGTGGGGTGAGAGCTGCACACCAGTGTCCACGAAGAAGGAACATGCCAGCTGAACCACCATGCCTTGGCTGGAGTCAGTCACTCCTTCGTACACTGCATGCAAGAAATCCTGCACACTTTGATCTGCCAGGCAAGAGAGAGGGAAAAACTGCAATTATCATGTTGAGGCTAAGCATAGCAGAGATTGCACCAGGGCTCTGCAGCTCTCAACTCCAGTGCTGACACTGGTGTCCTCTGACAGTTAAAGCACTCTAACAACTGAAGCACCCTTGACTTTACGGGACATTACTGTCAAGCACTACTGTCAAGGATGGTGGCATGCCGGGCACAGGAAAGCACTCTTCATGTTGCTGTAGAAATCACTCTAGTGCAGATACGTCAAGCGGCTGATTTCACATCAGGCTCACACCTCTATGCAAACACAGCTCTTACAGTTCATAAGGTACATTATTTTTTCTTGGCATTCTCTGAGTTCCGGTTAGTGAGATGTAGCACCTCTGGCCATGACTGGCTGAGCTGCCAATGCCGCAGTACCTCTGTCTCCTTCTCCTGCCACTACCGATGCCACCCGTCCCAGGAAAGGCATCTCCCTGACTGCCCCAGGTCTGTCTCTGCTACCCTTCATCCTTATGTGTTGTTTTGTTTCTTGAAGGATGGTACCCCAAACTGGCCCAGTATTGCAGATGAGCCCTGGCAGTGCTAAATAGAGCTGAGAGGTTGCTTCATGTGTGTTACAAGAGACTCTTTATACAACCTGCAACAGTGTCTGCTTTTTTTTGAAGTACAATTATATTTCCCATTCAATACTCATTTTTTAATTCCTAAGAACCCTCAGATTCTTTCCTAAAAGCACTGTTCTTTGGCTCATTGTTCCCTGATTTGAACGCTGATTGTTCCTTCTAGATGCAGTATTTTGCACTTGTCCTTATTGAATTGTGTCCTATTCACTTCACACATTTCTCCAGTTTTCCAGGATCCTTTTAAATTCTATTCTGCTCTTCCAAAATGCTTGTAGCCGTTACGAGATCAGTGTCATTAAAAAATTCAATAATGTATTCTCTAGTTTGTTGTCTGCTAATGAAAATAGTTGAATAGTGCCCTGGTCTTCTGCTCCTGGGGAGTTCATGGTAGTCCAATGGTGGCAGCTTCTGTGATGGATACGGGGTTGAAGTGTTGGCCCAACAGGAATGAGTCCTGCAAACTTAAAGGATCTTGTGTTTTTAAAATCAAAAGGTTTGTAGTAGGCTTCCCTGAAGGGTGATTTAGCAGCCATTTCTGGCTGTCTTTATCTTGCTCGCTGTAATGGTTTGTGATGGGATAGTTCATGCTGAGGTGACCTGCTGAGACCTGGGACTTGCACTCAGTCTGAATGCTGTTTATGGGCTCTGTGTCAAATGTCCTCAAACTTCCAGTGTTCATGGTTCAGCCCCTTTCCCATATCCCTTGCTGTGCTTTGTAGGAGACTTGCCTATGTCTAGCGAATATAAGTCTTGTTGAGATTGTTACTTTCCCTTAAGATGCTTTCAGCAGGTTCCTCTTTCTAAAGATAAGTATTCCATGAGGACTGGGAAATGTCTGGAGCACTGCCCTTCTTCAGCAAGATGTCAGTGCCTCTTGGCTCTGGGGGGCCACCAGGACCTTTCTGATTTCCCCACCTAGTGTCCCAGATTCTGTGTGAAAACTCAGTAGCTCACTGTTGTATAGGAATTGCTGGCCGCTGTATCCAAGAGGGGTCAGTATTGTGCCCCTTGCTTCTTCAGGTTGCTGTACTTGGCTGAGGTGCTCCTCTGCCCTGGCCTGAAACCCTGGGGTGTCCTGAGCAGCTCACAGGTATCTGGCTCTCCATGGGCATGGCTGGGCTTGCCGTTACGGGCTGGCTGGAAATCTTTGTTTTGTCTCAAGGGAGACCTGGGGCAAAGAGAAGAATCACCCAGTTCCTCCAGATGCCTGTGGACATAGGCAGTGCTGGAAGGAAGTCAGGCTGGGCTGCTGCCTGGGATATGGGTGGTTTGGGGTGGCTAACTGGGGAAGTCTATCCTGCCTGGACCAACCTGTCCCAGGCTGAGCTTCAAGTCAAGGGCAGGATCACCGTGAACCTCCAGCTGACAGCTAGGTCATCAGGAGACTTTTACTACATTGGTTCAGATTCTTGATGGGATAAGGGGAGAGTTTCTAATGATTTCTACCACCTGAGAATCCAATGCATGTTTTCTGACTTAATAGTGTTCTTTTAATAACCTGCAGGAAGACTAATCACCTATGGGAAGTGTGGTATTAAAATTTAGATCTATTACTCTTTAAGGGATAAAATATTTAACTCCTTGAACAGATGTCAAGAAAACTCACATGGTCTGAGGTGTAAAGTGCTTTTCTTGTGTGTTTTGCATTAGTGCAGGAGCATTTGGCAAGCTCTCTGGAGGATGTGAGAAATCAAAGTTGGTAAATTGGAAGCAGATGTTAACGTGAGGTGTGGTATCCTGAGCTTGTTCATATCAAAGTGCTTAGCTAACCAAAGTCCTGAATTCTTACTTAGAAAACAGTTCAAAGTTGCTTTAAAATACTCTACCATGGATAAAATAAAACAGCAAGGGGAAAGAATTTTAAAGCATGTCATTTTGTCTGTGCTGTCTAGAGAGACACTCCTTTATACATTGTTTTTCTTACTACTAGAATAAAGGTGAACAAATCTTCCAAACATTAAAAGAAGATTACAAGTGCATATAAGAGCGGATTCTCCATAAATAGTGACTGAACCATCAATGTTTTCATTGTTTTCAGCCTGCTAAAGTTTTAATCACATCCTTCATTATTGTTTAAGACAGACCAACAGGAACATTAATGCAAACATCTAATGGAAGAAAGGAATTTTATCAGATATGCATACATACGTGATTTGGTTTTACTCATCTGATAGGAAATTTGATCTAAGTATTTGATTTACTTATTTGACTTAAAACATTTGAGGAAGTGGTTTCCTTCTCTGTCACTGGAAATGTGCTGTTATAACCAATAGCAATAGATCCCATCCTACTTTATTTTCACATTCATGCATTAATATTACTGAAAGCTAAAGTTCATGTGGCTTGTGGCACAGACAACTAAAATGGAGATAAAATGTCTGCTTGATATGATGTGCCACATGAGAAGACGTAAGGCAGCGCAGAAGAGCTAACAGGTCATTAACAACCTCTGCACTTCTCTTTGTTACATTTTGTGTGGAGGCCTGTACCTGAATTTCACTGAGCAATATTATTCTTAAGGTTCTTTCTTAATGACCCCCTCATGACCAGAAGTGTCAAGCAAGGAATAATCCTTGTATGAATTAATGTTGTTCAAATTACCCTGCTGAATTTACAGAAACAGGAATCTTATAGGCAAGACTTCATTATAACAGCAGCTCATAACATAGATGCACTGTCCTTGTGTCGGTACAGGCAGCTGTATCTATATATATGAGCCCGAGTTAGCTCTTACTGCTGGGTTGGTTTTGAATATTAGTGCTATACAGAATGGTAATGGTGACTAAGGCAGGTTACAGCACAGGATGGTGAAATCGCTGTAGGTTTTATCTTTAGTATTCATACGCTGAAAGTAAATTTTATGCTGAGAAATAACGGTGTCATCTCTATACATAAGTCTTGTATGTAAGCTGCAAATTTTGAAGATGAGGCAGTCATCTGCTTTTGATAAACATTGTGCCCATAATGTGAAATAGTTTTTGACGTGTGATGTGAAATGGTAGGATAATCCAGAGCTAAAATGAAAACAGCATCCTTAAATTCAGCTGATTTAATGCTGGATTTTAAGACATCTGCCTTTTCCATATCCCTTCCAGATTCCCAGTGAGTTTTATTTTAGCCTGCTTTCAGGGAAAGATGCAATTGCACCATCCATCTGTCAATGTATATCTCTCTCTGCCAGTCTCCTCCTAATAACTTTTCATCTTTTTGGCCAGTTGTGATAACATTAGAGAAAGGTGCAAAGTCTTAAAGATAATTCAATTTCTATAGGTTTCATAAAATTTGTTAATGGGATAGGAGAGAAAATGTAAGTGGGATAGGAGAGAAAATGACTGTCCTCTGCCTGGCACTTCCTCACAGAGGACGCAGGGGAGGCCAGGACACAACAGACATGATGAACCTCTGGGAAACCAGGAGCAATTCTGCTGTTCATGGAGGTAGCTTTTCTAGATGTAGTTGTATTTCAGTGCAGTAAAAGAGTAAGCACTGATCAAAGAAGAAGAGGAATAATAACATGCATATCAAATATTCCCTTGAGTTTCCTTTGTCCAGCTGATACCTGGCTATCAAAGATGGAGAAAACACTCCTAAGCTACATCTTGCAGTGAGAGAGAAGACAGAAGTTTAGTATGATGTGTGCAATTGCTGTTTCCTTAGTCAAACTGTGAATTTATTGCAAAATGTAAGAAAAGAATTATTTTTTTAAGCAGTACATTACCATGAATGTTGTACCCTAGGGCATCCTGCAGCTCCGTAAAGGTATTTCCTTGAGCTCCAAACTGCAGCAGCTCCAAAGAAACAGCCACACTTGCTGGAGAGACTACCAGATTGGTTCTGTTCTCTGTTTCGGATACATGCCGGTAGAGATTGATGGCAAATTCAGTCTTTAGCTCTTTGAGCTCATCATAGGAGATACAGTTTCCTTTGGTTAAGCAGCAAGCAGACAGGATAAATGCAGAGAAGAAAATGGGCAACATGAAGGCAAGCTGGGAATGCTCTCCACCAGATAATCATACCTGCGATTAATAACACAGTTATATTTAGAAAAGCAATAGGCTGAGGTGACAGAGGAACTTCCTTTTTCCATCAGTGTTAAGATATCACTTGCAATACTAATGATCACTGTTGAAATACTTGTCCAGGTCTACCCAGTAGCTATTCTCATAAAACAAACAAACAAAAAAAGATGTAGGGACACACTGATGGCTCTGTTGACTAACAAGGAACGAGTTTTCCAGAATGCTGTACCCATATGGTATGGTTGGCCATTACAGAGACGCAGAGCCCCTCAGTGAAAAAGTTAGCTACCTGCATGCATGATGGGGCACCTTAGTGCAGTCTCTGTGTTGCTGAGCACCCACAGCTCCTTTCTGTCCCCAGCAGAAAGAGGGTCGCATCCAGCACTCCCAGAAGGGAGGCCACCCCTTGTGAAGGGCATGTATCTAACTGGGGTCTCCCGGCTGGGGTTTAGATCCAAGTTCGCAAAAGCTTCAAATTTCCCTCCCAGATATTCCTTCTGTGAAATTTATCCCAGTGAAAAAAGATGGTATTTGCAAAAGGCTCCAGTGCTTGCAGCACAAAATCACTGCTTCGGATTTTTATGGGTAATCAAGCATTGGTCAACCTTACATTAAGAGACACTTATATTCATATTTAAAGGAATAACACTAAAATGACAGAATAGCTTTCTTTACAGAATATCACCTTTTACATTGTATGCAAGTATATTTTAAAAAATACTGCACCTTCTTTCACTTCAGGATTTCCTACAAATCTTTCTCCATGCCCTTTGCTCTAGAGAGTACCTCTAATGCCTTGTATTTACTCACAGTTAGCTCTGTTAAATTGTCTTGCCTTTCTGTGTCCTTCTGGGTGTCTGAATGGAAGCTAAGTACGTCTTGTCTCCTTCTTTAATAGGTAGTGGAGTAAAGACTAAGTCATGAGACTGCATTTAAAGGGATAGTCAGTGATCAGACTCTCTGTCGGCGATGTCTGTACCACTCTGTCCAAATTCCTGTAGGCTACAAGCTCTATGGAGAGCCAGGCAAAGCAGCATGCCACTGACCAGCAAATCCAAGGCAAGGAACAAAAAGGTACACATGGAGATCCAGTCAGCAACTTCCTTGCAAGCCCTGCTCAAGCCTCATGAGACTTGTGACCTGCTGGTACCAAGCAAGGCATCTCCTATCTCTCTTCCCACCCCCCTCCTTCTTTTATATGAATTCCATTGATTCCTCTACCACAAAGGGGAAGAGAAAGGGCTCTCTGTGTACCAGGCACACAGCTATTTTTTTCCTCCACTTTGAGACTTTATTCAGAAATCCCATGCAATTAAAATGTCTTTATTTGCCATTATTTTTTTTTTTAATGCCATCCCAAATAGCAAGATTTTCATTCACTCTTTAGTTTCCAGGAGGAAAGAAACAACAAAGTGGTGCACTTGATGGAGATTGCATGAGGAAGGGGTCACTTTGAATGAACCAGAAGCAGAAGAGCTGTGGTTGTGACCGCTTTAAAAGCAGTTTCAGCTGTTCATGGCTTTCTTCATGTAACAGGATCAAATCCTGCCCATCATATTCACAGGTTCAGCCTCACAGCTTCACAATGGCACCTAAGGCAAGTGAGATTTTGGCTTAGAAATGTGTGTAAAACGGCAGCTTACTGATCTTCATGGAGTTTGACATTATATATACACTTAGCTATTTTACAACATATGTTCCTGTTGCAACTGGGAAAGAAAACATGGGAAAAAAGGTCATTAAAATCAAGTAATAGTGTTTATGTGCTACTGTTTCATCCTTAGCAGGGAAGGAGCAGCCATGCAATTGAATTAGGACCCAAATGAGCATGAAGGAATGGGCCTCCCTTCGTCCGCATTTGTGCTGTTCCTCTCTTTCTGCTCTTCTGAGAAGATGACAGAATGGACACTGATACTGGGATCTGTCTCAGGATCCTGGGGTTTTGACCACATTCCTGCTAGGATGGATGAAGGGCAAGAGTTTGGCCAGTCCCAGTCTAGTACAACAGGCAGGGATGTAGCTTTTGCCATGGATCTCAATGGCAGTATCCTCATGCCGAAAATTACATTTGGGTTTAAAAGTTTTGCTGAATGAGGACCTCTCTGCTGAAGTTATCATGAATAGCATCCATTGGACTGGAGGTCTATTCAGAGGGAATGAAACGGAGGCCACCAAGTGGTTTCTCAAAGGGCTCAGAGCTGTTGATAGATAAATTAACTCTGATCACTGGTGAGGATGGTACAGCTGGATTTGATGTGATGTTCCCAGAGGCTCCAGACCTGATAAGACATTTCCTCTGTGCCCTGCCTGATACTCTTCTGTGGATTTATTAAGATTTAAAAGAAGGATAGGGATTCCCTGAAGGTTTTAGACATTACTGTCAAAAATTGACATTTAATTCCCACCTGGCAAAAAATGAAGCCAATGTTGCCATTCAGATTTGGGCTAAGTATCTATGGAAGATGTAATTGAAAATTGGACCCAGTATAAATGTGTTGTAGGACAGCACCATTTCTGTTGGAAAGAGGAGAAAAAACATTCTGGCTCATGTCTCATCACAGAGGGGACATAGAAATTGGGGTGTTTGTTTCAAATCCTCCCTTTCTGCACCTGATTCAGGAAAGGAGAGCTGTGGAGACATCTTAGCAGCAAAAACAGTGCTTGCAGACAAGGAGACAGGACTTAAGAAAACTAAAAATGAATCAATGCCGTTCAAAGCAGCCATGGGGAGTAAGAAATGAGTTTTACATATAATGAATAAAAAAGAAAATCCATTAGTGAATGATTAGAAGGATAAAAGGCAGTAGAGTAAGAAAGAAGGAAAAGTCAGTAAAACTAACTCTCGTAAAAAACAAGTAATAAAATACTAGGCAGAGGGCATGAACATTTATCAATATCAAGGCCAGATCCAGAAATCTCATGCCCCTTCAGTTTAGCAGCCTCAGTTTTAGGTTCCTCTTCCCCAAAGTGGGATCCAAAGCCAAGAACTGGGTATCTGAGGAGAAGGTGGTGCCACGCAGGTGAGAGTCTGAGAACAGCTTGCCAAGTGAGCCTGGGGAGCCAGGAGCTGAGCTGTCCAAGTAAGGGCAGTTTGGGGCATAACCCAGGGGCTGCACACCAAATAGGCCAATTACAGAAATTCCAGGTCAAAAAGAGAGGTGTCCTGGACCTACAGAAATGTTAGGATTGGGATGCTGTGGAGAAAGGGAGTTTCTAGCTCTTTTTTAGGATTTTTTATTTTTTTGGAGTCGTTAAACTTGCCTGTGTCCTAGTTTAGGCATCACATCTTTCTTTGAGTCTTAATCTGGATATGCATCACAAGGTACTGAGGAAAGTACTGATAAATTTGCTGGCAATCATTTTATTTTTAAAACGCTGGAAAAGCTTTTAAAAAGGCATGCAATTGACTGGTCCCCAAGATAACTCTTCACAGACAGAAAGGGGCAGAGGTAGAAGTTGTATTTTGAGAATTGCTTCTTGACGTTGAGGTAACTTAGACTGCCTGTGAGGGAAGTGAGGAAAGGCACAAAATGAGGACGTCTGGAGAAAAATACAGCACAGCGGTGTGTGGGTAGGAGGCTGGAGCACATGGTGTTGTGCCTCCATGGAGCTCCTCTGGGCATGTACAGGAGCAGCTCTGAGGGCTTCAGAGGGAGCCCAACCTCTCTGTCCCCTCACTGAGCAGAGAAAACCACCACTCTCTGAGAAGGAAAACAGCAAAGAGCTTCCTGATGTGTGAGCAAGCCCCCAAACAGGGAGCAGAACCGGTGGGGAGTGCCGGAGGGAAGTGGCAGGTGGCGGCTGCTTTCACTGATGGATTAGATCCTGTCTGCCTCTGCGGTGTGCCAGTGCTGTTACCGTATGGGCCCTCGATATCCTCCTGTGTGACCATTGTGGTGGGCAAAGGGACACACTGCTGAAGCAACCCCACAGCTCAACAATATCAGACGCCATCGTAGGTGGCTCTGCAATGTCTGATGTGAAAAACACGCAAGAGTAGAAAGGAGAGACAAGGGAAAGAGAAATAGCCAGAGGCAGCTGTTCTCTAGAACTTAATCTTCAAGGTCTTCGCAGGCCAGATTCTGCTCTCACGTGCAGGAGTATGAATGCAAACCGTTGACATCCACTTGGGCCCTGGAGCAAATAGGGCGATGTCGGGGGAGTATGGGCTGGGAGGCTCCTCTGGGGGACAAGGTGCTCCCTGACTGTGGAAAACAGACTCAGGGTCGAGCCTCCACGGCGGTGGCATAGGGGAGGAAGATGAGGAGCTTGTCCAGCCCTGGAAGCAGTTAGATGTCACAGGACTGAAATGAGAAACTGGAGGAAAAGGCATAGCCAGCATGGGCACTGTGGGCTGAGAGAGATTTCTTTGGAAGCCTTTTTTCCCCTCCAATGTTTCTCCCAGGAGGCTGGAGTTTTCTCTGTTTTATTAATCTGTGTTCTAATAAAACTGAGCCCTGGTTTGGCGCGGCTGCTGACAGGAAAGGGGAAGCAGTTCTGCATTCGGGTTCTGCCTAGTTTGGACTCCTACTGCACAGACTTTACACAGAAATCCAGAGCAGAATTTAGCCCAGGGAAAGGCTGGAAGGGAAAAACGGTGAGAGGACCAGCTAAGAAGCAGGTTTTCCTCTTCAGAACCCTCTTGTTTACTTTCCTGTGTCAGGTTGGTTTCCAGCAATCTTCCTTTCACTCTAGCACAACCCTGTTATCAGCAGGATTACCGTACATTTACCCCTTCATAAATGAGAACAGCATTTAGCCTTCTCTCTGCACCTGTTTTTTGTGTGCTTGCTCTCTTTAAGATATATAACCCTGGGGAAATTAAATTGAATCCAAACCAGCTTCCTTCCTGCTTACATCTCTCCTCCAGGAGACAGCCCGCACTGCAAGATACCAACACATTTGCTCAATCAGGAAGAAGGTTCTGCTGAATTTCAGCATAATAAAAATTTGCATCATCATTTCATACAGAGCTTATTCTGTGGGGAGGTGGTTGGCTGTGGAGCTGCGAAACACCCAGCTGAGCAAGTTCAAGTGAATTTGTTTACTGCTCTCCACACTCCATGTAAAAACCACCACTGCCTCTGCCTCCCACTGGGGCCTGAGGACAAAATCTGGCTCTTCAAAGGATGACCACTGTAAAGGATTGCCTTCAAAGGAGAAGTCCAGTGAAGTGAATAATTTCTCTGAGGCTTTATTGAAAGAAAAACCAGCCAGGTGACCTTGTGGTGGCATCTCAGACCAAACTCCACATGCTGGCATGGCAGCAAACCCCTCTGCAAGGCATGGTCTCACTGAGCATGTGACCTCAGTGCCACCGCCTGTCCGGCCAGACCCAGGTGGGGAGGATACACGGTGCAGAGCCCCGCAAAGGGACTCCATTCTGCGGGAGCCCCCAGACACTGGGTCTGACAAGGAGCCCTGTTGCAACTGCAGGTTTAGGTTTACTTGCATGTGGGTTGAAGCAGGTCCCGGCTCCTACCCCTGCACGGTGCAGATGGGGAGTGGAGAACTGGCAGTGAGGACCATTCACTCACACTCTCCTGCCCAGCTCCAGGTGGAAAGAAGCACTGTTAGCAGCGATAAAGGCTTTTTGGCAGCTCTCACAGCTGGAGGCAGCCTCCCTGCCCATGGCTAAGTAGCAGAGGGGCAGGGACACAGGCTGGCTGTGACCAAACTGCGCAGCGCTTGGCTCTCGGTCCCCTTCAGCCCCTGCGGCTCTAAACCATGAATATCACATTTTTGTGGGTTCATTTTCCTGTGTCTCTAATGCTGCAAGTGGAATAAGGGAGGAGTGATTCTACAGCATCACACTGGGGATCAGGGTTTCCTGCCCTGTGACATGCCCAAGGGCACATGGGTGCCCTTGAGGATGCAAGGGCTGATGGGCTAGTGTTGGAGGACTGTGTGCAACCCAGGCTTGGGCAGGCTTTGCCATGGGGGTTTTTGGGATAAGTCCTGGAATAAATGAGCCCTGATCTGTACCCAGGGGCAGTTTTGGAGACAGGTAGTGGGAGCAACCCAAAATTTAGCTGGGCAGTAAGTTAACAAGCAGTGTGAGCTATCAGTACTGCAGTGAACTCCTTCTTCAAGTTGCAGGATAGGCATTTTTGATGTGTTGTGTGATGTCTCCTTCAGTGGGCAGAATGGTGCCTTTCTCTGGTGGAAAGCAAAGCAAAGCAAACAGGAGTTCCTCTTTCACTGAATGAGGTTAACATCATAACACTGATGAAGTGACACACGTTTTCACATGCAGAAGCATAGGCTGAATAAGAGCCCAAATCAGGTCAGTCTTCTAACTGATGGTGACCATTCTCATTATACAGTTTTCAATAGACAGAATTCAAAAGGGCTGAGAAACCACAAGGACAAGATCACTTCTTTTTTTGGTTGATGAAACTTATTTGAATTTAAAAAAAAAAAAAAGGGAGAAAAGCTGATTAAGGAGAGAGTACAGGTTTTGTACATCCTTATTGTAATCCAAGTAGCTCTGCTTTGCATGTCTCATAGGGGAAGATGGCTTAAGAAACTCCAGCAAAAACAATGCATGAGCTCCAAGGAGATAATATCAGCGGTGTATATATTTCCTGCAGTGTTATATGAAGAGTTTAGCACTAAAACCTCTTCTCTGTGGACTCTGAATATGTGATAAGACCCTTCCTGAGTGCACCGCTGACCTGTGGCGGCTGCTGTCACAGATCGGCTACTTTGCTGCCTGCAGTAGCTCAGAGGTGCTGCATCAGCACGTTCAGAGTTGACTTGCCAGTCTGTGAAATGCCACCTCTGCCCCCAAAAGTCACCCTTTTGGTATCTGCAGATTTAAAATGCTTCTGGGGGAGAGTCAGTACGCTGCATGGGGCCTGGTGGAAATTCACTCGACAAGACATGCCAGTGAGCCAAAAGCAGAGGTGGGGAGCAACACTGTGGCAGCATATTTTCCTCCCAGATGACTACATGAACTGACAATTTAAATACATTTACTGTTGACAGGGAATATAAAGTATGTTAAAAGCTGATTTTAATTCAGATGCCCCCCAAATGCTTATCTAACTGACTATCACAGTCTCCTACAATGCCAAATAAATGGTGCCAAGTAAATGACATTGGAAGAAGTCCTCGTATGAGCATGTTGCCAACTGCAATTTCTGCTACTGATCTGGCTGAAATGACAGGGAACCAAACAGAAGACAAAAACATGAAGATGTTTATGAAGTTGCAGAGCTGACTTCCCATAAGAAGCCTGGTTTTCAGAAAGAGGGATTTGGTTGAGTAGCTGAGAGAAATGAGATCAAATGGGAACTTCCAGAGTGAATAACATGGAAGAATATTATTTACAGGGCAGCTCTGCATAGGCCAGTTCATAGGCCTGAACTGACCACATGGATCCACATTGAAAGCCACAGTGCCAAACTGGCTTGGTACTGAGCCACAGCTTTTATATCCTGCCTGTCATCCCACAGATACCCTTCCTTCAGCCTTGGCATAAGGTCAGAAAACCAACTGGATCTAAGTGAGTAACATTTGACTGACCTCTGGGGCTGCTGGGCCTGTGCAGCAGGAACAGCACATGTGCAACGTGTCCCATTGCAGCTGTCGTGTGTGCCTCCCTGTGCTCACTGCAATTTCGCAGCAAGCCGTTGTCCTGCCCTCTCAGCTCAGCTTGTGATGTACCCCTGAGCTGGGCAGAGAAGCAAGGTTGTACTTATTTGTGCATGTTGCACATATTTTCTCATGCGTCCACTTTGGTGCACCAAAGTTGACCCAAGCTAACCAAACCCTCCCACTCAGCCAGCCCCAATCTTCCTCCCTGGAGGAGTTTCCTCCCTGGCATTCAGTGCTTCTTCACCAGAGCGTCCCACGCATTAATAGTTGTGGGAAAGCTCAGATGTAATTCACAGATGTCCCTGTATGTTAGGCATTTCTCCTGACAATCTTGGCCGCCTCTTTCCTAAGCAGATTTCTGTATTTGTGCCATCCCAATGCTGGCACGGCAGCACCGAAGAGCAGCAGTGCAGGTGGGGGTCCCAGCGCTGATCCAGCTCCCTTGCCAGCCTTGCTCCACTAGAGCTCACAGCAGGGCCTTGACGGGTTTTGGTGGCAGCAGCAAGGCGTCCTTGCACTACCAGCCAGCACTGCGTGGAAAAATGGTCCTGCTCCACCATGACAGGCGCAGAAGAAAGGGTGGGTGGGGTGCTTCCTTCTCCCTCTGCTAGCAGGGCAAAACAAAACCTTTATTCTTTAGGTGCTGATCTGCTCTTGCAGCTTACTCCCCATTTCAGGTCATAATCCCTTTTGGTGACATCACAGATACTGCTGCGGCCGCCAAAGTGATATCACAATGAAAAGCTTATGACTGTAAATGGGGAATAAGTCACAAGAACAGATGACCTCAAAAGGAGCTAATATCCTGTTATTATATAAATGTCCCTAATACTTACATAAATGTTCCAGTAACAAAAAATAAGGAAGAAAAAAGGCCCAATGGTCTATCAGAGTATGTGAAGATGTGTGTAAATTTGACATGTTTCTCACAGACCTGTAGATACTTTATTAGTCTGTCTTTCCTCTAAAAATCTTTCTACTATTATCTCCATTTATATAGCTGTTCAGCTTTTTTAATCAACCTCAGGATCCTTCCTCACTTAAAAATAGTATTACATTTAAAATTAAGAGAAAAGTACAAAAGTTCTCCATATTTTGACATGTCCAATAACCACTTACATGCTTAGGGACAGCTAAGCACCTCAACAAAATATAATCTACATTTCAGTGTCAGGAATGCATTAAATAATTTGAACAATAAGAGCAAGGAAATGTGTCCTTTCTGTGAAGCCCCCTGGGCTCCATGGGAAGTGCCATAGACTGGGTGTAAATATGAAGCTATCTAATTATTAGCTGTTGTATTTTTATGATAAATAGAAACTAATAAAATGGAAAACTAGGTACAATTGTATCCCAGAAAAAGCTTTACTGCAGCTATAAAAATTATACTTCATATGCTGAACTAAATTCTTAGAAGTTGGAAATAATGTTCAGAATCTCTAAGGCCTTGTTTTTGTAGATGTCTTGTCTCCATTATGCTGCTGGCTTATTATTTTCCATGGCCAAATATTTGTTACATTTCCTCCTGGAAAAATTTTTAATGGATTTTCTTGCTTTGATAAGATAAGATGCACGTTTAAATGCCTCTAGGGATAAATAATTTCACGTCAACACTTCCAAGCACAAAGTCTGGATCTTCAGTAAGTTTTTATATTATGCAAGTAGACATTTAAGGTATTTAATACTTTCTAACCTCTAGTGCCCTTTATACACAGAGACAGGCAGTCAGCAGGGATTAATCTGATCCTAATTAACCACAAACTCTTCTGATATTTGGTCACTGCACAGTAGCGTGCTGCCAGGTACACAGAGGTAAACTGATCTGGATTATCTGCCGGTGCATGTGCTTCATGGAGGGAGGTCTAGTGCTCCGTGTTGTGGGTGAGTTACAGGCAGACATGGCTTTAAACACAGAGTGGGGAGACCACTGTATGAAGCTGGAGTTGTAAGGAAAGGGGAAAGCACTAACTGCAAAGCCTCTTCCCAGCGGCTTTCTTTCGAGGTTTCCTTTTTACAGTTAGTATTTGTCAGTACGGCACTGCAAAAGGGCGGAAAGTGAAAAGCATGAAAATCCAAAGAAAAGAACAGATTTTTCTTCTTTTTCAGCAGTAAAGGAGCACTACTCTGTGGATACAAGTCCTCTCTCTTTTTCTTTCTTGTGTACAAGCACCATGTCTGATGGAGCCTCAGGAAGGTGTGAGTGACCGTGTGTGTCTTTACTTGCATGCTGCCCAGCGTGGCTCTCATCCTCCCTGACTGAGCAGCTGAGCTCTGCCCTCCTCACGCGACACAGAAAGCAGAGTGCTGAAGGTCCTTCCCAGCCTCATGGTAGCCCACAAAGCAAACAACGTGCAGCAAAGTGAGCAAGGTGGGTATGAGAAGAGTCTTACACTGGCGGTGGGGAGAAGCAGCTGTGAGAGCCTTGCACCGCTGTGGCACTGCAGGCAGCAAGAGCACCTGGGAGGAGAGGGATGTGTCTGCTTGAGGCATGAGGGAGACCTGTGTGAAGCACAGAGACCACAGCAAAGCTCACAGGCTGCTGCAGTCCAGGTGTCCTGGTGCAACCCAGAAGCCCAAAAGAGCTTCTCTGAGGCCAGAGTCCTGCTCTTCCCTCCCTCCTGATGCAGGCTTAATGGTAGCCCATGGTGTCCTGCACCAAGAAAGGCAAAGCGTATGGCTTACTGTCTCCATAGAAGAACTGTGATTTCTACCTAGTGGTCCAGATGATGGACTCAGCCTGTCCTTGTGACCGCTGTGAGTGACAGCTGAACAGACCTGAAGGGACAGCCAGGCACCGGGACAAATAATCCTGCTGGAGAAAAATCAAGGTTAGTTTACGGCCGTAAGGATAAGAGCAAGGGGAAAGCAGGACATCCAAAGATGGATCAATAAATATGGTCACAATGGCATTGGGATCCTCTTTCAAGTGGAAATATCCCTCTGGTAATTGAAGTTAGTCAAAGTCAGTGCACAAGAGAGCATTAAGGGGTTGATTTACAGCAGGGTGGATGGGTTGCACCTGCTCCTGCTGGTGTCCAATTTAATGTGGCCTGGCTGATGTAGCTGAGAAATGAACCATCACACTCTTTGTGAGCATGTTCCCCCCAGTTATACACTGTTGTTTTCCTGCTGACAGTGTTCTACAAAAATTTATGCATTTATAGCAGTTCTTTTTTTCTTTTTCCAGCAAGGCAACTGCCCTAGCACACATCCTTCACAGGCCTGAGCAGGTCTCTACCAACTCAAACCTGGACCTGGCATTTGGTTCCTGAACAATGAGATGCAGCAGCTGAGGCTAGAGTGTCCCTTCTCTCCCGATAGAATATCTGAGAGCACCATCAGTCTCACAGAAAGAAGGCTCCTGACTCTCTCTGCTGTGCTTGAGAGACAGCTAGCTGCTAAGAATAAGCCAGGGGCTTTTCTCACTAGGAGGCAAAGCAGATTTCTTTACTCTTCAGGGAAGAGCTCAGGAAATCATCCACCTGATTCCCCTGCCAGTGGCTGGCTCCGTGCCACCGGTTTCTCCTCCCCTGCGATGGCCTGGCACTGTCTGCAGGCTGTTCCCCAGCCCCCTCCCTCCTACCCTCATCACAACCTGGGGCCTTGGGCAGCTCTCTTGGGCTCTGGCACATGGGTCTTACCCATGGCAGCTGCATTTCTCTCCTCCCAGGTATAAAAGAGTGTGCAAGGATAAAGGTGCAATGCAGTGTTAGAGCTGAAGATGATTCACGGATTTCATTTCCACAGGAACAAGCAGTAATCTGCAGTTGCATCCTCCTACCCATTCGTGTCGGAAGATGATGGTGCTCAGCTCTGCCAGGGTTGGTCTACTATTTGCTAAGGCAACAAAGAAAACTGAGTACACAAGGTGGCAAGAAACATTTGTTACAGAGCCAAAATAACCCCTACCCAATGTTAATGCTGGATGTTAGCAGTGCTGGCTTTTGAGCTTCATGACAGTGGCAATGGCCAAACCAGCACTTGAATAGGGAGCCAATATGTTAATATGAAACTTTTCTCAGAAGGGTGGGTCCTGGACAAAACAGAATCCTGTTGCCCTGCTCCCTGCAGGCTCTTCACAGACCCTCAGCCCTGCTGGACCATTACATCTGTTGTGTTGCCTCATTTGTAATGGTCGCTCAAGACTTCTGCATCATATCAAGGCAGGCTGATAAGATTACCCTTATGGCTCAGTGAAACAAATTTAAAATTGAAATTTTTTTTCCTGTATTTTTGCAGATGTTCCTACAGATGTAAAAAGGGAGGAAGCAGCAGAACAAAGGTCAGGGGAGCAGAATCTCCCAGAAATGGGATCCTGAAAAATAACATGCTGATCCTGAAGTGGGCAATGTTAGGCAAATTTGCCAAGGAGCTAGGTGGTAGTTCTTCAGATACAGTGGTGACCGGGGCACCTCCGATCCTCTGAGCACAGCGTGATTCACTGCCTGGGGTTTACCTTTGTTCAGATGGCCCGAAACAGGAGAGGCAAAAACCAGCTCAAGCCACAAAAATAGGCGAGCAGGTACTCGCATGAACAAGTGCTGGTTTTCATCATGAAATTTGTTTGCTTGCTATGCCCTGTCTTCCCCCCTGCCCTGCCCCTTAACTCTGAAGCATCGTCCCTGAACCATAGCAGTTCTTGGAGATCAAGAAAGTAAAAATAATATCCAGAGTAGCAGTGATTTTGGGAAGCTGCCCTCTCTCGTATCAGTGTGCAGCCTGCTTCTTATCCAGCCATGAGCTCTTTCTGACACAGCTGGAGTCTGGCAGAAGAGAGCTGGCTCTAAGCTGAGCTTTCAGGGCTCAAATGTGGGCTCAGCTCTTACAGAAAACATGCACTGCCTTCTCCTCCTTTAAAGTGAGGTCTGCTGGAATATGCATCTAAAAAAATAATACTGTTTTGTTTAGGTTTCTCTCTAGTTAGCAGCTCTACATTAGACCTAGGTTCAGTAACACAATGTTACTCTCAATTTTTCTCTGGGAAGACCAAAGCATCACATGGTGGAGGGTCTTGTGTGAAGCCACGCAGAAGGCATGTGCCATTAACTACAAGGATGGCTGCTGGTGTTTCATCTGGAGTTGTTTTCTGTGCACTTTGTCCTGAGATGCCTTTCAAGCTGGGACCCTCAGCACTGTTATATTCCTGTTATATTCCCAGCCCAGGTTGTACATTTGAGAACAAAAACATGGCAAATCTGTATTGTGGAAGAAAATGAAATTAAACGAGACTATCTTGTTTTGTCAGAAACATTACTAGTAATAGAAAAGAAAAAGTGTTAAAGGTCACCTCTTCAAGGACACAATGATGCGCTGATTCTGCTTGAGACGTGGCATAGCACATATGCTCACTGCATGACTGTTGTAATTAAATATAAAACATTTATTTCTCAATGGATTTTTTTCTCCTTGCTTAATGTGTCTCTCTTGCTGCTTTGTCTCATAACAACTCTATTAATTAAGAAAAAGTGTCAAAGGACCAGCTGATGAATGAATGAATCATGAAATTACAAAATTGCTGTTTTTCAATGTTTTCTTTCTTTTAGAGAGAACAGCTACATCTGCCTGTAAGTGCTCATGTCAAATATGGGGACATTTAATATTGCAGTTCATTGGAAAACAAGACTCCTTTTACTTCAGTGTTTCAAGAAGAGAAAAAATACTCATAGTTTGTTTAGGGAAAAAAAAAAGAGCTAGCAGTTGTCACAGTGTCAAAATTAATTATTTTGGATTGATCTATTTGACTTGACCTTTATGACCCTCAAGAATTCCAAATACTTATCAGTCAATCATTTAAATTCCTCAGCTAAAGCCTGTACCTCATTAAATAAAGAAATAAGGAAGGTCTTGGTATGCTTTTCTTTAGGCCTGTCACTCCTCAGTCTGAAAATACGGATCATGGCATCTTAAACTATTCTCAGGAGTTTCCCTTTTAAATATCAAAAGAGCCTTATGTTCCTCTATACATTTCATCACATTCTCATCAATGACACTTTCTTGCTGGTCCCTCTTAGGACTAACTTCAAATACTACCTTCAGTCATGGAAGGAGACCATGGGGCATTAAATTTACTGACAACTGTGCTAATGTCACCAAGCAAGAAAAGATTGTTGGTTGTTGTGATGGCCTAGTGAAAGACAAGGGGAAAGAGACAAAGGGTATACTTAGAAGACACATCTGGAAAAATTTAAGATGCATGTGAATCTTTCTGTGTGTGTACTGGCTTCTTAAAGACACTGGGGTCTAATGGGAATATTGCAGAATGGAGAAAGCGACCCAAAATATCAGACTATAGGATTGTGTATGTCCCAGATTCTGTCCTTTCTTCATTCTGGATGCAAAGCAAAACAGAGGTAGGCAATTATGTAGCATGTACCCTGCTGAGATACAAGCCACACGAGAAAAGCAGAAAACACCTTTGGGCATTACGAGTGAGGGAGAAATGGCTTGAAGGCCAAAAAAAGTGAAGATATTGCCCCGGAAACCTTGTTACTGGTGCTCAGTATAGAACAACCTGTCCATTGTTCCAGCTGCTGTCTCAGTGCTTGGTGTGACCCACATGGTCTCCTCAACACTGATCCTGTGCAATGGCAGAACAAGGCTGGGACCCCTCTCACCTCCCTTAGCTGCTTCCGAGTTAAGTTTCCTGTCTTGCCTCAGTGATGGGACACCATAGCTGAGCTATGAGGGACACACATGCACATCCTCCCCTGTCTGCTCTGCCGTGCAGTCGTAAAGCCTGGATCTCCCAGGAGCTCCTCCTTCCCTGCCTCCCACCACCTTCCCCAGACAGCTGAGGCAGGCTGCTCTGAAGTCCTCCTGCTGAAATTTTCACTTTGTGTAAGACCAATGAAATCTGTAGGGAGGCAGGATATCTGTTGATGGATGTAGCCAAGAGAAGCTGCTGGGCATACAAGCTTCCACCATTTTCAGACTGCTGCGGCTGTAGTAATGAGCCAACCATGTAAGAAACGTTTAACTGCTTCTTAGAGGTCTGGATCCTGGAGCTGCCGTACGAGGGCCTGGTTATAGATCACACCACAGAGGGCCTTTTGATTTCTCTGTGGCTCAGGGAATATCTGATATTGATGGAGAAGGAGCAGTCCCTGCCGCTTGCTGGTCCTTCTCAGGAGGATGCAAAATGTGCCAGGAAGGGGGTCAAACAGCAGCTTTTCCATTGAGGCAATTAAGTGATTTTCAATTTGAAGGGAGAAGAGATGACCGTCACTAAATTTCACACACCTTTGCTGAGCTAAACAGACACACATTTTACAGAGCTTCCAAAATCCCACAAGTGCTCCCTTGACAGACCAGCTAGGATCTGTCCATTGATTCTGGGCTCTCCTATATGAGTCACCTTTGCATTTCTTTGGGCTGAGACCCCGGTGCTTTGGTGAGCTGCAATAATGTGCACTACAGGATGCACAGGTAATATCATCTTCCTCTTTCCAAACCACAGTAACTTCACAGCCAAAGTTCTGCTGATGTATCAGATCCAATGTCCAAACTATGCCAATAGATACATTTCACATACATCATACATTTAATTCCATCATACATCTCTATTGATACATGAAAGCCAGCTTTTGCTCTGATCTGTATTTTCTCAAGATTGATAATTTCTTCCCTGAGCATTCAGCTTACTTTTGTTCCTGCCTCTTTAGGGTAGCACAGCTGGTTTGTTTTCCACTTTCAGTTTTTTACCTTTCTTCCCACTTTTCCCATTCTCTCACAGTGTGATGAGCATTACAAACCAGTATCCGGACCTGGGCTGCTGCCAAAGGGAAAGCTTAAATCAAAGGCAAATCAGAGCCATTTATAAATCAAACCTGAATAGATTTTTGCTGCAATTCGTGTCTTGCAGTATTGTGCACTGTGATGACTTGAAGGGGAAAGGCAGCAAACACTCATGGTGTAAAAAGGCTCAGAGTGGCACTTAGTCCCCCAGACAGAGTCCAGACTTCTCAAGTCTCTCTCCTCCTAGCAGGTAAGGCCTCACACAGAGTGGTGGCCCTTGTCCAGATTTGATAAGTCACCCCTGCCAATAGTCCCCATTTCCCCAAGACAGCAGAGCAGCAATTAACTCCTTTCCTGGTGTGTGGGTGACTTCATATCATGCACCTTCATCTGTCAGGCCCTGTGGCCCATGGAGGTGTCCCCACCATATGCACATATAGTGCGTATGGAGATCCACTACACCAAAGTTACAAAATTTGCAAATCTGCTTTCTTGTCCTCCTACTTGCCTCTCGGGGCAACACCAGCACCTCCCAATCTCTGGGATAAGAAGTGGTGATGTTCACTCTCTTGGTCAACATCATGGGACAAATCCAGCACTGTCACATTAGTTACTCAACTCAGCAGAAAGAACCTGATGTTGTTCAGCAGGACCTGCTCTTTTGTACCTGTAGTTTTTGCCCTGTGCAAAATCCAGATTGCCTGTGGCACCTTCAGTGAAGCTTCCCGGGAAGACAATGATTATTCTCATGGAAAAGTTGTTGCCCAATCCCTGAAACTGCAGTTCCCTAGAGTCTAGTTCTAAGAACCAGCAATAAGAAATAGGACTGACTGTTATTCTTATCACCTTTGTGAGAATTCTCTTATGTAACTTAATTTAATTTATCTACTTTTTTCTATACAGCATTCTTTTCATGTACCCAGAATCTTAACTCCTATATCACAGAATGCAGTCCCCTGTCTGTACTTCTCATCCATCCTTATCTCAAGTCGTCTTTTTTTTTTCATGCCAGTCTTTACAGGATTGCATATAATTTTCAGAAGATTTCACACTTCTGAAAGTCCATATGGTTGTCAAATTCTTTTCTGATGCCACTTGTTTATGGCTTCAAAATAATCAACATGGATTCACACATCCTTTTTTTTTCCCCCTTTTCCCCCCCAGTCTCTTTTGTACACAACTCCAATAAGATTAATTCTCTTCTCCAAATGATGCTGCCAAATTTGACACATCAGCAGAGAAGGCCTGGGGCAAAAATCTGTTCCATCTTGCTATGCTATTCATTCATGTCAGGCTGCAAGCTAGCTGTCACTCCAGAGATCAGCCAGGTTTTCTTTGGACCATCTACCAAAAATTGCAGCATCAGAAAAGGCACGTGCTGGTGACCTGGTATGTCTTACAGAAAACAAGCCTCCACGCCCAGAGAAGAGCAGGGCACACCTGCATCTGCATCCTCATGGATGTGACTGAACGACTCCCAGCGATGCGGAAAGCAGAGTTTTGTACCCTGCAGCCTGCTAGAGATAAGGTAAGTGCCAAATCCCATTGATTCAATATGGAGAGTCTAAGGAGAGGAGTGGGCAGGAGGAAAGGAGCCTGGGGCCTGTCCTGTCCTGTTCTGGACACAGAGCTGCAGGCAGAGCCCCAGACTCGGGTTCTGTCTGAAGAGATGAGACAGCGGGGGTGGTGGTGGTGTGGACAGGAAGAGTGGGAGCACTTCCAGGCTCGTGTTGGCCAAGGAGGGGCTAGCGCCGATTTTTATGGGCCTGGGTTTTGTGAAGGAGAGGGATGAGCTGGATGGGAAGACAAAGAAAAGAAAAGGGAAGATTAAGGGGAGGAAGGGAAGGACAGGGAAGAGGAGGGTTTGTGGGGACAGGCAGCACGAATCCAAGGGAACTCATCTGCAAAGGAAGGGGTTGAAACAGTGAACCAGCCCGTCAGCTCAGAGCAAAGGTTGTCCTGGAAACCTGGAAAACACTCCCTTCACTCGGGCCCTGTTAGCAACCTGACAGCTTCAGCGTCCTTAGCCCCTGGGCTGACGGCTCCCCTCCACCATCCCCATATCTCACCCCGATGCCTTGAAGAGCAGGGTCTTGCATGGCCCCGTGTGCCTGGAGCTGGTGCACTGTCTAGGGCTAGAAAAAGGGAGGAAAGTCACAGCTGGTTCCTATCTTTCTGCTCCTCTCCTGCCCTTTGGCTTGTCCCAGCACTCCCCTGCCCTCATCTCCAGCTCTTGCCTCCCCATCACACACCCCGGAGGGCAGCAGCAGCAGCCCTAGCAGCATTTGTGTCTATTGCTGCCACAAGCAGCCCTGAAACTCCTTTCTTCAAAATTTCTGCACAGTCTTTACAAACGTAGGAGGTGGGGAATGAGCATCCTCACCCCTCCTGCGGGAAAACCACAGAACAACGAGCTCCTGAAAGAAAGCGAGGCAGCAAAGTGCAGGGAGAGAAACTCAAGGGCAGAGGCTGCATTTCTGTGGCTTTACATGGCAGAACAAGGGAACACTGGCAACTAGTCAAAATCCATGAGCAGAGAATTAATTAAAGCTTTGCTTTCTTGTGGCCAAAAAACCCCACAGAGTAAGAGAAAGTGGGACTTACAGCTGTGTCATGGCAAACCATGTAAAAAAGCCTCCTGCTCCTAATCACAACCCAGTTTGAAAAAATCAGTCCATGCAATAGCACATGTGAACTGTAGAAAGATGGCTGTTAATTCACCAGTAGGTGAATTAGTAGGAGGAATTATAAAATTATATTAAGTATTGCATTCTTAAACTGAATCAGTTTCGGGAGGCTCTGTCACCAAGTGCATTACACCTAAGGAGCAGGAGTGCTCTGGTGGCACTGCTAACCTAACAAGAAGTGTTGTCTTGGCAGGACTTGGGTCATACTTAACAGATTATCTCCGTACCAGGAGGGCTAAAATTTCCATCAAAGTAAATAGGGGAATTTGTGACAGCCAGCCGGCTTACCGTGTCGTGCTCAAGGGCTTGTTTGCAGCAGATGCTCGGCTCTATCCTGAGCACAGCCCTGAGCGGTCGCCCCCGTGGGCTGTGGCTGCTTCCTCGCCCATGGCTCCGATGCAGCAAAATTACATGGCAGAGCAGTTTGGGTCGTCAAGCCATTGGGTTATTCTGCTGCCCAGCTTTGTGATGGAAGGGACGGTGATAAAGCACAGCGTCGGGGTGGAAGCCCAGCAGATGTACTGTCAGCAGCTAATAGTGAAACGCAGGGCACAGAGGGTGTGAGGGCAGGCAGGTCTTGACGGCAGAGATGGCTGGAGCAAGGCTTGCTTTGTGAAGTGACTGTCACTGTGTTCACCCCACGCTCTTTGGGGACGCTTGCTGCAAAGCACCAGGCAGACTCTGGGGACAGGGTCGTGTCTCAGGCTCGCCAGGCACTGCTGTGGAGTGCGGAGGGGACAGTGCCAGCGTCCACAGGGTCCCCTGCCAGGTGCCTTGAGGGTGTCACTTGCCTGGGCTGGCAGCTCCTTGTGCTGACACTCGTGTGCATGAAGACCACGAGATGGCACTAGCAACTTTTGCAGGCTGGTGATTTCCGAGCGAGGTACACAAAAAAATAGCATGCTGCATTGCTGTGATCCCATCACAAGATAGAGGTACTCCACAGTCATGGAGACATGAACGGGGTATTTCTCTTACTGACTGGTCAGCTTTGGCTAAATCAATCTCCATTGTCATTTCATTATGTACTAATGGTCAGCAGTTTTTATTTACGATGGGCAGATTGGATTAATGGCCTGCACCTACCAAGCTATTTTGCATTTTATGCCTCATATATTTAGAAGAAAAGTCATTAAAAAGGACAATTGATTCTAAAGTGAACCATGCTTAATGCAAAAGGCTGAGTCAAAGCGGAGACAAGGTGAGCCTGTTCAGTTGTGAAGCTCTCAGACTCCAGATGCCCTTTCTGTGGCCAAATTGAAGCAAGACTGTCTATCTGTAAATAGCTAAATAAAAGCAGGCTGAATACTGATCTCCAGCTCCAAGGCCAGCCCGGCACTGTTTGACTTGTGTCCACACCCTTCAGAGCTTTCCCATCAGTCACAGACATACCACACAGCAGCTGGCCTGGCTTCTCTCCTGGACTGCTGTGGGATCCTTACAGCTCTAGGACAAAATTATCCCATTTTGCAGGGGAGATTGTTATCTGAAATAAAGTGAGGATTGCGTTGCAGCCCAGCTGAGAGGTGTTTTTACAGCATGACCTCGAGGGGGTGAGTTTCATGCCCTGTGGGATGCCCAAGGGCATGTGGGAGGACAGGAAGATGCAAAATCTGGTGATACAGTATTGGAGACGGAGGGGTCTAGGCTTAATGTAGCCTCTTCCATAGTGGGAACAGTCCTTGGGGTGAAAGGCACCAGGTGGTGTCTTGGAGAAAGCGGCTTGAAGAGGTCCAAACCAGAGCCAACAAGCAATCAAATGATCCAGTGTCTGAACCTTCTCCCTGTCACTCTTCCCTTTACTACTGTAGACATCTATCATCACAGGATTTACAACGCCTTGCAGTGCTTTCCACATTGATTAGTTGGATTCCTCCCCCACATGCACACTTGCAGGACATTTCCTCCCAGTTATCTCACAACTTGTTCATTCCTGGGGTCTGGGTGACAGGATCCTTCCCAGTTACTGAAGTAACATTGCCCAGCACTCTGCACTGAATTCTCCTGGAACAGGAAGCACTCAGTGAAGTTATCTAGGTGAAGGCTGCAAATAAACATGACTACCTTCTCATGTAGGGCATGAATTCAGTGTCGTTCATTGCCATGAACTGCTGTGGAAACCCGAGGAATGAAATGAGATTTAACAGCAAATTGACAAATTGACGGAGGATAAATCCATTGGTAGCTCAATGTAGCAGTTGGTCACACAGTGATCTGAACACAGTTTTTGGCTCAGAAAGTCTGGGTTCTGTGTAAATTTAGCAGTTTACACTATGCTGAGTCCTGGAAGCTGGGAAAGGATGCCACAGGGAGGATTGCTCTGTACTCAAATGACACTTAGGCTCAGATGAGAGAGAATTCATTATCTGAACAGAAGTAATGTTAAGTTAGTTCGGGGAAGATTCAACCTGGTTTTATGAAGGGCAATCACACCTCATAAATCTATTAGAGGCTTCAGAAGGCATCAACAGCAGCTAAGAATGGTTATCCAAAGTCCTTCATCAAAGCCTCTTAAAGAAACCATGCTGAGATGGTTATGTGAATAAAGGACTGATTAAAAGGCAGGAAACAGAAGGTAGAAATAAATAGCCAGTTCTGACAGTGGAAGGAAGTTGGCAGTGGAGTCATGCAGGGATTTGTACTCAAGCCATTCTGTAAATCACAGTGCATCTATATCTCCAAAACTATGTGTGGTTATGGACCCCCTAGTTCAAAAAGCACATAGCAGAATAGAAAAAAAATACAGAAGGGTAACAAGAAAGAACAAAAGCACGGAATGCTTTTGTTGGAAATGGAATCCTATGAAGAATAACTAACTAGATTAGGACTTCTCAGCTTGAAAGGAGAAAACAGAACAGAAGGAGGTTTTATAGCAATCTATAAAACCATGAGTGTTCTGAAAATGGTGAACAAGAAATAGTTATTGACTGTCTCTCCCTAGAGCAAACCTAGGGGGTATCAAATGGAGTTAGCAGGTTTGGCAGATAACTCTTCCTGTACAACATGTAGTAGTTCCACATGTAGCAGTGGAACTCTCTGCCACAGGATGCTGCAGATGATAAATAGATTCAGAAAGCAACTGGACAAATTCAAGAGAGGAAAACTATTTAAAGAAGTGCCATCTATGTGACCTCAGCCCTTCCTGAGCCACACAATCATTCATATAGCCTTTGGATATGATCTTATGAAGGCAGCTCAGGTGTCCAAGCTAGGCCACTGAAGTGCTTCCTACCTAGGCATGAAACTGCCAGCTTCAGAAAGCTTCTGTACAGGATCACAAGAGCTCATCTCTTTGCTGACAGCAGCCCCTGAAAACATCTGTGTGTTCCAATATTCTGATTTCTTCAATAGTTAACATACTCATGGTTTTATTCTGCTTCTAAAGCCTTTTGTGAGATGAGACTGTCTTACCAAGACCGGGGTAGCTCCATTCTGCTGGGCAGATGGGATGGCCAGTGCCAATGCTCAGGCTGCAGAACCTGAAAATCACTCCTGAAAGACCTCAGCCCTTTCAGGATGTAAAAACAGATGATTAGAGAGGTGATGGGACAGTTGCATGGATACAGGTTCTTTAGGAAAGGATGGCAGATGGTCGTGGGGTTTGTGCTCTGGGCAACTGAGTGTCATGAATGCATGAACGTTTGCGAGGGAACAGAGGATGAGGCAGTCAAGAGCTCATGGGTCAGGAGAAGCTAACAAAAGGAATATTGTTGTGGGCATCTCCTACAACCCACTCAACAAAGAAGAGAAGACAGACAAAGCCTTTTTGAACAACTGGAAACTGGTTCAGAACAGACTAGAAGAGTTCCTGTCATCTGTAACTGGAAAAACCCGTCAATTGGAAAAACCTCCGTCTTCACTCACAAGACCTTCACTCACAAGGTCTGCTGTTAAGCCTGCCACGTGTCTGTATTTAGTAGCAAAGTGTAGAGGAGAAAATTACTGATCACAGTAGAAGACTGAGTCAGGGATGCAATAAGCTGGACATACACAAGTCCATGGGCCTGGATGGGCTACATCTGACAGTGCTAGAGGAACTAGCCAATGTCACTGTGAAACTGTTCTCTATCAGTTTTGAAAGGCTGTGGTGATTGGTGAAGTTCCAGATGGCTGGAAGATGGAAAATGTCATAACCCACTTCAAGAAGGGCAAGATGATCTGGGGAACTACAGGCTGACCAGTCTAGCCTCCGTCCCCTCAAAGATTATCAAGAAATCCTCAAAGCCATTTCTACACTCAAGATGGAAAAGAAGGTGATTTGGAAAAGCCAGCATGTATTTACCAACAGTAAATCATGCCTGGCTAACCCGATTGCTGCCTTTGATGAGACGACATCTCATCAAAGATGGTGGACAGAGAAAGAACAGTGAATGTAATTTTCCTTGACTTTAGCAAGGCTTTCAATATAGTCTCCCACAGAATCCTTATAGCCAAATCAAGGAAATATGGACTAGATGGGTGGACTACAGTGTGGGTGAATAACTGACTGGATTGTCAGACTCAAAGGGTACTGGACAACAGTTTGAAGTCTAACTGGTAGCCAGCTGCAGGTGGCATTCTTCTGAGGTCAACACTGGGTCCAGTGCTGTTCAACATTTTCATCTATGTCTTGCATAAGGGGATGAAGTGCACCCTCAGCAAGTTTGCAGATGATCCCCAACTGGGGGGAGTGACTGATACGTTGAAGGGCAGGGCTACTATTCACAGAGACCTTCGCTAGCTGAAGGAAGGTGCCAATGAGAACTTCACAAAGTTCAATAAAGACAAATGGAAGTCCTGCACCTGGCATGGACTAACCTGGTATGACAGCACAAGCTAAGCACCTACTGGCTAGGGAGCAGCTCTGCAGAAAAGGATCTTGGGGTCCCAGTGAATAGCAAATTGAACATGATTAAGCAATGCACCCTTGCATTGGTGCATATATGCACAAGGCCAGCAGCATACTGGGTGGTATAAGCCAGGGAGTTGCCATCAGGTTGATGGAAATTATTCTTCCTGGCTACTGAGGACTCCTCAAACCACATCCAGAGGGCTGTGTACAGTTCTGGGCTCCCCAGTATGGAGAGAGTTCAGATGGTGAGGGAGATAGAGCATATGATGTGCAAGAGGCTGCGGGAGCAACTGCAGTCTTCCAATATCTAAAAGGGGATTATAGAGAAGACAGAGCCAGAGTTTCTCAGAGGTACACAGCGAAACAACAAGAGGGAAAGATCACAAGTTCCAATATGGGAAATTCGGACTGCAGATTGCAAAATAATTTTTCACCATGACAGTGGTTAAGCACTGGCACGCATTGCCCAGAGACACTGTGAAATTGCCACCTTTGGATATTTTCCCTGACCAGACAAGGTCCTGAGAACCTGATTTAACTTCAAAGCTTTGAGGTTTGAGCAGCTTTGTGCCTGCTTTCAGCAGACACTTTGGACTACACGACCTCCAAAGGCCTCTTCCAACTCCTGATGTTTCTACGACTCTATAACTGCCATATAAATATATATATAAAACCCACAATGTTAAACCATAAAACCATAAAAACAAAGCCAAACCTACACAGCTTTGCATATACAATGTAATGTTGACATGCAGACATGTCCCATGAGGGGAATAAAGAAATGTATAATAGATAACACCACACACTCATGGAAATAAGAGGGAAGCACTATTATGAAGATCAACATACATGAAACAAAACAAGATGGGATTTAAGCATGCAAGACACCAATATGTGTCACAGCTCCTAATTTATCATTCAACTTTACTGGAGCAAATGATTTACAACACCACAGTGATAATCAAAAGATCCGGTCTGCAGAGGCAAAGCTGAGTCCAACATAAAAATATTTTTGCTGTGTTTATTTTGTAATTATCCCACCAACACACACTGCCAAGAGCTGGAGAGCTTGTGTCACTGCAGTCATTTTGAGGCCTAGTGTCGTGGTTTAGCCCCAGTCAGCAACTAAGCACCACACAGCCGCTCGCTCATTCCTCCCACCCCAGTGGGAAGGGGGAGAATCAGAAGAGTAAAAGTGAGAAAACTCCTGGGTTGGGATAAAGACAGTTTAATAGGCAAAGCAAAAGCCGCACGCGCAATCAAAGCATAAGAAGGAATTCATTCACTCCTTCCCATCGGCAGGCAGGTGTTCAGCCATCCCCAGGAAAGCAGGGCTCCATCACGCGTAACGGTTACTTGGGAAGACAAATGCCATCACTCCAGACATCCCCCCCTTCCTTCTTCTTCCCCCAGCTTTATATACTGAGCGTGATGTCATATGGTGTGGGATATCCCTTTGGTCAGTTGGGGTCAGCTGTCCCAGCTGTGTCCCCTCCCGGCTTCTTGTGCACCCAGCAGAGCATGGGAAGCAGAAAAAGTCCTTGACTAGTGTAAGCACTACTTAGCAACAACTAAAACATCTCCACATTATCAACACTCTTTTCAGCATAAATCCAAAACATAGCCCCACACTAGCTACTATGAAAAAAAATTAACTCTATCCCAGCTGAAACCAGGACACCTAGTTAAAATTGTCAGTGAGTCTGCAATACTTTGTAAATGAACACGCAGAAGGTCAAGCACAACTGACTTTTCATCTCTTTTATTTCACAGAAGCAACACATTCTGGGGTGAGAAGGAGAGAAAGTTCAGGTAAAAACTTGCAGTTCTCAAATGACATTGTTCATAATTTAACAAAAACAATAAGTAAAAGCCATGAAACTTGTGCATATTCAACTCTCTGAAGAGATCAACACCTTCTTAAATAATGGGAAGATAATTAATGAGTCTACCTTCAGTGAAACACTCTTCAAAATCTGGCTTTCTTTATTATAGACAAAAAGTTTTCTGTACACTATCATCTCTGCTTTATCTGACAGTAGGCCACTCAGTTATTCCAAAATTTGGTTACAAGCACCATGAATGTAAACAATTAAAACCTTCATTTCTAGTTCAGTATCAGCAAACAGACCAGAAATACTTGGGAGACAGAACCAGTAGAGACAGCATAAATTCAGAGTCCGTGGAAGCTCATTTGGCTTTCTTCCCATTAGGATTAACGTGGTAAAATCTGGAGCTGAGATGTTTGTGGAGCTGCTGGTTAATGTCGCACATGAGCCTCATGACTGACACTTGAGCTATCCTGTGCTTGTTTGTAGACCTCCAGTACCAGGGCTTCCTGCCACATCAGGAGATGGCCCCCAGATGTGCTGAACTGCTCCTTGCAGAGGCACACCCCAGGTGGAAAGATGTTTCAAAGCCTCCTCTTCATTAAAAGCCCCAATCAGCTTTTGTCAGAAGTCTGGATGTTGGCATGATTCCAGGATCAGACAGACACATCATCTCAAACCAGTTTTTGATTTCATGTTCATATCAAATGTTATCTATAGTATTAAAATATTGTGAAAAGGCTTTTTTTTTTTTGCTGTTCCAAATAATACTAAAATTTTTAACAGATTTGAGCCAAATTTATCCTGTTGGTTGTCATATCTGTAAGTGGCTAGTGTTGATATAACAGCTGTCCCATAAACATACAATGCTATTTCATCACTTATTTTTGTACAACCACAAATACGACAGACAATAACAAATCTTAAGTTTAAACCTGTGGAGCCTGACTGTCCTAGGCATTGCTGCTCTTATGGTGAATTGCAAGCTGATGGAAAAAACTGCTGGTCTGACCTTACAGTGTTTTACAAGTATTTTGACAAGGTACAAACAATAACATGGAGCACAACTTTGGATAAGTTGGGTCCGCTGTATTCAGAGGGGGTTTGATCTAAAGGCCACGAAAGTCAAAGGAAAGACTGTGTGGACTCTGAAGGAGAATAGAGCAGGTAAACAGATGCATACCATGACAAATCCTTCATTGGTGCTATTTCTGGTCCCAGACATTTCTTAAGAGAACAGTTTACCCAAAACTGCAGTAAGCCTAAACAGTTTGGAGGGCAGGAGGAGGCTGATAATCTCCTGTGCTCTTAGAGCTTGAACAGATTTTCCTATTTATACATTGTGTTTAGCACAAAAGACAAGGTCTACCTCTGGTACATGCTATGATAGCATCTCACAAAGAGGAGACTTGGACTTGGCCTGATGCCTCTTTCCCTGTATGGAGAAAATGACAGCAAAAGGAAAAAGCCTTGAGGAGTAGCATCTTGACTCTTGACTATCCCTCTGGCCTCTTCTGGACTGGGGGTGCAGGTTTAATCCCGCCTCCTCTCCTATAAACCTGTACTCAATTTCCCCCAGGCTTTCTTCCAGAATTGTTTGTACAAATTGTGCATTTACTTAAATGGGCCAGGGGAGCTGTTCCACTTTTTGTAAATATTATTTAGAGTATATGTGTGCTTTTTTTTTTTTTTTTTTTCCAAAGCAGTAATTCTTCTGAGTAAAACTAACTGGTAATATAGCAAACATTTTTCTCCACAAATGTGTTTTTATTCCACCCACCACAATGCCATCATGGCAGGTCTTCAGCACCTGTACCTGTATATAGGTTTCATACAGCATTATACATACACCTTTTAACATGGTCATTTTCTCACTGGCTAGACCACTGGCTAGAGTGGTGCAATCAGCACCACTTCTCTGCCAAAAAATATAACTTTACAGAACATGCATGATGCAATCTGTATATACAACTTTAATTCTGGTGAAGGTACTTAGCTGTCATATTAGCAGCTTTTTACTCACTTTTTTCTTTTTAAATACCAAATGAATTGTAGCAGAACAGGTTATCAAGAATGCATATTTTAAAAATGTCACTTGAAAAGCCAGTAAATTTTACTTGTTCTCCCTTTGGAGAGAGGTATTTGAGAAGAAATGTGTTCTACTCAGAGAGAAATATGCTTACACTGGAAATAAGAAGTTTCTGCATTAATTATTTTTAACAGAAAAATAATAACCCCTTAAAAAATAGGGAGCTGCCATATATTTGGGACTAGTGGTGTAGCAGTATATAAAAATGCTGGGTTATCTTCCTTGTTTTGTATTCCAAAAAGGTAAGCTCTGTATTGCCTGAGTTAGAAGTAGTAAACATGGTTTACTTGGTTTTACCACTGTTTACACGAGCGAGTCAGACAACTGCCCAGATGGCTCCCTTCCAACTGGGAAGGATGGGCTTTTTGAGGGGATGGGTTGGAAATGTTGTGTAAGGTTTCCTTTTTGGCACTTTCTGCATCCTGGGCTGTCAAAGTACCAGATACAGCGGAGCCTCCTCTTCCCTGGGGAAGGAGTAAAGCTTCTCCCCACCTCAGCACTGCCAACTCCCAGAAGTTAGAAGGAACCATGTGTGTCCTCACAGGAAACATCTTGCCTGATGCTACTGGAGACGTGTTACTGGGACTTGCTGAGCTTAGAGCTGCCTTTGGAACTTGCAAAAGGGAAAGAAGACCCCTTTTTCCTCCCATCTTTCCTGAGTTAAGGGAATTTCTCAGAAAAGTTAAAGTAGTGTGGTGTCACAAATCAGTCTTCAGTATCTCCCAGAGAGAACTCCATTATTATGTGCCTCTTCTGGCATTTCCTTCACCACCAGTCCAAGGGTCAGTCATAGAAACCATCCACCTTGCACTGCCACAGACAAGCCTCTGATCATCCCCTCCAGCACAAATGTACAGGTTGCAAGCTCAGACTGCTTCACTGTACATAGTTTGGGGACACCCATCTGTGAGGGATCTGAATGCTTTCGTCAAATATTTAGCATGCTCTGCTGCATCACCTTCTCCTTAGTGATAAACCTTCTGCAAGCTCAAGGTGGGCCCACTGCTGTCATTCACAAATACACACATTTGCCCTGGAAGGGGTAAGATAGAGAAACCTCAAATGTAAAATTCTTCTTCGTTAGCTGGTGAAGCTGGGCAAACACTACCACGATCATCCAGAGAACAAGGAGCTGCTCTTGAGGACTGTTTGGGCTGCTTGGAGAGAGATGCTGACATGAATGAGCTGGAAGACCATTCAGAGAGAGAAGGCAGTGAACTGTCAACTGACTCAAAGGTATAGCACATGGCTGATACAGGCCTTCGACTGGTGGCTGCCTGTTTAGTCTTACCGACAGTTTGCTTCTCTGCGGGAAGAGAGGCTTCCAAGTCATTGCAAAATCCATTAAGGGCAGAGTATGCAGAGACCACAGACACATCTGAGAAGGACAGCTTCATCCCTGTGTCTACATCAGTCTCCTGGGCGCCCTCCAAGTCATCAATGTTAAGCCTGGGGCTGCATCTCCATGTTTTTAACCTGGTTGCAGGTGACTCAGTATTTAAAAACTGAAATGGTTCACTGAAGTGAAAAGTCTCTGAGGCTGAGGAGGAGCTCACTGTGGGCAAGCAGAACAGAGACTTGCTTCGTTGAAATGACCATGAAATACTGGAGGCACTGCTGGATCTGCATGTGAAGTCTCCTCGATCACTGTGTCTCAAGTCCTGCTGGGAGAAGCCAAGATGATGACCAAGGCTGTTTGTGTGATGTACCTTGTTTTGACCGATTTCTTTCCGTTGTTCAGGGACAGATTGGTAGCTCTCAGGAAGAAAGGCTGGCAGAGTGGTGAAGCGGGAATCTGTTGACACAGATGGATATGGTTGCTTGTTCTGCTTTGCAGACTTCCTACACCAACTGCGTGCTTGCTGCGGCCGGGAGAGGGAGAAAAGAAGATCACATTAATACAGAATTGGCAGTCTTACAACCGTAAGTCTCCGTTGCTGAGTTGTTACTGCAAATAATTATGAAGCAGACTTCATTCAGTATGCTTACAGCAAATGTTTCACTTCAATAACAAAGAGAAAGCACCCTGCCAAAATCCCAAATATTTACATAAGAAGCCTTGAAGACAACAAGAATAAATGGTAGAGGAGCCCTGCCTTGCGGGCTGAATTACACTATCTTGAAATTCTCACTTACTATTGACTTGTTCAGATTCATTCATATTCTGTCTTCCAACATTACTGCCTTAGTGGACAGCTAAAGAACAAAAATGAAGAAATGGGAGATGTAGGTTACCATCTTTATTATTTCTCATTTCTTTCTTACTGTGGTGAAAATGTTATTTTTTCTCTGAAACATCAACAAGCTTTTAGCAAGCAACCTCTTTCTCTGTTATGTCAATGGGAAATTGCTACTTCTTTCAACCCTTTCACATTTTCTTTCACATCTGGTTAGTTGAACAATGCACCCTAGAACCCACTTGCTCTATTATCTAACTCCTAATGACTTTAAGGACAGCTTTGGACATCTAATTTACTTGTAGACATCTAGACTGAAGAACTAACCTGATGGTTATGATCTGAATCTGGACCTGCATCTCATCTCTAGGGCAGGATTCAGTTGTCTACCAGCCAAATACTTGAGCATTTGCACAGGGACAGCAGCTGTGACAAATGGGCAGCCAATGTCCTTCTTCAGAAGCCACTGGAGGCCAGGTGGCCTTCCTAGGGGATTAGACACTGATGTGTGGGTAATTGAACTGAGCCCCTAGTGTCCAAGCAATTATAAGTTTTTTCATCATCCCACTTACCTCAGCAAGGCTTTTAGAAAGTTCACATTTTAAAAAGTCTAAATTATTCTTACTGGAGTTTCTCACATAATACAAAATGCTAGATTTCTGTCCCAAAAGGGACAGATCATATCCTTGAGTATAAAGATTAATCTCAGCTATGGGACTTGTCAGTTGGAAACAACAGAAGAGAAAGTACTAGGTATCTTGGTCACTACGTGCTATTAAAGTGACAAGGCTGTGACAAACATGTTTCTGGGCAGTCTCAAGTGAGTTAAAAAAGTATTAATGCACTGTGTACAACACTGCTATGGCCTCATCCAGAATGCTGCACGACTCAAATCATGCCTACGCGAAAAAGAATAAATTCAAACTGAAAAAGATGCAACAAGAAAAAAAAGAAAATATGAACTATCCATTAAAAAACCTGAACCACAAACTAATAAAAGGTTTCTAATCACAACAGAAGTAGAAGAGTCTTCTGGGGTGAGTAATGGATAGAGTTTGATCATTTTACCAAAGAGATTATATGACATGACAGAAAGGGATGAGTCCTGGCAACCAAGGAGGTCCTTTGTATCCGCTGTCTCTAAAAGAACTCCATACATTGCTGCTTCTAACGTCTTGCTAGTGCACATCACATTGTCTTGGTGACCCAGATCTGTCACAACCATCTTCTGTTTTTTATTGCAGTGATTTTATAGGCAAAAAAGGATTTTCAAATCTGCAAAAAATGTTTTGCTCATTCATAAGCATCTAGCTAGAGGTGATTCCTAGGACAACCAAACCATAGGAGTTCACTTAGGCGTTATAGACGAATATCTATATATAAACCAATGTATATGTAATGAGGTATGTTAATTCATAACCTATTTCTGTATAATATAATAAGCTGTTTTCCTAATGGCATAAAGAATTAAATTAATTAATAGGTGAATTAACTACAATAGTATAGCAGTTTCATTAACTTATGAGAAACTGAGTACGAGTCAAATAAAATGTCAAACTGTCAACGTAACATTAACCAGAAATCACTTTAGACCTCTACAAGCAACATTATTTTATTTATGCAACAGGTGAGCTAATTTGTTTAAAAAAAATTATTCAGCAAGATAAAAGGCTTGTGTCCATGAAGAAAATACCAGACGTTTCTTTAGTGGAGACATTTCTGGATAACCCATTAATAACAATATGTCATGCCAAAAGTACACAACCCAATCACTGCACTCTTTTGATGAGTTTTTTCAAGAAAACACTCCTCATTATATTGCTGTTTGTACCAACCAAAGTACTATTTTTTTTCTGTTCAGTAGCTCTGACATCAAATACACTACACGGACTCAACCACCACGCTTGCTAATCAACAGAAGCACCTCCAGAACACTTCTCCTACCTCTCAGAGAGAAGATGGTGGGTTACCTGACCATGGCTAGTTTTTATGCTATCTTCTTGTGTTTTTGTAGACTTAGTTGATAATTTGGCAGATCAAGCATCCAAAGGGATCCAAGCAAGTGCAGTCTTCTTGTTTGTGAAAAGGTAAGGAGGCCCTTGGGACCTCAAGCACTGGTAACAACTCAGACAAAACTGTACATGAAAACACAAGGCTTTTGGGGACTGATCTGACACTTGCACTGGGGAGAGTCCTGTGGGCAGTACAAAAGCCTTGCCTTTACCTTGCACAGATGATACTATCTGTCTATATATATAAAGCAGAGCCCACAGACATCACAGGTAGGATTTAGTTGCCTAGTTAATACAGCCAACGGAGTCTGGAGAGCAATTCAGTTTTCCCTAAAGGAAATTCTTGTGTCTGGCTAGCTGAATTGTTCTCTAGGTCCCTGGGCTGTACTGAGTACACATCCATCGACCACAGCGAGAACACAGGCTGTAGCTCACACAAAAATACCTGCAGTTAGACACCAGTTTTAGGTGTCTACAATCTGGAGCAGAACCAAATCCAGTAGAGATAACTCCCATGTGCTCATTTTGCTTTGGTGTATAGAGGAGACATTTTGCACACTAGTAAAAGTCTCATGCATTTAGATGATGGTAATAATCTGTTATTCTTATTTACTGACATAACTTTTGACACATGTTCCAAAGAAAAAGTAATTTAATTTGGTCTCTCAGGTCACCACTGGGGAGAGATACTGGGTCTGACTCAGTTGTGTAATTGTAGGTACCTGCTGTATCCTGCCTGTCCTGCAAGCACATGCATGGGCCATTCCACATCAGGGATTTCAGTGCCTGGGAATGTTCGTGGGCACATTTAATTCATTAATACAGGTAAAGTCTTAAAGCATTTTGGGAATAAAGCACAGACACAAAAATAGCTGTTTTGAGCTCTTTCTAATATTTACAAACTCTCCAGTTTAAATCAGCTTGTGTTAGTTTTGGATTGTAGATATGCAACACAATCACTACAGGTGCAACCAAATTACCAATACTCAAAAGGATGCTTACCTGAGGCATCGCCTGTGAGGGTGTGGAGCAGAGGGCAACGCCAGGATAAATGGATGAGGTGAGATGAAACACCCCTGCTAGAAATCCTGGGGACTCTCATGTAAGAACTTTCTAACCAAAATGCGATAAAAAGATGAGACTCAAAGGAAAGGGGAAATGCATTGCTAAGTGGGAGCACTTGGAAGGGGCAACCTGCCCCATGCAGCCGAACAGCTTTAAGTACTTGGTCTAACTGGAACATACTTACATTAATGAGAAAAATCTACTTTAGGTAAGATATTAGTTTTAAGGTTTTGTTATTTTTAACTTTTTTCCTAGCTCTTTTAACTGTGGACAGATAACAGCATTTCATTTTATACAAGGTATTTGCTGTTATTCCTGCTACTGGGTCACAGCTCCTGGGTCAAGCCCAGCTGGCCTGGCAGGAGGTAATGGTGGATCAACGAGGAGAAGGGGACAAGTACAGCCTGCCCTTAGGACGGCTGACTGCAGGGCAGGCCATGACATCACTAATGCAGCTTATTTCTGAACAGCTCTGTTTATAGGAAGAATTGTTCACCTTGATTCTTTTCTGTTTAGATGTGTTAGGATTTAGAAGACCTATTTTCCAATGCTGCTCTTCATGATATGGGCAGAAAGGGGAAATCACAGGGGGAGATTTTTTTAATACTTTCATCTTAAAGCAACATAACTGAAAACCTTCCTGAATGTGAGAATACTGGACTGCACAACTGTACCACAGGTAGAGTGTCAGAAGCTCCTTCTCATGAAATACTAGTGAATAAAGACTACAGGCTAATCCTATATTGTACAGAACTGGATTATGTGGACTAATAAGACTTGTCTATGTCTACATTCTGTAGCTTGTCAGAGATCACAGAGAGGATTCGATGATTTAGCCAGGATTAAAACTCAGGCAAAACTAGCTCCTTGTCCTGTGCCAAGGCAGTTGACTGTGCTCGCTTGTACCACCCTGGCACAGCATAGGGAGAACTGCATGCAGCCTGTGCATTCATGTGATCGCTCCTTTTCGTTTTACCCTTACGGTGCCTGACAGTCCCACAAAGTTCAAACTGGATTTCCATATGTGACTGCTCTCAGAAGAAACCATGACAAGCAAGTGGGAGACACTGATCTTCCACTGCCCTTTTGGCCATGGGATGCTGAAAACAGCAAGACCTATTTTTGTGCCTTGAGGGCAGCACGATACACATGCAGCTACTCTTTTCAGCAGAACTGCCTTCTCCCTCCTCTTCAGTTCTTCCCTTGGCTTTGGAAGCTGTTACATCTGCTTTTATTTTTCTGAATTCTGTTATTTTTAAAGTCCTTATCTTCAGCCTTCTCACAGCTTGCTTTCTGCATTGCCTGTTATCTGGCTGCAGCCAAGCAGAGCCCTGCCTGGTACAGCCATGCTGCCTGTGTCAGGCACAAGTGTGGCAGAGATGCTGGAGAGGGGCTCAGCCATCTGAAAGGAAAAAGACTCAATCCAAACCGACACGCTGATTTTGACTGAAATTCCAAATACAGGGAGAGAGATCTGTCAGACCTCACCATAAAGACACACAACAAACCTGGCCATTGACTAAACTGACTGAGATTAGCTTTCTAACAGAACAGATTTTTTCATCTGGCACTAATCTGCTGCTCATTTATAATCTCTGCACAAATCTTTGTGAAGCCTGGAGGGATTTAGAGTCTTTGTGTATTACAATGGGCTGCAGAAGAATTTCGTGACAAATATCCGGGAACGCCATAAACAGCTTGGGGTGAACCTCGCAGAAATGCCCTTTTGACTTCACTTGGGCTGCCTATACCTGACACAAAAAAATCTATGAGTGCTCCTGCAGTCTATTTTAAGTTATCTGCTTTTTAAGAAAGCAGATAGTGATCTCATTACACGTTATCTGTATTAAGCACTGCCAGCAAGGCTCCGCTGAGGTCAGAACCCAGCCAAATAGCCAGCACAGCAATGATATCACCATCTCAAGCCCAGATTTTGCCTGCCTTGCTCAACAGGAGTGCAACAGTGTTTGTATAATTGTATTAAAACCAGTGGGATTGATCCAGGGGAAAAAAGATATCAACACAAGAAAAAGTGGCAGAGGCTAGTCCTCAATATCACCATAATAAGTCTCACTCGAAACGCAAAATGTATTCAGAAGGGCAGCATATCAAAAGGCAAAATGTGCAAATTTGATTTAAAATTGTTGAACATATTTGAAAAGTGGCATGTACTGTGTTTACAAAACTAGAACAGGAGGGTGTCTTGTAACGCTAAATATATTCACTCTCAAGAGTTTTTGCTGGGTGTAGAGTCATCAGAGATCTTGCTATGCCATGAAACATAACTGCACTAACGGAAAAGACAGAGAGAAAGTACCTTAGGAAACAACTAAAAAATCTCCTCCTCTTTGCGTGAGTGACTGATTCGCTGTGTCCCCCCAAAACCCGATCATTAGCACCAAGAAGAACCAAACACCTATGGCACTATAAAAGGAAAGAAAAAATGGAATAGAAGATTTTTAAAAACAGGAGCCTAGTATTAGACTTACAGATTAATTAAATCAGCTTAAAGCATCTCACTTGACAGAGTAAATTTTTACTCTAAAAGTCTGTCCTTTTCACCAGTTTCAACAGAAACTAAAAGTAATTTTTTGTAAAGGTGCCCTGTATACACCCTTTCTTGACCTTGATTCTTTTCTTGCCATTCTTCCTCTTTGCATTCAGATCTGTTTTATCTGCACTATTATTTCCAGCAAGCTTGAAGCTCTTTCCTCACCTCCATTTTCATTCTTGCAGACCAAACTGTTCTCTGCAAAAGTGCCCTCTCTTTGCCTGTTTTTGTCTTTCCTTTTTACTTTCTCTGCTTCCTGATTTACTTGCTCCTCTTGCTCTTTTCTATTTGTACTTAACTGTAGTGACTCATGACTGCAGTAGTGGGACTGTGCTTTCTTTCCTTCATTTCCCAGAGTTTGTAGTTGGTAATACTTTGAGTAGTAGGGAGGAGATGATTTAATTGCATTTAAGACTACAGGGGTACATTATATCATCCAGTCTGACCTTCTGTTCATCATTTTACAAATCATTAAGCCATTTCTTTACTAAGCCTGCTGACACTTTAGGCAGATGAAAGCATTTCAGTTTTCAGGAGACTAAATTGCTGTATGCTTCAGGCAGGAGCATAAGACAGAGCTGCCACAAAGCCCAAGGCTCCTAAAATGGTAGCAGATTGACTAATGCTCCTAGACTACATGTTTTACCAAGATCATACGAATGCTGGATGACCACCACGGCACCCAAACTGGAAACTACGGGAAGCAGAGGGAACACTGGTTTGTGTTGGAGAGAGGAAATGCAGAGGTGAGGTCTGGAAGGGTTTGGTGGGTCAGCTGAAGTAAATGCAATCGTGACCACACTGATCTGTGCCCTAAATCTCTCAACAGAAACAGAAGTGGGCCCTGCACCTCCAAGATTTGCCTCTTCTTGTCCAAGATAAGCTTGAGACAAATCATTCCCCGTGCTGCAGAGAAGAGTAAAATGTTTCTTTTAGTCTCAGTTGGTGCTGGGAGAGAAAAAGGAAAAGCTTCGTCCTAACCTCAGATCTTGAATTATTTTGACCTCAGCAGCAAAGTAATACTCACCCTTGCTGCCCATGGATCTAAGACGGTATTTTCTGCATTATCTGAGCCTTCTTTTCCCAGCTCTTTGCTTCAGTTACGGGCAGTCTGCAGCACTCTGTAAGAAGGGACTGTCTCTGCTCCCCAAAAGATGTTCGGTCAGTTGTGCATCATGGATAAATCTCTCCCCCTGATTTCTGCATTCAGCTATCCTGAGTGTGAGGTTTGACTACAACCATACTTTTTAGGCAGAGTTGTAAGTGTTTTAAATAAGCTGAGGGAAATAAAGGCATTTTTGTTCTCCTTGTGGCCCCAGATAAAAGGGGATGAAGAGATGAGTACATGAGTCTCACAGACACCTGTATATAATACAGTGAATAAACAAAGAGGTTTTCAGCTATAAGCTTTTGATTCGTTTCTCTGTATAACATATTTGCCGAGGTCTGTGTAGGCATGTAACCTTCACGCTGCTTCCCATCTTCAGGCATCTTGTTCTGCAAATGCCTAGTACAGAATGCCTTTATGCATGCAGCTGGCAGAAATCTGCACCCCCAGATTGGCTTCTGGCAACTCCAAGGACATATTCAACAGTAACGTACTGATCTTGTACATAAATGACTGCAGCTGACCTCATGAAACCATTAGGGGATGAATACTGCCTGACCATAGACCGAGAGTACTCATTTTGTACACCAAGCAATGGAGAAATCTCCAAGGTAGCAGAGACGTGAGCCTGCAGGTAGCACAGCAGCAGGTTAATAATTCTTAATGACTGGGTCCACAAGCAGCCTTTTCTCAGAACCAAAGTTTCAGGTAATAAACCATGTTTCCTAAAGATGATTATACCACTTCTGAACTCAAGATTACAGTTGCCCAGTAAAGGTAGGAAGAACAATGGCTGATTAACTCAGCAAATCAGCTAAAAACCTCTCTGTTAAAGCTGTGATCAGTTAACATTTGCACTGTTATTTCAAGGATGCTCTATAAAGAAACACTAGGCAGAAAATAGCCCCCCCATAAAGAGTATAGGTTCATTAGCACAATAACTGGCATAAAAGCCTTACAATGCCAGATCTGACTACCTTGTTTCAGACAGGTTTAGCATAGACTGGTAACAAACCACACGCTTCTTGGAATTTTTGTCTTGGCTTTCTGGCTTTCTGTTGTTTGCTTCTTGGTGCTGAAGATGTGGAGCGGGAAGGATTTCAGCAAGAAATTGGTTATTACAGGGTGAGTCAGGTGCCTGAACATAGGTGTTTGGTCCATTCTGGTATCTCCTAGGGTGCCTGCCTGGCATTCCAGGAGGGCACAGCCCTCCTGTAGGTCCTGAGTCTAATCTGCCAGGACACTTCTGGGTGGCTCAGGTATGCTTTAGCATGTAAAATGGCAGTAGGTCTTATCCTTAAGTGCTGAGTCACTGTCCAGGTGAGATATTCATTTGGTGTCGCCCACCTTCCTCCTAAGTATGTCTGCATGTCCCCCCTCATGCAAAGTAGCTAGGAAATTCTGCCAAAATATTATTTTACCTTTCCTACCCTATCCAAAGACATTCTCATCTTTTAAAGAAGCCTTCTGTGCGCTTTCTCCTCTCTGCTTACTATCACTGTTTCCCAAACACGCATAGCCAAGCCAGTCCCATCAGTTATTAACCTTTCCTGCCTCCCATGTTGCACTGCCAGAACTGCAAGTTCATTAGCACTTCAGCTGTCTCTGTGCGGATTGTGCCCAGAGGCAGCCAGGAATTTAGACAAGACCTATAAAACTGGCAGTATATTCAGTATACCAGTATATGGTATATTCTTAGCTACATTATTTACATGTTCTTACCACTGCTCTGACAAGAGCTCCCCAGAGCTCCTGCTTCTGGGCTTAGCACTGGTGAAGCAGTGTGGGTGTCTTCCCACCGGATGCAAACACGCTCTTAAGCCTTGCTCCTGCTAAAGCCAACTGAAGCTTACCCTTTGCCTCAGCTGGTATATAACTGCACCCTTGGAGCTAACTTGCCAATGTGGAAAAGCTACTGTGACAAAATAATTTTGAAGGGCTTTCTTGCAAACGAAGGAATAGTTTCTGTGGTATTAAACAGACTTATTCTGCCCATGAACAAATTTATTTTCCCTTGCACTGACTTTATCTAAGCCCCTTAGTAATTGCATTTGCAAAATGGGTTAAGAACATGGATCAATCTGGCTGGCAAGTATCCAAGTCCCTGTAAGCATACCAAGAAAAACACAAAGGTCACATCTTGTTAGTCTAATCATGGAGGTATATCCAAACTTCAAACATTACACGCTGCCTGTAATTTAGCAGGGATGTTACTCTACCATTTTGGGTATAATTGGTGATTTTAATCTGTAAAAAGGTGGAGTATCCGTATGAAGTAAATAAAAATATTCTGATGATTACTAAGTACCAACTGATGTGCAGGCTGAAAAATACTAGGAGGTCATCGTTTGGCTTCATATAACTGGGAAGAAGTGAAAATTATTACCAATGCTGTGGCATTGATAATGTTGTGAGAAGTCAACAGGTAGTCCTGGTACTTTAAAAGGCAGATACTATAATCGTTTTGAAATCAGAATGAGTTAAAAGAATATGAGGAGTCCATGGATCACCAAATCCAGTGTTTCCTATAACCCATGCTCCATCATATAATCCCTTTTCCTTAACTGACCATCCTGTCTTGAATTAGGGTTTGCACCTGCTGGGTGGCTGTTATGTAGTTGGCCATCAATATGTACAACTGCCAACTTAAATCTATTTATTGACAGTTTTTTGTTCCTGTGCCAGAAGAGTCATTTAGTGAAACAGCCTTTTCCCATTCCTGCCGCTTACCTTCTGGTATATTTTCTGAGCACAGGCAGAGCTCCTTTCAGACTTATTTTGGCTAGGCTCAGATGACCCTACTCTTCCAGTTTCCATTTGTAAGACAGTCTCTGTGTTCCTCTGCATGGGGTGAGAGCCCTTCCCTGTACCCGCACCTCTGTGAAGTCACCTTTCTGGAGCCCAGGACTGAAGACAGGTGAAGCCTGTGGGACCTTGTGCAATGGCACAAGCACTTCCCACACTCCTTAGGGGATACTAACCCTGGTACACACCAGAGACTGCACTTTCCTTTTCATGGCTGTGTTGAATTGGTGGCTTGTAGCTATCTAAGCACACACAGGACATTTTCCCTTTGGTTTAATTACAGAGCTCCACTTCTGATTGTACAGACTTGTTTAAAACCGGTATACCAGGACCTAGTCTTCATGACTTTACACAGATGCCCCGTGTACCTGGATTTCCAGTCCCAGGAGCTACAAACCTAGAGGCACTGTGCTGCAGGGGGATGTACACATCTCTCTGCACGCTGGGAGGTCCATACAGTGGAATGATGGCACCCACAATGCCTCTTCCACAGAAACAAGGTCGGACAATTTGACAAGCTTCATGAAAGCAATTCACTCTAAAAAAATACCCTTCTCGAAATCTAAACAACAGTCTTCCAAAGGTGAGGGTCTGCGCTCCTTGATCTGAATGCTAAGCAGCAATAAATACCTCTGCAGTGCAGGAATGCACATTAACCTGGCTCTGGATTGCCACAGATACCCCCTCTGCAGGGCAGGCAGCTATTAAAAGCTTGCTGCTTGTTATCCCCTTTATCTCCCTCGGATGTGGTGTAGTGAAGCAGAGCATGCTGATACATTGCCCAGATATGGTGCCTACAGATGTCCTAATAAATAAACTGTCTTTCAGGACTTGGTTACGAGCACTCGAGATTAGTTCAGAAAGACAGTCTGTGGGAATGCCTCTCTTAGGCGCTCTTCAGGATGTATTTCTTTTCCTTCACCACCTCTCTCCCCATCCTGATAATCACTGTGCAAAAGAGAGATGCAGTTTGTCACCCTGTGATGCTAGAAAATAATGCATACCATCGGGAATTCTTCTTGTCTTTCATAAAAATCTCATAACAGAGAGCTATTTTATAAACCCCTGTCAGTTCTGTGCCCATATTTCTTATAAAACTACACCCATCAGCCATCATTTCTCCACTTGGGCTCATAATTCCTTCTTTCCTCATTCTTTTAAACAGCTACCTCATCTCACATCACTCTGCATAAACTGAGGTTGACTGATATCTGGATAGTATCATCCACTGCTTTCCTGATTAGTTCTGCACACAGCAAGAGGTTTCAAGTTCGTTCTTTAGCAGTACTGCCCTGGCTATTTCTCCTTGGACAGAGCAAAAAAAAAAAAGCCTCCTTCTCTGGCTGCCATTGCAGGTTAAGCTTTCCTGCACAAAACCTATAAATGTGCGCCTGTTTCCCTGTGTACTGAACTTACCTGCAAAAGGATCCTATTTCCATCATGGTCTTCTGTCTGCCACCTGCCTTCACTGATGGGGCTGCAAGGGTTGGGCAAGAGAGGCACAAGCTGCCCCACATCTTTTACTCTGAACTCCAGCACCGCTGACTCTGTCGGCACTGGTGCCTGGCCCTTCGGAAGTTTTTTTAAAGAAAACTGAATGTCTATTTCCATGTTAGAATAGACAGGAAAAACACAAAAGTCTGCTTTTTTCTGACATACTGGTCTTTTCAGTATTAACTCGTACAATTTCAAAATGTCAACAAAGTTTTCACTCCTGCAGTATATAGTGAAACGGATAATTTCTTTCCCGTAGTGCACTGGGCGGATGGCCCACAGAGGAGTCTCTGGAGCCAAAGTGTAAAAGTCCTGGCTGCATGGCATGTAAGGGAGGAACTTCCCATGCACTCGCTCTGTGTGGTGGTAATGCCAAGGTGGCCGCTGAAACGTTTCGTGGAGCTGCAAGATCGGTTCATCTCCATATTCTTCCTGCAGAAACAGAATGACGGCAAGGGCTGGCTGAGAAACACCAGCTTTTCCTGGCCTTCTGCACTTCTTGGGCACTCGTCTTTCTGAGACTCGAAACAGCTGAAGATCTGGATGTACCCAGGCTAGAAGCTTATCGATGGCTTGCTGAAGAGTCTTGGATTCACCCGGATCTGCGATAATATGTACGCTAACAAGGAATGGGTCTTGTATGCCTTCCACAGAAAGTTCACCTGAGAGTATAAAGAAAAATATCCTTTAAGATTTGCAACCAAGTTGTCAACATTTAGGCGATCCTTAAAGGAGAAACAGTCTACTCAGTCACACTGGGCTTTTTTTTCATCTCTCTCAAGCTCACCTGCAATAAACTAAAAATAATGTACAGAGATATAGCAACCAAGAAAGTAATCAGAAGACAGAGAGAGAAGTTTCATCAAGCATACCCTAAGAGTTGCTGTTTTTACTGAGGTAGCATCCAAAAGACATTACCCAATGTGTGTTTCTGTGTTAGAAAAGAGCTGCCCCATACAGCCGAGAGGTAGGAAAGACAAAAATACTGACGTAGAGTGGCGGTGAAAGAGACACTAATGACGTGCAGAATGATCAGGGTAGACAGTGTTCATCCCACCTTGTTTTAATTTGTGCCAATTGGCTCAGGGCATGGAAATCACACCACCGAACTCCACTCTATTACCTTGACGTTGGAGTTTTCCACCCAGTTAAGAGCGTTCTGTGTCCTGGAGGCAACTGTTTAATAAGTAAGGCAAAGTTTGTAGGGAGAGGTAATAACTTTTATTAGACCAACTGATACAGTTGGGAAAAAAAACAGACAAGCCTTCAGGCACACAAGTCCTTCTTCAGGAAAAGATATTACTTGTCCCTACAAATCCTGCACTGTTTATATCTTCAGACCATCAAGGCTGTAATACTACCACTTCAAGGTTTTTATAATATTAGGGAAGACTGGCAAAAGCTTGAAGCACAAAAAATTACATTTACTCAGGGGAAAAAAGAAACCTCTAGTTAGCCTCAGGAATGTTCACAGGGGCTCTATCTGTTGTTGTCCCTGAAACCTCTTTGATAGCTCAGAAGCAGAGCAATGGCTGGTTGGAGGGCAGGGGAGAAATTGTCACTTCTGTTCTGCTGTAGTTGCATGCCAATAAAGATGCGTGTGAATGGAGATCCCAGACAGTTTAATAAATTATCCAGGTAATCTGGATATTTTTGCTGAAATGGTTCCCCCTGTGTGGTGTTCTGAAACCACCTCCATGTCTGAGACCCCAAGCCTGGGCACAAAGCCTAAATGCGTGAAGCCTTAGAAAGGCTTCCCAAGCTTTTCATTGTGCAGACCACATTTAATAGGGGGATTGTCTCACAGGCTGTTTCCCCTCCTATTGGCAATCTCCCTCCTCCCTCCTGGCATCAGAATAACATTCCTGTGATACCTCAGCAATTCCTGTAATGGAAAAGCAGTATTATACAAGTAGTGTATTTTAGTTGTCTTTCAATACAGAATAGCTGCAAGACCCAGAGAAAAGCTAGATGCCACTGCATAGCTTTCCAGAGATGACCGGTAAACATACCATCAGCCTCAATTTAGAAGCTGCAGAAAGATGTGGTATGCAGAGCAAATAGTAGGCATGCATTTTGCCTAGGGGAGATAGAAAAAAATCAAGTAAATTATCAAAAATACAATTACAGCAGAGTTCTTGTATCTCTGCATGAAATGGGTGATATTGAGTGACTTTGTCAGATGGCTAATGGAAGAAAAGAATTGAAGCAAAAAAAAAAATCTGTGTCAGTATATGGCAAGAGGCTTTGCTGTGGCAGTTGTTACTGGTGGGTAATTCCTTGAGATATCCCCTGTGGATAGTCACAGTGTTGGAGAAAGACAAAAGGGGTGTGGGGGGAGGTCGTCTCATGGCCCTTCACATGGGACAGCAGGACAGGAAGGAAAACAAATTGCAGAGGACAGTGATCTAATAAAACCAGAAAGAAAGTAATCGCCATAGCTACGCAGTCATTCATTTTCTAAGACTGGAATAGAAGATGTTCAGCTCTTTTCTCCCTCCGTTTCCTTTGTTACACAAAGGCTATCAAAGCCTGCAACAAGTGACAGGCTTGATACTTATGCATATAAATGACTGCAGCTCTGAAAGAAGCCTGGGCACAACAATGTGAAGCAAAGAGCCATCGTTCCTGTCGGCTTCTTGCTCTGCACTGAAAAAAAAAAAATCCTTGAGCATGGCTTTTCCGCCCTCCTGTTGCTCAGCATGGTGCATGGACGCTGAATGGCTAAAGCATTTTTCAAAAGTGGAGCCTTGTGGGAGCCAGCCCCAGCATTAGTATTCTGCAGCCATCACTGCCTGTGCCCATCAGCACCAGATGCTCACAGAGCCAGCCTCAGAAGACCACCAAAGCACGGCACAAAGCCATCATTAGGAGCTAGGTTTATATGTACAACAGAGCAAATAATCTTCTTCTGAGCTAGAAGCAACTACACCGAAGAGGGAAAAGTGTAACAAATCAGTACAGAAACAGCTTCAGCATCTATTTTATGTTAGCAAAGATGCTTTTACTGGAACACTTTTACACCTTTCATTATGTGGCTTCTGTGCTTATAAAATGTCAGCCCTTTCTGTTTTAGTAAGAAAAAGAGAAACAAAAGAAAAGCAGAAATATGAGGCAAGGAGCTAAGAGAAACTTCCCTCAACTGATGATAAGTTGCAAATTGTTTCTATGTCACTAACAAGTCTTTTTGCTTCAACCAACAAGGAAGCGGGGGGAAACAACACCATTTCTCATGACACAGTTCAATTTGCCCCTGGCAAATTGTCACAGAAGCAAATGAAAGCTCTGCATATGTATTAGCCTTCCTGTGTTACTAGTTAATCCCACAGAAAATACCAAAATGCTTAGGCATCTATTTGAAAATGAGCTCCACAGTTCTCACAGCTATTACATTTTTTTTCTTTCCTATGACAGAAGGGGATTACTTCTCTTTGAGTTGGCAAAGCATTAACATTGCTAAGAGGTAATTATTACCAGGATTGAAAGAGTATTTTATGATTCTAAACTTTTTACTCCTCTGTTAGGTCGTATTAACCACCCATGATAGGTTAAAGCAAACAGCCGGCCCAAATGCCGCGGGGCTGTCACAACTGATGTCCTAAAGCTGGGAGCTGAAGGTGGCCTGATATTTTATGATTGAGCTTTGGATGGGTCCTTCTCTATATATTATTTTTATTTTGTTGCTGATGTAATATTGCTGAGCAGAGAAAAAAAAGAAGTCCTGCAAAGCAAAATGGCAGTCTTGCCCCATGGTTCTTCCTCCCCTCCTTTCCCTGCCTAGAAACCAGGAGATTTTCATCAGAAAGAAAATCTGACAGAAAGCAGTGGGTGCTGTCAAGTCTGTCTGTGCCAGCTGCCTCATTTTGGTAGGACTTCACTGAAATTCAAGCTGCCTTGTCTTGGGGACAAATAGGGCAGGTACCTGTCAGGCTAGCCCAGTTGCTATGTCCCCTGCTGAGTGCATGGAGAGAGGCTGCCACCTCTGAAAAATCTGCAGAAGACGATCTTGCCTTCCTAATTCCTTTCCTCCCCCTCACGCTGTAGGGAACAGTGGTGCCTGCAGAGGACAACCCTCCTGACATCCAGAGCTGCCCAGCCCTCCCCTGGCCAGAGCTGCTTAGCAGGACAGCTACGACAACAGTGGCGACCTAGTGACACAAACACTCATGGGTGAAGTGGGAAGCAATGGGTTAAGTGCTCTGTTCCCTTGGGGTCGAGGGTGGGGGAGGCAGCCACCACCCCTGAAAGGTGCCATAAAGACTCTTGTCTTTAAGAGTCTTGTCTGTCAAGGTATCTGGTACCTTGCTCCAGCTGGCCAGGAAAGCAGGGCTCCTGGCCCAAAGCAGGCACAAGCTTCAGTAACTTCAAGTCAGCAACCCTAGCAGCTGGGAAGCAGCCAGGCTCATCTGGAGGTATGGGGAACTGGAGCTACAACTCCTTCTCCCTGGAGTATGTATGCATTTTACATTAAACCACACAAGAGGCAAAATATCCCCAGAAGAAATGCGCAGAGTTTTCTCCCATGCCACCTGAATAACCCTAGATTAGGGAAGTCTCCCTCTTGCATTGCTTTTTGGCCCCAGGACTCTTGCATACCTGGCTCCAGCAGAACGGTTACTGGGTTATCTGGCCACAGCCTGGCAGTCTGGCCCCTCTAACATGCTGTGAGAGGCCCCGGTTGCATTCCCCCTGGAGCTGTCCTGCACGAAGACTTGTCCCTTCTCGGGGCAGTGCTCCAAACACTTTTTTATTTCAGGAGAAGTCACCACGTTCAGCAGTCTTGATGACATCTGCTTTTCCAGGCTTCTCCAGTGGACTTGGCTGGAAATCCACTGACTGCCTAAAACCAGCCCACAGCAGAGCTTAGGAAGGAGATAAGTACCTGTCTCCTTGAAATGTCGCTCCTAACGCTGTGTTGGTGAATCAAGATATGGACCTAAAGACCTCTCAGACTCACCACCAGATATTTAATAAAGAGTTACCTACAGGGTTAGGCAAACCCGGTAAGTATGTGAGCTAGGCTGGAGTCTATGGCAAGGAGAGATTCTAGGCAGACTGGATCCTGGCCCCAGTTTGTGCATGGGAATGTACATTTCCAAACTGTGGCAGATATTTTCAATTTTCTACCCACCTACAGTTTTAATCTTCTATCCAGGGAACTCAGAGGAAGTATTCAACCTATAAATACTTGACGTAAATATTTTTTTTTTTTTTCTGACCTGCAATATTGCATTGAGAATCTGAACACTGGAACACGAGTTTCCATTTTCCCACTGCAGCATGCTGCTCCATGGGAACCAGTGCCTGAACCTCTCTTACACTGTACAGACTAGATGCCTTTATCACTACCTCAGGCAGTAAGATTTCACATTTCATTCTGACCAAATTCCATGATGCACTACAGGAGATGTAAATCAGGCAATGGGAGAGGGTCAGAGTGAATGCGCCAAGCTTCTGAACTGCAACTCCTATTGGGCAGTACTTCATTATCAGGAAATAATTGCTATCAGGAAGTAGTGAAATGATTCAAAACTGAACATTACGGATCAGCATATTTTGTTCATTGTTAATAAATCAAAATACTTCAGCTGTGGGAATGTAAAAAAAAAAAAATCACTGTATAAATAATGTCAGAAAAAAAAAAAGCACTATAATATTTCCTAATTGAGACTTCCTGGGATTTCTGTTGCACAGAAAGTGTCAATATTTCCCTATTTCAATCCCATTCTAAAACACAAAGAAATGTCAAAATGGTAGCATTTCTCATGGAACAGGACCTTCACATTTTATCTGAGTCCAAGGCAAGACTGACCGTTTTAGGTGCATTAATTGAAAGGCTCATGGGCAGACACAAAGACAAAGGCTATTTTCATAAACAAGGAGCATCACTTTATGGGCAGCTGCAACAGAAGCAGTTACTGGACACCTCTGGCAGCAGAACCCACTGCTAGGTCATGCTTTGATGAATTATGCAGCATCAATAATCTTTTGAACAAGCAGGATGTGACAGATTCACCAGCTCCTCCATCCTCTTTCCCCGCTGTTTAATAGCATCTGACAAATGCAGGGCTGCAGGATAATGTGCTTCTCAGCATGCCCTGCTTTGCACACCACCTCAAACTCATGAAGGATGTTCAGAAGCAATAAGAAAGGGGATGTTCTGCACAGCACAGTGACAAAAGGAGAAACCTCTTTCATGGTCCCATCAGAGCATTTTCCTGTGGAGTTGCAGTTGAATGTTCCCTAATGGAGATAATGGTGCCAGGATGCTCACTCCTGCATCCGTACTAACGTAGTATAGACAATGCACAGCAGACCAGCATACTGACAACCATGGCAAAACGGTCAATCTGCTCCTCCAGATGGGCACATGATATAGGCTCTCTGAGCTGTTATCCAGTTGCTGTAGAACCAAAAAAAAAAAAGTATTGAGCAAAAATAAAGCTGGAAAATTAAGCTCATTATCTGCTTGATGGAGATAAAAAGCTTTCTCTGGTACATTAATATGAACAGTATTACGAGGTGTCATTGCCCTTAGTGTACTGCACGCAGCCAACCCTGCGGGAATGAATCTTATCAAAAAGTGATACTTAGTGCCCACAGAGGCCCTGCATGATCAAGCAAAGGCAATAGCAGATCTCATCACGTGGTACCTTTGCTGTTAGCTGGTGCAGCAATTGCTGAAACTCCCCGCTGTGTTACAGCCTCCAGTGAATTCTCATCCCTCCCCACCAGCTACATCCCCCTGCCTGGCCTAAGGGTAACCTTTCATGATTGACTTAAGCTGCTGTGGAAAGGGGCCATCTCACTCCATCTCACATCTTCACCTCTCCATGCACTCCTGCCCACTCCCTTATGTTGGCCTGGGTACTTGTGTAGCTACGCATCTTAAGCTGATCCTGCAGCTGCATTCTGACACTCGCTCTCCCGTTTGCAGTCATATGGTCTATGGTGCCAAGATTGCCATTTCGGCTTGCCTTCAGAACCATATAATTCTCATCTTCTTCACAGGAAACACAACCATTGTCCAGAGTCATCCCATGGAAGGTTAGGTACCTGACAGATGTCCCTCCAGCAGGAGACTGGCTATCCTGGGCTCCTTTTGTAGTCCATGGGAGAGACGGAATCAAATCTCAGATAAGGCCCATCACTCTCCACTGTCCACAAGTGTAGTGGGAACCAAGTAACCCCACTTCCATCTTGGGCACCTCAGCTATGCAACTAAAATTGGAGGAAAAGTCTGCAGGCCTACATGCTTATCTTGAAGATCATTCTTGTTCTAGTATCTTATCTTGCTGTACCACTTTCTCAACAAATGAAATGTGCTCTTGTGATGAGCATTATGGAAGAAAAGCTCTTGAACTACGTGATTGTCATGTCTTCCATTACATCCTCCAAAACCAGCTTCTTTGACTCCTTTAGTCAGGCTGCTGACTGCTCATAGCAAGGTGAAGAGTCAGGGACTCCTTAGGTCACAGATACACTCTCAGCCCCTATTTCTCTCATCTCCTCGTTCACAGTACTGCAGCTTTCTCACTTATCCCCTAACTACCTGGCAGAGAAGAAGCAGTTCACACTTGGTATAAAGTTATGTGTGTGTTGCCTGTGGGCTGACTGTCCAGCTGTAGGTTAGGAGAAGAGGTAACTTGAACTCACATTACAGCCTTTTTTCTCCATGGAGACAAAAGTTCATCCCATTGCCTTTGATCCAGTTTGATGAAACCTGTGGGAAGTTAGTGTCTCTGTGAAGAAAGATGACACCCATTCACATCATGCTTCTCTTCAAAAACAGGCTAAAAAAAGATAGGGATGGGAGTGCCACATTGCATTTCTGGCTGTGTAATCCCATGTCCCTGACACTACAGCCGCCTTCTTGCTGTGTCTGTGTGTTCTACCTAGGCTTTACGGAGCCTGTAGGCATGTCAAAGCAGAGGCTGTGCTTTACTGTATATTAAGCATCCAGCAAAAAAGACCCCCAACTCTGAGAAGAAGGTGTATGGGATCTTCATGCAGACAAACTGTAGGAACCCACAGTGGGTGCTTTCACACCATGGTTGCAAGCAAGCAAACTGCTTGGTGATTCCTCACAAACACCCCCCAAGATAAGGATTTTCCCACCAATGCTGTGGTCTTCTCCACGAGCTCTTTACTCTTGCTGCATGGTGCTCTTGCAACCTGGTGTTCTCCTCCCTCAAAATATGCTGCTGACACCATGTTACATTGGCAACAGCAGTGTTAGAAATAAACAGAATTTCAATTTAAAAAAAAAATCCTTATTATCTACTTAATCTCTGCAGAGCACTGAAGTCTTACTTGAATACTCTCCTCAACCACAGATCTAGCTACTAACTTGCTGAAAGTCAAGAACCTCAAAATGTGTACTTATACACCTTCAGGGATATTCTCCTGGATGTCAACTGTTGTCATTTCCCCTCTTCCCTCCCACACAGTTCACCACAATTCGAGAGCTGTCTTGGTGTCTCAGGCTGCACATGTGTCCATGCCATAAAACAGATTCACATGATTTGGCATCTTCAAACTGTCTTAACTGTCTTAGCTGTCTTCACTCAAAAGCCACAGTCTACCTCTATTGGCCCATCTAGGGGCTCAAACAGCTTCATCACACAAAGGTTAATTCTCACAGGAGACCCAATACCCATAAGAGAAACAGTAAGGAAATTTTTTTTTTTTTAATACCCTGAAAAGTATTCCTGATCTGTGGAAAACAGCTAGCAATTGTCATTCTGTGTCTTTCAGAAATGCACAAGAAGAAACTGTAATCAGAAACCCCTGAGTGGGGAACTGAAGCACAATGGTGAGCTGTTGCTTGCAGGATTTGCCCCAGTGAGTTTGGTGATGCTACTGGCATGAATGATGAGCCTGGGCCATCGGGGTAAGACACAGGACTTTATGTAACAGCCTATATTGCTGCTAAATGCAGTCAGTGGAGAAATACTGGGAAGGTGCATTAATTACTAATGTTCAGCTATTACATTAATTTGTTTTATTGTTATTTTATATTGTATGTAGAATTAAAAAAGTCACCTCAATTTTTAGGGGGGGTAGGAAGGGAAGAGGGCCTGAAATTGAAACAGAGAGAGCAGTATTCCAAATGGCTGCAGATTTCCACTTCAGAAGAGTTAAGTTTTGCAAAGATGCACGTCCTTCCCAATCATAAAATTTTCCTAAAGAAAGATATGGATCATTGCACTTGGCAAGAACCCAGACACCAATCTTTGGTATTAATATCAGATTCTGTACAGAGTTGCAATGCACAGAATTAAGTGAAATTCCCATCAGCAATCACTAGTAAATCAAAAGCTGTACAATGCACATCAGCATTCAAACTGTGTCCAACACCATACTGTATAAAGTCCTTTGACTGCAAGCATTGTACATTCTTAAAATCTGACTTTTATGTAAAGCTGATATTCTCAAAAATAAGCTTTTTATAAAAGGGCAGAAAGAACATTGCCTTAAAAAAACCCAAGAAACGCTGTATACTTGAGCAGCTGACAAATTTGGTCCAACAATGAGCTCCATACCTCACACAATGTACTCTAGTTAACTGAGAGTGTGATTTTATGATGGGCTTAAGACAATTTAAGACTTCACTGCTGGCACTCTTCCCCCTACTATTCCCAGTGAAGTGTTTCCAGTGCTGTCCATGTGCCAGGTCTAGGTGCAAGTTGAAACAGCTTGCTGAACAGACTGAGAAGAAGCCCTCAGACAAGAAGTAATCAGGATTGTGCCTTCTGGTGGCAGTCTGAGAACTGATCTGGCTAAAAATGTTAATTTTCAGGCAGATCTCTTCTTTTAATCAGTTGTGCTTTTGCACAAACCTTCCTGGTATCACAGAGGTGGCAGGGAAACCCAGCCAGAGAGAAGGCAGAAACCACAACAAAGCATCTACACTCAAGACACATCTAAAGAAAATATGGGAACAAACCCTGAGGCATGGTCAAGCACTGCCATGTTTATGTCTCTGTAGACAATCAACAATATTAGCATCACAGCAAAGGAGCCATTTGGACTTGAGAGTAGTAGAAAACTATTTTGAATCTCATAATCCTTTCAGCTGACAGCAGTGCGCGGTTCAAGAGACCTACCCCTTACCAGCTGATGGAAAAGGGAGGCAGTAATAGAAAGCATGCTTTGTCTCGGTGCTTCATCCTGATGCCGTATGGCGGCAGCCAGGAATCACCTGGTAAACATTTCATGAACCTTTTAGAAATTTCAGATTCAAGATTTTTTTTCCAAAACTATTAATCAACAAATAGGTGGGACCAACAAAAATGAGGCAAGCAGTGGACATCTGCTGCTCTAGAATGTGGCACGCACCGATTACCAAATGTCCCAGTTCCCCACTGATCTTGCATAAATAAATTGTACTTATTTATTTCAAAAAGTTCAAATTAAAAAAAAATACACCATGATAATGTACTGCAGCCATAAAATGAGGAAACTAATTGTTGGCATTGTCAAAACAGCACGTGTTTAGTAGAAACTGCCTTAATAGCTTCAGCCTTCACAAGTGCTTTGTCATTTGACTCAGTGAGTCAGACAGCTTTTCGTGTTCTGCCACAACGAGTGCCTCTGAGTTAGGAGTTGCCATAGGACAGATTTATTTTTTTAGCTTCCCTCTTCGGGCTTTAGCAATTCAGACAGACGTTTCAACAATTTCCTGATCATTCTCATCACTGTATATCAGCTGAACTTGGAATGCCAAGATCTCTCCTGCAACCTACTGCTCAGGGTAAAAGACCTACTAAATGGCTGCCTAGATCTTTGTGGTTTTCTGGGACAGCAGCAGTAACACTTCCACAGAGGGAAATTCAACCCACATCACCTAATAATCCAATTTAACTTTCTCTGAAATCTTTCCTGTAAATTTTTGCTAGAATTGTGTGGCACTCAATAGCTCAGTGTCTATCAAAGAATTCCTATGCTTCCGAGTCGTGGTTGGCAATGAGAAAGAGGAAATATTTGCTTATGTGGTTTTGATTATGACTATGTGTGCTTAAAAAAGGACCTAGAAAAACATTCAGATTGTCATTCATACACAAATTATTATTATTTTTTAATAACTAGTCCAGTTTTTATCTGCTGTATCTATGTGACAGGAAAAAAACCTGACTGGATGTGGTCAGAAAACAATATACAAAACAACAAAAACAGAGTTTTGATAGCTCTGGTCCAGTAACTGTTTAGGGTACACTTACACCCCCTTGATACAGAAATCCCAAGCTAGCACTAAGCCAGTAGGAAGTAATTTAACCACGGGACACACAGTTTGGTGTGTGCTAAATGATCCCAAAGAGTGAAATTCTGATTTTAACAAAGAACAGAGATATATGGGTCACCCTAAGCGAAATACATTTAAACAGGAACCTCAGTCTTTACAAGGGGAAGGGCATGCTTGTGGTTAATGCCACACACTTGGCATGCAAAAATCAAATCTAGATTTGATTTCAAGCACAGTTACACATTTGTTTGTGCATGTCCTTACACAAGACTGTGCCTCACTTCTTTTTTATCTTCTCTTTCTAGCCACTGGCCATCTTTAGTCATGTCTTTAATGGCATGTTTCCTCTCTACTCTTTGTGCTTCTAAATAACCATGTGCAGTAAGACCAACCTCAACATGCTATCGCCCTACTGGAACAGCATCCTAACCTCAACTTCTCAAAAGGTAAAAGTGCAAATAACAATGTTAACACAATATCAAGAACTCCAGTACAGTTTGCAGGCAATGGTGCTCGGCAGCAGTGATAACTCCGTGCCGCTCCTGACATAGGCAAGGGTCCATCTGCAGCTCCTGAAAATCAGGATGCATCATCTGTGGATGTTTGTGGATGAGACTGGGATGCTGGTGGGGCTGGGATGGGGGGATGGTGCTGTGTGATCAAATACCATAGCAAAACAGGAAGAAGTTGATTAAAAATTGTGCAACTGAGAGGGAAAATTAGGGACTGTAGAGCAACAGGGCCTGCTGATGTTGCTCTGGGCTGATGATTCAAACTGAAATATAGGAAATTCTATTTAAACATAAGGAAGAAACTTTTTTGCAGTGAGGGTGGTCACTCACTGGAAGAGGTTGCCCAGGGGGCCTGTGGTGATATTCAAAACACGATGGGACATTGCCCTGAGCAACCTGCTCTCACTGCCCCTGCTTTCAACAGAGGGCTTGGACTAGACGATCTCCAGAGGTGCCTTCCAACCTCAACTTTCTATGGTTCAGTACTATACTCTTCTACCCCGTATGCAAGCATTTGCTCCTTCATCATGGTGGAATTTGATGACAAGCAGCTACGTAAACATGTTTCGCACAGCCAAAGATTGCTAGGTGGCACGTAGCAATGACATTTTCCTTCTTCACGCAGCCACAGTGGGAAACAGCATTGCTCTTTCCCTTTAGCAGCGTAACACAGGCCAGGCAAGATATGCAGAATGCTCACTATATTTTCCACAGAAGCTGACACTTCAGATTTCACTACTATATAAAACACCTGAATTTGCAATATTTACAGATGCTTCAGGCTGAGAGCTCTACATGATTTGGGTCCAACTTCCTCTTCCATTTTTCCTCATACTTTAATTAGTCTTCCTTTTATAATAACACCTTCTGGAAATGCAGCATGATGCTGGTAAGCCCACTGTAAATTGTTTTTACAATTGCATTTAATACGGCTCATTACCAGCCATTGTAAAAGCATCTCAGTTCTCTATGGAAATAAGAAACAATATACTACAGTATATCTTCGTATTGCAGTAAAAGAATATAAATTATATCCTTACACTTATTAAATTACATTGTTTGTAGAAATGTACTTAGAAGATAGCCAGTCCAGCAGTGCCTGGGTTAGAACCGGTTTGAACTAGCCTAACTTAAGTAGGCAACTATATTATAAAATTTTAGTTTTGTGACACATTTTTAAAAGCCCAAATCAAACCCAGCACCCTTCCTGCTCCTGGTTAGTTTTCATCACCTTTAACAGTTAAGTGAAGGCAACCCGATTTTGAAATGATACACAAGTAACAGGAAGCCATTTCTCCATATGCTATTGTTACAAGGCACCTATATGTCTGCATAATACTATAGATTCTTACACTCCTGTAGCTCCAGTGATCTCTGCAACCAGGAAGGCTACATCTTTTGTTTTTCATCAAAAGCTCCATTAGTGCTCATATTGACAGATGCGATCTCTCGGTCTCTGGAGTGTTTGGTAACAAAAATTCTTAAGAATTAGAAATGGGAGAACTTCTGAAGACACTGACTTTGCTCTCCTCTACAAAGGACCTAGCACTCAGGCTGGATCTGGCTCTCTCTTTTATTCAGGGATACATTTTCCTCTTCACATTTCCTTCTAACAACGCTTACAATCTAATAACATTAATAGAGAGGGAAGAGGAAGATTCTTGCCAGGTAACATCAAGAAGCAGGTGCCACGGTGGGAAAAAATAAAAGAGAAAAAGAGGCCAAAGAGAAAGAGCAAAAGGGAGAGGCAGCATATTGTTATGGGCACATGGTATGGAAGTGATGTGAAAACTGTCATGTAACTGTGCCTTGGCAAGCTCCGAGCATGGATGGGACAGGTGGCCTAACACTGACCCCTCACAACCTACCTGATGGACTACATCGGCACCTGAGTAGTTTTTGATGGGTCCTCAGAATGACAGTGCATACAAATACATAATTTCTACTTCTAATGAGGCCCTAACCTCACAGCTGGCTTCAAAGTAAACACAGTTACTCAAAATGAGAGCAGGTAAATACAGCACTGAATCAGCAAAGAAAGATAATGCAGCTTCAGGAAGACAAAGGTTTACCTCAAATTCAGGACAACACTATCCTTTGGGAAACCATTTTTTTCTTATTTGGATATTGTCACTTGACTACATGCCATTAACTTACCCTAATTGCCTTTAACGAGAATTGCTAGGTGTCTAAAAAAGACTGGAAATAAGTCTGAAAGAAAAAGGATGTCGATTAGGGTATGTTGTCTTGGACGAGTTCAGGGTGCACACACAAACACAAGTTTTCAAGGGGCTTTTCATTAAAAGCAAGTACTGTAGCGCTGGTGATTTCCCATTCCCCATGGCCAGATCCAGCACAAAGAGCAAACACCACTCAGGAAATAAAATCTACCATCCAAAGTGCCATTAGGGCAGCCTATTTCACCACACAGCTGGTGCACGGAGGTAAGATACAGCCTTAGCACCTCACCTTGCCTCTGGAATCAAGAATAAGAGAAACCTTGCCCTTACTAGCCCTCCATAAAGACTGCAAGTTTTGCACATGAGGACTCTTGCCACTTGTAGAGGAAAATAGACTCCAAAACCAGCCCAGGGAGCTGATGAAGACGACACTGACAAAACATTGACCAAATCCCAAGACAAAGATCTGAGTTTATACTAGCATAGAAACAGAATACTAAACCGAAAAAAAAGATTATTAAAAAGGAACATGCTTAGTAACCCACATATTTGTAAGTCTGCCAAAAGAAACTGTCTTGCGCTTAATTTTTAGAATCAGAAAGTGGATGAAATTCCATGCGTTAGGAAGTATGTGCAGCACGGAAATAAAATTTTAATATCCCAGCTCTCAGGTTTACCATGGAAGAATATGAACAACCTAAAAACATCCCAGAAGGATTCAATCATTTCCCAGTTGCTATATGAAAGGCAGGGGAGCAGGGGAAGGCAAATTACCAGCTTTCCAACTGCAAAGCAGGCGAGTGACAAGCCCTTTACCTCATTGAGAAGCACAACATGAACCACCGTGTGCTACAGGGTTTTACTATCTCAAATGCTCTAAAATCTGCCACAAACTTGCATCTTATCCCATAGGGCCAGTTTTATGTTTCATTTACCATCTTAGCTGGAATGGTACAAACGTGTATCCAGGCAGCTCCCTACTGATTGCTGAGCTGAAAAATGTCAGGGCGGGGGGGGGGAAATCACTCACTTCCACAATTATTTCGAAGACAACCTGGTTAAATTGGCTCCAGAGCTGAGTAGGTATGAAATACTTCAAATGTTACAAATCACAAAAGCCTTGCTTCAAAATGCCCACTTCTGCTTTGAGTCTTTCTGAAGAGGCATTATCATAAATGCCAAGATTATGCAGAGGAGGAAATAAGCAGCCCCCATCAAAACTCCTCCTCCCTGAGTGAAAATCATCCCTGAAACACATAGCTCAAAGCAATCTGAAGATAATTAAAATGTTGACGTGCAGAGACTGTTGCTTATTGTGCTGACCAACACTAATTAATTATGTCTTCGTGATTCCAACTGTCTGTATCCATATACCACCTATGGTCTTTATATTTTGGTATTATGTACTTCGGGTAAAGGTCTCTTCTGTGTGTGTAAAATGCCTAGCACAATTCCCTCTTGTATATGATTAGGGATCCCTAATGGTAGTGAAAACTGTAATTGAAAAGGTAATTGAAAATACGAGCAAAAAGAAGCTTAATACATTTTCTAGATTAATGAAGAGCACACCAATGGGCAAAACATCCTAATAAGACAAAGCGCACCTCCTGCTAAAGAACAAAGGGAAAAGTGGCTATACACACCAGAATTGAGGAAAAAAAAAAAAGGTAAAAATTAATTTAGCACTTCTCTTCCTTGAAATCACACTGCTGAACCTTTCAAAGCTGTAATACCTCAAAACCTAGCATCCAGCAGACAGGTTTGCATGGCCTATTTACTCTGCTCAGTAAGAAAAGGCAAAGTGGCACACAGTCACACTGACAACAGCCAGAGCCCGCATGGCAGATAACTGCTGCATTTCCTTGCAGAAATAAACACACTCTGCAAACTTTGGTACTCTTTTCCTAAAGTATGTGGCGTACAAAACCACAAATGCTAGATGAATGCTGCCAGTAAAAAGCATTTTTGGGTTACCCAAAGCCAGGACACAAGGGCAAAGAAGAAAGAATTGAGATGCTGCATAAGACCTAAGGTCCAACCAACCCACCAGGCAGGGCTTTGAACTGCTGAAGTAGTACGTTGCCCACGATAACTGCTGCCATATGCTTAGGGGAAAAAAGTACTAGAAATAACACATGTACAGAATGATCCTCCCATTGCCATATAGCAGCCGATGAGATTTTACTTCTGACTTAGGGGGTCTAGGTTTCCTGTATCCTTTTGCGTTGATGCAAAGTCCTGCAGTTTGTTCAGCTGCTGTCATCGCAGCAAGTGATATAGGCAGCTGTAGTTAATTCACCTGCTAAATCTTTCTTATCCTTTTCTTGGCACATCTGTGGAAAACTCTTGTCCAGTGGAGTTCATCCAGAAATTTAGAAGATTATTCATTTATTAAACACTGAAATAGGAGCCTCATTGGTACCACCAAATAAGACCCCTGTAAAATGAAATTAGCCTGTAATCCTTCTAGTTTACATGAACTCCACTTCATTAGAACAGGAGCTTTAGATGAAGCAACGGTAGGTAATGGAGATTGTTTGCTTTTTAATTTACAACAGCTTGCTTTGTATTATGTTAGGGACTAACAGCATCATTGATTAGACTGCTTTCTGTACTATGAATGATACCACTTGCTGAATCTTTTCTCCAAAGAAGTTAAAATGGCCAAATCGCCTTTTTCTCCTAATATCTCTTCCCCAATAATCTTTTTGTCAAACTTATTATGCACACCCTGACTGCCAGCCTCTGATATGAAAGCATTTCTATTTTACTGAAATTCTTTTATGTAGCTGTTTCTGTTACTCTTGCACTGTCTGACCAAACTGACCACGCAAACACCACAAAATGCAAAGTTAGATACTGCTACTTGTGAAGCTGTATCAATGTAATTTGCCTTGGAAGCAGAAAAGAGAAAGGAGGAGACTGTCCTGTCTCCTGAACTTTTGCGGTTTTGCTGGAATGATACTACTTGTACTTGTACTGACAAATTACTGGTGTTGAAATACAACTGTAATCCCCACATATCTGGACAGCCATGGCCAGCAAGACACTGAGGTGACCACAGTTAACACGACGCACTGTAGCTGCCACACAACCAAAAATTACCCCTACAAACAGCTCACTTAATAAAACCAGAGATTACAAATGTAATTTATTACCGTTATTTGTAAAACGTGCAGCAGTCATGCAAAGTTGGTAAGGGATCAAAACCAAATTTTTAGATGAGAAATACTTTACTTACACCTTGTCTTCTGAACTTACTTGCCAAATAAGCACTTCTACTAGGCAAATAATTATGAGTCATCACCCAAAAAGTGGAGGACGCTGGCAGCATATTCCCCAAGCCATCACCCAAAATTGTGAGCTGAGGGGGTGGTGGGGCACACATCTGGTACAACCAGTCAAATCCAATATGCTTTCACTATCACAGAGAAGTTGGTTGCCTGGATTTTGCTCCAGTCATTTCAAGAATCACGTCTGACAGCGGGGAAACTAGAAATCTATTTGAACAACAGAATTTAGGGAAAAGCTGTACTGAATTCTCTCTTTCTCAGATACACACACACAGAGTGAGCAGATGGAGGAAAGACAGCGAGCTCCCTGCTAGTCACATCAGCTCAGGAGCCAGACATTACGAACACTGTCTGATCCAGCTCTTGTTGAAATCAATAAAAGCCCTCCGCTGAAGGCCATGGGAGATGGAAAATAACCCTCTCTACGCTTCAGCCAGAATGTGTGAATGAAAAAAAACTGACAGCTTTCTTCCCCTCTGATTTTCATCGCACTTAAAGATCCAGATTATAAAACACAATTAGTCATCTGTGGATTTTTGATCTGCTTGCTTGGCATAAATAAAGCTCACGTCTTTGTGTGAATCAGGGAGACAGGCATCACCTTGCACTTTTGCAAGAGAGAGATAGTAGTAGCTGTGCATGAATAGGCATTATTGCATTTCAAAGTGCTGTGGATACAGTATGTCATACAACTAAGAAAATGGTTGGAGTGGGTACATAAAGGACTGAAAAAGTGCTCCTTGTTAAAAAAAAAAAAAGCTATTTTGCATTGATGAAAAAGAAAGAAAAAATAATCCAGATACCAGGATTCATCTTTTATCAGTTGGATAACCTGAAATTCAGCTGGCTATCATAAACACCTAGAAAGATTGTGACACTTACTAGAGCATCTATTATCTTTGAAATCAAAGAAATGCTTCACAGAATTTGCTCTCAAGTGCTTCCTTGGCATCAGCTTACAATAAGCGTTCAATTATTCCTGCATCCCCCAGCTCTAATGACATTCATCACTGCAAACTCATTTGGCTGGAGGACCCATTTACACTGGCCACATCGTGTCTACAGATTTTGTTCTCATTTTGCCTTGCATTCTTGTGAGCTCCAATATTTATGACTTTACACATGACTCATATTTTGGTCATAAACATCCAATCAGTTTAATTTTCTATACTGTTTCTAAACATAGATCCAAGAAGAGAAGGAATGGGGGCTTTACTGTGTCATTGTGAACTCCATCATAATACTAGGTTGATGTTAATAAATATTAGCAACCAGAAAAAATAAAATATGAGAATCTATTTCAAAAAAATTCTCAAAGTTATACTCACTGCTGGTAGAGGACATACGGCTGTACTCAGACCTGCAAGACAAAGATTTTAGTTAGACCATATTAAATCTAAAAGACAGAATGAAAAATATATAAAATCTAACTCACATTGCATATTAAAATAGTTTAATGAACATTTAGCATTATTGATGTACTAAGATAACTACTGGAACAGGTTTTGAACATGGCCTCTGAAAAACTGGCAACTCACATGAATTTTGAAAACACCTACGTAGAGTGAATAAAGCAACTAGGGTTATAGCTAGAGGCTATTCACGCTACCTAACTTTAGGCATAAAAATTAAAGCTCAGAAGGCTCTCTGTAAGGAAAAAAAAAGGCTACTTCAGACACAGGTTAGCAGCAGAAGGCTACTGGATTTTGACTCTGTTCCTCCTCTTCCTCACCTTATATCCTCTAAATGCTGCTTTGCAAATTTATTTCTTTTTTTTTAAGAGAATACTATTCAAATAGCAGAATTTTTATTGTTCTTTGGTCACAACTGGCAGGGAAGACACAAAATGAGTACCATAATATAAATATTTAGATGACAAAGCTTTTTGCTTTAGGAAACCCTTTTCCTCTTCAAGACATCTCTTAGTAAAACCATAGGCCCACTGGTTCTACTTCAGTGCATACTGGATTACCCGTGAGAAAGTCAGAGCAGTTCAGTATTTTAAGCAACAGTGCAATTAATTTTGCAGCTGTGTAAAACCCCAAATTCCTGAAAACCCTATCCTGGGCTGATTAAAACTCATAAACGTGGCCCATTTAAGTCCTAAAGATTCAGAAATACTAAGGTAAAACAAGTATGCCAACATTGAATATACTTTAAAAAAAAAATAAATTCATTTCCATTTCTGAGGCCCTACCTATGACTTCTGTGTGCTTGGTTTTGGAGTTCAGTCACACAGCCTCCACTCCCCTATTCTCTGGGTCCCCAAAACAGACCCCACTCACCAGAGCTTGCTGCCACAGTTAACGTCTCGCGTTTATGCCCTGCAGTGCCCTGAACATAACAGGCAAACTGTTCAGGGAGTCATAACAGAGTTCTTGGATCCAAACCTAAATGCTTGGTTTATATAAATAATTGCAACAAGTTTGCAATATTGCTTTAAATTAAAAAAACATGTGAGCCTTGACTCCTTAAGATATTTGTCTGGAAATAGATACCATCTAAACATATTCTCAGGATACCTTCATATTCTAGGCTCTCAAGCATCCAAGGGAATAAAGGCCATCAACCCCACATAACTAGAGTGGCCGCTTTCGATTTTAATATGGACATATCCCTGCAGAAGAAACAAAGCAATTACAGTCATCCCCATATTTCACAGCTCCATGCTTAGCACTTTCACAGCTCCATGCTTAGCACTCAGTATCCTGCAGATCAGATGCTAAGACTTCTGGTTTAGGTGACAAAGACAATGAGGAACTACCCCCAACTCTTCTTGCCAATTCTGCTGGACTGGTGAAAGATAACACAATCTGAATTTCTCACAATATTGATGAAAACAAACCCACCAATAGCATCAAGTACCACGAGGTTATTGAAACTTTTGAAAGAGGTCTGTGCAATGCTGGGGAGGAGAGTTGCTGATGGGGGCTTGCAGGTCTCTCTTGCTCTCTCCCCTTTACTAAATCCTGCATCCCCAGCCACTTTGATAACGCCAGGGAGCAAGGAAACAATTTATGTCACACATGGCAGAGGCCACAGGATTAGGTCATTAGCAGCCCCTCTCAGTTGCCCCATATATCTATCACGTAGCACCTCCTCTAAGAATAAAATGTAATCCCTCAACCAACCTCCCCCAGGACCCTTGTGTAGTTGGGAAAGGCAGAGGCAGTAACGACACGAGCAGAGAAGGAGACCTCCTTCTTCCCTCTGCTGGGCCATGTACACACCACAGGTCCGGCTCTGGGCAGGGACCAAGGGGAAGCAAACCCATGGGCTGGCTGAGTAGTGCTGTGCGGCCACAAAGCTGCATGGTATTTTCAGCAGCAAGTCACATTGGTATCATTTGGCACCATGTATATCTGGAAGGCTGTTAAAACTGTCTAACATGTCACTCTTCACAAGCCCAGAGGCAAGCAATATACGTCCAGCTGCCTCCAAGCATCCCAAGCAAGGCTTCATTTAGTCTGCACTTCTGTTTGAAAACAGCCTGGGGCTGTCCTTCAATGTATCTGTGTTCAGCAGTTGGCAGCTAATTCAATATGAATCTGCACTGCTTTTATTTCAGATAGAAGCAAGACAACATTTTGCCTTTTGCTTACTGCAAGTAGAAGCAGCTTTCTATTACTTCACATTGTTATTTTATTATCCCAAAGCGCTGCAGGCACATTATAGGACATGGAGAATTAATGAGTCCTGAACCGAGGAAGTGGCAGTCTACGTACAGGCAGGACATGAAAAATGAGACGAGAGGAAAAATAAAAAGATGGGGAGTGAGAAAGGAGGAGACAACAGTGTGCTTGGAGACTCATTGCACAGACATATTTTAATAGGCTTTAGGATTGTATTGGGGTTTTTTTTTGTAATTCTAATATGGTTCGAGCTAATATTTAATTCATGTTTGTTGCATAACTGACATACACAGAATTAAAAAAAAGGATAATTAAGCTCAAAGGCTTATGTCAACCTCAGGTGCCGAAATGAGGACTGTACCCTCCCTAAGTTCCCTCTATAGTCAATAAAAAGAGAGGTCTAAAGTGTCGCTAGCTGATGTCTAGAGATGAAGCCTACAGAAACCACGTTCCTAATGTAGGACCCTCGGCTACAGGCCTAAAACCAAATGGAATGAATATGAGTCTCTCTATGTGTTCTCAGGGCCAACCTGAATCACCTTGTATCCTCCCTCTGACTGCTTTCTTTCTTAGAATTTCTTTGTCTTGAATCTAGTCCTTAAGAACAAAAATAACAGTGTTTGTAAAGTCCGTAATATTTTCAAAACATTCGCACAAACCATTCAGATTCATGATGTGCTGGTAAGTGGCTTACAAAACAGATTTCTTTTTCCTTATAGTCAGCTATTTAGGATACTAAATTCTTCTTCTGAAGTTTCTCTAAGTCTTTTAAGCTTTTTAGACTAGCGTACACAACAAACATTCCCTTTGACAAGATCATACATTAGAAAAATTAAGTACCGAAACAAACATCTCCTGGGTCACGTAGACTCTCTGGAAATCAAGCAACTTTGTTCCTTCCCGTTCTTTCCAACCCTGCTTTAAACATTCCAAGTATCGGCTTCTATCAGTTCTTCTATCAGGATTTTCCCATTAGGATAACTCAAGCATAAAGTACTCATGGGCTTTAATGGTGACAGACTGGGGCCATACTGGGGCTCAGAGGTTCCAGGCCAATTACGTGGTCTTGTAGCAAGATATTTCCTCCGATAGATATTACATTATAGATAAAAGGAAAGAGACATTCAGGACAGAAACTGAACAAACGGAGGACTGTTCCTTTTACAAGCACATAATGAGGAAAAAAATGATCAAAAAGGGTATTGAAGCAGCGGGAGGTACTGAAAAGGAGGGCTCATCGCTCAGTCAAAAGACACATCAGTCTGCAAAGAGTTTGTGCTCAATGGTCAGCCCACCAGAAAAGAGGAGCTGTGAACATGTCAAGAGACATTAAAATTGGAATGTAGAAGCTTGAGATAAATGTGGAACCTCGATTCCCATTAACACCATTGAAGGATCTGAACTGCGCATTATCAGAGAACGTAAGACCATCACAAGCATAAACGATCCTGAGCGATCTTCTGAGTTCAGCCTGCACTACTCATTGCTGATTACTAGTACAGAGCCTCAAAATACCCAAGAAAGGGAAACAGCCCACTGAAAACCAGTAAGTAGCTGCTAGTGCAACTTGCAGTTACTGAGTACAGTATATAAAAACACTCTAAACCTGTTTATTTGGATAAGAAGCACAAATATGTTACATGTCTGAATCACACAAGCAATGCAGCTACACCAGCATCGCACTGTGCTTGGGTTATTTTGGCATGCTGATCAGCCAGGGCACAGCATCACGTTAACATAGCTACAGCAGTGACATCTATGCTAATAAACAAATGTGCTCAAGAGAACCGCCTGGGACTGAGGCCAACTGTCATGAAACAGTCTGCACCTGTACCATTAAAACCTCTTGCCTTCCAAAACAGACTGGCAACTGGTCTGCTGGGAATGGCCCCTGGGCCACGGTAATGTGGTAAGACAAGTCCCTGGCCCATGGTAAAACACACCCAAGAATCACATGGGAGAGAACTAGATGGCCACATCCGAACTGATGCCATCATCCATTTTATGTGTTCAACAATACGGACAACTCTGTCCTGGTGCTCAGGGACACTCCCACACACTGTTTAATGCACTGGCATGGCTGTAACATGGGTTTCTGAGCCAGGCAGCATCTCCACAAGGTAGTCTGCTGTGTAAAACAAACACGTCTCTCAAGTTATTCTAACACAATACTACACCATGATATGCCCAAGGTCTCCATTGTCAGGACTCCTTAATCCCCCCAAAATATGAAACTGTGGAAAGTTTTTTAGCTCTTCTGCTGTCTGCATTCTTCGCTTGCCTAGGACTGATGGAATGGCACCTGCTGGATTCACATTTCCCCTGCCTTTTCTACCTAGCGTTGTTTCAGATTTCAATGTTTCGTATTAAGAGCTGTATCTAACAGCTTCTTTGCCTTCCCTCCGCCAGAAAGCACTACATGGGGCACATGGGAGGACTTTATAGCAGTTAAAGCACAATGTGTGAGTCAGAAGATTTAGCTTTGTAGCTCCGTCTTGGGTTTCTTCTCACCAAATTCCTGTGGGTCAGATTACAATCTGCTTCACTAATATCAGTCCAATGCAAATCCACTACCTTCACCGTACTTCTACTTCTGTAAACAAGAAAACTGCAATGTAGCAACTCAGAGCATCTTGTCTTAAAACGCCTTGCTCCGGATTTCTAGTCAAGTGATGAAGACAGGTGATGGATTACCATCCCTCAGCTGTAACTACCACACTCAGGAGCTTATTACCAACAACAGTGCTTGAGGCCCCACATGACAGACATCGTCATCATTGTATAAGGATGAAGGGTTGTTTGCAATCTTTCAAAAAGCATCTGATGGGGCAGGACCATACCGTGCTTTAGTAAGCACACCTGCCTGCGCAACCCCGCTCACCACTCATTCACAGAGCACTCCCCAGACGGATGCATCAGTACTCAAGTGGCACATACCTGCCCGTTCCGCGTCACCCTCCCAGGGTCCTGCTGCTCTTAACTAACAACAGAAGCAGCCTAACTTATACCAAACGCCTAACCTTCACACAGCTGCAGTTAGCTGAGGTGAACCTCACTGCCTGCTGGGACCTAGCCATCACGGGGGTCGGCACAGACCTCCTGGCCTCCAGAATGTGATCTGAAGTCTGTTTCAGCCTCACTTTTGGTGCCTAGCCCCAGTGTCACACACTAGCAGGTCTGCCTGCCCAAAGGTTCAACCAAACAGCTTTGCTCCACTGATTAAACCTAGTTAGAAATGGTGCCTCAACCCCAATTTGTGACAAATGGCTCAACTTTATATTATTTGAACGTCAAATCAGAGACAAGCTGTCTACCTTAGCACATCTGGAATGATGGATATAGAGGAAGTGAAAGCCTCAGAAAAAAAAAAAAAAAAAAGAAACCCCAAGGTAAAAACAGACGTTTCAGCAGCAGTGATTTCTATTCCTGAGAGTTTCTCATAGATGGATGAAATATGTGACAAGAGACTGACATGTCATATTGAAGGACTACCATACAGATGACAAAGTCATAGATGTTGAATCCCTTTAAGCTACAAACACGTGACATGAAAACAAACTCTCGCCCCAATAAACCATTCAACTATTCATTTGATAATTTAAGCAACCCATTCTGACTGAGGACACACACGAATTACAATTTTCTTAATACTTTTTCCTTTAGGTTTTTGTCTCTTATTAGCAATTGTATTTTCTACTTTAGAGTCTCACACATTTTACAGAACTGCAACAAAGAAATATTTTTATAATCTGCTTAACAGATAAGTTAATAAAGGCTCAAATAATTTGTGATTTGGCCAGGGTCAGACATGCAGCTAGTGAGAACCACAAGGAAAACCAACAAACAACTATAGCACAGTCAAAAAATCAACATAATATCTGCAAATTTAATTTGAGGATAGAACCACAGGAGAAAATGAAAAGGAGGGAACAACCTCCCCGAATATAACTGTAACCAAACAGTAAGGGATTTTGCTAAACAAATGTTAAAAATAGCTGCTGCACAGTACAGTGCCCTAAGCTTCAAGCATCTTTTGTTTATCTGTTTTGCAATAGGTTTCTCTATATATCATCGAACTGTTCCTTGGCAGTTGTCTGCTACCAAAGAGACAGTATAATTTTCCTTCTTCCTAAAATTCTTCAAATACTCAGCAATTAACTACTAATGAATTAAGTTTGCATCATCAATATTTAGGTTTTTAACTTATTATAAAGAACTTAACTTATTATTCAGAAAAAACTCCTTTTACTTCAATAACGCCACTCCACTTTCTCTAAAGAAATTATTTGAAATATAAGCGGAAAAGTTGCAAATTCAAATAATGTAAGTTAAAAGTTATAACTCCTCAAAACTTCAAATGACTTCTAAGTGAGGAAGGAAAAAAACCTAAGGGTTTAGGCAAACTTTGATACTATTACTAAGCTAATAATTTAAGTGTGAACCCTTCAAGACATGGACTCTCACAGCTGTCTAAGGGAACAAGTGAAGTTCTGCTGGGAATTGTCACATATATTGAAATCTTCATTAATGCCAGCTACCTCACTGAAGTGTTATGCTCAGTTAAGGCATATACACTCGATAAATAGGAGGGAGCATTCCTACAGAAGTAGTCCTTGAACACCACTAATAGGACCAAAAAAAAAGTTTAGGAATCAAAAATTTAAGACTTTAAGTCTGAGAAACTACCTGTTTTCCACATCCCCGTGCGTTGCTCAGGATATCAGTCCTGAACACAATGAATTCAGTTGGTGCTTTGCCCTTGACATCAGTGGTAGCAAGAATCTGTCTCATTGCTTCAAAATTACATGCCTAACAACTTCTAAAATTGTTTTATAGTTTGTCATCTTGGGAGTTTCAGCCCCAAAAAACTTTGCTCTGCCATTCAGAGTATGGATAGTGAAATAACAGCATTTGCATGGCTTGTAAAATCAAGAAAATCTGAAAAGGAACATTTCTATGACTCCTTTTAGGTAGCTTAGCATTAATTTTTCTAGCTTCTTTTGTTTTTCTGTACAATTTTTGTACAGTTCTTTAAACATACATATTTCTCCTTCCTTCAATTTCTTTCTTCCACTTGTTTTTCCCTCTGTTTGCTTTCTAATCAGACAGACCATCTTCTTCTTCCTAAAATGTCAGGTTTTATAGTACAAATCCACTACTAAAATTATTACCATAAGAAAGCTCTGTCTCACATACTTCTGGGCTAAAAGATTTCAGTAGCAGATAAAATAAGGTTTTTAAACTAAAAAGCCCAAAAATACATTTCCTGAGAAGACACAATTTGTAAAGGCAAAATCCCTAAGACCAAGGATGGTCAAACTCTTTCAAATCTCATTAATAAATAGCCAATATAAACTAATTGGCTTATATGTTCTACTCCTTTTATTTAGGTACTTGACAACACCAGCTCAGTCCATTCTTATTGGATTCAGGAACTCAAAATACGCTATTTTTGTTCAGCAGCCTCTTTGCCAACCCTATTTACCAAGACAAATGCAGTAAGAGGAAGGTATTTTCCAACAGATTAGGAAAACTAAGGCTTCAAGCTGTAACTGATCTTGCCTGTAGCACAGTTTTGCCTGCTCTTGTAGCTGGAAGCCGCAGCAAAACCTTAAGGAACATATGTCCCATAGAGTACTTGATATATTAGATTGGTTAGCTGCTATAAGCAGCTTCAGCGATACAGGCTTACACATCATTACATACAATCATCAAGATGACAAGGGCTTGCAGCGCCTGGATTTACTACAGTCACTATCCACTATTGTTCCCTGAGTGACAGAAAGGGACCACTTGATGTAAAACTGTTACTGAATTACTTTGACAGTTGTGTCTCCTTATACTTTCAGAGGATGATGGATGAACTTCAAAACAGTTAATTTTTTTTTTTTTAACTATTGAATAATTGGAGAAAAAGGAAAACAGCACAATTTAGCAATAGCTATGATGGGACCGAGACAAAGCAAAAAGCAGATCTTCTGGTAAGAGGGAAAAACAAGTGCTGTGAACAGTTGGTTTGGTGAGAAAGCTGAAATATAAACATTGTGAAAGAGACATACGCATCATGTTTATCAGACTAAAATAGCTGCCTAACAGAACTAAAAATAATAATTGAAATGCAGAGACCCATTGCTTTTCAAAATAAACTTCAGTGCAAAGCACCGCAGTTATTAATTGCCATATGTCATTGTTCAAATTCCTCAGACAGACTCTTCTGCTAACCTACACCTTCCAGTGTCAAGCCTGGGACAGGGGTGCTTCATAAAATCATCAGCTTTAGCACCTCATCAACACCAGACACAAGCAGCTGTCACGCTGGTCACTGAGGTCCAAAGGCTAATGTCACCAGCTGGGTCAAATCCTTCCAAATGCCCCTCCCAAGGAAACCCAGGTTTTTCTATTCCAGATAAACACAGCAAAATAAGAGAGACTTGACCTGTTAAGGACTTTTTGAGCTTTGAACCAGTCCTGAATTCACTGGTTATTTTGTCTTCCTTTTACCGACGTTCCCCAAAGATGAACTAAGAACCCTATTATCCCATTTCCTGGAAAGAGGCCTGGATTTTTCCCTTTAAGCTCATGTCACGTAAAACATTTTAAAACTCTCCCTGTTAGGTGTGTCCACAATACTACAACTATTTAAGCTGATGGAAAAAGCCCTTAACTTCCCAGATCACAGAAGAGATTAAAAAAAATTATTTGAATTAATAGCTGGATATATCAAAAAGATTGCCATATTCCATTTCCACCTTTTTTTTAAAATTTTGAATACTGCTACCTCAGTTTTGGTGCCATGCACCTGACACCACTTTGCAAAAAAGAATTTTCTACAGTTTTGTTATGGTCTCAGTCTCATACATCAGCGTGGTGCCCTGATGCAACAGTAGGTGCTATTATTCACCAGTATCAGTCTGAGATTAGGGTACCGTCTTTTTCCCTGAACCTCAGCATGTGCTGTTATGGTAGGAGGAAGGAAAAGAGTCAAAGAAAAAACAGGAATGCTGTCTGACCTTGTTACAAAGGGAAGTATCTGTCTATGTGTACACCCTCGTGCCCATGCAACAGTCAGACTAGAGACCAAAGGAGATAGACCAGACAAGGAGCTGGGAGAAATACAGTTGGGAAAGCAAGGAGGGTGGAAAATAAAGACCTAGGAGAGAACAGCGTTAACAGGAGCGGGCAAGCTCTTTTCTGTCCTTCTGGAGCCAGAGAAGCAAAGGCTCACTGTCATTCCCAACAAGATGACATGGCAGCAGCGTGTAAGACAGGCATGTCCCTCCCTTTCCCACAGAGATGGGCTGAAGGTGGGAGCTGAATGGGCAATCCCATGCATCATCCCTGCAGCTCCATGATCTTAGGAGAAGTCATCCAAACAACAAACATAGCATCCCTCTGGAAGCGCGGTCATGAAATCAGAAAAAAAAAAAGTCATTCTCCTTGACTCTTATATGACATGTACAGGTTGGAGAACTACCAGCAAAGTTTACAGCATTCATAGGTCAGTACGATGAGTATCATGCCAACAGCAATCCAATGTCAGTGTGCCTACAAATCTAACCTGCTTTTGTGGCTCTCTGATGGTCATTCTAAGGAGTCAGCTCTGTCTGCCTGATGTTGTCCGGGTGTCAGTGCCACAAGAACAGCAATAGGTAGCTGGGCGGGCTTCCAGACTACCCTCAACACAACTTATGCTGGGATACTGCGATGGTGCGGCACCAAGCCCTGACCAATGTGTCTACAGCACATAAAACGCAGTGATGGGCCCCACCGCTGAGGCGGCAAAATGTGCTTTGGAGCTCAAACTTAAAGTCCACGGCAACGACCTCTTAGTACCTTCCTCCCCGTGTGCAAAAGGAGGATTATGGGGAGCTTTCCCCTACTCAACCGAAGAAGAAGGTAAATTCCCCGCCGCTTACCAAGCATGGTGATGCCCGGCGGCAGGAGCGCTCCCCGTCTCCCCAAGGGATCACGGGGGACGCCCCAGCCCCGGGGTTGGGGGGGAGGAAAGGAAACACGGCGCTGAGTGGGGCGCTGCCGGGGTGCAGCCCCGTCTGTTGGAGGGAGGCTCAGCCCAGGACACCCAGCCGCAACCCCAGACCCCAGACCCAGCCCCGTCTGTTGGAGGGATGCTCAGCCCAGGACACCCAGCCGCGACCCCAGCCCCAGCCCCAGCCCCAGCCCCGTCCGTCTGTTAGAGGGAGGCTCAGCCCAGGACACCCAGCCACGACCCCAGCCCCAGCCCCAGCCCCGTCCGTCGGAGGGAGGGAGGCTCAGCCCAGGACACCCAGCCGCGACCCCAGCCCCAGCCCCGTCCGTCGGAGGGAGGCTCAGCCCAGGACACCCAGCCGCGACCCCAGCCCCAGCCCCGTCCGTCGGAGGGAGGCTCAGCCCAGGACACCCAGCCGCGACCCCAGCCCCAGCCCCATCCGCCGGAGGGAGGCTCAGCCCAGGACACCCAGCCGCGACCCCAGCCCCAGCCCCAGTCCCGTCCGGAGGGAGGCTCAGCCCAGGACACCCAGCCGCGACCCCAGCCCCAGCCCCAGCCCCGTCCGTCGGAGGGAGGCTCAGCCCAGGACACCCAGCCGCGACCCCAGCCCCAGCCCCATCCGCCGGAGGGAGGCTCAGCCCAGGACACCCAGCCACGACCCCAGCCCCAGCCCCAGCCCCGTCCGTCGGAGGGAGGCTCAGCCCAGAACACCCAGCCGCGACCCCAGCCCCAGCCCCAGTCCCGTCCGTCGGAGGGAGGCTCAGCCCAGGACACCCAGCCGCGACCCCAGCCCCAGCCCCAGCCCCGTCCGTCGGAGGGAGGCTCAGCCCAGGACACCCAGCCGCGACCCCAGCCCCAGCCCCAGTCCCGTCCGTCGGAGGGAGGCTCAGCCCAGGACACCCAGCCGCGACCCCAGCCCCAGCCCCAGCCCCGTCCGTCGGAGGGAGGCTCAGCCCAGGACACCCAGCCGCGACCCCAGCCCCAGCCCCAGCCCCGTCCGTCGGAGGGAGGCTCAGCCCAGGACACCCAGCCGCGACCCCAGCCCCAGCCCCAGCCCCGTCCGTCGGAGGGAGGCTCAGCCCAGGACACCCAGCCGCGACCCCAGCCCCAGCCCCAGTCCCGTCCGTCGGAGGGAGGCTCAGCCCAGGACACCCAGCCGCGACCCCAGCCCCAGCCCCAGCCCCGTCCGTCGGAGGGAGGCTCAGCCCAGAACACCCAGCCGCGACCCCAGCCCCAGCCCCAGCCCCGTCCGTCGGAGGGAGGCTCAGCCCAGGACACCCAGCCGCGACCCCAGCCCCAGCCCCATCCGCCGGAGGGAGGCTCAGCCCAGGACACCCAGCCACGACCCCAGCCCCAGCCCCAGCCCCGTCCGTCGGAGGGAGGCTCAGCCCAGAACACCCAGCCGCGACCCCAGCCCCAGCCCCAGCCCCGTCCGTCGGAGGGAGGCTCAGCCCAGGACACCCAGCCGCGACCCCAGCCCCAGCCCCAGCCCCGTCCGTCGGAGGGAGGCTCAGCCCAGAACACCCAGCCGCGACCCCAGCCCCAGCCCCAGCCCCGTCCGTCGGAGGGAGGCTCAGCCCAGGACACCCAGCCGCGACCCCAGCCCCAGCCCCAGCCCCGTCCGTCGGAGGGAGGCTCAGCCCAGGACACCCAGCCGCGACCCCAGCCCCGCCGCTGCCGGGACGCGATCGGCGGCGGCGGCCGGCGGCAACAAGTGCAGCCGGCGGCCGGGCGCTGCGGCCCGGGCTGAGGGGGAGCTTCCCCGGCGCTTCGCCGCCACGGCCCGGCCCGGGGCGGGTGGGAGAAGGTACGAGTCCCCCCGCCCGGCCCCCGCCACTCACCCGCCCGTTTCGGCTCCCGAGTCCACGCAGTCGTCCTCGCCGCCGGGCTGCTTCTCCATGGCGGCAGCGGGGCTCCACGCCCGCCCTCCCACGGGGGAGCGGCGGCTGCCGCGACCTGCCTCTGCCGCCGCCCCTCCGCCGTGTGGGAGCGGCCGCGGGGGCCGCGGCCCGGCCCGCCTGCCCGGGGCTCGGCGCCGCTCCTCCGGCCCGGCCTCCCCCTCCCCGCCCGTGGCGGGCACCGAGCCCCCCTCCCCTCCCGCCCCGTCCCCTCCCGCCGCGGGGCAGCCGGGTCGGGGGGGAAGGAGAGGGCCCGCCTCGCCCGGTTCCCTGGAAGGACCCCCCCGTCCCGCAAAGAGAAGCTTTCCCCCACGTTTGTCGACCGGCCACCGTGTCTGGGCGGCCGTATTTTAGAAACAGCACCTTCATTTTGTTTTTCCGGTTGGAAGAAGGGCTGAGAGGTGCGGCGCCCCGTATCCAGCGAAAGTGAAGAGAGCCCGCTGGATGGACATCCTCGCTACCCATCTGTTTTTTTGGAGTACCCGCTGTTACAGCCTTTTATTTGAAGTCTTTCGCTGTGCTGAGCTTTCTCCAGTCTCCCTTAGTGCTGCCTGGCGCTTGCTCGTTACATCGAATATAATCATTTTGAAATTACACGCAGGAGCGGGCAGGGGATGGTTTTTTCAACCCCATGAGGATTTCTGTGATGATGACAAAAAATGATGTGATGCAAAAGGAGCGTTTTGAATGCTGCCGGTGAAGAAATGCTGACGCAGGAAATCCTACCGGTAGCGGGGCAGTCGTATTCAATACCGTGAGAGTGCAGTGAAAAGTTGTGGATGAGCTCCCGTATTCTGTGCGTGTCACACGAGCCCCGTCTGTTTTGTATTTGGAGGTGAACACCTCTCCGTTTCTCCATCACTTACACAAATACAAATATTCACCCACATAGGTGTGAACCAATCTCTCACTCAGACAAAAAAATCAGTCTTTCCTTAACCTACTTGGTCAACCAGGCTGTAGCGGATGACAAGAGAAGGGGACAGAACTCATTTGTTAGCTTGTGTCTCCAAGCTGGGAGACCAGCACTTGTGTCTCTTCTGGATCAGGTTCAAGCACAGAACTGGGAGGTGGTGTTCTGTGTTCCCCACAATCTAGACATTGTGGGACAATTAAAAAAACAAATCTACCCCAGAACTGAGAAACCTCTTCCATTAATGTTTTGTGGAAAATACCAGGTTTGATGAATTGAAATGTTCTCTTAAAAATTCTCCAACTACCCGATTAGTATCAGCTGCAGGAGATGGCCACTTGCAGAAAGTGATCAGAAGTAAAAAAAACAAAAAAAAAACAAAACAAATTTTTTTAAAAATATTATTTTCTTCTACTTTTTATTATTTGTGCATTACAAGAAAGAAGAAAAATACTGAAAATCTCAATCTTTGAGACATAAAATGGACTAGAATGTAAAAATATACTGCATAAGACAGTCTTACATTGGCATAAGAAGTGCTAACTGGTTTAGCTTGTGACCAGTACTTTTTTAGCAATGTCTACATTGTATGGCATTGATGTCCTTCATTTCAAGATACGTTCATGCTTGTAGGTGGTACAATAAGCCATATATAGGCATACAGTAGCACAAATTAATAGTAACAGCTAACAGTATTTTACAGGCTCATGCTGGGTGTAGTTCATGCCACTGTTGTCTCTGACAGTGTATAGCCCTGGTTCTCTAAAATAATCTGGATGTGGGTACGATACTTGTAAAATCAAAGGAAAGGAGGACACCTTGGGAGAAGTTGTCATGGTGTTGTTAGCATATTGTAGGAACAACAGGCGGGCACCAAAACCAGAAATGATTATTATGAAACTGGTGAATTCCCACTGCCCTGCCACGGAGAGACACTGGGCTCGTGTGCAGTCCTGCGGCCTCTTGGCATCGCAGGAGGTCAGTCCACCATGTGTCGCCCATGATCTTTAGAAGAAATTTCAGCCTCTACTATTCATCAAGAATTAGAAAAAAATCACTGTATAGGAAAGTTGGCATTTAATCTGTTTTGAGTATCTGGCTAGGTTTGCATGCATGTCATTTTGAAAGCACTATAAGTGATTTTTCAGTTTATGTGGAGGATTTCCCATAAACATTACCATAAATATAAGGCTTTAGGTATGGAATAAGCCCATTTAATTGCAATCCCTCTTCTGTCTTTCCCCCAGCAAGTTGCTAAAAGCTAGTTTGGACAACATGCTATAAGAAGTGCCTACACAGAACAGTCCTGTACTGGCACCTACGTAGTAGTTCAGAATCAAACTCTTCTATCCTTCGTAAATTGCCATCTAAACCAATTTACTCACAAAATTGAATGCGTACGATTTCTTTTAGGACTGGCACTAAAATGCTGTGCCTCGCTATGAAAGTAACCATGGCATGAGCTGGTTCTCAGCTTGCTCATATTTGAATCATCATATTCAGGTAAGAGGCATTAACATGTTTTCAGAGATAATGTGATGTTAAGAGATTTGTCCAAGGCCAGAGAGGGGCAAAACTGAGACATTAATTCAGTATGTCTTGATTCCCAGCTTGAGCCTCTGTTTTGGGAACGGGTAAATATTTATTCTCCATCAACTGCAATGGCAGTGGAGGACCCTGAGCCCCGCAAAGGAGGTATCGGTAGTCTCCATTACCAGAACTGGACAGACCTTGCTGTCTGTCTGATTCTTAGTCTACACGCATGCATTTATTTAGTTAGTGCAACTGTGCTTAAAAGCAGGTCACTTCCATTTGCTTCTAAGTGTGATTTCAAAGTGAAATAAATTGACTCTAGCCACTGTTGAGCTGATTTAAGATGTAACCAAACCTCCTTAAATATTTAGAAATAGGTTTAGTTAAATTGATACATTTCTGAATGTAAAATTTCAGGTGGTCAGCTAATAGATCTTTTCCATCTCTGACTTTTATTATTCTAGTTAGTTATGTTTAAGCACTGGCATATGAGAGGATCTGGAATAGATTTTATGCTGCATTTAAGATTAATTCATTCCATCTGTCCCAGGGAGGGAAAAAAGAAACATTCGAAGGAAATATATAATTAAGATAGTAAGTAAAGCTACCACAAACTCTAGGCTCTCTTATTTGTATATTTGCCTCATTTAACTCTGTTTTATTCTGGTCTTTCACATAATTATGGTGAAAAAGAGACTTCTCTGCATTAAATTCCAAGCATTTCAGAGATTTTAATGAATGAGGTGTTAAGCCCTAGCCTTGACTTAGATTTTCTCTGTTACCTGCGCTTCATGTTAGCTCCTCTGTAGGGTTTGTTGAAAAGAGAAGTTTTAATTGCTTTCTTATACTTATGAGGCTGTGGTACTGGTTTAAAGGTGATAATATTCCTATGTTAAATTTCTCCAAATTTCAAGCCTTTCATTAGATAGCATTTAATAGCAGTGGTCACAAAGACTGTCAGACACAAAAGTATCAGGAGACGTCTTCAAAGAAGACAAACAAGTAAACTACTCTGTCGTCAAAACCAAACTAACACAGAGGACATGAAATCAATCCTAGTTCTGCAAAGTTCTCTTGCTTCTGGTTGCCTAGGGCCAGATCTAAAATAGGACTTAAGGTACTTAAAAGAGGATGTAAAGTGAATTTTTATGACGGTGTTCAAATCTGTTAGCCTGGTAAGTCCTACACAGTGGCTAATTAGGAGATGTCTGTCTTCCAAAGGAAACTTTAAGTGTGCCTGGAGCTGTATGTCCAGACTGTACAAGGTTAACTGTCTTGGCTCATATCAGCAAGGTTAAGCAACACCTAACTGCACCCACCAGCTGCTGTAACCCCTGTCCTCACAGAAGGAAATGCAGGCAGCAGAACCTCGTCCTCATCCCTCACACAGTGGTCTTAGTAACCGAGAACATGGTACAGAAGAGTGATAGCTGCAACCTCGAGCTGAAGAAAGGCGGAGTGGAAAGCTGAAAGATGAACCGCATCAGATCATATGTGTGCTAAAACAGAAGAGGAAGCAAAAGCATCGATTTCCCTGATGAATCCACACCTGGATTCAAATTTCAGTCTCTTTTCTGCTCCCTGAGTTCTGCCTGCTGGGCTATCACCTTTCCTGCACTGGCCATGAGGATGGAGTATAAGCAGAAGAGTGTGAGTCTGGCTCTGCAGCCCGAAGAGGAGTGAGCGAAAACAAGTGGCTGTTTTGATCATTGTCCCATGTGAATGTCCTACTGATTCTGGTATCACTTACAGGATATTTCTAGCCTCTCTCCTATATTTCTTTCTCTACAGTGGCAGAGCTTCACTGTAGAGCAGGGAGAGAGGACAAAAATATGTCCCTTTTCATGTAACTGAAATTCTGGAGGTAAGGTTACACTTGCTGGGGAAAAAAGTACTCAATTCAGTTCTTTTCATGCAGCATTTTGGATCTTGTCCCTTTTCTGTGCAATTCCAAAAGGAAAGGGGACAGATGCCACTGCAGTTCCTTCTGGAATTATACTCTAAATTAAAGAGCCCTTCTAGTTTTTGAGAGGCAGAACATAGACCCAGCTTAGCAGAAGGATCAAGACTGTAGATGAAGAAAACACAAAGATGCTAAAGGATGGGATTTTTCATTCCCAGCTAAAACTTTCCAAAATAGACTATAATCACGCTGTCTCCGTCCTCTGCTACCTAACTCTGGAGGCAGAATCTCACCCCTAATAAGGGGTTCTGGATTCCATTCCTGGCACTTTCCATCCCACTCTAGGTGTTGCGGTGATGAACCTTTGGGTTTATAGGATCTGGCATTAATAGGAAAGGTTTTCTTCTTTAGTGGTCCTGGAGGAAATTAGCACTCTGCAGGTCAAGACTTTGTTAACATTCACTACTGGACTTAAGACGCTGGGATGTGGATTAAAAAAAATGGAGACAATTGCAGTTGGAAGGAGGAGGGGAGTTACGGCTTGGCATGTGGTTCAGTCTTCATGCTAGGTCAGCCTTAAAAGACTGACTTTCAGACTGGTAAATGTTGCCAAAATATTTGTGGCAGTTTCTCACATAGACTGTTGGGTTGTTGGGTTTTTTTAAGGGTTATGATGAGGTCAGTTTCATTTGTGGTAGGTCTCAAGGCAGACACCCAACCTCCTAGAATTCTACAATTTTGAGGTAAAATACAACTATGCAATAAAAAGCTGTTTCTTCAAAGCACTGAGGCAAGAGTTTTCAGTGGAGTTTTAGGGAGTTTGGTTCCCAGGTCCCACTCTTTTAAGTTTCATTTGAAAACCCTAGCATGCACACTCCTACCAAAGTTCATAGTACAGTGCAGTAAATATGTATTTTATAAGCAAATTGCTCTTTTTTACTTGAATTCTAGTATATTAAATTTTTTATTGAAAACTTCTAGCACTCAGTAACAACTCCTATAAAAACTTGAGTATTTAGAGTCCCTTTCTGTATCATCCTGAAGCCCAAAACTCAATGGGAGTACAAGGGGGAGCAGAGCTGCACCCCATCTCTGTGCAGCCATCTAGATGGAGGCTTGACTAAGCTGGGCAATGGAAAGCCCTTGTCAGGGGAAGTAAAGTCAAGGTGACTCTGTGTCTGGGCTTGAAGGAATTCCTGTTGCCCTCACATTGCAAATGATCCCATTCAGCCAGATCTTTTCAGTTGATGTAATCAGTGGGTTTGCTGCATGTAGGTGCCAGGATCAGCACCCAGGCTTGGACTTTAGGGCAGTGGCTCTGTACCAAGCAATAATGAATCAGTCCCCAGGCTCTGTGAGTGGACTGGTTTGTACCAACATCTCAGACAAGGTAGAAGAGGTGAGCCTTTGCTCCAAATCTTGACCCAGCCCTTACTGGTATGAGGGAACCTAGAAGAGCTTAGCACCAGTTTGGACAGCCCTGAATGTGGGAAGCCTGATGTGGGCTACATGCCACGGTTATGTCAAAGGATGTGGAGGTCATGCAGGTGAATTCCGCTTTTTCTGGTCACCAGCTGCTGGTGTTACACTGCACCTCTCCTTTGGTACCCTGCAAGAGAGAGTGCACCAGCACAATCCATACAAGGACATCTGGGACTCCATTGGGACCGGAGAGGTGTTTTCAATAACTCAATGGCTGGATGTAGACCTACAAATTTGCACATATTTCTAGGTACTCTTAGCCTACTTGGCTAGAGGGTACCCTGACCTGTGCTGGCCGATGGATGGAGAATGTAGTTGTCCTCTGTGGACTTGTTGAGTTGGGGAGGCAGCGCTTGAGCCAGAGTGGGTGTTAGGTGATGCTCAAGTGTTTGCTTGGTTTCTCCTTTGGTGGAAATGTTAAGAGTGTATTGGCACACATCCATTAAAGCACAGTGGAAATGTTTTTGTTGTCATTTTACAAGTGCTAGCAAGTGTCATGGGGTGCCACGTGTGTGAAAAGTTTACCAGGAAAGCAGACAATGGACTTGGTGTCACTTTTATGAAGTCAGTGAGACAGTTCTGGCTTCTTGTGAGCATCCTGAGCCCTCCACATATACTCGGTGAATGATCATCATATTCACAAAAGCACTCCTATGATGGTAACCATGACAACTCCTATTAGATGAAGTTTTTCATGAAATAGTGTGCTTTACAAGGCAGAGGAAACATTTGTTTTCAAGGACCAATCCTGTACCCACTGGTGTTCAAAGAGGAAGGATTAAACCCCTATGGCAGCAGCAGTAAACATTATAGCAGCTTTTACGTGTAGACTTCTGAAGGGGAAAATGATCTTCAGTTTTTTCCTTTGCAGCTGGTCATGCCAGTAAAACATTTTACTCTGGAAAGCAGCTACATTTAAAACACTGTTGGATCTCCAAGGGAGATTTTTTTTCTTAATTGTTCTACCACATTTTTAAAAACCCAGTTTTGAATTACCTGTGATATACATTTTTAATCATAAGATTGACAATCAGAAGGTCCTATTAGGTTTAAATGTTTTTACTAAAACTCCTCATCCTGTACTTGTGAGTTTCAGCAACTGATTTATCAAGTGAACAGCAGGAATGCCTGTTTTATGCATAATCTAAGCCATGGTAAACATAGTGAAGCAGATCACAGAAATAAAACTGAAATAATTTTTGCTAGAAGTTATTTTATTCTGCTTCCACTTCTGATATCTGTAAACAAGAGTAGATTTACTGGTGTAGAGGGAGACGTTAAAGTCCCATTTGCTCTGGCTGGTGTAGGAGCTCCTGTGTCCAGTGGCTTTGTCCAGCTTTCCTTTCCCCTCCCTCGTTAGACTGAGGCTATAACTACTCCTTTTACTGGTAAGGTGAGCGAAGAAGTGTTAAAATATCTCTTCTCTCATGTCAGGAGCAACCTTGTATACACGATGTCTCTACCTATGCTGAGAATATTAGGAGGCAATGATTGCCAGTGAACTGTGAGTCAAGAGCGTTTTGCTTCAGAGGCATTATCGCTGATGATCAGCATGGGGAGAAGCAGGTGTGAGAGAGAAATCGTACTTGATATAAATGTGCACTTCTATTAAAAACTGGCAAGGCATGAAAGCAGAGTCTAATATAGGAACCATAGAAAGAACGTCACTGGGACTTAAAAGGAGGAGAAACACTCTGCTTCAACGTATGGGCCAGGCAGTTCTTTAATGTCCTCTCATAGCAGGCAAATCGCTGAAAGAATGTAAACCATCCCAGCTTTCTGGTTGATCCATTTGTACGAGGGTGGCCTTTTCTGAGAGCTTATGGATCAAATTAAAGGTCTCAACTAAATCTGCAAACTGCATCATGCAATGACCTGCAGAACCAAGGTGTCTCATATTTTTGCTAGCAGCAGAGCTCCTCAGCAGCTAATACTCAGCTAAAGTGAGGCTGCAAATTCTGCCCTTCTCTCCTGTCCCTGACCATGCATGTCTACTTCCTCATCCTCACACTATCTGGAGAATTTGCGGGAGCTGATCTGACTGAAAACCGGCCCAACAAAAGAAAGAAGTGGTTCGTCTTCAGCCAAATTAGTTTCCTGGAGAGACTCACCTTCTGCTTGCACAAATGCCAGCAGCAAGACAACAGAGAGGGACAGAACAGCATGGCTGGCAGTGCATGGCTCCTCCAGGGCAGAGGACAGGACCACAGCAGCCCGGATTCAATTTAACTTCAGCTGCTATTCTCAAACTGGACTGGAAGAGTTGCACAACTATAACTGGACTATATTAAACTGTGAAGGGCAGAAACTTGGCCCAAAAATCCATTGGCCAGAAAGGATTATTAGGAAAAAAGTTTGGATGATATTTCTGTGGTCTGCAAGTTTTAACTGAAAATTATATAACTTCTTTTGGCTTGTATAAATCAACTTCATGAAAATAGCTTTGATGTTCAAGAAGCTCAGACATGTAATAGCTGGCTCTAGCATTTTGCGAGAAGTTCATAAAATGGCTTCAGACCATTAATATTTGTTGCTGTGAACTCGTTCTGTAGCTTGGGAGCCATCTGCTTATCTCTGGAGTTTATTGCCATCCATCTACCTTAGCATTTTGGGTGGCTGCCCATCACTGGAGCATGAGAGTGCCTTCCCTTCGAACAGCAGTGCCTCCTGGAATCCCTGGCTACTCTGCAATCTTCTTTTATTAGAGACTGTAAGAATGGTTGTACTAGGTCATATCCAAGATCCATCTAGCCCAGTAGTGGCTCTCATTCAGTGGCTAAAAGGAGATGTTTAAGAAAAGCGTAAGGACGTGGCAAACTTCTAATGATACTTCCCTGATTTATCTCAAGATGCAACTTTGATATTTAAGAAGGCCAGGGATCATAAGAGTGTACAAAGTGGATCAGAGCATAGGTGCTCTTAGCCCACCTCTGTCTGGCTGTGGTAACAGTTTGACTATAAGAATATGTGTCTGAATTTGTGAATGCTGCACATTCTAGTAGCATTCTAGTAGCATCACAGAGCTAGTGATGGGGAAAAAATCGTAACGAAACAGGAAAGCTGTCTTGGCAGCAGTTACACTCTAATTTCATTCCCCCTAATCTAATCTAATGGTGATTGTCCTCAGCTCTGATATGCCTCGGTCAGAGTTTTGTGATGTAGCAAAAGCTTCTTGGTGAATCTGCCAAGACCTCCACACTAGTGGCTGGCAGTCTACTGCCTGGAGCTGGCCTCTTGTGATTTATGGGTATCATCCTGTACACAGCTGGGTGGTTATAGCCTCTCTGAATATGTTGGTTTGATTTGATGGGGGAAAAGGTTTGTCTGGAAGAATAAAAGTAACAACATCAATCACCATCGAAGAGATGTCAAAAGACAATGTCTGGCTATCAAAGTTGCTAATTGCACCTCTTAGCTCCAAGCTATTGGATGCACAAACTAAAGCCCAGCTGCCCACAAGTATGAAGAAACCCAGCTGGATTTAAACATTCTGCCGTTCAGGAAGAAGAAGGTCCTGTTCATGACAATAAGATTGAAATGTATCTTCTCTCCATCATGCTACAGGATCTGGCCTGGCCCTGCACAGCCCTGCCTAGTCCCACTGGCTCTGTGCCTTCCTTCCCTTGGGCCACAGCTGGAATACTGGCATCATTCTGGCTTCTCTGTTGTGGCAGAGGGGAGGAGGGGGTGTAAACTCTCATTTCCCTCCTCCCCATTAATTTTCCTCCTTCCCATAAAATTCCACGTGGCCTGTCTGGGTCTGTGTGACTTGGGGCAGGAGGGTTGTGCTGCACCTTACCCCAGGAGAATGCAGGAGCAAGCAAGCTGTCTCTAAACTTTAAAAACCCCTCAACTCCCAAAGATGAAAGGAAAAGGCCTAACTTCTATTGTACCTGCTGTTATACCTACTATAACAGATCTCTTGGGAAAACAGTCATTACCATAGTATAACAGGTAAAATCTTTTTAGGATGAATCTAGAAATAATTATGCAAATAAAAGCATTTACTCTAGTAGCCAGGATCAGGTTTTGCAATGCAGATGGAAATGAAATGGAAACATTTCTTTCCAAACTTACTCTTTTACTCTGTTGATTGCTGGATTTTCTCCCAGACTTGGGCCCATGCAGCTTACTGGCAAATAGATCCTTTCAGAGAGCCCAGGTGGGCAGTAAAAGGACGACTTGAGAAAAAGGTTTCCAAAAGCTATTCTCAAGGTACCTAACATTTAGCAGCTAAAAGAAAGACAATAACATGTGCAAGACACTCTTAATCCAAATCCCAGTAATGGAGTTACACAATAGGCTGTAGCCTCTTGCCTCTTAATTTATAAAGGATCAAGTGGTATTAGAGCCAGTCAGTTATGCATCATAAAGTGCTCATCACAGCACGTCAGTGTGTAAAAAAATGCCACTTCACAGAGAATGTGGAATAAATTAATCATCTCTCCTTTAACTGGCTATTCAACAAAGCTGATCAGCATGTTCTTGTCTGTGAGTGAGGAATGTTGTTTATACTCAAAGAAATGGTGTGTGACTTTCATGAAATGGTTTAGATACAGATTCTGGGCAAATAGAAATGCATGAAACCAATGCAACAGTTATGTTCATTGTCTGAAAATGCACTGATAATTTCAACTCTAAGGCAACACTATTCATTATTTTTACCTGTTCAGCAAATGGCACTACTATGTAAAAATGTTACATTTAATTTTGAAAATGTACATCCTTTATGCCCTTATATGTGTGTGTGTGCATGTTGGCATTTCTGGGATGATTTACTATGGCCTATTACTGCATAGTATGTTATGGATCTACACAGTATTTTTGGAATATGCACTATGAGCAGTGTTCTGTATTTGCAGGACTGATCTCATAAATAATTCCTTTTCAGCTATATTCCAAGATAATGCTACAGCTGTAAGAGCCACAAAAACCCTTAAGAAAAAGTTAAGAGAAAGAAAAAAAAGGTCTAAAAACTTGTAAAAATTTTATTCCAAGGCTGTCAAAGGAAGAAACGAAATACATGATTTTAAGCACTTGCCTTTCTTCAAAGAATGTGAAAAGAAGTTTTACAAGTTACTTCTGCTTGCCCAGAAGTTGCTCCCATAACTGCTCTCCAGAAGTTCTGTGCATGGAGTAATGACTCAGATGCCAAGTTTATTCACCTGGGATTTATCAAATAAAATCTCATCCTACATTTAGACAGTCGCTTTCAAGCCTATCCATTTAAAGTTGGGTATCTACATCTGTGTTTAGATTCCTACATAAAATGGACAAGATTTTCAGAGCTTACTGTCCGTGGGCAATGCAGATGCTCAGCACTCTTCAAAATCTACATCTCAATATTGTTCTGAATATGAGCCATTAATTCAAACGTTGGTTTCAGAGGATAAAGGTATGGAGTAATGTAGTGTAATGGATGTAAAGTACGTAATGTACATACATAATGTAATGTAATGTATGGAGTAATGTAATGTAAAAAAGGTATGGAGTGATTAACAGGAAAGCAGAGGATCCTCTCATCCCACCCAAGATTACACCATCCCTTTATTTTCCTCCAATTTTCATATAAATTGCCATCTTCTGCCCTTTCTTTTGGCTCATATCCCTAAGGGGATTACTTTTTTAGAAGTATCTTTTTTTTAACTGCCACATCTTGACCTTTAGCTCATCTTCAGGGTCCCTACCCTATTTGTTTGTCTTCCTCAAAAATCCACTTTTTTTCTGGTGCTCTCAGGAAACCACAGTGAAAATACCTCTTACTATGAGTTCTAGCATCTGCCTATTGTCCTCAAACAGTCAGCTGAAGTTTGGAGAATATTTAGTATAAGGTGGTGCAGGAGTACAGGAAAATCTGCACTGCCATAAACAAGGACTATGTCATCTTCTCCTTCCACTCTCACTCTTCAGAAGTCTGTGCTGAATGTATGAAAGAAACAGATCTTTGTCCAGGGAGCTTAGTAGTGTTAACTTATAGGTAAAAAAAGCCAAATGCATTAGTCACCAGCACAGTGTATGAGGATAGAGGAAATGTCTCCACTTAGGGAAAAGTTTAAAGGAAGTGATTTGTCTGAAAGAAGATTTGAAAGAGAAGAACAGAGATTGTCTATGCATGAAAGCAAGGAGCAAGTTCATTGGATGAAGACCTGTGTGCAGCTCCATTTTATATTCCAGGGGAACAGTGGCCATACCAAACGGGTATCGGACAGAATGAATTTTGCTTAGTATAGACACTCTTCTGAGCAGTGTTAAGCGAGGAGCTTAGCTGACCTGGTCATCTGCCTTCCTTAGTCAATGCAGAAAGACAGGTACCCTCAGGGTGATTCACATTGCATGGCGTCTATCTTCATTGCTAGAGAAGAAGCCTACATGTGGGTGGTAGGGAAACTGTGTCCAGGCTTAAGATAGTATTCTCCGGTATAGACAGATGCCCCGAAATTCCTCATTCTTGAAGGAGCTTTATAATACTAACCAATAAACTGCAGTTAATGTAACTGTCTTAGAGTACTGCCTATTTCTGCTAGACCAACGTTTCTTGTGGGATAAGATCATTTATCTGGGGTAGAAAAATTTCTTTTAGTAACTATTATAGTTACTGTGGTTGCTGTATCGTGAGATCACCCACATGAAGAAAATGTTTATTGGATTGTTTGAGTGATTACTTCCTTTCTTGCATTTTTGGCAAAGCTTTTGGGTAGTGGAAGAAGTAAATGGACCAAAAAAGTCTTATTCACCTTCCCACCCACATTGTCAGCCATGATATAATAACATATTTTTAAACACTCTGTAAGAAAGGAAGAATTTTAATGGGTGATAATGGTGGAAAGCTTATGGTATAGCTTGTGACTAATTTTGCAATGGCTGTGGAAAGGGTATTAGATGGCTCAGGGAACTAAGTGTGCGCTCTGGATCATTTTACAAGCCAACAAAAAATAGCAGTGGTTTACAGTCCAATAACTATGTAGTGATTTATCTGCTGTAGGTTTCTCTTCTAGTGTGAGTGACAGAGGACCACAGCCATATCTAGCCACCTTGTAGGGGAGGCAAAAGGCTGGACAGATAGGAAAGCCAATCTTCCCACAGAGCAGGTGTCTGGTTAAAACTAGGTCTTGCTGGGGCACTGAGATTATAGGGGTTTGTTGAGGTATGTGATTAGGTGATATTTACACAGTGCTATGAAGATATGAAGTGCTGTAAGAGTGTTGTCTTTGTTATTTTGCATATATTAGTAAATCTAAAAGGCTATGAATCCTGCTGCTAATCTGATCTCTTTATTTGCCCAGTGCAAGCTCTTCTTTCAACAGCATCCTCAGTAGCAGAATATTTATTTAGTCTGTAATAGAGAGACGTTGCTATTTGCTTTTCTCACTATTTGTACAGATCTGGTTATAAGAGGAAACTTTTCCATGATATTCATCACATTGGGGGTTGGTTTTTATTTTTTTTGAGCTTATTTTAGGGCTGCTCCTCACTTACAACTTGGCTTTCTTTTCTTTTTTCATGCAGTTAAGAATGTACTAGGACCAGCCCTTACTCCTCTGTACTGCAGGTTAGCAAAAAGCCCTTGCACAGAAAGGAGCTCCCCTGATTTTGAGTGCCCTGCCTGGGGGACAGGGGATGGAGTGTCACCATGGCTGTTGCAGTAAGGGCCTTGGCCACAGGCTGCCTGTCTGCTGCCCTGCACAGCACTGGGGACATGGTGCTGGAGGACTGTGGCTGTGCTCTGGGAGATCTCCCTCGCTCCCATGTAGCAGAGGTTCTTGGAGAAGATTCATGGGCAAGTGGTCAGACTGCTGAAGTTTAGACACCTGGAAACTTATCTCTCTGGACTGCCTTCAAAGCCAATGAAGAGAAATAGGTCCTGTGAGTCACCTGCAAAGGAATTTGTTCCCTTCCAAGAACTAGGCAGCACACTTTTTGCAAGGAGGCAGTATCCTAAACACCTAATTTCACTGCTTTGAGTTAGTGAAATCAATAGTCCCTGTATGTGCTTGCAAGCCAGATTTTGTGCCTTGACCCAGAAAATTCACATTATTAAGATCTAGATGACAATGGTCAAACATGCAATTTGTTGGGGTGCTGAGCTGTGAGTGTGCGTACTGTTATTGCGTAATCTTTTATTGATCTTCATGGGTCACCGATCCATTCCAGCAGGGTGGCCAGAGCGGACAGAAAGCAGCTGCAAGGAAGGTGAGGTGCTACTGGTGTTTATCTGAATTCCATTTTACAGTAAAATCTCTAGAAGTTGTATGCCTCAGGACTCCTGGAGGCACTCAATTTACAGTAAAAGCCTCCAGCAGCTCAAGAGGTCTTTTGTAAGAATATCTCCCTTTAAATGATGGACTTCTTTTTCCGCTGCTTTGAAGCTACACATGGGCAAGAGAAGAAGGGGACTGCTTGTAGAGCATTAGAAATCTACTCTAGCTTTTGTCACTTAGTGGGAACCTAGGCCTATGTGCTAAAAATCTATCAAGCACTTCCTTTCCCACTCCACAATTAAATGTCCTTAATGCGACCTCCACTCCTGTGGTGCTGGCAGAGGTCCTTGTCTGACTTCTCCCCATCCGTCTCTGTGGAGGGGAGATGTCAGAAGGGATGTCTGTACCTGGGAATGGAGCACAGTACTGAGATTCCCCAGCTGGTGGGGATACTCTCAAGCCAGGTAGACTTGCCAGTTCAAGTCCCAAATCACGCTGACTGAATTCACATAATGATGCATCTGAAACAAGGGTTGTGAAACTGGGTGCAGCGCCATGTGAACACAGGTGGCTTTTGGACCCAAGCGGTGTCATATCCAGATACCTTCCTTCCACCTGCACAGCACTTCTGGTTCATATTAAGGGCTTCTCTCCAGGCATCTCTAGCCCTTTTAAGGCTCTGACTGAGATTTTATCATGTTTATGCAGCATAGCACATCCCTAACAGACTGGATAATCTGGCCCTCAGGGTCAGAGAGAAATCAGAGTCTGACCCTTGCATGTGTGGTTGCATGGTGATCATTAACCTCACTAATGAGAATGTTCTAGCTAATCTGCTCTTTGTTTTCTAGTCCCTCCTAGTCACTTCCCTTTCCACATGAAAAAGAACAGGATTATGACTCAGAGTAATTTTTTTTTTTCTGAGGAGAAAACAAAAAACTAGAACCAGTCTATAAATAACTGAAATCGGACTGCCCTGATGAAAGTAGGCTTCATGTCTATATAAACTAGGCTCTTTCTCAGTAACACTTAGTAATGATTTCCATATAATACACAGGCAAGTCTACATGACAGAGAGTATTGTTCAAGGTGAAAATTGCCTGTATCTACAACTCTGTAGAAGAGAAACAGTTGTGGGAGGAGTGCATAGATGTGACATCAAACTTGGCTTCTTTGATCTTGATCACAAACTTGATGGGTGAGTGAGGTAAGCCATTATATAGCCAGAATAATGGCCAAGGAGGACACTACGCCACTCACTCCAGTATTGACTTTGTTACAGCTGAACTAAAACACAGCTTGAGAGCAGGCTGATAGAAACCAGGAAAAAAAACACACAAAAATTGAGGCAAGGTACAGGAAGAAAATGGGGAGAAAACTCCTATACTTAGGAAAACTGCTGCAAAATGTTTAACATGTTAGGGGCTTTTCTGGGGAAGTTCAAGTCATTTGAGATGAGTTCTCACTTGCAGACCTCATTCTGATCTCTCCTTATGTTCTCATGCTAGTGTAAGGTAAGACTCAGACCTGAGGAGTGCAGCAGTTCATGTCTTTCATTAGACCAAGATGTTCAGGGATTTTTGTGAAAAGTTCTCTGCCCACAGCCAGAAAAATCTACTGAAATTTCTAGGAAGTAGGAGTATTTTGTAGGACAGCTGCCTACAGGCATGAGAATGCAAGGAGAGCCTGACAGTTTTTATTTCTAGAAAGATCCTTCTAGCCACTGTTGTCACTGCCGTTCTCTTCTCTTTGACAGCAAGGACAAATATGACCATGGCTTTGACTCCTGGGCACGGAGCAGTCTGCATGCATCTCTGCACTCCAGTGGCTTCATGCCATTAACCTAATTGTATCAGACATTGGAACCAGTGCAGCCTTTGACTTATATCTCTGACTGATAAAACTACATTAAACTTTGTAAAGTTGAGCAATCAAAAAAAAGTTTTCTGTGGGCACCTTTATTAGTAATTAGATTAAGGAACAGATTGTGAATCTACTGAATTTGGTGAACGTCTCAGCAGCAGCTGGCTCTTTAATGGAAGAAAAGATTTAAGCGGTTTGGCCCATAAAATGAGTGTTCACATAACTATATGTGTTATAACTATAGATTAAAATAAAACTCAAATCAAATATTAATTCAAATTTTAGCCATCAGACTGCCATTCTCACCTCTTCGGTACACCAGGCTCCATTCTGTGTACGTGCATTTTCTGCTTGCAAAATCCGAGGCATCTGCGAATCACGGAAAACTGGAAATGATTAGTGTAACAAAAAGGAGCTATTTATAGAAGTTTACCACATAGTTATCATTTACAGTTTTCCATCCAATAAACACAAGCTCTACCACAGAAGGCAGTGATGAAACACAGTGACATCGTCCTTCATTTCATGCTGATACTGTTATCAATGACACTTTTGCTTCTTTTCTCCAAATGGCTTTCATATTAAATGGTACTTCTTAAATGGACACTGGCAACCTGAAATGCACTTGGTTTCAGAAACGAAATCAGAGTATTTTCAGATAGTACAGCTACTTATGATTCCTGCCAGTTGGTGCTTTTGTTAGCTTTTTTGCATTCACCTATAGCTTCTTCCTTTCTTCATTACTATATAAGAGATGTATACAGGCTGAATATTCTTAGTTCAAGCTATCATCTCAAGTTGTAATGGTGAAGTTGAGGCGAGCTTAGCCAGAAACTCCAGCTGGTGCAGGACCATGCCCTAACCCATGTAATATACTCCACAAGGAAAGAATGGGAATGTGTATACAAAGAAATGATGCCCGAGCCCAAGATTTTCCATCCCTTTCAATTACAATAATCTCCAGTGTTACTTGTGGTAACACCAAACAAACAATTTTCCAGGAAAAGCATTTTTTTTACAGTGTCCTTTTGAATTTCAGACATACTACATTTAAGTAATCAGTCCCACTGAGATAACATGTGTATGGTGTGGACTAGCTTATACACATAAGGCATCCTCCTTGTAATAAGCAATAGTATTGCTTGTTACAATGCAATCACTTTACAGAGATGGTACATCTTCCCCTTCCTGTCCCAGTCCACAAAAAGGACACCAAATGAAACCAAGCAGAACTGTGAAACAGATTGATTCAAATGAACAGAAGGGATTAATGACATCTAGAGTAATGACAGCACAATCCTAACCCCAACCAGAGCCCAAGAGAAAAGAGGTGCTTATGAAGCCCATGAAAGGGTTGGTTTTGCTATCCATGTTACACACAAATCATTTGCAAAAGGTATGTGAAATCCCCAGGTATGTTATGATGAAAACAAATCTATAGAATTTTTTTTTTTCCTAACCTGTACTGATCTGTGCTAGTGTGTACCAAATCCTTGACTACACTGGATGCGTGTAAAACCTTTGAATTAGCTTATCTATACCGGCTCTGGTAGATGAAACAGATTCATGGCGCCATGGAATCATGACTAGCCTGCGATTGTCCACACTGGCTACATGCTTTTCAGCAGTTTTAGCTTCTATCAGCTAGCACTCCATCAAACAGCACCCATCACAATTTGGGCAACAGCAGAGACCAGAGATCTTTCTGTTTGGCATTAAAGACAAAGTCAGATATTCTGGGGTGAAAGGAGAATTTATTTAGGTAGACTTAATCCATGCTATGTATGTTGCCCTCAGAGCCAGAGGTCTGACCTTTCACTATCTGATATACCTGCGCAGGTGTAACCTCACATGCTACTTGTTGATATGCGCACCATCTAAAGTAAACTGTTCTGGGGTTTAGTAGCACTACAGACGTAACAGTTTTAGTTCTGTGTGTGAGAACAATCACAGGGATAAACAGCAAGATTACATAAGATTTTTTGCAATTTTATTAAAAAATAATTGAAGAGCAAAATCCAAGGAACTTTATCCCTTTGCCCCTGGATCTTTCCAGTGGCTTATAAAAGTAAGGACTAAAGACACATAAGCATCAGAAATTCTTTCCAGGAATAGCCTTTTGAGTTTCTAAGCAATTTTTATAAACTGTGTTTCCTATTTGCTTTGTCTAAATATTGAAAAGAATTTGCTGTCTGCTAAAACAGTGGAGATCTCAGCATCTGACTTGGCACTCGGGAGCAGAAATATCTCCCATTGATCGCATTGATGTTGGCTAACAGCCAACATCAGTTTTCTTCAAAAGCATATTCTGAGTTCATAATCATGAGCATTCAGCAGTTCATACTCCATTACTAAGAGCTACTTCCCCAGTCAGAGAACGATCCCATGAGAGCTGTATGTCCTAAACACCTGGAATGCTGAACATAAAAATTCACAGTGAACCACTCGGAAATAAGATGTAAAAAATATTCATTCATAGAAAGTATTTGGTGAGTAATTTCTTACAATAACAATTGAAAACTCACTCTTCATTCAAGTGGTGCTTGCAAACAGCAATGTTACAGGAAACTTAGATTATATAGCCACTATTTATGTTATAACCTGGAACCTCAGTACTGTGCTGGGGAGCTCAGTGCTGCCGAAAGGAATAGCCTTCAACAGGCTTTGCATCCCCGACTATATACCACGGGTATACCCTTGTGCTGAGACTGATGGGAAGCAGTGATCCCGTTCTCCTCCCTTTGCTTATCCATGGCTGATCCATTCTAGCTCCATATTGTTAGTAAAGATTTATGTAGCCCTAATAATCTCTACAGTTTTATTTGAGAATGCCACCACTCCTGGGAGGTTTATACTTTCCATGTACGATTCAATGAGCTACAGAAATGCCTAAGCCCAGCGAATTGTTACATTTCTGGCTCAGTGTAGACAAACAGCTCACCAGGAAGCTCGAGTGTGCAATTGAATGGTCAGGCATCTAACGGAGTCACTTTGGAGGTCAAGGCTTCCATCTAGTGGTAAAACTTAAAGGTGCAAAAGGAGCAGATCATGGCAATGAAGATTGCTCAGGTCCTTGCAAGCATCCTCCTTGTTCCAAACTAACTGAGGGGAAGAACAAGAAAATAAAAGGAGGAGAAAAGCCAGGGAACCCACAACATCTCCGAAGTTTGGGAGGAGCAGTGTGGTTCAGGCAGGAAGGGAGAACAGTTCACTGGCGTGGGTGATCTCTTTTACTTAAAGCCAGGCAGGACATTCTGCAGAAGTACTGGCAGTAGTTGGGTGTACCGGGGCCTGACCCACAGCCTCAGGCATGGCAGGAAGCAAAGCCTGGCCTCTACACAGTAATCTTCAGATTTCATTTTTCAGAAAAAAAAAGTTACTGTCACAGAGGGTGAGGAAAATGACATTTTCCAGGTTGCTATCATCCTGTCAAGAGCTCTTGATAATCTTTTTCCTCTCACATGGTTTACAACTATAATCTGGCTCATAATCACTTTTGCAAGGATATGCCAAAGAGATAGAACAAATAGAGCTTTTCTTGGAAACCATAATGACGTTACAGTCTCTGCAACAGAAGTGAACTCGGTAAAGAAAGAGGTCTGTGACCTTGTGGAGGTTGCTTTTGCAATATTAGCCTTCCTCTTTTCCCCCTGCCCCCCCCCAAAAAAAAATCCCAAACCCCAAACCAAACACCCAACCACCACAGACACAAATCCAGACACACTGTGGAGGAATCTAAATGCATATTTCATAAGTAGATCAATAGCCATAACTATATTCACTATGCAAAAAATGAAGAACAGTGACACTTGAGTGATAAAAGATAGTGTTCTGCATACTGTTGAAGTCAATAAGGTGAACTGAAGTGAATTAAATTGAAATATCAACTCAGTTTCTGCTGCCTCATGTTTTCAGACAATTGGATTTCTCTTTATACAGGAAGAATTATGGATGATAGATTGCAGTTCTTTTCCACTGCAGCAAATTCTTCTGGATGTTCCTGTTGTATCTGCATAACTCCAGTGGATGTGTAAAAGATCCTCCATGAAGTCCTTGCTGGCTGTCTTTTGACTCAGAAATGCAGTGACCTTTGATTGCTGCCAGCTCTGGCCATGATTTGATCTGTTATTTTGGCCTGTGCACTTTTGTAACTACCAGTTTCCTGGAGCTGCTTTTTCTTAATAATGGTTTTAGAAAAAAATCACAAGAGGAATGCTGGCTACCTCAATCATTTCCATTCTGATGGTCCCTTTCAGTTTGAGCTGATGCCCAGATTATAGGCCTGTAAGACTCAGCTGTTTCAGTTCACCATAGTTCACATAAATATTTCCTTCTGTTTCAGTTAACCTAGCTTCACTTCCCTCCTGCCTGACCTGGAGGTCTCAGAGAAAAACATATTTAGCACCTCCGTATTTTCCCGACCTTGGATCAAAGGCACATGTTCTGACTGGTTTCAGGGTGCAGGGGTAAATCTCTATGTTCCTTTGAGCACAGCCTAAGTTGACTTGCAAGCTCTGTGATTTTAATGAGTAGCTTAGCCTGGAATGTGTCATTTGGCTTTGCTGATTACTGCAAACATCTTGCTAAGCTGCAAACCCAGTTCAGCACATGTGTCCACCTGCACCTTTGTCTCCTTGTGTTTTTTCTGACTTGACTGATATCTTACTCAGGTACCTTTCCTGAGAGTTTTCAGGTTGCTTTAGGAACATGAGTAGATAAAGGTTATTTTTGTCTTACTTCCATTAGTGTTATTGGTGAGCCATCTCAAAGTTTCTTAAAACTTCTGAACCCACTGCAAACAGTGTCTGCTCCAGGGACACCTCAAGTGTCCACTTCTGCAAGTTGCCAAAAGGCTTCATGCAGCCTTTTTGAATCTGGATATTCCAGCAGCAGCTACACTGTGCCCAACAGGCTGGTGGCAGGTCTCTTTACAACTTCTGTGCAGCCATTGCTTTAGAATGGTATTTTTTCCCTCATATTTAGATCCCACATAGTAGTAGGTCAACTACTATGAAAGATGATGTTAATTGATTGAAAATTCCTGGGAGGATGTAAATGAACTCTTTTTGCCCCAGGAAATAGCCACAGCTCTAAGGAGTGTATGATTTGACTGTTGACAGTGGGTATAAGGGAAATGCTTTTTGAAGTTTAGCTTGAAAGTTGTAGGTGAGGCTGGACAGTCACTCCTTCCCCCACCTTTTCAATGTGTCTTATTGAATACAGACTGGCAGGGCTGCATTACAAGGGCAGTGGAGGGGTAGGTGGGAAGTGAGTAGAGGCAGAAGATCAAAGTAGCCGAGGAGAAAGAATTCATGTTTACCAGCAACAGTATTTCCTGTTAAAACTGGCAAATGAGCAAGAACAACATGGTGAATTCTCCTGCTTCTTTACTGACCACTCAGAGAGAGGCAACAAAAGCTGCTCCTGCCAATCCTGGTTAATAATCCCCCTGAATATTTTGGTTGCTCCCCTTCAGAGAGCTACTTGTTATCAGTAAAACTTTTCCATCCTGACAGTGCATGGAGTGATACCAGCAGTTGTTGGAGCAGACAGCTGGTGGTGTGCACTCATAGTAGTGATGGTATCATAGGACTCAGTCCCTGTAGGGCATCATTGCACGTGTGGCTGGTGTATGCTGAAAGGGTCCTAACTGGCTCATTGTATTCTTTAGCGTGACCAGAGTTGCTCCAATTGGAAACTGCATTTGCAGGTGCTGAAGGAGACATACTAGGGGATGTGTTCAAGAAATGTATAGGAAAGGGAATAATTCTTTTTTATTAATTATGTTGTGGCAGCAGGGGCAGAGTCAGGGCAGGACCACTGTGTGTTAGGCTGTATACAGATGCATTTTTCCCCAGGGATGTTGTGATATGAGCAGAAAAATAGTTAATATGCTCAAAAAAACTATCGGGAAGTGCTCAAGATGTATTTCTTCTCTTTCTTTCCATCCTCCTTAGCGTTCATATGATATCTCACTGATATTGAGTGTCTTTTTCTCAGATATCCCAGCCAAACTACTCCTTCTATGCTTCTCCAGTTAAACTAGTCTTTGCCCTGTTTCATTGAGTTAGCAGAGTAGGAAGGAGATAGAAATGGGAAGCAGGGATCCAAGGGTGCCTATGAAAATGTCTGTAGGTATCGTGAGTGGGCCTTGCCTGGAGATGACCGATGTGGTCTGGGAACATTGTGACTTACCAAAAGGTTCAGACTGTCCCCTCTCATAAATCCTCCTATGGACTTCCTTTGTGGGAAGGATAAATAGTGTATTAGAATTTAATTGGAATGAGAAACAGATGATCCAGTTAAAGATCAAGACAAAAAGGTCATTTAAATGTTTGTCTTCTATAAACTAATTTGAAGAACTGCTGCTTACAACATCCATTCTTCATTGAGCTATCATGAAGGAATCTTAGCTATTTATCACATTTTCCTGGCAAAGACTTTATCAATGGGTGATGGATGTGACAGGCAACAAGCTAGACATCACAATAATTCTTCAACCATATTTGGAACAAAAGACTCAAGAGGCGAGACAATAACTAATTCAACAAAGACTAACAAAGCTTTGAAAGGTCCTAACAGTGTTTCTACTAAAAGGACATGAATTCTTCCAATGAAACAAGCAAGGCCAACTGGTTGTCCCTTGACCCTGTGTGACAGAAGACAAGACAAAGTTCCCTTGTCAAGCTTGTCACAGAGGTGGAGTTTTTAATGACAGCAGGGTTATTCGAGGAAACAAAGGGAAAGAGGAGGCTAGATAGAGCAGGGGATAAGTGTGGTAACCTCTCACCCTCTGAAACCGCTGCCAGGCAACGGCTATAGAGATAGCTCTAAAGCGGGGCATGTTTCACTAGAGTGCATTTTGTGCATTTTATTGCTTTGTCATAGGATGCACACAAAACTTTTCCCAACAGTGATGCCAGGATAACAAATTAAAAAAAAAAAATTGACTGATATCTTATTTGCGTAATCATTTCTTAAGCATTTCTCTGCACATGAATGGCATTTCTTTATCTTCTCATGCCTGATAGGAATGCAGTCACTGCTTTGCTTGGTCACAGTAAGTGCTTACGCTGCAACAAAACCTATTCAATGGATGCAAATTTTGCATGTGGTGAAAATTTATGGAGAATATACATGGTCTAAGTCAAATGGAAATACTTAGATTCAAATTTAGATTAGATGGAAAGATGATGCTCCAGATTTACAAAAAATTCTCTTCATCCTCTGACAAGAGCCTCAATTTTCTGACTCAGCTGGTTTTGCAGGTCAGTGTTGCCCAGGTGACAGCACTGCTCAAGCATGTACCTTTAAAAAAAAAGATCACCATTAAATCTGACATGGGCAACACATCTAGATTTCTTTGCGTTTACATCTAAATCAGCTCAATTGAAAATCTTTATCTTCATTCTTGGGAAACTGATTTCTCCAGTTTCATGCCTCAGAGAAGCAATTGTAGCTATTTCAAATGTGTGTTATCAGAATTGCTCTCTTTTCCCATACTTTGAGAACTTCCTGAAAGTGGAATAATATCAAACAGCTGCTGACAGCAGTCCTGGGGAGACAGAACTCCTCCAGACTGTTGCCTTCGTGGACTGGAAGAGATGAAACAACCATTCCTGAGGATTCTTCTTTGCTTCATAACAAGGTCCATTCTTCTTCCATCTTCCCTTTTAGCCAATGAAAGGTAGCAGTCCTGTGGTATTGCACCTCTAATAGTGGATGTTTCTTGCCATCCACCAAAAGCACTGACATTCAGCACCTAATCTATGATTTGTGAATGCTCCACCTTCTAATCTTTTCAAGTATGTGTGGTCTTTGAAACAGGAAGTGTCATGACAACCACCATATGCAGGTGTCAAACCTTGGGATATTATTTTTCTTTAGTATTGAGCTATGGGCTCAGCATTCCTGCATTTGATGATTTTCTCTTAAATCTCTAGGAGATTGTGTATTTTTTTTGTGTGTCTTTGCAGGACTTCAAGGGAACATATGAAGCGGTAGATAGTAAGGGACTAGGGAGCAAAGTGTAGATCCTGTGTGATGAATTGTTTGCTCTGTTTTCCTCTGTTTTGGACTGTTTCAGTTAGCTCTCTCCAAACAATCTACTCTTTTATGTAGCTATATAGACATAGCAGAGTTCAACAGAGTTTGACAACTGTGCTTTAGTTTCTGAATTATCTAAAATAACACAAGGCTCAAAAACTTTACTGTCCACTCACATATTTTATAAGTGTGGATTTTTTTCTTTAAAAGCAAAGAAAGTGTTTTCACTTCAATTTTTAAAATATAATAAAATATATGATCCGGAATGAGATACAACAGATTGATACAACTTTATGATAGAGAAAAAATACATTGTCACCTACAGTTTGTCAAAGGTTTTCTTCTTTGGCATCAGAGCTCTACTTTGTTTCAAGGATGATTTGACATTCCTTTGTATCAGGCACTTGGGTGAAGTGTAACTATCAAGTAGATAGATTTGTATGCATGATATCATGTTATTCTGGAGACAGCAATGCATTTTGACAAATAAGTTAATGTGAAAATCTTAAAAGATGTGTGATTTTCTTTTAATTGTATCTATCTATCAATTTGATTTTATGGGGTTTTGTTCAACTGTATAGTTAATTTAGTTAAACAAAACACATACATTGAATTTTCTACCTTGATTTTCCTACCCAGTCATGATGGCTCAGGAATTGCCAGAATGCCAGGGCTAGATAACAAAAGCAGTTTTGGGAGTGATTGAGTGGTGGTCTATGGAACTTAGATCACTCTGCTGGCTACAAGGAAAACAAAGCATTGAAAGCAGTAATAGAAAAAAAAGTCACTTAAAATAAAAAATATTGAGTAAGTGAAGTCAGGTTCAAGTAGCCAAATGAACAAACAAGGTATGAACATTGCCTTGTCGAAGTTAGTAATCTTAGATGCCATTAAATATTTAGTGTAGTCTATTTGATTAGTGTGGTCTATTCGATCTGCTTCTCACAAGCTCCTTCTTTGGGAGGTCTTTATTTTTGCTTTAATAGCTGCCCATGAATTTGGTACCTTGAATTAGCTAAATATTTTTCTTCAATCGTATTTGCCATTTGATGAGTGTCTTTGTGCAGAAGGAAATAATTCTTGAATAAGACCCTGGTTTTTAATTACCAGCTGTCTTAGATAACAGAGGCATAGTCAGTCCCCAGCAGTAACACTGGGGAAGAGACCTGTGATCTGTGGTGGTGGAATTATAATTGTCCTGCTATTTACTTAAAAAGGGACACTTACAGGTACACATGGACCGGAGTTTGACTATAAGTAAATAAAGCACTACTCAGGAAACATGTTTCAATGCAAATGCCTTATAGGAAAATGTCTTAAAAAGACATAGGGCATTCCTCTTCTCACAAAATACACTAGAGACATTTGTGACCTTTAAATATATCCATTATTTTGTCTTTTAACTTTCTAAATCCATGGAGCTATTTAAATTACAGTTGGTACTGTGAAGAAAATGAAATAATATTCATTTTTACAATAGGAGAGGAAGATTGTGCATTCCCACTGCCCATAACCAATGCATAGAATAAAATATTCGTCTGAAATAATTGTAAGTGACCTTTTATTACTCCAAATGAAATTCTAGTATATAGTGCAGCTACTGTGTTGTCTCATGTGTTTATTAATCCTTCCTTATTTTAATACCACCATGAACAGTGGGAACCACACACGTGTTGGCACAGAACAAATGTGGCCCAGCAAGCTTTCTTAAAAATTGGGAACGAACATGCTCGAAATTGAGAACCCTCTTAAGAGCCTGAAAGCTTTTATTAAATTAGTGAGATGTCAGCATATGTTTTAAGTACTTAGTTGAAGCAGGATAGGAAAATCCATGGCCCATATGAAATATTTTTCAAATCACAGTGTATATCATCAGATTTACTCTTCACAGATGTATCTTCTTCTGTGGTTTCATGAACAGAATCTTGGGTTTTTTGGTTTTCTTTTACTTTACCCTGTAGCTCTTTGTAAATCCAGATGAGCATAGAAATCAATCTGCTATTGAAAGGCAATGTCTGATCCTATAAGCAGTTGCTCAGTGGAGTTCCCATTGACCTTACTGACTCAACTCTTTGTCAATAAATCGTTGAGCTCCCACTGATTTTCTTGAATCACAGGTTTTGTGACTATGAAGCCCCTTAGAATGCCTCTCTGAGGCTCACTGGTATTGTATCATGTCTATAACAAAAGGCCAGTATCCCATGTAGCAAATCTAAGTAATTTTTAATAGGGTTATTGTGGAACAATCTCATTTTCATAACTTAGTTAGCAAACAGTGTCTAGAATGACTATGACAGATACTTAGCTCACTCATTCAGGGCAATAAATGAAAATCCCCTTGTAGCCTTCTGCTCTGAAAATGAAATCAATCTGTAGATGGTATTATTATTACTCGATGCTAGTATTGATGACCAGGAACTTTCTCCATCTCAGACATGTAATTTTTGGGAGACATCTCATCTTTTTTTATAGTTCTAATGGTCTGTGCTAGCATAAAGTCAACTTAATCTATTACCTAGCTGTGGGATTGAGCAGGACTTTGGAAATAATCAGTAATGGAATACTTCTATACAAGTACTAGATCTCAAGCAGCTGAATGTGTTTCAGAACAGTCTCTAGGCTGCTCTCAGCTGCAATGGGACTCATGTCTATGCTAGTATTAGAAGGCTGAAAAAGTGGTAAAAAGTTTTCCTCATGTTTTAGTTATGTTATAAGGACATTTCAACTTTAGCTATAAGTAAAAGGAACAAAGTGCATGTTTTAAGATGATTGTGGTATATGTTTAGTATCCAGTAAATCAGGGTTTCTGAGGGAATGGATACAAATTTATATTAGAACCTATCTCTCCTGTTGAGATCCTAAAGCTCTTAGGATGCTTAAACATTCATTTGGCACTTCCAGTGGCATTAGCAGAAATTTGCTCAGTAGAGTCTGCAGGGTGATATCCATTGGCTTTAAATAATTCTTTTCTCAAGCACTCAATGCTTGAGCAGGATGAATTATGAAAAACTCTTTCGAACATGGTAAATCTGGACATTCCTGATTGCTTTTAAAAAGTTGTTGATTGTCTTAGTCATGAGAACTAACCAAAATTCGGTATCTACTTATCTCTAAAGCATACATCGTGTTGTCACACAGACACAAGTACTAGCAATGCTCGAATATGTCCATGTTCTCAGCAGCTTTCAGCCAAAAACCAGTCATCAAAACCGCTGTTTTAAATGTTCTTGCATTAATCCAGGAGAAGGACTAACATGTAAAGATACAAATTCATTGGTTTCTGTCTGCAATATTTTGCCAGATGAGTACTTTGGAAGAGTGTTTTATTTTACAGCATTCCTTACACAGGGCATCTTTATATTGAGTGTAATAGAGCCTGACATCTGAATCCACTTTGCTCCTAGTAGCGCCGTGGTATCAGGTGGCTGTAGCCATCTCCTGGTTACCGTCCGCTGAAACCCAGAGCGACTTCCTTCAGCAGCTGGACTCCACCCGACAGGAACTACTCTTCCCACTCAGACTTTTGTCCCTGTGGAGGCTGATATCAACAAGCTCTTCCAAAAAGGAGAGTCCCAGCCGGTCGGCGCCGGTGGCCGCTCGGTGGGGAGCGGGAGCGGTTCAGCACCACGGTCAGCGCCCGCCGCCCGCCGCCGGCGGCAGGAGGAGGGGACCAGGGGGTGACACCGCGGGGACCGAGCAGCGCCGAGGCAACGTGGAAGGGGGGATTTCGACCTCCGTGCTGCTGTTTCTTGTGGGGAGAGGCGGTCAAATAAAGGCTCAAAGTATGATATTTGGCCTCCTGTACTATATTAGAAACCGAGGAAAGGATAAAGCTATTTCACTGACACAAGTGGAATAGAAAACGCACTTCTGCATTACTGTCATGCTCTTCACAATGTATTAGACTGAAAACAATTTGTGCAGTGATAGGGCTTTTTTTTTTTCCTTCCTTATTACAGTAAGTGGCAAAAATTTCTGTCTGCTGAGGTCGAGAGTAACAGCTGCTGATTGCCAGATCTAGGGTTTAATTAAGGAACTGAAAGAGAAAAGGTATAAAGGGGAGGAAGTGACACACTATGTTCAAAAAGATCCATTCTATATTTCACCCCAACTCCCACCGAAGAAATGTGACAGATGACATCCCTTACTGTGATGGCACAGGTTCTGCAGTGAGATTGATCCGCAGCACTTCTATGTACGTCCTTGGAGGTGAGCAGGAAAAAGTTAGTGAACCACTAAAAAAATGCAAAAGTACAACCAGCATCGACTCTTGCTTCCAGCCAAAAGAGGAAGACAGAGACTGGATGTACTCTAAGACTCAGGACTGTTTGAAGTACTTACAGGATCTGTTAGCCTTGAGGAAAAAATATCTTGACAACATCAATAACTTGAAATCCAAGCATATGGCTGCAGATTCCCCAACGTCCACAAAATCATCCAAAACTGGAAAGAAGTCACTTCTTCCACTTCCTTCCAAAGAGTCTTCTAAGGTAATTCCTAAGAACTTTTGCCATGTGCTTGGTCTTAAGCCATGAAGTAATTAGCTGTATGACCTATGTTGATTTTCTGCTTTATTGGTCTCAGCTGGTTGTCTTTTTACTGTTACATCATTTGAAAGACTGCTAAATACCTTAAGATTCTTTCTGAGTAGTGTGAAATTAAGTATGAATGACTGGTCATGGAAAGAAACTTATATGTCTATGTTTGTGTGAGGGGAGAGAAAATAGGAGAAGGAAAGAGGTATGAGAGTATGGGAAGTATCTGAAAACATGTTATGAAAGAGTAGGCTGTTTTCCTGATACTCTGACAGGCTACTTAAATGTCTCAGAATTCTCCATTATTGTTATTTATAGCTGTTAATGTCTGGCAAGCACAGTAATCCCTAAGTTTACTGGCAGCCTTTTTATTGGCATAAAATTACTTACACAAAATAATTGTAAATTCATTGAAACAAGTAGGATTTTTTTCTGCCTGGTCAGATAGCTTGCCAGTGCTATGTTTAACATCAGTGCAAGCTCTACTGACAGGCTGTAGGGCATGAGGAATTCTTAAGGGTTCCTTTCTCTGTTAATTAATAGGTTGGCAGGTCATTTTGAGACAGTATAGTTCTTCACCTTTTACGATAAGGATACCACAAAAATAAAACTGAAATATTATCTTCGGTGCAGACTATTTCTATGTATCCTAGACAGAAAAGCATTGCAAAGCTTCCTCCTGGTTGTAGTTTATAGATTGCATGTCTCTAGATAGTTCAGTCATTCATATGACTCTGGACTTGTTTCAGTGGGGACAAAGGAAAGGATTGCAGCAGGTGGGGTGATCTTTTTAGGTAACACAACCACAAACATGACTTTGACAGCAGACTCATGGGTTACCCAGTGCAGTCTTTAAACTGGACACTAATGGGGATGGTGGGAAGAAGGGATGTATGGCTGACTTACTGATTAGGCCACGTAGTCTTTACCAAAAAGCTATTGCCACATTTAGATGTTCTGTCACAGCAGAATGTCAGAATGGCTGAAGCTGAGCTCTGTTGCAAGCATTGCTTAACCAAAGGACAAGGCTCACGTGTTTAGGGCTAGATACCACATTTTTTAATTTTACATTTGGATCTAATACCCATTCAGTCAGTGGGCATTTTTCATTTTGTTTCATTGGGCTTTATTTCATCTTTTTAATGCTTTGGATGGTGATGCTCAGAAGCAAGGAATAATAGTAGGAAACAATACTCAACTCAGTGGGCTGGAGAAGGCAGATTTTATAAAGACATTACTATTTAGGGCCAGGGAAGCATCCAAAGAGAATGACTGAGATATAGGAGTGTGGCCTGGTGGTGCCAGGTGCCATGAGATGAATCTCAACACTATAGATACAGTCTGTGAACTGACTTTATGTAGTCACACAAGGATTGGCTTGAGGCAGAAGAGATTTACAGCATGCCAGTTCCCTGATGAACTGAGCAGTGATGTAGTGGAGCAGTACATGGTTAACCATCAGCCAGGTGGGAAAAATGAGTGCAAAAGGGTACTAAAATCATGGACCAGGAGGCTGGGAGATAGATTCTGCACAGCTAGGCTTCATGCAGGTTTGTGAATTTTTGAGATTTGCCACTGAAAGTACCACTTAAGAAAAATGCCAAAAGCTTAACTTGGGCTTGGCAAACAAGTGAATCTCCCACAGGCTGAGGCTAGGAGTGCTGTCATCTGACTGTGGCCAGCTAGCTCGTATGTATGAACAGCCCTGGTACTGGCTGGCATTCTATCTTCACAAGCCGTCTTCTTAGGAACAGACAGGAACATCAGCAGGATATGCCACCCGTATGAGTCATTCTCGCTGACACAAATGGCAGGGTCACAGCCACACAGCCCTGGCTTTGCAAAAATTAGGGAAAGGTCAAGAAGACTTCTAGAGTAGCCAGAATACTCTGCTTCCTAACTACAAATTTTATGTTCACAGATTGCAAGGTTCATCTTATCAACAGGCTTGAATGGTTTTATCCCTAACTATCTGTTTGTGTTAAACTACCTGTCAGTGGAAATTCACTTCTTTCTCCTACCTGCTGCATGATTAATGGGAATGTACTCTGTCCAAATAACCCTGTTCTCATGGGAGGTTTAATCCAAAGATCCCTGGGGCCTGGACTACATGCTGACTGTGGATTCAAAATTTGCCAGTTGGGTCTAGTGAGAGAGAAGAATAGAGAGGTGTGTCAGATGCTGGAAGTACATAGGCATTTCTTTAAAATGTCTTCTAACCAATAAGGGCTTAGTCATAATAGCAGTCACTATTTTCAGTAGATGTGTGGTAGCAGTTGTCTTTTAGCACTAGTGAGGACGTCAATCAACCCATAATGTCAGGAGGGGAATAAGCTAGCTCATCTCTCTGCCTCCACAGAATGGGGAGCAAGCTGGTCCTTCAGAGATGTGATACAGCATGTACCTTGCTTGCATGTTTGAAACCCAAGATAGTACTTTTCTAACTTGGTACTGCTGCCTGGCAATACACCTAGCTTGGACTGGCAGGGAAAATACACAACCCTTCATTAGGTGGAGCCTGGCAGGAAGTATTCATCCCACATGGACCCACAGAATTGCTAGCTGAGGCTTTATGACTGCTTCAGCTTTTATAGACAGGCATTTGCTTTTTTATCTAGAGAGGCTCGTAATTTTAAACCCAATGGCTTTCCTGTGGGAATTATCACAGTGTTGAATGACTCATATTTTAACACACATAGTCCTTTTCCATTTCAAAAGACTTCAGCAATTTAGATCTGGATTCATTTTACCTAACCTAGGCATTTTAATAAGATGCTTAAATTAGTAACCAAGTTACCCCACAATCCCTCTGCAACTAAGAGAAAGAGCTGCCTGCAGAGGGGAATTCAGCCTACCTAAGGCCTGACTCATCTTCTGAAGGTACTCGAGCCCTGCATTAATTACAGAAGGAACCCTGCATGACTACATTTCTAATGTGTGTCTCATTAGGTGCCTACTGCTAGGTAGAATAAATTTGGCCTCAAAGCCCAGCTGTCACTTAGCCACCTAATTAAGTGGCCTGATGCAGGGATTCTGAGGGTTTTTATAACACCTGGCTAACAGTGTCCAAATGGAAGATGTTTGGTGTTGAGCATGTAACAAGATGGATGTTTTTTAGAGTGCTGTCTTGCTTTCTTTGATGACTACAAACTGTGGAGTAATCTGGACCTGTGTCCTTTTCTGACAGCTTGAAGTATGGAATCAAATACAATTTCTGCAGCTTCCTTATGCAGGTTGCTGATTAAGAAGTCATTGTGCCCAACCCTTAGCTAACTCTTTTTTCCCCTTATGTGATCAACAGGCATCCATGCAGAGAAAAGGCCCACAGTCCAGTTCAGATGTAAGAGAAGCAATAGCTTTCTTCGACTCAGTTATTGCAGACCTGGATTCAGAGAGGTGGTGGAGAGTTCCTGATGTGGATCTGCCAAATGTGGATGTTGATTTCGATGGTGCGGTATAAACCAGCCAAAATAGGATTACTTTTGGTGTGCAGAGGGTAGAGGGAGGTATTTAATGGACACAGTTTTCCTCCAAGATTGCTTCCCAAATCTAGGACCATTATATGCAGTATGTGAAACTACAGCAATACATTTGTTCCCTGTTGAAAGGGTGCAACTATTTTATGTGTGGCCATTACGTAAGCAATTGTAGGATGTGTAGTGCTGGAATAGTGCTTGCCTTCTGCCCAGGGCTGAATTCCACCCTTGCATCTCTACCCCAGTCTGTCTGTGGAGGAGACCTATAAGAAATATAATTTTTTCTTAATCTGATTTTAATTTTTCTCATTGAGAAATGGGTAGATGTTTTCTCTCCAACTAGCAAAAAAAGAAGTCATTTAGAGCTTAGGCTAAATAATGGTACATTTCCATCAGAAAGGGTGGCATTGCCCAGCTAAATAAAGATGTGCCCATCTGAGCTTATCATCTAATCCGTATAATCAATGAAGAGAAACAGACATTTCTCTCCTTTGTCTTAGGCTTAGGTAGATATCTGAAACAAGTCAGTTTAGCTGTGCCCTAAAAGTGTCTATAAAGGGACTAGCTCTTGCCTACATATTTACACTGCAGACACTGAAATACTAGATAATATGAATCCTATCCCAAGCAACATCCTGCAGTGAAAACAGGTTGGTTTCTCAGCATTACCTCCAGGAAGGACCCAGCAGGTATCCTGTTCTCTCACTGTGCATGTAATAATATTACTTGCAAACTGTTAATGCCAGATTATCTTTTGTCTTTCAGTTGCTACCAGCACAAGTGAACACAGTTTACATTCAAACTGGATCCTTCGTGCTCCCCGGAGATATTCACAAGATACTGCCCAAACAGCAAAGGCTGCAAACCAGTCTCAAAGAAACAGCCAGCGGAGAACCACTGGCTCTAGGAAGAGGTTGGAAAGACATCCCATGTACTTGCCCAAAGCTGTGGAAGGGGCATATAGCACTTTAAAATTTAAGCCTAAAACACGTAAGAAAGAACATTGAAAGAATATTCCCTCTTCAGCTGAAGACAGAGTATATGAAATAGGGCATGTAAGACTTGCTTCTTGTTTTTTGGTTTTGGATCTTTTTTTTTAACCTCTGATCCAAATCTTACACTCTAGAAGTGATGTGTGCAGTCACTGAAGGTTCATTGTGTGGGGCATATGTTAAGCCATGGCTAGTCCAATGTTGGACTCATATGAGGGTTTAACTCATCGAGTTCATTGTGCCTAACAATACTGCTTTATCATTCAGCTTGGGGGGAACTCCAACTTGACAAACCTTTTTTCTAGTGCTGTTCCTGAAAGCAATGATTCAGAAATTGCCTGGTGCAGTAATTTTTCTTCTGACTCCAGTACTGCAAAGCAATTCAAGCCATTCAGCTAATATGTTGTAGCTTTTGCACCAGTGTTTCCAACTTCAGAGCAGTGAAGCAGAATTTTCTCCTTTTTTTGCATGTGAAAGTTTGTATGTGCCATCATTGACTGTGATCTGAGAGTATACAGCAGCACTGAGGTACAAGCAGAAAAAGCTGCAGTGAAGGAATCAGCATTAGAAACCTGTGTCTTGAGGAATTGTTCCAGTGTGTTTTGAAAAAATAAGCTATCTTGTACTCTCCTTGCTATTGAGAACTGTTCTGTCCTGGGATACAACATCAAGGGATTCACTGCATGCACAACTGTATACAATTTTTTTCATATGGCTACACCACCTGTTAGTTTTCATCTATTTTAACACCCAGTTGCTGAATCTAGACATCCTGGTGTACACTAGAAAAGCTTAACATCCTTGAGAGGAACATTTTGTGAATAAATTGGAGCAAAGGTTGTTCACAAGGGCAGAAGACAATTTGCAGACAAATCCACTGCATCAGCATTAGATTACACCCAATATTTGGAATTCTGCTACTTCATCATTAAAGACTATATATTAGGAAGAATACAGTCTAGAAGTGTTCCTCTTCAGGCGCTTTCATCCCAGAGGTGATATGTCTTCCGTGTGATACTTGGAATGGTTAAGCCCCATACTCTGCCAGTTTTCCTGATGTACAGCAATGTAAAAATACATAGAAAGTGACGAGAATCTAGCACCCTATGGAAATACTAGCCTATGGCCCTTCAGGTAGGGCAATACCATTTATATCACAGGCATCAGTCTGAGCCACGTCCCCCAGCTCATGCTTTGTCTTAAGAATTTGCTGAGATGTTTGAGATCAAGCCTTTGTTTACTCAGATTTTTTTCTTCTGGTGTTCATCGGTGGTTCACTGTGACAGATGGATCATGGCAGCACTGGTATGACCAGCTAGTGATTCACTGGTGATTCCTTGTTTCTATGTTCAGAAGTTTTTGTGTCAACAGGCTTGGATAAATTTCCTAAGGTGCTGGCCGTCAATATAACCCATCTGATATATCATAACCTCCATAAACTTTGTGCCGACCACACAGAACAGTTGGCAGGTGGCAATTTTTGCTGATTTGTGTTCCTGGTCTTTGGGACCGAGTTATTCAAACAGCATTTCTGCCACAAGGTGGAATTACCTCTCTCAGATCTCACTGATCTAGGACACTTTCTGTCATGAGATAGGAGAGTGCCAAAAAACCACATTCCCTCATTCAGAGCTCTCTTTCAAAAGAATTCTTGCAAAAGAATTATCTTTGCCACCTCTTCAAAATGACCAGTGTAACCAACATCATTGATACTTCTTCGTGAAGAGTTTAAATTAAGATCTAGGTTTTGCTTCCGTGCTGTTGGTGCTTCTCATGATTAGTCTGTATTCTTTATAAAGATAGTGTCGCTGCCTTTGTACCTCCCCAGTCCTGTCCTGACTGCCCTGAACTGAACATCACAACTGTCTTTAAAACTGTTCTGCCTTTGACATATGATCATTTAAGGCCAAAACCTGCACATTTTTGGCAACTGTGTCACCCTGAAACCCCTCTCCAAGCAGAATCTCATGCTGAAGTTACTGAGGAACATGTTTACTGAGTGTGTGGACACATTTTTGCTACTAGAACCTGCAACATGAATGGATGCTGACAGAAAACCTCAACATCTTTTAGAGTTACTATAACAGAATTAGGCACGTGCATAATTAAAATACTGATGAAAGAAGAAGAAAAGGATTCCAACCGTGTTCTACCCTGGGCCGTGCTTCATGTTCATAGTGCCAAAGTTTTACTCATCAGAGCAGCTGAACATTTTGCTATTGTTTTAGGGATGCACTGTGATGTGCAGAACCAGACTGCTTCAGCACATTTGACCTTCTCTGTGACTTCTTGTCTGTCTGTGTAAAATGGAGATATCTCTGGTCATCTGCTGTGACAGAGGGTAAGGGTCCCCCTGCTGTCCAGCACACAAAATCCAGTGTGAAATATGTTTCTGCTTTTATGAATAAGAGACAGAGGGGGGCAAAAAGATTCATAATTTTGATTTGGATTCTGTGATTATTTTTTTCCTTTTCTTAAAGCTCACTTCAAGCCTGTTATCACCTTTTAATTAAGCAAGTAAAATAAAGCCGTTTTTCTCTGAGAACATTTTCTATGTCCTATCCCATAAATGCAGGCATCTTCCTTTTCCTAGCATATTAGCCTTGTGAGCTCCTCACCAGACACAGCTCAGCTCCAACAGGTCTATGGAGAGTGGCTCTAGCATCTTATGGCACATTCTGGGGAGATGGGAGCTGAGGGTTCAAGCCCAGAAGTTGGGTGTTGTGCTACAGGGCAGCTGAGCAGAAGGGAAGCACGAGAGAGGAAAAGAAAGCATTTCCATCCCTTGTGTTAGCTGCCTCCTCAGAGAAGGGTTTAGTGTGGATGACAGCACCCTCTGTATTGCCCCAAGACAGAACCATGTCCCTGCCTAACACCGGCAGCTTTCCATGCAGTTTCCAGGAGCAGTCAGTTGCCCTACAAAGGTGCTCCTCGGCTGTTCTGAATTGTTTGCCCAAGGCCCTTGGAGGCAGATCACTCTGCCCTGACATGAAATGGACTCTATCTGCCTTGGGTAGGCCCTCTAAATAACCTTGCTGCAACATGCAGCTATTTTCAGGCATTGTAATGTTGAAATTAAGCACCTACTGTAGGTGCTCTGACAACGCAAATCATACAGAAGAATTATTCATGAGCAGCAGGGCTCTGTATGACCTAGATCCCTTGCAGAGATTATTAGTGAGCTCTTTCAGTCATGCCCCCAGGCCCTGATAATGAAGCGCATCAACTAGGAGCTCTATTGATCAAGGCTGCTGTGTGTGAGCGTTCCCCGCAGCACTGATTCCCCAAAAGCTCTTCCCCAGAGTGCATTGGAATAATAGGCAAGATCTTTAGGAGAGTATCTCTTATTTTGTTGTTTCAAATTCAGCTCAGATGAAGTACAGGGGTATTTCAAATTCCTCTAGCTAGTGTCATTGCTGAGCACTAGCTCTGAAGGGGCTATGAATTTCTGTGACGCCACATCCACAGCTGTCCATGAGAAACTAAAGACACTGTGTACAAGAATCCAGACACTGAAGAGAGATGAAATCTCTTGAAGAAATCATGTTCTGGGGAAGTCAAAATCATTTTGTCCTTTCGTGTTGAGCAACTTGGTGTAATCATGATGCACATAAGTGAGCTGAAGTTGCAAGCGTCTTTGGCAGAAACAGAAGAAATATAAGCAGCTAATGGGAAGTTGGCAGCTGAACAGGATGTGCACTCTGGTTTGAATCTTTAGGTGCCATAAAGCTACAAGGCAGAAGGCAGAGGGTGTCAGCACCGCATTAAGTAAGGCAGGAAGTCCTCCAAGGTAATAGCAAAGATACATAGTTATCTGCTACTCCAGACTGAATGGGGTGTATAAAAAAACATTAGATTAGCACCTAGTGGATGTCTTCAAAATTTTCACAGCTGTAGGGCCAGTTTGTAGTTCTGCTTGGGCAAATGAGAGCACCTGTTTTGCTTCCATGGCAGAGCAGGTCCACAAGGAGATGAAAGCAGCATGAAGCTGGCCAGGTACAGCAGGCTGTGTTGAGGGGGCTTTTGCCACCTTTTGGTCATGTAGCTCTGAGTTATGCCTATGGTAAAGTGGAACAAAGGTACATCAAGTCAGTGGAATGACTCTTCACTTATCTTGAGTTTAACGGCTAGAAAAACATGTTGTACTGAAAGAATTTTGAGGGCAAATCAGATAATAGGAGCCCAGCTGCTCCAGACTGGGCTGAGAAGTGGTGGGTAGAGTCTCTTACTTGATTAACAGTAATTCAGTGCATGGCAAAAAGTTTTCTACTAACAGGCTTGTCATATTAAAAAAATTATCCATCTTTTTTAAGGCAAGACCAGGTATCATTACCTGAATAGCTCAGTGATTATGATACCCTGACCCCTGTCAGAAGATGAGGTGACCTATTAGAGAAAATATGAAAAGAATTTATGGAATTAAAAGTGATGTGTTCCACCCTTTTATTAAAGCAAGACTGAGAAGGGAGCAAGACCTCACCAAGAAGCCTAGGGCCACTGCTAGGGAGGCACTGCAAGTGCTGCTGAAGTGAAATGCGTGATCAAGTGGAAAAATTTCACTAGCAAGTGCTGAGGACTGTCACTTATCTTAGAGCAACAGCTCTCAAAGGAGATTTCTAGAAAGGTAGCTAAAACTGTCCCTTGGCCACACGGTGGCAGTTCATTCCTAGCTATTCTGCAGCCCTCCTATTTCTCTAATCAGCAAGAGAACTGGGGATGAAAGGGAAAGGGAAGCGTTTTGTCCTGCTTCATCAACAGACAGTCAGTGTGTGTATCTGTTATTCACTTCTAGGCTCCTTAATTCACAAGCATTTGTTTGGCAGTTTCCAATTAACATTAGTTTTTTTAAATTAGTTTATTTTTCCAGGGAGATGATTTCCTTAGGAAATAAATAAGCATGACATCATAGGAGAGACTGAGACCTCAGTAAATCATGTCTGAGATGCTGACCACTTGCCTCTGACTGTGTCTGGAAACAAATGGACAAAGTAATGTCATTGCCAGAAACAATGCACTCTTAGGCACAAAAAAATACAAAGATGGATTAAAAATAGTAAGTAGAGGATTTGAAGATTCAAAAGTTCAATCTTGAGATAGGCCTGAGCTAATAGTTTCTGACCTGATTCTGAAGTTCCTTCCAAGGCTCAGGAGAATCAATATATGAGGTTTCCAAATTTTGGGGCCTGCAATACTGTTATTCCAGAATTTGCTAATCCAAGCAGCTCAGTTAGTCAAAAGCTAACCTGCTCCTGCATCAGCTGCTCCTGTGTCTTCCAGGGGTATGTTTATATTTAGTGCATACACTCTAAACTTCTTGAGGTTTTTTTGCTTTGTTTTATGCCAAAATACTCATTTACAGAAAAAAAAAAAAAGAAAGGAATATGTCTTTGCACTGGTTATGACTACACATCAGCAATGGGAGGTTTCATTAATTCAGATGGTTGTACGGTCCCAAGGTGTTCAGATTAATGAGGTTCCCTGCATTAATAAGGCCCAGGTATAACACCAGCACTGGGACTGCTCACCCGCAGGCTCTTAGACTGGGCTTGCTGTGGTTTGATGTATCACACTGCATCCTTGTTAACTGACAAACACAGTACCATTGTCTCCAGATACTTGTATGGGGAACAGCAAAGGGAAAAGGGGATTAATCAACAATAAAATACTGTGTGCTGTTCCTAAGTTAGAGCTAGCTTTGGTATCACTTCACTGTAGAGAACTGATTCATCACATTCTTACCCTTCAATAGCTTCACTTTTCAGTTTCCAATATGCAGAATTAATTTTTGCCCCCCTTACCTCAATGATATAGGTCTTTGCTGTGCCAGGAAAGTGAGCAGTTCAGTGGAAGGACTCCAGTGTGAGCAGAGCTGACCCGTAATTACAGCTGAATAAACTGAAGTGAGTATACTCCGGGCCAGATTTGCCGTCGCTCTTAGTAGGATTTTTCAAAAGGCATGTAACTAGCATCAGTGGGAGTTAGGTGACTTTGACAATTGCACTGGTGCCTGACTGCTTTTGGAAAAGACGGTCTGGAGCCAAGCTTGAGCAGACACAGCTCCACTTCTAGGAATTAAAGTAGACTCACAAGAAGTCCAGAATTAGCCCAGTCTCTCTGCCTCTAAGCCTACTTAGCCTACGCCCTTGAGTGGCATAATTCTGAAAAAAAGAATTGTCCCACACCTTTGTCAGATTTCTGCAGCCCTTGCTGCTGTCTTCCTGCAGGGCTGTTGTTGTTACTGATGCTCCCGTGTAACCTGGGCCTTAAGGGTTTGTTGATAATGTTCCTGGAAGTGCAATTAATCACAAAAACAGAATTTCTATGAATGCCATGTAAATATGAGAACTGCTGCTGCTCTTCTATTCATACAAATATGTCCAAGGGCTCTTACAAAAGTACCCCTCTGTCAGGGGATACTTGCACATGAAAACATGGCATTTTCCACAGACAAGCTGTTATGGCAACATCCCACTGCACTTCCCATTCCTCAGATTTCAGACTTGTTCTACCCTGAAGTGAGATATGAAAGATCAGAGTCTGACCTCCTTCACTATGGTAGACCTGGAGCTTGTCTGTTGACTTTAGGGAGCTGAAGGGAAACAGAAGATGGAAAGAAATGAAATAACCTAGGAGAGAGCTCAGGATTAACAGATTCAGTGCAAGTATTGCCTTTTTAAACACAGTATTTGGTCTTTCTACTTCTCATATGTTATGATGCCTTACGGTGACAAAGATCAGCAGGACTTGCCAGGTGCAGTTGGTATGCAATTTGTGGACAGTACCTCGTCAGCCGAGAAGCAGAGCAGGCAATGGACTGCACTTGGTTGCCTGGACATACCCTGAGACAGATGGACGGCATCTGAGCTGGCTTAACAGCAGCACTCAAAGTGAGCAGCCTACTTCCAGAATCTATGGATTTCAAAACTGATGTTGCTCTATTAGAAATAACACCCCCTCCCCCAACATCTCCTGAGCAACCTCATGTTTTCACCTTGAAACACTTAGTTCAGACTCAGACCAACAAAAATGCTTTTCTCTGTTTTCTTCAGAGCACTATGCCCTGCTCTCCTGGGAAAGGATATGTAGGAAGACAAACACTGGGTTTTATATTTCTCTGTGGATCTCTCAGTCCTGTATACCATGGCCTCTACACATTCAAAACTGATGTACTGTAAAAAAAAAAACAAAGAAGAAAAGAAACTCACAGTTGGTGTGCCAGAACAGCAACGAGCAGGAGCAACTTGGTTGCTGCAAAGAGCCAAGAGCACCTGCCTTGCACAAGCTGCAAGCAGACAGCCAAACCATGGTAAGCTTCCTTCAGTATTGCTGTTTAAGATGAAAATATGCGGTGAGAGAACACTTTAAAAAAATTCAATAGCAAGCTTTGTAAGTCAGATTTAAATGCCAATTGCCGTGTGGTTTTCCCAAACAAAACAGTTGCCTTTCACTCAAGTCTGATATAAGATCCATTAATTTCCCCTCTTTATTCTGTCAATAGTTTAGCCATATTGGTTCTAAAAGGATTCAAATTACCCAGAGATTATTTTCTTGTAACTGTCTTTAATTACACTGTGGCTTCAGAATTTACTATGTTTTCTTTATGGAAACTTGAATTACTGATGTGAAGAATTTAGGACTGGGGGTCAAAATGAGCAGAGCTATTAAAAAACTAATTGTACACAAAAATGAGGGCATTGTGGTTCTCTTTAGAGACTTGCCATTACAATTTAACCATTTCAAGAGCTCTGTTTTTCCCTTTATATTCCATGGGGTATAATATGTTAATGTTTTCCGTCCCTTTAGTATGGATTTATCAATTCCTGTCTGAAATCTCTTATTATAGAGAACTTCCATATAGAGATCCGGGAAAAAACTCAAGTAAGTATTTTATACTCCAGAAAAGAAGTATTGGTCCTGGATGGGGACTTTTGTAATGGGGCCAAAGGGGTTTAAAATCTGATTACGTGGTGAGGACGATTATCAATAGAATTGGGGCCCCCACAGCTCTGTACTTCACCATTATTCTGAACAGCCTGTGCCAAAATTCAGTGCTGAGTCATACCCCCATAGAAGTTGAGCGGCTTGTGCTCAGTGTAAATCAGGAAACAACACAGAAGAGGCAAAGACATTCCACATTGGTGGTGACAGATGCATTTGTCTGTGAGATTAATAATGCCTTTACCGATTGCCAGGTTCACCTTTCCCCTCTGGGATTTCATGTGTTGTGTATCATAAACCAGACTTGTTCATTTGGTTGACCTGTGTTAGAAAGTGGCGAATGGCTGACAGAGACCTTCTTGCCTCAATGGTGACCCACCACTGCTCTCTTGGGTGGAGGAAAGCTGTGAGCAAAGGCCGCACTAAATGCCAATGATCCTTCCAAGGGAGGTGGCTGTTGACTGGAAGGGTTTCCTGAGCCAGTGAAGGGGCCTCTGTGCAAATAACCCTGCACTCTGGCACGGGCTGGGAAAAAACTCCATCAGGGAAACTCATGCAACTTGCCTCTCTGCAGCCCGTTTTCATTGACAGGAAGGATGATTTCATTAACAGACCACAGAAAGTACATTTATAGCTCAAAAAACCCTCACAAGTACACAGCATGTTATTAACCAAGCCCATTACTTTTTGGGCATGCTCTTGTTCAGCAGAAATTTTAAATAACAGGCCCACGGCAATGGACATCCTAGAAATGCTGATACTTGTGGAAAAATGAGTAGTGAGCTTTCTCACTAGTAATTTTTGAAACAACAGTTTCAGTGGCTGCTAGGTGGTTTGCATGGCACACAGCTCTGTTCCTCAGGAAAGAATTTGCATCCCAATATGCATTGCTTGCCTTAATTATTAATATGAAGACTAAACACAGACAGATGGCAAAATAAACTCTGTTAGGTTGGTGTGAATCTGAAGTTCCTTCCACCAACATAACTGGGAGCAGATATTGAGCCAAAACATATAGAAAGCTCTTGATGTGAGCCTGAGATGTCACAGTTTGCACAAAAAAGATCCAAGAGTCAAGTTCTTGGCCTCTGGGGCCCATATATCAAACCAGAGTGGATGGTGACATTTGTAGAGATTTTCTGGCTCTCTTCAGCATGCACACACATGCTTAGGTTGGGCCTCACACTCATTTTTGTCTGGATCTGGCAGCTTGCTTTCTATGCTGAGCTGATAGTAGTTTTGTCTTTCAGATGTTTACTTGTGTTGTGCCTGCAAGCACGCCAGAAACACTCAGGCTGTTCTGCCTGTGCTCTGATTTTCTGCTCTCAGCCTCTGAAATGGATTTGCACATAGCATGTTTTATTCCTCCTTCCCCCAGTATAACTGTATTTCTCCGATAGTGCCTTGCTGCATTAATGTCAGGAGAACAGGAAGAGAAACGTAATGTCAGATGTAGCCAAAATACAAGAGGATGCAGAGTAAGAGGATGGAGTGATATAAACATTTTCTATTAGATATAAAGAAATGCATACAAGTCAACTCTTCTGGACAGTGTACATGGGCTCATATTCAACCTGTATAACTCTGGCTGGGATGACCCTTACCATCTAAACACTTATGCATCTAGGATAAGGCATGCCTTGGCTTCCTGTGCAGTCACCGGAGGGTGACAGCCATTCATACAGGCTATTCATCTCTGGGGTAGGATGGGGACTCACCTTCTGAAAATACCGTTCTCTCACAGTCTATAAAAGGACTCCAGGCAATTAGCTCTGGCTACATGCATGACTTAGCAATCCAAAGGTAGGTGAAATGAATTGTGAATCTTTTCATTGCAAGATGTATGATATCTCAGAGCAATGTGCCATTCAGTCTGCCTGCTACCCAGAGCTGCTCAAATCCAGTGGAAAAGAATCATATATTTAAGCACACTGTGGGTAGCCTGAATATACCTCTGTTCCTTCCACTGTAGTTTTTATGCTGCTTTGATTATGCTTGTAGAGCCATCAGAAAAGGATTGTGAATTAGATCAACCTCAGTAGCTCTAGTGGGAAGATATTTGGATTTACTATTGGCTGCTTTCTGCCATTAGTATCTCAGATCTAGGAAGCAATCATGACAGGACCTGTCTCTATCAGGAGTTTCACTAGGTAGATAAGAATGACATTTAATGTAGGGAAGGGCACTAAGAGATGAGCATTCACTTCTGAATGTTCCCTGTGTAGAGTTAAATATTGTTTATCATAACACAGTGGTATAGGTCAAGGTTTTCCAAAACTTCTAGTGATTTTAAGTATTCAGCTTAAAATACTTGGTGGTCAAGTCCTTTGAAGTATTTCAGACTGGGTATCCAAAACCTATTTTTGAAACCTTGGTGTTAAGCACTCCTCTAAACTCATGCCATCTTTCTTTCCTTCTCAGCCTTTGCCTGCTCCCACTGGGCCAGAGGTTCTTTCTTATGCAGCTTTTCGTAGCATCTGACACACCAAGACCAGGGTCTTGTCTGGGCCCTCTGGAAGTTGCCTAAGTGCAGCAGATGCAGAGAGATGCAGACTACACACATGCTCTGAGGGACAATTGTTTGTGGCCTTCTGCCTAGTGTTCTTATCTAGAGCATCTATGGATCTTCTTTATTAACAGGGGAGGAGGAGAGAGCTCTGCACTGAGCTGAAAATGCTTAGGATAAACAAACATAAAGAGATAAGGCTAAAGGACTAAATTTTCTTTTCTCTACATGGCTTTTTTTTCCCACCTGCATCTTTGTTTGAGGAACCATACCTCCTGGAGAAAGCACAGAGAAACCCCTGCATGCCCCCTGCGTTCCCCTCAGCCCACCACTCCAAAGAACTGTTCACAGGGATTGATTCAATTTCTTTATTATTCCTTGGAAATTGCTTTTATAAAATCAAGAAGTTTAGAGAATGCTGGGCCCTGCTTTCTGGTTCTCCTGTGTTTAGCCCTATCACTGGCAGGATCATTTTCAGAGGGAACTGGATTGGATGATTTCCCCTGTATGTCACCTGAAGTCATCATCCTCTATATTTTTCAGAACCCAGGCAGGAATCAAAAATACCTTAATGACCTATGTTGTGTATGATGATGTTACTGATTCGAGAAGCATGTGGCACGCTAAGTAAAGACAGTTTGCTACTTCCCTGTGGCTTAGAGAGCACTGACATCTACCTCAGTGCCTCCTGGCAGACCTTGCTGTCATACCGAGATGCCAGATCGTGGCAGATCTGCCTGTAGCCTCTCTCTGAGGGCAAGAGGGAATAATTTCTTATCTCACAGAGTAAGCCCTGGGAGGATTTGTCCCGCAGATGACAGGGTCTTTCACCTGGGTTTGGTGAAAGGACATGCAAAGGGCATCTACATATAATCTACATCTACCTGCCACCTTTGCACTAGACTATGTCCCAGGCCTTTCCCTCTGATGCCAAAGCAACACTTGCAGATGGCTAGATCTAATTAGTCTTCTTACGGATAGGCTTCACTGGGCATCAGCACGCCTGTGCAAAACTAAGCAGTGACATGTAGCCCCCATTCAGATTCAGACTGCAGACCCTGTAGACCCTTAAGTTCAGGTGTCTATATGTTGGTGTCCACACGTAAGTCAGATGTCTAAGCTCCCATGAAAGACAATGGAGATCTAGCCAATGGACTGAATGGAGTCTGCAGTTATTCAGCTGACCAGGTATATAGATCTGCCTCCAGGACCTGAATAACTCCACAGACTCTGTTCACTCATTCATGCAGACGTCAGTTCAGGTGCCTTCAAGCCTGTCCTAGAGGTTTTCCCTACAAAGTGATGGGGAAACGGATGCCACTGCTCAGGCTAATGGAGAGCATAGCATCTCTGCATGAAGAGGCAGTGCTTTGTTCTCTGAATTTACACTTGCGCAAAACCAACAGCCCTCTCTGTTTCTCCCTGTGGACAACGGAAGGTCATGAAAGACAGTCAGCACTTCTATGCGGCTTGCCCCAAACTAGCCTTGGTTTTCATTAGTCCTATTTCAAAATATAAATGCAAAACTCCACAAAGCAAATAAAAGGGGATGCCTCATTCCAGTAGGTTATTTTCCTGATCTTTGCTCAAGACATATCTTTTAGGTCAAACAGGTAGTATGCTGATTTCACCAGCAGCTGATAAGCCCAAGATTTTTTTAGTGTCTGTAGGTCTTTGGAAATGCTATGAAGTTCTGCTCTGAAAAAAGTCTGGGTATTCACCTTTCTGAAATGAATGCACCATCTTTTTGTGTGGAAAGGAGGACAGACAGAGTAATGCTTCTTCACTCCAATTTTGCCCGGAGAGGCCATTGTCATGTCATGCCAGATAAGACAGAAGTGCTACTTCATGTGCGCTGCACCTGGCCAGGCATGCCCTGACAGTCTTGCTTCAAGGAAATCTGTGAATAGAGGACACCTTCTGAGGAAGTGTAGTCACATGCAGGGATCCATAATATAAAATACTTCAATTTTTCAACCCCAGGCCCCTCCTATAGATGGGGAGCAGTTACACGAGCAGCACAGCTGGCAGATCTGACCAGTAGGTAGGGTGCTGACACACTTCTTGGGCAGGCTGGGAATGGTATTCCCTTTACGAAGGCAATCAAAGCTAGAAAAGGCTGTATGAACAAAGCCTAAGCTACTTGTGAGCCATACCTGTGTGTGTCTAGAAATGTTCTGCATTGGATCCATGATTTGCATTTTCTGTTCTTAAAAGTGCCTGAGATCTGAGATCTTGTCTGATGTTTAAGACCTATCCACGTTCAAAGAGACAGCACTGGTTGTTCATTTGAAGATCAGGATTTATTTTCTGCATGTGTGTATGTATTACTGTGAGCATCCCATTGTTGTGGGCAGTGGGAATCATAATGGAAATTAATAGTTGCTACTCTTAGTCCTATGGCTTTAACTTGATCATATCCAAATAGCTGTGGTTATGCAGCTGGTGCCTGTAAGCAGTGACAGATACTCTATAAATATCATAGACAGAAAATAATTGAGATAGCATTTAAAGGGGCAGATAAACATCATATTTTTTGGTTTATAATTTTATGTTGGGTGTGGGAGACACAATTTGCTTTCCCAGCTTTTAGTAATATAATTATAAAATTGCCTGGTGTTTCCGTTTCAGAAAGACACCCGTTTTCTTGCACTTTCCACCCCCCACCAGCACATGCACACAGAAGCTTCACAGTTTGAACCATTTTTACTGTGGATGAAATTCTGAGCCAGACGTTGAATTTGGTTCTTCTGGTGTAAATCTGGAATCATTATGCCTCAACTGAAATCCTTTGAGATTTACAAAGTTGCAGGAATATAAATCATTATTAAATAGGTTATAATTGTCCCTTATATGGCACATTTTATACTCAATAGTTCTGTTGATGAGTAGGTAAGATCAAAAATGCAGTTTGAGCCAGAGGGAGAAGAGAAAAGATGTTTCATCAATAAATGTAAAAAAAATGGCAGGATGTGATGTAGAATAATTTACTTAAACCATTAGGCCACAATACAAAGCTGTGACTGCTTTTAAATCAGGTTAGGTAACCTAGAGTCTGTTGCCAGAGAGTTCTTCAACAGTGAAGTGACAATGGAAATTTTAAATCAAGGAGAAGAGGAGGAGTGCAAAGGGGGAGAGAAGCACGTAGTATTCCATGAGCTGCAGAAGTTTAACAGCCCAAAGAGGAAAACAAGAATGGTCACAAATTCAGAAAATGGAGTCTTTCATAAAGATAATGAGGTGCATTCAATGATTTGCAGAAATGAGGAAAATTGCTTACAATTTTCTCTGCCAGTTTGGAGGTTTTTTTCATCTACCAGAAATATCTTAGAGATAACACACATTACAGCCTTGAAGTTTAAAGAGGGATGGAGATGGATGAGTTAGATTGTCCTTTATCTTGCCATTCATGCAGGGCAATTGTCTGTGAGCTAAATCAAGCCAAGTGTCTTTATTTTATACAGGTGTAAATGACTGAAGGGTACTTCTCAAGTGTGATTCAGGTGTCACATTTTAGATGTCTATTTTCAGATGAGATGAATTGCACTGCAGAAATGCCTATTTCTTCTTATTGACTATAAAGGGAGCCTGGGGTGACTAGCCTGGATAATGGGAAAACATAACAAAAATGTGTAAGAGAGTATTTGAGAAAGGGTGTATGAGCATGTAATGAAAGAATGCATCATCACTGTTTCGCAGACTGAAGCAAAATGAATACTGCATGCACGACTGCCATCTCATGTTTAGTAAGTGCTTATCTTTCAGCCTTTGTGTTATCTGAGTGTATCATGTTAAAATTGTCTACAAAGATGATTCATGTCATACACAGGATCATGAGCACACTCACATATGTTCTTCTCTATGCTATTCCCTAGGCAGCACAAGATGAAGCTTCTCAGGAGACAAAGAACTGTTCAACCTTGTTGTGAAATTGAGAAAAGAAACCCTGCTGGGATATTGTGCAAAGTGTGTGAAATTAAGGCAAGGTGAGAGAACATCCTCTTTACCTCCTGTACAAGGATCAGAATGAGCTATGGGTCTCAGCAGTACAGACACTTTCCCACAAGGGAGACAGCCTGCTGAATATAAATATTGTAGGCAGTGAGTCACCAAAGATGATGTCATTGATTTATGCAAGGATTGCAGAGTTTGGATTTGGTGGGAGAGGTTTTCTTGTCTAAATGCAGCCAGATCATGATGTGCAGTGAGTTTATTTGCTTTTGATTGTAGTAGACCTTTTGCTTAACTTTTATTTGTATGGTGGGATGCACTGGGTTAGCTGCTCTGGAAAAATACATATTCTGGATGTCCTTCTGTTTCTTTCAATTTTTCTGTGTACATTTTGTCCTGAAAGGAGGTTGGTTTTTCAGCAGTTATATAATTACTGCAGTTGCTTATACAACCAGAGGAGGAGACAAGAATTGTTTTCAGTTAGCTTTCCAGAGAAGTGTCTGAAGTGAAAAAAATGCAACACATCTTTGATAGATGGTGTCAGATGGGACATTGATGTTTGGAAGGATGATGAAGAGGAAGAAAGCGTTCATTCTTTATCAGGGTGAGAACTTATTAGCAGATATGAACTGCTGATGGCTGTCTACTACCACCACTCATGTTTATACATACACACACACACACACATATGTATATGTACAGTGGCTAAAGACAGGATCACAGTTTTAAAGATCATGGATCTAGAACGTGACAATTCATATACAGCATGTATTCATATACATTCCCAGATGTGCTACAGTTCCGCGGTTTGTTTGGGACTGTCTTTGGCTTCTTTTTGAACTCTTCCACTGGCAATTAGAAAATAACTGCACTTTGGTCAGCCACAGAATTTCAATGGGCTGAGGCAGCCAAGTTACTGCTATTTCTACCAAGCCACATAAACTGCAACTACTGCTTTTCTGTATTCATGAGAATATTTGTAATGAAGAAAGTGTCATCTCACAAGTCACTGAGGTAGCCTCCAGCACTATACAAAGGAGTTTTGTATAGCAATAAAAAAACATTTGCATTATTATATGCAGGATCTTTTCCTGGCAGCATTTTCACAAAACTTGTTTTCTGGACTTACTACAGTCTCCATAAAACCATGTTGTGGGCAGAAGTTTGGCACTGGAGAGCAGTTTCAACATGATAACTAAGGTTTTCTGATGTTTTGCTTTCATATTTACTTTGGGACATTGAAATTAATTTCGTTATTGCTAATTTGCATATGACAGTACCTGGGTTCAGGCAGGCAGATTTCATCTTCCTTGTGATGCTTTATGGCTCTCCCTTGGCACACAAGTATGACCCTGTTGCTTTTACTTTGGTAAGGTTTCATTCACCAAGAATAATACAATGTATGTGCACGTTGTCACAAGAACTGAAAAAAATCACTTTCAGCCTGCTTCATAGAAATATTTCAAACTAATGCATTAGCTTATGTTTCTTTCCTTACCAAAATAAAATGGACACATTTTCAATTCATTCTTTTGATGAAAAGTGTAACAAAAACGTTTCTGCAGGCAAAGTAAAATGAAAGTTCACTGAAATAGTTCAGATTTCCTTGAAAATCTGAAAACAAAACTATTTTCTATTTTCCCATAAAAATCAACCCATGGAAAAGTTTGACAAGTTTCTACAAATTGGGGTTTTTAAGATATTTGTTTTGTGGAAAATAAAAATAATTTTTTAATGATTGTCTGATGCTCTGGGACCAGTTTATTATAGATAAAGAAGATGTCTGAAGGTACAAAGAGCAGAAATGCATCCAATACCTTCAGCAAGACTTTTTTTTTTGTTTCAGCACCACTTATGCCTCTCAAAATTCTCCCCTTGGTCTCACTGTCTCTATGTTGTCTTGTTATGTTCTTTTACAGAGAACTTTTAAGTTATTTTCAGTCCTGTTTATCCAGAGAAGCTTTGGGCTGAAGACAGAAGATTCTGCTGTGCATTTCCTTCCCATGCTGTGTTCAACAAAGCAGTAAGGCAGTATACTTGGTTTGAACATGGAACTAAACCTTTATTTCTGGGAAATAAGTCTATGGGCTGGCTCCTTACCTGGCACAAATTGCCCCAGACTACTATGAAATTGATGCAGATAGATAGACTGATTTTTTTTCTAGATTTTCTTACCTAATGTTGGAAATCAAGGAACACCACATTGTTGACTTGATGCTTGCATTAAAATACCTGGGAAATGAAAACCAGCTTAGTTAGCATTCCCAAAGTGAGATGTACTTCAGGACCGGGAGACTGGGGCTTTGTGATCTTCATCATTAGTGTTTCCCAAGGGAAGGGGATGAGACTGAAGCAGAAGTCTGGCATCTGCAGAGTCACAAATCTGTCAGAAATTGAAGCACAGAAGTTAAGAGTTTGGTCTGCTAAGGACCCCTCTATAGTCAGTGGGGAGATAGAGATCTCCAGAACACTCTCAGAGGTTCAGAGTTCAGAGCACACATCAGGCTCTTAGAGTGCCTGTCTTTATCCCTTGACTACAGAGGGAACTTAGAGTGATGTTGTCTTTGCATTAAGTGTGATGATGTCCCTACATTAAGTGTCTTAATCTGGTGTCAACAGCGCTGATATAAACATTGCCCCCCTGAGATCTTTCCACAAGACAATAGTAGCAGCAGGCCCTTCTCCCAAAGTGGGGATGAGAAACAGGGTTGCACATCATCCAATGTGTCTTTTGTTTTTCTTTTCCTCTCTCACCATGATATCAGTTTTCCTTGTCTCCCCCATCCACACACATATCTGCAGACACACATCGTAGCATTATCATACATTTCTTTTGAAAGATGCCTTTTTTAATCTTTATTCATAACTTCCCTTCCTTCCTTCAGCTGTGGATCAAGCAAGTAGATATGAATATTCAGAAGTTCACATCAGGAATATGGAACTCAGCATCCTGTTTGGATAAATATTTTGCCATCATCGATCTAGAAGTTACCTTCCCCATTTTCAGCAGGAGGAAATGTATGATCAACTTTTGTTCTCAAAGCAAAAGGAGAAAATTCATCTAAATCATGGAGAAACTAGTCCATGCTGAAGCTCAGAGGTATCTTTTTACTTCTGTGATTGTGAAGTGAAAGCAGGGAGAGGAGAAGATAAAAAAAACCCCGACAAACCCAAAACTTACAAACAAAAAATTGAGTAACTTAAACTTTTGTGAATATATGTTTTATAGAAAAAGAAGTGTGATACAGAATATCAGCTCTTCTGGAGATTTTTTGCCTATCAGTGCCCTCCATTCCCAAGCACCCAAGATCCTAAATGTCATTTTCTGGTATGATCAGATTCTATTTGCATTGTCATAGCTGCTCCCAGTGAGAGCTTTAGTGCTGACTTCCATGGGAACAAAGATGGGTTGCCAATGAACACATTAAAAAATATTTTCATTAATATATCATTACAGTGATGTTAGCTCCGTCCTTGTTCCTAACAGTTTCTTTTGAAACACCTTGTCCACCTCTCCATGAAGATGACAGTGGTTTGTTGTAATGTCTGGAAAACCTTCCAAGTGTCTTTGATTCTGCTCCATGAAACAAGTCCTGCATTTGTTGTGTCATAGGGCAGGGACTGGAAATGACAGGTTGCAGCAAAGGCAGGATATGTTTCCTAGCAAGCCTTTTGGGTGTACAGAGCTCTTCCTAGATGGCTAGTTATGGTCTTCTCCTATTCTGTGACCAGGTGCAACAAACAAATTCATAGGGGATTGTCTGATTGTCTACATCTAGGGCATGGAAACAAGGAGAGAGCATAGTGTTGCCAATGAATAAGGTATAGCTCTCGCTGTGGTGGAGTGTGATGAAAAGAAGCCACAGTTGTACCTCAGCCTGTGCAGGAAGCTTTAGTCAGTTGTTTATACTAGCCTATTATTTCAGCTTTCCTTCTGAAGTGTCTTGGTATGTTGGGACAAGTACTACTAGATGTGTCTAAAAAATATTAAGCGTTGCTAGATTGTGTTGTTTCTATCACAGACTAATCCATGGGTTGGAAAGGTGTAAAGGAGAAAAATGTGTGCGTTGGTAGTGTCATTGCCCATGCTTTTATTTAAAGGATGGATGATCTGGATGGAGTCCATGCCGTACATGTCATACTGGTGCTCCCCAAAGCTCTGTGGCTTGGCGGAACTAGAGGAGCTGAAGATGCAACTCCCTGACGCTGCATCTCATGACATCACAAGGAACCTTATCCTGATGAACCAGCGGTACCTGGCAGAGACAGAGCTTTCAAACCAGCTGGAGAGAAAAAAGGAAGAGCTGAGGATCTTTTCCAAGAATTTGGAGGCAGAAAAGATGGAGAACTTGCCGTATGCCATGCTGCCGAAACACATGAGCTTAAGGAAGCTTAAGGAATCAGCTTAAGGAAGGGAAAAAAGGCAGGCACTGCAGCTTCCTTTCTTTTCCTCTGCTTATGGGTTTTCTAGTATATCTGGTCTTCTTTGCAACTCCCTTTGCAACAATGTATTTACCAGAGCAGTCCCAAGGTATTCTTTTTCTCTGTGTAATGAATTACAACACCCATAGCATACAAGCATCATCAGGGACCCTTACAGCTATGATGATGGGGAACAGATGGCTGCACATGAAGAACAGGCCTTTCCTGGGAACTCCAGCTATGAGAGTTGCATTGTAAATTCATGCCTGAGTACCACTGGTACGAAGCTTTTCAAAAGAAAACCCTGTTACGAAGAAGTAGAAGTAGTTCACAGTAGGAAAAGAGGGCATTTGTGCTGTGTGTGTTGCTTTGTCTTCAATCTGGAATATACCAACTCAGCAAAGTCCCATCCAACAGTTTCTAAGCAAAAGGTTTTTAGCTACTCCAGTCAGATGTGTCTTAGTACACATAATTTGCTCCCCACTCTGCATGTGTTTATTTGTATTAGAACTCTGAGCTTCAAAACTTGACCACACAAATCGGTGACAATGAATTTGGCTTTACTTCCACAGATTTATGCCTTTAATTCTTCACTGAAAATAGGGGTTCAGAGAGATTCTCTGATTATGGCTAAACTGGGAGACACAAGAGTGCTCCTAAATTCCTGGGTACAGATCTATATCCTCACCCTTCCCAATTCCACAATGCACCATGTCCCTTGGCTCCCCATCCCTCCCCAGCTCACTGCTTTCCCCAGGTAGGAAAAATCATTAAGTGGGAAAGGAGCTGAGGTATCTTGTTAGCAGGTCTCCAATTTGTCAGTCCATGACTCCACAGCACACCTCCACAACACACGATATAAGTTTCCTTTGGTCCCATCCTGCTCTTTAGCATGTCTGCTCTGTGGCTCTAGCCACTTGCACTTCAGAAAAATCCTGTGTAAAGAAATAACTTTGTAAAAGATGCAAAAGAGAAAGGACTCAAATTCTGCCAAACATGGCTGAGGATATTAGCATACTCAGGCTTGGAAGTCAAAAGAAACTTGGAATTGAGGTGTCCACACCACACATCAGTGTAATTCAGCTACAAAACAGAGAAAGGTGGCAATCTTTCCTATGCTTACAGGGAGCTTTTCTTCAGCTATTAAACCAATTACTAGGATTTTGGCAAATTACAGAAATCTGTTGTCAAATTCTATTACTGACTTAGTCGAATAAGAATAGAAGCTTTTATGAAGAAATGTACATCTAAGAGCCAACTTCTTCCTCAGAAGAATTTGAGTTGTGCACAGTCCTCTTCAGTAATGTTGTGTCATTCACAAATATCTGCTCTGCCTGTGAGCCCAACCAAACGGTGAACATACTGAATTCAATGTATTCCAAGTTTGATTGATTATGCAATGTCCATAGAGTTTATAAAGTAATTGTTTCTATTAATGTTTTCTTTGGTGTTTTTTTGGTTGGGTTTTTTTGTTTTGTTTTGTTTTTGTTTCTTTTGTTTTGTGTTTCTGATGAGCTTTCTTCTGTCTAACCAAACAGAACCTGTGGTCATCATAGGAAGTGAAACTGGCTGAAAATTTGGGGTGGACGTTGTTCCTTGAGAACTTCAACTCTCAGTCCTTGGAAAGTGACACTCTCTTGCTCTTTTCAATGCTTTGAGATAAGAATTTAGAGACTTTTCCATTTTCCCTTTCATTCATACCTATAAAAAGCCCAAACTAAAAATTTGTCACTGGGCAGTCTTTGAAATTATTAAAAAATTATTCATTTATCCATGATAAGGGTGACTATTTATCCTTTCAGTGGGTGAACGTCCATGCCTTCAATGGAAATGGAAGCACTTAGCACCTCATAAGACTGGGCTATTATCTGAGTCCATTTCACATCTATGAGAACTTTTCTATTGACTTCAGTGAGTTGCAGGGATTGGGCATTTTATGACTGTAGAATTTCCTGCTGTCAGGATGAAGCAATAAGAGATGAATACCTGGTGGTTGGAGGCGTCACAGTCCCCACCCCTAGCCATGCACTAAGAGTAGCCAACCTTGCATTTGGTATGGGATTTGCCCCCAAAGAGATCATAAACCCCATGCCTGAGGAGCCCATTCAGGTACGGATGACTGAATTCTTGCTTTGAAATAGATGTTATATATTGGTAGATATTTAAGCAAGACCTCAAGTCCCAGTGAAGGTCAACATACTTGCACTTCAGGCTAATATTCATGTAAAATGTTATGCTGAATTCAGGCTGTGGGGCTTTGATTTTGCAGCAGGAGGAACTTTGCAGTCCAGAATCCAGTAATGCACCAAAACATGCATTTAACAATAGCCAAGTAGTCCATTCACTGACAATTTAGAGAAGCAAGTACTCAGAAACAAACTTGATAACTTTACTCATGTTTGTGTTTAGGGATAACTAGAAAGTCATTTAGTAACTCATGCACAGACACAAAATAATTGATATAATGATTTATTTTGCACTTGCTCCTTGCTTGTAAGAGCTGCTTATACATGGGCATGTGTTAAATTTTTCATTGAAGATATGGAATTTTACAGCTCTTTATTGGACAGCTACAAAAGCATAACATTAATTGTATATACATGGAACACTAGTGTGTTGGGTAATGAGGAGGAGAGAACAGTCCAGTGGAGAGGTGTCCAAAGTGATGTTTGCCATAGCTACAATGGGGCTGTAATCTGTTCTTTTCTGCCAGTTGCTGTCTCCTGTGACAGTCACAAGACCGGGAAAGTAGCTAAACTGCTACACATCATCATCCTCTTCTTCTCCTTACAAACAATGCACTCCCTGTCATCAGCCCAAGGCTATATCCTTGCTTCTGCAAGTGCATGGGTTTCTGCAGAGGAGTAAGTTGTTATTTAGTCCCTAGAATGGGAGGTGGGGAAGAGCCTGTTCAAGGCTGTGCATGGCATTGTTGTTCAAGAAGGACTGATAAATATTCTAGGTAATGAAAATGAGAAGCTGATATGATGTATCACATGTCCTTTTTGATTCATACCAACTGATCAGAGTTGGGATCCACTCTGGACCAGCACTGGCTGGGGCTGTTGATGAGAATTTGCCAAAGTACCGCTTGTTTGGAGATGCTGTCAACACAGCTTCACAGACAGAGAGTCATAGTCTTTCCAGGAGCATCCCCCTCAGCTCAGCAGCTTTTAGGTAGGGAAAAATAGAACAAACCAACCTGAATATTTTCTTTCCCATGACTTCTGGCTAGAGCAGTTGTACAACAAGGGATGTTTTGGTATTATGTACAACAGGCTACTTTGGAGATTTCATTTAGGGGGTGTCCCTAGGATCAGTCAGTTCAACATGTGAGTCAGTGGAAAAAGGTAGGTGCTTCAGGGGGACAATCCAGCAAGCCTAAGCGAGACATCAAGGGAAGCTGTTAAGTGAAGGTGTGAACACTCCCACCCACAGACACACATCATGTGAACAGAATTATTTTCACATTACTTAATATTTCCATCCACCATCTAAAATCCAGGTGCTTAAATAGAGGAGCAAGATTCTCCTAACCCTCACCTTGTAAAAATCCTAGCAAATGCTTTACTCACACAAGAGTCAATTGTTGGCAGACAGATCCAGACCTCTCAGCAGTAGCGTGCTTCCCTGCCTGGACAGGTTTCCATGGGCTCAAGGCCTCTCAGAGCAACAGGGTGTACTGAGTGAAGTAATAACTTGGAAAGGGTATAACATCCACTGCCTTCTGTGTTTGGACTTTTTGCTGGCAAGCTCTCCTCTTTCTATTTGGCTTTTACCTGAAGAAAGTTGAGCTGCAGAGGATCTAGAGAGTCTGTGAGCATCTCAATCTTGTCCTCTCTAGTGCATCTCAGAAGGAACTCAGCAAGATGGGTTGCATTACAACAGCGCTAGAAGTAGGAGAGATAAGCTGGAATCAGGCTTTCTCAATAAAGTGAGAGCACAAAATAGAGGGAAGAAGAAAGCAAAATATATAGACAATGCAGAGAAGTTGCTTGGGCACATAAACATGATTTTTTTGCAGCTACCTATAGATTTTGCAGAATAATTGAGGCAGCCCCTTTAAAAACTTAGGCTCAGTATTTACACTTACCGGTACCTGCAAAAGAAAAAGGAACTTATTTCCTAGTAGTCCTGATTCTGGCTTCCTATTTTATACTCAGGTTCTCCAGCAGGGACGTGTTGGCTCTGATTTACGGTTCGCACATTTTTATTGGTCATGGTCTTTCAGAATAATTCACAGCTAAAGCAATTTTTGGGGCATCCAAAAGAGCAATGCTTAAAAATAAAATTTCCATGACCTGCAGTGATTTAGTACCTGGCACAAATCCTAACCAACCACAAACTCAGCAATAAATAACTTACAAGAACAGCTTTCTTACTGTGGCATTACTTCCTCCCCTAGCGAACAAATAAAGAGTCCTACTCTGCATTCCATACTCAGGCAAAATTTCTGTTGGTTTTAGTGGGACTTTTGCCTCAGCGGTCTAAAATCTGCTCAGCAATTGTCAGTCATAGTGGTGACACAGTGGATTGAAGCTAGTCTGCTCTGCTCCCTGTGTACTACTGAGATTCTCAGCTGGCTATCTTACCTCCTAGTCACTTTGGGCATCACTTTCTCCCAGTTTGTGAGATCGGGACATTTACATGTTGTTATATAAAGCAAGAAAAGATGCTTTTGCAATGCACTTTAAGAGTTGAGCACCATAGAGTCTTTTTGACTTGCATTGTGCATTACCGTCACAAGCTCCCACGAGAACAGACAGAAATACTCATTAAATATAGAGTCACAAAATGCTGCTTGCTGTGCTCTACATATAACACCTTCACATATTTCACACCATCAATAACTACTGTAAAGTGCAATAATAAACAGCAAAATAAGTGTGCAAATGAAGTCTTAAGTGCCTAGAGCAGATCTCTTTCTGAGAAGTCTTGCAAAGCTCTTTTCTGCTCAAAAAAATTGCTAGCAACAAGTAATTTTTATTAGCACTGCAGAGCTAATGGAGCTGTAGGAGTGAACTCTGGATTCCTTTCTGATTCATGTCTCACAGTGGAATTGTTAAGTTCCAGTTGCAGGATTTTTTATTTCTGGTGATGATGCCTGAGCCAGAAAGGAGCAGAGGCCGAATGGTTGCAGCACTGGCATTCATGAAAAAGATTTCCTGGTAAAACTGAGCAAATCAGATCAGAAGCCACAAGTATGGACCCTCACACACTTTTTTCTTACAGGCTCATTTTTCCTGTTTTCTTGTTTTGTGTGTAAAATTTGCATGCTTAAATGAAATCCACCATTACAGAAAGTTTCGCTGAGCCCCGATCCTGCAACAAGACATGTTTGGTCAGAGTGCTACTCCATGTACAAGGAGGGAGGCAGGAGAGCTCCATGTGGTTTAGCTGTTTACCCATGTGCTGTACATTATGAACTAGTTTGGGGGGGGGGGGGTCTGTTTGAATTCATTTGTACAGCTATTTAATATCTAGAGAACCCACCCTCCCTCCAGCTTTTTAATAATTGTCTCCTTTCTCAAAATAAATGAGCTTTTGATATCTCTTCCAGTCCAGGTAGATCCTTATCAGAAGTAGCAATCTGTGGTATATTGACTGCTTGGAGGATTGGGGCTGACACTATTAGGTACTTTTGTATAATGCTGTATAAAAGGACATAGTACGCAGGGAGCTGTTTATACCCAGAACCAATTACAGCACAAGCTCACCTAGAACAATAAGCTATTGCTTTGGGTACCATTGTTCTGGCCATCAAAAGGTACCCAGCACTAATGATGCTGCACTGTCCTTTCAGTTTTTAATTTCCTTTTGATAATTCTTGGTCCCCATGTTGCCGTAGGCCTCCTTGTCCTAAATTCCACCTTTTCTGTTGTGCAGAGCTCTGCCAAATCAAAACTTCAAGATAGGTGAAAGAAGGGAAACTGAAGAGGAAGTGAAAAGGGAAAAGGGTCACATGCTTTTTGAGGAAGAATCTGCATGCAAATGAGGATGAAATCAAAGCCTCACTGCAGCCAGACTAGGCAGAAAGGCCCAATGTAAAGCAGATAAAAAAATACTGCTCTGAATTCTGGGAAAAGGTAGCAAGCTCAATTTATTTTGAAGTGTCAAGTAATCCAGCCATTATTCATTTGAAGCCCAAAGAAAAACCTTCAAGAAATTCAATTTATATCACAGTGCCCAGTTATACCTTCTTTTCTCCTTCCCTGTTGGCTGTCAGTGAGCACACTGGATGATATGAAAATGAGATAGCAGGATGTCTTTTGAAAGTAGGTAGAGAGGAAAATTTAAGCAGTAGACGCAGAATTAGATCTATGCCTCCCCACGCTTGGGAAACCATACACGTAAAACAGAGAAACGCTGTCCTGGCCCAAAACAGATAGTGACCCAGCACTTGGAACTGGAGGACACAACACAAAACCTATGTGAAAAGGATATCAAATGACGTAAGAGCTCAAGTTTTCTTTGTCTCAGTTACTTTAATATTTTTGGAGAGTGTCAGTGGAAGGGGGAAAGGAGAGCCAACAAGCACCCAGAGACAGTAGTAGGGGAACATGTCTTGAAACTGTCTGGGCAGACCGGGAGCCAGACACACAGAAGGACGAGGGAGCAGGGGGAGATTATTGCAAAGGGTCAGAAGCACAAATAGAAGCTCTCTCTGGGGTGTAGCAAAGGGAAGTTTGAGGGATGGTTTATGTTTAGAAACATGACTAAAATGGCAGGGTTTGAGCCCTGTTTCTGAACAAAATTTCCCCAGGACATGGAATATGGGCCGCCCCCCACCTTCACATGCAGCAGCCTATGCTTGCACAGAAAGGTGTGTCTCCTTGTGCCAGCAGGAGCCAGACAAAGTCTGTTACTAACGTGCCTCTGCCCCCTGAGAGGAGGGGATTTCACTGCAACATGTGCTTCGCTGCTTGTCTTTGAAATGCCCATGGACGGGGTGTTTGCTCCTACCCTTCAGTAAACAAAGAAAACAAATGTCAGCAATGTACCATGAAGTGGCCCATGAACCTCGGTCCAGATGCAAACACTTTGCCTGTTGGTTGGCTCATATATCACTCCACGCAGGGATAGGACCTCGTCATAGAGAAAGAGTGAAATACTGACAGAGTGGGAGCATCTGTGGCAGAAAGCAAGTCAGCAGGATCCCACTTCCCATCTAGCGAGACAAAAAGGCTATTGTTTCTGGCAAAGACAACATTTTGAACCTCAGGAGTGTGAAAACAGTAACAGATTTATGAATTCCTCCTTGATGCATGTAGCCGCAAGCCTTTAGCCAGCACACGCTAGGAGTGCAGAGCCTACATGCGCTGGGCATGCTGAGGATGGTGCTGGGATCGAGGCGCACAGCTAAGCTCATTTCTCACTTTTGTGCCCAAATTACATACAGGAATAACAACATGAAGGCGGAGAAACAGTCAGATCAAAGTTCCGTCTAGCTCAGCATCCTAGCAGGGACCAGTAGAAAATCCTTAGGGAAGATCTTTAAGAATGGGAAATGCAGAGACTGAGGCTCTGCTTGGCATCCTCTCCTGGCTTCCAGCAACCAGCAACTTAAAGGCTGTCTAGGCCTGGGGTTGTGTCCAGACTGAGTTTAACAGCCAACATGGACTTACCCTCTCTGAATTTGTCTAATCCCTTTTTGGACCCATTACTCCATAGCTCTGTGATAGCTACACACACAAACGCAGCTTGGCAACTACACGTGCTCTTGTGTGGTTGTGAAGATCCAAGCAAGCTCATTAAAGGAAAATAAAATGTAAGAAAGCCTGGCCCTTAAAAGCCTTCCTTCCCTCCCACTCCTCTTTTGAGTCCTTGGTTTCCAGGCTCCTCAGGGCACAAGATGTTGTCACCTCTGCTTTCTTCCTCCTCTAACTCCTTCTGGAGGCAGATGCTGTAGGAAGCCTGGGCAGCAAGGTGATCGCTGTTATGGAGCACACTGATGACGAGCAGCTGCTCACTACAAGCAGCACTGCTGGCAGTGAGTATGTCAAAGGCTTGTTTTAAAATGGTCTTGACACTTTATTTCACAGAAGGGGAGGTGGGCTGAGGATCATCCAGATAAGCCTAGTAAAGCCAGGTCATACCTCATCTGGTTCCTATGGCAAGTAGCGCCCTGAAGGACATATTTTTTTCAACAGCATTTATGTTCTCCACTATTCCTGATTCCCCTGCGAGCAAGATGACTAAGTCCCTTTAAAATCTATCCCTTTGGCTTTGCTACTGGAGTCCCCACAGCCCTAACAATTTACCTCTGTTTGTTGGTGGCAGAAGCTGCTGCTTTGTTTGCTGACCGGGGTTTGCACCTGGTCCCTGGCTGCTCCTAGGTCAAAGACTTGTGATCACCAATGCCAGTGGAAAGTTATGCTCCAGCCTGGTGGACCTGCACAGCAGCAACGGGATTTGGCAGCAGGGATTTATATTAGTGCTAAACCCAACCACAGCTAAAGGGCATCACTACTAGGTTCCCACCACAGCAAACCATGCTAAAAGCCAGATTTCAAATTTTGCACTATGTGAGACCCTTTAACACAAGCTGAAGCAGTTTTATAACCTAATTTGGCCTTATTCACTCTGAACACTGCTGCCATGAAATACAGTACTAATCTGGTCTGGTCACAGCAGAGTTCACGCTTTTATGTGTTGATGATGAGTTACTATGAGGGTCATTTACTTTGTGCAGAGCAAGCCATCACCTCCCAAGCTGTTTTGGCAACCAGTCCTGCTGATGCCATCACCTGCCTCTCCAATAGCCATTTGCCCTGCAGCAGCCTCACTTCAAAATCACAAGTCACCTTCATCACTGAGTTTTCAAGAGGGTTTGCGGGGAGTTTGGAATCTCCTAGGGACATTGTAAACTTGGTATTGGCTTCATCAGGAAATGAAGGTAGATGAGTCAGTACAGCTCTAAGGAAGAAAAATGGATATAAGAATGCAGACATCCTGTGCTTCTACAGTGTCCCTCCCTCAGCCCATCATCCTCACCTCTGGTCTGCTGGGTAACAGTTGCAAAGCAGAAGGGGATTGTTCCCAGGACTTTGTGCTCTACTCCCTTGGTCTATGTTCCTTCAAGCCACCTCATGTGCATTTGCTGTGCCTGTTTATGCTCCACCCTGCCTGTCTTCCTCTGTCTCCCATAAGCAATTTTCTAGCACACTTTTGCTCTGAGGTTTTTGGTTTTGCTGCTTTTGCTACATGACCTGTAGAACTTGTGATAAGGCAGATGACAAAAGAAGTCAGAAGTGAAGCAGCAGGCTCTGTCGGACAGAGATGGATGCAATGCACCAGCCCTGCCCAGGAGAACAAGCAAGTCTCAAGAGACAGCACAGGCATCTAAGAAAGGGGCTTCTCCACTTTGCCAGAGTTTTCTCCTGGGGTGAAATCTAACAAGCTAGATCTGTTCATGCTGAGGACTGCTTGGAGATTTTCCTGGCACTTTTTTTTAACACCTCTTTTTGTTCTCACTTGTTATCTGCCAGCAGCTGAAGCCAGTTGGCTTAATGGAGAGTGTACAAAAGGGAACAATGAAGAGTGGCTTTCCAATCAGACAAGGATGCAGTGCTTTAGCAATGGCAACGGACATCCTAGGCTTAGTGTTTTGTCGTAATACATGGAAAATAAGGAACAATAAATTGCAGAAAGCCTGATATTGAGCACTTTAATGAAAAAAGATGATGAGTTTTCAGTCCAGACTTTAAGAATTCCAATACTGTGTAATAAAAAAGGTAAACAGAAGTGTTCGGTGCTTTTGCTATTGAGTCCCAAAATGAAAAAAAAAAAAAGAAGTTTTATTACCTACTTTTTAAAAATCAAATACAGTCTAGAGCCTTTCTCTTTGGCTGCTAATATAAAGATGATGATGAGTTATAATGTCATGACACAGTGACTGCCCTTTAAAAGAGGAAAGAGCCCCCAAACTTTGGTTTGCTAATATGACATTTACTGAGAGACTATTTTAATAAAAAACATGCAGGGTGAGGGCAGGTATCTACAAGCTGGATCTGGAGCCATAATTCAAATCCTCTGCGCTATACAGAAGAATCAGAGGTAACATTGACCAAGTTCTTTGGCTTCCTATGCTTGATTTCATTCACAAGTGAAGCGCAGCACAAAGTTAAGCATGGGGAGCCAGAGATCCGGTAGTAGGCGGCCCATATAATACTTTGGCTAAGAAACCAAGATTGTGTCGTCCTCTAAGGTCTGGAACAGCAAGTACCTAAGAGTTATTACTTACAGCTATAGCAGATATTTTCAACCTGGGGTCTCTGTGGCCTATGGAGACAAGGAATGCCTCTTCTCAGTGGACTTAATTCACTAAACAATGATGTGTCCTTCCCTTAGAAAAACTTTCAAGGGTCTGCAAACAGGGAAGAAAAAAGTTGGAAACCCTAGATTTACAGAATTGAATAAAGCTGTGATTTCTGGCCCTGACACCTGCTTGATTCTCATGGTGATGGGCTCTGGCCCTCCTTGATGTCTGCATGGACCTGCCTGAATATTTTGCCTGTGATTTCTTCCTTTTCTGCTGCAGACATTCCCAAAGTCAGAACCCATGAACAGCTCACGGTAGCTTTGTTACTCCTTGACACAATTTAGCCCCTTCGTTGTAGGAGCACCAGATGCCTCACCAAGCTGCATAAGCACCATTTGATTTCACTTAAGGGTAAGCAGGCCCGGAAAGACAAAATGACTTGGCAAAGGTCAGGACATGAACAAGAGAAAGCTGGGGCACTCGTCCTCCACAGTCCCTTCCTTTCTGTTAGGTCATCCATACAAAAGGTCTCACAAGCACCCCCAGGCCTGTCCCTGGGAGATATAAAAGCACAAAAGTGCTCATGGCTCCTGCAGAGCTGGCAAGCATTAATTCACGCTGTCCTATCTAGAGTGCATTTCTACTCACCCCCCCCCCCCCCCCACCTGACTAGAAACCAAGTGAAGGCAGTGCTGAGCTGTGATTATTATTATGGCCTGTTTTAGCTGGCTGTGTTAACCACATTCTCTCATCTTCCAGAGTTGTGTGCCCCAGCAGCAGTGTGCAGAGCCAGGTGCCCCTGCCCACAACAGGTCACATAGATGTACCCTCACAGATGTCATGGCCTGCACAAGGCTGGGCATTCAGCAGCAAGGCATTCACCTAGCCCAGGCAAAGGATACAGAGAATAGGGGACAGAGGGAAAGTTCCAATGCCATCTCATCCCTTTGCGCTACTGGGAGATGCAGAGATGAGCTAAGAGAGGAATAAGGAAATTGCTTGGGGGGCTTATGGGCCCTGATGGAGCTAGAGAAACAAGAGAACTGTCAATAGCATTATAGTGGATCATAGCAATTCCCGTGATATGGACCAGCTCAACACGACAGGGGAGGAAGGAGTGGCTTTCGGAGATGCCCCAGCTGGCCCAGAACAGACATTTTGCTCATTTGTTTGGATTTTTCGTGGCTACTCAGTGTTATCACACCTCACAGGCTTCCTCTGGAAAGGAACAGCAAATGGGACCAGGTGTGGTTGGATGGTCACAGCCATATGGTGAATAAACAGCCAGAGACAGGAAGGAAGCAATGGACTCTGAGCTTTAGGGAGGAGATGTTCAGTTCTAGCCGCCCAGAACTTCTAGCTCTTTGTTGGGTTTTTATGCCTAGTTGTGCCATTTCACATATGTGTTAAATGAAGCAGGAGCATTCGTGTCTTCTGGCATCCGGTGTTAAGACTACAAAATCTTTGAAGGATAGTCCAAAGAAGTTCTTCAAGCTCTTCCATGATCTATGAAAAAAGATCTTGGACCCCTATCCTTGGAGGAATATTGTCTGTGTCGAAATGACACAAGGGGAGAAGATGAGGATTTCATAGTCACCAAATCATTCACTTCATCCGAAAGCGAAGAACTTTTAACCCCAGGGTTGAAGAGGGATATCGGTTTTGAACCTTAGGGGTATTTTACCTTCTGGATACCTCATTTCTCTTTCCTGCTCACTGTCCTACCAGAATTTGCCACTCTGAACAGAGAATTAGTGATTAAATGCCTGGATTATTTCTGCTAACTTAAGAGTGGGCAGCTAAACTATATTTCCTTGCAATGTTAAATCATCTGTGATCGTGAACATGAAACTTCTCCCATAGGACACCCAAGTACCTTCTCCAGTGATCAAAGACAGCACATCAGATGGTCAGGCAATAGGACAAAGGCTGCAGCCTTAGACTGCAGGACTCCTTTGGGAGCAGGGGACCCACTAACAGGACATGACCTCAGCTGTTTTGTGGCCACCGGGTGATGAGTAAGCCGATGACAGATGAGGCCAGCTAGCTGTCCTTTGAAAGAGAGGTCAGAGAGTACTACAGAGTGGAACTGCAGATGTATGACTGCAGAATGACAAGGCCCTGAAGGGAAACCAGGTGTGGGATTTTCCTGCTTGGTAAATGAGATACAGTATGTGACTCTTGACCCTTCTGTGATGGCCTTAATCAAACCAGGCCCTGCATGGAGGCAAGGGACTACAAACCTTCAAGCAGAAAAGAGTCGCTTGACTGCCTTGGGACGTTCTCTCCTCAGGAGAGCAGGATGACCTCCTTCCAGCTATCTCCCTCCTCCATCTTATGGACCATGTCTGATCTTAAAAGGCATGGTAATGAGCGTGCTTTGATTAAGGCCACTGAGAATTATTGATTTTTCATTTGGGGAGGAGACTATGCAATGAACTGAAACAGAAAGAAAAAATTTCCCAATATTCAGCAGAATGAAACAATTAATTCTGGCTGACTGAAGCATTTGAAGTGACCCCAGACAAATGCTTTCCTCCCATTGCCTTGGGGCTTTAAAAAAAGCCAAGAGGCAAAGAAAGACAGTCAGATGGGGAGACTAGGTATTCTAGCCAAAGACATTGAAAGAAATGCTGCCTTTCTTTTCACTTTGTGGCTGAAGGGCTTAAGCAATAGTGATTGGGGGCTCTTGCCTGGCATGTGTACAAACAGGCTTCAAAACTTTGGTATACCCAGTTCAGACTAACAACTTGCATTGACATCTTATGAGAGGGTGAGAGGATGGACACAAGCTCTGGGTGTTGATGTTCCAATTTCTAAAAATGGTAGCTGTGAGGGCAAGAGGAAGTAAATGTGTGATGAGGAGGACTTGAGGCTGGAGCTGGAGGAAGCGAGCTCCAGCTGTGGGCAGTGAATACCCATCTTCTTGCACCTGACTTTGAGAATGATCAAAAACCACAAATGAGTCAGGACAGCTTCAACCAGGATGCTGGGGAGAACACCCCAATGGTGGGAGATTCAGGGGAGATTCCCCTGTGCAGAGCCATGAATCAGGCAGCAGGGGTATTTGAACTCAGGTCAAAAGTATTTGAACTGATTGCCTGTGTCCTAGGTAGGTAGGGGAAGCTCCAAAAGCCTCTTTGCAAAAGGGGCCCAAGTCCCTCTGAGAAACCAACCCCTCCAGATGGAAATCATTTGTATAAGAAATGTCAACACTGAGCATAAATAATGCTGGTGGCCACCCAATGTTGGCTTTTGGCAAATTAAAGGTGTGCCCAACCCCTCATCTCTGAAGACATTCCTTTTATCAGCATTGCCACAGGTACAAAATGAAGGACAAGCATAACATGGGAATTTACTGAGCCTTTGAATACACAGTATGATGGCACATTTGTTACCTAGACTCACTGGCTGCTAACCGTGTCATTTACTTGGGTTGCTTGTTCTGCCAAGTCCGCATAAGTCATCAGGAGAAATGCAAACACACTTCCAATTTTTTACATGACTTAGAGTCACGGCACAGGCTTTCCTATATTTTGCTTCTATGGAAAATACTTTTTTTTTTTTTTTTCATTTTGTACCAGGCAGTTTTCCTCCTACACATCATGCAGACAAATAAACAGCCCCACAATCTAGCCAGGGAGGTTAGCAGGCTTGATACTGTGCTGTGTCTAACTGAGCCAGTCTTTTACATATGTTATATATTCACCTTTTCTCTGGCATCTGCATTGCACTTGGGAAAACACTCGCACGCAAAGGGATGGGCTCTGGGGAATGGAGAAATATTATCTAGCACGGGAATACTCAATTAATTTTCAGCAAGCAACTTTTATAATACATAACATACACTTAACATAATACACTTTGGTCTTGTGCCAGAGATTCTGAATGATTAGGCTGTATCAATTTACTCTTGAAACACTGATTAAAATCTCAAAACTTTCATAGCAAATGATGCATGAACCAGAATCTGAAATGTGATGATTGAAATATTGCAATGTCACAGATTCATCACACAGCCTTTCCAAATCCACTCTCGGTTTCAGCTGGCCCCTTAAATGTTCTACTCACACGTCCTAGCGATCAGCTTTTTTCTCCCGCTCCGTCTCCCCCTCCCCAACCCTCTGCCTCTTGGAAAGATAATAGCCAGGCCTTAATTGAAGCAAACAGGTCATTAAAACAGTAATTTTGTAGACATTCGCAATGACAGACATTCATTCACTGCCAAAGACAAGCAAAGAATCAAGGACTGGATATTCCATGAACATGAATTCTACCATAGACCCAATCAAAGTTAAACATCCTCCTCTCTTCTTACTGTGAGAAATTTCCATTGGGCACAGAATTTAAACAAAGCAAAATGGAAAATAACTATTCAGCTCTTGCCCTGTGAATTGTGCCCTAGCGTCAAAGCAGGTCTTAACAAACGGTGTCACACCTTCTCTTATGAGAAGGAGAACTCTCATCTCCTGTTTCTTGGTGCACAGTCACATCTCATCATTTGTTGCAGGTAAGAGAGGTCAGATTGCCCCGATTACTTTTACAACCTCTCTATAGGATGACTCTTATCACAGTGTCACTAAAATGCACTTAGTTCTTAGTGGAATCCAGAAACTCCAAGACAAATTGCCTGCTGTGTGAAGCACATTGTCCAAAGATGCCTGACCTAGGAACCATTGTACAAGAGTTTTCTTGAAATGATACTTTAGCTGCAGCCATTGCTATAAATCTTGTATTGGGTCTCAAAAGTCTGTAAAGATAAGTATACTTGGCCACCTTCAAACTGCCAGTTACAGGTCCCTTACGTAGCTGTCAAACTGCAGGGTCTCCAGGGAGAAATGATGTGTAATTCAGATAGTCCGCTGGTGAGGATGTCCTGACCTGCTCCAGCAAAGGAGAGCAGTCATCACCCTGAAGGTAGGCATCTGAGCCTGGACTTGTCCCATTTAACTTCAGGCCAAGTTGAGAGTCTTATTACACTAGGATTTTCTCCCACAATCTGTAGAGAGAGGCACCACCAGACCTTTTGTCAGCACTCAAATGAAGACACGTTTCTGTCTCCAGTGACTCTGGAGGAAACTGCTCCTAATAAAGTGTTCAGTTAAATGCCTAAAATGAGGTGAGGTGACCTGGTGAGTATCCCAGTGTAGCCGCCTCCAGCTGTCTGTGTGCTCCATTGCCAAGTCCATTGGCAGGTTAGGACCAGCACGCCTGGCCATGACTGGCATCATATTAGCATCTAAGGATGCTAGAACTCGAGCCTGGGGAGATGACCTCTGCTCCAAACATTTTAGGGGCCACATGGGGGAGGGAGAAGTTAGAAGAAAAAGCACATCATCATTTCAAGGTGCAGCGTAGATGCCTCACTAGAACCAGGGACAGTCCCCAGAGGGTTCCCCTCTTCCCAGCTGGCAGTGCTCTCCGCTATGCTTTCTGCATCCTTGAACCCACGATCGTGAGCTCTCCTGGTCCATCACCCACCACCATTAGGGGACAACTTCTGTGTTCTTTTCAGAGCTTTTACTCTACTCCGGCTCAAGCTGTATGTATGCAAGAAGGGAAAAAAACCCCAACTGAATGAGATCATTTTTCTCTTCTCATCTCAGACATTCAGCCTGCTAGCCAGGGTTACTGGAATAAAGCAGGGAAGCTCTTTTTCCACAGCAAGCCATCTGGTTGACATAGAATCACACTGATGCTAATCTGTTGGTTTCTTTCTTTTTTTTTTTTTTTCTTTTTTTTTTTTTTTCCTGAGGAACACTTCATCTGCAGCTGTAAATTCAGACCTGCTCCCTCTGTGTGCGGAGCATTCATTTTGCACACATATTTATTACCACATTATGCCCCATTGTAGGTGTCAAGAAATCATTGTTATCCTTGGTGTGTCTACGTTGTTCTAATGTCAGGGATGTACTTTCAAATGGAAATTAAGCAATTATGTTTCACATGGGGAAACCTGACAGACGCATAGATTTTTACACCACTGGCAATGTCGCTGTCACAAAAGCAGACATTGTTCTCGGTGGACTGTCAAAGAAATATAATGTATTTCAAGAGCAAAGCGGGGCAGGGGAGGGGAGCAAGGAGGGGGAACGTGGGGTAATTAACTGTGTGATTCGAGTTTATAGATCATGGAGCTGTTTAACTTCAAAATGCAATAGCGACATGACAATGAGTCTACTTAACTCATCCTTGAAAATGAGGTTTTGAGTAGTCTTTTAAAACACAAATAAAGGCTTTCAACCCTATCTTCACCTCCAGCCTGGTTAAACTGGGATGCTACTGCATGTTTACTATTTGCACTGTTTATTTAGGAATTGGTTTAACTAGCCACCAGGACAAGTACTCTAGGAGCAAAAAGCCATGCTGGTTCCCAGCTTATTAAACATCAGCCCTCTAGCCAAGCTGGCCGGGAGGTGTCCTTGGGGCAGGAAGCTGGGGGATCCTTTGCCTGGCAAGAACCGTGTGCCACAGGTTGGTGCTGCACATGAAACAGGGACAGGAACCTTCTGTTCGGCCCCTATGGCTCCGTTGTTGTAATGCAGCACACAGTGCCGGTCTAGAGCCTCATGCAGCGCAACCTGCCTTCCCTCCTCCTTGCCTCCCCCCAGTTATTTTTGGTTTGTTACAGACTTTATTCAACAGTCTTTTGTGTAACTCTCCTCTGCCCTTGGTCATTAGCTTCATACTACTCCCCCGAGTGTAATAGACCAACAGCAGTCCAAAGCTGGCAGCCAGTGAGCGCAGGCAAAGGGCTGTACTTGTGCCCAGTTGAAATCAACAGTAATCTGGGGCCCACGGAAGAGAATATCTTAAAAAACAAAGTCTTTTGAAAATGTTTCAAACAAATATTCACCAGTAAATACATATGTTTTACAACAAGGGCTGTAAAGAAGTACAGTAGTGTACATTGAAAACTAAGCATCCAGTTAAGTGGATTTCTAGACAAGATCAAAAAGCACTTAGCACTATTCAGGGAGAATTTATTTGCTTTAATGGATATTTTAGATGGGCAAATCCTGTAGTCTTCACTAATGCAAAATTCTTATGATTGAGATTACAGAGGGACAACTGAAGATCAGGACTCCTGTAAGCCAAGAGCTGCATGAACATGGCTGGAAAATGGGCCTTGCCTCAAGGAGATCACATTAAAAATACAAGGCATCATAAAACCACTGACATGGGGGAAAAGCAGAGATTTCTATCCTTCCTCCCCTCCATGAGGCAAAAAAAGGTATATCTCTCACCCCAGGTCTCAGTGGAGTTTTGGAGCAAGCCAAGAACTGAACCCAGACTGCTCAGATGCCATCTGGGATTTTAAGCTCTTCCTCTGGTCAGTCAGGTCACTTTTACTTGTGTGAGAGGGGAATAAAACCCACAGATGTTGGTTTGGGTCCAGCTGGGTGCAGGTGTCCAGGGTCTGCTACACCTAGAATTGCAGAGCAGAAGCACTTGTTGGTGCCTGGACACATCTGCTGAACGTGAGGAGACCCAACCCCATCCCCGCAGCCCAAGGAACCTCGATGGGAAACTGTGCCTACTGCCACCCATAGCTCTCAGGCTGGGAACCAGTGTTGATGTCATTGGCTTCAGGACATGAACCTTTCTGTCCCTGTTTTCTGCAGCTCCCTGCTCACTTTTCCTACCTACTCACTTACCCTGGTTGCAGGCTCTGATTGTAATACTTTTTGTGGTCCCCCCGGGAAGGTATCACTTGTTCATTAAGACACCCCCCTCCTGATCCTTCCTCCTGTCTCATTTATTTCATTCTCAGTCCCTTGCAGAAGATAAACCACATGAAACCTGAAAGTGCTCCTTGAGGAGATTAAAGATCACTGGACAAACAAGTGCTGCTGTAACACCAGTGGCTTAGCACTACATGGCTTCTTCAACAAGAGGCAAAAATCAATGCCCCACAGATTATGTGGATAAAATGAACAAAAAAAGCAAGCCCAAATGATAGAGTTCCCTATAAGTGCAGAAGGGGCATCAGTATCAGCATCAGCTGGGCTTTTGTCAAGCAAGGCTGGGGTGGAGGGAGATGAGCTTTTTTGGCCCTCTTACAACAACTTGGCAAAACACTCAAAAACTTTCCTAGGAATATTTGCAGCTGATAGGGTGCTAAAGGAGAAAAACAAGTCAGTGACACTGTCAGGACAGTGGGCCACAAGCAATCCATATGCATGGCGGCACTGCCATGCCTAGGGATAAAGAGCACAGGCCTGTCCCAGGAAGCAATGAATCTGAGAAAAAATATAGTGTGGGCAGTGTACAACTGATGGACCACCCACACCATCTGCAACATTGTGGTTGAAAGGGAGAATGTGATCCTTGGATATCAATTGCAAAATTCCAAGTGGGATCCAGATTTTGAAAAATTCAGACTTGAACCAAGAGAACGGGAAAGTAAGTCTTTTGATGAAAGACTCCAATGTATTCAGCTTCCCCCAAAAAATGTGAAGGGAGACAACACAGGGTACAGAGGGTGGTTATGTTCTCCACCCCACAAAGGAGGAAGAAATCCAGTGGCAAGAAGGTAAAGCCCAACATACTTTGGATAAAAATAAAGTACGTACTTTCAATTAGGAGGATACTTAAGCACAAACACCTTACCAAGGTCTGGATGAGCAAATCAATGTTGAGTGTTTCTTATTCTCCTAAGAATGGTGGTCTGCTTTATATGGGAGTTCATCTAGGTCCTCTGTTATCATAGGACAGTAGAATAATTTGGGTTGGGAGGGACCTCGGGAGGTCTTTATGCAACCTCCTGCTCAAAGCAGGGTCAGATATGAGATCAGACCAAGTTTTTCAGGGCTTTATTCAGTCAGATCTTGAAACCTTCAGTAATGGAGACAGCACAACCTCTTTACTGTTACAGTCCACTGCTGGACTGTTCTCATGGGGAAAAAGTTTTTCTTATTTGCAGTCAGAACCTCTCTTGTTTCTACTTCGGTGTGTTTTCTGCCTTTTTTGTGTACTGCTGTGAAGAGCTTGGCTCTATATTCTCTATGACGTTCTGGTAGGCACTGGCAGGCTGCTGGTGGGTCCCCCCAAGGATGCCTCTTCTCAAGGCTGAAAAAAGCCATCTCTCCCACCCTCTCCTCACAGGGCAAGTGCTCCAGACCCCAACCATCTCAGTGGCTTCCCCTGAGCTCCCTCCAGTTTATTGATGTCTTTTTTGAAGGGGCCCAAAACAGGACACAGTACTGGGATGTGGCATAAAACATGCTGATCAGAGTGGGATGACCACTGTCCTAGACGTACTGACGCTGCTCTTGCCAATGCAGCCCAGGAGGCTGTTGCCCATCATTGCTGCCAGGTCATGCTGTTGGCTGCTCTGCAGCTCACTGTCCCCAGGACCCCAAGTCCTTTCTGCAGAGCTGCTCCCTGGCCAGGCAGCCTCACTGCAGAGCTCCTTCCTTTCCAGGTGTAGGACTTAGCATTTGTCCTTGTTGAATTTTGTAAGGTTCCTGTCAGCCTGTTCCTCCAGCCTGTCTCAGGCCCTCTGAATGGCAGCCCCACCCATCAGTATATTGACTGATCCCACTAACTTGGTGTCATCTGCAGACTTGACGAGAGCACAGTCCTCACCTCATCCAGGTCACTGATAAAACTGTTAAACAGGACAGATTCCAGGACAGACCTGTGATACCCCACTAGTCACATGCATCCAGGTAGGGTCTGACCAGTAACCATGACCCTTCAAGCTTGGCCATCCAACCAGGCTTTTACTCATCTGGTTGCCCACCCATCCAGTCCATAATGTCCCAACCTGGCTACAAGAATACTATGGGAAAGTGTGTCAAAAGCCTTACTAAAATCAGTGCAAATGACATCCACCACTCTTGCCTCAACCACAAATCCAGACTTTTTGTCTTAGAAACTGATCAAGTAGGTCAGGTGTGGTTTACCTTCTCGTAAATCTGTGCTGTTTTTCTCCTTCATGTGCCTGGAAATGTGCTCCAGGAGACTTATTCCATGCTTTTCTCAGGGACTGCAGTGAGGCCAACTGTTCTTTAGTTCCCTAGATTACTCTTCTGGCTTTTTTTGCAGATGGGTGTAATGTTCACCTTTCTCCAGTCATCAGAGACCTCCCTCAGTCTCCACAACCTTTGAAAAATGATAGAGAGCAACCTAGCGGGGGTGGCGGCCTGAACTGTCACATCAACCTTGGATGCAGCCTGTCAGTCCCATGGACTTGTACAGGTTGGATTCACTCAAGTAGTCCCTGACTCAGGCCTGCACTGCTGGCTGTTCTTGAACCCTTTCAATGCGCACAGAGGTCAGGGACACCTCTTTTGGTGAAGACTAAAGCAAAAGAAGGCATTGAGCACCTCAGCCCTGTAGACCTCCACTGTCAATAATTCATCTGCCCTATTCAGCAACAGGCTCACATATTTCTTTTAAGCCTATTACTGCTAATACAGAAACCCTTCATGTTGTCCTTTGTGCCCCTTGCAAACCTGAATTCCAGTTGTGCTTCAGGTTTCCTGACGCCATCCCTTCATGCCTGGGATATGTCTCTAAATTCCTTCTCTGTCATCTGGCCATGCTTCCACCTCCTGTACACTGCCTTTTTGCACTGGAACTCTACCGTGAGTCCTCTGCTTTACCAAGCTGGTCTCCTGGTCTACTTGTTTTCATGAATTTTGGGATGAGCTGTTTCTGTGCTTGGAGGATGCTGTCCTTATATCTGTGCCAGCTTTCATGAGGTCCTTTGCCCTTCAGAGCAGCCCCCATGGGATCTCACCTACCAGTTCCCTGACAAAGCTGAAATCTGCTCCCCTGAAGTCCAGGGTCTGCATTCTGCTGCTCTCCTTCCTCACTCCCATCAGGATCTCAAACTCCACGATTTCATGGTCATTATAGCTAAGGCTGCCATTATCACATCCCCAACAAGTTCTGCCTTGTTAGAGAATAGCAGATCCAGCTATGCATCACTCTCGGCTGATGTGTCCAGTTACTTGAGTGAAGGAATTATCTCTGACACCATCCAGAAATCTTCTTGACTGCTTGTGTCCAGCTGAGTTGCCCTTCCAGCAGATGTTAGGTAGGTTAAAGTCCCCTGTGAGAACCAGGGTCTGTGATTCAGAGACTTTCTCTAACTGTTTAAAGTATTCATATGCTTCCTTACACTGGTCTGTGAGACACTCCCACCATGATGTCACACTCACTGTCTTCTCCTCTGGTTGCATCCCACAAGCTCCCAACCAGGCTGTTGTTGGTCCTGTAGAGGAGCTCCATATATCCAAACTGCTCCTTCACATAGACAGTAGTCCTTCTCTTCATCTTGCCTGCCTCTTTCCTGAGCTTGTATCAATCCATTACAACTCCCACTTGGGCAAACCGTCCCACTATTTTTGTTATACCAATGGTGCTGTAGTGTTGTGTCTGCATGCAGAGCTCTAGTTCCTCCTTTTTGTTTACCAGACTGACTGCATTTGTGTAATTATACTTGTGGCAAGTGTCCCTTTGCCCTGCTTTATCATTTATGAAGTCTTTCTTTCATCCAACATGCTGCAGCCTCTGCTTTTGACCTTGTACACTGCTACCTCACTTAACTGGGTCATCATCACTGCCTCCCTCCCTTGTCCTTCCTAGTTAAGCTCTCCTTACTACGTTGGTCAGCCTATTGGCAAAGATGCTTTTGCTCCACTTTGTCAGGTGGATCCTGTCTCTCCCTAGCAGGCCTCAATCCCCAGAGTGTGTCCCATGGTTGTAAATGCCCAATTCCTGTTGACACCAGGTGTGCAACCAGGTGTTAACCCACTGGAGCTTGTTCTTCCCCAAGCCGTTCCCTTCAGTCATGGAGACCGGGTATTGTGCGCATAATGGCTTAGGCTCTGCCAACCTATAAACATCAGTATGTTAATACACACGGTTCATTTAAACCTGATGCTTCCAAACCCCAGAACAGAATTTAGCTACACAACTCCCATTCTGCTCATAGGATTTGTGTGGTTACACTTTGGCAGCGTTGAAAATACACACACATAGAGCAGAACACATGGACACAAGTATGAGGACATCTGAGAATGTCACTGGTTTTAGTTATTCTGCAAGTCTTGTCGGACAGATACCTCATCTCTCAGTGGTCTTCAAAGCCAAGTAGGACTTTTTTGTACACTGTAAAAATAAACAGTCTTCTATAAAGAACTGCTGAAAAAGGCCCTGGAAAACTCTGGACCCAGAATCTCTCTGATCCTTGTAAGTGCTACTGGCAAAATCATTAGGAGTTGGACTCGACGATCCTTGCGGGTCCCTTCCAACTCAGGACATTCTGTGATTCTATGGTTCTATGATTTCTGTAGCGGTTTTCTCTTAAAAAGGTCCAGTAACGTTTTCTTCTTGCCATGGAATAGCATGTCCATTCTAATGAGTTACTGCTTTTTTGTAGTTTCCTGCTACCTAGTGGTTTTCACATACCACTGGCACAAGTAAAGAAGAACATTTACTGCACAACTCCCAGACAAAATGAGAGGATGGAAAAGTGCTGAACCACGATCCTCTTTGCTCCCCTGTGCTGTCCAAGCTCGCTCTCTCCTCTCTGCCCTTCTTACCTCTGCTCCTATATTTCCCATCTTGAGCCTTTTTTCCCCCCATAACTTCCCGCAAAAAAAAATTACTCTGATCCCTGTAGGAGATTATTTGGCCCATGCTGCTGGTCACTAAGCAGTAGCCTAGCTCTGGAAGGGAAATGTCAATCTCTTTGAGCCCAACATATGCACACAGGGACAACTTGCCTTGGAAATATAAAACATAGCAGACAATCCTCCCTGAAGGTCTCCACTCTGCCAAAGCTGCACTCTCTAACCAGCTGGCTGGGAAAAAAGTACATAGCACACTCGCTGCAGTTCTGTGGCAGCACATCCATTACAGGTTTCATAGAATTATAGAACAGCCCAGGTTGGAGAGGACCTGGAAAGATCATCTGGTCCAACCTTTTGTGGGAAAGGGAGCCTAGATGAGATTATCCAGCACCCTGCCCAATCGCATCTTGAAAACCTCCAGCAATGGGGAGTCTACCACACCTCTGGAGAGGTTGTTCCAGTGAATGGTTGTTCCTACTGTAAAAAAAGGTCTTTCTTAACACTGAGATAAAACCTCTCCCAGTGCAACATATACCTATTGCCCCTTGTCTTCTCCATGTGACTGCTCATGAAGAGAGAACCTCCTTTCTCTTTGTAGCTGCCCTTTAACTACTGGAACACTGTGACGAAGTCCCCCTGAGACTTCTCTTCTCCAGGGACAAAAGACCTAACTCCTTCAGTCTTTCCTCATAGGGCAGGTTCTCCAGCCATTCGATCATCTTTGTGGCCCTTCTTTGGACCTTCTCCAGTCTGTCCACGTCTTTCTTGAATTGTGGGGACCAGAACTGGACACAGTTCTCCATGTGCATCCTGACAAATGCTGAGCAGAGTGGGATGATCAAGTCTATCTCTGCTAGATTTCCCCATTACATTCAAACTTATTTCCTCATTTCAATCTCACTCCAGTTCTGCCACTGCTCCATCTGCTTGGAGCTGCAGCAGAGCACATGCTTGTGCCTGTGCTGGGTGTGCAGCACTTGCAAAGGTTAAAATCCTGTCCTGCCTGGGAAGAGTTTGCATGGGGAATCTCTCCTTGTCTTCACAGATCTCACAAGTTGCCCAAACAACCTGTCATTCAATAAGTTATCCTGGGAGCACCTACCCTGCTAAAACCCCATGAACATGGTTTTTTTTTTTGCTAGGCTTATGGTATAACCAGACTCCAGGAAGGCCAGAAGTTACAATTTGTGCTTACTAAGGGCAAAATCATACCAAAGCAGCACAAAAACTGTAGGGTCTTTTGTTTGTGGGAAAAAATGACAGCATTAAATCCTGCACAAAGCTTCTGTTCCACACAGCCCAGCCTAAACCAAAAATTCATAACCTGGATCTAGAGAAAAACTTCCCTCCATCCACATTTGGGAGCCTGGGTCAGGGTCCAGTAACTCTGCAGCAGGTTGTCTGCCTCACACGGTGTTACGAACCAAGTGGTAATCTCACATTGCTTTTCCTGAAATTGGAGCAAATCAGTGTCTCTGTGTAGCTCTGGTCTCTAAAGAGGTATTCCTGCTTGTGGTAGGCATATGGGAATTCAAAGAAGTTCAGGTTGAGTTCACCGGATTCAGTTTTAAATGTATTTTTATTTAAACTGTAATCCTGTGAGCTAGTAACTGTCACAACTTACTGTGATGAGGTAGGGAGACATAATTCACAGTTTATAGATTGAAGGCTGAGGGACAGAGAGTTGAAGTACACTTGGATATACTCTTTCAGTTGAGCCTTAACATCTTAAACAGTTATGACCCTCTGGCTGTTAGTTGCTGTTCTAATTCACACTAAAAGGCTGAATGTGCTTTGCACAATAAGTCACAGCATTGCAGCCAAAGGGGTAGGGGGCAGTTAACAGCTGAGAAACAATAACTGGAAATTAAGGAGCTAAAACTCCTTAAAATCTGTCACAAGAATACGCCTGGAAATGGGGGGAGAGGCCCAGATCAACTTACCTACCTTCACTGCTTGCAGATAAAACAGATAGTCTAGTCCAATTCCTCAGTGTTTCCTTTTGGGCTGATGGGAACATTTTAGGCACCAGAGTGGACTGCAAAATTATTACAAACAAGTTTTGCCCTCTCAAACATAGATCAGTAATTTAGGGGGCTGGGGATTAATAGGGCAAAATTTCAATGATTGTTTTAGTGGGCTGTAAGGGCAAACAATATGGCAACACTGCAGAATGTAATCTGTAGGGTGGAGAGGGGAGGTTTCCCCTCACAACAGAACAGGTTAAAAATTAAGTTTATTATGTATTTATAAAATGAGGAGAGAGAAGAGAGAAAGAAACAATACTTATTGGAAAGCTAAAGAGATCTTGAGAGCCTGACCTATCCTGTCTAGCCTGGAGGCTATTCCTCAAATACAGGACTGCCTCCAGTTCTTGAAGGCGCTCCAGTCTTACTGGAGAGAGCCAGGTACAAATTTCGTGTGCAGGCACACACAGCATCTAGGCTCGTCTCACTGTGCATGAGAAAAAGCCACAGCTCCAGTGGACAAGTCTTCCTGGAACACAAAAGTCACCTTTTCAGGATGCTCTCTATTAACAACAGAGAAGCTGTGTAGAGGTGCGCAGAGACCTAACTTTCGGGTGGTTAAAATGAGGTGGAATGACTCGTTAATGACTTCCTTCAAGGAAGCTTCAGTTATCCCTAGCTACCAACCTCTGTAACCATTCTGCTCAGTTTGATGTAGGACTGACTACAAGATCAGAAAGTATATCCGCTATTTTTTAATTTCACTCCTACTAAATCAGGTTTGAGCTGTTTCTGACGAACCTCTAGCAATGCCAGCTGCACAGGGAATTCAGGAGAAAGCGGCTGGTAGTTGCATTCACAACCAGCACCAGCTTCACTCATTTGTAGGGTTGCAGAAAGGTTTGATTTTGGCTGTCTTCATGAATGTGGGTGCCTGTTCTGAAACAGTTTGCTTGGTTGGCTTGAAGTCAAGGGGATCTTTTTCTTTTTGAAAAAGATCTTTTGAAAAAGAATCAGGCCCTCAGAGTGAAAAGACAAAGGGTGAGCACAACAATGAACGTAACCCCAAATCAGAAGCCAGATTTTAAAGCACAGCTTTTCACTTTTCTATTAGCTTCCCTTTTCTAAAATCGATGAGCCTCACTGGGGCATGGTTTTACCTGTGATAACACTGCTTGCTCTGCAACTATCTCAGGGCACCAAATGCATTTTAAAAGGGAGCTTTGGAAAAATTAGGGCAATTTGCAATGTGACAGACCCTAAGAGACACAACAGTTGTGCACACAGGGGGTACTAGAGAGCTAGGCTTAGACACTTGAGCTATGGCAGTGCTTTAAAGACGTAAAGCAATGTGCCACTTTCTTTAGTCTTTGCATTACTTTGCGAATTGATTTTATTGCGCTAAGCGGTGTAAATGCTATTTCATATTTAAATAGAAGCTGCCTTAGTGCTTTGTCCTCAGCACTGGTAATTCTTTTTCTACAGATAACTGCTGGTGAGTGATGGGTTTATGAAATGGTACAAATCTTACCGCTTTTCTTGCTTGGTTCTCATTAATACCAATAAACCAACTTGACCGCCAAACAAAAAAACCCACCACCTTTTCTTTGCCCCTTGTTCTCTGGATTTTACGAATGAAATAGCAACAACTCTCCTAACAGCCTTGAAGCTTCATGTCAGCACTTAGCACAGCATCATGGTGATAGCAGTATAATATTTTGGCAGTGGAACAGCTTTTCCCTTGTGTTTGATTAACTGCCTCCTACAAAAAGACATGGAAAAGAATTGTCTATCAGTTCTGCATAAGTCTGTGATGGAGCACCTATACACTATATATGTGATGGCAAAGAATGTGAAATGGGTAAAAAATGACATGAATATCACATCATTCTCTTCTCCTTGACTCTCCGCATCCCGCCATCGCTCAGAGGTTCACCACCATGTTCATGAAAATCAAAATGGCTGGAGTACTTAGGCCAACAAACATATATACAGAGAAATGGGTTCCCACGAGAACATCTGTACAGTAAGGGCCTCAAGGATTGGCCTAATGGCTTCACTGGATCTGTCTTAATGAACTTTTAGATTTGTATCTATCTCGGGATTCATTATTTCCTTCAACTCAGTCTAAGGATTACCGACTAGCTTGTGGAGGCTAGCATTATTAGTAGTCTGACTGCACTGCATTCTTCTTTGTATTTCTCTGTGAAATTAATGAAGTAATAATCAACAAATTATTCCAAAGGTATTTATTTCTTTCTTGTACATGAATTAAAAATAAAATCTTACAAAAAAATGGAACCATATTTTACTGAAATATATAATCTTATTCATACATCAAGCATTTTTTTTAATATAAGCTAGAAAAATAGAAATTTCATCTTGGACCCATATAATATTCTTGCAGTACTGCCTAGAAAACTGTCAAAATAAGTATTTTTTTCCTTGAAAAGGGACAGTGCACATTGCTTAACCAGACAAGTGTAAAAGTAACAGAAAGAATTCAGTGCAAATTTCTGAAAGAAGCATTCAGATTGCGTTTCCTTTCATACATGGTTTCTAAATGGTTAACAGTTCAGGTTTTTCATATTCTGAAACAGAGTTGATCAGAATCAGTTGAAAAGAAAGTTGAATAAGCTATTGCCTCTTTGTCTTGGAGTTTAGTTTTCAGCAATGTCCTAATAAACTCTCTTGGAGCTATTGTTTGACTTAAAGTTAGGCAGAATTTGCCAGAGTGGAAGCAAAATATTTTTTTTCTTCTTACCTAGAACGCTTCAAATATATTCAAGCTTTACAGAACATTTTGGCCACTTGCTGTAGGTGTCTGTGAACTGGGGTCATAGTTAAAATTTACAGAAGTACACATTCATTATCTTCAAAATCCTGTCAATTTAAAAAGTTTTGTAGCAAAGAGCTAGGTATTAATGGTAGTTTGATAAAAAGGTATTTAAGTTAAAACCATCAGCCTGCATCTGACACAGATCACTTAAGGATCTCATTAGCATCCATTTTCTGCATGTTTTATGTAGACTGAAGTTGACATTTTGGTTGAAGTTCACTCCACAGAGTCTCTTACATGATTAAAAAAATCATAAATAATTAAGTCTTTTTTTTTACCTGGAGGATTACAGAGGTTTTCGTTCAGCTCTCAACACAAAATGTACATGTTATTTTATACACGTTTCTAAGGTTTCAATCCCTTAGAAAAAAAAAGTAAAATCAAAGCACAACTTCTCCATCTGCCCTTCTGAATACACACCCTACCTCAAGCTTTCGCACTTCAGGAGTCAGACTGTCCGCACAACCAGAGCTAGGCGACATCTTCTGGATAAAAGGTCAGGGTTGCACAAGACCATTTAAATCAAACAGTGAAATAATTTCAAAAAATGTACATGTCCTAAAAATTAGAGTTATCTTTTTTTCATTTTGGATGATTCTAAGTCTGAACATTGGACTTCTATTCCAAAAAGGCCATCTTGCTGAATTTGGCTAGATTTTGAAAAAGGAAGGAGAAAATAGCATACAACATATTTTGCTATGCAGCTTCTAAAACTTGTAATTATGGCCACTAAAACCATAGACTCTGTTAAAAAACGACTACAAAAAAAGAAAATTCATACAAAATCAAGGCATTATTTAAGGCTTCCTCAAGGATGCTGCTGACCTGACCTTGCAAAATACTTAGGCAGGTGCTTAATTTTAAGCACGTGAGTCATTGTGCCAAGAGAGATTTTATGGTGAACACTAATGCACAAAAATTAGTTAGACTGGCTCTTCCACCTCAAGATAAGCATGGACGTAAGTGCTTTGCTGGATATGGATCAGGATGCTCAGCACCTAACAGGACTTCAGGCGCTGATCCAGCAAAGCACTTATCCACACGAACAACACTGCCGACTTTAAGATCACTGCTCATGTGCTTAACATTAGGCGTGCTCATAAGTGCTTTCCTGGAAGGGCCCGATAGACCAATAGAGTATAAGCTATAAAATTTGAAGCAGTGTATATTTAACACACCGCGTATTTAACAATGTTAATCTGCTGAGATTTGCTTTTTCTTGGAACAGGACATGTCTAACTTCAAGCATTTATTTTCAGAAAGTGCGTAAAAAAAGCCTTTAAAAGCTGCTTTGAGATTATGACAAATTAAAATAATATTAGCGAGTCTCCTTATGCTCCTTTCATTTCTTTGCATGTCTTTGCGCAGGCATCTATAAAGGAAAGAGAAAACCCAGGTCATAAACATCAATCTATTCAAATCAGCATCCGTGCATTTAGTTTCCCCTCTAAAAACCAGCAAGTCAGATGCAACTGAACACCTGACAACAAGCATCACTGAACTCTTCTGAATTTCAGATCTGAATGCAGATTCTGCCAACTATGCTGCCTTTTCCACTGAAAATATTCAAATCACCAATTGTCACTTCTACGAATAGAACTAAGTTTATTACTTAAGACCGAAAATGATGTGCAAGTCCAACCCTTACAAATCCCTAAGTCAGTGCTGATATTTCCGTATGACTGATGTCAATCCATTTGCAATGTGAAGTCTAAAAAAGTAGAAATATAAGAGCTGCTTAATCCCAAAACAACAACTATAAAAGCATCACAACTCATCCGATATTTACATGAACATGTAGAGGTGGCATGTTAATGCCAAAAAGAAATAAAGGCACATTTCTATAATGGTGCTGGCATATTGTTTCATACTAAGCTAACCAAGGAAGAAAAAGCAAAGCAGCACTTCATAATGACCTACTGCTACCGCTGGCCAGGCATAGTAACTATATTTAAATCCTCGTAGTGGTAGGAAATATTGTTTTATGTATTTGGCACCACATGCTCTTCATAACTTCTTACAGCTACATGCTGAGGAAGTTTCAAAGTTACTAAATGTATTTCATAAAGGGAAAAGAGTTTTTGTTTTCACGTGAAAGCTCTAATGGCTTTTGGAAATGGCTTATATTTTTTTGTCATGCACAAATTCCTGCTCAACCAAAAGCACAGTCACTAATAAAATTACTATTGTTGTAAGTTACGGCATAGCTGACAGCTGAAGTCGAGATGTGACACACTAAAGCACAACGCATCTATGCACAGAGGAAGAACTCTAGACTTAGTCCTTGACTGCAGTGGCAGATGTGAAAGTTATGTACAGAGAAAGAAAAAAAAAATTGGTACACCAGATCAGAAGTCAGCACAAAGGCTTCCCACCTCTATCAGGTCCTCCTTCTGTTCTAAATTCTGACCAGAAAAACTGGGACTTTTTCTTAGAAGAATGGGTCTTGAACTGTTTAGTCGATGAAAAGACGCATTTCCAAAACTTATTTCACAAAACTTTTGGACTATTAAAAACCAAACTCCTAAAACTAGCAGATTTAAATATCCAGGAGAGCTTCTACCATGTATCTGTCCTACCTCAGAGTTCCTGTTTCTAATGTAACCCTCTCCCACTCTTGGTTTTCCACTCAAACTCGTGCTTGTCTGCCTTCTCAACATCTCCTAGTGCTTGGAATTGGCTTTCCATTAATAGACAGACAACTCCTTTCCTCTCATTTACCAAAATCCCCCCCTAAGATGCTACTTACTGCACAGAATTTCTCAATTAACATGACAGTACGTGCCTGTTCTTTTTCTTCTTTTTTCATAACATTATCCTGCCCTTTGAGTGGTGATTTTCAAAAGTTGTCATCGCTGGTGCATCCCTTCTCCTACTGACATGAAGTTGGGGGGTTTGGCTGTCAAATAAATTGCTGGGCCAGGCTGAATATTTTTCAAAATCTAACCCTTCCAGTTCATGACCGCAACTGCTCATTCTGGGCTCACCAAATGCAGTTCTTTCCAATCACAGTAAGGACACACTGGATAAACCAATATGTGCTGCTACACATCTTCACTTCAGCCTAGACAAGTAAGGTAGGAAAAAAGCAAGATGGCAATTCTAAAAGTGCTGCACATCGAAATTGTCACATACATTGACACCTACTATTAATTTTTAAACTTGTCTGATAGTTAACGTCAGAAAAGGAAACTTTACCGATAGGGCTGGTGAAATTCTGCTAAAGAGAGCTGAACAACAAGGCAGTGTGGTATAACAGGAATTTCTCTTATGGCTCCACCTAGCAATTCCTGGGTTTTCTTGTGTCCCCTACTGCCCCTACCCCCTTATATTGTTTCAGAAAGTTGACATTCATGACTGCAATTTTATTAAAGCACCAAACGGCTTGGGATAATGATTCTAACTGAAAAATCAATAAAGTCTCTGCATCTGAATCACACACTTCTCAACCTATGTTCAAACACTAGTACTACAGCCTGATTTTCAGAGATAAGGAAGACTTAGAGGAGTGATTCCTTAGAATGCCTGAAAAGCCTTTTTTTCCCCCAAGAACTTCATTTTGGTTCTAGATAATCCACTTCAGGCAAACTTTTTTAGAACTGGGAACATTAACTGTATGCTCTTGGGAGGCCATCCACATTTGTTAAATAAATCTCTCTGTAATCAGAGATAATAATTCCATAGATCTCCAAATATCTTCCTCTGTTTAGAATTCCAACCATACCGACTTCCCCATTTACAAACTATGCCCGAAACTTTGAAAAAACCACTGGTTTGAAAGGCATACAAACCCCAAGAACAACTGCAAAACAGCACACAACACACAGCAAGGCTTCCCATTCATTTCTGGTTGGAAGAGAATGCCACAGAGCTCTTCAACCGAACAGACACCACTGTAATCCATGGCTTGCAAACAGCAGCAAGTAAATCTGAAGAGAAAACTCCTAGTTTCTCTGAAACTCCCCGTTATCAAGGGATACAGGCAGATTCTCTACTGAGCTGAAGTAGTAAAGAATGGCGTATTTGAAATGTCTTTCTAAAACACACAAAGTAGTTGATCCACAGTAACGGCTCAGTGCAACACCTGGTGGATAAAACTGAGTTAGTGTCATGCGCAACTGGCTAGACCTACATAAATGATCCCAGTGACTCCATCTCTTCTTCAGTTCTGTGAATCAGGGAAGTTGCAACATAGCAGATAGCTATCCCTCTGAATATATAGGAATACTCTGTAATGAGGAAAGAACGCACCCAAGAGGGAGCAGTGTGTTTTAAGTCACAGTCCTACCTTGTGCAAAACTTCATAAAACTAAACCCTATCCGAGACACTAATATTTAAGCTTTTGAATTATGCATCCAGCTCCAAATAGGCTTCTTTAAAAGCCCCAGCTTTGCCTTTAAATAAATCTTTCCCCAATTATTTTTGTAAGGACCTACTGACCTTGGAACTGAACATAAAAATACCCCTGTATTGCTATGTGTTAAGAGATTTATCATGTAAGTCCAAAGTGATGTTGTAATTCTTTAAGGATTAAAATTTATACATAGGAAAATACCAAAACGCCTTAAGAAAAGTCCTGAAGCCTAATCTAACTCTTGAAACGTACAGCAAATACAACAAGCACAGATTTGTCACACAAAGCACTTTATTGCATTACATGTACATCGCCATTTATTGCAATTTGTTTCTAGCATATTCAAAACAACCAAAATCCCCATATAGACGCTATCTTTGCCTTGATAAATTGCCACCAACGGCAATGCTTACATCAGCACTTAGATATGGGTCAACATAAAAACGTAATGATGCCATCCTACTCTGGTGTTATAACGGGTAAAAATCTCCAGAAAGTATCAAAAAATAATGCTCCATATGAACGAAAAACTCATCAAAGGAGGGCATGTTTCCAGCCCAGAATGGAGTGCAACGGAGAAAACATTGTGGTGACCTCGACTGAGCTTGAACAAGCAGCAGTACGGTGTGGTACCACGCTAAACCTTGCTTCTCTGCTCAGGGCCATGCTAAAGCAGCTGGGCTGCCTTCCTGACCCAGGCTGGAATATCTGCACGATACTGCCTTGCCCCACTGAGGCATAACAGCTCTGTCCCACACTAGCTCACAGATCTCTTCATCACACTCCACCATGTACACAGACATGCCCTGCATATATTATACTAACAAAAAAACTCAGGAGACATCTTTAGCTTAACATAAAAATAACCACTGTATAAAACTCTTTCAGGAACAAGTCTTTATTTTGATGCTTTAGGTTTGGAGCTGAAGAAAGTAGAAATGGATTTCATTCCACTCTTATCAACTTTGGCCAGAGCCTTCTGTGCTGCAGACATCTTGCTGTTTGCCTGTTAGTGAAATGATAAACAGAAAAAGTTAAGCAGCATCTCCATAGGAGGGGAGTATAAGCTACAAACTCCTAAGTGCAGAAGTCGAGCAAGAAGTTGCATTGCTTTTTTAGTATACAGCAGTAAAGTTAATGTTATGCAGGTTTTAAATTGTAGGAGAAAAACCTTACTAAACAAATTTGAGATTATTCGAACAGAAAAATACTTGTCACGAATTTAAGTAACCTGAGACAAAGACAGAGAATCAATTACAAGGACAAGGAGGTGAAACATCTTTCTGCAGAATAAGGTATCCCAACTCAAACGTTTACTTTGGGATAATCCCTGAGTGTGCATTTAGAAGAATAATGCATGCAATAGAACAGATGCGTACTGTACCCTCCGACTCAATCTCATGATTATGCTGTCAGCAGGCTGAATTACAGCCTTGCATTACAGATGATGAATAATTCACACTGATTTATTATCAAAGACTCCACGCACAGTGAAATAAAGAGAAAAGAGATGGAAGAACTAAGAACGAAGAAGGTAACTAACATTTGCAAAGCGCTTTGAGGCTGCTGGGACAACTTCCCAGACTTTTACACCTAAAACACATTTTATGAGCCACGTTTTATAGAGCTGACCTCTTTTCTTTCTTACATTTTAAAATGTTATGTTTTAAATCTCTAGCTGTTTTCCCTATTAAGAAAACTTTGCATTGACCTTTCTTTATGATACTTCTCAGTCTGCAGAACTTCACAATTACAGTACTTGGGATCAGCTAGAAGGTTATGGATAGGATGGAGATATGCAACAACAGTACGATCGTCTGTGTTACTACACAAACAAAAACGCTGCCAAAGTATTTAAAAAAAGAGTAGTATACTGTACAGAGTCCAAGAGCTATCTTTTCTTTCCCAGATTCTCTCATCAATGTGCTTCATTATTTCAGAAGTGAATCATATTTAATGTTAAAATGAATTATCTCTCCTCAGTCTATTTCTATCTTTATGCTCGGTTCAAAAGCTATAGGTACATAATGGGGGAAGGGGAGAAACAAGCATATTTTAAACTATTTATCACCTTCACTTAGAGGGCAATCCTATTCTTACTTCAAAACTAGCATGTGCCCTGAATACAAAAAATTCTGGGGCTTTTGGGGGGAGGAAGGAATGCATCTGTCACCAGCTGCTTCTCTTTGCAAAGGGATAAAAGAGTAGTCAGCATTAGTCTGAAGGTCACAAGACCAGCACAGAGGGCCTTTTTGGTTCCCGATGGACTAGAGAAGGATTCATTTTCTTTCAATGTTCAGAGAAATAAGCCAGTGCAAGCCTCACAACTTTGGCACATGCAGACAGAATCTATTTCTTTTCACATCTCTGCTGCTCTCCTAGGAATAGTACAGTGGCAGGCACCACTGGCCTTAGATTTGAATTGGCCTCCAAACTTGCGCTGGAGCTGGCAATCAGCAAGCTCTGTGTTGATTTAACTTCATTAAGTTGACATAAGTAAGTGCACAAGCAATATTTCTAGGTAAAAATAAAGCCTGTCTTAGCATCCCTTGGAATTCGAGTGAATGCTGCCATCTTTGTTTCTTTTTCAAATAACTGAAATTTAACAGTTGCTATCCTAAGCCATAGGATTTCTTATCTAAAGATCTCGAAGAGCTTTGCAAACATTAGCTGAGCACCTTAACACGTGTCAAGGTCTGTGAGGTTAACTCAAATGTTCACTGACAAAATAGAGTCAAACAGTAACAGTATAGAAGAGTTCAGAATGGGACACCAATACTATCAAATTCAAATTAAACCTGAACGAAAAGTTCAAGGAGATATAACTACACACATCTGCCATTTTGTATTTGTGTTTCTGGTGTGTTTTGGAGGAGAAAAACAGGCACTCTGTGCTAGTGCTGGATATTAATCTATGCTTTAGCAAAATGTGCACGAATGCAAGGCTTGCTTACCTTTTTGGTTTTCAGATTGGTGCTGTTAAACTTAGTATAGTCTTCTTCTGCTTCCACAGGGACATCTGACAATTTCCTTTTCTGAAATGTTAGAGTGAGGAAGTTGCTCTGTCAACCACTTTTATGATGTACACACATGGAAGTTTAAAGCTTTGGCTTTATAATGTAACCATAGCACCAAAATAGGAATGGCAATCAACTGAAGAATCTGCAGTAACAGTGGAAGATTTCTCTTTGTAATGTCTTTACACATGAATATATATACCATCTCTACAGTATTCAGAAGAGATCATTCATTGTCATGGGAAGGCATTTTCTTCTTTCTAGCCTTCTGAAGACGGCTTCTAGAAATCACTTGAATCCCATTTTTAACTTCCATGATTGTGACTTTGGTGTCAAAGTATATTTAGAGAACCTTTTCAGAGCAGCTGTTGGAAGTTAGTGTCTAACAGCCAGGGAACCTAGACTCTGTTCCCCATGGACTCATGGAACTGTGCAGCAACTCCAGTGTTATTGCTATCTGCCAACACAAGTGGATCATCATCTAGTCTATTATCTGTTTGTGCACAACTTTTAGGAGTAATTAGTTTCTACAGTTTGGCAACAGTGAAACACTGACATAGTTCTGCTGACTGCTTCATCACTTGAATCCAACAGTATATTAAGAAGCTTGACTCTGCATGTGCTGGGTGCCTTCTTACTTCAGAAGTAATGGAAGTGAATTGTTCTCGGCACTTCACATGATCAGGCCGTAAGAATGAATATTTCTTTCCATAAACTGTGAGCATGTGTTTCGTTTAAAGGTGAAAACTTCCTGGTATGTTTCCAAAAGGGAAAAAAAAAGTATATAGTATTTTACAACACTGTATTTTTATTATTATTATATATCTGATATTACTACCCTGTCCTTAATATCCTGTGAAATCTAAACTGTGGCCTTCCTAGTTTTTATGCCAAAGAGAGTGATTTTGCAAGCAACTTGGATGGTACCATACATTTTAAGATCCTGTTTTATTCATTTTGTTTATGGTGCTTGTGATCTCCCTCTCTCCTTCCCTCCCTCTCTGTCTTTGGCACAGAAGCCAGGTCTGCAGCTTAGATTTCTCAGCTCTTAGAACCAGATCCAACAGCAGCCTTTTCTTTTGATTTCAAAGGGATCTGGATCAGCCTCTCTAGGAGGCTGTTTACTGTGCTGTGATTACATTTTCAAATGACAATCTAATGAATAATTACTATTCTCCTCTTTTTGGAATCTGATAAACAAGTTTTCAAAACTTACAACAAAATGTTTGCTTTCAGCAAAACATTTGCTGTTTAGTTCTAGCAGAGCCTACATATTTTTTGTAGATGTCTGTCATCATCTGCCAATGGCCAGACTCCCTATGCTGACAAACTGGACAGTATGAAGATTACAACACAAGATCAATGGCTTACAATTAATAGAAAGAACATGCAATTTTGATTTAATCATTAAATCACAGAGTCCAGACTGTACCCAGTTTACCCTTGTACTGCAAGAGAGAGAATCTGTCGCAGTTTTTCTGTTAACCACTTCAGTTTCTAAATCTCTCCTCCCTTCAGAATTTATTTTAACATCATTTCTAAACATGCAATTACTTTACCATAATAGAAAATACACGTTAGACCCTTCTTTATTTGCCATAATCCTATACTATGTCTGTCAATACACCTTGCCCTCATGAAGAGAAATGTCAATGCAAGTGAATAAAAAGGGTCTGAAGGAAACTACAGGTTCCAGTGCACAAGCCTGCCTTGCTCCTCTGAGACTCTGAAATAAAGGGGTGTTTTAATCTCTGAAGTTGCAAAGACTTAAACGCAGAAGCATCATACACACCCTGGTCAGTGCTCTGGAAATTAATCAGATCCTCAGCAAGATTTCACTGCCCAACAACTGAACAGTTCTAAGCCTCATTTCCTCTGTAACCAAACTGCTGAAATAAAACTATTTTTAAAAATAGATCCTCAAAATTATCCCAATGGTATAAAAGCTATTCGTACATAATATGTAATGTACATCACATGTAGTTTAATATAGTTGTTGTAACATACTTATATGGCTAATGAATATCAGTTGGCTCCTGATGTGTGTTTAATATTTCTTACAATGCATAAAGATAATTCTTAACTGAATCAAAGGGCCAAGTAACTGTGCAGCCAGAACAATTGTCCAACCACATGGAAATAACTTATATCCATGGATATACATTGGAGAACAAATGCTATTAATAACAGTAGGGCCCAATTATTCCTGCATGTGCTAGCTGACATACTGCTTAACAGAACAGTTAGTGAACCAGCCAGAAATGAGGTTATTTTAGACTTTGTTTCGGTAAGTAGCAGGGACGTTGCAGGAAAGGTCGGTGTAGTAAGTAACCTAGTTTCAGTAGACACAGGGTGCCTCAGTTTAAATTAAATTGAAAGGATAATCAAAAGTGGGGTTCTTGATTCTAGAGGGGCAAACTTTGCAAACCATATGCCTTATTTCTCTAAGCCAAAGCAAAGGGACCTGATGTGCGAGGAGGACACTTGCAATGTAAAGAAAAAGATGGAAGAAGTGATTTTGGATCTTTTTCTTCAAACAAGGTGAAAAATCTTGAATGAAAGAGCTTCTCAGACTAAACTATGTGAATGCTCCCCCCTTAATCACACAGATGCACACATATTCCCCCCCCAAAAAAAAAGATACTAGGAGTAAGCAGAATTCTACAATGAACGGGGAAGAAAAGACTGCCAAAAAAAAAAAAAAAAGAAGATTTGTTTTAGGGGTCAGGTAATACTGGGATAAAGTGAGAACTGCCAAAAAGTCAAGCTGAGTTAGACCTTGGAAAGGAAATTAAAACAAATAGTAGAAGGTTGTTTAGCCACAGAGGCAAAAAGGGAATCAAAAAAGAAAAAGTGAAGCTGCTACACAGTAAGGATTGGATAGGTATTAAAGCTAATCTATGTGTAGCCCCAAAATGGAATAAATCCTTTGCCTCAGTAAATTGTTTTCAGTAAAGATGAAGAGGTTAAATACAGGGGCAGAAAAGAGAATAGAAATCACTCTATTCAAGATAGAAGTAAAACTCAACATGCTGACACTGTTGGGAGACTGACTCAGAAATCACAAGTCCAGAGGCAAAACCTGGCAATTGTTCTATCAGGTAGGGACCATATTGCTTCAGAATAGCCCAACACCCATCTATATGTAAGGGGGCAAAAGTGATAGTAGGTCTCAGCAGAATGGGGCAGGGGGAGGGGCAGGAGGAAGTGAAAGAAGGAAGAATAATTAAAGATATAGAGTAAATAAAAACTAAACATAAGTCATGCCTACTGACTTATCTTTTTATCTCAAAGATAACGCATTTTCTGGTGGCAGAAAATGTGAACGATTGCCAGAGGACTTGACATGGTGCCACTTCAGCAACTAAAATTATAGAAAACAAAGATTGCATAAGAATTTTAAGGTAGGTAAGATACTGGGTAAAAGGGAAACACAGGTAAATAATGCAGAAAGGTATGTAATCAGATCAGACGGAGATTACTAGTGGAGTGCCATGAACAATATCTATTCAAAATGTTCATTAATTGTTAATTAAAGATAACAGCATGCTAACATTTGCTGAATGTACACCGAGTAGCATTATGAATACCTGAAGAGCTTTTAACACTATGAAGGAAAAGCCAAAGAACCTTCAGGACTGGAAACATTAAAAACGGATGAAATGTACAGAAGTACAAGGTCATGTACACAGCAGCTAACTGCATGAATTTCTCGTAAATCTAAATGCTGATCAACTAAAAATTGCAGTGGAAAAAAAAACCCAACTGTGTGTCTTAACTGTTCCCAGCATGACTGTGAGCTATCTGGTACATCACACAGTAACAGAGGCAAATGGGTCTCTTAAGATGTAATGAGATAAAGTACTTCCAGTTAAGACAAGAAGGGAGGAATGCCATTATATTGCACTGGTGAAGGTTTTATCATGAATAATTATATATGATTCTGTTCACCTGCTTTAAACAATTGAATTCACCTTGGAATAGGTGTAAAGAAATGTTCCTTCAATGATGAGGGAATGGAGGACCCATCTTGCACAACCAAGTTTGGCTTCACAAAATGAAAACAGAAAGGATATGTTTTCCCCTTACACATTAAGAGAACTAATGTTAGGGAGGGAAAAGAGCCATTTCAATTAAAAACAACAATGATAATGTTAGCACAAAAGCGCAGGGGAATAAATTGGCCATGAATAAATTCAAGGTGGAATTTACAGGAAGGTTTCTGAGCATCAGAGGAATGAGGTTATAGAACAGTCTTCCAAGAGAAGTAATGGAAAGAAAAAATCCTAATGAGACTCACAGTGAAGAATGGTCAGTGTATGAGAGATTATCCAACATGGTTGTCTGGGAATCAATGACCCAGGAGGTCCCCCCTTTCAGGGTCCTCATAAATTACATATGAAAGAAAACCTATGAGGTCATATTGTCCCATCAACCTCAATAAAACTAAATAAGCAAAACACGTATGAAAAGACTGCTGACCAAAAACATAAAATATGTCTCTCTCTTTCCCTCCCCTTTTTTAAACAGGAAAACCAACCAAAATATTCCCTAAAAAAAAATACAAAGTACCTGGTAAATTTCTTGCGTTATTTCAGACTGGCTTTTCACAAAGCCAACTTACTTACTGTATTGTACCCAGTGCTTGGCCTAGTCCAGTTTTAACAATAATTGAGAGAAATTAGCTTACAACACAATGTATCTGTCAATATCTTAATGTTCTCCTACCTTCAATGGTGGCTCTGGTGCTGGGCTTTTAAGTTCTGGGAGCCTATAGAACAAAAGATTTTAAGTTATAAATTAGGACAGCTGGATTGCACAAACTAAAGCTTATAATTCCTTCCCCACAAAGGCTGCTTTGGTTATCAGCTGCTCACACATGACATGCGTTTGCAAAAAAAGCAGCTCATGGACTTTATATTTCTGACTGAGATAACTAAAACAGAGCTAGGCACCATACAGAAACATGGGCTCTTTCAAAAGTTCTTAGATCTGGCAACCAAAACAGGAGAACTCCACCTTACTTTTGAAAACCTTGGCTATTAGTAAGATGATATTATAAAGTACATAACATCTCTTCAATGAAACTGTTAAGCTATGGGACTTGAAGCTGCAAACTGCACATTTTTCCACAGGCCACCATAACAGAACCCTTTGAACAGAACTGAACTAAGGGGCAGATGCAGGGTCCCAGTGATGCTCCAAGCAAAGCCTGCTGCTGGCAGGGAACACTAGGATGAGGATGCTGACTCACCTTCCAGATTCAAATATAAACTAACACAGGTTAGATATGTGAAGTCAAACCCCAGCAGCACTGAGTAAGTAGGGAAAAGGAAAGAGGACTGGGGATGAGAATTCTACTCCTGGCTCTGCTGCTCATGCTTAACAATTCTGGACAAACTGCTTTAACTCTTTGGACTTCCTTCCCCACCTTGCTTTAAAATGGCATACATTGCTCAGGGTTTCACGGTACAACTGTGGTAACAGACATATCAGACTTAATATATTACATCTCTCCTCCAGCCCAGGGTCCTTAGCATCACAGGAACAACAGAAAGGTAGAATCTACATTTGAAAAAAATCACATTTAAGGTGTGGCAAATAAAATCTCATTGTGTCATTCACTGCAACCTTGATGAACAAATCTCAGTATTCAGTAGAAATGGCCAAAAGGACATTAATGTATGACATATAAAACGAGCAGCTAGCTGGAACAATACTTACCCTAAGTATTTTAACAACTCCTTACTCAGATCTTCAGGAATATATTCTGATATTAACCCATGGGCATACCGTACATAGTCTTCAGGAACAGGGCAGGGAGTGGGAAGGAGAAGAAAAAACATTCACATTATACAGTCACGTTGCCTTAGCCATGTTGCGTGCGCTACCATAAATCATAAGGTTGAATTACTAGTAAGAGAATTCTAATGGATACACTGTGATGGTTCTCTGTGTTGAGTAGTTTATGTTATATGACACTTGTAGGTTTATTTAAAAAGTAAAGACTTACTACACTCACTTTGTCAGCACATGTTATTAATATCTGCTGTATGTACTTTACAAAAGCTGTTCACTTTCTGAGAATACTAGATATCATGTATTTTTCTGGAGAAATTAAATTTTAAAAACCTGCAAAAGTAAAAAGCTGACTCAACAGAACATGCAATCATTAATTTTAAAGCATCTGGATCTTACAATTATTTGGCAAGGGCTTCAGTACTAAAGTACACTTTCTGGCTTCAACTGAAAACAATTAGATGAGACAATGAGTCTATTTCAAAGTCTTGTACTTAATTTCAGTACTTTACGCAAAATGCCAAGGCCTATCTAAACATCACTGGCAAGACGGGATAATTATCTGTGGAAATATGAACTACTAGAAGCTGTTTTCAGTACAGGGCACTCCTGCTATAAATGTTTTTCTGAGAGGCTGAGGAAAAAAAAAAGTGACCCTTTTATAACATGAAGTCCTAAACCAGATCTTTTCCTATCACGTTCTACACAAGCACTTACTGATGATGGATTGGATCTTTTAAACTTGCTGTTGTTGGGGCTGCTCAGGAGTAACTGCACCCATGCACAGGAATTATTTGCCACACAGACATTAAGCTAAAATCTCACCCCTGAATTCCATCTACAACAAGCCAGCTCTATCTGTTCATATGCCTCCACACTTAAAAGAGAGTTCAGAAGCACGTGGTAAACTAGCCTCAGGGTGGTAAAGAACTATTTCTTCTGTGCCAGAGATAGTTCCTCTTTTTTTTTTTTTTTAAATAAAAAAAGCCCAACGCAAACTGGCGTTGAAGCAGAAAGCGTTAACAAACGGACACCAGCATATGCATTTCAATGATACTGACATCAAATTTTTAGTATCTTCTATCTGCACTTCTTCCTCCACTGCCTAGATTCATCAAGGATTTGTCACTCCCTAAGCCCACTTTAGGGTCAGGAGAGAACATGAAATAATTCAAATCCAAGACAATTTCACCTCAGCACTTAATATGTCCAATTTATTGCTTAAGAAAAATATTCCCATCATCTCACTCTTTGCATTATGACACTGAATGGTGAGTCCAAGTCAACTGCTATTATTTTGTACTTAATACAAAATCCATTCTCTTTGCATTTCTGCCTTGAAGCAATCTTCACTGGCTTCTTTTACCAATTTTAAAATACCACTGTTTGCCTTCTAGGGAGTCTGTGTTCTCACCCTAGCCTTCCGTTGTTATTAACCTCTTGTCAAACATCAGGAATACTTGCGCAGCTCTGTTTTTTGTTTTCTGAATGAAATATTCAGGTCTCACATGTTAAACCTCCCCTCCTTCCTCATTTGCACTCATTATATCCTTCCAGATTTTTGCTCTACAACATCTGTAGATGCTAACTACATATACCCATCTATTTATAAGGTACTGAAATTTCATAATACACCTATGAAAGCAATTCTCTACAGAAATAAATTGCACTGTCATGGCAGTGAAAGGATCAGACAAGAAAATTAGTCTTATTAAAAATAAGTGTTGAGTAAGGTCCATTTGACTTCCTGTCATTCACCTTGCTAGATACGGTGGGACTGCCTCCAAAACTTACCTACTTTTAACCCCCAGTATTCCCTATTTCAATGCTGCTCTTTTAAACTTAAAACGGGCTTTTTAAAAGACTATTATACCCATGTTACTATAAGTAAGAAGGAAGGTGGAAAAAACACTGCAGATGAGCATAATTACAAATTTCAGAGATAAAGTATTTAAGCATAGTCAAGATGGTTGCTGTCAGGACAATTTTCCCTTTCTTTTAAAAAATGGGGGTGGGGAAAAGGATGAAAAGCTACTGTAAAGTTGAAGTCACTTACAAGTTTTGCAGCTTTGTCTTTTTTTAAAAACCATGTATTACAATCTCTGTTCTATAAAACTGTCTAGCTGCCTCTTAAATCTCATTTATGTTGTTTCCTTTGATATCATTACTTGGTAACTCATTTTCCACTTGGTCAGCAAGTTGCTTTGTTTCTCCTTATTTTTCAACAGCATGCAGACTTCCAAATGTCTTTGCACTAAGAAACAATTTGCTTTTGTTCTTCTTGTTCTAAACGTTTCTTAATTTTCATTAACATTCAAAGAATTTATTCTGAGTCCATTTTCAGGTTTCTTTACACAACTTCATATCACAGTAACATTCAGGACATTACCCTCCCCAGGGAAAAGGTGACTAGAAGCAAACAGGATCACTCCAGACTTTTTGGTACCAGGATTGTCAATTTCAGGGAAATTTAATACATATTATTAAAGTTTTTGCCCTTAGTAAGCACACATTTGTGTATTCTACACATTTGTCACAAAAACCAATGTTTGGAACAGGAGTTTTTACTCTGTGACTATAACTTCCTAAGATCCCTTCCCTTTTTGGAGAATTCTATGAAGAGTATTTACATGCTAATAAAAATAATAATAAAAAAGAGGTCTGTTCTAATGCGGAGACACTTATTGGGTGGATACTTATATATATTATAAGCACGTGTCCTATTGTCCAAGACAGTCTCAGTTCAGCGAAGCACTTCAGCATATATTTCACTGAGAAAAATGTCTTCTTGAACTAAGGAGAAGCTAAAAGAACCTCAGCTGAGACCTACTGTTAATTACAATGTCATCCGATGAAGATGCCAAAGAACTCAGAAAAGTCAAGGCGCACAGTCACAACACATATGGAATTTTCTGTACAAGAAATAAATTTACTGCAAAGGCCAATTTCAATACATTTTAGATAATAATCAAGTGTTTTACCTCCATGTATGCAATTTCACAAAAATGGAATTCATTACAATGTTTAGTTTTCTTACCTTCTTTAGTATCTGTGATCTGTTTACCGCTGATAAATGTAGCTGCATGTACCCTTTCACCTACACATATATTGTTGCTTTTAAGTGCTTTCACTGTTTGATTGACCTATAGGAAACCACAGAATGAAATGTCTGTATCAGTGTTGTTATGCACATGTTAATGCAGTGACAAAGCTCTTGTAATTTTGTTTCAAGCATATAAAACACTCAAGTTATGGACTGTGGTGAAATTTAATACACATTTGTAATGACTAGCATATGAACTCAAAAAACCCAGAGAAACTAGCACGTCTTTGAACATGTTGCCTTGGCAACACAGCACCAGTTTTGCAGCACCCTAAGATGAGCTGAGCTGCTCAGATAGAACAGCCATGATTATACAGGTGAGAAATACACCTGCTCAGAGAACAGAGAATGCCTGAGCTCAGCTGGATTGCAAATGCAGTCCTGATGGAACTCAAAGATTAAGGACTTCACAGGGCACTGCTATACTGGAGATAACAGAGAGATAACTGGCAGAAGATATTTTCAACACAAACAGGTACCTGTTCAACTGTAAATATTCAGGTATGCATTGCAAAATAGATATCCCCATGCCTCATCATTGCAGAAAGTAAACCAGATTTTGTGCTTGCATTGACTAATTTAAATGACAAGGCTTCCTTGTATCACATGATATATACAGTCTTTTTCTACAAAGTTGCATCACAGTAGGGGCACATGTGCATGTGTAAAACGAGATCTACCTTCTTTATACCAAAACAGACCACAACAAGCTTAACTATAACACTAGTTTATTTTCTGCGTACTGTACAGACCTCTTGAACAGCATGATTGGATCAGGATAGCAGCAACCATATCAGGACCATTCTGAGAGACTCTGCCAAAACTTCACGAGGAAACCCATAGCAAAACCAAGGCCAGCTTTAAAGCATGGCAGAATTTAAAAATTGCAATAGTCAAAGCTCTCCTCTAGCCCATCCGTGAAGTGGATGAAGCAAAAGACAAGTCCCTCACCTTATGCAAAGCCTGCAGAACACAGCGATAAGCTGAACTTCAGCTTCTTCTTCTGCCTCCCCACCCTCCATGAATCCCTTTCATGCCAGCCCCATCAGAAAGAGAAACGTGACAAACCTGTCATTTTTCTAATACCTCATCACATTCCCAAGTGCAACAGCTTTACTGTGATGTCTGTCCTTGGACACAAAATGTACCTTGAACTGAGGCACACCACATGGCTCAAATGCAGATATGGACAAGCTAATAAGCATTTTCATTTTAAACATAAAACAATTTTTAAAGCAAAAGAGAAACACAATACCTTTTTCTTTAACCACTTCAGTGTCTTCTCTTGGCTGTATTTGTGGAATTTCTGACTGCCAATCTCTGAGAAAAAGCAAGCAAGGGGAAGAAAGTCATGACTGGTTTGGATTGCATTTTCAATACGTTTAAAATCTTTAAAGTCATAGATACAGCATGAAAGTTAATTTGCAGCTTGCACATGTTTGATATCAGGACAGTAAGTTTCAAAAATATTGGAAATGTGGAAAAACAAACAGACTGAGCTGATATGCACAAGTCTGAACAACTTGACAATTCTTTAATTAGGCCCTAATCCAGCAAAGCACATATTTTATTTATTTATGTGTAATCTTGCGCTGCCTGAATTCACTAAGACTCTTCTCAAGCCCTTGTAGTTTGCCAAATCTTCACTGCCCTGTGTCACCAGACTGGTCATTTTAACTACGTTGTTCACAACACAAATCTTGGTTCCACGACTGCCTTCTTTTTTTTTTTTTTTTTTTTTTTTTTTTTTTTTTTTTTGTAATACATAGTATCTTAAATCTTTACTTATTGAATTCCAGTACCTAGTAAGTGGCCAGGACAGAGAGTTGGTTAGTGAAGACAAACCATCCACGCTTTTGATGAACCCTTTTCCTACCAGTTCTCCCTTCTCACTTCACAGGGTGACTAAAACAAAAGTTTTACTTCTATACCCCTTTTACGTAGTTTAATATAGTGTCATAAGAAAATACAGAATCCAAAATAGTGAAACACACTCCTTGTGGGAGGAAGTACATGAATCATTTATGATTTATTGAGTAACATAAATTAACTCAATGATATAAGAATTTCAGAAACTGTTTCCCCTGTCATAACTAGGGTATCATGAACACTTGCTACTCACATGTGATCAGTTAGCTGGAGATATGTGAGTTCACGATGCTGAGAAAATTACAAAGGCTCATGGAAATTTCAGTATAAAAATTCAGTATTAATTCACAGAAAGCTACATTTTGGAAATGGAATGAAATGCCTAATAAGATATCACAGGAGATTTTAGAGCCCATTGATTTCAGTCTTTAACAGGTGTTTCAGTAAGTTTTAATCTCCTGTATACTATTCCCATAAACACCTACATCTGTTTCATGTCATTTACTGATCCAGTATCATATTCCAACACTCCGTTCATGGAGTTTCCTTCTCCCCTTGCAAACAACAACATGTTACTTATGACTCCTTCAGCATTTCCTTCTTTGGGGTTTATCTTGGCTCTTTCAAATTGCATACAAATAGCTAAGTATTATGTGCTCTTTGTGTCTGCATGGTAGGGGGTATGGAGAGGCTGAGGAAAGCTGTTTACAAGATAAAGTTTAAATCTGAACAGTTGTAGAAAAGTAAAATGCAAAAATTCTTCAGAGCAAAAAGGAAAAAAACACTAATATGCATTTTGCTTCATGAAGTTGACGAGTTGCAGGTAAAGTAATTAGCTGTGACATTGCTGGCTGCAGCCTTTAGGACTCAGAAGCTTCTAAATGGCTCTGAAAGAAAAGAAGCAGAAAATGGGGGAGACGCTCTGGATACTTGAACCTGCTTCTCAAAGAGCTAACATGGTTTGGGTCCAAGTACAGTGAGTATGATTCGTGGATTCCTCTCTTATCTAAGAAAGTTCGAGGAAGGGACATCCTCTGGCCACCATCCCCAAACCCATGCTGAAAAGTAATTCTAGTCTGGATTCCCAGGCAGACTCCCCCACAACAGCATGATTCAGAGTGACTCAGTTAGGGAAAGGAAACGTAGAACTGTGAAGCCATTTTCATTAAAACGTGAAAAATAATTACACCGAACCCTTCAGAGATCACTTTGTTTGAAAATATTTTGTGCGCTTGACAGTTTTGACTATTAAACTCTAGAAACTGACAATATTTGAGACCTCTGAAGAATTAAAGTGAGTTATGAAAGTCACAAACTGCTGACAAAAGGATTCAATATTGGAACGTGGATTTAACATGTGATGCACATTTGATATTGGTGAGAGTTAGCGACTATGTTTGATAATATGAGTATATATTGGAAAGCCTTTTGTTCCCTAATGTGTCTGGTGCCTATAAAACTGGTCTGAGACATCTGGAAAGATTGGGTTTGAGAAATACAGATGGAATATAAGTGGTTCTACAATTAAATAATATGTTCAGCAATCGGGTAATCGCTATGTAGACTTGGAAGTTTCCCTGATGCATTGTTGAGCAAACTGCCTAAAGCACATTTTAACATCCATTTTCTCAGTGTTTTCCATAACTCTGAAACTCATATGGCCCCTTTTTTCCTACCTTCTGGGAATACAAGCTTGGCAATATTACTTAGTTATTCTAATCAGGTAAGTTTTCTTGGCTCTTCATGTTAATCACATCAGACAAGATCACAGTGCAGTTTTTGCCTTGCAAAATGAAACAAAGAGTAACACTCTAGAACTGGAATTCATAACCCTTTCTTAAACCTTCTCTACCGTACTTTCCATCCCATGTTTGAATTTATTAGCAAATGACCTGCCTCACACAGATTTAGTGAGCTGTACACACCCTTTCCCCAACTACTAAAGCAGGTAACTGGGAATTTAATCCAGCAAAATGAATTTTCAGTGCCCTTCAACACTGAGACCATGGAAGGTGGACTTTCTGCTAATTCAGTAAGTGTAAACTGTGAGCGCTCTAGAGTAAGGATTTGTTAGACAGATGTTAAATGCCTTAAGATTAAACTAAGAGTGAAGTAATTATGTTGTTAGGTTCTGCCAGACAGGTCAGAGCTGCAGAAGACTCAACGCAACAGATGCTTCTTGTGCTAAAGCCCTGCTCCTCAAACAAGAAAGGCAGCAAAGTGGACAACAGGTCTTAGAGCTAGAAAAGAGCACCTTAGTCATAACATCGGTATTTTTTACAGGCAATAAAAGACATGAGAATATGAAACACATAGAAGTAGATTGAACAGAAAGGTGATCTGTGCATGACAGGCAGGCAAGTGCCAATGTGTTTGTTGCATAACAATATGCTTGGTGTTCTAAAAAAGGAAAGAAATCCTAAGAACAAGCCCTGCTGTTACTTTCAACCCAGCTCAAACCTGAACAAGAAAAGAAGCAGCAAGTACATGCAGGTACATGTCTAGGGACATCCAAGAACATCATGTACAGCTGGTGTGTGCATGTGTGTACAAGCTTTAATGATAAAAGCAATTTTTACCTTACGTTTCAAAACAAGAACAAGGAAGCGAACATAACTTCTTGAACAGTTAATATAATTTGCTGGGAAAATGACACAAACTTATAGGTGTACATAATACATTATTAAAAACGTCAATGCAAAACAAAAAGCAGTAAAGCATCTTCACTACTGTCTAACAGAATACAGTTTATCAGAGGATGCTCTGATGGATAAAAACTGCAAATACAATTTCAGAATGAATACAGAGGTTAGACCAAGATATAAGACCTTTTCTATAGCAAATACTTTTTTTTTAAATTCTTATTTTGCTGTTAAGAAGGGAACACAAAAACTGCCCAAAGGCAGCACTGCTGTTTGGAGGAAGTGCCCTTTCAGAAAAATAATCCGGACCTTGTCCTACATTCCTATACAGACTCCTTAGTTTGACAGCCAAGAGAATCTGGCACAATTTTTCACCTTCTCAGAGGAGTGCACAGAAGTTTAGTGCCCCTTCTCTCACCCCTAGCTCCTTAGCCGGTGTTAGACAAGTTGTAGGGCACAGCAATTGCCTAAAAGCTTAATAATAGTTTTTACTGGAAGTATTTATCACTTCATGGGAAGGCAAAAGCAGTTTTGCAGTTCAGATGCACCTGTCTTAAAGAAGCCTTCTCAAAAGTCACAACTCGCCCAAAGAAAAAGGTTGCCTGCTCCCAATGATACTGAATGTAACTAAGCATCTTCTGAAAGTTTTTTTCCGGAAATCCAAGAGTATCACAACAGCACATAATTCTAACTACCCAAGTCCGAGCAAAAATTTAACAACAGTCTTGCTGCCCGGTTTTCCTACTCTCTTGTTAAAGTCATCATTTTCAATGGAAACAAGTCCTGCCCTAAAGTTCAAATTGATTTTCTGGGGAAAGCAACTGCCCTACATTACTGCATATGCACCATATCATACAGGAAATAATTAAACTTGTGCATCTAAATCTTTCAGGAAAAACTCACAGCCCCTCCCACTGATGTTCTATACAGCAATAAAGAGGTCTGGTGTTTTACTTATTAGCAGTGTTTTCATTTTTCCTTCACCTTTGCTTAGCCACTTCCCAATTACCTGTAGACTGCCAAGGGTGGCGTGCGTCGTGAAAGCAAATTCCTAAAATTTCTGGGTTTTAATCTGTGTACCTCAACTCCTTGAAGGAGCTCTACATGCAAAAGGGTCAGACAACTTAGTTGTTTTGGACTTGGTGGTAGAGTCCATGTTCTCAGAATCCTGTAACTCCTCCTGTAGATCTCCATCTGCCAATAGGTAAATCTCCATTCACTATCAGGAAGTCAGCAAGCATAAGAAGAATGCTCTTTAAAGGACTGGATATAAAACCTGAGGTCTTGCATCTTTTGCAGGTCTGCCAAGCTGCAAAAATTATGTAATGCCCCTTCCTCTTCCCTAGAAAGCATATATTGCCCTTAAATAAAATAAAAGCCCCCATACGAAAGGGAATTCTGGGCAAAGGTTGAGGAAACTATCTACAGAATTGATACTTTGCTAATTTTTTCCATTTAGGTTTTCCCTCTCATATACTTATGCATCCCAGTCAAGTTTGCTATTTTAAAAAAACTAAGGCTTTGAACTTAAACCCACAACACTATATTATGCAAAGCTAGAAAACTTGTGCTCTCCTTTCTCAGCAGCATATTCTCTCTTCTCCAGCTTTTTCCTATTTATTGTTTGAATGCTTTGCGACTACCATTCTCTGATTCTGTGTGTGTGTGTGTGTGACAAAGGGAGAAAAAAAGCCAAATGGACAAAGGTTAACTTCTTCCACACCAGACCATCGTACACTAAATAAAGAGAGAGATGTAAAACTTTCATCAAAAGTCAAAGAAAGTTCACAACACATACAATAATGTCAAGAAGCCAGCTCTGATGACTTTATCATTTTTATGACACCTAGTAACAAGACTGTACAAGTATTTTAGAGTTACAGCAGATAATCTGAGATCCACACATTTCTATTCACAATACTGCAATGATGACTTCTAAGCCTAAGCTTCTGTTTCTGAAGTACAGCTTTGTCTAGCACCTTGGGTGTTTGGTAAAGCAAAACCCAATATTTAAATCTATCTTGTAATGAAGTGACACTAACAAATCCAGTCTTTTTTTTTGCCTCCCAGCCCCTTTTTTTCACCTTTTTCTTCTGTTACATGATGTATGTACTGTTTAACATCTGCACACTTCAGCAGCAATGGGCAGCTAGGGTACTCTGAGTCTAGCACAACTTGATCAAGTGGCTGGAACTTTCCTTGATGCTGAAAATACATCAAAAGGATTATAAAAGCATTATTACAATGTTAAGACACATTACACATATATAGAAATATATATGCTTGCAATGGCCATAGCTTTAAAATGAAGGATTTAAAGATCGTATTTTGAATGGTAACACATGACACATTCAGAAACTGATTACAAAGCAAGCTATAAATATTTATTTCGAACCAGTAAATACCTGCAAAATGCTGAACTCTTCAATTACTGCACTTAAAAGACCAAATTTAAAACAACATGGGGAGAAACTAATGTGAAGTACAGCGGGATTTTTTGGAAGATGACATAAGACACAGTAGTCGGTGTGTGCCAACAGAGTTTTAGACCAAAACCTGTTGGATTAAACCCAGTGTCATAACTTCCATTCAAATTTTGCTTTTCCTTCCATAAAGATAAATCTCAAAGGAGCAGGGCAGCTTCTGGAACACAGTATTAACCTTTCACCTCTGCAAAGTCAATTCCAGTTTGGCCAAAGTATGTATATAAAGTGATTTTGGCACAACTTAAATAGCCCCACACATGACAGAACCATCAAACAAATTTTGCCATTGCCAAACAATGCATAATCATTCAGCACGGTTTGGCACAACTGGCAGCCTTCCCTTTGGAAAGATCCTTTAGTGCATCAGTACAAAGACTCAGTGAGCTCTCCATCCTTAGAGAGTGCATGGTCTCAGGAGCCAAAGCTGAAGTCATTATACCGGTCAACATGAAAAAAACCACTTGGGGATACTGCTTTCATTATTAATTAATCCTCTTGCTAGACAGTCGGAGGCTTAATAAAAGTAACCATCCACTGTTAAAACACAATAAAAACAAGAAGAAAAAAAAAAACCAAAACAAACCAGAAAGGATTTAAAGTTCTTTTCTCCTGAGAAAGAAAAGGCACAATAACAATGGCAAAAAGGAGGTTATGACACACAGAAATAAAGCTGCAATAAACTGTTTCCTACAGATAACTTACCTACACAAACCTGCTTGTGTCCCAAAGCAAGACAGCCACATTTACATTGTGCAGGGGCACAGAGCCTAAGCCAAGAAAGCCTGCTGGATAGGAGATGGCTCTGCTCAGAAGACACGTTAAGCAACCCTGCATCACATTATCAAAACCAAAGGATGGTGCAAAGGATGATCCTAAGATACCCAGTGGGTACCTTGATACTCTTTAGTTCAAACCAGAAGTGTCTGCGCTGCATTCAAGCTGGCCTTGCACGAGGTATCTGCAACACAACCCTCAAGACTTCCCTTTACTGGAATATATGCTAACTTAGACAGGGCACTGCAGGAATGCATTTGCCCTGATTTAGGACCCAGAACAGCTCTATGCATTTATCTGGCATCATGGCTGGCCTAGAAAACCAGAAAACCTAGAAAACAATGTACCGAGAAAGCGAAGAGCGGTACAGAACTCTTCCCATGCACAGAAACAGCAGCAATTGTCCTTTACTCAGGCTACCTCAACACTCTACCACATAGACACAGATTTACTGTTTCCCTAATTTAAGTTTGGTATGAAGCTTTCAAAGGGATGCTGAATTCAAACAGAGCACAGTGCCTAGAGAACAGGCTAAACTCTTCTTTGTACAACGACTTCTTCTGATGGGCCACCCAGAAGCAGGAACAGAACACAGAAATACAGAATACGTTTGCACATCCTGTACCACAAATAATTTAAAAATAATTACAGAACAATAGGTTACTATTACATATGTGTAGTAGGACTTCATTTCTTCACCATACAAAAATTGTTCTCCTGCATTCTGCACTTGCAATCTAAAGCAGAAAATAGCAAGCAGCCTTACAAGAAATGCTGTTAGAGCAAAAACTCTTAGGATGCATAAAGTGAAATTATTGCCTCCATGAACCAAAAAACAAGGAACAACATTTACATTTTATTTTATGTCCTTTTTTCCACAGGCAGATTATAAACAATAAATCAATAACTTTGCCTATGCTTTTTGATACACTTCAGAAATTTAAGTGAGGTTTTGCCACACCCACGATAAATCATTTAAGCCATTTATTAATTATCCAACTTTCAGATACTTGGTTATACCGTTGCTGTTCTATGATACAGCATCTCTACAAATACTGCTTCTAAAAAGGCAATGTTTCCTTTCAAGTTCAAACTGCCACAGAAATGTTCCTTCTTCCTCCACCATAGCATCCAAATTCTTCTTTTTCCCTTCTTTCCCAAAATGACTCATCTACTGATGCCTCAGAAAGAACACTAGTTTGTTTTACTCTGACGACATCTCATCATTTTAAATTCATTAGTTCTGGGATAGGTTGTCACAAAAGGACAAAAGAGATTCTCTGCTTCTCTTAAAAAGGAGGTGATTAGAGTTTGTTGAGATTGCAAGTTGACTCCTGGAATACACTCTACTGACCGAAAAACCTGATGCAAACAAAAATACGTCTAGGGTTGATATCACTGCTTTAAATGCAAATTAAATTTCCATTCTTATGGAAGCCCCTCTTTCTAAAATTAACATAACTTTTGCAGAAAATGAAGTCAGAAATAACGTTTTCTCCTGAAAATTCCAGTGAAAAAATAAAGCAGCCTTACCTCCTTGTCTGCCTTTATGAGGTAGTAAAGTATCAGAAATAAGGGGTCCATTGGTGTAACAAACAGCAGGCGGCCATCTAAGTGACAGATATGTAAAAGTAAGCTTAGTACCAAGAGGCAAAATATACTGACCTTTTTTTTTTTTTGTTAGGATGTTTTTCAGGAGCGTGGGCAAGAAGGAGAGAATTTTTTTTTCAGTAAGTATCCCAATATTTTAATAAAATGGGCAGGAAAATAGTATTTGTGATTTTATCTTAAAAATACAGCGATAACTCATTTCTCAATCCTGTCAAACCAAAGCACAAGCTCCACTGTAGGTCTGCTGGCTTCAAGCGCTCTTAAGTGTTGCCTTTTTCTGGACTATATTAAAACCAGCAAAATTGAAGCTGCCCTCTGTTGGCAGATTTGGGTGTAACAGAAACTTGTTTTGGGATACCAAATATATACAGTACACTCCACCTCAAACACTGGGCAAGGCAACACTGTGCTGGCAGAAGAGGTAGGCAGGGCAAGAAAGAATTTCAAGACCTAGTTTAGTTAGAGCTGCCTGTCATGTGTAAGGGGACATTCTGCATGCAGTCTCCTAATAGAACAAAATAAACTTAAATAGATCAGAAAATATGGCTTAGTATGTTGTAGTCAAAGTTACACAGAAAAGAAGAACTTGATCTCCCACTGAAACAGACACCTCTGCCCATCTGGAGCTCATTGCAGGACAATGGCTTAGTCAGGCTTTTTGTATAATTGTAGATAATTGGAAACAAAGTAACATCAAGGAAATTCACTAACGAGACCCAATAATTGATGACAATTTGACATTAATTCACAAAACAAAAGCAATTTTTTTTTTTTAATCACATGATTAAGATAATTACAGAAAAGGAAATCCTATTGCGATGGCCCTAAAACTAACAAAAGATGGGGTGGGAAGAATGTGGTTTGGACAAAGCTGATACCCCATCTAACATCTGTATTACTAACATGACACATTGCGTGAAGCAAAGCAAGCATCAGGACTACTTACAAACATGAAGGCTTTGATAATAAAACTAGAGGGAGTAAAAACACTAACCACTTTCTCAAAGCTTCCATTTACATGCTCTCCACTGTACCTCCACGAAGAGGTATTTTCATTTGTTCTAAAGAGTTCAGACTCACTATAGGTGTATAAAGACCTCTCCCCCCTTCTCTGCAGATAACAAGATAATTTGCTTTAACTGCAAACATAGAGCTTTTTTGTGTGGTTCTTCCCCTGACTGTTTCAGAGATGCAGCAGCCCTAACATTCAGGAACAATTTTTCCCCCTGTATCTTTTAAAGCAAACTGAGGCAATGATTCCTTAAGGCAACTGTTTCCCAAGGGCCAAAATAGAGGTTAGAAAGGGAGGGGTAGAATACAATATGGACATAACTGGGAGCAGGGAGCAGATCCAGTCTTTTGGCTCACCCCCAGATGGAGCAAGGAAAAGCTCACAGACATACCGCTTGCATTGCTATATGCACCTGCAGAGGATGTTTGAAAGTTAACATACGCTTTGGGATATTAACATTAAAGAAGGCATATGTCTGGTGGGGTTGCTTTTATTTATTACTATAAATGGTCTTTTTTCTAGTTAAAAAAGGACAAAATAAATATACCTTCATCTCCTGAATTAATACTTATTGCTTGGTCTATGGACATGCTGGCAGAGAAATACTACTCTAATAGCATCCTTACTGATAAAGGAATGTTAAAGCTGTCACAAGTAGTTACATAAGTTTCCTCCTCATTTTCAGAAAGGCGAGCTAGGATCAGAGAATGACTGGGATTGTATAGATGAGCTCACTTCAGACAAAACACTGAAATGGCATCTACAGACAGCAGGCCTATCCTGAGAACCCAGCACTCACACAGGGGACTACAGAAGTAATTAAAAGAAAGCAAGACCATACATTCCAATGCTTGGAGCTCTAACACACCGCTCTGGTTAGCTAGCTAAGGCCTTCCAGCCCTTTTTCCCTCCCGTAGGATAACACATATTTTACTTACACTGAGGACTTGCTGGTCTGACTGACAAGGCAGGCTAAGTATTTTATGGTTTTATGGCACTTAAGTTTAAATATAATTGAATGACTTCCCCCCACCCCCCACCCCTTCCTCAAAGACAAATGAACATCTGTCTAATTGAGGCTGCCAAAGGCAGCCTTTTAAAGAGAGACCACAAAGCCCCCAGCCCTGGTTAAATCCAGATGGCAAATGAGTGTATCAGAAGGTAGGGATGTGATGCAGCATTCCTCAAACAACTAGGAAAAACACCTGTAAATTTACTAGAAGAGAGAGGCAAGGTCTGTGTATGAACATTAGTTATAGTTGGGGGAAGGATACGTTATATTACTCACCTTGTTGAACAGTCTGACCTATAAACCAGGAACGATATTCCTCATGAAAAGCTTTTACTTCAAACAGCTGCTGTGCACCACTATTGAATAAGTAAAGGGTTGCTTCCCCTGTCGAAAAGAAATCTGGTTTGTGTTTGTAAGCTTTCACAAAAATCAAAAGAATACCCAATACATCTGAAGAATGTGCCTTATATACGTACAGACACACAAACATACACACATTCTACATAAACTCACTACAAAGAAAACTCAGACAAAGAAAACTATTATATACAGATGTTCGTTTACCAGCTCTATAAACCAAACCGAATTTGAATCAATAAATAAGATGTGTGAATAGTTCATCTTACAATACAAAGCCTTTGATCCAAACCCAAATCAAAATCACTTGAGAAATCAGCTTTTGTCCGTACTGAAGGAGGAAGGTGGAAAACAAGAAAATTCCCTCTCCTTCCATCATGTTTGTCTTCAAGATACCAGACTCTGGGTTAGGGGAACAAAAGTCTCAAACCTTCAAGTGACAATTTGAAATAATTTTTTTTTTTTGTGCATCAAAATGGATTGCTGATGACTCAGCACATGTAGACAAATAAGGTGAACAAGGAAGCTAAAAGAAGTTGCTTTGAAATGCCCGTCAGAATCTTGATCATAGAATCATAGAATCATTAAGGTTGGAAAAGACCTCTAGGATCATCAAGTCCAAGCGTCAACCCAACACTACCATGTCTCCTAAACCAAGTCCCGAAGTGCCACGTCTACGTGTTTTTTGAGCTCTTCCAGGGATGGTGACTCCACCACCTCTCTGGGCAGCCTGTTCCAGTGCCTGACCATTCTTTCAGTAAAGAAATTTTTCCTACTATCCACTCTAAACCTCCCCTGGCACAGCTTTAAGCCATTTTCTCACGTCCTATCGCTAGTAACTTGGGAGAAGAGACCAACACCCACCTCGCTACAACATCCTTTCGGGTAGTTTGGAAACGAAAAAGAAAACTTTATTTTACGCCACCCCGTAGCATGGCTCTGCCGTTTCACATTAGTTCTGGGTTATAATGAAAGGGTGACAAATATCTTGCAAACAGGATTGGCATCTTCCATATCTAAAACAGGAAGTTGCCAGAACTACAGAAGGGGCCACTGAAATTTGGTCAGCTGAGTCTGTTGGCTGGACTGGTCCTGTCTTAGTTATCAATCCATCTTCTTCAAGAGACAAGAGGAACTACAACATGGCAGTCCTGCTCAAAACACATAAATTGCAAAGCTGCACAAACTTGCAGATTATGGGCTGGTGTCGTGGTTTAGCCCCAGTCAGCAAATAAGCACCACACAGCCTCTTGCTCAAAAAATCTCAATGTAAGCCCCTGCAAGCTGATGTCAGCACTGCTGTTCTCAGTCTGCAGAGATCCCTAGGTGTGGAGGGGGTCAGCTAAAATGGGCAGACACATATCTTCCCAAAAATGACTGATAATGCATTTTTCCCCCTTTATCCAAAAGGCTGACCAGATGTTTAACCTTGCCTAAGGATATAGTTTCAGTTCTCTGATAATTTTTCTTCTGTGGAGGGGAGGAGAAGAGTGAAGAGTAGATATAAGGGGGAGCAGAGGTTTCAATCATTACCATGTGCTTCTCAAGAAGGGTCTAGACCATAGTTTGATCAGCACCAGATGTCAAACTACTCACAGAAGTCCTCACTGAACAACTTAAGACTCCTACCAGTGAGCGCATGTCGTGGTTTAACCCAGCAGGCAGCTAAACACCACACAGCCATTTGCTCACTCCCCCCTGGTGGGATGGGGAAGAGAATCTGAAGAGTAAAAGTGAGAAACCTCACGGGCTGAGATAAAGACAGTTTAATAGGTAAAGCAAAAGTCATGCACGCAAGCAAAGCAAAACAAAACAAGGAATTCATTCACTCCTTCCCATCAGCAGGCAGGTGTTCAGCCATCTCCAGGAAAGCAGGGCTCCATCATGCATAACGGTTACTTGGGAAGACAAATGCCATCACTCTGAATGTTCCCCCTCTTCCTCCTTCTTCCCCCAGCTTTATATGCTGAGCACAACATCACATGGTATGGAATATCCCTTTGGTCAGCTGGGGTCAGCTGTCCCAGCCGTGTCCCCTCCCAACTCCTTGTGCACCCCAAGCCTGCTCGCTGGTGGGGTGGGGTGAGAAGCAGAAACGGCCTTGATGCTGTGTAAGCACTGCTCAGCAGTAACAAAGACATCCCTGTGTTATCAACACTGTTTCCAGCACAAATCCAAAACACAGCCCCATACTAGCTACTATGAAGAAAGTTATCTCAGCCAAAACCAGCACAGCATGCTAGCCAAATGCAGTGGTGGGCAACAAAATCCCAGGAAAGGGACCATTCCTACTGCCTAACTCCAGCTCCTTAATTTCTTTGCTTATGTTAAAAGGACAGTCAACATAGGTTCCCAACAGTATTGTTAGACAGAAACTCTGGAGGATGGACAGAAAACCTAGGCAGCTTTGCTCAAAAATTTACCACTTCAGTTGCTTAAGTCTCGTGGTACGGTTACTTTGCTTCTTTTAGTTCAGCACTTTGAAAAATGCTTCTTGTGGTACTTCTGAATTGCAGGCTGAATCCTAGTTTATATAGTCCTTGTAAGGGATAGAAATTTTGTCCTTTTTACCTGTCTATAAAAAGGACCATGCATACTTTTATTTAATAAAGTGGTTAGCATGAATTCTATAGTGCGCTGAGTCCTTCAGTGCATATTTATACAATATCTGGCATCAACAATTCATCTGTTAGACCCAAACGTAAGGAAAATACATTAACAGGGTGTTCTCAGTCCTTCAATTTTCAGATCCTATACTTGTAATAAGCTACATAACTGAAAGTTTATGCAAGTCTATAAATAAGCTCCTGTAAATTCTAAAGGAACACACCCAGGCAATCATCGTACTTTAGGTTTTCCCCAGAAACCTTTCCCAAGATCTCTGATTCTACAAGGTAAACAGATCTCTTCTTCCACAGAGAAAAACAAATTAATATCTACACTTTTAAAAACATAACAAATCAAAAGCAAATATAATACAGCAGGGAGAAAATTTCTGTGGCTATGTATTCCCACTGTAAATCTGAGCAACCAAAAAACAGGTATCATGATGAGTAAGTGATTTTACGTTCTGTATCTATTGTTTTTAATTATTTTCCTCTTTCAAGAAAAAGTAGCAGTTACTATATTGTGACATTAAAATGTACCTGAAGACTTTAATTACAAACATATATAAATATAAGCAGTGAATTTCAAAACAAAAGCATACAACTTAAATCTACAGAAAAGAAACAAGCTTATGAAAAGAAAAAAAAAATCAGCATGAAATGTGTTTTTCAAAAAAAATATGTTAACCCTAACAAAGGCTTACTGCAAGTTTCTGTTGCAGTATTTCATACTCCAATTATTACATTATTCATGTAATAATAGCAAATCCTTGACAAAAAGAACAATCTGACTACAAGAAAGTAACTGTGGGATGGTGGTGTCATTATATTGCCTGCATTTGCTGGTCTTTCCAATGTATTTTGAACTCAAAGTGCCTCCTCATCTATTAACAAGAAAAGAGACACCACCACTTGGGACCAAGGAAAGAAGAAAATCAGTTTTAAAAGTTAAAAGACTCAAACAGCTTGGTAAGTATAAATGAATCACTTCTTCTAACTCTATTTATTTTATACCCTAAGATGAATGCTATGAAGCCTAAATTTGGATAAAAAAAAAGCCCCGGCTCAACACCCAACACTGTAAGCTCCCCAAAACTAATGCGCTTAAAAACAGAACTTAAATTACACCTCTTTTTTGTGCTGCCAATATTCCTGATGAATAAACAGCTCAATCAATTAAAATTATAAAAGAAATCCTTGCATTTCTTATAAAAGAAATGTTTGCACAGCATTAACTATCTGGCATCACCAGCAGTATCTTTGGCACCTAAGATTTATACTATCATCATTATTTCAGCTTGCAAAATATGAATCTTTTGGTGGTGGAAGGAATCAACCAGAACATTAACAGGCTCATGTCACAGTTCCAAAACTTGCCTGTGCTTGGATTGCGCAGTTTTGTGAACAAAGGTTCGCTGTCAGGTGTCTTAGGGTGGTCAGTAGCAGCCTCTGTAGGGGGAGAGGAAAAAGTTATAAACTTGTAAATTGAGAAGTATTTCATGTTCTGCCATGCTTCTCCAAGACATTCAGAATTAATTGGATTGACACTTTTTGAAAACTCACATATTTTCTCCCTAAAAGTTATATGCCTCAGCCCAAATTCATCCTACCTGATCAAGGCACCTAGATTATGATTTCAGACTTCCTGGCACTCTCTATCTGCCACAGGAAAGATATGCCCTTGGGGATTATTTTGATTTTGAAAACCAATTCCCCCTAGAGAGCCTTAGGCAAGGGAGCTCCTAAGTCTGACATCTCAGTTAAGTGAGATGAACTGTTATGTTGCCCTGATTAGTCACAACGACAATGAGAATGCTTTGGTAAATTAGGCCAAGCATAGTGTGGACATTAAAAAGTTAGAAGTGCAAAAGGCAAAATATTTGTGGAAAGAAACAGTGGTCCTCTAAAGCCTTCAGGAAGTCAGATTATGCAGGAATATGGGGCAGGAATTGCCTGAGTGGCTGTTACTCGTGTGAAAAATATACACACTTGTTTACCTGTAACATATAATCCTGAAAAATAAAGAGTGCATTTAATTCCCCCCACAGGAAAAAGAAGCTGAGAGAATACAGCACCTCTGGCTTAAGCCTCTGACAGTTGTTCTCTTTTCTGTGTCTTTAAGCAAAAAAAGACAAAAGCAGAGCCACAAAAGTACGATTTCTCTGTGAAATTTAAAAAAAAAAATTAGAAAGGAAACAGCTCCCACAAGGATGCTGATCCAAGGCTGAAAAAACATCTATAAGGAACCCCAGTTAATTATACTCTATCCAAGTTCTCTCTGTACGAAAGTCTAACTTGTATTTATGAAAACAACTTCCCACATCTGAATGAAGAGCAACATGACAGCATCATCCTTCTTAGCTTGCACACTGCCAGTTCTGTCCCAGTTCCCTTCATATAGGCATTCATCAGAGCAAGGAAAATTACTAAACATTTCACATGCATAACCAGTATCCAGACCCCAGAGAATGGACTGATGGATCAGGCTGACGTTTGCGTTATGGTGCTGCTGAGGAAAGCGGAGAGGAGCAGCAGAGGTGGGCTGCACAGCTATTCACAAGGGAGGCTGTTGGAAGGAACACAAGTGCCACATCATCCTTCCCCTTTCGGTAGCATCCAGGAGGTTTGCATAGAGGGAGATAGCACAGTTCTTCTCTGTGGAAAACAGGGAAGTAGGAACCTCAAGTACAACCAAAAATAGCTGTCCTCCACTCTGGCTGAAAGCCTATCCCCAACACATCCAGAAAGGACAGGTTAACTTCTCACAGGTTGTTCACTGGCACCTCAGTGGCAAAAAAAGACCCAAATAACCCTCATCTTTCATGTCCGCTCCTGGTTATTCAGTTGCATCACAAACAGAAACTGCTCAGATAAAGACAAGGGCTTAAAAAGCAACTGTGTTTTGTGATTAAGTGGCGGAGGATAATAGTTCTCAGAGGGGTTCAGAGAATTTACAGTCATTTTCTTCCCCTGAATTTTTAGCTGGGCCTTCAGGTGGCTTGAAAAAGTGCTTTAAAAAGTTTCAATATAGGTTGAGGATTTTTAATGGAAAAAGTCCGTATTTGCTAACCAGACTTGCTTCATATGCTGATACATAAACACACACGGTTGTCAAGCTCCATTTGCCCTGGCAAAGGTGAACATCAAATTTCTAGAGCTGTGTATATTTCAATCCTTGACCACAGTTTAACATTAGTGTATTTTTTGTTACTTTTTAAAACACTACAGTGATTAATGACAGTGGAAGAAACGCACTGCATGTGTTTACTTTGATGTGTTTCACATGAACATGTTAAAATATACACACTAAATATGAGTTTCAAAATTTAAAACAAAAAGCAAAACAAAAAAAACCCCAAAGGAACTTTTAGCGCTCACTTGCTCTGCTTTCTTCATGCATAGATTTATGAACACTGGGAATAAGTCCAGCTGAGCCCTAAGTTGCATCTTGTGTAACATGAACAATTAAGTAGACAATCCTTCCTAATGTAGCTGTTTTTAATGAAGTTCACATCTTTATTTAGTTGATATGTTCTTTTCCTAACCTTCTAGTAACACACTGAATTTATCCATTCCCGCTAAGCCTGGGAGACACCTGGACATAGTGAGCAATGGTGTAATAAACCAAAGGGATACAGTGTCCCATCTCTTCCTCATCAGCCCTCTGCCTTCCTAACCCAGACAACCACCCTCCATCACTAAGGCCTCATGCTATCCCAGGATCAGCACCCTCTGCTCTGCCCCTTTGTATGCGCAGCCAGGCCTTGCAGCTGCCTTGGCTCAGCCAGTAGCTCTTCCCCATGTGAAGAGAAGCAGAGTTCTGCCCATTTAGTTCTTTGGTCCTCCCCAAACTCTGTGGGGTTTATCACTTCACAAAGGACAGCAGTGATCATACCCTAAAATGAACAGTCTGAGTTGAAGCCTTCAGTCCAAGTATCTCATGCTGATGGGATTGGAATATACGTCACATTCTCCACACAGCTGCCACAGAAGATGGTTTACCAGAAGGGACACGCACATGCGCGCACACACAAGAACAAGGGAGGAGTGGGCAAGGGCAAAAGTGGGTTCTTTGAGTTTCTCTTACCTTCAGTTTCCTCAAAATGTAGGCAATACCCCACTCCATTTCCAGGGGCATCTGAAGTATATTTTTGTTACAGATTGGCTCTACTAGATGTCAAGTTGGCAGATAAAAAGAGGCAACTGGGAGAATGACTGCCTGGAAAACTGGATGCAATATTAACATGGCCTTAATGGCGAAGAAGGCCCTATTTATCTGAATTTAAACACTTCATGACTAGGAAAATGCTGAGCAAGGGATTTCTGAAGTTAGGTGTCCAAACCTAACTTGTGTGTGTTCTGGTCTTTAGCCAGGAAAGGTAACTGGATTTCTTTAATGTCATTACATTTATCAGTCCTTGTATTTGGGCAAGGATCTCCTATAGCTAACTAAATAAAGACTTCTTAAAAAGCAGTACTGTAGCAATTTTCTAGCAAAACTAAGAGTTAAACTAGGTCTTTTTTTTTTTTTTTTTTTTAGTTTTACGATTCACATCCAGATAAGAAATAATCTTACAGAAAATAAGCAGACAAAAGGGACATTACAGGAAGAGCTTTTTTGTTAGATCCTAAAGGAAAACATCACATGGTTGCCACTACATTTACTACAACAGTTTCCATAGCTTAGCCCTGAGAAACTCGTTCATCTACAAGAATAACAAATGAGAGAGGTAAAACCTTTCTGACTAATATTACACTCTCTACCAACTCTCTTGCAGCTGTAAGCTGCAGCTAACACACCGTAGGTACAGGTCAGCTTACTAAAAGATGTGCCAGTACAGCATGCTATTCTCCTAGGACAACATTCACTACAAGGATAGAAAAAACTGATACAATAGTACAGAGGGGCTCAATTTATCCTGTCCAAGGAGGCCACTCTCTAAATTGCCAGGGAAGACAGATGACAGGCACTTCCAGGAGGCAGCTGAACCCACTTAAAGCCTAAATCCACCTGTATCATCCCCTGCAAGTATATTCCTATCTCCATTGAGCTTACAGACACCTCCAGCAACACAAAATGAATCCAGATGCAGTACCACTACAGTTGTACCAGGGGAGAGAGTTCTGAGGTAAGCACAATTCAGGTCAATTAAATGCCAACACTGGGCTGATAAGTATATCTACTTTGCTTAAGTATAGTCTACTGTTCATTCACACAAAGCCCATCTAAAAATGTGGGTGATATATCCATCAGTTGTCCTGTCCCAACAGACAGAACCTTGGAATCCTGAAGCTAAGCAAAAGAGACCATAAAAGCTTAAACAAAGCTTTCCATTACAGAAAAGGAGAAAAACCTACTAAAAAAAGTATTTTGTGGAGGTCAGATGTACAACCAGGCAAATTCTATAAAATATATAAACAGAACAAAGTGAAAATGAACCAGCTGTCAAAGGACTTCTGGTAATAATTTCTTCCACAATGGATAGATATGAGGCACTAATGAATCTGGCCATCAAAAAAAAAGTGTTAGCTGGTACAGCAACGTGAATAAATTGGAAAAGAACATAAAACTCCCACTAAGATCTAGGAAACTGTTATGGATGATGCAAGGTCTATTCACCTTTTTTTTTTTTTAATTGCTTATAGAATACTATATATAACATACTAATATCAAGTTATATGGAATTCCCATTCAAAAAGCTGCCAGCCAAGCAAGCAAAAAGGCTGTAAATATCTGTCAATTGCGTAAGAGGAAAAAACCCTCTGAGAGCACAAATTTCCCTACCACCATCACCCTGCAAAAAACCAGGATTATTTAAAAGTCTGGAAATATAAAGTTAAGATTTCATTTAAAAACAGATATTAAACCATACGTCACCTACACAAGTCTTTTCCATTCCCTTCTTCTAACCACGCACAAAAGGTGTGTCAGATGGAGACATTATGATGGAGCCCATTAAATGGACATTGTATCGAAGACCTTAAACTATGTAGCCTAAGGATACAGATATGTTAGATCTAATAATAATTTTATTTATGTTCTTTTTCGAATCAGTCAACCCTGAAGTAAATGGTTTTAATTCAGTGCCTGTGTCCTCTGTCCTGCAGCATGCCCTGAAAAAAGCCCAGTGAAAATTAATTAATAAATCCAGTACTTTGTATCACCCAAACTTTTGACAATTTTTATAAGTTACAAGGTAATTAACTATTAGCATAATGAATGAATTCAGGTATGCACAGACTGAGATTAGTTTCATGAATGGCTTCAAATGACCAAAGATCACAGGCCACTGAAAAGCGCAGCCCTGAGGTCCCCACCTCTGTTCCCTTCCTGTTGCACAGCTCTGCTGCTTTCTTTCCATCAAAACTAGCTGTCTTGTGGCCACACAAGTCGGCTCAGTTCACTGACCCAGCTGAGAAGTAACCAGTCACAGAAAAGAAGTATTAATTTTCACCCAGATCAGTAAGCTATCCTCACTCACCATATGGTTACATGATCACCAGAACAAAGGGACAGAACCCAGGGGAGGAGCAGGCAGCACAGAATATAACCTACTCTATATGTGACACTGGGGCCTTTGACCAGTGTAAGCTAATTAGAAAACTAGATCATGTGTGACTACAGAGGTGGGAAAGCAAGAGATGAGCCACAAGACTACGCTGTTGTCTCCTTGGCTCACAATATTCTCAGGGGAATACTAAATGGCACACAGATTGATTTACCTCTGCAAACAGCCTCTTTTGCAGGTGCTTACATATAAGGTATGGCTTTGCACTTGCACACACTTGATTTTTGGAAATACCTTCTTAGCTGTTACACGGTTATGTTAACTTGATGTTACCTCACCACCTTTCCCTCTCCTTGACCATACATAGTACTAGCTTCAGTGATGGGAGTTTTGCCATGCCTGTTGGTTATCAGTTTGGTAATCATAGCATTTATTATTTGGTGCCCTAAGGAAATAATGTTTAATGTGACATAATTTACATCCCTTAAAGTCTTTCTGGCTCCCACTTCACCTGAAAATCCTACAATAAAACACAATGATATCTAAAGTGGTACTGTTTTCTATCTTGTGCTAAACTTCACATGGAAATGCTACTAGATGTTTTGAGTGGTCTTTTGCTCCAGCACACAGCTATGCAACACAGCTAAATATTAAGACCTCTGCCTGACAGCATCTTTTGGCTTCCACTTATGCTGGCACAGTTCACTTCTTAGGCCAAAAAAACATGTTCATGGACTCATTAGCAGCAATGGACAGTACTAATTCATCCGTTACTGAAAACTAGATGCTAGGCAGATCATGCAGGGGTTTGAGCTGAACGAAGGAGAGGTCAATCTTGAGAAGTTCAAGAACAGGTTATCACTGGAAAGAATAAAAACTTCAGACTTCCCTTCTCAATATTTATAGGGTCAACACTGGTGCAGCTGTATTACTGGCTGAATCAGCCCTATTCCCATGTGCGGAGAGGCCTAAGTTGGCATTAGTTGGTCTCTTCCAAGCCAGATGGCAGAAAGCAGAAGTAGGAGATGGTGTTACACATTAAAACATCTCTTTTCAGTTATTTTATTTGCTATGCTCCCTTCTGGCTCCTTAGCTTGCCAGTTATATCTGCTTTATACACAGCTGAGCTCAGTATGCCTTTTAAGAGATGACATATAAGAAATGGTGCAAATTACCTGCAGGCAAAAGGCTTTGTTCAGGAGATGCAAATGCCAGTTTAGGGGGAGGTTAAGTAAAATATGCCCACAGAGTGCTAACTTCTAAAATAAGTGTGTTCACATTCACCTTATTAAAAAAGTATATAAATATGTGCCCCTATTTTATATAATATTTCTAATGTTTTAAGTCAGCTGTTAAAAAACATACATATTTCTTTATTGCAAACATTATTTCCAACTTCTTTATCTAAATTATTCTGGAAGTATTAATGTTTGAGTATCCTGCTCAATTTTAACATTCATTATAACTTCAAAATCAAGCTCCCTAACAGCCCAGCAGTGTGGTCTATTTTGGAGCAGGTAAGTTTTTTAAATGCTAAATAAAAGCACGTAACAAAGCATTAAGTGCAAGGTGCGAGAATGCAAAAAAAAAATATAAACCCTGCCTACTTCAGATTTTAAAGCAAACTACTTCTATGCATTGAGTATTCCACGGCTTCTTTTGCTATGACATCTTCACTCAATATGACCCAAAATTTTCAAGTCAAATGCTTCCTCTGTTGTTGCACAGAGACAAGAGTTCCTTAGTCTCATTTGAAAGAACGAAGGATTAATTTAATGTGTGCTGATGCCCTATGGTTTGGCATCACAGTCCATTTATTTCTGCCTCCACCTGACTTTTGACATATATGACATTTGTTCAAACAACTTGCCAAGTCTAATGTGAAACTGCCCCTTTTATTTTTAAGTAATTTCTAAGAATAACGGGATTGTTAAATTTCCCTCCCCCCTTGCAACCCTTCCAGTGCTATTCATATGGCAGTTCCCATACAACAATAAAAAGCTAATCAATTTACCGTTTAAGAGAACAGCAGACTGAAAAAATGTAGTCAACTAAACTTGGCTAGCTCAGAAAAATAAAGGTTGAAAATAATTTTCAGTTTGCAACTAATCCCTACTTCTTTTCCTAATACAGACAGGCACAGAACAAACTAAATACAGCAGTCTTAACTTTAGGCGTAGAGTGGAACACCAGACTTAGAAAACTGCCTTCAATTCCTGACCTCTTTGCTAAAACCAGTGAAGGACATATGTATTTCCAGTTCTGACATAACACCTATCCCTGAGAAAGTGTACTGAAAAGAGGCTGCCCTTCACACCCATCCTGTTAAGCAGCTAGTATGATTTTGGTTGCTATTGGTAAGACCAGTCTGAAGTCATTACATAAGAATGTCTGTTATACAGATCTACGCCATGCACAGCGACTTTATTCCAGTATTGAGGGTTTTCCAGAGCCATAGAACTGCCCTTAGGACCCTACAATTAGGTGGGGTCTCAGTATTATTTTTCTGTCTAGAAAATAATTTCTAGTTCTTATGATTTTCAGAGAAAACATTAAAAATGGTAGTTCCATGGGCTCAACTCACAAAGCAAGTAGAAATTTCCTATGTGCACATAGAAAAAAAGAATCTCATTGGTTCAGGTAGTAGAATTTTTAAAAATGTATATGAATACTCAGTAAACACAGGCAGAATCTCCTCTACTAAAGCACATCGTTAGCAACTTTCTAGCTGTGAGACGGCCAGGTTTTAATCCTTAGGAGCCACTTCTTGTACCTTGTACCTGTTCAGTAGCTAGATCAATACAACAGGAAGTCTGTATAGGAAGCTCTACATTCTCAAGGGTAAAGGGGGGCTCAGACACGTGGGTAATATAACATCCCTGATTATCCAACTACTACAAGAAATGCAGGAAAAGCACAATCTGGAAACTCAGCCACCCACCAGTGAAGTCCATGTGGGTCCTTCAGGACTTACTAGCACTTTGGTGTCTCTGTACCATGATTCCTCCAGAACTCCTGATTCGGGATATCTTCTTAACCATCGATGTCAACTACCCTGCACAAAGCAAGTTCAGATCTAGATTTCCAGCCAAGCTAATAAAATCCCCTGGAACGTGAGGCACCGCACAGAAACACCCAAGTGGGTCTGCACAGAGCCAGCTTGGGTCCATCAGGGCTTATTGGTTCAGACACTGTCTGAAAGCAGCTGCACTGCAAAGCTGGTCCTGGAAATAGCAGAGATGTGTTAACATGGCACAGCACTTGAACTAATAAACTTAGTGCTGAGCTGAGTCTGCTCTAGGCCAAATCTGGTGCCTGTATGTATATCCACAGCATAGTTAATTTGCAACTGGAGAAACTGCCCAAAGAATTGACTCTGTTTTGAGCCCAGTATGCAGAGCTCTACCGCTACCCACATGCCAAAGTCTTCTGTCCTCATCACCTCCCTCAATAGGACCAAACCCTCCACCTACTCTCTTCCTGTTTGTTCATAATTTTCTCTCTTGACTATTCATACCAGTTTCTCAACCTTCCTCTATAAATGTCCATGATAAGGCTGCACAACGTACACCAGTGGCTTCCAGCCTCTCAGGAGCGATTATCATGGTTACCACCCTCTCCTCATCCTACCTTCTCCACCAGACCAACTGTCATGGTTTAGCCCCAGTCAGCAACCAAGCACCACACAGCCGCTCGCTCACTGTCCCCCCCAGCTGGTGGGATGGGGGAGAGAATCGGAAGAGCAAAAGTAAGAAAACTTGTGGGTTGAGATAAGAACGGTTTAATAACTAAAATAATAATAATAATGATAATAAATTGTAATGAAAAGGAAAACAACTATAGAGAGACAGAAACAAAACCCAGGAAAAACAAGTGATGCAACCGCTCACCACCCACTGACTGATGCCCAGCCAGTCCCCGAGCAGCGATCACTGCTCCCCTGGCCAACTCCCCACAGTTTATATACTGAGCATGATGTCATACGGTATGGAATATCCCTTTGGCCAGTTTGGATCAGCTGTCTTGGCTGTGCCCCCTCCCAGCTTCTTATGCACCTGACAGACCATGGGAAGCTGAAAAAACTCCTAGACTAGTGTAAGCACTGCTTAGGAAGAACTAAAACATCAGTGTGTTACCAACATTATTCTCCTACTAAATCCAAAACACAGCACTATACCAGCTACTGGGATGAAAACTAACTCTATCCCAGCCGAAACAAGGACACCAACACTTCCTAACTCCTCTCCCCCTGACTTCTGGCGTCCCTCTTTGTCCTGCCCTTGGTGTTTCAATCGTTAACATAGGAACAATTATGCTTATAAAAACAAAACAGAAAGATGATTGTATTGGCATATCAAATCATCCTGCCTCCATGGAAAAAAATAAGTATCAGTAGAAACACCGTCAGAAGAGTTCTTACCAGGACATGGGCAGGCTACCTCTTCTAAAGCTAAAATTTGCTACCTCACCTAGAAGTTGCTCACCAGCCAGCCCAGATATGACTGTCTGAGGCTCTCCTTTCCCCTTCCTACTCAGACTTCCCTTGTGTGACTCTGACCCATGCCAAACAGAATGAGTGTTCTGGTGTGGCAAAGGACTGGTGAGAGCAATGACTGTCACCAGGCTTCTGATAAGAACAGTGAACAAGGAAAGAACGCCACAGGAAAGGATAAGGGTAGGCAAAGACTGACTGAAATGAAGCACAGGGTGATTGGCCTGCTGACTGAACATCAATTCTGTCTCTCACCTCAGGCAACTCTGCTCCCCATTCCCACCTTCACCCACCTCTATAATCCATGCAAAATACCTGCTGAGCTGTGTGGCTTGTAGCTCTGTCTTATGATGTGTAGGCATGAGATGGACACTACCGATCAAAGTTTTACAGCACCAGAAAGACAATGATAGAGTTAACCGCTTGCAACAGCAAGTGACAGAGCCTGGCCCTCTAGAACAGTTCAGGACGGCTGGGATAATACACATCATTGGTAAAACAACCACTCCAACTGCATTACTCCTCTAGCCATAATCATGACTTCAGCAAAGAACATGGGCAATTCTACCAGACAGAGGAGATTCCTTGTTTCTGAGCTGTTTCCAGACCACTGAAATCAATATAAAAATTAAGAAATCAGAAACAAAATTGACTCAGTCATCCAACATGCTCTGAACAGCAGAGCAGCAATTTAATGTCTATGCAATATAACATAGTGTATAAATGTGTACTGAAAGAAGGAAATTAGTAATAATTTTATAATCATCAATACTAAAGCAGACAAGCACTCTGCTCACTTTCTATGGCAATTAGAAAATGAAATCTGCCTGCTTTTTAGCTGCTGTGTTCCAGATATCAACCCGACGTTGCCAGTTGCTGAAGTCCAAATAAGAAAGAATCTCACCTTTCTCTTACATATGCTTTTTACACAGTTAAGTGTTTCTACATGTCACATAAGCAGCAAAACCATGGTCAGAGACTTGTGTAATATCAGACAGATTCTCAGAACAACATAATAACTAAGGAATCAAAGCAACACACACATCATTGTTGAGAACTCCAGCCACATCTTTGCCTAGATCCTAGCTCTAGGAAGCTACTGTTGAACCTCTAACAGTCTGAATAATTGAAAAATACTGATACTTAAGAAAGCAAGTTTCAGTTCTCATTGTTTTATTTCTATATTTCTGACAGACCTCATTCTTTTTTAGACTAAGATATCTAGCCTCTTTGCAGAACTAGTCACCATCCCCATCCACAGAGGAAATTTTAAGATGTCACAATCAAAGCAAGATGAATGGCATATATCCAAGTGGAGATGCTATTAGGTTGTGTAGGATGGTATACATCATTAACCTTACAGGCTGTTATAGGTGGCAGACTACCCAGGTGAGTAGTTCAAACTAACTTAAGCGCTTGAAACCAGGACCTGAGAAAGCGCCTTTATTACAAGAAAAATTTTGGAGCTTCTTGCATAGCATTAAAACACAACTTGCTCCTTCCTCCCACTATGCATAGAATAATGGCCACAGCTAAAAGAAAATAAATAGGCTATTTACACCTAGAAGGTGGTGTTAGACTTATTAACAAATGGTATTAAACTCACATCCAGAACCAGATGCTGCAATTATTTACACCGGTCATTTTAAAGCATGTATGTAGCATAATACCATGCCGGTATTATGAAGATGTGGATTGCCATATGAATAAAATTTAACATAGTCAAAGAAAAAGATTTTTTGCTATAAATCCAACTGCATCCATCTTCATTCCTAAAAGTAATCAGGTCTTCCCACTACAAATTCTGCTAAATGGCCAATGAAGAACTTCTGAGTTCCATTCAACAAAGCAGTTAAGAAATGCAAAACTCTGAAAAGTGATAGACATTAACTTTAAAAATCTCTTTTCTGCAAAAAATGTTAAAACCAAACTAAAATCCTTAAATCTATTTCATTTCAGCAGTTCTATTCATATGATTGGCAAGTCTCATCAGCCGTGGAGTTCTGAAATTATCAGCTACAGACTTTTTAAAATCACTATGTGCTTTGAGGTTCTACTAAGGCTTAATAAACTTCCTTGCAGGTCTGGAGTACTATATAAATTTTGTCAGAGCTGTGCTGGCATAATTGGTAATACAAACTGTCTGGCTTCATGAAAGTTACAAGCTCTGGCTCCAATCCTGCAAACACTTACTGAAGAATTTAACTTACTGCACAGAACTGACTACTCATGCATAAGTTAAGCATATTTGTAAATATTTGCACAGTATGGACATCTGTTGGCATAGCCAGTCATCTGATACAAGATTCAGCTTTAAATCCTAGTCTGCAGAGAGTCAATATTAAAAAAAAGGAATTCCTCACTTACAAATTCCTTTATTAGGCATCAAACATGTCAGATACCAAAGGGCGGAACTGAAAAGTTAAAACCAGAGGAGGAATCAGTGAAATCATAACAATTGGTTCTGTTTCTCATGTAACCAGAGAAGCCTAGTTTCTTAGGGATGCACATCTCAAGACTGAGCTCCTGCCTTTCTTTCAACCTTTGCTGAACTAAGCTTTTGCTATACCTTTCCTTCAGCGGTGCCATTTATAGCACTTATTACATCATCGCAGACATTTTCACAAAGCTCTTAAAATTACTCCGAAGAGCTCCTCCTTTTATCAGGTTTGGTTGAAATTAACACTTAAAAGTTTTGGGTGGGGGAAGAAATAGGCACAGTACAAAGCTGACCCACAGATAATTGTGGAAGTTGCATTTCCTCAGGAAATCAACCTAAAAAAAAGCACTTATGAAGTGCCTCCTTCCTCTTAATGTCTTGGAGTTTGAGCACATCCTGTTTCACTCACCCTCTTTAACCCAAAAAACCTTTCGTGATCTCTGAATTTAAAATTTTAAAACCTGATACTAAGCAGAAATAAATGTAAAGGGGGAAAGGCATCTGCCCATTTATTCAGCGCTAAGTGAGAGAAACTAAGCCTGCACGGTGTTTAAGGCCTTCTGTATACTGCATCTGCAGAGCAGCCATGTGGATTCTTTAGCCTACTACAGGGGAAGAGCTGAGATCTCACTCTGGCTTAGGACTTATAGTTTCCAAGGAGTTTGTTTTAAAGCTGAGGCTTAGGGCACTAAACCGTTTCCTTCAAAAAAAAGGAACGGACTAAGGGGATGGAGGCAAGGCGGGCTGCCAGCAGCGGGGAGATGACAGCGAGGCTCCATCAGGGACCTTGGTGACAAGACCTCTCTTCCACAGCTCCGCTCCCCACGGCTCACAACGCTGTTTGCAAACCGGGGGCGAGCTGACCTTTGGAAAACCCCTAATGACACAAAGAAATAAAACACAGAGATGCCGTGAAGGAAACAGGGTCCCTGGAGAGGAGAAGAGGGGTACTCTGTAGGGCCTTGTGTAAAGGCTGTGTCTCAAAACGTCCTTACCACAACAGGGCTGGGGCTGGCTGCATACAGCAGCCCAGAGACCTGCCCAGGCCCTCGGAGAAAGGCACCCGTCTCCTGCCCAAGCGACGGCCCCGCCCCGCCGCGATGCGGGCAAGCACCGCCCGGGCCAGTCGGCGGGGCGCGATGAAGATCGAGAGATCGGCGCTGCGGCTGAGCCTGTCCCACCTCGGAGCCCCGCTGGGTTACCTGGTGCAATCAGCACCCACTGGCTAGGGTGCGCGTCCGCGGGACGCTGCTTCGCGCCGTGCATGCTCCGTACGCCCCAGCCGCCGCTCCCGCCGCCGCCGCTCCCGCCGCCGCTCCCGCAACATGGCGGCCGGGGCGGGGCCGCGCGGAGGACGGCGAGAGGAAAGGCGGGAAGCGGCGCCGCGCGCTACCGCCCGCCCGGCGGCCGCGCGCCCCGCGGCCCCGCGCGTGGCGGCAGGATGCCGCCACCCGGCGGGCGGGAGAGGGGGGCTGGCGGCAGCAGGGCACTGAGATGGCTGGGGCTGCGCGGCCGCTTCTCCTCTGACCCCCCTCCCAGCCGGAGGGAATGGTACAAGCCATTGCGGGCGGGACGGAGAGCGGCTGAGTGGTCAGTTGTCTGTGGGTGTGTGGGGCGTCAGTCAGTCAGTCAGTCAGTCAGTCAGTCAGTCAGTCAGTCAGTCAGTCAGTCAGTCAGTCAGTCAGTCAGTCAGTCAGTCAGTCAGTCAGTCAGTCAGTCAGTCAGTCAGTCAGTCAGTCAGTCAGTCGTGTCTCGGAGCCCCTCTCCCTGCTCTCGGCCCAGGAGCTGACAGGCGATAGGGCTGCTTTCCCATCCCCAAAGGGGATGTTTTCCATCCCCTCGCACCCTGAGGGCTGGCAGGCAAAAGCTCCCTTTTACCCCCGTCCCATCGCAGGCCGGGAGGTGACTGTTTTGCAGGTCTGTGGCAGACGCTCGGGCGGCCATAGTGGAGCGGTGCCTGCCACTGTCCCATCGCCGCCAGCCCCTGGCAGGAGGCAACACCTCTGCTGAAAGCTTTGCCTTGAGGGAGGCACACCTTCCATTAGGCGCGATGAGTTTGGACCTGAAGGCAGAAATGCAGGGCTCCGCGGAGGTGATTAACGGATTTGAACATCTGATGTGAGGAACGGCCGAAAGCTGGGGCTGTTCAGCCTGGAGAAGGAAAGGCACAGGGAGGGGATCTTAATCCATGTACATAAATACCTCATGGAGGGAGCAAAGAGGATGGAGCCAGGCTCTTCTCAGTGGTGCCGACTGACAGGGCTCAAAGGGCACAAACTGAAATGCAGGAAATTCCATTTAAATGTAAGAAAAAATGCCTTTAGTGTGCAGGTGGCTGAACACTGGAGCAGGTTGTCCAGAATGACCACGGAGTCTCCATCTGCAGAGGTGTTAAAAACCTGACTGACCATTGCCCTGAGCACCTCCTGTAGCTGGCCCAGCCCTGAGCAGGGAGCTGGACTAGACCCTTTCCACCATTCCGTGGAACTTCAGTCCTCTAAGGCTGGGCATGGGCAGAGCCAGAGTCCTCTCATAACAGTCATCCTCCCCGGTGTGTAATATGATCCTGTTAAATAGGTCCTACACGTACAGATTGCACCGAGGAGCCATAGTCACAAAATAAGGTCCACACTTATGCATATTTTCATACACACGTACGTATGTACATAAACTTAGCTTTACCAACACAAGAATGGGTTGATGGCCACCATCCCAGAGATTTAGAATACAAATATTATATGTTATCAAAAGTATTAAGGTATTCATATCAATTGTAAATCTCAGAGATATGAAACAAGTATTAAAAACATACTGACATCTATGCCCCAAAACAGAGCAGAACTAACCAAGGCCAACATATGCAAAACAGCTGAGTTGATGTAAGGCTGAAAAAAAATAATTTCCTGAAGTTTGAGCATATACATTCATAACTCTGAGATTACATTGAATTTGTTTTATTTTAATTTTCCTGATTTTTTCCCCTGCTTGAAGTAGGGCAAGATCTAAGTGCCAAAGACCACACCACACCATGTGTTTTGAAGAAGTCCCCACTGAAATTACTTGCTTTCAAAGTGATTGCAATTTGCCGTAGCATATGCCTGGATTGCAACATTCACAGATGGGTCTTGTAAAACCCTCCTCAGTACTTGTGTTAGCAAAGAGAGAAAGAGGCTCCCGACTGTTCCACTGCAATCCATACAAGAGCACTGGAAGAGCAGAACAGAGCTTGTTGCAGTGTTTGAAACCTCCCTAGAAGGAAAGCCTTCCATACGGAGGAAAGGTTCTCCATAAATAACTACATCAATTTGGCCTCCAGTCCTGAAAATAACAACAGTTGCAGGCTGTTGTACTCCGCTGAGCTTAACAAAGCTCTGGAAAAGCCAGGAATCCAACCCTGCAAGCCTCCAGATGCAACGTGTGTCAGGGTCAAGACTAGAGGCATAACCTGCAGTTGTTCCAGACATCCTATTTCCTCCCTGGCTGTGGTGTGTGATGGAAATGTTACAGCAAACATTGCTGTACATTTACAAAACTGACTTATTGAGCTCACATTTTTCAAAGCACCGATCCATCCTTATTTAGGCACCTGGTAAGCAAGCTAATTTTCAGATGTGCTGAGTACTCCTAACATCAATTGAACTGAATGGATATTCCAGCTGTTCGTTTCTTGTGATTTATGAGCGTCTCCCACAATGCATATTGGCCATGGGATCTATAATGTCCTTTTCCAGGAACTTTCAGATAGAAATGTTTTTCTCAGATACTTCAAAATGCCCCGAACGGAAATTCCCAAATGGGCCTGAATAAGGCTCTAGAATGACATCAGTTTTGGAATAAAAATAATGCAGTAATTTATACATATTAAATATTTAAAACGTTCTGTTGTTACTCATGCACGTTTGAGATGTACTATCTGTCTTTATAAACAGAGGATATACTATATCATTATAAACAAAAGATATACTAATTAGGGATTTCTGTCAGGAGCTGATGATACTAAAATCTTAATTGCTTAAGAATTAAACACTTTCCCTCCAGGCTTGCCAACATTTTTAAACCTTAGTGATATCTCCCAGAAAGAAAATGCTGAAGTTTAAAACACTAGACTGATCTGAACTGCTGTGGTGATATCATTGTAAATACTCAAATCTTAATTTTACACACATGGGTATTCTCATTTGGGTCTGTATGACTCATCACATCCAGAAAGCTAAATGCATGCAATATGGGACTGCATCCTATCTGAGGACAATGGTTTTACACATTTCAGAGCCATTTGATGTGCATTCAGACTTCACCTGCACCCTGTCCATTCACTCGTTTCTGCTAGGGCTGCTTCTCATAATCCAAATGTCCGTGCAAAGGCAAGCATCCCTTTTTGCCAAACAAAAATGACTTACTTTCTGCTGCCAAAGAAACGCTACCTTTGTCCACCTTCAGCTGCAGAATTTACCCCTTCCTCCTCCCCTACGTGAGCTTTAAGTGAAGGAATTTTTAAATCTTGCTCGGAGCAAGAAACTAAACAATGTATAGAAAGAAGTGCAATTCATTGTTAAGTCCAGGTTGTCATTTAAAAGGCAAAAATGTTTCCACTTACGATTATGTTTCATTTTACAGTGTTTCAACAAACAAATTACATTTATGGGCCGAGTTTATCTGTTTTATGCTTCGGTGGCTCAAACATTTACATGCATAACTTTAAATCCATTGATCTGTACATTTAAGGGTCAGCTGTATGCATGCAAGAGTGTTACATTTTGTCCTGGTGAAAGGCCTATTGATACATGTAACTTTAGCTGATGTACCGGGATAATTATGACTCATTTTAAGTTATCTGGTTTGAAATACTGTTCTCTCTTCATCACAGGTCAAATTATTGTTTGGTTTGGTTTTATTCAAAACATGTGTGGCATTGAAACAAATCGAAAATATTTTTTTCGGTCTTTTCTTTCCTTATTTTTCTTGCTATTAGGCAAGACTCACACTCCTTTATCCTCATGACTAATGGTGGATACGCACAAAAAAAGAAAAACAACAGATAAATATGAAAAGTGAAAAGCCTAATAAAACTGTATAAGGAAATATGAATCATGCTTCATTATACATTAAAATAAGCTCATTTGAATGACAAATGGTATATTCTTAGCATACTTTAACAGAGCATAAACTGATGATGAAGTATCTGTGCTCTGACCCACCAAAGCAAATCACAGAGCTTCCTCTTTTTGTGACAAAAAATGCTCTCTGATGTGACCAAAACGCAGCATCCACCTCCGTGGGTTCAGGTCATGGGATCATCTGGCCACATGTGCCTTGGCATGGTCTCATTCTGTGGCAGGAAAAATTGCCATTTTGGACACATGAAATGCACATGTACAGGAACATAGGAGGGAGCAGGTCCAGGTGTGCAGTCTTCTTGTCCTCCAGAACTGGTTTGCTTGCCTCACAAAACAGTTTCCCAGTCTCAGGGGTTTTTAATTTAAAAATACTTAAGAGCTCATTAATCCCTGTATTTAAATCCTCCTGACCTTAGAAGTGACTGTGACTCAGAGGAACATATGGAGGCCTAACACAGAGTTGGCATTGACCAGGAAGAAGACACACAGGCATTACAAATCTATAAAACAACTCTCAAAACCGTGTTTGAATTTCTAACTGAAATTCCAAGCCAGTTTTTCAAGCTGAAAAATAATTATTTTAAATAGTTCTTCATGACAGCATACATCTAGGCAAGCACTTCTCTTACTGAAAACAGTCCATTTTAAGGAAGATAACAGTATTCACTTAAAAGCATTTAAGCAATGATGAAGAAGATTCTGACCAGCTCTGAGCAGAAGTGCTTTGTCCTTTGCACTAAACAAGGTTGTGTCACACCTATAGGGAACGATTATCAATTTTTGCCTTAACGGAAATAACCTACTGGGTTCCAAAGTTTGTCTGTATGTCAGGCCACATAGGATTAAGAGAGAGAAAAGGAAAGAAATCAGAATTAGATGGGGAACTATAGGCACACCCACAGAAACCATGGGATTCATATTGCCTAATTTTATCCTGTAAATATCTAGCTTCAAGCTGATTATTTAGTGTCTTTTTATAGTTAATGGGGAGAAACAGAGTGGCATCCACCTGACCTCCTTTGTAAATTTATCTCAGGGTTAGTCCATCTATCTCGAGGTGGATATCCAAACTGCAGATACCTCAGATCAGCAGGTAAGAACCTGTCTCCATTACCTTTTTCTGTACTGGGACAGGCCCCATTTTGCATACAGTTGTTATCATTATCTCTTACTATTTTTCCCTGTCTTTTGTGCATCCATCACACCCTAAGGATGGATGAGGACCTTAACGTGGGGTTAGCACAAACAGATATTTGTTGATGCACGTATGACGGATCTCAAAATTTTCTTTTACAGCACCTAAGAAAGATTACTTTTCCTCTGTTTAATCAACCAGAAAATTCAATTATTGGAGGTGTGTTGCTATAGCAAGCAGAACTTGATCTGTTTATAGAAGCTGCTCAGAACGATGTATACTGTTTGGAGAAAAAAAGTTGAACGAGTATACAGATTGTGAGCTGGCTTAAAGTGAACAGTAGCGACACCTGTTTAATGTGCATGATACATTCATCTGCAGCAGTAAGTTACTGCAAAATATCCTCCAGATTGTGACTCAGACACAAAAAAAAAAAAAAAAAAAGAAAAAAAAAAGAAGGAAGACACTAACATATTTTAAAAAAACCCACCAAACATATGGAGACTTTTCTGAACATTTTCAGATTAAAAGTTGTTGCATCAAAAGTGTTATAGTGGCCATATTAACCCTGCCTTCCCGAACTGTGGATTTCACGGGATTTCTCAGCACCGTCAGAAGAGTCTCAGAAAACACATGTTCACTTGAAAAGCAGAGCATAGGAAAAACCTATGTAAACAAAATGAACAGGATGGTAAGAAAGAAGAAAATACTTGAGTTTGAGTGTCACAGTGAACCTCATGAGTGCCATGTGATAGTATTATTATGAGTCATCAGTACTTTGGCAGTCCTGATGCTGCCCTTTCCTTCCACAGTATCAATGGTTAGAAATGTAGTATCCACAAGGTAAAAAAACCAGAAACAATACCTTCCTACCACATAGGATATACCTTCCATACACATGGATATGTATACATATATGTCTGTGTACACAGACACAACCATTTAAAATATATATAGATATTTTCCATATAAAATATGTATATGTCTATCTGTGTGTGTTTGTGTGCACCCAAATGTTTCAGAAGTCCATGTGCCAGTCTATTGGACCTGAGGCTTCGTCCCTTTGATGTTGAGGAACATAAGCCTAAATTTCTCAGACAAATCAGTACTATTTATCCTAGAATGCTATCTATCTAGTCCAGAAAATGCCTCTTCTTCTTCTCCTCATCCATCTTTAAACAGCTATAATTCCCTTTGATCTTCTGTGTTCCCATTTTTCCCCTTTGAGGAATTCTCCCTGAACAACCACTGAGTGTTTAATGGTTCAACTTCTGCCAATTTTTTTTCCTCCTTGCTTTTTACTAACAACAATCCTGTTACTAAAGCAACACATTCATGATTCTAATATCTAGCAATGACTAAGACAGCATTCCCTGTTCAGAAATCATTACAGAGGTCCATCACAGTTAGTTATGAAACTTAACTATTTAACTTCTGCTTCCAATCATGCAAGTGTAAACCAACAGACTTATCCTCTTGCAGAAAAACCTCCAGGTGGGATGTCCAAGAACAGAACTGTTTATAGTGCTGTCTTCAGAGAGATCCTTCCGTACAGGCTCAGTTTCTTTTCTAGTAAATACCATGTGCCAATCTGCCAAGCACAATTGTTGCCAAAGATGGTCATTCATGCGCGTCAAACCCAGACTTAGTCCCCCTGAATTTCTGTCACTGGGACTGGCATAACTGTCCTCCTCTAGATCAGGGAGGTCTCTGTCCTCTACCATGGATAGCACAGGATAGGGAACTCACTGCAACAGAACAACAATTATGGAAGCTCTGAGCGGTGTTTATAGCCCAGTCTTCCAAGGAAGCAGGGCTTAGGGGAGCATACTGTGTGGATGTATGTGTGTCTGAGTCCTCCCTCAGCAAGTGGTCACTGACTTCAGCCACCTTTGATGCAGGTTCATGTTTTATGAGAACACACAGCTAGGTTGAGGAAAGAAACACCCTTCAGGTGATATTCAGCTCCTTCTAAAACAGATGCCCATCTCTAGACAGCCCAACAGTTCTCTAAAATCCATGGTATTTATTGACTACAGGTTTGATTTGGTTGCAGAGTGGGAACACCTGGCCACCCACCTCTGGTCCACCAGGGCACTGGTCTCCCATAGGTCTTTCGTCATATCCTCTAGCTCCATATGCATGTGTCAGATATCGTAAGGTATCTTAGACAGCATTAGTGACCTTTCTGGGGGACAAAAGGACTGTGAGATGAAGAAACACAAATTTTAAAGGCCCTAGCCATGAGTATTTTGATGTTGAGGCCCCACAAGGCAGCGCAGTATCAACATCATAGTTTCTAAGAATTCTTTCATGTCAAACTAGGTGTGAATACTACTGAAGGCTTTCCAGCTATGAATCATAGCATTCATAAAATGGCTAGCATCTGCACAGATTATCTGCTGTCTAATAAGAACTTGAGCTTATGCCACAATTCAAAGGAAAGTTCAATCAGCTATAGGACACAAATTGATTAGAAACCAGGCTTCACTGGTGAATTTGGAACTATTGCTTTCTGGTCGTTACTCTAAAAGCCAAATATATTTGTAGGGGTGATCTGTCTACTCTCTACTTGTATCCCATCTGTGGTTATGCATAAAAATACCTCCACAGGGCCAGAAATGTGGGCTGTGTAGTGGTTGTGGGAGAGCTGAAGATTACTTGCAGGTGGAAGCAGGGTGATCTGTAATCAGAGGGCACTTGTATAAGCAGATATAGAAAGAACAACCAGGTCTATAGCGGTTTGAGACACCTGAGTTTTAAATGCAAGGAGCCTAACGTAAAGCAGAATACAAACACTGCTCCCGCAGACAAAGAACTATATTTAAAACAAGTTATTGGTTCCTCTTCTAGTTCCATGCAATTCTGAGACAAAGATTCAGTATTTCCACTGTTGGAGTGGCTCAGTCCCCCAGGACATAGACTGCTTTGCCTGCCTCTTCTGTAATTCCTGGTTGTGACTTCGGTACTGTAACCATGAGTGACATCAGGACAAGTAAAATAAACAGGGCTAGAGCATGGCCTCAAGCACTGTCCAGAAATTGTCTGTATTTTCTAACTGGTAGCAACTCCCAGTATAGTCCAGTACCAACTAGTAAGGCCCAGACACTGCCCCAGCACAATGTAAGGGACAACATGAGTTCCAATAAACAGTATGAACAGGGCCACCCTGTTTTGTGAAAAGAGTACAGCATCAGCATCATGCTTCTTCCCTTGGGGCCATGGAAGGCACCCTGGCCTGATTTATTTACTAGTATAAACACAGCCGTGCTTCAGTATTGCTCACAACGTGGCCAGTTAGAATTTTTGGCAAATAGGTCTACAGCAAGCAGGCACGAGAGGTCAATATTAAAATAAATCTTATAAGGCTCATGTATTTCTAGGAGTGGGGGGTGAAGATTGTGTATAGATGGCCGATTCTTGCACGGTGAGCCTGACATTTCTGGAAGTATAGGGCTTATTGCACATGCAGAAAACATACTGTACATCTGCATCTGTAATGTGTGCAACTAGACTGTGTAACAGCTGCAGGCGAGTGCAGGTACTGGTGCATGCACGGTGATCATTTGCCCAGAACTGACAGCTCAGGTGAGGCTATTGCTATGGCTCCAAATGGACAGCCAGACATGCAAGGATCCTTGACAAATGACCATGTTTTTCTTTTTTCTGACAATACAAAGTTTTGAGGTGGAAAAAGGGGTCTTTTCTGTGGAAATATGCAGATACACCTGAGATTTTTTTTATACCTAGGAATTTAAGATTTTCAGTTGCTTCTGAGTTAATGGTTTCAGCTCCCATACTATATAAAACTTTTCATCTCACCACGGTTTTTCATTTATCTTTTAAAAGTCTTCTGAATTCATGTGCAAAATGAATCTTACTGGTAATTAGGTATTTGGTGAATTCTTAGCTTGCTGCACGTGTTAATCATGTTGAAACTAGCTATACTGTAAGGTTACTTTTAAATCAGACTGAAAATCAGAATTCTCAGCTGAATTACATGTTGGCATATGAAGTATTGTGTCTTCACTAATGCAAGTAAGTCTATTATTTTGTGAGGACTGCAAAGAGATTATGTTGTTAATATACATAAAATTTTTTTTCAGCCAAGTATGTTCTCAAGGGGAATTCTAGAAGGCAAAGGGTTCTTGTTATTTGGAACATCATTAAGAGTATTTTGTGACCTTCAAACCAGATAGCTAGAAAAATGACTTGTTACGGTATATGTACCATCCATAGCTTTATTGAAACAAAGGGCCTGTGTGAGATGCTATATCAAAGATTGTGTACAGATCAAGAACTGTTGTCTTTGACATAACCCTTATCAAGAACATCATACCAGAAATGAAGAATTGGCAATAAAACATCCGTTGTACTGGATTTGGGAAGTAACCAAACTGATTACATAGAAAGATTGTAAATTGATTTAAAATGTGAAAGGGTAGCATTAAACTTAAAGACTGCTGTACTTGTTCCATATCTTTAGAAGTGACTGGCTGAAGACTGACTTGCCTATAGTCTTAAACAGACTTTTTATCATCTGTCTGCTGGACGGAACAATACAGGCATGTTTCATTTATTTAGAAAATGGCCAGGGGCCAAAGAAAGATTAAAAATGTAAGCAAGAGTCAGTGCAATGGTTGTTCCTGTAAGAGTTAGGCATTTGGACTGCAATATCAGCAAATCCTCCCACAAAAGATATATTCCTACAACACAGGATTTGCATTTGATGTCCTGGAAAAGCAATTGGTATGGTAAGGACAGGCTTACCCATTGCTCCAGCAGTTGAATTTGGAAGGCATTTGGCATTTACGGGAGTAAGCAAAAGCAGTTGACATACTTGAATGAGTTGTTTTGTGAGCAGCAGAACTAATGAATGCAAACAAATTCTAAAAGGAACAAATGGTTTCTTATGGATTTCTATCTTTGTTCTTCAGCCTCCCTCATTGTAACCCCAGCTCTCCTGCCCAGATCCTCTTCACCATTTCAACCAGCTGAGATTCATCATATGCTGCAGCTTATCTAGAGCTGTGGGTGTGCTGGTTGGTCCCCTGGCCACAGCCAGACAGACCATGCGATAGCTGAGCTCAGCGTGTCTCTGTCTCAGTGAGGGCAAATTGTCTGAGGACCTCTATCCTCCAGAATATCTTCATTGATCTATAGATGCCTAAGATGGGATCAAGCCTGCCTAACTGAGGGACCTAACTTCAGCTTGAATTCGAGAAAGCTAGGGAGCCAACCTTCTTTCAGTGTTTCTGCCCCTACCACAAGCAATGGAAGATTACTGCTGCCTTTCTGAGACTAGGCATCTAAATTCATAGATAAGATCTGCCTTCAGAGACATCCAAAGGCATTTACCTGTCTCCACTGACTGTGGAGGGAAACTTTGCTCTAGGAGGGCTTCTCCAGTACCCTGAAATGGTTATTCAAGTTACAAACCTAAGATAAGATTCCAGTTTGAATCTTACTTTTTCTAATTTGATTGAAACTGGCCATGGAGGTCAGGAGAGGAGGACAGACAGACTGCCCCGTGCAGGAATTATGGGAAACCAGGCTGAAAGTAATAGCAATTAGGGAACATGTGTATTTAATATAGTGATTTATCTGCTTTAATATTGCTATAGATAATGTAGAAATATATTGCAAAGAATACAATAAATTTTCATTTAGTTCCATTAAAACTTTTTATGAGTAGGTGAATACCAGTCCAAAACTTGTGTCTACCTGGAACAATTTAATTGAAGAAACATAGAAGAGTTCAGTCCAAGATTTCATTTCGGGTGAAGGAACTGATTCTGCTACATACATCATAAGTGAGTTGAACAGAAGACTAAAACTTTTTGAACACAAACTTCTGTAGAAAAGCCATACATTACCAGTTGAACTCAGGTTTGTTAATATTCCCGAGTCTTCTGAATGTACCCAGACTGGTGGCTGATGTGATTCCTTAACTTTTCTCCAAAATATGTTTTTAATTTTTCCTTGACACTCAGGTTCAGCAGAGATCCATTGTTTTACGATTTGACTTCACTCAACTGTTTTGGAACACATACAGCTCATTACACAAAGAGAGCAGGAGAACAGCTAGTTCAAAAGGACAGTAACAGAATTTGAAATGTCAGTTTGAATAAAATAAGAAACAGGCTGAGCTTGTATCCAAAAATCTGACTGATTTCAAGCTGAAATCTTTTTCACATTTGGATAAACAAATGAAATTTTGTGCCTTCTTGCTCTGGGGGTGAAGCTGGAGTGAGGAGATACTCTGATAGCACTTCCACTGTTGTGCTAGCTCGACCGCAAACGTGACTGGGAAGTGGATGAAGTCTCACAGGAAGCCTGTTTCGAGCTCAGTTGCACAGACAAAAGCAGTGAGCTGTTTGGGAGTGAGTGTACCTAGTTTTCTTCAGTGAATGTCTGAAGACTTTACTACAAGGCCCTGAAATTCACAGTATGGAATGTTTGTTTGTCTACCCATGTTCACTTTTTTTTTAATCGAGTGCCAGTTTGGCCAGGATATGCAATCGTGAAAAGTGCTAAGGCATCTCTAATCACGTGGGCTGGCTTTGTCTCAGAGACAGCAGCCGCGGTAGTGCTGAATCCTCTTCTATGAGCAGTGACATTGGCGCAGTGAAGAGCAGTTCTCCCTGCTACTAATAACCAACCTCCCTTCAGAGGGCAAGCGGGTGAGTTCCTTCGGCTTCTTCCATTCACATGCAGTGAGGCCTTCTTCTTTTCTCTGATGTGCAAATACAGTCAGAGTCTGCCATGATCTGGCTCTAGACCCATCTGCAGTCACATTTGTCATCACAGAGATGAGGTAAAACTTTCCAAGTCAGTTTTGCTTAAGCAGCAGAATGCTTGGGGAACCATCCTGGACTCAGAGAGAAGTATTTCCACTGAGGTAGTAAAGATACTAAAGTACTAAAACCATTACCTGAATGTTTCTGAAAAAGAAGAAAACCTAAGTAATACGGAAAACATCCCTGTGTTTTATTTGTGCAATATATAATTTGTGAATTATATAGAACACATCTAGAACAATATCAATGCTTAGGAGGATGTCTTAGTTCTGCCTCACAGGATTTCCATGATCAATGCACTTAGAAGTAGAGTGGTAAACAAAAGTGAACGCCTTTTTTTGTTAAACTAAAACTGCTATGCTCTACAGTTAAGTGATTTAGTGTGCAAATCCCGAGGGACAAAAAGCAAAATAAGGAAAAAGTAATTGGAAATAAAACCACAAGAAACAAGGGAGACTTTGGCGAAAGAGGATAAAAAGATATAGAAAGAAAAAGAGAAGTGAAATATGTCTAGTGAGAGAGAATAAAAAAGTAACTGTAGGGAACACTAGAAATTTCCTACCCGTGGGACCATATCAGTGGCTCAGAAGGGAGCAGCTGCACCCAGCAGACACCCAGATTTGTCGGAGACCCTGGGGCTCCCTTCCCAGAAACCAGACCCAACTTCCAAATGCCAAGGAAAACAGGGGTAGAGACGAAGAGAGCTTTTTGCCTTAAATAAAAAGCTTTGCCTTAGATAAAAGCTTTCAAAGGACTGTCTCCCTTTCTTCTCTACTGTATGAAAAATAGCAAACTTTAGTAAAGGCTGTTGGGCTCCATTGTCAAGGGCTTGGTTATAATGCAGCTTGGACAGCCACGGTGGGTGAGGCCAAAGGGTGATGCAAATGGAATGACTTTTTTTTGTTGTGTTTTGGGTTTTAGTTTTTATTAGAAAAAAGCTCTTTAACTTAGGTCTCTACCTAGGCTTTTTTCTTAACCTAGATATGAAAAAGTTTGGCTCCATCCTAACTGGCCAGCCAAACTGTGTTATAAGGTCAGGCCATAAACAAATTTAACAACTGTTGTTAATTAAATAGTTATTGTAGTATAGATGGGGTCAAACAAAGGGTATGTGTGGGAGGGGAGGGGAAGAGAGGGCCTAAGTGGCAAAAGGTGGGGGGGAATCTTGGCTCCTGATTTAGAAGGCGTGAACAAGCAAGAACTCCGTGGAAAAGACCTCTGGGACATAACAATAATAGTTAACATTTCAAATTTTGGTGCAAATATTAAGCAGTTAATAGCAAAGGACAGCTCATGTTCCCTCATTCACACTTTCCTATGCTCTGAAACCATCTTGGTAAGTAAGACTTGGCTTTCCTCAAGCAGAAATCCTGTATCTACCTCTATCAGTGGTATCACTTTAACAGCAGCACTTCATCGACATATTAATGCCTCCCCATGCCAGGATGTTGTCCAAGTTCCAGCTGGTTAAAAGAATTGTTATGGAATGGGAATTCCAGTTGGAGATTTATAGAAGAGCAACAGGGGAAAAAAAAAAGAGGATTACATTTAATTTCAGTACTCAGAAATGTGCTTTCCTTGTCATGAAAGTGGAACCCTGCCTGCATGTCTGCAGCCTGCCTTGCATACTGATTTTTTGTGTGCCTAGCTAAAACTGGTGCCTGTGATATGAGCTGATTTTGACTCTACAGAGGAAGGCAGGAGGAGCAAAATTTATGTTTTAGGTCTGTAAGGCATTTTAAAGTTTGTCGTGGTTTAACCCCAGCCAGCAACTAAGCACCATGCAGCCGCTCGCTCACTCCCCCCTGGTGGGATGGGGAAGAGAATCCGAAAAGTAAGAAAATTAGTGGGTTGAGATAAAGACAGTTTAATAGGTAAAGCAAAAGTCATGCACGCAAGCAAAGCAAAACAAAACAAGGAATTCATTCACTCCTTCCCATTGGCAGGCAGGTGTTCAGCCATCTCCAGGAAAGCAGGGCTCCATCAGGCGTAACGGTTACTTGGGAAGACAAATGCCATCACTCTGAATGTTCCCCCTCTTCCTCCTTCTTCCCCCAGCTTTATATGCTGAGCACAACATCACATGGTATGGAATATCCCTTTGGTCAGCTGGGGTCAGCTGTCCCAGCCATGTCCCCTCCCAACTCCTTGTGCACCCCAAGCCTGCTTGATGGTGGAGTGAGGTGAGAAGCAGAAATGGCCTTGATGCTGTGTAAGCACTGCTCAGCAGTAACAAAGACATCCCTGTGTTATCAACACTGTTTCCAGCACAAATCCAAAACACAGCCCCATACTAGCTACTATGAAGAAAATTAACTCTATCCCAGCCAAAACCAGCAGAAGTTAATCGGGTCCTTTGGGTCTGATATAATTTGCATAAGATTGCTGTTGATGATTAGAATAGCTATTTAAGATTTTTGTTAATAGTCTGTTACATGGACCCAGTGGAAAGATTCCAATAGCAGTCTGTTAGTTTTTCCCTGTCACATTCAGGTTACAGACCCTTCACAGATGTTGTAAATAGACATCAATACTAAAAGGGAATATTACACAAATTAAAATCATAAGTGTGTTCAAACTGCCAACACAGACATTTTGTTAAAAACATCTGTCACATAAAAGCAAACATTTAAGGCCATTATATTTATAACAATTGTTTTCATTTTTAGTATGTACTACATATTTTTCTTTTCTTCTGTTATTATTGACTTGAATATTTTTTCTTAGACTTTAATACTTATTTTTTCCAACATTACTTATGTTCTTGACCATATAAATAATAATGTAGACTTTTAATGAAAAGAAATAAATCGCAGTGGTTGGAAATCTAATAGATACTTGCACAATGAATGAGTCAACTGAGAATCCAACACTGTGTTCTCCAAAAAATATATAGTTATCAGATATTATAAAGAAAAGTTTTAAGCTGGATGCCTCTTCAATAACATGCAGTTATTTCATTCTGTTCTGAAATTAATTTCTCAGGTGAAAAGGGTAAATGAAATATAAATGTCCTGTTCTGGGCCTTTTTGTTGCATTTCTGTGGATGCAGCTGTTCTAGTTGTACCAGTATTCACCATGACACTGTGCAATAAATATTGCCCCCTGAAGCTGGACACCCCTGGGTGCTTTCTTCCTGGCACACCTATTGCACTGGTATTATCCATCCCTTTCTTTTCCCCTTCCACTGCTGCTTGCAGTTTCTGGGTACAGCCTCTGTGATATCTCTTAGCCCAAGGAGCTCTAGGCTTCTCTCACCAGTGTTGACCTCTTAGGCTGTTTCTACTACAAAGTAAAAGAGGGATAGGAACCATCAGTTCCCCCATTTGCCCTGCTTACAGCTCTTCTCTCTCTCGTAGGTTTGCTTTAGGGAGAGCTATTTGGAGCTAAGGCTGGAAAGGAGCTAACAGTGAAGAAGTGGGGACAACTGAGACTTTGTGCTCAAGCTTACATCCTTGTCTCTTTTCATTAGTAGCAGCCCACCTTCACACTTCCTAACAGCTCAAATATGTTAAAAGGTTATATAAATTCAATGAATTGTCATGATCACGAAGGATTTGCTGCTTATAGAACATCAGTCTTGGTCTGGTTAAAATCAATAATTGCTATTTTCTTTACTATCAGTGTTCTGAAAACCACTTAAATATATGATCAGCTTTAAGTTCACACTTAGCCTTTGCTTAAGTCGGTGAGATATTTCTTGATATAAGGCCTCAATACAATTAGACACAGTTGAAGAACAGTTGCAGTCTCTTGAGACACTGTTTTTCACATGGCACAGAGGGTGTGCTGGACCCTTTACAAATGTAAATAGAGACACAGCCCATGGCCTGGGGAATTGTTGAACCAACTTAGACTCACACAGAAAAGCCATGAAAAATGTAAATACTGGCTTCTGGTTCAACTCAAGAATGGAGCAGACCTCATGAAGAGATTAGAAAGATGCTCTGTTGTGTAGGACTGAATAAACCAGGCCCGTAGCATCATAGAAAAGTTGGTTGGAAGAGATGCCTGGGGGTCACCTGGTCATCCAGTCCAACCTCCCTGTGCTAGAGCAGCTGTTACTCTGAAGGAACGTTGTGATTTTTTTCTTCATTGCTGTGCATCACAGAGTATCATTACCATTTAAAAATCTTAGGTACAAGTTCTCCAGAATTATCCTGCACGTCAGGATCAGGCCCAGGTGACTCAATAGAGGCACTATACATTAAAAAGTGCAATTATTAAGATTAGAGTAAAGCCAAAACCAGAAGTCACTGGGCTTCACTGAGTTGCTGAAACAGAGTCAAGTGTCATTTTAGATAGTAGCATCCTGCTGTTGCTGCAGCAGGATTCTGGTTTGCCATAAGTCCCATCATAACTATCTGTCATATCTGCCAGCCCTCTATAGATGCCTCCTTATGGTACTAGGGAATCTCAACTAGACACCTATATTTAGGCACCTGAATGAGCTCCACTGATGTTACTAAATAGATTTCAGCTGACTACAACAGGAGCTTACACAACATGCTCACAGATAAACACCTGTGTATAGACACCTATAGGAGCCAAATCCTACCTTGAGTGGCAAGTCAGGAGGTTTCTCAAAGAAAAGGAGTTTTGAACACTGTTTTAAAGAACAACATGTTCATCACCTGTATTGTGGAGATACATATCCCATATCCTTAATGTTTCAAAGGAGATGATTAGGAAGCCATGCTGTATGAGCCTGGACTCAGTCTATGCAGTAAACCAGTCTTACTCAGCCTAAAGCATCAGAATTTAAGCTTCTCTCATATATTCTTCTGTGTTTCTGTGCTGTCTAACACCCACTTAACTGCATAATCATTGTATTTTTTTATTGAGTATTTAATAATATTTTTTCAGTTGTATTCTGTTGTTATTTTCATTTAACAGAAGATACCTGAGAGAAACAATAAGAAAAGATAGTGAACATGCATAAAAAGGATGAGCTATTATAATTTCCCCCACAAGAATGACATAATGTATTTTTAGGCTTTTCCGGTGGGAAAAAGTGAACACAATGGGTCACAAATAAAATGTTGCTCTCAGCGTTACTGCTTTTATGAACTGCAAACCAGAACCACCAGGCGTTCTAGCAGTGTGTAGATAAGAACCATCAGCGTCAAGGCACTAAACTGACAGATTCCTGTAAAGCACGTAGCCCCTAGGTATGTGACCTGCATGGGATCCTGCCCTGGAAAATATACAATTCCTGCAATATGTCAGTTTCTCTGTTTTCTGCTCATCTTAATTTTTTTGTGTATCTTACTTTGAGATGTGTTATTTGCTGTAGTCTGCATTAGTTTAGGCAATCATTTCTCAGTCTGAGGGTGTGCCTAGTTCCTTTCTTTCCATTATTTTGCTCTGTGAACATAGTTACTGCTGTTTGCAGTATGAGTTCTGGTAGTATTGTTCATCCCTGTTGTTTATGATCTTAAAAGTGCATTAATTCAGGTATTTCTTTACCTGTCTTTCTAATTTAATGCCAAATTAAGCTATTCTCTGGAATTTACCGGGTATGTCAGTAGAGATTTCAGAGGAGTGGTTTAGGGTGCATGTACATCCAAATTATTTATTTACAGCTAAAACAAAGGCATTTTTCTTTTCTGGGGTAAATGAAATGGAAGGTTTAGCAGGAAACAAAATGTGAGAATCAAACTGCTAGGCTATTTTTTTCAGAAAGAATGAAGCAGTAGTCTAAGCTGAGAGGTAGCTGAGGGACAGTGTAGTATGTGTAGGGGTTTAGGAGGGATTTTCCCCCTAAGTGATTTTATGTTTAATTGCATTGCAGCTTTGCATTGCAACTACACTCTGCTAAGACAGAGGTAAACTACCATGGGGAAGAGACAGCATGCAAATATTAGCTGCAAATCCACTGACACATCATCTCTCAGTAACTCTATGTGCTCTCTTGCCTTGCAGAAAAGTGGTCCTTTGAAATCTCTTGCCTCTCAGTCAAAGACAGATTGACAGGTCAACAGTCCCTCAGTACTAGAGGGGAAAGGCTGTGCTGGGCCAGCAGACTGGCAAACCGTGCGTGATAACTGTGTGCAAGACCTGACAGGTTGGGAAAACACAATTGCTGGTCTTTGGGGCTTGTTCTAGGTCCTTCCAAAGCTCAGTAGGAATTTTCTTTGCTTTTTCTGAGTGCTGGCTGAGATCATCTATGGATAGATTTTCTCAGTACCCAGTTCAGATCCTACTTCATGCACTCCCTGACAAACGTGGTTTTGTAAACACTTTGTAGCATGCTGCCTTTGTGCTTAACTGTTGCATCTATGGTTGCTCTCTTCCTTCGAGCATGCAGCTGCACAGGAACCTGTATTTATCCTTGTATTCATTGTGTTTTCAACTGTGTTCAGCTCTTACAACTGTCTTCTATTTATTATTTTTCTGTTGAAGCCTTTGTTTGCCTAAATCTTTGATCTCATGTATCGAAATATAAATATTCTCTCAAATGCTGTACTCAGATGGCCAGAGGAAGGAACAGTCTTTGCAAATATGCATTGTGTCAGTATCTCAAAAATCAGGGAAAGTCACATTCATAAGGCCAAGCTTTATCCTCTGTTTATAAGACAGTAAGAAGTAGGGAGGCTTCTTATCACTGCACAGAGCAGCTCTGCACAGGAGGGGAGAGGCCCCAGAGAGGGTCAGTCCTCTGCTACTGTGGTATTGTGGTGATACAGTGGGGATGAACAGATATGTGGGAGGGCAAGAAAGTCATGCAACCCTTTTCTGTTCCACTCTCTTTCCCAGCAGAAGGCTGAGGTCCCTTATAATCCCTGTAGTGTGGCCTTGGGGTGATAGTGGAGGGTGAGCCAAGAGCAGTCAGATGTGGCTGGGAAGTGCTGTGTCTTCCAGGTACTCTTCATGGTTTCTGCAAGGGAGGCTCTTAGAGCCAGCAAGGTCTTTGGTCTCACCCACAGGACAGCTCGTACGTGGAGTGGGAGGGTAGAGATGTGGCTAGTGCCACTTACTTTTATGTTGTAAACTCTCTTGAGTGAGAGACAGACTTACAACTTGTCTTAAAAAATGCCTGGACACCCTGGGAGCTATGAAAATGATACGATCAAGCTGTCATTTCATAGGAGAGAGTCAGAGTATGGGCTATTCCAGCCTCATGAATTCTGCTGTGGCACATTTATGCTTTCCAGTAGAGTGTCTCCTACAAAGATGACCTCTCAGTTTCTTTGGAATAAACAGGACATCAAATGTGACTCAAAGCCCACCCCCACAAAATGTTACCTGATTACTTCTGATACAATAATAAATGTTTAACAAAATGAATATCTGAAGCTTTCAAAAGCAACATAAGCTGAGATCTGTTTTGTTAAGGATCTCTTTAAAACAGCTCAAATTTTAGACCCAGTCCCTCCTCTGGCATGAATCCCCACAGATACTGATGCAAGCATGTCTGCTTCCATAAATTGTGGATCTGGCCCTGGTGTTTTAAATGATAAGTTTTAATAGTGGAGCAATTAGAAGATCTGTCCTCTCTGGGGAGATCCTAAGTCTCTGGGTTTTATATGTTTTCAATGCCTACAGATTCTTTATTATCCATGCCCTGGTAAAAGGGGAGGGAGCTCAGTGGCTGTGGTCAGAAGGCAGTGTTTACAATAAGGATATTCTAGTGATTTTATTTTAGTTTAAAAAATACTGAGATATGATTATAACTTGGCTGGCAATGACAGTGCCAAAGGGCATTAGAGAAAAAGGACTCTGGTGACCTTCAAGACTTATAGTTGTGGAGGACATTCACAAGCCTGCATGCTTTTCTCCCAGGAGGATACAGTCCCCACACAGGGGTCCTGCTCTCTCACACAGAGTCTTCCCCAGCTGTGACCCAGCACGCAGGACATACCAGGCAGTGCTAGTGTACTAGCCATGAGGAAGCCAGTTGTTAAAGAGAAGGCGAGCCGTGTTTTGTTTACCAGTATACAAATTTTCTAAGTATGACTGCTACAAAAATGACTGTCAGCTACCTCAGGAGTTTGTCATGCAACGTGGATAAGAAGTTTGATCTTTATTTTGTGTCAGTGTCCTGAATGAACTGTCTTTCTACTATTACATATGGGGTCCATAGGGGTGTATGTTAGGATTCTGCATTGCCTGCCCATGGTGCTTCAACTCCCCTAGAGAATATTTTAATCTCTGTTCTGCCCTTATTCACATGCTGCCATTCAGGCTTTCCCCGAGTACCTCATCAATGGAAAGTAGGTGCAGGGCAGGATTTGGTCCTTTCATTTAAATTTTTATGGTTTGTTCTTGTATAAACACATTTCAAGGAATTTTACAAAAGCTGCATAATTCAAGACAGCTTTTGGCATGATGATAAGAACTGAAAAGAGAGCAGAAAAGATCCTTTTGCTCTGATTTCTAAACAAAGGAGTAAAAAGTGTCCCAGACATCTGAGATGGGAAGGTCCAGAAAAGACTTCTTAACAGCCCCCAATCTACATACACAGTGAGACAAATAAGCCAGTATGAAATGCTGTGAAAAGCCACAGTAGCTCCAGCCTGTACTTGTCAGGGTCTCAGAGGTTGATAAAAACCCACCACTTTTTAAACCCAGAGCTTGTTGGGAATTTTCTGCTTGGGCTGCTTGGGCTGACAATCCCAGACAAGAAAAGGTACTCTCTGCAAAACCAACACTGAAAAACACTAGTTTTTGTAAAAAAAAAAAAAAAAAAAAAATGTTTTCTGTTCGGGAAATTCTAATTAAGTATTTCATTTGAGGTTATTTATTTAGCCAGTTAAGAGTTATTTAAACTCACTTGGAAAATTTAATTACAAGTCACTGTAAGAAACTAGTAAGGAGTCCATGTCATTGCTTAAATGTAACCATGCCATGTTGTCTGAGATGTGCTGCTGTATCTCACCTGGTTTCCAGCTGCTGCCCCAGACAGGCACTGCTCTGCCATAGGCCTGTGTCTCATCTGTCAGCCCTACGTGGATGTCTTTGGATGCTTTACAGCACCCCATCCTCTTTGGAGGCTGCAGTTGACCCAGACCATTTCTTCCTTGCCACCTTTTTAAGGCCCAGAACTGAAACTCATTCACCAATGTATGTTCTGTGGAAGTCAAAGGTGAAGTCAGAGAAATCTGGCATCCATCTGGCTGTTCTGTCTGGTTTCCCATTTACCTGCTGAGCTAACTGCCCGGTCTGGTTTGGGAGCCTTGTGTAACTAGCTCTAGCTCTGCCATGAGAACGACCTACAGAATTAGCTTTACATATATTTCACAAGCTCTGGATGGAAAATTCAGAGCAAAAGCAGACAGATACCTGGACAGAGTCCCAGATCTTTGGGAGGGGGTAGAGGGGGGAAGATTTCTGCAAGTTTTTTCTACTTGGGAAGAGATAGACTGGGCATTGTATCCAGTGCACATGTCTTTTACAAACGTTCTTGCATTAAGTAAGTATAACCATCCATAATATAAACTCTAAATAACCCACCACATGGTATGAATCTATAGGTAAGTAAAATTAGAAATGGTTCAAATGAAGTCTGCCAGAACCTAAAGTTTCCTTCTTTATTTTTTTCCTGTAATGGAAAGTAGAAAATTACACCCCTGGACTTTTTACTTCTTCCAACTAACTTTCAGTTTGCCCATGGGGCATTCAGGTGAGTGAAGATACAGAGGATTCATTGTAAAAGGTCCAATAGCCCATTACAACTTCAAACATATATGAATGAAGATCTACACAGGAAAATTAACCACTTCCTCCAACTATTTAAGAAAATGATAACATCTTGCCTGTATGAACAGGACCAAAACATGCATATGTGTTTTACAACCCTGTTACCACATCTAATAGAACCTGATTCTTTTTAGGCACATTGCCTTAATAGAATCAAAGAATCATAGAAAAATAATGGGACATTGTGTTTTGTCTAAATTTTCACACTAAGGAATTCAGTGCTCTTTGGTCAGGGACATACCTTAACTGAGGCAGTTTATTTTAAATGCTTACCTGCCCAAAACATATTACATTAAATTAACAGAGCAGCAAGAAGAGAACTAAATTTGGGTTAATTTTCATATTATAGCAATGGGATGCTAATTTATAATGACATTGAAAAGGAAACCACCTACAGCAAGCACCAGGGAGTTGTCAGTAATTGAGATTTTTTTCCATTTCAGGGACTATATTGTGAGGTACTTTCAGGGTCAGATACAGCTCTGATCTGGGTGGGGCCCAGCGATGTAGCTACACAAATACTCCCATGTCATGCTGCTCCTCTGGACAGTGTTAATGACAGCAGGACAGCCATATCATCTTTACCCTTCCTTGTAAGCACATGCCTGACTTCTACCATCAAACAGTTCAAGAGTTTTGGGGTTGTTTTTTTTTGTGTTCACATTCTTCAATTTATCTGTAGAAATTGCACATTTGATTGTCACTCATTTGATTGAAAAACACTTTGTGAAAACAGGCAACACTAGATTTGGGGAAGGGTTTGCATACACTCCCATGGATCTAGGCTGAATCCTGCAAACTGCATGCTCTTACTTAAGACCCAAAGCAACACTGAACTTAACAACAGTCCATGACAATGTTTGCAAGATAAGACCATGCACCGCACAGGCCCCTCTTTCTAGATAAATTAGCTTTGTATTTATGGCCTTTGCAATACAGCTGTCACCTTCATTTTTACCTTTGGAAGAAAAACCAAAACCAAAACCTGAACTTCAATGTTTCCAGCAAATCTCCAAGGAAATGCCCATCTAAATTATTCAAACCACCAAGTTTATGGCTATGGCTGTTAAAATCAGTTGCTGTCTAATTGTATTCATGCTTCAGCTTGAGCTGCAGGAGAAGGACAGAGCCATATTACAATTGGATTAAAAATATAGTGTGCCCCATGTAGAGACCCTGGTCCTCTCTCAGGACTAGATGACACAGGGATTTGGAGGGAAGTGAACAGGCTGTCATCACTTCTTGCTATACTGAAAAGCTAACTGCAAATATAAGACTTTTCTAGCAGGCTGACCCTATTTTTGCCTCACATCCTCATCCTGGATTCTTCCAGCCATTTGTAAAAGACACAGCTTTCCTTGCTCTCTAATTAGGCAATGGTGAGACCCTGGAGTTTAGGGACTGTCTTTTCTGGAGCTTCTTCAGCATGGGCTGATCAACCTCCATAGCCCTATACAGTAGTCACCAGCATCGCCCCAGCTGTAGGGTCTGTGATACAATCCCAGCCGTGACACCAACCACAGCTCCTGGGGTTCACCTGAAAAGCTCCCTAGGCTAAAGGCAAGTCAGGGCATCATCTGAAAGTTGGAACAGATATCATCTTTTCCAATTTCTGTCAATCTGAACCCCGGCACAAGGTCTAACTGGATCAATAGTGCCCATTTAGCAGGCACCGCCCAGCTTTCATCTACACTGCATGGGACAAGCCTCCTCCTGAGCAAACTGCATCCGTACCACCTTGGCTTAAGATCTCCTGCAGGCCTCATGTGGTATGCCTTGCCCTCAGGTGCCATCATTATTCTGTGTAACATTTTCAAATCAAAGTTTCTAAAATATTGCAGGCTAACGCTGCAGCCCAACAGAGTTATGTTTTTACAGAAAGACTGTGAGGTCCACGTTTCATGCCCTGGACTGTGACATAAGAGCATATGGGGGAGTTGGAGGATGAAAAGCCTGCTGGAATAGCATTAGGGAAAGATATAAGATGGAGAGAAGCAAAGCTGGCACAGGCTTGACTAAAACTATGCTTGGGAACTGTCCTGGACAGAGCTATTTGGAGAGGTCCAAAATAGAGCCATGGAGAAAATAAACCAGTAAGTAGTGTGGGTAATAGTCCAGTGCTGGAGCTCACTCCTGGTCCTCCTTTCCTTAGCACCACAGAAATACTCAGAGATGGCATTGCACAGCTTGTGTCTGCTGCCTGCAGTTAACATCTGCAGGCAAGGACAGTCTGCCTATAAGTCACACTGGGCCAAATGTTCCACATCACTGCTAAATTTAAGGTGTGCTGCTTGTACACAGACATGAAGAGAGCTTATGCTGCCCACCAAGTGCCCTGTGCTGCTCTCCCAGCTCAGAGCAGTTCTCCAGCAGCAGGAGCAGGGGTGGAGGGGGACACAGTAATTTAGCATTTCCCTCTGACTGAAACTGTTATTGCAAGTAGGGGCAGTTAGTTATCCACCAGGATCCCACTGATCCATGTTCCCCAGGGCCAGAAGTTTAGGCTTGCACCCACCTTCTTGCTGCTAAGGCTCCCGCTTCCCCAGGATGCGCCTGCTGCAAGTCTGGACCCCCCCTTTCTGGCATGAGGGCTGTGCATAGCAAGCGTGACACAACCCACAGGTATTTGGCTGAGCACCTGATTAGCTGTTGGTGGTTTCGGTTTTCACCTCTGATGAGGGCAGCACTAGGGTCAGAGGGATGGGCATGACAGGATTCAGGATCATAATGTGTACGTATATGGAGCTATAACCTTCCTTGAACCCATTTCTGTGGGTTCAAGCAAACACAGCATTTGGGCACTCACTGCCAACAGCATCACTTTTCTACTGTCTTCAATTTCTTTCACACATGGCTTTCTGAAAGGACCGAATAAAATGAATTACATCACAGTTTTATTAAATAACTTTGTTTTATGTTAGTATATGCCTCAGAATTGCCAGCATGTGTCCCATTTCTGGGTGTTTTTAAGCTGGAGTGGACGAGGCCCTATAAAATACACATGGGAAACCATCAGAATTAGCAGAAGAGATGTCTTCCTCTGAAAAATGGTGACACTGAGTGCTATCAAGACCAGCCTAAAAACACCTTCAAAAGGGCCAGGATTTTACTCCAATGGTTTGAAGAAACCTTTCCCATTTAAATGTTCTCTGATTCTGTAAATGAGCAGTGTTACTCATCTTAGGTCTGTCACATAAAGAAAAAAAAATGCACAGATGAGTTTAATCCCTTCATTGGTTTATAACCTTAGAACTTAGGCAGGAGAGTCACAAATCTATGTAGACATCCCCGAGTGCTGACTTTTGCATTTGGATTTCTGATTTAGTTGAAAAATATATAAAAAACTTGCGTAGCCAGACAGCTCCCTATTGGCTACACATCTGTATGGGCTCAAGAGCATTGTATATTTCTGCAAAGATCTGGAATAAATTGTGCTTTGTGAATTGGCCCCTCGTATGCTTGTTTCAAACAGCAGACTCAAATGAACTCATGTATCGTGGGAGCATCGATGGCAAAAGAATACCTCTTTGGTCAAATCTAGCGGGAGCTGCCATCAGAAATGTGGAAGATGTGTAGATGCAGAAGTAAATAATTTTGGGGAGATGGAAATGTACTTACAGATCAATACTGGTGACTGCAAGCTACATTTGGCTTCTCAGGCATTATTTTTGCATTTTGAAAACTCCACAATGACTCTGAGGAAAAGTAGTTTCTACGGTTGGGATTTACCTACCTGACTTCAGCCATCTAGGAAACAGACATCCATCTAGAAACTTCATTTATATGGAGCTTCGTGGCAGTTTGATAACGGAATATGTTGCCCTGTGAGGTTGCTTCTTTTTCCATTGACAAAAGGGAAAATATACAGGACTCCATTTAGAGTGGTATGGTTAAGTTTTATCCAGCTAAAATTAGGAGTCTACTGCTAAATGTGTGCTCAGTAGACCCCTTACCCAGCCCACATGCTTAAAAAGCGAGTGTACAATACTGACAGCAGATTTATTAGTGTTTTTGTTTACGTAGCTTCATTCATGCCTCACTCTGAAGGCCTAGCTCAGACTCTTTTATTAGACAAACAATGTGTCTTATCCATCTTATTCATCTGACCCAACCTTGTTTCTTTAACAGTAGGATATTTGTACGCTATTTTTCCCCTGTGAATGTAAACAGCTGTCTTGTTTGCAATCATTAACTCTTAACCAACAGCCAGTCTCTCGTTCAGCTGCTTGGCTGAGTGTTCACCCACATAAACTGCTCACATGTGGCTATGCAGATTTCAAACATGAAAGCTTGGTCTTCTTTCATGACTGGGATTCTTCAAGAGCGGGTAAAAACTGCGCACAGATTTATGAATCCTGCTGTTCACCCAGCCTAATTTTTGGCTCTGCTTCAACCCCTTTCTCTTCCTGTTTTCAGAAGAATGTTCCCCCTTTGGAAGCCAGCTTCATTAATGCAGAGTTCAAAATTATCCAGAGACTCCCTCCCACCTTTCTAGCCAGGATAAGTGTGTCCCTACCAAGCCAGGCTCCTTTCCAGGCCCCCCTGGTCAGAGTTGGTTCCTCCTCCTGCCACCTGATACCCTGTGTGCAGCACAAGCTCAAGTCCCTCCGTTCTTTTAAGCTTGATTTCCTCTCTCTGAAATCCTTGCTGAATTTAGGTGATCCATAATATTTCCCAGAAGGTCCAATTATGAGTCACTTGCTCTTAACACGTGAACCATCCTTCAGCACATCTGCAAAGTGAACTGTAGCTAGCACAGGTGAGACCTAGCCTGTAGCAACTCCCTTCCATGCCAAATAATGTGTATTTAGACTTTCAGAAAAATATAAACCATTCTTATATCCCCACTTCTAAAGACACAGCACTATATTTATTTCTGGTTTTTAATAAATAAATAACTAGTCCCACTTATCCCTGCCTAATATTAATATTGCTACTGTTAGGTCAGTTGTGGCGGCATTCTGATGAACATTGCAAACTGGCAAAAGTATTTCTAAGAAAAGTAATCCCCCATCTCCCATCACTTGTTCCTGCCTCACAGCATCCCTCCCTGTGTGAGCACAGCAGCCTGCATATCTGCAAAACAAGCTTCCCTGGGGAGGGAATCCATCTGAAGATTGTTTTTTTGCTGGGTAAATTTAAACCCAGACCAGCTTCTCACTCCAGTTCTGTGCACAACTACAAAGGAGGGGGTGATGCAGAAGCGGGAATGCGAGGCGAGATTGGGAGAAGGTGGGACTGTGTCTTTCAGCACCAATGCCACTTTATACTGGCTTTCAGTGTCCATTGAACTGAAGCTTCAATTAGTTTACCTGATGCTGCCCCTAAGGAAAATGCAAATTGCATCTCTTTCAGAGACCCAGAAAATGTAAAGAAATAATGCCATGCTATGGTGGAAACTGTTCTGAGAACAAAACTGTCACTTCAGGTAATTAAATTTTTTTCAGTTCCTGTCAGATTTTACTCCCCAGATTTTATGTGGAGCTCTTAGTGGTTTCAGAATTTTTAAAAAAGAAGCTTTTGTGACTTATAAACTGTCAGAACACAGTTAGTAGTTAAAAAAATATTGTACAGCATCTGAAACAGTTAATGCAGAATGATAAAGCTGTACTTCACTCATCCAGGAAAAATACCAGCCCTTTCTTTACTCCAACATCAACATGTTTACCACTGGGCTGGAGGGAAGACAACACCCTAGGTATACTCTTAAGAATAAAGTTATTTTGACCTGCAGGATTTTTCATTGCTTTTACTCTCACAAATACAGTACAGATGTGGATATTAGGAGAAAGCATTTGAAAAGCCATAAAACTGCTACTCATTTTATCATCTACTTATAGTCTCTATATGATTATCCTGTCTTTAGCTACAGCAGTGCATTAGTCAGCTGTGCTCAGCACTGACACATCGCAGATGAACCGCTCTGTGTGCTGCTCCTGTGGTGCTCTAAAGCTGATAAAACTCAGCAGCTGTTATTTTCACTGGCTTATGTAGCGCATAGTGGGTGTTCTGGTCACTTTATAAATATCACCTTTACACTTCCAAATGCTTATAAGCACATTTATTTCTAACAGAGTATCTCCACTTAGGTGCAATGTGTATTTAGTGGGTGTTATATAAAAAGGTCGGTTCTGAGGGCAAAACATCTCCCCAGAATGACACGTACGAGAGTGAAAATATTTTTGTATTTGTATCCTAGGAACATACACCTAAGTCTGGTCAAGTGTTCGCCGCAGGAAGAGCCACACTGGTAGAAGAGGCTGCAGCGCCCAGCTGCTGCACCTACCACTCCGCTGCAGAGTCCCAACCCCAGAGCTGAGCCAGCAGAACTGGCCACGTTGGTTCTCTCCACTGTGCTGGTGCTAAGCCACCCATGCTAATTCAGGTGTTCACCAGTTTGTAAGTGAACTGGGCTGACTCTATGCTTTCAGGACAAGCGACAATCACAGCTGGCCCTCTGTGGGGACATTAACCAGTATCAGGAGAATGGGAAGAGGCTGGAAAGGAGCAGTAGGGGAAATATGATAGAGGTCTGCAAAATGCTGGCTGCCATGGGCAAGAATTGACTACTCACTTGCCCCTTTCTGTACAAGACCAATGGGCCATAATGGACCCAGATTGAAAACAAACATAAGGAAGTCATTCTTCAAGCAGCAAGTAGTCATGGACTTTATTGCCAAAAGACACTGTGGCTGCATGGGTTTAAAGGGAGAGTGCACAAGCACTTGGAGAGGGATCCACTGTGGGCTACTAAACAAAAAAAATATCTCGGGCACAAAAAAATTCCTCTAGATGAGAATGGTTAGAGGCTGTGGAGACTTTGCAGCTTACTTGCCTGTTCTCATTCATCAGCAGGCATCCCAGTGCAGCCACTGTTTTCCTTTTCCCTGGGGCAGACCACGAATATGGCCCCCCATTGCCACAATTCAGGCAGACAAGTTGCCTGTTTTGGGGACAGCTGCAAGGTGGGTACACACAAAATGCTGGGGATGAGCCTCATTCAGTGAAAATACTGGCCTACCCCCTGCTACTTTTGGAGTCAGAATATGGGCTTGGAGTACTCTGATCTAAACTAGTACAGCTGTCCTTAGGTTCAACATCCAGCCAAAGCAATGGACAATTAAATGGCAGAAATCACATGTGTGTGCTCAAAACTATGCTCCTAAAAGCCTCTGCTTGTTATCCATGAGCATTTTACATGGGTCTCTGAAAGTTTCTCGAGCATCTGTAATTGCTCAGCACCTGGCTTATGCCTAAGCTCCATTAATATCCACTATCCAGGTATTTCTCTGCCTTAATACCCATGGGGCTCATCTCCATGTGCAGTTGCACAGCAGCAAAGCACCCCCCAGCACCTCTATGCTGGGCAATAGTAGCTTCCACCCTCCTTTGTGTAATGATGGTAGCTACCAGTAGAAAACTGGTAGGGTTTTGGGTGGTTTTACAGCAGAGCTGCTAGCGAGGAAGGACCAACAGTAGTTTAGCAGTGTGGATAACAAGGGGCCAGTACTCAAACTCCACGTTGACCCTCTTTTATTCAGCAGTGTTTATCCCCAAGGTTCCTGCCCTATCTTGTTGATTAGTCTGGTAGTTAATATCCCCACCAGGAGAGGAAGGGACCAAGGTCTGGGTACATCTGGGTGAGGGGATTTAAACACCTATTTCCCCCAGTGCAGGGATAAGTGAAATGTTTATTCCTGCTGCACACCTCCCCACGTGGCAGCGGCAGCAGTAAAGCTCAGGTATATTTGCCCTTGGCAAACAGGAATGTCTCACTTACTTTGACCTTGTGAGTGCTCCAAGGAGTCTGTCCTCCACACCACTCCATGGTCCTTCCCCCTCCTGCTGCCATGTTGCTGGAAATACTTTGCCGGTCCAGAAACTAGTACAAGTAGAGAGCAAATAATTGTTTGTGGCAGTCAGCTAGGGTAGAGGGAGGGCAACATATAGTCAGGCTCCAAATCCTTGTTCCCATTATGCTGTATAGACTATACCAAATTTTTTGTCCCAGGCCAAAACAGCCCTGGGACACAGCCAGGAGCCCAGCACCTGCTTTTCCCAGAATGGCAGGGCTACAAAATTGCTTCTTTCTGCAGGCTCTTTCCTAATAAGGCACTGAATTCTCTTCAAGCACAGCTTGAAGACAAGGTATACAACATTTCCCCAAAGAGCTTCTCAGCTCATAGTGAGGCCACACCTGTAAGAGATGAGAGTTGAAACCCTTCCTCCAATATGGTGGGTAAGAGCAGGAGTTGCCCTAAAACATACTTATTGTAGCAGTGAATTTTATAAACCCAGATCATTTAGTGGGTCTGATAGATCTGACTATACATCCATCCCGTGGCTATACCAAGCACCAGAACTCTCCCAAGAAAAGTTCAGACTGTACAATGAAAGGACAAAATGCAACTGCATTCTCCCCAGAGACAAGTTTCTTCCTAATTCTCATCAGTTCCTGGTTGGATTTTGCCTTGAGGCTGAAGGGCTTATATCTTTTATTAGTATTTATTCTATCTCCACAACAGTCCAGAGTTCTCCTTAGTAACATTTACGTTAAAAAAAAAAAAAAAAAGAAGGGAAGGGAAGGGAAGGGAAGGGAAGAAAAGAAAAGAAAAGAAAAGAAAAGAAAAGAAAAGAAAAGAAAAGAAAAGAAAAGAAAAGAAAAGAAAAGAAAAGAAAAGAAAAGAAAAGAAAAGAAAAGAAAAGAAAAGAAAAGAAAAGAAAAGAAAAGAAAAGAAAAGAAAAGAAAAAGGTGTAATTAGGACCACATAATCAAGTTCAAATTAGATCAACACATTCTGGGAACATGTGTAGTACATTTCCTGGACATGCAGTCTCTCCCGAGCCTCAGTGTTCCCTAAGGTCCTGCTCCACCAGGGCCATCCCACCAGCACTCTAACATGCAAACAGCAACAGCAGAAACCAACAGCAATGCATACCCAACCATTCCTGGTAAATCCCACTATCACCAGCTGGAGACAAAGGCTTGCAGAGTCACAGCCACTCAAGCTTTTTAAAAATTATTATCAGCTTTGATTGGTCTTTGGAGCTAGCTGCTACAAGATCCCAGCCTTCTCTTCCCCCCTTGCAGTCCAGACACTCAAGGGCAGTGAGAACATCCCAAAAGCTGTGCCACTGAACGCTCCAGCACTATGTCTGCAAGGCCTCATTGTCCTAATACCATCGCTGGGTGCCAACTCAAACAAGAAACGGTGAGCACAGTGCAGATGGGGGAAATGGGTTTCTCCCTGTGCACCGATGGAGACGGGGAGGCGCGTGGCACTGGCCCGGCAGCCCCTCCTTACCCGAGAGACGCGGAGCCAGGACAGCAGACTGCTGCAGGTGTAGAAAAGCCACGGAGCTCGAGTCTCCCCACAGATTTCCTATGTTCTTTCCAAAGTCACAATATTTTAATTGATATTTCTTGTGAGAATTCAACAGGTGCAACATAAATCCCATGGATTGTGCTGAATCCCACAAAACCTTGACTTTCATTTTGGAAGGAGGTGGGGGGAATAGGCGTTTTCTTGCTCTTTGGGTTTTTAGCCTTGAACTACATGAGACAGAAAAAACGCTGTATTTGCTCAAAGTGCTGCCAGATTAAAATAAGCAACTATTCATCTTATTTCTCTGAAAGGATGGTTAACTCATTGAGAAAAACTCATTGGCTGTAACAATACATTCAATTATAGCAGAATTACAGTAGAGACAAACTTGGCTTTTCCTTATATGTCCTGGAGTGGGGGGCAAAAGCTCCCCCATCCATTTCTGCCCCTTCAGACATACTCGGCAAAGCAGATGGGACAGCAGCAGTGTCAGGAACAGAACCTCTGGATTTATGGATGCACACAAGAAACCTGTTAAAAACAGTTAACAGAACCATTCTGCTGTCGTTTTAGTTTCAAGGTGAGAGGTACTAGCACTAATGAAGGTAGATGTCATAGTATGTGATTTCTTTAGCATTAAGTCATGTTATATCTCCTCTTGGTTTACTTTCTACTTGACCGAGGGCTCAATATCTTCAGGGCTCCACGTGGTACATAGATAAACAATGAGCAGATAAGGAGGCAGATGTTGGAAATAAAGACAGAGTTCCACTTCTCATTTTTCCAATTATCTGTGTATAATATTTCTTTAAGAAAATTCCTGATAAGGGCTTGTTAGAGGGTTTGGAGGTTTTTATGTTTTTGTATAAAAAAAGTTTTATAAAATGTTAATCCACCCCAAAACTCCAGACCACCTAAGAAGACTGTATTTCTAGCACTTAGAAAGTGAGCAAGCTGATAAACTGCAAATCTGTGTGTTCTTCTCCACACTCCTGTACCCACTTCTCTGCCCTTTTGCCTCATTTGCAGTTTGGTTTGAGTGCCTGGCACGGGCCCCCTGTAGGAAGGAACAGAGGTCTGCCTGCTGACATATGTCTATCAACTGATGGAGGAGGTTTACACCTTTAGGAAAAAAGCTTTTTTCTTTTAGAACCAATATTAATGCTCAGCACCACAACAGCAGCAACAATAAGAGTGCTGGTAGTGGTAATATAATGCTAACATTGATAATAATAACAAAGAACTTTACTGAGAACATACTGAAGATCTTTAAATCCTATAATACTAATTTCACTTAGCACAGTGAGATATGTGATTTTTAAAGCAGAAATAACAAACTAGGTGGAAGGGACAATCCCTCCATTCTTTCCGTTATGTGTACCAACAAGGAAGAAATGGCACAGAAAATCTGAGATTTTTTTACTGAGGATGAAAAGTTGAAATCTCAAAAATTTTTGTAAATTAAAATCTAAAATAACCCAAAAAACAAAATATGGATCAACACAAGCAAAACATTTATCTTACTCTTCCTTGATGCCTTTTGTCTATACCTTCACTTAAAAGCAGACTGAAAAAAATCACATCAAAAAAAATTTAAAAACTTTAAAATATATGCTTAGGTGTTTAAATGCATTGTTCTGACTTTCTAAATATTTTTCCTGATTTTTCAACCAAAAAAATGATGAAAATGGATGTCTCCCAACGGACAATGCATGTTCATGAATCCAGAATTTTTGACAAAGAGACAATCTGGGGGAAATTCCTGCTTAATTCTATGTCACCTTTGCCCTCCTCTAAAAGCCTGAGAAACTCAGCTCTTTTACTGTACGGGTCCCAGAACATGTCATCATGGGAGTCAGCATCATTATCCTCATTTCCCATAGTGGAAGACTGAGAGACTTGCCCCAGGACAAGCAGCAGACCAGCCATGGAGCTGAAATGAGAACTTTCCCCTGCTAGTCCCAGCTTGGTACTCTTTGGTCTTTTCTGTGTGACCAAAAAATGGGTCTCCGAACTGGTAGTTTGTCTGTAGCCCTGAGATGTGATTGATATACCTGATTTTGGAAGAGACGGTGACAGTAAATCCCTGCTCTGAGGAGCAGGAGAAAGGCCAGCACTTCTCCAGAGGGAATTGCTGTGAGATGTTCTGCTGAGTGACTGAGGCAACGTAGGGGGGTCCAAAAAGAGTGGGACCAGGCACATGCCTCCTCATTTCCCCCTAACAAAGCAGATTTATCTACATTTATAAAGAATGCAAAGCCGAGAGAATGCTACCTAAAGTTTAACTAGGGAGCAAATGGAAAGTTTAGATGAAAAGTCTTTCAAGGAAAAATAATGAGCAGAATTACAGTAGGAACAGTTGCTATATGGATAAGGCAAAATATTTGACAAGGAAAACATCTCTGAGAAGAAAGCACAAGGGTAGAGCTATCATAGCCTCTGAGGCTTTTTCCCTCAGACTTCTTATTTTATAACATATTTCTAAAACACAACACCCACAACTGTTTTTCTTCATCTATCAAAGCATAAAATTGCCAGTCCTTTGACCTAACTTAAATGAAGGAAGTAGCAATGTTAGGTTTAATTAAAAACAGCAAATATTTGTACAGCTGTCCCTGGTTTCACAGCACAGAAATAGGTTTAGCATAAAATCTTACAGTTTTAAATCCTCTGGGAACCATATACAAAAACATATAGGATCCTTCTGGCTGACTTGCCAAAGCCAGAAATGCCTTTTTTTGGAGTTATTTCAGGTGGGGCTCATTCAGCCTTCCCGTTTCCAACCCACTGTTTTCCTACTTGAGATTTTGTTTCTTTTTTCCGTGCTCCAAACACAGTACTGTCAGCTTGACAGGTTTGGATGCATTTGATGCATTTTGGGGTTGTGAATGATGATAATAGTAGTAAAACTGAGGGTAGGATGAGAAGTTGTGACTTAGCAGCAGCCATAACTTTTTGGTGGAAACTCTGACAGCCGGACCTGGTTGGGCATTTCTGGGGGTCTCTGCCTCTCGGTGTTGGTGTCAGTGGGAGGCACCTGGTGCGGGATGCAGGAGCGTCAACCAGATCCGCACCAAATATCCCCGAAACCAGGAGGGGTTTGGAAAGAAAGGTTTCACTCCTGGCCCTTGTTCTCCTTTTAAATTACACATCGAAACACGTTGTAAAATCCTTCAGCACCGAGCTTTATAACGCAGCCTCCAGAGGGCTGACTCCACGCACACCCCACCCCCTCAAATGGGCCAGCCTTGGCCAGCCCGCTCCCAGCAGGGACCACGGGAGGATTTACACTGCCTCGTGCAAAAGGCTCAGTGGCCCTGAGCTCTGCACCCACCCATCCATCCCTCCCGGGGACTTGCAGGTTTCAACCTGCCAAAGCCAGCCCGGGGGGGCTGGAGAGGCAGGTGGGGTGGGTGGCCACCCACTGTGGCGCCAGAGATAAGAGGGAAGAGAGAGGGAAGGGGCCAAACCGGGTTTAGAAAGCCGCACCCAGGTCTGGAGCAGGAAGGGAGGTGGGAAGGCTGATGGCTGGTCCAGCTGCTCTGCTTGTGTCTATCAGGAACCAGGCAGGGGCTCTCTGCACCCTCCGGGCTGCTGCAGCCCCCCAGCCTCCCCGCAGCCCACTGCAGCCTTCCCACACCCAAACCTTCAGCACCAGCAGGTTTGGCCCAGCTTGGCTCAACCCGGGAGAGGAGACAGAGGTGTCTGAACCTGGTGGGGCTCAAGAGCTGAAGGAAGAGAGAAAACTCCCAGGGAAATACCCAAAGGAAGGAGAAGAGAGTGGAGACCTATCTCCTCTCAGCCCAGGTAAGCCCAGGACTGAGAGGCTGGCCCGGCCAGGGCTGGCAAGGTGTGAGACGCTTCGAGAGACGGCTCTGCGCAGCAAGATGTCCCGACTAGTAGAAGTGACTTCCCAGCTTGTACAAGTAGAACAGACTCTCCTGCTTCCTCTCCTACAGCAGCATCCTCTTCCTCTCCACCCAAAAGTAAGTAAGAGAGAGACAGAAGTACACTTATCTCGGGCTTTTGGTAGAAGGGCAGTGGACTGCACCCATAATTGCACGCGCTGGGTCTTGCCATGTGGACTGGAAGAGTTTCATTTACATTAATTTTCAGTTAAGTAATTTAAGCCTACAGCCTGCAAAACAGAAAGCTACTGACTAAGTGTAGTTGCATCACAGGGATTCAGGGGATAAAAACACTTTTTGGCAGAATGAAGGCTTACTGGCATTCTGAGTAGCCTGGAAAGGTTATTTAGAGCTTTCTCAGAAATCAGCTATATATGTCTAAATATCTATAAATGCACATAAACTATAAAGCTATTCTCCAGTTCTAAAAGAGCCAAAAACCAACACAAGATGCAGAGATGACCGGTGAAACATGACGGACCTGCAGAGCCCACAGCTGTTCCAGATTGACACACTGTATATCCAGCGTATGAGACCCAATGAACGTATACCTGAAAAAATCCTCAATTTTCCGATAAATACAATGGTTATGCATACTACCCCAGGAAGAAGTCCAAGAAAAAGCCTAGGTATGGGCTTGCAATTCATGGGTTTAGTTCTTGGAGTCCAATATGCCTCCTATGTCTTGTTCCAAGTTAGTTACTTTGGCATTGTCCAAAAAGTATTTACCTCATTATGAGTCTTGGGTGTACCATATAGAACAAGATGGCAGTTCTTATCCAATTTTTAGTGCCAAAGGTGCATGCCACAGAAACCCCATTAGTAGTAGGCATCAATTGCTGGGCCAGCTGAGCTAAAACTAGAATCTGCTCTTTTACTTTTATGCCAACCTTCAGCACAGACCAGCACAATGTGGGAAGCTGGGGGATACTGAAGCAGCAAAGATGTAACCACATAAAGTCTCATCTGGTGGATAAATATTTGTGAAAAAAATTTTGCTATGACTTCTGGTTTCTCAGTATCTTGATGATGAATTTGAGATATTGCAAAATACTGTTTTCACGTGTGCTAGAATCAATGTACTAAGTCCAGCTGGCTTTGTGATTGTTCACAATTTGTTAAAAATCAAATCCAAGCTATCTCAAATCAAGATACAACTCACTCATAAACTCAGTCACCAAGAATCAGAAGCAACCTTTGAACATTTGGGTCCAAATATTTTCAGTCTCCAGAAATATCCATCTAAGAGTCCACTAGGAATAAAGATGGAAGGGGTGACATTGGAAGCTATGCATGGTGTAAAAAGAGTATGTTAAAAATCAGGTGAAATTGTTAGACATTATTCTGTAAAAATAGGAGTACTGTTACAGGTTGGACTTTTGCAATATCGATTTTCCAGTAAGACTTCTTCATTGCTCTTAATTTAAAATGAACAAGGCTAATGACATTTGGGCTTTGTACAAATAAATGCTAGCTTGATGAAATACAACCACCTCAACAAAGGTTTTATTTTCTTCCTCTTCTTTCCCAGAACTACTTTAATATCTACTCGTATGAAAGCATGAGTTTGGAATACAGTTTACTTTGGATTCTGATTTTCCTATTCTTCTTGAAGCTAAGTTAAGTCCTTTTTTCACTGAAAACCCATTATCATGACCTGTTGACCTCTGGGACTTTCTCCCCTTCCCTTCTACAACGTGGTTACATAAATTCTGCACTAGGTTTCCTCAGACCCTGCAACACGGATAACCGACGCCTTTAATTGTGAGCAGTTTCACTGCTTCAGATTTGATTTTGAAGTAAACTGGATTCCAAGGGATCCATTTATATTATAACCTGTTCATAAATTCAGATGAACAACCCCTTAAAAATACGCTCCCTTCAAAATGGCAGCCCTTGGTAACATTTCCTTCCACTCACTGTTTTTGAAGGAAAGCTCTGGGTTTATGTCTCAGAGACACTCATTCATGCTAGTAGTCAGTATTTGATACTTCTCATTTATTGCTACAATTATGACTCTTTCAGTTCCTTCTTGACAATCCTGACTTGCCTGTTTTCCGTTTGTTTTGGGGTTGTTCCTTGTTTTCCTTTTATTGGTTTATGGTATCAATATTGGTTTATCAGCTGAACTTGTTCAAAAAAATCACTCTATAAATGGTCCCAAAACAGATAGACATAGGCTTGAAGAAAAAATAGATTAAAGGAATGGGAAGGACAACAGTGAAATAGCCCATCCCCTGTAGGTACTAGGAACAACAATTTCTGCTGCGCCCCAGTGCCCATTAGACAGTGCTAGTCCTCAGCAATTAAAAGGTGGGTGTTAATTTCTGATGAAAAGTGACAACCTCACAAAAATTTGGAGCAAATCCTTTGCTAGCAACAGCAAGTGCATTGTTACTGATTTTGCCTGCAGTACGACTGCAAAGAGACTGCTTAGCCAAAGGGTCTGCATGAAGATAGGGAAGGGCGAGGGGCCTCTTTCCCCCCATCCCGGGACCCAGGTGACCACATCACCCCGCTGCCTAACCAGCTGCTTACTGGCATTGCACCCACAAGCAAACTCCTCGTGCCTTCTGCCTCCACAAAGACGCCCTGTAATAATGTCCACGCTTTTTCTCTCCCATAATTACACACTGCCAAGGTGAACAGAACAGCCTTTTTTTTTAAACAGAGGTTCTGTATTTTAAGCAGCAATGTGAGTGCATTTGAAAAGGAAAAATGCAAGGTATAAAAGCTTCCCGAAATAGCAGTGTGCAGCTTGCCCTGTCTGTGCTCAGGTGCAGCTATGCATTACTCCAGCTTTTTGATAGCATCCTGTCTCCTGCACTGAAGTTACCGAGGGGTCACAAGGACGGTACTAAATCAGAAATGTGTAGTGGATTGAACTGGGCCAATCTCAACGGCAGCCAGCGGGGAATGGAATATAAATCACACTAAGAAGTTAAAATAGCCATCCTATTTGCAAAACAGTCATGGTATTTTCTTTAAGGGAGAAAAGAAAATAGTGCCCTTAAAAGGTGCCAGATTGGCAGGGCAGGATAATAAAAAAACTTCTGACTGTGCAAGTTTCTCCTGCCCCTGTGCTATGGTGCTGCTGCTCTGCCTGGTGTGGAGGAAGAAGATCAGGGCAGCAGGCTTGGCACTCCTAGCCAAAAGGAGCAGCATCAGCAGACCTGCACATCCACCTGTAGTCTCCTTGCCCTGGATCTCCCATTGGGATGAGACAGCGCAGTTGCTGTGAACAGAGAGCTTTGGCTGGAACTCAGGAAAAAAAGGAGAGTTTATGACCTTTGGAAGAAGGTGCAGGCAGCTCAGGAGGACTATAAGAATGTTGTGAGGTTACGCAGGGAGAAAATCAGAAGGGCCAAAGCCCAGCTAAACTTAATCTGGCTACTGCTGTAAAATACAATGAAAAATGTTACTATAAATGTATTAGCAACAAAAGGAGGGCTAAGGAGAATCTCCATCCTTTATTGGATGCAGGGGGGAACATGGTAACAAAGGATGAGGAAAAGGCTGAGGTACTTAATGCCTTCCTTGCCCCACTCTTTAACAGTAAGACCAGTTGTTCTCTGGGTACCCAGCCCCCTGAGCTGGAAGACAGGGACAGGCAGCAAAATGAAGCCCCCATAATCCAAGGGGAAATAGTTAGCAACCTGCTACACCACCTAGACACACACAAGTCTATGGTGCTGGATGGGATCCACCCAGGGGTATTGAGGGAGCTGGCAGAAGTGCTCACCAAGTCACTTTTTGTCATCTATCAGCAGTCATGGCTAACCAGGGAGGTCCCAATTGACTGGAGGTTAGCAAATGTGACACCCATCTACAACAAGGGCCGGAAGGAGGATCTGGGGACCTACAGGCCAGTCAGTCTGGCCTCAGTGCTGGGGTAGGTTATGGAGCAGATCATCTTGACTGGCATCATGCAGCACGTACAGGACAACCAGGGATCAGGCCCAGTCAGCATGGGTTTGTGAAAGGCAGGTCCTGCTTGACTCACCTGATCTCCTTCTGTGACAAGATGACCCGCTTAGTGAATGAGGGAAAGGCTGTGGATGTTGTCTACCTAGACTTTAGTAAAGCCTTTGACACTGTTTCCCACAGCATTCTCCTGGAGAAACTGGCTGCTCATGGCTTGGACAGGCATAGTCTTTTCTGGGTTAAAAACTGGCTGGATGTCCGGGCCCAAAAAGTTTTGGTGAATGGAGTTAAATCCAGTTGGTGACCAGTCACGAGCAGTGTTCCCCAGGGCTCAGTGTTGGGGCCAGTTCTGTTTAATATCTTTATCAATGATCCAGACGAGGGGATCGAGTGCACCCTCAGTAAGTTTGCAGATGACACCAAGTTGGGTGAGAGTGTTGATCTGCTCGAGGGTAGGAAGGGTCCTGAACAGGCTGGATTGATGGGCCAATTGTATGAGGTTGAACAAGGCCAAGTGCTGAGTCCTGCACTTGGGTCCCAACAACCCCATGCAATGCTACAGGCTTAGGGAAGAGTGGCTGGAAAGCAGAAGAGGACCTGGGGGTGTTGATTGACAGCCGACTGAATATGAGTTGGCAGTGTGCCCAGGTGGCCAAGAAGGCCAACGGCATCGTGGCTTGTATCAGGAATAGTGTGGCCAGCAGGAGTAGGGAAGTGATCGTGCCCCTGTACTCGGCGCTGCTAAGGCCGCCTCTTGAATACTGTGTTCAGTGTTGGGCCCTTCAGTACAAGAAGGACATTGAGGTGCTGGATCGTGTCCAGAGAAGGGCAACGAAGCTGATGAAGGGTCTGGAGCACAAGTCTTCTGAGGAGCGGCTGAAGGAGCTGGGGTTGTTTACTCTGGAGCAGAGGAGGCTGAGGGGAGACCTTATTGCTCTCTACAACTACCTGAAAGGAGGTTGTAGTGAGGTGGGTGTTGGTCTCTTCTCCCAAGTAACAAGCAATAGGACAAGAGGAAATGGCCTCAGGTTGCACCAGGGGAGGTTTAGGTTGAATATTAGAAAAAGTTTCTTCATCGAAATTGTTGTCAAGCATTGGAACAAGCTGCCCAGGAAACTGGTTGAGTCACCATCCCTGGAGGTATTTAAGAGTTATGTAGATGTGGTGCTTAGGGACATGGTTTAGTGTCAGCCTTGGCAGTGCTAGGTTAACTGTTGGACTTGATGATCTCAAATGTCTTTTCCAACCTAAATGATTCTATGATCTATTCTAAATCAGCCCAGTTGCACTTAATTTGTACCGAGAGTGAGTCACATCATGGACTCAAGTGATGGCATGAAGGCAGCCCTGCCAGGCATCCTGCAAGCAGGCCAGCAGGCAGGAGGAATAGTGCATTCCCCTGCTAAGCCTGCCTGCAGCGGTGCCAGCCACAAACTTTGTTTTCCTGCTATATTGAGACCCATCCCTGGGGAACAGAATGGAAACTGCAAGTTCATTGCACGCCAAACAACAGCACAGCATCAGACATTTCTGACTTTGGCCATAGGTAAACTGAAGACCTGGAGATGTCCTGCTCCTCAGGAGACAGCAGCAAGACCTGGTGCAGCCAGGCATCCCTGCTGGCTGGTCAGCACAGCATAAGCCCAGACCTCTTCACCCGGGGGATTTGCACATTTTGGGAGAGCAGTATGGAATAGGTGGCTGTTGCCAGATGGCATTTCTAATGGTAGTTAATAAGCTTGTTTTCTGGTTGCTGATTTCCTGACACAAATCAGAGATTGGTTCTCAGTACCAAAGTGACTCGTTCTTCCTTATGTGAGAGATCTGAAGACTGATTCATAAATAATGGCTTAGGGGTGACGGAAACGAGATAAATTGCTTTCATTAGAATTCGCATAAAACAGCAGCAGAGTCCCTGCTTGCCACCACAGATTGAACAAATGTGCCAGCATGCACATTTTTCATTTTGCAGCCACTGATATTATGAAGCTATTTCTGGACCTAACAGCTTTGAATGTTCATTTTTTAAAGTAATTAATATGAAGAGTGATCCTGGAAAATATTGCCTCACCCTCCATAAAGTTATTTGCAAGCTGTAGGCATCAATACTCGTTTGTGTGGATATTTTTTTAAACACTAGACAAGCGGACAATTTGAAGTTCTTCAAGTGAAGAATTGCCTCCAAGATCTTTCTGGAAGCTCGGAGGAAATATGCTTAGGCGGCTCCGTTTTGTTAATATGATAGTGCTGCACTCCACATGCATCTGCACCTGCTGCGTTAGAAAGAGGCTTTGCAGCAGCAAAATGCAGAAAGAACTACACTAGGGGCTTGGGGGATTTTTTTTTTCCACAGGAATAGTAACTTTATAAGAAATTATTAACAACTCCACCATTCTCGGTGGTATATGTCTTAGGAGATATCCTCAAAATGCAACTGTTTTAGAAAACAGCAGGTGAGAGACGGATACAGACTTGAAGTGGGTCTTATCTGCCTCATGGAGATTTCCCAAAGACCAAGCTGGTCAAGCCATGTTCCCTTTAGGGTCATCAGAGAAAGAGGCACTCCAGATTCAGTTCATCCTATAACAGCCATCTAAAATAGGTCAGATAGATAAACTGTTCCTATTGCCCCCCACTGACCACAGGCAGAGCATCTGGGAAAAAGCTCTGGCTTAGACTTTCATGCGTCCAAAGAATGCCACAGGAATCACTTTCTAAAATGACCATTTTATTCCTCCAGAAGTTGAGCTATCCTGAGAATTTAACTGGAAAAATATAAAATAGGTCAGTGGGGGTGGAGGCGCTGAGTTACCAGGAATGGACATTAGGAGCTTTGGCAGTCTAGCCCCAACTCCCAGATTTTGGCCTGCCAGTCATGGAGAGCATCCAGGACCTGGACTAGGGCACCACCACTGCCACCCTGCCTTCAGTGGAAATTTTGTCTACCAGGGCACATGGAGATTAAGAAAAAATGTTGAGGGTTGGCAGTGGGTCGGGGTCTAAAATTTGAGTGTGCTGAAGAAAAAAGCAGCTGTCTGTAAGAGCCAGCTGTAGGAATCTGATGGGTCACGTTGGCATCTCTGAGTAAAATAAAAGATGGAAGAAAGCAGTTTGTATCATCTCTAAGGAAACCTTTGTAAAGGTGGCCTCTTCATAAATGCAAAGGAACTTGGTGGATAGTATCAATTTTATGTTAAGGTTCAAAAATAAAAGCTGGGCCATCAGAAACATCCTGAAACTTCAGCCTACCACTGAGTGACAACTGCATGAAACAGACCCAGAGCAGTGGAAAATTTTAAGCTATAAATTAGAGTGCCTTGAAACTAGTAGGCCGTGCTGGTTTTATTCTGGGAAAGGTTCTTTATTAACTCATCTGTCTAAACATATGGATCTTGACAAATGAAAGTGGCAGGGAGGATCTGCTCCTGTCCTGCAATTGAAAACACTTAAAATCAAATCACTGCAAATATTCCTGTTACCTTCTCTTTAAATGGCAAAATACCTCAGGAGCTGTTGCTGTCTATCAGTTCAGCTCACAAGGGCCCTATTTTCTGAAGTTAAAATGGAAAGAATTTTTAGTCTGAAACTTTTTCTTTTCCTTCAGTTAGTTACTGCCCACTTTTACTGAAAGGAGAGAGATAAGTCAAGTTTTTATTCTCTGTCATGTATCCTAAAGCTCCCATGTGCTGGACACCTGCAAAAGCTAGCAAAGCTAGCTTGTTTACTTAGTGCAATTTATTTGACCTTTTAATATATTTGAGTAAGGATTTTATACCTAAGGCAACTTTACAGAACAGATTTGAAAGGTGACCTTCAAAAGAAACATCAAAATCTTTCTGAAAAAGGAAACTTTGGAAATATATGTGAAAAAGGCTGCTTTTCAGCTAACCTCCTGACTCAGGACTCCCCGGCTTTTCGGCACAGGGGCGTACCAGAGCAATGAGTTCACCTTGCCCACAGCAGACCCACAACCGCTATCGTACAATACCTAAGGGCCCGAGAACGGTGTTGGATGGCTAGTATAGGTATTTCCATAACAAATGCCTTTTATTTGCTGGCTGGGGCAGTCATTCAGCACTGGTTTTGATGTTAACCCACATTTTAATCCTTCAACTGCAAATCCTTTTTGCTGTTACCAATACGAAGCTGGGATTGTCTAGGTGAAATGGAGTTTTTAAAACTGGTTTCTTTGTTGTTTTTAACAACAAAGGTAAAACCCACAATAAGTCTGAACCTTCATGCTTTTAAGAATAACATTAAAACTCAGTTTACTCTGAGTTAAAAGCACAGGTTGCTACTAGCTAAAAGAGTAAATACATCAAGTGAAGGAGGTAAGAGGTGCCAAAATCTGGTGTGTACCACATGCTAGAGGAGAAGGTTCCCCCATCCCCTACAGCTTGTCTTGGAGCGTTCATTGTGCGTGAAACATCATGAAGGCATGGGCTGTGACTGAGATCACATTTGCACATAGATTTTAGGATGACAGATGCTGATCCTGCTGCCAGAAGGTGTCTTGTCCTCTTCACCTCCAAATGCTCATTCCCAGCACTGAGGTAGATCTCCCTTTGTGCTTACACAGCCCTTTCCTAGAGCAAATCAGGCTGGGGAGCCATTGCAATTTAAAGCTCTTAAAGCCCTAAAAGAGGGGTAGGAGCAGATGGGGGTAGAGGGGAATGTTTTCTTTTAGTAATTGTGTAAATGTGCATAGTAGAGGTGCACCCCCTTACAGTGCTCACAAACCTATGCTGGCCCAGCTCAATGACAGGCAGAAGGTTGCCCCTGCTGTAGGCAAGGTCCTACAGCCAGCAGTGTTACAGGTCCTTAGGGGAAAACTGGCTCTGCTTAGCTTTTTTCTAAACACAGCAGACAGGGGTTTCCATAAGCTGCAACATATGACATTGGTTTGACTGGATTAAGGAATGCGTTTGGCCCATGCAGAACATTTCCCTAGCGCAGGCAAGTGTTAGAGCAGCACTTGTCATGCTGCAGGCCATGCCACATCTGAGGGACTGGGAAGTCTTCATAATTTGTTATGGTGTGCAACCAGCAGAGCTGTCAAGGTCACCTGCCTCACTGGTGATCTCAGTCATGTCACAGATGAGGGACACTGCATGGACGTGATGCTTCAGTGAGGATTGCTGTCACAAAGTCCCCTTGGGAGCCATTGGGAGCCCTCCAGAGACATCTGGATATAACATTTCCCTGAGGACCTACCCTTGCCTGTCAGGGTACGGAGAGTTGAATTGCTTGAGGACAGCTACAGAAGGTCTGTCTGGTAGAAACAGAATTTAAAAAAAAATAATTGCTGATGCCTGGGGAAGAAAGTGCCCCTTAAAAGTCAGTAGGTGAAACTGCTACCCAAGGCTTCCTGCCAAGACAGCTTGCAGAGTATTTAATGGTTACACTACATGCATCTCAAAACTGAAGATGTTTCACAGTAAATCACAGATGAACATTCATGATTAGGAAGTTTCTGCTTAGAAAACCATGCCTAGGAAACTTGGGGAGCATTATTTTTCAGTTACTTCTTTTTGCTTTTGCTTGTAGGATAGCATTGAATTTAGAAACGTCTGTAGCCATATGGCTTTACAAAGAGAGGGACAACAATTTGAGAGAGACTTACATGAAGCCCACCAGTGTTTGAAGACCATCATTGAGAAACTCATTTGTTCATTGGCAGTTTCCCCCTCGGATTCTTATATCCCAGTCTGATCTGCTCTGAGACAAATCCTGCAAAATCTCCTGGCAATGTGAAACAGCAGGCTACCTGGCCAAGGAATGAGAAAAGCCTATGAGCTGTAATGGTCCTATAAAAATAACAGATAACTTGAAAGGTGAATCCTGGAGATTTTACTGTAGCAAGAATTCCTGCTGACTTTACATCAGTGAAGACTTCCCAGTGGAGATGGTGTTCCTGCAAAGTACTGAATAGCCTTCTCATATCAAACTCATACCAAAGTGATGTTAATGAGAGCTGGGAACATCTCCAGAAGTTGCTCTGGAGGAACAGGAATTAATTCTTAAATATAAAGGTCTCAAAATGAATACAGAAAGATGGAGGCTGAGAAGACAACCATCAGAAATCTCTCTATTTTCATCACAGCTCAGGGAAATGTGTTTTCAAGTAATTCTTTATGGAATGGACACTTGAGAGAGCCAGAGAAAATATAGTGCTTAAGTATGGACTCTTTCATGAGAAGGTATACAGCCTGATTACGCTGCAAATAAAGACAGCCTGCTAAATCTTTACTGCATTTTACCATATTAAACCAACATACAAATAAGGTGAAGGTGCAGTATCTTCCACTGAGAAAAAAAAAGAAAAAAAAATATGTGGCACCAGTGGGATCAATCACTTTAAAGCAATAAAGGTTCTGGTAGATGATCCATTGGAGGTGAATGGAAAGCAAAGCAAAAGAGGCATTAACACGTTAAAGCAAAGGTATTTATAAACTGAGGTGAAATATTTGTGAAGATTGCTTTGCAGAGCTTTCTCAGCCCCTGTGACTGTGCAGCAGACAGTATAAAACTCTGCTGTCCTACTGCCAAATCAGGAGGGTTTATGAAGTCACTTACTTCGGTCAAACAGCTGCAGCTGTAATGCTGAGAAGAGGCATTCCCCCCTTTTTTGCAGTAAGATTTAATGTCTGTGTGATTGCTGAGCAGGAATAGCGGCTTGTAAAACTTTTTTTTTTCAAAGGGATAAATTAAGCTCCTTTTAACTGTGATTTGGGTAGTAGGTGAGGGAATTTTGTAGACTATGAGATAGAAAAGTATCTCTTTCCATTGGCTGGAGGAGTGAATTTCCACATGTGATTTTTTTTCTTTCTTTCTTTTTTTTTTTTTTAATGTGTGATCGTGAACATCATCAGCTGAATACTTTCCGAGTGTGGTTCCATACTCTGATTGATTTGCCATATTTTATGTTCACACTTTAAATGTTACACTGGTGTCATTCTCTCAGCTATAATTAAGGTTACCTCAAAACACTTATTCAGTGGATCTTAGTGTGAATGCAGACAACTGCCCTGGATTGAAGTTTTGCATGGGATGTCTCATCTTAGAATTAATTTAGAAATGGGAAGAAAAAACGTGAAGGTCAGGCCAGCACCAGATATCTCCCTTTTTTTTTCTTTTAAGTCTGACTCCCTCCCTCAAGGGAAGAAGGAAAAGGGCTCCGTTGGGAGCAGAACATGGTGGTATTTGCCGAAACGTTGTGATCTCCAGGGCAACGCTGAGCATAATGGCAGGCAGCAAACAAACATAGGGGATGCACACAAAGGTGTTGTACACATCCCTACACAGGTATTAGTGAATGTGTATCTACTGTCGTCGGCACACACTGCCCTTCATAGTGAAGGGGCAGAGGCCTGAAGAAGTCCTGTGAAATGAGTCTTTTGGCTATTTTTATAATGTTATCCCCATGAAGGAGAGATACATGGGCAGCAGAGAGGTCAGAGGAGGAAACCAGGGTGAAGGCAGCTGCAGCTGCAGCCCTGAGGTCCCACTGCTTTGCAGAGTGCAAAGTGCTGCCATTGCCCCCCCGCTTTGGTGTGACAGCCACCTGCCAGAGCCCAGACCCCTCTCACCCTGGCTGTGAGGGGCTGTTTCTTTATTTCCCACCATTTAGGCAGGTCACTCCCTGGCTTTCTACAGTTGTTTCTATTAGTTCACTCAATCTGCTTTCACACACAAGCACCCTATTACAGGGTCTGTGTTCCAGTTCCTTCAGCGGGGCATTAGCCCTGAGCACAAATGGTTTTATCTCCAGTTTCATTAAAAAGTCACTTAAAAGAAAAGCTTCCGCAAGCTCTATACCCCTCACTTGTATCCAGCTCAGTGTGCTGGAATCCTGGTCTGAAGATGAATAGCAAGATCCTGTTGACTTCACCAGGGACAGAATCTGAGCTATGCTCTCCAGGTCAAAGCTCATTTCATCAGCGTTGCTAACAGGGTTGACATTGGGAAGGCTCTGAAAAGAAAACAACCAAACAGGCTGATTTCAACTCTCTTTGCCCAGTCACATGAACATGTGCACAAAATTAATGACCAAGTACAGAGGAATGAAAGCATTTGGCAGGTAATTTTCTCTTCAAGTTTCTATGAAACTACCAAGAGCTACAGATTAAAAGTACATTACATCTTAAAAAATACTCCAGCCATAGTTCCACCAAATTGGACAGGTTCCCTTCTGGATGGCTCTAGGCCTGCAGAGACGCCTAGCAGGTAAGAAACACAAGACCTGGAGACTTCGGGGAAATTTAGGCCTTCTGAGTATGACTCTTCATGTTTTTTTACAAGAATTAGTGTTTATGCTGAAAATTTCCAGAACTCTTTCTTTCCCAAACATTCTCACTTAAAATGAATATTTTGATTGAAGGTCATTTAAAAAGAAAACAATGTTAAATTCTTTGAAATTCTGGATAGAAATTTAAGAATCCCTTGGGAAACTTCATCTTGCATCGGACTCTACAGCACAGGTTTTCAATTCCTCTCCTTGTCCTCGAGATGACGGTGCAACAGAATTGGAGGGCAATGGGTTCTCAGGCCCTGAGTCTGCAAACACTTTGGGTATGGTTTCATGACTCAAAGTGCTCACATTACTGTGGTTTAATAAGTTACCGCCCATCAGCTGAGCTGTGGCAACTGCCTGTGCACATACAATTAGCTCACCCTAATTGCAAAATGTGCAACTCACCCTCTTTCAGGAGATCAGTGCAGCTGCACATTTATATCAAATTACCCCTTGGCATGTTTGAGGCTCAAGGACCTGTTTCATCATACCTTAATCGAGATGAAACATGGTAGAAGATATGAGCATCCAACATAGCCCTGGGGAAGGGATTCACAGCTCGCCCAGCCTCATGGTCTCAGCAGGCTGGCAGACCCCTGCCATGGCAAGCAACCCTCGAGCCAGGGTGCGAGCTGCTCTCTGCAGCATTTCATGTTTGCTATGCAGCAGATGAGAATCAGAGCTTCAGAGAGAATAGCCTGAAATGTGCCTTCCTGCCTCCGACACGGGAGGCAAGGATGGTGCAAGGGAACCTGCTGCCCAGAAGTAGCTGTCCTCGCTCAATGGTGGCTATGTCACCAGCTCATGCGTCATACACACTGCTGCAACACCTAAAAAAGACAACTTTTTTTATGCTAAGATACTCCACTTTGGGTTCAGATGGAGAACGAACACTGTTTGCACCTCTGTGATTTCATATACCCTCCCCAACATCCTGCTCTAGAGCATCTGTGTTTCAATGCTCTCCATGTGCATCTTCTCTTTTCTGTTGTGCTTTCCAAATAACACCACCCAATTTAGCACAACTGCTGTGCGTATGATCCACAAAATCAGCCTGTTCATCTGGGTTATGTATTTACATCGCTTGCTACCAGACATTTGATGAAACAGCTTCCTCCTCCTTACCAGTCCTTTTGGGCTTTGATGACTCAAATCCTTGCTCACGTGAGCAGCCCTTGCTTGAACACGACTCCGTTGTTTCAACTGGGTCTTCCTACAGTAGAGTCTAAAGGATCAGGATGTTTTCCACCAGCATTCCAGGTTTCAAGCACAAGATACACTTGCTACATCAGGAAATCAGTGAATAAGAAGCTGAACCGGCAAAGAAACCCTGAGCATGAATGTATCAACGATTCCATTGGATAAAAGTATTTTCCTATTATGCTCAGCACATAAGGCTCAGGTTAACAAATGGTGCACAGTAGTCCAGGAAAATAGAAAATGTATATAGTAACACAGTAAAAATATACACACACACCCTTTTTGTTGCATGTGTAGAACTACTTGAATTTTATTTCCAAAATCTAAATATTGATGAAATTTCAAGACAGAAAAAATAAATTAGGAAAAAAGTTAATGATTCTTCAGTAAATATTTTTTCCTAAATAAATTTCATGCTAACTGCCCTGCGTTTTATTTTAGCTGCTTGACATAGTTTGAGATTTAAATCAGAAAAGAAATCTGGAACATTTTTTTCCAGAAGGTGTTAGTTTTTGCTTTGACCAGTCCTATCATCTAGGTAACCTTTTTACGTCCCTGTAATAAATTTCATCCGTCATTCACCTTTAAGCAGTACACCTGTGCTCATGAATTCCTAATCTGGGACTGCTTTAGCCTTCCAAATTGCTGACCAGCTTCAAACAAGCACAGCTGCTTGTTTGCCAAACATGAAAGCGTGTTTCTTCCACAGCCGACTCCAAATACTTGGTCTTAGATCAATGCCAGGCTAAATGTGCAATAACTGACAGACCACCACAGCTAGAAACTGAGTGGTTGTAACAATTTTAAGCTGAATATCCCATTGCTTAGAAGTGACTGTCACTTTGAGCCTGTCCAGACAATTCAGAGGTTGCTAAATTTGTGTTTAGTTACATGCAAATTTGCATATGCTACAAATATGTCATGCAAAGCATCCAGAGTTGCCCTAGGAAAACTTGTTTTATAATTGCACCCCACCACAGTATGTTCTGGTTTCTCTTTTAACTTTTTTTTGTGGCCACTACAGAAGGACAGCATGCAAAGGAGCACTGTTATGGCAGTGGCATCAAGCAAGCAATGGAAAGAAGAGCTGTCAGAGTTAAGTTGTCCTACTGGTCCTTCAATTTGCTCCCTTTTGTGCCGGCATAATGTAGAAGTTTTTAATTCCATGATTACAAATTCTTTATCTGAAGGCTCCTGCTCCACTGCCTGCACAGAATGGACAGCATTGACCAAATGTGATATTTAGTTCAGCACTCGCCTTCGTGTTTACTTCCCGCTGCTCTGCTTCAGGGAGGCAGTGGGAGGTATTGCTGTTTTGCAGAGGAGGAGTTGTGGCACGCAGAGATGACAGCTGAGAGCTGCCACCTGTTTGGTGGGCTCAGCTGGGGAGCACCTCAGCAGCCGGAGAGCACCTCAGCTGCCAGAGCGCTTGGTGCCTCCTGTGGTCCTCGCTGAGCCCCCAGCCCTGCTGCATCCCCTGGGCTGATACCACCTGAGGGCAAGGCAAGGCTGGGCCTAGGCTCAGCCACCGGATGGGAACAGACAACCCAGGAAGGATCTCAGAAGCTGCATGTTCACCAGCCTGGACTGAAACAAGATTACTCAGGCTTTCACCAACTTTTCACTTTGCAGCCCAGCTCAAAGTACTGTAACTCAGGTGCGCATAACTTAAATGTCCAATGCAACCTTGTTTCCCCCAGAACAAAACCAGTAGGAACTTGCGACGGAGCCCAGCCAGCCCAGGAGTCTTGCCGGTGTCCTTCGCGCCGGTCAGTGGAGCCAGGCGCAGCGCGGGGCTGTGTCCCCCGGGGTGGCAGACAAGGGGTGTGGAGGAAACGCCAGCAATATCGGTATATATTAGGCGTTCTAAGCCAGGCCCTGCTCTGGAGGGGCTTCACTGCACCTCCCGCCCGGGAGCAGCGCAGCCCCTCCTCGCCTTTAAGCCATTTCGAGCATTAAAACCGCCGCAGGCGAGGCGCGGAGGCTGCGCGGAGGATGCGCGGAAGCTGCGCGGGGTCGCCGTTCCAGTGGCCGCCCAGCCGGTGGCGCTGTCGAGTCGCCGACGGGGCGCGGCGCGGGGCTGCGCGGGGCTGCGCGGGGATGCGCGGGGATGCGCGGGGCTGCGCGGGGCTGCGCGGGCGCAACGGGGTCTGCCCCGGCGGTGGGTGGTGGGAGGCGGCAGGGCGGGGGGGGTGGGGGGCTGCCGGCGGGGCGGGTGAGGAACTGGGGTGGGGCAGGGTATGAAAAGGTGGGAGGAATTAAAAGCGGAAAAAGTGATGCAGCCTTGGGGACTGACAAGGGCTTGGCGTCTGGGGGGGGAGGGGGCGGGATTCGACTGCAGGGGTATGGAATAAGGTGGGGGAAGGAGAGGAGAGTGGGAGGAAGGAGACAGGGAAAGAAGGAGAGAAAGAAAGGAGAGAAAGAAGGAAAGAAAGAAGGAAAGAAGGAAAGAATGAAAGAAGGAAAGAAAGAAAGAAAGAAAGAATGAAAGAAAGAAAGAAAGAAAGAAAGAAAGAAAGAAAGAAAGAAAGAAAGAAAGAAAGAAAGAAAGAAAGAAAGAAAGAAAGAAAGAAAGAAAAACTTCTCTGTGCTTTCTTCCCCCAACTTTTTTGGAAGATCAGAATAATTAAGTCCACTATTGCTATTTTTTATTGCTATTCAGTTTCCTCCCACTTCCATACTATCTGCTGCGATTGAAAGTGGAGGAACTCAAATGTTACAGAAGGCTATTTTCAAATATAATATTTGCAAAACTCCCAAAGCACTGGAAATCTCAAGAAAGGGTTGTCTGAGGCTTTCAGCCCAATTTCTGAATTATGCCCCCTCTATAAATAGGAATTTTTTTACCACTATAACTATGTCAAGATACAGGTTTCTTTTCTAATCACATAGCTGCTTTGGTGACACCACAAGTGTAGCTCTGCCTTCACTAGTGGTAACGTGTACCAGTGTAGCATCTACCTCTCCTGAGGAAAAAGAAATTGTACCAACAAAGAAGGGCCTTACAACTGGTGCAAAACTGTAGGCTTGCCAGCAAGACTATGCCGCTTTTACTGTCCCACAACATCCAACAGGTAAGTTTTGTGTTCAGAGTCATGCTAATGGGCTCAACACTTATCAGCAGTATGAGACTACACTAAATGGAGTATTGTTTGAGCTTGCTCATTTTAATGGCTGTTCTGGAAATGCTGAAAGTTTTCTACATCAACTCAGATGAAGGAAAGATGCTTAGTGCTACAATAACAGTCCTTATATCAAAGACTTTACTTGCTTGGGTTGGTTTTGGGTTTTTTTTCAGGAAATCACGTTTTCCAGCTTTTCTTCTATTTCTTTGCATCATCCCTTGGAAGGTTGTTAGCAAGCCCTGGGTTTCTGGGTTTTGTTTGGCTCCTGACCATTGCACACCAGCAAGGATGGGCACAGTACTGCCAGAAGACACATGGCAATACCCATGTGCACATGAAGTTAGAATAGCCCATTTTCCAAAAGGGGCTGCTAAACATTTTTGTTTTTCCTTTTTAAATAACTGCTGGTGAGTCAGGCGTGTCATGGCTCCCATAATCTTCACAGATAATTAAGCAATTCATACCTTGTGTCTGTGGGTAGATGCTGCTGTCAAAACTCAAGCCCATTCTGGAAGTGGCTGAAGTGCTTTCTTTGGGAAAAAAACCCCTCTTGCTTTCTCCCACCTTTGATTAAATAATCCTAAATACCAAGACTGTATAGTAGGGAAATTTGCTTGTGTGGGCCATTGCTTTTGAAGCTGATGCGACAGCTTGTTGCACGACTCTGTACACATTCTTCTGTTTCACTGGGAGGAATGCAAGAGATGAACAGAGCAAGTAGCTTTTGATTTTTGTTACTGTAAGTTGACAAAATACAGCTTTGTCAGTTCCAATGTTACACTGACAACCACTGTTTCATACCTCAGCAGTGTGGAAGTGGTTACAGTGTCTGTAGCACAGGCTGAGAAGTCCCAAGGCTGAAATGGGTGGACTCCATACGAAGCCAGGCTCTTGCCTGACACCCATCCCACTGCAGCATCAATGTCAGAGTGAGCAGGGAGAAGTCCTGCTTCTTGCACAGGTTACCATTTACCTCTGTTAACAGGATATTCTGAGTAATATATATGTTGTCTTCAGTTTCCTGAACTTTTTTTCATGGACAGTGTTGTCCCAAATATCTGCATCATCAAGGAGACCTGCAGGGGCCTCAGTACATCTGGACTCTGACAGAGCAATAGGAAACTTGTGCTAGAGGTGAAGCAGGCTGCAGTGTCGAACCAGATGTTTAAAAGAGATCCAGACTCTGCAACACAAGGATATAAATTAAGCTGGGGGAAAAAATAAGGTTAGATTCATGGAATCCTCAGTTAGAGGTGAAAAACAGTCTTTGTCCTCTTCTTCCCCACAATAAAATAGGATGATTTCTTTCATAACTGCACCGTCCAAACCACTTCTTAGATTCATTGCTTATTTCCATTATTTTAGCAAAGGTGTGTCTCAGTCTGCACGTAATATTTGAAATAGGGGGGACTTCCAGCATGTTCCAGGTTGGCTAGTCCATAACCACATAGAATAGTACCATGGAAGAAGAACTCCTCAGTCTCATGCAAAGGGAGGAAAAAATGAATACAGTTAAGAAACTGCAGATGCAACACAAATATTGGGAGGATTTTTCCAATTGCTGGACATTGCGGGTGGTGGAAGACTCCCTCCAGAAAATATTGGTTCACCCTTCATCCTGGCACATGCTGAACTCATCTGAACAAAGTAACAGCAGACACTAGAATTAGTCAAGGAATCAAACAGTTTTTGATAGAAAATCTCATAGACCATTTCCAGGTATTTCTCCCCCCACCTCCCCCCCCTTTTTTTTTTTCAACGAGAAAAGCAGTTATGTTAAAAACATCATGGGGAGTAATTCTGAACTGGCAGAGAGATGGGATAGTTGATTGAATAGATTCTTTCCATCTCCACATTTTGTGATCTATGAACTCACCTTTGGGAAACTTTTCTCATTTTAGACTGAGTTTCACTTCCCCAGGGTTTTCTAAAGAAGGTGGGATATTTAACCTGAGCAGCATTAACACTACCACTGCGCTTTGGCTTTAAAAGTTAGTAAGTTGTTTCAGCACTAAGAAATTTCATCATAGACTGACTTTTCTCTGATTTGCTTTCTTCCTGGAGGCCTCCCTGTAATATTTTCTGCTGGTGCTTCACACTGCAAGCCAGAGATACCACTGTTAGCTGGACGTGCTGGAGACCAAACCTGCTCCGCAGCCAGCCTGACGTTTGCTGCACCAAGTCCTCTGTGACTTCCTTTTGCTTCCGGTCCCATTCCTTGCAAGCAGAAAGCTCATATGAGGGACACCATTGCAATATAGTGTCTAGTGCAATTTCTAACAAAAAGCCCATCCTTCTGGCCCCCAGTGGATGGTCTTCTTGCCAAAGACAAGTTACTTGGAAGCCCTGAGAAGTCCTGCAGCTCCATGCTGCTGAGAACATTTCAGATTAGTGCTTAGTGAGCATATCTGTGTCCTCAGCCAGTAATCCCACTTAATGGGGCTCATCCTAATGCAGGGTAACTGGGTGGCAAGCATCCAAGTCATTCTTTTTAATTAAGGAATCCGCAGAGAAGTTCACATGGGATCTAATGACTCACAACACTGTTTTCTGCAGAGAGCAAACAGCAAATTAGAAGACAGCCTTCAAAACATGAAAGGTGTGGAGGAGGGGACTGGCGTCCCCAAAAGCAGCCCAAGGCATTTGATCAAGTACCTGGGAATGAGGGGTGAGAATAGTTTGTAGGAGTGACAGTCTATGGACAGATGTGTGGTGATGTCCCCAGGCCTGCAGAAGGCTCAGGGAGGTCCCCAGCCATGGAGTGACTGGTTTTCCTCCTGGTTCACTCCTCTGCAAGCCAATTCTGTCACAATACACAAGCATTGCTTCCTCTGGGTTGATTTCTCCTGGATGCTTGATTTTTCTCCAAGCAACTGCATTTATAGCCAAAAGTCCGGTACCGAGAACAATGTCTAATTTAATTTACAGCTCAGAGGATGTAAGGAGGAAGTAACATGGATATCAGTTCAGGAAAAAACAATAACCTGGAAAAAAAGGCAGAAGAGGACATTCACCCATTTCAGCTAGAACAGTTTGTCATCACATGGTGCTAAGGGGACAACATCAGCCTGAGATTCCAGTGGTCTACAGCTTTTCTTCTTATTATTAAACCTTCCAAATTAGAGACAGTGCAAATTTATGTAAATAACAGTGTGTAGCATGTAATTCTTAGTCTAAAACTGACTTCTGGGGCCAAGAAACTATTAAAATTTGAAAGCAAGAATCAGAAAAGTCTCACTGTATTTATATTTGTTTTCAGACTGGAGCTTGCGGCTCAGGGAACGGATACACTGACCGTTCACTTCTGTGCTCTTCAGCTCCTGCTCTGCCACAGGCAAGTGAGTGCAAGTGAGCTCAGTGGTCCTCCCCAAACCCCAACACACGCAGACTCCAGTGATCAGGAGCCTATGCTGGTCTTGCCACAGATTTCCTGTGTGGTCTTGGATAGGAAGGTGTCTGTGTGCCTCAGTTTTTCCATCTGTAAAATAAGAATGATGTTACATTGCTTCACCAGCGCAGCTAAATTTCTGCCTAAAAAGCAGTCTGTGACCTTTGGATGAATGGTGGTAATGAGCTGTTTGCCTTATTTATAAGTATCATTTGGTGTGATATAAATATTTTTTTGTATTGTACATACTGTGTTTGTTTTGTGCAAGTGAATGAAGTCCCAATGAAAGAGAGACACAGAGTATTTTGCTTTCCCACATAACTCAACCAGCGTTCCCAAGTCCTGATCTCTAACACCTCTGCTATTGCAGTCGTGGGCCTCTCCTGAGCAGAAACTGCTGATCGTGCCAAATTCTCTGGTGTTTTGTAATGTGGGCTAACATGCGCCGGGGTTTGGATGAGACCATTAGGCTCATTTTCACTTAAGGCCTGCGGCAGTGCTGGGGCTGGAGAGCACAGAAGTGAAAGGTCAGTGTATCCCTTCTCTGAGCTACACAGCTCCTGTTTGAAAACAAATAAAAATATCATGTGACTGTTATGATTTTGAAAAATTTTTAATAGCTTTATTGCCTTTCTTCCTCCAGAAAGTCAACTTCACACTAAAAGGAAATTTAGATGCTATTACTTTTGTACATTCACATTGTTCCTTACTTGGAAGGTTTGCTTGGAATAAGAAGAAAAACTGTAGATCTATTACTTCTCTCATTTTTCTAATGTTGTGTGTCTTAGTCTATGTGTATAGTATTAGCCAATAGTTAGACGGCTTTCTGGAACAAAGTTGGTGAGTACGATCATGCACTTTGAGAAATTAAGGACCAAATAGACACTGACAAGTGATTAAGTTACCGCAGCCTAATGGGTATCTCTAGAGAATGATTAAAGTGAGCACTTAACTCAGATGGGCTGGGAACATGAGCACAATCAATTACTATGGCTTGGTAGATGATGAGTAAATTGTTAAACCACAATAAATTGACAGTTTGCCATGTCCATACCCTGAAGGACATGATGGTATCCCCTTTCTACTTCCAAAGGGTGGTCTCAGCTGCTTTCCTAAGTTCCCTTGAGCCAACAAGAGAGGCAGGCACTCACAAGGGGGGAGATGATCCTACTTACTTTGTGCACCTCTTTTGGAACGGTAGAAATCAAACTATTTGATGGCTGAAGTTGGTGAGATGAATCCCACACAAAATACCTAAAATGGTATTATTAGCAAAACTCCTCCTTTTCTCGAAGAGGGGTAGCCATTGAGTATTAGACCCCCCAGATACGGCTCACCAGCGGCTGTCAAAACCCAGAGGAGGAGATACAGTAATCCTAAACCTCAGTAACTACCTCTAGCAATGAGGACAATGGACAACTCTCTGCTGCTACTGACTAAAAGAAAGTCAAGAATGATCCTATGTGTCTCCTCACATTAGAGTTCAACAGTAACCTCAAGTTACTTCCCAAACAAGTGTAAAAAAAGCTATACAGCCTGGAGTCTCCTCCACTGTTGTTCTATTAAAAGAGCCACAAATTAGGGAATCCTGGCAGGCTGATAATATCTGACGAGGGGATTGGTATTGAAGAATTACTGGGTTCATCAGAACCATCTCCAACATCCCTTGTTAACTAAATACCTTCTAGTAATACCTTTCTGCAAGCTACAACAGATGTCTGCCATAGAATACATATGAATATGCCATAGAATGACTTCTGTCATAGAATACGCAAACCACCTCCACATCAATACTTCTCTGGCTATTGGGTATATCACTAGCTTGTAAATCAACAATCCAGATGGTGATAGCATCAAAATTTGACTTGAATATTCTTGAGTGGGACCAAAATACAGCATATCAGCCTGAAGGCACTAGGAACATTATTTATTTTATCCTCACTCACAATTTTACTCTCAATAGCCCACATTTCCTCCAGAATATGAGTAGAGACATGAGAGTTAAAATGACCTGAAACATGCCAGCCCTTTCATGGGACATCTGTAGAAGGATTTCTATGTAAGTTTATAAATTCTGTCACCAAGCCCAACCTGTACCTAAGATGTCATATTCATCTTTTAAGCTGGAAACCTGGATTTCCATATCAATTCCTACCACAAATTTTATAATCATCAACCTGCTACTGCTCTATCTCTGGGATAACCTATTCAAATATAATTTTCCTGGACACTATGGATAACATCAAAAAGGGTAATCCCCAGAATAAAACGTTGCACATCTATATATACACACATTATACATAATATGTGTATAATATGCATAATATGTATATAATATGTGCATAATATGTATATATAAAACCTACAACTCAATATACCCATCAAATATCTAAGAAAGTTGGTAATGCAAAGAAGCCCTCATATACCACTACCACCACCACGTTTGCTTTGAGAAGAATGCTGTTGTGGACAACCTAATGCTCTAAGAAGGACTGTTTCTCAACAAGTGAACTACTTGAGACAGCTGTGTCATGTTTTTGAAGGAGCCATCCAAGCACCACATAAGGAATTACTTCAGTACCAAAAGACAACCCACAGGGACATCTTATCTCCAGTTATTACATACCATCACATCCTGGAACCAACATAGAAAATCACCGAGCAATTGCAGCTTAAGCTTGTATCTAGCTATAAACTCAGTGCTGCCTTCCAAACCCTTGTCCAAGACCTGATACCAAGCTCACCGAAATCAATGCAATATGAAATTGGCGGGCATTAAAAGAGATACTGTATGGAATGCATTGCATGGCATTGTCTCATAATGAGCAGCATTGTATAAAAGGGGTATCTCAGTCTGTGGCAAGGTATACAGATGAAATCCTGGAAACAGTGACTGGCAAAGAAGGGTGAATCTCCAGAAGTCTGAGTCAAGTTGTCACAAAAAGCATTGAATACTGCTGAGAGGTTTATGAAAGACATGAAAATAGACTCTGATGGGGTTAGTCACAATTTTCATCTCTAGTTACACCAGAAAGACTGCAAAAAAAAAAAAAAAAAAAGGTTTGCGTAAGTCACTGGGACTTCTGCTACAGGTAGTCATTAAAATAAGAAATGGGAAGATGCATAAGAAGGAAAAAATGCTGTTGTTCAGCTTCTGTTAAACTTCAAATTTATTTGACTGAGATCAGGAGTGCAAGTTAACCCTTGTATCAGAAGCCAACCTACTACATTATAGTCTGAACCTACTACATTATAGTCCGCCTGTGTAACTTTGCTCTTACTTTTGGTGGCTAGGGTCTTTCACTGAAACAGAAATACCGAGCTGCTGAAGTTAATTACCCTGGGTATAACATCTCACCCTACAGAAGTTGTGTTCTGGTTGAAATGAGGTTATGACCTCACAGAATTTATAATAAGCCAAATTTAAGCAGCTCCAGCCCCAGGTCCTTTGAGCACCTTACAGAGAGACGGGCAAACAGGAAAGCTCTGGGATGGTGACCAAACAGCTGGGTGGAGACCCCTGCCGATGGAGTCCCCTGCACTCACTCTTCGTCAAACCTTACCAAAGGTTTACAGTGAACAAGCAGGCAATCCCTTCCCTACTCAGCATAGCGTATTTGCATATGATAAAGAATTAGGTGGATACATATTTTGCCATAACTGAGGAAAAACCTGGATATACACTCTACCGTATGCATGACAGGTGTAATGGCATAATTGGAAGAGGGGCCCCTCCTTTCTGGATATAAATTGCTCTAAAAATACAAGGGATGGCATTAAAAATCAGTAGAAAAAAGAAAGAAAGAAAAGTTCTTTACTGAAGAAAGTAAAGCAAATGAGCAGGCATGGGTTTATCAATGTGAGGGGAGGAAAATGAGGGGAATACATGGAAAGGAGAAGTAGCACTTGTCTGCTGGGAGGAAGGTTGTCTTTTCCCAGAGATGAAATGAATCACTTTATGTCCCACAACAATTTTAGTCTTGAATGAAATAAAGTGGCAAAACCCACAGAACTTCTCCAGAAGCAGCCTTAACGGAAACTGAGGTGAAATCTCTGTGGGCTGCAACTCGAGCGTCCATCAAAGACACTGAGGAGGAGGAAGAGTCAGCAATCCAGCATACTGAAAGGGAAGTGAGCCTGAGGGGTTGCACTGCCACAATCATGGCCATGGAGGAAAGCCTGGAACAAGCAGTCATGAACAGAGCCCAGATCCAGTGACCTCTATGATCAGGCCATGTAGCACAAGTTAAAGTGTGTCCATTATCAAAACCTCCTGGCTTTTTTGCTAAAATTTTACTGAAAGGCATTTTAAAATGGAGAAGAAACATCTCTGCTACGTGCTCTTTTCCAGACTTGTCCAGGGAGGAAGATTCTCTGCCCCAAAGCTCTCTTCAGAGATACTCAGTGTAGCTCAAAGTATCATTACAGAACTGTGTTTGTCATCTATGGGTCACTTCAATTTTTGTCCACTTTGATAGGTCTATGTAAAAATTCAGTATGGTGTTCTCACTAAAACTACCCTTTTCTTATTTTCTCGCTACAAGAACTGCCACTGGTGTACCAAGTCAGTGAGGGAACATGCCAGTTCTTAGCTACCACTGGAAACCAGTCATTAGACATGAACAGTAGTTCAGGTTAAATTGACTTGGAGCATATTATTTACAAAAATGCATATCACCAATACAAAAGGAAGGCTGGATCATTTTAATACACATGAACAACTTAATTATTTCAAAGATTCTAGTACACGTTGAACTTTGTTGTCTCCACTGTTTCATATCCTCATGCTGGTTGACACACCTATGTGTAATACTTTGATCTTCTATCAATATAATCTCTCATATTTTATGTTATTTTTATTCTACTTTTCAAAATCACCTTTGCAGAAAACTTAATAAAACCCCAAATTTTGGTACCACTGAAATTACTAAAAATATGTTCACGAGCTGTATCTCATTAAGGGCAAATATAAAAACAAAACGGAAATTTTTTAGTGCAAGCAGTTTTCAACTTCTAAATGAACAAGGAAAGGTTTGAAGATTTTTTAAAAGGTAAAATATATCTATGTTTTCAAATCTCCTCACTTAAAAAAGGTTTATCAGATCAGCCTTAAAATTTCCAGAAATATTCTTCTTTGCCAAGAGACCACACGTGAAGTTTCAGGTGGGAAAAAATTTGGCTTAAAAAAGAAGAAAAAAATACAGGGTCTTAGAATAAAAATCAACATGGAACTGCTACTGTAGTTCCATTATAAAGACTCATAAAAAACATTTCCAGTTGCTCTCCAGTAGGTCTGATTTCCATAAGTAAAGCCCCACTTTATTTCTTCCACAGTTCCTTATAGGTCTTTAAGGAGCTATGAAAACTCTCTTGCCAACAGGGAATTTCTTGCAGAAATAAAGTATCTTAGGAAACATTTTTTTATAGATTTGGAAACATATTAATGATTAAAGGCCTGATCCTTCAGAGCTGAGTGTTTGCAGTTTCCATTGGCTTCTGTGGGAATGACAGATGCTGGGCACCTTTTCATATTAGATATATCTGCAAACCTGTGATTGCACAAAGCTTGTGAAAAACCTTAGTGCTTGCCCTCCAAACCACACAGGGCAGGTCCCCCTATTCAAACCCAAGAGTTTCAAATTCATGATTCCAGTCCTTAAGATCATGGGACAGACTTAAAATTCATGAGCTTTTTCATTTTTTATGTGATTTGTGAATTTTAATCACTTTTTTAAGTAAGTTTCTTGCCTTTCAGGTTTTCTCCACAGGAATCAGGCTGGAAATTCACTTTTGTTTACAATAGAACAAGGTTTTTCTTGCTGCCGCCCATCCCCTGCAGCCGGGGCTAAAGAAAGATGCCAAACATCGCAGGACTTGGTATCGGACTACAGGAGATGGCCGTGGTGAGGCTAACTTATCCTCCCTCTTGCAGGTCTGGTGCCGTGCTCCTGCCTGTCCCGGCACAGACCCATGATGCCACCCATGCTTTCTCAGCACTTAGCTGGGGGGACAGGGTCAGAGCAGAAAAAAATCTGTGGGAGGCAGAGCTGCAGCTGCTGGAGGAGCTTATTTTATCTGTCAGCAACTTTACATGAACCCTCTCTACTACAGGATAAAATCTGACAGAGAGGCATAAGTCCTGACAGAGAAAGTTTTATGTTCGTTAAAGTCCCCATCAACCTGTCAATGCATAAATGGCCATATGCAGTGTAAGTGATGATTAAAAGTGATCCAAAAGAAAGCATTTAGAAACCAAATGAACCTACCCACTACACCAGATCTACACCAAAGCTTCTTGATAAGTTAAACTGTTTTTAAGTCACAGAGATCAGCAACAAAAGGTCTGACTGCCAAAAGGCATTTTAGACATTCAGCAGATTTCCTATTAAAATGTAAGATAAGAAACCATCAAAATGTACATAAAAAAAGACCCCAGCAACTGTGTATAATTTCTTGAGGAATCAAGGAAAGCGTGTCCCCTTTGTGGGACTGCTTCCAGGGCTTTCTCCCTCTCCTTCAGCTTTTGTGCTTTTGTGTTTATGGCAAGAACAGTTTACAGTTGGAACAGCTACATTCAGCCTGCAGCCCAATAGCAGCTCCTTCTCTTGGAAGGATATTTATTATTCCTGCTGCCTTTAATTGCCTGGTTAATCTGTGTAACCAACAACTGTAATCCATGTAATCCCATGGCCCTTTCACTTGTCCTTTATCAACCAGGCAGGTATTTGTTATGCTGCTTGTTGTGTTCTTCCTTCCAAGCAGGCTGTCAGCTCTTCACACATGAGGATTTCCTGCCACGCTAAGTGTTTGCACAGCGCTGGCACAAGGGAGCTGCCATCCTGAAGCTTCCAAGGGCTACCGGATAAAAAAATCAAATACCCCTGAAGCCACCCTAGCTATTTGCTGAGGTCCATTTGCCTGTTTATATCACTAAAGCTGGCAGATGGCAAGGGAATGAGGAGAAAAGTGGTATTTTGTTTAAAAAAGAAAAAGAATAGAAAATCAGCTAGTGTGAGGAACCAGTCTCCATCTTTCTCATAGTGCTCTCTGACCTCTGGGTAGTCTCTTCTGGGGAAATACCAGAAATAAACTCTAATTTTTCAAAGATGAAAATCAGCTTTATGTATTCTGTAAGGCAATGACAATTAAGTCAGTGTCTTATATTTCCCCAGAACCTTTCCATCAATATAAGACACTGACTTAATTGTGTCACTCAAATCACATTGTAATTGTGAGTTGAAAATGTCATTCTTGATTTACCTGCATTTCTATACCACTAAGGTCAACAGATGTACCTACTCCAGTGATACATCTGTATGAATGTATGCTCTAGACCAATACACAGAATAAATGGCTGTGGATATTTGTCAGGCTGCTGCTAGGAGTGGCCTCATATTTTTTGGATAAGCTTCAGATAAAAGTCTAAACATCTGGATACTTATAAAAATCATCCAGAGCTCCTGGATGTCGAGGCTTTTCTCTCATTCATTTGGACGTATATGTGAAATTGTCAGTGGGCACAGAAGTGCTGTAATGCGAGGGGTAATCAGCCAACGGACAGAAATAGGAATCAGATGTCTTTCAAATAAAACTCGCCTCTCCACCAGCAATCCTCCAGCGAATCTCCCACACCTGTGGATGAGGGGTTATGCTGCTGTTACTGCCATTCAGAACTCTTTTAATGCTGGACGTATTTTTAAAAGACAGCTCTCGCAGCTTATAAAGCAAGGTTTTGGCTTTGGCTAATGAAAAGCATTAATGTACTGTGGGAGGTGGAGAGAGAGAAAGATTATAATTAAATCTCTGCACTCCTCTCCTGTCTCTAAGGGCTTGGATAAGAAACAGTTCTGCTGGGCAGCTGAATTTGAGCTAAGTAAGATAGCTGGGGGAGGGAGCCTTCTTGGTGGTTTCACATAGGCTTGCACATGCGGTAGGGCCAGGGAACATTTCTGATGAAAATAAAATTGTTCTGGGCTCAATCCAGCTGAAAATACCGACAGCCTGCCGGGCCCTGCAACTTTCATAAGGTTGCAGATCCTGGCTCCTAGCAGGAAGCTTGGCCCTGCTGCCGTGGAAGGCCCAGCAAGCAAAACAATAGTTTTATGCCTGAAAGTTGCACATCCAATTGGGAGAGGCAGGAGGACTTGTGCCAACACGCTCCCTCTCCTGATGCTGCCAAGGTTGGGCTCTTTCTTGTACCTTCAGTCCCCCTGACCCACACCCTGTGAGTGCGGCCAAGAAGTTGCTTGGGAGCCCAAAGTTGGAGGCGATCGCTCCTCTGCTCGTAAAAAAGGGCTGGTGGGTCTTGGTATCCGACAGGCTGGTGGTGATAACTGGTAATGGCTTCCTGTGGGATGAACATGATTCTCCCCTCATGCCCCTGTGGTTTTTTTTACTATCAGCCTCTCTTGAGCTTGATTTGGCCTCGAAGAGCAAATGTTTTTTTGAAATGATTTACGACTTACGTTAATTTATCTAGTGCCCTTTACATACATCACAGGCAGGTCTTTATAACATGTAGGTTTGAAAAAATGTAGGTGCCACATGCCAAAAACATACAACTATTGAAAACAGAAGACTAAAAGACCCCAAACAATGTTTTAAAACTTCTGAGGGAATTTGATATAAAAAATTATTTTGGGGTGGAGGGGAGTGTTGGATTCCATGGCTTTGGTTTTCCAAGAGATGTGTTTCACGCACTCTCAGGCTGATAAAGGAGACTGAGCCTATGGTGGACAACAAAAAGTAAGCTCATAGGCTTGGTCCGCTGTGGGAGATGTGGGCAACAAAAATACTTTAAACTCAGTGCTATAGAAGTAATTCCTGCAGCTGTCTGGATCAGAGACTCAGCTCTGCATCCTCTCAGCTTTTGCATCTCATCACCCTAAAATCACTGGTGGGCCAGAACTTCTCACGTCATGACAAGATGGCCTGTTCCAGGAGGAGAAATAGGGGAAAAATGAGCAGAGCCGGTTCATCTTTCTGACACACAGTCAAATTCAGCTCCAAAATTGTGCTCTAATCTTCTTTTAAAGGGGAAAAAGAAAAGTTCCTACCAATGCACAACCCTGATCCTGGCAACTCTGTGCCTTCCTCTGTGTTTTACTGACTTAAACTGCTCCAGAGGAATAGAAAAGCCCATAGCCACAATGACAACACCTATGGAAAGTTATTTTTTTCAAAATCTTTCAAGAAGTGATCACAAGCACAGAAAACATGGAATATAATGAAAATGAAAAATTATGTTGAAGTAATACGAGGCTGTTAGTGCCCCTTATTGTCTCTTTAATCCCTGATTAAGCCCTTGTACCCATGGCCATTTCATGTGATTTAAATCAGCAGTAATTAGTCCCTGTCCAAAAGAATACTTAAACACATACCTTAATTCTTAGCATCTAAAGATCTCTGCTGAAGTCACTGTGAGGACTGACACCCTGAGATGTTACCCACACACTTGTATGCTGGACCAAACCCTGCATTTTCCCTTTCCTGAACTGGAACAGCGCTTTTTCCTTTGACCATGGAGTTAACTTGAAAAGTCGCCCCCACACAGACAGCCTGCCACTCTTTTTTTCTGCTCCAGTGAAGCTTACTCAAATATTTCAGCTGCGGTTGCAGAGCAGGCCTGATTCTGTACTTGGGAAGTCAGTGAGAATTTTGCTCTTGATTTCAGTGTATTCAGGATCAGGCCTCAGCAAGCACTAGAAATCTAATAAGTATGTTTGTGGCCTGTGTTTTCAGAGGTTCTTAGCATCTTGGACTACCAAATCAGTCTCCTGTTAGAAGCATAGCTTTGAAGAGTATGTAAATACCATTTATATATGTACATTTATACACTCACTCCATACATGCATATACATATATTATTATTACAATTTCACCAGAATTGTGCAAACCTCTTTTCTGATTAAAGCATGAGGCAGGATTATTTTAACAATGCTTTTAACCTTCACTTTTCTCTGCAGTTGTCTTTGTTGAACTAAGCCAAGACAACACTTTTATCAGAAATATATGTAGACATGTAATCCAAACGACAGGGACCCCTGTTAAGCACAGAGAGGAATTTTACTGTCAGTTATACCCATGTAAATTCTGTTCAAGACAAAAGACATCCCTCTGATCTTACACCAGACAGATGTAGTTCTTCTGAGCAGAAGACATAAAAGACCTGTCAGAACCTGTGCTCCTCGGTGGGATTTATATCTGTGTAAGTGAGCCTGTTTGAGTTGAAGCTGAATGTGTGTACATTCATAATGGTAGTTATTCTTCTCCCCCTAAGTGCAACATATGGATGTGGACATGACTGCATTACGTATAAAAATGTAATAAAACATTTTGCCTGTGAACATGCAATAAAACACACTTCATCTTATGGGAGGGTATTTGTGAACAATCTGATTCCTACATTATAACATGTTGCAAATTTAGTATAAATGCTCTCTCACTTTGAAGTGATAGCCTGCATAGTATGTATCATTCACAGGGTAAGACAAGAGCCCTTTGCTCTTGCAGATACAATCTGAAAACAGGCTTCAGCTCTCCGAAGAAATGCACTGGATGGGTTCACACCTGCGTCTCACTGGTTTGCACAGCAGTCCACAGGATCTTGATAGCATCGCTTGGGAAAGACCCAGGACCAAGGTCCCAGCCATCTATGGCTTCCTGGAAGAACAAGCTTCCCTTAATGCCACCTTGCAGCTTGGCCCATAATGTGTAGAAGTTATGTAGAATGTGTTCCACAGGCAGTATTTCAGATCAAATAAATGCTGCCACATGATGGAGTCAGGACCGTTTGTAAAAGGTTGTGAGCACAGTGCAGCAGGACAGGAGTGCGATATGAGCAGGGAGAGACAATGTGAAAAGGGAGGGGAGCAGTGAGAAAGTGTGGACACCATGTGCCTGGTATAAGTCCTGGATAGAAGGATACATCTTCACACAGGGAAAGAAGTTAATAATATCACAATGTCTGAGGCAGCCTCTCGGGGTGGGCATGGCAGTTCTTCTTGCTGTACATATGCATAGAAATGCATGTCACAGCATTAAGAACAGAATTCCACAGAGGAGCAAAAGGGGTTGCTTTTTCCATCTTAAAAATAATTTCCTTATTGTTATGATGGTACACAATGACACTGTTCTCTCAGTATTTAGGTATTGAATTCCCCTTTTTTAGAGGGGACTTAAACTTGAGTGACCTGTGGTCCCACCATCTATGTACTGAGCCCTCTTTGTTATTTGTGCTTTTTGGAGAGATTATGCTCCCATGATTTATATAAAGACTCTGCCTTCTTAGAGGGGATTTCTTATGACCCCATGATCCCATTATTTAAGTACTAAAATCCTCCTTGTTAGAGGTTACTTTAACCACCATTTACACACTCAACTCCACAGAATAGGGCTTTCCCCACCAGTGTCAATAAAGTTAGCTTTTGTTCAAGTGCTCTTCCTCTCTGCAATTAAATCACACTTGAGAGGCAACACTTGTATTTTTTGTAACATGCTCTCAGGCCGGCTGCATCCTCCCATGCCAGTGACATGTTAAGCAATGCCCGAACCCAAGAGTGGACGTGACTGCGGGTTGTGCAGCCATGTCTGTGGCTGTGAATCCCACCAGTCAGCACGAGAGTGCAAGGGGACAGGACTGGGCACAGAACGGTGATGGCACACTAAATGATTGCATTGAGTTCCTTAAATAATACATGCTCAGGCAAAAAACAAAATCATCACCACTGAAAACTGATATGATGAAAAGAATTAACTTTGAAATTAGTATGTCCTTCTTATACCTTGCCTTTTTATCTCATGCATTTCACATTTGTGAACTCCATTTGCTTTGTATGCAGTTATGCTAGTACTATAAGATAAATCCTTTGGTTTAGGGTGTTCAGACAAATGGTGCTTGATATAACTTTACACAGAATAAATACTAGGAAAGTTTTAACTATGTGTGGAGACAGGTTCTTGCAGGCTTCACAGGTCAGAAAGAAAAGCCAGAAAAAAGCATAGTGAGAAATTAGAAGACATTTACTACATGGACCAAAGCACTTCAGTTCCACAAACAAAAAAGGGAAGGAGAAAGGTAACTGGGAATAAAACAATAGTGACAATATATAAGATATGGCAGGAAAAAGATGAGGTAGACACAAAGTGTGGCAATGTGGAAAAGCAATAAGGAAAGTAAAGGCAAAAGGAAATAAATGGGTCTATTAAATACCTGTCTTTCCACTGTAGAACTGAAAGAAAAAAAGGCCTATGAGTGCTACAGGAAATTCAGTGTTTAGAGATGGCAAAATTTCTAATAAAGACATAGCCAGTGATGTTTGAAATAAATCATTCCATGAGACACTTCACAAGCAGTGGAAGGAGGCATATGCTGCTCACACAAGTATTACAGAGCAATTTACCTACAGAGGCTATTAAAAATCACCTGCTCCAGAGGAAGATATATCTGAAGTGACCTTTGGCATATTGGCTTTATATTTAAGAGATGCTTAAGAGATTTTAGTGTACCAGGATAATTTCAGATAGCTGAGGAATTGTTGACTTTGTGCCAGGATTCATGAAAGCAAATGGGTAATTATAAGCAAAATAATGAGAGGTTTTCTAGTCTGACAGAAATTTTAGGAAAAAAATGGAGACTGTGAAATGGCATTCAACAATAAAGGAATCAGATATGTGAATAAAAGTCTTTCCTAATCCATTTGCAATTCCATTCTTTAAATTTTTCTAGATTAATGAGACTTTTTAAAAAAATACAAGAATTTGAAGAAATTGTTTTATTTGACCCCAAAATAAATATTTTATTTGGTATTAAAAGATAAAATGTTCTTCGAGTAAAGCTGAAGCAAATTTTGAAATTAAATATTTCAGAGTGAAAAATTTAAATATTCCATTTTTAAAATGTCAACGCAATTCTTTTCAGCTCTTTTTTTTCTGGTTCTCCTTGTACCCATACATATATAGATGCACTTTTTTCAGCTGAATTAATTGAAGAAAATTAACATTATTTCAGAAAATATAGTGGTCTATTTCAATTTGTATTATTTTCAGTGGGAAAAAGAACGTTTAAAGAAACTTTTCACTCAACTGTAATAATGAAATAACAGGTGAGAAAATATTGCAAGTCAAGATGTCTTGAAGAAAAACAAACCACGTTAAACAAACGGGTTTCATTGTCTGATAAAAGGCACTGTGTAGATGTAAACCACTGAATGCTAATTGGTTTAATATCAAACCACGTATCTATGTAGCATTGCAAAATACAGAATCTGTGAAGCAGTTCTGGAGTAGGTGAAGAACTGAATAACTGGCAGATACTAAAATAGCATTTTCAGCAGGAAATCACATGATAATGCAAATGTTTACAATAGAAAGCTGTGTGAATTAGTACTGGTGATGATGCTAGCCTGTATTTCTGTTGGTAATCTAGAGGGGAATGTAAATTACTACTGAAAGTGTCTTAATGACATAAAACCTGGTAGAGTTGTATGTGACAGTGAGGGCTGGGCAGATGTACAAAATTATATGGACTTGACATACAACGAGCATGTGTTTTAATACAGGCAAAACCCAGAAATCTACATGTAAGACTGAGGAAGACAAGGATGGCCACAGAGTCTGGGGCCCAGGAAGGCAGTGCCTCTGAGAAGGACTTGGGACTCAGGGGCAAGGTGTTGCGTTAGAGTTCCTACTGCAATGCTGTAGCTAAAACAAGCCCTAAATGTAAAAAGAGAGGAGCAACCAGTGGAAATAACAGACATAATTTTACATTTGTACATAGCTGCAGGGACACAGATGTTGGAATATTATGTACAGTTCTGGTCATCCCATATTTATAAAAAGATGTTGAAAAACTGAAGTAGATGCAAAAACTGAGCCAGGAAAAATATTCCAATGCTGGAAAAAAAAATTCTCTATGTTGCAAAACCTAAAGACCTGACCAAATAGAGGAAGAATAGATAACTTGAATATGCCACGAGTACTTTCATCACAAGACACTGCTCTGGGATTAAGCTAATGTGATGAGCAATGGAGAGTGAAAATGAAACAAATTCACAAGAGAAATAAAGCAAATGTTTTGGAAAGCCAAAGTAATTCAAGTAACTGGCCCAAAAGTCTTCACCTCAATACTAGATGTCTATATGGAAGACTGTGATTCAGAGAAACTCCAGGTAGACAACATGATATGGAAGTAACTTGATTAAAACAAACAAACAAACAAACAACAAAACCCAAACAAAACCATGGCCTATTTTATCCTTGGAAATCAGTCCTGATGATCCAATAGCCTTTCTGGGCACATCTGTATGACTCTCTGGCACTACTTCTATGGATAACACTTTGTGGAGCAGACCCAAGTCTTCCTGCACATCCAATTTACCTTTCTGGCAGAGAACTGAGAGGAGAGATACTTGTGTAGCTCTTGCCAAAGCTAACAAGAAGCGTATCTTACGCAAGACAAAGCCCTGCTTGCAGAGAAATTTAAGCCAAAGCGATGTATAACTGCAAGCAAATTGTGAAGTCATAAACACCCTGGAGCCCATTTTGCCTTTGGTTCCTCATTGCTGTTGCATGGTTTTAAATGATGGTTGAATTTGTTCAGGGGTGCTGTTGCTCTCTATATCCACATCTGTGCCTTGGCGTTTCTAATGCTCCATGGTATTGGGGACATAAAAGTTCTGTGATGCTCTTGTCCCCCTTCTATAATGAAGCCATTACCCCTAAGAGCTCATTTAAAACTGTATCTCTATGGGATCCCCTCCACTGATTCCTAAAGGCTTTAGTCAGTGTGTTTGAAACGGACCCAGCAACAACCTTGCGCAGCCTGAATTTGTGTCCATAGTGGTTTGTTGTACCCGGAGCTCTGGGCACAATTTGAGTTACTGTCTTCAGAGAAGCCAGAGCCTTCAAAAGGGTTTATTTCTTATCCCTATGCTTCCTAACTTGGAGTCTTGAGCACAATTTTTACAAACAGACAACACAGAAAAGGATTTGGGGATCATGTCTAAAATGATTCAGAATTTGACCCTCAAAAATCCTTATCTGTGAAAGGGCTAGAATTTTCCTTTTCTTAAGAAAACAGCCAACCCTCATTTCTTTTTAAAAGTCCAAATATCCTGGAAAGCATCAGTTATGTGCCTTATTACAAAATAATGTTGATTGTACAGACACCTGTGCATAGTCCTCCATACTGAAACTCAACTAACACGAAAATTCAGATAAGCAGCCCTGTTAAAGTCAATGGGAAAACTTGCCTGGAGAGGGTAAAGGCTGCAGGATCGGATCCTCTGCAGAGAGTTTATTTATTTTCGGAGATATTCTGTGCTTCACTAAGTAAAAAATGTCATCATATTTCAAAGTGAAATTTTGCAGGCCATTGATCTAAAATGTGAGCTAGTTCCTTTGGGTATTTTGGAAAATCAGAAATAACATATTTATTTAATTTAGAAAAATTACTTCCGTCCAAGGCTGTTTCTCAAGAAACATTCATGACAGCATAAAACTTGCAAACTCACTACGTATACGTGCCAGGCATAGCATAAAGATAAATAGCTCAATACTATGTGATATGAAATCTCCCTGAACAAGTATTTTGTATTTGATTGTAACAGATCTTAAGACCTTCCAGTGTCCTGGAAAAACAATCATAGTTTTAAAGAGCTAGTAAATATATATCTTCACGTGGTAGTTAGCAAATGTTTCAATAAACTGTAAAGATCCCTTCTAACAATTTTCATACTTAGTCCCTGAATGGTTAATCATGTTGCTTTTTTTTAAGTTTTACATTAAAATGATAAGAAATAAACTTTCCAAAATAGTAAAACATTGTGGTTCTCATGACAAAACATTAAAAATTAAATATGACATCCTCAATCTAGATTTCAACCCCAGCTAAGTAATTTTCATGCTTCTGGCCTCTCTTGGTCCACTGAGGAAAATGGATGAAGCCCTTCTCCCAAAAGCTGAGGGTACACCTGACCTAAATTCTTCCAGATTACAGACTTAAAGAACAGACACTCAGATCTGTAAGTTATGCTTAGTTATTGAACAACATCTGCTTGTGTTGTTTCATAGGGCAGGGTACACTTTGCAGAAATAACTAAGTGAATTATGGACAAAGTGTTAGTATGAAAAGAAAAAGAAGTGTTTGGTCCTGTTACTGCCTGCTTTAAAGGAGTTTGACTGAAGTTTCTCTCCTGTGCTTCATTATTTTCTCCTTTATGCTTTTAAGTATATCCCAAACTTGAAATTTAATAAACATTGGGGTTTTTTCTCTAAAAAATTTAATCTTTTGTAATAAAACCCTCTGAATATTGGTTTTGGTTGGTTTTTGTTTTTGTTTCTGTTTTTGTTTTTGTTTTTTTTATTTTTTTTCTTTCTGGAAAAAAGATAAGGATAGAAAGTTCTCAGGTGGAAACAAAATTTTGCTACTAGTCAGAAACTCCTCTTCCTACCTACCTGGGAACACAAGATCAAAGACACATTTTGCCCTGAACCAGGCATCCTGTGCCAAACAGCAAACAGCAAACAAAGGGTGATTCTTCACCAGAATATTCTTTCAGTCTTCAAGGCATCATGGCTCAGAGACTTTCTGTGCTGGGGTTTGTGTCTTTGTATGTAGTAGTACTCACAAGATTTGTCCCCTGAACTTTTAGCATCTTCTTGTGTGAAGGACATCCTCAGCACAAACACACACGAAAAGGCTTCTTTTTACCTGCTTTCAGCCTGACATCTGCTAGATGCATTTGACCACCTCTTCCCCTTCTTCCTTCTGGTTCTTGTCCTGGGTGAGAGTGAAAGAGGGGTCCTTATTCACCTTCTCCACCTCTGTCATTCAGAGATTCAGCTTTTCAATTCAAAACTCAGAGGCTTTCATGCTGTAGACCAGAATGGAATAATTTATGGACAGTTCAATAAAGCTAAAATTAAATGTTATATTTACAGTTAAGTGCCAAACTTTTAGTAAGATGCTTGTGAAACATTTCCATTTTGTCAAATCAAACAACCTTTTCTGATAGAAAACCAGTCTGCTGGAAAATTTTCAAGCTACCCTGAGTGTTATGCTACATTTTCAGCTCATGAAGCTCAGTATGGGCTCTTTGTTTTTATTTTAATACAGGGTGTCAAAATTCATTATCAGAAATTTCACTGACGTAAAGGAAAATATGTGAGCCAGGGTATTCATTGTTAAAAAGACGATTACCAAAATTTTCATACTGCAGTCAAAAACACATATTCACATAAACTAACTAAATAAAATACAGATTTCAAGCAAACAAGGGTAGAATTTTTGACTAATACATACAAAGCAATATCTTTTCTGGAGCTTGACTTTTATCAATTCAGGTAGTTCGTCCTTGACTACAGATTTTTTTGGACACTTAACTATCTCTTCATAAAAAGAATTTTGCTCAGAAATGAGAGAGGCCAGAGGCCTGCCAGAGATTTTGCCTTCTCTTTTATGAAGCAATCTCAAGAAAAATATGGCAGAAAGGCAATTTTGTGTTTGGTATCCGTATCCTGCCTAAGCCCCACTTCATGCACCTAAGTTCTCCAGAAGACTATCAGGTTGCTTAGGCACGTTTTCCCCTTCATAAATCCATGCTGACTACTGCCAGTCACTGTCTTGTTCTTATATGTTTGGAAATGGCTTCCAGGACGATTTGTTCTATCACTTTCCCAGTGACTGGGTTGAGGCTGACTGGCCTGTAGTTCCCTGGATCCTCCTTCATGCCCTTCTTGAAGATAGGAGTGACATTTGCTTTCTTCCAGTCCTAAGGAGCCTTCTGTGATCTCCATGACTTTTCAAAGATCATCAGGAGTGGCCTCATAATGACATTACCCAGCTCCCTCATCACTCATGGGTGGATCTTGCCAGGTTCCATGGGCTTGGGTACATTTGGTTTGTTTAAATGTTCCCTAACCTGATCCTTCTCCACCAGGGGAAGCTCTTCCTTGCCCTAGCCTTTTCCACCTGTCTTAGGGTCCTGGGATTCCTGAAGGCAGATCTTACCAGTAAAGACAAGGAAAAGGAGAGATCTGGGTACCTTGGTCTTTTTCCATGCCCTCTGTCACCAGCTCTCTTGCCCCATTCAGCAATGGGCCCACATTTTCCCTGGTCTTCCTTTTGCTGCTGATAGGTAATACCTGTGGAAGCCTTTCCTCACCATCCTTCAGGTGGGCTCTGGCTTTCCTAAACCTGGTCCTGCATGCTCAGACAGTATCTCTCTATTCCTCCTGGGTCACCTGTCTCTGTTTCTGCTTTTTTAATTAAAGTTTAACGTTTAAATTTTAAGATTCTTTTAAACATTATAGGAAAACATTGTAGAGAGGAAAGAATGAGTCTGACAAGCTTACGATAGCTCACGTTGCTGAAGAGGTACATGGACGACATTTCCTGAGTGAGTGCTGATGGCTCCTGTCATTTACCATGTTGCCCACCTAAGAAGTGACAAAGGTATAAAAAATTGAGGCCTGATTTTAGCCCAGCAACATCATTCAAAGATACTTCTGTATGCGGGCTTGGAGACTGCAAGGACTCCAAGGCTTCACTAAAGCAGTGGCCTGAACTGAGCAAATATATGTGTGATATGTCAAACACAAGATCATGAAACCTTGGAAGCTTTTATATGGATATGGGCTGGGAAATATGGACTGTTCCTAAAATGTTTGGCATTAAAAGTAACATCCATTATTGCGACTTTAGCTCATGAATATGGCAAGAATTGTTCGTAATGGATACTATTAGGTATGTAAGCTAATCAGGAGCAAAATCAAACTCCATATGGGAATACTGAATATTAGTTTATTCTCCTTGAAGCTGCTGCATAAAGAAAGGAAATAAAGGGAATAAACTGAGAATTTTGTTTCACTAAAAAGTTGGGTTTTTTTTTAAATCTTTATTCCAGTACATTGCAAAATTAATTTTTTCAGAAGTATTCAGAGGGAGAGACAGCTTTTACTACCTGCTTAACACTCACTGGAATAGCTGATGACTTCCTGAAGCACAAACTTAGAAGGGTGCAGACACTGCTTAAATCCCTGTTCTCAGGGTTTGGGGCCAGGACTTGAGCTGAGTCTCTGAAACCCCAACAGAGTGGCTGCACCAAGAGGCACATCTGTGGGAGTTGTCTCCTTTCTCTTTGGAGGAGAGCTTGGTCAGGAGCTTCTGAATGGAAGTTTTGCTGAAAAGGACTTAGTTGTAAGAAAGATTTTGGTTTCAGTAATAGGCATTTTTCAAATTTAAAATATGTGCTGGGGACAAAAGTTCCTACCTTGCTCCAAGGCTGGGTGTCTTCAGAGCCTGGAGGTGTTCAGGACGGTGGAAGGTGCTCCGCACAGGTGGAGAGGGCCTGTCACCTCATGGGACTGCACAGCACACACAGGAGGTGCAATGACAGGGGTGAGCTCAAGCCAGGGCTTTTTGGTAGTCATCCAGAACTGTCCAGAGCTCATCTGTGTTTGAACAAAGTAGTTTGGGGAAGACTGTTAACCTCCTTTGGTTGTTGTCCTATTCTGAAGGCTTGGGGAAACGAAGGACAGGAATATGGCTGTGTGGCATGGTGAAACTTCTCTGGAAAAACGGCTACCTATCCAAAGGATTAAGTGAAAGTTGGCTTTTCTACAGAAGTCCAGGTCTGCACATGTGCATGCTGATGGAATAGCAAATTCCTGTTTTGCAGTTACATCTAGAAAGAGAAATGTTTTCCATTTGCTGTCTTCCCTCCCACTTGCCCAGCCTGGGATAAGGGTCTTATTCAGTTCAGCCTGAAAGATGGAGGTTTTGGGGGATAATAGGAGTTTCACAGATGAAAAGAAAGAGACGGGAGTGTGAGGGGAAAGGAGGGAGGGGGGGAGGAGGTAAGAGTCCTGGCACAAATATTTAAGCATTCAATCTATTGCAAAACTAGGCCTTGTAGGAATAAAAGGCTCGTGTAATGGAAATACAGACTCTGGGATGATTATTTCTGCTGCCTGTGAAGCTAGGAAGTTAAAACAGGGAAATGATAAGTGAAGAAGAGTTATGAGCAGTGAAGACAGAGGCAGTCCAGGCGCTGGTACACGCACTTGCACCGGGCAGTTGGCTTGGGCCCATTGCTGAGCCAGGACCCTGGCCAATTTTCCTTTTTTTTTTTTCTCCTTCTTGGAAGAAAAGGAGCAAGGTTAAGCTGACCGGAGAAAGCAAAGCTACCATAGCCTTTTGTGGCCTGTAAAGCTGAGTACAGACTGTCATTGTCAGGCTGTGTAACACAGCCCACTTTTGTTGTTTACTTGCAGCAGCGGGTGGAAGAAACTGCTCTAAATTATGTTGGGTGACGGGGAGCCAGGAGAAGAGCTGTCGTGGGAGGAGGCTCCGCTGTCTTCCTGAACTTTCACTTTTGATTTTCAGCTGAGCTGGAAACATGATTCCTTATTGTTATTTTTTTTAATGCCTGGACCCAAGGCCAGATCCTCAGCTGGGATAAATCAGCTCTGCTTCCCTGTAGCCAAGGAAGGTAGGAGGATGCACAGCGGTTCAGGATACAGTCCACCTTGTTCAGAGACTGGAGCGCTTCTTTTCCCTGGTAAAAATCAGACCACCACATTCATGTGCTCAATCATCAAGTACGTGAACATTTTTCAAAAGTGCAACTTCCCAGTGACCCAGAGTGCCTTTAAATAAAGAAGTGCTATTGGACCTTGGTAGTGTGAAAGGAGTGGTTGAAATCCCTGTCTTGCCCAGCTGTTAAACCTGTGTTTGATTTCTGAAAAACCTATAGAGAAAAAGGGTTAAAGAAGACCATACAAGAAGTAGAAGAAATAAATTGAATGCACATGTGCAATCATTATTCATACTAATGTTCCCTGTATTACTTCATAACACAGCTGTATACACAAAAAAACAGTCCAGTTTGGTTTCTTCCTATTCGAATCTTATTAATTTCTGTTTAATGGAACACAAATGTTTGCGCTCTTCATTTTGACGTATGCAGCCTTGTAGTGTATTTGTTAAGCATTAGCCAGCGCGGTTGTGACCATCTAATACAAATGTCTCTAGGCCTTTCATGGCTCCTGACAGGACATCTTTTGAGCATGACAGTTGCCATGGGGACGGGTGCAATGCCTATTTGGAAGGAAAATTGGGAGCAATGCTCATTACGTCAAAAACTACATCGGGGGGGGGAAGGAGAATGTTTGCTTCTTGTGCTGACACTTAGCTGCTTGTTTTACCCGCCACCCACACACTTCCATCAAACAATATCTCTTTCAAACGCAGAAGTCAAAGTTTGCATCTCCTATCATTCCAGCTGGAACAGGCAGGGCTGTGTGAAATGAATATCATCGCGCGCAGGGCTGGGGCACTGCCTGGCTGGCTCTATCTGTCACTTCATAACACAGCAACACTGAGTCCTCTCAGTTTTCCCCTCCTCCTGCCCTCGGCTGAATGCTTTGCCCAGCTCCTCGGGGCACCGTGGGGACGCCAGGGTGGTGCAGGGAGGGGGCAGCTGGGTAAATCTAACCAGCTTGCTCAAAACCAGATTTATTGTGGGTTTAAGCTGGTGAAAGGAGGATCGGTGTCTGTGCGTATCACAATTTCCACAGATAGGGAAGGTGGAAATAACAAACACAAAGACCTTCATATCCCCCCCGTCCCCCCAGAACACTGTGAGAAGTCAAGGGGGAAAAACCCCTTTTTGTAGAAAACGAGTCATAGACCCTTCTGTTTTGAGCTGTCTCTTGCCATATATTCCTCTAAAGTCTGCGCGTTTCTTCCATTAGAAATTAACCATCACTATATTTTTCACTGAGTTGTTCTGTTGAATTAGACTTTCAAAAAAACCCCAAATCCACACTGAAAAAAGCCCAACCCCACCCCCCACCCCCAACTGGATATCAGCCAAACAGTCGAAGGAAGAGATGCAGTGGACTCTCCACAAGGCCCAGGTTTTGCGGGGGGGTGGTGGTTTGCAAAGCACTCAAAGGTCAGGCTTTAGGTGCTGGGGTAATATACAAAATCTTGGTGAAATATAGGAGGTGGCTGCAACACCTTGCTGATATCCCACGATGCCCACATTGAATGTTTGGGGTGAGCCGAGTGCTTGGTCCCTGACATACCTGGATCCTGAATGATTGCCCTTACAGTCCTGCTTTGCTTTCTGTGTTTTTCAGGGACCAGGTGCCCACAGCAGTGCTCAGAGCTTTGCATTTCCCCTGCCCTTAGGATGATACTGGTGATCCAGAACCTGGTGAGTCCACATGCTAGACGTCTTGGAAATATGACAACTTCCCCAGCATCTGGATGAATATAAATTATCTCACATATGGAACGGGGACAGGGTGGTGGAGTCGGCCTCTGCTTTGCAGGGAGGGGCGTGACTTCGGGGTTTTTACGTGCTGTCAGAGCACTTTTTCATTCTCTTTACTGTAATGTTGCAGACGCGAAATGTGGTGCAGAGAAAGCGGCAGCTTTGACACACTTGCAAGTTTCCTGGCTGCGATCAGTCTGCAGTGTTTCTCTCTGGGGCCTCTTTGCACTAGAAAGGCTTCTCACCCGGCTCCCTCTAACACACTGCCCTGACTGCAGGCAGCAATTAATTTCTAAGGTTTTATTTAAATGAAAAAACCCCAACCCTCACACCCCCCCCCCCCGAAATAAATGCCATTATGTGCAGCTGTAACAATTCTCCCTCCCACCCCGCTCAGTCATGCATCGACAGCTGCCTTTAAACTTGAACTTTCTCCACTCCTGCACAGCCTGCTACCACTTGAACTGCTTGACTAATATCATCATCTAGCAGCAGCAGCAGCAGCAGCAGCAGATGTTATCTCATCTGGCAAGAGAGGTTTCCAGGTCTGAATGCCAGAGCTGCAGTGGGGGGTTATACATTCCCCATGGAGTCACAAACCCCAGGAGCTGTAAAGCTGATGTTGCGTAGGGGTGACAACGGTAGTCCCAGGTAGCGCCCGGACCTTGGTGCTCTCCTCTCTCCCCTCCTTTTCTTCTTGTGGCATTCACCAAAGCCAGGAGGCCACGTCTGAAAGGTGCAGGAGCTCCACCGGACTCTCTTGACTCTCCCTCACCTTGCCCACCACTTGATCACCACTTTTGCAGGGCTTATTTAGCCCCATTAGATGGTCCTTTTTTCTTCATTAAGGTGAGATGTGTGAAAGTCCAGCTTCTCTTAGCTTTCCTGCACAGCCAAGTGCTACCCTCAAGATTAAGACATCACAAAATTTTGAGGTAGATAATTTTGTTTGTCTAAATACTGATGTGTTTTACACTGGTCAATTTTATGCTACATCAAAATATACAATCCATTCAATATTTATGTTTATAACATAATATTATTAATACATATTTTATTTCTAAAACAGTTTCCCTCTCAGTAGATATAGCTAAAAAGAATTATAACACGTGAAAAACTAGCATTGCAGCAAGTTTCAGAGTTAACCTGTGGTATGTGTTTGCCTGTGGCAAACATGAGGCAATTTGAATTAATTTAGCTGTCCCTGCCTAGTCACATCTTCCATCACCATAATTTATCTGGCTATCCGATCATTTTGTTTTGTTCAAACTTTAGGCCCAATTCTTTCTCCAGATTTATGCATTCAATGACATGCACATGTCTCTTAGGTTTAGTGGGAATTACGAGGCTGTCTCTGAAGGGAGAGCTCTAGATCAAAGGTCTATATGTTTGAACAAAATTTGTATGAAAAATATTCCGGAGAAGAGCATTCTATAATAGACCAGTGTGAATTTATTCCCAGTCGTGCTTTTGTACTGTCTGAAAGTGTAATGTTCATAAAAATCTAAACTTACTTGAAAAAAACTAGATTTTCATAATATCTGATAAAAAGCTATCAGTTTATCACTTTTACAATGAAAAAAATCTTCAGAATTTTCAGAATTTCATTATCCAGTTTTGAAGGAATTTAATGTTTAAGTTTTAATTTTATTATTTTTACACATTTTCATGGCATTTATGCCAGCATTAAAAAATCACAACCAGAGGACACTCTGAAATAGAAAAGAAGATCTAACTTTTAAACATGCTAAATAACACTTGCCTCTCTATGATTTTTAAAGATAATTAAAAAAATAGAATACTTCAATTAAGTAATTACATGCTATCACTAATGACACATTGTGAAATACTGTAAATAATGAGTATAAAAATGAAAAACACATTACATTAACTAAAAGAAAATACTTTAAAAAAAAGAAATTCTAAAACAAACTTTTGCAAATCGTCAGATGTTTCCAGTTTCCACTTCATGGAAAATTTCAGCTGTATTTGGTTATGTTCGAAGTCCCTGACTGTCTCAGTAGACATTAGAGATCTTGGAGCAGGAAAATATATGTTATTTTGAAAGACTACAATTAAAATTAAGTCTGCTGTCTCACAGAGACTCTATTAAGCAGGGAATAAACACCGTCTTAAATGTTTATTAGGAAGAAACTCTGCTTTCCAAACATTTGAGATAACTGCTTTTTGTTCTATGGCAACCAGGTTTAGAAAGAAAGATGTTTCATTGTTCTCTGATACAAACCTCCCACACGCTTTTGCTTTCTCCTCCTTGCAATGCTTCACAGAGCTGCATTTTGCACACAGGGATCCAAAATCAGTCCTGGCACAAATAACCACCAATGCCCAGGGTGGCCTCCAGGCATGTTTAGACATGTGTCTGCTTTTATGCCCAGGGTCCAGCCATCCACGGATCTGCTCTCTCCAGCACCCCAAACTAAAGGAGATTGGAAGACCCAGTGGTAGGCTTCACCTCACCTGACATAGCATGCTCATGGAGGAGACTTCTGTCTCTGCAAGTCACCAACAGCTCCCATTAGAGTCATGGGACACAAACAGTTTCTTCAGAGTATGATTCATCTGGCCCGTTTTAGACACCTGCTTCTAGAGGAGGAGTGCTGCACAGCAGTGGGGCTTCTCTCCCATGGCCACACTGGGAGCCTTCACAACTACCACAAGTGCACAGATCTGCCTTAGGTCCATCATACCCGATGTGCTTAGCAATAATTTCATTTAACAGAGGGGCTGGGTGATCAACTCCCTTGGCCATTACTGGAAAACGAAAACTATGTCCCCAGACAAAAACTCTCCTTAGACCTTACGCAGCCTTTAATGGTGCTGTGCTGTGAGGCGCTCACTCAAACATCCTCTCTTCTGGGCCAGAGGATGCTCCGAGTGCAACATTTCCCTTGGTACTGGGAGGACAGGGGTTTCTCTACAGCCTCATTGTGGTACTCGGAGGACAAATTGCTCCTATCTATTGAAAACAACGGTATTTCTATCATTAGAATGAAAAGAATAATTTGTATGCAGTTAGATTTCCTTTTTCTTTGCAGACAGTCAGGGATTTCTTCCGTATTCAAATTTGCTTGGCAATATTATAATTGTATCGAGGAACAGCTTCTGTTGAGACAACAGTATCGAGAATGCAAACAGACTTAGTGTGTCTCAGCTGGGGCCATCAGTCACATCTTTCTTTCCAAACTCAGTGAGCAGTCTTTGTGGCCAAACAGAGGGACAGGAAAGTCCACGGGGTGTCTTGATCTCTCAAGCAGAAAACAGAAATTTAGGGAAAGGTAGGAGAGATTCAGATCTAAGAAATATTAGAAGACGATAAATGTTTGCTTTCCCTGGGTTTCCTGAGTCTTGCTGAAGGCAGCAGCCCCATAAAAACTAGTCAGCTGAAAGGCTTGCTATATAAGTGCAGGGGTTACTTTCAGATTTCCTCTCCTTGCTGATGCAGGAATAGCCCTGGTTACAAAGAATATGGATGACTGCTACAGCTGAAGTGCATTTGCGCCAGAGCTCCTATAATGTGCTCCTGCTACCATTGCCCCTTGCTTTGTCATGCTCATGTTAAATAAAATCACTGGCTGGTGATTAACAACACACACACACACACACACACAGAGAGAGAGAGAAAAGAGAAGACAGTTATGGTCTGATATGTCTGCTAGATCTGCATAACTGTTAAAAGAAAAAGACCATTGTTTTAGCTGGGAAGATTGCCATCAGAGATTGAGAGCTACGTTTGGATCCAGACAACACAGCATAGGTTGTCCAGATAACCACAAAATGTCGGTATCCAGATATCCTTGAAGAAAGCACTGAGAGAAGATATGTCTGGGGATGACATGGGTCTGGACAATCCCAAGCACAAATACAGGCTGGGCAAAGAATTCATTGAGAGCAGTCCTGAGGAGAAGGACTTGGGGGTGTTGGTTGATGAGAAGCTTCATGTGACCCAGCAATGTACACTTGCAGCCCAGAAAGCCAACCGTATCCTGGGCTGCATCAGAAGAAGCGTGGCCAGCAGGTCACGGGAGGTGATTCTCCCCCTCTACTCTGCTCTCATTAGACCCCACCTGGAGTACTGTGTTCACCTCTGGGGTCCCCAAAATAAGAAGAACATGGACCTGTTGGAGCAAGTCCAGACGAGGGCCACAAAGATGATCAGAGGGCTGGAGCACCTCTCCTATGAAGACAGGCTGAAAGAGCTGGGATTGTTCAGCCTGGAGAAGGCTGACCTTATAGCAGCCTTCCAGTACCTGAAGGGGGCCTACAAGAAAGCTGGAGATGGACTTTTTACAAGGGCATGTAGTGATAGGACAAGGGGTGGTGGCTTTAAACTGAAAGAAGGTAGATTTAGATTAGATATAAGGAAGAAATTCTTCACTATGAGGGTGGTGAGGCACTGGAACAGGTTGCCCAGAGAAGTTGCAGGTGCTCCATCCCTGGAAGTGTTCAAGGTCAGGTTGGATGGGTCTTTGAGCAACCTGGTCTAGTGGAAGGTGTCCCTGCCCATGGCAGGGGGTTGGAACTAGATGATCTTCAAGTTCCCTTCCAACCCAAACCATTCTATGATTCTATGATTCTATGACACATCCGTGAAGTTTCCCTTTCCTGAGTCAAATGGCTGAACCACTTAAGCAGGATGATGCTCTTGACATGCCCTTGGAATAGTCTTTTCCTGGGCTGGCCACTTTCCCTTCTCCTTCTGCAGCTCTCTCTTCCAACACCAGCATCATTAAGTGTAATTAGCTTCCTTTTCCACAACTGAAGCCTAGATTTATGCAGCTTCATGCATTCTGCTACTTCAATCCATTTTCTGGCCTATATGCCACTTGTACCAACATTGGCATTCCTAGTTAAAGTTGTTCAATCCCTTAACCCGTTGCAAGCCTGAGGCCAGTGTCCCAGTTACCTGTTACTGAGATAGTTCAGCGTAAATCTACCCCTCTGTCCCTTCTAGGAAATGGAAGTCTAAAATCAGAGTAACAGTGTTATCCTATTTCTTATCATTCCCTTTTTCCTTTTACTCTATGCAGATCTTTCCTTTTTTGAGCTGCCCTCTTCTCTTCCCCTTCTCTTTCCCACATGCCCTTCATGAATGCATAGCCCTCTCTCTCGCCCAAGGTGAGGTTCTCATGCATTTCCTTGCAACCACACAGGGATTCAATTTGCTCCTCTTCAACTAACACCTAAACTCAGGCCCTAAATGCTGAAACCACTCAAAACAGCAGAAAATGATTCCTCCTTCATGTCTCCTCAGGGCTACATCATAGACTTTGCAACCCCAGTAATCCTGGAAACCTTAACACAGTATCTTCACAGAGTTTCACAGGGTTCATGCTTCTTCATTCTTATCAAGGGCCATCTGTGTTTCCTCACTCAACCTACATACCCTTCTTAGGTTTTCTCCTGTCCTCTCTATTGTGAGCTGACTGTTTCAGGATTCTTCTTCAAATAAAATGTCATGCAGTTGCTGTCTTCCTAGTCTGTCCTGACAAAGAAGGAAGAAAAGAAATTAATTTTTACACAATTTCTCTTCCAAAAAGTGATGCTATGTTTCAGGAGAAATCAATGAGCAGAAAAAGCGGAGTATGGTCCCCACCTTAGCCCAACAAAAAATATTTCCTTTGCATTTGCTCTGGTTGGGCACATAGTTCATGTACTTATAATTGATTTTGCATCCCTGCTCATGTTCCTCAATGAATGTGGCCCAAAAACCTCCATCAAAGATACAGATACTAACAACAATCTCAAGTTTGATTCCCTCCATGTTCTATATTAAGCAAGTATTATAGAATGCATGGGAAAACATTTCTATATCGAGCTCTATTTCTTCATTCTTGGAAGAGGAATGTTCTATAGTTACTGAAGAAGCTTACGCCATATGGTCCCACCTACATGATCTTCCTTCCTGTTTTCACAGTATATTTTACGCTATTTAGCCACTTTTTTTTGTTTTGCTGTTGATGTACCCACAGTGATCCAACAACAGCTAGTTTCTTGCTGTTCAGCTGGAGAAGAATTGCTACAGTAACTGTTCTGTGCCTCTATGTGACTAAGTCTAATAGAGGGATGGTCAATTTTCCTTAAATTTTTCTTCCCAGTTCCATCATCTGTCTCATCTCCTGTTATTAATATTTTTAACACTGTTCTTGTAACAACAGCCAGAGGCTTTGGCCTCCAGCTACATGAAGCATTGAAATACATTTTTTTTCTTTTTCCTTTTCACTATCTATTAAGGTCACAGCAAGATCTGCTTCACTTTCTCTTCTGCTTTCCCCCTATATTAAATGCAAATATGTTTTTATGTTGTTAAGTGGGAATGTTGTGAAGTGGGAAAGACAGGTCTGCAAAATTCAGAGAGTGCCAAATGCCCTGTGCAGAATTAATTTGCCTCCCCCCGCCCCCATCTGCCAGTGCCCACAATAGCTCACTGCTTTTTTCCATCGTAGTCAGAGGAGGCAGAAACTAAGAAAAAAAAAACAATGCAATGACAGGAAAATATGAAAATTGAATTAAAAAATCACAAATGTGGAAAAATAATGGAAGTCATCACCAACCACTAGACAAGAGACTCAATGAGCTACAACTCTCTTATCCAGCTGAAGGTCATATCCTGAAATGTCTATGGAACATCCTGAAAATTTCCTGAGCTATTAGAAACTTAAACTATTTAGTCTTCAGCCATGATTAAAGAAAAGATTAATCACTTACTGTAGAATGTTTTATGTTATACCTGCTGTGTGAGGATTTCTCCAAGATTTATAAAGTCCAATGTCACAGCTCCTCTGTGAAGCAAATATTATTCCTGTGGTATGGAAAAATGCATTTAGATGTACAGAAACTCAGACTATTTTAAAATACTTTTTATACTTTAAGTTATACCATAATTATCAATGGAAATACATTTAATTATAAGGAGATAAAGGATTTCCTATAGTTTCCTGTGGTAGTCCTCAGTTTCTCTTAATTTCTGGTTTCTTATTTTGGGTTCTCTGTTACTTTTTATGTATTATAGATACAAATGAAAAAATGGAGAGGTGTCTGTCACTCCACAGCATATAAATTCACCATGTTTGGCTACATATTAAGGAGCTGACTGTGAAGTTATCTCTTGTTTCCCTATTTTAAGTAATCATCTACTGGCTCTAAATTTAGACAAAAAAAATAAAAAACAACCACAAACAAAAAACGTCATTCCTTTTAAATTTTAAAGCATAGAGCCTTTCAGATTTGTACATCATTAAGAGGAGACACAAACAACAATCAACAGACTTTTGCAAGACTATTTCCAAAGTGAAAAAAGTAATTTTACTGCCAGGACTACCATTAAGATATTCATCAAAATTTGGTCAGGGAAGTAATAGAGGATTCTTTGGCCCTGTTTGTAGTAATGTTTGGCAATTTCTTTTTTTTCTGAAACATGGGCAAAAACTAGGCTAAACTGGGCCACTCAAACTGTGGGCTCAGTCCTGAAAATACTTGAAGCAAGGCCGAACTTTGCACATCTGAGCAGCTTCAATCAACTCTAGAGGAAATATTCCCATGTGTAAAATTTACTCAGATTTGTAGGATCAGGGATTACATTAGGAAACAATGCTGCAGGCCTGCTTAGGGGAACAAAATAGAACAGCTGCACCTAATATGTGTTATTATTATTATTGGTTTAATCTGTCCCCTGTGAAAATAAAATTATGCTAAAATGACATTTGCCTAAGCTGAACTTGAGAAACAATTAACAAAAGTAGCTCCAAAGTATAACCAAGGCTAGAGGACCCTCTGCCACTGCTGACACTCATGGCTGTGTGGGAGGATAATGTGTGGAGATGTGCAGAGCCAAGGGCTCTCCAGGGCCCTTGGGCAGGGGGTGTCCACCTGATGTAAAGCCGCATCTCCTCCTGCATCCCTGGCTGTGTGGTGGGACAGGCTCTTGCACAAGGATGGGCTTTTTCAGTGGTGGACTCCTTCTCCCTGTGCATTCTCCTGCAGCTCAGGAGCCTGGCACTGAATACATGTGGCTTCTTTTAGATGTCTTTCTCCCTAGGCACATAGGATTGAAGGTATTTTCAGGAGGTCTGCATGGATCGGTGGTCAGTCAGATCATGGTCCTCATGGAGCCAGAGGGAATAAGGGAAAGTTGCAGACTGTACAGACTGGGTGTAGGAAAAGACAAGCTGTAAAAAGAAACATTGAGAGCTATTCCCCAGCAGGCTCCTGAATGAGTTAAGCCTGCTCAGGGGCTGCTTTGACTTGCACTCAGTCCAGCAAAGGTTTTATGTGAGCACTTACAGCAGCAGCCATACCAACCCACCACAATACAGATAGCACCTTGGAGATGCAGGGAACCCAAGTTACTCATAGACTGAGGATGTGGGCTCTTGAACGTCCTGAAAAGGAGAAGCTCTTAGCCAAAGAACAAATCAGACATGTGAGCCTGTCAGCATGTCCCATATAGCATCATTTTATTGTGACTCTCACAGCAGTTAAGAGCTTGCAAAGAAATATCATTGCGTGTGGAGAAAGTATGCCTCTGTGCAGGTGGGCTACCAGGAATTCATTCAGGTCTTGTTGGGTATATTCTGTAAAACTTCACTGCTCTTTGAGTTTTTGGTAGAAAAGAGAAAACTGGTCCATGCAAAGGGGAAGAGGCAAAGGGAAGAATTCAAAACTCAAAAAGGATCTCCAATGGAATAAGTTAACAGCTGAATCTCTATTGGAAAGGAGGACACATGAAAGAAATGTCAAAAGACACCATAATTTTTTATTTCCAGTAACAACCAATCAGGTCTTAATTCAATTGTTACTTTTAATTTCTAAGGGGCCTTATGTAATTAAGGACACTTTTAAAAAGCAGAGAGATGAAGATACAGCGCTTTGTTTGTATCGAGAAATCATCTCAGCAAGGCAGAAAGGAACAAATAGTATTTTATGCTGGAATAGTTAGAAACCAGGAATGGAAGTATTGTGGCGGGAGGTGGGAGCCCCTGTTCCCCACACCAGCACTGTCTAGTGCCGTGTTGGACACTGGGGGCTGCACAATCTGCTCTGCCTAGGACTCTGCTTGACCATGTGGAGCACTGGGTTCTTCCAAGTAGGCATCTGTTGTAAGAGATAGGTGTAATTTCTGGCCTTGCTTTTCTTGGATTTTGCACAGTCTGTGAGTTCATTTTAGTGAGATGGGGAATGATCTGAAGGGTTATATGGAAGAATTCATCCCAGGCATTTCTGACTAAACCGAATGGTGTGCTGTCCGCAACTGCAGGGGTGTTGACTTGATAATCCAGATAGCTCCATCTAGTCCCATGTTCCCCAAAACACTTGGAAAAAGATTCAAGTCAGTCTTGAAGGACACAAGAAGGTGGCACTGGCCCTCTGGACAGCTCTGGATTTCACCCAGAACTTGGGCTTGGACAGAATTGGCAGTGGTGGTGTACCATGGTGGAATGTCTACGTCGGTGGTGTAAAAATATCTACATGAGAGAGCTGGACCAAGCAGGGCCCTGTTGACTTGGGGTCCTGGACAAATGCCAAGGGTGCTCACCTCTTAAACCAGCTCTGTCTATAACTATTTTCTTCTAAGCACACCACGGCGCTGAAGCACAGGGATCTTTGAAAGGCTGGCTCCTAAGACCTCGTTTCGTAGCGGTAGACCTTAAGGTCAAATTCAGCCATCCTTCTACAGACTGCCACTTGGTATTACACAGTTCGGTTATTTGATCAGCTACTTTGGTGGGAATGATGGGCATAACAACCCTGGGGCTGCTGGAACATGGCTGCCCCTCTAGACAAGGGAGGGCTACAGCCATGATGCCAAATACCTTTAGGGAGTTTACATGTAACTGCTATGTAAGCACAGGTTGATTATTCTTTCCAACTTGTTAAATTTTAACATGATATTCCCTGCTGTCATCTTTATAGCACAGAGTTTTAAGGCTGTGACTGTGAATAGTGTTACACATCTTAAATTTGGGTTTTTTTCCAGAATGGCTGGAACAACCTGGTATTTTTATGCAGATCTCATAGATACAGATAGGTCTGTGTTGCTCTTCTGTGACTACTCTAGCCAGGAACTCCACCAGCATTTCAATGCCTGCTATTCAATAACACTTATTAAAGTAAAGGGAAAACCTGTGATGATCTTCCTAACTATTGTGCCAAGTGAACGGAAACTACAAGAACTGTCTTGAACTAGATAGCAGATCTTTACGCCTTTTGACAGATGCACTACATACACAGAAAACATAGTGACATTTTTCCAGCTGTGGGAGTCTCACCCTTTGCATAAACATCAAAAAGAACATACCTGGAAAATTCACTCAGATGAAGAGTGTGAATTCATCACAGATTCCTCCTCAGCATCTGCCTAGACTAAAAATAAGCAGATCCAGAGAGATTACCACGTCAGAAGTGGGGAGGATCTAGCCAAAGGTGAACTGTCTGTTTCCTGAATGTTGCCAAGTAGGGTGGGGAAGCAACTCTATATGACTTCTGTGATGCTTCTGCTTGGCCTTTCAGCTAGTCTTTGACTGGAGTGACCTTAAAAAGCTGCTAACTCTCTCACTGGTGACAGTAGAAGGCATTAGCAGAATGGTACTGGCTTTGCTACAGCTGTTCTTGATTTTTGTACAATTGATTGAGATGAGCACTCCTAGCACTCAAATATGGTGCCTGTAGAGCATCTGCTTTTCACCACTCATGTAAAATCTATATATAACTGTTAGCTGTTATTAACTATTAGTTATGGTATAATGCACATGTAAAACAAGACATATTGTAAACAATATATTAGTGATGCACAGCACTTTTTCAGTACAGGAGACAGTCAGGGCCTGGCTGAAGGCTTAGAGCATGGACCAGCCAAACTGAGCCGAGACTGTCTGAAAGAAGAAAAAGTTAAAAGGGTCAAGGGAACAGCAAATTTTCCTGCTCTGTAGAAAAGTAGAGGCTTTCACAAGATGACACAGGGAAAAGCCTCAACAAGGCCACGTTGTACTCACCTGGCTTGCAAGGAGAGTCCCCTGTAGCACTACCTTACATTTATTTCTATGGGTCTTGACATATTAGTAATGCTACGCAGTTGTGAAAGTCCACAATTCTGCATGGGGCAGACAGATGTGCAAAAGTTATTACAGCTATTTAACAAGTATGGTGTGGAGAATGAAATGTATTGCTCAGGAAGAGTGCTCTGTCATGGCTGGACCAGGACACAGCCTTCCTACATCCAGTTTTCATCCTCTCAAAAACCTGTGGCTTCCTTTCAACCCTTATCATTATCCCTGAGGAGTCCTAGCCTGCAGTTAAAGATCTAAGCCTTCTGTTTCACTGTACAGAAACAGGTTGTTTTGCCCCCTTAACAATCTAGTATAAAATGATAATACAAAAGCAACAACTTTTATTGAGCATGAAATAATGTCACGGACCAGCAGAACTCTGTTACCACTCCATGGCCACACTCATGTACAGAAACCACAACAAGCAGCTGAATTGCATACATGTGCCAGAGAGAAGAAGAAGGATAGTTGACTGGCTCAGAAGTGCAGGGACACCTTCTCTCCTTCCCATACAGATGCACAGGAGGGTGGTGGGTCCCTCAAGGTGTTTGCAGTCAGATTGTGAAAGGCTCTTGAGGCAGCAACACACTCTGCCTCCTTGTTCCTCCTTGGGGAGCTGTTTCTATTTTGACTCCTAGGGAGATACACCAAATAAAAGCAGCTTTAATTTCTACCACAAGCTGAAGACATCAATTCCAGCAAGCAGTCCCCAGACCTAGGCTAATACAAGACTAATGAAGAAGTTAACAGTAGTGTAGCCTGATATTAGCTTGAGTTTTGACAGCCTCAAGAACTTAAAAATTATGAGCTTCCTCATAATAATAAACTGGCTGAATAAACAAGCTATATTCTTTTGAAGCACAGTTCAAGCTGCTTTTATGTGAAGTCTAAAGTCCTGTGTCCACCCACAAATTTTTTCTCCTGAAATGCAAGCCTCTGTGTAATGACATGACCCTATAAACTGAGGCTTTGTTAAAAAAAAAAGTCCCATTTCCATACATCTGATAAAATCTCAAAAGCTGACCACATTGTGACACTGATGAGAAAAGTTTTCTAAAAGAGAAAAACCATTTTGGTCAGTAAGTCTTCTTTTTGCTGGGTTTCAGTATCTCAAAGATAGGCATGCAGAACTATATATCAGCCCATCTGAAAAAATAAACAAGAAGATATGAAAAAGAAATGTGACTCATCTTTTTTTAAGATTTCCCACCACTTAGCTCTTGATATCACCAGTACCAGTAGTTCAAAAATTAAGCCCTTCTCTGGAAAAATAACAGTAGTGAATATTAATAAAAAGGAAAAGGGGAAAAAAGGTCTAGTAGTTTTTTCTTCTTATATATTACAAAACTTCTATTTTTTGAAAGAAATATATTTTTTATTTCTATTGCCAAGAAATAAGGACACTTCAAATAGAAACATACCTGAATTTTCTCACATAAGTGCAAACGGTGCCTTGAGCTTTTGAACTTCTGAGAAATGGTCCTGGTTTATAAATAAAGTGAGTAGGAATAAGTAACTGTACAGTGAGTGGTATCAGGGCTTAGCTCATCAATGAAACTCCTCACTTAAAAAAGTTAAGGACATACAGAAGTGCTTATAGGGTCAGGACTTCAGAGCAAGTGATGAGTGCAATGGAAATCCTTAAACCAAAGAGACAGGCTCCACATCTTTAATCCATGAATCACACAGCCCTTTGCATACACTGACTAATGACCATGCATCAGCCTTGTGTAACAACCATCACAAATATTTTGTTAGTCCTTATTTTACAAGTGGTAAAGATCTGGTGGAGAGTGCAGTAATTATTCTGATTTATGATGGGCTCAGAGACGTGAAGTGGCTGTGTCTGCTCCAAGGTAAAGAAAAGGCTTGAAAACTGAACCCGAACCATGGTGACCTCTGTCACTCCATGCTTCCCATGTAGACAGCTGTCTGTGCCCCGGCCTGCCAACAGCTTGGGCCTATAGTGCAGCTATCTAAATATTAGACATCTAGCCAAGCCTGTTGTTTGGGGTGTCCTTGTAGCTGATGGACAGACAGGTACCAGTCTTCCTACTGGTCTCGAATACCTACAGAGTTTGGGATGAATGGCACCCCTACAGGTGTATCTTTCTTTGCATTGATTATAGCTAGGTGAGTGACTCAGACAACACTAAATCTATGGACAGCTAAAATAAGGCTGAAGGAGTTTCACTTTATACTAAGACTTGTCTTCGGATGCTCCACAGCTGCCAGCAGCCATGAAGCCCTTCAGAGCCTTTGCAGTCATCTCCTGAATAACGGGGCACAGCGAGCTCAAAGCTACCAGTGCGTCAGCCCGAAGGCTGTGTGTTTAAGTGCTCTGCTTACAGGGGGATCTAAAGCTTGAACACAACCACTTTTAACATGGGTTGCATGTCAAAAACACAGTCTGATCTTGGACATCTGGCAAATATATGTATATGCTTAATTGAGAGAAAAAACATTCCCCAAAGATCCGGAGTTCTGAGATTGCAGCCTTGACTTTAACCATTTGGCTTTCTTCACGTGCTAGTAAATGCCATCCATCACGCATACCACATTAGAGTCTACCCCCCAAAAAATTAAACAGATCACAGTTCTATGAAACTGAAAAAAATGTTTTTATAGGATTTAAAAATGTGAGATTACATCTTAATCCTCTCTCCAAAAAGGAAAATGAAAAGAAAGGCTGAGAAAGAAAAAAAAATGCAAATTATTCCTGCTGTGGCATATGAAAGCTAGAAGAATTTAATTTTCTGGTCTGTTTGTCCTAGCATGCTTCTCTAGGCTTGTCATCAGTTCCACTGGAACACAGGGAATGTAAAAGATATTTTAATACAAATTACTGTATTTGATTCATTCCATTCTCCTTATAAAATTGTCTGCTGTAAAATTATGTCTAATGTGAAACAGTTATAATTTGCTTGCTACTTACTGTATTAATACCTATTAAAACTGACCACAGTAGCACGCACCCAGTTGTTGCAACATGCAAAAACCCACAAGATTTATTTCAATGTGTCTGGAGAGTGCCAAAACATAAAAATATATTGAAATTTAAAAGGTCTAATGTAACTATTATATAGATCATGGACAAAACTGCCAGTCAACTCAGAATGGCACAGCCAGCTATTTCTAAACATCACAGATCTCTTACAAATCCATTTCTGTGATGCTTTCTACATGAGTTCCACCTGCTGCAGGATTTTTTGACCTCATTTTCAAGACTTGCAGTGTCCATAGACCTCTTTAAGCACTGGAAGGTTCACTACATGAAACAAATTAATTTAAGAAAACATGTCTATAAACAGCGCTGAAGTCATCTTGCAAAAAGCTCTTACAAACAGTGTGTTTACCATCAGTACTAATTAAAGCCTGGAATATGACCCCAGCATTAGAGACTATCCCAGCGCTGGCTACAGATCAGCCTATCCAACGAAACAAACTCTCTAAGCAATACCACATGGAAGACCGATGGTCTCTGGTAGGATTGGCCTTTGGTGATAAGATCAATGGGGAGGCGAACATGACTAACAATATTTCAGTACTTTGATACTCTGGTGATAGGCGCTATAAAAAACTTCAGACAGTTTGTATCAACCCACGCTCGCCAAGCATGGCAAAATGCCAGCTCAACCCTTTTGCTTGATGGACAGAAGCAATGCTGAAGACAGGGTTTTGCTCCACAGACTAGAGAGTGGTGGACAGAGATCCATGACAGTGAAGTGATAAAGTGGCAAGACCCTTTTCCTCCTGCAGGAAGCACATGCAGCTTCTCGCAGGAGGATGAAAACTGCAACCATAAAGCAAGCAATCCAGCCAATAAAGATTGTTGTGAGCCCGCTAGCATGCAGAGTGCTAAAAACTTGCAAACTTCAATCCTCCCTGCATATAACATGTAGATCAAACTACCTCTTACTGCTTCCAGCTGTGGGAGGCTGAACATATGCAGCAGGAAACCTGCAGCAGCATGTGAAGGGAAGGAGGCACCCATATGCTGTGTGCTCAGATGGAGGAAGCCTGTGCTTATGGCATTGCACGTCATGCAGCATGAGATGACACACGGTAGTTGCTGGAGAGAGAGGTACTGCTGCAGGGGGACACCATGGTGCCTCCATGCTGCGTGAGGCTCATTTAGGCCCCATTTTGATGAATTTGGAGGCATCCTGCCCTTGGTCTGGCCCTCTGTGCTGGGGGTCCCTATGGAGCACTTGCGCAGGGGAGCTGTGGTGAGGCATGCAGGGCAGACAAGGCTTTCTCAGAGGAAACTGTGTAAATCTCAGCAGTGGCTGACTTGTGACTTCAGCAACAAATAATTTAGGCGAACAAGGGCAAGTGACTTCCACTGCAAGGTGGTAAACACACACGTTTCATAATCCCCTGCTCCTTCTGAACCCAGAAATCATGTACTAGCCTGCCTGGAAAGTCTCTTCTGCACCAAATAGCTCCTAAGAAAAGGCTGGTTTAATGTAATCCCAGAAAATGGCAGACAACATCAATTTGCACTGGAGGGAGCATCCATAGATACCCAGCTCTAGCTCTGGGAAGGGGAGTCACCCTGCTCTTCCACAGGCCTTTCCCCACCAGCTCTCTTACGCACCTCTCGTCTTGCTGACTATTGAAGATCTCACTCTTTGCCCAGCAGATGTAGTGCCTGACTGCGTGAAGGGGGGCCCTAAACATCAGAAATGCAACACCCAGGACCTTCTGTCAGTCCTGCAGCCCTTAACACCTTGCCTATGGGAGCACATAAAGAATGATGGGTGTCCTTGCCCAACTCATTGGCAGCATGCTCTGTTAATGTGATAAAGCAGAAGAGAGGGCTGATAAGAAGAGGAAATGCAAGAGTACAGGGAATGAAGGTAAGATGTGAGCATGAGATAGAAATTCAGCTGTCAACACTGGTAAGTTGACTGGGTCCATCACTGTCCTATAGAAATGAGGACACTGGGCACAGGATGGGCTGAGCTGTACCTACACTGTGCAGATCTTCAGAGGAGGGTGACCACATCCAAACTGCTTGGGGGGAAACGCCAATGTTCCCTGCTAACACCCAAAATGAGGACTGTTTGAGGTACTGGTGGTTGGGCTGGCCTGAAAATGTGCCTGGAAGGACTATGACACATTAGCAATATAGATGACTGAGTCTCAGTGCCCAGAAATGTTCCCTGCCATTGTTCAGTTTATTAGCACACACTTTGCCTTTGGGATCTCATCACCATGGGGATTAGTTGACATTTGTACCACTGCAGTGTGCTAATTGCTACTTTTAAGAATATGATCTTCTGAATATTGCTGCAGGAGGCAAAACAAAAGGAGCAGTAACTTTCAGAAGTGTGAGTGCATTAAACACAGTGTGAGTGCATTAAACTCATATAATCTGTGGAAGTAAGACATCATCATTTCATTACATATGTATTACAGCACCAGAGACATCACAGAGATTAAATGAGCATTAAAAGGGCAATTTCATTACCTGGCAAACCTAACACTGGATGCAAACCTCTTGCCTTGGAGTGGCATTCTTGATACATTCTGATAGCAGGGACATGGATACACCTTGCGGCCTTATGAAAGAAAAAGGAAAAGGGGAATAGAATATAACCAGTAGTGAGACAGGAATTGCCACTGCAGGTTAGACAAATGCCTTCTGCAATCTGGTATTCTGCCTCTGGCAGTTGGTGGCACAGATGCTTTGAAGAAAGGTGCAAACCCCACACAATGTACCGCTCTGCAATGACTTGCCCATAGAACAGTTTCTGCTTAACTTCAGGAGATACATTACATCCCAGAGCATGACAGCTTATCCCAGCTTGCATGACTCCTACATTTTTATCCTAGCTTGTATAAGAGTAGATGTGATGATTCATACACATCACTTGGTGCTGCTTTTAGCATTTGTGGAGGAAATGCTAACTGCTCCTTCTTACTCTTTGACTGATTTTTACCACTGGAGTTGTCGTGGGGATTGTGACAAAAGAGGCAGAGGCAGGTGCTCTGGCTCCAGCTTATACTACATCTAGATTTGGGTAATTTCTTCCAGACTTAAAAAAATCAGGAGCTGCAAAGGGAACTACATGGTGTTAGTGAGGCCTGCCTTGATTTTTAAATATATAACTTGCAGGTTGAGCCAGACTGTATTTCTGTGTGTGTTGTGGCATGACACCTTGTGACTTTGATTTAAGTGGGGGAGCAGGTCGGGGCTTTGGTGACTTTCCACTGGCTAGAGATTTGTCTTTGGGAAGCCAAGTTCACCTGCTGGCTTCAGCTGTGAGCCTCCAGACACCTCCAGGGTGTTACTCATTGGTTTTGAGGTCTCTCTTGCCCCATGGGTGGGTTAACTAATGACATTCCTCTGTTCCTGCCACCACCTCTTACCCAGAAAGCCACATGGCTCTCAAGGCCCATTGATGTGGTCCCATCAATCCATCATCATGTAATGTGGTGTAGGCCCTGACACCACCCCTCATGCTGACTTCCTCACTGGAACTGCAGACCTTGTTTCCATTTGCAAGCTTGGATCTCTGAGGAAGGAAGAAATGCTTTATGAGTCACCACCCTCAGGAGCTTTACACTTTGAGATGTAAATGTAGGAGGATATTGTTCAGAGGTCTTTCAGTTTGCTCTAGAAACCTGCAAATTCATGTGCAGAAACCAAAATCTCAGATTTCTCTATTTGGCTATATGGAAACGATCATAGCAAAATGCTGATACCTGCAGAACTTTCTATATAATTTTCACAGTTAGGAAACAGCAAATACAAAGACCCTTAGCTCCAAGCTGGCTCAAGAAATGAGCTTGCATTTACCATTGTATGCTTTGCTCTTGTTGGTGCCAATAAACTCTAAGCAAGTTGTCAGCAATAGCAAATCCTTACATTGCATAAGTATAAATGACATGTTTTTATGAAGGATTCCAACATGCTGGCTACATCAGAAGGGGAAATAGGTGGAAAAGATGATGAGAGTGTAGTTCTTACCTGGCATGTAGCAAAGGGAAAGTCCAGCTCCTAATGTATTGTGGAACTATCTGGTAAAAATTTATGCATGCTTTTGGGCTCTGTTTCATCCACAGATTAGAAGCACTAAAGTTGCCACAGGAGAGGCCAAGCACATTAGTGAAATAACACAAGTACTCCACCCTTGGAAGATCTGTAAATACAGTACTCCAAAACCATCTGTCAGCCCTCCAAAACCACTGCAGGAAAGGTAAATATTAATAACTGCTACTAACATCTAGAAAGAGCAAACTGGGTTTTCTTTTGGGTGATGGCTAGTGCTTAGACTAAGATCATCTCGACAGCTCCTGTGACCAAAGTGGGAAAGAGGTGGAAAGACGGGAGCTGAGAAATGAGAAAAAACTAAGCCAATTCCAAACACTAGATTCAGCCCTGAAAAATTAAAAGTTTAAACAAAACAATAGTGACTTGTAGGTTATCTGTCTTTTGATCTGGGCTTATAAATATCACTTGGTTGACTTGTTAGATACTTATACTTCAGCTAAGAACACCAACTTCCTTTTCCATTTTGAGAATTGTTTGCTGTTGGGAATTTGGATGCTAAGGAAAACACTAAATACTGCCTGAGCCACCTAAAAATCCTGAGAGCCAGCAAATAAAAAAGCAACTAAAAAGGAGCCTATAGACTGATGTGAAGAAGCTGAGGACAGAAGTATCTCTGATTTATCAGCCTTGTGAAACCTTTCTTGCTTTGTTTCAGCCCTCCTGTTCTGCTTGGGAAAGCAGCTCTTAAGGGAGCCAAACAGGTAAGATCAGAAGAGTTCAATATGACCTCCTTTAATGATGGAAGTTTATGGTGGGGGTGGCTATATCAAAGACTGGCACATGGAGCATCTTGGTGAAGGACCCACACAGTTTTGGAATGCTTGCTCTGCTCAGACTGAGTTAAAGCTAGGGCTCTGGTCTTTCCCCACAGAGGTTTTACTGCTGAAGCCTGGAGTATTTCTGCTAGTTTATCAAGGGAAAAAAAGGGGGAGCTTGGATTAGTGTCGGCTAGACCGATGGAACTGCTGGGCCCCAGCCTGTCCAAAGATGAGAGGAGCCAGTGCCGAGGGAGAAGCCCATCGCTACAGGCGATGCTGTCATGGCATCACCCTTCGTCATCAGTTGTGGTAACAAGGGACTACTGGGGGTGGTGGCAAGGTGGCAGAGCGCTTACAGGGCTCCGTGTACATCAAATAGGAGATGAAAGGCCTATCAACTTATTTTCTCCTTTTCCTCTTTTCAGCCTGGACACACAGTTTTGCTGCAGTGAGATGGATGCTAAATCAGGTTCACGAGCCAGACACAGCACTCAGGCTTTCAACAAAAAGCCTCAAAGTCCTCTTTGACCTCAGCATAGCCAGAGATCTCATTGCTGCCTCTGCCAGATATGACCTAATTTTTGATGAACAGATTTTCAAAATGGCTTAGTCTTGATAATCTATACGTATTAGCTACACTTGTCTGTTATCTGCAAATGTAATATAGCCTGCTATTTACTTAACTTCTATTGTCTCCGTGAGATACCCTGCCAGCAAACTCCCTCACTAAAGTATCTGCAGAATGTGCACTTGGGTGAAACAAATTAAATGTTTTAGATTAGTTGGTACAGTTAGGAAATATGCTGGAGGTATCCATCCAGGCCAAATGAGAAGAAAATTAACATTCTCCCTTTCTCTAAACTCCCTCCTGTTAATTTATGAAATAAAGAGAAACTTCAAGAGAGGCAGCAAATGAGCCCCGCTGACATTAATGGGAATTGCATACTGCAGGCAGATTCAGGAGTGCACTTTCTATGGCACATGACATGGAAAGTGTCACTGCCTGTCCTGACATTCACTAGTGTGTAACAGCTAAAGGACCTCCCATTCCCTCCTGGAATCTTGACATAATGTAAAATTTTCAGAGAGGCAAAATTGCAGCAAATTACACATTGCTTTCTGTGAGAAGGTACCGACTCAGAGATGACTAATGGTGGTCTACGTGCTATAGTGACTTTTTCTAACTCCGATTTCTCCAGTGGTGCTTCAGAATTTCAGCTCTCTTCCCCACCCTTTGCCGTGGCTAGGAACTGAAGCTGCACCACTAGCCACTGAGGTAGCCAGGTGTGATAATTGGATTCACATTATTAGTTTCTGCGTTTAAACGTTTATCTCCACAACCATGATGGAACACATACTACCAATGACAGGCAGGGGACCCGAATAACCTGATCAGGGAACACAGAATACCCTGACCCTGGTCATCCCAGGGCTGACGCAGGAGAGCGTCAGCCCCACAGACAAGGAGTGAAACTCACAGAGCTGAGTCAACAAGACGGGGTCTCCGGAGCACCTGACAGGCTGAGAGCGGTTACTGTCTGGGGGGGAATGGGATGCTGGGGAAGGGCATTTCAGGATTGCATGAGACTTGTTATGGACATTTAGGGGAAGAATCAAAGGTGGGGAAAGGGAGGAACCAACAGGGTCTGGGGAGGAACAAGCATGTGAAAATAGAGAGATAAGGGGATAAAAGGGGCCAGACATGTGCAAACAGGCAGCTGGTCCATACACTTGTCTGGCCATGCCCTGCACCTGATCAGCACAGTCTCTCCTGTCTCCCAGTTAAACACCATTTCTAAATCTTCTCCTGGGAGAGGGACCCTATTCAGTGTTTGTGGGTGTGTGGGGTCTGACTGCAGCAGCTGGAGCTGAATCAGGGTCAGAGGGACTTGAGACAGGAGAGACTGGAGTGTGTGTGTATTGTGTAGGGTCATATGTCAGTGTGTGTTCACAATCAAATACCAAGCCGGACTAGCTGGCGAGTAGGGTAAGAGGCTTTGGAGCCAGCTACTGAGGTGCCTGTAGGTTTGGACCACATCCTGGAGGGACCCAAGGTTCTGTCAGCCAGCTTCTGGAGGGACCAAGGGATATGGGGAATGACTGAGACCTGCTTGTGTGCGTGCATGTGTGTGAGTGTGTTCAAGGGGGTCTCTGTACCTCAGGTGCCTGGAGTGGGACCACAGCCACAGGGTTTTGCATGCCCAGGTGCCAGTGCCTGGGGAGGCTGGGATCCAGGGGCAGCTGCTGGGCAGACTGGCAGTCCAAGACCAGCTGCTGGAGGGATCTATATTACACGTATGTGTGCATTTACCACTCACAGACCTTCATCCTGAACCTCCAGAGAGTGGGACAGGATTAGCCCATTTGAGCCACCTGTGTTTGTGTGAGTATTTCTGTCTGTGTTGATCTGTGTGGCCAGCCACGTGTGTATGTATATCTTGTGTGGGTGTGGACATGTATTTGTGGTGGCTTTATGCTCAGCCCCTCTATGGGACAGACCTGGAGGTGTGGAGCTGTGGCTGCCTTGCCTCGATCAGGCTGCTGGGTTTGGCAACCCCTACAACAGATTACTTGCAGAGGCATGGCTTGTTTTCATTTTATGTCTATTCATCAATTTTGCTGAGAAAATATGGAAGGAAGAACTAGCAAAAAGGAGCATTTGGGCTGATTGTGTTTCCCCAAAAAACAGAGGTGTGACTGGACCGTAGCGCTAGGTTTAAGATCCTAGATCAGCTCTGCCATTAGTGTTGCTCATGTAGTTTGGACTTGAGTGTACTTTAAACACCCAAATAATTACCCAAGGCCCCAGCGGTTCTTGAAAACTGCACTGAGGTTGCCCATGGTCACAGCAACCTGTAGCCCACTGAGTTTTGGACCCATCTACAGTCACATCTCTGGATGACAGATAAAGGGCCAAGGACAGAAAGCTGTGAGAGAAGAGCCTGAGACGAGAGAGCTTACCTCACTCATCCACATGCAAGACAGGCTCTGCCCTAACAGCTCTTTAAGCCTATTTCTCCACTTGACTCTACAAAAGGAATAAGATAAAATAACCCAACAATAGGGTTCTGTGTGATTCAAGCTACAATACTATGTGTGTCACAAAAGAAAAAGCTTTTGTTTGTGTTTGGTTGGTATCTATGAATCACAGTGGCCACAAAGATTTTCACCAACCTTTGCATCCTCTTTGACAGTCCGCAGATGTCCCCCACTGCTGGTTTATTTCAAGTTTGAGCTGGTTTAGTGAAGAGCCATTGCAGACAGCCACTCTAATGGCCTTTCTCTTAACTGCCTTTTACTTTACATAGTACTTCTGCTCTTTAAAGATTTTTTTTTTTTTTTTTTTAAGATTTGGGCAAAAAGGGGGTGAAATAGTGCTATTGAGAATTGCTGATACTGCCAACTTGCTTGGTGGTATTTTTACAGCCAGATAAAATGACTCAAAAAGGAACAAAGTAAAACCACCCTAATATTTCCTCCCCCACCCTGTTTTCCCAAATGGCTGAATCTAATCTATGCAATAAGGAGTATCTTTTCCAGTCCAAGGAATTATTTAAATGTGATGTGCTAAAGAAGATATTGGAGACAGTGAATAACCACCCTTCTCCCACTGTGCTGTTTACTGGTTTTATCATTAGATTACTGCACTGTGTTTCTTTTGAACCGCCAAGCTGTTACACTAGCCCTAAATGACTTTCACTCTCTTGAATGAAATGTCTCCTCGATTCAGAAATCACTTATTTCACCAGGAGTGGGGCCTCCTCTGTCAGGCATCTGGTGTAGAGCATGTCCCTCAGCGTACAGCACTGCTTTTATTTCTCTGCAGGTCATAGATTTTAAGGACAGGACTCACCACAAACCTTCAAGCCAATGTCCTTTTTACATGGACCACAAGACTTACTGAGATCAGTTCTTACTCAGGTCCAAAGACAATGGTTGGAATAAAACAGATCTTTCTGGAAAAACTTCCAGTATAAACTTTTTTTTTTATCCATTGTGAGTTGTTCCAAGGATGAAGTACTTTCTTACAGTCAATTACTTTTAATTAAAAATTTATTTCCAACCTCAGCCACTGGATCTTTTTTTATGTCTCTGTCTGCCAGACTGAATACAGTCTCCCCAGTCAGCTGTTAACATATAGATGGCTATAGGTTGTAATCAAGCCACCTTCTGCTTTGATGGTCCCTTTAGACATCTCTCTATCTGGTACATTTTCCAGTCCAGCACATTCTTGTGCTTTGTTTGTGAATAGTCTCAGGAACATCAAAACCAGCATAAGGTCTCTAACTCCCACCCTCTTCCTTTCTCCTCCAGCATTCTCTCCCACTACACACAGAAACACATATATATCAGAAACATCTTTAGATGATGAACATATCCCTGTGCAAGAGTATTTTGAGACCAGAGGTTTGCCCATCTTTGGTGCATCTGGCACGTGCCCCATTGATTCTGCATCACCCTTGTTGCCTGATAAAAATGTTATGCAGTACCATCTCAAATCCCTGGGATCAGTATCAGGCTGACAGGTCTACAAATTATCTGTGTCGTGCCATTTATCGTGCTAGCTTTCTTGCAGGCATCTGGAACTTCCCCAGTGTGCTAAGATTTATTTTCTTTGGCTGGCTTTTTTTTTCCAGACTGCTGGATACAGGTTACTCAGATCTTTGCCTGACTTTATTAACTGCTGTTTAACCTCCTCTTTAGTTACAACTAGAACAAAAACTATGTGATCACTGTTGGTTGACATGAATAAACGATTAGGCCTCCCCCCCCCCCAGGATATAGGACTGAAATATTACAGAATAAGCCTCTTTTTTACTTTTTTCTTATTGGCAGTTTTACTATTTCCATCTCGTAATGGACTTGTGTCATTGTTAATATCCTTTATGTTCTGGCAATACTTAAATAAAATCCTAAACATACAACAAAATACTCTTCAACAGGCAACTTTCCTCAGCTCTGCTTGTCATGGTTCTTCTTGTGACCTGTTGCTCCTTTTATCAATTTTCTCCAAATCCTACCCTCTAATTTACATGTACTGCCATTAAGTGGTTTTTGCATTTTCTCATGGGGTCCGAGTACACATATGCAAGTTTTACTTTCCTTCTGAGGCAGACCATTTAATGATTGCAGATTTCTTTCTTGGGTGTGGCTTTTTTGGGCATCCACTTAAGTATTATCCAATGATTCTCAATCATCATTCAGATTTTCCTGTTAATAAAATCTTTATCCCAGTTGAATTTCTCCCAGCATTGTTTTCAGCTAAAATGAAATTTTCTCTTTAAGGCACAAAGAATATGTTTTATTGGCTTGGACTTAATTCTGTTTGGAGATAACAATAAATATAATCCCACTGTCATCAGTTATACCCAAGTCATTGCTAGTTGTTCATTTTATAATCAGTCTCTTTGCTGTAGTAAAGACAAGATCTAATGTAGGAGATTTCCCAGTTGGATGTAGCACTGAAATTGTTGTCTGTAACATTTGCAGTGGCAGCCTTTCTCTCAGGTTGGTTTAGCACAGAAAATTTGGACTATTTCAGAAAATCAGGGTACTGAAAAGGTAAAAAACCCTGACAATAAAAAAGGTCAAGAAAACTGCCTCTGATTCTCTCTGGTTGTCTGTCAGATCTTCTCCCTGGTGTCTAAAACATGCAACCAGACCATCCTGATGCAGCACACAATACATTTGTGGAGCACACATTGCCACACTGTGCAGATACCCAAACAAACGAGACCCAAACCTGGTGAGTCTGGGAAGAGGGGAGCTACATCAGCCCAGCACCTCGCTTGCCTGGTAAGCCTTGCTGAGCAGACAGATAGCCCTGTGATGCCCTCAGAGCACTTTCTCTCCAGCCCAAGTCTGCATCTCTGAGATTCTCGAGCAGTATGTTGTTGATCTGCTCTCTACAAAAGAGACCCCAACCTCTCTCAGAGCCCAGTAGGCTTCCCACTCTTGATTTCCCCTTAGTGCTTTGCCTTGCAAGCAAGGAACTGAAGAACCTCCTCCAGGTCTCTCCTCCTGTGCAATAGAGGGGTTTTTAGTTTGATTTAGAAATACATACATACATATATATATATATATATATATATGAGAATTAGCATTTGTTTCTTTTCCCAGCTGGCTATATTTTGAGGAAACTGCCTGCTGCCCCTCTGGGAACCAAAGTCCCATAATGTTTTACAGAATTCAGTAGAAATAACACCTTCAGCAGCCCATGACACATCACCATCGTGATCACCACCCTCCTTCAGCAGGGATTCAGAAGATACACACACTCCTCATTTGCACAAAGGGATCCCCTCTGATGTCAAAACCAAAGTGGTCTGGCTACAGGTACACCACAAAACTTCTGGGTAAAATGTGCTTTTAATGCACAATGCACCCAATTTGACCTTTATTGTTATCAATATAACAAAAAGGATTTAAAAGGAAGGTGCACGTGAAGAAAAGGTTTGTAAACACAGCAGCTAACAAAACATCCCCTGGGTGCCTGCTTCTGCATGGCATGGAGAGATGAGGTAAATATAACTGCCTCATACAAGTGTAGGAAGAGCAGGTCCTGGAGTTCACTTTGTGTCTAAGGGATTCACTGTTAGCTTTTCTGGTCCACCAACGTTACATGTCATTGTCTCAGTTTCATTTTAGAAGTTCAGTTACTCAGTGCTACATGCAGAAAGTGGTACTATTTTGTGGCTTAAGATTCCTCATATTCCATGTTACATTCTTTGTGCTGTGGTGGGGAGTGATGTACGATGTAAGAGGCTATCCTGCTCCGTGAAAATTAAATATGATCATATATCTGCATATAATAGGGAGGAAATATTTTTCCGAAAGTCTTAGATGAAAAGCTGAGCCTTCAAACTGCTGCTTCTCACATCTGACTTTAGCAGAGTGCCAGCATCCACAATGCTGACCTATTCCACAAAGGCTGAAAAAGGTAGCAAACAAAACTTGCAGGATGATTTCATTTTTAAAAGAACAACATTGTAAAATATTTATCTGATTTACATACACATGTACATGCACATGCGTGCATGCAGAGTACTATATCGTTTTCTGTTCTTGAGTTTAGCTTGCAACATCAGTGTCCGCAAGACATTTCCCTCCTTGGAAGAATTTTTCAAACAATCAAGAAGAATGCAGGTTTTGTTGTATGAGGATTTTTTTTCCCTTTTAACTATTTAATTCTTTCTTTCTTTTTTTTTTTTTTTTAAAGTGTGCTGGCACTTGCAGGAGCAGCCTGTGTTTGCACTGTAGGCCACCAGTAGCTGGTTCAACAACACAGGAGCACAAACACACATGGACACACGCACACGTGTGCGCGTGTACACACACACAGAGCTCCACAGAAAAGTGATTAATGACCAGTTTTCATTTCAGAACTGTGATATTTCTGGCTGAACAGCTTTTTATCCATTCTTTTTGGTACAAAAGCCATGGCATAAAGATAAGAGGCAGAGCACTTAAGACATGTTTACAAAGATTAAACCACTGACTTGGCTTTAGTTAAAGTAAATTCTCCTGCTTCCCACTGTGCAATGAAGGTTTACAAAGAGAGGACTGGCAAAGGTTGCTTCGTCTTCTTTCCTGGCACTGTCTGTTGGCTCCAAAACAAATGAAGGACTTAAACCACATAAAAGAGCAGCAAGGTATTAGCACTTTTGAGGGGTTCGGCATCTGACACATTCCTAATCTGTCTGGGTAGGTTTTAGATCCGAGCCGCTGCAGTGCCTTTATAATGACAGGGCAATTTAACAAGCCCAAAATTCCGACTTCCTTCTGCAGATGAGAAGTTACTGAGCCCAGTGCTCAGCCCCTCTTTGCTGCCATTGTTACTGGGAGGGCTGCCTGCTCCACTGCTCTCCCCCAGGGCCGTGGGGGCCTGAAAATCATACTGTGTTATAGACTAAAATGCTCTCATTTGCCCTAAGGTTGAGACCATAGGAGATTGACCTGAGGAGGGATTTTAGGGGGTGATTAAAGCAGAAAATTGTGCAACTGCTGTAGTAGCACAGAGCTACTTTGGACCTTCAGACCAGGAAGGTTAGTTTGGCAGTATTTTTAGAGACGTGACAGGAACCTCCAGCACTGAAGACACAATGTTACCAAGGGGAAGGGGCTACCTGCTCAGACAGCCCCTGGGAGCAGAGCGTGACAGAACGACCATGGAGCAGCAGGGAGGAGGAGTAAGAGCAGAAAACAAAAGGGGACATCAAGAATGTAGGTCCCAAGAGAATAGATCAAAGAATAAATAGGTAAGGCTTCCCAAAAAATATATTTAAAGATCTTAAATACATCTGGAAGTTTTGTATTAATGTATTTGCTTTAATGTTAGTGTGATGCACTATTCTGCACCACTTGCAGAAAGAGATTGTCTTGGCTAAGGCAGGAGAGTAGGAAAGGGTAAATGTCATGTCTACCTCTAAAATGGAAAATGAGGCAGATAAAGCAAATTATGCACCTATCAGATTATTCCCCTCAGAACTGATTATAACAAATAATGATTTAATACTAGTAAACACAAACATGGAGAAAGGAAAGGAGTTGAATAATAGCCTTTCACATTAGTCTTGTCCCTGGTGAGGAAAACTGTCATTGAAGTCAGCTTTGGGACATGTAATCCAGAAGAAGACACAGTGGGGCAGGAAGACTGTACTTGGAGAATATTGTATTGCCAGTCAAAATGAAAGGACATATGGGCTAGGTGTGGGACAGCCTTTCCCAGGTTTAGTCGTGTTCAATATTTTTATTCCTGCCCCAGACGATGGAACAGAGAGGATATACAGATGGCAGCCAGCAGGGAGGGACTGTCAGGAGTTTGGAGGACAGGATTAGAATTCAAAATGATCTTGGCAAACCAGTGTTTTTAAGGTCTAACAGAAAAACAAGCTAATCTAGAGACAAGCTTATAGATTCTGCATCTCACCAGGAATAACCAGCTATACACTGCAGGATGCAGAACAGCTGTCTGGAGAGCAGTTCTGCAGAAAACCGTCTAGAGGCTGTAGTGGATTGCAAGCTGAACAGCAGCTTTGTGTTGTTGCAGAGGGAAGCCCCAGACTGGCAATGCACAAGCAGAATTACACCCTGTGAGACACACAATCAATTTTCAGCTCTACAAAATGACTGGGAATATCTGTGTGCACTCTGGGGCACTGTTCTCCAAGAAAGATATGGTTGAGTTGTACTACATCGAGAGAACAGCAAAAGGTCTCATTAGAAACCTAGAAATACAATGCAGAAGACGATGACTAAAATAATAGGGTTGCTTGAGAGGAGAGGACTTTCTGCCATGGCACATAGGATGGCAAGAGACAGGCACTGATTAAAGAAAGGAAGACTGAGGTTAGAGATCAGGAAACACTTTCCTAATGGTAAAGGGGGGTCACACAGGAACAAACAACCATGGCATGTCCACCACTGTAGGCACTTGAAAAGTATGTGGGACTATCTGAGATGTGGCTGAGCCCAGCTGACAGCAGAGGGATGGTCCCCACAGCCTATAGATGGGGTCAGATGGCTACATCCCAGTCTGCTTCCCCAGGGGACGCTCAAACCACAGTTTCTGAATCTCAAAATTGTCTCTCAGCAATTACATCAGAGCAGGAGAATTCTGCAGTGGAAGGACCCAAAACACAAGCAAGCCTTTCTTAGAGTCTCTTACCATATACCATCTCCTTCAACATACTGGTTTCTGGGAGTCCTATCCTTTAAATTCCAGCTACCCCTCTTTGTGATACAGGGAGCTGGGGTCAGTGGCAGAGGGTCTGAGGATCTGTGCAGGGACATTGCAAGCCTGGGAGGCATATTCAATGGTCTGGTGGATCAAGCCATAATCACTGGGGTAAGCTCATTTCATTAGGAATGAAGTGAAATAAGTCTTGCTTGGCAAAAACATCTCCCTCAAATCAACAAATGAGTCAGAACTAGAATTAAAAAAGAAATGACTGGCGAGATCTCTCTGCTAACCCCATACATTGCAGCCTTTATTACAATGCACATACTGGACAAATAAAGTCTCTGGGGACCTATTTCCTTAAGAAACAAATAAGCTTTGAGTCAAAAGAGGTTAAAAGCAGGCTTAGGGTACAGCTCTAACAATGACCTCAAAAAAACCAAGCAAAAGAGAAATTTGTGATTTTAGAAGGATTTTTTTCTTCTCTTTCAAAGCAAAATAGTGTTTTAACATCCATTTTCAGCCAATACTGTTAGTGTATGCTGGCAACTATAGTTTAAAAAATATAGTTTAAAAAAATTGCAGACAATGTTTGGGTTAGTGTTTTGGGGGATTTAAAATGCGTGGTGTGCAACCCAGTTATCAAAATTCATAAAGGAATGACTGTGCTGTAAGAATTTTCAGGGGAGATACAATACATTCTGCTCACACTCAAGAGCGCGAATGTGGCACAGCCAGCTGGGTTTTTAAATGCCTACCATTGTGGTTTGCTCCGTCCATCAGTCAGTCAGCTCCCAGATAAAGTTTCTTGCAGCATTCATTTCTGGGCTTTAATGCTCTTAAGAACCAATGAACTGTTGATTATGGGGGTGCCTCAGACTGTCAGAGGGTTTTTTTTACCCTTGTTACATGGCTTAGATGTTGGGGGCGGGGGGAAATAAGCAGACAAGAACAAACTGAGGAAACATCTAAAGACCATGAAAGGGCGTATTTTCAACACAGACTCCCACATGGCCATTTTGCAGAACTTGCAGGCATGTCTATTTGCATTTGGCAAGTGGGTAAATGAACAGAGATGACATTTTATACAGGCATTCGCAGTTACTTCTTTGTTGTGCACAAAGAAGTTGCACAACCATGCAATTTTCTGCACGCAAAATGGATGCAACTGCAAATTCTTCAGGTGCACTTAAAAACGTTGTTAAAAACCTGCATATGACTCTTTCAACATGGAATTCACTGTTCTCACTTCCACTTCTTCCTTACCTTACATCTTTAGCCAGAAACATTAAAAATACACAGAGCTTATAGAGAAGCAGCAGCCTCAGCTCTGAATCTCTGTGTTTTTCTGTGTTTGAATAAAACGTTTAACGTTACTTGAGCTGGCGAGAAAGGTGGGGGGTTGTGTGTGTCTTAGTAGAAATTAATGTTTTGGTTGGCTGGACAAGCTCAGGAAATTTCTGTAGTGAGTATGATGAGAGAGGATGTTTGGCAAGATGTTTTCCAACAGCTGGTACAGGTGAAGGATTAGGGAGGGAAAATGCTTAAGAGCCTTTTCCCTGGTTTTCTACTTTGTACCCCTCTTAGACATACAAGCAATTTTACAGTCTAATCCAAATCTCCCTGAAATCCATGGGTCTCTTGCCACTGGCTCAGTAAGACTTGAAACAGGCACTCCAAATGTTGTGTTGGTTATTAAAAACATTTTGACATTCCTCCCCGCCCTCTTAAACACAACTATTTTGGGAAGAAAGAGCAGATACTGGCCTCTCTGCAGCCTGGGCTCATACAAACCACCCAGGTGACTCTGCCCATGGTAGGACCAAATGATGTGTCGGGGTCCCAACATGGCAAGTGATGGGTTGAGGAGTCCCACTGGTTTCCCCCCTCTTGCATGGGTGGGGGATGGGGGAAGAAAGGCCACGAAGGGCACAGTCCTTCAAACTGCCTCATGGCAAAGCTGGTAGGCACATGGCAACATGCTTGGACATGGTGTCATGTACTTTGTGGGACATAAAGGATGGGGAAGGTCCTTAGCTGATGCCTTTGCCTAAGGCTCCTTGCTAAAGGCTGCATGATGCAGTGAGAGAGCAGGATCAGGCTTTAAGACTCAACATAATTTGTTATACAGAGAGTTTCCAGCGATTGTCTTCATCCCATTCCCTCAGCAATACAGCTTTGCTACACCGTAAACACTTCAGAATATCCCTGATGTATTTGGTATTTGTAATATATAGAGACTTTTGCAAAGTGAACGTTTACTGACTCCAGAATTGCTTTTGTTTAGTTCATTATGAAGGTCAGAATTATTATAAATCTACACAAATTGAAACAGCCTTTTGGCATGGCTCTGACATTTGAACCAAGTTAATGAAAACAATGATATATAGTATTGGGGTATCATTTAATCTTAGGAAACCATAGTGAGCACAAAGACCAAAATAAACTCTTGCAACACACATGTTTATTCACATATTAAGATTCCCTGAGACTGTTCTACATTACTGACTTTCATATGCTTGGAAAATAAGAAAGCTTTTTCATATTCATGCTCAGTGAGTGAAAACACATCACTCAGGAGACCATCTGCTTCTCTCTGGAGCGCGGATCTTGACCTTAACACGTCAGGCTGCATACAAACTCTAAGGGGAAAAGATGTATTTGGGTGCTTCAGCGCAATCTTAAGAGTATGGATAATTCAGTCAGCATTCAGGGGATTTGGTGTTAGTTCAGCTGCTACAGCAGCCAAAATTATGGGAGACAATCCAAGTTTTCACCTATCTGCCTCGGTACAAATATTCTGCCACAACCCATTTGCCATTTTACCCCAACTCATTTATACAAGGCCAAACCCAGCTCCCCAAGAAACAGATGAGAGTTTTGCCACTGACTTCCCTGGGATCAGGATTTAGCCTGCAGAGAGGAAAAGGAAAAAAAAGAAGAAAACTAGAGGCAGCGAGTCCATCTGGAGAGTGGCAAGCTGCCCACCACCTCAGTGCCCACAGTCAGCACAGCTCGAACAAAGGCAGGCGAGGGGAGGTGTGGTTTGGGCACACACGGCTTTAACCCCCTCCAGGGCTCCCCAGGCTCCCAGAGCGGGGGACACACAATACGCAGTGCCTGCTTGGGCAGCCCCTCTGGAGGGAGCCACTTTCTCTTCGGTTGGTTTAAGTGGAGAGCTGGAATAGGCAACCCCATAAGAAGTGATACCAGCTCTGAGGGGCTGCAGGATTAAAGCAGAAAAAGAGCGGCTGGGTCAGTGGGAGGAAGGAGCCGCCTGTAGCACGTCTCAGCAGCTCCAAGTGTCAAGGTGCTTTGGCTTGCGGGGCTGTGCAAGGAGGGGGAGCTCAAACTCTTTTAACATTTTCAAAAGCCATATTTTTTCCTAAGGCTGAGTCCCAAAGGGACTTTTGAAACAGGTCGCTGACAGGTGCTTCCCTGCTGAGAACATACCCTCTTCTCCCTGGGCTGTTAAGACAACTGTGAAAGAGCATTTTGAGAGGGACTGGATGCAACAGGAACAAAGGTGCCATGCTGGAGCTCCCCTGGAGGTTTAAGGGCATAAAGACCACAATGCACAACACAAACCCTAGTGCTTTGTTGCAAATTAATTCCCGACTCAGGGTTCAAAAGCTGAGGCTGAACCAAAGCAAGGTTATCCTAGATGGGGTGACTCCAGCACAGGTACATACACTGTAGGTAGCCTGGGTAATAGCAGGAGGAGGAGAGGCGGGAGAAACCCTCCAGGGACTTGAAATACTCAGGTAGCAGCTCCCTGCTGCTATGTCTTTACTGTGTGGTTACCTAAATCAGAGTAAAATTACCTTAAGCAACTTGCACTTTGCTGGGGCAAAATTATTGCTCCTGACTGCCATGCCAGCATTCCTTCAGGTCTAGGCTGTCATTGGACTAACTGTCTCAGAGTCAAGATACACCCCACCTGCCTTGAAACCACTTTGCTGTGCAGGTGGTGCAATATGGGACTAGAAGGGCTTTATGGACAGCAGAACATGGAAGAGAAAATGGGTCATTTTAGCCTGACTCAGGGTAAAGGCCCAATCTAGTCCCACTACAAAATTTAGGTGAACGCAGCTATCAATATCAGTGAGAAAACTGCTCATAGCAACTACTTGCATGTAGCAAGGAAAGAAGAAAATTAGAGGTAGTAAATCCACCAGATGGTGGGTTTTGTTCCCTGTATATGTGCTCAAGCTAACCTTGACACTTGCCCCGAGCGTCATGAAAAGTCCCATAGTGAGCTACGCGTATTGAGGAACATGATCAAATCCCATATATGCATGAAATTATCACACTTTCTAAGTGGCACAAGGGAAATAATAGCAGAAAAAGGCACCCCTCTCCAAGTCTCAAAAAGGAAGTAACAGATGCACAGAGTGAATGTTTTCTTGTACGAGCATCCACAGTGGCATCTGGGGATCTAGAGGAGAAGCACCTCCAGAGAGATAACCTTAAAGATATTGACTCAAGACACAAAAATAACTTCCAGGCTATAAGAGGCCCAAAGGGAGCAAAGCATTACCAGGTAATAGTTACAGTGAAAGACAGTTTTCTCATGATGAGAAACCAAAGGAAACAGCTGAGCTGCAATGACAACACACAGTCTTCGGAGAGTAAAAGCTATGAACTGGAATATCAACCAACCAAGAAGTCTGAGACTCTAGAAAACTCATGCGTGAAAAAGATAGGGGAGGCTGGTGTCCCAGTGGGAGACCACTAGAAATATTGTCAAGAGAGCTGCAAGGCAGTAGAGAAACACCTGGAAGAAATACAGGTATAAAGAACAGTCAATATGATCTTTTTGGTTTTCAGTAAAGCTTTCGATACTGTCTCCCACAGCATCCTCCTGGACAAAATGTCCAACGTACAGCTGGATAAACACGTAATGCAGTGGGTGAGCAATTGGCTGACGGGTTGGGTGCAAAGGGTTATAGTAAATGGGGTTACATCAGGCTGGTGGCCGGTCACTAGCGGGGTTCCGCAGGGATCCATCTTAGGGCCGGTACTCTTTAATCTCTTTGTAAATGACTTGGATGCAGGACTGGAAGGAATACTAATTAAGTTTGCTAACGACACAAAATTGGGAGGAGCTGTTGACACTCTTGAGGGCAGAGCGGACCTGCAGAGAGATCTAGACAAATTAGAGACCTGGGCACTCAGCAACCGTATGAAGTTTAACAAGGGCAAGTGCTGGATTTTGCACCTGGGGCACGGCAACCCTGGATGTACATACAGACTGGGGAACGAGAGGCTGGAGAGCAGCTCTGTGGAGAGGGACCTGGGGGTTCTGGTCGATGGCAAGTTGAACATGAGCCAACGTTGTGCCCTGGCAGCCAAGAGGGCCAACCGTGCCCTGGGGTGCATCGAGCACTGCATTGCAGCCGGTCGAGGGAGGTGATTGTCCCGCTCTGCTCTGCAGTGGTGCGGCCTCACCTCGAGTACTGTGTGCAATTTTGGGCACCACAGTATATTAAGGATATAAAGCTACTAGAGAGTGTCCAGAGGAGGGCCACGAAGTTGGTGAAGGTTTTAGAGGAGAAACCATACGAGGAGCAGCTAAAGTCACTTGGTTTGTTCAGCCTAGAGAAGAGGAGACTGAGGGGAGACCTCATCGTGGTCTACATCTTCCTCACAAGGGGAGGAGAAGGGGCAGGCGCTGATCTCTTTTCTCTGGCAACCAATGATAGGACCCGAGGGAATGGCAGGAAGATGTGCTGGGGAGGTTTAGGTTGGATATTAGGAAAAGGTTCTTCACTCAGGGGGTGGTGGAGCACTGGAACAGGCTCCCCAGGGAGGTAGTCACGGTGCCAAGCCTAATGATATTCAAGAAGCACTTGGACAATGCCCTCAGAGATATGGTGTGAATTTGGGGTTGTCCTGTGCAGGGACAGGAGTTGGACTTAATGATCCTTGTGGGTCCCTTCCAGCTCAGGATATTCTCTGATTCTATGATTCTATGATAACAAGGGATGGCTTGATAAAGACCCTGGAAAGTCTTTGAAAATCAACACGCAGGAAAGGTCACATACTGCTAGACTCACAAGATGATATTTGTGGGATGGAGGAGACAGAGTAGGAGAGTGCTTCTAAGAGCATCTGACCAAGGGGATGGCATGGAGAGTGTCAGCCACAAGGAGCTCGGACATGTGGGAAAAATTGAGCCCTCTGGGCTTCAAAGCATCTCTTTGTAGGAAAGAGGAGTGACTTGGGAAGGGTCTTTGGCTCCACCAAATACCAGTACACAACCTGGCACCCTGTGCTTTTAGCCCAGGGCCTGAGGTGCTGTGGGAGATGCCCATGCAGCTGCTCAGCTGTAAGAACAGTAGCAGCCGTAGCAGGATGGAGCACTTCACTGTTATCTTCAAAGGGAGAGTGACAAAGGGGAAAGATTGATGACACCTTTCCAGCACACAGAGCAGTTCTGAGCCAACTCCCAAAGCTATCCCAGTGGTAATCAGAATTAGGGCTCAGGAAGGGTCCAGAGCCAGGTTTTGATAATGTCCTGTTCCTGCCACGTTATTAAAAACAGGAGGGGATAAATTCAGTCAAAGACTTTGTGAACTAGTTTTGTTGCTTTGGCAGCTTGAAACGATTCCAGGGGAATGGCAGGTCACAGGCCTGAACATGCACAGGAGGGACTGAGTGGAGGCAGAAGTGGCTGGGATGCCTCCTTCTCCACTGCAGTCTGTAGAGGCAAAGCCTGTTCAGCCAGAGACACCCTTTACCGAGAAGACAGTAGCAGAGTATCCACACTAAATCAAAAGGCCAAATCTTGGCAAGGGTGGCCTGCTTATCAAAATGCTCTGTCTGAAGTTACATGGGCACGTTAAGGCTTTCAGCACTTAACTCAGGAACAGAACAAGGAATAAATATCCAGGGGCCACAACGGTGTAGCTGGGGAGTGGAATTGACCCAAATTTTCTGGTTATTATTGTTATTATTGTTTTTCTATTAGTTCCTATTACAGCATACAAAGGGTCTGGTCTTGTCCCAACAGCAAAGCTGGCCTCTTTTGAAAACGCAATCCCCCATGGCTGTCAAGATTGGAAAGCTGTTGCATGGGCTAAAATTTGTGTTTTGACATTACAAGTTTGGAAAATTTTAGAGGTGAAATGAACCAGAGCCGGCAGGGTGTGGGGAGGAGAGAGGGAAAGGAGTTAAAAAGGTTACAAAAGTGTAGATATGAAACTGAGGAAACTTAACTATTTATCACAAATCACATTTGATAAAATGCAGAAAGTATTCTGGTTTGGTTTCTGATTTCATTTCCCATTTGAAGTTGAACTGAACTACTAAAAATGTGCTTTTGCTGCAGGAGGTAGGTCAAAGCGTGCAAAGGAATGCAAGAAAGAAATACCCTTCAGATTATAAATACTGGCAGCATCGGTCATTAGCTGTATCGAGGTCTTCACACTGCCTAGTTTGTAAATTAATTCAGAATAGATTTTGAACATGAAAAGCAGGACATGCTCTCTTCTAAAATGAGACACAGAAACACTGAAGAAAATAACAAGATTAAAATGATCTGTAGACGGCTCCCTGTGGCCAGACCAATAGGAACATTCAGCATAGAATTAACTTAAAACTAGCTCTAGTTTTCGTTCAGAGCTTGCATGGCTCAGAGTCATTAGCCACTACGCTCTGTGTCAGCTGCTGCAGGACCTGCTGAAACCTGGGTCTGGCATTTCAGCGTCCTGGCCTGCCAAGCCTCTTTTTACAGAACAGGGCAGTTTTGCAAGAAGTCTTTGCAAAATATTTTAATAATGAAAACTTTAAAAATACACAGCTGTTTTGCAAAACCCTCGTAACAAAGACCCCTTTGAGATCAGCTCCACACAGGCTCTGTAGTGGATGTGCTACCATCAGTACTCTCAACAGAGACATTATGGAGCTTGGCATTCCCTCCATGCTTCTTTCACCCCCTGGGTCCCCTGCCTGGACCTTGTGCCTTTCAGGCACTGCTGCCTGCTCAGATCCCTGCTTCGGCCCCTTTATTTGGGTGCCAGCAACTGCTTCCAGATGTTAGGCACATTTGCCCCTTGGGGCGACCTCCTCCGAGAGCTACTTGTCCTGCCTTGCTGCTGCTGTGGCTCAAACAGGACATGCTGGGACATCATTTGGGGTGAAATTCAGCTCCCAGCTGAACTGGGTAATGCTGAGGAAAAGAAGTCCCTGGGACCTACAAACACCTGGGTACCATTTAACTCCCAGATGAGCATCTGAGCCCCCATTGTTTTAATTCAGCCTTTCTGCACATGGACCGACATCTGTTTGCATGCTGGGAGCATGGTACAGGGTTCTGCTGTGCCTGAGACCTGCGTATTGGAGGTTGGCATCAAACTGGATTCCTCAATCATTGTTACCGACAAGTGTTTAGTGGAATCCATTTTCCAGAGTGAATAGTTTATTGGGATTTTAATAGTTGCAGGGAGTTCATTGCTGTAAATAGGGTAGTGCATGACTAGGAAATCTATTTACGGTACTTTTATTACTGCAGGGAACATGGGGATTCAGCTTTTCAATGTTACAAGTATTTCCCTTAAGTGGTCATTAGAAGAAATAACTCCTAGATTCACAAGTGCTGGTATCTGTACTTAAGCTGTGTTTCCAGTAAGTTTTAATGACAAAAGAGAGAAAGCTGGCCAAGGCAGCATGATGATGGCTTTCACTCTCCTCCTCGGGAAGCCAGGAGGAATTTCCCATCAGTTTGAGCAGGAGCTGGCTTCTCACATCCTATGCTGCCATACCTCCTCACTTTAGCACTGCAGGTGGGTGAGGTGGGAATCATGAACCTGCAAGGAAGGAGCCATATGGGGAGGAACCAGCCTATCCCAGACATGCACAGGATAAAATTCTTGTTTTGCTCTTCTGTGGTGCTTCTTCTGACAAAATAAGGGTCCTGAAAATGAGCAGGGTGAGAACAAAGTGTGATTATACTTTGTTGAACTAAAGCCCTGTCTAGCTTAGTATCCCATCTCTGAAAGTGGCCAAATGCACTCCTCAGGGGAGAGAACAGAGCAAGCATATACAACCCTCCCCTGAAACGCCCTGCCAGACTCAGCAGTCTGTGTCCCAGGGACTCCTGGTGGCCCCCGGCCAGAGGAGATTTTCTCACCGAATGCTGTGGTGGGTGCTGGCTTGAGGAGCTGCTGGACAAGGCTTTCAGATGGGCTACACTGAGCTGTGTGCTGCTGAGCTGAGATTTAGGTGTTTTGTCAGGTTTAACTTCATCCATAATCCCTTTAACTTCCAGCGCTTGAAGCTGTCGCTCTGAGCCTGATACCTGAACAAGGGAGGTGTTGCTTTGTTCAAACCATGAAGGCTGGCTACAGCTCAGCCACATGGCCATGGCTGAAATGGGTAACTTGGGTACATTGCAGCACCCAGGAATCAGCCTGAATGGGGTCCACAGGGACCTGGGTGGGACCCACACCCATGAGGATGCTCTGGGTGTTGAGAGGATGCTCAACCCATTGGGACATCCAGGACAGCAGGGCTGGGGTGGCTGAAAGCCAGAACTTTACCTCTCACAAGCACCAGTTCAAAGCCAACCTGCCAAGAATTGGCAGTGGTAGCAATTCGCCCACGGCTCCTGGTTGTTTCATAGACAAGAAAGTGGAAGAGGCTCAGCTTCATCTGATCTGCCTCACTCCTGGGGCAATAAGGAGGATATGACCCCTGACGTTATTCTCACTTGCTCTTGAAGATGAGTGGAGGAGAGACCAACAGCCTCCCTAAGCAGGCTGTTTTTCATCACCCTCATAGCTGGGAAGTTGCTTTGTAACACGGAACCCAAATCTTCTTTGCTGCAAATTAAGCTAAATTCCTGTTGACCTTTTCCTAACAGCCACAGGGAACAATTTTAATCACTGTTCTCTTTGTTACAGCCTTTGCATTCTGGAAAATGTATCACATCCCCCTTTGACTCTTGTCATCCAGAAAAACAAACCCCATTCTCTCAACCTTTCCTTGTAGGTTATGTTTTCTAAACCTCTTCTTGCTGCCTTTTGGGTTCCCATCAGGGTGTCTGCTTATTAAAATAGAAGCTTCATTTCACAAAGGTTGCTGCGTCACTTGGCACAGCAGAAAATAATAACAAACACTATACTGCAACTAGAAAATCCATTATAAGATCACAGAGTAAAGAAATAGGGTAGATCTCAAGAGATCATCCAGTCTGTTTCCTTGCAGTGGGGCAAGTTCAAGTGAATCAAGACAATCCCTTAAGATTTGTCAGGTCAATGGTGGCCACTTTCAGTGGTGGCATGTCTCCAGTTTCCTGGCAGCCTGCCCCATGGTTTTTACTGTCCTTGTATGAGTTTGTTGTACATTGATACAACTCTAAGGATTAAACACATTAAAAATACACATGGACATTTTTGAAGAATATTTAAAAATCACGTATGGCTATTGAGCTCCAAATCAGAAAATAGTCACAGGTAACAGAAGCATAATAAGGTTAGATTTACCAGCTGTGAAGATGGAGGCTTTTTTCTTTGATTTTTTTTCCCCTATTCCTGTAATTTACTACTCCTTTCTTTTCTCTGTCAAGCATTCCACTACAGTAAATGCAGGAAATAAAGACGAGATGGATAGATAACATCCTTAAAGACCCGGCCTCTACACACAAACCTTGATACATAATTTGCACTTTACTTGGCACTTTCTTGGCAGGATTTCAGCCATGGAGCAATTTTTCATGCTGGAGTTGGCAAAATGGCAGGGTTTCCTGGCAGAGGGCAAACTAATTCTCTGCGTCCTCCCCTTTCATTTGGTTCTAGGCTGATTTCACCTAAAAACAGAAAAAAAAAGAAGCTCCTTTTCTTGTCAGTTCCCTGCCACAGATACATTGGCAGGACTGTCGGTTGTACTGAATATTTGCCAGGGTTTCCCTGGGCCTGAAGCCCATGAGGGGTTTCTGCAGGCTGCAGGGACAGAAGACCTTCTGAAGGTCTCAACAGGAGCATGCTGGAAGTTTCATACAGGCTCAAAATGTTCCCTCGAAGCCGTGATGTTATACCACTGTTTTCCTTTCAAGGAACCACCCGGTGCACAAGTCCATTCACATAGACCCTTCGTCCCAGACAAGGTCCTGTCCAAACCACTTCTCCCTGCCCTGTATTTACACTGGGGTCTCAGGCCAGCAGATGCCACCTGGCCCAGTGTGGTAAGGGTGGAAGCAACATCCTACAGGCGTTGGCACCGGGGTGCGGCACATAAGCCCTGAAAGGAGAGATGCCAACCGTGTGTGCTGGGCTGCTCCGGCTCTTGTTCAGCTATTTTGTTGTTACCACTGCTAATTAACAGAAATATTTCACTCCACAGGATTTCCTTGCATGGATCCTGATGTCATCTCTGTCTCCTGCACAGAGACGAGGAGTTTCTACCAGGAGAATCAATGTGGAAGCATAGGAAAAGAGGAGCGATACGCTTTTGCTTTAACCAAACGGGTCTTTCAAAAGCTGAAGCTAATGAAGACCCACTTAACAACTCTTCATATAGCTCTGATAAACAAAATGTTTCCAACTGGAATTTACAAAGCTGAACATAATAATATGAAGAGGGAATAAGAGCTTCCCCTTGTCAACTGGCTACTAACAAAAGAAAAATATGAGGAGTGAATACTTAGAGAAAAGACCAACAGTGCTGTAATATAATTAAAACCATTAAAAATGCTGTACTCTGGTTTTGCTTCCTGAAGCAGTATGTTATTTTTCTTTTTTAAGCTGTCACCACATTTTGACACCATAAGGAATAAACTAAATCAAGACAAACCTCCATTTCAAAGTTGGAGGATTTGATAGAAATATTAACTTAAACTTCAGTAACTAGCAAATGATGCTCAACCAACTGCAGTCATCAACATCTCTCTTTTTATTTGTTGACAGCAGGTATTCCTCAGGTACATAAGCAGCACTGAAATGGAAGAAAGACAAATGCAGACACAAGGCCAAAAGAAAGCACCCACAGAAAATCTGCAATTTTAGAAACTCAGAAAGGGCTTCATTTAGCAAAGTACAGAGCCAAATCTAGAATGATCCATATCATATGTGTAACTTAAGAGTATGCAAGATTGCTTTTTTTCATTTGGCAGCCTTTCTGACAGAGGTAACACAACCTTCCTGTCCCTTCCTATCATATACCAAAGTTTTCCTGATGCTGTGGAGGTGATGTAACCCTGACATGTGAGCAGAGATTCTACTTGCCAGCAAACCGCATGGGGCCACCCTTCTGTTAGAGACATGAAAGTATGAACCAAGGGACTGCAGGACTGAGCCAATTCATGAATTTACCTCTTTTACTTTTTCCCACTTGGGAAAAATGTAGTCTACTGGCATTGGGGATGGGACTGTTCCTGCACAAAGCAAGGAACATTCACAAAAGTTATTGCACATGAATGTACAGTCATAAAGTTTTAAGCAATAAAGCATGAAAAAAAATGGAAAAATGTATTAACTGCATTCCTGGTTAGTCAAGCAAAATTGCCAGTTAGCATTTTTGAGCCTTGCAAAAAAAACATATTATTTAGTAATGTCAGTCAGCCTCTTCCCCACCACCTTCTAAAAATTCAAAAAGCAAATTGAGAAATCTGACAATACACTAATAGCAGATTTCTCACTGAACTTGTGGCACTACACAGTGACCCAGACAAGCAATACTAAACATCCCAGTTGCTAGCTTCCCAAGGGTGAACAGCACTGTTACTTGCATCACTCTGAAGGGCCCCTGGGCACTGCAGAGATGAAAACTGGATGCATCAGGTCCTGCACTTCTTAAGATCCGAAGGCATAGGTTTCTCCTTTCTCATTCTACACCCTCACAAAAGAGAAGATGCAAAGAAATACAAGAAATATAATGTGGGCAACTCTTTCAATGATAGGAGATAGGGGCCATAGTACTCACACAACTGTACAGTCCCAATATATTCAGTGTATTGTTAGAAGACAGAAAAACAGTTGAAAAAATCTCAGCTTGGCTAATTACCATCAATTGGCTATGTTTCGGCAGACTATGCCGCAGATTTGTGTTTCGCAGAGGAGCTTTATAGAGCTGGTGGTAGTGTTGATAGAATAACAAAACAGAAATGAATGTTGCTGTTCAAGGGGAATATAGTTCACAAAGTGTTATCTCTGCAACTCAACCTTATGATCCAAAAAGTAATAGTTTACCATAAGCCCTTGGTATACTGTGCCCTAATATCACTCAGAGATACATTGTTGATCCAAGGGCTGCAGACAGATTCCAGGCTGACAATACGAAGACAAGTTTCTAACTAATACAAATGATCCCTGGCACCAGCCTAGCAGACAAACACAACACACGTGCTCAGTCGGAGATTTGCAAACCTGCCTATTGAAATCCTCAGGGGCCAGATTTGTTCTCCACTCTGTAACATTGAACTGTTTCGGCTGCATATGAATCCTTGCACGTAAGACCTGCAGAGCAAAACATCCTCCTTTGCTTTTTTGGTTTGTTACCACCCTGTTTTCAGTGACATCTGGACCTTTCAGCTGAGGGCAAGAATATTCCATCAGTAGGACAGGATCCTTTGCCTCGGCATTGCCAGTTTAAACAGGAAAAGGCCCAGTCAAGGCACCCAACAGGATCCAAGATTGAATCCTGAAAGGTGCCTTCTCTGGCCCAGTGCTGGAGAAGAACCTCAGCCACTACATTTTCCATGGGGATAAATCACAAAACAGTGGTAGGAAAGACAAGCCTCAGTATTTTGTCTCAGGGGAAGAAGGTACTAAAGAGCGTTTGCAGTAAAATAGTCTAGCAGAGCACTTTGTGTCTCTCCTGACCGCAGATGAAATGATGGGGCCAGATGTGTCTCATGGGCCACCGACTAGAGAAAACTGGTTGTGAACCTTCCTTGGATCAACATGAAAGAAGCCTAAGGTTACGGGGTACCAAAGCTGCCAATAGATGAGACTCTTTGATGTTTTTTATGAAAAAAATGGACAGAAACATTTTTATTTTCACATTAGCATATTGTGTTGTGGGGTTTTTTTCCAACTGACTCTGTGATTGTTGATATTAATTAAAGCAAATGGTAGATTATTTTCTAAAGGCTATAATTTAAACCAGTAGTTGAATATAGACTTGAGTGTAACATTCTTCAGCTCAAACCACAAGGTATGCAAGCTGGGAATGAACTCTATTTTTTTCCTGTTGAAGGACAGATTAAATATTTTTTTATTAATTCTAATGCTAGCAAAGAAAGTAAGATCCCCATTTTTCCTCCGATTTCTCTGTACACTTAATTGATGTATTCTACCAAGCTGTCAAGCTGCTTTTAAAACCCATTCTTTTTCATAGAAATATTATCCTCCTTTTATTAGTTTGAGTTGATAAATGGATCAAGAGTCTTTGAGGGTATTGTGTACTGTCAACGGAATACATCTTTCAGATGCATCCACTGCAATGGAGCTGAAAAAATATATATCATGAAACACTTAATAAAAAAGATACACAGATTTGTCTTTTACAAGATCATGGGACTTGAGTCTATCTCCAGGGAGGAGTTCCAAGATGAGAAAGAAAATACATAGTTCAAAAGCCCATGTTTTCAATTTGCAGCCACATGGTTTAAATTATCCCTGTATTTATTAAGGGCGCTAAATGGGCAGCTTGACTTAGGGGAAAGGGTCATTCAAGTTGAGAAGAGTCATGTTTAATCCCTCAGCTAGCTGCAGGTTAATTGTGCTGTAAGATGCTGAATGTTCTTTATACAGTGTGTGTGTTAAAATATCGCATGAGACACAGCTGGAGGGTTTTTGCCATTTATTGTTGTATATTGTTTTTAACTTCTATATCTCTCCATTGTAAACAACAATAAAAAATTGCTAAACACTTAGTCTGGAGGCACAGTGATCCTATATGCCACACAAAACCTATCATATCACCATCCTTTGCACTTCAGTTTCGCATGTGTGTACACTTTGTGTTTCGTGGTCATCTCCTGATTTCCCTGACACTTGGTGTTGTGGATTTTCATGTAATCAGAACCACAATGAAGTAGTGTAAGATGTCTTTTCTACTGTGGCCTAGAGATAGTAGGTTTTTGGATATTGCATATACCTACCTGTGAACTTGCTAACTCAGCATTTCAGGAGGGAAAAAAGAAAATTAACCAAAACCCAGAAAGCAGAAGTTAAAGAAAACAAAAGACCCTTTCCAAATGGACAGGCAAGATGAATTCTAAAGCTTTTCCTGTAATACATCCATTGATATGAAAACAAGTAGCTATTGATTGTCAAGGCAGTTTATCCAAATGTCACTGTTCTTTTATTTTGGTTGTTCATCCACAAACAAGCCCTGGTGGGAATTTAAAATACATTTCTTGTTCTACCTATCTGTTAGTTCACCCAGGCAATAGCCTGGATTTTGCCCATGAGATGCAAACAGATAGTTGCAAATATCCAAAAGGCCCACTGTGTTTGATGCAAACCTGAGATGTTTTTGTTCTTCAGTTAGGCTGAAGCAGAAGTCTGTGGAAACTGGGCTGGGCTGGGCACTCACATCCAGCTTCAGGGCCTGAATGTGTTCAAGGAGTATGAAAAACCCCTACTCAGAACTCAGAGAATTTCTGAGCATGGTCATGTCTAAAGTCACTTTTAAATTCAAATAAATATTTGTGGGAAAACTGCTTCCCCTATACTCATAGCACTCATAACTTAATTATAGTAGCCGCCAGGCATCTTTAACTTTCATGACCAGCAGATCATTCTGGGTCTTAGTGACCTTGGCAGTTGTAACAGGGTAATATTTTCACAAGGATGAAATGTTCTTGAATACATTTCTCCAATGTACTGGTGTTCACAGGCATTTCTCAGCAGATCTGACCTGAAGTGCAAACATAATTCTTCAGTTTCACCTAGAGGTTTATTGACAAAATCCAGAAAACTCAGGTTCCCCTTCCTGTTGCTGAAACTCACCCTCTGTGAGAAGGCAAAGCTGCTGGAATTCTTCCTTTGAGCCCTCCATTGTCAGTGGAAGGCTGGACCCAAGGCCTAAGCCTTGGAGCCTTTGAAAATCGTCCAGTGGCCACACATCGAAATACGAAGACAACATAAAAGAGCAAGGGTGAAAACGTGTAAGAATACAATAATTTGTTTTTTCAAGATATTTCAGTGTAATGTTTCATGTAAAATTTCTCCTAAAGCTCATTGCAGACATTTGTGGATGGAGTTCAATGAAGAAACCCAAGCAGGTAGGAATTAGGGTCTTAAAAATGCCGCTCTTTCCTAGCACTTAAAGCAATAGTTGCAAAATGCAGGAATTAAATCAGCAGCTTGAGAAAGATGCAGTCACCAAAATCTCTGCATTCTTTTGTTGGTGAATAGACTCCTACTCTATACTCAGGCAATGTCACTTTTGCACAGTTCCTCTCAAAACATCGTGTCCTGTTTTATCAAACTAAAGAAATCTTATGTTAGAAGAACTTGAGCTCATGATCTATAGCTCATTTTTCCACTTTGAGTCATGCAAACGCAAATCCTTACCTTTAAATCATATTGATCTGAGTTGTCTATGAAATTGTCAGAGAAGCTTAAGAAGGCCAGCTATTTGCATTCTGATTACATTTGTCTCATTTAGAGAAATGATGTACAGCTTACTTTTCCAAATGCCATATTTTGGCTAAGTTTGGATAACCTTCCTCTGCTGAAAACTATCACGTTACTCCTTGAGGAATTGTGGTAGTATCATATAGCAAGCATATCAAGATGCAGGCCTTAGGAAAGAAGATAAGGGCTTGCATTCTTTCATGGTGAAAGTTATTTTCTTGGAGAAGGTAAGAAAAAGCCCAAAATCTAACAAAGCCAAGAAATAGATCTTCTCAGAAAATGTTTCAACTGGTTTTTCAAATCTCTGAGTTTGAACAGATCAAATACTGCCACATATATTCTCCTAATCTGTGGGCTCTTATGAAATGGAACGAGAACCCCAAATAAGTTTAGCCTTTATATATAAATCAAAGACAGACTGATCAACAAAACACAGAAGGTCTCAACTAGCTGAAGTGGTTGTAATGTGCTTAATGGGCTTCAGAGACTTTGCACCTAAACGACAAATTTGGTCTCGTTCATTTTCATAATGTAAGGAAATCTTCACCGCTGAAGGATTCATTAGCTAATACTAGCTGATACAGAACAAAGACAGGCTTGACCTGCTGGTTTTTGCCTTATACACTAAAGATTTCTGCCCACAGTTCTGTTTTTCTTCAGAAGAGATAGACAATTTTTATTTAACCAAGGGGAAATAAATCCACTGAGCCTGATTTTGAGTGTCCGGTGCAAATATTTCCAGGAGTGTTTTTACTCAAATGGTGTCCCAATACATCCATCTTGTTCAAAAGGTTATCTTACTGCTAGGACTAGGCAACCACCATAAAAACTACTATCAGGTAACAGCAGTCCAGAAAAACTTTAATGCTCTAGGTTAGTTTGCTAGGTAGCTTTATGAAATGGAAACTCGGACATTCCACTAAGGGCAAGATCTGGAGTGCTAACAGTATACTCTGCAACATCTGTGTACTCAGAAAACTTCAGGCACCTCTGGTAGCAGATAAATATTTACTGCTTCAAACCAGGAGACTTGTCACCATGCTCAGAGCTTGCCACTAAATTCCTTGAGTCACATCTCATGAAGAATTCTGGAGGTCTAAATCCTCCCATGGGTTCCAGGGTAATTATAACTCCATATTTAGTGTGTCAATTAAAAGCCAAAGTCATTAGTTTAACATACATGCTGTGTTACTAGCTGAAGTATGTAAGTACCCCAAATGCCATGTAAGCTTGTATTGAAGATAGAATGAGTAGCTTATCCATCAGCGCATCTCACCTAGTTGGCTTGTGGACCCCCAATGTCAGGAAATAGTCCTTGCCACTTTCCAGAAACTTCTTGGATTGCCTGTGCCCTGCCATGTCACTCCTTGAGGTGGTTAAAGTCACCCACAAGAGCCAGGGGCTGCAAGCAGCTTCTTCCAGCCCTGCCAGCTTCTCACAGACAGATAAAACAAAAATGAAAAAGCCCAGTGAAACAGAAATCTCAGTTGATGGGTCTTATGATCAGTGACCAATAGGCTTGGGTTTTGTGGTTTGATTTTCTTTCTTTCTTTCTTTCTTTCTTTCTTTCTTTCTTTCTTTCTTTCTTTCTTTCTTTCTTTCTTTCTTTCTTTCTTTCTTTCTTTCTTTCTTTCTTTCTTTCTTTCTTTCTTTCTTTCTTTCTTTCTTTCTTTCCTTCTTGCTTGCTTGCTTGCTCACTTTTTTAATTGGAACATTTTAACCACAGCATTTTGGGGAACATCATTGTTCTGTAGTCCTTTGGTTCATCTACAGATAACAAAATGACAATGAGTGTATAGCAAGATTTCCGAAGACCTTCATTCTCACAGTTATGCTAGAAATTAATAATTATGCTTCAGATAACTCCTCAGGTAATAAATTTACATCTTCATGGCATAAGCTAAGTGTTTAATTTTAGCAAATTGTTCATATCCCTCTTTGTTACAGCTAATAAAATTCCTGACCCACAACCAAACATTTCAGATAGGCACAGATAAATACAAATAAGAAGTATTTATCAGCCTTTCTGCCTTTTTGTATCAACGTTCATGGTTTCATTATAAATATCTAGCAGTCAGCTTTTACCTGGCAGAGAACTGTTTTGGCTCTTAACAAGCTTAAAAAAATATCTTATTTTTTTTTAACTCTGTTTGGATCAGAACTTTTTTTTGTTCTTAGTATATTCTTTAATGTTTTATTGTTTCTCTGTTTAACTAAGGATTTTGTTGTTGTTGTTGTTCTACATAACCCTCTTTTGTTGATGGAATCATGGGGTTTGGAACAACTAGCACAATATTCTTTAACAATTCCTGATTTTTCTCAGCGCCTTCCCACTTAAAATACATATGCTCAGTCAGTTATGCCAGCAAACGCTTTAAGCTTTGGAAAACTGTCCCTATTAAAGTTCCAAATGTGCAGATTTTTGGTCAATGCCCTATTTCATATGTATAAAGTAAATTTAAATTATCTGTGATCTCTGGTACTTCAGCAACTGTGCTTTCTGGGTCTATAACTAACACTTTCTTGTTCAGCAGACTTAAGTCCACTATCAAGTTACCTTGTACTGGATACGGGACTTCCTGTTTTGAGAAGACAACATTATTATTTATAGAAACACTAAGGCAATTTGTTATTAACCACAGGAGATCAGCAGCAAATGGCTCTCTGGTTGAAGTCATCCATGATAAGTTTCTTGGTTGCCTTTTGACTGTTGTTGTTATTTCCCACGTCCCCTACAAATTATTAACAGATGCTTAAGGAACAGCTCATTTTATCTCCTAAAAATTGTTGCTGGGTTATAAAAGACCATTACCTGTAACCTGTCTTTTGCTTCAAACAACTATGAAAACTGGCCATTCAGATTTAGGCAACCTTAAATATATATCTGCAGGGTATGAAGAACTGGAGTACGGAGATAGGCACATTAGTAGAGACCCCCAGACACAGCATAACACCCACCTCTTTAGCAGGATGAGGTCCAGATGCAATTTATCTCAGTAACCTGGACACTGCACGGGAGATAGTAAGTGTCAACACTGTGAAATTATTAGTTTGGGTGTAGACAAACATGGCTAAATTGCATCTGGGCACTCCCCTTCTCCCACCAGCACACATCCAGCCAGCTCAGGTGTCTCTGTGCCCACCATCACCCAACTCTCCCCATGCTACAAGCTCCAGGGTTAATGTGGAAGAGTGAACTCAAATATCTCTGCATCTGCCGGTGTAGTCAGGACCAAAATCTTCCCAAAGCCTTCTGTTTTTCTCCTTCCATTCTTCATCCAAAGCCTTGGCTTTCTGGAGCAGAGGCAGGGCATGGCCAAAGACTGAATCAGGAGGGAGAAAAGCTGACAGCACTGGCTGTCTCGTCTTCATTCTTCTTTTTACCATACAGTATAGGCACTGTTTTAAATTACACAAAAATAGCCTGTAAAGCTCTCATCAATCTCACTTGTTCAAATGCAGCTTTTCCACATTAATCATTTACAGTGACACAAGTAAACAATGCCACATGTGGCCGCAGTGATGGTGCTCTTCCATTATTCATTCATCCCAAGGTGCACTGGTTTTGCATTGAGTCTTACTCCCTTGTTTCTCTCTTTAAAAAATTATGTGAAAAAGAAACCGTACAACCACGTTTTCATTTAAGAGTCAAAGACAGGAATATTAAAGGAGCAGTAGATCGCAGACTGCCCTTGCCAAGGAAAGGAAAGTGTTGCATTTCAGCCTCCCTGCACTCAACCTTGCTTTCTCTTTCTGCTCATAAAGATACCTGAACTAGCTCTGGACACTCCTGCTCAAGTACTGGAAACAAGGCAGCTTTATTAGCACCATGTGCCACAAAATCTAACTTAACCTGCACCTGAGCAGTTGTACAGCTATACTTCTTCCTAGTCCCCAAACCATCTTGTTGCCTGCATCCAAAGTCTGGTTTTTTTCACCAAGTGTAAATTTTTGGGGTAAGAGAGGGGAGCATCCAGTAGTTGCTCAAGAAAACCTACTTCCCACCTTACACTGTGAGTTATGCTAAAAAATCCTGCGCAGGTTTTAACTGTCTATTCATGGCATTGTGCTGTGCCATTTAGATATATTTTATACTATTTTTTATTTTCAAAATATATTGCAGAGTAGAAAGAGCTTCAAAAGTGGGAGGTTGAATTTCAAACCCTCAAGTGTTCAGATCCTGGGGTGTAGTTTGGACTCCATCCTCACAAAAACCAGCATAAAAACACTCCCCATCACTGCCAGCTCTCCTGATTTATCCAGCGTTTCACAAACGTAAAGCTGGTATTCGAGTCCCAGCTTGGAACGAAGAGACTGAACACAAACCTCAACTTTCATTACTGCAGGAGAAGTTTCCATCCCTCCTGTTTGCAGAGGAAAGTTTGAAAACATGACCTGACTGCACTCGAGGAGGCTGCTGGGGAGGGAGGGGGAGCTGACTCATGATTTTTGCTACCCGGGGATAGCGGTGCTGGGACACTGGCCAGGTGGGAGCAGAATTTGAGACTTCAGAGCCTCATTCATTATTACAACTGTGCTGTTGCTCTGGAAGATGCCATTCTTCGCTGGAACACAGGCCAAAGCAAAATCTTTTGGTTTTGAGGAGAGGTATCAGTCAGGTGTCCTCCCTCCTCCTAAACAAACTTACCTTGGAGAAGGCTACATTCAGTGCAATGCATACAGGAGATCCCTGGAGCCTTGTTCCTCCTTGTAAATGGCATTAAACAATATTCCACCAATACATTTGCCCATGTGTCAGCCCCTTCAGAGGGATGCCTGGCTCCTTCTGCCTGGCTCATTCAGCAGGTCCCCTTCCTAAGGCACAGACATTGATTGTGGTAATCTCAGTGCCGTCATTGCTCACAAGCTTCCTCTATCAATCGCCCCTAGCAAAATAACCCAAAAGGGCCCATCCATCTATGTTCACTGCCTTTACACAGAGTTCAAGCTCATGACAAAACTCATTAAAAAAAAAATATGACTGCCCTAGTTTTATAAGAAACTCCTAATTAAGGGCATAAAAGCATTAAAAATGTGATACTAAAGGGACAGTTAGATAGGTGTGATGGTATGTGGCACTGATGTATACTGGAATAGCAACAGACCCACTCTGCCACCATGACCGGGTAGGAAAAAGTAGAGAGAGAGCGAAAATGGTGTTAGCTTTATTTCAGACTATGAAGAAAAGGAAAACAAAAAGTTGCCAACACAAAAGACATGATTTTCAGTAGGATTCATTGCTGTCTCAACTCCACCTCTGCTGAAGCTGATAAGAATTTCATTACCCATCTTAACACATGCAGAATCAGGCCAACGGAGAACACCTCTAGAAGTCCCAACCATCAAGCATATTTTGGTTGTTTACATATTAAAACCAGTAGTAACATACTCTTGGATTAAGAAAAATCATGGTTAGCTGGAAAAAATCAAAATCTACATTTAAATTGTATACTCTGTGATTGCAAGAGAAAGATGTTAGCAGGAATGGGTGAGCAGCAAGGAGTGATGCAAGAGGACTAGCTGAGAGCGGACCATTTTGCTAGAGTTTCAGTTGAACAAAGCATGCTGGTCTATACTACTCCTTCAAAGCACTCAGTACCCTGAGTATTGGCTATGTGCTGGGTGCTGAGCTACTTGCTAAGGGATCGGGACTAGTTTTGACAGGCAGGGGTGCTGTACATGCCCAGGATCTGGATTTCTCTTCACAAATTCCATACAGCTAAGCAGCTATCTGGAAATCTGCTTAGGATGAGAAACAGAAGGAAGTGAGGAAGGGCTGGAAGGAGAGAAGTAATTTGTGTGTGTGTGTGTGTGTGTTGGGGTTTTTTTACAAGATTGCATTATTTTTCTGGCATTTCATTTCTCGCTGTTGTCCTGACTTTTGGGTGTGGTGGGCTCTGAGCTTTGCCCTGTGTGCCTTTAGGAACAATATTCTCTGGGCAAAATTGCTTTTTCCATTTCATTGCGGCATTGTGGTTATGTATTTATTTCATAAGGAGAGTGGGTTATTTGGCAATTTAGGTTCATATTGTGGGTGTGGTCCCTGTAGATAGTTTTCTTCTGGATTAAATCTTTGCGAACTGTTATTTCTCTGGTAGTACACCAGGAAGCAGCACACCATTCTCCTGGGCAGGATTTTATTTTATCTCTCATTTTGTCACCGAATCACCTATTTCATCTCAGTCACCAGCTACACTTCGTTAGGACAGTCCTGGGTCCTTCTCAGGACAAGTGGCTTGGCTACCACCATAACTCAACTGAAGCAGCAGCACAGAGCCTTGCACAGGCTAATTTCCCTATCCATTGGCACCCTGCAAGACCGCTTCCAGTACCACAGTGCTCTGCCCAAAACTAGCCCAGGTATCTCTCTCTGCAGAGCACTTGACTGTGGAGCATAAACCTACCTACTCTAAAGGGTCTCTTGTAGCTCTGGAGTAGGAAAACAGGGAAGAGGAAGGGACACAGAACCTGGCAATAGAAAGCCATAGCAGATGCTGAGCAAAGCATTTTTTATGCCTCATGGTCACACAAGGAGCAAAGAAATGTCACTTCTGTTCAATCACGGAAGCAAGCATGAGAAGGGGAGTATCCACACCTCCTATGGCAGGTGTTTATGTTGGGAAGTGAGTCTCCCTCTTTACACAGTGGATTCTCTCACTTCCCAGAGTGCAAATAAGCACTGGATTATGTTTTCCCTCAGCTGACTATGGATATGAAGCTAAGGAGAGTAGCCTTTTAATTTAGGTATTGCATGTGCCTGACATGCAGTGATGTGAATGTAGCTTTAGATCAAGCACTGCTGAACGATTTCAGAGTATAAATCCCTTTGCTATTCCAAAACACGCCTCCCGCAGGGAAGCACTAGGCAAGCGCCCCAAGGTTTGCACTGGTACCCTGTCTGTTAAACATGTCCTGATCCTATCATGAGAAATGCAATTTCCAGCCAGTGGATCAGGTCACACTTTGGTGAACCTACTCCTTAGACCTAAACGTCTGGAAAATCTACCAAACCAACCTGTTTCCTATTATATCGGGACTGGGTAAGGGGTGTCACTGGCTGTACCCCAGGCAGACATCCCACCTGGAGGCAGGGATTGTGCCTCCAGCACCAGGAACACGACCCAAGGCAAAGCTTTGCCTCCAGCTACAACAGGAACAGCAACTGTTGTGGAGCCATTACTACAGGGAGGCAGTAAAATCACACATATCACACCACAGTATTACAGGCACAAATTAAGTCTGGGCTGAGGTCCTTTTAAAAAAAACATGGCCCATTAGATTTAATTTAGATTCTCTTTCCTTGCAACTACAGAGCAGATTGACAAAACAGACTTTTTAAATCACCTATGAAACTTCACTCATGACAGGATACCAAAAAGACTCTTTTGTGTTAAAGTGTTAATTATTAAAACATGACCAAACAGTTAGTTCAATTTACAGCATTGCCATTAGAAGGAAGGCTGGAAACAATGCGCACATTAAAAGGCTATATTATATGTTCTGTTACTTGGAGAGTCTCTGAAGTGAGAAAAGACAAGTTGTGGAGCCAAGAAATTCTCCACTGGAATGGTGTTAGCTCTGCTTTTCTCTCGGTACAATCTCATTTATCTGAAATGCTACAGGAAGCAAAAACTATTCGGCCAACAAGAGATTGAAATCATCGAAAGAAATCCTGGGGAAGCGATTCAGCCAAACATTTGAACAGAAAGAAGGCTTTGGATTAAAATATCAATCATGCAGGTAAGTGGCCGTTCATTATGCTTAATCATTAATTTGTGCCTAGATTATTGTTCTTGCAGTTTCCCATTCAATGATCATTTGGATGATTTATAAAAGATAAGCTATTTACAGCAGTTTTCCAAAACATTCAAGAACAGATTGACATTAACTTAGCTGTAACTTCCAGCATTTCTCCTCAAAAGTGTCTGTTCATCTGTCCTGCCCACAAGACAAGGAAGAGCGTCAGGCTGAAAGAGCCACTTTGCTGAATTAGGGGGTCCAGTTCGCAGCAAGTCAAAGAAGCAAGATATCAAGATTGCAATTCAGTGATTTATTTCAAAGCACCTAAACACCAAATTGAGATTTGGGTTGAGCTAAACATATACAGTATTTTTTCCCCAAAAAAACAGCAAGTCATACACAAAATAGTGAAACAAGTTTAGTAACAGTTTGCATAATTATCTGTTATTCATAATAGCAAAAAAATGAAACACACCAGACCCTCCAAAAGCCCAGATCACATCAGCTCTGTTGAACTCTCAGATTTGCGTCATTTAGTGTCAGCTCGGGATGTGTCCTGGGATGTACACGTATTTCACAATTTTTTTTTCCCCAGACCTATTTTTTTGCTCAGACCTATTATGTACAGAAACAACTCAAACTCTGAAGCTCACCTCATAGCTGTGTAGAAGTGTTTAGGTCAGTGACAGCAAACTGGTGTGAAGCAAGAGCAGAACCGGATCCCGTGACTTGCTGTGGAGTTTTTTTCCTTCAGTCTCATTCTTTATTTAATTTACAACCTCCAGTTCTGTTCATCTTCCTCCATTCCCAAGTCCTTAGTAATAACCCTATTTCCTTAGCTCTTTTCCCATAAATAATTCTCCTGAAATAACATGAGGAGAGCCTGCTCTGCTAGCACAGTCCCCCTCGGAGAAGGCCAGGAGATCAATTACTCTCATTGAAACACCACGGGAAAAGGAGAATTTCAGAACAGGATTTCACACAACAGTTTATAACAACAGGGTGGGAGAAGGAAAAGCAATGAACAACTTTGTTGCATGCTCCCACATGGAGAAAAGAAAAAAAATACCCAGAAATCACTGGAAATTGCTCTCCTCAGTGCTTATTTCTAATTGATTTTCTTGATGTCTAAATGTTATCATCTCAGCTACAGCTACTGTAGCAATATGTAGACATGCACACTTTTCTACTTTAGAATTCCATAACTGTTTCTTTTAAGTTAGCATACAATAAAATCAGTTAACTGTGCCACTAATTAACTGCTGCATTGTCCTGTGAGACAATATAGGGAAAGGACTTAAAATTAATTCTAGTTCAATGGGAAAGCTCTCTAACAAAACTGTTTATTAAATCTAGTAACTGCTTTTACTAAAATATTTTACCCTTGATGTAATATTACACTGCTTTTGCATAAAGTGATTATTTAATTAGCAATAAAATGCTCCCATTGTAATTTTTGTAGCTAATGTTTGTAGAGTATTTCTACTGCTGTGCAAGTCTGTAAGTGCAAATAGCATTATTTTTACTTAGTGTATGGTTGAATTAGGACCAGCAAAGAGTACAGTAGCAGTACTTTGATTAAAAAATACACCTCCTGGAGTGGGAGAGGTAATAGCATTTATTTATCCATATGGTATTTAAATGAACCTTCCTTTTTCTTTCTCTCTTCAGAATAACCTTTAACTCCAATGATTTGAGCAGCAGTAAGTGACCTGGGAGCAGAAGGTATGTTAGAACATGTCCTCAAGGATGAGGACAGTTTCCTAATTTCTCCGCAGGTTCCCCATCTAGATGCAGTGCAGTCAGTTTTAAAAATAAAGTTAAATATGTTTCAAGCATTGCACTTGTCTTGAATCTCTCATCCAGCTTTAGGGCTCTTTAATTGCTTTCTCCATTTTAAAGAGGCTTTTCTTTCCTCCAGGTACAGGGGGACCTCCACAAACAATAGCGCTCTGTGTTTGGATGCAGTGAATAGGTGATAATCAGGGATGTTAAAGGCTCAGTTTAAACACACCAACAAACAAGCAGACATAAAAAACCCGGAAGAAAAACTTTCTCTGCTCTCTTTTAGTTATGTTTCTTGGGACACTAACATTAATTTAAAAAAATAAACAACCAAACTTAAACAACTGTGATTTTTAAATTGGATATTCTTCCTTTAAAGTCCCCAAAACATCAGCACAGGGACAAATTTTTCACTGATGTAGCTCAGCATAACTTGATCACAGAGCTGTACCTATTTACATTAACTGAAGGTCTGTCATATAACCTTCTATTATATGAAGATCAGTTAGTTCTTAAACAATGAGCAGAATATTATACTGATTTAGAAACATCTTTTCTTGCTCAAGAACTCCTTGCCCTCTTATTTTTTCATGCTAGTTAGTGCCAGTTCCATTAATTTCTTTTCGCATATGCAGCCAACACCCAAATTTATAGGTCAGGACAAGAACATGGGGCAAACAGCAATTCTTTGTAACAAGAAAGCTCAATCTGGCTTGAGTGTAAAGGTTTTATACCACCTGCAATTAAATCTCCTGTCTTCCTGAGAAAACACTGATTGTCAAAGGAAAAACTGTGTCTTCTAGCACAGTGGGTCTTGAGCAAGCAAAGAAAGCCCAAGGGTAAAGCAAGGAGGTCAAGAGAAAATTATTCTGGAGGAAGGACTGACAGTCTGGTGCTGTTTAGACTAGAGAAGACAAGACTGGTGGGGATGGTAATGCAGAAAAAAACTCACCCCTCCATGCCATGCTGAATATAGTGGAAAGAGCATAGCAAGAGCACAGGGGGAATATACTTTAGCTTGTAAGGAAAGCTTTTGAACCTCAGGAACAGGTATGGACTGGACACATCTGCCTACCACCCAGAAGAAGCTCAGTGGTGGATGTTCTAAGTACGGGACACACGGATATCACCCAGGAGCAATGGCAGCAGCGCCATGGGCCAGGTCAGCCCAGTGCTTTGTGACTCCATGGAAAAGCACATATTCAGCGGCCAGGGAGCAAGAGTGCGCTCAGCTCTGAGTCAGAGAAACACATCTTTTAGAGGATTAAGAGATGATGTAGGAAGTTGAGACTGCAAGTTGCCGACAATGAATACCAGACGGCCGATGCGGCGCTGCCAGCTCATCAAGGGCCTGACTCAGCAAATGGCTCTGCTTTCTGTGACCGCCGCGCCAAGGGTTTGCTGCTCCCACACTACATTGCATGCCTCAAAAGCCAGAACAATCTTTTTTCTTTTTTTTTCTTTTTTTTTTAAGCTGAGGGAGATCCTAAGCCAGTGTCTCCTAAATTGGGAAGGCAGAAGATAAGTGGCGAGGGAGTGGGAGAAGGGAAGCACGTGACTCCAGGACTCCTCATGCTTCATGCCCAGCTACAGACACACAAAACTTACACAGGCGTCTGGGATCTGTAAAAACAGCTGCTTGTCTGTCTTCCCCCCCTCCGGCTACTGTGGAAACCCTCCTGCGGCAGCCACAAGGGCTGGGGTTTGGGAAATGGAGCCTGTGTTCCTCTTCTGCCCCACTCGCCCAGTGCTGGGCAGAGCATCCCTCCCTGCAGCTGGAGCAGGCAGCAGCGGGCAGCCCCTTGCCACGTGCCTGCATGGGGAGAGGGAAAGCTGCCCAGCACACAGGCAGGGGGGAAAGAGAAACAGGGAAAGGGCTTTAATAGATAGTAGATTGTAATAGATGGGAACTGACTGAGCAGGAAAACATGCCAAGTGGCACCATGAGAAGACAGCAAAGGGATGAACTGATGGTGGCACTTTGCATCTCCCATGAACAGCAAATGAACACCCAGTTTGCCTCCTTGCTTCCTGCCAGTGATGCCCAGGCTCTCAGACAGCCTTTTGTTTGCACTTTCCACCAGCGCATGGACACATCCCTCACAGCGGCAGGGCCCATGGTCAGTAAGAAGCCCAGGGCACAGGTTTGTGTTACTGTCTCCATTGTAGAAACAGCTGGTGAATGAGGATTTTCCATGATGCATGCAAATTTTGATGTTAAAAAGGCAGTTTCTCCTCTGAGCTAGAGAGACAAGACTGCAGCAGGTAATCCTTCAAAAGGAAATGAATTAAAAAGATCTGGAGCTGATTTATTCCAGAACAATTATTCAGGCTGTTCCGTGAGGTTTGGACCACAGGGTCCAAGGTGCCCAGCAGAGTTGCCGCAGCACCCAAGGTGTCAGCAAAGCCAGCAGGCTGCTGTGAGCTCCCAGGGAATGGATCTGATTCCCGACAAAAACCTGCTGTAAATGGAGGGATACCTGTAGGTTTCCTCAAGACTCCTTTTGTGGGAATATGCTTGTTCACCTACTCCAAATGTTTAATCAGAAAGTTTATTGGTGTGTTATTCCCATTCTTACCTGCCATATTTGGTCTCCTTTGATCCTCTATTTGATTTTAAATTGTTCATTACAAACTTTAATGCACCACAGATAACATTTCAATCAGTGTATTATTAAAGATAAACTATTAATATGTTCCTCTTAAGAAGCAATAATAGGGTTAAGAATTTGCATGGTTCATTTATTAGAAAAATGTGTGCAAGTAACTCAAGGAGTTTTCAGTGAGTTACTCTTTATGAGCTAGATTCAATCAAGACTTCGTCTGGCTTCCAGGCTGTAATAATTGTCCAAGGCAGCTCAGTGCCCAAGCCTTGGTGCCTGCACCAGGCTGATGCTGCTTCGCATGACAGCAGAGCTTGCACAGGGTCTGTGGCCACCAAGCAACCAAACCCAGCAGATCTCCCCAGGTGAGAGTTTTATGCCTGGTGGGCAAACAACCAAGGCGATACAGGACAGGGTTATCCAAACCACGGATTTGAGGAAGAGATCCCCAGGATCCTGGGTGGCCTCTTTGCCACTACAGTGACATGGTACTGCAAAGACATCCTCAGATCAGTCAGGTCAAGCATCAGGGAGCACCAAAGGCAGGTTAAAATACTCCAGCTCCTCAAGAGCACCAAATTTGTCCAAGCTGCAGGTGATATGGCCGGAGAGGCTGTCTCACTGGGAAAGAGTCCTGCTCAGCAAGCCTTGCCATTGACCTAACTGCATGCACCAGAAAGTGGACTTTTCTCTCCCTCTCTCTCCCCCAACAGATTTTTCTTATTTTTAAACAAGATTTTTTTGGCCAGAAATAATAATCTTTTTTTTTTTTTTTTTAACAGCCTAGATGTATTCTTTCACCATTCGCAAACTGAAACACTCTCAAATTGGTGTTTAGAAGATGTTTTGAGTTAGAGAGTGACTCTTCTTATTTATTTCTTTTATTAGGATTAAGCAGGCCAAAACCAAGATGTTCTATTTTGGATTAAATAAACCATTTCAGGTTGACTACCCCCTCTCATGTACTTGAAGTATGAAAAAGAAATAGGCTTTTGTTGAAACAAAGATAAACGTATAAAACACTTTCTGGCCCATTTTTCACACAGCTGCAGTCAAAACTTCTACTTGAATTAACTCTTCCCACTTCTCCTTCACACAGCCTACCCTATTCCAAGCACTCAAACAGAAGATGTAAAACACATCTTCAAGTAAATAAGAGCTACCTGCCATCTGCAAAACAAAACACAGAAAAGCAGAAATTAATCTCTTTTTAATTTGAAACAGAAATTGTAAGCACTGAAATTTCAGCATGCAGCCCCACCCTTACAACTGCCTGCATTGGCTCTGCTTTTGATAAACCAAGCCACAAACACAGAGCTAAAGCCTTTGGCAAACCATATACCTATGAAGCAAATGCAGCGTGAATGAGATGGGGGGCCATCTCCCTAGTTGGATTATATCTGTGTAGCTTTGCTGAAGTCAGAGATGACACAGCTGGAACAGCAGCAGCCAAGACCCAGTGCCCTAAGGTCTCTGCATCTTGGGGCAAATATTTAATGTCCATTCTTCAAAAAGCTTGCTCATTTTAAAATGAGGTAGCCTCTAACAGCATTTATTCATAGGTAACTACCAAGGCTTTGCATCCATTGAACAAGTGATTTTTAGCTCCTCAACATGTGTTTCACATGCTGGTGGGAGAATAAATAAGGTTAAAATGCAATTCTGTTCCTTTACCTGATATCAGAGAAATTACTGCTTACAGCAGACACACCTCAAACAAGACAGGTTTCCAGAGGCTATCTTCAGTGCTGCTTGTACACAGAATATGGACCACTCTGACTGTGCTGGCATGAACATTTATGGCAATAAAGTCCCTGGTAACTGGGCCCCTGTTTGCATCCATTTCTGGTGTTTTTTTTTTTTCTTTCTTCTTTTTTTCCTTCCCTTCCCCATTTATCGGAAAAGACATAATCCCAGCAGAAGGCTTGTTTCCTGGGTGGCCTGTATAAACGTCCCTTTCTTAGGCTCCAGCATCAAACTCTAACAGACCACCTACTTTACCAGCAGTCGCCCTCTATTGCCTCCAGACATCTCTGAGGTCTTTTCCCTTCCAAAGTCTGTTACTTTTATCAAACCAGCCTTGTTCCAGCCCGTGCCCATTGGCAAACAGCCCATTCTGTGTCCTTGCTCCTGCACAGAGCACCTGGCCATCGACAGGGAGCTGCATATCACAGTTCACAGGCTGGAGGGCTTTTAGCTTTTTCAGAGGAGACGGAACAGACACCTCATAACTGTCCTCTCCTCCTCTTTCTCCTCCAGGACCAGTCTGCGGTAGCTCTGCCCGCCAAGTTAATGGGGACTCCTGGGCACAGGTGTCCCACACTGTTGGAGATCACTTTGCTCTTTCTCAGAAGGTCTGTCCCCACCACAGCTCCTTTGTCCATCTCTGTCTGCAGTACCATTCAGATTGACGTGGCTGAGCCAAAAGCTAACTCAGCAGCATTACCCACCATACAAAGCCATGACAGACTTGCATCATGAACACTTTGTACAGTCCTGGTTGTTCTTCCACCCCCACATCTTAAAAAAGATATAGTGGAAACTGGAGAAGGTTCAAAGAAAAGCAGCAAGGAGGGTCAAAGGTACAGAGTGGTTTGCACACAAGGAACAGCTGAATACCCTAGAACGCTTCAGCCTGGAAAATAGAAGACTTGGGAGTGAAGGAAAGGGTTTAATACAGTCAAAAATCAAGTAATCACAAGTACCATGGAAAGGGTGAGTAGGAAATGCCCATTCACTGCCTCTTCCAGTGCACACTGTGGAGCTTGCAGCTGGTAGTTGGATCAAAACCAGTGAAAGAGGCTGTTTTTGCACAGGGTGTGCACTTAAAACTTGGAAGCTAAGAGTGTGCGTGGGCTCAAGGGGAGACTGGGTAAGTAAAAATCCACTGAAGGTGGCTCAGTGTACTACAGCTGCTTCTGCCTCAGGAAGCCCCTGAGCTGAGAATGGTTGGATGCTGGGAGAGCGTTCGAGGAAGCAGCGTGTACACTTGGACCCTCACTGTAGGCATTCAGCCACTGTTGACCACTGCCAAAAACTCGTTACCAGACTACACAGACCTTTAGTCTGGCCCAGCATGATGCTTCCTATACTGGCTACCATACGCTCCTCCCGCAGGATCATGCCCTTTTTTTATTTCCCAGGACTTGAAGTTTATTTCATTGGTATAACATGCAAACACTGAGGCACCAAAGCCCTTCCTCTCTTCCCCAGAGTATGGCACAGCATCCCAACATCCAGTCTACTCTGTTGGGGATCATGCCATGTTTTTGTGCTCCCTTCTGCTCCCATCTGCTCTCCAAAGGACTATGCCTCCCAGCCCCTCTGCCATGTCCTAACATTGTTTTACCCTGGCCCAGTGTGCCCAGAGCTAACTCAAGACTTGGCAGCTACAGAGGAACCCTCATGGGGAGTTGGGGGAAAGGTACCCCTAGGGTGGGAGGTCAAGGATGGCCCCAGAGAGGAGGGATTTCTGCACCGGTGCCTCTAAGGACTGGCCAACATATGCAGCTGTAATTGTTTTCTGGACATTCAGCAATTTTTACCTTGGCTGTTAAAGGCAACTTGGGATAGGGATACGCTAGTGGTGCCTGGGCCAGCCCTGAAGGCATCATCAGAGCCCTCACAATGGGCTCAGGCTGCCAAGTCCAGTCCTTGTTGGGCCATCACTGAGCTCCTCTAGGCCCTCAGCTGGGAGAAACAGGTCAGCGACAGGCAGAGCTGGGCAATCATAGTCTAGCTGGGGAAAAAAACATTAGCATAAGCTGAATTGACATGTTTCCTTTTGGGTCAACTCAAACCATTACATTCGACCCAGTATGAATTTTTTATTTTAATTTTGGAAACAAAAGCCTTTTCCCTGTGTTCCTACTCAGTAAAAGGTCTTGTTTTGAAAATGTTCATGGCACAAATGTGTTTAAAAAAATTTCTTCTCTACTTTTACATTCAAAGTTTCTTTCTGAATTCAGCACATTTGGCATATTTATTAGCTCCCCCACCCCTCCAAAAAAAAAGTAGTCACTCAGCTGACCTCACCACAGGATCTCAACCTACCTCTTGCAACCAGACTGCAACATGGTGCTGTAGTGGTTTTTGTAACACAAATAATCATGCCCACAATTAAATAACCTGGTGTTGAGGATAGATCTGATTTTAGACGGTTAAAGCCTACATCATTCAAACCAAAGGTAGCAGCTGCACAATTAGTGGGGTACAGGCAGTGGCACAGCACTGAATACGTATCACCCAGTTATGCCTTGACACTGTTCTCTCCTAGGTGCCAATGCTCCTGAGGAGTTAACAGTAATTTTAGCCTTGTGTCCAAAACCAGGTAGGAAACAGGGGCTTAGTGGAGGCAGAAAACACTGTCCTACCCCCCACAGCTCCTCTGCTTCTTGTCCCTGAGCACTTTGGCTCTGTCATACTCCTGCTCACATCTCTGGAAGACTGGTGTTCACCCATGCATATTCACAGCTATGCACTGGTTTCACTAAATTATCTTCTAAAGTCTATTTCATTCAAATTAAATTTATTTAACTAAGTTAACTTTATTCAGGCCAATGCTACATTCTCGTATTCAGTCTTTTTCAAGTGTGTCCAAAGGCTCTGATGCTCTGTTGTGAGTCACTCAGAAATCCCAAGAAACTTTGGAAAAAGCTGACTCTACGTTTGAAACAAACATGCTAAGTAGCTTGCCAAAATATCATGCCCAGCGTTAGAGAGATGTCATACCTCAGGACTGTACAACATGTGACTGTAGGATTAAAGGATAGGACCATAGGTGCCCTGGAACCCTGAGTCCTACAGGACTCCCATGAGTCCTGTAAAAAGCCTGTTTCCCATTGCCATGGAAAGAGCCCATTGCAGCCCCTGTAGCAGAAACCTTGTCTATAGTCATAACATGTCCGTCCTCCCCAGAGATCCAGCTTTAATATTTCTTGTTTTTACAAAACTGTTCACCACAGTAGCTCACTCTGCAAGTGCACCTCATCATGGCCAGTTAATTTATCATTTTTGCTGGTCTCATTAATCTCTCCCTCCCCTTCCACAGATAAACCCCATTTAATGGCTGTGTTAAGCAACAAGCAGCATGCCAAGGAATATCTTGCATACTTCAGAAGGGTAATGTCCTACCAGATTTATCTGGGCATTTAAATCCCATTTTGAAAAAGTTCTCTCGGTTACTGATCTACTGAATGTAAATTCCATAATAATTTATTTCAGAAGGGAAAAAGGAATGAAAAGCTAGAAAGCTAGAATTATTACCTAGTTTTTCAGTGTTTGTCTGACAGGTTAATATTTTGATTTCAAGTCCTCATAATAGGACTTCCCTCAGGTGCAACCCTGCGTGTCATCAAAGTATTTGCCCCCTAAACATTGCACTCAGTTTCCTGGTCCCAGACATAACCAGCTCGAGCGGAGACCTCAGCTCACACTTGGCAGGGGCCATGCCAAATCCACCTCCCATCCTATCTGCTGTTTGCATTAGCCCAGCAAAGGGGCAATGGCTTCCTACTCCAGAGCAAGTGTTGGAGGCTGTCCATGCCTGTGTTCCTGCACGGCCAGGGTCTGCAGACTGCGCTGCACAGGCAGCAAGCAGCACGCAGTGTCTGGTCCTCACCAAACCCTCTCTGTGTCTACCCAGCATACCCGGACACTACAGAAACCCAATTTTCCACTTTTTTGTTTATTTTTTAAAGCCAAGCCTTTGACCTTCTAGGTAATAATAATTTTCTAGCCATCAAACAGGCATAAGGAGTGTGGTATGTGCCTGCCACAGCCCCAAACCACAACAGAGAGCTCTGAATACCCTCTCCCATTAGCCCCAACAGGACATCAAAGCCAGGCTCAAATGCTAAGTCCTCACTGTCTCAGCTAAACTTATGTATTTTACTGCTAATTATTTTTCAAGCAGGATGGGATGGCGTGGCAGAAGCCAGATGTGGGGATTGGGTGGATCTGCTTGCATCTTTCACTTAAAGCAAGCCCACCTAAAACACAGAAGGGCTTTCACCTTGAAACCTGGGATTTATGAGGAGATCCTGTCATAGATAGGATGGGGAAATCCACAGCCGGAAGGCAGAATCGTTGAAGGATTGTCCCAGAACACAAAATAAGATTAAGAACACACATTTCTCACAAACACCTCCCTTTTTTTTCAATTAATCTTTTTCTTTACAGGTTTATTTATTTTCAAGTGCACCGGAATGTGAGTTCTCTGATTAGGAAGCACAGCGAAGGAAACACTAAAATATCCCATGGTAGGAAAATTGTATTTTGAAACTCCAATACCAAAGTTAAACTAAAAATTACTTTGGATCCATATTCAGCAATGTCTACCCAGCCTCCACCATCCTTGCTGCTATCTACTCCTGCCTTCCTCAGATAAGCATATCCCAGTGCTGTGGGCATATGGCTTTACTGCCTTGTTTTCAGCCATGGTCAATTTGCTTTTTTGAGGGGCTGTTTATGTTTCCTTTAAAGAATATTTCTCTAAGTGCCATAAGGCTATACTGTCTCTTGGCATTTTAGCATGATCTTCACAAGCTCTGATCTCTCGTATGTTTTCACTGAAAAGCTATTTTGTTCCTCATGCAGAGATTTAAAACCCACTTATCACATGCTTCAAACATGACTAAATAAGTGTGTGATGTCTTGTAAACCCAGTCGAGTGTTCTTGATGTAGAGATGAGTGTGTTGTCTTCCCATAAGACAGAAAAATAAAGAATTGAACTTTTCTTAATCAGGCTTTTCTTCGTAGCGTTGCAGCATGAAATGGTGTCAATTTTTGCCATGCTTTGGAAGGCTGCCAGCTCCCCATGCTGTGTGCAGAAGAGCCAGAGCCTCCAGCAGAGTACTGCTGTGGCTACCCTAGCAAACTGCCTGCAATTCGCCACCTGCGATGTGCCACCGGTCCCTGAAACAAGACAGAAATCGGGTGATTTTCTAGTTTTTTAATCATAGCGATTCAACAGACAGTTGCATCTCCTGTAAAACATGCTAATAATCATGACCAGCCTTTATGTCTGCAGTCCCTGCCATTTTCAAACAGGAATTACATACGCCTACTGCAGACCAGAGTAGTCACTGCAGATCAGGGTCTGATCTCATTACCCTGCTGTGAATCTAGCATAATTCAGTCACTCACGGCAGGTACTTTGGACTTCCACCAGTGTCACTGTGATCAAACTCTGTCTCTCTGCTTGTTTTAAGAATGTTTAGAAAAAGATGCCAGAAATATCTTTTTTCTGGTACAGGCACTGGCTAAGAGCACGTCCTTGGTTATTAGAAACCTCTCGCCATCTGATCATTCTTATTTCAAATATTACCATCACCTCTGCAAAATTCACAGTGTCCTGTTGCATCGGGTGCTCCAGGGGGCACAGTGGGACAAAGCTCCACGATGAGCACAATGTGACTGCCCACAGAATATTTTGGGTCACTGCTCAGCCTGGATGTTGCCTGAGACTGCACACAAGGATTTCGGCAAGGCTGGGGAGAAAGGCAGAGCCCACATAACCTGTACTTGTATGGCCTTATGCAGGAAATTCCCCCTTTTATCTGAACCAATGCTGCACACAGGTTGATTGCCATGCCTACAACAGTGGACTCAGGGCTTTGGGGAGAAAAGTGACACTTCCCTCAATGCTTTAGACTTGCTGATGGGGTATAAGATATAGGTAGCCTGACTTGATTGGCTTTTACACTTGTTTCTGAGCTATAATTAAAACAGCCTCAGCTGATGGGTGGTGGAGACTCAGACCTGCCACTACTGCCCACTGTGAGCATCAGCTTTGTCCACCATGACCTTGCAGATCACAGCAAACCACCTTTCCCTTGCATCCCCTGCTCCTGAGCTCCAGAAACTGACAGCAGACTTCCTAATGTGTTCATTGCTTGAAGGTGCAACTGAGTGAGATCAGATGGGAGTTAGAGGAAGGAAAATAAAAGCTGATATGTTTGTATTCACATACTGTCTGGAGAGCTAATTAGTCTTGGTTCTGGTAAACACACTTAGGGGGCATGACACCAATCAGCCAAATTAACTTGCTATTTCCCTGGAGACCTTCAATGCATTCAAGAGAAAATACATTAGCATGCAATTTTGACACTGACACAACTCTGTGCATGCTTTCTAAACATCACTGTTATTGGCTGTTTGTGGAGGAATCCAAAAGTGTCTCCAATTCAAAAGTGTCTCCATCTTTCTGAAGCCCAAGTTCCTGTAACAGTTGTTGTCTGGCATCCCCAGGGTGCTTTTCCCCATGGGGTACCAGAAGCTATCATCATCTGGAATTAACCTGGGCAATTTGCAATAATTAGGGACCTAATTAGTTCTTCTGTAGGAGCACGGTGCCTCTCAGGGTGCAGTCTGAGGGCAGAATAGTTGACATGAGGTGGGACAGAAGAAGGCTGAGAGCTGGAACAGCAGAAACAGCTTGAACACCATGAAGATGGGCAGTAACACAATAATACCAAGTAGAAGCTCCTTCAGTTAGTAAGTAATAAAATTTTTGCTATAAATTGGAAGTTCCTCAGTAATGAAACACCAAGGAGGTCAGGAATCTGAGTGCGCTGCCAAGTCCCAGGATAAAGATGCTGCAAGGACACAAGGGAGCCTTGTGCCATTGGGGCACATCAAAGGAGCCATGAAGGTCTGCAAGACCGAAGTGCCCTGAAGACCTAGTGCCATGTCACTAGAACAGCCCTTGAGAGCAAGCTTGGCAGAGTTGGGCAGCCAGGAGGAAATCAGGCAGATTAACAAAAAATCCATAACTAAGATGCCCAGTCAATTAAATGAAACCAGAAGCAAGCAAAACATTTTAAATAAAGCATGCAAGTAAATATTATAAATATGAAAAGAGAGGGGATTACAGACCTGAGGATAGCAAAGAGATTGACATAATGAAGTATAAACAGAAATAGGTGAAGAAGCCAGATAGAGTGTCCAAGTCTAATCCTTTCATAACATAGCACCATAAAAGGTCTTAAAGCAAAGCTGGTCAAAATTTTCCATCAAAACTTCTCTACTGAACAGTAAAAAGAGTACTTTTGTATGATTACTCTGTCTAATATTTTTTTTTACCCACAACAGCTGCTTTCCATGAAAATTTTCAACATTTTGTGGAAACACCAAAAAAAGCCAACCCTCTGTTTATGGCAACTGAACATTTTCAGACAAAAAAAAAAATGCACATTTTTGGTGAGCATTAAAGAATGGCCTGTAGTTTTGAGACATGACTAACCTCTTTGTTGCCAAACACTGAATATTTTTTGGTTTTCCAATAAAAAGTCCAAATTTTCCTCTGGGTGAGGCGGGGGGACTTTCCAAACCAGCAGCATTTTAAATGTCAAAAGGAAAAACTCAAACTCAGTTCCTGCCTTAAGGGATGGCCAGTGCTGAGGCCTCGTATTAGGGGCCGGTCAAAGGGCAAAACCAAACAGACAAACAGCCTAATTCTGTACAGGCTGCAAACAGAAAGGGAAAGAAGCAGGAAAATAAGCAAAAAAGAAAATCACTGACGTTATTAGGCTGAAACACACAGTGAGAGAACTGAAGCACAGATTGGTGGTTTTGTTGTGGAAAGTGTCAAATAGTCCGGTTTTAGATGGTTGAGAAGCAGTTTGTAACTGAGCATCTAAAGACTTGGAGACGAAGTAGTCACAGTCTTGAATACTTGGCCAGTCAATGGCTCTGGCTGTCTCAATATCCTTGGTTGCTTTATAATGATAGAGAAATGAGTGGTACATTTTTCTTATCTGCCTTTGCCAGGGCAGGCATTGCCAGGCCAGGAACATTTCTTTAGCCTAGAGAAGTATCATTCAGTAAAATAAATACATTATTGAAAGAAATTAAATCAAAATCTGAAATCCTAACATTTATTGCAGGAATCTTATATGGTGCTGTATATTAGAAATGGTTATTTAAGGAAACTGTTCTGTTGGATTGGAGCCAACCCTTGTGTTCTTAGCAATAAAATATTTCATCTCATTTCACCTCTAACTTTTGATCTTGCAGCAGGTATCACCAGAAGATGGCAGGGTAAGCCAAGGCAGCTGTAAATGTCATCATGCATTAGTATAGGACCTGGAGTTAATTTAAACCTATTTATTTGTGTGATTCTCTTGCTTTCCTAGCACCTAGCAGCTTACTTTACAAATGCAATAGTATCCCGGGGTAGATTTTTCTCATGAAATTTCAGGTTTAAACATGGTGCTGCAAATGATTCCCAGCAGCCTCAGCTGAAGTGATAATAGAGGCCAAGTAGCCAAAACTTGTATTGGAGGTAAAAAACATCCTCCATGGGTCCCCTACATCCTCTGAAAACTTCACCAAGCCTGAAGAGAGTTAAAACATAACAAATCTCTTAGGATGAGGCAAACTTGTGTTAAAGCTGGGGAAGAGGCTGCTGGAGCTGATCATCTGGTATCAGAGCTATGGTGGAGCCAAAAGAGTAGGAAGAAAAAGGCTCCTGGAAGGAAAAATACAAAAGCGTTGCAGCTCTGCCTGACTGTGTTAGACAGGAGGAAGAGAGGGAAGTGTCGCCCTGCAGAGGTGGAAAACAGGTCACACAAGAATGTAAGATGAATCGATCAGAGATTAATTAAAAGCAGTCCAAGCCCACCCAAAAATCAAACAGTCATGGTCCTGCATCCTGGTGGTAAATTTACACAACATGAACTCAGGGAAGAGTTAATGTGGCAGGAATGGCATCCTCAGAGATGACTCAGCTCAGCAATGTGGATATCAAATATTTGGTGTGAAAAACAAGAACACCCCTTTCAGACAGGGACACAGTGGTATTGCATTGCTTCACAAGGGGTTGTCTGAAAGCGGACTCCCTTTTAGTGCCTACAAGGAATTCAGTCTCTGTCAGTGATAGAGACATCCCAGTGATGTCTGATGATAAAGACATTAGCAGCAGCATGTCTCCACTTGAATTGGGGAAAATAATGGATGAATATGGGATGCATAACAAAACACGAAGGAAGGAAGGAAGGAAGGAAGGAAGGAAGGAAGGAAGGAAGGAAGGAAGGAAGGAAGGAAGGAGGGAGTAGAGAAACTCTAAAAATAATATTTAAAAGTGGGGGAAAGCAACCAGCCTCCTCACCACAGACAGTATAGGAGTCGCAACAAATGTCTCACAGGAGAGGAACAGGCTGGTTTCTGGAGCAAGACAGATAAAAGGATGCCTGAGAAAAGGAAATTCTAATCCTCAGTCTGTTCCTCCTTCAAAATTCTTTCCACATGGAGACATGGTGGCCATTGAAGTTATGGTTTCTGTGAGGGTAGAAGTTCCAGGTAAGGATGGGGCAAGTTTTACTTGGATGCTGTAAGAGCTCATCATTTAGAGGCATGGCAGTGCAATGTGCCCACATTGCCTTTCTCTTCAGAGTCAGCAGAGATGTGAGCTATCTGTTCTGCCTGTAAAAAGCCAAAGGTAGTCACACCTGATAATGTCAGCAGATGCAGGTTAGCAAAAAGTAGATGCAAAAGGAGAAGATGAAAGCATGGGGGGCGACACCTGGCTCAGTCCAGCTTTAATGGCAAGGCTATGCAATTCCTGAAATTCCTCTGGGACCAATCCCATTTGTTTTACCTTAGAGAAGCTCGTCTCATTTCAGCATAGTTCCTCCTGGTTCCCATCCTTGTTCATAAAATATTACAGCTTATTCATTAAGACTGTGTACAAATTTCACTTTCTATTGTGAAATCCACGTCAGGCTGGAGTGCTGGCTGCAGGTTAACTTCAACCTCACAAAATAAGGATTGCTTATTTTTAGTCCCACTGTAGGGTGAAGAAAATTTATAGTCCCTTCTGTTGGTTTGCTGCTTAAAGAAAACTAAAAGACATTAATGTAAACTGTGAATTATAAAATCTTGATCTTTAAGTTAATTAATTCTCCCTCACTAGCTTGAATTTTTAGGTATTTTTCCTTAAAGAGCAGGATAAATTTAAAAGCCTACTTCTGAACTCATTAACGCCAGTATAAATAAGGAGTAACTGCTCATGCTAATGGAAATACACTAGTGTATAAATTAGCAAAAACAGATTTCATTTCACTTAAACTGGTTTTTGATGTACTACATCTAGTTCCACTCCTTCCTTACAGTTATATCACAAGGGGTGTTGTTGTGCATTGCACACTTGCACAATAAGTAAGACTATTAAATAAACAGGGATACAACAAAAATATGAAGTTTCAGAATATTCAGGAAATCATCATTTCCTGGAGCTGAATAAACATTTTAGAAAAAACTCACCCAGCAGGAAATGGAGCTATCTGAAGTGGCCAGTAGGTTCAGAGGATGTGGAAAGGGGTTTGTTCAGAGGCGTTAAATAAACAGAGTAAAATGCCTTGGGAAATAGTTCCCTTTATTTGCTTTCTTGGCTAACAATGTTCATTTTACATTCAGCCTTCAGCATAAGAGACACAAACAGGCCCCATGCAAGATTACCAAGCTGAGTGTAAACTGATACACAGTCTTCCTGATTCTGCAGGCATCCTGAAATGATAGCTAAGGGAGATCATGCTGCCCTGCTCAACTCCTGAGCACGCTACCTCTGCATATTAAGGATTTGGTGAGTTAAATACTATCAAATTAACCATTTCACTGCTCTCAAACTTAGGTCGACTTATCCCTTGGCCAAGCACCAACTGACATCCAAGTAACAGGAAATGATACAACCATATGTTGATAGAAAAGTCTGTGGCACATGAAAACCTGCTAACTGGGAGATGACATTAAACCTAAAGTCTAAACATCAGAGTGACACAAAGGAGGAAATGTGAACCATGATATTCATGCTTAGATCTTTACAGTCTTCCATCTTAATACATCTGTGAAGCTGACACAGCATTTCATGAATGCTGTACTGGAATATCACAGAATATGAGGACCATGCTGCAGTTTTCAGCTCTAGCCGTGCCTCAGGTAAACAGGCTTTTCAGTCCAGGTCCTTGAGCAAGGGTCAGATACAGCACGATGAGCACAGTCTACAAAGTTTCATTGTTTTTTCTCCTGCTATGCTCTCTCCTTGCCTTAAATTGTGCTGAGCTTTCATTCCCTCCATGAAACCATAGAGAGAAATGGATGGTCTTGAACTCTCTGTGTGGCCTTGACCTGATCACCATAAGCAAAGTTTTCTGTGGTTTCTACATGGGTGTCATTCCTATACCCCAGTAAAATCAATAGGTTAAATGGAATTAGACAGTTAGAATGCATAAGGACATCAGGCTGGGGAGAAAACATGTATTCGCAACTTTATGTGCCTAAACAGCTTAGTAAACTTATCCTTAGTTTCCGTAAGCCTCGGTTGTCGATGTGTAAGATTGAGGCTGTGATTCCTTTATGCCTGTGGAGCACGTGAGGACTTCTGGGGCAAAAGCTGTCTTTTACTACACAACACTTGGCACCATGGGTCCCCAGCATCACTTGATAATAAAATATTAACAGCAGCGATGCCACCCAGACCTGCATCTCACAGCATCTCTGATGACCAAGAGAGCTGTCTTTTCAAGGGATACACCCTATTACTGGAACTGTAATTTATGGAGCTTCTGGAGAAGGGATGAAAGTGGGGACATGGGGAGAAAAACAGGAGGCTCCTGAGAAAAGAAGAGGAAGGGGAGGAAAGTGGAGGAGGCAGCAGAAGCAGCACAGTGAAGGAAGAGCTAATGGGTAAAGAAAAAATGAGGGGAGAGATTCCAGCAAAAGAAGCCAGAACAGATACATTAGGGGCTTTGAGAAGAAGCAGAAGTAAGATTTAGAGGAGTGAGAGAAGGTGGACCAAGGAGAGAGTGAGGGGAAAAAATTCCAGTGGGTCTGATAACATAGCTGTGATGAGGCTTCACACGCTTCAAACAAGAAATATGGGCCCCTCCCCAGAGAAACTGGGCTTCCACTGCCAGTAAAATAATTTCCACAGCTGAGACTGCAGTGCCAGCGAATGTCTGCGAACGGCCCATCCAGGTGCTCTATGATACAGGCAGCACCAGACTCAACCCATCAAAGCGATGGGAATAAATCTGAGGGCCAGGAATGAGTACTTGGGCCCCTGCTTGGCTGCCGCTGTGCAGAAACAAGAACATAAGTAGCCAAAACCCAACACATTTAAGGTATAACTCAACAAAAATAAGAAACAGACCTTTTGACAGCAGACATGCTAACAAATCAAGTTCAGGGAATAAGAACCAGCTATGTTGCAGGAGGGACAAGGACTCTGAAAGCTGCTGTAAGAGTCTGATATGCCAATTTGCAGAGGATACTGAAATTCCATCTATTTCAATTTTTAAATTGGACCTATGCTGGTAAACTCTCCCATCTGATCTTTTTATTAATATCGTACGAGCTACAGCTTGCAGAGATTCAAAGTCTCTCCAGTTTTCCTGACTATGCAGTCAGTCTCTGGCATCCCTGTGAACACCAGCATGACTTCTCTGGCGGGCCCCCAAGCTCAGCAGGCGAGTGCACCAGCATCGGCAGCTGCTATACCACCACCAAGCTGCGGCGGTACTTCCTGGACGCTCAACGGAGCCAAGGGCAGGGCATTGAGCACAAGTACCTACACTGACCTTTGGGGGATTATTAATCCAGTGCAAATAGGGGTACGATAATTTGGTGTGATGGGAAAGAGAGAGATATTATCATCCAGACCTATTTTTTCAAGCATAGCTCCAACACATTGAGTGCATTATACACTCACTAGCAAGGGTATGCATACTACCTTGCAAGGGCAGTTGGGATTTTCTGTAAACAAAACAGTAACCCAAATCCTATTGAACACCTCCCCGTGAATCTGTACCAGCAAGCGATAAGACCAGGCTGGAAGGTGCCTTCTGGGGCACCACATCCAACTCACCGCTGTTGCAAGGAACCACGTCATAGGGTCTCTTTCATAACCACTAATTCACTTATGTTTACTAGGGTGTCAGAGCGTTATCTTACAACTATGTCAAATATTCATCTTTTTATCACTGCCACACAGAGGGTTTTGTGAAAGAATCCAGTTCTTGGACTGGAGAGGGAACAACATGGCTGCTCATGCATCAGTTTGTCTTGGTCCCTGCCTGGTCTTTGTTTGTACAGGACTTAAATGTTCACTACATATATTTAAACTCACAATCAAATCCTGATATGATTTAAAGTTATGGGGGTATTCCACACTAGAAAAACTGAACCAAAGCCTTGCTTTTCTGGATGAAGATAATTTTAAAGACAACCACCTGCTTACTCAGGAGGCTTCCCACAATCAACAGCTAAATGACTCTGAGCTAATGTAACTGAGCTCCCATACGGTGCTTGGCATGTGACCAGCAAGGTCCCTGCCCTCGTGTTACATGGGGCGAGACTGGGACATGGAGAAGCTCCTCTTGTCGGGAGGTGGTGCTTTCCCTCTGCAAACCCCCTTGTGCAGGCTGGGCTCTGCTTCAGCTGTGAGGGAAGAGTCCCAGGAAACTGTTTTCACCACTTGCTCTGTCTTGAATTCACTGGCATTGCAAACTCTCCCAGGAAAATACTCCCCTGCAGTTATGTCAGCATGGTGATAAAGCTGAAAGTCTGCAGCGTCACCCAGAAGGGGTTAATTTAAGCACACAGCCGGGCAGTTTTAGAGGGGCACCAGGACGACTGAGTCTCTGAGCAATCTCACCTCGTATTTTCTCAGCCCACCCCTCTAAAACTAGATTGCGAGCTCCTCCAGGTAGGTTGCTGAGGATCTGAATGGGTTCAGTCAACTGTCTAGCATGCTTGAGGGCGGTGTAAATCAAACATGGGTAACTAAATGCCCTTTGCCTGCATTCAGATCTGCCCAAACACAGCATGCAAAGTCAGGCAAGACACCTACTTGACACTGATTTTCCAGCCCTCATGATTTCAGGCTCCCTTAGCTGCTGGCCTCTCTGCACTCGCAGCCCACCGGGACTGACAGCAGCCCCCTCCCCCGGGTGAGGCAGAACAAAAAGGACAGTCCACTGCTCCAGTCCAAAGGAGGAGGTGAGAAATCTCCCACTCTGAAAGCCCGAATCACAGACAATGCAAAAGGCAGCAACCTGTCTCCTGGGGAAGCTCAAACCCCCTGTAAAGGAGAGACAGGAAGAAGGGAAAATCTACCATGAGCTCCCAAATGCCTCCTCAGAAGAAGGCAGCATATTTCTTTTGGTAAACCATTAGTCACCAAAAAAACCTGCTATATCAGGTTGGCTGATGACTTTCTGAAGTTTGACCAAATTCGGTGAAGAGTTTTTGCCAAAACAAATGAAGACTGGGGTTTTTTTAACTGTCAGAAACAGTTTGTTTAGACACTTTCTGAACATAAGCCCTTCACATTTTTGAAATATTTAACTTTCTGGGTACTTATAATAAAAGTCATTTAAATAAAGGTACATTGGTGGTAGTTAACCTTCCACCCAATAGCACAGTATTAATGCTCCCAGCAGAAAAATGAAAGATGCAGTTTTGATTTCTTCCTCTGGCTTGAGGAGCTGCACCCACATCCTAGAAAACGACGCTGGCCGTCAGTCAGTGCTGGCACATTTCTGCTCTCATGGGTCCTTGTGGACGGTGCTGCAGTTTCTGCAAACTAAGTGTCCTTTCTTATTAAAAGACCTGACTTGAACTAAAGTCTTGGACAGTAGCAACTTAACCCATTGTTGGTCCCTCTCAGTTTTTCCCAGTACTCTGCTAGCCCCTGCCAAGGTATGAGGCTGAGGATGCTCCAAGGAGGAGAGAACTGCTAGGAGGTGAGGGAGTCCCAGGCAGGGTATGCAGCTGGCAGAGCTGCCTGCATCAGCACACCCCACGTTCCCTCACAATCTGGGCAGAGGAATAGCCAGGGGTTCCTTAAGAGTCAAAGAGATGTCCAAGCTGCTGTCAGTTTTATGAATCTAGCATTTAATTTTCTTGGCTTTTACTTCAGAATCGCAGGAGGAAAACCTTCTATGACTTTTTACCCCAAAAGTTTTGTTTTGGTTTTAACTTCTTTTCACTTTGGCAAGGAAAAAATCCTGATGTTGGGAGAGTAGAACACTGTCTGCATTTCAATTATTTATTTCAATTACTTTTCAGATGAGCCAACAAACATATTAATTGGTTATTTACACAGTCCAGCCTCGGTGCCCTCGTTTTTCCCATTTTCATTTTATTTAGATGCTGTCTGGGTGAGATAGGTCAGTTGTTTCCAAATTATCCCAAGCTTCTCTCTGGCATCTTCTACCTATCCAGGTCCTTGTCAGGGACCATATCACTGAACTGCAGTCATCAGAGAGCCTGAGAGGATCAGTTGTCTTTTCACTTTGGATAAGGCAGCAAGGAGGTCTAATTGGTCCCCATGTCCTTGGAAAAAATTTGAAAACGTAACCTCACTAACCTCTAGCTTCCATATTCATTGTGTACATCACCAACTGCATTTCTAGTAGATACAATGGAAAATAAAGAATCGTAGAATCATAGAATTATTAAGGTTGGAAAAGACCTCTAGGATCATCAAGTCCAAGCGTCAACCCAACACCACCATGTCCCCTAAACCATGTCCCAGAGTGCCACGTCTACACGTTTTTTGAACTCCTCCAGGGATGGTGACTCCACCACCTCTCTGGGCAGCCTGTTCCAGTGCCTGACCACTCTTTCAGTGAAGAAATGTTTCCTAATATCCAATCTAAACCTCCCCTGGCGCAACTTGAGGCCATTTCCTCTTGTCCTATTACTAGTAACTTGGGAGAAGAGACCAACACCCACCTCACTACAACCTCCTTTCACGTAGTTGTAGAGAGCAATAAGGTCTCCCCTCAGCCTCCTCTTCTCCAGACTAAACAACCCCAGTTCCCTCAACATCTCCTCATAAGACCTGCTCTCCAGACCCTTCACCACCTTCATTGCCCTTCTCTGGACATGCTCCAGCATCTCAATGTCCCTCTTGAACTGAGGGGCCCAAAACTGAACACAGTATTTGAGGTGCAGCCTCACCAATCACTTCCCTACTCCTGCTGGCCATACTCTTCTTGATACAAGCCAGGATGCTGTTGGCCTTCTTGGCCACCTGGGCACACTGCTGGCTCATGTTCAGCTGTCTGTCCACCAGCACCCCCAGGTCCTTCTCCACCAGGCAGCTTTCCAGCCACTCTTCCCCAAGCCTGTAGCGTTGCATGGGGTTGTTGTGACCGAAGTGCAAGACGCTGCACTTGGCCTTGTTAAACCTCATACAATTGAGCTCGGCCCATTGATCCAGCCTGTCCAGATCCCTCTATAGAGCCTTTCTACCCTTGAGCAGATCGTCACTTCTGCCCAATTTGACGTTGTCTGCAAACTTACTAAGGGCGCACTCGATCCCCTCACCCAGGTCATTGATAAAGATATTAAACAAGACTGGCCCCAACACTGAGCCCTGGGGAACACCACTCGTGACCGGCCGCCAATTGAATTTAGCTCCCTTCACCACAACTCTCTGGGCTTGGCCATCCAGCCAGTTTTTTACCCAGCAAAGAGTACACCTGTCTAAGCCATGAGCCGCCAACTTCTCTAGGAGGATGCTGTGGGAGACAGTGTCAAAGGCCTTGCTAAAGTCCAGGCAGACAACATCCACAGCCTTTCCCTAATCCACTAGGTGGGTCATCTGGTCATAGAAGGAGATCAAGTTGGTCAGGCAGGACCTGCCTTTCATGAAGCCGTGCTGGCTGGGCCTGATCCCTGGTTGTCTTGCACTTGCCTGGTGAGCTCTCTCAAGATGTATCGCTCCATAATCTTCCCCGGTACCGAGGTTAGGCTGACAGGCCTGTAGTTCCCCGGATCCTCCTTCCGGCCCTTCTTGTAGATGGGCGTCACATCGGCAAGCCTCCAGTTGTCTGGGACATCCCCTGTTCACCAGGACTGCTGATAAATGATGGAGAGTGCATTGGCGAGCTCCTCCGCCAGCTCCCTCAGTACTCTTGGGTGGATCCCATCTGTCCACATAGACTTGTGAGTGTCCAGGTGGCTCAGCAGATCGTAAACTGCTTCCTCCTGGATTATGGGGGATTTATTCTGTTCCCTGTCCATGCCTTCCAGCTCAGGGGCCTGAATACCCCAGGGATAACTGGACTGACGGTTAAAGACTGAGGCAAACAAGGCATTTAGTACCTCAGCCTTTTCCTCATGCTTGGTGGCAATGTTCCCCTCCTTGTCCAACAGAGGATGGAGATTCTCTTTGGTTCTCTTTTTGTTGTTAATGTATTTGTAAATACATTTTTTATTGTCCCTTACAACAGTGGCCAGACTGAGTTCTAGTTGGGCTTTTGCCTTTCTAATTTTCTCTCTGCAAGACCTAACGAGATCTCTGTACTCTTCTTGAGTTGCCTGCCCCTTCTTCCAAAAGTGGTAAACTCTTCTTTTTTTCCTGAGTGCCAGCAAAAGCTCCCGGTTCAGCCAGGCAGGTCGTCTTCCCCACCAGTTCGTCTTGCAGCACTTCGGGACAGCCTGCTCCTGTGCCTTTAAGACTTCCCTCTTGAAGAAAGCCCAGCCTTCCTGGACTCCTTTGCCCTTCAGGATTTCCTCCCAAGGGAGTATCCCAATCAGTGCCCTGAACAGGCCAAAGTCTGCCTTCCGGAAATCCGTGGTAGTGGTTCTGCTGACCCCTCTTCTTACTTCACCAAGAATTGAGAACTCTTATCATATCGTGGTTGCTAAGCCCATGACGGTCTCCGACCACCACATCTCCCACCAGTCCTTCTCTGTTTGTGAACAGCAGGTCAAGCGAGGCACCCGCCCTGGTAGGCTTACTTACCAGCTGCCTCAGTAAGTTATCTTCCACACACTCCAGGAACCTCCTAGACCATTTCTTCTCTGCTGTGTTGTTTTTCCAGCAGACATCTGGTAGATTGAAGTCCCCACTACAACAAGGGCAACCGACTGTGATACTTCTGCCAGCTGCTTGTAAAATGCTTCATCTACCTCTTCATCCTGGTTGGGTGGTCTATAACAGACTCCCAGCAGGATAGCTACCTTGTTGGCCTTCCCTCTCATCCTTACCCATAAGCACTTGACCTTATCATCACAATCGCTAAGCTCTATGCAATCGAAACACTCCCTAACATATATAGCCACCCCACCGCCTCTCCTTCCTTGCCTATCCCTTCTGAAGAGCTTATAGCTATCCATTGCAGCGCTCCAGTCATAAAAGTCATCCCATCATGTCTCTGTGATGGCGACTAAGTCATAGCTATCCCGCTGCACAATGGCTTCCAGCTCCTCCTGTTTGTTGCCTGTGCTGTGTGCATTGGTGGTGTAGATGCACTTGAAATCCATTTGTTTGGTGTAAAAAGATTAAGAACCAAACATAATTTTCTAATTTTTTGTTTTGTAACATGCTTCATTGTACAGCTGAAGGAGAAATCAGCTGAATTTCCCTCATGCCTGACCATATGATCAGGAGGCAGCTACTGTGGGTACAGTTCTGTGAGGGAACTCTTTTGAAGTCAGAAGTCAAAAAGACTTTCAGGGGTTTAAATGCCTGTTTAATGTGGTCTCTTTTCTGTGTGGAGCACAGTCCACACTTAAAGGGCTTTCTATATGCCTGTGAGAAATGCATTTCTTGAAACTCATTTTTCATCTCTGCCCTACAAAATCTGTGTAAAAGCTCAGACCACTCAATAGATCCTCACATGCTTCAAAGGGTGCTCATCTTAACCATGGTCCTGTGAGGTCCCAAAACCAATAGCAGTTTAGTCTGGATCAGATAACGCAGGTCACGGTCTAAAGGCTAAATGTAAATATCTATTATAAAGGTAACAAAGACTTCTTTTTCTCCTTATTCCCTTCAAAGCCAAGGACATCTACTTGGCACTGAACTGATTTTACTTTTCACATTATAGCTTGATTTTGGGGTCATCATTCAGTGAGAGTGATGCATGCCCCAGGCAGGTACCAAGCACACAGTGGTCAGGCAGGAACACGTCCCCATGTCCCTCTGACCACAGACCACAGTCCTCAGGGGCAGGGTAGCCATTGCTGTGCTCCAAAAAGTGCCTTCTCAGGGAGAGGCTGGAAGGCATTGCCTCAAAAAGAGCAGAGGGGTGCCTAACATGGTAACATTTGCTGCTGTCTCTGGTCATGAGACATATCACAGGAGCTGCCCTCAGGCGCGCAGTGTCTTTGCGTAAGGCTTTGCCTTTCCTCCTATGGTAGCACCACGGCTGGTAGATGGCTGCCTTGTGCCAAATACCCATCAGTGATGTACGTGCACGCTCCGCTGGGCACCATCAGCGAGGCCCTTCATGATAACGGAAATCAGGTGGATGCATGCCCTTCCTTTAAGCTTTGAGTAACAGGGGAAAGTGTGTGTGGGTATGGAATCACCTATTTCCCCCCCTCCTCAGTGACTTTCCCTCCCAGGGTAACATTTCAGGTTGCTGTGTACCCTCAGGCTACAAAGAGAAAAAAAGAAAAAAAGGGGAAAAAAGGACAAAATCCAAACAGTTTCTGCAACAAATTTCAGTCTCCATAGTCCTGTCACCCAGTCCAAGTGCAACAGTCAAAGTAATTATGCAACCATTTTAAAATATCACAGTGACATATGAGGTAATGCCACTTTCTGCACAGGCTCCTTTGGGACCTGCCAGGCAGAGCCCTGCCGTCAGCAGTGTGTTAGGAGCAAGCACTCATCTGCCTTCATTTTCATACGGGAACAGGAGTTTCCAGAGCCCAGACAGGATGTCACAGCAGAGAAACATCCCTCTGATGTGAAAGTCCCCTTAATTTCTGGATGATCCTTCAATGAAAAGAGGAGTTGCTGTGATTCTGATTTGGGAAGATAAAACATTTATTATCTGAATGGTTCATTGATCAAGTTCTTCAAATTGGCTGAGATCTGCTGTGAGAGTGTGCTCGGCAATAGGGAAGCATGGAATAAAGCTAAAGCTGAAACATTTTTATAGCCTGATTGCTAATCCCTCTCTGCCGGTTTTGCCTGAAGTCACCTAGCGACTCTGAGAAAGCAAACATGTCTTCTTTTACTGACCCAATAGTTGTTATTTTAGTATTTCTTTCATGGTGAGTACATGAAACAAGCAAAGCCTGACTAATCCCACAACCTTCTCTTAAATTCCAGTTGCAAAACCAGGCAACACAGCAAGTCCATCTTGTTCCCCTGGACTAGAAAGGAATGAGAAACTGCCCATCTCCCCCTCTCACAGGGGCTGGGAGCCCATCATCCGCATCACTTCGGTCTTTATTGCTGGCTATTTCTTCCAACGTGGCCAGGCTTGAAGCTTACATGAAGTGCTGAGGAACAGCCGTGCTTGGGGCACGGGTCAGCAGACCTAGCAGGAATGTTTGGTCCTTCCTCTACCCAGTCTGCTTCAGTGAACAAGATCTTTGTCCTATGCAAAGGTGCCAGATGTGTTTAGGCTCTCACAAACAATCCCAAAACTCAGCCTGTGCCTACACCTGAGCATATGCTCGCATGCAAACAGAGAAGCCTGATGTGGTATTCAGGAAAGACTCATGATTAATAGACAACATTGACATGCCTGGGGACATTGAAAAGCTGTGCCCCATGAAGGTCCCATTCTCCCAACAAAATAGAATATTTTTAGATCAGAGAGGACAGACTTGATTATTTACACAATGATATGTGATTCCTCCGACCAAATGTCTCCACAGAGAAGAGATGTCCTCAGGCAGGACTGCCTCTTTGGGTCTGCAGTAAGAGAAAAAAATATTTTTTGAAACAAGTGAGGAAGAGGATCCAGGCAACTAAAAGACAGTCAGTCTTCCTCAGTTCTTGGGAAACTTATGGAGCAAGTCTTCATGCAGGTCATTTCACTGCACATGAAGGGCAAGACAGCAACAGGGAACCACCAGCATGGATTAACAAATGGCAAACTCATCAGTAACCCAGACAATGGGATGTAATGAGCCCTCAGCAACTCTCATGATGATGCCAAACTAGGAGGAGTAGCTGATACATTAGATGTCACCTGGGGGACCCAAACCAGCTGGAGTAATGGGCCAGAGAAAATTAATGAAATGCACCAAAGACAAATGCAAAGTCCTGCACCTGGGGAGGGTTAACCCCCTGTGTCAGTACAGGCTGGGGTCCAACTGGCCGGGGAGCAGCTCTGCAGATAGGGACCCCGCTGAACTCTGTGAGCTTGTGGAAATGAAGGCTAAGCACATACCGGGCTGTATTAGCAGAAGCATAGGCAGCAGGCTGAGTAAAGTGGTTTTTTCCCCTCTACTCAGGACTTGTGAAGATAGATCTGGAATAGTGTGTCCTGTTTCAGGCCCCAGTCAGAAGTAAGGAAAAAGTTTTACAACGATGGTGGTTGAGCACTGGCACAAGTTGCCCACACAAGCTGTGGCATCTCCATCCCTGAAGATACTCAAAATGCAACTGGACAAGACACTAAGCAGCCTGATCTAACTAACTACCACAGTTTTGAGCTGAAGGCTGGACTACAAGACTGCTGGAGGTCCCTTCCTGCCCGAATTTTTCCATAATTCTGTGATTTATGATAGCTCTCAGCAAATCTTGTGCCATTATTTTGTTGAAAAAATGGCCTATATTTTTATAAGGGGAACGTTTCAAACAGTATCAGAACTTCCTATTAAAACTTTAGCAACTGCATATATCAATATTTTTAAAATGTATTTTAACATTGTTACTTTCATTATTTTCCCTACTTTCAGGAGGAAAAGAGATCATTAGTAAACATGAATTTTCTAAAGTGATTTCATAAAAATGCTGGCAAAAATCTGTGGAAATACATTGTAAAAGAAGCAGAAAAAGTATCAATTTCAGATCACAAGGAATGGAAAGATCTTCAGAATGTCAAAAATAGTGAAATAATTTAACTAGCTCTGTAATTTCTATAATGCAATAAACATATGCATTACCTGCTGGGTAGAAACCATGAAGACATTTTCCATTTGAATTAAGCGAATTCAATCCCGTAATTTCCATTCTTTGGTGCTCATTTTCCTTAAATTATCTCCTGAAAGGGTTTCTTGGCAAAGATGTTCCCTGGAACAATTCACTTTAAAATAAAGTTGCATACATTGCAGAAAAAGCAAATTTCACTTTCATAATTGCCCCACATTCTCACTACAAACTGTATCATGGGAACAGTAACACTGCATATAACCTATATGCAAGTCTGGACACATGAGTTTCCAGTAGCAAATATTTCTGACTATTTTCTCACAAAAAAGATACAAACTTCCAGTTGGATAAAGCTGGACCTTCCTTCATTGCTTACACTTAGCCACACCTGCAGCACAATGACAACAGTTCCTTCTTGCAATGTTCCTATCAGTGCTGCCAAAAAAAGAACTGCTTAGTATCAAAAAGCATTGGTTTTATTGGAGCACCTGGAAATCTATACTCTTATCTCTATCTGAGAAACAAAGAAAGCTCTGGAATATCAGACACAGCACAGCCTGCACCCTTTCCACCTGTATTACTTTGTGAGCCTGCACAAAGTGTTGTTAAGACCTAGAGCAACCCAACATAACTCTAAATTGTCCTGGGTTTTGAGGGGAGTTGGTCTGGAATATCCTTGTAATCTGAATTGCTCTGTATGATTGCATCATATCGTCATGATATGATGACTATACTTGGATTTTTTCCCTAGAGAGCTCCAGACCTTGGGCTGAAGCAACGTCCAAGATATGACTGAGTGTTCATGCAGCAAATGGTTGGAGAATCTCAGCTTGAGAGTAACCTCTGACCAACATTGATCTGAGAGCAGAGGCATATCCTCAAGACAGGGAGTTAATAATGAACAGATTCACATCTCTTCCACGAAGATCATTGCTTATCAGGCTGGCCAATATTGTGTCACTGGCCTTTCATTTTCTCCTTGATTGTCTGCATCTAAATCTTACTTCTTCTCTTGTAGTTTGTAAAAGACTGTTCTTCTTTATTCTATGTACTAAAATATTTTTAGTTATGAGTATCAACAAACATGTCACTATGTAATGTCAACACCGAGTAATTCTTTCAGTAGATAATAATATAAAGAAAAGAATGGGAACCTTTCCACTGAACTAATTTAATTAAAATGGAAACACATACATAGAAGATACAGATTATATGTCAAAATACACATATAATAAAATTGGGCCTAGATCTTTGTTCATGCAAGTGAAACGGCACTACTGCTGTCAGGTTTCTTCTTCATTATGAATATCAGTTTTTCAATTTTTTTTTCCCTAAAAATATCTTATTTGTATTATTCCCCAGCTTTTCTCCGTAACTCAATGTATATTTTTTATTCTTTTTTCAAAATGTTCATAGCACATACCACGCTGCATGAATAAAATTTGGACCTTTCCTGGATTATTAACAAAGTCAGGAAATAAGATGTGTTTTAGAAATAATCTTTGCAACACCTAAAAGCATTCCAAATTGCTCAGATTTGTGATCATTTTACCCAGGCTTCATGTTATGTGAAATGTTTAGAAACAATTTGATTTAATTTTTCAGGTAAAACTCTATTAGAGACATGCTGGTCTAAAGTATAAATGCTGATCTTCAGCCTTCTTTATTAAACACAATGAAGTCAATATGGTTATATTTTCTTTCTCCAGCTGAGACTCTGACCTTCAATATAACATTCACCTCATTTTCTTCATCCACTAATTATTCTAAGTTATAAAAACGGTTTGTCTGGCAACATTTAGTCTTGACAAATCAGTGCTGGTTGTTGATCATAATTTTATTGTCTTCTAGATGTTCAAAGAATATTTTCTTTATCAGATGTTGAGTTTTGGATTACAGCACTTTAAAAATGGCAATTACTAAGAATATTCTTTTTTGTGAGGATTACTAGTGTGTTTCTGTTCTTGTTCCAGTCATTTCCCAGTTCTCTCATCTTTTGAAATGTAGCTGCCCATGGTTTGGTAACTCTTTTAGCTGGCTAAGACATAGTTCATATTTCCTAACTGTTTTGTCTTTACTCTTAAGTAACCATATGATGGAATTCTGCAAAATTAGCAACACTTTTATTTTTTAGAGGAACACTTTATAAAGGTATTAATTGTCTTGGTCTCAAATTGTCACTAAGTACGTGCGTGTTCTCAATTCATAATGGATTTTTTCCTAGGTTTTCTATCTTGCATTCATTAAAAGTCAAGGATAAGGCTTTTATTTACTTCATTGATGTAGAAGAGAACCATTTCTCTTCAAAAAGGAAAAAAAAGAGAGAAAACTTTAATTCTCTTTAACCTCAGTTCTCTTTAATCTCAATGACTGATTCACACCATACAAGTTCATCCAGTTTACACTTATTCCACGCCAATAACAAACAGTTACTGAATTTAATAGTTTCTGAGTAGTCTTGGCTAGGATTCCTTGCCCTCCACCCCTGCTGTATATTTTATTACGGTTGCTGTCCCATTGTGATTTGAAGTCACAATCAATGGAATAATCTCTGTTAAGGCTATATGTGCTCCTCACAGTCTCCATTTTGAGGACAGCTACAATCTGCTGTACCTTAATTCTCTTCCAGTCACCACAGAATCACAGAATGGTTGAGGTTGGAAGGGACCTCTGGAGCTCATCTGGTCCAAAGCCCCTTGCTCAAGAATGGCTACCAACAGCAGGCTGCCTAGGACCGTGTCCAGTCAGCTTTTTGATACCTCCAAAGAGGGAGACTCCACAATCTCCTTGGGCAATCTGTTCCAGTGCTTGGTTGCCTTCGCAGTAAAAAAGTGTTTCCTGATGTTCAGAGGGAACCTCCTGAGTTTCAGTTTGGGCCCATTGCCCCTGGTCCTGTCACTGGGCACCACTGGAAAGAGACTGGCTCCGTCCTCTTTGCCCTTCAGGTATTTATATACATTGATGAGATTTCCCTGAGCCTTCTCTTTCTCTAGGCTGAGCAGTCCCAGCTCTCCCAGCCTTTCCTCAGAGGAGAGGTGCTCTGGTCTCTTAATCATCTTTGTGGCTCTTCATTGGACTCTCTCCAGTATGTCCATTTGTGGCAGGTTAACTTTACTCCCAATTTTCTCCACCTCCTCCCTGCCCAGCAGCACAGGGGGATGGGGAATGGTCAGTTCATGACACATTGTTTCTGCCGCTTCTTCCTCCTCAGGGGAAGGACTCGTCACATTCTTCCCCTGCTCCAGTGTGGGTCCCTCCCTCGGGGTGCAGTCCTTCAGGAACAGACTGCTCCAGCGTGGGTCCCCTGTAGGGTCACAAGTCCTGCCAGCAAACCTGCTCCAGCGTGGGCTCCTCTCTCCACAAGTCCTGCCAGGAGCCTGCTGCAGCGCGGTCTTCCCACAGGGTCACAGCTTGCTTTGGGCACATCCACCTGCTCCTGCGTGGGGTCCTTCAGGGGCTGCAGGTGGATATCTGCTCCACCATTAACCTCCATGGGCTGCAGGGGGACAGCCTGTCTCACCATGGTCTTCACCACAGGCTGCAGGGGAATCTCTGCTCCAGCGCCTTGAAGCACCTCCTCCCCCGTCTTCTTCACTGACTTTGGTGTCTGCAGAGCTGTTTCTCTCACATATTCTCACTTTTCTCTTCTTAAATACATTATCTCAGAGGTGCTACAGCTGTCGCTGATTGGCTCAGCCTTGGCCAGTGGCGGGTCCGTCTTGGAGCCATCTGGCATTGGCTCTGTTGGACATAGGGTAAGCTTCTTGCAGGTTCTCACAGAAGCTCTCCCTGTAGGCCCCCGCTACCAAAACTGTTCCATGCAAACCCAATACACCATGTCTCTCTTGTGCTGAGAAGCCCAGAACTGGACACAGGACTCCAGGTGTGGCCTCACTGGTGCTGAGTGGAGGGGAAGGATCACCTTCCTTGACCTTCTGTCAATACTGTGTCAAATGCAGCCCATGATCCCATTCACCTTCTTTGCCACAAGGGCATGTTGTTGGTTAATGGTCAACTTGGTGCCCACCAGGACCTCCAGGTCCTTTTCTGCCAACCTGCTTTCCAGCTGGGTGCCCCCCAGTACATGTTGGTACCTGGGATTGTTGTTCCCCAGGTGCAGGACTTTGCACTTTGTACTTCCCCTTGTCGAACTTTGTGAGGTTCCTGTCAGCCAATTTCGCCAGCCATTTCACTTCATTGGTTTTAAAACCTCAGTCCTGCACCTGCTAATGCTGGTAGGATTTTTCCCATTTACATCAAAGAGGCCATGGGTAAGTTTTTAGTTTCTTAATCAAACTTTTCAGAAACCAGTTATCTATGCACTCCTACAATGAGTAAATCTGCTCCATATTCTAATGAATCAGAGTAGTTTTTTGTTGCCAGCTTCCCCATTATTCTCAAATCAGCACTGAGCAACACAACAAACCCCATTTGAGTCAACAGAAAGACTCCCTGTTGATTTCGATTGGTGGAAGCTTGACCAGGACCCCTCTGAGTAGTACTGCCACTGGTTAGCCTGAACAAAAAATATTTGTTACATTTTCTTAGATGGATTAGAAAGTCTCTTTCATTTCATGTAGGAGGATATTTAGATGAATTTTTAAAGCAATGTTTTCCTCTACTGTCTGAGCAAAATAAAGGTAGCTGCTGCTCTCATATGTTTACCAGATTTAAGTCACTCACCTCTCCAAAGTCCATTAAGAAATGATACATTTTTATTTATTATTTTGCCAGACAGCAAGAATGCAAGCTTTCCTGTGCTACTCCATCAATTATTTCATGGCTAGGGTGGAAGTTTGCTGCATTCAGGGGCCAAAGGGTGATTTACTCCATGCAGTTAGTACAGCTACCAGAATCCTTGGCTTATTCAGCAGAAAGACAGGTATCTGCTAACAGAGAGGCAACAATTTTTGAAAAACTGTCTGTGAAGAAATGACTCACATTTTGGGCAGCCCCCAAAAGTCATATTTAAAATGAAGGACACCTCAGTTTGAAGAATGTAGCCAGTGTGATCTAACAGCAGCAGTGACTTCAGTAGCAGTTTTGGGAAGTATCAGGTTTCCTGATCACTTCGGGAGACATGGAAAGTGGATCTTCAGTGAATGCATTGATTTAATCTCAGATAGCTCAGCTATAATTGCAGAGAGTTGCTATGAACACCAGCACTGCTTCATTCTGGAGAAGGGATCACCATCCAGACCTTCCATGCTATCTTAGGAGCAACAGATCTTGAATTCAACAACTTCTTTCTCTCTCTCTCTCTCATCCAAACTCCTGCTCCAAGAGTTTCCACTGGATAGCTATCTTGAGGTAAATTAAGTTAATCCCTTACAGGTTGTAGCAAAGCACTGCTGGTTGTGCTAAATAGGCTGGCCCATACAGAAACCAGTAGTAACTCCCTCCTTCTGGGATTCCTTGCCCTGGATGCTTTGAACTGTGAAAACTGCTTTTCAGCGAAAAAGCCTCCCCAAGAAGATGCTCAGTGGAGGGAGCAAAATGTTCCTGTTCAGACCTGGAATGAAGGACCACACAGCATGGCTAAAGGTGTCAGAATGAAGACTCGCTTAGGTACATATTTCTTATCACACTGGTAGTTTTTCTTTAATTGACTAATTGCACAATCACAGTGCAATTAATATCAAAAAGAAGAAATAGTTTAAATAAGATTCATCTGCTTATACTATTATTTAAGGGTTCTGCTGTTCAAAAACCCGATTTTGTGGATACAGACATCAGGTTAATACAGAGATTTCTTAATTTGGTACCAGTTTGATTAACAACACTGCTATACTTGTCTACTGGCACATTGGATTACTTCCCATGTGGTGAAATAGCCTTAAATAACCAATCAATGAACTACCAGGGCACTGCCACATATGCATCAATAGGAACATTATAGCCTTCAGCTTACTTCCCCTATGGATATGTCTTATTGGTTCAATTACTGCAGCATTTTCCAGGGGGAGCCTACTGGAAACTGAAATAAAAAGCTGTGCAGCTACAAGCAGGAAGATTGAGTGATATGACAAAACCTTCACTGGCAAGACTGACCCATGGAACTGCATACATTCTCAAAAGATAATAAACACAAAGCTGAAATAAGAGATTGCAAACTGCAATATTTTTCTTATTGGCCAGTAAGAAACCCACTGATGAGAACAGACCTCAAAAGCTGCATGAACAATGAGAAATGAAAAACAGTGTTTAAATACAGTATTGGAAAAATACGGAAATGAAGTAACTTCAGGGCAAGGATCATTAATAGTAAAATCAAGGACAATTTTCACATAGATTTCTTTCCAAGATGGCAGCTGCTCTTAGGAGCTGATCCAAAGCCTACTGAATTCAATGGAATGATTTAACTTCAATGGACTTGGGATCATCTTAGCTTTTGGCTGAGAGAGTCACATTACTCTAAGTTAAAAGAGAGAAGACTTGGCAAACGATAATGGAGGCTACAGCACATTTAGGGTCAAAAGACCTTAACTGCTGGACCACTTCATCCCCAGTGTGATTCCACCATACCCAGAGAATTTGCAGAGTCAGTTTTGTACTGACCAGTGATGCCATTTGCGATTTCCAGTCAGTTCAGTGTGTAAGTCAGGGTGGAATTTGACCCAGTGGATGTGACTGTACTGTAAAGTTTAGTTAATTTGAATACAATAGTCATATTGGTTTAAATAACTGCAGAAGTTTTTCTTAACACATTAAAAGGCTATATTTTATGACTATAAACTCAGAGCTATGAAATATAGCTCTCCAATGATATAACTATGAGATATAACTTTCTTCCCAACAGCTGCTGGTGGGAATTTCACTGTTTCTGAAATAAATATTATATGCATACATACCATACATGGAGGGAAAGAGAGAGCAATAGGAAATACAATGAGCTGACTCGAGATGTGTTATTTATTTGCACACATTATTAATGATCTCATAGCTCAGAAGTGGTGGAAGGAACCTGAGCCACTTGTGAATTATGAAAGGTCATCAATAACTCATAGCAATATATGACACATCCATTCAGGTCATCCAGACTTACTCCATGCTTGGATCTGTTTATCTAACACCAGTTTTAGTTTAGTCTGTACTGTGTGTTGATTTCATAGTACATCATGTAGCAATGAGACCTTTTAGCTACACTCCCATGTAAGATGACTAAGTTTGAAGTATAAGAGAACCTGAAACAAATTTTCAGAGTATCAGCTGATTGAACTGAACCCCACATATCTACTTCCAATAACATGTGTGATCATCAAGTAAAGTAACTTAGATATAAATACATCAGTTTGGGTGTGTGCACATGCATCTGTAAAAACACACATTTCATAGAGTTGAAACTCAAAACTTTTCCTTATGCTTGTTTCTCTCCCTAAGAAACTGAAAGAGCAAACATGTAACAGAGATTACTTTGATAATAATATCACAAGACACTCAAGTACTACAGATATAAGCATAGTATAAGAATGAAATGGATTATGATCCAGTTTTTCACTTTCTTAAAAGAAAGCTAAAAGACACATTTTGTTCTCAGTCACATATTTGAAACTGAACAATTAGGTATAAACCATATATAGACAAGGGTATAATTTACCTCTGCTATTCTTAAAAATTGTGCAGTCTACAGTTATACACGTTTTGAGACAGCTCTCAGACTATAAACCATATTTGAAAATGTGATTCTGAAGAAGTATGAGTTTAAATGGGTTTTGTCCAAGGAATCTTAATAAACTGGTTAGAAAATATTAAACTTCTCTGATTAGTTCCTCTAATCCTGTTGGTAGTACTCACTATATCAAACTGGCCAGGCAGTGCCCATTATTGACTGCCAAAAGTTCATGGCAATACCCTGGGGCAGAGCTCATTTCTTCCAGCCCCAAGTACCCATATGTTTATTACTTGTTGAGCTAATGGAAACTCAGTGTGGGAAATACATGGCACGTGGCACACCATAGGGAGCTGTGATGAACACACATTTTAGGCAGTGCTACATACTTATAAGGTGCCTAATGCTAGCACTGTCATCACTACTCACACGTGCAAATTCTCAGTACAAATCAGTATCCAACAGCTATATGGCAAGACAGGATGCATTTTAGTGACCTGCAGATGTGCTTTTTGGGATGGCTGCAAACACTGAGGCCTTCAGACAAGCACCCCACCTGATTCTATATCAGCCCAAATGCTACATAAACTGGTTTGTAGTGTTCTTACATCAACTTGGCATGGAAAAAAAAAAAGTCTCCAGACCAAAATCCTCTGAGCACTTCTCACATCACATGTGCTATTTGAGGCAGACAGAGACTGAAGTCATTTATCTGCACAGTTGTTCTCCCACCTGACAAAAAAGCCCAAGCTAAAGGGTCTTTGATATCAAAGAAACACTAATTCCACACATGCAGTTCTTGGTCTTTTCAACTACTTTAATCAAAGTCTCATGGTAAGTCATGTCCCATTTTATACATGAAATAGAATATTTTGTTTATAAACCAGAACATGACACAAACATCACTTTCATCAGGGCAGGGGAACAGCTTTCAGGCAAAAGGCAACACAAAGCAACGCTTTCTAAAGGCTGCTGGGCACTACCACATCACAAGAGAAAGTGAGTGTTACCTATTTACTGCCGAAAGAGGGAAGAAAGCATGGTCCTATCTTTTGCTGGCAAAACCTTCCCTCAACTTAATGGCAAATGTGTCTGTCTAGAAGTAGCACCATGACAGCCTGCAATTAGTTTTAGTGTTTTCTCCCTCACTTTTCCATCTTTCCTTTTAGAAACTGTCTTGGTTTTTTTCCCTTCTTTCACTTCAAAATTGCCTTAAAACAACTGAGTTATCAGGTTATTTTCAAAATTTTTTCTTTTTTTTTTTTTTCCACAGACAGGACAGATAACTTTTTCAAGGTTAAAATAAAATCATTGGTTGTAACATGACAACTTCATTCCCTCCCATTGAGAAGGCTCTCCTTTGAAGATTCGTAAGGAGACTCCTAGACCTGTGCTCAGTTGAGATGTCTTTATGAATCCTTGATCTCCACTGAAACCATGTGAGTCAGCCTGCCAGTGTAACAGGATGACAGTGCTGAGGACCTCTGCACAGCAATGCAGGGCTCTTTGCTGAGTCAGATGCTAACACTGGTCATACAGAGACAGAGAAATTACTTTTTACTCATATCTGACATACAGACATTGTTAGCTATGGTAAAAGGTGAGAGCCATGGCTGTCTCTTTGTAGCAGATGGATGTTTCCAGCCAGTGGCATTCTTCCCAAAAGGAGAAAATTGTTAAATGATCAGGCCACAGTCAGAAGAGTAATCTCTAACTGATTGAAGATAAAAAACATTGAATATAAGTAAGTAGAAACAATCAGAAATTGAAGTGAGTGGCAAAACATAATGGACAATCCCATGACAAAAACCCAGAGCGGCAATCCAGAAAGCCCAAAGCTGCACAATTTTGCAACTGAACAGAACCACCAGATTTAAAGCCAGAAGGGGATGGTTAGGATGGCTGAGGTGCTGCCAGAATGCGTATCCATACCTGATGTGCTTCAGAAAGTATTAAGCATAGGGTAAAAAAGGGGCATATCTGCTCTTTCAGCAGGATACTCACTGGTCCTAAGCATTAAAGGCAGCTCAGAAAACCAGGCTATATGCAAGCTGCCTCTTACCCCGTGAGAGCATGATCTTCTGCGACCAAGGGGAGATCACTTACAGAGCTCTAGAGAAGCTCACATTTCAGCTACCAGCATTGCTCCTGGCCTGGGGATAAATGGAGGCCTGAAGTCTACAGTGCTTCCCAGAAGACTCCAACTCTTCAGAGCCAGCTGTAAAAACTGTAAGCAAAAAAAAGCAAAGAGCCTATTGTTTTGCAGTTAGCACTTCTTCCCGTTATTGCATAAGCACACTGAAGTCAGTTCAAGTCCTAGGAACATGATTCTGACATCACCACATTAAATATATTGCTCTCTATCTGTCAATTTAAATTAAATAATTGTTGATTTATCCTACTATTAGATCAGAGTTAGTCCAATGAATTGTTCAATACGACTGCAGAAGTCAGGTGCTCTGAGTGCAGTGTTGATGGGTCCTATGCACATACTTGAACACAACAAAACAGAATACACCAGAGCCTAACTAACATGATCCTGGCATGAGACCAGGCCCTAAGCCTTAATTTTCTCATCCATACATCACCACCACATTTTTCAAGTGCCACTGTCATTAAGTTAAGATACAGAGCAATCCATCATTTAAAGCCATTATGTAAACATTTTTGGGTCAAAAGGATGACCTTTCATATAACTAGGCCTGAAGAGAACACTTTCCCAATGTGTCAAAGGGAACTAAGCAGAGGAATGCAACATACTATCAACAAGTAACTCTATGAGCTTCATCACTAATTAATTCTGATTTCCACTGGATTTATGCTTCATGTTTGACTGAACCTTCAAACAAATCACAACAATGAACTCATCCTCATATCACCTACAGCCCCACCACAATAACCTCAGTTCCCTCATTTCTCCTCACTGCAGGACTCCTCAGTGCTCTACCACAACAACCTTATGTCCTTTCTATTCTCTTTTCTCCTACTCATATCTCTCAACAACTTTGTCTAGCTTGCTGGTGGGCCAAGAGACATCAAGACCTTTTTAGGGACCAGGGCTACATGAACACACTTTGACCAGCCAGGACACACATGTTGGTTGCCCAACCAGTTGGTCAGGAGTCAAACACTTTTCCACAGCCCAGCCCACCATGGTGCTGCAGCTGCACTGTGACAAATTCTGCCCCACCTCTCTTCTGGAAAGAGAACACAGGGCATATGGGAGGTCAGACAAATGTGGGTCCTTATGCTCTTTCACTGTACATCTCACAGAACTTTTGCAGAAACTTTGTATATTGGAGACTTAAACCTCTGTTAAAGCTTGATGAAATCAGCTAATGAATTGAAACATTCACAGTGAGGAAAAGGACTGACACACACACACACAATGTGACTACATATCATCATCTTCTTACTCTAAGAACTACTGTTCATATCACACAAGCACACAAAAAGATGCAGCTTCAGTAGAAAGTAGAAATTTGCTCACTTATTTTCAAATATTTTCTGTTGTGTCCTTTTCATGGAACTGCCCAAAACAATAAGTTAATGCACCATTCAAGATGATAAAGAAAATCTGGAATTGCAGAGATATTTAAGTTGGTATTACTCCCCTCCACTGACTAAATCACCTTGGCCCATGGAACAAGACTTTATATAGCTGCTCTTCACTTGTCAAATCTAAAAATAAAAATGATCAGGACCAGAGAATACCTAGGGTCTCTTTGAAGCCTTATGCAGTGTTTAGGGGAAGAAAAATGTACATTCAGCACACAGATGCACGATCTTTTAACAATAAAGTTCTGATGTTTTTGCAAGGCCTGATGTCAATAATTACCCTTCAGCTCCAGAAAGGCTGTTCTGTGCTCAGGCTTTTGCTGCCGTCGTGAAAAATGCCTCATTCCCTGTTCAAGCCATAGGCGCTGCAACTGTTCCTAACCACTTTGAATTCTAGTCAATATTTTTGACGTCCAATGTTTTTCTCCATTTAATTTATTTAGGCATTTGTAACAGATGAGGGAATGACAACAGCTGATAAAGACAACAGGGGAAAGGAACTCCAGCTGAATAAGTTAACTCACAATCCCACTTAAAAATCAGGCTGTTCTGATTATCACCTTCCTCTCCTTCAGTTTCAGCATGATTTTCAGCAACCACGTTTCTCACAAAGTCCTAGACTCAGCAAATAATAGTTTAAAGTTAAACCACTCAAAAATGGAAGTAACAATGCTTTAAACATAAGTCTACTGCCTCCATGCTCTAGACAGCTGATGCTAAAATGTGGATGGTGTGGAAGCAGAGAGGAAAATGGAACAACCAATTATTTTTCATGTGTAAATCAGTAAGATTAAATAGAAGCACTGTGTATAATTAGAAAATAAGCATTCCAAAGGTGTACAGCATTTCTTCCTGTTCATGGTACTTCATGATAGTGAAGGTTTGGAAATACCTACCAGTTCTTTTCATCCCAGCAGGCACTAAGGCTGTTAGTCAACATGCCAGGATGCTTTATTACCACTGGGAGCTCAGACCAGTCCATCTGTACTGTTACTTGAAGATGGAGAGTTGTCCTCTGGTAATTAATACATTTCCACCTCTGTCTAATTAAAGAGATCCAGTGCATTCATTCTCATTAAAAAAGAAATGTGGAGCTTTGCAATTTCTCCAGTTTGGGGCCGTAAAAGAACTTCAAACATCAGAATAATTTTCTAAAAGTAATGAGTTCCCTCATTCTGGTGGGTGCTACAGCCCTGGTAATCAAGCATTTTTGCTAAAAACTGCTGTCTGCAGACTGATTCATTCTGGTGGCATGAGAGAGAGATTCAGACTGGAAGTGCTCTGCAGGGAATCTGTGACAGTCTTTCATCAACTACATATTCTTGACTTATAAAAACAAAAACAAAGGCATATTGTGAAGATCATGGAGCCTCATTGCTGGGCTGCAGTGTTTTAGCTGAAGATTTCAGACTCACATACAACAGCGTGCTTGAGAAACGGGTGCCGTATAAACTTAAAATCAAGTGTGAGATTTCTGTCTCCATTGCTGTCTGTACAAATCAACGAAATCTCAATTATTCTCCCTCAAGGCATCTTGAGGATTTTGTTTTTCTCTTAACAGACCTACTCTTCTCCTTTGAAGTGGCAAGCGGAGACAGTGGCTTGCCTCTCTGGGGTAATATGCATAATGAATATGTTCATGTACAACTGTCTTCTTTCTTGGCATATCTGCAGGATACTTGCACCAGATTCTCGTCCAGATCATACCAGTGTAAATCTTGAATAATTTAGACAGAAATCATTATCTTCTTTCAGCTGAGAAGAATAAGTGGCCAACAGGCTCCAACAGGAGACTGGCCTAAGGAAAGTCTGCAAGACTTTATTGTAGAGACACCTGAGAGAAACATCTTCAGAAGGCAATATGAGGTCACTGACCTCCTAACTTACATGACCTTGCTAGGCTCTCCAAATTAGTCAGAACTTGGGAAGAGACAGAAGCTTGGGCTATGGCCCACCTTCCCTTTGCTTTTCACCCTCGGACACTGCTGAGCCTCCTGGGGGTTGTTTTTCTGCTCCTTCGAGTGTGGGAACCACAGGCATTTCTGGCACTTGCATGCAGCACTTTCAGTATACTCTCCCCTCTACTCACACCCACATTAAGCATAAAAGACAGTGTTTTCCATCAACACTTATCAAAGTGCCAGTACTCTGAGAAAAAAAATTAGGGGGGCAGGGGAATTCAGCTGAGGAAAATGAAACCACTGCCGTCAGCCCATTGAAAACTCTCCTAAAAGCTTTTTTCTTCCATATTCCCTACCAGAGTGCCAAACAAACAGTAATTAAAATATATATTATGCTCAAAGCCACAGATTAGTCTTCCCGCTGGATTTCTTGAGTGGTTCTCCTGTCTTCTTGCATCAGTGTTTCAGACTGTGAGCTCTCTGAGACATGACTTTCATTATCTCTGGGTCATTAGCAGCTCATAACTCAATGTCAGATAGTACTGATAAAGAGAGACAAAGGGCAGACCCTTTCAAATTGTGGAGCCAAATGTATTGCACTGCATTGTGTAAAGTCAAAATTGTATGCATTAGTTACCAAGCAGTGACAATGCTGGACACTTGGCTGGTTAAGAAAAGTAGATGGCATGGCACATTGCATTCAGCAGTGGGATTCACAGAGCTGCTCAATGGCACTCATTGAAGGCCAGGTTGAGTCAAAGATGGGTCTGCAGGGATCTTGGTCACCAGAACAGAATCCAAGATCCAGATTGGTTCAAATAGTGCAAAGTTGTAGCTTCAGAAAAATAATCTAAAAATACCCCAAAAACACCAAACCTTGTACTCCACAGTGACCAATAAGAACCACGAGCCACAGGGATGTGTCTGGACTCCTGCCCTGCTGTGGAGCTTCTGCACCAAATGCAGGAGGTGCCTCCAGCTACCCAGTACTTGCAGTGTGCTCCATGGGATCTGCTGAAGTTACCTATAAAAGCAGGCCTAGGCTCACTCTTTTAATAATCTCAGTGTTTTATAGTGAAAATAGTTCTTTATTTTTTTTAATATCCTAGTGACTACACATTCACTTCAGAACCAGAAGACCAGGCTCCATTCTCACCTCAATCTGAAGTCCATCCATTTCTCCCCTCTCTGCCTGCTGCCAAATTGTTCTCCAAGAGCTATTCTCCACCATCAGCATATACACAACAAAAACATCAAAAGCTTCATGCAGAAGAGAAAAACATATGACTTTGTAATCTAGCAGAGAGGCTCTCATGATTATTTCTTTTTTAATCCTGAGTCTATTTGAACAAAAATTATGAGCAGTCCTTGGAGCACAGACCAGCCCCAGGGTGCACCACACCAGCTGAACGCCCTGACCCTGAGCAGCCTGAGTCATCTTCCCTCTTGGTTTTCATCCCAGCCATATAAATTCCACACTATTTGCAACACCATAACACCACTTCAGTAGGAAGGGTTGGAAGAGCCCTCCCACACAAGCTTATTTTCAAGGGCATGTTTCAAGATACTCCCCAGTTCAATAGTAAATGTGGTTTTGAATGCCCTCAGGCAGATGAGGGTGGTGTACCCAGCTTTCCTGCTCCTCAGTCATAGCACCTAACTCACAGCCTAATATGTAAAGGCACTGAGGTTGGAGTTTTTTTTAAATGAGGCAAGAACTCCTGATGGTGGTCACACTCTTGTCTCTTGTTCACTGTGCATGGCGCAGGCCTCTGCAATCACATCCCTCAGGTAACCATGAGAAATACTTCTCTGATAGTTGGGAACATGGTGCAGCCCAAAGATGATGTGGTTCTGTCAGATCTAGAGGCTTTCTGGGTCCAAAAAGGAGATGGGCAGATGAGGAACCTGCTGAGAGAGCAAGTGTGGGGAATCACAGATTTTATTCACCTGAAACCTACCAAGGTGCCAATAACCTCATTAGAGATCTGGCACCATGTGGTTTTTTTGCATTCACCAGAAACCTTGTCCTCTTCCAGGGCACCAGCACTTGTCAACAAACTGCACCGTCGGGCAATGCAGGGCTCCAACACTCACCCTTCACCATGGCTGCACTTTTAGCTTGCTGGAAGCAACCAAACAACTGACATCAGGGTGTGAAGACTCTCTAGGATAGCTAGTCTCCTGAGAAGCTCAGCTATTAGGCTGCACAGAGAGCAGCATATGGTTTTTTTGCCTAAAAGGTCTTCAAATGAAAAAAATTTTCCACATGACTTTCAGAATCTTGTTTTGTCAGCAGAAAAAAAAAGTTCAATACTATTATTTAGGGCTTTTATTTTTAATTATCATGTCAGTAATTTTTCTTTGCAACTTTTTATTTCTTTTCTTTTCCTGCAAAGACCTATTGTGCTTTAAAGTCTTCTCGGTTAAACAAACTAAAAAGCAACTCTCAGTTGTGACCCTAGACAGACACTGCTGAGCTTTGTTTAATTGGTCCGGATTTTTTGCTAAATATATTTTCTAAATGAATGCCACATATTTGCAAGGATGCTATGGGAAAGAATGGAAATACGGTATTATAGCACCTGCTGAAATTCCTTGTTACTGTGGTATAACATGCCACTGTGTTAAATTTCCCCTCTCCTACTACATACATTTGGACAAATTAGGAGGCCAAATTGTTTTAAAAATTGCAGAAACACCTGTTTCTGGAATTATCCTGCTTTTATATCATTTTGTGGAGAACCTTATCTAATAAATTTCTAAGTGAAAGATGGAGGAGTCCAGCAAAGGAAAAATGAAAATAAATGTGGCTTTTCTTAATTCAAAGGAGTTCAACTTGCATCTGTCAGAGCTGAACTTGTCCCAAAGTGAAGTGGAAACAGGATAAAAGGGGAAAAGAACCAAATGAGAGTGAAACTCTCATATTTAATGGGAAGTTGCTGATCAAGTTTAGAAATGGGGGAATAGGGTTGCCACTTTCGACATGTAAAGATACATAGCCATCTCAACTTAGGTATAACCCATATGTTTGAGGTGTGCAAGTAGGTGGCGATTCTACCACTACTTGGTGAAATATTAACAATGCAAATTTTCCCCCGTTTTCAGAAGAACAAGGAAAGTGGATTGTTTCTCTGATGGACTCCTGTGACAAGGTGGAGGTACTGATCTCCCCCGAAGTTCAACAGGCTCCAGACACTACAAACCACAGAGTGCCAAAGGGGGAGGAGGCTGAGACAGAGACTCTGAGTCTCCAGACAGAGTTTCACAGGGTCAGAAGAGGCTTTCTGTGTCTATGTTGAAATGAACATGGCTTTAGGTGACAGGCCTATATAATCAAGATGGCAGGAAGGGGATCTGAAACAACAGTGCCTCCATTCAGAAAAGGCACCTTGGACATTCTGGAAACAGACAATTTAAAAAGTCAGTTTGAAACCACAGGCCTCTTTTTTCATGATAAGGGTCTACTGCCATCTCCAGCTCAGTTGTCACCATTGCTAAGAGTCTCACAGCTTCAATCTGGTGAAGTAAACACCATGATCTTGCCATCCCAAATGGTTACACCTGCACTGCTGCACCAAGTGACCTGAAGGGTAGATGTGAGACCGAGGCAGCCAGGAGCCCTCATCACCCACCTGGAGCAGTACCTAACCTGCCAGGCTGCAGAAATCACAGTGTTACTCCCTGGGAGGCATTTAATCTCTGGCCAAGGTTTACAGTGCCACCCAAGGGCAACTCTACCTGTTTCCCAGGTTTCTCACTAGCCATCTGTCCTTGCAGTTACACATCAGGCTGGAAAGGCTTGAAGGTACATATGATCCCCCCCAGAAGAATCACGATAGTGCAAGGGCAGGAGGCATGTGTCGACAGCCCAAGCATAGCCTGTGCATAGGCAGCCCTGAGACTCTGAGCACAGTGCTGGGAGTCAGGATAGGAATAGGTCCCTTGCTAAAGAAATACAACAACTGCAATCCCTATGCTTTCTATAACTACCTCTCTGACCCAAATTGCCAATTAGAAGATCATGTAACCACACCTTTCCCCTAACAAACATGCCCTGTGACCATAAGGAGATTACAAAGGGTGGATAAACTAATGCAAATTTCAGTATTGTTCATAAACAGATCTGTCCCAGATATTTTAGAAATGTGCATAAAGGAAAGAGGTTTGATCATTTCTCCATTGCACTAGTAACACTACCAGGAATGAAAACAGGGCTCAACAGCCCTGCTCTAAAGATTTTTGCAGCTGAATGGTCAGGCCGTGTTTTGTAATTATGGACAATGGGGAGGAGAGGTTCTTTCTTCTTTTCATTTTTACCTCCTGTGAACATACAAGACAGTTGTGTTTGACAGGGGTTGTAAAGCAGGGCTGCCATGGGATGGTGTGAAAGCAGAGCTGGAAATGGACAGATAATCCTTGTAACAATGTTTTAAGTCGGACAAAACTGAGCCTGGGTTTACAGCATGGAAATAGAAGGCACATTCGGGAAGGTCACCGTTTCATTTAACTAATTTGAGGTCAGGGCAAGGTAGGGCAGCTGGAAAAGAGAAATGGAAAATATTCTTTAAATGGCTTTGTTAATCTTGACAGGACCTAGTGGTGTGAGCAGGAAGAGAAAAACATTATTGGTTTGACCAGCATTTTAAAACAGTCCCATATTCAGATGGACACAGTAAATGAGTATTCCTTCAAGCAATGGATAGTGAGGAAGACTTTAAAGTAGATTTCTGGGACAGTCATAGCTGCTTCTTTCATGTTTTTCTATGTCCATAACAGAAACAGTAAGGGGCACTGAAGGCTATACTAGTAAATACAGTAGTAAATTAAACATACCAAGGACCAGTCTCCGGCCCTGAGGGCAGCAGGCTGCGAACAGCCCACATCTGTATTACTAACTTCACTTACTCTCCAAAATGGGACAGCCACCACCAAACTGCACATTTTGAATTTCTCCTCCCCTGTGCTAACTCTGGACCCACCAGCCAGTAACAGATGGTGGCAGTTGACCTAAGCCAAACCCATGCTAAGGACTCTTCTAACAGTTTAGCACTATGGGCAATCACTTTCTGTAGCCAAAGGGGCTGGAAATATGGAGCCACCATTCAGCAGTTATCAGTAGGCAGGATCCCACTGGACCTCACTTCCCAGACAGCTTACCCTACAGACAAATTTCATTTAGCACAATCATCTTCCCTTTTTCCTACAGTCAAGCTGCAGGAGCTGGAAATCTTCCACCCTGATCATTTTATGCCAGTGGAAACTTCCAGCATAAGGTCCTATCCTAGTTCCCTGACTGATGATGTAAATGGCCCTTCTGGATCTGAATTTATAGTGAAGGCTAGTCGGTCTTCTAGGAGCACAAAAGTGGCTGGCCCTTGCCCTGCTTCTGCTCAGGAGTGGCATCTGGAGGAAATGGGGATGAGGACCAGCCAGTGGGTCCAGAAGTATGAGAATCACTGACTTAAAAAAAAATCTCCCTTTAAAAGGAGACAAAAATGTGCCAGCTGTTACTGCACCCCAGCAGTTGCAATAGCAATGCTCTGGTCCCCCTTTCAGGGGAAGGACCCTGTCCTAGCCCCAGGCCGTGGAGAGAGGGCCATCCTCCAACAAAGCCTGTTTATTCATCTGTTAAAGGTTTGGCCCTCCATGTTTAATCAAGCGAAACACCTACCAAATGAGACGGGAGCTTTGCCTGAGAGGACTCTGCAGGATTTTGGCCTTTCATTTTAATGGTTAACCAGCTCTGAGTCTCGACCTCTGGCAGGGCTGAGGAGATCCATGCAGATGGGAGACTGCTCCTTCTTTTCTTGTGGTAAAATTAAAAAGAAAAAGAAGCTCATACATCATAAAACGTGACAATTCCCAGAGTAGTTCTTTTGGGGCTCCTTCTACCAAAGAGTTGTAGCACTGCCAGGCAAAAGGAGAAACGGTCTTAATCACCCGAACCCCAGGCAAACACTATATCTTTTTTGTGAATCGAGTTTAAACAGAAGTTATGCAGGAAGGACCAAGTCAAAAACCACTTTTTCCAGATGTCAGAAAGATTGAAACACACATGAGGGAAAAAAGCAGTGTTACGAACTTTTAGCTTGATATATCTGGTAGGTGAAAGAACTAATGTTGTAAAGAAAATGTTTGCATAGTGCCGCTGAGTCTGCTCTAGACTATAGTTCTGGTCAAACAGCACTTTCACCAAACGTTTCTTAGCCATGCTGCTGTTTGAAGAGCAGAAAGTACAGTGAGGGGGAGAAAAAGAAAAATCTAAATGTGAACACAAAGTTCTATTTACTGAGATAAAGATTGAAGAAATAGATATGGATATGGAAAATGCTCTTGAAATATGTTCCTTGTTATAAATAAACCATGTTGCCAGCACTTAAATAAAAAAAAATAAAATAAAATCCCTGTTGAGAGTCACAGGGGAGCAATACCGTCGACGGAATATCTGCTGATGCAGCTGAACTATGCTTAAGACATCTGCTGAGATGAAACTACTTTGTGGCTGGAGGTATTAGGAAAAAAGAGTTACTTCAACAAAAAAATAGCCAGTGTGTGAAAACAAAACCACACCAAAATGTAACAGAACGTGCACTTCTACAACTGTGGCACTGCCGTACAGTAGTTATTCCATCAATGTGTCTGCCTTGGAAGTGAAGCAAAAGATTGTAAAACAGGCTGATAAATGAAGGAACCTCCCCCACAGCACCGCTTTCTGCAGAAATCCCAGATCCTGAACAGAATCGCAAGCTATTAAGAGAAAGTGAGGATCAAAAATAAAAGGGATTTAAAGTCAATTTATTCAAAGTGATCGCCTGGTTCACTTTGCTGAAGCGCTGAGTTCAGACCCCGCAAGGTCTGCCTGCTGCTCCCTGCTGCGTTCATGAGCACCCAGATTGACGGGAGGAGTGCAGCTCCCAGCAAGCGCCCCAGGTCAGAGCCATGCCACCAGCTGCAGGCAGGGAAGCACAGCACGCAGGCAGCCGGCAGCTATGCATTATCGATACTGACATGCACCACTTAACCAAGGGTGTGTTTTAAAAACAATTTCCTTAACTTGGAGCAGCTTTTACTTCGGTTTGTGAGCAGTTTGATGCTGGCTTTGCTGCAGCTGATTCTTTAATGGCTGGAGCTACACCAGACGAACTGCTTGACCAGAATGGACAGAAGCAACTCGTTTTAATTAAACTGGTTTAAAAGCCAGCTTCAACAAAGCACAGGCAGTTTCTGTGCACAAACCATGCCTTGCCTTTTGAGGGCTGTAGCCTTCCATTTAGTTTTTATAATGAGAACAATTCTCTGCACTTCTTCTGGAAGGAAAGTAGGAATTCAGGTTATTTTTCACTTTAATTTTAGTATGAACTCTTTACTCCTACTTTTTAAATTACTGCATAATGATTATTAACCATAGGTCAGGACTTCAGGCAACAAGGGACAGACTGGCAGATCTAATGCACACATACATTGGAGACATAATTCAGGAATACAGAGGAATAGGTATCCCCTCCTACGTCCAAACTCATACTTGAAATGGCAGAGGGCTTCTGTAAATCCCCTTTCTCCCCTCCCCACCCCCCCATTCCCTTCTCTCTGGTTTCTTCTCTTCCCATCTAAAATTATCACAACTGTCACATACAGCTGTTGTCTCAGGTGTCATTCAATAAGCATCTTCAACCCTGCCTCGCTGCTTTCCCCTGAAACTCCTCCAACCAGCATTTAAAAAAATATTTGCCAGCCACCATACTTAACAGTTCTCATGTTCCCCTTTTCTGCCAGTCTAATAATATCTTTTGCCTCAATTCTTTGATTGTCATGGGTTTAAAATATGAATCAACTCCAGGATTATCTTCCAAGTCTTGCTACACCTATGTACTTAAAAGAGTTAATATATTACTGCAGCAGGAGCTGTACAATTTTATTCAGGAGCAATTTAGCATCCGAATTCTCTTCATTGAGCCCCTTACTCGTGTGTGCTTTGTGTATGCCTCAGACAGACCCCTCACATCTTCCTGGGGTTGTGGGTCAATCTTAATCTTTCTTCTTGATGCTGTTCCACCACATATAAATGGCCAAATGCTTGGTGGAATGGGGTACAGAAACCAGGTATCCTGTGTAGCAGGGAGCATAGATGTGTTTTAGTCCCCATGGCACTGTGTGGAGGAGACTGGTGCCAGCATGTTCTACCTGTGTCACCTACTGTGAGGGCACAGCCTGGGAAAGTCAAGGTCTGGGTGGAAGCTTCTTGGTAGAATAGGACTGGAGGTGGGGGCGTGCCTTGAGCATTGGACCATTGGATAAAAGAAGCACATTTCCCCTGTTTCCCAGCCTGTTTCACATCTAGTCCTTTTTCTCCTTTGATTTGCTTATTAGTATTGGAAAGGGGACAATGTCATTTCTTCTCATGTGAGATATTCCACTCATTCCAAACCACATTCAGGTTTTTACTTCAGCTATGAAAACTGGGAGAAAATTCCAGGCGAAGCTAAATCAGTTCTGTTGCCTGATTTTATTCTTCTAGAGAGACCTTGGTGGCCAATCAAAAGCCCAGTTTCTCAAACAGCCTTAACTGGTACATTTTTACCTGTACAGAAGGGTCAGGACCCGGTGTCCCAGATATGCAATGCATTGCACAGCCACAAAAGGGTCATCAGCTCCCAGAAGGAGAATCCCCCAGATAATTCACCAGCCAGTGGCAACTTTTCTTCTGATGATGGAATATGTAAAACTTTAACTCCCTGCTAAAGAATTTTAGTGAATTAACAGCTCAGAAAATGCTCAGTCTCCTGTCCGTGTGGAAAGCAGTTGTAGCCTTTCTGATTCACCTCTGGTCCCTTAAGTAATAACTCAGTAACAGAGGTACCCTCCATTAATACATACTTGACAGACAAAAAAGGTAACGACAGCCTTGTCACAACAAGTCTCTCTGTGGCTGTTGCTATTCCTCACTGCCATTGCTTTCTGGTCCTGTTTACTGGGAAACCTGACTCATCTACTACTTTTGTAGTACAGAGTAAAGCAGAGTTGGGGGATTCCCTGCTGGAAGAGATATTTACAATTTAGTTGTAATCAGCATGGTTTGTACAGGGTTTTTTATACATGTACATATGTATGTGTGTACACTCTCCTGAATCTGAGGTGGTGTTTGTATGGTAGCTTTGCAAAACAAAATAGTAAGGACAAAAATAAAGCTTCTGTGTGGGTACTTAGAAGTATCTCTACACACAAAATAAGCTGAGAAAGTACAGACTGTTTTTATCACCCGCTGATGAATATGAACTTAAGAAACATAAAGGCAGTTAGAAAAAGTATACAAAAAACCAGCTCTCTGAGATCGGAAGAAACGTAAACGTTAGCCATCCTAAAATTACTGAAATAAAAAGAGAGACATTTGGCTTTAGGTATACCTTTTTGGTCACAAATAGAGAATAGGAGAAAACATGATGCAGATGGTCTGTATCATGCTTTGATAAACACTTAATAAAAATGCTTCAAGCTCTCCCATCGCCTAATAAGTGATACACAGATGGTCTCGGCTTAGTGGCCATTTCACTGGGGCCATTTCAGTGGGATTCAATGTTAAGTGTATCTGTATTGGTTGCTCACACATGTTCCAGTTCCATATATAGGTCTTTCGAGCATCAAGTACCCGCTAGCTTAAATGGCAATCCAGAATGTAGAAGGTTTTGCAAATTAGTCAAGGAGGTTGTACTTAAAATGTTTGCAGGAGTGCATTCATATCGAGAATAACTTATGACCTAAGATGACTGTTCCAAAATAAGTTCCTTCAGAACAGACAAGTGATGTCTGACATCAAACCTCATAAAAATAGTTTTCCTCCTTTCTGAGAATCAATGTAGTTAATTTTCAATAGCTACTTAGAAGTGTTCATGCAGGGAATATGTACTGTGTTCATTGTGAGTAGGGTACACATGCTAATCTCTCATGTTAGAGAGCGTCCTATCCCAATGGCATATTCTTCACTCACCCAATGCTCCAGTGAGAAGAGAAGGGTCTTTATAGAACTCAGTCCTGGAAACTGGAAAAAGAAAAAAACAGCGTAAACCAAACAAACTATGCAGAGACAGAGATTCTAAGAATTTCCATTATTATATGTGTGTTGTTCTTTTCCACTCAAACAAGTCTTCATGCTACTGTAACTATTCAACTGATTTTACTTCAAAAGATATGGGCAGATCTGCAAACATTTCCCCCGCATTTTTGTGGTTTTCACCCTTTCAACCCATTTTCTGCTACGGAATTAATTTACAAACAATGTGTGTTGTCCTCCAAGTAACTGTATGTGAAAGATACCCCGTGCAATGAGGCATTTCTTACCATTAGGGCCACCCAGTCTTCCCCCTGGAGACACGTCCTTCTAAAAATTGTGTTTATGTTTCCATTTTTATGTAGTATTTGAAGCTGAGAATTTTCTCTTAAACGCTTGGCATAACCTTTTCATTACTCCATGGTATAGTTCTCACACAAAGTAACAGGCAAAGAAGAGAAAAATATCTGAATGTATTTTTAATGTCACAGAACATCTGGTATTAGCTTTGATTTAAATATCCTTCTAACACACTAGAGTTTGTAAAATTATTTTGATAAAGAGCATTTGATCTACATATCTTGATTATATTATAGTAGCTCAGTAGTTCCTGAGAATTAAATGATACCCTTTTTTGACAGAGGAAAAAATTTTCAGCAGCATTGTAGGTGGGGTCTAGTGTCATCTACCTAGGACTAGAGGTCAAACCACTGGTGTGAAAAAGCTTAAAACATGACAGCCTTCCACCATTTGGAAGAATGTTGGCACGAGTTTGTTCACAGAAGCATTGTTTCAGGCTAGCATAAATATAGATGCTAGACACAACTCCACACTACTTCTACTTCCTCTGGAATGAAATTTAGGGAAAGGCATATTCCCCTGCATTCCCAGAAGTTCATAACAGCCTTCCTGACTGGTGGGTCTGGTCCTCAGAGGTGCACGTTTCTAGTGCAGCATTTTTCAACCTTTCCCCACAGCTCTGCTGGGAAGTGCCTTGCTTGGACCCTCTGAACAAGTTCTTGTTTTCCTGCAATAAATAATCTCTGCTTATTCAGTTCTACTTAACTTCACAACCCCCCTCTGCCCTCTTACTTCTGTTCTGCTCCTGTTCCTGCCAGCTGTCCCCAGAGTTATTGCTTTGGCAGCTGAAGTCCGCCTCTGTCTTCCCCCAGCACTTTGCAGGCAGCCCAGGCACCCCTCCTTAGCACCCATGTTCCTGCGCAATGGACAGGCTGAAAGTTGTTGAGATTATTCAACATATTGATTAGACTCATGGCAATTGGTCCTGCATCAAAAGGCTCCCAGAGCTGCCACTAAGAGACCAATGTGGTTCAAGTTCATAGTTCAGAGTAGGGAAATTACTAACTTGAGATAAGGAAAACCAATCTTTCTTGTGTTATTACTGTAGAGGAAGTTTCATGGGGAGAAAATGAACCCTGCTTTTCAAACAGAAGGGAGACCCAGACAGAAAGAAAATCTGCAAAGATGGCTCCTGCTAGAAGAGGAAGATGGCATTTAGGGTTTGCAAAACCAGCGTGCAGTATTTGGATACAAGTAGCCCTATACCATATGGATATAAGTATCCCTAACAGTCCAAAAAGAGGTGGTGATGCAATTGCTGGGCATGTTGCTTGCAGCCAGCATTACTACAACAGAGCTGCTCCAGGCAATAGCCCCTACATTGTCCTTGCAAGCTCCTTCTTACTTCTCATGGGCTTTCCACCTCTGCAGTCAATCAAGTAGAAGAGAGGTCACTGAAGGGCCTCAAGTCAGCTTCAGCAGTGGGATGAACTAGCTGCTCCTTTGTCCTCCTCCCGAGGGCTGGTGTGTTGGGCACAGGTTTTGGAGGTGTGCGGAGGCCGTGTGTGAGCAGGGGCAGCCAGCTGGTGGCAGCGCCCCTGGGCTACCATGGGGCAGGCACCAGGATAGAGATGCTGGCAGAAGCTCCTGCCCCGAAAGCCCATGGCAAGCTGTGGTGCACCTGGCCTGTTCAGGGCCCTCAACCCCCAGCATTACAAACAAAGCGGAAAATCAGGAATCTTTTTCCATGGCTGAGTGTTTTCTGAGCCTGTGAGCTTCACATTTTCTAGTCTTTCCTCACAACCACAACAGCTAAAACTTTGTTTCCTTTTTAATTTGTTAACCAAAGCTGGACACCTGTCTTCTAAAACTGGGATTTGAATTCCCCTTTGTCCCTGGCTAGTCTCTCCCTCCTCCATCTCCTCCTCCTCCCCTAAAACATCCCAACACTCAAATTTAGGAAGATTTATGCTCGAGCTGCTGGAGCTGGCAGCAATATATTAGGAGCAGAAGGTGGTATTCGAGTAAAGGCCAACACAGTGCGGAATTGCAGAGCTGGATGAAAGAGCAAACAGAAAGGAAGCACCTACCAGAAGGTATTTTGCATCAGAGCTGGCTGCAAATTTTTCATCAAAGCAAATTTCATTGAAAATTGTTCTTCTTTTTTTGGTCAAAGACAAATTCTCCATGAGAGGTATCTGCTTTTGCATTTTGCCTTAAAATAAATGAAGGCTACCAAACAAAAGATATTCCAATCAGCACATATTCCAGTTTTCAGCCAAATTGTGTTTGACAAAAATGTGTCATTTCTCAGGGGAGAAAAGAACCTTTTTTCGTCCAGTCCTATTTTATAAGCCTACAGTATACAATGCCTATTGTTTTCTGTGTTGTTAAACCTCTTACCATGGTTCAGTATTGCAGCTGGCTGTCATGCTTGTGTTTGTATATTGAATATCTGTGGGGTAGATTACTTCATTGCTTATGTGTATCAATTCCCCATTTGGAAAGGAGACATACCACATCTTGTCTGTTGAGCTGATAAGCATAGCGACTACTGTCTCTTACTGTGCTTGGGTATAGTGCCACTTAAAAAGCGTCTCCAGTTTCAATGGGCACTAATGTTGTGCTAATGTCATGCAAACAATACAAAATAATAGTCTTATTAAACGAGTATCTTCTGATCAGCTCCAGAGTAGGCAAAGAAACACATGCTCAGGTTTTTTTTCCCCAGAAACAGGCCTCATGAAGCAAATCTCCCTGGTTCTCTGACAGTGGCTGATGTCCATAAATCTTTGTATGTTCATGCTGTTTGCTGAGCACACAGTGAGGACAGGGGTATCATGTGGGATTATTTGTGCACTAGTGATAAAAATCACACTGATATGAGAAGAACACAGCACTCATCCCTTCCCATTCTTCCAACAGCTCCCCAGATTATTCTCAGTCTTTTTTTTTCTCCTTTCTCAAATGGATTTTATTTTTTCACTGCCAGTAGAAATTTCCATTACATAGTAGTGCCATTGCATGGTAGCTGCTCTAAGTATGCTTGCCATCAGTGGATCTGAGCTCAAGTTCACTGTGGAGAGGAACTGTATTTGCAGGACTGTCATCTCTAAGTGCTCTTCCCAGAACAAACCAGTTTAAATTTGCTGTCAGCCCTCAGAAGAGAGAAGTTGGCAGAAGAGATCTGGAGGGGCTCCAGCAGTACTTGCATGTCCTGTCCCCACCACAGCTAGTGCAAATGCTGCTTGGGTGCAGGGCAGTTGGAGGTTTCTGCCCAGTTGGCCCTTCATACAATGACCAAATCTTGAATTCCCAGCACTGCCACTGTGTACAGTACCAATAGTGTCTCCAGCCACTTGGGCCATGCTGGGCAAGTCTGTCACACAGCATTACTGGCAGGAAGGTATAATGCAACACAGCATCATCAACGTTGCAAAAACGGAAAATCTCCAGGAGCAAAGATGAGAACCAAAGTGAGGATGATGCAGTCTGCTTGCTTTATTCTTGTCTCTGCTTTCAGGTCCTGAAACGGCTCTTCTCCTGGCTTCACCCTGAACCTGAACCCTCAGACAATAATTAGTGCAGACCAAGTTTTGGAGGTGTGCAGAAACAGTATGATTTAGGACCCAGCTCTAAACAGACTCTGCAGTAGTTTGATGCAAGCAAGCACCCGGATAGCAAGGGATACAAAACTCGCTGCCTTCCCTGTGTGTCTCATGTCTACGTATCTGTAGCAATTGGCTTTGGTTGCATCTCTGAACTTTGCCTAAAGCACGTAACACTCATGAATCTGCAAAATTGGACTGGAAGTCTCCAGAGAAGAGGATTACCCAGGAGAATTTTAGTATTTCCTGCTTCCAATTGGGCTGGAACCAACACAAAAACAGCTACAACAGTATTTGGCTCTTGCATGCTGGGTCCCAGCCAAAAGGCAGGAAATTCAGAGGTATGTAAAGATGAAAAAAAAATGATGGGAGATTGGGGTGAGGAACAGAGATGAGCTTTTGAGAAACTAAAGGGAAAAAAGGATTCAGTTGGGTCAGTTCTTACTTGTTTCTGAAGCATTTTGCTAACCTGCAGGGCTAGGTCCTCCCCTCTGCATGACACCTGGACTTTCTTGCAAAAGAAGAATCCCTAAAGGCTAGATCTGGGGGCTTTGGCACTGTTTTATACCTCCCCGAAACAGAATAAAACTGCCAAGTTAGACTGGGATCTAGCCAAGAGTTTGCATTAATTAAATTATTTATTTAGCTGATAATTACAGGCTTCCTGGGCTTGACTCTCCTTATAGTCACACAAGTACTGTTTGGAGACCTCTACTGAATTCAGAGGAAAATGTAATCTTCTCACTGTTCTTCAGCAGACCTGGCAACTCTTAGAAAGGCCATAGCAACTCTGCATTATTACAGATCTGTGCACAAATGTAGCATTTCAGACAGAAACCACCTATCAAGATGAACAGTGGGAACTTGCTTTGTGTGCACATCTGGAAATGAAGTGTTTAGAAGTAGCACTGCAGATGTTTGCTGCTTGTAACCTCCATCACCAGCACAACAAACTGCACTTTGTCAAGGGGAGGGCTGGATTTGTACGTCTTTGTGGCATGAACACAGCCTCTCGGACTGCTGGCTGCATTGTATATTTGCATGCAAAACAGAAAACCGACCTTTTTAATAGCAAGAAAGGACTCCAGTAGCAATCACAAGGTATCACAAGAAGTTTGTACCTAGTTACAGCAAGGTGATCATGCAGATTGCATGAAGACCCCCGTGGTTATGGAGGTGCCCAGCAATATGCTACACCAGCCTCTCTAGATCTTGAAGCAGTTGAGCCCACTTGGCACTGCACCACACTGTCTGTATTGATCAGTGGAGAGCCTGCTTGCAGACTGCTGCTCTACAGTCAGAATTGCCACTGGCTTCTTCTTCCCTCTCTGACGCACTAAAGATTTATATTCTTAGAGCCAAATCTACATTTATTCTATATTTTTGCCTTAACTCTCAAGCTGGGTAATCCAGTGTAGACTGGCTGTATAAAGCTCTCATGTGCCATAACCTGTATACCCTGAGCTATTGATAGTTCACCCTAGGGGATGAAGGAGCATCTTTTTGCTCTGAAGCCATAAGTAAGTGCAACAAGTTTAAGTGCAGCTTATGTCAAGCGACCAGCGGCTGGGGCTGGTGGGGCACCAAAGCTGCTGGTGAATTTGCTTCTCCAGCTGGGAGAGAAGGTGGACAAGGAAGGCAGCTCTGGCCAATGCGACCGGTAACCCCAGGCACCTGCTGCATGCTCAGCCCTGGCAGCGTGGTGGTGGGACCTCTGCAGAGTTCCTGCTCCTGGGTCTTCCCTTCCCACAGCCCTCTGACAGATGGGACGACTGATAGCTCTCGGCTGTTTGTGTATTTTGGTATGCAGCTCAGAAATTTGGCCATCCCACTCTGGTGAGTCAAACCACATATATCTTGGTAACTGGGGATGTTCATCGATTCCTGAAGAGAGGGAATAATCTATTAGGTTCTCACTAGTCATAAATCTGGAATAGTCACAGAAAATTTTAAAAACTGAGCATTTCCAACTGGGTTTCATATCCCTGGAAGATAACTGCCTAAATATTTGGGTATTGGTCCTCTAATTAGATAAATATTTACCTGAATCCATTCCATTGTGGGGAAAAAAACTTGTAAAAATTGGTCTTGAGTGATAGCTTGCTTTAGTTTTACAGCAGAGTCACCAAATGAAAATTCTTTTAAAACCTACTCCAGTCCCAGTTTTCACCCAGTGAAGAAGAGCCAAGCCCTATGAGTCATTGAATACCAGGGGTCAAATTAAAAATGAGCCTGCATATAAAAAATAAAAACCCCCTTGGCTTTAGACTTACAAATAAAAGAATGAGTACCTTGGTTTAACCTTCCTGTAGCCTCTTACTCAAAATGTGCTTACATTGTCACCCAAATGCTTGAATAAAAAAGCTTTCCCCCATGGCAGTGACCTTCTCTTTGTTTTCTACAGTCTTGTGCCCCAGATTAACATTTCAGGAGAACATGATCTAACTCCTACTGCACGTGCTACCAGACCACCCCATTAGTAGTTTTACTACATTTCTGTCAAAGAAAATGGGCAATGGCTTTTCCTTCAGCTGTCTCTTTTTACTGGCATCTTAACTTTGACATCTTTCACCACTTGGGGCTTAAGAGGCTTCTTATAATTGAGAAAGGACAAGTCCAGCTCTTTTTTTTCCATGAGCCTGTGCTGTGCATGTCCCGCTTGGCTATCAATGGCAGTGTTACAAAAGTTCAGCAAGGCTAAACACTGGTTAACTACTTACAGGCTTTTTTGGCTCAGCAAGTAAATCCTTCAACAGTTCTGCTTGCTTACTCTCCTATCCCATTAGACAGGATAACTTTGGGGCTAGACAAGAAGGGTTTTCACAGTCCTATGCCTTTGCAAGTAGAAAATCCTGAGTGTTTAGGGTGCATTTCTTGCAGAGCCCAGGTGACACAGCCTCTTTATGCACAACATTTTTTTCCCTTTCCAAAATCAGAATAAAACTTTGAGTGTAAAGGATGCTAAGGACTACAGCAATACAGATAATAAATAACCATCTCACCCTACCACATACTCTGGGGTCAGGAAAACAGACTGGTTGTTGTTGCCACTTCTTCTTCTTGCAGAACACCTACATCCTCCTCCTTCAGAGCACTGGGGGATCAAGGATACAGAACTAGATCTACTGATGGCTGGGGTTAAGGGGAAATTCAGACAGCATCAAACCATGATGCCTTTGGCCCAGATTAATCTCACTTAAACTCCAGTTTAGTCCCTGTGCACCTTTTTGACCAAAACACTTTTGGGGTCCAGGGAGAGATAGAAAGCCCTTGATTTAGACATGGCAATGAAATTTAGGTCAAATGAGGATTTTTTTGGCCATGAAGTTTAGAAGTGAAGTCCTTACCAGGATAAGGCAAATTATCATTGATAACAAATATCCATCAGCAGTCTTGCCTCCCTTTCGGTGAGGAGCATCCTTGGGCCTGGGCAATAGATTTGCAAGTTGCTAAGGACACGAAGGAGAGGGTTTCTGCAACTTCACTGTTACCTAAAGTGTTCCTTCAGCGTAATGAAAGCTGTGGATATGCACTGAGAATGAAATATCCCTCCTGCCCATTATATTCCACCTTCAGGGTTTACCAATGCTCCGCACACTCATTAATCTCTGAATTATCCCAAAGTCAATATTCAGATCCTTTTCTGTAGCATGCAACCTGACCTGAGCATTGCACCTGTTACTTCTGCAGCTTACTCCCTGTCACAGGAAACTCTCAGCTGGAGTCAAATTCCTTTGAAGACCATCCATGGATCCATATGCTTCAGTTATTCTGCTTACGAATATGGCCTTCCTTTCTTTCCTTTTTTCTTTCCTTTGTTCCTATTCAAGCTGTTTTGACTTCTCAACGGTATCTATAATCTTCTGTCTTCCACCCACTTCCTATCCCAGCTGGCATGCCCAGTAGCCTGTTTGTCAAGCTCCGTTTGCCCTTCCCTCTCCCTCTAATGCACTTTCCTTATGGGACACCCCATTGTCTCCCAACACCTCTTTTATCATCTTTATGCTGTTGACTCCTAAATCTTCTCTTCCTCAAAACAATTCCCCTTGGCTCAGGTTTACATCTCTGATACTGCCTCACTGACCTCTTGCCACTCCCTCGTAATAGCCAGCAAGAACAGATCTGTTTCCTCTCCCTGTGCCCTCTTAATTCTCCCAGTCTTTCCTCTGTGCAGAGTTTCCACAGTCTGGACCTTCTTCATCCTCTCCATAGTCAATAGCCCTGTCTTCAGTTTCATACCCACTTCACCTGAAACTACTCTATAGCTGTGTTGTCACACGTTGGTCAGGCTTCTGAGAGGTTTGGATTCCACCACCACCTATGTGGCATTAATTGATTCCCAAGCAGTGGCTTTGACGTCAGGTGGCAGTCTAGGTAAAAGCCCAGCTGCCAGCCCAATGTGAGGAAGATGCCTACCCTCCTCAGGGTCTGCACTGAGGGGGAAACATTTGAGAAAGCACCAGGAAGAAGAGATCTTCAGCCCAACTATATACCAACAATATTGGGAACACCATTAAGCTGGAGGAAAGTTCACTTGATATGAGCCTTTGTTTAAACTGTGATGGTTGTGTACAAAACCAGAACCCCAGCATGGATGTTATTTGACTTAGAAGGATCTGTGTCCAGGTTTAGGGTTTTATGAGAAGTGAAAATGGAGTTAGAAGTATGCCACATAGGGTTTAGTTTTGTTACAGTCCTCTATACTCCCATGTCATCCTTCTTCAGGCCACTTAGTAGCAGAACTCACCCTCCTCTTCCACAGCCTGTGCATATCCCCTTTCCTCCTTGAAAAGCCCCCAAGCCTGCATGAAAATCTCAGTTATGCCCATTCTCTCTTTTGAGTGCCCTTTTCACAGCCTCAAACTCATCCTTTGTATCTTGTAAATTTCTCTCTTCTGTTTGGACCCACACAGCTAATATCAGCTCCTTTACTGACTGCTTTTCCTTTTTTATAAAAACAATAGAAAAATGTAAAAAAATATCAAAAACTATAAAAAAGAAAAATTTGTCATTAACTAAAATGTAGCACATTCATTTTAACCCAGTTTCTTAGGAAAGACAAAGTTAACATTTTCTTCATTATTTTCATCATTTCTGCCTCATGACAGAAGCCACTGATTAATTTCAGTAAAATTTGGCAGGTGTAAAGAAACCTCAAAATATTAAGTTCCAACAACTTTGAAATTTTAAGTAGTGCAGCTGAAGCTATAATTTTAGTGACTGCGAAATCAGCAGCTAAAGTGAGGAGAAAGACCCTAGACAGTCCTTCTGCCTATGGAAAAGCTGTAATAAGAGCTGACCATCTCTCAGATCATATGCTATTTTAACAACACTTACCTAGGTTTCCATCTCCTACCTTTAAGCCATGTGTGTCATTTGTTGCGGGGGGGGTCTATAATTTTCAGGGAAAGCACTGATTTCACTTGTTGTATACTTTTATTTTCCCTTTCAAAAGCCAAATATCTGGTCATCCCAATAGTCTTGTGGGGAGTTTGTCATGCATCAAGCTGCACAAACTCACAAACTTGGCCTTAATTTTTAGACCATTCACATGCTGATCTATTGTTTCTGCAGGAGTCTGATATCTGGTAATACATAAAAAAAGACATCCAAATGTCACATATTTCTTGGGGCTGAAATAGTTCTGGAACTGATCCATTAGTAGAGTTAACTTTGTGTTATCCTTTTACATTACAGAGCTGAGAGTACTTCCAATACATCATGCCCAATCATGTGAAGGAAAGCAGATGCTTGTCATTTCTTTCCTCACCATCTTGTTGGTACATAAATACCATTCAAACATTTGTCTCCCCTTTCTCCTGTGCTAGAATAAGACCTCTGTAAAAAAACAAGGTTTGTCAGGATGCCATGTGTCTGCTATTTTCACCATCAGTCCAGTGCAATAACAATCCAGCTGTGCTGGGGTCAGAGACACTTTGTGCAGGAACAAAGGCAAGGCATGAACTAACATGGCGTTTGCAATTGCTCTAGTCAGGAGCTCAACCAAGAGAGCGAAGTCCTTGACATAAATCAGAGTACCATGTAAACTGTTCCAATCTGGTTAATCTGGTACCTCGCAACAGTCACATATATCAGTATAATGTTTGCCTATGCTAGAAAACCAGATCATGCAAGAAAAAAGACCCTTGAGAGTTAGGGCTGCTAACACACTGTTAAATATTCAACACAGGCAGACATCATCATGTTTAGCACTGTGGCAGCTGGTCAGCCCATGGGCTTAACCACAACCAGCTGATGTGATGTTAAACACAACAGTCCCTGTCTGTGTTCAATGTTTAGCAGCATGTTTAGCATTGTCTTAGTTACCAAGATTCCTCGGGGTTGTGTTTTATCATGATGCAATTTTCCAGTGTGGAAATGCTCCAAAAGGCTAGTGTTTTACAACCACTGGAACATAAGTCAGAATATAAAGTGTCAAAAAGGAATAGATGGGTTTAACCAGTATGCTTGGCTTGTGACTATTCAAGAGACCTTCCTCCCGCACATGGTATTGCCACAGGTGCAATCATGTGCAAAGAGATCCTTTGTTTAGGAAGGAGTCACTGATGGCAGGTATTTTCCCCTGCAGGGTCCTCCATTCTGGAGCAGCCTCACTCTCTCTGTATGAAAAAACTCAGATTTACTGACTTGGGGGCATCCTGTCAAGCTGCATCTATTTTCTTAGTTTTTATTGGAGATGACAGGTTGAGCAAATCAAGATGGCAAGTTGAGGGAGCCTCTGCACAGGAACTGTTGCAGTAGAGCAAATTAAGATATCTTGGATTTTTATCCATAGCTGTGTGTATATTTAAAATAATTACCCAAGTGTGTGGAGTCATCCTGATGGGTGCTTTTTAAACAAACATGGAGAAATAGCAAAAGATAAACACATTATGTCATCACATCTCCTGTAGTTTGAATTCTCCACCGAACCTCTTCCTAGATATTTAAGGAGAAGAACTATTCAGCCCCAAAATAAACTTTGGAGAAACTTGGACCTGGGTTGACAAGCAAGTTTTGAAGCTGGCCTCCTTTATCTGTTAGGAAATAAAGCCAGTCTTTGACCATAACATTCCTGAACTTTGAGAAATTATGAGTGTGATTCAAATAGGGCATTGGACCTTTGTCTCCTCCAGTTTTCTTCACCCAGAGAGATGGGTCCCAAGGTGACGGGGTCTTCAGATTCTTGACACAGTTGCAATGCAATGGGTTGCAATGGGTCTTTAGATTCTTGACACAGGCTCCTTAATGAACTTTGAAGCTCTCCTGCCAAGCATTGCAAAAACTGTCCAACTTTGCAAAAGTAAACCTCCAAACAATACATCTAGCTAATTCCTGTGCCCTTGTTTTGCTTAATAAACAATGGAGACTTCTGGGGAGCAGAATTCATGTTCCTGAAACATTAACTAAAACATGAAAAGTCAGGGAAAGTAAAAGTAAGGCACATCTAGCTAGTGGCATGTCATCCCATAAATGTGATTCAAATTTCAGTGAAAACAAGTTATCTTAGAAACATGTTTTATAAAAAATCATTGAAAAAGAGTTGTTTATTGGAGAATATTTTCCACCCTTATGTTTGCAACCATACTGGCTATGCACAACAGGACAAAGCAAAACAAAATCATACTGACTCTGACATTTTCTGGTTTTTGAGTAAAATAGGCCAAATGATATTTGGTGTCTTGGTCCAAAGCCTATGAATGACAGTGAAAAGTTGCCCATTCACTGCATCAGAAGTAAGATCAGGCCTCACTATTTTAAAGAAGTCCCAAGTGAAATGTAAACAAATTATTATCTTAATCCCTTGACTAGCTCCGTAAATTGGGCATGTAAGGCCCAGGAACGGATATTTATATATTTTAGGAGATTTGTCTATAAATTGCTATTGCTCACTCTACTCTCCCAGCTCTACTTTTGGTTGCTTCTTTAGGAAAAGACCACTTTTCATGTACCTCTGCACATGCCAAAAATCTCTTACTTTGGGCAGCTCTTTTTGAAAAACTTGACTGTTGGAGACATTCATCTGATGCAGATAGAGCAAATTGCATGTTCCATTTTGATTCTTTTCAGCAAGCCAGCTGCTAGATAAGACTTACCACAGTGCTTTTGTCACTTGTAGGTCGACGTCAATGTGGCTGCAAATCCTGGAAACTTGAGCCATGAAGACAAACTCTTGTGAAGAGCGATGACGTTTCATGCTTTTCAGCGGGGGACAAATCAGACAGGAGCCTGCTGAGAGAGCCAACCACCCTTGGTACTGGCAAGAACAGGTCCTGCAAGGGGAGAAAAGAAGTCTGTAGGCAAATTTCTGGTTTTCTTTTGTTTTGTTTAATTAGTGTCCCAGACAATTACATGAAGACAACATCTGATTTATTGAGCAGTTGGGATATAAGGCTTCTGTCACAGCACCATCACATATACCATGGTGTACATAAAGGTTATCATCTCAGGGGCAGTTTCAGTAAGTGAAAGGGTTGGAAGCTCTGTAAGGTAAACAAGGCTGCTGGGTTTTTTTCCTGGCGTACCCACACTTACAGCTGCCAAAAAGCAGGCAAAGTTTTGCCTCCAAAAATAAAAAGTGATTATACTCTGCCTAACCAAGTCTACCCTTAACTACACCACTGCCTATCACAAACAGAAGGACAGATATGTATTTTGTGGTATTGTTTTTGGAAAGTTTCCATTCAGGAGTTTGCAAGAATAATTTGGGTGTGTTGCTCGTGTGGAGCTGAGTGTCTCTGTGAGTGTGAACTCACAGTCCTGTAGAACACTGCACTATTATCTTTGCAGATTTCTATGGGCACTGGACAGATTTTTTTATTCACCAGAATATCACCAGCTCTCTCTAAAGGCCTGATGAGGCTACACTGACATCTGTAGGTGCCTCTGCACAGACTCCAGTGGTGGCTAGGATGAAGTCCTTTGAGGAACAATGATCTTTCCCTAGGAGATCACCTACAATTAGCAAAGCAAGAGTGTGTGCACTTTGCCTCCATATTCAGCTATGTTTATTGGTCCTCAGACTAGTCCCTGCAATTCTTCTTCCACATCTGCTCTTCCCAGACTTTTTCTGCATCACTAACAAGGACAAACTTTGGTCCAACTTTCAGTCTTCTGTGCAATTTTGAATAGGGATGATATCATCAGCCCTGTGACAGGAAGAGCGGGAGTCTCAGCATGGCTGGTTTGCTGAGGTATTTCTGGCTGAAGACTGAAATTCTAGCCTGCCTTCATTACACACGTACGTGAGCAGGTCTGAGCCCCATCAAAGGGTGTTTCACATCTGTTTCTCAAATGGTGAATGAATAGCCTCTTACACCAGACTTAGTTTTCATCTAATTTTGTCTCTGCTACTGGCTTACTGCATGATCTTGCAGAAGTCACTCCATCTCTCCATGCCTCTGTTTCTTAGCCCATCCTTCTACACCTTATCAGTTGAGCTGTTCAGCTTCAGGGGCCAGGGCTTGGGTCTCACAGGATCCCTCATGTGCTTACAGTATTCAGCACCAACTGTCATTTGGAAATCTTGGCACCATAACAACACAAAGAATAACAGTCCAATATGGGCAACTGCAGGCTTTAATCCCACAGTAAAAGAAGGGGTCCCGGATGTGCACTTTCTTTGCACTAGCAACTGAATTCTCTGTGTGCTGCTTCTGACTCATCCAGACAGATTTTAAAACCAGAAATTACAAGATGGGATGCAAGTTGTTATAATGTTCCTGGCTGCATACTCTTAACTTCTTGTATGCTCTACAAAAGTATCCTAAGCAAGAGCATGTTCGACCTCTGCCTGTTAGGCACACTGGCAGCTTGTCAGAGTCCCAACCAATTTGAATTAATTAACTAGCACAGTTACATTATCCATCTGGGAGCCCTCCAGGCTTCAGGTTCCAATATGCTCTGTTTCATCTTGATGAGAGGGAACACCCCTTAGTCATGATAGGGCACTGCATTGTGGGGTTTGGTCTCCATGGGCTCATCTTGGTAATTAAAATGGGACAACAGCTGCAGACTACCACATAGCACTTCCTGGGTGACATTGGCCTGTGGACAGCAAAATGTGTCACACGAAATCTAAAAGAAAGTTTACTTTGCATCCATGTTGTATGTAAATGAAGACATTTCTAGGTGCGTTTTCCACAGTGAAACCAAGCAACAAGTGGAACAATGCAGTGCTATTGACTTGTCTCAGGCAGAGGGTGAGGTGTGTATCTGCACCATACAGCAATACCTAAGTTAAGCTACTAGTCAACAAGCCCAATGAGCACCAAGCTTGGTCTGGGCTCATTGCCCTGCTCTGGGATGGAGAACTGCATCTACCACCCTGTCCTCACCCTTCAGAGCTGGGAGATCTGTGCAGGAGACCACATAGGCTATGCCTATATCATTTTAGATGATACTTGTTGGTCAAGGTCCTCCACAGCTGCTTCATCTCCTCACAGTGTTTTCAAGGTTTCTACGCAGCCTTTCTACTTTACTCCCCAGGAAATGTTTAAGACAGCATCTTTTCTGCTCCAGCTTTCCTGAGAGGATGGGGAGAGCACAAGGATAACAGCTCTGATTACTCTCCTCTCCTTCTCCAAAGCAGAGGGTTCTTGTCCTCCCCTGTTTATACAGCACTGGGACATTGTGGGGTAACCGACTTCTAAGGCACAGTAACAAAACCTTTTAAATTTCGTACTGTGGAGAATATGGATTTTTTTTTTTCAACGCCTGGTTAGTCTCATAACACCCATTTTGCTTTGTCCTAACCAACCATGATACAAAAGACAAGAAAACAAAACTGGGCAATCTGCATCCTTACTATACAGAGGAACATAAAGTTTCCTGCTGGCTCTCTCAATCCTTAAAGGAGGAGGAAGACACCTTGCTTAGGAAGATGTGATCAGCCCAGGAGGAGTTCATTGTCCCTGCAGAATCAGCAGAATGATGGAGTAACCAAAGTGATCCTAAGTGGATCCCTCTCTGCCCTTCTTGGTTCCCACCCACCTCTCCCAGCAGCCCAGGCAGATGTTGCAGGCAGATGTACATGGCTGCTTGGTGATGTGCAAGATGCATAGGAGAGGTGGGCTGGATCTCAGTTTTGTGTTTTCCTGCATTTCAGTTCCCTGCTAGCAAAATGGCAATAATAACACATAGGTTTCCTGGACAGTTTGTTATTTGGAGCATTAATTTTTTAGAGGAGATTATATATGTTTCTAATACATTTGGGCTGCTAACAAAAAACACTGCAAATTTCTGAGTTTGAGTCAAGCACAGAATTTATGTGACTAGCACAGTCGCACAACAATGCTTATGGAGTTAGCAAAAAAACTCCACCCCAACAACCCAAAGAATGGTCACAATTCTAACCCTGGGATAAACTGTAAGTGTCATGTATTCTCTCTGAGTAAAGTTTTCCTATAATGTTTCTCCACGTTGCAAAAAATTGTCACTCTTTCCAGGAAAAAAATTCTCCCTTGCTAACAAAATTGTGAGAAATGTTCAGAACAGCCAAGTCAAAAAGATGGAAACAAAATAAAAAGAGGACCGAAACAACCCCCAAGCTGCAGGTAGAACTACTTTCTCCAACTCCTATCAGTTCTCTAGAGAGTGGCCCATTTCATAAATGAAACACGTCTTCCTTGTAAACATATTAATTGTCTTTTGACAGGCCACAGCTATCTTCCCACATCTGGACTGCCCCAAGCCATGGCAAAGACACAGCATTTTTTAGAAGTTTCACCTACTTTCACGCTTCTTAGGCATAGCATTGCTTTTTCACTGTATTTTACAGGTCACAATTAGCACAACAGGGTAGTAAAATATTAGCCAATTATCACAGACAACCAGTTCTGCCTTGCAAAGCCTTTTCCACACTCAGAATTGCATTGGTTTGATTAAAGGTGTGTTTTAAAATCAAATTAGTTAAGCCAATGCAAACACTGGAATCTACTTAAAGTAGGTTTGTATTGATTTAGCTTAATCTGATCAGGAAATGACTTAAACTAAATTGATACAGAGCAGATTTAAATCGGTCTGAGTGACCACGTCTTGCACCAGTTTAACTAAATCATTTTAAAACCAATTTCATGTGGACCATATCCCACTGTTGTGCCAAGGAGCATGAGCTAAAAAGGTGAATGAAATAACCAGATAAAGGAATTACTCTTAGGACCTGATTCAGCACTGCAATACTTCAGTGTAAGTCAACAGTCATAGAGTTGTAGTTGGCCATAGTTGTAGTAAAACTCCAAATGGAGCACAGTTTGATAGTGCTTCCTTTCAGCATTTTGCAAGGTTTCCAACCCTAAAACAAGACAAGCTATTTTGGACTTAATTCTTTTTTTTAAAACAGCCCTGGCAGTAGTTCTCAGATACATTAATTTCCTGAGTTGCATATTCATTTTTTATTTAAAATTTCTGAAAACTTCTATCATTTCAGGCCTAGAGAAAACAATAATATTAAACCTCACTTGACTCCTTTTAAGAATTATTGCTTTCTAATCAGGGGTGACAGTCTTTCCTTTCTTACACAAATGAGGTAAGCTCATTTTTATAAATAGTGCATTTCCATCCAAGATCTGCTCTTTTAATTCCACATAGGAAAGAAAAAAGGGGGGGGGGGGGGGGGGGGGGAGGATATTGCATTTTCAAATAAAATTCCCCTAAATTAAATCCTACAGAAGCTTAAGGTCTGAGAGGGGTTTCTTGTGGTGCTTTTATATTGTAAATACTGAGGTTTTAGATTACTTACATAAGCTTTAGTCACCAACAGAGCTGGATTTAAAAAAAAACAAGAACGCTGAAACAGCTGTAGCGCTGTATATGAGTCACTTGGACCATGGCAGAGATGTGAACACTAAGGTAGGAGTATTGCTGCTCTGCAAGCTTACCGAGGCGCCTTGTGTTGGGTATACCTCCAGGCAAAAAATGAATAATGTCTTCCAGTCTCATAAGGAACACCATGCTGCAGAAAACCAAGCAAGGCATATCAGTGACTTGTTAAAACAGGTGGTCACCAGTGTGCATGGGTTAAATAGCCCTTCCAGCGCTGTAGGCAGACAACAGGAATGGGTGCTGTAGAGTTGGATGTGCGTGTTGGAGGGTCTGTCCTGTTGACCTGCATTGTGAGGTAGGAACAGGACACTTGTTCAGACGAGCTCAGGCCAACAGAGAGGGGCAGAAAGATGAACATAGTATTGATAAATTGGGCTTTTTGGAGGCTTTGCTGCAAATCAGCACAGATGGCTCTTTCACCCACCCAGCAAAAATTGTGATTTATGGCTGGAGGCAGCAAGCATGTTGCCATGAGTTATGGCAGTTTAAGAAGCTCACATTTGTAGTTGGGAGCTGGTAATTATTTACAATGAAATGTGATCATTACTGTCAGGTGACGATGACATTGCCCCACTTTATGCATTCAATATCTTTTTGAAAACTCTGCATGAACTCTTTGAGGGGGGTGGAAGGAGAAGCACTGGCTTCCCTCCATTGCTGCTACCAAAATGGGTGTGTGTTCTGGCAGTAGTTTTGCGTGGAATATTCAATTCAGATTAATGTAATTTCAACATCTACTATCCCAAGCGTGTGGTGATGCCACTAAACACATGTGTTTGCCAACTATGTAGAGCAGGCCATACCATTCAGCATGGGAGTGAAGTGATTCTTATCTATCTCCCATGTGTGTACCTTTCAGATTAGGTTTACCAAAATCAATGGCACTACAAGGGTTTAAAAGCAGCTGCAGTGGGAACAGGCCCAAGAGAGGCAGTAGATTATCAGGTGATTTGGGGTGAGGAACCGTGACTGTCTGGTCATTAATAGTTGTGTTAAATAAAGATGCAGCACCACATTCTGGTTGCAACCACTCAACCCGGTGCCTTCTCCATTTACAAAAGCATGGGAGCAGCTGGGAGGTTCCGCAAGGAGAAGGTCCTTCCCTGGGGCAAATGAAGCCAAACCGCCTCTCTCCAGCCACCAGTCTCCCTACTCAAGGGGTCTTTTTTGTCTGGATCTGTGCATAAAGCAAACCCATGTTATAATGTCTTGTGATGCAGATCCTTCTGAGACTGCGTTGTAGCGGTTCCTTCTTTTTTTATCTAATTCATAGCAAATACAAACATCTATTCCCAGTATTAATTGGGGATTTCCTACCCTTATGACATTATCACATTCTTTAGAAAAAGGCCTTGGGTTGCAGACAATAAATTTCTGCCTTCTATTATTTTTCTTGTGTCCCTTGCATGTTAACTGTGTATATTGTAAATTCACTCTAATGCTAAGACTTTTTTGATTCCCCATTATGGGGGGCATATCAGCCACATAGCTGTGTAGCGACAGGTGTCTTCTCCATTCTTGCTGCCTGATTGTGTGTTTGTTTGTTTGTTTGTTGACAACCTTTCAAATTTCATCTCTTTATGAAAGACTGAAAATGTTCAGTCTTGGGCAGAGGAACATCCTGAAAAGAGTATTCACACCAAGACAAAGAGACTAATTTTATTTTGCTGAACCATCAAGTCTCTGAGAAAAAATTACAACCCTCATCCTGCAAGAAAGTACAGATGGACAGACCACATAGTGATTTGCTCCTACATAGGTATAGCTTGCCACAGCCTGGTCAGCCCAGCGATGCCATTTTCCTTTGATCTTGGCCAACCCTCAGTGAAAACCCCTGCTTTTGGGCATTCCTGTTTTACCATCTGCCTTTGCTCCTGAGCAGCCCCATTCAGCCAGACCCCACTCTGACAGGTATGTAAATAATCAGTTAACAGAGATGCTGACCTCCTCAGGATGTAAGTCCCTTACTTGAGTTACTCTTAATTCCCTGCACCAGGTTTTTGCCTCCCCTGAAACTGGTAATGCCTTCATGAGACTGTGAAAAAGCAGAGCTAGGCAGAGAGCCCAGGAGACTGGCCCTTGGGTTCCCAGTGACTGCACAGTGTGCCATTTGCTGGATGGATGCTGTTATACATGTGAATAGATTACTGTTCCATTCCTGCCATTTTAAAATTTCTCCATCTGTATGGATTTATTTAGGCACAATATTTCACATCCAGGTGGCTTCCTTTGTGCTTTCACCGTAATAAAATGGCATGAGGGAGCAGGAAAATAGCCGCCATTGCCCCTAAAAGTGTTGATTATTTTCAGACCATATTTCTTGAAGAAATAGTCTGGTATATGCATAGTGTGTTAGGAGGCAAAAGAACATGTGTCCGGGAGAATAACTACTATTTAAAACCCATAAAAGAAAGAATTTATTAACAAAAATACAATGTGAACTACTTCAAAAAGTAAGTTCTGGCTTCTTTTGCATTTTTAAGGCATAAGAGACTTCATCTCTTTTCCTTTAATGCAATATCTCTAGTTTTGCCATAAAAAGGAATTTCATTGTCAAAAAATACCTGGAAAAATTCATTTATGCCTGCACAGCTCCCAATAGATATAAAAACCAAGCAAGAAAGAATAGACTTTGTCCTGCTCATTGTTTTGCCATATTGACAAAGATCTGTGATGTTACCCTAACAGCCACCCTTTCATTTTACTCTCAGTGACTTTTTCATGCAAATGCCTGCTCTGGTGCTGTACCAGTGAAGCAGAGCATCCTCAGCTCCTGGGGCTCAGAGCCCCTCCTCTGTGCCTGGGCACTGCCTTACCCCAACACTGGGTTATCATCTGGAGCAAAAGCCTTTTCTGTGCATCTCCAGTGCTTGTTGGGAAGCAGGGACATGTTTCTGTATATACAGCGATCGCTAAATCTAATGGTGTGTTACTGTGCAGACTTTCTGACCATCTGTAGCTTGCTATTTGTAAGACCCTGTTATTACTGGCTCATACTTTATTTTAGGGACATTAACCTGCCTGTATGCTTCTGCCGGTGCCTTACTGGTAACCTTCTGTGTTATGCCAAGCTCAAGACTCCTCAGTAAAAGACTCTTTGTGAGTCTTCATTTTAAACTTTTTTTTCTTTCAATTTCTCCTTTTCTTTCCTGCCCTATCCCATACCCTCTCTCTTTCTCTTTTTCTCCCTCTCTCTTGGCTTTTGCTTCTCTGTCAGAAAGGGTACCCACGCTGGGAGCGGGGCAAGAACATGTTACCCATAAGCTCTGCACTGTCAGGACCCCTTGGTGGTTTGCTGAGAAAACAAATGACCAGCTCCCCATCCACAGAAATGGCCTAGGCAGCAGCCTCTTCCTAAACTGTGAATCAGGGCTCAACAACAAGTCTCAATTTAACTGGGTCCCTGTGGGTTGGAAAGGGAGCTCGTAACTAGGCAAACCTCCTGACTCACCATCACCAGGACTAGTAACAGGCAGGATCTAGTTCTCAAGCTAAAACAGGGAAAGGCAGCAGATACAAGTCCTGATGTCAGCTGGGGTCATTCCAAGATGCTCCCTCCCTCCCTTCCACCATCAGAGCTATAAACAACCTGTTTCGTTCCTCATTACAGCTGGGGAGAGAGGAGAGGGGAAGGGAAGGGAAGGGAAGGGAAGGGAAGGGAAGGGAAGGGAAGGGAAGGGAAGGGAAGGGAAGGGAAGGGAAGGGAAGGGAAGGGAAGGGAAGGGAAGGGAAGGGAAGGGAAGGGAAGGGAAGGGAAGGGAAGGGAAGGGAAGGGAAGGTTGGCAGTGAAGAAAGCAAGCAATGAATTAAGCTAGAAAGACACAAAGTAAAGAAAGAAACACATAAAGAAAGCTTGTGTTGCTATTAACTTATTTACTGTCATTTTTTGTCCCTTTACTGTTCAGTCACACCATGTTGATCAATATTTTCCCTAGTTTTCCAGGCCTTCACTGGGATTTTTTCACTCCCCAGATCATTCAGCACCTTTTTCAAACCTTTTCATCTGAAACAATTCTCAGCAAATCGCAAATGATCTTTTTAGAGCATTTCTCCACCCAAGTGTAACCATGTGTGGTTGAACATGATAGAAAAATTATCTGGGCCCTGGGTAAGGTCCAGAGAACCATAGTAAACTAGTAGTGCTTTCAGTTAAACATTTGATGCTAAAGGTACATGAGGGCCACGAGGCATTTGGTGTTGGATAGTTGTTTACAAGGACAAAAATGTGAGGAGGCAGTAGGTCAGTGTCAGGAGGAATTAGACCTGTTGCACTGCTGACCTTTGATGAACTAGAGACTGCTGTTTCTCCTTTCTGTGCTTTTCTGTTATTTGTCTATTTTCTTCAACAAGAGTCCTCAAAGCAGGGACATCCATGCTGCATGTTTATACATCGCCTAAAAACTGTCAGCCTAGATTAATGACTATATTGCAAACACTATATTGTTGCAATATTATATTGCAAATCAGTTTGCAAGCACAAATTGCCCCTGTTAGGGTAACCCCAGGGGTAGAAGGACGTGGATGGGGCAGAAAGGAGAGCACAGTCACCAAGCTCTTCACACCCCCAGCTAGCCAAGGAAAGCACATCGAAAATAACACACTCAGTGGGTCTGTACATAGGATTTCTGACCCACAACCTTCATGCTGCTCTTGCTTGGGCTGGCCAAAATCCTGTGACTGAGCACGACTGGTGACAATGATCCCGCATCTCCCTGATCTCCAGGAACTCTCCCCACTACCAGGAGGTTTCCTCCTGCTAGGATATTCACCTTCCTCTTCCCAACCCACCTACTCTTTTTCATTATCAATTCTTCTTTACGGGAGCCCTTCTTTCCAGGTAACTCTGCTTTCCAGGACACCAAACCCCAGATTTCACAATCTAAATAGTTTATGTGCAAAAGCACAATATATGATCAGTCTCCTAATAGGTGTCTCTGCCCCACATCTCTTTATTAACTGGAGAATTCAGGACATGTTAGTTTTGTTTAACCCCAAAATTGACAACCAGCCTGTACCAGTTGCAGCTAGCAAGTAGCAGGCTTCTGCCTGAGAGTTTAAAAGCTCATTTTGGGGCATTCACCCACACACATACATACACCCAATTATCTGCTGCCTGTTAGCATTCACAGTTTAAGCCATTTTTCACCTACAACACCCACAGTTCCTTATTGTCCAATGCCGGATTATCTGGCCAGGAATAAAGCTCGAGCTTTGAAGATTTTCACTTAGTTGGAGCATGTGCAACACCTCCTCTCGCAGTGGGTTCACTGATGTTCAGCAGGGAGCTGGATTTCTACTCAGGCTGCTCTCCCCAAACCCTTTGGTAGGGATTTTCTACTCTACCATGTCTGCAGAAAATCTACAATAACTAAGTGTCCCTAACACAACTACTTGTGAAATTCAGATTAATTTAGCCAACTTGGGCTCTCATGGGCTGCCCTTCATGCAGAACACAGGAAAAGAAAATGGGCAGCCAAAGGGAAGGGGAGGGGGATTTTTTTTCCTGCTCTGAACTGAAATTGATGACAGAGATGAAGTTTCTTTTCTTTTTAACCAAAGGAATAGGCTCTGACCTGGTGGAAATCCCGTGACTCATGAAAAATTCGCGAGATCCGGACATGCTCCGCATTCCTGACCTGTTTGAGCACTCCCATCAGAGCCGTCATCACAGAGCCAGTCATCCAACTAGGGGAAGGGAAAGCATACCACGTGGCTTACAGTTAGTGGCATTTTTCAAACACTTTCGAGACAAATCACAATAAGCTTGAAGAGTTTCCAGAGTGAAATATGTCAACAAAATTATTCAGTATGAATAATTCTCCCAGTACTATTTACTGTCACACATTAGGATCAAGAAGTAGAAAAGGACATGTGAGAGAAAGAGAGCAAAAGAGAAAGAAAAGAGGAAATTCTCCTCCCACACACTCAGAAGATGTATCATTTCTGGATTTCTTCAAACTGAAAGGAACCCAATAATTATGATTTCACATTTCCAAGACAACTAAGCCCATTCCCACACCAATAGCCTCACTGTAGTAATATGCTGCTAGCCACTCATCCGAACCCTGAAGACACTATCAGAACTGACCCAGCAGGCTACCAGTGCTACTTCTGGTTATGGCTGGCCCTCGTGTTTACTTTTCATTAACCCTGTATCACTCAGGTTTTCATTAAAACTGTTATTCTTTCTATCGTCTAGTGTGCTCATCCTGATGTGTCTTGAACAGCCAAAACCCAGACTGCGTGCTCACAAAATGGGAAAAGGTTCAGGGGCACCAGCAAAGACTCTGATTTGTGTTAGCTTAGGAAATGATGATGACTTACAGATTTTTATTAATGTAAACCTGAGCCTGCTATGGTTTAGCAGGAACAAAGCTGCTGAGTGGCCTTCCCATGAGCAAGATTTAGCTCCTGGGATAGATGGTCCAAGTGCCTGAAATGCAGGCTGATCTAAGCTCTGTCCCTAATCAGAAATGAAGCAAGATTCAACTTGCTTGACTAGTGCTTTTCAAGAGTTGTGAGACCTTCCCCTAGGAAGCACCTTGTGTGTACAGTGGTTTGAGTTAACAGAGCTCAGAAGTACACAAAGCCAGAGCAAGGCTCCGGCTTACATCCCTGGAGCCGGCTCTGCAGAGGCTTGATCACTCCACCCTTTCAATGGACACACAGAGGCGTTCAACTTGTTAGAAGGTATAGAGCTTTTAGCTCAGTAACCACGTCTATGCAAAAGGCTGTTGCAGCAAAACTGCTCTGGTAAGAAGTCTTGTTCCAAACCAAAGTTCACATAGCAATGAGAAATCTGCATGAAGACCAGGTCCTGAGTACATGCTTAAGTCAATGCAAGCAAGCAAATCTTTTGATATCAGAGGAATTGCTCCCAGGAGTTACTCTACCTGTGTACCCAGGGCACTGGGCACTGGATATTCAAGTGTCCTGCAGCAGTTCAATGAGTTCAGAGTCTTACGACAGGAGAAATTCTGGTCTGTATACATATTTTTTTATTTCTGAAGTAATGTATCAGCCTTTCCAGTGTCTCCCTGGAAAAGGAGATTCCTGTCTGACAGAACACAGCAACAAAAAGGGAATACAGAGATTTTTATGGCTTTTGTCATCTTTTAATATTATTTTATGAACTGCGGTTATAGCAGTTTCAAACTGTAGCCATTGCTTGCTGCTTTGTTTCTACTTATCGGACTCAAAGCCAAAACTAGAAGTAAAGCTAGCATGTTTGACATACTTCATCCTGTGCAAGAGAACAGCCTATAACAGCTAGGAAGAAAACTTTCAATTAAAAAAATAAGGAAAGAAAGAAAAGGAAAGGAAAGCTCTTGCTTTTTTAGAATTATTATTCGAAAGCCACGGTACATGGCTCTGAAGCTGAGTGGTGTAGCTGTACATTGCACAGACTAGTGTATGCCTCTGACGTGCTAAACACTGATATCTCCTTATAATGATGTGTTAATGTAAGGGGAGTGATTTTGCAAAATTTTATGCCTTATTAAGGAAATGATTCAAGCCCAGGAAATGTGCGGGTTAAGTACTTGCTTTCATAAACATGGGTTACGGTGGAAAAAAAGATTTTAGGTATTATGTGGAAAAATGCAGTAAAAAGCGCTGAATTAGCCCATTCCATTACATTGAATTGTTCAGCAATTATGGTCATCCCCCGGCCTAGAAAATTAAAGTATATGATGAAAACCCAATCTAAAGATATCCACTGCTGTGCTACTGAAGACATAGCATATCATGCTTAAAAGGCACTTAGGGCTTCAATGACCAAAAAAAAGTTATCTGAGGAATAAGTTTAAACCAGCTACAGTCCCAGCCTGGTGCTGCCCTCCTCTCTTTCCTTTCACTTCTCAAACCACTCACGCAAACAGGAATTGCAGCAGATTGTCAGGGGCTTAAATGTACTCTTTGTAAGTGGAAGATCTTGTACAAAACTCTTAATTGCAAAGTGAGAGCAGTCTTTTGTGCTCTTCTTTCCAGAAGGCAGGATCAGTCTGCCACGCAGCATGATGGTGATGGCCCATCTTGCTAGGCAAGGAAAATGTGTCATGATCCAAGCTGGGTGGAGTGGAAGAAATAATTTTCAAATATTCATTTGAACTTGAAAGCCACTTTGTATTTCACTGCTTTCCCTATGCCATCGTGTTTGCTCATGACAACCATTTCATTGCTGGATGGTACGTAAACGAACACTCATGGAAAGCACGCTTTTCATGCACATGCTTGAGCAGTGTCTGCAAGTCCCTTTCAGGCTGAATAGCTGTCTCCAGCATGCCTTTTGAACGATGCTGATTTTCTCAGTTCTATTTATGATCTAGTATTTACTAGAGACGTTCGCACCTACTGGGTATTAGCTTAGCAGATCTTTCTCTTTCAGCTCCAAAAGCCACTCACTGTTCCTTCTTTCTTGCTTTCTCTCAGTTCCCTCTCCCCAAAGCTTAGAAGCAGTAACTTTAGCCAGAATTCTTTTTTTTTTTTTCTAAATTTAAAAATAATATGTGGCTCCTCACTATAAAATGTCTGTCTCCTCCACTCCCAGCCTCCTGGGGGTTGCCGTGGGCATGGTCGGCAAATTAAGTGGAGGCACTCAGCCCTCAGTTCAGCTCTAGTCAAACATTAGCTGCAGTGTTTACCCTAGTGTAGTCTTCAGTTTTGCATTAATTTAATACTGCTCAGCACTTTTTTAACATATTCAGCAAATCCATGGCACATAGTGCTTTGTGTCTGTATCTCCCCCATCAAACCAAGTTTTGATTTTTAACCAAACTCATCAAAGTAAACTCCTCACAATACTTTTCTCCCTCTACTTTGATCTTTACATAATAAAAAAAAAAAAAATGTTGCTTTATGTGGTAATTCAGCTATACTCTGAGGGTTTTTTCCCCCTTAACTTCAAAGAGAGCAAATAGGAAATTGTTTTCATTTTTCTTTCACATTTCACAAACATATTCTAGTTGTTTTTGAGCAGCAGAAGGTAGTAAGCATCTCCCAATTAATAATTCCCAGGTAATATCACGGCCTCTTGTAAGCACAGATCTCAAGAAATTCAGTTCATAACACAAACAAATAGAACTCTTTTTGAAGGTCTGGCTAAAGGACAGTCAGAAATGGAGTGGGAGCACATCATCATTCTTAGTCAGCCTTCTCTGAGCAAAATAAAACAAACAGAAATCTTGGAGTATTTAGTTAGAAAGCCACTCACCTCCTGGCTTCAAACCTGCAAAATCCCACCGGGCTGGAAAGAGCAGCGACTAATGCCACACAACCTAGAGATCTCACCCCAGCCCCATTACAGGTAATCCCACAACGAAGAGGGAAGAGATTTTGCTAAAGCAAGGACTGAAGCAAAGTCAACACTAGACCTTGGGCTTTTTGGCTGTCCAAATAAAGATCTAGCATTTCACGCCCACTGAGGACACTTGTATAACTCCCACTACATGATGGAGTGGGCAATCAGGCTTTTACATCGGCATTTGAATTGTGTGATCTTTTCCAGGCTGGTGAGGCACACCAGCACGTGCCTCATCCCACCTACAGGGATATTAGTAACTCTGCAAAAATCAATAGCTGTGTGATGAAAAGGTTTTGGGCTCTGCATGCTTTCTTTGTGTGGGGGCTCAAGCAGGTCCTGGAGAGGAGCTGGAGGCGACAGGGACTGTTTCCACCCCACGTTGCAATGCCCCGGTGAGAAAAGCTGGCAGCAGCAAGGGCACTTAGACTGCAATTAGGTTATACAGAGGCGCAAAGTCCAAGAAAAAGAGCTGCTTGAGCTGTGCCGCTTCCCCTTGCAGCTGATTTTTCACCAAATCCCCCTCACCACGCTACTCCCACCCCAAGAACCTAACATGTCTGAACATGGCCCTCAGGCAGGGGGGGCTGCATTCAATCTCTGGCATGCCGAATTTAGTACAAAGAACGAAAATCCCAGAGCAAACAAGGGAAAACACAGAGCTTGCTGTTCCTTGTACATAAGATAATTCCCTTTAGCTTATTGACATACATTGCTTCGTTTCTTCTCCCATTTAGGAAAGTACACAGTTATGTGCATGGCCGGGAGCTGGAAGCGCCGAGCTGGTTCTGCTGGACCATACCCTGCTGGCTGAGTGCTCCCCAGGGACCCCCTTGATCTCCTCGCGCCTGTCTGAAGCCCTGCTCGAGTCAAAGAGATTAAGGAAAAGTCAGTGAGAATTTAGGCATGCCTGGCTCCAACAAGCCATTTGCACCAATTCACAAAGGAAAAACCTTGGAAGTGTTTCCAAAAATACAGGCCAGTCGTGTGAGTTAAGGCTGTGAGGGAGCCTAACGTGCAGACTTTCCCCATAATCAGGGTTTACCTCAACTCTGTTTATTCTGTAAACTCTGGTTTCTCAACAGAAACAGCTCATCACACTACACCCTGGCTCGACAGACATGCAGAAAGTCTTTGTAAAGAGCTAGCAGTAGAACAACCCAGCTGTTTCTTTCATGAAAACTGTTTGTTAACAAACCATCTCATCATTTTCCAAGCATTTGGGAAAAAAAAAGATATTAATAATAATTACATGCAAGGGGAAGCTTCCAGATTGATGGCACTGAAAAGCAAGGGAGTATCTCAGGCCACAGACAATTGCCAGTGTGGACAGTAGCAGCATAGTTGTCCCCACAGCCTCTGGTTAGGGAGCAGAGGAGGGGAGCCTGAGCTTTATCCTGGAGACAAGTGAATTATTCAGAGCAAGCCATTTGCCAGATTGTCCTTTTCCTTTTTTTTTTTTACTTTTGATTTGAGGAGTGAATTTCTGCAGAGCGCTTATGATTTCACAGATTTATTTCTCAGAATTGTTGAATAATTCTTGGCCTGTGGCCCGTCTGCAAGCTGTTCACATTAAGGCTGCACAGGCTGAGCAGCATGAGGGAGGTTAGTGCTAGGTGCAGCTCAGGGCTGGAGGGCACCAAAAGAAAGGGAAAGAGCTCACACTGGACCACTGCCACCCCAGGGGTCAGCCCGAAGGCCAGAATGATAATATGTGTCCCTGAGCTGATGGGAGAAGGCAAAACCTCTCCTGTGGCAAAGCTTGGTGGCTGCACAACACAAACTGAGTTTGTGGCTGCTTTGCTCACGGAAACACATCAGTCCATCCATGCAGTGACACCAGATTGACCATGCTGCATCATCTCCAGTGGAGGTATGGACTGTACATGCAGATGTAACCACCTGACTCATTGCTTTTTTGTGCCTATTTCTTTTGTAATCAAACATCAGGACTGAATACCTGTACTCATATATTCAGCATTCACTTGGCTATTGGGCTGAGTTTCCATTACAAAGGGGCATGAAGAGCATCTGCAAGAATTTACTTCTCAAAATAAGTCAATCAAATATTTGTGTGCAAAGGAATGCATACTATTTTGTCTTGCTTTGTGTTACTACTGAGTAGACTCACCAAAACTATATGGAGGGGAGACAGTGATTCCCCATGCACCAGGATAGCTAATAAATTGAAGGCAACACAACCTGGATCAAATTCAAACCACTGTAGGCTCTTGACAGTATTACTGCCAAACCCTGAGCCACCCAATCCTTCTCTCCCTCGCCCCCCAAAAATATGTTTAGATTCCAAACACAAAGCTTAATTGTTTATTAAGGAAGTGGTTATGGTGGGAAAATAATGCCGCTATGGAGGAAAGAGCAGGAGGGTTTTACAAGATGCAGTGGGATTTATCATCATCTCCTCCAGATTAACTCCCTTACCCCTTTGTTCTTCCTTTGCTTTTGCTTTAATTCTTACTGAAATAGAAGTCACTTCTCTGGCTGTGGCCAGGATGGTATGCAAACCCACACAGGATGACTGCATTGTATTGATATCACGAAAAAAGATCAGCTTTCCTTGTATTCATAGCCCTATGAGACCTCTAATTAAACATGTGGCCTTATTTAACCCCTGCTTTATTCTCCCAACGCAGCTGGCGTAATTACAAACCAAACATATTTTACACCCTGTTGTAGTGCATTGATATGTCTCCTGTTATACAAAATAATTTCAGACATGGAAACTGGAGTTAATTTTTCCCTTTGAGGGTATAAAACTGTGAGCTGGTACCTAACTATCTATTCTGTGTAATGTGTAATGAAAGCACCACAAAAATCCATAGTCATAGATTCATGCTCAGATCTTAGCAGCATGTTTACAGGACCGAAGTCATCTCTCCATCACGTCCTGTGGATCTGTACCAGGGACAGACTCACCCTAATGAACCACTGGTGGCAGAACCAGAAAATTCTCAACAATGGAGCAAGGCACAAAGCAATCCTGGCTTGTTCCTAAATCCGCAGTGCTCACATCATGTATATCTTTATTCGGTGATGCAGGATGACTCACAAAAATGTTAGCTCAAGATATATTTTAAACTCCTGAGCTAGCACTGTCCTGAGAAGAAAATTCTAATTTTGCTTCCTGTGGGCATACTTTCGAGAGCAGAGTATAAATCTGAGTAGTGAAAATTGCACTCCCTTTTTTTCCACACAGGCAGTTTTGGAAGATCAGGATTTTTCACTGTAAAAACAGCAAATTGCCCACACAAACAATTTACATGCACACCCAAAACCACACACCCCAAATCCCATGCTCCTGTTCTCCACCCTTGCACAGTGTGTTGCTCTCTTTTCTTCTCTGGTTGGTCTAAGCTTGACTTTGTGAGATTGCCCCTAGCTTTGCAATAACAAATCTAGGTTTTTCCATCGAGGCAGGAAACATTCATTCTCTAAAACCAGCAGAGCCTGTTCCATTTCTGGCTGGACGCAGTTGGGTCTGCACATTCACTCCGGGTGTTTCAACTGAAAAGCTGTGCTGAGGCCGTTTTGAATGTCTAGCTTTGAATGTCAGGCATGAAACAAGTTTGGAGAAAGCTGGTCCCATGGTGGGACACAAGGCAGCACCGAACAAGCTAGCGTTTCCAATGGGAGTAGCACAGCTGCCTCCCCAAGCTGCCCTCCCCATGCTGTCTAGCAGGCTCTGCCTCTGCTGATGCAACTGCTTTTCTCCTGGGAACCCCTTTGCTCCTTTTAAACTCAGCTCAAGGTGCCTCTCACGTTATATTGATCCCACCTTCACTCCCCATCTCTTGTCTACTCCACATATGTCTTGTTTTTCTCTTTTGAAGCAAATCAAGTACTTCTCTCAAAAACTTAAATCCATGTATGATTCTGGGAATAGCTGACTTCAAGGACTGCTCCCTATGGAGAGCACAGGCAAGATTACAACTACTTTAATTTCCTACAGTACTGCTGTGTTATCTCCCAGTAGGCTTTCAGAATCACAGTGTCACAGAAGGGTTGAGGTTGGACAGGATCTTGGGAGATCATCTGGTCCAACACCCCTGCTCAAGAAGGGCCACCTACAGCACGCTGCCTAGGACCATGTGCAGACAGCTTTTGAATAGCTCTGCAAGCTCTCTGGGCAACCTCTGCCACTGCTTAGTCACCTTCACAGTGAAAAATTGTGTCCTGATATTCAGAATTCAGAGGGAATCTCCTGTGTTTCAGTTTGGTCCCATTGCCTTTGGTCCTGTCACTGGGCACCACTGGAAAGAGCCTGACCTCGTCTTCTTTGCACTCTGCCTTCAGGTATTTATACATATTAATAAGATCCCCCTGAGCCTTCTTTTCTCCAGGCTAAACAGTCCCAACTCTCCCAACCTTTCCTCACAGGAGGGGTGTTCCAATCTCTTAATCATCTTTGCGGCCCTTTGTTGGACTCTCTCCAGTATGTCCATGTCTCTCTTGTACTGAGGAGCTCAGAACTGGACACAGCACTGCAGGTGTGGCCTCACTGGTGCTGAGCAGAGGGGAAGGATCACCTCCCTTGACCTGCTATCAATACTGTGTCTAATGTAGCCCATGATCCCATTCATCTTCTTTGCCACAAGGACTAATGGTCAACCTGGTGCTCACCAGGACCCCTGGGTCCTTTTCTGCCAAGTTGCTTTCCAGGGTGGCCCTTGTATATACTGGTGCCTGGGGTTGTTCCTTCCTAGGTACATGCTCAGCACCTCATATGGGGTGAGCAATGCTTGTTCTCCTGAAAATGAAAAAAAATAGAGGACAAAAATCTTCAGTTTTATTCACAATTTATTTCAAAAATTCAAACTTTTGTCCAAAAAAGCAGGGGGGGAAAAAGACTTGAGAATTTTCCTGCAAAAAATTCTCTACTTGATGAGAAAGCCAGATTTTCAGCAAAAAGCAACAACAAAAGACATATGTCAGACAATGAATTCCATTCAGCTCTATGGGCTGGATGAATATGGCTGGCATGCACAAACCAGAAGCATCTCCTTGGAGGGACAGAAAGTATATCCTCCTCTTTTAGCCAACAACACATCAAAGGTAATGGAAAAGCGGGTTTGCTTTCTGACCAGAGGAGATCACCAGGCCATGGGCTCCATTTTCAGACATCTTCTGTATGTTCCTCAGCATTCATCTATAGTGTTTAAAATTTGCCAGAAGCAGCAGATTAAACCAGATCCCAGGGGAAGTCACTCCCCTGGAAGCAAATGCATTTATGCATTTCAGCTTGTTCTCTGCATTTTTTGCATCCCATATGCATGAAGTTTATTCTCTGGTCACTCCATGTCAAAGAAAATGGGACCATGAGGCCACCTAGGAGTTAGTGTAATAAACGGTGCCCATGCCTGGAGGTTAGGGGTCTATTCTTCTCAACTGCTAGGATGGACGCTGAGAAATATTTCAGGTCAGCCAGGCCCTGGACAAGTTTCAGAGACCTTGAAGAGGCTGCTATGGACACTGGGCATGGAAAATTTGGGATGTAGCTTTTGTCCCATGCTGACTAGCACTCTCCCATTCAGTTTCCAGGCATGATTCACAGGTTAACATGAGCAAGAGGCTGTTCAGGTGGGAAATTTGGACAGGTGCCCCTTTTTGGAAGGTGAAACAGTCCAATAGGTAAGGAAATGGGCCATTCTAAAACAACAAATGGTCTTAAGGACATTTAATTTACCACAATAAAGACACAGCAAGATGAGCCACACCAGTGTTTTTCATGGTCCCAATCCTTAGGGATATTAGTCCATGTTGCAAAACCCCTGTGAGAGGCACCACAAGCATCTGGCTTCCCAGCAGACACGAGGCACTAGCAAAGAAGCATGCTTCAGGTCCAGAGACTGGCAGAGAAGATGCAGCATGGAGTATACCAGGGCTAATAAGTGCTGCTTCTCCATTACTGCAGACATGAATGCAATATTTCATATCCAGTCCACCCCACTCCTCTTCCACATAATACATTTGAAATGGAGGGTGGATTTCACAGGGGTTTTAGCCATGCTATGTCAGCCCAGACGTACCCTGCTATCATCCCCAGGGCAATTTCCCAGGCAGACAGAAGAACACCAAATTTGCTTAGGTTTTTAGAAAGATGTTTTAACCTACCTTGGACCCCAGATCACCTTCTGAGATCTTTCCCTTTCTCCACTGAGTCCTGAGAAGTCTTGGGTGGCTACCACCATACCTCAAGTCCCTCATTTAGAGGGAGATTAAAGATAAATCTAAGGCAACATTTCTGAGTGATATCAACTAGGAAATGGCTCTCCTTCTCTCCTGCAAATCCAGACTGTGCACTCCCTGCAGCTTGCAGACCAGTTGTACAAATGGTGCACGTCTTTCTTCCCACCTTATATCCCACGCAAGGTCTGGCCAGAACAACCAACCCCCTCTGATACCTGGATCTGGCAGGGGTTAGGTGGCCGTACTTCACCTTTTGTGTTGGAAACTCAGCACACGCTTGTTGGGAGATGTCCAGGCAATGCATGATCCAGCTGCTTCTTGCAGTGGGGTTTTCAAAAGCTGCCAACACTGGCCCTACTCTGCTTGCATTTAGTAACACAAAGGTTTTCAAATCCATCATCTTTTTTCAGTAATTAGTGCATAATGGTATTCAAGCAGTATATCATAATTAGCTTCTCTCTTGAGACCCCTCTCTGCCACACACAGATTCAGAACATCTTTATTTTCTTCTAAAAGGCATTAATCTTTATGATCAGGCATTTTGGCTTCTTTTTCTCCTCTATCCCCACCCCAATAGAAACTGTCTTCTCATCATGAGTCAGTTAGTCAAATCTACAGAGCACTGCCTGGATTTAAATCTTAAAGCCAGTAGCATTTCAAAACAGGCTTGCCGCTATAGTTGGTCCAAAAGTTTGCCCCTGATTGGAGCAGTCTTCTGCAGTACACAATGTTATGAGTCCATGCAGTACTTTCTCAACAGAAATGTGAGTAGCTTAGTGCTGAGTAACTTATTCTGACCTCTGCTGATTTTTTTTTTTTAAATGGGTTTGGTGGGGAGAGGGAAAGGATGCCTTGGTTTTTGAAGAGGCTTAATGGTTTCCTTGCACCAAACTGCTGATGTTGTGTGCGGCCATCACACCGATAAGAACTGGAGTCTGGTGTTTACCTGAGTCTGGTGTTTCCCTGGGAAGAGGAGGGTTAATTTGCCCGAGTCCAGCGACTGGGCTTAAGGGAAGAGGGGAAACTGTGATTTCAGAGGACGATTCCTATTTATGCTGTACGTGAAAAGAGAACCTGTCCCAAAACACATCATCCTTCTGCCACTGAGCTCAGGGAGATTTCAGGGGGTCAGAGGAAACAGGGCTGGACCCCAGCTCTGCCTCTCATCATTGGATGTTCGTTATGCATGTAATGTTCTTTGCTCTTGAAATTTATTTCAAGGTCAGAGAAACTTACCTTCTGTGTATATTGGGTTGAAGCATATTTTGTTAGCAAAATTTATAAGATGGCTTGTTTTAACAGTTGTTACAGTAGATTGATTGGGTAATATTTACTTGTGCTATAATTATCTTATTTCATAGTAGTGAATGTAAGGAGGCAGGTAGGCGCGCTGAAACCAGAATAACAGAAATCAGGAGATTTGCAGCAGGAGGCAAGGTCTTGTACTGTATATACTGTTGTGTCTTGTTATTTATATCAAGCTAAACTTGTTTTTCCAGCTATTTGTGCAATTGACCAGCTACCCAATAAATTACATCATTTCCAGCACTGAATGGCACCATGACATGTTAACTAGGAATTTAAGCACCAGAAAATAATCTTGACTGACTTAAAAGTGCAGCTATAAAAGCCCAATGAAAGCTAATTTTCTGAGGCAGGATGGTGGGGGGGGAGAGGTAGGAAACAGGCAGGAGGAGGAAAAGAGGGAGTGGGGCTGGGAGACAGGTAAAAAGAAAGCTTCATGCACAACCAGATTCACAGACATAGTCAAGTTTTAAAATTCTTAGTCTAAAAATATATTCCCTGTAAAAATTCGCTTGTGGGTTGATTGGTCTCTCCTCCCTTGGCTGAGCCAACTCTTAGCCCTTTTCATGTTTTCAGGTGTAGACGAACATCTGCTCAGAGGCGAATTGCAAAGAACACATGCAAAATTAAATATGTGTAACTATTATGGCAAATGCCTCCAAATAGAGTTGTAAAAGCAGAGATGCATTCCCCACCTTTATTTTAAACTTTTTGTATACAGGAACAGGCCAGTGTGGAAAGAAACAACAATTCAAGAATTATATCATTTATTTTTTTAACTGGACAGACACAAACTTCTTAAACCTTCCACGTAACTAAATGATCTCACAAAGGCACCATGGTCTGAGACAGTGAGACTAGGAAAAGCTGGCACCTACCATCAGCAGGCACTTGGGCAAGGCTGAGCATTATCACCAGGCACGTTGTCTCCCCAGGGCACCCAGCCCAGGTGGGGCTGGAGGGTGCTGGGGCTCCCTGCAGCCCACTCGCCCTGGGTTTCTTCATCTAGGGGCTCACCCTAACATGCATTTAGGAAGTGAGAAGGATCCCTGAGCCCCACAGGACAAGCGCAACAGAAGGAGCCTCTTCTGCAGTGGTGGTGTCCTTGTGGGTGGTTCCGAGGAAACAGCCCAGGACTGAAGTGATGAGAAGGATCCCTGTGTGGAAGAGGGCTCTTTCTGCTCATCCCACTACAGCCCCAGGATCATTTCCCACAGCCTGGCACCAGGGTTTGCTCCCCGAACCAAGGCTCACCCCAAAACAAAGCCTGTGTAAGCTTTGGTTAATCTTAGCTTAGGAAGCAAGAATCCTGCAATTGCGCTGCCTGCTTGCCTGCCTGTCTTTTAGCCTCCCCTTCCTCTCAGTACAAACACCCTAGTAAATTTTGATTCCAGTTTCAAAGAACATTAAGTGAGGGAAGAGAAGATGGACCCGAATTTGTGACCCCAGTGAAAAAAGAACGCGCCAAACTCAACTGTTGTATTTGGCAGGGAGGCCCGGGCAGGCAGTACAGGCTTTCTGGCTGGCAAGTGAACATGCAGCGGGCTACAAATGCGCGCTCAGCTATGTGGTGCCTCTCGGATGGAAGGGAGCTGGGATAAGCTGGGGCTGTCGCCACAGGTTCGGGCCATTCATAGTCGAAGGATGCAAGTCCGTGTGAGACAAACTGATACAAAATCCCAAAGAATATAAAATAGCACGACAGGAACTATTCAAGGTAGTTCAGTCACCTTGTTAGTTTTTTGCATGATCACTTACAAGAACAGAGGTGGCAGCCTCCCTTCAGTCAGAAAACAAGGTGTCAGCACAATACCTCCTGGGGATTCCTGGAGGCCTGTCTTGGCTGGGAATGGGGTCAGCACCTCCTTTACGGATCATGCAGGCGAGCACCTTGACTTCCATGTTCCCCAGTTTCTCATCCAGGCATCCAAGCGAAGAGCAACCAGAGCTTCACAGCATGCTGAAATACAGGGATGCCTGGGAGAGCCTGCAGGCTCCGAGGATCAAAGCTTGGAGCAGTTGGTTTCCCAAGAACCACAGTTCTGTGCAGCTCTCATTGTCTTTCCCCTGAAATCCGCACGTTCACATGCCATAACATCCTGGCGTGAGTAGATTTATAAGCTTCCTCCAGCCTTCTGTCTCTCAGACGGCAGGGTGCTCAGAGAAACCAGTGCCACACACACTTTCCTGTCAGCCCTGCCACTTACCACACATGCTGCCATCTCTGCAGGCAAGGACAGGGACTCGTGCTGCGCCAGGTTCTGCCCTCAGCTCCTTTTCCCTGAGGTCAGTAGGTTTGCCCCAGTGTAAGCGAGAGCACAAAAGCTGGCCCTTTATCAATGGGTTTTGGTGCTCTTTAATGGGATTAGCCAGTTCCACCCAGTGCTGGTTGCTACAAAGGCTTTTTCTCCTGTCTCAATGACGTGTTACATCTTAACGTGTGTGGTCATATCTGCAGTCGATTTGTGCAGCTCTTTGTTCTTTGCACATGTTTTTATTGCCTAGGGGGCATGCAGCAACCAGCCAGCAAGCTTTTGTGGTGCCCAGTTTACTTGACTGTTTATACAGTTAATGTACTGCAGCCAAAATAAGAATCTGCAATATCAATTCATTGAAAGTAAAGCTGTATGACAATTGCAGAGCACTTTTGGATTGCCAGGACGTAAAGGATGCAACACTGCCAATAGCCCATAGTATAGCTGAGATACATCTCATTTAACTTTAGCAACCTACTCGCTTGGCAGCTAGAGGTTTAGACACCTCCTCCATGAAAAAAAAACACATGAGAAACAGCACCTTCACAGGGCAATTTACCCTTAGACACCTACAGAGGTTGAGATGAAACACCCTGTAGAACATGTCAGTGTTTCACTCTTGCTCTCCTTCCCCTTCAAGGATGGAGGGAGCCTCACACAACTGGTTTTTCAGTGGCCAGCTCCAGGGTATGTGCATTGTCCCAGGTATCATATTGCACAGGACTGATCAGGAATCAGAAACCATAGAGCTCTTCTCAGATAAGCCCCCAAACCACTGCTGGAGGGTAAAAATATTTGACCAATGATGACTGAGGTGCCTGTGGACATTTTGTTAGAAGCATAGAAATGAAATGCTCTCTTGCCTACCACCAACGGATATATGCCCTTCCCTGGTCAAAGACCATTTATCATGAGACCATGAATCAGCAAGCACCCTGACGAAAGTGTTGCCCACTCAACAGGGCTTGAAATGTCTCCCAGTCCTGTCATGCAACATTATTCTAGTCCAAGCAGCTTTTACAAAGAAACATCCCCTGGTAAGTAGCATACAACAGTCATGTTTCACTAAGTGCATCCAAACTTGGGGAAATATTCAGGGAGACATCATCAACAGAACAAGGAGTTTGGAGCATTTGGAAAACTTTATACCAGAATTGTCTGAAATAACTGATGTTTCAAAACTTTCTTAGAAATATATTAGTTACAGAAATTGAAATTTTCTATTGAAATCCTGTTAATATCATCAGCCATAAAATTCAGGGGGAACATTTATCTCTTATCACTGTTGTGAACTAAAGACTTACTTACCTGATAATAACAATTCATTTGTGTGCTGGTGATCAGAAAGTTCCTGCTTCTATTTTTAGTTTTGAACTCCTTTGTGTTCTGACCACTCTTTCTTCTGTTTTCCTCTTCTTTTTAACTCCTATCCAATTTTTCAAATGAAAAAATGAAAAAGTAGTGAAAAAAAAGTTGGGGGATTCTTTTGCTTCTTTCCTACATTTTTTTAACCATATCTTCCTTTTCTCCAGGTACGAAATAAAAGACAAGAAACGTGGTTAAAGGATCATGAAATGTTATCTGTAACTGTAATTCTAAATATCAAGAATAGAAAATTCTTTTGGTGGGTTTGTAGGAGAAAACAATGCTTTGCCTGTGTCTGCCCCATTCTGTGAGAGCTGTGCAGTGTGCCCCATGTTTCAGCAGTGTCCCATCTACCCAGAGGCCTCCTCAGCAGCCCTGGACAGACATGTTTGGTTGTATGAAAGCAGCTCAGCACCTTCATGTCACCCAAGATCCCACAGGTGACTGGGCAGTGAGCATTTTGGGCAGCTTCGCACAGGGCAGGGCTGCCTCTGCCTCCTCTTTGCCCGGAGTGCCCGGCTTTTGCCTGGCTTGGCCATCCCCCACTGCCACAGCTGGAGCCCAAGAGCTGGCATTTCCATCCAAACCCCTCTCACGTGGGCTCTCCTGTAACGGCAGCCACTCTGGAAAGCATCCCCAAACCATACAGGTTAAGATGTAATAATCAAACCGGAAACTTTCTGGCACTGCTTTTCTACACACTAAATCCTCGATAACAGATTAGCACACCAGAGCCTCTGAGCAAACGTAATGACTCCTTCCCTGTGCTCCCTCCCCTCAGCAAGTCTATGGCTGGAAAACCTATAAATGTGCTATTTCAGCTGTTTTAAGCAGCTTATCATGATTTTCTGAAAGTCTGGCCTCAAGACTCTGGATCCCCTTCTTAATAACATTTAATGCTACCATTATGTAATTGAATCCATTTTGTCTGTGTGGTGGGAATATTATTAAACTCTAATTCATTTCACTGTCTTGATGCACTTGGACTTTTAGGTCCAAGACTGGAATGTCAAAAGCTTTAAGGAAAAAGGCAAAGAAAAGAAAAAGAAAAGAAAAGAAAGAAAAAAGAAAAGAAAAGAAAAGAAAAGAAAAGAAAAGAAAAGAAAAGAAAAGAAAAGAAAAGAAAAGAAAAGAAAAGAAAAGAAAAGAAAAGAAAAGAAAAGAAAAGAAAAGAAAAGAAAAGAAAAGAAAAGAAAGAAATCTTATGATCCAGCACCTTCCATTACCAACCTGAATTTTTTCCACAAAGAAGAATTATCAGTTCCTTTATCACCCCTGTTCTTATATTTCTTATTTTTTACCATATGTGCACAAAGCCCATAGGGCTTCTATTCATTTGTCAGAGCTTCATCCTTTCCTGATATGGGGAGATTCTTCATTATCCCGATTTGCTGAGTCTTAACTTTTTTGCCAGAGAATTTTTGGAAATGCAATCATGTCAGGGATGGTACTTTTTTACATCTGTTGCCCCCTCCATATTAAGTGCTTGGCTTGTGGCCAGCCATCTTACAAGTAGCCATATTATTATTGAAACCACATGCTCATTAGTGAGGCTGGCACTGGCTCAACAACCACTGTCCGAGGCTAACATTATATTCCATTATATCCCAGACAACAGGACAGTGTAGCGTACAGTTTGCTCAGAAGAACAAACAGTCTCAGTTGACAAAAATCTGAATCTTAAACTGTCAGAAATGCAATTCATTTTCTGTCTCTCTGTATGTGGGCTCTAGTAGTTCAGAGAGAGATGTGTTTTGAAAGAAAATACTGTACCACTACCTTATCTTCTTCATTTTTAATTTCAAGGTTTGCAGGGACAGCAGGAGTTCCTGGGCCCTTCTCTAGTGAGTTTAATCACTTTATCCCTTGGGAGGCATGCAAGACTATTTCACTTAATATACAGGAATGACTCATGATCATTGCTTTCAATTAGGAATGTCCTCTGGGATTTCTGGGAACGGTGTTCTCTTGGTTGGGGGAGGGAAAAGAGAATGAGAGAGAAACACAGACAGAATCAGACCAGTTCGGACCAACTTTTCCAATAAATACATTTCAAAGTGAGCAAGCTCCCACTTTCTCTCATACATCTAAACCATTTGCCTTGCCCAACATAATTACTGGCTCCACTCAATAGGCATCAGTTTCTTAGCTTAAATCAAGGTTTTATGTGACCTTCATCTTGCACTGAAGCCATTGCTTGTTTACCTTTGATAACCATATAAAACAAGGTCAGAAACCCCACAGGCTGGAAAATGGACTGGGACATTTTCAGTGTTTCTTTTCCTGCTGGAAATAGCTGCAGCTGAAGGTCAGTTCCTGTTTCTCCTGCTGTAACAGGTATTACACCAATGGCTGTGTGCATAAAGTCTCAGATGCAATATAATATTTCTCAAAGACTTCTGGACTGACTTAAGTTCAGTGATTTCTCACAGCAGTAACCTTATTCCATTAAACTACTTTCATGCTGGTGACCGGGACTTGCAGAAACACACAGGGTTGAGTCCAACAGTTTTTAAGGTCCATACAAAAAAGCAAGACCATCTCAACCCCACCTGAAACATGAGAGGAAAACACTTTCCTTGGTTTCAAGTGTACTCAATCTTGTATGAAAGTACCATGTCCTGTTCCCAGAAGCAGGCATAAACTTGCATTTATCGTAACTCTGAAGAGAAATAAAGGCTTACACAAGAAAAGGCCATTATAAATTCCTGCAGTTCAGTTCTATAGAGGCAAGACCCATTTGCAAATACAGACTACAAGAAGATAGCAAATAAGCTCCTTTTCTTTGAGGAAGGGAAGGGAAGGGTTAACCCTGACAAATGACATGCTAAATTTAGAGTCATTTTTGCATGTGGTTGCATGTCTAGTTGGAACGAGTCTGCCAAAACTCATTTTACTTATGACCCTTTACAGCTAGCAGAGAAAGACGTCCATTGTTTTCTTTGTATTAGTGAGATTAAAAACACAGTCCCCCCAACTGAAAAGGCAAGCACTGGAAGCACTGTCTGAGGCAAAAAGAAGCATTTTTAATTCTTAATAAACCACATACAGACACACATCTATATGTGTGCATCCAACACATGCAAGCATGTGTATAGCCTAGAGGGACGGATCTCGTTCTATAAGCAGCTACGTGCCATGTGGGTGAAAACAAAATGAGAGCAAGAGGGATGCATCTCTCACTGGCCACCCTTACTTCAAATGCTGCAACAGTCTTGCCCTCATAGCAGGCCCTTGGGAGGTGCCTTCTATGGAGGGTCTGTTACCGCATCTGTCTGCCCTCAACCAGATGTGGTGGGGAGAGATGCAGATGTGCCACCACCCTCCTGGCACCCTCCTGGCAGGGAGCAAAGCAAAGGCACTGAGGACGGCTGCTCTCCCTCTCTGGAGCAGCAGCATATTATGTGGAGTGAGAGCAAACTCTGCAGGTCCAGCCAGCCTCAGCAAAGAGGCAGGCATTCACCCATTTAATCTTCAGCTGAGGATGGGATCACTTGGATGTAGATGTCTATGTCTGACCTAGTTAGCACAGGGCTCATTTGGCATTGGGGCGGGGGGGAGAAACAGACACTTTTGGACACGCTTCATCTTGCTCTAATGCAGAATGTCTTAAATAGATCTCCATGAGCTCTCGGGGGAGCTAGATGACTAACACAGGTGTGGACGTCTCTACGCTTGACATCAGCAGCTAGCTAGGATGAATCTCACCCTGGATATTTCACTGCTCTTCATATTTCTTTGCAACAGGTAGTCTTTGCCTCCTGCCTGCTCCTCATGCGGAGCTGGCCTTGGCCCTCCCAAATCTTGCTCTAGCTGGCAAAACTCCTGGAGGAGCTCTCCCAGGGTACAACCAGCTAAAAAAGGAGTCAGTCTCATGAAAAATAGCAGAACAGCTGCACGGCTTTTCTGTGGGGAGCACAGTGGCTGAGCAGCAGGACTGTAATAACTGTCTCTACCTACACAGCTCTTCAGTTCTCTGTCAATGGTAGAAAACTCATTTCTCTTTCCTCTCAGGGTCAGAATATTTATCTTCTGGCTGCAAGAGGTACACATTTAGACAAAGTGCTTGGTTTTCCTTTGAGCTGTTGAGAACACTCCGTGACATTGGATGTGTCTTTCCCAGACAGTTAATGCTCTTGTACACATAACTCTCTCATGGAAACAAGGTAAAGCTGGTAGAAAGAAATAACATCTTGCATCACACTAGCTGAAATGGTTAGGAAAAAACAGACGAGGTACAGGAGCTGTTCATTAGTTCAGAAATGGAGGCAGCAAACTTCAAAACTAAATCTGGAATGCAAACAATTGCTCTGAATTTGGCTATGTTAGTCAGTGAGGTGATTTGAGAGTCAAGATGGTTTCTACCAGTTATGCAAAAAGTTAGGCTAGTGAGAAGAGAGGTCTCTTTGAGACAGACAAAGAGAGAGAGGTAATTATCACCAATATAACACCAAAGGGTTAGTTGGAAGAAATTAGTTAGTTGGAAATTAGTTAGTTGGAAAATTACAATGTGCACAAACCTACTTCTCAAGTAGTTTAGGCAGAATTTAGTCACCCATGTCCAACTATGTGATCCACAAAGGATTTGCTTAATCCTTTAGATGTCTGAGAATCTGTAAGCACTTGAATTTGGACAGGAAAGCTTACTTTGGCGTCAACATTTCTGCTACAAAGCATGCCCAACGGAACCATGATACTGGCTGAGCCAAATACTTTTTCTCCATCTCTGCCAAAGACTGTGAGATTCATGGATTGTGCTTCAGTTCATGGAGGCTGAATCCAGTAAACATGTTCAAAGCACACCTAAAGTTCCCTGACAGTCATGAAAGCCTGAGATACTTTCATTAACAAGGGTGGTGGTCAAAGTCTTCTATATAACAGCTCAGCAATTAGCCTGTGATTTCCTTGAAGAGCAAGAGAGAAGTAAGTTCCCTCATCTTAGGGTTCTCAGACTCCATATCATCCCCTCCCATTAAGGTGTCCTAGCCACCCAACTGTGGACCACATTAATTGCTTGTTTCCCTGGGAGGCAGGTGGAGCAGCCCCCACACCTCCTGATGACGATAAGCCCCTGTGCCAAAAGGAAAATGAGAATTCTTGAGGCCAGAGAAGGGACAGGCTGGACTCTGCAGTCTTCTGCTCTGACACTTTCCCCAGCAGTGGGGACTCCTGAACTCTAGTTCTTGAAAGATTTAGGCTCAGCTCAGCCAAACCAGCAGGACTTCTGACTGTACACAGCTGCAGAGTTGTAGGAATCTAAGAGACTTTTTGGCTCAAATTTTGGCACCTGGTGACAGTCTAAATCATACATTAAGTGTCAACACCCTTCTTTGGATTTTGCCCTAAGGGCCCTATAGATCTCTATCCATGGCAGGGGCATCTAGGGACCAAGAGGTCTTGGGATCTGTGAACATTCTTCTGACAAGGAGCTACGACACAATTAGGTCCTGTCCCTGATGCCTTATTACTCTGTCTTTCCCTTATGCCAAACTCAACAGCCCACCAAAATCCAAGAGTTGCCAGTGGTTTTGAAAGGCGCTGATGGCTGCAGTCCTTAAAGCACTGGCATGGAGAGGAGAGTACCAGCACGTCTCCCACTTCTCCACCCTCCTGAGAAACCTTCCTTTCACTTCAGATGGTTGCCAGTGCATGATCAGAGACACCAGAAGGTCTCCAGGTGCATCAAAGCCAGGTTCAGTAAACAAGAGGAAGGTTTTACATGTCTTCGACCCAGTATAGAATGGCTTAGTTTTTTCCTATTTATTTATTCATTGTTAAGATCCCACAGGTATTTCCACTACACAGAAATTTCTGTACCTCTTTGATGCCCTTTATCTTCCTGATCTCAATGACATCCCAGAATAATGACTTTCATAAGTTAAATATATGTTGTGCAATTGATTTTATCAATTTTAATTTGCTGTCTCAGTTTCACTGAGTGTTACCCTGGGGTTTTTTGTGTAAGGAAAGATGGTAAGGAAGATGGTAAGGAAGAGCATCTGATTTATCTTCCTAGTCCTATTAACTAGCTTGGATAGCTCTACCATATACTTTTCTTTTTCATTTCCTCTCTAAATGATCCCAACCTTTTCAGTCTCTCTTCATATGGAAGTCATTCCATGCCTCCAATCTTTTTTTATTGTCCATCTCCCTATCTAGTTTTACTGTTTTCTCTCCAGGGCAGGGACACCAGGGGCAAGCGTGCCATTCCAGGCAACTAGAGGAGTACAATTTATGCCATGACACAGTGGGATACAGCGGTCTCCAACTGTGAATTCCATTTTGCATTTGAGCCTCCATTTTGTACAACATGCTGAATGTGTCTAACCCCGAGCCAGGATGTGGAAATGCACTCCAGTACAGCCTGCTGTCAAGGAAAGGTATTAGACGCTACCCGAGAAAGTAATTTCGTAGCAGTCTGGACCAAACAACTGCAATTGGCTTTGAATTGTTGGCCCAAACCCAAAGGAAAAATAGATTTTAAACAGAAGGTGCTGGCATGCCTGGTGGATCTGCAGCTTCGCAGCCTCTGCACATGGCAAGAGGAAAGACATTTTGTTTAGCTGGAGGTATTGCTCTCAGCAGCGTTAGCTGCCCATTGCCACACAATGAAGTACTGGTAGGAAAAAGAAAACTCTTCTGTTCTGACTTTTGTTTGATGGACAAATCTCAGATTCATCAAAAAGGTGAGGGAAAGGTGTAGTCTCCAGATGTTTGTCAACAGGCAAAGTTTTATGATGACCTTGAAAAGAAAAATGAATATGGAAATCCCATGTGGCAAGGAAGAGTCTCCATACTGGCTAGAAATAGTAAAAGGACTAGTGTGCCTGTGATTTAAGCATAAATTTGATCCATTATGGGTCTGATGGACACCACTTTACATGGTGGATCCATTATATTTTACATGGTAGCTTTTATTCATACCAATATCTTCTCTGCTGTTTTGTTTTTTTAAATCATTGCTGCACACAAATCTGTCTTTGTAGTAACCAAGGTTCCCCCAGTCGGTCACAGCATTATATCTTGCTTTGCCAACATGGTCCATGTGGCAGGACATGGGCTGGCCCTGCTCACAAGATGTTTCTATCCAGCCCCACACTGCCCTTTTCTCAGAGGAGACACTGTTTGGAGAGTACTGCCCTGTCAGATGTGGTGGCAACCTGCACCTGGAGGCTTGCCTGCTACTTGCAGTCTCCCCTGCTCCCATCCCATCTCCCCAGGGCATTGGAGGCACCTGTCCTTCTTCACACGTGCAGAGCGCAGCTTAGACTACTATGCTACATGCACAGCCAATCAGGTTGGTAAGCATGGTTTGGAAATGAGAAAGGACTCTACCTGCAGAAAGGGGAGAATGCCACCCACTGAAGGCCTTCTGAACCTTTGGGCAGAACCCTTGAAGCTCTGGGTGGAGCATCGCCCTGTGCTGGGGAAAGAGATAGCATATAATGTCTGTCATTTAGACATCTAAGAACTGCCTCTGGTCCTTCATGAATCACCCCAGGAAAGGATCTTCATGCCTTTCTACATTCTGTACTTAATTCTGAGCCTTTTATTCATCTTGTTGCCCTTTCACATGATGAAGATCCTCTGAAGACTCCATAATGTTCCAGACCTGCACAACCCACCCTACCTTCATCTTTGCCTTGTTCTGCCACATCACCTGCAACCTTAGTAGTCAACCCAGTGCATTAAAAAGAACAACAAAATTGTCATCTAGAAACTTATGGAAGAGGAGGGGCAGAGGTTACCTCAAGGCTTCATAAAAGCTGTATCAAAAGCAGAATTGAAAGAAGGAGTCCTCTGGACACTAGGAAAGGCAAAGGCTTTGAGGCTTGGATAGAGGAGCAGAAGTGAAAGAGGGAAGTGTTTTTTGAAGAAGCAAATGGGAAGAGCAGCGGGAATGGTAATGGATGCCTTATACCCCGTAGTGGGAAGCTGTTCTTGGCTCATGACAGTAGGTTGTTACATGCAACCTACATTTACACACATAGCAAATAAATATTTCTTTTCCTTTCAGCACAAGTTATTTTCTTCCTCTGTAGTGAGGCTGGACAGTTGTTTCCAAAACACCTATATTAGTGACTGACTTTGACTGGTTAGGGTTTTTTTACTATTTATGACTAAGCTAACAAACTGAGCAGTAAGTCCTCCCTGTTTCACACTAAGAACTGGAGACTCATTTCAAATCACTGAATATACCAAAATAAAGCAAGTGAAGAACAACAATAAAAAGCAGGAATAATGAATCACAATTTGCACTTACTTGGACAATTCTCATTGCACTGTAATTATTTAATATGCCATTGTATAATTTATAGAAAAAGCAAAGCCATCATAATGCAAGTCAAAATTACAGTGGTTTGTCTGTTACTAAGTATTTGGTGACACACAGTGTGAAACTAGCTTTTCTGCTGGCCTGCCTTGTCCCAGGCAGTGTAAAGGAGGAAGGGTCCTGCATCCTCTGGTATGGGTTACCTTACACATGAGGGGTAGAAAAGCAACCTCCAGGGAAAATGTTCCTATGTCTGAAGGAAATGCCAGGACAGAAAAAGAGGTGATGCTCTTCTGGTCATGGCATTAGTGCACTCATCTTCATGAACCCAGAAAAATCACTGGGCTAGAGCCACAAAAACACTGGGGAGGGGAGGGAAGGGATGGTGAAATGTATTGGTGATTAACAGTCACCTCAGGTGCCTCACTCCAAAACTCAGACCTGTGAAATCCCACTGAGCTTTTGGATAGCTCTAGGGGCAGTTTAGAGCTGGTTTCTCCAGAAGTACCTGCTTCTCCAGGCATGTTGGATAAATCCATCTCACCACAAATGTGGATGGAAGAAGCAGCAATTGCAACTGTACACTGCCTCCATTGTGCATGAGCTCAGTGGGAAAAATATTTATCACATTTATAACAAACAGGGTTTAGTGTCCTCTTCTGAGGAAGTTCAAGCTTCCTTGTAGGGAATTCAGACACTTGATCTGGTGATCTTGACCAGGAGGCAGTGAGATTGTTTCTCCTAATCCCTACAGCCCAACTAATATATGCTGGCTACAGGGAGATGTGGGGATAACGCAGGAAGCAAAATTGGTGTTTTCATTTCTTGCATACGTCACATGCTTCTGGATAAGAGGTGGAATGGGGAACAGCACTTGCTTTTTCAAAATATTCACTTGCTTTTTTCTGGAGAAAGGATTTGAGGGCTAGTCCCAAACCAAGTAACCAAATTTCAGTCTATGGCATCATCACAAAAGAGGCAGCAGGCATCTCTTCTCCATTTACAGTCTGATTTGCTAATCCAGAGACTGCAGGACTCATTTCACATCCACAGGCTCAGCTTGGCAGGAGGAATAAACCTTGTGCCCTCAGCATGGCCACCTGCACTGCTAGAGACTCAATTCTGCTCCATCAAAGCAGGAGCTTGCACCAGGATTTCTCACATGCCTAATAACTAGAGAGCTAGGGAGAGTCTCTTCTTTCCCCCCACTCCTCTAAGATCTCATCTGTGTCCCAAGGCAGAAAGGTTGGAGAGGGCCAATGTACACCCCCAAAAAGACTGTGGAGGAGAGTGATGAGTTCCTGCCCTGGCTATTCTCAAGCTGATATAGGGGGACTGAATTTGTCATAGACCTAAAGTCAATAGTGCCTGGCTCTCAGTTATGTTAAAGTTACTTTATAAAACCTAGCAGCGTAAAGAGGCTCAAAGTGTAATTTATAACTTAGCTGAAGGTGTTTACTTACACTGACCTTAGTGTAAATGTGAATCAGCCTGGTAGGCTCTGTAGATCATTAGGGCTTGTGTAAGAAAACACCCACACTTGATTTGAAGGAACTACTATTAGCCAAGAAATCACAAGCAATAATTCTCCTTTAGTATAAATGAAATAGCTCATACTCATCAGACCAGACAATCCTCATCAGTGGGCAAGGGCTGTAACCACCTAGTCTGTAGCAGAGATTTCTAACGTGTGCAATTTCCAATTGTTGGTGAAAACTTATACAGAGTTGCCAGATATCATTTATCAGCACACACAATGAAAAAAGATTAATTCCATGGAGACAAATATTTTTGGCCCACATTTTTCTCTTAAACCTGATGAGGAGGGTGAGTGGGAAGTATATTTCTTCCCTACTGTCTCTATCACATATAAGGGAGTATAAACCTGTTTGATACAGGAATGCTTTGTTTCGACAGTTACCTAGTGAGCTAATAAAGACAATAACAGGATTAAACGTAGTATTTGAGATTTGAGATTAATAAGTTATTTTATATTTTGAAAGCTAAGCAACATAGCTTTGCCATGTACAGAACAGACCAGAACTTGGCTGCAGTCAGTGCCTTGAGGAATAGACTCCTTCTGGCAATCCTATTCAACAGTGCAAGAAACACCTAACTGTCCTAAACAAGAAAGTTTTCTCCAGAAAGGTATTGTAGGGGAGGGACAAACAAAGCCTTTCCAAGCCCATCTTTACCCTGAAGAATCCTTCCACATTGCTTTATTCACTGAAACGCACAACTGGGAAAAAAAAAACCCCAAACCTCATCGACTCATTTAGAAACAGTCAGACAGGCTTTGGATGTTCCTGTTTAACCAAACTATTGCCTTCAGAAACAAACTCTGCTGTCATTTTAAATTCTGACAGATGCAGTAAACATATTTGGATCCAAACCACATTACATTATGTGTATGCCTTACTGTGGATCAAATGCATTAGTGTTTTCGTAATGTGTTTTACACATGATGCAATGATAACACATCCTTTTGCACATGTTGTAATAAGGCTGCAGATTAATATATGCACAGAAACCAGAAAAACATCTATATCTCTGTGCTCGGAATCAGTTTATCATTCTTTCACATCAATTGTAAAACTACAATTAAATTAATTAGGAGCAGAATGATGCCAAAGCTGCAACATAACGTTGTCACTTCTGCATGAGGCCCTGAAAATATTCATTCAGGTGTGGACAGAAATTTGGCCTGACCTGTGTTTGCAAATCCTCTTGCATTTGATTTTTGTGAGCACTTGAACCTGCTACTTTTGTAGCAAGGAATGTTCACCAAAAATCTCCCAAAATTAATATTGTAGAATATTTGTGCAAAGTCGAGACTTGTAATGGAGAAAAATTGCACTGGAAAAAAGATTCTGAATGTTAAACATACTCGTTTAGGGAACATTCTTTGCATCCAGCCAAAACAGCTTGAATTTCAAGTATCAATATACTCATGACCAACTGATTGCAAACAAGCTACAGACCAAGAATTATTCATAGAAATTATTTGATGAATCACTCTGAATAAATTTCAATAATGATCAAATGAAAGAAAATTGTGGTCAGATGATGGAAACTTTGTGAACAGAAAAGGGGAGGTGAAATTTATTGAGTTACTTATTAGGAACTATTTGTCCAGCTCTGCCTGCTACCATACCGTAACAGAAAAGCTGTAGGAAGCATCTGTGGAGCAGATGAAAAAGTAGGTGGAGGAGTCCTTGTCCTGTTCTCCTGCCACAAAGCCCATTCAGTCAGGACAGTTATGCTAGAAATATAGCTGCTTCTGCCCCGCTGGCGCAGGGCAATGTACACCATTGAAGGAAAATACATTTTTAACTGAAAATAAAAACCTCTTTTTTTTTCTTTTTTTGTTTTGCCTGTGGAATGATACAAACCATTTTAAAAAGACCAAATTCTCTGAGCACCATCTTTTAAAATCTCGTTAAGCTTGCTATTACAGAAAAGCTCAGCTGATTCAGTAGTGTCCTAACAGTTTCAAAGTGGCATAAGGAAGATCAAAATTTGGTCCTTAGTGGAATTTAAGTAATTTCTACCCAAGCAATTCCTACCCAAGAAAAGAATTGGATCCTGTTCTGAATACATCTGAAACCCAGTTACTTTTGACTCAGTGACTAATAGGGAAGATATATGCTCTCTCTGGAGCTCACATCCAATTCCTCAAAAGGCTCAGCATTTCTCACATTTTCTTTCAGTATATGGTACCTCTTTCCTTCATCTAAGATCCTTGGCTCTGTACAAATATCTATGCATAAGGAAGGGAGATGTATCACTGTTGACAATAAAACTGCAATGCAAAAATACAGCAAGCAGTTTGGTTTACGAGTGCAAATAAAACATTTCACTTCAACACACTGAGGACAGATTTATTTTCACTTGCTTCTTTATGAAATGGCTCCCTATACCACCGCATACATTTGCACACACATGCAGGCAGATTAGAAGAGAAATCATGCTGGTTCTTGGTTACCCCCAGAGCTGCCAGAGAGTTAATGTATGGTCCAAGAAGACTTTTCAAATGGAATTTTAACCTTTTCTTCCAACTGAGATTCATGGATTCGATTCCTGTCATCACTGAAGCCAACAACAAAACTATTGTTTATTTCTGTGGGAAAAGGATCAGGTCCCTTATTAGCAATTTTGGCTTTTTTCAGAATCATGTATTTTTTTATTAAAAGGAAATAAATCCCTATCTGCATTTAATCACACAACTAGCATGAAAATGAACTCAATGAATAAAAATGTCAGGAGTGGGAAACGATAGGGTTCTCTCTTAGCCAAGTTTTCTGTCTAAAATTAGCCTGCCTTTCTGGATTTACTGCTGTTATTAAGTGAATGTCCTTTTGACAATAAAGCAGTGCTTCTTGGATTTAGACAGTGTTGTGAAGAATATGATAAAGTGCTCTGTGATGTATGACTTTGATTGACTCGGGGGACCTTACTGTTTCGATGCTGTGGTCTGTTCTTTGTTCACTAGATGAAGACTTTCTGTTCATTTAATACTCAGTTCAGGACCAGAACTTGGAGAAGGATGTGTGTAAAGATGTAGAATACCTTGTTTCTGCCATGCTAACATGATGAATTATAGTGTATTAAGGAAGTGTTGACACATGTGGGAATAAGCTCTTGACATGCTTGCCAGTAATTAAGGCACATTGTATGTAAAGTCACTAAAAAAAGTTGGAGGCTTATTCTTTGTTATAGGGATGGTTTGCCAAGTGGTGTTATTCATAGTCTTGATGGAAAATACTTGTATCTTCAAAATTGTTGTGGTTCACACAATAATGAAGGCAATAGACAGCAATTCGTTAGTATGAAAATTTTTAATGTTTCCAATAGCCGGATAGGTAATCATTTTCCTGCTGGAGAGGAAAAGTGCACTAAGACCAGTGCCTCACTGATAAATCACCTGAGCACTACCAAAGTGGTCACAGGGCTTGAGGAGCTGTTACTCAAATGTAAGGGACTCTGCATCCTCTGTGCAAGCACCCCGAGCCTGCCCCTGAGACCTGCTCTCCACCTGCACCTCCTTGCACTTACAGCCAGGGCCATGAATTCCCCACCTCCGGCTCCCTGCCAGCATGCCAAGGGCAGTCTCCATGCCCAGAGGAGGGAGACGATGAGTGCCTTGCAGGAGCCACAGCTGCCCTCCCTGGTTCCCTCATGGACCACAGGGGCTCAGCCACAGCTTCAGAGCACAGCCCTCATGCCCACTGCAGGCTGCCCCCTCCTAGCCCCAGGACATCATCCATCCATCTCCATGGACCTCGCGCAGCTCTGGGGCCTGAATCTCCTCCAGGCTTTATACCAGTAAGATAAGCATATTAGTCTGTCAGACACCTTGTGCAGGGAATGGATCAAGATATCCACATAATGCATTATGTTATCCTTCTACCCTGTGCTCATTCTAGAGAAGTTTGTCCAATTCTCCATGCTCCAAATGGATGAGCCTGCCCCTTTCCTACCAATCCGGGCACCGGTGCTGCTGACGTCTGTCGTGCGGCCCAAGTAAGATTTAAACCGCTCCTTGGTTTTGTTCCTATCATTAGTGAAAGGTGCACGCCTTTCCATCATTTCAAGGCGCAGGGTCCAGCAGGGAATTGACACAGTACCAGTTTCCTTAGCTTCCCCCAGGGAGTCTGCTGAGCTCATTGTAATGCAGACTGGCCCTATCCTCCCTTTCTTGCTTTAGGATATTTTGCTTCCTTTCCTTCTGAATAATTTTCTTGAAGACTGAAAAGAAATTATGAGACATTTCAGCCAACTCCCTGCTAAATCCTAAGATATACCCTATTTAGATAGTTCTTTAATGTGTAATGCATGCATTTAGCAGAAAAGTTTTACTCAGGGAGTTGGCAATTAGTGTTTAGTAAATGCTGAACAATTTGGGCTGCAGAGAGAATTTAGTACTCGATTGAAAACTACAATACACCAACGAAGCACAGACATTAGAGAGACGGAAGAGAGCTCATAGGCTGCCAGTTACTCTAGCATTTAGTATGAATAAATGCGTATCTCTCAGTGTAGAATTTCTCAACAAGACCGTGTACAAGTATGACTGCTGAATACAGAATATTGATTCTAAAAAGCTCATGGAAATATGGCGCAGCGGGTGTCGCAGGTCTGTGCCCATGCAGGCACGGTTCAGCTCCCTGGAAAATACAACATTCTGGGATTCAAAACCATCCTTGGATGTTGGGGTAACACCATTAATTTATAAAGCAACTGGCACTTTCACAGACAGCACAACCAAGCAATAAACTTCTCATAAGACAAAAGTAAACTGGAAATTATTTCGAGGAGCCTTTTAGTATTTCTTTCTTTCTTTTCCACCTTCTGGCATGTGCTTCAATATCAGAACTTCTCCCAGAAGATTTCCCTTTGGTTCTGTGCTTAGACATGAATCCCAATGCCTATCGATTTATCCAAAACATTATTTCAATGAATTGTATTATTTACACTGCCAAGTTCCTTTATATCTTTCCATTGGCCGGCATAGCCTCCACAGAGTATACCAGCCAAATATATAAACTCTACATATGTTTCTACTAGAGCAACTGGCCTCACAATTAAGTCCAATTAGTTCTTACTCTCAAGAATTTAATCACATCTATCATAACACATTCAGTAAATGAGAGTTTTATTTCTCTCCTCTTTTTTCCTACCTCGCTAGAGATTTACTTTGACATTCAGCTCCTGGGACTATACGAACCATCCAGCTCTTTAAGGAAATGATAAAGAGAAAAGGATGGAAAATAAAATCCCAAATGGTGCAACAGAGGTAGGTAGGGAACGATACTACTGCTTCTCACAGTACCAGATCCAAGGGGCGCCCATTAAATCATGAGGCAACCAGTTCAAGGCAAATGAAGATGCAGTTTTTCACGCAGTACAGGCCAACTCCCATAACAGATTGCAAAAGAGGTTTGTGGAAGGCAAAGGTATAAACGTGGTCAAAAAAGGATTATCCAGATTAGTGGAGAATAAGCCATTAGTGGCTATAAAAATGATGGCTTAGCTGCAACCTGAGACAGACTATGGGAAGGGTGAAGGGGGGAAGCATCCCTCCAGCCTGCCCTGCTCTCCACTCTTCCCACTCAGCCACTGTTTACTCCTGTTCAAAAAACTATTAGATTACAGTGACTTTTTGTCTGACCCAACCAGTCTGGCAGTCCTAACTCTCCTGTATTTTCAGCATGAAGGTATTATTTTGGGTGGCTCATTGCACAAAGATGCTAGACTTTAAAAAAAATAAAAAAAGAATGAAACATAATATAGACTGTTATGTTGTGGAAAGGCTGAAGATGTGCTCTCATCTACAGCTCTGGAGTCCTTTTTGATCCTGTTTAACAAGACATAGAAGACATTTAAAAGGTTCCAAATGCTGCAGTGAAAATGATTCAAAGAATTAATAGCATGGGAGGGAATTTCTACAGGAGATATAAGTAAAAAAAGAATAAACAGGACCATTTATTTTACAATGGACAAAGGAAAACATATGTTAGAGATATATAAAATACAGTGTGTGTAGAAGTCCAAGAGTACGTTTCTATCCATGCTCTTCGAGAATAAAAAAATGCACTCAAAATGAAACAAAATGCAACAAGTGAAAGAAGACAGATTTGTTTGCAATTCCCAAATACCTTTTGAAGATTACTGCTACCACATATCTTTGAAATAAACATATCCATAGCAAACAGATTTAACTGTTTTCTTAGGGAAGAGTTTTTTCTTTTCTGTTTGCTCTTAAAGGGTTTCAGCCCTGTTTTCACTTGAAAAAAAATCAGTACCGTTGACATTTTTCATTTTTCAAACTAAATTTTGAAATGCATTTTTAAGCCATAATTTTTTAACAGTCAGAATGAGGGTTAGGAAAGAACCTTATTTCTTCTCAGCTGGCATTGGGTTTTGTATGCTTTTTTGTTCAGTATTGGGCTGTTTCATTTTTTATGGGAAAAAGATTTTTCTCAAAATGGGCTAAACACAAAAACATCAGCAATGTTGCAATTTAACTTTCAAAAATATCATTTTGAATTTTATTGTCACAAAAATGAAAATGAAAAAACAGAAAAGGGTGATACATGAAGGAATTCTTCATAACAGACAATTCCTCTTTTGGAAATATCGATCAAAGTAAATGCTTTGAATTTGCTTTAGTTCATAAGCTTCAAAAAGAGATTAGAGACAGAAGGAACAGTAGGACCACGCACATTGAGAAGTGGTTATGCAGAAGGAAAGGGCCATAAATAGGTATGGTTCTCTTTACAGCCAGCCATTGGTTTAATGTAATACTAGAGAATAAGCAGGTAAGCGCAGAAAACTGAGTTATGAGTAACTCCCAAAGAAGTGTTGTAGCTGCTGTCAGTGATGCTGGGATATTAGTGTAGATGAGCTATTAATAAAATACAATTTAGCATTTCCTAGCTAAGGTATTTCGGCATTTCTAGCAGGTATTTATGCCTAGTTTTGAGTTTGATCTTCTAATCCTTATTCGAGTGAATAAACAGTGTCCAACAAACAAAGAAATGCTGGTGGATCATCTCCTGGTGCTCTCACTTGGACTTTATTGGGTCAAAACTTTAACTGAAGGTAGAGACAGTTTTGCCTGAGTAAAATCTGAGCAAGGACTTCCAGGTCTGTCCCAGTGGGACTGCTCTCAGGAGTAAGGGTTGAATTGTTATACCACAAAATACCAGCTGTAGTTACGTTAACCAGGATAAAGTTTCAAGGGGTATCCAATCCCAATGCCTCAATGTAAAGCTAATCACCAGCTGGACTACAGAAAAAATTTCCCCTCTGGTATAATATCGCACAATTATATGCATTATGAGGGTTTAAAATCTGGCATTGGCTGTGCTATTGTTGGAACTTGGATAACCACTCTAGTTCCAACAAGAGGCCATTCATCTGCACTAATTTGTAGGTTAGGGAAGGTTTTAAAATAGGAAGTCTTTTCTTATGCAAATAGGGACATGGTAAGAAACCAGGGGCCTGCAGGCAGCGATCTGAGGCATCACCAGATCACAAAGGATGAGCGTCACCAGGCCCACGCACCAGGGCAACCTTCAAAACCAGGCTTTCATGGCACCCTAGTGTAATAAAAACCTTAAGTCTGGGCCTCTACGCAGGGATGAATTTAACTTAGATTTTGTATCCAGCTTCTAAAATATTGCTAACAACCCTCCAGTCCAAAGAATTGGGAAGAAGGAATAAAAACAGAGAAATTGATCCTAATAAATTATTCTGCTGAACAACTGTTTTCATTGCTTTCCCTGGATTCACACATGACTGTATTTGAAGTATTCAGCAAACTCTTTGTGCAAGCAATGAACACTTTTGCTTTTGATCCATGACTCTGGGTTGTTTTAGGGCTGTGCATCAGACATGTAAGACACATGGCATCAGTTTGCTTTCTATGGGCTGTCCACCACAGCTGACTTTAGCTTAAGGCTACCCTGGAGAGAAAGAAGTTCCTCTCTGCCATATTGCTTAAACCTACATCTCTTCTTGAAATCAGAGAGTCTCTGTCTTATCTTCACTGACCAGGGAGCTGGCCCCTTCCACTCCTTTCAGTTTTGAATTTCCAGTGGAGGAATCATTCCCCTGTAGAAATCTTGCATATATTGTCTGCTGTATATGAGCTTCCTGCTCTCAGTCATGTCATGCACACTCCCTTGAACCCTCTGGGTACCCAGGGATGATCACTTCCATACATCATCAATAGCCTTTGGGAACATCCTGCAAGACTGATATGAAAGGGCAGGATGATGACATAGCCTCTGCTGACAAATACCTACATGGGGTACCTTGAACTCTGCTTTTTCTGTACCTGCTGCCTCAAAGTGGGCTTTGAACAGAAATCACCATGTGGTTTTCCAGCTGTGCTGCTCAGCCCATGGTCTCATGTGCTATAAGCTGGCATTGCAAGCCTGGGCATGATCACAGCTATCACCTCTTGCTGAGGAGGCATGAGAGAAGCAGAGCCCATAGCACCACGAGCAGAGACACTGCGATCTGCAGCTCCTTGTTTAGTAAATGTTTCCTAATGGACCTACCTTGTCCGTTGGAGATGTGAAAGCAAAATCTCAGCTTCACGTCATCTGAGTGTAAACCATTAACACAGACCTTATTTATTAATTTTAAAATCAGCAGGAGCCTTGACTTGTCATGGGAAATTCTGATATTTCGTGTAGGTAAAGAGGAAGATGATGTCAAACTTTCTTGCAAGAAGAGGAGGCTGGATTCCAGACATAATTTCACTCCTCCCCATGGCTGTGATTTGCAGGGGAGTATCACTCTGTGGGATTGCAGCACACTAGTCACACTTCCAGCCCCAGCTATTTCTACTCTTAAACACTGGGAACTCTTTCTGTACCTTCTTCTTCTACCTACTTAAGAAAAGCAATCAACCTTCCAGAGTAAAATTTAAATGCAATGAAAAATACTTTGATAGGTGTGAAGAATAATGTAATGCCTTTCGTAGCCAAGTATCAAAGCACCAAGTATGTATTCCCAGCTTATATCACTAAGGTTATAAACACATCAGATGTTATAAACACAGTTCCCATAAGTGTAAGACAATAACCAGGGTAGACAAAACAGATAAGGTCTTTGGCAATGATGCAGAATAGGGCTGTTTTGCAGTTGGGTGGAAAATGGTGTATTGATGGAAACATTGGATAACATTACGGTTCTAATTCAATACTTTATATCCCCAAAGTCAGCAGGGTGTTTTCAGACAACAGCTACAAATGTTAACCATCCTGCTAATGTCCGAGTTCAGCATGGCACAACTTACCAGAAAACAGATCTTCTAGAAAGACAGTATAGCACATACTAAACACACTAAAAACTGAGACGTCTCCAGAGTAACTCAATGGAGAGTGCCCTTACAGTGGGGATATTTCACAGGAGGCCCATTTGCATTTACCTTCATTATTTAATATGTTTATTTGTGATCCAGTATAAAAAATCTACATCCATTCATTGCAAAGCCTGCAGATGACACAAAAATCATGGAGTAGTAAATAATGAGAAAAGCAGATCCGTTCTACAAGCAATCTGGTTTATACGGTAACTTGAGCTCACTAGAAAAATAAAACCAACATATTTTATTATAGAGTTAAACATAATTCTGAGTATCCCAGATAGTTTGTACGCTGAGGATGTGGGCTATATTTTAGAAACAGAGACTTAGAAAAGGATTTAAAGGTCATGGCTGATAACCAGTTGAGCTGCACAAGAGTTCCCCATGCAATGCACTGACAAAGAGAGAGAATGTGATCTTGGTATGTGCAGGCAGGGAACTATAAAACACAAGGATGGAAAGGCAGATGCTCACTGTACCTTGGAATATTAATAGTAGAAGGAGAGTACGTCCAGCTCCGATATATATATTTTAAAAAATACTATTGACAGACTGGAAAGTGTTCAAGAAAGAATTACAAATATACTTGCAATTGGCAAAAGGTGTTAGTGAGATACTAAAAAAAAAAACCAAACTCAATTCATTTGATTTATCCAGTAAGAGAATGAATGGTGATTTGTCTGTGGTTTATAACAGAGGTGTCTGGGTATTCTATTTCAGCAACAGAAAATGAAATTTCCACACAAATTTCTATAAAGAAAAAATAATGTTAATTTTCCTTCAGGACAAGCAAAATGAAATAGTTCACTGTAAGCCACTCCACCTCAATTTGTCCTGTTCAAGGAAACTTTAAACTTCACCTTCTTGTGAATACATTTATCTGCAGTGTAGGTACCTGTTTTCTCCTACAGGCCAGCCACGGGGTAATTTGTCACTTAATTCAGAGTTGTATATAACATTACAGGAGCTGTAGTCCAGCCAAGAAGCCTCTGCCTAAGTTGAATAAGGATAGCGTTTGTTCAGGCTATAATTCCCAGGAGCAATGCAGCATTATGGGAAAATATTTGTTTTTAATATTGAACTGACACAAAAGAAAGCCCTGATCAATCAGTTCAGTAAATTCAAACAACAAAGGTCCTACATTAAAGACCTTGTTTAGATTTTGTTTAGATTTGTTTGTTTGTATGTTTCCATTCTGGGTTTTCTTTATGTTAATAAGGCAGTTTTTTGGTATAATTTGGATTGAAAACAAATGTTGACAAGTCGTATCTGCCTACTGTGTGAAAATTCCAAATTTTGTTCGGTCTTAGCTTGCAAGTAGCTGTATTATATTTCTGATACCAGGGGGATCTCTGAATTAGCAGACAGAGGCACAACATCCAGTAGGTGGAATCTGACACTAGATTAATCCAAACTAGATAAATGCCAAGAATTTAACAAGGGAGAGAATTAAACACTACAACAATTTATCTAGGAATGGGGTAGACTCTACCATGTGTGGTATTTAAAGACGGGCTATCTCCCTATCTGTTCTAGCTGGTGATCCAATCCCACAGGCTGTGTTGTAATAGATAATAGCAAAAATCCCTCCAGCCATAACATCTAAAAATCCAGGAAGCAGCATTGCAGGGAGAGAAACTGCTAGAAACCCTCTGTTTTCAGGGCCAGAGAATAGAGATGGTTACATTATACCACTGAATACCTTCCCTTGTCCATCCATAATACAGCTTCAGTATAATTAAACATTTCATAGAAATACCCTATAATTGCTCTGTGGTTTGAGGCCTGACTTAAATCTAGACATCGTAACTGGTGCTCTCTGCCTCATGCTCGAGGAGCCTTTTCCTTGCTTGCTTACTTTTTGATACTCAGTTCCCAAACAAATAACCTTGCAAATGGCCTATTCTGGCTCCCAGACCAGAGAAGGACATTTAAAGCCTGATAAGAATATTTTTAATTATGTTTAATTAGTATAGAAGTATTAAATGAGAATGCTATACAGCCACTTCATAAAAAATCAAAGTGAAAATAATGCTGGCACCATTGCTCACCTCCAACAACGTTGCGCTATGAGTTGACTCCTGTTTTCTGGGGGATGTTGACACAACAGGCAGAGATGAAAGCCTCCAATAAAAAGAGTGGGATATTCTAAGCTCAAGTTAATCCATCCAGAGAACAGGAAAACCTTTTTCAGTAACAAAATAGGCTTTCTTAAGGTCAGTAATAGCAGACTTCATCGACTGACAACAGCTGAACACAAAGGAAGTGTGACTTTTCCTTTTTCTTTGCTACAGCTCAATAGTTTTGTTTTAGCCTGCCGGTCAGTTTGTTTACAAGAAAAACCTGTTGTGCAAAGAGTATCTTTCCTGGTGCAACATGTTCCGATATGCCAACTGAAATGACTCTGCACTCGCTGCGCTACCGAATAGCCTTTCACATGACAGAGTGTTGGAGCTACGTGTGCAGTGATACAGCAGGGGCTAGTTAAGGTTTCCATATATATATTGCATTCGAGCAGAGACCGGCCTCGCTGTAGGTTTTCCCTCCGCTATTGCCAAATGACAAAACATTAAAAGCTCAGCAGCACACAGCACCATTAAACTGACTGATGGCAAGAAGACGTCAGAAAACACAGTTCTGTAAATCTTTCCCTGCACATATAAAAACAGGTCTCAGATTTCCCTGCCCCCTCCATACACACATGTACACATGCATCTCATAATTTCCCAGGAAGCCCAAACAAACTGCATTACATTTGAAGCACTACCTCACAAAACAAAGCCCTGAACATCTTATTATTCAAATACTTGAGCAACGTTCATTATGAATTCTTACAACTAATTTCTTCCTTTTTGAAGTGCAGTAGGAAAATAACAGTCTCCCACTTTAAAGACGTGGAAACAAAGGGAAAAAAAGAGGCTGATGTCACCAGGGTTTTGGAGGCAGAGCTTGTGTGAGATGCAGCTAGAGGCAAGGGCTCACGTATCTGGGAAAAACTCTCCCAAACGTCCATGGGAGCTCTTCACCCACAGCTGAGGAAACAATGAAAACTCAAAATTTCCCGGGTCTGGTCTCACTCTGTGCTCAGCCTGAACTGCTCTAAAATTAGACCTATTTTACAGACTCAGCTTCAGCTGCCGCAGGAAGCACAGGCAGCGCATGCTAGTCTTGCAAGATTATTATTAATAATAAGGGGGAGGCACTCCCAGGCTGGGGGCAGCCCCGCACCCCAGCATGTGCGGTGGTCAGTCCCTGTGCGGACCCACTCACCATCTGCGACGACTGAACAGAGCAAGGGTGGAGCAACACAAATGTTGTTATTATTAGCCCTCACAGGGGATTTTTTTTCATACAAGCTGTCCATTTGTTTGGTAAATCTGAAATGGCCAGCAGAAACGTACTGCCGTCAATGATGCTCTTGTTGGAAAGACTTCCTCGGGCCCACCGTGGTGTTTCTAGGAGGAAAAGCCCCTCCTGGAGAAACCACAAGCCACCCCAGGTCCCGCAGGAAGGTGGAAGATGAGGCCCATTTTCCTGCATGACCTAACCCCCAGTTTAGCTTCAGTCAGAGTTTTGGTTAGTGCAAGCAGTGTTCAAGCAAGCTTGCAGTCCTAACAAGTGAAAATAAAGACATTTGGATACGAAGCTTTGGGTCACCCCCTGCTCATGCTCCTACCCCAGGGTGGACACTGGCAAGACCCACACAAAGGCTGGCTGAATCCCACTCCCAGCACTACCTATGCTTCCAGGACATCCGCTATACTGCCCAGAGCCTAGACGTACCCAATGGGGATGCAAGGAAGGAGGAGGCAGGCACATATCAGTGCTGTAGGGCACCCTCTCCCACTCTCACATCTCCTGAGAGTTGGCCTCCTAGTCCATCATTAACATTTCCTCCTGGTCTGCATGATGATTCATAAGGGGTAGCTCTGGTAGGAAGCATGGACCCAAAAGATGTCCACACCCCATGCTGCTGGAGGAAAACAGCAGCACATTTTGCACCACACTATGTGTTGGACCTTCATGAAGTATGACATTTCTCCCAGGTACAGCCCCTCTTATACACTTTCTCCCTGGATAAGGTGGCTCCACGTTGCTTTTAATGAGGGACAGTAGTAATAAAAACATATAGCGCTTCCCTATGAAACAGACTGTTATCACACTAAGGAATTAAGAAATTCACTTTTTCTGCAGTGTTCTTAGGAACATAAAATGTTGATGGTCCTGAGTGCGAAAATGGGATCTTTTCTGAGGCTCAGAAAAGGACCGGTTTAGCCTCTGGTCCTCAGAAGCAGCATGCAGAATCCCCCACTTCCCAGCCCCTTGCTTTAAAAACATTGGTTTAACTGCTAACCCAGAGCCCAGGCCCAGAACATCAAAACAATCCTTCCAAGCATTCAATAAACAATGACAGTCCCCAAAATAGCTTTCTAGTTTTCTTATAATGTACTTCCATGCATCAACTTATGTGACCTTGAACTGGTATCGTTTCTCACTTGGGAATTTTCCCTTAGCATTTGTTGCTACAGCTCTTGAAGTATGAAGAATGAAGTGCTGGACTCTTACACTCCTTCGTTTCCTCCTTTCATTTATTTTGGGTTTGATGGGGAAAACATATGAATGGATATGTCATTACAGGCAGACAATCTGATAATCACTAGTTGATAGGACAGTGACACCAGAAACTCTGTCTGTAGATGGTTCATTCTCTTCTTGTAACATCATGAAACTGGAGGGGTCGGGGGTAAAGGCACTGCTTTTTTTATTCCTTTCCAGAAATGCTACAGCCTATGTCCACCATGTTCAACACTTTTGAAACAGAGATTTTGGAGTATGTCAGGGTTTGGTTCTTTTTTTTTTGCTTTTTTCCAATCACTACCCAAAAACTCTTTTCAGACCTACACAGTAGGTCATTTCTGTGGATTTGGAGCATTCGTTCTGATGGTCCTTATGGGTCTTAAACAGATGCTGTATTTCACAAAGCAGTTATACGTTTTCCCAGGATGCAAAGAGGGGATCCCAAAAGTCTCACTATCATTTCTTCTGTAGGAAAGGCAAGGTCAGCTATCAGCCACATCCTCCTTGTACAAGTGGGCCCTGCTGCTTGGCAGAGGAGATGCTCCATGGGCACTGAGTCATGCTACAGAGGCTGGCTACAGAGGAGGTAGAGGAGCTGGTCTTCCCATGCACTTCCTTACTGTCACCTCTTTCAAGGCCTTCTGTTGCTCTCCTAGTTCCTTTTTTGCTTTTCACTGGTGGGATCACCTTAACTATCGGCTAATTCAGCTGAGGACCAGAGAGGGGACAAAGAGCCTGACAGCCATCCTTCTGTGCTGGCAGAGGACAGAAACTCACCAAGGGATGCAGTGCCTGATCACTGGAGGGGCAAAGGGATGAAGATCTGCCAGACCAGCCTCGCCTGCCTCCTAACTGGGCTTCCAGCATTTGGCAGTGGTGCTCCAAGGAGGACAGACATGGGCTGCACAGCAGCTCCCTGATGAAAGCACCTGCAACTTCTATGAAAGCTGACACTCGCTGCCTGCGGTGTCCCTGGGACTCTGGATCCCAAGGCCCTGGTTTACTGCAGGAGCTGTGAAGGACAGCCTCGGGCTTCACAGCAGGAAAAAAATACAAGGGATCAGGTATACAGAGGCACCTCATAAAGTATCCCTTCAAACCACATGTGGATTTACAGGAGGGAAGTGAGTGGCCCTCAGGGGGCTTTTGCTTGCCTATTAGTGCTGGCCAGCACGGGGTGCACACCCAGACCCTGGGATGCAACTAGCTATGCAACTCCATGACTTCTTTCAAGCACAGACAGGCAGCCACACACACACCTCTAGGCTGCAGCGGGGCTGTGTGGGAGTCCGCTGCTACACTGGGTCGGGCAACAGCATCCTCCAATTTCCCTTCCACTGAGTTCCTTAACTTCTGTCCTGCACTGGGGACATGTGGGATCAACCTCAGGGGATACCTGGGACAGCCAGGGCTGTCCTCAGCCCTTTTCTGCCCCAGGTAAATGTGGGGCTGGCAAGCAGGCACATCCCCATCAAGCAAAAAAGCCTTAGATAAGCCTGGAAACAGGTAAAGACAGAAGGCATGTAAAGAAGAAGAAAAGAATAAGGCAAGAAAAGGAGGAAGAGCAGAGTGGAAGAAAAGGAATGGGGAAAAGGGCTGGAGGGGGAAGCTCCTTTGCAGAGACAGGGTGAGGTAAGCAAAGTGGTTCTTCTGGATCATATGGGGATGCAAAGGAAGAAGAATTGTAAAAGAAGGAGAAAAGTAAAGGAAGGAGGAAAAACAGGAGATGGGGAGAGGTAGAGGAGAAGAAGGGATCTGACTAAGGGAGGAAAAAAATAACATCAGAGCAAAGAAATTCAGGGCAGGGGAGGAAAACTATGTACTGGAGGAGCTGAGCAGGGGAGCAGAGTGGGAGGAAATAAGCATCCAAATGAAGAGAGATAAAAGCAGAATGGTCCCAGAGGAAATGAACTGGGCACTCTGAAATAGTGTCAGACATAAATAAATCAGACAGGAACATTTGGACACTTGGAAAAATGGGAGGAAAAATACAGTGTGATATACAATAGCAGGAAAAAAGTGGGGTGATGGCAAGGGAAAAGAGGGGAAAAAAACAAAGAGAGAGAAAAAGAGGGAGTGAGCCAGATAGTCCAAGCAGTCCCGACATATTTACATGCACACTTTGAGGTGTTTGCTCTAATGAGCAGTTAGGGCAGCAAAGAAAGTACAGAGTAATGCAATCACATCATTTATATGGGCAAGTGGGGATTTTGCAAGCCGGAAAATATATGCACACAATAATTGTGGGTGAAAGTTGGGAGGCCAATAATTACAGCAGTAAATCATAATCCTTTTAATATATTATCAGTTTGATACCCAAGCAATAAATGCATACGCATATGGTTTTTGTGCTTAAGAAACGGCAGGAAACTTGACTGCTAAAACAAAGGCAAGGGAGAAGCTCAGTTCTCTCTCTCATTTGAGTGAGGGAGTGTAAAGAAATCCACTCCCTCTCTCTCTCCCCCTCTCTGTGATGGCCATCATTACTACAGTTGGCTGGGAGTTTCACAGCACAGTTATTTTCTAATGGGAATGCACTTACTACAAAACTGAAATTTTCCACAGGAAGATTTTGATTTTGCTATAGAGAAAAATCCTATGAGAAAAATTTGAACCAAGTGTTTCATTTTGGGTGACTTTACTTCAAGCCAGAATTTTAAAAAATCGATATGAAACTTTTTATTACATTACTATTAGTGGAACCTGAACATTTTCAGTTGGGAACAAAACATCTTTGAAATTTAGCAAACCAGTTTACTCTACATTTTGTTACAGTCATTGTATCTGTAGCTTTGTAGTGGGAAACACACCTGTGTGTGTGCATGCATGTGTGTGTGCATATACATTTCCCCATAGGAAAACAAACAAGTGAACAAAATTGAGGGAAATAAAGAGAATAAACAAACATTCAGAGTTTATCGTAATTTTGAGCTGATTGTAAATGAAAGTCTGGGTCTACCAGGCCATCTGTGTATTTCTTTTTTTCTGATGGAATTTGGTGATCCTCTGGCAGGGAGAGAGGAGGGAAGGTTATTAAGCAGTAATTTAGAGCAAGTCTTTAATAAGAAACACCAATCTATATTCTGAAATGGTGAAAGGTAGGAAACCTACCATGATCTTTAGTAAGCAGTCCCAGTGATTAATTGTCTTCTTGTTTAAAAATACACCGCTTTCTTCTCTTCTGAGGTTGCCCAGTTTCATCTTCCGGCAGTTGGACCTTATCACATCCTTTGTCTGCCAGAGCAAAACAGTAAGCTGTGATCAAATTTCTGTTCCCCATGTACACATTTATAGATTGTGATCAAGTCATCTCTCAATCTTCTCTTTGTTAGGTAAACAGAGTGAGCTCCTCAGTTCTATCACAATAAGACATGTTTTCCAGACCTTTCATCATTCCCATGCCTTTTCTCTCTTGAACCCTCTCCAATTTTTCCAGCATCCTCCTTCAATTGTGGAAATCAGCACTAAGAACAACATCCCACAGTGGTGTCAAAGGCAGATGTAGCCTCCTGCTTCCTATTTATCAGTCTTAGGACCAGCTCTTTAGAGGACAGCCTCCTCCAGCAGCTCCTGCTCAATTCTCACACAAACCCCCAAGTCCCACCTTCTTTGTAGATTCAACGGCCACCTCCACCAAACACTTGTGTTTGGTGCAGTAGGGAGGTTTAGAGGTGAGTTGTGGTGTCCTCCCCCCAACCCCACTTACTGCATATGGGTGCAAGTCACCCACTCAGGTTTGATTTGTGGGAACTGGATTCCTGCTGAGGGAAAGCAGTCAGGAAGTTGCTCCCCAGTGTGTACCACATGCATCCCAGCCACTGCTGCAGGTGTTAGGCTCTGAACCAGCAACTGATTATCAGTCTGGGGGACTCAGCTAAATCTGATTTGACATCAAACACTGCACCGCATGTAGAGACCCCAGTGTGAGTTGCTTTAATCTGCTACTCCACTCCTATTCAGCCAAATAATCTGCTAATGTAGATATGGCTAGTGATTCCAGGAATCTTACTGAAATCCTACTAAAAAAAACCCACTTTTGCTCAAATTCAGCTTCTCAAGTAATCCAGGAGATTCTCTATTCATGTCTGTATTTATCACTCTGTTGACTCTTTTTTCTCCTGCATGGCTTTTTAGGAATAATTATATGTAATCTCCAAGAAAAAGCTCTTGAATAACAGAAGGCCAGCTATTACTTGTTTGAGGACTCCATTCAAAACACCAAGTAAATGGTAAATTTCCATCAGCAATTGCATTTTCAGACCAATCAGTGTGCCAGCATTTAACCCACTTTCAGTGTGACATGCCATTTTCATATCTGTATAATTAAGATTTATAACTAAGGAAGCATTTGTTTTCTTAATCAAATTTTCATCATATGCCAAGCTAAATGCCATACAGAATTCAAAGTACTTCACATCAAATACTATTAGCTGCATTGACCATAATGATAATCTTGTTTTAAAAAGGTATCAAGTTAGTTGCATAAACATTTATTAAAAGGTTTTCACTACAATAATCTCTTTCACAGAGTTATTAGCAGAGTCTGACATCAACTTAATTTCTCTAAGACCAGAGAAAGTCAAATGGAAATACACAATTGGTGTTCTCATCCCATACGTGTCTTATATATAAGACTGTCTTTCCAGTCCTCTCAAACTTTTCTAGTGTTCAATGTCTTCTGGAAAACCATTATTTATAGTCAAAGGAGTTTCTTGACTTGTTCTTTTCAAACTTGTGGACAGAAGTTGTTCAAGCCTCTCATTTAACATACCTACTTTAGTAGCTGCTGTTTAAATATTTTCTTAAATTATTGTTGTAATGGAAAATACATCATCACTACTGCAGGATTATATATTTTCAGCTGTTTTTTTCCAACCAACACGGAAACCTATTCTTGTCTTTTCTGTGTTAATATAAATAATTCCACCATTTCTATCCATTGAGACAAACATCACTGATAGGTTTTCCCTAACATACCTCAAAAACTTCTTGTCCTTAACTTATATACCCTTTAACTCTGTTGGGCAAATACCTCTACTTACATTTCTCTTGCTTTCCTTATGAATTTATCACCATTCCTATCTTCTGATTTAGATTAATTTTTGTTGCCTCACTCTTTTTTCCAATTGTTACATGTGGGTTTTTATATAGTAGAACAGCTTTCACTTAAGCTATGCTGTTTTGTTTTATAACAAGTATGGCTTTTTAGTAAAATGTTTTTAAACAGTTTACAATTATCATTCACATTTTTCTGTTTAAATTCTCCCAGTAGATTTGGCTTATAATTGTTTTCAGCTTTACAAAACTGGCCTTTTTAAAGAACCAAGAATGTATATTAGTGGTTTGTATTTTACACTTTTTGCACACAAATACCATCAAGACACGATCTTTTGCACATAAGCAGATATTTGCTTTGGTTCTGTAATCAGTTTCTCTCTATCTGTCATAACTAGATCACTTTTTTGCTGAACTTCAGTGCATTTGAACTGCTAACAGAAGAAATAAAATCTCTGCTCAGTGGTTAGGGTAGGATGGATTCAAGGCTCTGCTCTACATTTGGCAGAGAGGAAGTTTGGACCCTTGCAGTCCTGGGTGAGCATCCTAACCCCTTAATAATGACCCTTTGAACCCACCCTCCTAACAAATCTATCCTTTGTTTTCCAATTTTATTCTGCCTTAAAAAAATAGAGTTTTAAATGCTCCTAGATTGTAGTTAATTTTTGTGGTCAAAGTTGCATGTTCATTTTCTTACTATTAACACCTAGAATGAGAAAAATATTCAGACTTCCTCAAAACGATATTTTAGTTATGTCACAAATTATTATCAACCACTTAATATTCTATTTGTGCAAATTATCTCACCTAGCTTTGGTACAGTTGCATGAAACATATGCCCAGTTTCCCAACACTGATGGGTCAGAATGACTGAACTTGTCATTATTATGACTTCAATATCCTCCTGGCTATTCAAGCCAATCCCTCCATTAAGAAATTGTTTCCCTTTCCAGTGAGTAAAATATATCCAAACTTTACATGCTTATCTTCTTAGAGAAGGTAGACAAACATGCTCAAAACAATCCTTCTATCTTCAGAGGTGGTCAGCTTGCAGCACCTACCTATGTGCCACTTCCCCACTACTCTCTTCAGGTTGTCTCCCTTTGCTTTAAGGATCAAAATTAATGTCCTAGGAGGCCAACTAACAAATTCAGGGCTGTCATCACAGTGCCTTTTCCTTTGAATCCAGGGTAATAAATCTTAACAAGATCAGTGATTCAAGACCTCCTCAGTTTCTCTGTGTCCTTGAAGGTCTGTACTTGCCTCTGCTATCCCATGCCATCCTCTGCTGAACCTCCAGCACACCATTTGTACAGAGGCCCTTTTTCAGGCCCAGTCCTATCCCTTCAACTGGGCTACGTTCACTCTTGACAGTGGGTCTCAGAGATTTTATTACGTATGCCTGCCTAAATGGCCGCAGTTCTTACTTTCAGATGGATGACTTGCACTCATCATCTGTGTTTTTGTCATTTCTGGCTTAGTCCTGCAGCACATCCTTCACATGGGGCTACATTGCAATTTAATTGGAAGCAGGTTGTGGCGCAGAAGGCAATCACACACCTGGTATGTGCATCTCTGCTCTGGGATCCAGGTCGGCTACTTTTGAGTGGCCTGACTGATTTGAATATGATGGTTTGGGCCTAGGAAGCCCAGAGCCTCCAGGGAAGATCCTTCCTAAGACAAATATTCAACGATGCATCTCTCAGAGATGCAGGTATTAGAAGCACTGATGACTGGATTATGTTCCCTTCAATATAACAGAGAATGTATAGCCAGCAAGATACTCCCAAAAAGCTTCCTAGGCTTCATAAATCCCTTCCTGCAGTCTGACACCATCTGTATTTATTGAATTTTAGGACATGCTACAAGACCCATGTGTTGGAGCAGCTCTTTGAGGAGCCTTAAGAGGACTGGTTGATGAATGAGGCTCCAGTGTTTATTTACTTCAGTTTGGTAGAAGCAGTGAGTCAATTATATTGCATCTTGGTTTTGCAGTTGTAATTTGGCAGAGTGCTTAGAGCCTATGCAGGAACATATTTTATTTATTTTAAATATCTGGAAAAAAATTTGAACAAATAAAATGAAGCAGTTGGTGTAAGATTTATGATGTCCTGAATTTTCCATGATTTTAAGTGGTTGGGTTTGTACATGACGTGTAAGTCAAGTATGCAGTCCATTACCAGTCTTGTCTGGCTTTCAAAACAAAAGGTCTTTTGTTGTGGTGAATCATAGAGAAAGCTTTGCAGGTCCTATTTTTATGATGACACTTACAAGCAAGAATCTCAACAAAGTGCCATCACCCTTCCTGGAGAGGAAGGGTTAGGATTCATATAGCAGATACACGGCTCTCTGTCAGTCCCAGAAAGCCCAACACTGAAAAAAAAATAATTGCTGAATAACTTCACAGTTTTTGCCATAATTTTCCACATAAGGTATCCAATGCATCTGTATCATTCAACAACGAACAGACAGAACCATAAAGTCTTTCAACACCATTCACCCAGTTACGTGCCCCATTAATTTTCCTATCAGATTAATTAACAACAAACTGATTGCCTCCCAAGCCAAGCTCAAAACTGACAGCTCTGTTTGTCATGGTAATGTTGACAGTAAGTTTATGAAAAATACTCTTATTTAATAAAATAAACTGAATGGGTACTAGAACACATCATTTATGGGTGTTGGACAGTCTCGTGAATGTTAACATCTTCAAAGTAGATACTCACTTTAGCCAACTCCTCGCTTAAGTGTCCCAATAAAATATATCCTGAAGTCACTGGGAACCTTTCCACTGGCTTCAGTGGACATTGGAGTAGCCTCTAAAATGCTTTCAAGGCTCAACAGATGAGCTTTCAGAGGCTTTTCTGACTGTTAGGACAAGCTTTTCTTAAAATAAATTCTGATGTCAGGAAGGCTCCCTAACACATTACCAACAAGGCCATGAAATGTTTGGCTGATCACAAATCCTTCCACACCAAACAGAAACCTTCTAATACACTGGAAAGCCACAGCTAGGTCTAGGAAATTCTTATGTAAAGCAATTTAAGGTAAATATGGAAATTAATAGATTAGAAAAGAAATGTGTTGGGTGAGTTATTAACCGAGGTAATCCAGGCCTCCTTACCCATGTGCCACCATATGCTCTACGTTCTTCCTTAAGCTTATCCTAATGTGTTTTCCTTAAGGCTCTTTTCCACTTCCTTAGTTCATGAAATAAAGTAACATTAGCTCGTCTCAGTGTTAACAGATGTTGTGAGGAATTATTTTAAAGTCACTCGTATCCTGTATCTCTCCATATCTTTCAGCTCGATTGCAGCAAATTTTAGGAGTTTTTGTCCAGAAAAGAAAAAAAACTATGGAGATTTACACCACACCCTTGCTATCGTTAAATAAACCCAGCATCAAGTTAAATCACTGCAGTCAAAGTATTTTTATACATTTTAGAAGTCTTCTTGCATCCCCTGTTCTCCCTTGAGCTGGCAGAGATCCAGTCTGGGACACAGCTGTACACTAAAGTGTACAGCTCTGATTTGGAAAATCAGAGAGGGGTGAAACCTCAGGGCAGAGAGAGGCCATTGCATTCACCAGTCCCTGCCTTACAGACATAATAACAAAACTGAAGTTTCAGGAGCAGAGCAAGAGACTGTAGTGGATGTTGATTAATTATCAGTATTATTATTTACTGTTTTTCAGTGGTATCCTTGCCCAAATACAGCCTTCCTAGAAGAGAAACTGCAATCTTAGTCCAGTGGAGAAGAGAAGAAGGAACACATAACAGAGAAGTTTTAAAAGTGCACTTCCAGTAAAGTCAGGTGAGCATCTAAAATTTTGGCTATCTACCTGAAGCCAACATGATAACAGCAACACTAAAGAGCTTCCTCGGTAGGCCTGGACCCAAAACTTAATGAAGGCAGTGGAAAAAAATCACCTGTACTTCAACAGGCTGCTGTTTAGACCCCTGCCACTTCAGAAAGTGCTGGAAGATTCTTTCTGGGAACAATTTGTTTGAAGTTTTTAACGCAGTTTTTTTAAATCCCAGTGATATAAATATGACCCATGCATCATGAAACTCTCAATTTCTCCTTTGCGAGCTCATCTACAGGGATTATTAAGTGTCCTGAGCAGCCAGTGTGTGACACACATGCTTCAGCAGGCTGGCCCCAGAGCAAGGAATTGGCCAGGACACAGCACCGTTGCCACCGGGCTGCTAACATCAGGTTTCTCTGGAGTGGAAATGAGGGTGGGAAGGAGTAGGCACTATCACGAATGCTTCTGCACCCTGGGGCTCACGCTGCAGTTCCAGGCATTGGGGATCATGCACAGGTCCCTACGTTTTGATGTTTCTGTCTTAATGGCCTTGAGACACCACAGCTGGGATTTTGTCTCAAAGACCCACAGTTTTCAGTGCAAAGGTCTCAAATTCAGCCTTCATGGTCATCAGGGAGGGACAAAACCACCCCATTTCTTGCTTATAAAGTTGTCTGTGCTGTGTTAAATTTACAAAGGCATATGTGATCCCGCAATCACAGAAATGCTTTACGGAAAATGAGTTTACTTAACTCTTTTTAGTGTTTGCTTTTGATTTGGGATTAATTCCATACAGTGACTGGCACTCTCACATCTCATTATTTTCAGAGAAACCCCACACTGAAATAGGACTGGGTACAGATCATACTTTCCTCTGATTTAGACACCCCACAATTCCTCCAACATGAACAGCAGGACTGAAGCAGATTCATGTCAGGACAGAATTCAGCCCACTGATGTCAGCCTATACAGAATACCTATACAATATACTGTAAAACCAAGTATTTATGAAGACTGGGCTGTGAATGTGAAGAGACGGGGCTGAATCATATTCTTGTCGTGAATGAGTGATGACACCCTTTTATCCAAACAAAAGAACTAATGTCTACTGGAAGGACAGCCTGGGGCAGTATTTCTTTAGGAGAACAAAGGCACTTGGTTTGTTGTAGCATATGCGGTAGGAGTGCCGACAGATCAAGCAAAAAACACAGCTTAGCTAAAGAAGGACATTTAGATCTGCCCTGTGGATGGGACCAGGGGTCTGGCATTTACAGATTACACATTGGTTACTAAAATAGAAACTGGTGACAAAAGTTTGATAACAATAGCAAGAGGGAAAAAAAAAAAAGGAACATGAAATGCGCAGTTCTCACATGTGGTCACTGATGCAGAAACATAGCTCTCGCTTGACTTAAAGGCCCACAAGATAAGCAGGGAGCAGTATCTGGTCCGATGGCTGAGTGGGAAAGAGGTAGACTTTAGTGCTGCAAGACTTTACATTTCGTTTTACATAGTGATGTCTTCAGCAGCACTTCAGCTGAAGAAAGATACAGCAGGAAGGAGCGGCCTTCAGGGCAGTCTTTAGTTGAGAAGGAAATTACTCAAAATAAAAAATTGTGATTTACATGTCTGTGAGCACCGAGTAGTCAGCATATTTCCTGAGAAACTCTTTCCCTCAAATGAAATGCAGTGACCTATGCCCCCCAGGCTACATTGCTGTTCCACCTGGTCTCTCCATCTCCTGTCACTCTGCTTCGGCTCCAGCAGCCCCTGTGAGAGGACCAGCAGGAACAGAGCAGGCAGCTCTCCTGGGTGAGAGCTTCATCTTTCAAGCTGTGAAGGAAATCTTGTTCCTCTGGGTGCTGAGGAGCATCGCAATATCACATCATTCTGGAGACCTTTCGGTGCCGACCTCCACACCTACGTGGGAATAGCACCAGCTCCAGGGCATGAGTCCTGACTGCAGGGCCTCCCTCCACCTTGCCAAGGAAAGTATTCTGAAGGTGCAGACAAGAGTTGCGCACTTTTGGGCCAACACAGGCCATTTCTTTTGATGGAAAATTGCATGGGGTCCTGCAACACTGGCCAGTCTGGCAGGTTGCTGGGCTTTCAAGCTGTCCCCAGCCATTTTGTGCCCAGCCATGTGACTGCGCACTTGTTTCTCATGAGCACTTGTTTGTGGGATGAGGGCCACCAAACACATGCCCCAGGCATGCAGCATTTGTATGATTTATATGTGTGTTTTATACCACGTATGGGATACATATATGTAATGTAGCCATGGCCCTGCCCTCCCCAGATGACAACATCGTAGTGCAAACATCACGGCATCACTGATGCCAAAACACAAACATCATAAACCAATCATCACACTATTGGGGCCATAAACATCACAACATCAACCCAGGCCCTAACAGGCTTAATTCATTCCTTTAGGCAGTGCTCCAGGAAAAATGACAAAAAAAAAAAAAAGAGAGAGAGAGAAAAAAGGCAAGGGTGGGTGGGTGGCACATGCAGGTGGGGAGTGTGGGCACCTAAACATCCCCATTTCCCCAGGGTCCCCAGGAGGTATATGCACTTTATTAGAACCGGCTCTTCTCATCCCAGATTCATACAGCTCAAATCAGGATAAACTCCTGTAACTACATTAGTCAATCCAGACAGATTCATCCATTACTTAATGCATTACTCAGATTTCAGTAACAGAAGGTATGTGATCTACAGTCAAGTTCTGTTATGCTTGGATGAAAATAAAAACACTAAAAAAAGCTCTTGGTAACTGCACCTGTGAGACAAGATTCACTGATTTTGGGAATGATGGCTAAATGTTTTCTAGCAAGTAATTAAAAAAATATGTGTCTCCATTTACGTTAACAGCTTTGTTCTGATGATTATGTTGAAGGCCTAATTGACTAGCAACAAGCTATCTCTGTCAACAGAAAGCAAAGAGATTTTTTTCCTCATTGCTGTTTCAGCAACTAGGTCTGGTCCTCTGCAATTGTTCCTACAGTAGCAGGACAACATAGAGAAGCTGCGGCTGTTTGTTAGGAAACCAAAACAGTCAGAGGAAAAGAAACAGGTTGCCGAAGTTAAAGCAAGGGATTTATGCCCACTATGTCATGGTCAAAGTTGTTACTGTAGAAGAAGAGAGAAAGAAGGAAAGAAAGAAAGAAAGAAAGAAAGAAAGAAAGAAAGAAAGAAAGAAAGAAAGAAAGAAAGAAAGAAAGAAAGAAAGAAAGAAAGAAAGAAAGAAAGAAAGAAAGAAAGAAGGAAAGAAGGAAAGAAGGAAAGAAAGAAAGAAAGAAAATCTATAGCTGAGTGTTTTGATTTAATCTCAAACTTATCTGTAAGAGTTTGTGTGGGCAGGAGCTTAATTTGTTTTTTTGCCAAGAAACATATCCCAAAGGTTGCAAGTGATTTGGAAACAAAGAAAATGTATTTTAAAAGGTAACAAACCTCCACCACTTCTCACCCACTCTTGGTTTGACACCCAGTTGGGGCACTAGTGAATCCCTTGAGTTGTCATCCATGGTTCTCAGCAGCATGCTTGCTGGCTGCTCCCTGTGGCTGTTTTGGCTGGAGATATCCACGCTGGAGGATAACGAACTGTTTGCTGCTTTGCTGTTGCACCTGAGGAAGGCTCCCTGACCTCTCAAGCCACATCACCAAGGATGGAGCCAGATTCATGATGACAAATGTTTTTCTAGTGCTGCCATCCTGGTTCCTGTTCCTGGCTTCCCATTCCCTCCTCCTCCTCTCCAGCCCATCAGGGCAGCAGCCCCAAGGTGCTCTGTGCCGACGGAGGGAACAAGATGCCTTTGGGGACTGGAGTAAGGACTCTGGGGGGCTCATGCAGGGTAGGAGGAGCTTCCCAGGTTCTCAGCACTTTGTCCCACTGGTGCAATGCTGCTCTCCTCCGGGAGGCTGCTTGGAGAGAATCTGATAAAAGCTAAATCAGAGCTAGAGGTCCTCTAAGTCCCACTAGTACTAACATGCCTGGAGATCTCTTCATGCTACTACTCCTCTGCACCAGCTTGGTACCTCCTCTGCTAACCCTGCCTGATCTAGCCTGCTCTGGTCCACTTGTAGGGACCAAATATTTTGCTTACCCAAGGCTCAAGGCAGCCCTTGGAGTTGGTCCACTTTATTGGTGTTCAGTATGGAGCAGATCAAAGAGCACATGGATTCAGTCAGAGAAGATAATCAACACTGATAACAAGAAATTACTTTAAGGTCATTGTTGAGCTTATACCAAACAAACACTGTGAACCCCAAGCACAGCAAAAGCTAGGAGATCAGCCAGAGCTCAGCTCCATCATTGATCATGGCTATCACCCTCTCTGCAGCACATTTGCAGGCACCAGACAGAGGAACTTACACAACCATACCCTGTGGTCCTGGCTGCTGACTGTCTCTCAGTACTGCCTATGAGCAGGGGGTTTCACCAAACCCTACATGCAGCCCACTGAAATTTGCTGTTGGGATGACACATGCCACTCAGACCCAGTAAAGTGGACCCTTTCAGGCTGACTGTAAATGTCAGTGTAGACATACTGGGAGAGTGTTTGGGAGGAAAGCCAGGAATTGAGTTTGTGGGACTTTGTATCTGCAGTCTTGTCGATGTGTGTGTTGAAATCTCCCAGGATGACAAGTCAGGGTATTTCATCACCATTGTCAACAAGGTATCAGTGAACTCCTTTATGAACCCTTTAGTCTGTAGAGGTCTGTAAATGAGCATAAAACTCTATGTTAGCTTTGGCTCAGGTTTCTATTGTCAGATGAATGAATTCAAACCTTACTCTCAGCCTCCATTAGAGCTGCCAAATCCCACCCAGAGGAACTATCTGGGGCAGCAAACTGCTTTATCAAACCTCTGTGCCCCTGCACTTAGCTGAACTATTTGCCAAGTGCTGTGGATGATCTTGCTTTGCAGAAAAGACCATGCACATTCAAGGAGGTTCACAAACAGTACAGGTGGTTTCTGACCCTCTTCACCAAGTGACAGGTAGACTTCCGCCCTGGGAGACAGTATATTCACTTATCAAGGGCTATCAAACACTCCCATGACTGTAATCAAATTGCATGGGTTAGGGCTTCAGCAGCTCACCTGCAGGAACCTGGAAGTATTGCATTTTTCTCCCACTGTGCATCTGGCTGCATGTTTTCTGTCTGGTTGGTTTCCCTCTTATCTTGCTCTGAACTTTGGCCATGACTGAAGACTCAGTGCTCAAGTGGGTAGCAAGGGTGCTGAGATGGCACCAGAAATCGATCTCTTTGGTTTTGTTTTGTTTTGTTTTTTAGTGAAGTGTGCCTTTTTCACATCTCCTGAGATAGCAGAAGTCACTCCAAACCTAAATGGTAAAACTCCATTGTCAGTTAGGAGAAACCACTGTTCCCTGAGGCTGTGACAGAAATCCTCTCAGAAAGACTCAGACCATTTGGGGGCAGTTTTCTGACACCGATTCAGCCTGTATTCCCATATTCCCTAGGTCTGCCCAAGGATGGTTTGGATCCTACCAGGTGAGTATGTGGGCCCCTAGATAACTAAGCCAACAGCAAGAACGTGAATGCCAACTGTATCCACAGCTCCACAGGAATCGGATAACGAGGGGCACCCCTGGCTAAATGAGCAGGAGAGCAACCATGCTGCTAAGCAAAGGAAAGCACCCTTTTTGCATGCTTATAATGCATGGGTTATATGTAAAAATAGCCACTAGTCAGCAGCACTGTGTTGCTCACATGTGTGGCCAATATGAGGACAAGTTTATTTCCAAGCCCCCTTTCTCCTCTTAGTCCCTTGCATTTGATTTTTATGTGGGTTATCCAAGGATGAAGGTTATCTGAGGACTTATTTTCAGCAACAGATATTTTTAAAGGACTGGAGGTTATCTGAGGTTTAGCTTGAAAATAACAGTACTTTGGAGAGTTTGCAGCCCCACCTAGTATCGTTTAGTTGAAGATATGCCCACATGCACAACTAGTCAATTCACTCTGGTAATTTAACAGCGTTGTTGAATTCCTCACTGATGCAATGGTTTCACTTGCTAACTTTTATAAATAACACTTTCTAAAAATCTCTGTTTACCCAGGACATCCTGGCTAACAGTGTTCTGGCACAGGTTACTCGTTCCTTCATCATTTTGTAACAAGACCTCAGCAAAGCAATCCACACAGACATGAAGTTGTCAGACCTTACAAAACTCCAGCTCAAAACACTGAGTAAAATCTTTCTCAATAGCACTTGTTATCAAACCATATTAAACCCCTTCTTCACCTTCAACTCTGCCCTCCCAAAAGATTCAACTTCACAGTCTTAGGTTTTGTCTTCGAGGCACACAGTGGTCACAGACTGTGACATCTAAAAGTTCACAAGCTGTAGGAAGAAGGGTGGTTGACAAGTGCACTCTGGACATATTAAAGCTATCTACAACAGAGCAAAACCCCATCTGGGCTCAGAGGCTTCCTGTAGACAGATCTCAAAGTGTGCAACAGACTCCCCAAAAGACTAAGGGGCTTGATAAATCTCATTACCAGCAGCTCCATAAGCAAGTACACACTAGTTTGGCTCCTTTTTGCTAATAAAAACCCAAAACAATGTTGATGAAAGAAAACAGAAACTGGAAAAACTGTGACCCCTTCTGAGAGACTGTCACCATGCCTGCTGCTCTCCATGTCTCCAAGGAAAGGAGGAGGGGGCTGCATGGGGCAGGGGTAGTCGCCTTGTTCAACACCAGCTGGATGGGGCTGGGATGCCCTGGTGATGAGAGTGAGCTGCGTCCCAGGCAGCTTTTACACCAGTGGGTGGAGGTACACCCCAGGCCATGGGGTGAGCTGGAAGGAGCTTCTCCTGCAAGGCTTCAGGCAGCCTCCAAAACCATAAAAACAGCCTCAAACCAGGATCCTGTGTCCCTTTACCTCCACATCAGCAAACATCAGCAACTTACCCTTTCTACCAAAACCCATGTTTGCTTTTGTTTTAATTGAGTTGCTGAAGAGAGGACACCGATGTGGCTAGAAATAGCATATTCAGAGGTCAAGAATTCAATCTGTTCTAGAGAGGCCTACCACTGGTGCTCTTGGCAGGGCTTGCGCAGGGCTGCTGTCAGCCAGTCCCCAGGAAGCACTCTCGCTCGTGGAACAAGAGCGGTGCGAGTGGCCAACATTCAGGCTTGGCTGCCGAACCAGAAAAAGGTTTTCAAAACTTCAGCTCGGATCAACCTAAATCATTTTCCCAAGGCACAAAAGGATGGGGGAGGAACTGAAAAGTGTCCTTCACTTCTGTTTCACATCTCACTGCTTCATTTTCAGTCACTGGAATGAAGTGTAGAGGGAACAAAAAGCCAGGCAGGTCCTACCCCTTCTTTATCTTGTAGCCCAACGGTCAAGGAGTCCAGTATATGTGTAATCCAAATTAATTTATTTTTCTCCTTCTTTTGAAGGGATTTGAATCTCCACTTCCCCTATCCATTTAACAAGAGTGTCTCAGAAACCTTCCTCAGGGCATTCTGGGCATGACGCACCAGTCAAAGCCAGCTGGTCCCCAGGAGAGACCAATATAGTCTCTCTCCAGGGTATGTGATGGTGAATAGGCTCATTGGGGCTGGACATGTGGGTTCAGAGCCACTCAGAACTGCAAACCATACCTGGCTGTCTCATGCTTTTGCGCATGCCCTGCTGACTTTTTGATTGCATGAGGGTGTTAGGACATCACCACAAGTTTCAGGAGTGCCCCTTGCACATATAGCTCTTCAAGCCCATGGATTCATGATTCACTCAAGAATGACTGCAATCACATGAATGGAGTGTCTTGTTTCATCTTGCTTTTTTTAAAACTTCAACTACAACTGGAGGGAAACAGTCCATCCCAAAGCCCAGGTTTTGGCCCAGTGTTCCACATGCCTGAAATCTCATGACCGTGTTTGGTGTAAGGCTGATTGAAGCCTAGCAAGACTGTGAGAAGTTAAGCCTCACTGTAGCCCAGATCCACAGGATACTGAGCAGCATCATCTAATCAGGAATAGCATTCTGGGGTCATTGGGTATGATGCTGGAGTTGACTAAACCCTTGCATTACTCTCAAAAGGAGAGATAAAAAAGCACTTGGAAGAAAAAAGCCAAAGAAGCAGTCTTTCTAGAAGTAAGAGGGAAAAAAGCAACAAAGATAGTAAAGCATCCTACTGAAGGCACCGGTATAGGAAAGGGCAACATCTGCATTTTTGTTTAGCCCACAGAAAGATGAGTGCAAAAGGAGCCTTTGACATGTGTGGTGAGGGAATTGTCCAGCATCAAGAGAGGGCAGAGAAATAGCCAGATTTCCCTTCAGAAAGGATGTCATGGAGCCGAGTTCAGTGTTTAACATCCCCACGCCCTGGCAACAATCAGAAGCCCTTAACCTTGGTGTTCATAGAGGCACAGAAATGGCTTGCCTAAGTTGCAAAAATATATCGGGCTCCAGGGGATTCCCTGTTCCTCTGAGCAGTTTGTGCCCATCTGTGTTGTTACTGATAGCAATCATTATCTCATCCAAGAGAAAATGAACAGTGTTCGCAAAGAAAAAGCAGAACAACAGCAAGCTTTGCCAAGCCAAAGAGGGCCCACCAACAAGTTGATGGTTATTTTTCAAGAAGGGCTTATTTTTACTAAAAGGTGGTAAAATGTGTGTCACTGTGGAGCACCATACATGTACGTCACTTATAAACATTGGCATCCATGTGGCATATGACCTTTGTTCCTGTGGCAATTTTGTTCAAGAGAAAAATATGTATCACTAAATCAGTATGTTTTCTTAGAGTGTAATGCTTATATTAGCATAACAGTGTCTTACAGCATCACTACAGCTAAGCTTGTGTCAGCATTTCCATTACAACTAACCCTCTTCAGGACTGCTTGAACGAAGCAGGATGTGTAAAGGACTGTTTAGGGGCTGAGTTTCAGACTTAATTTTGAAAGCATTTGTTTTTGTTAAATCAGAAGATGGCCAGGCTTCTTGGCCTCGCATTTGATCAATCATGACTTAAATCCTATTCTGGGCAGTGGTGGTTTTTGTGGATGGGATTATAGCTATCTTTTCATAACCAGGAAAAAAATCGTGCCAAATAACATGATTTTAGCATGAGTTTTGCAGTATGCATTGCTATTCCTAAAGACCCAACTCCCGGCATTTGTGAACTCCTGAGACACTCCTATTTAAATTTTGTTTATTTGCTTGTTGCTGCGTTAAAAAAGAAAAAGCGATTTCTGAGAGAAGCCAAGACACATGAACTTTAAAGATTCTCATACTCTAAGTCAAACATAAGAACTGCCAAAAGTATTCATTTTAACTAATATTTTCAGCTTATAACTTTTCATGGTTATAGGCTGAATATATATATTCGGCTTATATATAAGATATAGCTACATAAATATTATATTTTATATATATATTCAGGCTTACATATAAATAAACATATTTTTTAACTAATATTTTCAGGCTTCTAACATTCAAAGGTTATAGGCCTGTGGCAAGATTTGTGACATTCAACAAAATAAACTGACAGTATTAACAGTGTACTTAACAAGCAGAAAACTCAAAAAACCCTCCAGTCCAACCCACATAACAACTGTAATTTAATCAGGGATTCTGGCTTGCAATATGATTACAAGTTACAGAAAGGACAGAAGTTACATCCCTGACAGGCCAGGGTTTTTGCTGGGTTTGAGTACTATGCACATATTTAACAAAGAGGTAGTCCAGTATTAGGAGTGTTTACGGACAGACAGCTCAGACAACTAGAAGTCACTGGAGGATAAGAAGGTGGTTGTGATTATGTAGAGGAGTTGCAGATGCATATCAGAAAAGAAATTTCCGCATAAACAGTTCTGACTCAAACTATCACAACTAGAAATCTTTTGGAATATGAGGTTTTTACATAATTTGGGGAATATTTTTCAATGTAAAGCTCTAAAGGCAAAAAGAATGCGGGCAGTAATAAAATTCACTATTGATGGTGTCTGATGAGCCTAAATATTTCTTTAATACAGGGTATTGTGCTAGTGAGGGCTAGATGTAGCATGTATGAAGAGCTGCTTTACTCTAAGAAAGCCTTTATCTGACATCAGAGGAATTCATGCATCTTTAATAGTATATCAAATGACAGCCTCAAATATCCTTTAGAACAGAGGAGAGACATATTGGGAGATACCCATAGGTGTCATTTCTCCCCTCCTTGTGGATATTCCTTTGGGGTAGGGGAATAAATGAACCATTTTTCCTTTAGAAAGAGTTGGGAGAGAGAAGACATTATTTGTAAGTGAATGGGGAAAAAACCCTTGACTGCAATTAGCAGATCTAGAGGAGTAGTCATAAAACCTACATTATGTTCATAACACTTGTCACTGCAAAGATACACAACTCTCCTGATAAACCACAAGAGTTTTGTTGTGCTGCGAATTAAAATAATGTCACAGACCAAGAAGAACGTGGGCACAGTCAGCCCTGAGCAAAAGCACCTGTCCCCTACCAGGGACCTGCAAAGAGGGGAGAAATCAGGCTCTCCTTTCCCCCGGGGGCTTTCTGCTTCTCAGCCCAGGGCACTAACATAAAAGGATGGGCAAGCACTGATCCCTCAGCTCTGGAGAAAAAGGTACTTGCTATCTCCATACCAGAAGGGGATTCAGAGGTGTGGAGCTAAAGGTGTCAAACACGCTGCTCAGAGCCAAGTGCTGGAGCTGGGAGGTGGCTGGAAATGCTCACAAACACCCGTTTGCCCCCTGTTCCCTCTTCCCTTTTTCCAGCCTCGGCACATCAGTCTTTCTGGGCTGTTTTTCAGAGGTGCCTGTGGATTGAACGGGCAGCCTAAGCACCTGACTTCAACAGTCTGGATTGCCCAGCTGGTGTCGTGCAGCTCCTGAGCTATATGCCAAAAAGCGGGTCTGGCTCTTGCCCTGCTCTCTTGAAGGGAAAGGGAACACATGGCTTCAAAATAAAGGGCTTGGGAAGCACAGACTGATTCTCAGCACCCAGTCATGTCTGTAGCACCTTTGCAACTGGCTCATTCCCCTTCAACAACACCGTTTCTTGAAAACCCCAGTTCTTTTCCCTCCTGGGTTGTTTTGTGGCTGTGAATCTCCCTCTAAACTGAAAATAATGCACATCACAGTCTTCCTGGTTGCAGTGGCTTCGACATGCCAAGCATTTTCATGCACATTAATAAAGCAAAAACTGAGACCTGGCACAGTTCTCTCTTAGTTCAGTTTGTGCTTTTAATACTTGTTCTGCGGATGCAAGCTTTACTGTCAAGGCTATTTTTTATTAGATGGAAAGAAGCTCTTCTATTCTTATAATGGGTTTCATTGAAAAGCAAAGCCACTTCTCTGCATTTATTTAAGTGCAGAGCTAGAATAGAGACCAGCATGATGAATTTTAAACAGAGTTCACATCTGGTCCAGAAACCACAATCAATTTATTGCTGTATCTGAAACATTTTCAGCATCTGTCATATAATGTATTTTCACACATTTCTAACAAGACATTTTCTTGGACGTAACATAGACAGGTATATCTGTCAGTTCAATTTCATGCAAACGAAACAGGAGAATTTTTGGCATGGTTTATTATACTGTCTTTGGAGCAGTGTAACTATCATGTGAAAAGGGTATTATTTAAGGATGCCAGAAGCTCAGCAATTTCTTCCAAAACGTGGAACTACTGACTACACAGCAGATTTTATTTTTTTAAATATATACCTTCCTTTTTTCCATTTTGATAGAATCCATTATCCAACGTGTTTGAGAGAGAGGTGCATACCTCGATATTATAAAACCTATCTTAGCCCATTCTGGGAACTCTCGCGTTTTATGTTAAAAGTGGAATCTTCCACTCACAATGGCCATTTAATCACAACTTTATTCAAAGTTTTATTAAAAATTAAATGGCAGTACAAATCATATTAAAATCCTTAAGAGCTTCACGTTTTCACCCAAACCTCTCATGGGCTTTCCCACACAGAACCACAGATGTATCAAATAGCTTGACAGCACTGCAGCCCTATAAATAGGCACGCCAACTTGCCCCCATATTGGCCCCAGTACAACCATTTACCACCTCATTTTTGGCTACATAAACTGCCTCTAAGCACTTTCTCATTTGAAAACCCTGGGGTTCCTGTAAGAGCACTGCATCAGCACACAAAATCCTGCACTCCTCACCCTTCCCCCTGTGCTCATATAAGATCATGCACAGCCATTACTTCTCTGATGAGACAAATAAAAGGCAGTCAGGGGTCTGGGATGAGTATCATGTCCTGGTGATGGTTTACTTCGTTTGTTTGCTCTTTTTTATGTCACCCAAATTCAGAGAAGATGAAGTTTGTCGGGTCATAGTGGGGTGCATCAACAAGCAAGCGAGCCTGTGCTTTTGCTCTAAGCACGCTCAAGAAGTGGGGAATCAGATGTGCCTGCTACATAACAGTCCCCCACCACAGGAGGAAGATCCTGAGATGATCTGTTCCTATTAAATTAATATCTGCTGTAATTAAAGATGACATTTAGCTCCTTGAGCTGAAAAAGAGGACCAAACTCGACTATCAGGAGCGCTTAAAACAACGTGGTCCCTGCCTGGCAGAGAGGCTTTGGTCTTTTAAAGTTGCTTAGATATTGGCTGTAAAACTGAGCAAACTAACCTGTGGCTGCAGAAAACCTGCAGATAAAACTGGAGGAGGAGGGGGATGTTTGTAAGCACGAACTGTCCAAGGCTGTCTGTGCTGCAGGGGGATGTGCACAAGGACCATGGTGCCACAGGGCTTGGTGGCTCTGTGCAACAGGACACCATGGGCTGGATGGTCACAGCTAAGCAACTGAACCAGGTATGGGGTTTGGTGATCCCATCCTAGTATTTGCTTGTTTTCTCAGCTTTGCAGCAGGTTTTGTCTATCACTGGGCAAGAAGAGAGTCCTGTGAGGAGGGGAGTAGGAGGCAGCACCATCCCCTGCACCTCCCTGCACCGTATGCCTCAAGTGTGCTCAGAAGCTTGTTTTCCCATGTCAGAATCAAGGTGGGAAATGACAGTCCAGGGGCCAAGGCAGGGCGAGGTGGGTGCCAGTTTGCTGGGCTGCGGTACTCTCAGGCACCTCTGTGCTTCTCCCCCAGGAGCTCCAGAAAAGGCTTGAGTCAAACATGGAGCTTGAAAAAAAATGCCAGTTTGATTTCTATTGCATTTTAATTTGTAATAACTGTTTTACTGACATTCTAGATAAGCCTGTGATGGTTTGAAAGTTTGCTCTTATGAAGCAGAGGTATTTATCTAATTTAAAGACATTGTGCTCTAACAAAACTTAGAAGCCTGATTCATACTATCACTCTTGTTTTATTTTTCTCCAGTATTAATCCAGGTTTTCACAAGCAGATTCTCTCAGGACATTTTACGTGGGCTTGGTTCCACAGTAAAAATAAATATATTTCCAGTGAATTTGCCACATGAAGCTTGCCAGCTCCTTTGAATAAGTTTAACCATTTGACTACTAAACAGCATAGCAGGTATATGGTGCTGAGCAACTCCATGTCCCATATATGTGTAATTAAAAGTATGTTTCAAATTAAAGTGCTGGTATCTTAGTGAGTTCTTCAAAGGAGCCCATAAAAGTTACAATGGCACAAGACAGCAGAGGGGTTAAAGAGGTATACCTCACACTGTGGCATGCACTGAATTAACAAGAAAGAAAAGGAATTTCTTCATGGGAGAAATTAGGTGATATCTGACATTTACTTAGAATCTGGTTTTTCCAATATATATTTCTAATTATTTTAGCCTGAAAAAGAGGGCACTCTACTTCACCTGTGGCTTTGAAGGGCTCTAAGGTCCCCATTTAACAGCAATGTTTTAAAATAACTGCATGTTGGCTTTTAGTACCAAGTTATTCAATAAAGTGCAGAACTGACGAGTTACAGAAAATCACCTGTGGAAAAAGCAGATTTTTATCTTTCTCAAAACACTGTGATATGTGTTGCCAAGATTTATAACTTCCCTAGAAGCTGGAAATCCAACTTTCTCCAAAGGCACAGAGAAGTCAATGACTGCTCTGCAACAAGAAATCGAAATCTGTGGAAGAAAACAGACTCTTGAGGAAGTGGAACACTTACATCTATTTACACATCTGCAGCCATTTGGGACAACTGACATTCAAAAAAGAAAATTCTCACATCTTTCTCCCACTTAAGCCATAAATAGCTAAGACAAGGTCCTCACCTGTCTTAAATTTTGCTAGTGCGCTGTAAAGAGGTCACAGGCAGACAGGGACTGACTTCAGAAGCAGATGGAGACAGGGGCTGCAGATGGATGGTGCGGGGTGGCAGGAGACAGCTGAAGGGGTTAGCCCATCACCCGGCGCGTCCCGTGGGCAAGCGTCAGGTGAGCGGGGCACCGAGCGTGAAATCTTGGCACACCAGTGGCGAGCATTTCTAACAATCAGGCTGTGATTTAAAAGACAAGTCTGAGCCTGCGACATAAAGCAGATAGGTGGTGCCAGGCCATATCAGATTAGAAGCTGCATGGTGGTGTTTCAGGTTACAAGTATTTCAAATCAAAATGCAATGATCAATTTTCTCCTCTCTCCGTCTGTGCAGTTCTGCAAAATATTTTTACTGTCTCAGCCTTAAATATTGATGCTGAACATATGTACAGTATGACAATCCACAGGCATTTTGTGCTTTAATTCTGCTGGGATAACTCAGCTGTCTCCAATACCACACATACTGTACTAGTTGTAGTTTAGTGTTAACAAACCTGAGACCCCTATATTTCTTCAGCTTTTCTTCAAATCACCATTCATACACATTACGCTTGTTTCCTGTCACTGCATGACATCTTGAATTCATAGGGAACACATGTGTGTACCCAATTTGTCTGTGATGAGCAATGTTTGTGAGTTAAAGCACGACCATTTAGACACCTTTCCAAAGAAGAACATGGTCCATATAACCCTGAGCTCAAAATGTGGCATAATCTGCTCTAGCCAGAATTATGAATGAACACAAGAGGCAAAAACTCATTGTATGGCCTTGGTCAGAAAGCTCCTTAAAATTGCTTCCACCATAGCTTCTAACCAAAAAGCAAATTAACCCCTGCATCTGAATCACCCACTCATCAACCTCGAGCAGGTCTGCTCAGTTTCTCTGCTGCTGCCTGCGGTTTGTTTCCACTGGAATCAGGCTGGGATCGGTCCCAGTGGGTATTGCCCATAGATCTAACACCCAACAGAGGATGTCCCGAGGCTGCCTCAGGCTGTAGACCTCAAAAGGCTCAAAGGGAAGAATGGACTTCTTTGTACTGTGTACAGCTCTGTCTGATTTCCCACAACTGTTCAACAAATGCTCTTCCTTCGTAGGAGATGTTTGGTTAAGCCACCACTGAAGACATTCATGTCCGGCTGAAACACAACACAGAACATTTTTTTGCATGTTTGCAGCATCAGGACTCAAACTCATGACAAGAACTAAGCAAATAATTGCTTTTTTTCATCTCACTGGCCAAAAATTGTTTGGGGTTGACCAAAACCAAATAATTTTCAGTGTCCCCACCCAAAACAAAGCACTTCAAAACTTCAAACTAACAAAAGGTTTATTTCAAACAAAAGTAAATACAAAGCCTTTTGTTTTCCTGGGGAGTGGAGAGAGGAAGGGGAAGTGCTTTATGATTTGTTAATTAAAGCTAGGTCAGCCGCTAAAAATAGAAATCTCAAAACAAATTAAAAGTTTTTTTTTTCAAATATCCAGTCAAAATGTTTTGATTGTTTTTCTCCTTTCCCTCTCAGAAATGTTAATGACTTAAAAGTGCATTTTCAGCAGGAAGAAACAACACAAATTTTTATCCAGATCAACTCTTGAACTGTTGCTTTCAAAAAAAAGTCCTTTACTGTGCTTCACTCAATCTGCAGTCCACAGATGACTGAGATCAGCACCACAGTTGGGAGTAGTCTGCAAAACCATTGCAAAACAGTGTGCTTGCAAAGCAAAATAGTCACGGTTTTCCATGCCACCAGTGGGTGCACAAGTATTTGCCAGGAGACAAAGGTCAGAGCTGGCTCCTTGCTGCTGTCATTACCCGTGAGGATCATCCTCAGGGTTCCCAATTCTTCTGATGAACCTGTTTATCACTCCTAAAGTAAAATTACAGGTGTTGGTAAAACAGCATCATATTGTGTATCTAAATAATGAATACTTTATCTCTCTCTCCATCTTCCCCTTCCAACTGGTAAACACCAGTGGGTCACAAGACAGCAGTAGGTTTTTTGGGTTTTTCTTTTTTTCACTGAAGGGAGAGGTGGTTGCTAGACTGAAGGAGGCTGCTGTACTGCATTTAATCAGAATTAATTGCGTGAACATACCTGGCAATTATCCAGTAACGAGCAAAGAACAGAAATACAGAGAAGGCCTGTTTCTCCTCACTTACTCTGATCTGTGCATGGGCATAACGGTGCATGTCACCCAACGCATCTGGCAAATCTCATCACAATGTCAGGCAATATCTATATCCACTTCTGCTCTGCTCAGACATAGACATCTGCAGTTAAAGGAGATGAATCCCACCCATTGACACCTCCAATGTCTAATGCTAAAAACAAATACAGAACCGTTCAGAGTGTGCTCTCCATTCCCAAACAGTTCATATATTTTATCCAGTAATTATGTAATGCCAAAGGAGTAAGTCATCCCAGAGCCCTGAACCTCCAGCTGAGAGATCCCCAGGCTGCAGGGAAAAGCACCCTCCTTTTGTGGCACAACAGCCCTTGCATTTCTTCCTACAGCCTGATCAGGGGAGATGGAGGACACTTGTTGATGGCTTCCTGCACCAACAGAGATGGAGGTGCTGTGCTGAGAGATGGAAGCTGTATGCACAGATCCCTTCAGGTCCAGTGGAAATGAACTGTGCATCCTCCCAGCACACCTATCAGACCATGGTCCTCTCAACATCTAGAGGGATACCTCCTGTACAGAGTGGAGAAACAGGCATCACCCCACCAAACCCTGACAAGATGGGAGCAGTTCTGGGCAAACACAGCAGCACCACTCTGGGATGCACTAGTGAAAATCCAGTGAAGTAATAGTAATAGCGATAGTACTTCTAATAGTAAAGAACAGCGTAGTAGTTTTGAGGATCCCCTTCTGGGATTTGGGCACCTAAATTCTACCATATTTTCTCTTTAAGCAATTAAACCCTCAACTGTTCATTTGCATCTCTGGGCCTTAGTCTCCTGCTCCCATCAGCACAGAGTGGTCTGTCAGCTGATCCCAGAGGGGTGGGAATGCACACAAAAACTTCCAGGCTATGAGAACCCTCACCTCAGGGTGCGTCCATACATTATTAAGTACATTAACTGTCGCAGATTGGAGCTGTACTTTAACCACCATGAGCTGCATAGATACTTTGAGGAGAGGCAGTTATATACATTAATGTGATACATTGACTTGCAGCTGTTGTGATGAAATTGTCTGATCTGATTTCTTTCTGTAAAAGCTGTGCAATAGGGAGTGAAAAAACAGTTTTCCAGAGGACCTCAGTTAGCAGTCATGCACGTCACCCTACCTCTGCATCTCTGCTGACCTCTCCAATGTGCTCTCAGACATTTCATTCCCCAGTACAGCCCCACTGCACTGCATTTCCTTCATGCAACATGAAGGAAAGAGACGTAGCAGACACATAAATCTGACCTGGGAAGCACCTCCTGAAACCTATTTGTGGAATGACTACTTGAGCTGATTTTGTTCTGGGCAAATCATACCTCCCAAAGGACAATTTTTTCTAGTGGGACAACAGCTATCAGTGAAGAGCTGCTGGCATTAAAGCACAAGTCAGCAATCTCAGTGAAAAGGCAGAAAACTGATGATCGACTATTCTTTTTTCTCCACAAACTGTCCTTTTCACATCAAATCTCAGACATGACAGCAATATAAGGAAAAATTCCAGATCTATAGCAATGTGTTACAACAGAGCAAGATGCTTTTCAGGGCCAGAAATCTGGCTCTTTTAGCAAGCACTACCACTAAGGATCTTTTTTAAAGGCCATAGAAAAGCACATGCTAGCCAGCTTACCCCAAAATCTGAAGTCAAGTAGATTCTGTAAGTTCAGTATTGCTAAGGCTGGTGGATAATCAGTGGAATGAAATCTCTGCCCAGAAAAATACCCTGTCTATGGAGTAATGCTGCAGACACCCCTGAACAGGTGGGACCCAGAAAGGTCCATGGCATCTAGAGATGAAAATAGCTTTTACAAAAAAACCCAAGATCACAGGCCTGATTCTGATCTCACCTTGCTGTAAATCATAAGTCACTCAATTTAGGCTGGAAGTTAAGTGAAATCAATTTAGGACCCTTAATTTTTAGGGAAGGATAATTATTTTATTCCCTCCTTTCCAATTTGAAGCAGCCCATCAAGCATCCAGCTGGCTGCAGGCTGTAAAAGAGCATTTATCTGGACGAAATCAACCCTTCTCCCTCTTTTAAATCCCCTGCCCTCTAGTAAAACACTTTTAAAATGTGTAAGAGCTATTTTTGTTGGGGTATGCCCAGTTGTCCCAGACATAATATAGACTGTCTCCCAGTCCAAGATCAACTCAAGTGGCCACTGTGAAGTTGTGAAGTCAGAGACATGCAGCATGGGAGCACCCGAAGTACCTTTTCAAACAAAAGGTAGGTCTTTCCCCTTTCCCTGTCAAATCACCTGCAGTGGATGGAGATTCAGCTAGCAAGTAGCTGCCTCGCCTGTTGTTGGCCTCTGAAGACATCCATCTCTGAAGAGCTCTGTATTTAGATCACATCCATTTTCAAAACAACTCAATTTATTTGTGGAAAATTCAAAAAATTACTCCAAGATATATTTCTTCCTACATCTGTCAGGGTAATGCTACACATCCTGATCTGCGTGAGAGATGAGCCAGCTCACAGACGTGTCTTGGTTTGGAGCCAGACACTACCAGTATTAAAACGTGCAGCTTCCATGTCCAAACGAGCATTCAAACTGAAATTAAAAGAAGTGCACAAAACTCTCGAGAGAACCTGTGTGATTCTTACCTCTGCTCACACTTCGGTGGTTGCAATAGCATTAAACCCGCTCCAAGTAGGGTTAATTCTATCTTTTAATTTAAATGAAAATGTTCTCCTTTTCCCATGCGAGCTTATAAAGTCATGGGAACAAATTCTGCCACCTTCCTGACATAAATCAATGGATATATTGGAGGGACAGGCCAAAAAATGTATACGTTTCTTGCCCTTCAGCTCTATTTCACCCATAAGCATTTGCCCACATCCTGGAACAGAAGAAATGTTTTCTTTCCATTGAATTTCTGACTTTCATATTTCTACAGAAGTTGGCCATCACCACACAGTTGATATTAACAACTTGACCCAGAATCTGTTAGGAAGAGAAACTCTTTTATGAGAATGACAATTATAATCCATCCAAAAATATCTACAAACTGATTAAAGTTAAATACAAGTGAACTTTTTTCTTGAGGATACTGTCTAATACAAACTCCTTTCCAGTCTGGCTCTCCTTCAAACATACCTTTATTTAATAGGTAGTTGCCAACTTGTTCATCCTACTTCTGTTCAGAATATGCACAAATGCATCACTTTGAATATAATAAAAAACTAAAAAACTATGAAGAACCAGACATTTCTTGGCCAACAATGTATAAACTGTGACAGTGTATAAATTCAGGCTGCTGGAAAGTGCAAGTTTATGGTCCTTTCTAAACTACCACATAGCATAGTTACAGGCAATGTTAAAAAAGTAGGCAAGAAGGAGAGAAAATCAAAATATAAATTAATTGCATGCAACATGCTGTAAGATATAGCTGTCATTCCTGTGGACCACTGTTCAGCTGGGGGCCTGTGCATGCACAGTGAACCTCAGGGCATGCTTGTTTTCCATACCTTTCATAACAAGTATTTCTCTCTGCAATAAGTAGCCGCCTCCATTGTCTTTTTTATCTTCAAATCTATCTTGAGCAAAAACACTCAGTTTCTGAAGTGCACCCCAAATTGTTCTGTAGCTTTGACATAGCATCTTTCTGCTGTCAAAGGAACCTGTATAACTCCAGCCCCATTAGTATGAGAGTACAGTCTTTACTGAATTCACCCTTAAAGCAACCCACACAATAGGGAAGGCTACCACAACAAATCCAAGGTAGAGAATGGTGTCTCTGGGAAATCAGCAGCAGGATCCATCACAGTGCTTAGACAGTTTTCAACCCCCAGACACCTCCTGCTGGACAACTCTTTCCTACTGTCTCACCTCATGGTCTGAAGGACCCTGCATACCAAAATGCCCCTACCATCCCACCTGGTGGTCTGAATAACTCACTCTGTGCCAAAACAACCCTACCAGCTCACCCTGATGGTCTGAAAGACCCACTGCACCAAATAGTTCCTGGGCTTCGTAGACCTGTGTGGGTCCTGCTCGGTTAGAGACCCACTACTTTTGGCGTGTCAGTCAGAAGTGCTTTGCTGAAGATGACATTCGGGGAGTCTGGGATGGTGCAGAAACTGACCATCAGCATCATGTCCCACACATGAGACAACAGCGTTAACCTCAGCCATAATCAGCAACCATCTTGTGTGTTTTTTCCTGCTCAGCTGGCTTCGCTGCTCACCTTGCACCTCCTGCAGTCTGCACACAACTCGCACCTGCTGCTACCTATTTTTGGTCAATTCAGCCACATTGCCCACCCTCTTGGAGTCCTTCCACTGCCTCCCAAAGTCACCAAACATCCTGTGCAGACCTATACAACACTCACTAGCCCACTGCCAGTTTTTTATTTTCTTGACAAGTAAAACAAGATTTAACTTTTCTTCAGTCATTTGGCCTCAGTCTTTATCCACAATCAACAGTTCCCCATGCAAATGAGGGCTCCCCATACATATTCACTACTTATCCCACCTCTCCAAAAACACCTCTGTCTGAAAACAATCTTCCTATAGGATGTTCATTGTCTATATTCCACTTTCCTTGGGATTTCCTTGTCAGAACCAGGCAATATTTCTTTTTGACAAGACATAAATTTGTTTCAGAAGAGCAAAAATGAATTTGGGTTGAATTTGGCTAATCCAGTTTCTGATGGGAAAAAAAGGATAATTTTTTTTAAAAGTGATGACTTTTTTCAAAACAGCATTCATTTTTTTAAATTTGACCAAAATTTATAAACAAACAAAAAGAACCCCACACCTGTTAAATACAGAAGTGAATGACCTCCAGTCCAAAGATGATATTGTGCAATCAACCAAATGATTTGAGTTAAGCCCAAAGAGTTTTCCATTTTGTCTTTTTACAGAAAACGGAACAATTCTTGTCCCGGGGTGGGACTTGAACTTTTTACCCCTCTTTCACTTCTGACATTTTATTAAGACCATAACCTATCTATCCTGATGGTCTTTGGCTGTACACCACAGCAAGCGGGGGGTATGCTCCTATTTTTCTTCTCCCTATGTGGATCCCTGAGCTGGTCACCAGGGCTAGATTCACCCCAGCTAACTTCAGAAGTGTGAACCACTGCTTACTACCCTCAGGTCATCCTGGAGTAATGGTCAATTTGGGGGGCAATTAATAGAGCCTGTTTTCTATTCAAGGAGCTGAGAGTGACTTACAAGTCTGAATGCATGATGATAGATGTCCAAAAAATTGCAGCTTGAGATCAGTTTTTAAAACAAATATATTAATATTTTGGCATCAAATTGTCAAAATGCTGAACATAAGCATGGATTGAAAGGAGTTGTCACTCTTGGAAATAAAAGTTAATTATCTGCTGTGATCAGCTGTAACCTCCTATATTATTTCTTAATTGATCTCATGCTTCACAGTTTCAACATCCTCTTTAGCAAGGTGAATGTAAATACTGCCACACTGTTCCTAGATAGTGCGTCACTGCAGTGATAACAGCCAGACAGGGGCATTTCTCTTTAAATAGAAAGTTTCCAGGTAGTAAACAGGTTGTCTGAATTATCTTATTTTATGTTTATTATTATGTATTACTATTTTGATTTTTTTATTATTATTTACCTTGACATTTTTACTGTTCTCAGAGGTGCACAGTGAAAGGATGTCACAAGCAGCAACACATTGCAAAATCTATTTGGATATTAGGGAAGAAGATGTCACCATGAAGGTGGTCTGACACAGGTACAGATTGCCCAGAGAGGTTGTGGAGCCTCTATCCTGGGAGGTATTCAGAATTTGACAGGACACGGCCCTCAGCAATCTGCTCTAACAAAGTTGGACTTCAAAGCTGGCCGTGCTTTGAGCAGGGGTTGGACCACATGACCTTCAGAGGTCCTGTCCACCCAAAATTATTCTGTGATATTGTTCCCTTCTGTGTTAATGTCTCTTTAATGGCTGCAGATCCCAAATTTAATTTTGCAGGTTTTGACAGTTTTCTGCAAGGGTCTTCTCTAGTGTCTCAGGGATTTTGACGCCTTGAGGAAACACAAGAAATCATTTTGGTTTGTGAGTGACCCCATGAGGGCAGATGCCTGTGTTTCATTGCTGCAGCATGTCCATCGCTGGTCTGACACCAGACCCAGACCTCACCTGTGTGCAGCTACCCAGCAGCTGTGGCCAGCAAGGCTGTGCCAGGAGCCCTGGTCCCCCATCATCCTCCTGGGGCTCAGGAGAAGCTAAGCCTCCAACATCTGCCCACATCCCAGGCATCCAGCACATGTGAAGTAGAGGCTAAAGCCACCAGATTTGGGCTGCCCTTCTCTGGCAAGCCATCGCGCTGAAGCAGTTGCTCAGCAGAAGTGTGAAGGCTGGCTTATTAAGGTAAAAAATGTCCGCACTGGACAGATATCAGTGTCCAGATCTGGTGAAAGCTGAGGGAGAGCTCAGATAGAAGGTGAGCTTAGAGCACAGCCATATCCCAGCACACCTGGAGAGCTGGGTAGTACTACAGAAATGACTTTCTTTTTCCTTAATAAAGCCAAATAATTTATTTCCTGGCCTTTGCACTTTTACTACAAGCTGCTATGTGTAAATGGCTTTGTTTGTTTGCCCTGTAGTTTTATAGCCGGACACTTTTGTAATTAAGGGTATTTTTAACTGATATGTGTATAAAATTGAAGTGGGCAAGTGGAAAAAATAAACAGAAGGAAAGTTTTTAACAGAAGTTATTTGAATTGGCTGTGATGTTCTTCCCCACTAGCTAGTGAGGTTTTAATTAGCAATGAAAATCATAAGTAACTGGAGATGAAGAGCCCTATTAGGTCACCCAGTCCAGTTCCCTGCCAGTTCAGAACTGTGCCCAACAGTGTATTTCCCAGTGTTTTGTCAAGTCCAGCTCTAAGCCTGTTCATTACATGAATAATATACTCTTTTGAAGTAGCAGGAGGGAAACTGCTCACAGTCCAGATCCAGGCACTTTTTACAGTTTATAACAAAAAAGAATGATAAGCGAAGATGCAAGCCAGTATAGAAATTTATATGCAGGATTCCACATGGGGTATTTATTCTCATTATTCTAATAGGGGAGCTCACACGTGGCCCAGTAAATATGAAGGATGAACTAAATATCATAGCAGGGATTGCGGGAAAAGTGTTTAACTGCTTCACTGAAATTATTCTGAAGGGGCCCAAAAGAGGGAGGGAGAAGGAGCTGCAAAGCCGTCTTCACTCGGCTCCTCCTGGCCTGGGTCAGCCCTTGTCCCACAGGAATATCTTGCATAGCTCACTCACATTTTCAAAAAAATCTGAGCAAGAATTAAAAAAAAAAAAATACTCAAAAGTGTATGTCTTGGGTGACAAATCCCATAAAACAGGCAGCCAGCAGTGAGTTGTCAAAAAGAGGTGAAGGTTTCTGATAGATCAATGAGTCAAACCGGAGATCAGGATGGCTAGTATGAAAACTAGAGTTCGGCAGATGGAGACAAGAGATCCCTCCACATCCAATAGCAATCACCAGTAGGAATTCTTTAAAATATCTGTGACATTTTTCTAATAAAAAATGCCTTGCACAGAATACAAACCTCTTTTATACATCATTGTAAGTAAAAATTACAGTCAGTAAACTATAACAGCAATCTTGATCAAAAGGATGATCATCAGCATGGACCAAAAAAAGCCAGTTTCTTAAATACAGTTTTACAGACACATAGTTAGTCATGCAAAACTTATTCACTTTCAGCACTACAGAAGATCCTTCTGAGCAAAAAAGAAAATTAGAAGCAAATTGACTGGGGCTTCAAAACTAAGAAACAAAATTGTAAATGGTAAATGGAGTTCCTTAGATAGCCAAAAGCATAATGTCATAATCAGGAAAGAGAATGACATTGACTAAAAAGCCATCCTGGTGAAGGGAAAGATGAAGTTAGAAATAAGGGAGCAATATATGACAGAAGGGTGAGGAAGGAAGAGAGCAATTAATGTAAACTAAAAACTGAAGTATAGAAAATTGATATGGAAGTCTAAAGACATCAGGATAAAATACACCTAACAATAACAATAAAGGGTATTTAGGAAACACAGAAATCCTTGCAGTACTTAAAAAATCATTCTATATGATGTCTGAATTTCAGAAAAATATGCAAGGAGGCAAAAGTGTTGGACATCTAGCTCTGGCCTATGTGTGGAAAGCACAGTAAAATGTGAATACCATGTTCATATCACCTGAATATAATAAGAAACATTTGACTCCGTCACAATAAGAAAGATGGTGAAGATCTACTAAAGATCGTAATTTTTATATCAGGAAGCCCATAGAATGTACACCTAAAAGTTCTCAGACTTCTGCTTAAGGCAGTAAGTGGCCAACTTATATTCAATTTTGATGACTTTTCGAATGCTGGAACCATTCCACAGGCTCAAAGCATACAGCGATGTGTTAAAACACAGAAAGGGTGAGCCACGTGGCACAGGGAGCCAAAGTCTGGGAAGCTGGATGTTAATCCTGGGCAATATTTACAAGTCAATAATGAGTGATTCTATCACCAAAGAATGGGAAGATGAGAATATAATTATTGGTAATCGGTACAGTTTCACAGGGAAAAGGTCTTGGCTTCCTAAGAATGAAATCAGACTGGTGTTTAGTAGGTTGTTAAGTGTCCAGCTGAAGTACACATCAACTTCTAGGGTGTGTTCAGCTCCCTAAAATTAGCATTATACGCAGTCAGTAAGAGCTGCAGTAACTGAACCAAGTGCTGGCTAAATGACATATCCAAAAGTAGTTATCAGCAGGCGAATTTTCCATATGGGTGCACCTGACAGAGAGCTCTGCAGTGATCAGAGCTAGGCTGTACACTATGCAGCTCACTTTTCATCAGTGGCTTGGGAGTAATAAAGAATGTTATAAAGCACAGTCAAATACAGAGCAGCATATCTAACAAGGAACATGGAGCAATGTGACAGTAAGAGAGCCCTAAGGCTCTTTAGATTTTTCACCAAATTTTTTCCTCATCAAATGGCTTTAGCCAATAACTATGTGATGATTAGGTCAAGCAGAAGAGTCCCCAAAGGAGAGGAGAGCTCCAACTCTGTAGCAGGATGACAGTATTCAGCTGCTATATGGACACTCATGGTCAGATCGCATGGCTGATGACTTAGCACCACAGTTCCAGGAGAAGAGGTGTAAAAACAGCAAAATTCACTCAGGAGTACCTAACTCAGGTAAGAGGGATGGAGATTCAAGTCCTTGGCTGGGCTGAAGATGCCAGCGGACTCCACCTTCTCACACTCCAGGAGAGGACCACAATTAGCTTTCTGTCTGTGAGCTCTCTGCAGCATCAGAAACTTTTTTAAACCTCTCACAGGCAAGACTGTACTAAGCAGGAAAAAAGTTTTGTCATGAGTTCAATCAATCCATCCCCTTACAGATGATAAAACAGCAAACTAAGGCCAGAGAAAGGTGTGTGCATGGGCATCACCCACAAACAGGTGGTGAGAGGATGCTCCCAGCAGGTCTACGTCCAGGTCTAGGATTTAGAATATTTTCCCTGTATTCTGGCAAGACAGAAAGAAGATTTTCTGCAGTTCTGTCATCCATCTGCTTGAAAGGATAGTCAAATATCTGAGAGGACACCAAAAGATTTTAAAATGTTTTAAAACAAAAAATACATTGCCTTATTGGGAGAAAATCATAAAGAACAATCTATTTACATTATTTTTTAACAGCCAGAAAAAGGACTGGGATATGACTTGATTACAGTGCATATAAGAACCTTCACAGAGAGAAAATGCCATATACCAAAGGGCTGTGTCACCTGGCAGAGAAAGGCATAACAAGAACCAAAGCTGGATTCAGCTTCCAGCTAAATTCAAATAGGAAATAAGGCACAATTTTTAACCACTGGAACAAACTACCAAGGGAGTGTTAGAGTCTGCATCCCTGGATGTCTTCAAATCCAGGCTGGATACATTTCTGCATTCTGTGATTTAGCCAAGCTCAGACATTATTGGGCTTAGTAGGAGGACGACTGGGTAAAATTTAATGGCTTGTGATGTACAGGGGGTCAGACTGGCTGATCTAATGCTCCCCTCTGGCCTTAAATTTTGTGAAAGATTTCAGCTCACTAACAAAGCAAGTGCAAACGACCCAGTGGTTGCAATATACTGCTCCAAGTGCAGTTGACAAATTTTAAACAATTAGTTATAACCAAATACTTTCTTAATCGCAAACAGAAAAAAAAAAAGAGAGGGAGTTAGTCCCTGAGAATAGTTCACTCAGCTTTAATCCAGAGTAAAAAATTGCATCAAACTCCCCAGAAAAAAAGGTGTGCAAGTCTTTTTACGCAATCAGACCTAGATTTTACAAGAACAAAAATGGCTTACGTACTTAAAAGTCCATTCAGCGCTTGGCATAGAGCTATTGCTTTCTACACAGAGTGCAAGCACACTTCAAGGGCACAGGGGATCCGATTACTACCCTGCAAAGTGTAGGGGTTGGCTGAACAACCCCAGAGTAACTCAAATACCAGGGAACCTGGCCTATTCCCTGTCCATAAAATACACAGAAAACGATCCCACTCCCTGACATTTTTTCAGCTGGGACAGCTGCTATAACAACTCAGAGCTTTTCAATCTCTGTACAGAGCTCATGTATAACCTCTTGAAGTTTTGAGCCTGGAACCACTTTTCTTCCAAGCCCATTTCGCTAGAGCAACCAAAAGCGCTTGGGGAACAGCTGTTTGATAGCCTCAGGGGTGTGTGGGGGGGCATTAAATCAATGAAGAATTTAAAAGGTGGGGAGGGGGACAGGGGGCAGGGGAGTAGGGTAGAAAGATTTACAGCAAAAAACAACATTCAGCTTGAATCCAGTCCAAGAGGAGCCACAGGGGGCTGGTGCCAGTCATCACTGATGAAAGGGTTTGTATTTGTCAAGGAGAAAGATGCTGTGTAAAAATTGCCTTCAAAGCCCCAGTGAAATTGCATTAAGGGGCCGGTCCCTATGAGTTTTGCCTGAGCAATGACTCCAGGTTTGTGCACTCTGGGATGCATACTGATCCCCTCCTTCATGCCCCACTCTTCCACAGCAGCCCTGCAGCTCCTGCTAGGGGCAACACTCCCTGCAAAGCCAAGCCAGGCTGCAAGGAAATGCTGTGTTTAGAGAATCGGCTGCTTCGACACTCGCTGCTGGATTTAACTGTTTAGCAATGTTTTCCAGCCACTTGACTCCCTCCATCACCCAGCCCAGCCGGAGGGCTTAGCCTTTTTGGAGTGGTTCTTCATGGTTTTTTGCTCAGTGGAAATTTGCTATAGCTACGATATGCCTCAAAGTCCTTCCCATGTGACTGCTGATGGGGTAGAGAGCCCCACAGCCCACTCCTGCCTGGGAGAGGGCTCAGCAAGCAGCTGCAAGAGCTGCTTTGCATCCTTCTCCTTAATGCTGCCAGCCCCACGGTGCCCCGCTGCCTGTTTCCTTAGCATCAGGGGATCAGTGGACTAGTAATTTGTAGTACATTACTAATAATTGTAATTTGCTTGATTTAAGGGGCTGATGGGGACCCCTCTAGTATTTGGCATGGGGATGTTACCCTTGGCTATGCTTATACTCAAGAGAAGAAGTTTCCATCAGCAACTTAAAAAAACCTATAATGAAAACAAAAAAGGCAAAGTCAATATAAAATCTCCACCAGTGAAATCTGAAACGTTCAGCAACTGAATGCAAAACACAAAACAGCAAACACTTTTGCAGAAAGCTATACACTGTTACCTTTTGACCGAAGCAGTCAGTCAATATTCAAGGTCTTATTCTTCCCAGTGGGCTGGAGAAATTAATGATAGTACCAGGTATTTCTTTGATGCGATACTATTTAGTTTGAAAGACTCTAAACAGAGTCTTATTTCACTGAACAAACTGGGAATCAAGCAGCAGGAGATTTGCCTCTTTGTTATACTCAAAAAATCTTCAAAGCTGCTTCTGGGACCAACAATGCAAGGTCTTCCCCACTGTCTTCTTCTAGGTGCCGTTGCTCCCACAGTGCTGAGCAGTGACACTCTGCATTTGCCCAAACCCTGCCAAGAAGCACTGGCAGCCCCCCAGGTCAGCTGCTCAGCAGCTCCAGACCTTGCCTGCCTGTTGGGCGATGGCTCCTGCTGTTTCAGCCCTCTCAGCCCAAAATACACCTCCCAGTATTCACTCTGAATTATGGAAAGCCAGACCCTGCACCAGTTCTGGCAACGATGGCTGGGGCAGCAACTTCAGCCCCACACATCCCTGCTTTCCCCCTCCACCCACCAGGCACCAGGTTGCTCTCTGGTGAGTGCACCGGTCTCTGGCTGTCTGGCTTTTCACAGGGATAAATAAACACCCTGCTGTGAGCTCTGCTTCAACCCAGGGCAGAGCAGGGACTTTTTCAGAGGCATTCATGAGATGTGAAGGGTTTTTCACCAGCTGCTGTAACCCTGCAGTATCACTTCAGCTGGAGGCACGTGTACCACACCTACCTCTTTTGGGAATTTCCTTTTATTTCACTTTCTAAAATGTCATCCTCGTAATCTTTTAGGTTACAGGCCTTCCTCTCCTCACAACATCATCAGTCCCAAGGCCTGACAGCTGAAAGTTTAAAGTCCTGCTGTACTCACCTGGACAGGTTCTTAGGGACCTCCACATCAGGCCCAGTTCTGCATGCCCAGTCCAGGTTTTGCACCACATGCAAATGTAACTCCTGCTTTCAGTAGGGTTTTGTTAGCTTATTGGTTTGTAGCCATGTTGAGAACCAAGCTCCCTCTGGAAAAGAAGCAGTGTTATTTGTGCCACAAGGCCCATAGCTGTCCCGTGCTGTGGCCTAGGGAATCTGCAACACAGCTCCAGCAACATGAGAGATAAATCCAGGCCTGAAGCATTAGTTCATTTCTTGCTGCTTTTTTTCTATCTGACTTGCAGCGTCACCATTGGCATAAACAGCCCTGACTTCTCCATCAGCTATTTCCTTCTTCACTTCCTCCTGCACCAAGTGCATGTTTTTCACATTTGTATAGTACTTGCAAGCTCAGAAAAGCTCATCTGACTGTGACTGAAACTCTGGCACATAGCTTGATTTTTTTTTCCCCTTTTACTGAACTAATTTTTGCATGATATGCTGCCAACTTCACTTTTCCCCCTTCCTTCTATGTAAACAATATTCCTCTTCCAGATATTTCTTACACATTTGATAAAATGTGTTGCATACATAAGATGACTTTGGCTCAATTTTATAAAGATTTGGCATAATGCAATATACTAACTCAGCTTTGATTCACTAAAAAAATATATGCCATTAAGAGCTGTATATACTTCTGATTTTAGTGTACAGCCGTGATTGACTGTTTCAGCTGTAAGTGATGAAGGCATGGCCAAATATAAATAAAAGCTGTACACCACCTTTCAAAGACGTGCCTTTTATTTATTTTATAGGAATGGATTAGGTTCTAAAGTTTTCAGGAGGTGTTGCTTTACCAGTGGCACTTCTGCAAGTACAGCGGTGTTAACCTTGGTTCCCTGGCCAGATTCCAGTGTGGTTAATTATATTCTGCACACTGTGAAATTCCCACATAATTTTCAATTAAGGAAGTTATTTGCCACTTCTCCCACTCCTTGAAAATTGTTGGTAAGATCTGCTGCATACAAAATGGCTGCTGTGCTCGATCCCAGCGGTGACTGCATGTCAGCCAACACTCATATGCAAAGATTACTTGCATATAAATTTAGTCCTTTATTCTAATCAGGGTCAGCAGAAATTCTTTGGTCTTGTGCTCCACAGGCAAAAAAAGAAGGACAGAGGCTGAAGATGTATGGAGATGACTAAATGCATGCATGAATCTTACCTTGTAAGGACTATTTGGAGCTGATCTGCACCCAAACTTTAACCTGAATAGCGATTTGCATTAAAAGCCTCTTATTTGTTGTTGAACCCTAGAAAGGGTGTCAGAAGGATTACATCTGGCTGTTAAGATCTCCCCAAGAAGAGGAAACATTCAAGCTAACATTCACACCACCCTTTCAAGGACCTCCCCAGGCTGGGTGGCCTCTGGCAGTGAACTTTCCTGGCGAGCACACTGCTTGCTGGCTGAGATATCCTCAGACACAGCCAGAGTTGCTTTGCCCTTGTCTCGCTGCATGAACACAGTGTCCCAGAAGACTCTGGTCTTGTTTTCCAGCTCATCTGCCACCCCAGGACATTGTTGTTGTTCATGAGGGTTGGGGAAGGGCAATGGGAAGACGACTTTGTCTATGGGACTGTGACCCCATGTCAGTAGCTTGAATTTCATGCAAAAGACTCAACACCATGACTTGTTTAGCTGGTGAAGATCTTTTTGCAACATGATCAGGTCTATCATCCCACACGCCTTGTGGCCTTGCACCTTCAACATTCACTGACAAGGCCAGGTCATGCTCCAGTCAGCTATCAGAGAGGACGTTGCCAGGATCACCAAGTGCTTCAGCCTTCACAGACCACACCAAAAATGGCAAAGCCCTTCCAATTCAGTACTGGCGGAAGGATGCATGCTAGAGTGCTCTTGGACAAAGCAAGGCTTAGCTTGGCCACAGGCTCAGCAAACATCTCCTGCAAGGACAGGATTGTGACTGAAATCACATTCCTACATCATCACATTCTCCCCAGTCCCTGTCTACAGTGGCTTCTTCCTTTCCATATCTGACTGGCCTTAAAACACTTGAGTTTTCATTCTTCCCTTCCAGCCCTTCCAAGTTTGACTCACTCACTTAGTATTAAAATAACAAATATTATAGAACACTTTACCAGCTCTTCTCTCCCCCTTTTTCTTCATATTTTCTATACTCCCTTGTCACTACTACAAACTGCCATGTTCAGCATGTCCACTAATTGTTGGATTTCCCTATCCCTTCTCATCAGAAAGACATCCTTTTGTGAAGAAAAATAGAGAAAAATCTTTGTTCTCTCCTGTATTTTTTTTCCAACTCTGGCTGAAGGTTCCTCTATACTGGAGGGGGTGGCTGTTCCCTCTTTTTCCAACAACCTTATGTGACATAGACATGGTACTCTGTATCTGGATAGGGCTACCTGACCTAAGGGTCTGTACCAAATGTGTGACCCTCCTATCTATCCCCATTGTACATAAAAATACATATGTACACGCCAAGTCTTCTGTATTGCAACACCGTCTCAAAATTGCCATGCTGCCAAAGTCTTCTCTTGCAAGATAGCTTGTAAGCAGATCACCTACCCACTCATTTTTGCCCGAAGATCACACCTGAGCACTCCCCCAACCAGGTACACCCCAGACAAAGTCTGCTTGCCTCCCTACTATTGCACTCTCACCCCTCACCTCTATTTCAACATGACTCATTATTTCTAAGATTTTGAACATATATATTGAATTATATTCAGGAGGAGCTGACAGAAGCCATCATCTTAGTGAGAGAGAGTGGTGGAAGAGTCCAACCTGGCATTTTTTTCTACTGACAATGTCCTCACCGTCTCATTTATTAAAATGTTCACAGGAGTAGCCTATTCCATGTCTTTGTCAATGTAAGAAAGGTCTCCCAAGGCATTACGTTATATTATGGATTGCTAAAATTGAGGTTGGCTATGCCAAAAGTACTTTTCCAAATACAGTCACTGTTTTGGAGGCCAAATTGTTCAATAATGGCCTGCATCTGTCAAACAGGGGCACTTCCACTGACCAAGTGATAAATTTAATCCATGAGAAAGCTCAGAGCACATAAATTATATTGTTCCCTATCCAACTAAGCTAGAGAGTAGTTAACTCACTGTGAAGCCATTATTTTATAACATCTGAAAAAATGTTCATAATAACGATTCTGTGGAGGCCGTTTCAGAAGTGGGTATAATATTGGAGTGCCTGTGGTAGTGACCCCCTGGGAACAGCCCCTTGTAAACCATTCATAAACAGCATGGAGAGGGGGAGCTCTGTGTGTGGTCTTGACTTGATCTTGCAACTTTGGGAGCTGAACAGCTCAAGGTGGATCCATTTCATAATCGCCTTATTTGTTTTGAAATCTCTCAGCATCCTTCAGATGACCTTCATAGGAGTATGAGGCAAGAACTTTAATTATTATTGTACATAAATCTAATGCTTATCGCAAAGAGGCCCTCAATCTCTCCTAGAACCTCTATGCATTACTGCAATAAAAACCAAATTAATACTCCCACTAATTACAAAATAAGTACTTAATCTCTCCGTCAGTAAGTCTGATGTTGCTAGCATGGCTCACAGGCCTAGCCCTGGTAACTGGCAGACAATAAATTCTACAAATGCTGTGTGACAGACATCTATTTTGAAGATCCCTCCCAGCTCCTTGACTTACCATGAGTTTCTCAAAATAACTTGGTAAACAGCCTGCTAATGCTGATGGTGGGGGCACCGCTAAAATTCATCCCTACTTGTCCACACAAGCCCTGGGATTCAGGACTTCAGCAGTCTGAGAATTTTGTGGCCATGCTGGGCATATGAAGTGACATATATTGCAGTTTCTTGGCTAACCTGAGTTAATAGTGGCATTCATACCACCCTGGCTTGTAATTTTGAAAAGGTCACCTCAAAGGCCACCGGTGCAGACACAGGAAGAGAGAGTGTTCTTATTTTATACTGCTGCATTGCAGAAAGTCCCAGAGACAGAAGGAAGTAACAGATAGCTGTGGATCCAGTATTCTTGAAGAGTTTGGTGATGGAAGCAACCACAGGAACCCAACTTTGCAAACTATTCCCTTCCCCCAAATCCTAATTAATATAATCATATAAGGAATAGCAATGCTTTACATCAGAAAGGGGAATATTTTGAACAAGCTTTTTATAGCTCTGAAAAAGTCTGCCTGCCGCTTCACAGAACAAACAAGAAGGTGTTGTCCTTGCCAGAAGGAAGTAAAATCTTATTTCAAAACTTGTTTAACAAAATGTTATCAACAGAATATGAAGATGGGGAGAAAGGAGAACAGAGATTACCCGAAGGAATAGTATGTGGGCCTTGTCACAGCAGGATGGGATATCATAATTTCTGCTAAAAATACAAATAAAATATCTTCACAGAGATGTAGGACTTCTTAAAGACCTAAATGAAAACAGAAATAAGAATTATTTCCTCAATGGACAGTAAATGCAATCTAACCCTGCCGTGCTTCTTTTTACTGCATAATCAATAAAGTCAACTAGGAAAAAAAAAACCATGTAACAATTATGGCAATTGTTTCTTGTGCAGCAAGGTTTGACATCATCTGATGGGAGGTTAATTAATAGTTAACTTGGACAGCACAATTACCTAGTGAAACCACGTTGTTAAACCTCTGGCTGTAACTAACTTGTAACTTGAGAAGAATTTGCTCATATCTGGCTCTGGTCCATGTCGGAGACTGGGGACTTTAATGGCTACTGACTCCTGCAGGTATTTAGATAAGTGTTCTGAGTTGCTGCCTCATGAAAACAGACCCTTGTTTGCTCCTTGCATGCGATCGTTGGGAGGATCACCTGTATTTGTTCTGCTCTGAAGATAACAGTAATCACTGGCTGGCGTGAAAGTATCTGGACAGCAGTATCCTGCTGTGATCCAGTCCAAAACACACAGGTGCCAGTGCAGCCACATGATGCACAACCAGCAAGGAGAGAATGGATTTCTCCTGGTTGATAGCTAAACATCAGTTACATAAACACAGGATTAACTCAAAGGAAGAGCAATCGGTCTGTCCTGAGCTCTACAGGAAATGATAGTCAGATCAGAATATGAACTGCATTTTCTCACTTGGGGCTCTTCTTATTAACTGGTATGGTGCCTCATGGGTATATGATTTAGAAGATATGTCTGCGGCCCAAGGCCATGTTGCCTGGGCTTCTTGGTAACATTATACCCGTGACTGTTTTCCTGAAGTGCAAGGACCAGCGCATGGAGTGCTGCTGGGTGAGCTGCTGCAGTTGTATGTTCATCATGCAGGGTTTGTTACCCACGTCTCTCACTCTTTTGAGTCTCAGTTGATGTTTGCACAACCTCTAATAGAAAAGAGGCTGCTTTGCTCCTGAAAACTAGCTAATAACTTCAACAATTAAAGTCCACTTCTAAGTGGACCTCCAAAAAAGGACAAATATTCTCCATTTGTGTCTGTACTACTACGTTAAGCAGTCCTGCATCTGGGAAAGAGGGATCATCCCTACTGTTAAGCTGCTGGAGTGGCCTGATTACAGCACAGTTTGGGTCTGTGCCAGCTAAAGTGTCCCCCAGCAGTTCCTGGGCACTGTTTGGGAGCTGGACGGTGTTGAGGAGTGGGTGGTCTACACGCAGCCACTCTGCTCCAAGCACCGAGGTCCTCTGCCCATCCAGGCACCGGCTGCTCAGCCTCACGGGGGTCAGACCCAAGCACGTTTCATGTACTAACACACACACAGCCTCAACTCCCAGAAGAAAAAGCTGGCTTAAAGCTGTCAGAAGGTACAAAAAAGAACTGATCTGCTTAGTACTTGATGATGGAGGAAAAAAAAAAGTTAAACCAAACACTTTCCAAAGCTAAAAAGAGGACTTCACTGATGACAGAAATGTCTCTTCATTGAAATGCTGCTGGATGAGTTTTATACAGGAAAATGTAAAATTATTTTTATTTTGATTTCAAAAGGAATTTTATTTTCCTTTTTTTTTTTTTCATTTTCAGATTAAAGCGCATTTTTGCTTTCACTTTCTCCATTTCTCCCTGCTCTGCCTTTCTCCACTGGAAAAAAGAAGCAGGGAGCTGGAGTGAAAAGAAGGGGAGCTCTCTGGGGTTCTGCTCTCACTTGTTTTTCTTCTGTTCAGAAGACAGCAAGGAAGAATAAAACATTTCTCCTGCCAAAGAAGAAACAGCCACAAAATCTATGTAGTTGCTCAAAAGAAGATGGGAAATGAGAAAGAGAATTGCTGGAAAAAAATTATAATAGACAGAGGGCCTGGGCAGAGAGAGGTAAGGCATTGGAAGCAAGGTTGCATGTAACGGTTGACTGGAGATGAAATCCATCTGGAGCTGACCAGCTGCTTTGAGTGTTTGCTCAAGCTGTACCAACATGACTCGAACAATGAGTCTTCTGCTGGTCCAGGTCCAACCTCAATTCTTTAGCTCAGTCTGCACACTCTGGACGTCTGCATCTTTAACAAAAAATAATCATCAAGGTGAAAAGAAGGGTTTAATTGGGCATATGGCACCCTCAAATGGGAAGGATGGAGACAGAGCCCTCTTTCTGTAGCAAGGAATTTTGTTTAATTTCCTACTTGGGGAAAAGAGACAAGCACTGTATAGCATAAACAAAGGGGAAATGTGTTATATTGGTCAATAAAACAGTGAGAGAAGAAAATCCAGAAAGCCAAGAAAGGGTGGACACTAGTGATTAATATTAATCAAATAAATTAAGATCCATTGAATCAGCAAAGTCACATGTTGGATATTTATTTCATTTGCAAACCAAATCCAGGCATGATCAGGAGTGATTTAGTCTGTATACAGACACTGTTCTAGGGAAATCAGAAGTACTAAACACAATCTAGGGCCAGATCCTGTCTATTTGCATTTCTTATGGGAGAAGATACAATGTAATATGTCAGTGGCAGAATTTGGTCCACTGATAGAACTCCAGCTCACATTTATCCTGATCATGCACTCATTTCATTTGATATTGCACTAATTTGACAAATTCAAGAGTAATTCATTTTGAAAAAAAGAAATTTTTTTAATGTAAAGATAACTGTAAAGTGCCCCAGTGCTTCACAAAGCCTAAAATAGAGTCCATTTCTCCCATTTCTAATGCAAGTCCCTCTCTGTATTTAGCACAACAGTATTGCCATGCAAACGCTTGCACAGTGGCATTAAGAGCCATTGGCCTGAAAAAAAAGCCATGCAGACAGTGCAAATCTGAGACATTGCTAAGCATTTTGCCATTTGTGGCTGGTCGTGCTTACATGATGATTACCCATGCTCTGTTCCAGTTATTCAACTGGAATCACCAACTGAAACTGAAACCCTGGTCACTATGTGGTCTGGGTCCTGAGAGAATAGAGGATTTCATACTACATTGCATTTTGTAAATAACAATTTGTTGCATACAAAAAAAGAATATTATTTATCTTGATCTAGATTTCAAAATGTCAAAGAGCCAGGGCTAATTAAGGTTCAATAACAGATTCAATAATTTGAAGCCCTTTTTTTTCTGTTTTATTATAGAGAAGAAAAGCAATGGCCATTATGTCCTAATTTGTAAGCACTTTATTTGATGGTTGAGACTGGAAAGTATGTTAGTGTTGTTTGTCCTGTCAAAGGCTTTGGAATGGTCTGAAGTCTACAGAGCTACATCTGTTGCTATTTATTGTGGGGGGTTTTTGCCCTGTTTCTAACACAGTTTATAAAATGAAGAAAAATCTTAAACACTGCAATTAGAATTTAATGTGGGGACTTTTTCCTCCTAACAAAAATTAATTAAGCCTTTCTTTGAACTTCCAAAAAGAATATGTATCTTGTAACACACAAAACCGAAATGTTCAGTTTTCCATCTTGCTTGTGGATGCAAATTCTTGTGGATACTGAAGTTTAGAAGGGACTAACAGCAGGAGAGCTAAGCTCACTGACCGCATTTCTGTCCTTTGCACGTTCTTACACCACGGAGGTGCCTGAACATCTTCACAGGAGCACCGAACCACACAGTCCATCGCTGCAGTGAGCTGCTTCCCCCATCTGCTTCTCGCAGGACAGAACCCAAACCTGACACCCTGCTTTGTTCTGCTGCAGTTTTAAGCATAGAGCTGGAAAACCAGTCTGCCCCTCACCCCACAGTCGACAGCAATCCATGATTATTAACGTGGTTTTACTCTCACAACACCTTCGCAAGGAAGGAAAATTTCATACCTGTTGTACTGGAAACTGAGCCAAGGATTGAAACCAGGTTTGCTGAATACCATCTTAATACCCTGCCCTGTCTGCTATTTGTCAGCTTTGACGGCATACCCGCTGCTGTGCCAAAGCCCAGCCTAAAGAAAAGCCCTCTCTTTCCATCTTCCTCCCCTGCAGGACAGACACAAAAAAGGGCAACCCACCATCTGTCCTTTTGAGTACTCCACGGGTCTGGCAGAAGGAGTGGGATTTTAGTATGCAGTTAAATAAGATGTAGTCTTCTTGCAAAAAAAAGTGTTGGAAATTACTGCATTCCTAAGAGACAACCTAGAAAGAGGCAGAGACAGAGCACAAAGCAGGTAATGAAGAGACCGTCGAGACTGGCACCAGCAGTAGAGCTGAAGAGTTATAGGGGATGGGTGGAGAAGAGCTTTACAGCCCATATTTAAAGAGAGCATAGGCTTGGAATAAAAGTGATGATGTAACAGTCAGAGCCATAGGCAGGGGATATATATTAAGCAATTATATGGAAATACCATGTGAACGGACTCAGGAATAAAGGAAACAGAAGCAGAGGGGCATCTCAAACCTCAGCCTCCTTCCAAGTGGAAAAACTGGGCTATATAGGAAGGAGAGCGTCAGCCTGGGGAAGTAAGATACAAATTATGAAGACTTGTCTCTTCAGTGTGTCTGCCTCAGCTTTCTAGGAAGATTTTGGACAAAAATTCCTCTGTGATATTCCAGCTCCATTGACAACCATGAAGCTGTGCTTTCATCCCTTCTTTGTGACACACCACTTCTAAAATGTAGAATAGTGCAAACAAATTTTAAAATAATCTGTGGGAAAATTTGTTGGCTTTAAAATGAGTAGGGATCCAACCTCCTGGTCAAATCTAAAAGCCAGTATTTATAGCAATAACAGTACAAGACTGATTCATTTTTCCCCTTGTGAAAATGCAAATGTCAAAAAAAAAAAAAAAAGTTAACTAAAACCTGGGAAAAATATGCTGTGGTAGTGTTTTGTGGGAGCCATCATTCAGGTCTCCTGTGACTCTTTCCTTTTCTGCAATGTGAATTCCCTTATTATTCATTCTGTGATTATGCTGTGTTTTCCATGCACCGCAGACTTTGCACTTGCAGAATGAAAAGGAAATCCTCGGCTGTGGTCCATCATATAGAAGGTAGGTCTTCCTACTATTTTCACCTTTGATAGAAGTAATTCAGAATATAATGACAAATTATTTAAAGAAACTTGAGTATAGCTAACCCAAAGTACAGCAGTAGCATTTTAACCTGAAATTATTTCATTCTTGGTCAATGCACTTTGGCCGCCTAACAAAATAATAAATAGGAAGCACACATAGAAAAGTGATGTTTTTGAAGGAATGATTTAGCTGAAATACCAAAATTCTGGCAGTGGTGTCACAATGTCAGATATTGTGAAATGTCAACCAGCACTAAGTATTTGGTTTTTTGCATTATTAGCAGCTGAAGATATGTGAGAGAAACCCAGCCCCATGCTCTAACAAACCACTTGAGCTGTCTGCAACAACATTTTGTATGAGTTATTATACTAATGGGCAATTTAGTCATTACAATATGAGAAGTGAGTGCAATTCAATTTCCTTTTAATTTTGTTTTTGCTCATTTTAATTAATTTTTATAATTATTACAGTAGTAATGTTGCTTTGCACTCACATTGATCACAGTTAAAACATTTCCCTGTTTTCCAGATTCTCAGCCTTTCCTTGGCCCTTTCACCATATGGTGACATAAAAAAAACCCCTACAAATCTAGTGCAAGAGACACTACAAGCCATCCATCTTCTGAGCCACATTGCATATTCCATTAGGAATATTTGTAAGATACAGGAGGCAGGTGGGATGTGTCACAACAGCTAAGTACAACTTACGACAACCTAGTCTGCCTTTAGGAAATTACAGGGTCGAGGAAAAGCCATGGGTGGCATGAAGCCATCTTTACCTCATCTCCTCATGTAGCCCCTGTAATACTTTGGGTGCAACCATAGCATCCACTAGCCACTCTGAAAACTCTTAAATTACACTCTTAACATACGCAGAAGAGCTGCTGGGCATGGCTCAAACAGCCCAGGAAACACAGGAAATACACCTATTTATTGCTGCAATCAGCATCCCTGATATGCTTTTAGGAACCATACGGCTTTCTGAACAGCAATCCTTGAAAACAGTCCTTTATTTTTAGATGGCCTTCCAATCTTAAATTTGCCCAAATATACCCAAACCCTAACAACTTGCTAGAAATCAAGGGCAGAATATCACTGCTGTTTATTAGAGAAGGTGATGAGTGTTAGACAGCAACAAGTTCGTTCAATATTTTGGTCTTCAATGTAATGAATACTTCAAAACAGCCACATGGAAGTTAACAAATTCACCACAGAAAGCAGCATATGCTTACACAGTAAGAACAACAGGATATACATTTAACATGCTTTATTAGCAAAATCAAAAAAGCATTGACATTCCAGCATGTTAGCATACTCACAAACTCAGTGACTTTGCAAGAATCAAATGACATATTAAAAACTCAGTTCTTGCAGAAACAGCTCCTTCTTTAACTGTTTGTTTTCTTTTTAGCTTTTAAAGTCCTCTCATCTACATATTCATTGTCACAGCCTTGAAATCCCTTTTTCTGATGAGTAATTCCACATTTGCTTCATTTCTATATCACAGTGTCACCTTAGCCACAGACCTGCCAAGCCTTCCTTTTTTAAGGATCTCATCAAAAATGGACTAACCAGGAAACTTGCGACTCAAACATCTCATCCACTTTGCAACAGTTCAAGATAATAAATCTTTACAAGGAATCACAGATCACTCTCTCAAAATTTATCATTAAACATTTGCCTCCAGAATGCTCGCATCTGTTATTCCAAATATACCTATATCTGTTAGAGAAATTAACAAATATTTTTGACAGGCATCTCAAAATCATGTTCCTAGTTTAACAATTCAATGCTAAATGTTGTAATGTAACAGATACTGTCACATAATCCTCAAAGGTCATGACCTCACTGTGATTTAGAGCCTTTGAGTGAGATTAGATATCATTTTTAGGAAATGTGCAGATATGCTTTGTTTCAGTTTTATGGAAAAACTCTCCACTCTGTATGTGCAGGTACTGCGATGGCTGTGACAGCCTATTCTGGACCCATGGATCTGAGCTTTTGTCTCTCACCCATCCCTTCTGGAGCCTGAGCATGTTCGTGATACTTGCAGCTCCACGTTAGGATAACAATTACAATTAAGTCTCATGTTTCAAGCTTCACCTGTACTTATCAGGTGCTTTCATATGTTTGGGATCAACAGCTTTGAGGTCTGGAAAGGATTTTCCCCTGGGCACCTGGGAGAAGTCTGCTGTCTCTGCTACTCTGCTACACAATGGCTACCATGCCAGTGGTGCTACTGGGCAACACACCAACACATATCACCTCAATCACAAAGGCACAAGAGGCTTCCCATTCTCCGCCAACAGCACTTGCCTTTTGACAAGAGGAATATTCCTCCATGCCCTGGGAACTGAGTAAAATATGACAGAACTGAGTAAAAGGAGCAGGAGATCAGGTGTAATCTCTGCGAAATCTATGAAATGTCGCTTGGCTCCAGAACCCGAGCACATTTACTTGTTCTTTGGAGAGTTTGGTTGCCTCTTCAGTCACCGATAGCTAATACAATTAACAGGGTAAGTGAATGTGACAACTGGCTTCTCCTGCACTTGCTTGTAGATGACACTACTTGGAAAGGATTGGTTACCCAAATTACCAAAGGGACAGTTGGATCAGGAAATTTAGGTTGCTTTGCAAAAGGTATGAGACTGTAGGCTGAGGAGGCTAGAGGCTGTTACGTGTCTTCCTTGGTTTAAACTAAAAGTTGAGTTGGTTTTTGCCATGTTTCCCCAGTCTCACGTCACCGCATCATTAGTTTGCATCCTTCACAGAAAATAAGTAAATGGCAAGTGCTGCTTCATACCATATCTGTGGCATAGGTGATAACATGGTCAGTAATCACTGACATCCACAGAGAGAAAAAGGCAATGGCACCTCTGCAAAGAAGCGCTCCAGTTGCGGGATTTTGTAACCTTAATTTAGGACCAGCTCTGCTTTCTTTTCACTTTTTTTCTGTCATGTCCTACTCCAGCCTCATAATTAGTTGTAGTTCTAGTTCTCCCCCAGATTAATAAAGCTGCATTTTCAGTCTACTTGTGACCCATCAATTTTTCTAGCTTCTAATAGTCAAACATGAGCAACCCAATGCTTCCCAAGATAGCTGTAGGCAGTGGCATGATTTTAACAAGTTTTGAGGACTCCAATTCTCCAGTGAAGTCAGTGAGCTCTGCAGGTATTTCACACCTCTAGAAAAGACTCTGATGCCTGACTTAAGGCACTATGGGTCAGTATTTTAGCAAATGTTTTCACATGTAAGTATACAAAGCAGTTATTCAGCAAGATACAAGATCAGGGTCAAAAGAAGCTGCCTTAGTGCTCTTTCCATCTCTGCAGTTATTTTACAGAAATAATGTATATGGCCTAAGTATGGAAAAGATCTTACAGAGTTCAGTAAAATTTTGGAGAAGGCATCCAATACATCTGAAATATATATACATGTATTCTGTTCTTTGTCATTTCACTGCTATGCTTGGTGATGTGCTGAGCACAAGTTCAATGTTCATTGACATTCAACAATGAAAACCCATTAATCAAACCTTATAAAGAAATAAGGAAAATGTAGCAGCCCTAAAAAATGTCAAGCTTAACTTTTCCAAATTTAATTTCTTCCTCTATATAAATCAGAGTTCAGTTTACACTAATTGTTGTGGGTTGAATGTAAAAGGTATGGCTAAGCAGCCACTGAATGTTTGAGCTTATTTCAAATATTTGGACATATTTGGTAAGATTTTCAGACACTGCTCCATCTCTGTCTCTTCTGCTCTGTGGGAAGGCTGTTTCTTAACAGCTTGACAGTCCTTTCCAGATTTCCCCTGCCTTGGGTTGAAGTGGGTACAGGACACAGCTGGGGCTCTCAGCTAGCCTCACACTTTTCAGGGCTCTAGTTAATCACCTTCCTTCCCTTCCCTCCTACCCAGATAGCTCATAAATGACAGAGAAATGCCATTTAATATCTTATCTGCAGTCTTTATGACTCTTTGGGAGTGCCTAGTGTCATTCCCAACAGAAGAGTGAAATCCACGTAGTAAATCCTTTCCCATCACTAGCACTATTTTTTTTTTCTAAGTGGCAGACTGTTGTATTATCCGTATAATCTCTAAGATGATCTCTCTGCAATATTTCTTCAGTTCTTTCCCTAACGAAGCTCAGGCTGACTTAATGCAGAAATGAAGAAAGTTCCTGCAAGTCAGTGGTATGTCTACTAGGAAGAAACATGAAGGATTTGAATTTCCAGGGCTATTGCCAGGGCAACTTGTAAGGGGCACAAGATGGGGTTGCTAGAAAAGCAACAGCAGGAGTATCTCACCCAGAGAAAAACTATTGCCTAATCACAGGCAGGAGGGAAGAACATTTGGTCCTTATGTAGCAGAAAGTGGCTATTTGAGCGGCATCTTGCACAGAAACCAAAAATGTTTCACTGTGGCTAGGCGTATCTTGCAATAAATTAATATACTGAAACAGAGGTAGCTTGGGTAGGGAAAGCGCTTGTGCCATATGAGACCATTCATTCATCCCTTCTGCTGGCACCTCTCTGCTGCTGCTGCTTTTCTTCCTGCTTGATCTCAGCCAGGGAATGAGTCTGGGTGGGAAGAAGGGGGAGGTCCTCATGGCTGCCCCATCGTCCAAAGGGCACGTGGGGAGAAAGAAAAAGGGAAAACAGCTGAGCCTGTTGGGACCTCTCCATCATCATTACCTTTTGACTCGTAGGGTTGCCTATCCAAATGAACAAAGCCACAGAAATAAAACTGGGGAGCCTGTTCCTGCATCTGCAGATTTGCGATATCAATTTGTGCAATTTCTTAAAATTCTCTGTATCTAAGATACTCTGTTCGTAAAATGGAGCTAAGAGGCGCTGTTCTTTAGAAAGTGTTTTCAAAACCTCGTATGAAAAATGCTTAGTGGTATGTCTCACTTTTACCAGTACAGCTGTCCTGCTCAATTTATTTCTTCCTGGAGAAAGTGTGCTCTACAAAATAAGACAATACATTTTCTTGGCTGTGTTCCTCTAGCACATGAATATGGTCCCCAGCTCCACTGAATATTGTAGCAGACAAGCAGAAGACATTGTTTGCAAAGTATTTTTGTCTTAGAGAAGCAAAGGAAATTAATTGTTTTTCCATACAGTCCCTTAGTCAATAGTGAGATCATGCACAGTATCAAAACCACACCTCTTCAAAAATATACTTATATTTTATCTATATTTTATCTATTCTTCACTTCAGCAGCCCACACTAAAACCCTTCAAGAGTCATAGATTTTGACTGGCTTTGAATTAGACAATAGATATCTTAGCTAGCATATAGCTACTCAACTGCATAAATTTCCATTATTACCTGAAGACCCTCACTTAAAAATGGAAAAACATCTCATGCTTTACTCTGTAGTTCTGTTTTCCAAACCCATGCATGTCTGCCCACAAACAGCAGCTACCACATCTCGCCCTAAATATACAGCGCCCACCTGAGCTTTTAAATCAGCAAGGTCTTGTTGAGAGCCAACATAAAAAGTAGGCAAGGAGAGTTCTCTGCAGCTTGTAGTGAACCCCACCGGCCTTACAAAATCCAGAGACCATCCTACTTATTCTTGAGTACCTGCAGCTGGTACCTTGACAAATCAGGTCTAGGTCCAGCAGCGATGGGAGGTGGTGGACAGAGTGGTGAGCTGCTCTGTATTGCCATAGAAGTAACCCAAGAAGAATGCAGGGAACAGAAGGGAACAGGGACTACAAGACCATACCCTGCTCCCATAAATGTGCTCTGGCTACCAAGACCTTGACACAGCACTCTGTTATACCACAACATGGACAGCACTGAATTCTCCTAAGCCTTCACTCTCATCACCACTTGATGAAAGTAAGAAATTTACTTTGAAATCCCCTTTCAAATCATACATATGGCATGTCATGGAAACACATAAATAGCTGCTTGTGATTAACCAAGCTGCCACAGTTCCTTGCACCTCAGTGAGCAATGGCTTTTTATGTAAGCATGAAAAAGTATCAGCTAAAATATTGAAACCTGGTGCTCCAGTCAGACCTAAGAGGTCTTTTCCAAAGAAAACAAACTTTTGCAGAGCTCACCCGCATTCCTGGAATCTGCTAGTGCCCAAGGGCACCAGCTTGGGATGCAGGCTCCCCTTGGTGGCACTGGGATGGGTAGAAAGTATTCACAGAAAAGTAAGAATGCAGTCCAAGGGGAAGTAGCCACAAATTTAAAATCTAAAGATTGAATTAAATCCTTTTCTGACACTGGCAGTCCCAGGCTCTGTAATTTGTCTGTCAAACCTCCCCTAGGGATGGTGCTACAGTTTCTAGATTACGTTTATTCTGTGGTGGCTCTGGGCCCAGATATGAAACAAGTATTTCCTGAGGATAGGTCTGATCCTATATTTAATGAGGGTGCTGTGATGGAACAGTTATTGTTACTGCAGAAATATATAAGGATGGATTATCTCTTTGTTCTTTTGGGGAGGGTTTTGGTTTGTTTTGAACATATCTTTGAATCCTGAATGTTCCTATATCAGTGTGAAACCTCAGCATGCCCAGTAGAAAAAGGTTTACACAGACCTAGTACACAGTGGGGAAAGGAGGTGGACCTTGAAAGGCAAATTATTTTTGCCCACCTAGCAAAGACATTAAGAACAAACCACAGCCTGCTGTATGGAACTGGTCTTTTGCATGCCAGCTTTTTTTTTTTTTTAGTGAAAACAATGGACTTTCTTTCTGTAAGACGAAAACAGGGAACACAATCTGGTAGCCACATGGTCAACACAAAAGAAAATCACAGAGGATACTCTCTTGGAAATTGGTGGCCACACCACATAAGGGCTGTGCCCTTTACCCCCTCCTTGTGTCTCATTAGCCCTTTGAAGCAGCAGGCAGAGAAGGCAAACTGGATGTGAGATGTTCTCCCAGCCAGGAGAAGAGAAGAGTTATCAGGACACAGAGGTTGAGAATGGCTGGCCCAGCAGCACAGCCCTCCAGCAGCTCATGGCCTAGAGATGCCTGGCATACAGAGCCACACACCACCCCTGCCAAGCACTCCAATCCCATCCCCAAAGCTCTCTTCAACTCCCAGCACCAAAAAGATTGCACCACCACAGTTTGGACTGCTGTTGAGGGGCATATTACTGTGATGGGTTTACAGGGGAAAACTTGAGGCACCAAGAATTCTGGGAGCAGTTACCAAGTCCTTGGCAGAGTGGGGAAGCTGCCATTTCCGCTGGAGTTTAACACAGGAAAGGCTTTTTCTCCTTTCACCTTTAGCTTTTCTGGTTTTTCTGCTTCACTGCATACCCACGTGAAGGCCAGCCACAATAATTGCACTTTAAACAACGTTCACTGATCCAATTTTTCCTGCTTACTCTTTCTCTTGAGTTAAACTCTAGACACTTTACCTAACCCTGATACAGGTTTCAATCACAGAGAGTGGTTTGGGGAGAGAATTCTGTATTTGTTTTTCTTGCTTCCCTTCCCTCTGAAAGGGGAGGAAAGGGCAGAGGAAAAGGACAAAATACTGGACGACTTTAACTATAACTAAGGCAGATGCAGCCCCTCTCTTATAGCTTACACACATGTAATTGGTAACAGTGCTTGGACCTTGGACTAAAACTATAGAAATTTCCTCTTATTTAGCCTGTACATGTGTGTCCCCCCCAAAAAAAAAGGCCCTAATCTAAATCAGATCTGGGTATTCAGGAAACGTACAGGCCACTACAATGAGCAAAACATTTGTAAGTCATCCAGAGACTCAATTTCCTTCCTAAAGGAATAGCACAACATGGTTTATTTTGTAAGGAGAAAAAAATACCTTTCTGGGTGCCTACAGTAGGTTTGCTGTCTCTTTGGCTGAGCTCCTCTGGAGCATCCAGGAGCTGAGGACAACTTGTTCACTTTTTAATGATTTTTATCACTACCTTGTCCACTTCCAAATGTGGAAAAAATTCTAGCATCACACTGCTAACACCAAATAAAAACTTTAGTCATTTCCACCCTCTCAACAATAAAGAGAGAAAAGTGATGATAGTAGAATTTTATTGGCTTTATTTAAACAGACTTCTCCCCCAACAATACTGTGCTGCTACTATAAAACTTTTCTGACACATTACTTTAAACATTAGCACATGGACATGCCAGCTCTGCACTTCAGGAGCTACAGTTCAATGCCAAGAGCTATTAGTCACATTAAGAAGTCTATTCACAATACGGCGGATAGAGAGGAAAGCGTCTGAATCCTCCTGCCTCCAGTGCCGCCCTGTGCCCTGTCCCCCTCCCAGGCTGCAACCAGACTCATACGCAGGGCAGCTGAGAGAGGTTTACTACCAGCGGTTGGAAGCACAAGGAGGTTTGGGAAAGGGGAACTTTCTTCCCCCTGGTTTTAAGGTGGATGCCGCTGCAGCGCTCCACAGGGACTGCTGCAGTCAGCTGAGGACAAGTGATGAGAGAAGGGAAGAACAATGAAGTTAAGCAAACAGAGGAATGTCTCGTCTAGGTCTGGGGAACTTCTAGTCTAAATACATCAGTATCCTCCTTTGGTATACATGTGTGTGCTGGTCTTCAGGACAAACGGGGCCTTTCTTTTCAGCCCCTTTGACTTCGGCAAAGATTGCACAGCTGGGACGATGACTTGTCTCCTCTTATTAAAACCACTTCTTACAAGTGCTGACTGTATCTACGTGTTCCTCTGAGTCACTTCTTCAGAGGAAAGAGAAAAAGAGAAAATATTTTAAGACCCAATCTATCATCTTTATGCACTTATGCCTATGTTTTATCTGGTTTGGGGTGAGAAAAAGATATCTAATTTTATTAAAAATTGTGATTTATTAAGTAACCATCCTGGGTGTTTATCTGTCCACATTTTTCCCCATGTATGGGAAAAGACAAGAGAATCTGAAATGACCAGAGCACCTCTAAGCAAAGACTCAGCCTAGCCAAGTCAGAAGGAATATTCCAGCAGAGACAGAGAGGGAGGCAGCATCCAGAGGGAATCAGACAAACCACATATACGGCTGTAGAGAAGTCTTAACCATACATATAAAAATAGTAATATTGGTGGGTTGTTTTTTGTTTGTTTCTTTTACTTTTGCATTTTAAACAAGCACATTCTCCTGCTGATCTCAGGCAGTGCCAGTTTGTGACATAACACACATGCTGAAATACAATATGGAAAATGTGTACACACACTGCATACAAGAGGCTGCAATCTGCAAAAGTGAATGTTGCATCCATATATCAATTGAAATGGCCTACAATTCAGGGAGTAATTGTTTTGAAACAATCTCACATGAATTCACCTTCACGAGATTAGAGGCTGATGTCACCATGAGGGTGAAGTCATCAGCAATGACTTAAGCTAATGGGATAATGCCAGAAGAACTCGATCGGCTGTTGTGCAGAGCTTAACTCCTTCTGAGCAATGAGGAATGCTGAGAACTATTTACCTCTTTTGTTTGCAGCATTTCCTCAGTGGGTTTTAGCACAGGAAGGCTCATGGTTGACTAATGGGGACAGGGAATGAAATCTCCTTCCTACAGCACTGCTGGTGATCTCTGTTTGGAGATTTTAAAGCTATATGTCTGAATTCAAGTTGAACTTCAAGACAGAGAAAACTGGCAGTAAGCTGCGGGGATAATTTTGTGATGTATGGTCGAGTTCCTGCAATACTAACTCGTGGGAGTAGTCCCCGCTCACGTTAGGTCACTGGCACAGTGGGATTGGACAAGAAGACTTGGGCCCAGCTTTACATTCATTAGAGACAACGATGTAGAAAAGAGACGTGGCACGCAGTGACCACGGCAAGCTTTTCCCAGAGATCATAAGCAAACCAAGGTACCTATAACTGCACGTGGTGTGGCTGTCACAAAGCTATACCAGGTAGCGGTGCCAACTCAACACGAGTTGGGTATCTTCCTGAGGTAAGAGAAAAACACATGATTTAGAGTCAGTGGCATTAAAAATCACCAGAGTCATCCCGGAAAGTACAGATATTTTTGTTTGACTGTGTAATGTGTGCTTGTGTGGGAGTGGTGTAAGCTTGTTCTATTTCCAGCCTGTGAGCACCGAGGTGTGACAAGCCCGCTTCACTGCTTGTTTGGTGAATGGTGCTGGCGGTGCCACTCCCTGGCAATGGTGAGGAGCTTGGACAAAGCAAAAACTATCTGAAAGAGCAGTAAACCTAAGAGGTGGGCCTGATCCTGGGTGCCACAAAGTTCACTGTCTCCTTGCGCTTGGATTAGGCCACCAGAGAGGAGCGTGCAGGAAGGATTTGTCGCTGTGGTCAAGTAACCTTTGCCAAGCTTGAGAATCCACACTACAGTGCATGCTGCCCTCGCTCCTGATGTGGATATCCTCAATGCACGTGATCAATATGGCACCACGGTGGCTTATCTGGCACTGACAGCATTTAAAAGAGCCCCCAGGCTACACGTTAGCGTGCTACAGCTTCACACACAGCTGCAGAGCTCAGGTGGGCTCCAACTCCGCTGAAGCCAGCTTTGCTCTGCTCTGCTGGAAACAAGATTAAAGCTTGGCCCTCTGTCTCCTTAAATGTTTTTCATGCTTTAAAGCCAAATATTTTATTTAACCCCCTCTTACGCTGCAGCACTCTTGCAACCTACTTAATTCATGAAGCTTGAAACAGAAAAAACAGGGCAGTTGTTTTTTCATTCTTTCATAAAACAAGTCTACATTTTGGGTTGAAAAGTTGAAGGTTAAACATTGAAAGTTCCTCTAACAGTATGCACTGGTTGAATGATAAATATGGAGATGCACAGGTCCAGCCAACAAGGACATATCTATCCTAAAAGACCTTAAGTTATGACCTTTCCAACGTGGCACAGCTGGTAGCCCGTAGGCCAGATGTTGCTAAGTAGGTTAGCCCATCATCTTTTCCATAGAGGAGATAAAGGATGGTTATTTGCACAACAGGCACAGCCAAATGTCCCCTGTGCCCGCCCAGCTCTCAGACCTAGCACTGCCATGGAGACATGGGACTGCTGCCCACTCCTGACAGACAGGCAGAGCAGCCTGGGCTGCCAGCCCCTCTGGCCATGTCGCTGCAGCTCGCAAGGGGAAGGGGATCCCAGAAATAAATTGCAGCCCTTTTGGCCATTAAAATTAAATCACCTGCACTTAAAAGATCTATGTTTTAGTTTCAAATGGCCTCATGTTTAACAGCACGTTCTCCTGACCAAGAAGCCTTTGTTGAAGAAAAAGTCTACATCTGCAGAAAAAAGAACTCTACACTATTTGAGGGCCAGCTTGTCCTTGTTTCACAGGACCCACACCGTACCAGACAGAGAAATACCGAGTGGTTCAGAAGTGTACTGCAGGCAAACCTATTATCCTTCTTCCCTCCCTCTTCCACTGCACTCTCCATCCAGGTGGCTCAGTTTCAAAGCAAACTCTCCATCCTGAAAACAGTTTGACTAAGAATGAACTGACCACAGTCACACATGCTGGAATAGAAGACATCTTCCACACAGGTAACTCATGCAGGTTTTGAGGAAATGAAGAGTCCACGGACTGGGGAGGTAGCTCAGTTTCTGCATTTCCTATTTAGGCCTCACGTTCTGGCTTCTTACCAGAACTGTGTTCTGGCACTGAAGGGAACACAAAGTGCTTGGTGTCTTCTGACAATTAAAACACCTAGCCAAGAGGCAACTTTTGAGCTACATAACATGCTTCCAATAAAACAACGGATCAGGGCAGAGCTAAGAGTATTGCTGCAGTTTCCAAGGACTGGGAACTACTGTGCCTTGACCCCAAACCCAACCTGACCCCCATCCGAAAAACAGTGGTCCTGTAGGGCTTACTGAACTAGCACAATTGGATGCTTCTTCTACAAATCTCTACTTAAGGTCTGCATAAAGCACAGTTAAATCAGTTAAATGAAAAAAGAACCTCCAATTCTGTGGTGCCAGAGTTGAACAGAAGTGCAGGAACCTGAACAGCTAGTGAAGGAGAGGGAGCTCCTCCAGAGTTCGGTTTGGGTAGCAGGATGGCTGCCTCAACCTCTGAAGGTGCCTACCTCCTTGCACTGATCGCAGAGGGCCCTGGCAGGGACTGGACACCCAACAGAGGTGCCGCAGGTAAGCATATAAAGTTTGCTGGAAGGTGACCAACATTTCATGCCCTGGGAAAGCAGCCCACACACATTTTGCTCTGACAGACTTGGACATGAATTGTGGTGTCTGGTTCCTCAGGAGACACTCTGAACCTTTCCTTTGAATAGAGAACTGTGGTGGGACCATCTACCTCCTCTGCTGAAGGTAAGAGAGGAGGTAATTCTACCCCTCTCATTATCCTAGTGTGCCTTATGTAGTGGCCTAAACTGGAAGCTTATAAAAAATATTGAGAACTTATATTCTGCAAACCAAGTCCCGAAAAGGGAAATTTCTACAATCTTAATTACAATTTGCTGTAGGAGGTCCAATCCCAGCCAGTTCTCCAAGACTTGTGGCAGCTGACTTATTATTCTAGCACGCTTGATGGAAATACAAAATTGCATATCCTTCTTTGTAAGATGACTTCTTGGGCTCTGGCGCTTGCTAGCTGTCAGTGGATTATATATTAGATTTTTCTGTCAGCATGTAATAAAAGGAAAGTTTAAAAAAAATAAAGCAATACATGAAAATAATTCCATTCATATTAGGTTTTGTAAAACCCACCAGCTAGTTTTGGGCTGCCCATGTATGGATAACTGAATGAAAAGGAAGAGGTCTCCAACCCCTTGTGGAGCTATGCAAGAGCTGGCCATTAATTTCATTTTTATGCTACCAGGGAGGACTGGGGATTTCCCGCTACCGGCAGTTCTCACACACTGTAAAGGATTGACTATAGACTTAGCCCACCTTATATACCCAGAGCTGGGGTAAATTGCAGGAGAGGCTTACACTGTGGTTTCTCCCAAGACATTCATCAGGCGGCTTTCCCCATGCTATCTGGCTGAGGCTAGCCAGAGAAACACCAGGAAATTACTGTGGGGATACCTTCCCCTTCCTCCTCCTTTTTTCCTCACTCCCTCAAACTGCACGTAACAGAGCAGAACCATAAATGTCTGTCCTAAATGCCTTAACAGTGTCCTTCTCAGCGCTCACTATCCATCATGTCAAGTTAGTCAGGCTATCGATGGGTGACACTATCCAGTCTTCCCCAAGCAAAATCCACACACACACATTCAGCAATGCAGGTCTCTGATGGATCCAACAGGATGCATTACACACAATTGCACGTCATGCAGCACGAAGCACATCTTTGTTGACCACTGCAATCATCTTACCCCCAGTCCCCACACCATGCAGGAGCCAGCTTTCACACAGCAAGTAAAATTGATAGCATGTCTGCTTGAGAAGGCAGCACCATAATGGTTAAGCAAGCCAACAGAGCTACTTTGCTGGTAAGATCTTGGTGAACTGGAAAGGATAGGAGAGTTAGCTGAGCCAAATATCTAGTCTCTGACTCGGAGGAAAAATTTCCATTGTTTTATTAAAACATGCCTGAATTAACAGAGCTACTTAAAAATGACCCACAATTCATATTGTATCTAGATCTGTCTAAATAATCTGTTCTTCAGTTCCTTGGCAAACAAACAACAACAAAAAAAGATCAAAATAATTTTATTTTGGTTCAAGCATGATTAATTTAAAAGCGCAATTTAATTCCTGTATTTAAAGTTAGATACATTTATAAACAGAATATCATTTTGGAAACAAAAAAGCATTTTATTTAGAAAACAACCCTTAATATTTTTAAAAAGAATCAGCTCTTTTTCAGCCAAAATAATTTGATGAACTCAACACAAATTTTGCCAGCAGCTTCAGTAACCCAAATCTGCATTTTTTTTCTGCACATAAATTGAAAGACCAAAACGTTTCACCCAGCTCTAATTGCAGCTTTAGTCCTCAAAGATGTCCATGTTTCACATCCCGGTGTTGGATGTGGCATATTTTTCTTTACTTGCTCTTAATATCTTCCATGATATCAGGGAATTTGAATAGTAAACAGGGAAAAGAAAACCATGCTTTTTGTTATCTGATCTTTAATCCCAGCTTTCCCCTTTGTACATTATGTCTAGGGAGCTATGTTTTTCAAAAACATAAGGGAAACTCATCTGCTAATCTGTCAACAAGCCATCCATCTGTAATGTCTGCTCTACATTTGTTTTGCTGTGTCACTATGCACCGAATGTTTGATGCAGATGTTTTGACACGAGTGGTAGAGCAAAATGAAATTTGTTGTTTCCTACCACCAGCACCCTCAAAAGAAGATTTATTTAAACAATAAAATCTGCCCTGCTTTTTAAAAATAACAGAGTACTCCATGACAATGAGTGACTTCTCAATACCTTCAGTCAGGGTGTCGCTTTGCTTCTTTAAGGAAATCACGCCAGCAAACAATACTAACATTACAAATCTTTCATACCTTCTAGAAAGATATAGAAGAGTGATTTGGCTCTGATTTTCATATTTGTGTTGGAATCCAATGCTCATCTTCTGTTAAAGACAGGCAGAAAAGATAGTTTGCAAAAGATACCTCTCAGACGAGAAGTAGCCCAAGCACTCAAAGCCAAAATTGAAACACTCCTGTCTGTCCCGTGTGTTGCACCAGTAATTGTGCCAGACATCTCACCACCTGAGGATGGATGGAAAGACATCTGCTTTCTTTCAGACAGTGCCTTACACTGAGTGCTGGGCTGCTCACTCAGTCCGCTTTCTTTAACTGCTTCCACTTCAGGAGAGGGGAAGGAAAACAAGCAAATCCCTCTTTCCAGCAATATTACATGGGTAGTGTGGCTCATGTAGAGATGGTTGGTGGACAACCAAAAACAAAGTTTCACATTCAGATTATATTGTCAACAGGTCAGGAGATATTTCAAGGGTATTTTTCTTGTAAAGGTGTATGAAGCCAAATCACCTGGGCACTACTGGGTTGCTGGATGGTAACCTGATAACAGTCTTTATTCGAAACACCCCACTGTATGTAGGAAAGGGCCATGGCAGTATCACCTGCTAGTGGACGGGATCATGGCATGCACATGAGTCCATGCAGTGTGGAAGGCGTGGATGGGTGCTTGTGCCTGATCCAAGACCCCAAGCCAGCCTGGCTTCCTCCCTTCCAGAGAGCTCCCAGGGCAAAAGCCTCAGGGCTGTGCTTGGCAGTCCCTGCTAACGGCAGGACTGGCAGGTGAGTTTGGACTTGAGAACAAACTCAGAACCATGCTTACATAGTTATACAGGCACATTGTAAGGGTAGAAGTTCATCCCATTGAATTGTATCTATGGGCCCCCTCAAGTCACTGGGTTGAGACAGGCTCCTCCCAGGAGCAATGCCTTGCCTTAGGGTCCTAAATTGGTTCAAAGTGGCTCACACCCTGGAGAACCGTTTTCTCTGCAGGCTCTCAGAAACCCCTACCAACTGTCTTAGACTAGATGTCTAAATGTAGATGGAATTAGCTCAGCCATAGTGTCAACACCAGTACATTTTACACCTCTTTTTACGTGCATTTCTAACCTTCTTCACTGCAGATAGGATCCTCAAAAATATTTTATTTTAAATTTACAGTGGAAAGAAATATGTCACAATTATACTTCCATGCCTGGTCAAGCTGTCCCCAGAAGCCATCCAGGGAAGGGCCTTTAGGCATGAGAAAACCCTCAACCTGTAGAGGCATAAAATGAATTCACGACTGTGAAGATGATGCCACCTGGACTACTTCCAGAGGCACTAGGACCATCATAAATTCTCGCATGGCTGCCAGCCAACAGCTTGCAGCTGAGGCAGGTTTTCTGCTATCCAGCTGGGAGGATGAGACACATTGGGAGAGGCAGACTGGGAGCAGGGGAAATGAGAAGAAGAGAAAACAGGAGAGTGAGCAAAAGACTGCTGACTTCTAGCACTGAGTCTCATTGTGGGACTAGGTTCAGTAGCTAAAAGACTTGGTAATATTTTTATTACTCTATAGCACCTCCTCCTCTGATCCAGATCATCTCTCCAAGTCTTTGCATCTTCCCACCACTGTAAGTGTGACCATGCTTGACTCTGTCCCATTTCCTATTTTTACATCCACATTTCCTCACTGTGGTCATCACATGAAAAATGAACATTAAGCCAAAATGCCATTTTCCGGAACATCTTCTGTGTCTGTTGGAGAGTTGCAGACAATGCAAACTGCCTCTGTTTCCTTCTTCTTGAGCTAAGTGACTACAAGGATAGGGAAGCAGTATGTGTCTTGAGAGGAATCACTTCAGAGGTTTTTACTGTAAAAAAATGTAATTTGAGACCCTGAAGGAAGAACTGCTGACTTTCTAGCTGCATTACTTGTGCCGGCTGCTCTCCTGATTTCACAGTATACATGAAGATGTCTATCCTCTTCATACTACTGTTACTGTTGCTGCTTATCCAAGAAGTGTACATTAGCAGAGGAAGGAACCGTGGTTATCTGAAACATGATAGCAAGCACAGCTTTTCTGCTCAGGGATTCTTAGTTGTTCTCCCATCCCTAAACCTGCTCTTGTAATTTTGGGGGGCTCTGTGGATTTTCAGTTCCCTGTCACTGCATAGCCAGTTCAAGCTAGGAAAATTAAAGAAGTGCTCTGGCTACTTCAGCTGTTTCAGAGTCTGAGAATGATTTGGTTTCAAATCAGAAAAATCACCACTGATCCATTAAAGAGAACCATCTATGTGAGTGCTAAATGACTCTAATTGGAAATTAAGAACTAGCAGGTGGCACAAGAAGTTGTATATGGCTCCATAAGCACCAATTTAATCTGGATGGCTTTTCCCAAAATTAGCAAAGACACCAATCATGTAAATCAAGATGAAGTTGTTCCTCACAAATCAGTCCCTTCCTGGATGTGATTTAACTTTGAATTCTTTGGAGTCACTTTGCATCTCTGGGGCTTGTCTGGGGATGGAGGTATTAAGCACTAGGAAACAAATCCAGTGTCCAGGTGTGCTTTCACCAGAGTCTAGGGGCAAAAGAGAATGGCTGTGCAGGGCATTGTGCCTTTCTATAGGCACTTCCAAATAATGCTGACCTTTTTTGCTATTGCCATGTTGCATTGTAGACTCCCTTCTATTGTGCCATTCTCTGTCACATCTTTCAGCATTTCCCCTCCTCCTGGAAACTTGCATTTGAGATCCTTTCTCAGTGGCTGCTTCCCAAAATTCATTCCATTTCAATATTTTCTCTTCATGCATCAAAGGGCCATGAGGGTAATTCTTCCATTTCCATGGGTCCAGATGGATGCAAGTTTTTAATTCTTCTGACTGAATGGGTACATCTACTTTAGGGCTTCAGTTTGGATCAGGAGCATGTCTGAACTGAATCTCCAGGTTGTCCCCACTTAATGTGCATTGATTTACATCACAGGGGCTCAGAGCACACAAACTGGATTCCTTTCAAATGAAGCTGTTGCAGAAATTGTGCCGATGGAGCCAACCTGCTCCAGCATCTAAGGGACATGCTGTGTATGGCGCAAACTAGAGCCAGTGCGAAGTAAACCCCCCTGAAGCATTTATGGTATGGATGCCAGGGCCCCAGCCACAACTCTTTTGCTTTACAAACTCCTCCTGTTGATCTGCACTGCCTGCTAATGCAGATAGAGTCAGGAAATGCTATAGGAAGTCTAGGCCAAATTCTGAGCCTAAAATCTTTAATATGGGTGTAAAAAGAACTTACTTAAAGCAATGGAAAAGATGTCTTGCTGTTGCTATATAAATCTTATCTTTGTGTGAATACAGTTAACCTGCAATACAAGTGTTCCCAGAAGCACAGCTTATTTCTGGTGTAACCTGAGTTTACATTTGGTCTTTTACTAGTATAAATATTTTAGTAAAACAGGCCAGATCACAGCTGGCACTGTTCTCATGGTAAACTTTTAAGTCTAAACTGTTCACAGAGTGAATGAGATTCAGCCCTTGATCCACAGCCTAAGTGACTGGCATAATCTCCCGAAGCCTGAGGAAGGTTGTGTTCCCATTGAAACAGAGATCAAGGCTGGGCAGGACATCAGAAGGATATTCACTGCTGGCCGAGAGCCAAGTCTGTGACCTCTCTTGAGGACCTCTAAAACTATGGTGATTAGGGAACAGGTGATTTTGTATACCAAAGATTTAAAGGCAAATGTTGCACTCCTAGCAGCTAGTGGAAGATTTAGCATGGGGAAAATTTCCCCATTACCTTTGGGGAAACCAATAAGTGTGAAACTTCCACAGAAGTACGGTCTAATGAAATACTCACTTTTAAGACACAAGGAATGCGTCATCATGTACAACGTGACTTTTGGGGTTTGGCCTGGTTACCTTTTCACTGGTTTTATGCTGATGTGAAGCTAGCTTACTATAGGACAGCTATTCCTGATTTATGGCACTGCAAGTGTTAAAGGATCTGGCTACTTGGGTATATGGATATTTCAAAAGGCATGAGGCCAATGGATAAACGGAGTTATTCAAGGATAACACTGATCTCTTTGAAATACAGTGTGCCATATCCCATTTCTATTATAAAATGAAAATTACAAAGAAAATAAAAGAAACAGCTCCATTTCCATTTACGGGAAGATATTTTACAGGATGTGACACCATTGGGAGCTGGCAACTCTCTCTGTTCAAATCCATAGATCTAATACCATTTCAAAATCATTCCCTGTACTATTGCCGTCATGCCTCCTATTCCAAGAAACTAGGGCTCTGATCTAAGAAAAAATTCCTTTTGAAGAAGGCAGTTATTAATGTGTAAGCTCATATGCTGACGATGTGCTTAAAAGCCTTCCTAAACTGAGCCCTGGAACTGGTGGAATATGACATAAAAAGTCCAGTGCATTCATTTCTAGAGGAGCCATCCTCCTTGCACACAGTACCATACCTATTTGCTCACCAGCACTATTCACACAAACGTATTCATTCACCTTAGTGTTATTATTTATGCTAGTGCTCCTACTTGCCCCTAGCCAGTAACCTTTGCTATTCACAATTTATTAGTTTTCAGCACAGTTTCTTTGTCTGTTTGAAATTTTGACTTGCCAAACCAGAGGACAGAAATAATATCATCTGAAACTGGTGGTCATCTGCACCGTACAAATAAAGAACATTAAAATGCCACATAGAATAAAATGAACACTGTGTGCACCAAAAGCAATACCCAAAACACTTGGCAGACATTTGCTCTACTGAAAATTGGAGTGAACTTCCAACATATTTGCAAGCAGACAAAGGGACTATGTTAACATAATTTACTCATGGCAGACCATTTAGCCTTTATACTAAGAATGAATTGCAGCGAATACTGCAAAGATCTTTTGAATTTTGAATCAACTTTCATATAAACTTTGACAGCACTCAGAGTGGGCCTTGTCTGATGTAACAAGTTTATACAAGGGGTTTACATGTCTTCGTATGACTTTTGTTTTGTATTATTCTTATTAATTCCTTGTACTTTGGTAATTTCTAAGAACCCCAGGAAGGTACTAGGACCCCATTATGTGAGCACTGTACTGACACAGAAAGAAAACATGCACAGAAATTTTAAAAGTAATCTGCAAGTTGTGCTGTGTCTGAATATGCTGTACTTTGGGAATGACTTTGTAAGCATTTTTTCAAAGCATCTACCACTCAGATAATGGACTGAAATACCTTTGGGAAGGCTCTGCATGACAGCATGAATTCGTATTAGACATAGTAAATTTAAAACTCTCTCCCATATTACACAATAGTATTCGGCCTTTTGAGTTCTGTTAAAATGAAAATGTCTCAAGACTATTATACTGCTGCTAAGCATTTTTTAAAGACTAAATGAAAGAAAATAATGTAGATAACTACATACTCTTACAATTTAATTATGTAGTTGTGTCATAGTAAACTATGACCAGGATTCCTAAAAAAAAAAAAACAAAAAACAACAGACTCTGAAATAATTCTCCATTTATGATTCACACAAACATGTTTTATTGTTAGCACTCTGCAGATCAAAGAAAGAACATGTAGAAAAGCTGGGGAGAGTTTCTTTGCTCACAGGAATGAGAGTTTTGTGAGCATAAAGCATGAGAGAAGCCTCTTTATTTAGATGCCTCTTTAGTAGCTGAGTCACGTACATATTGTTGGACATGAAGGAACGTTTTAAAACAGCCTGGCAAAATTTTACCTCCCGGGAATATTATTTTTTTAATTGAAATATCACCAGTGTTTTCATCATCATAGCAGAGGGGAGGCAGTGGGTTCTCTACCTTGGTTGGCATATGTCCATGATAATTTTGCAGAAATGCTTTAAGATAACATATCAAACAGAAAATAAGTGATCAGCTAGCCTTTTCAATTTTTACGCAAGTGTGCACCTGCAGTCCTTGCTGCCAGCATGCCTGAGCCCCTCTGTGCCTTGCATGGGTGTTTCTCCTGCAGGAGAGGCAGCAGCACCATTGCCCGCTTTGCTGGGACCAAGGAGGCAGACACAGCATGACAGCACAGGCTGCCCAGAGCTGTACCTGCACCCAGAGTGAGGGTGGGACTCGTCCTTCTCCGCAGCTCCCGTCCCCCTGTCCCCAGCACTGGCAGCAGAGCCTCCCTCCCCTCTGATGCTTCAAGCCAAGGAGGGGTCAGGGCCACAACAGCAGGCAGCCAGGGTGCCGACAGCAGGGAGGGAGACCACCTCTAGTCCAAAATGGTGAAACCTCCAGGACCACATGTCAATGAGGCATGGGGGATCAGGGGCCACCATGAGGTGAGGGCAACCCAGACCAAGGGTACCTGTCAGGATGGTGAGCCCCCTGTGATGTCTTTCCCCATCCAAAAAGGTCCTGACTCAACTGGGCGGGGGCTGCATGACTAATAAAAGAGCACTGCATTTGTAACAAGTTCTGCTTACCTCTGTAGCATAACAAGAGCTGGAAGAGCTCAGGCCAACCAGAGCAGGACCCTGCTGTGACCCCAGCAAGGACAGGGTGAGACATCCCTTGCCACGCTTCCAAACTCTGCATGCCACAGGTTGGGGACATCTGAGTCTGCAGCTTTCCTGGTCCCGTCTTTTTTACCCTGGGAGGACTAGGTCTGCATCCACAACTCAAGATGTGGGAGCACTGAGGATTTATACAGGGGGATGATGACAGTTTCTCTTTTATTCTGTACTCCTTTTGTAATAATGCTTAATGCTTACTTTGTCTTTCTGACCACTAATAAACAGGGAGCAAATGTTAACTCTTTCCTGAGAGGTAGAAGTTAGGTAGAGACATTATGTTGTATGTACGTAGATAGCTGGTCTTATTTTTCCTAGTGTCTCACCTTGCATATTTTGACAGTGAATTCCTGGTTCCTGCATGTCTGCTCTTCTGCAAGCATTGCATCTTTTTCATGACTCAGTCACTCAGCATTATAAGATCTTCATGCAACTCGGCTCAGTTGCCTTTAGTTTTACTATCCTAAATCATTTTTAATTACCCATAAACATTGCTACCTTGGTACCATCCCTTTTACTAGGCCATTTATGAAGATGCTGACCTATACAGATGCCTATGGATACCTTCAGGTAGCCTTTCTCCATTGTGAATAATTTTTCCTTGTCCTCTTTTCCCATCTTTTAATCAAACATTAATCTGGATCTCCACTCTGATTCCAAAACAGTTGATTTTCTTTGAAAGGTTTGAATTAAAGTTTTTGAAAAATCCAATCTACTATTTGGGGGATGGGATGTCATCCAGAGGGACCTGGTCAAGCTTGAGAACTGGGCCTGTGTGAACCTCGTGAGCTTCAACAAGGCCAAGTGTAGGGTCCTGCACCTGGGTTGGGGCAACCCCTGGTCTCAAAACAGGCTGGGGGATGAAAGGGTTGAGAGCAGCCCTGCCGAGAAGGACTTGGGGGTACTGGTGGATGGAAAGCTGGACATGAGCCGACAGTGTGCGTTCACAGCCCAGAAAGCCAGCTGCATCCTGGTTCTGCATCAAAAGCAGCGTGGCCAGCAGAGTGAGGGAGGTGACTCTGCCCCTCTACTCTGCTCTCGTGAGACCCTACCTGGAGTACTGCGTCCAACTCTGGAGCCCTCAGCACAGGAAGGACATGGAACTTTTGGTGCAGGTACAGAGGAGGGACACAAAAATGGTCAGAGGGCTGGAGCACTTCTCCATAGAAGATGAAAGGCTGAGAGAGTCAGGGTTGTTCATCCTGGACAAGAGAAGGCTCCAGGCAGATCTCACTGCAGCCTTTCAGTACTTAAAGGGGACTTATAATAAAAATCGCCACAAACATTTTAGTAGGGCCTGTTGCAATAGGACAAGGGGTAACCTTTTTAAACTAAAAGAATGTAGAGTCAGACTAGATATAAGGAAAAAATTTTTTACGATGAGGGTGGTGAAACACTGGCACAGGTTGCCCAGAGAGGTGGTAGATGCCCCATCCCTGGGAACATTCAAGGTCAGGCTGGACGAGGCTCAGAGCAACCTGATCTAGTTGAGCTGTCCCTGGTCACTGCAGGGGGGTTGGAGTAGATGACCTTTAAAGGTCCCTTTCAACCCAAACTATTCCATGATTCTATGATTCTACGATTCTATTTTAACCAGAAAACTTTTACCTACTGCCTGCTTGTGAACAAGAATCCCTAACTTTCAGGTTAACCTCTAGCCAGAGTCTTGAAAGAAGCTGCACATTTAAAGCAAATGTTTTTAAGTTTTCTGTCTTCATATAGTCCCTGAGGATTTCATAACAATAAGCAAACAAAGCAAAATTTTCACTCTGGCCTGAAGTACAACTTTCAACTTACATGTGCCAAGTTTTGTGAATTAGTTTATTCTCCCAGTTATATCAGCATGCAGCATAGATGTCTAGTTACCTGATTTGTGGGGGTAATCAGGTACTCAAATGACCTAAACTGTGCAATTACTGGTGCTGGCAGATTACAGATGGAAAACTAAGACCAGGACATAAAAATTTGATCCTTTGTGTCCATAGTCATAATAAAACAGTTATGGTTGGTGATTGATTATAAGAATATTAAAATGCAGAAAAAGAAAAAAAAAGCTGGTTTAAATTGCATTGTATTCTTGTGTTTAGGGAAAAAATGATTGCCATTATCTTGACATGTTTATCACTTTGAGGCTGAGCCAGTCATTATCGTGTGAGTTCATTCTGTCCTGTAGCTGATAAATACTATCATGTACTATAAAAATCATTATGGCTCACTTTTGCAGCTGTAATAAAACAGCAAAGCAAATACAGTAACCATTTATGTTTAGGACTTTAGTCCTAGCACACATCCAGTAAGACTGCAGCTTAAAAGTTTAGACAAAAAAAAAGCCAGATTCTCAAGTTAGTTGCGCAGGTGTTTTCCAGAATTGCTCTCAATGGCAATCACTGTCATTCATGTAAGAAAAAGAGAAAACAGAATCAGAGGCAATATATTGACACCGCATATTGTTGATATCATGTGTTTGTATTTTTCAGCTTATCTGCTTATTTCTTTTGGAGAGAGCATCGGAGGTCTGAAAGTGTCCCCTGGCTGCACCTCCTATCTGAATTTTCTTTCCATAATACATTTTGCAGCTACTCTTTCCACAGAAGTGTCCTTCTGCAGGGCCTTCTTCTCTGAACACTGCTCCAAGGGTATGTGCAGATTGCTGCCACACTCTCAGTTTTGTGCTCAAACCCTAATCCCGCAGTTGTCCCCACAACCTAACACTGAGGTACCTCTGGGTTGTACTCTACCATGCACCAAACTGCTCCCTTACCAAAGGGATGCCAGGGTACAGTCAGATACCACTGCCAGGGATAGTCCAAACATAGCCTTAGAGATGACACATTTTCCCTGCAGATACATGCATCAATTCAGCAGTATGGTCAGAGTCCTACCTACCACAACTCCTACGCTTCTAGGAGTGATGTGGGGTTTGTTGTGTGCCTCAGTCATGCTCCTCAGCTGGGACCAGATGTACATCATTTTAGTGTCAATTTGCACCTTCCCTTCAGAGTCTGCTGCCACTGTCCCACCCTGCAGATTGAGGGGCTGAAACAGTTAAGCAATCTCACATGCCCCACACGTTTTGCCTCTTTCCTCATTCACCATGCTTGAAAAGACTTGAAATATCTCTTGGTTTTGATCACAGAAACTAAATCAGGAACATTTTACACTCCTCATTTAGCTTTCACAGCACAAAAAAAGTCAGACCAAAACTGTAACATAGCTGTAGACACCTGCAGCATCAGAAGACACAGATGGCCTTTGCTTGCATTTATAAAAAGGCAGGTGTGCTCCAAGAAGTGAGAGTGATGGGTTTCATCTGGTTTTCTCATTTCAGGATGCCAGAATTTCCAAAATCTAAAAGTATGCCAAGCAAACAGAGAAGATAAGGGTACAACATTGAACTATAACAAGGGGCTTTAGGGCCCATCTCAGCACTTCACAGCAGTGTCTTCATGGACTCACATCCCATCAAGGGTATACGTGAGGGCTGGTTTGGTCAGATGACCAAATTCAGCACCTTGCAGGATCAGACATGAGTCAGCATCCTTGGAACAGCCAACCTCATTTACGATGGGCTGGAAGAATATAAGAAAAATATCATTTCTAGGATACTTCTTCTGTGGTTAAACACCCTCCAGATGATTCACCAGAGCCTGTATCAGTCTAACTCTCTCAAAGCCACCATTCATGGCTGATGTTAGTCTCCATGCCTGATATTCTTATGGAAACAAAATAATGGCAAATAAGCACCTGTGACAGAATGGAAGCCCCATAGTACTGTATTATAACTGTCTGATGTCCTGAGATGTTTTCTATATGCATACACTGTTGTGGTATATTACAGGGGCTGTAAACAAAAGCAAGGAGAATGGCTCAGGATGAACTACCACCACCTCCTTGTAGTCATTTTGGATATGTTAAGAGGCAATAGTGACATTTTTTTTGCCCTGGATATTCTTTATATTACCGTTGGGGAGATCCTAGAAGCAATGCTGAGAACCAGGGCCAAAGACCAGCAATGGATAACAGCAAAGGGATGGCTTTCAGGTGGCAGTGTGGGCAAAGACAACTGAGACAGGCAACCACAAGGGCATGCAAAGAGATTATGCCTGCTTCCCCAACACCAAGGAAAGAAATTCCTTTCAGTCTGATGGATATGTTGATAGTCTGCTGTTTTAAAACCCTTTCAATTTCAACTGCTTGCAAACTACACTGTTGAAAAAGCGAAGACTTGGTGTTAAACAATTTGACTGTCTATAAACATCACCAGTTCAGGACCCGCTGTAAGAAGAACCATGAGTAACAAGCCCAGGTAGGTAGGCTGAGTAAATACATTGCCACAAAGTATTGAAGGCTCATCTGAAAAGTAGAAAAGAATCCCACCTCAGGAAAAATAAAGACATTTACAGCCTAATGCATCAAGCAGTGCCAGAAAAGCTAGCAGAGATCAGCTCCTAGCAGCTGATCCAGTAACCATTTTTTTAGAACAGCATTTAACCAGAACAAAACAAAAAGTACTTTTAAGCTCCTTTCCCTTTTTTTTTCCTGTGAGCCTCAGGAATATAACCACATGAACTACTTCAGCACTGATTGGCAAGTTTCTGTATTGACTGGCTTCAGAGTCTGATTAGATAAGACAGAGCCAAATAATGGAGCCACTAGAAACATCTACTGGAGTATTATCTGCTGAGATAAACTCCCCAAACCCCCAAACCAGTCTATTTAGTAGATCGTTTATCTAAACATATCCAGATATTGCTGACAGTATTGTGCACAAACAAAACATGGGGTACTAACAAAAGGTCTTTGTAAAAAAGGTGACTACTGTACTGGAGAGAAAAAGAAAGCAGACAGCTTGAACTTTAAATCCAGAAGTAATAAGTGGAAGACTGGCATTAACACCTGCCATTCCTTATCTATAATTCAAACTCGCCTCTCACCCCCAAGATATAAAAAGGAAACTCTATGATATTTCTGTTAGATGCCTCATGTCCCATCACACTAACAACGTTAGCTGTTACTCTCCTTTAGAGGAGCAGCTGGATATTGGACACTCTGTCTAGCAAAAACGCTTTTCTTAAGCTGTGTGCTCTGCTTATATTCCTTCTTTTTAATTTGTCGTGTTGTTTTTCAGCTATTGTGCTGGATCTGCCTGAAGCCCTCCCTCAGTTTTCACACAGCTCTTTTGGAAGTGAAAAATCTTGCTGACTCGGTAGGGGTTTTGGCTGATTAAAACCTAAGGGAGGCAGGGCAAAGCCCGACATTTGTGCTTCAGCCTTTCCCTGTTCAGTCCTGCTTTCACCCCCGCCATTCCAAATCTCTGTATTTTCCATAGGGTGGAAATACCAGTTGTTGGAAGTGATTTGGGGGTATACAGGACATGAGGGGAACATCCTGTGTTACACGATCTGTTGGGATCTACGAGATGCACAGCACTCATTTAAGGCAGATGTCCAGGAAAGAATCCAGCCCAGCCCTGAGCTCGTGCATCAACCTGAAATAATTAATAAGTCTAAAGAGGAAAAAAGGAGTATGAACAAACTGTGCACTCTGAATTTCCTCAGAGGAGTTTGCCTGGGAAAGGCAAGAAGCATTCCTCACCCTGCTCCGGCTCACACTGACATGAGGTTAAGCCGCAGGGATGTTCCAGTGTACTGAACTAGGCAAGGGGTTTTCAGAGCTGTTATCTATTTTAAAATAAACATTCCAATGTGTATTGTTATCGTATTTTGTCCTGCTCTAGTCATTTCAAAAAAAAAAAATTAAAGGCTTCTGAATATCACTTACAGGGGGTATTTGTATAGCATCTGGCTCACATACGAAAAAAAAAAAAAATATATATATAGTCTGTCCACTCTTCTGTTCAGGTTTTTATCTAAAGAAGACTTTATTTCCTGAGAAGGCAACTGCTCCTTGAAACTGATGAAAAAGGATGATTATTAGGCATGCATGGCAAGGCATGTGGAAGCCACATCTGGTATTCTTCCTTTTAGGGCTGTCATTACACCAATTAGAAGCCTCTCACGTAGTTTCTTAAGTCCAGAAACTCCAAATCACCCAAGAAAAATTTCAAATGTTTTCAGACAGCCTTTCCCTTCATTTATGGTACAGCTTGCCATAAAAATACAGTTTCCTGTGCACCCCACAATATGCTCACAGGCCTTATGGCCCCAGATCTGGAATGCTGATGCTCCCTGCAGAGCTCGCATGGTACAGTCATGGTTTGGTTTTTTATTGGGGTTAAGTAGTATATGGTTACGTTAGATAACAAAGCAGCAGCAAAGCCCAGTGCATTTCTACTGTCTCAAAACAAGAGTCACAGGAAACAACCTGGCTGTATGAAAGCTTCCCACCCTTGGCCACCACCAAGATACAGGTAGCTGAGCAGACAGGCAGAGCTTTGTTTCCATTTGCTTCCTAACACAGCAGCAGTATACTTTCAAAGCTGCTGTTATCTTAACAATCCTGTAATAAAAGTTCGGCTTCCATGCCAGTGCAAAGGTTATCAACTTGTTTCTAAAACACAAATTGCCTATAATTCTACAAGAAAGCTGGGATGACTGAGGTGGCCCCTTTGCAGGTGACAAGGGGAGAGGGCTGGTCTCCAGAATGCCAAGCAGCTAGTGAGGGGGCCAAACTCCAACCTCACATTCCCTCCAAAGGGAAAAATGTTGATTTATGTGTACCACTTCACATAGGTTATCGTGTTAAAAGGAGAAAGCCTATTGGAAATCCCAGGGATTTGTATCTCCGCTTGGATACCTCTCAGACTTGGAAATAGGAGCTCCTTTGCGGGATCATGCATAGACAAGTCACTAATATGAAGCTTATCCGGGATTTTGGCTTCATTTTGTCTTCTTCTGCCTAGAGGATGGGCAGGTTGTCAAAGGCTTACTGCCCAGGTAGGCGTTAAGAAAAGGGGTTATCACCCAAGTGCTAAGAGGAGCTCAGAAATTGGCATGTTGATTCACCTACTCACTTTGGTGCTTTGACAGGAGCTAGGCAATTCTGAAAACCTGCAACTGATTGTGGGCTCTGAGTCCTTTAGAAAAATCTGGCCCTTAACACTGTGTAATTGTTGAACATTTCATAATTACCCACAGGTTTAAGTCGTAACAAACAGAAAAAGACTAAGGATTTCCTTGGCTGCTGACCTTTGAAAGCTGCTATATTTTTTCCCAATGACTTATTTATGTCTAAACTACAAGGTTCAATTGTCTGTATATATGATTTGTTAATGAGAACAAAAATCCCAGATACAAATTTAAGCAAAAACTAAGGAATAATATACATTTTCTAAAATTTAAACAATTGGTAAAGCACTCAAGGACTTTGCACCTTCGATATGGATGAGTCAATTCTAACATAATGCATTAGCAAAGAGTAGTTTCATACATTGAAACTGAGTCACACATTACAAAAACAAAAAACACTCTATATTCTGTGTCCAGGAGTGCTTTGCATCTTGAATTGGACAGAACAAATGAAGACAAGAGACTGCCTGCAATCTTTACTCAAAAGGAACTGAGCTGAAGTTGAAATTGGCTCAGCAGATAGCTAGTAGTAGGAGAATGGGAATTACATCAGGTCATATTTAAGCCATGTATCCCATGATGAATTTATTCACAGCCAACAAAAACAAGAGTCTAACATTTTGTTCTCGTATATGCTGTCTGCTCTAAGGGTGTCTAAAAATCCGTCTGTTGAAGAAGCAAGGCATCACTGGACTTTGTTTTCCTTCCAAATCTGCATTCTTGCCTTAAAGCAATTATATTCATTGACACTATATTCATGAGTTACTTAATTTGGGCATACTGGAAAAACAGAACATATTTGCTACCAAGTGTGCCTTTTCCATGTGGAAAATCATTAAAACCTCAGAGACATTTCAGCTCTGATGGGAGGTGTCTTTCACTAAGTTGAATCAAACCATGCATATGAGGAAATGTTGACAGAATGTTGCTGAGTTGTAAATTATCTACGAATGTGAAATTGTTCTGTGTTAACTGTGGTGTTGCTTAAAATAATATTTACTGACGATTTATCTCCTTAAGTCACATAGGTAATGATTCTGTTTCCCTCATTTCTGCTTCTTCTTTGTGCAATAAAATACGTTCCCTGAGAACTTACGTTGTCTTGGAACCTGTCTTTTCTTATAATTACCTTGTTTTATAGCTCTGTTCAGTGATACACTTTGATTCTCACTGGTAATAACTAAATTAACATTTGATTATGTGTTTTCTTGGTATCTAGTATAGGCCTCATGTACATAAAAGATGCATGCAGTGGAGAGTGTGTATTCACATTTGTATGTGTCCTGTTTGCTGTATTCAAATACAATAATTAAAATGGAGTACCGCTGTGAAATGCAACTATGTGAAAACCTCTTATAATATTTCATCTTTGCTGCTACATTAAATTCTGGAGCTAAACTGCTCAGCTGAGAAGTAAAAGTTGGGGTTTATATATTGTGATCTTGTAAAATAAAGAAATATGAAAAATCAATGTGGACTTTAATTATGATGTTGAGCTTTTGACTGGGAACTACTTGTTTTGATGGGCAAGCAGGAATTTATTTAGCTTGCCTCTCTAATCCCAGAATGGGTTGCAAGGCAGGAGTTAACCTAAGTAAATCTGCTTAGCATAGGCAGCAGTTCACCTGGAGCTCCCTGGACATTTTTTGCATTAGGAACTGTCTGAAAACACCCAATGATCAAAGGAAAATACAAGAATCATGTCAGCCAATCTCTTACATTTAGACTGGTAGAGGCGCCGAATACTTCCAGAGCTCTGTCCAAATCTCTAAGTCCTTCCTTAATTTTTACTGAGCTCTTACTGGGGTAAATTCTGGTTGCACTAAAACAGAGTTCATGCTGTAAACTACGTACATCACACACACAGCTGCATATCCCACCTCTGCAGGGATGGGCTCTCAGTTATTACCTGAAGATGCAGCCCTGTCTTTGTACATTTATTTCTGTATTTTATTAATAATGTTGTGCTGTGGCCAACAAAATCAGAAACAGGCTGGTGTTCAGCTTTGGTGGCTGGCACGGTCTTTCTATGAAATTTAAGTTAAAGCCTTTGCAGCTTCTGGTGGCAGGAAGAAAAAAGACTGTGTCAAAGCTCAGGCTGTTGAATGCTGCTTTAAAGAACTGGATCTACCCCTGCTGCTGCAGCACGTTTTCTGTGCAGTGTCAAATTAATGAAACCAAACTTGTCACTCGAGTTCACTAATCACTTGCATCTTTTTTTTCCTGCATTTTCAGCTTGGTAATCAGAGGTCCGAAACATTAAGCACTCACAAATGCAAATGAAGCCAGTGGAAACATGCCTGAGTATTTCTACGCTACGCAATTCTGGGCACAGCAAGTGTAGGATTCATCTCACCCAAAACCTTTACCTACACTCTAGCTATAATCAGTGAAGGAAAAAGACAGTTTTGTGCCTGTCTCACTATGCACAATCCCTCGGCATACGTGAAGCACCTACAGACAGGAGGGGCAGTGCAGAATTTCAAGACAGGGAGCTCAGGGGGAGACAGCCCCACTGGTGGATCTCTCTCTGCTGGTGAGCTGAGCCTTTCCCTAGGAGATTCAAGGGTGACACAATAAATTGGTCCTGATCTTAAATTTTTCAAGTGTCTGTTCCTTGTGTGTAGAATAGAAGATATCAGAAAGGCTTCAGTTTCTCCCTTGTGAAAATTAATAAGAAAAGCACAGGAAAAAGACTGTCTTTAGACCAGAGCATGCAGTGCAGAAGACATGGAGTTGCACCTCAACTAACGAGGACTAAAACAACTGGCACAATAGCAGCTGTTTCTCAAGGAAGGCAGCTGAAGGCAAGAGTACACCATCTGAACCGAGGAGGGTCACCTCACACAGTGACCAGCGTTTCCTAATGGGATTGATTGATTTTGCAAGAGCTCCAAAGACCTTTTAATCTGCTTTTAATACACTGTGACCTCCATGTATTTGAGTCCATCAGCTGAATATTTCCCTCTCTTCAGCAAGAAGACTGCTGCAGAAACTGTAGAAGTTGACAAATGTAGAAGTTGTACCTTGCTTTGTAAGGAAAATTCAGTCTCCTATATGACCCTTGCATTTGTACCAAATATCAGTTACGTGAAACTGAAAATCCCCTTACCAAAGACTGAAACTGAGCTCCTTTTATTACATGACCTCCATTCTCCCCCTGATTTACCCAGCCATAGGAAAATCAGCTCCAAGGTGTGAGAAGGGGCATTTGCATCCTACTCATGTAGGAGGGACTATTATTCATAAAGGCCCAGCATCAATCAATATGGCAATAGTTGTCTACCAGCTGTAATAGCTTACGCTAGCATGGAAAAAAGCAGTCAAATTCCAAAGTGATTCAGGCTTTGAGAGCAGTTTACACTGAAGCTCCAGGGCCTCCACAGCTCTCAGATCTTTGCCAGTGCCTAATCAAGGCCTTTATCTTAATCAACAAAGCCACCGATGGATTAAAACCAAACAAAATCTCCATGACACGCTGAGGCAAGTCTGATTTACTTGGGCATGCAACAACAATGCCAAAATTTTTCTGCCGTAACCAGAAGCAGGAAGCAGTACATAAAAGCTCAGATTTAAAAAAAAATTGTTAACATAGATATGAAAAATACAATTTTTGACACCCAAAAAGAGCAACTCCTTGAATTTCCACATCAGTGAGGGCTGGAGCTCCCTAGTCTATGAGGACTGGGTCCCTCAAAGCAACATTACCTTACCACCATTAAAATACTACAAGGACAGGCAGAACAGAAGAAAAAGATGTAAAGCTTACATTTTCCTAGTGAGTCAAATGATCAATAAAATCAAAATATAGCAAAAGTACAATTGCCCAGGATTCCCCAGCACAGTTTCTGTATCAGAGTCAAATCAGGAGCTTGTCTTGGCATTTAGGAAGACGCTAAAAATGATAGCCCTGGTATCTATTTGTGCTTCCAGGAGAAAGTCCAAAGGGTGTAGCTCCTTGGCTGCACCTTCGTGAAGCAGCCAATACGTGACAACACACTGAGAACTGTCAGCTGCACCATTTGGCCCTGGGACTTTAATGAATTGCATAAATTAGCAGGGTGTAATTGCAAATATGATCCGAGGACTGTCTGAAATGGATTCTTGTTGAGTCTGAAGTGAGGTTAGGATGACATGTTTCCCTGACTCCTTGAAACGAGGGGGAATTTTAACCATTAATTTCCATGGCCAGGTTGTCCTAATCCAGGATTTAATAATTTTCCTGCAGTTCTCTGAGATTTGAAAACCTTTATGCAGAAAAACAGTCCAAAACCCTTCTTCTGATTTCCCTCAGAAGAATGGGTGTTCAACCTCTAGCAGTCCCTTACAAAACCAGTCCCTGCATAGGGAACGTAAGATTAGGCCTTTAATGAGTACTTCATCCCAGGGATTGATTTTTGGTAACGGAATCTCTTTTGGTTATTTTTTATTTCCTTCCCTTTGTTATTTCTATATTTTTATCCTTTTTTTTGTCCTGGCATATTTTCCAGACCCTGGATCCCATATTTAGTTTCCTGAACTTCTCTAATATTCGTTCTAGCCATGCTGGTTGCCTGCCATGAGTATCGGTTTCCTTTCTTCTAGTTTGGGGGGCAGGGAGGGAGGAAAACTGTTTCCAGGCCAAGCAGCAGTGCCACTCTGGAGATCATTTGGCAGGTTGTGCAGCCTGAGAAAGAAACATTTCTTGCAATGCTTAAATATTCCTCCATTTCTTACTGTCTCTCTTCTAGGGAGGGAGGAAGAGGTAGTGCCAGTGGCTGCTACATTTAGTAACATGCAAAGTAAAAGTAAACCGTTAAGATGAAAATTAACTTGATTGCTATTCAGAAGTCATGCAAATGCTATGGCATAGTGCTTGTCAGTTACCGGAATTACTCATTTTCAGTAGATTTGAAGTGAATCAAACCACCTAGCCTATGTAGCAGCTGTAGCATGCTTCCCACAAGATGCCTCCAATTCTCTCCTATACCCCAACTGACTAATGATGATTGCTTAAATTTTCTCTGTAGCCCATGCTTGCTCTAACTTGTTCATTCTTTGTCTGCAGCCACTGCTTGACAACTTTTTTCGAGAAGCTGTCCTTTCTGAATCCGACCCAGTAACCCCCTCTTTCAGCTTGGAATTGTGTTTGCACGCATGTTAGTTTTCTTTCAGATTGTGCTCTCTGTCTTGCTGTAGACCCTTACATGAACACCTTAAATACATTGAAATAATATGCAGTGTATTTAACACTTAACATTTCACCTGCCTTTACTCCTTTGTAAAAACCCCTTTTTCACTACTAAAGGTAGAAGTTTAGGAACACAGTTGTATAATGTGCACGGCCTCTGCTGCAGCCACCAGCAGAGCCTGGACTTTCAAAACAAACATGGCAAATGGCTACAGCCAGCACGGCTGTGGTACCTTTGCTCTGTTGGACTTTGTACTTCCCAACATAGGCTCAGTCCTGCCCCCACCAATTCTCATAGGACAAGGGTACAGTCTCAAAGGAAACGAGTATGTTTCATGTCTCGTCTTTCAAGGGTCAGTGCTTAAACTCACAAATCCGTCCTCTTTGACATTATAATCTCTGGTTGTAAAGTGGATTTAGTGGTTTAACATTAAAATTTCAGGCGCAGTTAAGGAAGGGATTGCAAAAGAGTTAATAAGCAAAATATTTTAACAAACTTTGGCAGAAAAGATTGAAAAGCTCAAATGGTCTCCCAGTGAAAATAGTTTAGCCCTGGCTTTGCCAGTCTTTCCATTAAAAACTCTCCTAACTTTTTTTTTTTTTTTCTTTGTTTTTTAATTTGACCAGTTTTACTACTCCTGAAACTTAGAGACTTTTGAGCATGGGACAAAGCCAGTCAAATTTCAGGTGATCGTTCTGCAAGCTTTTACACTTCTGCCGGCACGTCTTGGACCTGATGTGTGATACCCTTCCTGTTTAATTCTTGGACCTCTGCTGAACAGTTATTGACAGTTGTGACAAATGGTGTGGGTCTCTGTGGTGGACACAGATGCACTAAGAGGTATCAGCAAATCACCAAATTCATTTTGCTGGTGACCCCATGCACCACATACGAACTTTTGTCTCCAGAGAAAGTTGCATTCATGTCCCCAGCTTCCCTTCCCCCTTGGTTATCCAAGGTTTGTGTCCAGGATGTTTGCCTGAAGCATATCTCAGGGCACGGTCACACGATGCTATGCAGGAGATGCAGGGATTCCTGCGCCGGCTCCTTAGCAAGGGACCCTTCTTCTGATGATGCTAAAATGTCGGCAGCAAAAGCCTCCCTAGCATTAGATCACTTCTGTCAGCAAATCCCTTCTCCCTCCAAAAATACACAAGCATAGGAGAAGAAGCAGGCAAGAGGCCTGACCTAGGCTTGGAAGCACGTCCCCTCAAATGGCCCTCTGCAGAAACATCTGTGCTTGCTGAGACAAGGGGAGTGATCATGGAGAAATTCTGGCTAACTAAGCCAAAAAAAATAAAAATGACTGAGGCCTCCATGCTTGCTAAAAACAGCAACTCCTCCACCTTTTGAAAGCAGAGTCAGCACTCCCTTCTACGCTGGCTCAACTCCCTTGACTCAGCTCTGCTTCCAGCCCAGCACCTGGAGACACCAAGCTATTTCAAGAAAGTGACACAAGGTTTTTATTTTATCTCTTGTCACTCTATATTTTTGTTAAATGTAATCAACAGGTCCATTGCACAAAAAATGTAAGTCATTCACTGCTGTCTGTGCAGTGGACTTCTGGCCACAATGTTTCCTCTCTGCTCTGCTCTGCAGTGACTGCTGGAAAGGTCATGCTTGTTGTTCCACACCATTATAATGCACAATGGGACTACATTAAAGGAAACCACAATAAAAGGGATAATCTTCTCACACCAAACCCACTTCAAAGTGACTGGGCTCTTCACATATAGGCAAGAGTACTTAGGTACATAAAGAATGCTAATGTATGGCTTTTAGCAACAGTTAGAGCAGATTAATGAAACAAGAAAAAAATACCTGACCTCTTGGAGGAGATTGAAAACCTTGAATAATTAAACTTCTGAAAGTAAAATAAAATCTCCTTTTCAAATGCAGAGATATTGCAGGTCAAACACTGTTGGCAAGGAGATTTTTGACCTGGACAAGCAAAGCCAAGGAACAGATGTGCACCTGCTCTATTAAGTAAGACACTAGGTGCACTGCTGCATCTGGCATTCGCTTCTTGGTTTGGAGAAGTGGAATATCATTTTGCTCTTGCAAACATACACTCTCACAATGCATTCACCCTAATGGTATTTTCAGGATTACAAGTAGGAGCACCAGCTGATTCAGATTGATTCACTCACTGGTGACGTGATGCCAGCTGTTGATACCAGGTGACAAATCGCACACTCAGTACCAGCGTGAGAGATCAGTGTTACTAGGTGGGTGCTCTGTTCATGCATGTTTTCTCCTGGGTGATTCCTCTCCCTCTACTTCATCCCCTCTCTATTAACAAAATAAAACAAAAGAGAGAAAAAAAATAGAAAATAGTAATGGAAAGAAAGAAGGTACAACAAAATAAGATAGCATTACAGGAGCTAAACCCAGGGCACTGCAGCACAGAATGGGGTGTTGCTTGAAACACCACAAGAGGCCATGTAAGGTAGGAAAACAGAGAAAACCTCATAGCAGAAATGTGTCAGTGAGGCCCTGAGACTGGCTTCCAGTGCATCCAGAGAAGGTAACACAACATTAATTTGGTGCCTACACAGGGAAGGTGGGAGTTATGTCATTTTCAAAGCTAGGATGAGAGGAGTGAATGAGATGCACTAGAAAGTAAGGGCAGTGAAGAACAGTTTCTGAAGCAAGCTGATATGAGGATGTCAATGGACTCATTTTGGGTGATCCTACAAAAACTAATAGCTACAGTGGCAAATTTTAAGGCAGGAAGCTGCAGGGGTCAAGTCCATAACCACACTGAAGCTGTAGGGAAAACAAAGACACTTGTCTTTGCCATATTCTCCTTTCATTAACTTACACAAATAGAGGCTTCACAGGGGGTCTGGACCTATGACAAGGGATCAGTTCAGCAACACAAGGGGATGTCAATTCCTCTCCAGAAAATATATCAATAAATTTGCTATGGGGACAACTGTGGCAGTTGGTTGCCAATCAGCAAATAATAAACATATATATGTATAGCAACAATTTTCCAAAATAGAAATTCTGCAAAAGTGGAAAGCAAGGGGAGGTTAACCAACAGAGTCTGTTGCAACTACTGTTTCTGAGTTACTCATTCTGTGTGTCCAAATGTGAAGCCTTTTGAAAGGCCTGTCTTTTGGAAGAGCTAAAAAGTTCCTTTTATTCAAAAATTGCATCATGATGGGCTCTCAGGTGGGGGTAAGTCTTTAAATCACCAACTCATCCCATCAGAATATCTTTTGTCTATATATTTTTCAACACCAGAAAGCGGTCACTCACTCCTCCTACCTCTCCACAGTTAATCATCCCTAATTCCTTCTTTAAGATTTTTTTTTCCTTAATGCTGTGGAGTTTGAAGATAGACATGAAGCAACCTCCTGTGAAACAGCCTGCTCTCTGCTGTGTAGATCAGTGTTCATGTACTGGGAAAACAAAGTCCATCATCCTGTATCTACACCATACACTGCCTTCCTAGGCAAATGAAAAAAAAGTCTGACTGGCACATCTCTGCAGCTACAGATGACAGATACCACGGCCACCCCATCCACTGGTGAGGACCCGCTGAAGCCTTGGGGAAGTGGCAAGCCCATGAATCTTCTTGGCCTTTTCCAACAGAGACAATGAAAGATGGAGGTGGTTTGGCAGAGGTATGCAGAGTAAAGCAAAGAAGATACAGGGAGGAGTGAGAGCCAGGATAATTGTTTGGAAAAAAAGAAAGACAAAGAGAAAAATGCATATTTTACTGTTTAATGAGATGGGTGGATGTGTGTATGTGCACATGTGCCTTTATTCTCTCCTGGAAAGATGAGGAACTGCTGCCCCAGGTGCCCTGCTACAGCAAGAGCCAGCAAATAATTCCTTGTAAGCAACCCATTGCACTGGGCAAACACAGCTTCTTCCCGAGAGGCTGCTCAGATGCCAGTGTGCAAGCTGGAACACCTGTCTTCCTGCACTGCCTGGGTGCCAGCCTCTGGTGCTGCTTTTGATGCCTCCAGGGAGCCCTGTTTCCCGCTTTTTCAGTCTCTTCTTTCCCAAGGTCCTTCTAGTCCCTGTTGGGAGGACTGGCCTCCTCCACTGGCACCAGTGCTCAGTGGTCCAGGGAGCCCTCCAAGCTGCAGTAGGCATGTGTGGCCACCGCACTCCTACAGAGAGGTAAGGGTGCTGCTGGTGCTACATGCCATGTCCTAATGCACCATGTGGGCACGTAGCACTAACAGCACCATCTCCCACAGGTCAAAAAGGAGAAAATTGAGGGGTTTGAAAATGATGCTGCTTAGAACATGTTGCATGTGTGCACTTGTTTGCCTCTGGGCCTAAAAACCAGTGTAAAAGTAAAAGAGACCACAAGGAGTTCAACAAAATATTGTGCTTGCAAGGGCAAGGAATAGAAGGTGCTCCTCCTTATCCTAAAGCATTCCTCCATCACTAAGGAGATGAACAGCCAAGGCCTTCTCTTTTTCTCCCAAAGGACTCAGGCCACAGGCAGCTTTTGTCTAAAGCACTGAATATCCAAATATCACCATGCAGTGGAAAATAAAGGCACAAGTTAGCTCAGTTTATGCATGGAATACCTTTCCTGGGAGAAGCATGGCATCTACCTTGTCTCTTTGTCATCATCAGGGGAGCAGCCACAGCAAGAAGGGTGACAAAAGCTAAATGAGCAGGGAGAAGAGAAGACAAGAAAGAGTGAGCACACCGAGAGCTTTAAAGAGCGTATTTGTGTCCAATATTCAGTTCTGAGTTGTACCCTCTGGTAATTGGGGGGAACACTTTGGAGTGTGTCCAAAGAAGGGCAACAAAATGGTGAAGGGTCTAGAGCACAAGTCTTCTGAGGAGCGGCTGAGGGAGCTGGGGTTGTTTAGCCTGGAGAAGAGGAGGCTGAGGGGAGACCTTATTGCTCTCTACAACTACCTGAAAGGAGGTTGTAGCGAGGTGGGTGTTGGTCTCTTCTCCCAAGTAACAAGCGATAGGACAAGAGGAAATGGCCTCAAGTTGCATCAGGGGAGGTTTACACTGGATATTAGGAAAAATTTCTTCACCGAAAATGTTGTCAAGCATTGGAACAGGCTTCCCAGGGAAGTGGTTGAGTCACCATTCCTGGAGGTATTTAAAAGACCTGTAGGTGTGGTGCTTAGGGACATGGTTTAGTGGTGGACTTGGCAGTGCTAGGTTTATGGTTGGACTCGATGATCTTAAAGGTCTTTTCCATCCTAAACAATTCTATGATTCTATAATAACGCCAGCGTTTATACCAGCGATTCATTTGGCCTCTGATCTAAATGCAGTGCGCTCTATTTTCTTTGTAAATTCATCCTGCATTATGGCATATCTGCTTACATTTTAAAACTACCTAAGGAGTAAATAATCTGCCCTTTTTGACAGGCATACTGGGAGTTTCAGTCTGTTACCCATTTGCTTTAAATATCAGGCCGTAAAACTGTGCTTGAGTTTTTGGCTGACATCACGGTTAATGATGCACTGTGCCTATTCTCTGGTTATGGAGGAATTCTCACATTATTTCTGGGGTAAGCTAATAATGAATGTTACTCAGAACAAATCCTAAGTTTGTGGTTGACTTGCTGCCAATGTAGGAAATCATGTTACGACCATTATCTCAATCTATCTCCTCCCTCTTAAGCAGAAAGTTTTAAAGTTAATTCCAATGCAATCTATATCTAAGTAAGCGGTGCCTATTTGGTGTGCAATATACTGCACCAACTCCCTTTAATAGTGTTAATGTGGCATTTGTGCTGGGGGGAACCCTCTTGGCACCTCACCTTCCCAGGTTTTTCTGGGACACCACCTTATTTCTCATGTTCAGCTCTATGCTCTTCTTTGCTTTGTGAAATTTCCTGCAGCAATTCTCATGAAATGAACCTGCCTTAAATGCAATGATTTAAATAGATTTAATTGCACTTTTTAGCCCCAGAACAAAGAGAGAAACAACATACACATCACAGAGGTCATACCTGTCAAACTGCAAACACATCAGTACAGCAAAGCAGAGCAGTTGGTTTTCAAATCTTCACTCACATATTTGTATAAAAATAGAGCCTTCAGGAACAAAAAAATGTGTCTGGAATCAGAGTGTTGCAATTAGGGTCTCATTCACACTAATCCTTGGGATAACATTAAAAAAACACTCTAACTGACTGCATTCAAGCTCTGTTAGGTGGTTGCATTCACATTTGGGATCAAACCCGCCAGGGCCTTCAGAGCTCCATGTTTCTCTGATGTGGTTACCGAACAGTGGAACATTTCTAGCGTGACCAAAACTTAGTCATGCCTCAGTAACTTAACTCAGATTCCACATCTTCAAGCCTGAAAGTAGTTTGAGGGGCACAATTTTATCCGTGCCATCCATAAAAAGTAATTTAACCCTGTTTTCCTGATCGCCTTGGACGTTGTGGTGTGCACACATCACCTACACTGCTTAAGTGCGTGGTGCTGTCCAATAGGTCATAAATCCTACAGTTACTGCCATCCAGTTATGACATATGGGAATTTTCCTTTAAAAATCCCTCTCCGGTGTTAGCACAGCGGAACTTGCATTCTCCCCACCATCAGAACCGAAGCATTCAAACAGCCACATAGTACAAGTAACAGGGGCAAAACCGCTATCTACTTTTACGATGGAACGTGATCAGTGTGTGAAAGGTCCATATGATGTGGTGACGACAGCAGAAGGAGACAGGACTGAGTGACTCAAGCTTTCCTTCCAGGCCCCCATTACCATGAGGGCTCCCAGGGGCTCTTCTCCTGCTATAAGATAGCGCAGTTCTTTCCACTGACGTGGAGTTATGTCCTGCTCCATGAAAACTGAGCTTGTTCCTTGATTTGCTCCTCTCTGAACATCAGGTGAGTTATGGCAGAGGAAAAAAAGACATTTCCTTTCCCCCTCATCTCACTGCCCAAAAGCCAATGGCAAAATTCAAATCCTGAAAACAGCTTCTTGATGACTTACAGTGACAAGACACTAAAAGAAAAAGACAAAGGGTAAGAAAACAGAATATCTGTCTGAATACGATCCAAAGATTTTTCTTTCCACCTATGCTTTTCCCTTTTTCTAACCTAGGTCCAGATTTCCCTCATAACTACAAAGGGTGTGCTACTTAAGGAGGTTTGAAACAACCTTTTTCTCCAGTTAGGAAACAGAGCAGGTCAAGAAGTAATAGACTAAAGTGAGATTTTTCTCAGCATCACAGCACCCTCTCAGCTAGCAGATCTTCTCCATGACTGTCCTTGGAGCCTCTTCATGTTACTACTGGAGGGTGACTTAATTTTTAAAACCCTAGTCCTACACAGCCAAAGAAAATAAGAGGCTCAAGCAGATTCAAATGTGTTGATGAAACATTGCATTAGCATATGCAGAATCATGCATTATACAAGTGTCACTGAGGTCACAGCCTGGAAGTGGCACAGTTCTGCCAATACAAAGCCAGTTCATCTTGATACAGCAGTTGGCATAAAAGACTGTTAAAAATAATAATAAAAAAAAAGCCTTGCAGTCTTATTTTACAATTTCAGGATGAGTTTCATGGACCACTGGTTTTGAAAAGTGTGTGTGTTTGTGGGAAGTGAGGTGTAGAGAGGGATGAGTGTTTTTATAGCTAGGCGCAACAGAGAGGGGTCTTGAGAAACAGAAGATGTGATCCCACAATGGATTAAGCAGAGCAATTTTTACACACAGAAAATGTTGGAAGGATGAACTGTAAAGAGAGAGAATTTAGTAAGTTACAGTAAAATTCTCTCCAACATTAACTACTTAAAGGCTAGTGGTACACAAGCTTTCCCTTTGCTTCATCAAATGTGTACCACTTCCACATCCAAGAGGAACAGACTTCAATGTAGGAGATGTCCATGACTGGTCAGAGTAATTCTAGCATTTTTTTAAAAAAATCTGTGCACAGGAGAGGTTCCATTAAAGTTCTAATCAGTCCCTTAGAGAGCACATTTTTCTGGAGCATAATACATTTTTGTGTGTGGCATGCCAGCACCCAACCCACATTTTTTCCTACGAAGTGGGTGTTGTCTGGGAGTATTCTCTCGGGATGTCTAGCACCACAGAGCCAGCCTGTACCAGAAATCCCCTCTGTCTCAGCACCCTGATCCAGCTTCATGCTTCCCATCCTCCCTTACTGTGTTTCTCCAGCTCCTCATGCTCTTGCACCTTTATCTCGTTAGCCAACTTGCTCTATCTGCCCACGGAATTCTCTGCCTGATGAAAACCTCCTGCGCGCGGCTTTTCCTGGTCTCGGCGCTTGTCTGCTCTCAGACATGTAGACATAATATGGTCTGAGAAGATCAATTTCTTCTTTGAGGTCCAGTCTTATCTCCCAGACAGTGGTTTATGCAGTGGGTTCCCTGGGGAATTTTCCTCTTCGCACATGGAGCCGTTCCCTTGGCCAAAAGCTACTAAATATGGCACGTCTCCAGACTGCGCCATGAAGACAGGGAGGAAGGATGCACACCCGGGCGGGCTTCTTGCACACTCAGACATCTACTCTGAAGCATGGAGAGAGGCTTTACTGCTGCTGCAGCTTCCTTCCCAAGTGGGTGAAATATCTCAGTCTCTCAGCAAACTCTCGAATGCAGACAGTTTGGCTTTTTTCCCCCCGATATTCAGTGTCTTCAAGGTGGACTGGGGTTTTTCATAGCTGAAGTCCAAAGCTCTGTATTTCTCCCCCATCAGCATCACCCTGCTACCACTAGACCCTCAGCATTGGTCCTGTTGTGGGTGATGTTAATGACCCATTGACTGCAGTACCAGAAACATCAATGATGAGTTCCCCCTCTGAGGAGGGGAAGCAGGGAGGAGGTACAGTGATTTGGCCTAGCTCAGGGTGGCTTGCTCTGTTCTTCAGAGACATCAGCCCTTTTGTGCAAGTTCCCCGTGCCTTTTGGGGGCTCCAGGGTGTAGCCTGGACTCCAGTTGCCCATGGCTCTTTCTGCCACGCCATGGAAGGATGGTCCTTGCAATAGTGCTGGGGAAGCCAGTGCCCTGTTTTGTGGGAAGCAGCATGAGCTGAAAAGTTCAGACCAGACACAGACTTCTTCCAATTTGGAAAAATCCATATCTGGGATTTGATTAAGGGTCATTTCTTGCTATAAGCTGCCCATGGCTGTACTGATACGGGCTTGGAGATGAGCTGGCTGCCCTGCCAGGCCCCAGGGCTGTGGGCACAGCTCACAGGGCAGCAGAGCAGTTCAGTGGTGGTTTCTGTGTGGACACAGGGGCTGCTGGTGTGGGGTTGTCCCATCGAGGACTGGATGGAATAGCTGGAGCTATCAGGTGCCCCATCAGGGACGTTCAGGGCATGGGATTCAAAGCCATCAGTTGCCAGCTGTATTAGTTTATCTTGCTTATTTATACATGCCCCCAAGAACACTAACTACTTTTACTGCTGCACCCTCCTTTCATACCACCCAGGACAAGATCAGACATCCTCCCTTCTTGATGAAGAGCTACGTGGTGGCAGCGAGTCCCCCCACCCTGCTCCCTAGGTCACCTGGCCCTCCCTGGGCAGAAACATGGCACCCATGGCGCAGCCCTCCAGCTGCTAGACAAATGACCTAATTTGAGGGTTCTTCCTCCGGCTACCCACCCCAGCAAGTCCCCTAAATGACCCCCAAACCTCAAATTATGAGCACCTTCCCCCTTTCCAGATAACGTGCCTGTTTCCCCAAGAGTTCAGCTGCAGAGATAATCTTTTCCCAGCTTTCCTCTAGAGGGACCCTTACCTTGATTTTAGTTTTATTAGCTCTGATTAAAACACATTTAAGTATAAAGAAGCCTCACTAAAACCAAGCTGCTAACCCTGCAGAGATAGTGGCACAGTAATGGATCCTACCACAGGCTGTCTTAAAACCAAGGGGAGTCCTGGGTGTGTGAGGAATCAAGACAGGACCGCTGCAGTGCAACTACTAAGTTTTACTGAACCATACAAAGCAAATATATTAGTGTGTTTAGTCTTAAATGTAATTAAATGTTTCAGTAGCAAATTAAGTGAAGAAAACAAATCAACCACATGTTTTCAGATACTGGGTACATAAATATTAAATCATTATAAAAGGCATATGAAGAGGAAAATGCAAACATTATGCAGATTTTAATTTCCTCAATTATTCCTAATTCCCCCTGAGCCCTACATTCATTGCCAGTGATTGCAGACAGACTAATCACTCAAAGCAGGACACCATTTAATAAGATGCAGCAGCTGAAACACAGAGTTTGTCACTGGCCCCATATTGGCACTGTCAACACGGTGGCACTGTCGCCTTGATCAAGCTCCTCAGCCACAGCAGACCGTGGTTTGCGACTCGTGTGTCTGCAGGTATGTAGGTGATGTGCATTTCACACTGTTCTGCAGTCTATCTGGGAAGATCTATCCATCAACATCTGCCTTCTAAAGCCTACAGAGATCTATTTATGTAACTCCCTCTCTGGAGGAAAGGTGCTGGGAAAGCAGCCAACAATAAATGGAGTGGGTGTGGGAAAATGAAAAATAAGCAAGCAGAAATACTACATAAAAGAATGACCATATGGTTTAAGCCACAAGCTATATAAGTCACAGTTATAAAGTTGTGTCTGATAACAAATCCAGCAGAGTAGGTGCGTAGGGCCAGAAGCTCCGTGGAGAGAGTCCCGGTGGGGGGTCAGGTGTGGAGAACGGATGCGGGCTCAGAGACCTCCACCAAGCACAAAACAAGCTAGAGTGAGCTTGGAGGTGGCTCTGCCTTCTCCCAGCCAGCCACAGAGCTGCTTTACCCATCCACAGACAACATCCTACAGCCAACACCTGTCATGGCATCCATTCACTGGCCACAATATGGAAAAAGAAAATAAACACCACTCAAACCTATACACTGCTCCACTTTGAGGACTGATATTGAGTAAACCAAGGTGTTGATTCTGGATCAGGAGAACCATGCACACTCTCCTGCATTGTTCATGGTTTCCTTAAGGCCGCTCTAGTGATCTCCAAAGCAACCATTCAAGCAGATAAAGAAAAACCTAATGTGTAACTCCTCTTTCGTTCAGTATCACATAATGCACGGGCTGGGACAGAACTTAATGGGCAACAACCGTATTTCAAACAGCAAATTAAAGTCTTTGCTCTTCCAATTAATCTTTAGTGCAAGGGCTTCAAAGCAGCCTGCTGTCCTGGTGCACACCACTGGGAGATGGGTGTAGGAAGTGCTCCAGCTTGCTGCCCGCACAGTTCCACGTGCTGTTTTTGGCTGGGGTCGAGTTAATTCCCCTCATAGTAGCTAGTATGGGGCTATGTTGTGGATTTGTGCTGAAAACAGTGTTGATAACACAGGGATGTTTTTGTTAATGCTGAGCAGTGCTTACACAGAGTCAAGGCCATTTCTGCTTCTCACCTCACTCCACCATCAAGCAGGCTGGGGGTGCACAAGGAGTTGGGAGGGGACACGGCTGGGACAGCTGACCCCAGCTGACCAAAGGGATATTCCATACTATATGATGTCGTGCTCAGCATATTAAGCTGGCAGAGGAAGAAGGAAAGGGGGGACATTTGGAGTGATGGCGTTTGTCTTCCCAAGTAACCGTTACGTGTGATGGAGCCCTGCTTTCCTGGACCTGGAACACCTGCCTGCCAATGGGAAGCAGTGAATTAATTCCTTGTTTTGCTTTGCTTGTGTGTGAAGCTTTTGTTTTACCTGTTAAACTGTCTTTAGTTCAACCCATGAGTTTCCTCACTGTTACCCTTTGGATTCCCTCCCCCATCCCACCGGGGCTGGGACTGAAAGAGTGGCTGTGTGGCACTTAGTCACCAGCTGGGGTTAAACCATGACACCCCACTAGCTACCTGGTGCTGCGCGCCTGGTGCCTGTCAGAGGTAGGGAAATGCTCACAGAAACTGAAACAGGAATTAAGGCAGACCATAGCAGGAATGTCTAAAATGGGTGGTGTAGTAAGTTGCTTTGGAAAAGGGGAGTTGGTTGTCACTTCTTAAGCTGTACCCAGATTAAACCATGAAACCATAAAAGCTCACTTTTAAATCAGGCACCTTAATTAATTAGCGCCAGCACACCAGTCCTCCAGCCTGGTGGTGCGAGGGACTCCAGGGATGAGAGCAGTCACTCACCAACGGGGGGGTCAGCTGCTTCAAAGAAGAAAGCACTTTTTTTACTCAAGACAAGGAGCTGAGATACTATTAAAATCCCAAACCCCATAGCTACTGCAGGATGAGAGGTGCTGACCCAGAAGTGCCAGTTTCTCTCTGCTGACTGCAAAGGGACCTCAGATTTGAATGCTACATCTGGTCAAGGTGAACCCCAAGCCTTCACAGCAGAGCACTAGCGCTCATACTGTGGCATGAAGTTCCAGTGGCACAGGCCTGTCCCTCACATAAGATATCTCTTTATCATCTCACACCATGTTACAAAATAGACCCCTAACATTGCCTTATCCCTCAGGCCACAGAACTGAATCAGAATTTAAAAGGTCACTCCAAAAATCCACCTCGACCTTCTGCTCAGCTTGGACAGGCATCTCTGCAGATGGTCTCCTCCAGCTCAGCAGTGGTGCTGGAGGTGAGAACAAGGTGGGCATATTTCATCCTACATCCCAGCACATTTGGCAAGAAAGTGTGAAAAGGATGAAACAGGAAACATTTTGTTTGTGCCTGTTCACACCTGTGGGAACAGTGTGTATAAGCAAGTCATTTATCCTCCTCAAGCTTCCTGTGGCAACAAGCAACCAGATAGTTTGGCAGATGATAACAAAGTGAGCATGGGGCAGATCGGACTCAAGGGCACTGTTATATGTACAGCACAGTTCAGTGCCGTCTGCGGCACGATTCCACAGTCAAAAGGAATGAAAAAGCTGAAGAAATAGTTCATTGAACTGAGAAAAGGGGTGACAGACAACATCACTGCCACTTTACAAAGGCCATTTCTTCTGCTGCCACTCCCACAAATGAGCTCTAAAACTGATGCAAGCAATAGCAGCAATTTCTAAAGAAGGCAGCTCTGGCCTTTGCGAAGATGGATCAGAGAATGGAAGTCTGAGATTGATGCAACCATTATATATGATCGTCAAACCAATACTCCCCAGTGTATTTTGTGCAAGCCATTTTTTTCTTTCATATGTCCTTTTTTTTGCCAGCAAAGAAGACTTCTTATTTGCAGGATTAAGTGCAATTCTTGCCGGATACTTTTTCAGCAGGAAATGGAATTTTTAGTTGTGGTTGTTCAGTTCTATTTTTCCTCTAAAAGCGATTGTTTCCCAGACTAAATTTCAACTTTTCATTAAAAAAAAAAAAAAAATCCTTAAACCCAAAGTGTTTTAGTGGTTTTTGTCCAAATCCAGCTCAAATTCAGTGTAGTTTGAATATTATCCTCTCTGAGTTGGACTACTTTATTTCAAGCTACCTCTTCCCCAGTGTAAGGTGACTATCTACATAGGGAGACACGAAGCCATCCTGGGGGCCATGGCATAGCAGGGCTATCTGAGCCCTAATGGAAAAGTAAGACCTCATAGCTTCAGCACTCTATCTTTAACCGCACTGTAATTTCCACAAGACACCAATATGCTATGCTGCAAACCAGAGCTGTCATTTGCAGCAGAAGATAGTCACATTTGGATTTTTCACACCTAGTGAGGTCCTCCAGAGGGGAATATGATACAGGTGGAGGAGGAGAAAATAATCAGCCCTCTACCAGTCACATAACAAGGACACGAGTGCCTAGTAGTACAGGCTTACCTAAGGTCATTTGTGGTGGGGCAGAGGAGGGGAAGGAAACACATCTGCTCACAAGGGAGGTCATCCCAGATCACCTCCAGGGGCTTGGAGTGGGACACAGGTAAGAAGTGGGTGCTTGTTTGGGGAAGGCTGCAATGGGATGCCTCATACAGTGAAGATGTGGTCACGGGCAAGCAACCCCCAGGATGAGCCATGAGATTTCTCCCTGTTAGAGGGCTGCTTTTCCCAACCTCTCTGTACTCCTGAATGCATCCAGCTCTCCCAGTGAAAACCTCTGTCACCCACTTGGGATTTCCATATAGGCCATCACTGAAAACCCAACATATAGCTCAGCTCGAGGGTAAAAGCCTGCACACTGCTCACTGCTCTCCAGAGGCTGCAGACGCACCCTGCCGAGTCAAAAGGCAGCAACCCAGGATTACTTCTGGCTTGAGGTCCAGCACATGGCAGCAGAGGACCTCACCTTTCTGCTGCAAGATTCCATTTCCTGTGCCAAGTCCATGTCAGATGTCACGTCAAGCCTCTAAACTCTCTTTTTGGAGTTTCTTTAAAAAAAAATGTGCAGTTTCTAGGAGTTAGGAAGCTATAGACTGCTGTCTGGTTTGATGTGTGTGTATTTTTAAAAATGAATGAAAAATAATCTGGATGGATACGGCGTAACAATATGTAAGCCTAAGGCATCAGATGGTTAGAAAGATGTATTCAGTGTGTGCACAGATGTAATTCACTGTGAGGAATATGTGACACCACACAGCAGTTCAAAGTAGCAGGCTGGTACTAATTACTATGCTTTTAATGACTTCATCCATCAAACCATAACATGTTCTATAATTATACAGCACAGCCATATGACAACCAAATGCCCAGCCGCTATTTCATAGGAGATGGTTACGCAGCAAAATTCTCTGTTGATTACAAGCAGAAAACTTGAAAAATAACTGCATTTTAACTCATATGAGCCCCCACAATTACTTTATTTTACCCTTTTGTGAGGAGAAAAGGTAAACCATTGAGGGTTTGGGAGGTGGGAGGTGGAAGGTGGGACAGAGATAAGGCAGGGAGGCTCTGGTGGGATTCACCGCTTTTCATACAGACTTGGGATGTCTACATCCCACAACTTGGACCGCTTAAGGACACCATGCAGACACGCCTTGGCCTAACAGAGTTGTGCTTCTCCACAAGGACAGTTTGGTGGTGGGAATAATGGCCAGGGGAACTTCCTCACAGGCAGGGAGTGGTCCCAGAATCTTCAGAGGGTGCAGTAGTGGGGAGGATGAAGTTTGTCTATGACAGATACTGAGCTTCCCTGCAGCTGTGGCAGGGCCTTCCCAGGGTCTGGGCACTGTTACTGCTCACATCACCTCCATCTGCACCAGCAAGACCCATGTCTTGGCTCTTTCCCTCCCTAAGATGAACATGCTTACCACATCTACCATCAACAGCTACCCTCCTCCCCAGCAAAACAGCACACTCCAGTGCACACACTTCTCTCCCTGGGGAGAGGGCGTGAGATTAAACTCTGCGACAGATGTTATTCACACTGCTGCGTGAGCTACAGAAGGATGCTCTGGTGCTAGAGCAGAGGAAGGCAGGGGTCTGGCCTCCATTTTTCTGCAGCCTTTTCTTCATTCCCTCCAGAGATCCAGTCCCTTCATCACTCCTGCTCACATGGTGACACCCTGCTCAGTGGCACAGCATAGATGGATGTACGTATAGTTCATCCACTCATCAGTGTAATGTTGACTTTACCCATTTCCCATACACACGAAAAAGGTGTTTCCCATGTTTTCATTTACTATTTCACCACTGCTTTTCTTCCAGAATCTCTATGGAAGGTGTTATACAGGAACCTAAGCAATAAAACTACAGATAATACAGAATATATCAACATGAACTACGTATTCCCAAGTTAATAAACTGTGAAGCTAACATTGTACAGATATCCTGCAACAGACACCTGCAAGCCCTAGAGCTGACTGCTGGCTGGTTGATCGAGGCTGTGGTGGGTCCGGATGCACTGCGCCCTCCTGTCCTCAATCCATCACAACGAAGCAGAGGGTTTGTTCCCACCTTATAAACCTAACTTACATATCAGAATCAGAGGGCTAATCTCCCTAGAGTTTCTCTGTAGAGCTGAATGAGTGAATCATTGAATAGGTGAGCTGGCTACCTCTTCTATGCATTACTAAACCATTGACTACGTATGTGTGAGTGCTTGTTTGCCAGATGCACTGGCACAGGGACATAAAGGATCATATTTATTAAATAGCATGAGAAACCACAGGTTTAGAAAAAAGTGGTCAGGAGCAGACCAGAATGCGTCAGATGGGTTCTTATATCCCATCTCAGCAGAAAATTACTGAACTTCAATGACCAGGTCTTGTCCCTATTTTGGGAGAGCTGCAACTTCTGGGAAGGTCATGACAGAGACCCAGTCAGGCAAGCTGAACAGATAGTCTTCAAAAAGCATTAAAAAATGCAGCTATCTTGCAGGATACCTTAGTCTTCAGTATAATATATGCCACATATCAGAAGAGTCCTCAGGCACAACACTAGTTCAATGAGTTTTATCCACCACTTGCCAGCTTTACCAGCCCATGGGTTTTTACATGACATTTCAGCAACTTGACCCAGAGACCTGCACTCCTGATTCAGAGATGCAAGTTACCCATCATACAGAAACAACCAAATGGCTGTTACAGTCTAAAATAGTGCTTTATTCCAGGAAAAACAGGAAAATATATTCTGTTTTAAAGATTGACAAAATGTACAGCGCTTGTTCCTGTTAGAATTTCCTAAATCTTTGGAGTATTTCACAATTTAATTATTGGCATAAAACTTGCAGTTCATAAGTATGAAAACAAAAATTTTAAGTGCCTTTATTGTAGTAGTAGATGGTGGGAGTACTTACCTCTATGGCTTTTTTGAAATCTTAATATAACTGCTGAGAAAGACCTGCATAAAACAATTCTACTTCATCAGTTTTTACATTTTTGCTGAGTGCGATGAGGACTAATACTCACCTTGGTGGTATTTCTGTGTTGGTCTTTAAGATAAAGCCTTCAGGGTGCTGTCACCAGGCTTTTCTTTCCTATCTCCACATGGCCACTGGCAGCATTAACCACAGAGGCTCTCAGAGTGCCTTGACCATGGTGACCATACCCTGCTTCATTGCCACCTGGAGAGGTGTCCATGCTGCCTGGACCTTTGTCAGGATGGTTGCACATCCCAGGGCCTCCTCTTCTCCTTCTGATTGCCAGGTATTTGTGGCGGCCATGGGGCACACAGGTTGCTGGAGCTCAGTTACCAGAAATGCCTCGTACCACTCAGGTTGCCTACAGAGCCTAGGGTGGTTCACTTATGGCTCTTGTGGTTAAAACACATGGTTCAGCATGTCATGGGGCAGCACAGGAATCTCCTGGAGCTCCTGAAAAGGTTTGGTAGTGAAATACCATCTCAAAAATATTTCCTTCTTTTTCTCGGAGTTTTTTAACCCCAACCCCAAGCCATGTCCTACACAGAACAGGGCAGTTCTTGAGCCATTTGCTGGGCTGTGAGGTGGCCACTTTATTTCTACAGGTCAATGCCTGCCTCTAGCAACTTCTCATCCCTCCACCCACAGAGCTTCCTCATGCGGGATTTTGTTAGAAGTTTAAATGACTGAAGTCAGCACGTCTTGCCTCCTACATACCATCCCGTTGTTGTCACAAAGAAGATCAATACATATAAGCTCAGGAAGAACTGTTTGCATCTAAAGGAGTCAGTGTGGTTAACCACGGTGACCCGTTTCTGCGCAAGAACAAAGAGTTGCCGTCTCACACCAGGCCACCAGCCACCATGGCAAGGTGACACACTGCCATCCCAGACAGCTCAGCCCAGGCAGTGGTGGCTCTGAAAGGAAGGAGAAAAATTACCGTTACAGTATAGGGAGGGCATGGGGACCTGAGGAGACACTGCCAGGTGCCACCAGCTTGCTCCTGCATAACTATAAGAGTAAAGCCTCTGAGAAGACTGCATCAGTCGCTATTCTCTGACATGAGGACTTAAATTGGATTTTTCTTAAGCTTATCCTGCACCTTGTCCCCTTTTGCATTCTGTCTTTGAACACTAGCAAGCAGGGCAAGGAACAATTGCCTTAATACTGGGGTCTCTGCTGCCTCTGTCACCTCACTAGAGCCATGCATTATCTCTGCCAGTTTGCACCAGGCCAGCACAGCTAAGGGTTCATTGCTATGAGGCTTTTGACATGAAAAGACTGACTGTTAAGGTCAGGCTCTCCTTCAGTCAGCGGTTTGTACTTTGTGTTGTGCCATGGGGCTGGGTTTTTCTGCCTGTAAGGCCTTGCACACTGTTGAAAATTATATTCCACTGCCATCTCTTGAGCTGACCCTGGCAGTAGGCTGTGCACATGAGCTATCTTCTGCACCTCCACAAACCTATTCTGTGTCCCTCTAAGCTAAGCCTTGCATGTTGTTCAGCTCCCCCAGGATTTTTTTGTTGTCTCTGCCAATTGCTCATCTATGTCCTGCCTTTACCTCAACCGGCACTCGCTGGGCTCATTTACATCTGCTCTTGTTTCCTAATGAATAGATGAACAGAAAGAGGAAAGTGCTCATAGAAGGTCCCTCTAGCTAAACATTCATTATTGCTCCCGTTCAGAAAAATCCAATTTACGTCAGGAGTTTTTCACATCTTGCCTTGATGGGGTTTGGGTTTGTTTGGTTTTTAAATCATTAATCCAGAGTAGTCAGCCCCTCTGTCCACAAGTAAAGCAGCACACGGTACTCCTGAGACTGCCGCCCTCCACTGTGGTTTTCTATCTGAAAACAGGAGGGAAAGAATTCAAAGAAGAGACTGCTACTGGGAAAGCACCAAGACAAAAAAGGAGGACCAAGGGCAACTGGAAAGAATTACCTCACCCTGCATCCTGCATGTGTCATCCTTCACCACCCCCCACTCCTTGTTACGGTCTCCACACCAGTCTTTTCCTCCTGCTGCTGGCACCAGTGACTGCCTCAGCCATACCGCTGGCATGTAACCCACCTGTACCTGACTTTTTTTTTTACCCTACATCAACAACCAAGGCTTCCCCCTAAGAGCCCATGAGGGCACACAGTGTTAGGCACATTTCTCAGCTCCCAGTGCCTTCCCAAGGCAACTGCAAAAACCAGCTGCCCAGGTTCACAGTGAGCGAAATGGTCAGAAGAGCCTAAAAATGGTGGAGCAAGTTAGAAACAAATGAACTAGACCAGGGAGGTAAAAGATGACTTGCTAGTCAAACTGGATATTGCTTTCTTTGCCTTTCAAAAAGAAGACTAGTGGAAGTGCTCTCATGCTTACAGCCAATCTTAAAGAAGGGCACCATGGCATTACATCAGCCATAAGATTACTTTGCTTTCAATATCACTACCCAAAGAAGAGTTAAACACATGCAATAAGACTGTGTCACAGAGAAATCATCCTCTATAAAAAGCCTGTTTTGTAATAGGTGACTGTGTATTATCTTTCCTGCCTTTGGTAGATGATGAAAAGGGGACTCATCACCAGCCACACTGTCTCCAGCATGACAGGCCAACGTGTAGGTGATATTTCACTCCACTTATGAGTAGACTTGGCAATTTGTAATTCTTTTTAACATAGGAGGACATGAAAGCACTTTGGAGGAAGTTCATGGGATGCCAAGCAATTATGTCATGGCCCCAAGGGAGGGGCATTTTAGAGACTAAAAACAATAGACTTCTGCACTTTAAATGGGGCCAACCTTCAACATTAGATGAAGGACAGGTACAATTGTGTGTGTGCATGCGTATGTATGTACATGCATACACTCACAGACTCAATGGAACAAACATGCTTAGCTTGATACAGCTATCAAGAGTTGTAGCACTGCATTTCTCCCAACCTCCACTAAAATATTTTCAAAAAATAACAAACAAGTACATCATGATACTTAGCAAGTCTTGCAGGAGCAGTTTAATGTGTGGCTTTGTTAAATCTTTACATGTCAGGCTGTCATAGCTGTATCAACAAGCAACATGCTGCCACCAAAAGGGGTTGTCTCCATGAAAAAGCACAGCAGACCTCATGCAGTGTGTGGGTCAGATGCTTAAGCAGGGCCAGGCCTGACACACTGCCCATAAAGCCAAAAGATGAAAATCACAGGGAAGAAAACAAGTACACAGATGTGTCCAAGCTGTGGTGGTCGCACGTCTTGTCTGAGTTGCCAAGTAGTGACACCACATCCACCTACTTACCTTCCTGAAGAAAGTGCAGCCCATGTTAGAGCTCAAAGGCTGCCAGCTCCTGCCAGAGTCCCCCTGTGTCTCACAAACTAGCAGAATGCAAAGCATTATTTTAAACCAAGAACAGCGAAGAAAAGGCTGTCGTATCACAGGGCAGCTCTCCCTTCACACCTCCATCCTCTTCCTCTCTGAGCAGGCTTCTCCTCAAGGGGAGAGACAAAAGTTATGAGTCTGCCCTTCAAAATTCAGAATCTAAACACTGAAATACAAGGTTGCTACCCTTTGCAGTGGGTGCCCAGAAACTGATATATTGCTACAGGGTGACGTATCTGACTTGTCTTAGATGTGACTTTGGCAGTGAGACGAACATAAAAGCTTGGGCAGAAGAATCCTACGCAAGGCCCGGAGTACCAGAAGACACTCAGCTTGGAAGCTCTTTTTCTTGGCCCCCAGGACCGTTCTTCTTCCCTTGCCTTCCCAACACAGGGGCATCTCCTTTCTGCCTCCTCTCTTGAAGACACGAAACTCCATCGGTTTGTGCAGACTCATGGCTAGAAGGAAGTGTGAGACCTGTAACTATTTCTCCCTGTTTTCAAAGGCCCAAAGGATATTTTAAGGCAGATAATGGGTGTCCTGCACATTAGAATATGGTTCCTTTCAGTGTATTTGTCACAGGAAACAGGATCATCCAATGGAGATGGGCTAGGGCCTAAAAATCAGCAGACCTGAACTCCACAATTAGTTTACTAATTATCAACTTCAACTCTGGAGCCCAGTTTCTTTCTCTATAAACTGTGAATCATGACTTCAAGTGTTTAAAATGCTTTGAATGCCGTTAATGAAAGGTGACATAAGGGAAGCATTTGCTGTTCTTACATCTAAATCAATATGGGTTTTTTTCCCCTGAACAGTTCTTTCAAATTAACCCATTTGCTAGACTTCATTCAGTAACATTTTAGAGTGGGTTACTAGGGAACTCATCATGCAAACCTCAACGAGAAGAAGGCAGAGAACCCACTGCAATAAAACGCAGCAGGAAAAAAAGGGTGTGCTTTTTTTTTTTCCTGACTCAGTTACTTACGGAAGAACATGGGGTGGTGTGCGGGGGATCTGAGGAGAGATCTGAGGAGGTAATACTCCTTCTGAACAGGAGTAGCACTATAGCATTTCATTTATTCGAGGCTGTGGGCAAACACAGATTCTGAAGAAACAGGAACCACAGAGAGCTGATCTGGTTTTGAAAATTTTAAAACACTTGCTTGGAAATAACTTTTTTTTTCATTTGGCATTTTTCTTATTGGCATTAACTTGGTCTCATATTCAGCGTCATGATGGAATTTATTGCTGAAGGATCTCAATTCCGGCTCCTTGGGTTTTACATGCGTAACACCTAAGTGAGGAGCTGTGTGCTAGGACGAATGCCTTGGGCATGCCAGCTGACTTAGAAAGGGTGACTTGGAATTTTTCAAGTTCAGTCTTTTTATTCTTTTTACAGTTCTCTGTTCTCATCTCCTCCCCCTCAGCTTATTTCCTGTTTCCTCATCCTGTAATAGTTATGTACATTTAAACAGTGGATCAAACACCTTTTGAGCTGTTGTTGTCAAGTTTTATTAACATTTCCCACATTGTTTCCTGTTTTCATACTGATACCCCAGCAAAGATCTGCATGAGTGAGCAATGTAGCTGGTCAATACCTACCCTGAACTGCTGGCAGATCATTCTCTTCATAGAGGATCATCCACTCCAAAAGATATTAAAATGACGTCACTGCAGCCATAAACTTAGTAGACATTAAAGGAATCATTTCACCCACTAACAAAGTTCAGCCAGCTTTGAGGGAGATGCAATAAACCTTAAATACAGCAAGGCTGGACACAGACCTAGGCCAGGGAGTAGCAAAGGATGTTGCATGTGCCTGAAAACACAGGGGAGGTGTATGTTGGTAGAAAGACTTTTCCCAGCCTGGTGTAGGCATGATGCCTCTCACAAAAAATGGCAAAAAATGCCTTTTCGTTCCTGCAGGCTGCAGCACCTCAATATCAAGTCCCATTTCTGAGCTTACACTTCCAACAGTACAGTGTCCCAAAGAGCACTGAAAACAGGCACTAATAAATTTAAGAGACTAAATAAAGTTTCCATCAACTTCAAAGCAGCAACTGGAAGAACAAGCCTTCTGCTTGCAAGTGTCAAGGTCTACCAATATAACAGCATGCAAGATGGCCCAGTCTGTAGGTATGTAATGCCATAGGAAAACTGATTGACCAAGTCAGCATCAAACAGTGACTTTATGGAGGTTGTTACATTGCTCTCCCATGTAATCTCCCTGCAAAATACAGCAATATTTCTCTACAGAAATACAAATTATGTGTGTCAGTAGGAGGGAACAAATCGAGTGCTTTGTGTTAGCCAGCAATATTAAAAGCAGCGGACACATCAAGGCGCATTCAGAATATGTCAGACAGTGACTGAAAGCAGTAGGGAAAAAAGCCTATGTTTTCCCACATCAAGCTTCAACAGGGTTTGAGGGAGGGGAGGGGAGCTTTAAATGGTTTGGGGCTTAAATAGAAGACAAATCACAAGAGAAAGCGATTTCAGATCCAGTATGTCTGTGTTTCTAACCAAAAGTCTGTGTAAAAAAAGGAACAGAGAAGTGTGTTTTTCACAATTTTCTCTTGTGCTGTTTTGCTAAGGCTGTTACTTCACAGGATGTTCTATTGTCTTCACTGCCATGATGCGCAGAAATACCCTGCAAGCCACTGTGGGCTCTGATACAGTGCCTGACGACATGAAAGACATGTTTTTGCTTTCAAGACCGACAGACTGAAAATCAATATCTGAGAGCTTTGCCACCTACACCTGGCAGGCAACCTTCCCGGTTCAATGAGATTTTAATGTAAAGGAAAAAAACCACTAATCCCACTGCATCCAGGTTGGTGTTTGCTGGACTCCTGAAGTTCTCTTGCTAAAGAAATCCCCAGACTCAACTACATTTGTGCTCTTTTTTGGTTCCCAAGACGCTTTCTGCGGACCTGGGGGGATGGAAAGAGGACCACTGACTTTTCATGCTTTTATTTACTGTGCTGGAGCCAAGCTATTTTTCTAAAAATATTCACAGCTGGGATTGCTCTGTAGTCAGAGGCTAGAATGACAAGAGAGAGCAGCAAAGCTTTTTTGGGAAAGTTGTCAGCACAGACCTGGGACTCCACGAAGATCAGCAGCAACCACATCTTTGCTCTGGTGGCCTGAAATGAAGGTCCAGCATCAAATAGCAGGAAGCCCAGACCTTGTACCACAGAAAACAAGATCCCTTTGTGCTCCTTAACCCTATGGGAACCTGGATTTCCCAATTACCCATGAAGCAAGGCCCTGAAACAGTGCTAGGTAGAGTTGGGAAAGGGTTGATGTCCAAAGATCTGGGACTACACTGCAAGAGAAGCAGCAGACCTAGGGGTACGCTTACCTCCACCAAGACCTATGACTGCTATCTGTCTGCATACCCATAGCAAGTGGCACCTTAGGTCAAAGCGAGCATTTGCACCTGTGTGACTTTGGGGAGGTAAAAGCAGCAAGCCCTGCTTACACCAGGATCCCTCTCAAGCCAAAAGAAAAAGGTCCTTGTGAAGAATAACTTCAATAGCCCCTTGAAGATCCAAATTTACCTCCCTGGACATGTCCTTCTCCCCACCAACTGGCCCATGAGTTGGCTGGGATGAATCCTGTCCAAAGCCTCCCCACGGTGCAGAACCCTGCAAGGGCCAGGCTGCCACCCCCAGCTGTGCCTGGGCAGCCCAGGAGGAAGTCCAGGGCCCTCCTGGGCTTCATGGAGACCTCCAGCATAAGACAGGGTGGGGGGGCTTCTGGGAATCCCAGGTCTGAGAGCTAGCTCAAGCCTCTGCATTAACAACAGTGTCACCATACCCCAGCTTCACTGTGAAGAAGTGAAGGAGGAGGAGCAAATGCTACAGGAGCACCTGGAGGAGCAAATGTTGGAGAAGACCATCCGTCACTATCTAGACCCATCTGTCACCATTATGCAAAATGTGCTTCTCCTGATGCAAATCTGTCCTGCAGTGCGCTGCTCTCATGAGTATCCCCACCAGCTCACTGACCTTTATTTCCACACCACGCCTCTGAGTACTGGGGCTTTCTTAGCTCAGGCAGCCTTTCTTTGGCAGGTCTTTTCCCAGAAGCCACCTGGCTCAGCACTTTCCTACAGCCAAGGAGCCATCCCTCGCCTGGGGCAGACCCCATGGCAGGGTGGGGTTGGCAGACCTGTCCCTCCCCAGCATTTGAAACTAGTGCAGGGTTTGCCTCAGCTAGCAAACATCTGCAATGCGGAGCATTTTGCAGGTAACTAGTGGTGCATATCCCAGATGAGCTGTTGGGTTTGTCTGCTTGCCATTCTCACTGGTCATGCCTATGTGCGCTACAGCCTGCTCCAGTTCGGGACACTAAATGTACAACAAAACTCTCAAAGAGGGGCGAGATGAGCCAAAGTGCCAAAATAACACCTCTATGTGAGTGAACTTGCATTCAGTTTTAAGGCAGTTATGTTTTGCAAGGGGAGGTTAAAGGTATGGGGGGAGGTTAGTCTGTGTCATAAAATGTCAGTAAGCTTTTTATACAACCACCAGAAAAAGTCTTTTTGGTTTTTTTTACACCTACAGAGTGTTATACGTTGTCTTTTAGACGCCCCAAAAATTCCCCTTAGCACTTTTATCATTCAGCATCACTCCAGAGTTTAGTCAGCCAAACCATACCCTTTTCCAGCGTTAGATAACTTGCATCTTGAAAACAGGACAGACACTAATATCACATCGTCATAGAGCTGAGCCACATGTGAAATCTCTATCCTGTTTTTCTACTGAGATGAGTAAGATTTTCCTGTGTAATTAATATAGAATACTTTTCTGTGTATTTGTGCAAATATATAGAGCAAAGATACCACTGTAAAGATAACAATTTGCCAAAGCACTTTTTGCATTCTTTCAAATGTGGTTGTTTTACTTGCAGTTTACTGCATTTTAGTCATGTTTTGACATTTGAAGAATTTTCACCAAAAATAGACCTTGTACTAATAAGAGAACTAGACATAAAACTCATAGTAATAAGGAGTAGCAGTAAACAATGGATTTACTATTTATTGCATACATTTATTATGTATTAATGTAATAGAGCATTTAAGTAAAATGGAAATAATTCCAGTATTTATTTAATGAGGTTAAAATACATAATTTAAGTTACTTGCACATATTTAACAGGAATAGTAATTATTATTGATATGTATTTTTGGACAGATTTTGCCACTTTCAGACATGTCAACCTCTTAAAGACAACAGATCTACTTCCATGAATAAGTCCTGCATATTGTGACGAAGGCTGCAAATTCTCTAATAACACAGAGAAGAAGAATAATTTCCAAAGACAGAAGAAGACAAAGTTCTGAAAGAAGCTTATGTTCCTAGGTGTTTAGAGCCAATTTTCTATTGTCCGCTAGCCCATTATTTCCGAGATCCGCAAGGAATTCGGAATTCTGTCAGTCTTGGATTCAACCCTTCTTTAATAATCCAACAATTAAAACAATCAAGCAGAACAAAATATTCAATTTTTCAAGTGTTTTTACAGAATAAGAGTTGCTTTATGATAAGTTGAGATATAGGACCTTATGGAGTAGCATGCTCTCAGCAGGATAAAATTGTCACTGACACATGAGCAGCAAATAGGGGGCATAGAAAGACCAGAATATGCAGAAATATGGACAACCAGCTCTATCTATGCTTGTTGATTTTGGACAGGAGGCATTTGTTCAAATGCATTCATTTATAGTGGGAGGCTTTTTCAAGTTACTTTTCCTTGGGCTTTCCTGGAAGTGTGATACTTCTAATGTCTTGCAGCAATAGCAGTTTTTTAAACCATCTGAAGCACTGCCGCAGGGAAGGTTGCGGGGAGGCTGTTTGACTGCTCGGCATAGCCAAGCTGTGCTCAGCCAGCGAGACGCTAACTCAGCTCCACTGCTCTGAGCACACCTAGCATGGGCCTTCCTCCTCTTCCTTCCCCCTTTTAGCCAGCCCTTGTGCCTTCCAGCTTGAAGTTTTCATATTCAAAATAAGGCTGCTTGCAATTGCAGCTGCATCTGCAGTCACCATGTCGCCTGCTCTCAGCAGTGCCAGCCCTTTGCTCCCTGTCCTTTGGGTGGCCTTCTGTGAAGTCATACAGCCCATTGACACCCCCCAGTTTCAACTGTCACCCTTTGCTAACTATAGGATGCATTAAGGTAGAGCAATTCATTAAGCACAACTTTCTGTTTTGCTCTAAAACCTGAGCAATTACAGCAAGCAAAACAGTTAAGCAACATATCATTGCCTTGGTTCTCACCCTCTGTTCTCGCCTTTTTAGGATTTATTTAATTCTTTATTAACAGACGCAGGCACGAAACCACCTGGGTGCCCTGTGGCTGCAGCCCATGTGTGCCAGCAGGTTGCCGTGTCCCACGGCATGGTCCAGCCAGGAGTGCCCCACCAAGGGCATGTTCAGGCACAGAGGCTGACTGGATCTGCTCAGAGGAGCACGATGTGGAAAGGAAAAGGGAAAGGGTATCTCCCAGGAAAGGTTTGGGAGTTTGAATTTTTGCCAGCTTTGCTTTGAATAATTAGCACTGCTTGGGAACGCAAGCTGTGCCGTCAGTAGGAAGTTGTCTGGTTACATGCGCTGAGGTTTTCTCCTCATCTGCCAGCAGCATCCAAGATCCCAAAGCAAAGTACTGCTCTCCCACACACAGCATGGGGCTGCAGCCCTTCCACAAGGCCAGAGCCAGCCCCAGGGCTGGGCAAAAGTGCAGGAGTCCCCGGGCAGGGCAGCAGGCAGGGGCTGGCCAGGGAGCAAGCAGGCACGTGGAGTGCCCGCCAACCTGGCACCCAAGCCTGTTGCATCATCTGGCACACTTTGCCTGTGCAAGGAGGTTGAATCTGGAGGCAAAAGGCCATTTCTTTCAGAAAGGCAGATTTAAACATTTCCTATTCCCCTTCTCCCCCACCTTGGCACAGCCCCACCCTCAGAGCAAGGGTGAGAGGAGGGGTCCCATGCAGTGGGACATGCTGCAAGAAGCACAGGCATGACACAAATGTCTTCTCAATGAACAGCATCTGCCCTACTTGCACCGCACTGTCATGCAGTCAGATGTGCCTGTGTCATATGGAAACTAGGTTAAATGAAAGGGGTGTAGCTCTGTGAACCTTCATTTCAGCATTGTTTCATACCTTCTGGGTCAAGACCTGAATGTTTTGGTCAGTTCTGGTCCAGATAGCAGTAGGTCCGTAGGATGTTTGTCTGAGAAAGAGCAAGGCAAGAATCTGGGATTTAGGCTGCTGTGAGGGAAAAAGACGCTATCCTGGAAAATAAGCCTTATCAGCCCAAAAGTGCTACTGTGGTTTTAGCTGTCACACCGAAGCCAGCCTTCCCAAAGGATGCGTCAGAGCCTCAAGCCATAAAGCTGCCGATACCCCAGCCTCCCAACCACCCCGAGTCTCCCTGTCACAAAAACAAATATTTCAAATAAAGCCCAAGCTAGAACACTGTGCTGGGGGCAGGTCATTCCCCCCGCCGGTGTGGGCGCAGTCCCCGTCCCTTGCCCCCCACCTCCCTAGGGCAGCGGCAGCTCCCGCATCCCCTTTCTGCCCAGGGACAGGGACCACCTTCCCAAAAGCCACAATTAGCGACCTCCAGGGATGTGACACGCCCCAACATTAAAAACACTGTCACGTAAAAGATGTGGGAGAGCCATGTGCAAGCTGAACCATAAGTCCGGGCAGGTTATTCATGACTAACTCCTACACGGGCCAGATCTTACTCAGCAAACACAGAGCTGGGGCCTAGGCTGCGCTTTCACAAGCAGTTCAGCCCAGCGAGAGTGAGAAAGGGTGCTTTATTCCTTGTGGCAACGAAACGGTAAGCAGCTTTCTCTCGAGATATCGTACCCGCCATGCTTTTGGCAATTGCCATTTACATTTAGGAGAGTGGGGAGAGGGGGCTCGTGCAGCCCTGAGTCTGACTATAAAGGGAATATTGCCCTGCAAAAGGTGATCTAAAGTTTAACTAAACAGAATTTAATCTAAAAAAACCTTGCAGTGTTCAAAGCCAGTTTGCAGTTACTAAACATCATTATGGGGATCCGCTTTGCTTTTCAGACCATGAGCAGATACTCTCCCACCACCCTTCAGGTGGTGGATATGAGCCACATCAGTAAGTTGGTTTACACCGTCCATAAACTCAGGTTTTCTTACAGGTGAGATATTTAAATGTTGCTTGTTCATTCTGAATGCCAATGACATTATGTGGCAGTATTTGTTTTTCCATGTTTATCCGTAGTGTGGCCATCAGCACCGATTTTGGTTTTCATGGTCTGGGTTACGGCTTTTCTTTGCTTTCCTCCTCCAAACTGTGCTCGCTTGTACTAATGGCTATTTAGAAACAAGCCCATCAGCAGATTCAGAATATTCTCTTACCTCTGTACCCTTCTTTTCCTTCGCAAAAACCTCCTGTAAAATGCTGCTTAATACATCTAGAGAACAGGAGAAAATGAACACTGTCCATTCACATTTGAAGCCCAAATACCAACTGAAAAGATTCGGTGATATTAAAAATTATGTTTACAATGTGATAACAGCATTTTCCCAGTGTGAATGGTACTGGTAATCATAAAAGCAAACACCTTAGGCCATCTCTACTGAGCACAGCTTACAGTATTGGTCCCACGGGAGCGCGAGTACTCCAGTGCTCGGTGGAGGAGCTCTGGTATAACATATCCACTGACCTGCACTTGAACCTACCACTTGCTGTTTTCCTCTTATAATCTAAATCTGGAAATGTGCTGTCTGGTCAGTAGTGTACTACCAAATCATTCAGCGAAATGCTCTAGATGCCATAAAAGCGTGCCTGTGCTTGCAGCGCCATAGAAAATGAACTTGTAAAATATAGCCTGAGTGCGGCTCGCAGCCGCCGGTATCGCTGACGGCCCATGTGCTGCTGCAGAGGCACCTTTGTAACGCAGCCAGGCAGCAGCTGTGTGCATTGCAGACATTGTGGGTGGGTGGCTGTCTGCGCGCTCAACAGCTGTCCCCGCCGCCGTGCCGAGCCAGCGCCCGGCCGCCCCAGAGAGCGCCCTATTTTGCTCAGCCAGAGCCAATTTGAGAGCACCCCATGAGAGCTGTCCTGCTGCTCGCACCCATCCTCCTCGGTGGGGTTTTGTGGGATGCAGACACCACCAGAAGCCTCAGTCACGGGGAGAGCCAGGACAGACTGGGTGCAGCGTTCACCTCTGGGTAACTCGATAGGCTACCATGGCTGGCTTTGCAAAAAATGACTGCAGACGCCAACTATTTTGTGGACATATTTGTGTTAAAAAATACCAGGCAGTAGACTGCAGCTTTGGAGTTTTGCCCTTTTTATTCCCCAGTCCTGAAGTTTCGTCGAATCCATCCACTTTGGTGTGCCCGCACGTTTGCTGCCTTTCAGCAAATCCTATGTGTTGACCCTGGTTGCACTGAAGTCATGCGCATGTTTATGACTGACATTTGTAAAGGATGCTATTAATCACTCCATAAACCTTCTTACCTTATGCCAATGGGCAAGACTGCCTTTAGTTTTCTGTTAAAAAAAAAGTGCAAAAGCCTTCATTTCCAGGTCTACTTGGTCTACCATCAGTGGAGGGATGCTCTTGGCCATGTTTGCAGAAGCCCCCGGCTTGCGGTGTGAGGGGGCTGGGGCAGGCCGGCATCTCAGAAACATGAACCTTCAGAACTGCATCTTCTCAGTGCAATTCAGAGACTGCTGTAGCGGCTGTAGAGGCCACTGAAGGCTTGGACAGCAGTGAACACCGAGGATGCTGGCAGTCAGAGGGAGAGAAGTGCGTGACCTCACCTAAAACCGCCTGAAATCACTCTGCATCTTTCTATTAACTTCAGTGATCTTCGCCTCCCTCCCCGAATGAGTAAAAAGGATCCCCACAGATTAGGCAAGTGAGATGCATGCACAGACAGCCATAACAGTTTTTAAAGCGCCTACTTATGTTTAGATACTTTTAACTTTCTAGAAGAGGCTGACGCTCTCCATGAGTCGTTATGGGTTTGCTTCTGGGGTGTTTTCCAGTTTCATAGCAGAATCCCCACCAGCCGTTTCAATCGCTCCTGTGAGAAGGGAGTATTTTTCAAAATGAAGTGTTTTTTTCAGGCTGTGTATTGCACTGACACTAGAATAACATTAAGCAAACTGTTGACTCTTCTTAAGCTGTAATGTGTCACTTAAGAAGCTTTTAAGCAGGGCCATACACTTTGCTCATTCTGATTAAAATACTGGATTTTCTAAAGCTGTACAATATGCAGGAAAGCACCAACTGTGCATGCAAAACCTTCTTTTTCCTTCCCAGGGTAACTGGATGAGCTCTACTGAATTTTCCGTGCTGGTGATGTGCTCTGGCTGCAGAGGCAGGGCTGTGACCCTTTCGGGCACAGGGGGTGGCAGGGTTGGGCACACAGAGATCTGAATCTTTGGGAGTATTTTGGAAGTACGCAAAACACGAATGGAGAGCCTGATTTTAAAAATAGCATCTTCTTTACAACTGTCCATACTGAAACTCCAGCTCAAGAGACGAGGATTGCAATGAAGCAAGTGAAGGTTAAGCAGCTTCAGGCAGGACCTGGAAACCATAGCTCTAAACTATTCAGCAACATCTGACTAAAAAGAGAATAGGACTTCTTACAGGCTTAATGTGATACTGAAGGGGATTCTTCTAGGCATGGAAGAGCAAGGGAAGACAGAAAAATGAACAGGACTTTTGAAAATCCTTGTCTGATGGTTTTTGGGGTATTTTCACATCACCTGTGGGAACAAATTTGCCCTTTTTCTCTCCTCTTCCCCCACCTGGCTAAACAGCTTTGGGTCAGAAGCCCCAAAGAGGGGCAGGCACAGGTTAGGTATCAGGGCCAGTTGGTCAAGACTTTCTCATCACCTGGCTGAGGTCCTTTCTCAGCTGTGAGGGTGCTCTACCTTATGCAGAAATACCTTTTAAAAGCAAACTGAAAAAGGGAAAGGAAAACTGAGTTAAATGAGGGATTTCTGTCCTGCTTGCTCCCTCTGACCAAGCAGAGAGGAGAGGCAGGCAGAAGAGAAAACAAATCTCAGAGGAGTCTTGGCAGATGCTTTTCTGCTGTCTCAAAACCCCCTTGGCATTTCCTGGTGCACTGAAGATATCTCAGAGCTCATCTCCAGTGGCAGCACAAACACCATGTGTCTCAGCAAGCCTGACACCCGTGCACAGCTTTGTGATATTGGAGTTGCTCCGCTTAGATAACAGCAAACAGCAGGCACCGGTACCCACGCTTCTCAGCAGGCCTTCAGGGCTTGGCAAGGGGGACATGGGACCTCTTTGGGGGCTTCTTTAGCCTTTGAAGAACCCAACTAAGAAGCCAAAGGAGACAGGTAGTTCTGCTGTTTCCAATGAGATTGTGGGCCAATGCTAGAAGCAAACCTAAATGATAAATTACATACTGATACTGCATGAAATTATTAAATCCTACACTGTGTGAAGAAGTGTACGTTAAGAAGTGTCCAGAAACACTTATTTTCATTACCCACTGAGGACCATCTATCTAGTAGCTGATAGACTTTGGAAGTTGTTTCATCAGCACTTGCCAGACACCCACTTCTCTTATCAGACCTTTGCTCCCAGGGAGTGCGGGACTGGGAGAGCCCTCCTATGCTCACGACTTCTTCTTGGATCACAATGAGTACTTTATATTTGCAGTATCTTTATTAGCCTCTGGAGGCCCCAGTTAAAGACAAAAGACCATAAAAATGTCCATAGGAGGTCAGACCAAAGGTCCCTGTAGCCCAATATCCCATCTCTAATGCTGGCAATAGCAGATACCTAGGGAAGAGTACAAGACTAGGGCAAGCCTATAATAAAACTACCATGATATACTCTGTCAACCTCCAGTGATTTGGAGGTCAGGGACTTCCTGACCCAGATATGGTATGCTTGTGTTTGAAGGCAGAGAAGGGTTTGAACTTCTATTCCAAGCAATTGAATGCTACAGGAAAAAAACACTTAACCCAGCTGGTGAGAGAAATAAATATTCACTCTTAATACAAAGCTGGTGGAAGCAGACCAAAAGTGCATTACCAAGTCCAAGACATTACGTCCAAGAAAACACTCAGCTTTCTGAGGCCAAGAAGCACCTTTTAGCCCGAGAGGCTCTGGCTCCTTGGCGTTCCCAGGGCAGCGCTCACCCAGACCCCTTCTTCCTTCCAGCTGATCTCCCAGGAGAAAAGAGGGAGGGTGAAGAGCTCTCAGCGACGTGTAGGACTGGGGCGTCTGAAGTCTTCATATTCGATAATTTGATAATCAGATGCTAAAGGTTCTTCTCAGAAGAAATAGGAGGTTGGGTAGATGTTTCCTTCAGGCATCAGACCAGAATGGTATCTCATACTGGAATGTGGTGGGCAGGTGAATTATTTACTGGCCAGAGCACAGCTATCCCAGCTGCAGTTAATGCAAGGAAGTAGTTTCGATGTTGAAGTCAAGGGGTTATCACAGTGGCCCGAACACAGGCCAGATCATCAGGCAATGCCCATGCGCTAGCGAGCATGTGCCTATAGCACCCCAGGGCCACGCAGCCCCAGCAAAATGCTGCCGCATTGTGACCGGCAGCGTTCGGACCCAGGTCACGAGGACAGTCACCACAATAGGTCTCAGTAGCGGCAACAACAAAAACAAGTGCGGGTCCCCCCACCACATGAAAGGCTATGCAAACATTCATTCCCCTGCAACATTTCTGCAGGGCCCCGGAGCTCACATGAAAGAACAACTGCATTTCAGAACTACTCCACTTTTCTCTGTCAGCCACCACATCCCCTATTGAAATCATTTCCTGTTTTATTTTTAAGATTGCTGCTGTCATAAGCTGTTGCCAGCATGGGGGTGGGGATGGGAAGGTGGTATCTGAGCAGCGAGCACAATAGCTGGCTGGATGAGGGGTCAGACTGGCAGCTGCTCTGTGAGACGGCATGGTGGCAGAGGGAACACCGTGAGGAGGAAGGGGAGGGTGATGCTCATCGTTTTGTAGCATCTCTCCTGGAAAATCAAGGAAAACAGGCTTGATAGGACACAGGGAGAGAGCCAACGCTTTGACTACAGAGCTGATGTTTCAAATTCTTGTGGTGCAAGAAAAAAAAAGCTGTGAGGGTCAAGGGTACCTGTCTGAGGATGGGTCCCTGTCATTGGAATAGAGATACAACATACAAATCCAAATTCTAGCAGTTAAGAGTCACAGTTGGCATAGCCGTCCCCTCTCCTTACAGCAGGCATAGCTGAAAAAGTCAAAAAAGGGAACTTCAAACTGAAAATGGTGCTCAATGATACTGTTAAGCTACAACAGCTGCATTATTGCTGGTATTACCTTTGCCTCTGGGTCCCAGGTTCATGTTCAATTTACATCGGGATAAGTCTGTTGGGCCATCGTACCCTCCCATGGTTTGCTTTTTTTTTTTTTGTTTCCCTTAAAAAAATATGAAGTGAGTGGCATAGTTTGAGTGAGGTGAGGGTCAGATCGGAAGGCAAAACTGAAATTAGTAACAACCCAGCTGCTGGAAATTATTTCACAGACTCTGGAACAAACTATTCAGTTTCACTAGGGGCCACTGTGCAGCACAGGATCGGCCCTTTCCACAGGGCTGGTGAGAAGGGCCAGTGTCACATCATGGGCACGACTTGGGGGTTTTTTTATGTTTTGGTGCAACAAATTGATTTGCAAAAAGCCAAAGATTTTTGCTCAAAGTAGCTTTTTTAAAATTCACCAGCAATCCCTTTCCAAAGGCAGAATAACTGCAAAATTTAACTTTTTTTTTTTAATGCCAGAACTCATGCAATTTTCATGGCTGTGAATCAGAACATCTTCATTCTTGTGGTGTGTTTTTCACTTTTATGAACACTAATTTCACTACATTTTTAGAGTGGTGACTTTAGCCACAGCGTGGCTGCTGCTAAGTTCCCACGGCTACCAGTAGGACTTTTATGTGGGAAATCTGTGGGCAGCAGGGAGCCTCCCTGTTTGTATCAATATGAACTTCCCAAGCACATCAGACTGACATTTTCTCAGCCCAAGAGTCGGAGCACACATGCTCTCACTTAGAGCTCTCTTTTCCTAAGCTGAAGGACATGTGTGATCATTTTAGTTTCGACAGTTTTCTAGTAGGCCTTTTGCACACACAGAAATCCTGGACAAATGAGGTTTTTTGTCTTCAGCCAGCAGAAGCTGAATCCGGCAAACTGCTGAGTGCCAGTTCTAAGGCGCTAAGGGGCTCAAGCAAACACCAGGAGATGTATGGAGCATCCTTCCAGCTTATGCGCTCCAAGCGTGCCGGAGACCCTCAGCGCTGCGGAGGCACCCATGTTGCCTCTCCACCGTCAGAGATCAGGCTGTCCGTGCTGGCAGGTCACCATCAGCACAGCCGTCCCACAAGAGTTTCCCAGCCTTTCACTCAGTGGCTACGCATTCCAGAGATGACCGGACACATAAACACATCTCCTGTACTTGCATACTGGAACACTTTCTGCAGCTGGGTAATAAGTCGAAGAGCACATTAAAAGCATATATATTGCCTCCCCCAGTTGAAAAAAAAAAAAGTTCATTTTTTGTTCTCAGAACATAAAAATGCAGTGGGAGGGCAATGGGCATTGTATGGCTTCAGCCTTATTAGACATAATATATGCAGAGAAAAATCAGCTGTGGTGGGACACTGTGTTTAGTCAACATTTGGAGAAGACCACACAACCCGCAAACATGACAGGACCACGCTCAGTGATCATATCTCACTATTGCTTCCTATTTGCAGAACTGCAACCGCAGTAATTGTGGAAAGGTTTCAGGTCCATAATCACTAATGATGGATATCCATACTCAGGAATGCAAGGCACTGGGAAGCAGGGAAGCAGAAACCCTCAATCAATTGTTTATCATGTAGTCAAAAAGGCTGATTTCTTTGCCAGTGAGAGATGCTCCAGCTTTGCCTGAAGCTGAAGCCAAAAGAAATCTCCAAGCCCTGATCCTTCAAAATGCTTACAGCTCCCCTTTTTTCATCCAAAGTGTTCAACTCCTTTATAAACCCATCCTTTGGCAGCCACTGCAACTTTCACTCCTCATACCTGGCTGCAGGTGAAGTCCCTGTTACGCTGCTCTGGGCATATTCCTCAACATCGTGCCACGTGTGCCACATGAAGACCGGAATGTTGTGAGATATACTGCTCTTCAGCTAGCAGTGAGAATGTCAACATATAATTTAGAGGGCTTGAAATGGAAAAGAAAATAAAAAGCTGAAGGTACTTTTACTGTTGTTGCAGCCAGGATAGTCTAGAGCTGTAAGTGTGGGGAGGTTTGTGGAAAGAGGTAATATCTTTCCCAAGACCAGCAGATGTATTTGGGGGAAAAATAAGGTAACCTTCCTCTTGCTCAAAACTATCACTGCTAGGCTTTAAGGTTCTCCAAGTTTGACTACTAAAACCTGGAAACTGTTTCCCCAAGCAGGATGAGAGCACAGCAGTGCGACAGTCGTGCTCATCATAGGCTTGCAGCAGAAAAGGGAGCGTGTGCTCAGCTGCTGAGCAAAGCGTGGGGCTGCGCTGTCGCTTCGTGATCAGAGGGAGCCCTGGGCCCGTCGAATGCCCACGACCCGGGGCGGCAGTGGGGAGAGGTATGGCCTTCCCAGCCACTTGCTAAATGGTGACTTTAGCGATGCTATGTTTTGGCACTGCTTTATTTAAAAGGCCCAGGCCAATAAGATTTTTTTTAGGAGCAGAAGCATTGTAGAGTGTACAGCAAAATTCAGAAGCTGTGAGGTGCAGCAGGAAGACTTACCACAGAGGGTTTGCGTACTTCTCTGGCATCGGGACAATTTTTTAATATATCTGTTAAAAGATGCATTGAGCCATATGCAATCTCCCTTATTATCATTATCTCAGATAATGAGACCCGTAGCACATCCCAGGCATGTTTCAATTATCTTTCAGTTTAAGTCAGAAAGAGAAACATGTAGAGACATCACAACTGGGGCAAAATTCCTGCTGAAAATCCTCACCAATGGCTAGTGTAATCACTACTGCAAGAACACCAAAAAGACTTCTCTGTTGTCTATAACTTAGCCCCGTTTTGCAAGGCAGTTTCAGTGTCTGTGCATGCGCATCTGTGCCTTTCCCCTTTGAACCCTTTGGTTGAACCCCTTGGCCAATGGAGCCAAATGCAACAAAGATCTCAAAGTTACCAGCATTTCTAGAAGCCACATAAAAATAATTGGCCAAATAGAAGAGAGGAGACCCATACACAACCTCTACAAGCACTCTGACTGAAAGTGGGGCTGTGGTGTGAACCGATATGCTATTATGTCCCCCGACACCCACTGCAGGGGGAAGGAGCTACAAGACTTCAATAGGGAGAATGGCTTCAACACCAGTTTGTGCTCACCCATTATACAAATCCACTGGGCTTCAGTAGTCCGGATTTCTGAGTGATTCCCTACTGACATTAAGAGCATGCTCATTTTCAGGGTACAGGGCTGGAGATGGGGTTTTGCTGGGGACCTCAGGGCTTCACCCCATTGAGTGAGCGGTTGCCTAACCACTCTCTCCTGACTTCCTGGCCTCAAATGACATCAATCCCACCAGGGTCTGCAGGCAGGAGGCATGTGTGGAGGTGACCCAAGAGTCAGGCTGGTGAAAGGGACTAAAAAATGAGAAATGTGCAGAAGAAAAAAGGGGAGCAGCAGAAACAGGGAAGAAGAGAAGATGGAGGGATGCAGGAGGTCGGTCCTTTGGTCTCATTCTGCAAAATTTCTAAGGACTTTTTGGTGTCGAGTCATATGAAGGGAAAGTGGGTGGCTCTAGAGACACAGTAAAAATGAGATTAACTCATCTACCAAATTCTCAGTCATCCTCCTCTTATAACCACTGTCAGGAAGTATGAATAACCAATCTAAATTTAAATAGACAAAAAAGAAAATACTATACAGTGTGACTAGTCCACAAAGAAACCATGAATTTGCTCTTTTAATAATTAAAAGTGACCCAGCAAGTTTTCCAGAGCAATCATCACTCGTTCATGGAATAAAAAGCTATCTTTACTGCCCATGTATGCAGAGTGTGCTGCATTATCTGCCCAGATAATTGCATTATTTTGCCCGTTTGGATGAAATTACATTTTGTGAGAGTGACAAAGTAATTCCCCAAGCGCCAGTTATTTTTCTGCTTAAAAAATACCCTGTAAAACGATTCCATTCATGAAAGAACTGAAATTCTTTAACTACCTACTTGCTCATATTTTGTGAATTATGGAAGAAAAAAAAAAGTTCATTGCCACTGCCAGCGTGAGACAAACGTTTCACTGCATATGACCAGGGCTGACAAAATTTCCACCCCAAGCCCATTCAAGTTCAGTTTGGGACATGCCTTACAGATTTTTGTTTTTACTTTTTGCTGTGCAGAACCAGTATACTCCTACAGCTCAGCTAGTGCTGCGCGTGCTTTGACCTTCAAAACCAGATTTCTAGATATCTTCACCCTTGGATATTTTTAATGCATTTACTTCACTGAATATGAGAAATATCATTAATATCTGCATCACAGGAGCCCTCCACCAGATAATGTCTGAAAAGTAGCTCTCCAGGAGCTGTTTGGAGAAAGAATTCGCTACTTTTAATCCCTTGCAGCACAACTTCTTCACGCAAGTGAGTGAGAGTTTGCATACTATGCAAAATGAGTAAAGGTGGCAGGAGTGAGTTTGCAGGCAAAACCCCCCATGAGTCAAACTGTCCTACAGCTACCACATTAAATTGTGCTGATAGAGGTGAGATTGCGCGAATGCCATGAATAGGGCTTCGGCTCATTAACATCTGAGAGAGTTTTCTCAGACGTGAGTGTGGTCCCAGATCTGAAGTCCATTAAAGTCCTTCAATCACTTTGGATTTGGCTTTAAGAAAGAAGGGCAGTTTCTGGTGTTGAGTTTGACTGCATGTATTGAAGCAACCCAAGTCATTGAATTGTCAGCGCTGCTGTGATGAAAATAAAGAAGGAAGCAGAGCTGAAGGGACTTCTGAGAAATGGTGCAAACCAGTTAACCAGACAGGAATTGAACAACCTATCAAGCAACATGGAAAGAGGCTGGTTCCTAGAGATATGCCGCATATAGCCATTTTGTTCATACAGCATCTTTCAGTGCTCCAGTAATCAGATCCATACATAAGGATTATGCTACTGGACAAGAAAAAAATATACCCTTTAACAATGTCCATAAATTAAAGGCATAATCAAAGTAAAAAATTGCGTCTTTTTGTTGCTGTACCACTCTGCACAACAGCTCTTAACTAAAAATTAATCATGTATTGCTTACTGTGCCTATACGTTGAATCTTAACAAGTCTAATTTCACGTTAAAATCATTAGCCTTTGCCTTTTATCAGATAGAGAAAAGGGAAATTAGCACTCTCTTTTTCATATTTCAGAACAAAAGCATGAGCTTTGAAGTTCTGCATTTGTGAAAGAAACCGACGTGACCTGTTAAAAAAAGCTTTTAGTACTGAAAAGGTTAACTAATTTGGTTTCCCCGATAAGTTTATCTATGATCAGAACTGAGTCATACAGAAAATACTCCTACAAGATTTGACCTTTTACTTGTATCCCACACTGAGATAATATTATACTTAAAATGGATATCAATAAGAACTTTGTTTTAAAAAGTATATTTAAAATAAATTACTTTTAAATAACAGAAACTGTTTTCAATTAGCCCTGTTAAAGGAAATCAACTAGAAAGTTATGTATGCTTTTTTATTTTCTTTATATAAATTATACCCAGGAGTCCTATGATAGCAGCACTGTACAAACTATGCACTACCTTTATATTTATTTCTTATCAAAATAAACTTAACAAATTAGATTTGTTTTTACAGCACTTTATATCCAATAATGACAATGTTGTATTGGTCCCAGGATAAAAACAATGAAAGTAGCAGCTGAATGGTATTTTTATTAAGAGTTAACAAAAATGTCTTGTGCAAACAGAGTGTATAAAGAAAATTAATTCCATAATTCCTCATGATGAAGGCGTCCTTCTCTTTTTTCTTTTTTTCTCACAATATCAATCTTATTTGGAAAGATCATTTTGAGGGGAAAACTTTAAGTTTTAGCATGACTTGCTCAGCAAAATGATATGGCTGAACTTAAACATTGCTGACTGCTAGGATTTAATATTAGGACCTGGCAAATGTTCTGATAACTTAATACTTTTTAAAAGAAAACTTGTTTGTTACTGAAGATTTTGGGAGCCCAGAAGAAATATAATCTAAAAAATAACAGAGCTAAAGATCCAAAGAGATGTTTCTTCTTTTTCCCATTTTTTCCATTTCCTTTACCTTGAACTGGTTCCTCCATGCTAGCATTTTAGAGGTCTTTTTATTGGTGGCAGATTCAAATATCTCTGAGATATTCACCGTACAACTCAGCAAGAGTCCACGTTTTCCTCCAGCAGTGGAAAAATGGCAGGGCTAATAGTCTGGGGTTTGTTACTAAAAATGAGTCCTTATACAAAAAAAAAAAAATTAAAACATTGTTTAGAACATGTGGTTTGCTGCTATTAAGTTAACAGTGGAAAATCTCATTACTTTTAAAGTTAATTTTATTTTGTGGTGGGACTGTTCTCTAGGCTGAAGCAGATTTTCTCTTAAGCAGAGCCTCTAATCCTACCTTACAGTCTTCTGTTCAGCAAGTCACTCTTCGCATAGCTTGGCTGCATGCATTTTTAGGTCAAAGTGCTGAATTAAAAGGAAAAAAAGAAGAACTTTTTCCCACACGTGCCTCTGGTGTGGGAAGTGCTAGCAGGCACTCATGTGCCATCTTCTCCAGCTCTTGCTCTGACTAGAGGAGTTTTCCAATAAAGATCTTGGGTTAAATGTGCTCTTTGAGCAGTGCTAGCAAAGTTTCTGCCTCTAATGAAAGATTAGAAGCTGCTGAGTGTTCTGATGGGGTAAATTAGAGGTTGGACAAATTCTGATGCCAGCTCCACATAGGAAGCACCGTGGAGAAGCAGAGGTGTAAGAAAGGTGTAACATGGCTTGATGGATCAAGGGTTCTGAAAATCAGTAACCAAACAGAGAAGAAAATAGAAGTCTGTAAAGGTTTCTACTTCAGGTTTCTTTTCAAATTTTGGAAGCATCTAATCCAACTTCTGACTTCTCATTGAGCCTATAATGATTTACAATAACAGAGAACCAAATCTGCAATTTGAGGGGAAAATAACCCCAAGGCGGAAGTCTTGCTTACAGCTTGTGTGCTATATATGCATATATATATCCTACTTAGAAGTTACTATGACTCAAATCTGAAACTCTCATGATTTAAAATACCAAGTGAGATTCAGAGTCACATAGTATTTGCGTTCCACCAACAGCCCAAAGGTTTTTTTGGTAACATATGCTTAGACCATATAAAATTCACTCTTGTGCAGAGGTGAGCCATTATATTGTAAATTCCACTCACAATAATCCTCACGTAACTCAGTCTGTGAGCTGTATTTCAAGAAACACTTAAACCTTCAAACTCAGCCTTTCCCCTTGCACTCTGCACTTTTCTAGGTACCAGTTCGCCATGAAAATCTGACATATGAATGAGCAAAATATATGCATATAAGATCACTGATTATCTGATTCTGATTTTTCTTCTGTACATCACTCTAGTTCTTTTCAACAAGGTCACTGAAGTCTGAGATCTACATCTAGAGTCTGACTCACTTAGCCCCACTGCTGCTGAGGCCTTGCTTCTCCATCAGTGATAATTTTGGAAGCTCATGAGTTCAGTCCTTCAATATTTTTGGGGAAAGAAAATGGATCAGCTGCCCAGCAAACAAAGGAGCCCTGACCAGTCTGAACTCATACACACTCAGCAATGCTCTGCTAAAAGTATCTCTGTTCATAGGTTTGTTTCAAGCTAGTTGCACTAAAATTTTACAAAAAGTGAAAGCAGAACAAAGGATTGTTCATTGCTTCACTGTAAATAAGAGTACCTCAGGAGGAGGGGTCTGATCTTCACAAGGGCATGAGTATCTGCAGCTCCCATACCAGCTAGGAAGAGCAGTAGGTGTTCAGCATCTCTGAAATACTAGGCTTTGAACTTAAAACACACGAAGCCTTGGATGACCTCCCAGAGGTGAAGTGACTCCTGCCATTTTGGGACTGGGGGCAATTTAGAGAATTGTTAGAGGTTTAGGAAATTAGTTCAGAGCTGGATACAACTATAAAAAATATGCAGTCTGGGATTTGGGTCTTATCCCAAATCCTTTGTTTTACAGATGAACAAAAGCCGAATGTAACTAGGCTGGGACCAAGACAATTTCGTCTCTTGGCGATGTCTAAAGTATCACCTGAGACAGAGGGAAAGCGAGGCGTTGCTTGGATGGAGGGTGATGCTTTAGAGCTGTGGCGTTCATCTGTGCCACAGGGTAGTGAAATCAACTCATTTTTGACACCTCACACATGTGCAATTGAAAAGTGAACTTGCAGAAAGGGGTTATTTCAAGAGCTGAGTGAAACTAGCTTGTTCAGTTTGCAGAGTTTTTGTGTTAACTTTCTTTATGTTTTGCTTCATACAGTTCTATACCCCAGGAGTTTTGCTTTGAGTTTTAGCTTCAAACAAAGAAAAACTGATTGTAAACCACTGTATTTTGACTCTTCATGTTGAAACTATGTCTCACCCAGAAAGTTTCAAAAGCCGAAGTACAGAGTACTGGTAGCCTGGGGTTTAGCTCAGCCTGTATTCAAGCTGTCAGACTCAGGGTCAGAGACAAGCTTTCCCTACATGCAGTGATATCAAGACCTGGCTTTTCTGTGCAGTCCCACGTCTGCATGAAACTACTCAAAACCACCCAATTTTATGTAGTTTCTTCCAGGAATAATAGGCAAAGCCATCCCAGAGTTGTCAGATTAAACTAACATTAAATAGTGGCAAATTAGTACTTGTTATTTTTAATAGATTTGTTTCAAGCTGGGTCCAATAAAATTATTATAAAGGTTTGCTTAAACAGAAATCCAGAGATACAGATAGCACTGTTTACTGCTAAATGAATGCTGTTTGCTTACCTTTATGTTAACAGACACAATTTGTCAGAAGCAGTACGGTAGTGTCCAGAAACACCTTCCTGAAGGAATCTTTGAAGAAACACCTACTTAAACATACTTTTATCCTCTATTTTATCCACTTTCCACATTTATTTTCTTAGCAGCCCTTCAGCCCAATGGTTAACACATTGGATTATCATTCTCAATGGCCACAGAAAATAATTTCTGTCTAATTTACAGCAGCATTTATTATCATATTTCCATGGTCATCATTTAACTTTCCACTATACTAATAACCAAGACCGATTTTACCTAGCAAACCACCTAAGCCCTCTAACTTGACAAAAATACTGCATGCTTATTTCTCTTTCTAACCATCAAAGAAGGTCACTACGACAACTCTGGGTATCAGCATTTTTCCTGTGTGATTCACTTACACCAACCAAACCTGCTAGACCTACATTCTTCCCATTTTGAATTTCTGCTTAGCCAATAGGATCAACAGGTCCCCTTCTCCGTGGGTGGTGATAATGTCAGTACATCACTGCCCAAATAACCTTTCTCTATAGGGAAATGCTAACATTTAATTCTTTAAATTTAAACCACATGTATTTTGGTCTCATAACTGCACTCTGTATTAACTGCCTTTTGTTATTAATTTGTATCACTAAAAATCTTAATGAAACCAGTTATTTGAATTGGAAATATTAAGTGCAGTAGACATCTGAAATTCGTGTATGAGCTATAATACATCAAAATATTTAAATAGTAACTAAATACCTTACCTAACCATTATAAACACATTTTCAAAATTAATAGTGACACAGCTCTGTGTATGTTCAGTGTAAAGCTGTGTCTCAGAAGAGCTGTTCTTTTTAGCCCATTTCAGGGAACATAAGCAATGGCTTTCAAATAGTTTCTATCTCTTACCTTCATCTTATCCAGAAACAAAAAAGTGTCATTTAAGTGCTGTCTATGTGAGACCTCCAGCAAGAAGAGCAAATTATATGTGGGTTGACCACATCCAGTTTTCCTCCTGGTACTCTCTGGAAGAGGCACTACCACTGTATACATTCTTTGCATACATTGCCATAGGGTGACTACAAATATATAGCTGCAAGTGGAGTCAAAATATTGGTATTTGGGACAAATACTCAGGGACTTCTTGCTCAAACAGCGTGAACCACAGTTGGGATAAACTGTAATGGTTTACCCAAACTAAATTTTTCCTCAGTTAAACTTAACACAACTGCAAATATTAAAAAATGAATAGACAGATTAGCTCTAAAACTGCAATTATAATAAAAACTGGGGGGTGTGGGGGGTGTGGAAAGACTCTATAAAATTTTAAAGTGCTTTCTGTAACCTCTAGAAATAAAACAGTTTATTTAATGTTTACACATATGATTTAGATAATATTTACATAGTTCTACACTTACAGTCATTCTTTTAATTATACATTTCACGTTTCATCATATGGATGTGTTATTTAATGCATATAAAACTGTAAACCTTTATGTTGCAGATAACAGAGTTTAGATATAAGCACATTATCTTTTGAACAGCATTTTTAAAAACATGTACCACCTCCCAGGTACAAATTCATGCTGCCTTATTTTTAAAATCTGAATTCTGTTGCTAATTCCATGAACTAAATGTTTCACTACACAGAATTCACTTTAGTCTCCTGGACTAACATCAATAAAAGGCATGTCTTTTCCCAGTCTGGCTGGGGGAGTTTACCAGGGCTGGTAAATTATATAAAAAATAACAGTCATCTGAGATGATTCCAATAACTCAAGAGATATTCTGTGGGCTTGGTCGCAAATTTCCCGGTGCTTAGGTTGTAGCTCTCCAAGGCTTCCTGTAATGCACATTCCTTCCCATTCCACAATCTTTCAATTAATTCCCAATCCATAAACTTTTATCACATGCCCTGGTATTTGGTAAAAACATTAAAAATGCCATTATACCCTTCTTAAGGGACAAACCGTTCCAAGTTCTCTGTAGGAGTCCTCCTCCACCTTCTTTCAGACTCAGATTCCCAGTGACCAGTGAAATGAATGATACGAAGAGAGTTTCTGTTTCTTGTTTCAAACAACCACTGCAGCCATGCCTTGGGTGTTCATCCTGAAAAAGATTGATAAAGACATTAAAAAAAAAATGAGTACATGAAAACAGTTCTTCTGCTTCATTCGTAAATTATAAAATTAATATTGTACACTACTAAATCAGATTTTATGATTGCTTTGTAAGTCGCCCTACATCATGCCTTTTTCGGTAACAATTTCATTTTTTAAACTTCTGCAAAAGTAGTCCAAATTCCTATCGATGATAATGCTAGTGACTGACTAAAAAAGCTCATGGGAAAGTGTTCTCTATCTATACAATCCTAATTAATGCCTGTGGTGAATTTTATCCAGAATTTGCTACCTTCCAACAGCTTTAATTTTATTTTAAGGTGAGTTATATGCATTCTACATATACAATCTATAATTTTATTATATATAATATATACAATGAATTGTTCTTGTTATAAAAGAACAATTCAGTAATGCTCAACCCCTCATTGTACAATTCATATATAACTACACTAACTAATATATTCAAGGTTTTTAACTTCCCTGTGATTCAGCAGACCAAAAAAATGGACCTGATTAACATAGATTTCTAATTGCCTATGTATTTAATGCAAGTATGTCTCTAATTCCCTCTATCTGAGTGCCCTGGTACCTGAAATTACTGCTTTCTTCAGTGAAATTAGTTTGCTGCATCATGCTCATGCAACTGAGGAATTAAGCTTACTTTTGCCAGACTCCCAACAGTTTTGAACATCAGACCGCTACATTCCTGATGAGGAACCCCAGATTTCTGGCCAGGACCTTTCATGGTGCATACCCTCAGCAACAGCAGCTCCCAACTCACACACAGGTTCAGCTCAGCCACCATAATTCAAAACAGACTCTTGAGAGCATCCCGTTAAACACAAAAACTCTGCACTTGTTAGATACAAAATTACTTTCCTGCCTCTATGTCTTGTTAAACTTAAATAAAACACCTTAGATGGAATTACTTTCACAGCTGTGCTATCTTTAATTTTGTTAAGCATTTGTAGAGGTATACTATCTTTTACAGCATTTATCTAGAGGAGAAATTCAGATGCCTAAAAGAAGGTACCTAATGCCTGCTGAAATACCCTGGGGTATCCAGGATATCTGTGCAGAGCTGGCAGATACTGTGTGGGACCTACAGAAGACCCACACCTTTGCACTGGTAGTGAGAGGCCAAGTGGGATCCCCAGGGGCTCTAAAATGACACAGAAGGTCTATGTTTAGGCACATGCATTTCTTCTAAAATTAATAAAATAAAACACTAAAATTAAAAAACAAAAAAGACTAAACAAAATTTTATATGATTTCACTTAACTAAAAACATGGATGAAATTTTAAAAACTCAGAAGACATAATTTTGTCTAAATCTCATACTTCAGTGTATAAAAACCTGTTGAGGATCATCACTGTTTGTTATCTAGGTCCTATAAAAATAAAGCGCATAATGAACTAGTGACATTTACAATAATTTTATACTTTCTAACTTCAAATTTTAGAATACCACTATACTTTCAAAGTTAAATACTCAAAAAGTCAGAAAACATTAACACTGGCTTCATACAAATCCAAGACTACAGCTTTTAGCTATTTTAGAGTGAAGTTTTTAATTCTAAATTTATATACTATTTTTTCTCATTCAGCAACTGAGGGCTTGATACTGTTCATGAGAAAAGCGTTATGACATTCAAATAAAGTCTTGAAAAAGATATGGCTTCCTACGGTACAATTATTTTACATCACTTTGTTGTAATTACAAATTCTAAAAACGTAAAATCAATTCCCACTTTAATGTGCTTCTCGCAGCCGAGCCTTGGAGCTTGTTCTTGTGTTTTTCCTCAGGTATATTTCCCTGTGACTTCAGGAAGAGTTTTGGTGGACCATCATATCACACTAGCAAATGGTCCTTTGTAGTAGCACTTCTAGAAACGGCTGAGGAGAAGATAAACCTAGCTGGACTAGTCAACTGGAAGGTGACCGCGATGAAGATACGAGACAGGTAGATACAGTGCTAAGATGTATCAGCTGAAGTATTTCTAGTAGGGCATGGAAGCTGTTGCATTAATGTTGTATGTAAGGCAATAACGAAGGATGCACACTTCTGCTTGCCTTTCTTTAAAAAAGATCAGTTTAACTTAAAGTAATGCTGGGGGATGGAAAACTAAGCTTCTGAAAGAAAACTATGCAAATTTTATTAGTTCAGCCTAGGATGCTTGGGCACAAACTTCCCACCTACATGCTGATCCAAATGGCAGGGGAAGGGACTGCATGGGCCCTCACAACCCGCCCCGCCCCAGCCCACAGCCTGCTCCTGGGGAAAGCCAACGGTGGGTGAGAGGAGCCATCCTGGCAGGCTATGCGTGGCACTTTGGCCCACAGCCTCGCACTTCTGGCTTACTAAAATCGAGCCTGAAAGGGGGTGTCATTGATTTTCCTAAATACATCAGCATGGAGAAAAACCACAACAGAGGGGAAAAAACTATTTAATGTAAAAGGACAATATAGACATGAGGGTCCTGGATAAATTTAGGCTGAAAGATATAAAAAATATTTATAATTATCAGAGCTGTGATGGGTTGGAACAAACTTCCAGTAGTATATAGGCCGGGCAAGACACCTTCTGCATGGATTTCATGTTAAGCTTGTTTTTAACAGCCCAAAGACTAGACTCAGTAGACCAGGAGCCCTCAGCAATGAACCAGCAGGGTCTTGGTTCTTTATAACTCAGCCACAGCCTTCTCACTGTGATTACGAGAAATCAAAAAGAATCTCTTCATGTTAAAGGAGGCTGCAGCTAATACCCAGATGAACACTTAAAGGAAAACATAAATATTATAATAGACATCAAAATGTGATTATTATTATTATTATTATTACGTGATTATTTTCTGCTTGAGGCTCATTTATGGACTAGAAAGTGAAATACTACTTTTGGTTACTTCACACTAAATCCCAAGAAAATCTACTGATTTCAGTTGCTTCAATTAGATTACTTCAAGTTTACCTTGAAATAAATGAGATCTGAATTCAACACCTTAATTCTATGTTTCCTTTGGGGGAAGTAAAGCTGAAAGCCCATCATAAAGATTAATGAATATCACTGATTTTATCATCATGGGGGTAAGTAAGCAGTCGTGAAGATGTCTCAGAGAACAGTAAAAAGCAGAAGACAGCTTTAACTAGATATTGGTTTGCCTCACCAATCATCTGCCCTTTGTTGGTTTTACGTCAGGATTACACACTGCACAGATATTATTAAAAAATGCAGACCAGCCAACTTTCTCTTGGTTTTTATTTGGAGTAAAGTATCCTTCAAAAGCTATATTTTAAGCAAACTTTTTTTTTCCTTCTTTGTCACAGCCAAATTCTCCAGTTCAGGAATTTACAATATTTTCCTTTTTCCAGAATGACACCTGCTGGTGGGAGAAGCATGGATGAATTGCAGACACTTTATAGGTTTGATTGTAGCTAACCTGACATATTCTCTAAGCATGTCCATCACCTGTGTCCAAGCAAACTATTGAAAATAAAGATTTGGAAACTGTGAAGGTGCTATAAGGAGTGTGTTGTAGAAGTAATACAGTTTTCCAGTCTGGTTTAATATTTGCTCTTAATAAATCACCAAGCTACCTACTACTAAGACAATGCTTCAATGGTGTTTCAGTGTTGGACATTAGCATTATTTTGGGAAGCCCACAGCATTAATATGTCAGATTGAGGTGAAAGCCAGAAGGAAACCCTCCCTATCCTGTGCAAAAAGCTGCTGTGCTGCTTCAAACCCTTGAGTGCAAGTAAAACCAGCTGCTAATGCAACTGTTGGTGCTTAACACCCTAAAAGATTAGCATCTCAAAGAGAAGCATTGTGCACATGTTCCTGACTCCTACAGAAGGACATAGCTAGGAGAGACCGAAAGCAAGTTGTACCTTTGCCAAAATTGTGACAAATACTCCTCAATGCACCAGGCAGCGTTAGGCTCTGTAATGGGCCTCCATATTCACAGCACCTCTGTTGCCTGGGTCTACTAAAGCAGCCTCTCCTCCAGCTAAACTGGAACCAGTCTTGAGCTTTGGATGCTTCCAAGACATTTACAGCAATATTTTCCAAAAGTGATTTCCAATGCTAAGAACACCCTCACTGGGAATACACAACTTCCTTTTTTTGATATGCCAGCTATCCACCGTCTTCTATAAAGGCAAGCTAAAGTGTAGGTGCTTAGGACCCTGAAGAAAACCCTGAAGTTGGACTCTAAAATACCTAGAAATATGAATTATTGAAGCTACTCTGGGATATTTTTGGACATTAACTTGTGGCAATTTTAATAAATCAGATTTTGAGAACTATATGTTTTAAACATGACTTACGAAGAAATATTTGTGAAAAAAAAATGCCCAGTTATAAAGAAAACAGTATTAGAAATTCAATTCAGAATCAGAATTCAGAGAATTCTTTTGAATTATTTACAAGAGCATAGGCAAACATACACATTCAAATGTGTTCCCCTTGGGTAAACTATTAATTTATAGGTATTGCTATGGCATACCATTGTAACATCAGAAGGCAAACTTTCTTGTTGATTACAGTGTTAGACTGCATTAGGCTGGAGACTTGGCTTCTCTCCCTGGATTTGTCACTGGCCCCCTTTACAGCTTTCAGCAGATAACTTCACCTCTCTGTTCCTTCAGTTCTCCCATCTGTGAAAAGAAGATAACATTGCTTTATTATGATAGTTAAATGACTGATTTCCAAAGATTGCTTTTATTTTGGTAAATGCAAACACGTGAAAAGTGGGTACATTGCTGTAAACTCCCTGGTAAATATAAGACACATGAGATTGTTTCAACAGAGTTTACAGCTGAAGAGTTTCTGTAAACATATTTCTTGCAAAGCTGATCATAGCTTCAGTCCTACCTATGGTTGTACATACTTCTGTTTATAGAGCCCTTGTTTGTCACACATATAATTGTGACTATCAAAAGCTGGAACCTTACCAGAACTTTGGTTTATTCTCCTTAACCTCCTTAACAAAGCAATGACTCCACGAAGTACCCCCCTACATCCCACTGCCTTCAGAGTGGGACCTCAGCCCAGGGTAAGCAATTTGCTGAGAACAGCAGCAGGTTGGAAGCAGACAGACTGATATAATCCCCAAACCTGTGATAGCTTGGCCATCCCTACAAGGTTTGAGCTAGCTGAAAAGCAGAGAGGAAATTGCAGAAAAGATGCTTGTGCAAATATGTTCCTACTTTTTACTGCCAGACCCTAAGGAGCTTTACTGAAACAGGTTTTCGAGCTGCTTCCACTTAGCTCATGGAGTGTCTCCTTGAGCACACCATTATCAAAATTGACCATGACTGTCTCAGTTCTGTGCTAGAATCCAGCAAAAAGACACTTATCCCAAAGTGACAGCATTGCTTTTCTTGTCAGATTAGAGGTCAGCTTCAGTTTTGAGCTCAGGTTACTGCTCACCCCTAAGCAGTCTTTCCAGTTTTTAATGCTACACATGGCAAATGAAATGCATGCATGGGATAGAAACAGCCTGGGATTCAAATAAGCCTCTGCACAAGGATGAGAGCTCTGAATTTGGCCAAATTTTTCTGCTCTCTCAACTCTACTTATTGAACTCACATGGCATGGAATAACCTTGGCGTGGGGATTACTTTCATGTCCCACTCTTTTTCTTTCACCTAGGACATTCTTAACTTAAACCTTTTAAGCATTGCTCACCAAATTGTGAGATATGCATGACTGCCATAGTCCCATCCCACTTCTTACTAGGCAGCTACCGGGAAACTGGTTTGGATCTGGGCACTGTAGCTACAATGTTTTTAAGCGCTCTCATCACTTCTGGTAATGTGTTACCAGCATCATTTCCCATAGAAGTCCTCCCATCCCTTCCCCCACCGAACAGCATATGCCCTATGACGAGTCCCAGCTCATCCAAACTCCCTTAGCTGCTAAACCACGCTATGACCAAAAAGCTCCTCCTCAAAGGCATTCTGGCTTCAGCTGACCTCCTTGGGGACAGCCACGGGCTCTGCAGATGTGATCTTTAACATCAAAGTTAAGCATTACTTTAAACTGATCCACACAGAACAGGAAATAACCATACACCATGCCATGGTTTAATTTTCTCACTAGTTTTGCATGTGTAGTTTTTCCTCTGTCTGATAGACATGGTTTTTTTCCTCCGGTAACAAGCCTCCTCCAGCTTTGGTTGATTCTGTACTTCAAAGATTACTTGCTTCTCCCCCCAAAATATGTCCTTACCCTTCTCTCTTTTCTCTCAAGTTTCTTTGTCTTACCTACATAATTTCTGTATTTGTAAGGGACTTTATCAGCATGTACCTTTTTGTCGCCTCTCTCAGAGAAATTCCTCTCCTTCCAACCATAGTCCTTTGCAGCCAATTCGGAGGGAACTGCTTATCTCTAGGGCACAGTAACTTCTCTGGGCTGCACATACACCATGCAGCCACTTCTCAGTGACTGAGTACTTGTCCCACAAGGATGAATACCAGGTAACATGTTTTCTGAATGTCACTTACTCTATATTGGCCTGAAGAGGTCTGGAAGGCCCAGGTTTGCAACTGGGGAAGTGTGCCCACTTCTTCAGAGCACTAAAGACCCCTGAGTGCTGGAAGTCCCTGGTGTGCACAGGGAGCACACATAGGGGCAACACTGGGAAGTGAAATGCTGTGTGGGGAACCAGAGCTCCCGGAAGCCTGAACCAACCCATCCATCTGCACTTCTGCTTGTAGGACAGGATCTGAATGCAGCCATGAGTACGTGCTACCCATATCACACTTGAGAAAAGCTCACCGTGCTTTTTCTTGGGCAGACAGTCTCCCTGCCTGGACCACGGGGCAGCAGAAGAGGTATATACCACTCCTTCCTTCCCTTTAAGAATGGTTAGTGCTATACAGGACTTTGACCCCCAAACACGACACAGATCCAGAACCACAACAGTTCCCCTGCACAGAGGAAGTAAGAAGGTTCCTGAGTGATGCATATTTTTGTATTTCTACTTCTTGCATTGTCTTTTTTTCTCTTCTACACTGTTTCCCTTTCTCTGAGTTGTTTGTCACTTTACAATTCTACCCCGAACACCAGAACGACAGTTATGGTTTTCCATTTAAAAACATATAGTTTCAGTCAAAATGTCATATATTTTAAACTCTGGTAAAAGCAAAACGAGAGAATCCACACTGTGTGCCTTCTGCATCTGCACAGGACTGCTAAGCACTGCAGACTGCACAGGATGTAATGTCAGTCCATGGGGAAAAAAATCATAACTATTTGACCCAAACTAGCAGGTAAACTTGATTAGAGATTTGCTACTTCACTACTCTTGCCCTCCTCATGTCCCCCCTACTTCCTTATTTGTCTCCTCCTTCTCAGAGAAAAATGTTTCCTGTTGCTGTACCATAGCAAATTCTTCATTGAGATCCAGAAGGGTTAGATTTTACAAGATGTCACTTTTCCAGCAAATCGAAGTAGCAGATTTGCATACCACATTCAAGGTTTTTTTTCCAAAATTAATTATTTACCTTTTTTTCTTTTCTGTTTACAATATAGAAATTTCTTTCCTTCAAGATCTGTTTTAAACCTTTGCCCCCCTGAGGTCAGATTAATAGGCCTGCTCTTGTCCATGTGACTCTCTCCTCCCTTCTGTATTTTTGTCACATGGTCCCTTTTCTCCTTATGAGACATTCAGACATACAGTTTCATATAACTCTTCTGCCTGAATTCTGGAACAACAGTTACCCCACCCCCCTTGACTGGAGCTCATTAATTTTCCTGAGCTTTGCTCCCCCGTTGGTTGGTTAATTGCCATTTCCATACTCTCAGTAAGCCTCCAGACTTTGCCCTGTTGCTAGATCATCATCAGTTTACCCAACACAGATTATAGTTCATCTTCAAGGCACAGCAGCTTTTCTCTTTTCCACATTTTTTCTAGATGAAGAACTTTTTGGTATTTATCTCAAGGTTCCTTCATTTGTTTTTACTTTATTCTTACATGTCCTGCCTTCTAAGACACAACTTTCTTCGCTGATCTCTCTTTTTCCTCTGTCCTTGCATTACCTACCAACATCTCTTCTGTGATGATTAGCCATTTTTTTTCTTTTGTTTGGGATATAAGTTCTAGGTAGCTTTCACATCTTAAACTTTAAAAACTCTACACCTCCTCCACATTTCAACCCAGATTACTTCAGGAATTAATTCAATTCCATTAATTCAATTAATTAATTCAATTAATTCCATTAATTCAATTAATTAAATAATTTCATTAATTGAATTAATTAATTCAATTCCATTAATTCCATTAATTCTGTTAATTGAATTCCTCCATCCAGATTACTTCAGTAATTAATTCATGTAGTTTATCAAAATTTTCCTCTTCAAAATCAGGAACCTTAACTACAGTCCTGCTTCTATTTATTCTTCTAGGTAGTGTAAACACAGTAGACTTGTAAGTACTTGTTTCAAAGTTTCTTTTATTTTTATTCTTCCATAGAAGCCATGCTGCTTGTCAAAACTAAGTCTAAAATAGGATTGGTTGAGAAGTCATTTGGTGAAGAAGTATTTAATCTACCATGTTTATAGGCACCTTGAGAAATAGGTCCCTACTTTTGCATGCCTTCCTCCAACCTATATCTAGGAAGTCTAAGTCTCCCATAAAGACATAATTTCCAGTCATTATTTATTTCTATAATTATGCTACAGAGACCTCTGTTCGTGTCTAGAATGATAAAGATGAACTAAGGGCTACAGCGGCCATCTGGAATGATCTCTGCAGGTTCCCTTTTAACTAACTTTTCCCAAAGTAATTTCGACACAGACAAATTTTGCATTAGGCCAGCAATAAATAGCAGTAATCACTTTTTTTCTGAGGGAGAATTTATGACACACTGTTTTTTTGAGAAAGCCAGTATGTGATATTTCCAGCTCACTCCCAAAGCAATTGCATCACTGGACAGCACAAAACCCAGGGCTGCTGGACTCCTGGCTGCCCTAACACTGGGATACCTCAAAAAAGCAGCTGCCTGTGAACTGGGAAGCCTTGGGGCTGGGTAGCCTGAAGGGGCAGCAGTCTGAGGAATCAGGAGGCTTGGGGAGGGGGACCAGAAAGGTCTGATCCTCCATCGGCCTGGCAGGAGGCAAGGGGAGGAAGCCAGAGAGCTGCTAGCCTACCACGCAGACAAGGTGGGAGCTGGCTATGCTGGGGCAGTGGGAGACCTGGGGAGAGGAGCAAACAGAATTTACTCCCTTCTTATTTTGGTGGTGTAGCTTTTGTCCACCTTTAGAGGTGACTTCACCCACTTCATTATTTACCACCACGCCAGAGGTCTGACCAACCTAGCGGAGACCTGAGGGTTGGCTGATGGGGGCGGTGGGGATGGGGCAGCAGTCCCCCAGCTCGGCTGCCCCGGGGCTTCTGTGGAGCTGATGCACCCCGGGGACAGCATCGTCACCCCGCACAAGTGGCATTTTCCAACTGAGCATGGCACCATCCAAAAACTTTTGGCGAGCTCTTCTCTGCAAGTGCACTACCAGCTCCAGTTACCAAAAAAATATTTAAATCTTTCACAAGCATTAAAAATGTGAAGCAAGACCAGCATTTCAGCCACCAAATGAGTAATACCTCTGAAGCAGACTCAACAAGAAACTTGTGGGAATTTTTGTCTAGCTTTATTTACTACTACAAATTGCTTACAAGATCTAGCCTGTTCAGACTGCTGTGCTTGTCACACTAACAGAAAAAAAGCTGAACTCTGGGAGTCTTCTTTTGTTGTGGAGTACTCTCACTCACTTTCACTAACACAATACAAAAATGATGCCCGGGATTACAACAGCATGAGGGAAACTTTCTACTACACTTCAGCGAACCTCAAGGTATGCACTACAGATATTGTGTGCATTTCCAGGAACCCTGTCAAAATTGATCACATGAAGAAAAACAAGACAATTAGGAAGAAAAGTGCTTCATCAATTTCTTCCATTACTCATACCATAAGGCAGATGTAAGATCAAAACTAAAAGCATAATTTTCAAAAGCCTTTTGAAAATTTGGCAGGATTCCTACCTTGTCACCTCCATGAGCCACACAGAATTAGCAGTCCATGATCTTTTGAGAAGCAAAACACCACCTCAAGTAGCAACATCGTTCAGGATTAGGTCCAAACACTGAGTTGTTTAATTCAAGAACAAACCACATTGTACTTTGCTTATGCATCTGCAAACAGAATAGGATATGATGAAACAGAAAACTCTCCTTGTGGTTTTGTGTATATCATCCTTGCCACTTTCATAATTAGAGGACATAGGCTACCATTAAAGTCAATTGTAAAGTTCCCATTGACTTCAGTAGATGCAAACCAGGCATTAATATTATGCTTTTCAGTTTTCTTGAGGTTTAAACACCTCATAAAATAAATTTACAGATGAACTAATAAATGTACACTTACAAAGAAACCTCCTAAGGGGTCCCTGAAGCCATATTTTTAAATGCTGCTATTCATTCAGTTTATATCAGACAGATTGATTAAGGGACTGTCAAACAAGGGTGTATAGATCAAGAGCAGCAATAAGAAATGCTGAAAATATACTCCAGAAATATAATTCCAAAAATATCATTTGACATATTTGACAAAACAGACTTAGAAGAGGGTTTTATATTATGCGACATATTTCATGAGCTCAGAAATCCTTATCTATTTATTTATCTGCCTATCCATTTCAGTGATCTGTAAATGAAAACATGTACAGTATATGCAGCAAGTTTTTTTCCAGGAACCCTTTCAAAACCACTCACATAAAAATGCAAGACAAGCTAATTGAGAAAGAGAGAAAAAGTGAGGGGGGAGAGAGACTCTAACCGATGAGAAGTCAGAAATACTACCATCCGGAGCTGACATTTTCTTCTATAGAGCTATGTGCCCATCGGGCATAATTTTTGATCTTGCAGACTTTCCACATGTAAAACTCCAATTGACTTCAGTGCAAATGAATGAACTGCAGGATTTAATTAAGCCTGCTGAGGTTTGAAAAACAATCTCATATGCTGCCTGAACATTTCCATGAATTTCAGAGATTTTCAGGATAGTTTGCCTAATTCATTGCCAAATAATCATTTATAAATAATTACAAGTATAACATGTAAATATAAATAGAAGGTGAACATTAAATGATAAACAGATATAAGGAACTAACAATTACCTAACCTGACTTGATGAAGTCTTTATTAAATGGAACGTCATACATGTCATTACTAAAGAAAGAGTTGTGATTGATGGATGACATTTGCACAATCATCTTGTTCCAGATATTACTGGCACAAGCAGAAAGGCTCTTTTGGCAATTAATAACCACTTGGGAAATGTTTGCCCATTACCACACAGGAGCACGGTAGAAGAGGCAGGGATAATGTCCAGCTCTCCAGAGCAGAATTCAAATACCTTACCCTGAAGACCTTGTCTTCTTTTTCTACCATGTCCTGTTTCTTTCAGAAAATACCTTGCACCTTCTCATCAAGTGAGCTAGAGTTCTGCAGTTACCATCCACCAGTTCTCCTCAGTGCTGCTTCATCTCAAAGCAGATCCATGCTAGATAGAGGGATGAAGCCATATGAGAAAAAACACAGAGCAATCACACAACTAGAGTCAGTGTTTCAAAGCAAACATATGTTGAAAGCATATTGAGGCTGCAGAAATCATTCTGATGGTTTTAGGATACTTGTCCATGTAGCTTGAATGTTATCTTAATGAGGTGTTTTGCACACACTTGTTTTCAAAAGCAAACTAATAAAGGCTGTTTCCACAATGTGCATCACACCCACAAAGACCCATCAACTACAATAGTGCCTTCAGGCCCACACAGGCTAATAGAGAAATGGACAGCAATGAATCACAGAATCGTGGACTAACTTAGGTTGGGAAGGACCTCAGGAGGTCATGTGGTCCCACCCCCTGCTCAAAGCAGGACTAATTTCAACATTAGACGTGGTCGCTCAGGGCCTTGTTGAGGTTGTCCAACTCTCTATGTCTATTCAGGGTAGTGGCAAAGAGAAACTATGCTGGAGGCTTGCCAACAGCATACGGACAATAAAATTTGGGAGCCCTGAGTTGAATTCAGCTCAGGAAGGACAGGCTTCCTACTCTCAGTTCCACAGTGTAGCATCACTGCAGCTCAAAGTAATGCCCAAGGACAATACAACAGGGGTTGCCTCTGGTTTGGCCTCTGGTGCACCCAGCTAGTGACTGCTCAGTCATTCTGTGAGGACGGTGTATGGAAAGTCTGATCACGGGAAGGAGCTGTGCGAGGCGGAGAAGATGAAATCTCGGGAAATATTTGCTGTTAGGCTTTAGTAAATCTCTGTGGAATATTTGGTAACCATGTTTTTTTCCATGTCTTGAAACAGTTGACCAAATCTGAAAGGCTTTGTGAGAATGGCAAAAGGCGCATACCTGATTCAAAGACAGAGAAGGTCTGCCTTTGCTCCAAAACCTTTTAAAATACAGGGGTCAGATTTTTTTTTTACATAAGCAGCAAAACATATTTTTTACTAGCCTTCTTCTTATAAATAGTTCAGTCACTTTTCAATTCAAAAATTGAAAAAAACCCAAAACCTAGAGACTACATTGGATAAAAATAAATTTAGCCTAAACACAGTAAGTTCAGCAAAGCTCTGAAAAAAAGGAAAACAGAATCTTATAACAGGAAGCATTAGGAAACCTTCCTCATGGTCAGAGCTGCCCGCCCTGCCTGTAATATTGTTTGTTAAGCATTTTGGAATCCGTAGAAGTGAACCGAACCACATAACTGAAGCTGCTGGATTGCATTTCTCTACTCTCCATTTCTGCTGCAGTATCTTACTGTTAATTATTGTTATAAACCGCAGCTGGCTGGTGGGAGCACCAGTCAAGTATGTTTTCCCCTGGAACTAAACTCCAGGAAAAGAAAAAATTCTGAATATGCATTGCATCAGGATTAAAGACAAATTTTGAAGTTTGCTTCCAGAGAAAATGCTGGTGCATTCAAACCCTATTAATGTACAGGGGAGGGAGTGCCAAAGGACGAGAGCACTCCACAAATACAGCTGCAATTCCATGAAGTCAGAGCAAGCAGCTCCTTGCCCACAAGATGAGGTAAGTAAGGGATGTAGTGCAACAGCCCACATAACGTGAACGGATCTTGCAGCTCTAACAAACTCGGCCGTGAGGCCCCAAAACTAACAATATTAAACATAACATATGTATAGCTTTTGTATTCAGCTTGGATTTTATTTGACAGTTCTAAATCCTGATTTTTTAAAAGTATTCTTTCTACCATCATTATTATTAAGGGGTTGTTTTTTTCTGAGCTTCCTGTATGCAACATCACTAGCTGGTAAGGGATAACTGATGAATTCTCCATCCTGTCATACTCAGCAGAAAGTTTGCTACTGATTTCAGAGGAGCAAGATTTTCACCCCACAGGAAATCAAGGTAAATGGGAAATAATACTCATTTCATCCAATTAAATAGTAAAGCTCACACATTTTCAGGACCTCAGTCCACAGACATTTCCTTTTTCTGTCAGAAAAATACAGTTGGGAGGATATGTAACATAAAGTACAAAAAAGGTGCTGTAACACAGAGTGAGACAAGGGGGCCAAAGCTGTAAATTCCTTCCATCGACATGGTAATCTGTATTTGTAAAAGGCCAATACTGAGCAGGCAGTGAAAACAGAAACGCATAACCACATCACATCATTCCACTGCCAGAAACATTCATACTAATTTCCACCATCAAACACACAGTATGATTACTTAAAGGTTTTTTTAACCAATCCTACTTATAAAAACAAAATCCTCTAGATGGTATAACTTCACATTTTCATATTCTGTAATGTGAATATACATCAAATTGGCAACAATCTGTACCTTGTGTACAAGGCTCCTTCAGGGTCATTAACACGGAATCAACTCCTTGCAGTAAGTAAACACTTCTTTTTCTTGGTTTTCACGTTAAAAATTGAAAATTAATCTTGCAAGTCATTTTGAACCAGCAAAACAGGGTTGACAAAGCAAGCACTGTAGTCTGATATCTTTTATTAGGCCAACTTAGAGTTCAAAAATATGCAAGCCTCCTTGACCACACACAAGTTCATGTATGCAGAACTCCAGGCTGGACCCATAAAATGTATTAAACGACTTGCTTTGTCACTACAGAGAGATATATATAGTATATATGTATATAACGTATATGCATACCCATTTGAAAGGCTTCAGAATAAACTGTTCATTGATACAGGTTTAAAATAACAACTCTGAAGGACTTCTGTGGGTTGGCATGTAATCTTGATATATATCACTGGGTTTAATAAAGAAAATTTAGCAGCACACAAAACAGATCCTGCTTCAGATTTCTAATGAGGTCTAATTCCTATGAAAAAACTCATGACTCTTAGAAATAGCATTAGCAACCATAGGTTCTTTGCTGCTGATAATAACAATGAGAATACCCAGCAAATATATAGCACTGTGTTTCACATCAAGTGTTCTACAAGGAACAACAGAGAGGGTCGCTAACCTTGTAATAGCTATGATACTTTGGGATGTGTTATGCAGGTAAAACCCACTCTAAATGAATACGTCTCTTCTGCAAAAGAATTCAATTTTTTCTAATGTTGCTACGTGTCCACAACAAGGTGCGTGCCTAACCTGCTTACCTCTGCTTTTCCTCCCACAGCATGCAAACAGATGACTACCCAGTTCTTCAGCAGCTCAGTCCACACGACAAGCCTTCCACCCAGGGAACAGAAGGGCCAGTTGTGGTAGCTACAAAGAACATATGGAAGAATTACAGTGACAAAGGCAAACACTCTTCTTTCTTCAAGTTCTGGCACCTGTGAAACTCTTTCTGGGTGTTTCCTAAGGAGTGCAGTCAGTCACACCAGTAAATGTGAGCTATTCATTGGAACAAAGATTGAAGAATCAGTGTCCTTCAAGCCTTTGTGCTACCAGCATGAGTACTGCTTCAAAAATGTGAGTATCAGTGATTGTATGGTGTCTCTACAGCCCTCAGCTACTGGAACTCTGCCAGCACATGCTGTGGCAGTACCTTGTGCTCTAGTTGTATATGCCTTGAGATGGGTTGGTGGATCTAACCTGATAACATCAAATGTGGCTCTGATAAAGTCTGCTAGCTCATTTCAAATGAGTTTGAAGTTGATACTACATCTTCTTAGATTTGTTCCTGAACAACAAAGGCTGTTTGAGACCAAAGAGCATCACAGATCTGCAGAAGAGCTTTGTCTGGCTAAGGCAGTACGTTCAAGAAGCATCAACATTTTGATCCTTCTACCAGTGAACTGGGTCATGGGAAAAAATATTGGTAAGTGGATATACTGATTAATAAGAAATCTGAAACCACCTTTAGAATAAATTTAAGATGTGGCCTCAGTGTTATCCTATCCACCTGAAAATAATATGGAGGATTAGACATAAAAGCTAGAACTTTATTTATCCCTGAGCTGAGGTAATGCCTACTAAAAATGTGGATTTCGTTGACAGATGATTTAGTGAACATGATGACAGACGCTCAAACATGGCTCCATTAAAGATAAAAGCAACATGCTTAAATCTCATGAGGAGGGTTTTTTTCTTATTGGTAGAGAATGTATGTCAAGACCTTTAGAAACCTAGGAACCACATAATGAGAAAATAACAAAGAATCAGCACTCATAAGTGTCTGGCTGAAGTTTCCACTAAATGGGCTTTGATAGATAATTTTTTCCTGACAACAAAGACACCAGAAGGATTGGCTGGATTGTAGCTCCTCACTGTAACCTATGATGAAAAATACTTCCTGTAGCCAAATGGAAAGCCAAGGAGAGGACTTCCTCCCTAGAAATATGGTTTTCTGCACTTTGATATCATCTGAGAACATCAACACCAATCAGGGGCAGAAGGAGGAGGTATAGTATCAGACAAAAATATTGGGACATTCCTTGAAGATGACAGTTTTATCAGTGACTGGGAAGATACTGAAGATCTAAAAACTAAAATTAGTTTTGTTTTTGCTTCTGAGAGTTCAACCTCCACTGCCGGTTGCAGTGCCAGCTGCAATGCACTGGCTCAGTCGGTCTCAGTGTTTTGTTTCCTTTTCTTGTTTGGTATCAATGAGGGTGACTGAAAGGCTGTCCTCTGACTGAAAGGGTGACTTAAGAGCTGTCCTCCCTCTCTCTATGGGCTTCTGTGACAGCAGACTGCTGCTACAGTACTGGTCTTCTGGAAACACTGGTCTTGTGTGCAACTGGGAGCCGTGGGTGGCCTCAGCCCTCTCATTAACAGGACACTAGAGGACAGAAACAGATACTTCTAACATGTGGTTCTTCTCATCATAAAGGAAATGCCAATAACAGGTCAGATGAATAATTCCCCCAGAATTACTTATTCCTCTCCGTTAACCATAAACGTTACCTAAGGTGACATGCTTAGATACAAACATCCATATTGCAGACATCTACATTTAGATTAGAAGAATCCCACCCTAGACATCTGCATTTCAGAAGAGGAAAACGTCAGTGCCTTATGGCACAGATGCATCTAGGAGGCGATATTATCATCACGGTCTTCCACATTACGAAGACTAACAATTTTGACTCCCAAGTCTTCTCTGGGCATTCACAATGAATGGCAAACTACACAGTTAGAAGGAATGTGGCCTATTTCTCAAGACCAGAACATAGATTATGGCCACCATGTCATACTTCTTTCACATATGGCTTAAAACCTGGGAATGTCATCAAGCTGACTGTTAAAAGAAATGGCACATATATTAACTACTATTTTATTTATTTGCCAACAAGCACAGAGAAACACCTACTGTAAAAAAAAAAAAATAAAGCAACTATGAAGTATGGTAGTAACAAACTATCCCTAACTAATAAATCCAAGCAAACACTAGGACTGCTCTACTTCTTTGTCAAGGAACCAAAAGGCAGAGATTTGCACAGTTAGGGGCTGTTTTTCACCCCTGGATGGAGTCCTGTGCAGAGAAAGTATATGTTCTGTGATTTAACAGATTCAGAGAAAAATAAGCTTTTTATCTTGCTTTGTAACAAGATTCCTCTGTAATATTTTCAAAATTAAAAACTAGGAGTAGGCAGGTGAGAGGCAGAGCTGTTCCATGTGAACAAAGAGATGAGAAAGGAAGGCGTAGTTGGAGCTCCTACTTCCAGTTCCTACTGCACAAGATATAAAATTGCTGTAATGTCTTTCTTGGAGAGCTTTATTATGTTATTTCATACTGTCTTCCAAGTTAGAGTAGGCCTACAGACCTCCCTTGATATGTTTACACTGAATTAACATTAGTTAATGATGAAGGGTACAATGAATGTCAGCTGACCAAACGTAGATATCTACATAAGAGTGAGATTAATTGTCTCTAAGCTCCATTGATTGTATTGACTAGTTTGACTACAAAGGGCATTTAGACACCCAACTCACATGTGGACACCTACATTTACCCCAAAGGTAAGCATCTAAAATCTCTCCCAGGCCTCACAACTCTCACTGGCAGATAGGTGAATATTCCAGACTAGCTTAGTAGTAAACTAAATGATCTTAACAAAATCGAGAAATGGTCTGAAAACAATAGGAGGCAATTCTACTAAGACAAAAATAAAGCTCTACGCTTAGGCAGCACATGAAGGATGGGGGATAAGCTAAGGAGTAGCTCTGAGAAAAATACCCTAGGATTATAGCTGAATAAACTGCAGATTAACCAACAGTGTCATTTTGTCATGAAAAAAAAGCAGTCATAATATGATGGGATGTACACCTGACAAGGCATATGAAGGAATCCTTCCATTCTGTTTGGCACAGGTTATATCACATCCACTTTTGGGCACTGCACATCAGGAAAGATAGAAAATAAAAGTAAAGCTAGAAGAATGGTGGAGGTCAGGAAAAATAAGTTATTCTCAAGCCATTTCAAGATCCAGAAGAGGCAGCAATGGGGATCTTAACTTGCAGCAAGAGAGATTCAGGTTACAGATCAGGCTTGTACATATAACTTGCATATGACAAAAAGGACAGTTTTCTAAAATTATTCAACACTGGAGTGAACCACCTTGAGAGATTCTGAAATCTCCATTCTTGGAGGTCTTGGAAAGCAGGTTAGTCAAATATCTGTTAAGGAGAACACAGGTATATTTAATTCTGCCCTGATCAGAGAGAAGGAGTGGATGACCTCACTGATAGATATATCTGCTCTAGCACTGCTTTCTACAATTCTGTGATAACAACCCATTTTAGAGATACAGAAGCAAAAATACAATTTGCCTTTGACTATAACAGTATGCCATATCCAGAATTAGGATACACTGACTTATCTCATTCTTTTAAATAACACCAGCCAGTAATATTGACCTATTCTTAAGACAAAAACATTCTCTTTTAAATAGACACATTTTAAAAATAGATCATAGAATCACAGAATAGTTTGGGTTGGAAGGGACCTTGAAAGATCCTCTAGTCCAACCTCCCTGCCATGGGCAGGGACAGCTTGCACTAGACCAGGTTGCTCAAAGCTACATCCAACCTGGCCTTGAACAGTTCCAGGGATGGGGCATCCACAACTTCTCTGTGCAACCTGCTCCAGTGCCTCACCATCCTGTTCATAAAAAGTTCCTTCCTTATGTCCAAACTAAATCCACCCTCTTTCAGTTTAAAACTGTTGCCTCTTGTCCTGTCACTACAGGCCCGAGTAAAAAGTCTCTCTCCGTCTTTCTTACAGGCCCCCTTTGTATATTGAAAGGCCGCAATAAGGTCTCCCTGGAGCCTTCTCTTCTCCAGGCTGAACAACCCCAACTCTCTCAGCTTTCCCCCATAGAAGTGTTCCAGCTCTCTGACCATTTTCATGGCCCTACTCTGGATCTTCTCCAATAGGTCCATGACTTTCCTGTGCTGAGGACTCCAGAGCTGGATGCAGTGCTCCAGGTGGGGTCTCACCAGAGCAGAGTAGAGGGGCAGAATCACCTCCCTCGACCTGCTGGCCACACTTGTTTTGATGCAGCCCAGGATACAGTTGGCTTTCTGGGCTGCAGGTGCACATTGCCAGCTCATGTCCAATTTTTCATCCACCAATATCCCAAAGTCCTTCTCAGCAGGGCTGCTCTCAATCCCTTCATCCCCCAGACTGTATTGATACTGGGGATTGCCCCGCCCAGGTGCAGGACCTTGCATTTGGGCTTGTTGAACCTCATGAGGTGCGCATGAGCCCACTTCTCAAGTCTGTCAAAGTCCCTATGGATGGCATCCTTTTCCTCTAGCAAATCAGCTGCACTGCTCAGCTTGGTGTCATCTACAAACTTTCTGAGGGTGCGCTCAACCCACTGTCTATGTCGTTGATGAAGATATTAAATAATATTGGTCCCTGTATGGACTGCTTGAGAGACATTGAGCCATTGACTCTAACTCTTTGGACAGGGCTATCCAGCCAATTCCTTATCCATCTAACAGTCCATCCATCACACCCACGTCTCTCCAATTTAGAGCTAAGAACGTTGTGGAGGGTCATATCAAAGGACTTACAAAAGTCCAGGTAGATGACAGCTGTAGCTCTTCCCTTGTCCACTGATGCAATCACTCCATGACACAAGGCCACTGAATTAGTCAGGCATGATTTGCCCTTGGTGAAGCCATGCTGGATCTCTCTAATCACCTCCCTGTCTTCCATGTATTTTAACATATCTTCCAGGAGGATCCGCTCCATGATCTTACTAGGCACAGAGCTGAGGCTGACTGGTCAGTAGTTCCCAGGGTCCTCCTTTTTACCCTCTTTAAAAATGGGTGTGGGGTTTTCTTTTTTCCAGTCACATGGGACTTTGTCTGACAGCCATGATTTTTCAAAGATGATGGAGAGTGGCTTGGCAACGACATCAGCCCTCACCCTGCACCCTGGTGTGCAGCTCTTCGGGTCCCATGGACTTACATACGGTCAGGTTCCTCAGGTGATCTCAAACCTGATCTTCACTTACAATGGAAGGGACTTCATCCCTCCAGTCCCTGCCTCGAAGTTCAGGGGCTTAAGAGATGTGGGAAGAGAGATTACCATTGAAAACAGAGGAAAAATATTGTTGAATACCTCAGCCTTCTCCATGTTGGTTGTCACTAGTTCTCTCCTGTGTTATTTATCGGAGGAGGGGGGAGGGTACCTCTTGCAAATTAAAAAAAGTGCTTAACTACATTATTGGTGAATCTGTAAATACAAGCTGAGGAATGTCATCATTTTAATGTATAAAAAGCAGTCTTGCATTTACAGCCACATTAATTACTTAGTATAGTAAATATAAGCATATTACATAGCAAATAGTAATACAAAAGTGTGCATGCAATTTCATGCAGTATTTTTGTATCTTTTTAAGTTGCCTGTAAATTCCCAGAAACAGAGATACCAAAGAAAATTTGAAAGAATGCAGCAGTATCGTCTCTGTCATATGTAAAGATCATTTTAATTTTCTTCAGAGACTTCCCTGCAGAATAGTGTTAACACAGACCCAGAAGTATGATCTCATTCTTTGACCTTTTCAAAACAGATGGATTGGGGGATTACCATGAAAACTGCAACTTCATAATCTTCTAACGTGGTTCAGAAATGATACCAATCATTTGCACTGAATTAAGGCAATTTTCTGACATTATATTTCAACGACCTTGTGCCCAGGGTTGAAAAAATACCTTGTAATTTGTTCTAGATGGCCCAAGCATATACACACCGCTTCTGTGGGGTCCTAGGGCAATACTACGGAGCATTCCAGCAAAGCAATGCTCAGGAGGAGGAGAAATATAAACACGGCAATTAACATTTTAAAGCCAAGCGTTCTTTCACATCTGTGTGGGCTTCACCTGCCTATGCTTCTTACTTTCTGCAATGAATTGTCTTGTTACTGTTATCTATTTCTTAGGAGTTTTCACCAAGGTTTAGCAGCCACTTGAATTTCCCAATTCAGTTTCAGGACAGTCTTATCTGCATCACAGAACTCTGGGGGAAAAGTCTAGTGTAAATGGTGTGTCTCATGCTCTGCATACTGCTATAGTTGGATACACACAATGGCTCTTCTCTGTGCCTTGGGAAAGCCCCCTTGAAAATTGTTGCTCAGCACACTGGACTTTTATATACCAAGCCTAAAAGAGTAGTCACACATGCCACCAGACTTTGATATTCGTGACCTTATAAATTAACAAGGTTGTCAGATCTATCAGATTACAATAAAATCCCCATGCTGTTTTTGGCTTCTATAACCCCTTAAGTAGCAATGTAGAAGCCAGTGGCTCTGGGTCAGGCACTGTCTTCTGGAACTCCATCAGTGACACTCACCATCCAGATCCACAGATACTGTAGCACAGATGATTTAGCTCTGTTATCAGGTCAAAGACATGTTCAGGATTTGTCTACACAAGGTGCTTTGACAAAATTAATCTGGAACAACTAAGTGAAGTGAACTATATTGGATTTAAACTCCGAATAAGTATCTGCACAGGCCCTTAATACTATTTAGTAAATCTGCATTAGAAATCTATTGAGATTAACTTCTATGTCTCACAGATAGGACTTCTTTATGCCAAGAACTCTGACAGTGGCATGCGAGCCATAAAGCCTTCCTCCTTCTTAAGATTTTTTCAGGACTAGGAGAGGCTCTATCTAAACCTGCAATTCTTAACTAGGCAACAAGAGGAATGATGGCAGTTATGAGAAAAGTGATACATCCAACAGATAAAAAGCTCATTATTATATACGGGGTTATAACAGGAAGCATTTGGATACTGTACATTTAAACAGTACCCTGCTGATAATCAGGCTTTCCTAAAATTCAAATCAATGGGGCATTCCCAATGTGGAGATTTTGCCTCCCTTTTCGTAACAATGAATAGAGATCAGAAGTGATTCGTTATGTTCCTGACACAAAAAGCAAAAATTGCATAACAACATCAGACATCTAAAATACAGATGTCTACCTCTGACCTGTCAGATCATGCTCTACACAGATCAGTATTTCTGGGTGCGACTCCTCTCTAAAACAGAATAGGTGAATTATATACTCAAAGTACCTACATCTCTCTCATGACTATAAAGAAGTGTGATGTGACATGGTGTACACTGTATACCTCTAAAGATAAATTATACTAATGTATATCAAGTTTTCCCTAATATTTGTTTCATCTTGGCATGCCCTGCTGAGGGTGATCAAGTGAATGACTGTAGGTTTCGGATCTCTGGCTGCACGTTGCATTTCCCTTGTCCCTGTGTAGGACATTTTCAGTCCACTTTCATTACATACCTGAAGAAAAGTCGTATATTAATAGTTTCTTTTTCTTTTGGTGTGTTCCAGAGATCCAACTGTTTTCTTTTTCTTTTGCTACAAACAGCATCTGAAGGTCACTTGGCTCAGACACTAGTGTCTCAAGACACCATACTCACCTGTAGTAAAGATGGATGGAAAAAGGCTCTAGGGCAGTGTCGCACATCAGATTGCTCTAGCAGCCCCACTGCCCAGACTGTGACATCACATGAACCCTGACAGGCATACTTCAGTTTGTAAGCCCCACTTCTCCGGTTTGATTTCAGTCAGATTGGTATCTCCCCTTGAGGCCATAGTTTGGGAACTGCTGCTCCAGGCCTCATAAAGGCTTGAATTAAGCGTATGTAGTCTTTTCTGGATAAGACTAGGTGGTGGCACACTAATCTAGTTTCCTTCTGCAACAGGATAACAGATGGGGGAAGCAGGAGGTGTCATATCTTGACTGTTTTTGACACTGACATGTATTATTCTTCTACGTAAGACAGAGAAATACAGTTTAGAAGAAACTAGTATAGGATGAGTACAAACTGGCTGGGAAGTCATTCACTAGAAGCATTTATCAATGGTTAGTTATTGAAATGGAAGGATGCATAGAGCGGGATTCCCCAGGAATCTGTGCTAAATTTGGGGCTTCTCAATATTCCCATTAACAACCTGAATGAGGGAACATAAAATATGCTTACCCGTTACTGCAGATAATCCCATGCAAATAGAGGCTGCCAGCTAACTGGAAGATACGACTGCAACTCAGATTATCTTGACAAATTGGAGAAATAGTCTTAAAAATAGGTGGCAAATCAACAAGGACATATGTGAAGTCCTGCACTTTCACACTGCACAAATATAGGCCAGGCAAGAATTGGTAAGGCAGCAGCCCCGTAGGAAGGAGCTAGGGGAGCACAGCCAGGATACAATCAACTGCACTGCTGGAATTATAAAAAAAAAAAAAAGCAAACTCCATAGTGGGACACATAAAGAGTAAGACAGCCTTTAGGAGACTTGAGTTGTCTGCTTCCTCAGTAGTGGCAAGCTCTTAGCTGGAATACTGAGTCTAGTTTGAGATATGGGAAAAGAGAAATTGGACAGAGTTCAGAAAAGAGAGATAAGAATTGTCAGAGGTCAAAAAAAATATGACACCTATGAAGAAAAGGCAAAAGGACTGGCATGCTTTAGTCTACAGATGACTACAGAAAACAAGCCAAGAAAAGACTTCCAACATGAAGGATGGTTAAACACTGGCATAGATTGCCTGAGGGGTGCGTGAAATCTCCACCCCTGGATGTCTTTACGAACAGGGTAGACAAATGGAAAAGCCAGAGGGATAGCGGGTCATCAGGGCATAGGGAGAGGTTCGATGATCTCTGAGGTCCCTTCTAACACTGTTTTCTAGGATACAGTCATTCTGCATCTTTTGAACCTTTTGTTGTGACTAGTTGTGTTTAGAGCAGTTGTGCAAAGAGCAGCATTTCTCATTCAGCATCCTTGGAGCTGAATGAACCTGAGCTTTTTACTTGTTACAAATTCAGTAAGTCCGCTAGTTCTCAGAGTTCACTGCACTAAAGCTAAAGCAGTTAGACAGCCTGCTTTTATAATGCTTTCATTGAACAAATTTGCAAAGCTGCTACCTAGAGTCTACATTATTGCTCAGCACCACTTTGTTAATTTGGAATCCAGATCTGGTGACTGATTTAGGAAAACAGTTCAGCTAATCCCTAGTGAATAGAAATCCTCAGCCTAAGATTGTATGGCTCACCAGATTCCCACACGTGCAAATGCAGCAGCTGCATTGCAAAGGGAAGTTAAAATATCAAGCACAAACTTTAGGGGGTTTTCATAAGACGTGCTTATTTTCCTTCCTCGGAGATCTAGGGCTCCAAAAGGAAGGAGTAGAGACAATCACAAACTTTCCCAGTAGACAACTTTTGTAGTAAGGTGGCCAGTGCATGTATGTATTCCAGACAACTCTTTGAGGGCAGCAGTCCTGGCAGAAGAATGTTCAGAGCTACTGTTAAAAAACCTAATTCTGCTCATTAGGCTTGTCTCGTTTCTTCAGTCAACCAATAAAATTAGCGTGCATACCCATGTGATATCAATAACCTGTATATTTTAAACTATTTCCACGTAATTGCCTTCTGCATGATAAAACGCATTCAGGCAAACTACTATGAATTATAATTCCTCAGTGAGACCTCTGGGAAGGCATTCATTGTTATGGGAAGGCCCCTGTGCAGATTGCTTCCTGCCTGATAGGAAGCCCTCAACTGACCCACAATCTGTTGAGCTTTGTGAGGCCACATAAGGCCCATTTCTTCACTCAAACTTGGCATGAGGTGGGCAAGCAGCTGATTTTCCTGGGATGTTGAGATAGGCCAGTCGGTCAGACGTATGTCATAGACTGTACCTGCTTCCGCAGTAGCCATCCAAATTTAGAAATAAATGAATAAACATAATGAAAGTAACTATTTTAATTATGACAACCATTAAAAGTCATTTCTTCCTCAAAATTATTATAAAGACATAATAACTGCTCTCAGGTAAGTCCTTCTGAGTGGCACTGCATTAGTGAATAGTTCTAGTGCAGCTGAAACTAGTTTTTACTGAAGACAAGCACAAAACTTCCACCTACCCATCTATTGCCATATTATTTATAACATGAGTTTTGAGAGCATTATGTAAGCTGCCCAGTTGTATATTGATTTATATATGACCCTGGAAATCTCAGACACATGCCTCCCTCTTCTCATTCTTGCTGTGCCCTCCCACCCCACTGCTTTTCACTTTCCCTTTCCCATAGTTTCTTCCACTGTTTCTGAGATTTCTTCTTTTTCCTTCCAAATGAAGTTGTATGGGATTAACCTTGGAGGCTCTGAGTACTGTTTCAACAGACTCACGCTTCTCTCCTGTTCTCAGGAGCTAAGAGATTTACTTCTACAATACTCTCACCTCCTGCCAATAACAAAATGGAGCTCAGTTCTCTAACAGTGCAGTGCAGGACGCTAGACCAGAACAGCCGAAATCCCTTCATTAAAAGGACGATACTCTTGTCCAGGGTTACCTTCTAGCAAATGTACATTTACAGATGCAATGAGAGATCTTTGATAAAATGCCTAAGAAAAAAAAAAAATGAGGCTCAAAATCTAAAGCTACTCAGATACTTACCTCCTACTACCCATCAGGAAATATTTAAACAGGAGTCAGATGCCCAAGGATCCCAGATGACATGTGGGGATCCAGACCTACAGTCCCATCTGAGCTACCCAAGCACCAAATAACTCAAGATGCTCTCAGATGGATGAGAGTCTCATGTGGAAAATTTTGCCAAAATTTCGGAACCAAACATAATTCTGGGCAGTGAATTAGGTGTTGCTGGTCTGTTTCCTGAAATCTGTATCAGAGATAGCCGATGCGTAGGAGAAATGGTGGTGTGTTACATGTGGAAAGCAAGGGTCTATACAAAGGTGTGTTGATTTTATTAACTTAGTTACAGTTTTTGTAGCGCCACACGTAGTTGAGCCATTCACTTGAGCTGTAATAAAAGGCAAGCTGCATTTACTAAAGTAAGGCAACTACTTTCTGATGAGCAAATACGTTCTGAATATCATTTTACACTGACATGCTTTCAATAACTAACAGGACTTCCTTTTCATATAACATCTTGTAATTTTTATCTGTCTTGCTTACATCCTTAGGCCATCGTGGCTATGACATGACTATCACATTTTATAAGCATGCTACAACACTCCATAATCACTGTACATCAGTATACAGAATTGCTATAATGAGTTAGATGGTTCTGCACTCCCCAAAAATGTTCTTCCCCAAGTAAGCTTATAAGCTGAGTAGGCAACATACAAACAAGAACAGGGTGTAACACCCGATAAAAAAAAATAAAAAAAAAAAAAACCAACCCTACTAAAGCAAAGAAATGCTAATCCTGAGGACACATTCACATTCTTCTCCTTCAGATGTTTTCCCCAACACTCTTTTGTTTCTTTGTGGGGAAGAATGACTGCAATATAAAGAAAAAGAGACATAACTGGTTCAGTACCTATAAGCTAGATGCTACCACATCCAGACTCCAGGGACCTAGCCTCTAAGGTAGGATACAAAGTCCCAAATCAAGTGCTTCAATGTGCTGTGAAATACGTGAGAAAATCTGGACTCTCAGAAGAGTGACAAATACGTAGTTACACACGAAGTCACAGTAGAGGTAGGTGATACAATGGGCCAGGCATGTGAAGCTTCTGAAATCTCATTTCTCTCTAGACTTTGTGTACCTTGAAGCAACAACCCAAAACCAGTTTGAATGCTAGGCGGGAACCTAGGCTTGTCCTTAAGTGCTGGGCATTGCTAGTACAAGTGAGCACTTCAGCTGGAGCAGTACTATTACGTCTGCACATTGCAAATCTCCCAGGCCACAAACACATACATTTCATTACCCAAACTACTTTCACTTCTATCTATGCAGATGTATACTACAGATATCGAACAAAGTTCTTCCATACATTAGCCCTTTAGTACACTAATCATTGTGGTTACTCTTTCCTGAACTCCCTCTAGAGCATTTATTAATTTATGACTGAGAAGTAATATTAATTAGTCTATTAAAATGAGGAAATATACATTCAGATGTATGCAGAGAACCTTTTTTTTTCTGTTTACTCTTAATTTACATCTTGATGAGTCAAATCCCCACTGATACATTACCAAGTCAAATAAAATTTCACCGGCGATTAAAGTTGTCCTGTGGGATTGTGCAAAACACACATCTTTAATGAATTCGGTCCACTAAATGCATGTGGCCAAGAAAGAATTGCATTTTATGTCTTTAAGCAAAAGTAATGAAGAAAACACCTTTTCAGAGCCACTGGCATTTCAGAGTGCAAATAATTTGCAATTTCAATACATGAGTAATGATATCTTTGATATAATTCTATATAGAACTCTATATAATAAGTCTAAATTATTCTCCTGGAACTGTTGTCCCACACTCACAGATACACGAGGTGCTCCAGCAGCTTTCAGCTTCCTCGGGAGCTCTAAAAGGCCACAGCTGAGATGCAAACATAACTCTACTTTTAAAAAACAATTTTAAAAACAGTTTATGGCAGGTTTTTTTTTTTTATTTTTGCCTTTTGCCTTTTCGTTTCCAGCTAACGGGCCCGATTCTGCCACCACAAAGGAAGGGGTGGAAGGAGGTCTGTTAGGCAGGAGCACACCGGGGTCCCCACCGAGCTGGAGGGGGAACGGCCGGTGGTGCCGCTCCGGGTACCGGAGTGGCGGGGCGGGGGGGGGGGGGGGGGGGGCGGCCCGGTGTCCCCAGAACGGGGAGGGGGGAACACCCACAAAAAACGAGGGCGGAAACCACAGGGTGTATTGGGTGCAGCCGTAGAGAAGCCAGAAGGGGTTGATGTTATCAGCCGTCTTTTGGAGCTCTGGGCTAGATACCGGTTTTTACCTAGAGGAGATGCGGGACGCGGACCCTGGAGCGCCCGCCGCAGGACGACGGCGCGGCAGCCCCGCGTTACCGGAGAGCACGGAGGGAGGCGGCGGCGGGCCGTCAGGAGCCCGGCGAGAGCTGCCCGCAGAGCCCGGGGCCCGCCCCGGCGGGGCAGCCCTTCCCCGCACGGACCTTCCGCAGCGGCCGCCCGGCGGCGAGGCGGGCCGCGACGGCCCCGGGGAGCGGGGCTCCCCGCAGCGCTCTCCGCTCGGAGCGGGGGAAACCCAGGCCGAGGCTCAGCCCCTCCGCGGCCCGGCCCCGGGTGCCTCCCCTCTGCCCTCCCCTGCCGCCCCCCGGCCCGGCCCGGCCGCTCCCGCCTCCTGCCGCTGCCCCCTCGCAGCCTGCCCGGCGCTGCCCCAGCCGTCCCAGCATCGTCCCACGCTGTCCCAGCAGCGCCCGAACTGTTCCAGCATTACCCCAGCGCTGTCCCCAGCCTGTGCCAGGATGTCCCAGCACTATCCTAACTGTCCCAGCACTGTCCCAGCACCGTCCCAGGACAGTCCCACCACCACAGGATGTCCCAGCACTATCCTAACTGTCCCAGGACAGTCCCAGACTGTCCCAGCGCTGCCCCAGCCGTCCCAGCATCGTCCCACACTGTCCCAGCAGCGCCCGAACTGTTCCAGCATTACCCCAGCGCTGTCCCCAGCCTGTGCCAGGACAATCCCAGCACCATCCCAGGATGTCCCAGCACTATCCTAACTGTCCCAGCATTGTCCCAGCACCGTCCCAGGACAGTCCCACCACCACAGGATGTCCCAGCACTATCCTAACTGTCCCAGGACAGTCCCAGACTGTCCCAGCACTGCCCCAGCCGTCCCAGCATCGTCCCACACTGTCCCAGCACTGCCGCAACTGTTCCAGCATTACCCCACACTGTGCCAGGACAATCCCAGCACTATCCCAGGATGTCCCAGCACTATCCTAACTGTCCCAGCATTGTCCCAGCACCATCCCAGGACAGTCCCACCACCACAGGATGTCCCAGCACTATCCTAACTGTCCCAGGACAGTCCCAGACTGTCCCAGTGCTGCCCCAGCCGTCCCAGCATCGTCCCACGCTGTCCCAGCACTGCCGCAACTGTTCCAGCATTACCCCACACTGTGCCAGGACAATCCCAGCACTATCCCAGGATGTCCCAGCACTATCCTAACTGTCCCAGGACAGTCCCAGACTGTCCCAGCACTGCCCCAGCCGTCCCAGCATCGTCCCACGCTGTCCCAGCACTACTGCAACTGTTCCAGCATTACCCCACACTGTACCAGGACAATCCCAGCACTATCCCAGGATGTCCCAGCACTATCCTAACTGTCCCAGCATTGTCCCAGCACCATCCCAGGACAGTCCCACCACCACAGGATGTCCCAGCACTATCCTAACTGTCCTAGGACAGTCCCAGACTGTCCCAGCACTGCCCTAGCTGTCCCAGCATCGTCCCACGCTGTCCCAGCACTACTGCAACTGTTCCAGCATTACCCCACACTGTGCCAGGACAATCCCAGCACTATCGCAGGATGTCCCAGCACTATCCTAACTGTCCCAGCATTGTCCCAGCACTGTCCCAGGACAGTCCCACCACCATCCCAGGGTGTCCCAGCACTATCCTAACTGTCCCAGGACAGTCCCAGACTGTCCCAGCATTGTCCCAGCACTGTCCCAGGACAGTCCCAGCACCGCCCCATCTGCCCCAGCCCTGCCTGAACACAGCCACAGACTGTCCCAGCGCTGTCCCAGACTTTCCCAGCAGAGCCGTAGACTGTCCCAGCATAGTACCAGCACTGTCCCAGCACTGCCACAGCTCCTCCGCGGGTACCCATCTTCCTCCCATGCGTCCCCCGTCTCACCTTAGGGCGAGGCTCGCCCCCCCGGGTACCAGTCAGGTGGCACAAAACGGAGGGACCCGGCGAGTGCACCCCTCGGTGACAGCCCCAGGGCCACGGGAAGGGGTTAATCGTGCCCCGGCACAGCTCATGGCCACTGTCCCAGAGACACAGGCAGGGAAAGGAGCCGGGGGCTCTGCCGATGGGACGATGGGACCTACGAGTTGCTTTGCAAGCCCAGCTGTAGCGTTTGCAGAGTCACCATGCGCAGGGCAACGCCAGCAGCGCTTCAGCTCCCCCATGAAAGTCCGAGCACGGACAAACACGCAGTTCGGGGTGTCAAGTTTGCAGAAAATGGCCGTACACAAATTTCTTTTGCGTTTTGCAAAAGAAAAAAATAATAATAAAAAAAAATAAGCTGAACCCGGGAGATAAATGACTGTCTGGTGGTAAATACTGACCAGCAGCAGCAGCTGGAGACGAGTCACCACACCGCCAGCATTTTCACAGCAGCATTTAGAAGAGAGGGGGAGAAAACCGAGATCTCCGGGCTGCCGCAACTGCCTCTACGCCCACGGGTTTCACTGGCTTGAGTGTCTGCGAGAAAAAGATAAGAGGCTGGTGTAGAAAAACAATAAAAAAAAAAAACAAAAAAAAAAACAGAAAAAGAAACAACAAAAAACAACAAAAAACCAACAACTAAGAAGCACTACTGTCTTGAAAGTAGCTGCCACCCTGCAGAACTGCTCGTCCCGGCTGGGGAGCTCAGCGCAGGTGGCAGCGGTGGCGGTGGCGGCGCAGAGCCCGGCGGTCCCCGGTCCCTCCGTCCTGCTCAGGGCAGCCAAGGGGACACGGGGGGGGAGCGGGGGAAAACGAATACCGGCCGCGGGGAGCCCCCGCCGCCCCGCGGGGAAACCCGCGGGGGCGATGGAGGCGGCGCCTCGGCGGTCCCCGTGGACCAGGGGACACGGCGTGGTTAAAGGAGGGCTCCCCCGCTCTCCAGGGGTGATCGGAAAGGAAAGGCTTGACATTCCCCCAAACACGGGCGTTTGGGGTTCAGCGGAGCGGGCTGGGAATGGCTGTCATTAACCACCGGGTCCTGAAAGTTTTTCGTGCTTTTCAGGGAGTCAGAAGTTACTTTTGGAGGTGGCGTCATTATCGTTTCTCTCTTTACGTATATCCAATACACCGGAAAGTTTCCATCCGAGCAACGTGAACATTTTACAGTAACTACTCATTTTCCCGGCAGCCAACACTAGCCTGGGAAGGAGATCTGCAGCGGGCTGCCCGCCGCTCCCCACCCCGCTTCGCCTGACCCACAGCTGGGTGTAGACACGGCTCGAGTGCCGGGACCCCCCCCACGGCGGCCGGCCCCCCCCCACGGGTGACCTCCCGGGGAGCAGAATCGGGCCCCTCGGCAGCTCGGTGCCTTCCCCGGATGAGTAAATAACCGACAAGAAGCAATTATCTCAAGTCCAAAAGGCGGTTAGACTTGGGGGGAAAAAAAAAAAAAACAACCCAACAAAAAAAAACCAAAAAAAAAACCCAAAAAAACAAAACAACAAACCAGTTGTTGCTGCTTTTTTACAGCGATATTCCAACCTTTTCCGACTCTCTGAACTTTTTTGCTTAATCGCACCGTTTGACCTTCTGCTAAAAGGAGGCGATTCTTCGCTTCTTTCTATATGTGAAATAACTCCCTATGTGCCGAGAGAAATAAAAGTACCAGCAGACACCCAAAGTGCCGAGTATTGCATTTGGCATTTTTAACGACGAGATTTAAAATCGCTGAACTTAATGATGCCAGACAAGAAGATAACATAGGCGCCTGTAGAACTCAAACTACCCCAATTTACACCCAAATCTACGCCAAGTTTGACAAGAGATTAAACCGGTAGCCCCGGTGCCACTGGGGCGGGAGAGGGGACATAAAAATATGGGCTTGGGAACACCTCCGAGGAAAAGGGTGTCCGAAAACAGGACGCTCAGAAACCTGACATCGAGGGGATGAGCTGGATGTTGAGCCCGGCAGGAAAGCGAGCCGTCACACAGAGATTTAGTTGTTATCGGCCAAATCTTTGGTCTGGGGAACGAAAAGGGGAGAGATATTGAACATCTGAGGATGGAGAGAAGCCCCTCGCCGGCCAGGGGCAGCTCGGGAGTCACGGGGGGCATTGCTGAAATGACAGCCCCTGCTCTTGGCCACTGCTCGGACATCGTTCAAGTTAAAGAAAAAAATTTTTAAAAGGGAAAAAGAAAAAAAAAAAAAAAAAAAAAAAAACCAACAGGAAAAGACAAGCCGTCGCTGGGACACCGCTATCCAAACCCAGGTTACAGTATTTCTTTCGCCAAGGGTTGTCATTATTTGCTGTATATATCCTCCCGCCAGTCATTCGTGACGAGCACGTTTTAAAGCCTCCACTAATTTCCACCGAACAAAGACACTTTCCAGCCACGCTAGGAAAGAAAAAGAAAAAGGAAGAAAAAAAAAAAAAACACCAAACCAAAACCCCTCGGCTCAATTAAAAATAACGATTTTGTTCTTGGACAGCTACCAGTTCTTTGGTCTTACCGTCGCGGGGCTTTCATTTAACCTCGGTAACACCCTGAAAGGCTACAATCATTTTGCATCCATTGCATGGTACCTTTTCAGTCCTGCAAGACAGAGCAGCACCGAGCTGACCGCAGGCTGCTCAGACAGCTTAGTTTGTTCGGTAACAGAAACGCGATGAGGCGCACGGGGTTAATTAAATCTCGCAGAGATCCAGTTGGTATGAGCAAAAATCATCCAGTCTTTAACAATCTGGTCGCACACGTTGGATATAGACAACGATGTCTGAAAAAATAATTACGAAATTACGCAGTTCTAGATACACACGAAAAAAAAAAAAAAAAAAGTTTCCAGACCGAAAAAGGGGAAAAAAATAGCCCCAAAATCTCGGTAGAAGTGACTCGTATTAACTGCGGTTGAGGATCCTTCGGCTTCGCTTTGACGCGCAGATCACGTCCATTCCCTCCACAGGTTTCCCAAAACCCTCGCTTTTCGAGCCCATTCTGCGGGCTTGACCGCAGGGAGAGCCGGTCGGGGGAACGGAGGGGGCTCCGCCGCCCGCCCTGGCCCCCCTCGCCCCCCGCGGGGCTCCCCAAGCCTCCGGGGGCGTTCGGGCGAGGGGCGGGGGGCGGCCGGTAGCCGCCGGGGCCGGGGGGAGCCGCGGGGCTCCTGGAGAAACTCCCGAGCAACTCGCCGAGGAAGAGGGAGGGATGCCGGAGTCGCTCCGGCTTCGCTGGAAGCGGAGACGCACCCCGTCAGCCCCGGCACAGCCAAAACCCTTCTCACCCCCCCCCCCCCCCCTCCCTCGCACCCCTCTCCTCCCCGGCTACATCTCATTTTTCTCCTTTATTTTTTTTTTTCTTTCCCCTCCCGAAGCACCAACGCCTTCTCCCCTGCCTTTGACATTTGGGGTTTGCGAGCAAGGAGAGCTCTGAAGTGGCGGTTACCGCCGCTCTCTTTCCGTGACACCACGCGGGGGGAATTTTTGGGGTTCTCTGAAAAAAAAAAAACAAACAAAAAAACAAAAAAAAAAAACCCACCAAAGCAGGCAGGCGAAGGCGTTGACTTTATTTGGCGATGGTTGGCAGCACCCGCCCAGCGCGGAGCCCGAGGCGGGCTGCGTGACCGTGGCTCACCCCCACGGCGAGGCGACCTCCGTCCCCCCGCGTCCGGCTGCAAACCCACGGCCGGCGGGGTTGGGAGAGGTGCCGTTTCCCCACCGAGAAACTACCGACCCCAAAATCTGAGCCGGCGTTTTCCTGCCGCCCCCCCCCCCCCCCCCCCGCTTGGGAGCACGGGGAGCTGCTTTCGATCGCTATCTCCAAATTCCGCTGGTTTCTTAAGAAGGGAGTCTGAAATATCACCCCTGCAGGAAACGCACAGCTGCTAAAAGTTGTTAGTAAAGAGCATCACATCAACTCCCCACCACTGCTATGAAAGTTGCCTTTTTTTTTTTTTTTTTTTTAAATAAAGGGAAAGAAAATTGATTTGATTTCTCCGTCCCATTTTGAAATGAGGCGAGCTGCCGACTTGGCCAATAAAATCCTAAAAGTTTGCGAAAAGATAGATCAGTAATAACGATAATAACACCCAAAGCGGCGCTCGGAGTGGTGTGCAAACCCTGGAAACGCCTGGGAGGAAAATCCAAGCGGCTGGAGCTGACTTTTGTCGTTTCACTTTGCCTGCTGATGTCAACGGCGTGTCGATAAATAAGAAGTGAGAATTGAGGGGGAGCGGCGGGGGGCAAGGGAGCGGCAGCGAGCGCTTCTTTCCAAAAGGCGGAGTTTTTTTGAGGTCATTTCATCTCGACTCTTTCGTCATTTGGAATATAAAAGAAAAGCTGACTGTCTGATTTTCCCCACTCCCCACTCGCCCGGCTGGGGTGATGTGGTAACTTCGCGCACAGATTACTTTAATCAAGATGTTAAAACGTTCTTGGTTCTTCCCCTGACGCGTTTAATAAAAGGTCGGTGTAAGTGTCCGAGCTCGCTGCAAACTGGATTAAACTATGAGTGTTGAGAATGTGGACGTTTGGAGCTTAATCGTTGCTGCTTTTATATTACGTTACGGGAGGAATACGGAGAGCTGTCTGGTGAGGTTTTGATAGGAACTTCAGAGTTTCCTTGTCTATCTTAAGAGCAAAGCAGCGTGCAACACGTAGTAACTTTTCCCTGTAAGGCGTCTATTGCCCGGTGCAGCAAACAATCGGTATCCTTTCGGAAAATAAAGTACAGCTTTTAAAAACTTGGAGGGGAAAAAAAAAAAGAACCCAAACAAAATAACAAAAAAATCACCCTTGTCATCTGCTTAAATTATCTTTCCCCCTCACAAGCCAGCCGGGAAACCACCACCGAAGCAGGCACGCTGCTCTGTCCGCAAACCTGCAGGGAAAAAAAAAAAAAAACAAACCAACCAAAAACAAAAACAAAAATAAACAAAAAAAAAACCCAACCAAAAACCAAACCCAAACCCCCCAAAAAAAACCGCCAAAAAAAAAAAACAACAAACCAAACAAACAAAAAAAAAAAACAACCCAAACGCGGAGGCATTCCTGACGGCGGAATTGAGACCGTCTCGATCCACGCGAGTTTATTTGTAAACCCGGGGAGCAGCGAGCCCGGGGGGGTGCGTGAGGGTGCGTGGGGGCGGCGGCGGGAGAGCGGCCGGACCCGCCGGGGCTGCGGCTGCTGCTGACTCAGAACAGCAATGTAGGTCATAACGAGTTTCCTTAAGTTACCTAAGTTCGAACAATTCAGCTTTTCTTTAGAGGCTTCCAAAGAGCTGTTGCAACATTTGGGAAAGGCTTTTGCCGTCCGAGCATCGGGCAGGGCTGGGGACAGGCGTGCCCGCTTTTTGGTACTCACGCCTTCCACCTCTCGCTTTTATCTTCCCTCGCCCACGTCCACCACAAGGCTACTTTTTTTTTTTTAATCTTTTCTCTCAGAGGCGTGTTTTTAAAAAAAAAAAAAAATAAATAAAATAAAATTGTGCCAGCGCGTCACACTCCCATTTTCTTCAAAATTTTCAGAGAAGCAGCCTGCGAATTGCCCACCTACTCTCTGTTCGGCTCAGTTCTTTCCAGGAAGGGCTTATTCGCGGTCCATACTTTGGATTTGTTCTTTGTTACCGCTAGTTACTACTTTCCACCGCCGGCCAACTTTTACACCGTCAGTTAAAGGGCATTTTAAAAGAGTTCGCTTTTGCCACGGGTTTTGTACGCAAAAGACGATCCGTCTTTTGAGTGGCACCGAACACTGTCCGTCTTCGGACCAGGTAATTTTCGTTATTTTCTTTTTTTTCCTTCTTTTTTCTTTTTTTTTTTCCTTTTTTTTTTTTTCTTTTTTTTTAAACCATGGCAGAGCGGGGAAAGAGTAGCCGCAGTCCCCACGGAGAGCCCACGGAGGATGAGCAAGCCTCGTGTTCTGGCGCAAGGGCAGCCAAGTGGGACGGAGACCTGGCTGCGAAGCACGGAGGAGGAGAGGCAAGCCCGGGGTCAGGGCTTTCAAGAGGACACTCCAAGCAAGGACCCACGCTACCACATTTGGTTTTATTCGCTCCGAGCCTTCCCCGACCATTACCTGCGCTCCCCGGCGCCGCGCCGCAGCGAGCAGGGGCCGTGCGTGGGCTGGGGCGGGGCGGGAGGGGGACATCTCCGAGGGACTCCCCCCTCTCCCCCACGAAAATCCTCATCGGGAAGGCAGCCGTTGGCACGAAGCGTAACTAAGAGGGGAAATCATCCGCCCGTAGATTTCACGAAAACAAGGAGCGGTGGTGGGGGGGAAAAATTAAAAAAAAAATAGAAAAAAAAGAAGTGCAAACCTCGCCCGCTCCGACGGCTGGATTTCTGCTGGGCGCACGCATCGCCCGCGTGTCCGTCCCGGGTGTTTTTAGGGCGGTCACACAACCGGTGTCACGGCCACGCACGCCTCCAGCCTTCCTCCTTCCCTCCAGCTCCTCTCTAACCCCGCAGTGACACCCCGCCGGCCTCCTTGCTGCCGGCAAGCCCAGGGGTTTCCCCCCCCCCCCGCCCCCGTCTAAACGCAGCAGGTTTCTCCAACGGAGCAGGAATCCCGGGAAAGATTTCCCCGAGCGTGTTACAGGCGGCAGCTCCACGGAGCCCCGAGGCCGGAGCCGGGAGAGCCCGGCAGGCTCGGGCAAGCCCGCTCCCGGCCTCCGCCCGCCCGGGGCACGGCGGCTCTGCCTCCCGGGGCGGGAGGGGCGGGAGCCCTCGCTCTCCCCCCCCCCCCCCCCCCCCGGAAAATTAAAAGAGGAAAACACCGAGCTGAAAGCAAGAAAAAAAAAAAAAAAAAAGAAAGGAAAATAAGGGGTTTATTTTTTGGCTGAGGCTTGCTACCCTGCGCCGTCCCCGCCGGCGGAAAGCTCCCCCCCCCCCCCCCCCGCCTCCCCCCGTCTCCCGTGGGCGGTGGCCGGGGTGACCGTGGGCGCTCAGGACGGGGTGGGTAAAACTCGGACACCCGTTTTGGAGCGCGTTCCCCAGCCTCGGCGGCGGTGGAAGGCCCTCCTCTGGTGTTTGCAGTTTTCTTTGTTTACATTGAGTTTAGAAACATTGGCCTTGGGCCAGAAAAGCGCCGGTTCCCCCCCTCCAAAACACACGCACACCCCCCCCCCCTTCCTTCTCGCGTGGCGGAGGAGAAGGGACTTCTTGCTTTCACGACCCCCGGGGTTTTAAAATGCTGTAGAACCCACTCGGTTCTACGTATTAACCCTTCGGCCACCTCGGTAAAATAAACGGGGTTGGACGGTGCACCTGCCCTCGGAGCTTTCAACCGAGGGATGGCAACAGGTTTTTACAGGGGAATGGAGGTTCGGGGGGGGGGGAGGATGGGGGGGGGGGGGAGGTACCGGCGAGGCGAGATGCGCCGAACCGAGCGGCGGGGCCCCCGGGCCCCGCCGCTCGGTTCGGCGCTCCTCGCCTCGCCGCCCGCGGGGCGGTGCTGTGCGGCGGCAGCCGGGCGTGGAAAGCTCCTCGGTTCTCCCCCTCCACCACCTCCGCCGCACCGACCGCTTTCCCCCCCCCACCCTCCCCGTGTTCGGGGAGGTTGCGACGAGCTCGGAGGTCGCTGCTATGAGCCGGGCTTGCGTCCGTGTCCCTGTATCGCCCCCCCCCTCCCGCCCCCAACCCGCGTCCTCCACCCCGATATCGCCTTCCTTCCCCCCCCCCCCCCCCA